>OY728132.1:706880886-711680886 GCA_963277665.1 Viscum album
ACAGGATATCAAGGCAAGATTCAGCTCACACAGGTATACTTCTTCGTATGATGATAGAGATGATCAGATATTGTCACTGATTCATCTAAGTCGTCGGACCCACAAAGGATCGATAGGTACTAACCCCCGCAATAACCCACAAAGGATCTGACCCACACAAGATCGATAGGTAACTAACCCCCGCAATGACCCACACAGGATCGAACCCACACCGGATCTGTAGGCGTTGGCCCACACAGGACCGCTGAGCGCTGACCCACACAGGATCTGACCCACACAGGATCGGTAGCACTGATCCACGTAGAATCGCTGAGTGTTGTAGTCGTCGCCGTCGAATCCACTGAGGATCTCTGTACAGTCGTCGTCGTCGTCGCAGTCGCAGCCAGCTCTAGGGTTCCCACACACAACAAGCTCGTTCGGGAGGGTCCGCTCCACGAGCCGAGGGGCTGATACATCAACTGACACATAGTTCGGAGTTGATGTATCCAAAAGTTCCGTATCGTCAACAGGAACTCAACGTCACAGACGGCGCGTCAATCGGACGCCCGGTCTGGAAGTTATTGGCTTTTTTTGTCCCAGGGGCCCGGTTGGTTTTTAAGTCAAAACCAATCCGACCGTACTCCAACTGCGTCCAAACCTCGAGCGGAGTAATCCAAAAGGTCCGTCTCACTTAGAGGAATCCATCAAAGTCGACGGCACGTCAATCGGACGTCCGGAGTTCAAGTTATAAGCGTTTCCGCTCCGAGGGCCCGGTTGGTTTCGTGTACGAACCAACCCGGCCGAACCCAAAGTTCTCCAAAACCTTGAGTGTGATATACCAAAACGACTGTCTCGATCCAAGGATCGCATCTCAACTGACGGTGCGTCGATCGGAGGCCCGTAACTCAAGTTATGGGCAACAGATCGAAAGAGGTTCGGTATTAGGGGGTTCGGGCCCGGTCCGACCCGGCCCGATACCCCCAGGATCGGCCCGTACCGGGTCAACCCGAACCGGGTCCGGGTCCGACCCGGCCTGGGCACGGCCCGACCCGGCTGGCGCGGCCCGGCCCGACATCGCGGCCCGGTCTGGCGAACCGACCAGGGTCGCCGGCCCGGCGCGCGGCGCGCTGGCCAGGAACTCGGCCGAATGGCCGAGCCATTCGGATGCGGGGGGGGGGGGGGGGGGGGGGGGGCGTTGCCCCCGCGTGTAGTAATCGCGGCCCCTTAATGGGGCTGCTCACATTCGGCCAGCCGGGGGTTTCGAACCCCCGGTTCTTCCACGGTCCGGTCGGCCCGCTCCGGTCGGCCGGCTTCTGCCGCCACGGGACCGGCAAGGTCGGTCCCCCTGCTCCGATGCCGGCGGCCCGGAACTGGCCGCCGGTTCCCCTGCTCCGCCGCGGCCCCACTCCGGCTGCGGTGCTTTCGTAGTTCACCGGCGCGGCGCGACGACGCCGCGTCTCTAGTTCGATTCTCAAATGCGGGGCACAACGGTGCCGCGCATTTCTTGTCGCTCGTTCCCGCGCGGTGTGACGACACCGCATTACTTTCCTTCGAACCGTAACAACAAAATAATAATAAGGGAGGAGGGTCGGCCGTGTTTGTGCGGTCCGACCCCCTCCCGTTAAACGATATCAAGTGGTCCAAAAGAACGGGGTTAGATGACGGAACATTTCACAAATTGAAACACATAACCCCTACCTCAACGTTGTCGTCGAACGAGCGTTCGTCGCGGAATTAACCGTCGCGGAAGAAAAGGATCACCGCGGAAGAAGAGGATCGGAAGGAACGTCGTTGGCGTTAGGTGATCTCTGAGGAGGCGTCTCTCGCCGTCGTCCGCCGTCGGAGGTCGGCGTTCTTCGTCGGCGGCGGTGCGTTCTTCGCGTTCTTCGTCGAAGAACGAAGAATCCTCAAAACTTCTCTTTTTCTCTCAAAGGCTCTCATAACCAGAATTCCAACAAAATAAAATAAGTCCTTCCCTTATTTTATTAACATAACATTTGAAATTCAAAAGAAAAGAAACGAACAATTAATTAAATGAATTAATTGTAACGATTTAACCGCCCAAATTAATGAGGCATTTCTTAACCAGAATAAATGCTCGGTTTGACTTCATTAAAAGGGGGTGCGGGGTGCGTTACTTAGAAGGGAAGAAACGGTGGGGCTAGTGCGGGCCCCACCTCACAAATATCCTACCAAGTGGGTAGGATATTGTGGGTCCCACCTTATCCGCTTAACTTATGTTAAGCCGTTTTAAGTAAAATAAAATAAATTGTCGCACCACTTTATTTTATTCCTTAACTTAACCCCAAAAATTAAAAACCACACCTGAGCAAACGCAACTCTGGAAAAGGTGTTTCTAAGCAAAAATCGGCACTGCGATTCCATCGGTGCCCTCGGAATTTGATTCCGAGCACCGGTTCAAAAGTTAGAAAAACTTGCACGTTCGTTCACTGAACGTACCCGAGCTAAACTTCGGAAAAAGATTCTGGGCACACCGGGCCTCGGAATCAGGTGCCGTCAGAAACTACGTTCTTGTAAAATTCCCAAGAAAATTAAGAAAAAAAATTTCCTTGAATTTTACGGGTCTTTACAAAAATAATCGCCAACAGGCTCTCGCTCATCATAGATAAAATTGTCTCCTGGAATCAATTTGGGTTTATTAAAGGTAGATCCATCCAAAATTGCATTTATCTTGCTTCAGAGTGTTTTAACACTTTAAACAAAGTTAACCGAGGAGGTAATATTTCCATTAAGCTTGACATTAAAAAATATTTTGGTACAATGGACTGGAGTTTTATCTTTAAGGTGCTTCAATCTTTTGGCTTTAGAAATGCTTTCCTCACTACCCTTAGAACCTTATTCAACTCGGCTTCCATTTCCATTCTGATCAATGGATCCCCCAGAGGTTACTTTAAATGCACTAAAGGTGTAAGACAGGGGGATCCCCTCTCTGCCATCCTTTTCTCCATCGCGGAGGATTATCTTAGTCGTTTACTCACTAGCCTTGTTGATCAAAATAAACTCAAGCCCATTCACGTGTCTCGCAATCTGAACGCTCCCACTCACCTGTTATATGCTGATGATATAATCTTTTTTCTTCAAGGCGATAAAAGAAACATTCGAACCCTCAAAAAAGCTCTTGCTCACTATGAGGAGATCTCTGGACAAGTGATTAGTTGGAACAAATCTTCTATCTTCTTTGGGAAAAAAATTCCTCCTAATAGAAAATGTAACATTGCTACTGAATTAGGTATGAAGGAAGGATCTACTCCTTTCAAATACCTAGGTGTCCCCATATTTTGGGGAAGACCTAAAGCTTCATATTTCTCTGAAATTTCCACTCAGGTCATGAACCAACTTTCTTCTTGGAAGGGCAAATCTCTTTCTATGGCTGGTAGAATTTGTCTTGTTAAATCTACTATTGTCGCAAAAATGGTCTACTCTATGATGGTCTACAAATGTTTTATTGGTCTTATTAAAAAAATAGACACCTCTATTAAAAATTTTGTTTGGACAGGTAGCACGATGGAAAGGAAACTTATCACCATACCTTGGTCAAACTGTTGCAACCCCATTGATAAAGGTGGCATTGGCATAAAAAATCTCAAACGCTTTAATGAGGCGCTTCAAGCCAGACTCACCTGAGATCTCCTTCATAGTAATTCTAATTCAATTAGTTTTCTTAAAAATAGATTTCTTGAAAAGCTTAAAAAAGGTAAATCAATTGTTCTTGCCTCCTCTATCTGGCCTTCTATAAAACATTTCTTTTCCTCCATTATGAAGAATGCACGGTGGATGGTCTTTAGAGACTCTGCCTTGAACTTTTGGTTGGATAATTGGACTGAAACTCCCCTAATTTCCAGAACTGGACAGAATCCTGAGAACACAAACATATCCATCAGAGATGTCCTTTGCTCTCAAAATGACCATCTTCCTGAAAACATCAAGAATGTCATTGATACTTATACTTTCTCCATCTCTGAAGATTTCTTAGTCTGGGAACCTGCTTACAATGGCATTCTTAACTCAAAAAACTACTACAAACATCTTTCTCGCAACTCTGAAAGTGATTTTGGGTGGATTAGGCACTTTGACAAACCTTGGATAAAACCTTCAAGGTTTACCCTCATTTGGAGACTTACTCACAACAAGATCCCAACTGATGATCGTCTTCAATTGCACGGTATTCAACTCTGTTCTAAATGTTGTCTCTACAACCAACACAGAGAAGATGTCAATCATCTCTTTCTTTCCTATGTCACTGTCTCTGCTCTTTGAAATTATATTTTTGACATTTTTAACTGTAGGTGGCTGATGCAGAACTCTATCAAATCTCAATTAAAGAGATGTGCAGAGATGGATAATTCTCAACAGATTAAGAATATTTTCCTTGGTGTTGTCGCAGAGCTCCACCATGTGATCTGGTATGATAGAAATGTTTTTATTCATAATAAACGCTCATTAAGTCGCGATGCAGGGCGTATGAGGATACTTATTACCATACGTGGAGCTGCTTCGATCCAAAAGGGATACTGCGACAACACAGTGCATGATTTTGGTATTCTGAGGTGACTCCGTATTAATGGAAATTACTGCAAACCGCGTTGCACGTTCCAAGTCTTTTGGCGTGCTCTTCTTCCTGACTGGATTAAAGTTAACGTGGATGGTGCTTCTAAAGGCAATTCGGGCCCTGCTGGTTGTGGAGGAATCTTTAGGAATCACGATAATCAGATCCTCGGGTGCTTCTATGGGAGCTGTGGTACTGCCTCTTCTTTGGAAACTGAAATGATGAGCATGATTCATGATGTCCTTTGCTAACAAACATGGATGGACCAACCTTTGGATTGAGAGTGACTAGACCACCATTGTACAAGGCGTTTGGAATTGTGTGATTCACCTTGCGTGGCCGATCACCACTCGCTGGATGAGCTGTATTCGTACTCTTCTTGACTGCAACTACATCATCACTCACACTTATCATGAAGCTAACATGGTTGATGATGAACTTGCGAATAAGGGGATTAACCGTGATATTACCTGGCTTGATGATCTTCGAGCCGATCTAATCCCCTATCATCACAAAGATTGTAATATGTTTCCATCTTTTAGACTTTTTTAGCCCTTTTTCTTATAATAATTTTGCCTTAGTATTTTGGCCAGACACCACATTAAAAAAAACATTTAAAAATATATAAACATGTATATATAAAAATTAAATTATTTAGAGTGTTATATCATCGATTTTTCATGGGTGATAAAAATACCTCCTTCATTAACACTAAATAAAGTGTTTGATAAAATTATTACTTTATCGTTGCATTTTGAAGCTAGAGAGAGAGAGATCAAAGCCCTCAGCCGCGCGGGCAAGTTACTGTGCCTCCTCGCACCGGAGCCGCCGCGGAGCGCTACATCAAAATCTCCGGCGCCGGCAACACCACCGGGAACGGGCTGCATTGGGTAGCCATGATTCTCTTCTCCTGCAGTCGGAGACTCTGTTCTTTCATCACGGCCCCATCAGAGTTCCGGTCATCATCAACAAAAACAGGGGATCCCTGTTTCGGAGTCACCGGAACTGCGACGGCGCCACCGGCAGTGATAAAAGGATCCTTCAGGAGGTCGCGAACCGAGAATCTCTGCTCCTTGGGCGCCAGGCACCGGTCGATGAACGCCCTCGCCTGAGCATCGTCGACCCTGGAGAGCGCCGCCGGCATCACCCCGGAGGAGACCTTCCGGTAAATCTGCGCCACATTCCGGCACTCGCTGTACGGATACTCGCAGGTCTCCATCTCCAGCACGCACATCCCCAAGGAGTACACGTCCGCCAGCTCGTTGTACTCCTCGTCGTAGAGCTCCGGAGCCATGAACTGGGGCGTCCCCACCACGCTCCTCGCCGCCGCCCCCCGCAGCGCCGTCGCCAGGCCGAAGTCCCCGATCTTCACGCGCCCTTCGTTGCCGTTGATGAACACGTTGTCGCACTTGAGATCGCGGTGGATGATCGGCGGGGTCCGGGTGTGGAGGTACTCCAGGCCCATCAGTATCTGCCGCGCCCATCCCTTGAAGGCCTTCCCGTCCACGCGCCGGTGCCGGTGCCGGTACCGGCTCACGCTCCCGGAGGCGAACAGCTCGGTGATGATGTTCAGCGTCTTGCTCCGGTGGTCGATCCAAGAATGGTAGAACTTCATGATGCAGGGGTGGTCCAGAGATTTCAGAAGCTCCACCTCCGTGCAGAGATGATCCAGATCCTTGGACGACAGGAAAGAATCGTCGACCCGGATTTGGCTCCACGCCACCTCCATCCCCTCGACCTGGTCGAAGGCCCTGAAGACGACCTTCGAAGCGCCGGCGCCGATCTGATCGGAGAACCTCACGTACCGGCGGCTCGGATCCGTTTCGACGGCGTTGGCGTTGGCGTTGGGATGCTCCGGAACTCCGACTACCCCGCACCTCTGTTCCATACCTTCCGACGGAAGAACAGAGCTCCCGAGCTTCTCCCGGGAAGATCGACGGCGACGATCTATATTTATACACACTCCTGGAACCTGATTTTTTTTTTTTTTAAATTTCTTGAATTGATTCCTCGGAACACGTGTCAATAAATCGTCGCCTCGCTTATAAAGCATTTGGAAGATCCATCCACCCGGATCTTCAGAATTCTAAATGGATCGTCCTTTAGAAAGGCCAAAAAAAAAAAAACTCAGAATGTTATTTAATGATAAAATGCACAGTTTTTAAGGAATGGCACTGGGCACCAATTTACGAGTATTTCTTTTAAATAGTTTTTAATTTGTTTTAAAAAAATAAAATGGAAAAAAATGGGTTTCATAGGCCTCCACTGCAACCTCATTCACCATTTCTTTGTAATGTTTATAAAGAAGTTTAAATGAAGTGACTCTCCTTCCCTTTCATTTATCCCCCAGTGAAATTTCGTGGGATGTCTTTTTCAACATATATTTTAAAATTTATTTTTAAAAATGTTAATTGGATTTATATATTTAAAACGTATGAATTATTATTTAATTTCCGCATGCATTATTATTCTTTGTATGATAGGGAAATATTGTTGTTTAAAAAATGTATATATTTATAATTTAAATTGTGAATAATTAGATTTGAATATATTTGTATTTATATATTATATTATATAGTATATTTAAAGTAAAATACAATATTCAATACACATTAAGTAAATAAAGTGGATCTACCTAAACGTTTTATAAAAAATATATCATTAATAATTATTTATAAGAAATATTATTAACTTTATTTGAATATAATTATATATATGTGTGTGTGTGTTATTTTATTTATCATATTTATATTTATTTAAATATACAATATATTATTCAATTTATATATATATATAATATTTTTTATTAATAAAACTAAAAAATTACTATTAATAGTAGTTTTTAAATTATATTAATTATAAATAATTATTATTTCAAGTAATTATGTATAAAATATAATTATTTAAATTTTGAAAAGTATAATTACTTCAAAAAATACATATATACTTACCTAGTTTATTATATTGAAAGTAACATAAGTTTACAATATTTTATTGGTTATTTAAGTGTAAATTATATTACTTTGTTAATTAAATTTAAGAAAATTTAATATTAATAATATTTTTGGGTAGTTGTGTATAAAATAATAATATTTTTATTTAGGAAACTATAATTATTTACAAAAATATATATATTTATATTTTAAAATATTAGTAAATACAATTGCATATATTTAAATGTGTCTGCATGTATATATACACATATTATGTGTTTGGGGGTACAATTACAATTAAACACAAACACACACACACCTCATAAATATGCCAGAAAGGTAGACCATAATCACCCTCAAATGGATAATTCATCCATCAAACCTTATTTATTGAAAACATGGCTCATAGGTCTATTGGGCATGAAGCCCATTACATGGCTTGTAGCCCAGTGGACATCAAAAGCTCATTACATGGCTCGTAGTTCTATAATTTTGACCCAAAGGCCCATAAGTGAATAGTGGTGATACATTACGCAAGTTGCTACAGTACTTACTATAGTGTTGTCACCACTACATTTTCTTATTACAGTGCCCACCACTGTTATAGTGCCGCTGTTGCTACAATTCCAACGCTGCTATAGTGCTTCTACAATACCGCTACAACACTGCTACAGTACCTGCACTCCATAAGTTTTGAACCCCCAACCTCGATGTAGTATTACGGGGTGCTTACCATTAAGTCAAACCCCAACTACTATATATATATTATAGACTAAAAATTAAATAAATGTACAATTAATTATTAGATGCATAGATAAATAAAAGTATTATAATTATATATTTTTAAAAAATATATTAAAGACAAACATGTATATCATAAATTAATTGCAAAAATGTGTATCATTACAGAGATAATACATGTCATTTTATTTGAATATAGTATTTGAAAAATAATATTTGGCATATTTAAGAGACATCATTAAATATAAAAATACATACATATATATTGATATTTAAAAACATGTAATATAAAAAGTATAATAAAAAACATATTAAGAGTATTGTGTACTGACTGATCTTGAGATCACCGACCACTGTATGATTGAAATTGCAAGTTATATTTTTTTGTATGCGATTATATAATTTGTAACAGTTGTATTTTCTTTTCCTCATTGATGACTTGCATGTCATCAATCTCTCACTAATAGAAAAACGGTTTTTTACGGCGTAGTTTTCACATCGGTTATTTACAATCAACTTGAAAATTTGGGCATATTACTTTTTCACATCACTTTTCATAAAACCGAAGTGAAAAGGTGGGTATTGGCCGCTCTTTCACATCGGTTCTATAATTTAATCGGCGTGAAAGAATGAGTTTTGACGTCGGTTATAGTATAAGTGAAGTGAAACACCCACGACTATGATTTTTTCACGCCAGTTATAATATAACAAATGTAAAAAACTTTTTAAAAATTTATGCATCGATCGTGGGTTTCATTTCGCGGTTTGCCAGTTTCACGACGGAGCTCTCGTTTCTCTCTCGCCAAAGCCCAAACTTTTTGGTTTCTTCGATCCGGTGGTCCAAATCTCGCTTTACGATCTCAATCGAACCACAAGGTTTCATCGGCCTCAGGTTACACATCTGAAGTAAACCTCAAACATTTTCATTTCTCTCTTTTCGTTCATTCTTTGTCTTCGAATCTCTAACCGACAATTGTTCAACGAGGTGTTCTCCATTCTCGCATTACCATCTTCATACATTCGAATTTTTTCATCTTCATCGTTGCACGTTCGATTATAGATTTGCTCGTCTCCAACTAGCCCGCCCGAAGGTTTGAATATATTTTATATTGTGTTAATTAGTTGTTTATGAAGTGCCTATTATTTTTTTTGTAGGGATTGAGAAGAATTTCTTTAGAACGATATGCCAGTTTTTATGTATTATAATCAACAGATTGATTTATCTGTCACTGGGTGATAATTGCATAGTGTTAAAAGTGGAAGGTTGTACTGTTTAGTGGTTGTTTCATGTTGAGGCTTCCATAATTATTCAATTTTTGGCCCAATCAACTATAAATTACTGGTAGTTTATTTTCTTTTTATGTTTTTGTGAATTTAGCCAAATGTTACTACTATAGACTAAGAAACCTTCAGAACCCTCCACATGCAAGTTCAATTTAGTAGTAATAATGGGGTTTTCACTTGACAATGGTTTGGTTTTGATGATTGTTGAAAAATATGATGGTGTTTTTGGTTTATTATTGGATTTCATTCATTTGTTTGGCTAGTGAACTAGTTATTTCATGGAACTTCGTTTTGTTAAATCTTAATGTTTCATAAATGAGTTAATACCTTCGACATGGGTGCACCGTGTAATGTTTATTTTTGACTATTCTATTTCCAAATAGAACAATAGTTTTCCCTTTGTGTTTTTATGGAATAGTTGCCATATTTGTACTCTTTCATTTTGTGAATAAAACATGATAATGCATTGTAAATAAATCTAGGTGACAAATTCCTATCATGGTTTGGGATCAGAAGCTTTTGATTTCTGATGGTTTCAAAGTTTCAGTATAATAGTGTATCCCCTAAATTGTTGATAGTGGAGTATAAATTATATTTTAAATTATAATCCTATTTTGTTGTTTTCCCAGTTGATTTATTCAATTATAAGAAAGTAACATAATAAGAAAATCAAACGTGGTGGTTATTTTTTAGGTCTGCAACTTGTTGGAACAAGTTAAAGTCGAATTCTCAGTGCATGCCTCACATGATTGAGTCTGTATATTCTACTTCTGATTTTATAATGTGTTAATTAGTTCCTGGTTTTATTTAATGCGGCATTTTTTTAAAACTAAGACTCAATTTATGATTAGATTATATTGTTAATTAGAATATAGAATATATATTTTTTATAAATAATCAACTATGAATTAGTTGTTCTCATTCTATATATTTTTTATGGATATCACTGTGCATATTTTTTTAATAATTTTATAAGGTTATATTCATTTATTTTTACTCGAGACATTTTTAAAGGAATTTATTTTGTAATTCCTTCTGCATAAATGAATTTTCTCATCAAAATTTTCTATTTTCCTTATATTGTTTCCATTCTTGATTTTCTATATTTTTCGATGTCATTTCTAATCTCAATATTTTATAAATTACTACCTTTGTTTTTTATATATATTTTTGATATTTTTTATAGATAATGAATCAAAGTTTGATTAATGCACCTCGAATAGGTGCTGAATATGAGGAAGGTGTCGATACTTTTTTGGAATTTGCTAAACGAAATGTTCCAAACAACGACATGTTTTTTTTGTCCATGCCTAAAATGCTTAAATTTGAAGAAGTTGAAAAGTAGAGAGATCAAAGATCATTTAATTTATTATGGTTTTAATTCGATCTATAGCCCTTGGATTTGGCATGGCGAAACTGACCACAATTCCAGATCTATTGACGATGGTGCTTTGCAAGATGATAAATATGATAAACTTGATGAAATGATTCATGATATTAAAGTAGAGGAAATTGAGAAACAACCGACAATTGAGCGTTTATATGGTGATGCCGAAAAACCATTATATCCAGGTTGTACGGAATATATGGTTTTATCGACTGTGTTAAGATTGATAAACCTAAAGGCGAAACATGGATGAAGTGACAAGAGTTTTACAGAGCTGCTACAATTGTTGAAAGACGCTCTTCCTAAAGACAACAATCTTCCAAATTCACATATAAGGCCAAGAAAATATTATGTCCAATGGGATTGGGGTATAAGAAAATACATGCCTGGCCAAATGACTGTGTGATATATAGGAAAGAATTTGAATTTCTTTTAGAGTATCCTAAATATGGGACATCACAGTACAAGTTGAAAGAAAAATCATAGTCTGATTCAGAAGTTTTAGAGAGCCCTGTAAAAATCAATTTGGTATCTTTCTATAATTCCTCTTTTGAGACGTTTATTTTCTAATTCACATGATGTAAAAAGGTTAAGATGACATGCTAATGAGCGAATATGTGATGGAAAAATATGTCATCCAGCTGATTGTCCACAATGGAAGAACATTGATCACCAGTTTCCTATATTCGGAAATAAAGTTCGAAATCTCAAACTTGGACTATTCACAGATGGAATGAATCCATATCGAAGCCTTAGTAGCACACATAGTCCATGACCTATTTTATTGATAATTTACAACTTATCTTCTGAATTTTGTATGAAGCAAAAATATGTCATGTTGAGTTTAATGATCAGTGGACCAAAACAACCTGAAAATGATATTGATGTTTTCTTTTCACCATTAATTGATGATTTGAAACTGTTATGGAAGGAAGGTATAATGGTGTATGATTCTAATAAAATGGAATATTTTCAACTGCATGCGATGATTATTTTCACAATAAATGACTTCCCAGCATATGGAATTTTTTCTGGATACGGTTTTAAGGGGCATAAAGCTTATCCAATTTGTGAACAACAAACTTTATATTGTCAACTGCATCACGGGATAAAAACAGTATACATGGGTCATCAAATATTTTTTCCTATGGATCACTCCTTTATAAGATTGAAAAAGGATTTCAACAACTCACATGAATTTTAGATTTCTCCAAACCCTTTATCCAATGATCAATATTTTGAGAGGGTGAAAAACATTGATGTGACATTCGGAAAGACACATAAATCTTGTAATGATAGAAATATTTTGAATAAACGATCAATTTTTTTGAGATACCATGTTGAAGATATCATGAGGTGAAATATAACATTGATGTCATGCACGTGGAGAAGAATATATGTGAAAGTTTGATTGGAACATTGTTAGATATTAAAGGAAAGACTAAAGATGGGATTGATTGCAAGAATAGATTTACTCTCAATGAGAATATGTTTGGAGTTGGCTCCCACTCATCATGGAAGGCGAACATTCCTACCCCGAATTTCCATACTTCATCCAAGAGGGAGAAAGCTTGATTTTTTCAATGTATTCATTATATCAAAGTGTCACATGGTTATTCTTCAAATGTATTTTTTTTGTGACTTTAAAGGATTTGAAGATGATAGGTATGAAATCTCATGACTATCACATCATGATGCAACAACTCCTACCAGTTTCATTTTGTGGAATATTGCCCACCCCAGTCAGAATGACTATCATGAAGGTGTGTTATTTTTTAATTCAATTTTTAATAAGGTGATTGATTTGAATGATTTGAACATTTTGGAGAATGAAGTGATTTCTATACTTTGTTAATTGGAAATGTATTTTCCTCCATCTTTTTTTGACATCATGGTGCATTTAATGGTTCATTTGGTGCAATAAATAAAGATTTACAGATCTGTATATCTATGTTAGATGTATCATTTTGAAAGGTATATGAAGATATTGATAAAGGACCCCAAAACACCCTGAGAGGGGAGGGGTGAATCAGGGTGTCAACATTTTCTCTCAAACTGATGGATCTTGTTCTCACGTAGGTAGGAACCTATTAAACCTGTCAGACAAATGCATGCAAAGAGAGGACACAACAATTTTACTTGGTTCACCACAAAAGGATACGTCCAAGGAGCATACGCCGACAGTGTGTCGGTCGTACCAAAGTCCACTAATCTTCACTAGGTGTGTAATACAAAGGTTCAGTCACAGTCACTCTATGCCAGGTGCACTGCCTTTACAATGGTTTAGGGATAACTCACTGCGTCCCTCATATCACTTTCATCGACTCCTCCTAGCTCCCTGTTTTGAGAGAAGTATAACTTAGTTTATCGATGTGATGGTCTCTTCAATAGATTTACATGGAAATATTTGTCTCTAACTTAGCATGAGACTCTGCTTGCACCATAGACCCGAGTTGATGCTCTTCGAAATCCCTGTACACTGAAATCTGATGTTCAAAACTGCTATTCGCGAAGCCTCTTTGTGAAACACACTCCTTCGCAAAGCACCCCTACCTTAAAGGATCAAACTTTCTCCATGAAGTTTCCTTACCTCCGCGGAACAAACTCTCTTCGAGAGGCTTTCTTGCCTTCATGGAACTACCTTCACGAAACTCATTAAGTCAATGCGGAAAACCTCATCATTGTGAATTACCCTTTATCAAAAGCATGTGAATCAGTTAATACTTTTAGTCTCTTCGTGGTGCACCAGCTCACCTAGAAAATCTGGTTCGTGAATTTATTCACGAACTCAAAGCATATATGTATTTTCCTTCAAAAATTTGATGAAAATGAAGAGGGGTAGCCTCATATTTATAGGCTCAGCCATTCGTGAATCTCCACCGCCTCTTTGCAGATTTTTTGAACTGTCAAACATGTCTTTGCAGTGCGCCTCCCTTCACAGAGAACCATGAAAAGTCTTCACTCAAAAAATCTTGTCGTAATCATGGAGACTTCTGTCAAAAACCCCTTTTGGTGCCTATCATAATCACAAATCCTTCCGTCAACATTCATATATCTAAAAATCATAATCACGAAGCACACCATCAGAAAACTTTATGTCTTCATGAAACGTAACTCGCAAATCCCATCTTTGTGAAACTCATGCCTCTTCCATATTTGAATAAAACCTCCAAAGAAAAACCACTTTTCATGTTGAAAGTTATTCTCCAAATTTTGGACCCCAAAAATTTGGCAAACACTGGAAAATGTCGTCATCTTCAAAACTGCTTCTTGCTTGAATTGTACAATCACTTTCCTTGCAATCTCCCTAATCATACATGTAAATATTGACGACAAACACAAACCATACTTCATTTACAGTAAAGAACAACCATGGTTCTAACAATTGAAGGGGTATGTTAAGAATCCATATCGACCTGAAGCATCCATTGTTGAGAAGTATATTTCTGATGAGGTCATAGAGTTTTGTACAACCTATTTTTCTGATGTATAACACATCATATTACCTACATCTCACCATGAATGAGTTAATTTTGGGGGAAAGAGGATTCGTGGCTTGAAAGTCAAATCGTTGAAAGGTGAAAAGATAAATAAGGTACAATTATACATCTTGAATAACATAAATGATGCTCAACCATATATAACATTTCATATTAATGAGTTGAAACAAATTTATCCAAAGAAGAAAGATATGTGGATTTTGAATGAGCATAACATAATTTTTTTTTCATGGTTTAAAGAGACCATGAAACCTGATGAATCAGAAACATTGAGATGGTTAGTGGGTGGTCCAAGTTTAAATTTGATAACATGGTCTCAGTATGACATTAAGGGATATAATTTTCATACTAAATATCAGGACAACGAAAGTGTGGTTCAAAATAGTAGTGTGTCAGTGTTCATAGAAATAATGTATTTTTCAAGTGCTAAAGACAAAAACCCAATATACACATCAACCGTATATTATAGAGTCATTGAAAAAATATGTGAGGTTGATTACATTAAATTTCAAGTTCCATTATTTAAGTGTAAATGGTTTATCCGTAACAACAATGTCTAACAAGATAAATTTTGAAAGACACTAGTTAATCTGAATAAATTGGATTACATAAATGATTATTTTATCATGTCAACACATGGAAAAAAGATTTTATATGTTCTTTAATAATCTGATATGCAGTGGGCTATTGTTTTATAAGAAAAAAACAATATGTTGGTGATGATAAACTTGAAGAAGATGCTGATTTATGTGAGATCCCTACATCCATGGAGCGATTAAAAAATAATATTGATGAACATGTCGAAGACATGGTTTGTGAAATATGGAATGATCATGAAGAAGGAATTTGGGAAAAGAATCTTTAGTACATTCCTAATATTACAAGTAACATATGTTTAATTATGGTTTACTTTTTTAAATTTCATAAGTTAGATATTTTAATTTGATTTTATTTATTCAAACACATATTATAACTATGTCATTTCATCTATCATTAATATTATTAGTTTTCATTCATTTATGCCATTTCATATCTGAAGAACGAACAATTTTTTCCTATCGACCATTTGAGGTTCCGGTGCTCTACTAATGTGTATAAAAGCACTCAGGTCGAATCCTTGATGATGATACTTTTTAATAGTTGACTGTTTTTAATTGATTATATTTTGATTGGGGGGGGGGGGGTTGTTTGCAAATATTAATTGAAATGATTTATTGATTTATATTTATTTAACAATTTAATAAATATTGTGGTGATTTCATCATTAGAGAGTTAATCTTACGATATCCTTGAGCTTTGCTTTATATTGCATTAAATTAAACCCACTTTACAAGATGTCGTTGATTGGAATTCCCAAGTGTTAAGGCTTTAATACAAGCCTTAATTTAACTCAGGGTTCTAATATCAATAAATACATGTTTATGGTAGTGTATTTTTGGTTCCAAGAATCCATGGAATCCATACGTTAAGAAAAATATGTCATTAATCCATGACAATTTATGTTTAATATACACAATGTTAATTCAAAGAATATTCATCGAGCAAAAGCTCTCAATCACTTAATGTCCCCAAATTATAAATCAAACCAATGTTAGATTTACATATCCATTGGTTTGGTTAATAATATGGTTGTAATGTTTACGATGATGAATTATAAAAAGAAGAAAAAGAAAAGGATAACAAAAGAGCAGTGCGCCAAACACACACACAAGAGACGAAGAGAATTAAGAATGGACTTTTGATTGAATGAGAAAGAAAAAGAAGAGATTGATTTTTAACATGATTTAAGAAATTTAAAGAACATTAATATTTCAAAACAGAGGGTATATTATAATAATATTTAATGAGAAATATTCTTTCATTAAAACAGAATTACAAAATAAACACTTACGATGTTACAAATGAAGAAGAATACAAAAGTAAATCAAAAGAAGCATAGAGGAATGATATCTAAAGTAGAAAATTGAGCATGGAAGATCCTCCAAAGACTTTGTCATATCATTTTTCGTGCCAAACTACCCTCCTTTTCTTTGAAATGACAACTCCTTGCAAGGAGAGGAAGGGGATGTATTTATAGCCCAAGGTGGTGGACTGTTTTCATTCTAAATCTTCCTCTCCACTTGGATCGCCAATTTGGCCATTAAAATAGTTGAATATTGAGATATGATATTCTTTTGAGTTTTATACATTTATGCGTACTATCATCCCTAAAAATATGGAGTATATTGGACTTTTGAAGACAAATATATGGCTATTTTACTAAATAGTGTGCAATTGTCCATTTTTATCAATGCCTTTTCTAATGCCAAAATGTGAATGGGTTTTTGAATAGTAATATGCCCTCAAATTTGAACCATTTATTTTAAAAGGGTTTCCACCTATATCTTGGATTTCACACTGAAAAATATCATCTTTCATGGATTTCTATATCATAAGAAAAGTCAATAAATGTGTTCTAGTTTTAATTTCCAGACAGATTAGTGGGATGGACTTCAAAGAATCATTTGGACCCATTTTTACTAGAGTTGGGAATTGAATTTTTTATCCAATATGAATGGTATTTTTCTCTAAATTTTTATGGAGATTCAAATATATTTTACATCTGGATTGATCCTAGTAAATCAATCTTCATGGTTGGTCCAGTTTCTTCACAGATTCTTTAGGACTATTTGTGTGGTCCATATGACCCTTAAAATGGTAGAATTAGACAATGATTCATTATAATGATATGTTTTAAATTGAATAAAGAATCCTAAAAAATAATAACTATGAAATTTTAATAAGCAGGATGAGAGTTATAATTAAATTAGTAAACTGACTCAATTGGACTTCTTTAAATAATGCTCAAAAATTATATTTAGTATTAAAACATGAGTATATCACACCAATTATGCACTTTTACATGAAATTTACTAAATTGAGTATAAAAAAAGTTATTAATATATGAATAACATCAAATCCCCCACACTTGGTCTTATGCATGTCCTCATGTACAACAAAAAACATAACTAAATCATTCTCACTCTCCAAAAAATATTAAAATTTTTGTTTCCCCAATCAGGGAAGGTTTAGATCATTTCACTCATCCATATTTAATTCCACCACAAATTGTTGCAAAAATAATATTCCAAAAACAATTAATTTTTCATGCTCAAATTTGGAAATGGAAAATGTGGGCACTAAAAACTCACTCCTCTCAAGATGATAAAAATTTATTTCTGGAGGTTCACTCATTCACCAACCAAAAGTGAAAATCTTAGATTTTGAAAGAGATCTCAGCTTCCATTACCTATCCTAAAGTTCACAATAATCAAGAGGTATTTTGAAGTGATTTTTCTGTGGATATGGGACAGTAGAAATTTAATGTCCATGAGGAGGAGAAGAGGGGTAAAACATCAACATGGGTAAAACAATGCACAATTTTTTTGAAATAAAACATGGAAGGAAATGGAAACACATATTTACAAGGGCATGATTGTGTGAAGAAAGATACAAAGGAGGAAAAAAATTTAAGGGGATGAGAAGATGAAATATTTACAAAACACAAAACTTCTATCAATGACATAAGTGCTATTTTTTTCCTTTTATTTTTTTTGAAAGTTGAACTTGAAAAATATCTCACACTCATATACCAACCCATGTTTTATCTCCTCATGAAACTAATTGTAATAGTTATAACAATATCAAAGGTTTAGGAAGAGTGATTTTTGACCTTCCCAAGACACAACCCATTTTCTTTTGTTCTCTTTTTTTCTTGATTTTTTTCATTTTTTTGAACACTTATCAATAACATTTACAAAATTACATAAATAAAAGTCCATTTTCCAAAACTCACTGAATGAAAACCTCTCCCCCACATAAAAGGGATGATTTCTCTCAAGAATATGAAAACACATTGAAAATCAAGGAAATAACACCCAAAATGAAATCCATGCCCCCACACTTAAATTTCAATAAATTATACAATATAAATCCATGTAGATATTGGGCGGGACAAGGTATTGGGCTTGTAATGTGGATATCAAAGAAAAGGTTTTCATAGGCTTGAAGGGAATTTAAAAAGGAGGCTTAATGTAAGGGAAATGGGAGGCTATTTGGCTATTTTGATTCTCATGTGGTTAAGAAAATGCCACTATCATATCAATGCACACAAAAGTAGGAAATTCAGATCGAAGGTCCTCAAACTCAAGACCCACAATCAGGGGTGAAAGCACAAATTTTGAAAAGATGGACATAGGTGGCCTTGGAATGAAAGATAATGTTGTTACTCATAGTTGGGGAAAATCATTTTCCAAATCTAAAACTGAGCATTAATTTTTTTTTGATTTTGACACAAGATTATTTATCCAAATTCATGATGAAAATACAAAATTTTTGAGATGAAAACATGTCTTTTTGACTCCCCAAAATGGTTGGACAAAATTTCATAAGTGGATGGTGAGTAAGTATGACTCTTTGTTTGCAATTTTTTTAGTTTTTTAAGTTTTTTAGTGTTTTTAAAATACACACCCACAAAAAAGAGAGAGAAAAATGAAGGTTCTGATGAAATAAGTGGTAAAAAGAATGAAAGATATAGGAATAAGAAGAAATAGGGAGAGAGATGAATAAAGGGAGAGTTAAAGGGAAAGAGGTGCCCCTAGTTTAGATTTGGTGGGTTGTCATCCCCATACAATGGTGGGTCTGCTGTAGAAGTTGTGGATCTGATGGTAGTCGATGTAGTTCTCGAGATGTGTGTCCTCTCATGGTGATACTTTAACCAATGTACATTAACCATGAATTTCCTTTTGGAAGAGGGGTCTTGGACTTGCACTACACCAAATGGGTAAACATTAGTAATAATAAAAGGACCTTCCCAACAAGAATAAAGCTTACCTGGGTGAATTTGAAATCTAGAATTGAAGATCATTACCTTTTCACCTTCATGAAATACATTTCGCATGATGTGTTTTTCATGGAGTACCTTAGACTTTTATTTGTACAGATTGGAATTCTCATAGTAATTAAGTCAAAGCTCCTCCTATTCAGTCAATTTCAACAATCTTTCTTCAACAGATTTTTCACAATCAAAATTATAAGTTTTCACAGCCCAAAAAGACTTATGTTGTATTTCAACTGGTAAATGACATGCTTTACAAAAAACTAGCCTAAATGGAGACATCCCAATGGGTGTTTTATAGGAAGTTTGATAAGCCCAAAGTGCTTCACCAAGTCTCTCAGGCCAGTCTTTTCTGGTGGGCTTAAAAATTCTCTCAAGCACTCTTTTCATTTTTCTATTATAAAGTTCAGCCATTCCATTTTTTTGGGAGTGATATGTAGTTGAAGTTTTATGTACAACACCATTCTTTTTAAAAAGATATTCCATGGTTCTATTACAAAAATGGGTTCCTAAGTCACTGATCAAGGCACAAGAAGTTCCAAATCTGTGGAAGATGTGGGTTTTTTAGGAACTCAATAACAATATGTGAATAAAATTTTCTAGTGGGTTTGGCCTCAACCCACCTAGAAAAAAAATCAAATGTAAGAAGAATTTATGATAATCCATTGGAAGGTGGGAATGGTCCCATGAAATAAATTCCCCAAACATCGAAGATCTCACAAAAGATTAAGGGATTTTGGGGCATTTAATTTCTTTTAGAAATTGTACCAAACTTTTGGCAAGTGGGACATGATTGAAAGAACTCATGTGAGTCCTTGAAGAGTGAAGGATAGAAGAATCTAGAGTCTAGGACCTTTTAGGAGTTCCTTTGTGGTCCAAACTAGCCACCTCTAGGAAGTGAGTGACAAGATTCTAAGATGGAGGAATGTTTATATTCATCAACACATCTCCTAATTACCATGTAATCCCTAGTTTTCCAAAGTTTATTTTCTTCCCAAAAATATTATTTTGAACACTTGTCAATAACATTTATAAAATTAAATAAATGAAAGTTCATTCCCCAAAATTCACTGAATGGCAACCTCTCCTCCACACTAAAAGGGATGCATGTCCTCAAGCATATGACAACACATTGAAAATCAAGGAAATGACACCTAAAATTAAATCCATTCCCCCACACTTAAATTTAAATAAATTATGAAATATAAATCCATGTAAATGTTGGGTGGGACAAGGTATTGGGCTTGTAATGTGGATATCAAAGAAAAGGTTTTCATAGGCTCAAAGGGGATTTCAAAAGGAGGATTAATGTAAAGGAAATGAGAGACTATTTTGCTATTGTGATTATCATGTGGTTAAGAAAATTCTTCTATCATATCAATGCACAAAAAATTAGGAAATTAATCTCAAAGGTCTACAAACTCAAGACCCACAATCAGGGGTGAAAACACACATTTTGAAAATATGGCCATAGGTGTCCTTGGAATGAAAGATAATATTGTTCCTCATGGTTGGGGAAACTCATTTTCCAAATCTAAAACTGAGCATTCAAAATTTATTGGTTTTGATACAAGATTCTTTATCCAAATTCATTATAAAAATACAAAATTTTTGAGATGAAAACATATATTTTTGACTCCCCAGTAATGAATCCATTTAAAGAGAGATTGATTGTTTCCTATCGACTATTCAAGGTTTTGGTGCTCTACTAGTGTGTATAGAAGCACTCATATCGAATCCTCAGTGATGATACTTTTTAATAGTTGATTGTTTTTAATTTATTTTATTTTGATTGGGGGGGGGGGGGTTGTTTATAGAGATTAATTGAAATGTTTGATTGATTTATATTGATTTAAAAATTTAATAAATATTGGGGTGAATTAATTATTAGAGAGTTAATCTTACGATATCCTTGATCTTTAATTTATATTTCATTAGATTAACACCCACTTTACAAGATGACGTTGATTGGAATTACCAAGTGTTAAGGCTTTAATCCAAGACTTAACTTAACTTAGGGTTATAATCTAAATAAGTACATGTTTATGGTAGTGTATTTATGGTTCCAATAATCCATGGAATCCATATGTTAATCAAAATATGTCATTAATTGATGACAATTTAAGTTTAACATACACAATGTCAATTCAAAGAATATTCATCGAGCAAAATCTCCCAGTCACTTAAAATATCCAAATTATAACTCACCCCAATGGTAGATTTACTTATCCATTGGTTTGGTTAATAATATGGTTTTAATGTTTATGATGATGAATTATAAAAAGAAGAAAAATAAAGGGACAAGAAAAGAGTGGTGCACTGAACACACACACGAGCAATGAAGAGAATTAAGAACGGACTTTTGATTGAATGAGAAAGAAAACAGAGAGATTGATTTTTAACATTATTTATGAAATTTAAATAAAGTTAATATTTCAAAACAAAGGGTAGATGATAATAATATTTAATGATAATGATACTTTCATTAAAACAGAATTATAAAATAAACTCATACGAGATTACAAACAAAGAAGAATACAAAAGTAAATAAATAGAAGCATGGAGGAATGATATATCAAGTAGAAACTTGAGTATGAAAGATCCTCCCAATAATTTGGAAGATCCTTGTTCATGATAACCTATCCTACTTTGCTCTGAAATTCCAACTCCTTGCAAGGAGAGGATGGGGATGTATTTATAGCCTAAGGTGGTGGACTGTCTTCATTCCAAATCTACCCCTCCACTTGGCTCACTAATTTAGCCATTAATAAAGATGAATATAGAAATATTTTCTTATTTCAAGTTGTAGACATTGATGTTTAATGTCATCCCTAAAAATTTGGTGGCCATTAGACTCTTTGAGACAAAGATATGACTATTTTACTAAACAATGTGCAACTGTTCATTTTTATCAATACCTTTTCAAAGGCCAAAATGTGAATGAGTTTTTGAATATGAATATGACCTCAAATGTGAACCATTTATTCTAAAAAGTTGGCCTCCTATATATTTTATTTCACACTTAAAAATCTAAGCTTTCATAGATGTCTATATCAGTAGAAAAGTTAATAAATATGTTCTGGTTTTAATTCCCGGACAGAATAGTGGGCTGGACTTCAAAGAATAATTTCCCCCCCTTTTTAGTGGAGTTGGTAATTGAAAATTTTATCCAATATTAATGGTATTTTCCCCTAAATTTTGGGGGAAAATAAACGATTTTGTACTTCTAGATTGAACCCAGTAAATCAATCTTCATGACTAGTCCAGTTTCTTCACAGATTCTTTGGGACTTCTTGTGTGGTCCATATGACCCTTTAAATGGTAGAATTGGACAATTATTACTTCTAATGATATGTTTTAAATTGAATAAGTAATCCTAAAAAAACAACCATGTAATTTGGATAAGCAGGGTGAGAGTTATAATTAAATTAGTAAACTGACTCAATTGAACTTCTTTAAATAATTCTAAAACATTATATTTAGTATTAAAACATGAGTATCTCACACCAATTATGCACTTTTACATGAAATTTACTAAATGGAGTATTAAAAAAGTTATGAATAAATTAATAATATAAATCTATCATTAATATTGTTATAATTTTAGTTAACTATAACAAATATGTCTAAAAATGTGTTATGTTTAGTTTACTTTTCTTTTTGTTTGATGGTTGTTAAATTTTTATTTACATTTTCATGTAATTATTGGATTTGTATATTTTTGTACTAATTGATGTTGAGTTGATTTTTAGGATAATGATAGATCAATACTCTAATCCACCACATATTTTTAGAGATGATCATACTCATACCTTTGGGGAGGAACTTACAGATGCTCTTGTTGATGAACCTCCTCATCCTTCTTTACATGATACTTTAATTCCATGGGGGGAAAAGAGTTTGAGGGTTGGTAAATGTGAAACCGAACATCTAACAAAATTATCAGTTGCCCATACCCAGGAACAGAGGATACCATTGGACTTTGATGATAATTATATTCCAATAGGTCAAAAGGAAAAAATATTCAAGTCTTTTATATCAGCACATGATAAAAGCAAAGTTAGTAATTTGTATGATGATTGACGAAGTGTTGACAAAGTGACATTATCACTACTGTGGGAGAACATTTTGGTAAGATTTTTTGTTATTATTTTACTTATCTTGAAATTTTTATAGTAATATATGTTTTCCCCTTCTTATCAGATGACACATGATATACCTAACACTGGAGGAATTAGGAGGAAATGTATATCATTGGCAGCTAGGAGATGAAGGAATTTTAAATCACCCCTCACATCATAGTTCATTTTTGGGAATAGATAGCATAAAAATACATGTGATATATATCCATTTATAGATAAATATACATGGAGACAATTTGTTGAAAGTAGATGATGAGAAGAGTTTTTAGTAAGTGCAAGGCTACATTTTTAGATGCTTTTTTATATCAATGACCATGTTAATGATTTCTTTATTCTTAATTCTTAATTTATAGAAATCAAGGAGATCTCATCAAGAGATTCAAGCTAGAAATTTATACCCTTATATGTTATCTCAGGGAGGGTATATGTTATTAGAAGAACACATGCTAAAAGAAAAACTTCAAAAGCTGAGAGCTGAGTCATCAGGATATGGAGAGGTTTCCCCTCCTCCCCCCACTAGACATGAAAAATGGAAGAGGCCTCGAATGGGAAAAAAGGACAATATATTATGGAAGAGTTAAGAATTTTAGATAATAATATTGTAATATGTTTATTTATTTATTAAATTTAAATCCAATCTTTATATATTGTGATTCATTATAGATTTTTTCAAATATTCCAAACAAGATTATCTTGAGGAGTAGAATGCACTGGGGATCTTTATAACTGAGGGTAGAAAATATATTTTAGCTGCAAAATTGGGAAATCTCAAACACCTGGGTCATGCACGAGGATACCCGATAGGTGTATCAATAATAAAAGTGGTTCTACGATTGGAATCTTCATAAAAGGATAATGTTTATATATAAAAAATAAAATCTCTGGAAACCAAAGTTTAGGATATTCAAGAAATGATGGAGGATAGGATTAGAGATTTTGTACATGCGATGTTTGTAGAAATGCAAGAACAGTTTCAGCCTTCCAATCTGACTCCTCCACCTCCACAAACAGATCCTACTCCTCCTCCTTATCCTACTCACACATATGTGTTTCCATACTCCACTACTTATCCTACCCCAACACCCCTCCTCCATAACTTCAAATTTACTGTGAAATATTTTTTTACAATCCTCATCATATTGTTGCATATGGGATGATAAATTATATCAGTAATACCATTCATCATCGCCAGATTGATATAGAGCAGTATAGGGTCACCATACAGGATAATATAGATAGATCAGAAAAAATACCATGTCCTATAGATGAAGTGAGTATAGTTGGGAAAAGTATCAGTCATTTTTTGGTTTTTCCATCTAGAATATTTTGACATATTACCATAGAGGTATGTATATATATTATATTTAATTTTATTTTTTTAGTAAATTGGTTTTCTCATTTTAAAGTTTTTATATTTCTCTATTTTTTTTAGAAATACTTTAAAGGTAAAGAAATACTGTATAGACAATAAAAAATTCAAAGTGAAACAACTTTAGAAATAGATTCTACTGGTCTTGATCGATTGTCAACATACTCAAATTTTTTATTGGGAGTATATGAAATTCTATTTGATGCTGCTATTTGTGGGCGTGAAATGGATATGAGCCTTTTGAAAAAATATATCATGGAGCTTATAGCTGAAGATAAATTGAGCATCAACACAATTAAAGTTTTTCCATGTAAGTCGATTAATAATTTTTTTCTCGTTCCTTTAATTTATTGAAAATTTATAATTATGTCTTCTTTATATTAGGTATCTATATAAAATGTGTACATAGCATGAAAAGGCAAATGTATATAGATTTATGAACTCATAATTTATTTCTTCTATAGTTATAACAATGTCCGATGCTCAAATAATAGTTTATATAGCTGAAAGATTTCAGAAGAATGTCATCATTCAGTGTTGGATGTTTCCATCTTTTGAAAGGTATGAAATATTTTTTCTCAAAAAGTGTTATATATAACTTAACATATTAACAACCCATATTATAATTTCTTTTATATTAGTGGTCATTGGATGTTTGGTGTTTTTTGTCCAAGAGAGAAGAAATTTTATTGGTTATGCTCTATCCATAGTGAAGTGAGAGAAAATTTTAATAATATATTGAACATGTAAGTTTGATTATTTTAATAATTGTTTATATTATAATGAACAAAATTTATTATATTCATATTATTTTCAAATAGGGCATGATATTTCTTTAGAGAGACGATAAGAAAGAAGAGCACCAAGAGCGCCAATATCAAATTTTTAAAAGCTACGGTGAATTATCATTTACAATTACTAAATTTTAGATATATTAATTAAAATGTTATTTTGAAATAAAATATCTTTGAAACAGTGTCATAAAAAACAAGGTGAAACTGAATGTGGATATTATGTTTTAAGAGTTATGTATGAAATAATTTCTACTGGGATAGTTATAAATTTTCATAAGGTTATATTTATTTATAAATATTTCCATAATATTTAATATGTTTTATTGAAAATTCAAGTCAAATGATTTCTGCATTATTTTTTTAGATTTTTGACAATGAACAGTTAAGTTCAGATGATTTGATACATTTACAAATTGAATGAGAAAATAATTTTACAGGTTTGATTGGTTTTTAGTTTATTTGAAAGTTCAATGATATGTGTATTTTTCTAGATTTTGTGTTTCCTTTTATACTTCCTCTTGTGCTATTTTTTGGCTACTGTTGGTGGAGGAGATGAATCAATGTACATTGGTTTTTAGTTTATTATAACTTTCAATGGTATGTGTATTTTTTGGGATTTTGTGTTGAATTTTCTATTTTCTGCCTCTTATACTATTTTTTGGTTGATGGTGGTGGCCTTTTTTGTTTTCTAGCTACTGTTGGTGGAGGAGATGAATCAATGTAAGTTTTTAAAAAAAATAAAATCATGTTTTCCATGTTCGTTATTGGATAACCAATGTGAAAAATATATTTTCACTATTTTTCACATCATTTATCCAATAACCAACATGAAAAACCATTTATCACATTAGTTATATAAATAACCGACCTGATAAAGGGTGCAAAATTGTTTATTCACATTGGTTATTGAAAAAATGATGTAAAAAACAAATTACACATGATTTTCCATGTTAGTTATTCAATAATAAACGTGAAAAACCATTTATCACATCAGTTATTTAAAATAACCGACATCATAAATGGTGGGTAATGTGTTTTTCACATCGGTTATCCAATAACTGATGTGAAAAACCAATGGTAGAAATTATTTATAACATCAGTTTTAAGTAACCGACATGAAAAGCTTTATTCAATACGTTCCCTATAACCACATCGCCTAAAAAACGACGTGAAAAAACATAAAAAATTGACGTGAAAAACCCTTTATGCACTAGTGTCTCTTAGTATTTAAGGACTGACATTTCGGTGTAAAATATTATCTATTCCAAATCCCTAGACCCCTCACTTTCATGAACATAAAATTGTAACAAAAGAAAGTTCAATAAGTGGTGTTTTTATTTAATACTGAATTTTTACACCATGATTGAAAGGAGATTGGTAGTTACTAAAATTTGAGATAACAGAGGCTCCAGGATTTCCCCACTAGGTTTTGGTTGATTTATCAAATAATGATAAACCAATCCATAAAAAAGTATCAAGATTAAGTCACAATTATTTAATCATAAACAATTAAATCATGTTAATCATTCGATGATGTAGTATATAATGTTTTAATAAAAAAGTTTCTAGGTAATCATGACTATGTCAATATAATTCATCAGAGAGGTTATTTATATTGATCAAGGTTCTAACAATAGTTTTTTACCTCCAAGAGTGAAAATTTTCATGAATATATGAATATAAATTGATGTGTATATATATAATTTTTTTATTTATTTGATATAGTTATAGGTAATGTTAAAATATGTTGAACGTAATAAGTATCCCAAAAAAATGTTATCAGTATTATATGATGGCTGATCTTGAGATGAGTGACCAATATATTATTGAAATTTCATATCGTATTTTTTTCCATGCTATTATTTAATTTGTAATAATTAAAGGATCTTGAACAGGTAGACCAACGTATGATTGAAATTTAATGTCATTTTTTATATGGTTATATAATTTATAATAATTTCATTTTCTTTTCCTCATTGATGACCTGCATGCCATCCCTCTCTCTAATATTGTAATGACCCGTGTTTCCATGTAAAAATGTTATGCATCTCAAACCTGTTGGAGTTGGTGTTCTAGGATCAAATATTTGTAATTTGATTAAATGTATATTCTATATATTGAATATTAATAAAACATATTATTACATATTTTTTATTGATCTGCATGAATCTGATGTAATAATGACCTATAATATATGTCTCATTAATAAGGTTATAACAATTCTCTACTATGACGAGAACCTTAAAGTGATATGATGATATTCTTAAATAATGTTATGTAGTTGGATAACATACCATGACAATACACATAGTACATAGAATTTCAGGTGAAAATACTTATAAGAATATGAGACTTCCTCTCATGAAGTTTTCACTTGGTAATCTCTAAGACAGAAGATTATGAGAACACACCCACTAGTAGGAATTCCACATGTTTTGGTGTCATCAGATATAAATATCCCTGAATGTGTGTAATGGTCATTAGAATTTAATATTATCATTAATGCATGTCATGAATCACACACTTATATTTTCTGACAAAAACCATGATGACATATGTTTGCAATGAGGTATGGTATGTTGGGTGCATTGCAATTAACATGTCATTGTCAATGGATAAGTTGAGGAAGGATTTTCCCCTTCCATATATATGGAAGTTGATATCTTGGCCCTTTGATTGGAATAGTTTTATCACCTTAAATTTCATGGATAGGGTATAATGACATGTTTATTTTAGACAGTCAAAGAAAAACATATCAAGCATTTGGTTGGCGACACAGATGTGCAACTTGCTTGATGAGATATTGTGAAAAATGGATTATATTACACAGTGAGCGTTCATATATGGTTGTCGTCATTATGAAATTAAGTTATTTCTCTTGGGTGAATTGACTTGTTTCTAGATAGTAATCTTGGATTTTAGGTAATTCTACCTAATGCCAACAAGAAATAATCCTATAGGGATACACACTAAGTGTTTTTAATGTTCTTCATTAAATTATATTTGAATTTAATTAATTGAATAAATATTATTTTCAAGATCGAGGAACAATTTTATTCATGTTTTATCAATCGCAAATATTTATTGATGAATGAAATATTTAAATTAAATATTTATTTGGGTGTTCAATAAATGCAAGTGGTGTTCGAAAGGATTAAGACCGTGTCTAGTGAGGAATATTAATTAAAAAAAGGTTAAATAATATTTATTATTGCATAAGTTGACATGAGATACAAAATAATAATAATAATAATAATAATAATAATATGTGGCATGAGGTTTATTAAAAGTTATAATATTGTTTAAGGGATGAAATCTAATTAAATAATATTTTAACCTAAACTCTAACTCTATAAATAGACAGTTATATATATTATGTAGTGTGTGTAATCCAAAATTGAAAATAAATAATTTTTGAGGAAAATTAATTATCTATAAACTCATCCTTCTCTCTCACTATCAAGAATGAGAAACACAAGAGAGATTCCTTCAAGATTGAAGGACGAGTGATCAATAACAATAACTCAAGATAATCGCTTCACCGTGCTAACACCCGAAGATCGATTGACATTACTTGGAGATCAAAGGAGCACTTGTGAATCACTGCTAGAGGGATTCTATCCTTAGATCCTCAGAGTGCAACAAATGTAATCAAAATGATTCTTTTCAGATGATCAATATTCATATCCAAGAAATATTCTAATCTCAAGTATTCATTTCTTACAGATCTAAATAAATTAATTATAGATTTGAAGTGAAAGATCCTCACTCATGGTTTCAGGAATTGAAATATTAAAATAAATTTTAATATTTCACCCACCACCACATGCTTCTGCTGTGCCCGGAACCAACGAGTGGTATCAAAGAAGCCATGTTTAAATTTATAATTATTTATTTGATTTTTGATCCATACACAATCATGGTTGGATTTTCATTTCATATTATTTTTTCTTTAATATTATTTTAATTAACATGTTATCAGCATATTAATCATGATCTTTCATTGTTTTATTTTCTTAAAGGTCTAAGAATAGATGAAGAACGACTGGAGATTCCATTGAGAACTGTCAATTTATAGCTGGAAAGACAGGGTTACACGATGTGTAGTTGGAGTACACACTACGTACCCTAGTATGATTCACCCGGCCTATAACACCTTGAGATTTTGTGATTTTTTTTTCAAATTAATATTTTTCATTTCATGAAACATTGTAGATAGTCTATTTTATATTAAAGCACTATTTTTGGATTGCATTATATGTAACACCAAGTTAATCGTACACTACACACAATATAAAAATTAGATTTCTCTACACAAAACACTGAGGTTAGCGTTTGTTACACACAATAATGATTTTTCTCAATGGATTGTGTAACACGCAAGACCGAGTTTTACCGAATAATAGTATATCATTAAAATGTTATTACTTAATATAATTAGATATAAACTAGCTGTTAAATTAGTGGTTATGAATAATATTAACTAATTTATGGAAATATATGGTTTACACAAATATAATATTAATTCATGTGTTACTAATTAATTAGAAATGAATATGAAAATCGATTGAATATAAAAGAAAATATTATTATTTTTATGGTCAAAAATATATTTTACCCTAATAAATTAAATTATTTAAAATTAGTGATAGATATTAATGTAATATATATGTTATATATTCAATAAAATAATTATGATATTCATCCAATAAATTTGATATATGTAATATAAGAACAAACCCAATTTTATTCTTAAAAACCAATATTTTTATTAAGGCATTTTTATTGCCTTTTAATGACGAACCCATTTTAAATCTAATTTTTGGAAATTTTATAGATTTAATATGAGAAAATAAACTTAATATTTAAAATATTAATAGAAGAATTATTTTATGGTAAATTTTTGGTATTTTTCTATGAATTTTTATTTTTTAATGAATAGTGAAAAGTACTGAATTTTAGTTCAAAACTGATTTTTTATCTAATTTATTTATAAGGTTAAAGTATATTTTAAATTAGTTTCAAATTATATAATAATTTTATCAATTAATAAAATTTAGGTCATTTATATCAGTTTCATTTTGAAATAGGGTATAAAAACTTTGTAAACTTTTGAATGTTTTTACTTTAAAAAACCCGCATTGTCGACCCGACTACAGGATTAATTTTAAATTAATTTATGTAAATTATGTGATTGTAATTTTAAAAAATTTATTCCATATTTGGAATCAAAATAATTTGTAATTTATAATAAGGTCAAATTATTTTTTGACCAAAAATATTAGTGAAAGTAATTAAAATTAATTACATCGATTAAGGTAAAATTAAGCTTAACTAAAAACTAAACCTTAAATTTAAGACCCAAAATGACTTAGAAACTTGTAAGACACCCATTGGATGGAAATATTTCTACCCTAACCTCCCTTTTATCAAATATTTTTCATTATGGGATCCACTTTCCATGGAAAAAACATGGGTGGAATTCTTTTCTGAAGGATTTACAAGGGTGCCACTCCTCCTCCACTATAAAAGGCCTCATCTCTTCCACTTATTTGAACCTATCAAACTAATTAGCTTAGGAAAATATATTCTCAAATATCCTCCCAAAAATCCCTCAATACCTTTCAATCCTCTCTTTGTACATAAATTCTTCCAAGTAATCCTTTTTGTGCAAACCAAAAGGAGTTACCTGATTAAGAGGCAACACCCTCTCTCAAACTCCTTTCTTTTATTTTCTTTATCCACTACCTCAATTTATCTTATTAAATTATTATAAAACAAAAATATTATACTAAATATACTGGGATTTTTTATGATAAGGGTTTTACCTTCACTTACACACACCTCCATTTAATGGGTAACAAACATACTGTTTATGTGTACGATGAACTACCATCTCACAAAATGATTATTGTTCGTTCTTACTTTACCTCATCTCATGTGGGAATTATGATGGAAAATATGTTTATATATAATATTTATGATATTTATTATATCTTTAATATTATTTAATCCTTTTACCACACATATCTTTATATGTTCCATTTGGTGTAAATACGATAATTTCGTTTGAGGAAGTGTGGACTACCACCCCCTTAAAGTGATGTGATTCATTTGCACGATATATGGAATGCATAAATGAAGGTTTTAATTAAAAATTTGTGAAATAAAAAACATATATATGATATTAATAACATAATTAACTTTATATAAATATAACATATACCATTTTATTTATTATCCCTTCACACACTTAAAAAGTGTAACGTCGTTCCTGGACACGTGGACTACTGCCTTCTTGACACGATGCGATTCCTTTTACATCAAAAAATTCTATATATAATTATATGTGATTAAATAATATTTTATTTATGATATAATTATAATTATTTAAATATTAATTTTACTTACCTTCTTTCCATAATGATCTTTGAGAAATGAGAACGTTACTCATGCATACGTACGACCTACCGTCTCCATGATTGTAACATTGATTCATTTTTTCACAAAAATATTTAATTATTGAGTTTAAAAATATAATTAATATATACATATTATAATTATTTCATGATAATTACTCAGTATATGTTTATATAATGACATCTTTGACCATTGTTGACCAGCCAAAGTAGTTTTTAACACATGCACCAAATTTGGTCAAAACATCCGGCTTAAAATTAATTGTTTAAGTAGTTTTTTACAAAATGGTAATAAGTGAAGTAAAATTAATAATAAACTTAAAAAAGGTTATAAATAAACTACTTAATTAACATAAGTTTATTATTCAGGAATATAAAGACATGGAAGACAAGTCAGACTCAAGGTAAGGGGATTTCATCTCACTTTTTATTTTCGTGGGATACATGCCATGTTCACCACTCTTTCATCTTGTATGGTATATATACTGAACATGAATGTATTATATGATTATTATTCTTAAATTTATATTTGATTACATATCCATTTTATGATCTTACTTTCATGGGGTTTATGTTTCAAAATTCACCAAATCGTTAAGATAGTTTTGTCTCAATTTACCTTCTTTGAGATACATGCCATGTTATGCAACTATATTTTTATATGAGATTTACATACTATATTTGAAATTTTATATCATGAATGTCATTATTTTAATGATATTTTAATCTTCATGTAATTTTATTTTCTTACATGGGGAGTATGAGTCAAAGTTACCAAGTGGCACGAGTTTATTGAAAAAATATCATTGATTATCGAGATTGTTTATATTTATGCTTCTATTAATGAAATATTATGATCCATCTATAAAGAACATTAATGAATTTTATTATCCTCTATATATTCATTATATATTCATGTATTGTTACAATTATTTCACTCTTTGATATATAAGATAGTTAAGAATATGTTTTTAAGAAAGCCTGACTTTACCCTCTCTTCGGTCAAAAATCTGTGTTACTTCAAAACCATGTTTTCTAAAAAGGGTTTCCAAGAATATTCTAATATTATCATATAATATTTAAAATAAATTTTTACCTTCTTTTTTCTTTTACAAATATTTTAAAATGAATCTTTTTTCTCTTTCCAAAAATTTCTTTTTTCTACCCTTATTACCATGCAAAAAGAAATGTTCTTTTTACCTCATATAGTATGTACGGATTTACCCACCATCATTTTTGTGAAGATTCCTTTGTATGTTTAAAAGTTTAATTTTTAAGAAAATATTTTTAAAATTATTTTCAAACAAATCATTTTTAAAATGTTTTCAAGCTTCTTTTATAAGTTTCCAAGGAAAATAGGTTTCAAAATGCTTGAAAGCCTTTTTTTTATAAGTTTTCAAAGTATTTTCAAAGAAATATTTTTCAAAACATTTTCAGGATTTATTTATAAGTTTTCAAAGTGTTTTTAAATAAAAATGATTTTAAAATGATTTGAATATTATTTTATAATTTTTAAAGTAAAAAAGGTTTTCAAAATAATTTCAAGACTTATTTATAATTTTTAAAGGTATTTTATAAGAAAATAATTTTCAAATGGTTTTATATATTAAAATTCCCTTTTTAAATAAGAAATTATTTATTCCTCAAGAAACATTTTTGAAATATATTTCAAAATTATTTTCCATATAAGATGAAATCTGTTAATGTTACTCATTACTTTCTAGATAATGATCTAAAGGTTCCATTCATATTATTTCTTTGAATGGGTTATGATTGATTTCATGGTCTTTATAAAACCCATTTCCATTTCATGGGTTATATGTTTATGAAATACTTTTCTCTTTTATAGGTTATTATTTTGATGAAATGATTATGAAACCTATATTTTTCCATAGGTTATGATATGATTACATGTTTATGATACCAATTTAATTTGATGGGTAATGATATGATTGTTTATGATTTTGTGGAACATGTATATATGATTTAATTATGATATGGGTGTGACCTATATCTTCATCCAATGCATTGGATAGAGATTTATATCTCACGAGATATGCATGGATGGAATGGGAAATGAACTTGGTTCAGTATTACAAGGATGGAACAAGGAGTGAACTTGGTTCAGTAATACAGGGCTAGAATGAGGAGTGAACTCGGTTCAGTAATACAAGGCTAGAATGAGGTGTGAACTTGGTTTGGTAAAGGACTTTTTCTACTAATATGGCCTTTAGAGTGATGCCTTGACTACTATGTAAATCATATTATATGCTTATGTGTTTTCCAAAATTCTATGTTTTATTCACATATTATGATTTCATGGCTTATGTTCTTTATTTCCTTATGATTTATGTCTTATGAACTTTCAATATTTATTATATGATTCATGTTTATGATCTTTGATATGTAGGGTATGATATTCAAATGTTTTGATCATGTTATCATACACCTATACTCATTTTTATGCTTACATGTATCCCTTGTTTACCCTTACTAAGCATCTGAGCTCACCCCTTTTTATGTTTCCTTCCCCAGGTTATTGAAGATATATTTCTGATATGATATGTCTAAGAGGGGTTCTAGTCTTGGAGAACCTTGTGGGAGATAATTTAGCTCACTCATGTATCAGTGTTTACGTTTCTATGTTTTCAAAGGCACTAGACCAATACGATCTTTGGGCGTCTATTTATATAATGTTTTAAGTATTCCAAAAAAGTGATGTAATGTGTATGTATGTCTAGAATAGGTTGTTATATATCCATGCCATGAGATACATGAAATGATACATAGTTATTACATGGGGTGTACGACGCATGTTGACCGACCAACCTGACACATGATTGTCAGATTACACAATGTGTATACAGCGTACACGTTGTGTAGTCTACACAAGTTAGTAGCATAAATCATGAAATCTGTGCGGTCATTATACACAATAAAACCACATGAGTCTAAAAAATTGGATCATTTATGATATACAAGATGTGTATGTGGTACACATGATGTGTAGTCCATCAATTCTCATATCCGAGATATACGTCAAGTTATCTGGACAACTGGAATTAGAGATACACAATGTGTATCTAGAGTCCACATGTCATGTATTCTCTTACCCAAGAACATGACGATCATTTTGATGCATTGCATAGGCACATAAAATTCAAACAACATGACATGTATCCAGGCTGTACACATCGTGTGATCTTGCTGAGATACACATTGAAGACCCAGATGAGTATCTCAATCACATAGAAAGAAGATACATGACATGTATTTATCATGTATATGCTGTGTAGTTTGGCCAAGTAAACACATAAAATCCATGAACATGTGACCTAGATACATGACAATAGAGGTACACAGTTTGTAGCAGGAAAGTAAATGTCGTGTAGTCTCCCAATTACTGGTAGAATTAACTTACTTCAAATTGAAAATTACAGCATTAAAACCTTATTACTTTGATTGAAACTTTTAGTGTTTGACAATTTAATAAGGGTTTTAAAGAATATTAAATGCTCAATTAATTTATTTTAATAAATCAGTTACTATTGGTTCTGTCATTTATTTACTATTAATGCATTTATGATGATTATCTCCAAGAAGATTTAGATGGTCATTAAGATGAAATATAATTAATTAATGCTATCATTTTTATAATAATAAAAAAATAAAAAATAATAAATGAATTTTATCCATTTAATTTTGCATATATTTTGTATGTATGATCGATCATGAGATTGACCAAGACCTATGTATGTGTTTGATGTCTTAATTTAATTTATTTCATGATTTTTCAATTTTTTATTATTAAATTAAATATGTTGGCCTATGAGTCATCCCTCCCTCTATTATTATATTAGACCTGAATGTCCAAGGATATTTATGTAATCCACCTTTAACTAATCCCTTGGTTCCCCTCACCTATGTGTGAGTTAAAAATACATGTAATTAATGGAGTATCCCAAGGTGTATAGAGGTGGTTCAAGATGGAACCATTATGATGTCAACTTAGGTGATACATAGGTGGAAATGTGGAATGTTGTAACTCATGCCAATATTAAAAATAAGAGTTAATTCCCCTAGGTCAAAGGTTGATTTAATTCCCACTCATTAAATCAATCATTATAAAAGATAATGATTAGGTCATTTAATTAATTAATTATTTTTTCTATGTGATTATTTATTTTATGGATTCATAGCCACGATCAAATAAAAAAAATAAATTAATATGAAAAGACAAAAATTAAATAAATGAATTATTCATAAATGTTTTATCTGAAATGATTAATTAATTAACATCCACTTAATATTAACAAGACATATAAAGGATAAAATAAGATAAAATTTATGCATAATTAATTAAAATCCCTCAACCTAATATTAAGTCATACTAAGCCTTCCATTACGTGATTGGTGTAACATCCTAAACTAATTGACTATGAAACAAGTAGCCGGACTGGTCACTGCATGGCCTCAAGCACGCCTCCCCACACACTAGAGGTTACCAACCATCAATGAGGGTCAAATGGTGGTAAGGTGGGGAGACTACACCCTCATGATCAGAGTAGCACAATGGTATATCAGATGCGATAAATAAATCAACTAACAATGGAAGTATAATAAAGAAAAGACAAGCAATGGAAGATAAATATAATAACATAATAATAATGGCCACCACCAATATACTACAATGAATTCATCCACTATATGCTACAAAATTAAATCAGTAAGAACACAATGATAATATAATACAATAAAATAAATAAATAAAAGATAAAACAAAATCCCCGAGGGAGATATCCATGAGAATCCTGAGTACTAGATCAGTCCTGTGCCCCTGACTCCCAGCTATAAGTATAACAACACAATCCAAAGAACCTGGTCCTGCAACCATAATCTTTTTTCAGGTACCCCAGTCTAATATTGGCCCAAATAGAATGTGAGATATACTCAGTAGGTCACCACCAATGGTGTCTAAAGCACAATACCGTTCATGCATATAAAATAAGTAGTGTGCATGTATATCATGAGTAAAGAAGCAATGAAAAATAAATAAATAACCAAGTCAAACTCAGGTTCCTCATGGACACCAGGCCCAACCATACCTACTTAGGCCTAAGATAGAAATATCTGAACCATAGGCAACCTATACAAATGAGATATGAGGAAAGTGATAACAAAACATCATAAAACAGGTATCATGAGATGGACCAAACCCAATCACGTGATTTGGGTTAGTGGACATGTCCCTTGGATAATAAATATGCATCATCAGTATTTACTATAAAATTAATTATCAAAATTAAATAAACAACATCCTAGGCCCGTATTAGGTGAACCTTAATAAGGAACCCATGAATTGCACTAGGAGCACCATAAATGGTCACTACCGTTGGAGTTTGTCTAATGAAATTCATGAGTGGCCTCGTAAGTATCACTTCTGATCTAATGTGAGACAAAAACCTCTGAGATCATACTTAGTATCTCATAGAGTCGACCAAGACTCACTCATGGCGTGGTGTAACCATTTATCTACCGAGCCCATCCAAGGTGTCTCCCCTAGGGAACTGATATCGCTCATGCTGAGGTAAGACAAACACGTAGTGATCCTGTCCTGGAATACTAGTATCTCCCCTAGTGTATACACAATCCATCAACAAATCTAATCACAAGCATGATGATCCCATCCTTGGAGTTCTGTGGAAGGAAACTTGAGTATCTCTCACAACATTCATAATTAATTTAATCAATTAAATTAAACAATATAGAGGTCATGTTAGTAATCATGACATAACATGAAATAAGGATGCCTTAAGAGGTATATTCCCATTTTCCATTTCATTTTAGAATAAAAAGGGATACACACATAAGTAATCCACATGAAAGAGAAAGAACACAAAACAAGGTCATGGAAACACCCATACCATAAATCCAAGGAAGGAATATCACATATATCACTTTTCTAATTTGAATAAAACAAACATCATTGAGGGATTTTATTATAAAACATGATGTAATTATTCAAACAATTCATTTAGTTCACTTTTATTCAATCCAAATCTATCACAAGGCATAAAACAACCCACCTCAAAGGCGGTTTTTAAATAGGTGAGCATCACAATTTAATATATAAATAAAAAGAACACCCAAAGGGGTGGCTCTAAAAGAGGTTGAAAACATTTAGAAAGGAAAACTAAATAAAACCACCCTAAAGGGGTGGTTTGGGTTGAGTTCATATCCTCCAACCACACAAATAAGGGTCTAAACACATCAAAATGCAAGCTAGGAAATTTAATTCAAGGAAATTTATTATTTTGAAGTGACACTAGGTAAGTTCGGCACATGACACAATAATGATATTTTATTAAGTAGTGAAACTTAAGGGAGAAGCTATAAACCACCTACCATATACCATAGAAAACCCACACGTCCAATATCAAGGCTTGATTTGGTCTGGTTCGAGAGAAATTGAATAAATAGATGAACAACCTAAAAATAGGGTGAATTAGCTCGCACCATGATAGATTTCCCAAGAGGTATTAAACAGAAAAAAGGAGATAGATGAATGTGGAGCATACCGAGAGGAATTCATAGGGATCAATGAAGATTGATTCTGAAAATGGATATAATAGATAGAGAAAATCCTAGATTAGTCTTGGGAGGAGCCTCACGTGAGAGGGATAAGAGGATATCCACTAGAGAAGAGATAAAGAGGGAAGAGGGGTTTAAACATTTAACTCATTAAGGAAAAAATGGTCAAATACCACTTTTACTAGGTTACATGGTTTGGCCACATGGTTGGCCAAACTGTGCACTAACTATGAATCTCCCACTACTTAAGAACCACACCCTGCATGGTTTTTCTTTATGGTTTGACCAACTGTGCATTAACCTTACACCAAATAGTGCACACATATTTCCTAAATGGAACTAATCATGCGATCTTAGCTACACGGTTTGAAAAATCATGCACAATTCGTGCGTACTATCTGCTAAAATTAACACATCCTTTCACTACCATTAACCCCCTCTTGCATGGTTTGAAAAACCATGCCCAATGTCACTGGAGGGTCACACAGTTACTTCTAGGAGGCAACACAGTTAAATATAACTATGTGCCTTAGTATGTGTTCTTTTAAAATGGGACCTTTGGCCACCAACACACCCAAAAAACATTAAAACACCCAAGATACATCTTGGTATTCAAACCACACCTAAAAAATCACATTCAAGTTCTAAAAATCATAGAATTTTATTCCAAATCTTAGTTTTTAAAACGACCCATCCACAAGACTAGAAATTCAAATTTATTTTGAATTTTTCATTTGATCTAAAAAACACAATACACTACAATCTCCCTACCTTAGATCTTCTAATTCTTGAGAATCCTTGGGGAAATAAGAGAAATGAAACCTGACCTACCAGTGTCATGAAGCCTTGCTCAAAATGTCGAGTTGAGTTTCCAAATTCCCAACGCAACTACAAGAATCACCTTTAATATATAGTTCTTAAGCCATAGAAACTCAATCCAATGCTTGTTTTCTGAAATGAACATCGATATGACACTTACCTAAGATCATATAACCTAATACATGATCATATAATCATCTCTTATTTCATCCATCCTATGGCACTTCCCACCATAGGTTTTATCACTTAGTGGCCAATTTCAAGTCACAAAAACTCCACCATAAAAATTATTTATTTAAGCACGAATTTAGAATTCTAATGATGCTCTTGGAATGATTCTTAAACTTAAATAGTGGTTGAGCCAAAGTTTCAAGAAAATCATTAGCTGACCATACTACACTGACCCTAACCTGACAATTCCAAAATCATTTCCTCACCAACCGCATATGACAAGGGAGAGAGATATCAAGTTGAACCATATCTGTTCGAGTACCCCCCAAAACAATTGTCTTAGAAAATTAGTACATTTCAAAAACTTGGCCCAATTACCTTTAGATGAGGCACCTTGAGATTCTCTCTGAGAACGCTCATCAAATCCCGTAACTGTCTTCTAGTGAAGTCTATACATAAAACATCCACATAAGATATCGTGACCCTGCACGAACATGGGTGTACGCCCGATCCAATAAACTAGGATTTCCACCATTAAAACATCCCATCCAAGCCTGACTAAATCCCATGGGAACCTCAGAATAATTTACTGGGAACCAAGGAACTCATTCGAGGTATCCCATACTCCGAAATTTATAGGTGAGTCATTGGTACAAATTCGAACATCTACATATCAAGAACACTGACTGACCCCAAAGTGGCGCCCACCTAGCGATCAAGTCAAAGGGGGAACAATTGGTTTTCATGAGTTAATCTAAGGAATTTATACTTGGGAACCTAGGTACCACTCAAGACTAACCATGCCTCTATGGAAAACCATGCTTCCAGAGTGAACTTTGATGGAGACCACTTAACAAGCCCAATGATGTTTAAATTTTAGTACGACATATAACTGATGCTCTCTCAGTGTACCAGGATGAAGTCAAGATAGGGTATATGAATTCACCACCTAGGCATCCCAAAATAACTCAATCACTACCACCAAAGTCTATCCCTGGACAACAATGTTTCTATGAGTTTCATTCACATCCAACCACACAGTCATTGTGCTACCTCACAAGTAACAATATATTGAAAGCTTACCAGCCTCAAGGGGATTTAAGAGCAACACTAACCACTTCTAAATGGTCCTACTTGGTTGTGTTACTTATACCTAGAAGAACACGTTCTACTAGAATTGATAGGATTCTCTCAACCTTAGGAGTTTCCTTATCATTATATTTAATGATAAAAAGAGATCATCCCACAGTGCCTACTCCATTAACTACTGAAGACGGTTTTGGACATGACCAATATAACAACCTTTCTCTTTATTTCACACTTAAATGTAATTTATTACATAAAATATTCACTTGATAAAACATATAATATTGAGAGTTATAGTTTCTTTGAGGCTTAGGAACATTAAATAAAAATTTAAAACATTAAATACATATCTTTATTGAAAAATTCTTTTACATGACCACACACATTCCTTCGTACTTAGCATTGCATCAGATAACCTGAGGATATGCATAAGAAAAGGGTGATCTATAAAGCCCAATAAGGGAGTAAAAAAGTCATAACATGAAGAATACAATGCATGTTAAGCAATAGGAATATCAATGGAGCATAAGAGAAACATGAACATAAAGGCATGATATAGCATGATTATCATAAAATGGAAATGTGGCATCAACATTTAACATGATATTAGCATGATACAAGACTCATTGCACATGGAGAATTAGTAAAACCTCATTTAACTTTAATTATAATTATTACACCCACATTTCACTTGATGTATCATGATACTAATATTTACCCAATGCATTAGAGCGCTATCAGGGCACACCCTTTTTAATCATTTCATTTCATGCATAAGTGTGCTACATGGATCATATAACATGGATTCATTAAACATCATCATTTATTCCATGATAAAGGAATTTTGAATTCATACATGAAACTATATAATCAATAAGTAAATGTGCATAAAGGTTAATACCCTTTATAGAGAAATGGGCATGGTATTCACTACACAATGACTTTGGCTTGGAAAATTACATTGCAATTTCGACAGCATAACGACGTGACATAAGAATTCATAAAAATGGTTGATGAGAGAGAAAGAGGTGTCTCATCATATTTACATTAAATGGGAATTAATGGGGTCATATAGATACATGTCCCAACATATGTAATGTAATTTAGATTCATAATACAAAAGAATTTCTTGAATGTAAATGAGAAGAGAGAAATTCCTTACGAAATTTAGGCATAGTAACGGGTGTACATGAGAGGTATTAATGAGATATAAAGTGGTATATCTTCATTAAAAAATAATTAGGGTAGTATGGGAGAGGTGATAAACTGTACCCCAACATTTTTAATTGAAAAAATGGTATAACAATATAATGAAATTTGCAAAAAAAATGAGAAAGGAAGAAATCCCTTACTTGGAAGTGTGATCCCAAAGGATTGGGAGAGGCTTGAGAGAGGATTATTGGGATATTGGGGCACCTTGGGAGAATTATAGAGAGAGGAGGGAAGAGGTTGTTAGATATCCAAAGGGTTTTAGTCAAGATGAAGTGGGATCTTGGGTGGGTTTATATAAGAAAAGAGAGGGGATTCTTTATTATTTAGGTTTTGGACACTACACATTAAACTAATCAAAACCACAAAACATAACATGGTTTTTTCAAAAGGGGAGTGGAAAAAATTATTTTATAAGGCCAATAATTTAACTATTAAAATATTAGGCTTGATTATGTGGAGGTGAGTCACACTTTCAAGGAAATGAATTTAAAAAGTTAAAATGACTTATAAGTCTTGGAGGGTCCACTAAGCCACCAAAAAATTAATAAAGATAATATAAAATCAAATTATTTTAAATATAAACCATATATTGTCCAAAAATATCATTTATTTTATTTTATTACATCACTACTGTGTCATTATGATGTCATAAAACACATTATATATTTAAACGATATTTAATTTTTATCCAAAAATTCGACTGTCTCAGAAAATTATGAAAAATTCAACATTGGATAATTTATACATCCTCATTCCAAAAATAATATCCATTTTATCTAAATAATTTTTAAAATATTTTAATTTTTACTTTAAAAATAAAAAACCGACATTTATCGAAAATTCATAGGTTTTGACAAAAACAGCTTTCAAACCTTAATAAAAATTACAATTGTATTCATAAAAATTATACGATCATTTATATTTAATAAAAATTAATTTATTAATAATAATTTTTTAAAATATTATTTAATTCAAAAATCAATTAATTCATTAAAATAGATTTCTTTTTAACTAAAAATAATATTTGTGCTTTAAAAACCATTTACAAAGTAACAACAATTAAATGAATGTATATTATTTGTTATATAAAAAAATAATGCACATAATCATAGTGATTAGGTATTATTACATAACCCCTTATAACACCCACATAAGACCTAAGGGTAAGGTGTGCGATGTTGACAAACTCGTGGGGTGGCTCAGATAACAATGCTAGGGTGATATTCTCTATCAACTTTCACTTCTCCCATAGACTGTTCTATTCAATCTTAACGCGTTGAAGCTTAGATTGGACTTGGTCAAGAGCGAAGCCTAGTGATGCCACCTTCTTTCCGAGCTCCAACAAATGGGATTTGTATAGAGCAATTCTATCAGATGAGGCCATCTCTTCCTTTGTCTGAGTAAATTGGATTTGTTAAAGACCAATATTTATACTAATCAATTAATCATCATTAAAAGGCTATATTAGTAACGATAACAATTCATAATGGTATTTTGAAATCCAAAAACATAAAACCAAGGAAGTTCATATTTTATATAACCATTTTACATAACAATACATTTAATTAGATCAAGATGATTTTTCATTAATAAAAGTTTGGTTCGTTACAATATTCCACCATTAAGAAATTTCACTCTTGAAATTTCCTTTTCCCATGTAACGTCTTGGATCCGGGTGCCATTCAACGAGTGCCCCGAACCCGGTTGGTCACATGACCTCAAGTGCATTTCCATAAACGCCAAAGGTTTCCGACTAGTAGCGAGGGCCTAGGTCTGATAGTGGGGAAACTATGCCCTCATTTTTCAAAGTGTAACGCAGCAGAACAAAATACAAGCATACAAAAGAAGAAGCATTATACAATACCAAACCTGAAATGGACACAATATTGAAGTAAATAAATGAACAACAATTATATATAATGATGAAATATGTCCCTAAGTCTAAGAAAGCAGTCAAAAAAGGATAAACTACAATCTAAAGAAATACAATACAAGGTACAAATACAGAAAAACAAAATAAACAACGCAGTAGGAACTCAGTAGCATCACAAGCCTAAGCTCGGTCCCATTCTCTCCTCATCCTCTACAAAAATCAAGTACCTATATAGGGACTCTTTACCTTATCTACACTTGCAACAATATAATCTATTTGGGCCCAAGATATGACCCAAATAGGGTGTGAGAAATAAATCCCAGTAGGCAACCACCAAAGGCCCGTGCCCAACTGTCAGTGAATTTGTGCAACATCAGTGTGCAGTAATGGAAAAGAAGTAAACTAGGCAGTACTCAAAAGAAGCTACTCCTACCAATTCCATTACCATTTAATTATTATTTAACAATTCAAGATAATTGAATTATAAGTTCTCAAGACTCAGACTCAGCCGATAATCTCTTAAACAGTGCCGCAACAAAACTACAACAAGCTATCTAACAAGTACAAGGTAAAAAAATACCAATCCTATGATTTAGCTTGGCAGGTATAACATGTAAAATCACCACAGTGAATATGTGAAGTAAAAAAAGTCCTCAGAAATGAAAAACCTTACCCCCAGGTAATCAGAATCAAAACCCTTAGGTGATTTCCCTCAGGCATAATGAATATTTCTCTCAGGCATACGAGATAATGCCCTCAGGCACAGAAGCAACTGCCCTCAGGCATATAAAACATTGCCCTTAGGCTAAATGAAACAATTTCCCTTAGGATAAACAAACACTTTCCCTAAGGCTAAATAAAAATCCGGGCCAAGCCCAACACATAGCAAGAAATTATATACATTTTCTCTCAAGGAAACTCAAAGCATGCTAAATCACGACATACCCTCGGGTATCCTGACCAAACAGCTAAACAAGAGAAACACACCCTCGGGGTGGCCCTGGATCCAAACAATGATCCCAAACAGCAGTATATTATTATCATCAGATTATCTATGCAATTATAGATATCTCAATTATTCAAGGCCTCAACCATACGACACCCCAATCATGGTTGCGTAGCATAATGGTACACAAAAACAACTTGATAGTTGGAATTAAACACCAGACCACCTACCTTGATATCCTATGATCAATATACGTAAACAGCGCCTCTCGAAACAACTGAGAATGGAATAGATATTGTAGAAACATTTATCCATTAAAACATAAATAAATTCCCCTCGGGAAAGAATTGGTAAGAACGGCTTTAGGAGAAGGAAGGTCTTACCCGCACGGTTCAAACAAGATCGACGACGGAAGAAACGGATTCCCGGCATGCGATCAAGAGCTCCTCCAAGCTCCGACCTCTCCTACTAATCTCCAAATGAGTTTACTGCCTCCTATACTGAATGAGGAGGATACTTCCCATTTTAATAAAAAAAAACTACACAACATGTACTCTCAAGTACATGGCGTGTACTTTTCATTTTTGTAACTGTTCCTCTGGCGGATACTTTTCACAACCACACTGTTCATCTGTCGACATGAGTACACGAGGTGTATTTATAAATACACGGTGTGTAATTTTTCTCCACCAGCGACTACTCCCACAACCTTACTGTTCACCTGCTGATTGATTACACAGCGTGTAAATACCAAGTACATGGTGTGTAGTCAGTTTTTACACCCTTCATCGTCGACAGACCTACATGCCCTGTGTACTCATCCCACACGGCCAAAGTACATGGCGTGTGGAAAAGTACATGGTGTGTACCCCCATAATTTTGGATTTTCCCCCATGTTCCTTATTTTCTCAAAAACACTTAAGGAAAGAGGAAAATAAGAAACCCGTACCTCAAGAATAAGAACCGGGTTCTTAAAAACTTCCCCCCTTAAAGAAATTCGTCCCTGAATTTCCCTCCCAAGGGTGGTGAAGATAAATCTCAGAAAAACTCTGGACACTAAGCACGTACGTTGGTTTTCTGCTCTCAAGTTTCATCCTACACTCGACCATGCTGCCATAACACCCATATGAGAGGAACTGACTGGCCTCTGAGAACCTTTGTGCTTATATCAACAATACAAATCAGATTCTCCTCAAAGGATGCATCGACCTGAAGTTCAAACTCATCGTATTGAAAGATGTTAGATGGGTCTGAGTGATAACGGTGCAGCTGAGATACATGGAAGACATCATGCATGGCCCGATACCTTTGTGGTAACTGCAACCGATAGAAAACCGGCCCGACTCTCTCCAAAATCTCAAACAGCCCCACATACCTCGGTGAAAGTTTACCCCGTCTCCTGATCCACCTGTGTCCCAACCTCAGTGAAACATGCAAGAAAACCTGATCCCCGACCATGAACTCCAAAGGTCGTCTATGGCGATTAGTATAAGATTTATGACGAGAATGTGCAGTAGCCATCAACTTCTGTATCAACTGGACTTGCTCTTAAGTCTCCTGCACGAGATGTTGTCCCAGTAAAGCTGCCTCACCTGCCTCCAACCATCACAGGGGTGATCGGCATGGCCTACCATATAAATCCTTGTAATGTTCCATATCAATAGTTTCCTGAAAACTATTATTGTAGGAAAAATCGACCAGGGGTATGTGCTTCTCCCAAGAGCCCCCAAAGTCTAGGACGCATGCACACAACATGTCATCTAGAACCTATATCGTATGTTCTGACTGGCCATCAGTCTGAGGGTGGTAAGCTGTGCTCAGAAGCACTTGTGTACCCAATGACCTCTAAAAACTCTTCCAGAAATGAGACGTAAAACGAGCATCTCTATCTGAAACGATAGAAGGAGGGACCCTATGAATTCGTACGATCTCTCGGATATACAACTTCCTGATCTCATCAACACTAAAGGTCTCCTTGATCGGAAAAAAGTGATATACCTTTGTAAGTCTGTCCACAACAAACCACACGACATCACTACCTCGAGGTGAACTTGGCAACCCGGTCACAAAATCCATCGTGACATCATCTCATTTCCACTCCGGAATGGGTAACTATTGTAACAGTCTAGCTGGCCTATGATGCTCCGTCTTCACTTGCTGACATGTGGAACATCTTGTAACAAAACTAACTACTTCTATTTTCATACCTGGCCACCAATATTTATGTCTTAAGTCACAGTATATTTTGGTAACTTCAGGATGCACTGCCCAAGTTGAAGCATGAAATTCCCACATAAACTCCTCACGAATATCCCCTGGAACCCACCCTCGTCCATGGATACGTAGTAACTCATCATCACCTATCGTCCAACCAGGAGGAGGGTCCTAACTTTCCATCGATTCCCGTAGAACTAGGACTTATGAATCTAATAGCTGTCTCATCCTCACTCTATCCAAGAGGGTAGAAGTCACAACTAAGGATGAAAGATAGGCTCGTCCCTGACTATCATGCACCTCTAAATGCATCTCAGAGAACAAGGCCATGATCTGCCACTCACCACTGGCCTCCTGTACTGCCTGTATATGAGTCCTCCTACTCAGTGCATCAGCTATTGCATTACCTTTACCAGGTATATAGGCATGCTCAAAGTCGAAGGACTGAAGAGATTCAACACACCTTCGCCGTATCAAATTCAATTCACACTGAGTAAAGATATATTTAAGAATTTTTTGGTCCGGAAACACCAAAAAAATGTTCTCCCAAGAGATAATGTCTCCAACAGCGTAACTCATGAACAACTGTAGACAACTCGAGATAATGCGTCAGGTAATTCCTCTCATGTGACCTCAATTGCTGGGACCTGTACACCACTACTCGATCGCCCTGCATCAAAACTGCTCCCAACCCAATACCTGATGCATCACAGTAAACTGTACAGCTCTTCCCTTACTCTGTAAGTATCAGGACTGGTGCTAATTTCAACTTTTCCTTTAGCTCCTGAAAGGCTGTATCGTAAGCTTCTGACCAAACGAACTTCACATCCTTCTTAGTTAAACCTGTCAATGGAACTACTAAGTGGGAGATGTCCTGTATAAAGTGCCTATAGTAACCAGTCATCCCCAAGGAACTCCGTATTTCAATCACGTTCTTAGGCTTCTCCCAGAAAACTATTGCTCTCACTTTCTCTGGGTCTACCACAACTCCTGCCTCTGAGATAATATGACCCAAGAAGTGTATCTGGTATATCAAAAAGTGGAACTTTGAGAGCTTATCATATAGATGATGCTATCTCAATATACTAAAAACAATCTCAAGATGGGTGGCATGATCATGTAAAGTGTGAGAGTACACCAAGATATCAACCATGAAGACTACCACAAAAGAATCTAGATATGGGTGGAACACACGATTCATCAGATCCATGAAAACTACTGGTGTCTTCATGAGTCTGAATGGCATGACCAAGTACTCGTATAGACCATATCTTCTCTGAAAAGTTGTAAGCGGTATATCCAATGATCTAACACGCAACTGATGATATCTGGATCTCAATTAAATCTTCGAGAACACTTGTGCCCCTCAAAGTTGATAAAAAAGATCATCAATACTCAGCAAAGGATATCGTTTCTTAACCATCAACTAGTTTAGCTTCCGATAATCCACACATAGTCTGAGGGTACCGTCTACCTTCTTCGCAAATAGGATAGGAAAACCCCAAGGAGAAGTACTGGGTCAGATGAAACCCTTTGCCTGTAACTCCTCCAACTACCTCTTGAGATCCGGCAACTCTGGAGTATCCATCCTACAAGGAGGAATGGACACCGATGCTGCTCCTGGCACAAGATAAATAGATAAATCCACCTCTCGCTCTGGAGTAAGACCTGAAAATTCGTCCGGGAAGACATCCCTAAAATGATCAACCACTGGAGGGAAATCCATCTAACAAGTTCCCTGGTCATCCAGATACAAAATCGCAATATGGGCTATCAATCCACCTCTCCCACGATGCTCGGGTCCATCTCGGTTCATCTGGACATCCCATTCGACCTTGTATAGAAACTCTCCACCCTCTGGTGACGTGAAACTCACCCTGCAATGATAGAAATCCATAAAGGGTCGAAAGAGTACCAAATGGTCTATCCTGAGAATGAAGTCATAGCTTTTCATCTCTAAGACATAGAGGTCCCATAGAAAGTGACACCCACCAACCTCTAGGGGGAACTCCTTGCACTAACGCACACCAACTGTTATAATCCCCAACAGAGTGTCTAGCGTCATAACATCAGAAGAAGAAGAAACACAGAGCCCAAGGCTCTCCACAACGGGCAAAGATATAAAGCTATGTGTAGTACCAGTATCAAAAAGTACTGAAGGTAAAATAGAAGCAACTAGAATAGTACCTCTAACAGTGGAAGGTCTGGGATCCTGCTCCTATTGGGTCTGTTGCACTGCATATTCTTGCCCAGTGCTACGACCCTGCGACACAGCTTGTCTACCCTGAGATGACCCGCCCTGTTGTCTCTGAGATCCTAGTGTCTGGCTACCATGACCACGACTACCACCTCGTCCTGAATGTCCCGACGTATCCCAATTCCCTGACTGGTAAGAAGATACTGGCCCTACTCCCGCATGCGGAGTCTGCACAGAACCCCTCTCACTATCCACTGGTGGAAACACCCTGCAAAAGTGCTGTAGATGACCCATATTTCTGCAATCTCAGCACTCCACTAGGTCATGTGGACACTGAGGTCTCTTGTTCCCCTCTTTACCGCACTGGTGTCACATCACCTGACCACCTAAAGAAATCTTCTGAATAGTACTGACACCGTGAGAGAAATCCATCTGCCTCTTCCTCTTACTGGTAGAAATAGTACCAGAAACTAGTGCCGAACCGCCCTGGCCTGTACTATTAGCTTCCCGCAGGTTCCGCTCAGTAATTAGTGCTTGGTTCACAATAGCATGCACTGTAGGCAACCTGAAAACATTTAGCAGTGCTCGGATGTCATATCGAAGACTATCCTCAAATCATCGAGCCCTCAACATCTCATCACCCACCAGAACAGGTGAAAAACACTGTAGCTCGGTGAAGCAGTCATAATAGTCCATCACTGACATGGTACCCTGCTACAGATTCATGAACTCTCAAGCTTGATCTACCCTCAATGTCTCTGGGAAGAAAAAGTCATAAAAGACTACCTGAAAATCTTCCCACACCATGTATCTATGATGCTCAGTCTGGGTGGTAACATCCCACCATCTCTTGGCAGAATCACGTAGCATGTAAGTAGCGAGCTTGACCCTATGCCCTGGAGGTGTCTCCAGATGCTCAAAAATAGTCTGTATAGAACCCAACCAAGACTCAGCCGCCTATGATACTCCATCCCCTGAAAACCTAGGCAGATGCTACTGCTGGAATATACGCGTCAGCTCTTCCATAGATGTGGTAGCCAGCGGTGTTCCCTGGAAGGTCTACATGAACTGTATGAAGCCTTTACGGAACTGCGCATCAGCGCCTGTGTCTGGTATAATGGATGGTGCCACATCTGGCTTTGCTAGAGGATCTATCAGTAGCATGTGGCCTACCGTATCTAGAGTATACTCATTTCCTCTCTCCTGGCGAACAACTCAAGGTCTTCTCGATGACATGGATCTAAAAGGTCAAACACACGCCTTAGATTAAGATCATAAAGGACTGAAAACAAGGAGTGTAAGAAGGGAACATGAGAAAGAAAACATTCAAGTCTTACTAAAAAAGACTACATGACATGTAAAATAACTACACAACGTATTACCTTTATTCTTTCACATGGGCATGTACTCTGCCAAAATTGGTCATGTAACACCCCAAACACACGACGTGCTGTCCACACACACGGTGTGTACTTGAATTTTCTTCCCCTGCCCGAGTCCTTATACACAGCTTATCCACACGACTCTCTTTTGAACGAGTCTACACGATGTGTATAAGATCTACATGACATGTACTGGATGAGATTCACCGACCCGTGTTGTCTGTTACATGGCCGAGTACACCGATCAGACTACACGGTGTGTTCTAGATAGACACAGTGTGTACTAATTAGATTCCAACTGCCCATGTTGTTAGTGACACGACCGACTAATCGGTTGACACTACACGACATGTTACACCCGCACACGACGTGTACACCACACTGTTTCCCCAGCCACACAGCCAAGTCCACACGGTATTTCACCAGTCAAGACTACATGGCATGTCCCTCAAGTACATGGCGTGTTTAGGAAGAGGTAACACCAACCCGTGTTTGTTAGTTACTTGGCCGGATCCCCAGATCAAACTACACGACGTGCTCGTCATTGACACGGCGTGTATAAGCTTAGATTTCTCCACCCATGTAGTTAGTTACATGGAGGAAACAGGGTCAACACAACACGACGTATATAATAACTACACGGCGTGTGCCTTTAAGTCTCAGTATCCCATGTTTCTACCTACACGGCCTATGACACAGGTAGAAACTACTTGGCCTGTACATACGGTACACGACGTGTACTTAATTTTTTTTCCATTTCTTCCCAAACAGAAGTGTAATCGGCGTGTAATCAAATCTACATGGCGTGTATTCTGGGTTTTTCCATACAGTAATCCTTAGAAACTACTCCGGAGCCAAGAAAACACTGAAACCAACACCTAAGTGCCAAATTCCAATCTGTGAGGGCCCATACTCCCTGCGAATCAAAGCTTAACATCTTACGTGTGTTATAAAAAAGTAAACAAGTCAATGATCCACCAAATTCCGGTCGATGAGGGCCCATAATCCTCAAAAAACAAAGTTCTGTGTTCATTTTCAGAACCTTACATAACAATACCCTATCAAATAGCAGGTATTTGTCAAGGAATATATCACAACAACATGCATTTACTAGCACATCATCTATCACAATAACATGCAATTTATAATGCACCTACATGGCATGGAAACTATGCATGACATGTGATTCTAACATGTGCCTAAATGATGCATGAGATGGAATACCCTCATCTCATTGGGTTGCAACTAAATAGAACCCAAGTATAAAAATATAAATAACACACAGCAAGTGCATCACCCAACGGTGAAAATCAAATCAATTATAAAATTGAAAAATCAGAAAAATTGAAACACGATGTAAATTGGATTTTCCATGAACACGAGTTAGCTACTCCTGGACACAACTTATTACCAAATACCTATTCCATCCTATCCATGAATATAGGCTCCAAACATTAAGTCAAGAAGAAAAGAACTCCTATGATACCACTTTGTAACGTCCCAGATCTAGGTGCCACTCAACGGGTGCCCTGAACCCAGTTGGTCACATGACCTCAAGTGCATTTCCCCAAATGCCAGAGGCTTCCAACTAACAATGAGGGCCTAGTTCTGATAGTGGGGAAACTATGACCTCATTTGTTAAAGTGTAACATAGTGGAACAAAATACAAGCATACAAAAGCGGAAGCAATAAACAATACCAAATCTGAAATGGACACAATACTGAAGTAAAGAAATGACCAACAGTTATATATAATGATGAAATATGTCCCTAAGTCTAAGAAAGAAGTCAAAATAGGATACATTGAAATATTAAGCAATACAATACAATGGAAAAATATAGCAAAGCAAAAATAAACTGCACAACAGGAACTCAACAGCATCGCAAGCCTAAGCTCAGTCTCATGCTCTCCTCCTCCTCTGCAACAATCAAGTACATGTATAGGGACTCTTTACCTTATCTACACATGTAGAAATATAATCTATTTGGGCCCAATACATGAACCAAATAGGGTGTGATAAATAAATCCCAATAGGCAACCACCAAAGGCCCGTGCCCAACTATCAGTGAATTTGTGCAACAACAGTGTGCAGTAATGGAAAAGCAGTAAACTAGGCAATACTGAAAAGAAACTACTCCTACCAATTCCATTTCCATTTAATTATTATTTAAAAATTCAAGATAATTCAATTATAAGTTCTTGAGACTCAGTCTCAGCTGACAATCTTCTAAACAGTGCTACAACAAAACTACAACAAGCTATCTAACAAGTACAAGGTAAAACAATACCAAGCCCGTGCTTTAGCTTGGCAGGTATAATATGTAAAATCAACATAGTGAATATGCGAAGTAAACAAAGTCCTAATACATGAAAAACCTTAACCTAAGGTAATCATAATTGAAACCCTTAAGTGATTTCCCTCAGGCATACCGAATATTTCCCTCAGGCGTACAAGATAATGCCCTCAGGCACAGAAGCAACTGCCCTCAGGCATATGAAACATTTCCCTCAGGCTTAATGAAACACTTTACCTCAGGCTAAAAAAACACTTTCCCTTAGTCTAAAAAAGAAACTGGGACAATACCAACACATAACAAGCAATTATATAAATTATATCTCAAGAAAACTCAAAGCATGCTAAATCACGGCATACCCTCGGGTATCCTGGCCAAATGACTAAACAAGGAAAACACACCCCCGGGGTGGTCCTGGATCCAAGAAATGATCCCAAACAGAATTTTATGATTATCATTAGATTATCTATGAAATTATAGATATCTCAATTAGTCAAGGCCTCATCCATATGACACCCCAATCATGGGCGCGTAGCACAACGGTACACAAAAACAGCTTGACAGTTGGAATTAAACACCAAACCACCTACCTTGATCTCCTCTGATCAATATACGTAAATAGAGCCTCCCGAAACAATTGAGAATGGCGTAGATCTGGGATAAACATTTATCCATTCAAATGTAAATAACTTCCCCTTGGTAAATAATTGGTAAGTACAACTCAAGGAGAAGGAACGTCTTACCTGCACGGTTCAAACAAGATCGACCACAGAATAAAAAGATTCTCGACTTGCGATCGAGAGATCCTCCAAGCTCCGAACTCTCCTCCCGAGCTCCAAACGAGCTTACTGCCTCCTATACCGAATGAGGAGGCTACTGCCCATTTTAAGCGAAAAAAACTACACGGCGTGTACTCTCAAGTACACGATGTGTAATTTTCATTTTTTTAACTGTTCCACTGGCGGCTACTTTTCACCTCCACACTGTTCATCTATCGACATGAGTACACAATGTGTATTTCTAAATACACGGCATGTACTGTTGCTCCGCTGGTGGCTACTCCCACCACCTTACTGTTCACCTGCCGACTGATTACATGACATGTAAATACCAAGTACATAGTGTGTAGTCAGTTTTTACACCCTTCATCACCGACAGGCCTACACGCCCTATGTAATCATCCCACATGGCCAAAGTATACGACGTGTGGAAAAGTACACGGTGTGTACCCCCAAAATTTGGGATTTTTTCCCATGTTCCTTATTTCCTAAAAAACACTTAAGGAAAGAGGAAAAGAAGAAACCCGTACATCAAGAATAAGAACCGGGTTCTTACATCCCACACTAAAATAGATGTGGGTAACTTTGCTTCATCACTTCCTCCAATTCCCATGTTGCCTCTTCAAACTTGTGGTTTCACCACAACACCTTGACAAGGGGCATTGTCTTATTTAGTATAAATTTTTCCCTATGATCTAAGATCTTCACCGAATTATCTTCATAGGAGTGGTCATTCTCCAATGGTACCACATCAAGATTGAGTACATGCAATGGTTTAGGTATGTACTTCCTCAAGAGTGATACATGGAATACATCATGTACTTGAGATAGGTTCAGTGGGAGTGTTAGTCGATAGGCCACTACTCCAATGTAATCATGGATATCAAAAGGGCCGATGTACCTTGGACTAAGCTTTCACTTCTTCCCAAATCTCATAAATATCTTCCATAGTGATATGCAGAGGAATATCATGTCGTTTTCATCACACTCTAGGTCTCATCGATGATTATCAGCATAGCTATTTTTTCAACTCTGAGCAGCTTTAATGTGCTGATGGATGGTCTTAACCTTCTCCACCATTTCTTCAACCATTTCTGGAACTAGGAGTTTTCACTCCCAAACTTCATCCCAACATGCCAGTGTTCTTCACCTCTTCCCATACAGGGCTTCACAAGGAGCCATTTGGATGCTTGAGTGGAAACTTTTATTGTAAAATAACTCAAATAGAGGAATATGTTTATCCCATCCTCATTTAAAGTCCATTGATGGGGATGATCTCCCGCGGTTTGGTGGATGCGATGTTCTTGTTTTCTTGTCTGTTCTAGATAGGTCGTGATTCGTGGTTCATTTTTTGATTTCTCGGTGATCGAGAAGATAATGGTGGTCTGTGGGTGCTTCGGCTCCGGTGCTGGACGTTGGCCCTGCTGTGATTTGAGTGCGTCTCCGACGTCGGCACCTCCGTCTTCCGCTTGGTGGCGCGTGGTGTTCCGACGATTGGAGGGGTTGTTGGATTTGTAACATTTCTCGCGGTTGCGCGGCTCGAGGTCATCACGTGGTTTGGTCTGATTTTGATTTTTGAAAGATGATGTGTTTCTGCTTTTGGATGGTTGGGATTCGCTGGACCCATGGTATTGAAGGGGCGGTTTGGTTGTTTGGTTACCGGTTTTCCTAAACCGGCTTTATTAAAATTAAAAAAAAGGATTTCCAGATAACCCGTACTGAAGTTCAACTTAGTATTTAGAGAATGTTGAAGACTCTTCCATAACTTAGAGGTGAATCTTAGATCTCGATCAGATACAATTGATAGTGGTACTCCATGTATCCTTACCAAATATCTACTATATATCAGTTCCAGTTGATCCAATGAGAAATCCTCCTGAACTACAATGAAGTGTTCAGTCTTTGTAAGATGATTTACAACAACCCAGATAACATTGTTTCCTTTGGATGTCTTCAGAAGTCCAGTGACAAATTCCATGGTGATGTTCTCCCATTTCCATGATGGTATGGGAAATGGTTGCATCATCCCCTTAGACTTCTTCTTCTTAGTCTTCACTTGCTGACATACCAGACACTTTGATGTATACTCAGCGATCTCCTTATTCATGTTATCCCACCATTAAAGCTCTGAGAGATCTAGATACATCTTTGTGTTTCCTATGTTAATGGAGAAATTTAAACTAGGTGCATCATACAAAAGTTATTTCTTTAACTCTATATTTTATGGAACACATAGTCTTGACCCAAATCTCTAAATTCCTTTTTCATTAACATTGAACTCTAAGGATTTCCCTTTTCTGATAGTTTCCACTTTCTTCTAAATTCTTACTTCATCATTTTAAGAATACTTTAACATTTCTAAAAGATATGGTTAGGAAATAATTTGGGAAAGGATTGATGATGTTCTATTATTTATGATTCCCATGTACATATTCATCAAATCTAAGAAGATTAGATCTTTTTCAATTCTCATCAATGATATAATCACTGGATCATTTCTAATTAGAGAATCCACCACCTTGTTCTCATTCCCATGGTTGTAATGGATTGATAAGTCATAGTCTTTGATAATCTCTAACCATGTTCGTTGGCACATATTAAAATTTTTGTGTGAATATATACTTGAGCCTTTTGTGATCTATGTATATTTCACACTTCTCCCCAAAGAGGTAATGTCGCCAAATTTTTAAAGCAAATATTACCAAAGACAACTCCAGATCACATGTTGGATATTTTTTCTCCTAAAATTTCAATTTCCTTGAAGCATAGGCAATGACTTTTTCATTTTTCATCAACATACAACCCAGGTATTTCTTTGAAGCATCACTAAATACCACAAAAATTTATACACTTATGGTAGTGTGAGCACGGACATAGTGATAAGACTCCTTTCCAACTCTTTGAATCTCTCTTCACATTCATCACTCCAAGAAAAATTTACTCCCTTCCGATTTAGCTTGGTAAGAGGGTTGGAAAATCATGATAAATTTCTCACAAATTGGCGATAATATCCAGCTAACCCCAAGAAGCTATAGATATCTGTTATTGATGTTAGACTCAACCATACCTCAATTGCAGTTGTCTTGGAGTGATCCGCTGATATCCCATTTCTTTTGACAATATAACCCAAGAATGAGACCTCCTTTATCTAGAACTCACACTTGCTGCACTTTTCATAGGACTTATACTTTCTCAAGGTCTCTAGTATAGTGCTTAGATTCTCCTCATGCTCCTCCTTGGTTTTGGAGTATATTAGAATATCATTTATAAATACTACCACAAATTTGTCGAGGTAATCTCTAAAGACTCTATTCATCAAGTCCATGAATATTTCTGAAGCATTAGTGAGTCTGAAAGGCATTAATATGAATTCATAGTGCCTATATCTTGTACGAAAAGCAATCTTGGGGATATCCTCCTTCTTCAACCTTACTTGGTAATATCCTGACCAAAAATCCACCTTAGAGAAGTATTGTGCTCCACATAGCTAATCAAACAAGTCATAAATTCATGGAAGAGGATACTTGTTCTTTATCATGATTTTTTTGAGCTCATGATAATCAATGAAATGGCTCATTGACCCATCCTTCATCTTGATAAAGAGGACTGGTTCACCCCATGGTGAAGCACATGGGCACATAAACCCTTTATCCATATTTTCCTGTAGTTGTTTATTTAGCTCCTAAAGATCCACAACAACCATTCTATATGGAGTCTTGGTCAATCGAGAATTCAACATCTCTTCTAGGAGGAAGACCAGCCAATTCCTCGAGAAACACTTCAGCGAATTCCCTCACAATATGCATGTCTTCAAGGATGGTTTCTTCATTAGACTCAATCATTTGAGCAAGATACGCATGCTCATAGGGCAGTAATATCCATACTTGAGATGATGGTTCTAAAGAAGATTCATCCTCCTCCTTGCACTTGTACAGAATCGGGGGTCGATTCTCCATATGAAGAGTGATTTAACTCTCACATAAATTTATGTTAGATCTATATAAGGAAATCCAATACATGCCAATAATTGCATCAAATTATATCATAGGGAGTATGTGGCAGTTCACCGATAAGTTCAATCCACAAATTATGGCAGGGGAGGAGTTATATTCATGGGATGCAATGATTTCCCCATTTACCATTCTCACCGACATATTTATTTCCATGATTTGTGGTGGTGTTGGGATTATTATACTAAAATTTCAGGATATAAAAGAATGTGTAGAACCAGAATAAAAAAATATGTTCACTATTATTGAATGAATAACTAGCGTACCTGTCACCACTTAGTTTTCAGGGTTCAATTCAGTGGTAGTGATGGAAAAAGCTCGGCCTTACTGCCTTGTAGGTTGTTGGTTGCCTCTGAAAACCCTTGGCTTAGGTCATTGGTTTGCAAAGTACCCTGGTTCTTTGTAGTTGAATCAATGAACAATACATTGAGGGTCGAACAGAGTATTCCTATCCTCTATCATAGTAGTGGGGTTTTCTTGTTAGCAGTTAATGGCCAGGTGCCCTTCTCTTCCACACCTAAAGCATTTCCTCATCCCCTTTAAGAAATTTCCAGGGTGCTTGTTTCCGCACCTTTGGAAAGTGGGGTGCTTGATTTTCTTAGCACCATTGGATTTATCCATGAGACTTCCATAATTAAAGTCCACCTTATTCTTCTTATCCCCATGATACCCCTGAGATTCTCCGATCTCCATTTCTACTTTGAGGGAACATCAGAAAATTTCCTCATATCTCTCGAAGTTACGAATCGCTAGGGCTTTCTATAAGCTAGGTTTTATCCCACCAAAGAAGCGGTCAACCTTGCATTTAGGGGTAATGAAAAATACAGAGGTGTATCATGCAATCCTTTTGAATTTTTCCTCATACGCTTTGATGGATTCATCATCTTTTTTGCTTGAGGTCAAGGAAGTCCCTTTTTATCTTAAGTTAGAGGGTGTGAGGAAAATATTTATCAATTTTTTTTCTAGAAATTATTCCATTCCAATGCATAGATATCTTCTTTAGGCTTCGTATTTTTGATCAATTTCCACCATTGATCAGCTTCAACCTCCATATGATAAGCATCCAGAAGAACCTTATCTTGTTCGGAACATTGAAGGATGGAGAAGATCTTTTCAATGGAGTTGATCCATTGTTCAGCAATTGAGGGATCAAATGTTCCATTAAAAGTAGGAGGTCTTTGTCTCATGAAGCTCTCAATTGTGACTTGTTCTTTCTTGGGGGGGGGGGGGTTGAAAATTCCTCTTGAACCATGTTACTATTCAAAACTTGAGTTAATTGAGATATTATCGTGACATAGTTCATGATTCCCACTACCATCAGATTGGGCATCTCATTAGAACAGTCATCAAATTGTTCTTTGCATCGGTTGTTATCCTGAGTCCTCCTATTACTAGCCATTGGATGGAATAAAAGGAAAGTTAGGGGTAACACATAAAGGGTAATGCAAATAAAAAATGGATTAATTATAAATTAATTTTATTTCCTTAACTTATGAATTTATAGGATTCAATATATGTTATCCATGATCTACTTCCCAACATATATTCTTAGGGGAATTTTTTAATTCCCTTAATAATGGTTTGTACTAAGATTATAAATTTACCAAAGAATATCCCCCAGAAGTTTCATAACTAAGAGTGCAGCAAGACCCATTTTCATGCACCAGTTCTCATTCGAGTCTAGCTCAAAGCGGTGTTTTAAAGTTTTACCCCTAGATACATCTATGCCAGAGCCACCTATACCTGATCATATCCAGAAAGGGATGTATTTACATGATAAAACACTTACTACCCCTTGGTCTCACCATAAAAATGACACATCTTGGATACTATCCATAGGATTGTTCGCTCTATGTATCTCAGTATCTAATGATCCATAAAAGATTTATCCCAAGTTCATACTAGACCACATGACTAAAAAATAGACTGATGACTTTCCAAGTCATCTAACACTAAAGAGAAGGAAAATAAGGGTCACAAGAACTACTGGGTGACTAAACATGACCTAGGAATGTCTATCCCACTGAAAATGATCATTACATTATGCTCACATCCATAAAGAGGTTCAAAACACCAAGAAATCAACCATCATGAAAACGGGTAATTTTTAAAATCTAAGAGTCCTACAAGGGAAAACCGATACCCAAATTACCCCTCACACAATAAATTTCTCACAAGAAACTAAAAATGGATTTAAAGATCTGGGGGAGCTACCTACAATGGGTTAGCCCCTTACAGAAGCATAACACATTGATCATACCAAGAGATCATGCCGGAAAAGATAACTAGGCTTAAGGGCCTACTACCATTTAGTTTTTATTCATAGGAAAAAAGGTCTATGATTACTGTTCACATTCCCACTTCAAGGAAACTACCCCAGGAAACAATTATAAAAGGTTCAACCTACCCTTACAAGAGGGTTAAATCTAAGAAAACCACTTAAGGTTCCATGTTAAGTCGTTACCTTAGTTTAAATTTAATTATCTAAGCATTTTAAAGGTTCAAATTAATGTCAAGTACCATCTAGAAAAAACATATATACAAGGTAATTTATTTAGAAAAATCCACTAGGCACAAGACAGGTTTTGTCAAAATTCCTTTTTAAACATTATTTATTTTACTAACATCCCATTATAATTATGCTATTCATTGCATAAGCCCAATTCTAAATATCATTCATTAATTTATAAGTTTTTATAATTGGATTAGTTAAATAAAATTTCAATTGATATCTATAGAGGAAAAAACCCTTTAGGTTGTAATTGGAATTTTAATTAACCAATACCTCATATAAGTATAACTCAAAAGAAAATAACAAGTCATTTATTAAGTAAGGAGAGAATAGTCCATGTAGGATTCCACCCTATGCTTATATGTAAAACCATATAAAAAATTGAATAAACTTTAAATGACCATCACTATATAACATAATCATACCCCCATGGGGTTAACCACTAAGGAATATAAAAAAAGGTGACCTAAAAGGATCCCGATCAGGTCATTATGAGTTCATCAAAATGTAACCCCATTTTATTTGAAATATTAAAATTTTTAAAACAACCTTAAAGGGTTTATCTCATTATCAAAAGAATCATGAATAACCTACTCAGGTTGAAACCAATCTATCTCATAACAATATACCCCAACTGAACTAATTGGGTACAATTGTGCATTTTGGAAAATTTGGCCATACATGACATCATGCCCAAGTAATAGTGGCACAAACATTATAAAGAAAACCAATTTACTTTTGATAAAAACAAAATTGAAATGATTTTATATTTATTACAATAGACTATAAATATATACAAGGCTTATAAATGATGGTTCAGTTATATGGGTTACCACTTCTCAATTTGTAAAGCGCCCATACACTTTAAAGATTGTAGGCCGGATCCCATTTAACCATAACCAATTTATTTAGGATAAAAGAAAAATGTAATATATTTAACATTTATACAATAGTCCTTAAGGATATAAAGCACACCTATAATGGTTAGATTATATGGGGTACCATTTTCCAATTTATAAAGTTCCCACACACTTTATAAATTGAAAATTGGATCCCTTATAATCACAACTAATATGTTTTATCCCATGAAATTAATGGTTCATGGACCAAACATGCCTGAATTGGTTAGTTAAGGTGTCACTATAAATATATATAGGAAAACACCATTTAGTTTGATGCTGACACTTTAATAACCAATTTTTTATTAAAATTATAGATAGGCATGCTAAACATAGTAATAATTGCAGGTAAGTATGGCAGTAAATACAAGGAAACATGCTAATTAAACATAGAAGTAGGGTGATTTAACATGGAAGGATACTACGCAAGTAGGGAAAACACCCAAGAATGGAATATAATCAAAGAATAATAATTAAATCACATAATATGTTACTAAAAAAGAATGAAATAAGAATACCTAGGTAGGCATAAAACTAGGCACGTCACTAGAAATACCTAACATGATTTTTTAATATAGGTAGGAAATAAAACATAAGGCACATAAATAAATCTCAATCATCCTTACAATGAAATCTACATGGAATTTCATATTCATGGTATTTGAATCCTCATGTGCCTATAATTATACATGTAATGATTCATCCTTACTATACTAGGCCAAGGGTAAAATACCAAAAATTAGTAAGCAGCGAAAAGTACACCAATAACTCAAGGTGAAATCATAATCAACTATAATAACAAACAACATGAACAAAAATCCATCCCAAGAAACTTGGAATTTTCCTCATACGTGGGTTTATAACTCTTAGGTATGGTTATTTTCCAAGTGCCGACACATTCCTAGTCTTCTATCTAACATCCTAAAATAGTAAAACAGAAGAAAAAAATGCTTTGATACCAATTTGTAATGTCCTGGACCAATTAACTATGAAGCCAGTAGCTGGACCAGTCACTACATGATCTCAAGAATGCCTCCTCATATACCAGAGGCCACTGACTAGTAGTGATGTTATAATGGTGGCACAGTGGGGAGACTATACACTCATGATCAGAGTAGCACAATGACATATCAGATGCAATAAATAAATCAACTAATAGTAAAATAAGATAAAAGAAAATACAAGAAGAAAAATATAAATATAATAACAAAATAAAAGTGGCCAACACCAATATACTACAATTCATTCATGTCCATGAGATGATACAAAATTAAAAGAGGAATCACACAATGATAATACAATACAATACAACAAATAAATAAAAGATAAAATAAAACCCCTGAGGGAGGTCTCCATGATCATCCTGAGTACTGGATTAGTCCTATGCTTCTAACTCCTAGTTATAAGCATAACAACATAATCCAGTGAACCTAGTCCTGTAACCATGAGGTTTGTTTGAGTACCCTAGTGCAATGGTGGCCCGAAAAGGGTGTGAGATATACTCAGTAGGCCCCCAAAAATGGTGTCTAAAGCATAATAAAATTTGTTCATATAAAATAATAAGTGTGCATGTATATCAAGAGTAAAGTAGTAATGAAAAATAAATAAATAACCTAGTTTAGCTCTAGTTCCTCAAGGACACCAAGCCTGACCATACCTACTTTGGTTAAAGACAGAAATGTTTAAACTATAGGCAACCTGTACAAATGAGATATGAGAAAAGTGATAACAAAAATTGATAAAATAGTTATCATGATATGGACTGAACCCAAGTATGTGATTTGGTATAGTAGACTCATCCCTTGGATAAAAAATATGTACCATCAGCCTTTATTATAAAAGTAATTACCAAAATTAAATAAGCAGTATCCTGGGATTGTCTGTGGTGAACCTTAACAAGGAACCCATGTATCGTACTAGGAGTTCCATAAATGCTCACTACCATTGAAGACAATCCAATGCAATCCATGAGTGGACTCACAAATATAACTATCAATATAATATGAGAAAACAACCACTATTCCCATATTTGGTATCCCACATAAGGGACTAAGTCTCACTTGTGGCATGGTGTAACCATCTAGCCACCAAGCCCATCCAAGGTGTCTCCCCTAGGGAACCAATATCTCTCATAATGAGGTAATAAAAATTCACAGTGATCCCATCCTGGAATAATATTATCACCCCCGACGTATAAACAATCCATTAGAGAAGTTGATCACAAGCATGATGAGCTTGCCCTTGGAATTTTATTGAAGGAAACCTGAGTATCGATCATGATGTTCATAATTCATTTAATCAATTAAATTAAAAAATACAGATACTATGTTAGCAAGAATGGAATAACATGAAACAAGGATTCCTTAAGAGGGTTACACCCATTTTCTATTTCATTTTAGATTAAAAAGGGCTACACACATAAGTAAGCCACATGAGAAAGAAAGAACCCAAAAAGGGCCATGGAAACACCCATACCATAAATCCAAGAAAGGCATTATACATATATATCTTTTCTAATTTATAATGCACCCATACACTTTATAAATTGAAAATTGGATCCCTTATAATTGAATCCAATATGTTTTAGCACATGCAAATAATGGTTCATGGGTCAAACATGCTCGAATTGGTTAGTTAAGGTGTCACCACCAATATATGTGAAAAAACACTATTTAGGTTGATTCTGGCACTTTAATAAGATTTTTTTATTAAAATTATATCTAGCCATGATAAACATAGTAATAATTATAGGTATTTATGGTAATAAATACAAGGAAACATGCTAATTAAACATGGAAGTAGGGTGATTTTACATGGAAGGATACTACACAAGCGGGGAAAACACCCAAGCATGGTACATAAGCAAAGAATAATAATTAAATCACACAACAGGTTACTCAAAAATCATGAAAACAGAATACCTAGGCATGCATAAAACTAAGCATGTCACTAAAAATACCTAACATGGTTTTTTAAATACATGCAGGAAATGACACATAAGGCACATCAATAAATCTCAATCATACTTGTAATAAAATCTATATGGAATGGAATACACATGGAATGTGAATCACTATGTTCCTATAATGATTCATGTAATGATATATCCTTTTATTACCAAACCAAGGGTAAAATACCAAAAAATAGTAAGCAGTGGAAAGTATGCCAATCACTCAAGGTGAAATCATAATCAATTGTAATAACAAATAACATGAAAAACAATCCATCCTTGACTACTTGGACTTTTCCATATACATGGGACGATCACTCTCAGGAATAGCTATTTTCCAAGCACTTCCACATTTCTTGTCTCCTGTCTACCATCCCAAAATATAAAGATAAAGGGAAAAAGGCTTTAATACCACTTTTTAACATCCTGGACCAATTGAATATGAAATCAGTAGCCGGACCAGTCACCACATGGCCTCAACAATTCCTCCCCATATGCTGGAGGATGGAGACAAGTAGTGAGAGTCTAATGGTGGTATGATGGAGATACTAAACCCTCATGATCAGAGTATCACAATGCCATATAAGATATGATAAATAAATCAACTAACAATGGAAGCATAAAAAATAAAAGACAAGAAGCAAAGGATAAATATAATAACAAGATAAAAGTGTCCAACTCTAATATAATACAATTCATTCATGTACATGAGATGATACAAAAGTAAAATAGTAATCACATAATGATAGTATAATAAAATACAAAAAATAAATAAAAGATAAAAAAAATCCATGAGGGAGGTCTCCATGAGAATCCTAAGTACAAGATTTTTCCTATTCCCTTAACTCCCAACTACAAGCATAACAACACAATCCAGAGAACCTATTCCTATGACCATTAGGTTTGTTTGGGTAACCTAGTGAAATGATGGCCATAACAGGGTGTGTGATATACTCAGTAGGCCACCACCAATGGTTTCTAAAGTATAATACAATTCATTCATATAAAATAAACAGTGTTCATGTATACTAAGAGTAAAGTAGTAATGAAAAATAAATAAATAACCAAGTTGAGTTCTGGTTCCTCAAGGACAATAGGCCTAGCCGTACCTGCTTTGGCTTAAGCTATAAATGTTTAAACCATAGGAAACATGTAAAAATGATATATGAGGGAAGTGATAATAAAACATCATAAAATAGGTATCATGAGATGAACTGAACCCAAGTATGTGATTTGGCATAGCAGATGCATCCCTTGGATAAGAAATATGCATCATAAATCATTACTATAAAATAAATTACCAAAATTAAATAAGAAGCATCTTGCGATCATCTGAGATGAACCTTAATAATGAACCCATGTATCGCATAAGGAGCACCATAAATGCTCACTACCATAAGAGACCATCCAATGCAATCCATGAGTGGCCTCACAAATATCACTACCAATCTAATGTGATACAACAACCTCTGTGAACATATATGGTATTACACATAGGTTACTGAGTCTCACTCATGGTGTGGTGTAACCATATATCCACTAGCCTGTCCAAGGTTTCTCCCTCAGGGAACCAATATCACTCATGTTGAGGTAAGAAAAACACATGGTAAGCCCATCATAGCATACTAGTATCACCCCAGCATATACATAATCTATCGGCGAAGCTGATCAAAATCATGATGAGCCCGTCCTTGGAAATTTTTAGAAGGAAACCTGAGTATCTCTCATGATGTTCATAATTCATTTATTCAATTAAATTAAACAATACAGAGGAAATGTTAGAAATAATGGCATAACATGAAATAAAGATTCCTTAAGAGGCCCACACTCCCATTTTCTATTTCATTTTAGAATAAAAAGGGATACACACATAAGTAATCCACATGATAAAGCGAGAACACAAAAAGGGCCATGAAACACCCACACCATAAATCCAAGCAAGTCATAACACATATATAACTTTTCTAATTTTACGACAACACACCTCATTGAGGGATTTTATTAGAAAACACGACATTTTTTATTCAAAAAATTCATTTAGTTCACTTTTAGGCAATCTAATTACATCACAAGGCATAGAGAAACCAACCTCAAAGGTGGTTTTTAAACGGGCGAGAATCACAATTTAATATATAAATAAAAATTACACCCGAAGGGGTGGCTCTAATAAAGACCAAAAAAATTTAGAATGGAAAACTAAATAAAACCACCCTAAAGGGGTGGTTAAGGTAGAGTTCATAACCTCAAACAACACCAATAAGGGTCTATACACATACTAAGACAAGCTAGAAAATTTAATTCAAGGAAATTTATTATTTTGAAGTGACACTAGGTTAGTCCGACACATGACATAATGATGATATTTTATGAAGTAGAGAAACTTGAGGGAAAATATATAGACCAACTACCATATACCATGGAAGATCCACATGTCTAATATCGAGTCTTGATTTGACCCATTTTGAGAGAAATTTAAGGAATAAGTGAACACCATAAAAATAGGGCAAGTTAGATTTAACCACAATAACTTTATCAAGAGGAAGTTAAACAGAATTTTTTTTAGAAAAATGAAGAGATTACCGAGAGAAATCCATAGGGATTGATGGTTCTTGATTCCAGCAAGAGATGGAGGAGATAAAGAAAATCCTAGATTATTATTGGGAGGAGCCTCACATGAGAGGGAGAGGAGGATATCCATTAGAGAAGAGAGAATGAGGGAAGAGGGGTTTAAACATTTATTACATTAAGGAAAAATAGTCAAATACCAATTTTATTAGGTTTTACATTTTGACCACACGGTTGGACAAACTGTGTGCCAAACATGTAGATCTCATTTCTTAAGAATTACACCCTGAATGGTTTTCCCACATGGTTTGACTAGTCATGCACCAAACAGTGCACACATACTGCCTAAATAAAAATAAGCATGTGGGCTTAGCCTCATGGTTTGAAAAACTGTGCACATCCCATGAACACCATCTACTAAAACCCACAGAGCCTTGCACGGCCTTGCGTCCCCTCCTGTATGGTTTAAAAAACCATTCCCAATGCTACTGGAGGGTCACACAGTTACTTCTAGGTGGCCACATGGTTAAATCTAACTGTGTGCCTAAGTCTATATTTTTTTAAAATGGGGCCTTTGGCCACTGATTCACCCTAAACACATTTAAACACCCAGGATACCTATTTATATTAAAACCAAACTAAAAAAACACATTCAAGTGTTCCAACTCCTGAAATTTGATTCCAAAGCTTAGTTTTTAAAACAAACCATCCACCAGACTGTAAATTAAAATTCCTTTTAATTTTTTCATCCAGTCCAAAAAACATGAGACACTACAATTGGGAATCAAACCATAGTGCTAAGTGTAATACATGGCCAAAGTATGGTCACTTAATTTTATTGGGGAGTTATCATGAGGGTTTTGGGTTTAATTAACCAAAATTTTATTGATTTTAATAACCAAAGTCCATTCAATAAAACTTCCAAGGAAAGTGTTGAGGAAATCCAAGTCAGGATTTCTGGATAAGGGAATCCACTCAACGGATCAAGGAGATGCAAGCCTGTAGTTGACAAGACTGCCTACCTAATTACTTTCTTATAGTTTTCATGGCCAAAGTATGGATCATTAAGAAAAGTAAAGGGGATACTTTCCAATAGAATGTAATAATAACTAGAAATTTCGAGTTCAATGGTGAGGGTTATTGAGACTTGACAAAATAGTGGTAAAATTAATCAAAGAAATTAATTTATTATTTCTCACATAATTTGTAATTAATAAAATTATTAATAATATGATCATTTAATTGTAAAATAAAATGGAAAAATCATCACCCACACTATCCCTATGACCAATATTCAATAAATACAACCTCCTAACTAAAAGTAACTTCTAGAAGTGGTTTAGACACCTTTGGGTTATTTTATGCCATGAATGGAAATCTTACATGATAGAATCCTCAATGCTTGATATACTTGCTAAATAGGTGATTTATGAAGAGTTCCTAGTCTATGAAAAACATTTGAGCAATATGGTAAATGTTTAAAGTTTGATGATTTTTTCTATGTCTGGTGAACTACTGAAGTATCACAAAAATCTAGATGCATATAGGATGATTGAGAACCTCCATTATCTTTACTATGATATAGACAGACAACAACAATTTGATATTTACAAGGCACTCTTTTAGTGAAATATTGGATAGGTCTCCCTAGATGAGACTCATGTTGTAAATCACATTGGCTACATCGAGCACCTATAGGTTCAAGGGCTTAAACTCTATGAATAGTTGGGAACCGATCTCATTTTGACATCACTTTCTTGGAGATTATCCATCTATTTTATAAATTTTAATATGAAAAACATTGATAAGGATTTTAAAAATATTATTACTCTTATTCTCTAAGTAGATAAGGATATTAAGTGTGAAAATCCTTCCATCCTTATGTTGAAAAAACATAAATGGAAAGAAAAGATCTTTAAATCCAAAGCTTCTTCATGCCCTTCCAAGAAGATGGATACCAAGGGGAAAGAACATGAACATGATGCTATCTGTTTGGAATGTGGCAAGAAGGGCCACTGGAAGAAAAACTGCACCCAACCAAAGAAAGAAGGGTAAGTTTTAGGTACTTTTTTTATCGAGTTCAATTTACTTGTTTCTAAAAATTGAGTATTAGATACACCTTGTGGTGATCACATATGTATTCAAATATAGGAACTAAGAATATTAAAAAAGTTTGATAACGGGGAGGTAGATCTATGAGAATCCACTAATAGAAAAAAAGTCCATTACCATAGACCTATATCCATGGTTTTCTAAATCCATGGCTATAGGTATTCATGCCAAGACTATAGCCATTGTTTAGATAAAAATGTAGATATAGGGGTAGTCTATAGACATAGTTTGCTTAAACTATGGCTATATAGTGTTTCTTAAAAGTATATAGCCAAGGTTTTCTAAAACCATGGATATATAGTGTACTTATAACAATATTTTCTTTAAATTGTGGCTATAGGTTTCCCACATAAGCATGGGGAATTTTGTTTTCACGAGAAGGCAGTGGGAAGATCTATTGTCACACCTTACCCTTAGGTCATATGAGAGTGTTATAAGGTGTTATGTGTCCAATACTTAGTTACATAAAGTGTAATTACTTTGTATGAATAAAATTTTTATTCCATCATTTCCATATTAAGAGTATTTTTGTTAATAAAAATTTAGGTTTAATTGAGATGAAATTGAAAAAATTGATTTTTTAGACATAAATTATAATTTTCAGAAAAGATATAATTTTTTATAATATAATATGGTATTATGAATGATATTTATTTTAATAAAATAGTATGATAAAAATAATCTTATACAAATATAAAAAATAAAATAATTTTATTATGTCCTTGGAAACTTTTAAGTGTCATAAATTTTACAATGCATATTCAACCCGCTATTTTTTAATAAATAAGTATTTTTATTGTTAAAAATTAAAATTATCATATTTAGAGAATTATTATAATAAAATAAACATCATTTTTTAAATAATCACATTTAAATTATGTTAGGGTTAATTTATGAGAATTTTATAAAATACTTTATTTTTCTACGAATAATAAAATACAGTTTGGGTTTTTCAGTATATTTAATGAATTCATAATTATGTAATAATGATGTAATAATGATGTAATAATTAATTAACCAAAATATAAGAACTAAAATATGTTATTTTATTAATATCTTGTATTTTAATATATTTTTAATCAATTTACAAACCTATAATTTAATTTCCAAAGTCTAAAATTGAAACTTTGATTTTAAAAACATTATTTTGTGGAAACTTAAATTTTTTATTCCAAAAAAAGTAATATAATATAATGTTTGGTTCTTATGGGTTAAAATAACAAAAAATATTTCCCAAATTTCCAAAACCATGGGAAAAAACCATGGGTAATCCAATGGTTTTTTCCACAACCTATATTTCTAAGGCCTATATTTAGAAATTATTAAACAAATCCTCCACTTTTGCTATAAATACCCACCCATTTCACCTCTTATATTCACTACCAATCCATCCTCCATTATGTTTTGATAGTTTTTCTTCACAATGAGTTATCAAAGGTGTCTTCAATCCCCCAAGGTTCTATTCCTCAAGATCTAGGAGTAAATCTTCAAGGTAAAGGAATTATCCTTCTTTTCTATTCAATCTAAGAAATTCTTTTTGTATATGTATTTTTAATGTTATAGTCACTCTCTATTATTACATTTTTTTACACCCCTACTTATAAATTATTTTTTATTAATGGTAGACCCTTGTAACCTCTCATTTTACCCTTTTCCAAAATCACATTTTATACTTGTTATGCTGCCAAATTTACTTCTCTAAATTTCCCTATCTACTTAAGAAATTCTCTTTTAGTTTCTTTTTGTGAATACCCAAACCTATTTTTTTTCTATGGGTACCAACCTATATGTAAAAATGATTTATTTTATCCATGTATTTACACATAATAAACCCACTTTTCATTTTCATGGGTTAAAAATGATGTAATGATCATGTCTTTAAGCACTTTTTATAGGCCATGATTTTGATAAGAAACCCATAATTTAATCTCAATGGGTTATTAATAAAATTATTTATTATGATCTATTTGGATAACATAAAGTTAATACATATTAATGGATAATCTTTATAGTGCTCCAATGCATTGGGTAAATAATTTAATCTCTATAGATGACATGTTTTATGATACCTTAGTGAATAACCTTGGTAATTTTCATTTATGAAAACTTGGTGATATGTTTATAAATGTATAAATTAAATGTCATAGCCAAATTTCCATGTTATGATTCATGTTATTTTTATTATGATATTTCATATTTTCCTTTTCTCATTCTTTAATGACATTTCTCATGATCTTATTGATATTCTTCATGATCTCATCTAAACTGTTTCCCTTGAATATTCCCTTACTGGGCCTCATGATCACCCATTTACTTTGATGTATATACCTAGGATATGAGATGAAATAAATGTACTTAGGATGAACCCATGAATAATCCTTTAAAGTGTATTATAATAATGTTTAATCTTTTCATGTATTATGTTCATGATTTCCAAGAAATAAACTTTAAAAGATCCTCTGTTTTGTACCATGTAATGAAAATTTTATGTAATAATAAGGCAAGATTCCATAGTTGGTATCAAAGGAATATTTAGTTATTTTTCGGAATTAGGAATATAAATACTTAGTATTAACCATATATAAATGTTTAAATATAGGAAAACATCCTGGTATTTTGGTGAAATATTAAGTAAGTAGTTTCTAAGAAACGAAATCCCTATCTGGATATGAACAAGTGGATGTGGATCTAGCACAAATGTATCTAGAGGTAAAACCATAAAACAATACTTTGAGCGATACTTGAATGAGAACTAGTGCATGATAATGGGGCTTTCTACACTTATGGTTTGAAAATCCTGGGGGATATGTTTGGTCAACCACAACCTTTTTTATGAACCATTATGAAGGATTTATAGAAAATGTATTTTTTATTATAGAATAACATATTTAAACATGATGTTTAAAGACATAAAATTATTTTATATTTATAATATTCTTAAAATAAACATGTTTCTCACTAAGGTTTTCTTCTTTTCAAAAAATAGTGGTAAATAAAAGTAACCACATAAATGATGAGCGCAAAAAACTATGCGCTAATGGACCTATTATGGAAGATGAAATGGAAAAATTTATGTGAATAATGAATCAAATAACTTGAGTTCTAAAAAATAAATTGAATTAATCCGAGAGACCAAATTCAACTTAAAGGGAATAATTTTCCGTTGATTCCTTTAAACATAAATGACCACCTTCTTCCAGTGGATCTACTGAACCATTGATTGTTGAACAATGGATAAGCTCTATAGAAAAGAAATTTTCTATACTCCATTGTTCGAAACAAGAGAAAGTCACCCTAGATGTATACCACTAAGTGGGAGAAGCTGATCAGTGGTGGGAACTGATTAAAAACAAGAATCCAAGAAGGGAGATTAATTATATAGAGTGAGAAGAGTTCTGGGGAATATTTTTCAATAAATATTTCTACCATTTGATGCGAACAAAAATAAATAAGGAATTCCTAGAGCTAAATCAGGAGAAAAATGAATCAGTGGGAAGCTATGATATAAAATTTACAAGACTTTATCATTACACCTCTATCTTTGTTATGGATCCTAATGGAAAGGTTGATAGATTTTTTAGTGGACTAAAACCCCATCTACGGAAAATTCTAGCCAATCAAGACTATGACAGCTATAACGAGATAATGCATATTCCTATGAAGTTTTAACTAGAGTTTGGAGAAAGTCAATGGTCACATAGATCAAATGAAAATAAGAGATCAATAGAGCCCAACTTATGGAGGAACATTGATCATGGAATAGGAGGAAAGAAAGTGAAACTTCCCACATGCAAAAAATATGGGAATGTGAATTTGGGTAACTTCTTGATCAAGAGTGGAAAATGTTACAAGTGTGGAAGAGATGGACATATAGCTTGGAACTATCATAGTGAGGTGAAACCTCAACTTTTGAACACAAAAGACAAAGGGAATATGGTGCATAACCAACCTGAAGTCCAATGATTTAAGTGTGAACAACTTGGGAACTTTTCCAATCACTATCCAAATTAGAAGATAATGGAGGGGAATCACCACCAACCTCATCATAGGCTGAGAGAGAAAGGTCAGGATTTTTCCATCATGATATATTAATTATAATCTCGAAACTATGTGGTGTTAGGTACTCTTTTTGTTCCCTCAAATCTAGAAATCACTTTGTTTGATTCTAGTTTTACACATTCTTTTATTTCCTCCTAGTTTTCAAATAATATAGAATCAATCCCTGAGCTACTAGAAGTAGAGTTATCATTCAATAATCTTGGATGGATTATTGAAGCATCAACAGTGTATAGAAACTCTAGTATTAACTTTGGTGAGAACAATATCATCGAAAATATGGTATTTATTCCCATGGTGGAATTCAACACTATACTAGGGATGGAATGAATCTCAAAGTATAATGCTAAGATCAAATACAGAAGTAAGGAAATATGTCTTGAATATAAAACCTACAGTTATTTTCAAAGTATAGATATCATGACCTAAGCTTTGTCTAGAAGCACATATTATAGCCTTCTTTATGGATATGATCAGTAAAGAGGAAGAAGGAAATGAAAGAATAGAAAATGTGTCCATCATTCAAGAATACATTGATGTATTTTCTAAGGAATTACCTAAACCTCCACCAGAAATATAGGTAGAGTTATCCATTGAACTCATACCTGGATCCAAGCCGATATCAAATACCCTTTATAGAATGGAAAATGTGGAGCTTGAGAAATTAATGAAACAACTTCAAGATATTTTAGAGAAGGGATTTATCTGACCAAGTGTGTCTCCTTGTGGAGTAAATTTTCTCTTTGTGAATAAAAAGGATGAATCATTGTGGCTATTTATTGATTATAGAGAACTTAACGAGATCATAATGAAGAAAAAGTACCCTCTTATAAGGATTGACAATTTATTTGACCCACTTAGTGGGGATCAATTATTCTCTAAGGATGATATTCAATCTAATTATCATCAATTGAGGGTGAATAAAGAATATATTCCAAATAATTTCTTCCAATAAAGATATGGTAATTACGAGTTTATTGTTATTCCCTTCAGGTTAACTAATACTCCTTATATATTTATGGATTTTATTAATAGAGTCTTTAAGGACTAACTTGATAAACTTGTGGTAATTTTTATTCATGACATTATGATATATTCTAAAATTTGTAAGGAGAAAGAGGATAATTTAAGGGTTATATTGAAAAATATGAGGAAGGAGAGGCAATTTGGAAAATTCAAAAAATGTGAATTTTTGTTACAACAAGTTTCTTTTTTGGGGAAAATTTTAACCAATGAAGAAATCTCAGTTTAACTTTCCAAGAAAAAGGTTATAGAGGAGTGGCCTCATCCTAAAATAGTAATTGAGATTCATAGTTTCCTTGGTTTATTCAGATATTATAAGAAGTTTGTGAAAAACTTTTCATGAATTTCTAATACACTAACCAAGTTAACTTGAAAAGGGGTAAAGTTTATCTGAACTAGGGAGTGTGAAGAAAATTTTCAATAACTGAAGAAGAGATTAGTTACTAAACCTATGCTAACTCTACCCTCTATTAGAGAAGGATTATTTATTTTTGATGATGCATCTATGAAAGGGTTGGGGTGAATCCTCAATAAAAATGACAAGGTGATTGCTTATGAATCTTGATAGTTAAATCCTTATGAGTACAATTATCCTACTCATGATCTAGAAATAGCAGTGTTTGTTTTCTCTAAAAATATGGAGGCATTATATTTATGGGGAGAAATGTGATATATACACAAACCACCAAAGTTTTAAGTATATATTCATTCAAACAGAATTAAACCTAAGACAAAGGAGATGGTTGTAACTTCTTAAAGAATATGACTATTCAATTCATTATCACCCTAAAATAGAAAACAAATTTACTGATTCATTAAGTAGGAAAGACCCTATTGTGCTGGAAATGATGACGATTCAAGGAGATCCATTGATCAAGGACCAAGTAAGATTGGACTTGGGAATCATGAGGGAAGGGGAATCATCAAACATTTCTAAAAATATTTCTCAACCTTCATTACTAGAGAATATCAAGAAAGTTTAAAGAGAATATCCTTTGTTATAAAAGAAGATAGAGTATATAAATAATTATATGTTTCTTGAGTTCAATATTGATCAAGAAGCTGTACTTAAATTTCGTACTAGTCTTTGTGTTCCATCTATTACAGACATAAAGAAAGAACTGATGGATGAATCACATATATCTACATTATCTATACATTCTGGAAGCATAAAAATATATAGGGACCTTAATGATAATTACTGGTGGGATAATATGAAAAGAGATATTGATGAATACACTAAAAGGTTCTTGGTGTGTCAAAAAGTGAATGCAAAGTGAAAAATTACTAAAGGGGTATTACAACCACTACCCATATAAACATGTAAGTGAGACAATATCATTATGGAAATTTTCATTGGTCTCCTAAGAACATCCAAAGGAAACAATGTGATATGGGTTATAGTGGACCAACTCACCAAGACTTCCTATTTCATCGCTATTTAGGAAGATTTATCTATTGATTTACTTTCCAAGATTTCTTTAAATAAAGTGGAGAGGTTTCATGGGGTTCCACTTTCTATAATTTCTAATCATGATATAAGTTTCACATTAAAATTCTATATAATTATTCAACATGATCTGATTAATGAATTTAATTTTAGTATGGCCTATCACCCCCAAACTAATGGCCAATTTTAAAAGACTATTCAAACACTCGAGAACCTGATGAGAATAGGCTCAATGGGATTTAAATGCAGATAGGACTCACACCTCCCATTAGTTGATTTCTCATGCAACAATAAATTCCAATCTAGTATTCAAATGGAACCCTATGAAGCTCTATATAGGAAGCGATGTAGAACTACTGCTCATTGGGATGAAGATGGTGGGGGAAAGATGCTTGGGACCGATCTTGTGCAAGAGATGAAAGAGAAGGTTTATGCAATACCACAACATATAAAGGTTTCTCAGAGTCAAAAGAAGAGAAATGCTGACAACTATAAAAGGTACTTAGAGATTTATGTTGGAGAAAAAGTGTTCCTTCAAATATCTCTATGGAAGATATTCATGCGGTTTGGGAAGAAAGGGAGCTTAAACCCAGGTACATTGGCCCCTATGAAATCCTTAATCAGATAGGAGAAGTGTCCTATCTACTTGAACTTCCACCAAATATAGCTCAAGTTCATAATTTATTTCTTGTATCTCTCTTAAGGAAGCACATACCTAACCCCTCACATGTAATGAATCTAGAAGTGGTAAAACTGAAACATGAACTATCTTATGAGGAGTATTTGGTGGGGATCTTATACCGTAGAGACAAGGTTCTATGCATTAATACTACCAACCTCATCAAAGTGTTGTGAAGGAACTATAAATATGAAAAAGAAATGTGGAAACTAGAGGAAACAATGGGATAGAATTACCCACACCTTTTCTTAACTGAGAGAACAAGTTGAAATTTCTTGGACAAAATTTCTTAATGGGGAAGAATGTAATGACCCAGACTTTTTAAATGATATTTGTTTCATGAAAATGTGTGTTATATTATATTACACAACAAAAACATATCTCTTTAATAATGAAGTGGTATTTATAGAGTATAAAGGGAAATGTGACCATTGGGATTCGACCATTATATGACCATTGGTCAATATGAACATTGGAAGCTATACTCTTGGTAATAATTTTAATATTATAATTAGTATTTTTAATTATAAATGACAAAGTATAATTAAAGTAGAAATGATAATAAATGACCTCAACCAGTAGATTCATGTCGTATGAAGCCCATTTGTCAAAAATTGGGAGGGAGGTATCATCACTAGGGTTCGACCTTGAACAAGCCCAATCTGAGCTTCAAAAAGTGAAGCTAGAATGAAATCTCCCATGGGAGAAGTTCAAGTTAGTGAAAATTACCACTCGATCAATGTGAGATGAGCCGCCCTATGAATCTATTACCTTTGCACACCTTAGCCTTAGGTCGTATGCAGGTGTTATAAGGGGTCACATGTCTAGGAATGAGTTAATTAAAGTGTAATTCCTTTGTATAAATAAAATTATTATTCCATCATTTCCATTCTAAGAATAGTTTTTCTTAATAAAAATATATAGGTTTAATTGATATGGAATTAGATAAGTTGATTTTTTAGACACAAATTGTACTTTTTAGAAAAGATATAAATTTTTATAATAAAATAAGGTATTATTAATTATATTTATTTTAATTAAATAATATAATAAAAAAATCTTATACAAATATAAATGATAAAATAATTTTATTGTTTCCTTGAAATTTTTTAAAAGCCATAAATTTTAATATGCATATTCAACCTGCTATTTTTTTTAATAAATAAGGATTTTTATAGATAAAAGTTAAAATTATCATATTTAGAGAATTATTCTGATAAAATAAACATCATTTTTTAAATCATCATGTTGAAATTAGGTTAGAGTGAATTTATGAGAATTTTTTAAAATACTTTATTTTTATGTGAACAGTAAAAATACAATTTGGTTTTTCCTGTATGTTTAATGACTTCATAATTATGTCATAATTATGTAATAATTAATTAATTAAAATCTATGAACTAAAATATTTTATTTTATTAATATCAATTATTTTAATATATTTTAATCAATTTACAAACCTATAATTTACTTTCTAAAGTATAAAATGAAAACTTTGACTTAGAAAACATTATTTTGTGGAAACTTTATTTTTAAATTCCAAAAGAAGTAATATGATATGATGCTTGGTTATTTTGTTTTAAAATAATATAAAATATGTCCCAAATTTCCAAAACCATGGGAAAAAACCATGGTTAAGACAATGGTTTTTCTTTTCCACAACCTAGAATTCCAAGGCCTGTATTTTGAAATTATTAAACAAATCCTCCACTCTTTCTATAAATAACCACCCATTTCAACTCTCCTCTTCACTATAAATCCATCATCCATGAATTTATGGTAGTTTTACCTCCCAATGAGTCCCCCAAGGAATCTTCAAACCCCTGGGGTTCTATTCCTCATGATCTAGGAGTAACTCTTCAAGGTAAGAGAATTATCCTTATTTTATCTTCAATTCAAGAACCTCTTTTTGTATATGTATTCTTAATTTCATAGTCACTCTCTATTGTTAAATTTTTTACACCCATACTTACAAATTATGTTTTATAAATGGTATACCCTTGTCCCCTCTCAGTTTACCACTTTCTAAAACCATGTTTTATACTTGTTATGCTGCCAAATTTACTTCTCAAAATTTCTACCTCCACTTAAAAAATTCTCTTTTATTTTTTATGAATACCCAAACCACTTTATTTTATAGGGGTATTCACCTATATGTAGAAATTATTTATTTTATTTAGGTATTTAAACATAAGAAACCCACTTTTTCCTTTTCATGGGATAAAAATGATGTAATGATCAAGTCTTTAAGCACTTTTGTATGCCATGATTTTGATAAGCTATCCATAATTTAATCTCTACGGGTTATTAATGAAATTATTTATTATGATACATGTGGCTCACATGAAATTAATACATATTAAGGGTGAACCCTAATAACACTATAATGAACAGGGTAAATAATTTAATCTCTAGAGATGACATATTTTATGATACCTTGGTGCATAGCCTTGGTAATTTTCATTTACAACACCTTGGTGATTAAAGTTTTTGATATGATTATGAATGTATAAATTAAATGTTGTAGCCATATTTCCATGTTATGATTAATGTTTTTTTATTATCACATGCCTCATTTTTCTTTTCTCATGCCTTAATGACATTCCTCATGTTCTTATTTATATTCTTCATGATCTCATGTAAACTGTTTACTTTACTTATTCCCTTACTCGGCCTCATGATCACCCCTTTCCATTGATGTATGTCCCTAGGAAATGATATGTAGTAAATATACTTAGTATGAACCCATTAAGAAGCCTTTAAAGTGTATTGGAAGAATGTTTAATGTTTTCATGTATCATTTTCTTAATTTCCAAGAAAAAGAACTTTAAAATATCCTCTATTTTATACCAGGTAATGAAAATTTATGTAATAAAAAGGAAAGATTCCATATTCCATTAGTTACCAAAAACATTATTTTTGTATCCAAACTTGATTCATATGGATTTATTTTCAAATTTGGGAATAAATGTTACTAATTTTATAAATATAGAACTTGTTATGGTAAGAAACATTTAAATAAAGATATTTATGTATTGGATTACATGAACCAAGTAATGGAAATCGATAATGAAGTTACTTTACATAAATCATAACACACACAAATTTAGAATCACCACCTCGGTCATGTAAATGAAAAATTCTTGACTAAATTACATCAATATGGATATTTAGATTCTTTTGAACTAAAACCTCTCAGTGTATGTCACACATGTTTACAAGAAAAAATTACCAAATCCCCATTTAGTGGGAAAGCTAAAAGGGATAAGTAACTTCTTGAATTAGTTCATACCTATATGTGTGGACCATTTACTATTGAAAAAAGGGGTGGGTACTCATAATTCACAAATTTTACTGATGATTTTAATAGATATGGGAATGTTTACTTAATGAGGTATAAGTTAGATTATTTTGATAAATTCAATCAATATAATAATAAAGTTGAGACCAATATTTGTAAGAATATTAAAAAGATATTCTTAGACTATGGTGGATAATATCTTAATCAATACTTTGTTTATTATTTTCAGGTGTTTAGGATAATATCTCAAATCATTCCTCCTTATACACCTCAGTGAAATAGTGTAAGAGAAAGGAGGAACCACACCTTGTTGGACATGGTGAGATCAATAATGAGTCATGCGAGTCTTCCATTATCCTTTTGGGGATACGTGTTATAAACAATAATATACATACTAAACTGAGTACCAATTAAAGTGACAAATGGTATACCATACCAATTATGGAATGTAAAGAATACTGTGTTGTCTTACTTACATGTATGGGGTTGCAAAGTGTTTATTAAGGCCTCTTCAGGTAATAAGTTTCCACACAAAGGTACAAAGTGTATCTTTATATGATATCTCAAAGAAACAAAGGGATACTACCTATAAAATATTTCAGACAAAAAAGGTTTTGGTTTATAGACATCCCACTTTTCTTGAGGATAATATTATCTCTAAAATATATAGTAGGAGTGACATAGAATTTGATGAAGTTTGGGCTCAAGATACACAAGAGTTGGTATAGAAAAACATTACATAAAACCCCATGGAATAAGAAACTATTCTAGAGACACAAGTACTACATATAAGTACAAGAGATGTTAGAGTACAAGAATTGTATGGTTTTATAATCAATAAGGTTGGAGAATAATTATTAGTTAATAATAATGATCCTCTAACCTACAAGGAAGCAATGAGTGGCACAATTGTTTCCAAGTAGAAAGAAGCCATGAATTTTGAAATGGATTCCGTATACCAAAACCAAGTCTGGATTTTGGTAGATCCTTCAATAGATTTAAAGATTGTTGGTTGAAAATGGGTATCGAAGAAGAAACTATATATGTAAGGACATGTCAGTACATATAAGGCACAACTAGTTGAAAAAAGGTTTAAAAAACATCAAGGCATTGACTATGATGAAACCTTTTCACTAATTGAAATAATGAAATCGATAAAAAATCTACATTGCATTATATATTACCATGACTATGATATTTGGAAAATGGATTTCAAAATAACCTTCCTTAATATTAACCCTCAATAATATGTCCATATGACACAACCAGAAGGGTTTGTGGCTCTAAAGGATTCCAAAAAGATATGAAAATCACAAAAATCCATTTATGGATTAAAAAAAGCATCTAGGTCATGGAAAATTTGTTTTGATGAATCCATAACATAATTTGGTTTCATAAAAAATGGCTGTGAGCCTTGTGTCTAAAAAAAATTTAGTGGGAGTGTAGTCATTTTCTTAATAGTATATATTGATGATATATTACTCATTGGAAATGAAATAACAATCTTATAGTATGTTAAGGAATGGTTGAATAAATTCATCTCTCTAAAGGACTTGGTAAAGGAAGCATATATTCTTGGGATCAAGATCTATTTTGATAGATCCAAGAGGTTTCTTAGCCAAAGTCAAAGTACATACATTGATAAGATACTGAAGAGATTCAGAATGGAACAATCCAAGAGGGTATTATTGATAGCGTAAAATTTAATTCATCTTTCTAGGAAAATGTGTCCTCAGACACATTAGGAAAGAAATAGGATGATAGGGATTCCATACACATCAACAATTGGGTTAGTCATGTATTATATGCTATTTACTAGGATAGATATCGCCTATGAATTAAGTGCAATAAGAAGATATCAAGCTGACCCAGATGACCACCATTGGATGAAAATCAAGAATATCTTTATGTATCTGAGTCATACTAAGGATATGTTCTTGGTTAATGGAGGAGATGTGGAAATATTCATCAAAGGATATATAGATACTAGTTTCCAAAATGATCAAGATGACATGAAGTCACAAAGGGACACATATTCACTTTGAATGGAGGTTCTATGAGCTGGAAGAGGTAAAAGTAGGTTGTGGTCATAGATTCTACAGCAAAGTCCAAGTATATTGTGGCTTCTGATGCAACTAAAGAAGCAGTATGGATGAAAAACTTTGTCCAAGATCTTGAAATGGTACCTAGTAGTAAAGATACTATCACACTCTACTATGATAATACTGATGTGGTGTATCTTGCAAAAGAGACAAGGTCACCTCAATAGATGAAGTATATAATTCAGAAGCATCATTTCTTGCGATATTTTTCTTATATAGGTGAGGTTTCAATGAGTAGTACTTCCATTGAAGAAAACACGTCATACCCCTTGACTAAATCCTTTAATTAGTAGAAACTTGATTATCATGTGAGGTCTAGCGAACTGAAAGTCATAGGTAGTTGGATCTAGTTCAAGTGGGAGTTTTTTTGGCATTGGTTTCCTAGGACCAACTGTTTTTACTTTAATTACATGTATATTCGATATACTGAATATTAATAAAATATATTATTAAATATTTTTCATTTTTCTACATGAATTTGATGTAATAATGTCCTAGAGTATATGTCGCATCTATAAGGTCCTAGAAATTCCTCACTATGACGAGAAACTTGAAGTACTATTACAATATTCTTAAATAATATTCTATGGTTGGATAACATACTATGATTGGACACATAGTAAATGGATTTTTAGGTGTGATTACTCATAAGAGGATGAGTATTCTTCTCATGAAGTTTACACTTGGTAATCTATAATATGGAATATTATGAGAGTAGACCTGCTAGTAGAAATTACATATGTTTTAGTGTCATCAGATATTCCTATCTGCAAGCATGTGTAATGGTCCTTAGACTTTAATATTGTTATTAATTCATGTCATGACTCGCACAATTAGATTTTATGATGAAAACTATGATGACATATGTTCACGGTGAGGTAGGTTATGTTGGGTGTGTCATGATTGAAATGTCATTAATGAATAATTTGAGGAAGAATTTATCCATTCCATCTTTATAAAAGCTGATATCTCTACCCTTTGATTGGAATAGAAGAATCACCCTAAATTCCATGGCCATGGTGAAAAAACTTTTTCATTTTAGATATTCAAAGAATGATATATTGATTATATAGGTTGGTGACATAGATGTGCAACCTACTTGATGAGATATTGTGAAAAAGGGATTATATTACACAATAAGAATTTGTATGCAGTTGTTGTCGTTGTGAAATTAAGTTCTTTATCTTGGTTTCTTTAACCAGTTGATAGATAATAATCTTAGAATTTAGGCAAGCCCACCTAATGCCAATGAAAAATAATCCTAGAGGGTCACACACTAAGTGTTTCTGATGATCTTGATTAAATTCCATTTTAATTTAATTATTTGAATAAATATTATTCTCAAGACTGAGGACTAATTTTATTCACATTTTATCGATCATAAATATTTATTTATTAATGAAATATTTAAATTAAATATTTATTCATGTGTTCGATAAATATAGAGGAGTTCAAACAAACCATGACCACATCTGGTGAAAAATATTAATTAACAAGCTGGTTAAATTATGTGATTGATCTGAATTCATTGAACAATTTTGAAAAAAATTTAGTTTCTATACCTTTTCAACTCGAAATTTATTTTCCTTCATCTTTTTTTGATAACATGGTGCATTTAATGGTACATTTGGTGGGATAAATAAAGAATTGTGGAGTTATATATCTATGTTGGATGTATCCTTTTAAAAGTTATATGGATATATTGAAGGTATATGTTAAGAATCCATATCGACATGAAGTTTCCATTACTGATAGGTATATTTTTAAGGAGGTTTTAGAGTTTTTTACAAGCTATTTTTTTTTGAAATGGTGCACATTGGTTTGCATACATACCAATGAGTCAATTATAGGGGAAAAGGGATCTGTGTATTGAAAGTAAAATTATTTATAGGTGAACAGATAAAGAAGGTACATTTATACATCTTGAATAACATAGATGATTCTCAACCATATATAACATTGCATATTAATGTGTTAAATAAATGTTATCAAAATAAGAAATATATGTGTATTTTTAATGAGTATAACAAATCTTTTTTTTCCACAGTTTAAATAGACCATGCATGGTATATCATATACATAAGAAACATCGAGATGGTTAACAGGCGGACCAAGTGTAAATTTGATAACAAGGTCAGAGTATGAAATTAATGGATATAAATATCATAAGAAAGACAAGGTCAAGTTTAGAATAGTAGTGTATTGGTGTTCATATAAGTAATGCATTTTTTGAGTGCTAAAGACAAAAACCCAATCTCTACATAAAATTCATATTATAGAGTCATTAAAGAAATATGGGAGGTTGATTACATTAAATTTTGAGTTGCATTTTTTAACTGAAAATGGGTTATCCATAACAAAAGTGCAAGAAATGATGAATTTGGAATGTCACTAGTTAATCTTAATAGATTGGAGTACACAATTGATCCTTTTATCATGGAAACACATGATTTTTTTCTATGTTCTTGATCTATCAAATATGAAGTGTTCTATGATTTTTTAGGGAAAGAAACAACATTTTTGGTGATGAAAAACTTGATGATGATGTTTATTTATGTGATATAACTAATTCAATGGAAATATTAATAGAAAATATTAATGACCACAATGTAGATATGGTTTGTGTCATACAAAATGATCATGAAGAAAAAATATGGGGAAAAAAATCATTTAGTAATTTTCTAATATTACAGGTAACATATATTTATTTTTTATTTACTTTTTAATATTTCATAAAATGTTAGATATATTTGTTTTATTTTTTTAGTTGAATACATATTATAACTAATATTATAATTTTTTTGTTTAGATTTGTTTAGTTTTTTTTGTATTATTTTTCAATTATTCAACTTTATATTTAATTATTGGATTTGTATTAACTTTTAATTAAGTTTTTTTATCTTTTATCTTTATCATTTTATGTTTCATAAATATTGTATATATTATTTTAAAATTTTCAACTACAAAAAATAAGATAAATAATATTTTTATTATTCTTTTTAACACTACTGTTAACTACTATAATGAATATTATAAATATTTTTTTTGTTGGTATCATTTTAAAATTATTATCCAAATTTTTATGTAACATTTGGATTTTTTCTTTTGTTTATGTTATTTCATATCTCATTAATGTTGTTAGTATTTTAGTTAAATATTTTAATAAATATGAATAAACATTTTTTTAGTTAAGCTTACCTTTTGTTGGATCATTTTTTATTTAATTTTATATGTAATAGTTGGTTTTTTATATTTGTGTACTAATTTTTTGTTACTTTGATTTATAGGATAATGTTAGATTGAAAATTGAAGTCAACTCAATATTCTGAGAAGGACCACACACATAATTCTATGGAAGATACTTCCCATCCTTTGTTACAGTAGCCATCCACTTCCATAAGGGTAGAGAAGAATTCTAGATTTTGTAAACATGGTAACACATGTTTACTAAAATTATTAGCTTCCCATAACTGGGACCTAAGAATTCCATTTTATTTTGATGATAATGATATTAATATGGGTAAAAATTCAAAAACAATTTAATAATTTTATTATAGTGAAAGATTGATCCAAAATTACTGTTTTGATTTGTGATTAGAGAAGTGTCAATAAATAGAAATTATCACAATTATGGGAGGAAATTTTGGTAAGATCATTTGTTATTATTTTATTTATCATGAAATGTTTTTACTAATATATGTTTTTTACCTTATCATCAGGTGGAATATGATATAACTGACATTGCAGGATTCAGGAAGAGATTTATAGCTTTGGATGTGTAACGCCCCGAAAATCTAAAGTATGAACATTGTATTCGATAGCGTGTATGACACACAACACCAAGCGTGTGAGGGAATATAATATCCATAGAATTTATAATATATTTAATATTTTAAATAAATTAAATATATTTTATATTTTAAAATTCACGTGACATTGAGTTAGCATACGTTAAACACAACAACGAGTTTCTTCAATGGTTTACGTTACACACAAGACCAAGATTCACAGAACAATAATATATTATTAAAATATTATTATATCTAAAATAACTATTAAATTAGTAGTTATGAATAATTTTAAATAAATTATTAAAATATATGGTTTACAAAAATATAAAATTAATCCCCAGGATACGAATTAATTAGAAATGAATATAAGAACCAATTTAAAACAAATGGAGTATTTTTATAGAAAACTATTTTTATGCTCACAAAGCTATTTTACCCTAATAATTTAAATGAATTAAAATTAGTGAGTGATATTAATGTAATATATATATATATATATTATATTCAATCAAATATTTTTGATAATCATCCCATAAATTTTATAGGCATAAGAAAAGAACAAACCCAATATTACACATAAAATACTATATTTTTATTAAGAAATTTTTACCACCTTTTAATGTTGAATATATTATAAATACAATTTTTGGAACTTTTATAGATTATATATGTCAAAATAAAATTAATATTTGAAATGAAAACATGGTATTTTTCTATGAGGATTCATTTTTAATGAATAGTGGAAAATACTGAATTTTAATCCAAAAATTGATTTTTCATATAATTTATTTATAAGGTTAAATTATATTTTAAATTTGTTTTAAAGTTTAATTAAATCTTATTTTTATCAATTAATCCAATTTAGGTTATTTTAATCAATTTAACTTTTAAATTGACTATAAAAACATAACAAAATTTTGAATGTTTTTACTATAAAAACCCTCATTGTCGTCCTATCTACGGGATTAAATTTAAATTAATTTATTCCAATTATGTGATTAAGATTTGGAAAAATGGATTTAATATTTGGAATCATCATAAGTTTTAATGTATAATAATGTTAACTTAGTTTTTGACCAAAAATATTAGTGAATGTAATTAAAATTAATTACAATGATTAAGGTAAAATTATGCTTAATAAGGGACTAAACCTTAATCTTAAGGGACCAAATGACCTAGAAACTTGTCCAAGAGAAATTTTATAACCATATTTAGACCATATCCACACTTTGATCAAAATTTAATCATTATGGGATCCACTTTCAATGTGAAAAACGTGTATGGAATTACTTTGTAAAAATATTACTAGAGTGCCACTCCTCCTCCACTATAAAAATTCCTCATATCTTCCCACTTACTCACACCTCCCAATTCACTTTTTCTAGACATATATATATATAATAGATCCTAAAAATATCTCCATTAATCCTATAATCCTACCTTTGTGCAAAAATTAATCCAAGGAATCCCTTTGGTGCAAACCAAAAGGAGTTACCCGATTAAAAGGTAACATCTTTCCTTAAGCTCTTTAGTTCTATTTCCATTATCCAACCCACAAACTCTTATTATTACATTATAATATCAAAAAAAAAAGATATAATAAATATAATATTATGTTATTATTCTAAGGTTTTTACCTACACTCTCACACACTTCCATATAATGGGTAACAAATATACTGTTTATGTGTATGATGAACTACCGCCTCACGAAATGATGATGATTCATTATTACTTTACCACCAATAATGGTGGTAATTATGATGGAAAATATGTTTATATATTTTATATATGATATTTATAATTTATTTATACTTCATTAATCATTTTACAACACATATCTTTATACTTTCAATTTTGTGTAAAAACTATAACATCGTTTTTGGAAGTGTGGACTACTGCCCCCTCAAAGCGATGTGATTCATTCACACGATCCATGGAATATATAAAGGATTATTTTAATTAAACATATGTAACATACAAAACATATATATTATATTAATTAAATATTTACCTTTATTTAAATATAATATATATCATTTTCTTTATTACCCTTTCACACCCTTAAAAAATGATAATGTTGTTCGTGGACATGTGGACTATTGCCTCCTCGACATGGAGTGATTACTTTTTTACATCACAATAATTATATATATGATTAAATAATATGTTATTTATTATATAAATATAATTCTCTAAAGATATAATTCTACTTACCTTCTTTCCATAACAATCATTAAAAAATGAGAATATTACTCTTGCATACGTACGACCTACCATCTCCATGATTGTAATGTTGAATCATTTTTCATAACCATATTTAATGATTGGTTTTAAAAGTATAATTGATGTATAAATATTATAATTATTCCATAATTATTATTCTGTATATGTTTATTTAATGACCCATTTGACCATAGTTGATCTACCAAAGTTGTTTTTGACACAAAAATCGAATTTGTAAAAAACAGTCGACGTAAAATTAATTGTTTAAGTAGTTGTATAAGAAATGTTAATAAGTGAAATAAAAGTTATTATAAACATGTAATTTTTTATCAAGCAATAAAATAATTAACATAACTTTATTATTCATGAATATAAAGACACATGAGACAAGTCAAACTCAAGGTAATGGATTTTTCATCTTACTTTTTTACTTCTGTGAGATAAATGTCATGTTCACCACTTACTTATTTTGTGTGGTGTATATACCAAACATTTTTATATTTTATATCATGAATTAATTTATCTTCATGGTATTTAAAACTTTCATTTAATATTATTCCTTCATGAGGTTTATGATTTAAAATGTTTCAAAGTGGCATGGGACACTTTGGAATATTTAAAGATTATTTTCCTCAATAACAACTTTAATGACCTTTCAATGGTATTTATATTAGAGAAAATTATATAACCATTGTTCAATGAAACCTTTAATTTTTATCTGCTTTGGTGATTCATAAAAATTTTCAAGTATTAGTACCATTTTCCACTCATTGGTAATCAAAATATTTTTGAAAATGATTTTCAGAAAACCCAACTTTATTTCCCAATTTAGTCAGAGAACCTGTTTTCTTCTAAAAACCATGTTTTATTAAAAAAATCAATTTTTTATTAAAATTATTTTGTAAATAAATTTTTACCCTTTTTTTCTTTTACCAATGTTTTCAAAGTAATCTTCTTGTTGATTTCCGAACAAGGAATTTTTCTAACCTTTTACCGTGAAAAAGGAATGTTCTTTTTACCTTGTACAACTTGTACGTATTTACCCACCATAATTTATTTGAAGTTTCCTTTTCATTTTTAAAATGTTAATTTTTAAAGAAAATATTTTCAAAAGTGATTTTCAATGAAAATGTTTTTCAAAACAAATGATATTTTCCTCAAGAATGTTTTTGAAAGATATTTTTATAATGTTTCCATTTATCAACAAAAAAACCATTTATTGTGATATACTGTATTAATACCATCCTTAATCATTCTCTAGATGGTTTATAATTTATTTGTCCAAGTACAATATTCAGATTCACTCCCTTGATTCCTTTTAGTCCCTTTCAAATACTTAATTTCTTATGATCATTTGACATTGAATTTTCCCTAATTATCCATATCATTTATCATGGATATTTCTATTTCCTAAACTGTATACCATTTACATATGATGTCTACTTTGATAGTTATTTTATTATCTAGGGGAAATATTGATAAATCCATATTCTTTATTCAATACAAATATTTGATAAGGTATATTGTTTATTTTTATTAATTGATGTAAGGAATGATTTGGACTGGTAATGATGGGTGGAGCCCAAAATTTATATAGCTCCTCGATTCATCGATAGGTTATCATGAGACAAATAAGTTGTGAAAATTAAATAGGTTTCTATCTGTGGTTTTAAACTATATTGTGAAAGTATTAGTGGTATAGGTTCTCATGTTCCTTAGATTTGACGTCCAATAATTAAGAATTTACCTAATTTAGTTTTAGTTATTATTCATCCATGAGATTTTTCATCAATATATATATAGATACATTTAATTTTGATCTCATTAATTATGTGGCATGTGTTTTAGTTTATTACATTTCCATATTGATTTTTCTTTATCGAGTTATTTGAATAGCATGTTTTTCCAATTATTACATTTCTATATTGTTTATTCACTTCCTTTTTAGTTTTTTGATTACATGGTATATTTGTTTAGTTATTTACCATTCAATATTTATTATTCTCATTGATTGATTTTTTCTTCCGCTATATTTTTCCCTTACTAAGAATTTGATCTCACCCTTCTTATGCTTCTTTCACATGGAATCCAAGAAGCACACTATGAAAGATATGAAGGTATATACTAGATGGAATAAAGTTATCCTCTATGTTATTTATTTAGAAATAAGAACAAAATTATGTTGTAATTAGTATATTCATTTATAATACTATACTCATATTTGTATCTAGTTTACCAATAATTCTAAAATCTCAGTCTTTTGGGATTTGATTCCTTATAATAATGCCAATGTAATAGTAGCAGACACCTTCTTTGGTCTATCTAGGGTTGGGTCGCTATAGTTGGTATCAGATGAAGTTTAGTAGTAACCTTGGGAACTAGATTTTGGAAAATTTAGGTTAGAAAACATATCCCTAAGGTATAATTTGAGGATAAGTATAGAATAAAAACCTAGAATTTTTTTAAGGTAGAGATTATGTGGGTATTCTTAGAAATACATATCTTTCTGGATACTATAAGTGGATGTGGTTCTGACATAGATGTACCTAGGAGTAAAAACTCCAATAAGGTGTGTTGGACCTGACTCGACATAACCTGGTACATGAAAATGAGCCTTACTATGCACCTGGTTTGACAATATCGGGGTATATGCTAAGGATAATTTATATTTTATTTAAAAACCATTATAAAGTATTTAAATAGATAATGAAAATGAATGACCTATATTAAACCTAATGTGTTTTAGATTGAAAATAAGGTGTCATGATTTATAAATCCTACAAATGATATTATAGATAAACCCTAGGACATGGAAGGGCCTATGGATAAATAAATGGATGTAGTAATGATATATTAGGATTGTATTGAAAACCTTAGTTAAATGGATATTTAGTGATTAACCTATTTCAAGGATGTCCGACATATTTATTTTTGGGAATTATATTATTTTTTTAGAAAAGGAAGGCCTGTATGTCGGGTGACAACCGATCAAGTCTATAATGGATGTAGGACTTAAACTCATGACCGAAGGATGATAAAAGTTTCACGCCAACCACTGGACTACACAATGTCCTGGTTAATAAGTCATTGTTTTTAGTTGAAAAATTTAATGAATAAATATTAATGATGAACCAGTAGTGTTACTTTTTTAGGTTTAGAAATTTATGTCCTTACCATATTATTTTTAAAAATAGTTAGAGGCAAATATTTAGACTTTCCACTCTTTTATGGGTCTTAATGTCTTATAGAACTGTATTTTAGTGCTTCAGGCATCAACCTTAATTTTTGGATGAATTGGAAAATTGATCAAAGAAAAACTAAAGGATGAAGTTATATTTATAGAAATATATCAATTCAGTATATTTCATTATATACTTAGGTAGTACAATATTACTCAATATTAATAAAATGACTTAGAAATAAAATGTCGTCCTAATAACATAATTTTTGTTGAACCGATGTCATCTAATTCATCATAGATTTGTGGTTTTGGGGAAATCAAATTTCCATTGATAATTTACTTGTTTGTGATTTATGACCTCAATCACCCCTATAAATATTTATGTTTTCCTCCCAGTACGTATCTCTATTTTCCACTAATGTTCTCTTACTTAGATGCCTAGTTATATGAAAGTCCATATGACCTTTGTACTCCCCATTATCTCTTTTCTAGAGGATTTCTTACAAACCATTCTCATGATGTGGGATTACAATATAGGAAATATAAAAAAATATATTACCAAGATTGAGTTTAAATTTTGAGGATGAAATTTAATTAATATGGGGAGAATGTAACACCCTGAAAATATAAAGTATGAACACTGTATTTGATAGCATTTCTGACATGCAACACCAAGCATGTAAGAGAACATAATATCCTAATAATTTATAATATATTTACTATTTTAAATAAATTAAATATATTTTATAGCTTTCAATGCATGCGAAATTGAGTTAGTAGATATTACATGCAACAATGAGTTTCTCCAACGGCTTGCGTTACTCGCAAGAATGAGATTCACCGAACAATAATATATTATTAAAATATTATTATATATAAAATATGTTTTAAATTATTAGGTAAGAAGAGTATTAACTAAATGATAAAAATATATGGTTTATACAAATATAAAATGAATTAATTAGATACAAATTAATTATAAATGAATATAATAATCAATTGAATATAAAGGGAGTATTTTTATAGAAATCTTTTTTTATGCTCACAAAGCTATTTTACCCAAATAAATTAAATTAATTAAAATTAGTGAGTGATATTAATTTAATACATATATATATATATATTATATTCAATAAAATATTTTTGATAATCATCCAATAGATTTTATAGGCACAAGATAAGAACAAACCCAATAGTACCCAAAAAATACGATATTTTTATTAAGGCATTTTTATCACCTTTTAATGGAGAACCTATTTTAAATACAATTTTTGAAAATTTTATAGATTATGTATGTAAAAATAAACTTCATCTTTTAAAGTGAAACATAAAAATTAGGTTAGGATAAATTTTTGGTATTTTTCTTTGAAGATTCATTTTTTAATAAATAGTGAAAAATAATGAATTTTAATTCAAAACTGCTTTTTCATCTAATTTATTTATAAGGTTAAATTATATTTTAAATTGGTTTTAAAGTTTAATTAGATCATATTTCTATCAATTGATACAATTTATATCATTGGAATCAATTTCACATTTTAATTTACTATAAAAACATAGAAAACTTTTGGATGTTTTTAACTTAAAAACCGGCATTGTCGCCCCATCCGCGAGATTAAATTTAAATTAATTTCTACCAATTATGTTATAAGAACGTGAAAAAATGGATTCCATGTAATGTTCTAGAATTTTTGTATAATATATATATATATATATATATATATATATATATAAAATTATTCTGAGACTGTGAAATTTGACGACACGTGATTCTGAGGTCGGGAGTGTCCAGAATGATCCATTGAAAAATGTTAAGCTTTAAATAGTGCTCATGAGCAGTTTTCCTAAAAAAGTGGAATAACTCTTAAACGGTTGACCAAATCATAAATCTAGGGGCACCATTGTGTTCAGGATGGCAGGTTTACCCTAGGCGCGACTTAAGTTTAGTCGGTGCAGGCCTCTAGTGAGAAAACCTTAAAACGACATAATCATAAATAAAATAATTAAATAAAATATTTTTTTTTAAAATACTTATAACTCACGAACGGTGACTTGTATTAAAAATTTGACACCACTTCTGAGCTTGTAAGGGTATGTTTTCCTTAGGAATATCCTAACATTGGCCGGCATGGGCCAATAGTAGAAGTTAGTTTTTGGTTGTAAATAAAATAATTAAGTAACAATTATTTTATTATTCAATCCTTTAACTTCTAAATGGTTACTCGAATTAAAAATCCAAGAGTACTGTTGAGTTTTTAGGGGTGTGTTTACCTTAGTTAGAGCCTAACATCGACCGATATAGGTCGAGGGTGAATGCTAATTATTTTTGAACTTTTTTAAGGTATGTTTAATAAACGTGCAAGCAGGGATTTATATATTATAAACTAGTGATCGAATTGAAAATCCAAGGGCACTATTAAATTCATAATGCCGAGATTATCTTAGGCCAAGATTAACTTCGATCAGCAAGGGTCAGATGAAAAAGTTAATTTTTGGACATTATGGAAAAATAAAAAAATAACTAAATGATTTATTTTATTCTTTATCCAATGTTGAGTGGCAGTTGGTGAGACCACAATGTAACGTCGAGCATTGAATAAGAGACATTTAATGGCATGACCCTTCAGTTGCGTAACCATGACACTTTAAGTATTAATGTATCATTAATTGCATTCATTAAAAACCTTTGACATGGGTTTTGGGGACCTACGAGAGGAACCTCTGACGAAATGCCGACAACAACTTCCTCCAATGAAGAATGGAGTTTTGATCGATGACTATTGGAGGATTTGAACTGGACATCGATGATCGACGACGAGCACCAAAGAACGTGGAATGTCTATGAACATGAATCTTCTCATTCAACCAGAAAATCATTTCCAGGTAGGGGGTTTACGTGCTTTGATGTTCCCTCTATTTCCATTCATGGAAAATACAACGAACATGGACCAACCAACTAACGGGTTGATCCGCATCTCATCTATTCATGCGGATGGTTGATGTGGGGTATTAAATTAGGGATTGTTCTTCCCTTTTGATTATTAATATCACCCCATGTTAGAACACTAATGCGGAGGGTGAATACCAATACAAACAAGGTCTGGACCCCCCAATATTCTTGGTTTATGAGCATTTCTTGTGTGTGACTAGGAAACATGGTGATATGGTGTTTCCGAGGGCCTCGCAGTGAAGGAGGAAACTCGAGAAGCCCGTAGATGCAGATGGAAAGAAAAAAAGATCAACAGAGCATCTCTGGTGGCTCATGGAGGCAACTGCTAGTGAGGAACAGGCTGGCTGAACCGCTCGTGTAGAGGAGCGGCACCCACAGGCGCCATGACGGCAGGACCCACTGCCAGCCGAGCTGCGGCGGTGGAAGGGCGCAACGCTAACTCACCGGGCGAAGAGGGTAGAGTGGCATGCTCAGTCCGCTCGGCTGAAAAAAATGGAATTCTAAGCTATCCATTTCAAAAGAGGGGCGATGCCCACTGGAGCCACCAACTGGCCGCACCAGAAGCTCCGCATCTGGTCTCTGTGCCAACTACTGGCCCGCATGCGGGCTGAGTTCTTCTAGGCGGTCCAGACTCGCGAGTCGGGCCAGACCCGTGAGCCGGGCCAAACCCGTGGGCCAGGCCAGACCCACCATGCAGGCCGGACCCGCGAGATAGTCCAGACCCGCCAACCATGCCGGGTTTGCCAGCCGGGCCGGACCCCTATTGGACCCAGACCCGACCTGCCCCGTTTCACTAAAAGGGGTGAATCTCGCATACCAGACGTCTGTTTGATGCACCGTAAGCAGCGTGAGGGCCCTCACCATGAGGTGGTACTTTTGAAATACTCTATTGGGTTTTGAATAAAGTTGAGGTATGGGCGGGTTAGATCGAGCTCAAATCCAATCGGGCCCTTAGTACTAAAATTCCTATAACTTACAGACCAGACGTCCGATTGACGCATCGTCTGTTATGTTGGAACCCTTATGAAATGTTGGTTCTTCGGGTTAATTATTTATAGAAATTCATGGTGGTTGAGGTATGAACGATGTATTGAGGATCAGATCCTCTCAAAATCAATCCTGCTAAGTGCGACAATCTAGTGACTGGCTGTGACGTGATGAAGCACCTAAAGATCCTATGTGGGTCAGCAGTTAGTGAACCTCTATGGGTCAGCACTTAGTGATCATCTATGGGTCAACATTTAGTAATCCTCGATGGTTTAACATGTAGCGATCCTCTTTGGGGCAGCAGTTAGTGATCTGATGTGGGTCAACACTTAGCGATCCTCTATGGGTCAGCACTTAGCAATCCTCTGTGGGTCAGTGCTTAGTGATCCTACATGGGTTATCACCTAGAGATCCTTTGTGGGTCAGCACCTAGAAATCCTTTGTGGGTTAGCACCTAGTGAACTTGTTCACTCTAGCAGAAAAAACCTCTCGACAGAATAATATGATCTAACTTTATGACTAATCATCTTTATTCACATTCTTTAAGTTGTATACATAGTTTGAACTAAGTATTTTACTTTGTGCTTTGTGATTGAGATCATGTTTTGTGGTTTTTCTTTGTAGAATTCTGAGAGACCTTCAGGGGTCTTGGGGTCCCTACTGAGTATTGTTATACTCTCCCCTACATGGGTTTTTCCCGCACCTTGTTTTGTCTTGAGCAGACGATGGACAGCTTGACTGAGACTGAAAGAGTCGGGGCTAGATAGTGCTCAGAGGTGATTGACAGACAGGGTGAGTGGTAGTGATGACAAACAATGATTTGTACCTACCCTTCAATTAGGATCCTTTGTGGACAACCTCCAGAGCACGTTTCCCCCTTTTTCTATACTTTCTTTCTAATTGGGCTTGTATTTAGACCCATTTACTTTCAGTACTTACTTTTACTATCGGTGGTGGTTTTTAGTAGTGGTTATACTTTACCTTTTCTGTCATGTTTTACTTGTATGATGTATGCCCTGTCTCTATGTGTACAGGTTTAAAGGAAATGCCTTCCCTTTTTGGGTTTCGCCTTTCCGGTGTTAGTCACTAGCCCCTGGCCTATGGAAGACGGGCTTGGGGTAGTCACAGCCCGAGCCTCGGGGGATGGGTCATGACATACCATATTTGGAATAAACATAATTTTTAATTTCTGATAAGTTCAGATTAGTTTTTGACCAAAACTATTAGTGAATTTAATTAAAATTAATTATAACAATTAAGGTAAAATTAAGATTAATAAGTGATTAAACATTAATCTTAAGGGCCCAAATGACATAGAAACTTGTCCAAGATCCATTTTTTGAGCATATTTAGACCCTATAACCACTTTTATCTAAATTTTACCATTATGGGATCCACTTTCAATGTGAATAACGTGTATGGAATTCTTTCATCAAAATATTACAAGAGTTCCAATCCTCTTCCAATATAAAATACCTCATCTCCACCCATTTCCTCACACCTCCCAAGACAATTTATATTGACCAAGATCTATCCAAATAGCTTCTAAAAATAACTCCCCTCACCTAGAATCATAACCTTGAGCAGAAAGGAATGCAAGGAATCCCTTTGGTGCAAACCAAAAGGATTTAGCTGATTAAGAGGTAACATCTTTCTTTAAGCACTTTAGTTTTATTTCCATTATCAAACCCCTAAAATATTCTTATTCCATTATCATATAACAAAAAATGTATCATAAATATACTAGTATTTTTTTATTCTATGGGTTATACCTACACTCATACACAATTCCATATAATGGGTAACATACAAACTGTTTATGTGTATGATGAACTACCACCACACGAAAAGATGATTGCTTGTTCTTAATTTACTGACTATCATGGTGGTAATTATGATATAAACAATGTTTATATATGTTATATATTATATTATAATTTATTTATACTTATTTAATTCTTTTACAATACATATCTTTTTACTTTCTATTTTTTTTAAAATGATAATATCATTTGTGGAATTGTGGACTACAGCCCCCTCAAAGCGATGTGATTCATTCACACGATCCATTTATAAATGATAATTTTAATTAAAAATATGTGATTTATAAAACATATATATGATATTAATTACATAATTACATTTATGGAAATATAATATATATCATTTTATTTATTACCCTTCACAAACATAAAGTGGTAACGTCGTTTGTGGACGTGTGGACTTCCGCCTCCTCGACATGATGCAGTTCCTTTTTTACATCAAAATAATTCTATATATAAGTATATATATGATTAAATAATATGTTATTTATGATATAATTATCATTATATAAATATATATTATTTATTTCCTTCTTTCTATAATGATCATTGAAAAATTAGAATGTTACTCATGCGTACATATGGCCTACCATCTCTAAGATTGTAACATTGATTCATTTTTCATAAACATATTTAATGATTGGTTTTAAAAGTACAATTAATGCATAAATATGACAATTATTTCATGACAATTATTTTTTATATTTTTATGTAATGATCTATTTGACCATTCTTGACCTACTGAAGTTGTTATTAACACTTAAATCAAATTTAGACAAAACACTCGACGTAAAATTAATTGTTTAAGTAGTTGTATATGAAATTTTAAAAAGTGAAATAAAAGTTATTATAGAAATTAAAAAGGTTCTAAAATAAGTAAATAATTAATTTTTTTTATTATTTCAGAATATAAAGACACATAAGACAAATCAGACTCATGGTAAGGTATTTTTCATCTCACTTTTTACTTTTGGGAGATAAATGTCATGTTCACCACTTAATTTTTTTTCATGGTGTATATAATAACCATTTTTATATATTATATCATGAATTACTTTATCTTAATGGTATTTAAAAATTTAATTTAATAATATTCCTTTATGAGGTTTATGATTTAAAATGTTTCAAAGTGGTATGGAACACTTTGGAATGTTTAAAAAATATTTTCCTCAAAAAGTAATTTAATGATATTTAAATGGTCTTTACATTTGAGGAAATTATATGAAAATTATTAAATTAAAACTTTAATTTTTATCTCCTCTCATGATTCATGACCATTTTCAAGTATTATTAACATTTTCCCACTCATTGGTACTCAAAATGATTAGAAAACGTGTTTAAAAAAACCTGACTTTATTTCCCTCTTTAGTTAGAGACATGTTTTCTTTTAAAAAACATGTTTTATTAAAATGTTTTAAAAATGTTTTTTAAAATTATTTGGTAAATAAATCTTTACCCTTTTTTGTCTTTTACCAATGTTTTCAAAGGAATATTGTTATCTCTTTCCAAATAAGGAATTTTTATAACCTTTTACCATGAAAAAAGAATTTTTTTTACCTCATACGACTTGTATAAATTTACCCACCATAATTTTTTTGAAGCCTCTTTTGTATGTTCAAAAGGTTACCTTTTAAAGAAAATATTTTCAAAAGTGATTTTCAAAGAAAAGGATTTTACAATTTTTTTTCAAAACAAAAGGATATTTTCTTCAAGAATGTTTTTAAAATATCATTTTATTATGTTTCCAATCATCAATGAAAATAACCCTTTATTGGAATATATTGTATTGATACCATCTTTAATCATCCTCTGGATGGTTTATAATTTATTTGTACAGGGAAAATATTAACATTCACTTCCTTGATTCCTTTTAGTCCCCTTGAAATACTTAATTTTTAATGATCATTTGACATTGAATTTTCCCTAATTATTCATATCATTCATCATGGATGTTTCTATTTCCTAAACCATATAAAATTTACATATGATGTTTAATTTGATAGTTATTTCATTATCTAGGGAAAATATTGATAAAATAATATTCTTTATTCAATATGAATATTTGATAAGGCATATTATTTGTTTTGATTAATTGATATGAGGAATGATTTGGACTGGTAATGATGGGTGGAGCCCAAAATTTATAGAGCTCCTTAATGCATCAATAGGTTCTCATAAGATAAATAAATTATGCAAATTTAAAGGGTTTCTATCTGTATTTTTAAAACATCTTGTGATAGGTATTGACGATATAGGTTTTCATGTTCCTTAGACATTACGTCTAATAATTAAGCATTTACCTCATTTAGTTTCAGTTATTATTTATCCATGATATTTTTGTGTCAACATATATATGGATACATTTCATTTTTAAATCATTGATTAAGTGGAATGTGTTTCATTTTCTTACCTTTCCATATTTATTTTTCTTTATCTAGTTATTTTAATGTCACTTGTTTCCATTTATTATCTTTCCGTATTGTTTTTTTCACTTCATTCTCAGTTTTTTGATTTCATGTTATGCGTGTTCAGTTATTTACCATTCCCTAGTTTTTACTCTCATTGATTCATTATTTCTTCATCTATATTTTTCCCTTACTGATCATTTGAGCTAACCCTTATTATGTTTATTTCTCCAATAATTAAAGAATCATACTATGAAAGATATGCAGGGATATACTAGATAGAATAAATTTATCCTCATAGTTATTTATTTAAAAATAAGAAAAAAATTATGCTGTAATTAGTGTATTCATTTGTAATACTAGAAACATGTTTGTATTTGGTTTACCAAGAATACTAAACTCTCGGTCCTTCAATATTTGATTCCTTGTTATCATGCCAATATAATTTTAACAGACACCTGTTCTAGGCTATCTAGGGTTGAGTCGCTACAGGATGCTAGGAAATAAATGGATTTTAAATTAACACTCACATAAAATTTCATTTTTGGGGAAATAAAAAATAAAAATCCTTGTGATATATATCCTTTTCTGGATAAATATACATGGATGAAGTTTGTTGAGAGTATACAACAAGAATCATTTTTGGGAAAGTGAAATATTAGATTTTAGAAGTTTTTATTATATTAATGATTATATTAATTATTTTTTATTCTTTATTTATAGAAAATAAAATGATATCATCAAGATATCCAATCCCAAAAATTATACCCTCATATGTTATCTCATGGAGGGTATACCTTATTGGAAGAAGAAATGATGGTTGGAAAATTTCAAAAAATGAGATCTGAATCTTTAGGCTCCGCATATGTTGACCCTCCTTCCTCTATAGTAAGACATGAAAAATGAATGTGTTCCTAAATAAGAAAAAAGGGATAATATCTTATAGAATAGTATAGGTCTATAGTTGATAAGATTTTAAGAAGTTATTTAATTTATTTATGTAATTTAAGTTAGTTAAATTTTTTATATATTGTGATTAATTAAGAAAATTTTCAAATATTATGTATAGGAATCCCTTAAGGAGAAGAGAAGACATGATAAATTCATACCTAAGGTTAAGAAGGATATTTTATCTACAACATTGGGAAATCCCAAACACCTAGGCCACGTATGAGGATACACGACATGTGTATCATTAGAAAACATGTTTATTCATTATGGTTCTTCTTTAAGTAAGGATGTATATAAAATGGAAAATAGAAGATTTAGAAGCCAATTTTCTAGATATGGGTGAGAAGATGGAGGATATGACCAAAGATTTAGTACAGTAAATGTTTTCATACATGAAAAAATAGTTTCAACATGAAAATATCACTCCTCTACCTTCTCCTACATATCTCACTCCTCCATCTCTGCCTGCCAATCCCACCCCTCCACCTCCTACTACTTATTCAACTATTACACATCCTCATCTACATGTTCCCATATATTTGGAGTTATATGTTGAGGATCCCTAATAATATATTGTTTCATATGAGATTATATATTATATTAGGGATACTATTTATCAACAATAGATTTATATAGAGAATATTTGGGAAACTTTATAGGATATTATAGGTAGATCATAAAAAGTTCAATTTCTTGAAGATAAGGTCAATATAGTTAGACAAAGTATCAACCGTTTTTTTATTTTTGGAAATCTAGACATTTATTAAAAATTACCATTTATAGATGTATAGATTATATCATTAATTTTATATTGGTGTTGATTTTTTTTAAATCTCAAAATTTATATATTTATCTATTTTTTTGTAGGAATAACTTAAAGGTAAATACATACTATATAGGCAAAAACATGTATACTATTTTATGACATAAGACACCACTTCTTCTGAATTTGATAGATTATCAATGTATTCATCTTTTTTGTTTGATTTTTTTAAGATTATAATGGATTCAAACATTTATGGGTGTGCACTAACTATGATGATTTTAAAGAGAGATATCATGGATCTTGTAACTTGAGATATTTCGGGCATCAACATGATACAAGTCTTCCATGTAAGTTTGTTATCATACATATTTAAGTTATTTTAATTTATTGAAACTCAATACTTATGTTTTTTATTAGGTATACTTATACACTTTGTATTCAGTTTGATGCAACATCAGTGTATAAAATTTTATACCTTCAATGTATTTCAGTAAAATACATGATAATGAAAGGTGATTAAAGAACAATATATATTGCTGAAATATTTCAAAATAATGTAATTAAGTGTTGGATGCTTTCTTATCTTAAAGGTTATGGAATATATACTTCTTAAAGTGTTATTTATATTAAATTATTAATAAAAAACATTATATTTTTTGTGTATTAGTGACCATTGGATATTGTGTGTTTTTTTCCAAGTGATAAGATAACTTTCTAGTTATTCTTTATACATGGTGTAGTGTGAAAAAATTTTAGTAACCTATCGAACATGTAATTTTGATTATTTTAATAATTTTATATTATAATGAAATTTTATTTTATTTCATAAATATCATTTTCAAATAGTGCATGAGATTAATTTTGAGATACAATAAGAAATAGGAGCACATAGATCAAATATGTAAAATAAAATGTGAATTATCATTTATAATTACTATATTTTGGATACAAGCACTTAAAATTTAATTTTGAATTGAATAATTCTTTTGAAACAAAACTTTCATAATCAAATATAAATAAAGGATTGTGGATATTATGTTCTAATATTTATGTTTGAAATTATTTCAACTGGGATAGTTAAAAAATTCCACATGGTTATATTTTATTATAAACTTTCATTTAATATATCTTATAATTATATTGATAATAAATGTTCAATGTTTGTTTTTAATTTTTAGCTTTTTGATGACCCTCACCCTTATAATGAACAAGAGATAAATCAATTACAATGAGAATGAATAGAATATTTCATATTTTTTTTAGATTTTAGTTTATTTGTAATATGTATTGTAAATTTTGAATTTAAAATTGTAATGTTAAAATGATTTTAATCTATGATTCTGTTTTTTGTTTTTGTTCTACTGCTAAGTTATACTATTTTATAGCTTCTTGTACCTCTGTTTTTTTTCTGGTGCTACTATTATATTTCTAGGCATATAAATTTTGATTAAATTAAAAAAATCATTTTACATGTCTGTTATTTTATAACCGACCTGAAAAATTTAATCTATTGATTTACCACATTAGTTTTTATATAACTAACATGATAAATCAATCTAGATCCATAGTTATAGTTTGGTTTATAAGTTGGTTTTCAAATGTATGATATTAAAAACACTTTATCACATCAGTTAAAAATAACTGACATGAAAAACCTATTTACAACATCACTTTCTACAGCTTCCCAAGGTAACTAACATTAAAACCCCAAAAAACATCGATGTGAAAAAAACATTTTCCACTAGTGTATATGTGTATATTTCTATTATTATTGAGGTGTGGCCCACTAAAACAAAACCATGTTATGGTAGATATATTGAAGTTAGTCCTTCACAAAATTCTCATTCATTGTCTTCTAATATGACTCTGATAATAGAAATAAATTATAAATATGATGAACAGAATATGTAAAGAACAATAAGGGAAATCCCCATCGATACTTCTGATTTAATGAATGAGACTTTATCTAATGATGAAGTATCTGATGATGAAAAAAGAGATGATATAGGTGATGATGGTGTGAGGAATGAACCTTTGGTTTTTCCTTTGATAGATAGGAAACAACCAGTTAGTGGTAATTATCCTACATGATTGACTTCCTTAGTTGAAGAAATGTCATGTGCACAACATTTTGATTAGGATTTCATTATACCAACTACTTAATTTATTTGCATTATAGGTAACACATCTATATTAATTGATAACACCATATATGCTGGATAATATTTTTAAATCAAACTTTCATTGAAAAATGTGCTAAAGCAATCCCGCACAGAGTGACATTTTTCATTTCTAATTGATGAGTCCAAGAAGGAAAAATACCTCATTTAGTGTGAAAAATATAGTTCAGAATATAAATTTCAAATTTGGGAAATATATGATAATTTTTTTTCATATTGTAAAATTATTAATTTGGAAGGCCCACATACCTATGTATATCCAAGCTTCTCATAGAATCACTCTTCAATTGATATAGAGTTTATATCAACTATTCTTATAGATGTCACAAACCAAGCCGGGTCATCATCCAAAATGGTACCTGAATCGGTCTGTGGAAAGGCCCAAAGGGCGTTCCCTATCCCCATGGGCTGGAACAAGGGATCTGGTATCATAAATAAAGAGTGTGAATGATTTAAAAGAATTTATATGCCTTAAACAACCAATAATAATCAATAAACCAAATCTGAAAATTAAAACCAAACAAACCTTAAACAAATTTTGAAATTGTGTTACAAGGTTTAATTAAAAACCAAATAAGGCTACAACAAAATTAAACCACAATTCTATCACAAAAACCACCACATGGAAAGGGTAACCACCCTCAACCCATCTCTACAACACTGCGCCAAGACAAACCTCTAGCAACCTAAACTGCTATCTCCAAAGTCTTTTCCCTTACATGTGTCAAACATTATCAAGTCTACTTACACCAAAAGGTGTAAGTAGGGTGTTAGCCTAATCCTAATATAATTCCACCCAATATAAGATTCCATGATATAAACATTATAAGACAAATAGCTTTCAAGTTTTTATAAAAAGTAGATGCTAGTAACAATTTTAAGGAAAACAACTTTAAATGAGAAACAACTTTAAAGAAAGAAAATTTAAAGAAAACACACTTGATTATGAAATTAACAACCAAACATGCCGTATGCTGATGGTAAGTGCAATATATCCAATGAGAACTAGTCATGGGAAATACCCCTAGGAACTATCTTGAAATGGGGCCCTAGGTACCTCATATCTCAATAAAATGTGGCATACAAACCACGACCAAGAACTTTCTTGTGTACGATCCACTAGATAAGAGAAACATCCAAAATTATAGTGGTCTCAAGTCATCATCCACATTTATTTTCTGTTTTCATCGTTAATCCTACTAAGTGAAACTGGGCTATATCCACTTTCGAAGTACTAGAATACTAGTCCTAGTCTTCCCACCTAGATACCTGAGTTTCCTTTTTTACGATCAATCAAGTTTCACATGTCACATAACACCAATTTTACATTTCATCAACCAAAAAAGGAATTACACATCACATGCCACCAATTTCCCACCCAAATTCTATTTTAAAATAATTTGCACACCAAAAACTTTTCCAATATGTTTTGCAACTCTTACTTAATTTAATAAATCATTTAAAAAAATTATAAAACAATTTCAAGAAGCACTACAAATATTTTACACAAAAAATTCACCTGAAATCCTATTTTAAAATAAAACTCACACCAAAAACATATAAAAACATGATTTGAAACCCTTAAATAATTTAATAAACCAATTGTACAATTTATAAATCTCTACCAAGTGATACAACAAGGTTTTACACATGAAACACACCTAAATGTTACATAGAAATGCCAATTTAAAATCAAACACATATTTAATCCTATCAAAAACCACTTTCTCACCACACACAATAATCAAGGAACATGATAAGTCACTCAAGAAAGAAAACCAAATTCACAAAATAATGTTTATACATGGAACCACCTACCTTTGGTGTCAAAATGACCAAAATCGATGCAAAACTCCAACCGAACCTCAATAACACCGCAAGAAATAAAAAAAACCCTAATCATAAAGATCAAATCCAAAAATCCAAGATTAAACCATAGGAAATAAACCCTAGTTGTTGGAAAATTAGAACCCCAATAAATAGGGAAGAAACCCAAACAAGAAAGAAGAAAAAAGGGAGAAATACACTTACTTGAAGTTTATTAAATTTTCCCCACCAAATCCCCTTAAAAAATGGGTGTCCAAGGGAGATGAGGGAGCCAAGGAAGCTCTAATGGCTGAAAATCCTGATTGGGGAAGAAAATGGGTGGAATAGAATTTAAACTTGAAAAGGGAAAAATAGTAAAAATACAATTTTTAATGTGCTGTACTGGGTGCAAAGTTTGTACCCATGGTTTAATAAACTGTGTGGTGAAACCGTGTGCGTGGTCTGTCTAGAACACATGGTTATGGGCTGAGGTGCATGACCATGCAGTGGCCATGTGGTAGGTTCTGTCTCCCACCGCACAGTTACTTGGGTTGGGCACACAGTTACCACTAACCATGTGCCTGATCCTGTTACCCAAAATTCTCCATTTTTCTCCAAAATTAAAAAGGTAACCTATAGGGAAAAGATATATAAAAAATACAAAGAAAAATACATGTAAATAAAATCATGGATGTGACAATTCTCCCCACCATGAAAACTTTCCACCCCCGGAAATTCAACTCGAATCTTGATCAGCAAACAAGTATGAATACTCTTTCTCAACCTAGGACTTCCACTCTGAAGTCTCATTCACATCATTCCCATGATACCAAAGGGCACATACCTATGGAATAGACTTCCCCTAAAGCACCTTCTCTTGAAAAGCCACTATTCTCACTGGTCGCTCAAACAATGATAAATCCGGCTCTATCTCCAACTCTTCCCAATTCAACACATTAGACAAATTCAGATTATACTTATTCAATTAGGATACATGAAATACATCATAAATTGATGTCAAATAAGAAGGAAAATATGACCTATATTCCACCTTTCCAATATGATCGGTGATTTCAAAAGGGCCGACATACCTTAGTTTTAGCTTTCCCTACTTTCCAAAATGACGATGACCCAACTGAGGGGATACTTTCAACAACACCTGATCACCCATGATAAACTCAATATCTCAATACCTTTGATCAGCATAATATTTGTGGTGACTCTGACCTATCAATAACCACTGCCATATCAACTTGACATTCTCATAATTCTCTTGCACAAGGATCGATCCCAAAAGTGAGGTATTTCCAGCCTCAGTCCAAAATAAGGGAGAACGACATGTTTGACCATAAATAACCTCAAATGGATCCATTATAATTGAATATTGTTAACTGTTATTGTAAGAAAATTCAACCAACCCCAAATGGATATCCCATGATCTTCCAAAATCTAAAACACAAGCACAGAGTATGTCCTCCATAATCTGATTTTTCCACTCTGTATGACCATCTGATTGATGATGGTATGCCATACTCATCTTAATATATGACCCCAATTCCTTTTAAAGGCCTTACTAGAAGAGAGAGGTAAAACATGGGTCTCTATCTGAAACAAATGCTGACAGCACACCATGAAGCCTTACCACCTCCTAAATATACAATTGGCCTAGCTCATCTACTTTCACTGTATCTCTAATTGGAATAAAATGTGTTGATTTAGTTAAATGATCAATCACCACCCAAATGGAATTACTTCCTTGGGGTGTATGAGGAAATCCAATGATAAAATCCAGGGTTACCTCATCCCACTTCTAGGTAGGAATGGGTAATGGATGAACCAAACCAGAGTACCTTTGATTATCTACCTTTACTTGCTAACATCTATAACACCTCGACACAAAATCATCTATGTCTCATCTCATTATTGGTCACCAAAACTACCAAAAAACATCATAATACATTTTGGTAGCCCTAGGATGAATGAACCACTGGGATTGGTGGCTATCCTACATCACCACCTTCCTTAGAGATAACGACACCATGAAACGACCCTTAAAGAAAAATATTCCCTCAGGAGATAAATACCAATCAACAAATGTCTCCCCATCATGAAGAAAATGCATAGACCTCTAAAAAATCTCATGACTAAGATGCTTCAACTGAATCAAATCCAGAAGAGTAGTTAACTAAACACTTTCCAAGAACTCACCTCCATTATGATCCTTGGTCTCCAAGTGCATCTGGGCAAAGAGCCCCATCAAGGTCCACTCATCATCAGACTTCCTCAAAGCCTGTACTGGAACTTTTCTACTCAATGAGTCAGCCACCACATTGCCCTTTACTAGTTTATAAATGATATAAAAATCTAACCCCTACAAATAATCAATCCGACCACACTACCTCAAGTTCAAATATTTTTGGAAGAAAATGTAGGCTAATATTTTATGGTTATAATAGACCAATAAATTATACCAAAAAAGATAATGGTAGCAAGTCTTTAGGGAATGAATCACCACTGTTAATTCCAAGTCACGGGATAGATAATTATTTTCATGCGATCAGAGTTAGAAAGAATCATATGCTACTGCATGATCATCTTCATGAGCACACACATGAGGAAGATACCTTAAGAATTTCAATAAACTATGTATCCCTTCTTAGATTCTATAAAGATAAAAACATGTGTGGTAGTCAACCACCACTTCAACTCCTCAAAGGATTCCTAACACTCTAGGATCCTTTAAAACTTCACCCCTTTCTGGGTGAGCATGGTTGTAGATGAGGAAATCCAAGAGAAATCCCAAAAAAACCATATTTAATAACCTACCAAGCTAAGAAAACTCGCAATATCAAACACATTATTTGGTTGATCCCATGAAATAACTACAATGATATTATCAGGGTCCACTAAACCCCCCTGCATTGAAATCACATGACCCAAAAACTTCACCTCCCTGATCCATAAGTTACACCTTGAAAACTCTTCATAAAGGTGATGATCCCACAGAGTTCCCAAAAAAAATTTCTATTGATTCCCATACTCCTCCTTAGATCCAGAATAAACTAGGATGTCATCCATGAATACCACAATGAAGGAGTCGAGATACTGGTTGATCACCCTATATATGAGTTCCATAAAAACCATTAGAGAATTTTTCAATCCAAAAGGCATGACCAAATACTCTAAGGGTATATACTTGGTTGGAAAAGCTATTTTTGGGATATTTTACTCTCTCACCCTAACTTGGTGGTAACCCAAACACAAGTCTATCTTAAAAAACCACTTTCCCTATTTAATTAGTCAAAAAAGTCATAAATTTGGGGAAATGGTTACTTGTTCTTTATGGTAAACTTATTCATATTCTGGTAATTGATTCATAACCGAAGAGATCCATCAGTATTCTTCATAAACAAGATTGGGGTAGCCCAAGTATAGACACTCATACAAATTAACCCTTTGGATTACAAATTGTCTAGCAGTATATTTAATTCCATCAACTTGGTGGGGGCCATACGATATGAGGGAAGAGATATTGGTTGTGCTGCTAACGCCAAATTAATCAAGAAATCCACGTCTTGCGCTGGGGTTAAGCCCGAAAAATAATTGGGAAATACCTCTAGGAAATCATCCACCACAGGAGGTAATCCACCCTCAGGGGAACCACCACCACCCTCCAATGCGAGCAATGATAACCAAAAGGCAAGATTTCCCAACTCTAAGAGTGGAGGTCCCGTAAAACCTGATTGAGGATCCCATTACCAAAGAAATACCTGAGGACTCCCATTAGGTTCCATAAAATTGACCCATTTCCTATATAAATTGATATGTGATTTGAAGAACACTAGCCAATCCATGCTAAGGATTACATCGAAAAGGTCCGTGTCTAAGACTAGGAAATCCTACTCTATCTTGAAACCTAACACGAAGAGAGCATAATATGGGAACCTAAAACTCAAATCCTTTTTCTTAACCAATGAAGTTACCAACTCCAGTGTGAAATACATTAGCTCAATTAGAAATTTCAAAATATTCACAAGACAGAAAAATATAAAAGAAAAAGATGTACCTGTATAAAATAAAACTGCTACTATAGAAGATGTAATCATAATGGTACCTCGAACTATCAAGGGTCCAACATCCTGTCCCGTTGGTGCCTGATCCACAACATGAAGATGCCTGGTCTCTGCCTGAGAATGATCACTCGCCTATGGATCTTCCATGAAGATGACTTGGTCCTACCGCCAATACCACTAACCAAGATCTCATCATCCTGGATATCCCCGAATGAAATGGAACTTCCCTAGAAGCCATAGATCCTTACACACTCTAGTATGGGTGTGTTGCCCTGCAAAAATGTTGCATGTTCCCTATAACCCCACATTGATGACAAGGCCTCAGAGGAGATGTATATGTAGGTCAGATGTGCCTTATCCTCCAGCACTGATGGAACATGACATACCCTTCATGAGAAGCTACAGATGATGACTTCCTAGAAGGATGGCCTAAGCTACCAACTCCCTTCTTCCCCTACTCATCCTGCTTCCTCTTCTTCTCAGATGAACTACCACTGCCCATCACTAATATTACCTCATAGAAAAAAGACCCACCCTTGTGGAAAATCTCCACCATACAAGATCTATCAACTACCTCAACATAGTACATCATCTTGAATAGGAATACCTGAGAATAGATCTCTAATAGAAAACCCTTTTCTAACATCTGAGCCTTAATTTGCTCATTAGAGACTATTTCAGGTGCATATCAGACTAGCATGACAAAGATGTTGGAATACTCAATCACCGAATATTCCCCCTGAAAAACATCCATAAAATTTTGATATTTGGCATAATCTAGGATCTCAGGACAATAATGGTCATTAAAGATAGCCTTGAAGTCCTTCCATCTCATCTGCTCATAGTTCCCAGCTTGAAGAAATGAGTCCCACCACCTTCGATTGGGACCCTCTAGCAAGAACAAGGTTCATTTTACAATGACTTTATTAGGAGTATCAATAAACTCAAAAAGCAGCTCTATTTTTCTCAATCCACTCCTCTGCTTCCTGAGGCTCTGTGCTACCTTGAAAAGTAGGAGGTTTTTTCTTGAGAAACTAATGAGATTTTTCATTCCTAGGACCAGATTCATCTTCCTTAACTGGAATAGGATCACAACCCACTCTCTATCCTAGAGACTTAATATCTCGAACAATAGATTCTACCAACCTCTGATTAAGTGGTGCAAGAGAACTCTCTCCAGCTTCCTTCCTTGGTTGCAAGGGATATCTCCAGGGAGACATGTTGCTACAAAAAGAAACTTTCACAAGAGAAAACATTAGTAAAATAGTTATGAAAAATTTCAATGATAACATCAAATATAAATAAATCAAACTTATCATAACAACGAAATGACAAAACCACTTCACCCCCACCCAATTTCCATGTGTAGTCTGCAGCCTGCACGTCCCACCTAGAAGAGAATTCAAACAAATATCCCAACATACCATGGTGACTCAAGGTCTGTCACGTGGTTTGTTGGCCAGGTACCCTACTCACAATCAGAAATTTGATCCCTAATAGTCCTAGCTCTTGTCTAACCAGACTCATCCCAAATGAAATTACCTAAAGAGATAAACTGACCTTCATTTGATACCATTTTTTTATGAAACAAGCTAGGTCGTTATCCAAAATGGAACCTGACCCAGTTTGTGGCAAGACCCGAAGGGCGTTACCTATCCCGATGGTTTGGAACAAGTTCTCAGGTATCATAAATAAAGAGTGGGAATTATTACATGAATTTAAATTCATTAAACAACTAATAATATTCAACAAACTAAATCAGAAAATTCAAACCAAATAAACCTTAAATAATTTTTAGAATTGAGTTACAAGGTTTAAGTCAAAATCAAAAAAAGATACAACAAAAAGGAACCACAAGTCTATCACAAAAACCAACACATGGAAAGGGGAACCACCCTCAAGGAATCTCCACAACAACGAACCAAGGTGAACCTCTATCAACCCGAACCACCATCTCCAAAGGCCTTTACCTTACTGATGTCAAACATTACCAAGTATACTTACACTAAAAGGTGTAAGTAGGGTGTGAGCCTAATACCAGTAGGATGCCACCCAATTGAATATTCTATGCTATAAAAAATATAAGGAAAATATATTATAAGTTTTTATAAAAAGGAGATACTAGTAACAATTTTAAGGAAAGAAACTTTAAATGAGAAACAACTTTAAAAAATGAAAATTTAGAGAAAACACACTTTCTTCTTAAATTACCAACCAAACATACTATATGATGATGATAAGTGAAATATAGCCAATGAGAACTAGTCACGAGAAATACCCCTAGGCACTAGCTAGTAATGGGGCCTTATGTAGCTCATATCTCAATGAAATGTGGCATAGAAACCATGACTAACAACTTTCTCATACACGGTCCACTAGAGAGGAGAAACATCCAAAATTCTAGTGGTCTTAAATCATAATCCATGTTTATTTAGTGTTGTTATCGTCAATCTTGCTAAGTGAAAATGAGATATATCCACTTCTGAATCACTAAAACACTAGTCCTAGTCCACCCACTTAGATACCCGATCATCCATTTTTGTTCCCAATCAAGTTTCACATGTCACGTAACACCACTTGTACATTTAATCAACCAAACAAGTAATTACACATCAAATTCTACCACTTTCACACCCCAATTTCATTTTAAAATCATATACACACCAATACCTTTTCCAAATATGTTTTGCAACTCTTACTTAATTTAATAAACCATTTAAAAAATTTATGAAACAATTTCAAGAATAACTAAAAAGATTTTACACCCAAAATACACCCAAAATTCTCTTTTAAAATCAAAATCACAATAAATCCATATCAAAACATGATTTTCATCCATTAAATAATTTAGTAAACCAATTTCATAATTTATAAAACACTACCAAGCAACACAATAAGGTTTTACACATGAAACAATCCCAAATTCTACATAGAAACACCACTTTAAAATCAAAGGCATATTTAATCCTATCAAAAAGCACTTTCACACCACAAAAAATAATCAAGGAACATGATAATTTACTTAATAAAACAAAATAAATTCACCAAATAATGTTTATACATGGAACCACCTACCTTTCATTCCAAAGTTCCCAAAATCAATCTAAAACACCAATCGCACCTCAATCGCACCATAAACAACAAAAAATGAACCCTAATCATGAAGATCAAACCAAAAAACCCAATATTAAACCCTAGGAATGAAACCCTATCTACTAGAAACTTAGAACCCCAAGAAAGAGGGAAGAAACCTTAAAAAAGGAAGAAACAAGGGAGAAATCCACTTACTTGAAGAGACTTGAAGTTTCACCACCAAATACCCTTAAAAAATGGGTGTCTAAGGGAGATTGAGGTATCCAAGGAAGTTATAATGGTTGAAAATCCCAATTGGGGAAGAAAATTGGTGTAATAAGGTTTTAACCTGAAAAGGGAAAAATAGTAAAAATAAAATTTTTAATGTGTCGGACTAGGCACATGGTTTGTCTACATGATTTAATAAAATGTGTGGTGAAACTGTGGGAACGGCCTTTCCAGACTGTGTGGTTTTGGGCTGGGATGCATGGAAATTCAGTGGCCATGTGGTAGGTTCTGTCCCCTACTGTATGATTACCTAGGTTGGGTGCAGGGTTACCAATAACTGTGCGCCAACCATGCACCTGGTCCTATCCACCCAAAATTCTCCATCTTCTCCAAAATTTAAAAGGGTACTCAGGGGGAAAAGATAGACCAAAAATAAAAAGGAAAATAATTGGTAATAAAAACACAGATGTGATAGTAGAGTTGATATGGACATGTTAGGATGTTCTTATGTCCGTTGTCTATGAATGAATATTTCATTTGTTCAAATACAAGATATCCTATAAAAAGGTAGGAATACAAAAGAAAAAGAAATTGTGAAAGTCTATAGTGATTGGGATGAATCATATGAAATGTTTTCACAACTAATGGGATTTTTGTCTCCCAAAAATATGGTTATTTATTATCTAGACACCATCGAGTATGTCTCCCCAGATCATTGATTTGATTAAACAAAGGTGAAGTTCCATAGGTTTTTTTTGGGAATTTAGGCCATTTATCACTACTTTTTCTGATTGTAAACAGTTTGATCAAGTTGATGGAAATTTTATTTACAGTAAGTATACATGTGTTCTACTTATTGTTTCTACACAAAATGGTAATCGTGGTCCTCTACCACTTTCATTTTTCATTGTTGAAAAAGATAATTTTGAATCATGGAGTTGGTTTTTTTCCTGCATACACATTCATGTTATGAAAATCCAAGGAGTGTGTCTGATATATGATCACCCTCAAGTGATTATAGTGGAATTTAATAGTGATGGAGTTTCATGGAAATAACTGAATGTTTATCATTGATATTACATTAGTGATATTTCTAGTAATGTGCATAATAATTTTAGAGATGGAGAAATAAATAAGGCAACCATCAATTTGGATATGTTTTCTTAAACTTATCTTTTTTGTAAAAAATTAATATCCTTTTAAATACATTTTTATCTTTTAGTTTAGTCATAGGATCCCCAACATGGAAAGTTAAATAAATAACTTGAATAAATCCAAAGGGATAATCAAGATGTATATGATTATACATTAAAAATTTCAAAATAGAAATGGTCATTATCATATGATGGTGGTAGGTGATATGACCATATTAACACTAATACTTTAGATTTCATAAATGGGGTCTTAAAGGGTTTTTGTAAACTACCAATCATAAGGTGAGTACGTGAGAAATTTTATAAATGTGTGAAGTAATTTGTTTATGGTCCTAGTATGCTTATCAGAGGTTGAAAAATAGAATTTGTTTTGGTAAAAATTTCCAAATATACACTGATAAGACATTATAGGAAAAATCATTATTTAATGCTCAAAATTTTGACTAGACAGTGAGCCTCTTTGAGGTAATAGAGTGACATGAACTGCTTATAGTAAACAATAGTTTAATGTAAGTGTTATTACTTGAAAAACTGTACTGTGATTGTGGTTATTTACATGAATTGATATATCCATGTGCACATGTATTTATATATTTTTAATTGGTGAAATTATCATGGTAACCCTATGTTAACCTGATGTATCATGTGAGAACTCTGGTTAACTGTTATAGTTCACCTTGGATGCCTGTTGGTGATTTTCATACTATTACCTGGACTGCTGATTATTTGAATGTGGTACCTGATATTACTAGATTTTGTATCCAGGACCTTTTATCTATGGATTATTTCATTTATATATTTTTTTTTCATTTTCGGAATGTTACATTTTGGATTTTAATCATAAATAATTATGTGATATTTCATAATTTTACCTTTCCTTCTCATTAGTTGTCTGTGGTGCCTAATATTACCAAGTTCTTCCCTTAATGATGACCAAAGTATACTCATATTAGAAATAAGATGGACTAGCCTTGAGAATGGGGAGTGGAACTGTGATGCAACATTTTTCACATAGAAGGGAATATTTATAAAAAATTTCCTAAATTTATAGTAAATGGATCTACTTTACAACATCTTTGATTAATTTTATGTATTTTATCATGAAAATGTATTTTTTTATATTCATGATTTTTTATTTATAGATTATTTGATTTCAGCCTTGTTTTATTTCCGAATTTTTTCATTTCTAGTTTAAATCATAAATAATTTTGTGATATTTTAACTATTAATAAATTAAACACACAATGGAAGTGAATAATAATAGGTTAAACCTCTAAATGAATTGTAATTAAATTTGTACTTGAAATCACACAATTAGCTGAATATATAATGTAGTCACTTATACTATGTGGTATTTTTATCATGATCAATATACACAAAATTATTTTGATATAAATTAAACATGATTGAAGGTTATTAAAATAAGAAATTTCCAACATTAATCACATCTATTTTTTACATCATTTTTCATCATAATTCTTAATTATGAATGATAATTATCTACATAATTTATCTTCTTGTAGTTTTTTTAAAAACATTATACAAATTGTATTGCATTAACTATAAAAATTAACGATAATTTAAAATACAGAGATGGAGGGACCTCTATTACTCACATTCAAGGACAAACATGTTTCAAGACTAGTCATAGAGGGACATCAAGTTCCCGCTCTGAGTATATAGAGGTCTCATTAGTTCCATCATGTTTCACCATCTACTACCATAATCCCTCATCTTATCCATTCTAGGTTCTATGGTGTAGCATTGCATGACTTCACATTCATTAATCATCAGTTCACTACTTCCCCGGTAGAGAGACATAGGCCATAGAAACATTCATTTAATTTTACAGAGGAATTTATAACTATTAATCCTGAGGATGCGTTCATTATGTTGGGCCTCCCAATTGAGGGTTGGCTATGATGGGCTGAGTAGGTGAAAATTATTTTGATTTAGTTCAAAGACTACTAGGCATTGAAGTCTAGGAAAATATAAGGTCTAAAAATGTTATCTATAGGTGGATTTAGGAACATTGATATTCAGATATTTCTAGACATGATGTCTATGCTTACAGACTTATGCTGGACAATCTTCAATCGGATTACATGTGTGATTATTAATTATATAGTTAAATTATTATTGAGTATTGTAAAAAAAAACTCATTTATTAGTTCCTTATTCATTTTTTTGATATTTTAGGTTTCAAGGATGCCATAGATTGAGCCTATCATCTAGATCCTCCCAATTTAATGTACTGTGATGCTTGATTCCAAGTAATGCACAGTACCTATAAATCATTTTCATATTGTTGAGTGGAATCATGTTGATAGAGTTATGAGGTAGTTTATCTTCTATTAGCCCATTCACACACCACCCAATTTGTTGCCTTCACTCCATTCCCTAAAGATGTCAAGGAAGTGAGACTTTGACTGGATACAATATCATGCATTCCATATTGAGATGTGGGATAAATAACATGAGTCCTGATTATGAGGAGAATGCATAGTACTCATGCATCTATCATATTAGTTAGATTGTGGTCCCTGGTACTGCATCTCTGCATTGATATATCTTACAAGTCATAGAAGTAACTATCACCAGTTGGTAATCATCATTCCTTCCACTATTTTATAGTTTTTTTTATTAAATTTATCTAACTACATATTTTTTTCAAGATGCTCATATCACATATCTCATTAAGATATCTGATCCCATAGAGGGCAACATATTTGTGCAGGCCTATTTTCATATAATAGTGAAAAAGTTGCTTCTTTTCATGGATGAGATTTATCATGGGATTTTATTTGATGTTTTAGGATATTATGATGGTGATGAGCCTGATATAGATGTGTTAGGGGGTGACGTGCTTATTATGGATGCAGATGTGGAACAAGAGGAGGATGTTTATCATGATTAGTCAGATGCTCCTCCACCTCCTATTGTAAATGACCCAAAACCATAGACAAAGCTAGAGGCATAGGTATAAACACAGCCACAACCATATACACAACCATAGGTTATTCATCTAGAGGTCCCTAATTCATCACAAATAATTAGCGCGTCATATTTTTCTACAATGATAGAGGATGACTGGTCTATATTGCAATATTTATTTCCCTCCAATCCATATATATCCACTACACAACAACTATCTTCTTCACATGTTGGAGAGAGTTCCAGTCAGTAGCCACTATCCTAGTGGTTATGAAAGGTTTGGGCAAGGAAACTCTAGATCCACTGCCTGTCACACAGGATAATGTGGAGGTAAGTGCTAGAGATGCTACATAGAAGGTGCGTATGCAAGAGCATATACATTGACAGACAATGTGTGGATGCATAATCTATACATCAGGCTATGGTACAAAGAAGAACACGAGATACCAATTTATATTGGACTGATACATGTTATATGTTTTTTAAATCATCACTTGTACATTATTTAAAAACCTACTAATATATCATATTTTTTATATATAACAAAAAATTGATAAAATAAAAAATTAATAAAAATGTTTATGAATGATTAAGAAACATTAATATTAATAACTACATTGATAATAATAATAATTAATATTTTTTATTTATATTAATAATTCTTATAATTATTTTCCATGTTATATATAATAAATAATCAGATTAAATTTATTATTAAATAATAATAATATTATTATTTTGAATTTTATAATTATTATTAATATTAATAATATATATTATATTATTAATTATATAACTAATTAATAATACACACCATAATATATTATAAATAATATAATTATTAACTAGTAAATATATTATTCAATACAAATTATTTTATTTATATTAATAAATAATAAATATTAGTTAGTATACTTTTGATTATATTAATAACATAATAATATATTAGTAATTAATAATAAATAATAAAATTTATAATTAATAAATATATTTCCTTTTAATAAATTACTAATAATTATATCAACAAAAATTTCACAAAAATTAATAAATAAAAAATTATAAACATTATTTATTATACTATTAATTATATTGATAACATAATAATATATTATTAATTAATAATAAATAATAAAAATGATAATTAATAAATTACTAATAATTATATCAATAAAAATTTCACAAATATTTATAAATAAAAATTTATAAATGTTAGTTATTGTACTATTAATTAATTTATAACATAATAATATATTATTAATTAACACTAAATCATAAAATTGATAATTAATAAATATACCACTTATTAATAAATACTAATAATTTTATCAATGGGAATTTTAAATAAAATTCTAAATATATTAATCACTCTAATTAATTAATAAGTGGTTGTATATTATATTTTATATAATTTATTAAATTTTAATTAAATAATTATATTATTAATAATTATTTAATATATTATTTATTAATTATTGAAATTAACTATTAACTACTATTGGAAAAAATAAAAAAATTGAAAAATATGAGGAGGTGTGGACCGTGTTCACACCTCTTTACTCGGAAGGCAGGAAGCATGAACCTCGTTCATGCTTCTTGGACAATAGGAAAAGTTTGTAAGAGGTTCATACCTCCCTCTACCCATTTTTTTCAAATACCTGAAACCCCATCCCATTTTATTTTTTTTACAAAATAAAACCTATTAAAAAATACCCAATTTATGGATGGTGAACCCAATCCCCATCCAATTAAAATGGGTTTATGTATGGTACTTTTTATAGAATACCATAAACCCGAATATATTTATGTAGATTATTATAATTTTTTTTTGTAATATAATAAAAAACATTATAATTGGGTTTGGGTTGAGGTTTGGTTTAACCATAAACAATATTATACAAAATTAAAAAAATGTTTAACAAGTTAAAAAATGGTTTTAGGTTCTCAATGGGTAATGAATTTTGTTATTTAGGTTTGGTTTTAGATATTTGTTTTCAATGATAAATGAGTTTAAGTTTAGTTATCAATTTATTAATTATATTTATGTTTGGGTACCACCATTTTCATGAGTACTAGCCTTATTGTCACCACTATATTTTAGCGATATTAATCTATCAGTCTATTTTCTAAAGAATAAATCAACCAATTAATTCAATATTGATTAAATATTTATTGGATATTTGAGTGGGTGATGGTATGGATTTTGATTGGATAGTAGTAGATGGTGCCCACCAAGACATGCTATGATGTCGCTTTCCATAAGAGTATATTCACCCCCAATTAATTAGTAGTATGATGAGTTGTTGGTGAATCATATTTATGATACAATAGTGTATTTGTTCTCCACTTTCAATTAATGGAGAGTACCCACTGAATAGACTTTAGAAACAAGAGAGTAATGAAAGTTCTTTGTTGTTATGAATCAAAAAATTGTTTTTGATGCTTTTAGAATACTCTAGAGGAATATCAATCTTTGAGAGAGTTTGGGGTACTTAGTGTAACATCTTGAATTAAATCTCTGGGTTCGGACCGAAGTGGTACACGACCTCAGGTTCACCTCCTCGTACACCATAGGCCACTGACGATCAGTGATGGTCTAAAGTGAAATCGTGGGGTAACTATATCACCGATCAGAGTGCACACTAATAGATAAATAACAAAATATATAGAAAAATAAAAATAGAATATTTATAATACACTAAACATAATATATATAATAAATTAATGTAGAAACAAAATACTCAAATATCCATTCCAGTATACAAGACACATATCACTCATTAAGCCGATCATATATACACGATTGTAAAAGAAAAAAATACTAATGAGGATTTTCACTCATCTATAAGCCTCACCACATCCTGATTTATATAATTGATTTGATATATCCCACTTCATAATTAAACTCAGGCCTATGTCTAACCTGTACCTATTACAAGTGAGGGATGCTCAGGTAGCCAAGTGTCCCCAAGTAGGGAGTTAATACAACTTAGTATAGAACCACCAACATAGTACCATGAAAAATTGGTAAATTTAGTGTACTTGCAAGTGTTAAAATCAAATATATATATATATATATATATATATATATATATATATATAAACCGTGCAACCAAAAAAGTCCTATAATCACTAATTTACAAGTAAAAAATCAATAATTATACAAGTACTCACAAATTCCAAGTCCTTGAAGACCGACTCTACCTGCTTCAGCTCTGTACTGGAAAAAACATCATACATTGGCCTAACATACTCGACCAACCAATCATCTACACACATCCACCTTGAGGGGATAGTTATGCATAATTTTAAGGGAGAGTCACACACCACCTTTAAGGTGCAAGCCACATTCTGCCTTTAAGTATCCAATCGGCCATCCTCCAATCAAAAAAAGGTTATACAACCATACAATATTTCCCCCTATTAGGAAGCATAATCCCTATTTGGGCAGTGGTTCCCATATTAAAGAGAATGAATAGATAAACCACCCCCTATTGGGATGCATGATACCTATTTGGGGGGAAATTTCTATCTTTTAGAGAACAAACAAAGAAGACTTACCCTATTAGGAAGAATGAATCCTCTTTGGGTGGTAGTTCCCATCTTTCAGAGAATGAACAAACAGACTTCCTTCTCTTGGGAATTATGAGACCATATAACTAAACCTGGTCACTCAATTATAGAGACATATAAACTACACATGTAACACAAAAAGATACAATATGGTATTTTAAAATCTTTCATGTAAAGACAGAGTCACACAGTCAAACACACAGTCACATGTGAATAATATCAAGCATAAGTATCATGGGTTACACATTCACACCACATGTGAATCACATGAAACATAGGTCTCATGGGGATACACACACACACTCACACACACCACATGCGAATCATAACAAGCATAGGTCGCATAGGGCTACACACATACACCATATGAAAATAATATCAATAAGGATTTCCAAGGGCTATGTAATTATCCAAAATATAATAATATAATAAAGAATAACATGATAATATAATCAAGGGTATCCAAGGGACACTAAGTCTCATATAACATGATCATACCCCTAAGAGTCTCATGTAATCCAGGGCACAAATTTATGATCAAGGACTCGTCCATCAGCACCCGACATCAAGCCAGTGCACAAGGGCCTATTGTGGCCTTTGGAAGTTTGTTCAGTTCATTAACCATAATTATTTTAATTAGTTAAGACTCAATATCATTAATATATTTAATCACTTCAAGTATTTCATAACACATTTATAGATTAAGGGTTGTTCACCTAAGGTGGGTAACCTCATATCACATGCCAATAAACTATGCATAATATCACAGGGTAGTGTACATGGAACCACCTACATCAATACAGATCTAACTACTATCCAATAAAAGTCCAAAAACTTTTACCAAGTCCATCCAAGACCATACATCCTCCATCAACTTCCACAAGGTCCTAACTCATTCCTAAACATTACAATTTAATTACATATAACTAAATTATAATTAATCAGATGATTACATGAAAACTCACACTAATGGTGAAAGGAAAAATCACTAAATAACTGAATTGGTCTCATCACCTTTCTATAAACATGATCAACTGCACCTAGAGGGTTTCCGACACACCTTTTGCATCAAATCACATGAAATCCCTATCTTGAAACACTTAATTCATCTCCCAAAAAATCAATTTAAGACATGAACCATAAATTAATTTAGGGTAGTGAATTACCTCAATTTAATTGGATTAAAATGACATATAGATAATATCTCATGACGTCCTTTATGAAATCTGAGCCAAAATCCCATCATTATCAGTTGATTCCACCATGTTCCAGTGGAATCAAAATCAAATCCCTAATTAAAATTCCCAAACCAGTATACAATAAAAACATGGGAGGAAGGAGAATACATGGGGTTAACCTTACTAAAAGGAGTTCATAGGATTTAATGTCACTTCAATATATAATGTAATGGGGTCATATGAGATCCTATAATCTATAAATAACCCAAATCATGAGAGAAAGGACAAGGGAAGAAAGAGGGGGTTTTGGGATGAATCCATTATTTTTTAAAACACAATCACACTTCCTGGGCACTTTCACTACGTGAATATGAGTATTACACCATTATTTTTTAATCTATGCCCTCGAATCCCTCAACTATCCCTTTTATGACTCTTACTCACATCATGAAGTTCCTTCACGACATGAATGACCCATTCACACTATAAATGGACTATAACTATAGTTTTCAGCAACTTGATCCCCTATTTAGTCATTTGATGTTCACCCAAACCATCATGACATCCCCCAAACCTTAACCACATACAAAAACATAAATTTAGGACATAAAAACTCATAGAGTTCCAACCTAAACCCCAATTTTGAAAACATATTTCCCACTAACAAAAAAGGTTGAATTTCCTCGAGAATTTCTAACTTGTAAGAACATGGTTCGTTACACTTGGGAAAAAAGTTGATTTATTTTTCTTTCAATGGAGACTATATGTTATAATCATTAGAGTAACCATTCAGATAAGGTGTCCTAACCCTTATAATTGGGTATACACCTATTTTTAAATGAATATTTTTTGGATTAATCCTATTAGTTAGGTCACATCCAATCGAAGAAGAGGCATAGATCACACCCACTGTTGAACAAATATATCTAATAGATCATGCATGGTATGATAAATGGTCTAGAATATAATTGTTTGATGAAAATGTTTAACCAACTAAAAATACATGCTCGATCTTGGGCCCAATTTTTCATTGAAAATGAAGGCACCTCTAAGTACCAATGTAGAGTGTGAAGTGAAAAGTTCACCATCAAAGCACCACAATGCATGACCGCACATTCATGTGTGGATGATGCAATTCACCACCCTCATAAGATTATTCCCTTTATCTTTTTTAAATTATGATAAATGTGTTTCTACTAATAAATGATACCCCACTCCAATACACTTTCTGATGTGGGATTTAAAAAAAAGTATTCTCCTTTAAAAAACTTAAAAAACAATTTTAAATATTTTAAAAAATATTTTGAAAATCCAAAAACCCCCAACCATTTTTAAATATTTAAAAAACCCTTTTAAAGTATAATATCATACCCTCTTGGAAATATCTTGAATAAATAAAGGTATATATGAATTTAAACCTTTATATTTTATAGAAAAATTAAATATGAATAGAGAAATATGTGTACACTGAATTTAACATGTAGCTCTTATTATCATCAAGATTCATCATATAAAATTTTATTCAAATCAATTGGTTCTTTATCTACTCATAAACACCGTTATGGTCATGTTTCTCTAATCTTTTCATGAATTTTTGAGGTTCAAAGTCATAATATCTTTTGAGCGGCCCCACTTCTACATTTATATAGGTGAACCAAAAAGTGTCCACATGTTTTAAAACTTATTTTATTTCCTTGGTTTATTAAGAGTTTTAGACTCCCCATCCCTTTATCATGGGTACCAAACACCATTTTCCTAGGATGTAATATACCTTTGGTGTTTCATTATAAATATATGATAAAATTTTCTACATTTAACTTATATATGTGAAGTTATCACATATTAAGTTGAGTTTTCACTATTGAATAATTTTTGACAAGGAATCTAAACCTATACTTAAGGAAGTTTTTTACACAAAATAAATTGAAATTCCCTTTCTTATTGGATCTTCTAAATTCTATATCGATCTAAAAGAGTCCATAGTTATGATACTATTTTTTTCCATCAACCTCACATAGTCATTCCTGAGACCAATGGATCTAGAGTTTTCATTATAAGTATTTCTATATTCCCTAGATAGAATTACATGAATATCATGATCTATAGAAATGAAATACATTGGAATATGACACAATGACTAATCTGATGAAAGAGATATAATCTATTCTTATTATTTTTTATTAGATGTTAAAGAAACTAACTCAAAATATATTAGGGAGTCCATTATAAAAGTTTATTTCCTTGATACCCAGGTGATCACTCCACCTCCAAGTGTAAAAACCAAAAAACTCATAAAATAATGATCTATTAAGTCAAAGACTCACTTTATCTTTGGGTTTAAAAATTAAAATATACACATGTTATAATTTAATTTAAATTGAAGTTGTCACTTTAAATTTCATATTTTTGTGATTTTAATTTTTGGACATCTAATTTCCACTGAACTTTTTGTTCTACCTTATTTTACTAGAAATTAATCATCACTGTAGTGGTATAGAATGAATTCAGTAGAAGATGAAAAGAATTACTGAATCCATTAAAAGATGAATTTGTTTCTTATGATTTAATTTCAATTAAACCTAGAGTTTATAGAATCTAACCATTGAAGAATCATCTATAAATATAACCCACTAATTATTAGAAAATAAGTATAGACCTTGATGCTTTAAAATCTTACGATTGTTTGAAACCTATAATATCTTGTTATCTTGAGATATCCTGATTACAATTTTATTTCTGAGCGTTTTTCTAAGATCTATATTGTGAGTCTTTTATTGTAAATATATTATCTTGTCCCTTATATATTTTTTGTTTCTAATCATATTTATTTAATTGATTATAGTGTGTAGAAGTAGACTATTGTAGATCTATTTAGATCGAGGGATTTTGAGGAGGAAGATAGAGTTGTGGCGATCCTTCAAAATTGAGGGATTATGGGAAAGGAATTAAAAGTTGTTTTTGATTGAGGTTGATCACATGATTCCAAGTGGGCGATAAAATAACTTATGATAGGTTTACTGTTGAGGTAATTTTAGGCTAGAATTAAGATTTCTTGGAATTGGTTTAATAATCCTCCTTACATTTGGGATTAAAAGTGTGGTTTTAATAATATCCTTTTAATGAGTATAAGTATTTTTATCCTTTACTCTTCATTTTGTTTCTATTCTTTCTTAATAAATTCATTTTTATTATATTTTTGTTGTGATTATATCAGTTTTTTATTTTTTTCAGTAAAAAAAATACTTCCAACACCCTTGAGTTTTTATCATAACATATACATTAATCTATAGTACCATTAATACATTTTAGTACTATTGTAATTTCATCTCGTTGTGTATAACATGAATTAATTATATACGTGATCAAATTTCCAACAACATATGTAATATCAAGACTTATGCTTGTCATGACATACCTTATACCCTTGATAAACCTTTAATATTATATTAGAGTAATTTACCTACTTGGATTTAGTAGTATCCTACTGCCAGAAGCATATGGGGTAGAAACTGACAAACAATTAATTTGTTCTAACTTTTTTAAGACCATTTCAATATAATGAGGCTGATAAAGAAAAATAAATTTCTTATTCCTAAAAATTTTGATATCTAAAATGATTTTCTCACTTAATTATTTTATATCAAAGTTTCAAGATAAAATAGACTTATAGTCATTTACATGATTCATATTAATTCCAAATATTATAATGTCACCCATATATAACCAAATAACTAAACCATAGTTATTATGAAACCAACTATAAACACATTCAAAAACTTTCTTAACTAAAATTATATCTGATAAAATTAATTTATTAAAATTCTAATGCAATTTTTTAGAGATTTTTTTAAACCATATAAGGACCATAGAAGTTTAAAAACTTCTTTTATTTTCCAGGTACTATAAAATCTTCCGGTTGTTTTATATTATTCATCTAATTTTACCTTTTAAAAAAGTTATTTTAACATCCATTTGGAGAATTTAAAAATTATATATGGAATATAAATCTATAATAATTCTAATAGGATTATTCCTAGTCAACGTAGAATAAATATCAAAATAACTTATTCCTTTCTTTTGAGTAAACCCATTGTCTACCAATACAACTTTATATTTTTCAACAGTAATGTCAAATTTTCATTTTCTTCTTCTAAATACCCAATTACAACCTATTGACTGTGAACCTTGAGTAATATGAATTAATATCCAAGTATTTTTTTCCTTAATTTAGATTCTATTTCATCATTTATAGCTTCCTTCCAAAGAGATGCATCTAAAGATAACATAACTTCTTTGATTTTTTTTTGATCAGACTCTATATTAAGTAAAATTGGAGTTTGTATAACAATACTATCATTATTTGACTCCAATAAGTACATATATAAATCAAATCTATATGTCTTGGGTATATGAGGTCATTTACTTTTATGAACCTTCTTGACTTTATCTTATTGATATACTCTTTTATTTGACCCAGATTTCTCTATTTATCCTTGCTTAGGTAAATAGGAAATATTAGATTCATCAAATATATCATCTCTTTATTCAATATTTATGTTAACAACTAATAAATTATTTGATTCTATAACCATGAATCTATAATATTTTGAATTCTTCAAAAATCCAAGATGTATGCAATCAATACTTATTTTACCTAACTTTTTCCTTTTAGGTTTAGGTACTCACACAATTGCATAAAAACCCCAAACCTTTAAATAGTCGAGGTTTTGTTTCCTATGCTTCCATAATTCATATGGATTCATAGAATTATATTTTATGGGAACCCTATTTAGGATGTGACATGCTGTTAACAATGCATCTCCCCAAAATCATCTCAAGAGACCCTAGTTAGATATCATAGAATTAACCATTACCATTAATATTCTATTCTTTATCTTAGCTACACCATTTTATGGAGGTGTAAAGGGATTTTATAGGATACACATGGAAATAACTAACATTTTTATAATTTTATAAATGATTTAAATTAATTTTTTATCCATCATTAGTTTTTTAGATTGTTTTTATAGTATTTTTGTTTTTTTATAATTTTAGTTGTTTATATTTTTATAGTAGTTATTTATTATTATTGTTAGTTTATATTAATTTTAGTTTTTTTATCATATATCATTTAACAATTTAGTTTTAATATTATTATTATAATTTTAGCTTTACTTTTATTTGGAGAAAGATCGAGGGTAGTATTACTTTTATTTATTTATGGTTATTAACATTTATTAGCAGTAATTTTAATTTCATCTAATTATATTTAATAGTATATCTAAATATATACATACATACATACATACCTACATACATAAATATATATATATATATAATTATAATCATAACTATTTATTATTATTTTTAAAGTAGAAATTATTTTTAATTATTATTTAATTCTACATGCAGGGCATGAAGTAGCCAAGCTAATTCATACACAGAGATCTCCAAGATCTCCTTCCTCTATCACCATATTATTTAGATCAAAAGTAGAATACCTAGAATAAAAATTCCATCTCATCCTAGGTAGCCGCATGAGATCCCAAACCACTGTACTCATCTACCAATAGTGCACCAGACTGGTGTGATCTCCAGTCCTGATTTATCCCTACATGCCACCCTCCGTTGGATCTTAACAACGAAGCACCATTCCTATGTCAAGCCCACCCTTTACTAGCATGCACCACCCCTCTATCGTGCCTCTATCTCGTCTTTGTTTCACACCAAGCTAATCCACTCCCTACTAACCACCCTCCATCATTTCTATTTACAACACATACAAGGCAACATGTGTGGTCTTTGGGTGGTGGTTCATGTTGGTAATGAGCTTTGAAGAAAAATTGTGACTTTATTTGGCGATTTTTATTACTTTTTCACTTAGTGGTAGTTTTCATGATGTGTATAAGAACAAAGCATTCACTTTACACTTCATAGATAAATGCATGGTGAGTTTCTTCACATGAATAAAATCTATATTGATACAAACATTATTTCAGTAACACTATTATATTTTCATGTATTATCAATTTTATTACTGAATTCATTTTTTAGTCCCGATATCAGGCTAGTATCATTGTGTCTGGATGTTAAGTGAGTATTGTGAATCATTTCATATGTTAATTTAATTTTTTAATTTTATTATTAATTCTTCATTTGAATTAATTTTCAATATAATTTCTACCCACCTAGTTATATTTATGTTGAACATAATTTTTAAAATCAAATATGGCCATTTAATTAATAGTTGATTTAGTGATAATGAGAAAGTTAATTATTTTAATCAAACATAGAATAAATAGGTGATGTGTCTTTATGATAAATAGTTAGTTTCATTTCACCAACTATTTCAACACTTAAATTATTTTTCTAATTTATTTATAATACTAGAAAATGAGACTTTAAATAAATTAATATATAAAAACAGGCTTCTGAAAGAGGAATATAAACTTGGAATTGATGATAATTTGGTATGATAATTATTTAATAATAAAAAAATATTTTTATGGTGTTAATAGCAATTATTTTATGATGTTATCATCCCATACACTTTTCCCTAATCAAGTTATTTTTTAAGTGCATCTTTCTAGTGCAGTTTATTTCTTTATTTTTTTATTTTTTTTAAATAATAAAAAAACTTCTCCTCAACTCCCCCACTAAACATTATTTAAATATAAATTTATAGAGACCTATACCCCTCACTTCCTATGGTTAAACACTTCTCACCACTTATTCATAAGCTAGTGGGTTTTAAATTTCTAAATTTATAATGTTGCGACAACACACACCAATTTTTTGGCACCATTAGCATGAAGAATTTTAGCATTATGTGATATTACAAAGTGAGTGATTTAGGTTAAAAAACAAACATATAAACAAAAAATAGAATACTGATTTCATAACTTTTGTCTTTGTAGGAACATACCAAATTCCTAAGAGTTTAAATTGGCATGGGAAACACCACATGTTTATAAAAAATACCCACTTTACCCACCCACAATGTAAGAAACAAATAAAAATCTTTGACTGATTATGTGTTCTTAGGGTAATTATATTTATTTTAATGATTATTATTCAAGTAAATGTCATGATCCATGGGATAATTGTAATGTCCCTAACCTGGTTCTCCCCCATATGACCGAGTCAGGTCATTATGAGACCTTAACCACATCTCCTCATAAGACACAGGCTTCCGAATAATAGTGATGGTATAATAAACATAGTGGGGAGACTATACCCTCTAGTAATGAATAAAAATCATATAAAAACATGATAAAAAATCAATAAACATCAACTCTAGTAGATAAACATGTAAGATACAAATAAATACTCAAAAGAATATATTTTGAAAACCAATCTCAAATCCCATACTAGGTAATATCTCCAAATTCTCGTGCTAGATATCAAAACAAAAATCAAGCGCATGACCCCTTTCCCTTGTTCCGACTGGAATCCATGAAGTATACCTGGGTATGAAACAACAACCCAAACAGGGTGTGAGTAAAAACCTATAGTCCACCACCAATAATGTTTAAACAAATCCAGTCTGAGGAATAGTACATGAAACAATACAATATCCAAAGTCATTAATTAATATTTAAATTTAAAACATATAAAAAACCTACTGATCCTTGGACTTCATGTTTACACCCAAGGTCATCCAAACCTACTTCAACACATTCCATATATCTCTATCCATGCTCACCACTGAGTCCAAGAATATTCCCATACCAAGGGCCAATCTCACATTCATATCCAACCCATAAAGATTCCAATGCTATAGGTGAAATTCATATTCCATGTGTCAATAAAATCTATGTGAATTCCCATTCTAGATCCACTTACATGTTCCCTTGTCACATTACCATGCCAAGGGAGAGTTACATATTTCAAATAACAATGGTCCTAATGATAATTCCCATGATCTAACGATTTAAATTCTTAGAGGACATAATAACCTATTTGAATTCTCATGCTAGGGCTGTTTTTTCATTTTAGATATCAAAATAAAGTAATAACCAATGCATCCCAAAATACCAAACATGCCAAACATTCAAAACATTCCAACATATTTCAAATTGGTTAATTAATTATAATTACCAATTATATTTCCAAATTCAAATATATTCCATTATACCTTTAACATTATTACCAATTTTATTCCAATGTTATAATTATCATAACAATTGAGACAATTCTGATTCACATACCAAATAAGACCAATTACCAATTCAGATGTCATTATGTCATTATTCCATTTTACAATAATTATAATATATTATTATAAGTTAAATCCATGAGAGACATATGTTTCTCCCAAGAACCAATGAACTTCATAACATAGGATTGTAACATTTCTTCCAGGATCTGAATCATCCATTCAAATTTCTCATCGTTCTAGGGATGATTGGTTGTACTCAGAAGAACCTATAATCCCAGTGACTTCTGAAGGCCCTACCAAAAACATGACATAAAACAGGGATCTCGATTAGAAATGATACTCTACGAAACACCATGGAGTCAAAATATCTCTTGAACATAGAGGTTACCCAAATCATCAATGGTGAAGGTCTCCCTTATAGTCAATAAATTTTCTACCATCACCGTTCGATGCACAATAAACCACACTGCATCATTTTTTTAAGGTTTCCTCGGTAATCCTATCACAAAATCCATGATTACATCATCCAACTTCAATTAAATAATGGGAATAGAATGTAACACCCTATAAGGTCTCTAATTATTGTTTTTCACCTACTTAATGGTGACATATTATGCCACTAAGATTATTATCTCTTTCTTTATTCCTGTCCATTAGTACTGCCTATAGATATCATGATAAATATTTATAAAACCAGGATTTACCTTCTATTTTGAAGTATGGAATTCCCCATCATCTCTTCTTCCATGATCATAAGAACCTAAATATGACCATAGGAATGAAGAACCTAATCACTATCGAGGAACCTGCTCGATGGTGGATCCACACCATATATGTTATTCTTCAGGTCCAAACCCTTCAGTTAAGATGACTACCTTCTCTTGATTCGGTATAGAAGAATAGGGACAATAGATGTCAAATTCATAGTTTATCACCCTTGAGACTCCTGAACATCCATATGCAATTCCACAAAGTCCCATTTGCTACCACTCATCACAATATTCCTGCACTACCTCTAACAGAATCTTCCTACTCAAGGTGTCAATGATGATGTTTCCCTTTCTAGGAGTATATTCAAATTCTAAGTTAAAATACTATAGATACTCAACCCATATACTATGTCAAAGATTAAGATGACACTATAAAAATATATACTTGAATCTATTTTGGTATGTTTACACCAAAAATCTCTCACAAAATAGATAATATGAACAATATCTTAGGGAATGTACCACCAAAAATAACTCCATATTGTGAGTAGGATAATTATACTCATGAGGTCTTAAATATCTAGATCCATAAGAAACCACTCGATACTCCTTTATTAGAACTACTTTGAGTGAAACTCTTGATTCATCTTAATTCATAATATACTCATTACCTATCTTAGTTAAGGTGAGGATCAGTGCTGAGGTCAACCTCCTCTTTAATTCCTAGAAATCCTCCTCACAAGAATCTAATGAAAAAAAATTCTCCCATTTCTTATTTAGATCAAACATTGATATTTACACACAGTAGAAGTCCTGGATAAAACTCTAGTAATAGCCTACCAAACCCCCAAATCTCAAAATATCAAAGAAATTCTTGGGTCACTCCCAAGATACCATGTATTACACTTTCTCTGGGTCCACTAACACTTCAACTTTTGAGATAATGTGGCCTAAAAAGTTTACTTTATCAATCCAGAAATGAAATTTAGATTGATTAGAATATAGACAATTATATCTTAGTGTACTCAAGATAATTTAAAGATTTTGGTCATGATCATCTCTATACTGGGAGTATAATAATATATAGTCAATGAAAACCATTAAAAATTGATCCAGATATGAATGGAATATTTGATTCATCAAGGCCATAAATACCGCTGGTGTATTCATTAGACCAAAATACATTACCAAAAACTCATAAAATTCATACATACTACAAAATTAAGTCCAAGGTATATTAAACTTTCTCACCCTCAACTGATGGTACCCTAAACTCAAGTAAATCTTATAGAATATACGACGACCAATCAACTAATCAAAGGAAACATCGATGCATGAAATATGATACTGGTTCTTGACTATTATCTAGTTAATTATTTTGTAATCTACACATAATTGAAAGGTTCCATATATCTTCATGGAAAGTAAAATGGGAGAACCCCATGGTGATGTACTAGGATGTATGAATCCATTATATTCAAGATCTTCCAAACACACTTTCAAATCTTGAAGCTATTCTAGTTTCATCCTATAGGTTGGGATAGAAACAGGTTTGTCTCTTAGCACTAACTAGACAGTGAACTCAATCTTCTTCTCATGTGGTAAGATACATAACTTTTTAAGAAAGACATATTAAAAGTGGTTTACCATTGGAGGAATGATACTATGTTAAAAATCACTATCATCTAGAATAAGGATAGCTACCTAGACTATGAGAGAATACAATCTACACTGTATCAATCCTATATGACAGCCTAAAGATCTCATTCACCACAATGGATATAGCTTCCCCATTTTTTCTTATAGAAATTCCACTCTCCTCTAATAATAGTCATTATGAGCATGGAATATAACTAGCCAATACATACCTAGAATCAAATTGAATCTTACCACTTCTATCAAAAATATATCCTAGAGGAAACAATAGACACCAATTTTGGGAGGACACTCCTTAAAGTACCTAATAATCTCTATTATAACCCCTAACTATGTATCTATGGTAATAACCCTATCTAATATTTCCATAGACAAACCCAATACATTGGAAATATGAGCAGATATAAAGGAATGTGATGCTTCTGTACCAAAAAAATACAATCAAAGGTAGTCAATGCAAGAAATGTACCACTGATAATGAATGATCCTATATCCAGACTAGTAGGAGTAGACCACATAGCATCCAACTGACTTACCTCTCCACCTTAGGCTCTAACCTAACTCCCGTACAATTATCCCTTCTATAGGTACTACTTCTCCTATGCCAGGGTTCCATGACCCTACACCAATCCTAGCCTCTTGTGGAAATCTAGAAACCTATCTTCTAAGGGTTTGTTGAGTCACTCCGAGACACCAATGTCTACTATGATCTTCCACCACAACTAGATTGTAGAGTGCTCCTTTAGAATATCTACAGGTGGCCCATCTTATTAAAATATCTAAAATCTACTACAAAGAGAGGATACTAAAAGTGATTATGGACATACCTACCACACTAAAATAACAAACCTTAGACATGGTGTTGAGATGAATGTACACTCCCTTGGATGATCTTCCTACTACTTCCTTGGTGGAAATTATCATAATAGAATTTCTTTCTTCTAGAATAATAACTCTCAAATCATCCTATTGAAACTGCATGGCCATAATTTGGGGCCTCCTTTAGGTTACCTTTAGTGATGATATCCTAAGTCATCATGTCAAAGAAGTTTGTCAAATGAAATAAATTCCCCTTTGACTTGATTTAGTATCATAGTCCATCCTATAAGATATTTTCCCTAACTACCTCATCTCCTGTAAATAAAGGAGTAAAATGATGTGGGTATGTGAAGTGATCAGTATAGTCCATTATAGACATAATCACCTATATTAGGTGTATAAATTCCAAATCCCTTTCATTCCTCATCATCTTTAGGTAGACATGACTCAAAAATTTATCCTTGAAGTCTTTCCAGGTTAGCTCCTTCTGCTGTCCAGCCTATACTATAATGTCCCACCATCTCTTGACTAGTCCTCATAGAATATTAGAAGCAAGATTCACTCTCTTACCCATGAGTTTTTCTAGGTGACTTAAGATCATTTTTATGGACTCAATCCAAAAATATACTACTCGAGGGCCTCCCTCCATAGGGAACATGGGTCGATGCTGCAGCTGGAACTCTCTTATAGAATCTAAAATCAATGGAACAATGTGATTAGTATAACATCTCAAGATTTCATAGTGCGTTATCTCATTAAAGTAATTCAATAGCTTGCGCTACACACAACACCGAGTTCGAGCGCACCACAACTTACCAAACTAGCCGTTCAAAAAGCAGTTATGAATAGTATTAACTTCATTTTTAATCTTGTATACTTTATATAATTTTAACAACCATATAATGCGTTTCCAAGACATAATATGAGAACACATTCATTTTTTTCAGATAAAAGAAGTATTTTTAAAAAAATACAATTTTACCACCTTTTAATGGAGAACTCTTTTTAAAATCAATATTTGACACTTTTATATATTCAATTTAATTAAATTAAATTCTTCTTTATAATCGGGACATAAAAATTTAGTTTGGATAATTTTTTGGCACTTTTCTGATAACTTTCATATTTTGATAAATAGTGAAAAATACTATGTTTTAATAGAAAACAAATTTTTTAATCGAAATAATTTATAGTGTTAAATTTTTCATTTGAATGATTTTGAAGTATAATTATATTATATTTTTATCATTTAATAAAATTTAGGTCATTATAAATAATTTCACATTTAAATTTAACATAAACATATATCAATCTTTTGATAGGTTTTACTTTTTAAAAAACCCACTTTTTCGTTTTGACAACATGAATTAATTTTAAATTAATTAATGAAACTTATATGTTTTTAATTTGGTAAAATAGAATTAATTTTTGAATTTTGAATATCAGAATTATCTTTGGGTGAATTTTTGGTATTTTTCTGAAAACATTCAATTTTTGATGAATAGTGAAAAACACCGTGTTATTATTTAAAACCGACTTTTTATTTAAATAATTATTTATTTTATTTAAATTTATTTTAAGTAAATATATATATATAATACCTATATAAGTTCAATTTAATTCATTGAAGTCATTTTATAATAAAATTAGATGTATAAATTTTTATTGAACTTTTTACCGTCTTTTACCCACCTTCTAGGAGCATTTGCACATTTGCATAAAACTTAATTTTACCACTTCTGTGAGTTTAATTTCAAAAATCCAAGAAAAAATATTTATATCAGTAAGTAAAATTTGGTTCAATAAGATGAAAATAATTTTTGGTGAATAGTAACTTTTGACTTTTATTTACCATGATTAAAAGTAAATAGGGTAATTAAAGGTAAAAATGATATGATAATTACCCTAACACATGTAATAATTCTATTGGATAAGTGTATTTAGACCAAAAAAACCTTAGGAATAAAATAAGATCCATTAGGTCCACTTGGATTAGATTAGGATATTTATTATTATTTTATTTAAAGAAGAGTTAAAAGTGTTAAATTTAAAGTTTAATAAAAAAACCCTTTTTAATATAGGGTTACACATAAGATAAATTCAAATATAAATATTAAATAGAAATATTAAAATATTTCCTACATAATAGTATTTTATTTATAATTTTTAGAAATTAAATAATTAAATTTATTTATGACACAGTGATGATACATTAATTACCTTATTAATGAAAGAATAAAATTAATGGTATTATAAATAATAAAATAAATATAATATCAATGTTTTTATGACATACACAAATTTTATAGGTGAATATGACATGTTAGGGTTAATTCAATGTATCTTGTTCTAAGTAATAAAGTTGTGATGACTTTCACAAAAACTAAATACCAAATAATTTTAAAATTGTCATAAATTAATTTTAAAAAAAATACAATATTATTGGTTGATATAATATTCTTAAAAATATAAGGTTCAGCCAAAGGGCTTAAATAATATTATATATTTCATTAATTAACCACTTTAGGTTCTATTGGAAGTTTAGAGTATGCTTATTAACCATGTAGTGTAATAATACAAGAAGACACGGTAAAAGTTAAACTAATTAACTAAGAATTAAATCTATTAGATAAGGTTAAAATGGTAAGATAAACTTGTCTAAAACCTATTGGTTGAGATTATTTCGACCCATAACCACCTAAGGCTAGAAATAAATTCATTTATAGCCATTATAAACTGAATATGATTGTATAATAAATTAATATTTTAATCTTTTCCTAAAGTGACCCTCACCCCTCTTATAAAAGGGAACTTCCCCTTCTCTCAAAATCACACATCCAAATCCATTTGGCTTGGAAAACTCTGCCCAAATATCCTCCCAAATTCCTTCACATCAACCTATATTCCTTACTTTGATCATAAATCCAACCTAAATATACATTTTGATCAACTAAAAAGGAAACACCTGAAGAAGAGGTAATAATTTCACCACCCTCTTTCAAGTTCTTTTCTTCTTACACTTCATATTTATTTGTTGTTTCCATACCAAAATAATAAATATATTACCTCCTATATAATGTGATGTTATTATAAATATGTTACAACCATGTTCGTTAATCTATCCATCCGATAAATGACAAAGTCACCATACGTGCGTACGTACGACTTACCGTCTCCACGTCGTGGTGTAGTTTGTTATTCAAACACTTAATTATTTGGATGGGTATAATAATGAGTATAAATTATGTAAATAATAAATATAACATGTTAATAATTCTTTATATATGATATAACATCCAATTACGAATGATTTCACCATCAATATAATGATATTGTCGTTCGTGCGTACGTACAGATTACCGTCTCTACGACGCGATGAGATTAATTTCCACATTCACCATTCAATGATGATTATAAAAATATATATTATTGATAAGTATGTAATATATAACATAATAATGATAATTAATATATATATATATGTATGTATGTACTTACATATATCTTATTCACATACTTCTATTCAATACGATATGAAAACAGAAACAACGTTTATGCGTATGCACGACCTACCGTCTCTATTAATAGTGTCTTCCATTTCATATATCTATATATTATAAATATTTATATTCTAAATATATATTATATATAAATCATGTGTTATATTCTGGAAGTATGTAAATCATGATCTAAATGATACGATCAAGAATAACAAGTTAAAACAGGTACGATAAATAAAGCGATTATTACCCAAAATGTTAATTTAACATGGAAATCATTATTAAATGGGTAGTATAAAGTCATAAATGAATCATTCATGATATAATAAATATGAATATGGTTATGGTATAATTTAATAACATACTACGGTCATTATACATGAGGTTAAATGTACCCTCGACCAAAGGAAAGTCCAAGGTAAGGGTTAATTTTACAATCTCTTTATTATCCGAGGTTGTTTTTACATAAGTATATAATGGGACATATTTATTATCCATGTCCATGTTTCATAAAAGAGTTTTCAAATGGATTATTTATAAGAGACCTTTTTTACTAAAACATCATTTTAAATGTTTTAAAGATTTATTCTTCTAAACCTTTCTCATTAATGTCCATATTTTCAAAATGGTTTTAAGGATTTATTTATATAGACATGAATGTTTTAAAATGTTAATTACTTTCAAAAGTTTCATAGTGTTATGGGAAAATTTGATTCAAAAATTTATTTTAAATTACTTCCTTTATAAATTATGTGACTTTTAAATGATTTCATGAAAAAGAGATATTTCTCTCAAATATTTTTACTGATCATTTTCAACTATGTCAACATCCTTTACGGGATATTATTCTTGATCGAGGTTGATTTATTATGATACAAATATTTCATATTGTATTGAAGGTTTTGTGATATATTTGACTGTGGATGTGTTATTTTTATACCATTCATGGTTTAGGGTTAAATTATTGACATTTAGTATGCTAGTTTTAATACGAATGTTTATGTTATGTTTCAACCATTCCATATTTGGAATGTATTAGACTTAGTAAGTGATTGGTGAAGCCCGCTATAACTCCTTGGTGCATCGGTAGGTCTAATGAGACAATTAGATATGGAATTGGATGAGGCCTTTCCCAATTTTTGATATATGGTTTTGGACGAGGCCTTAATCATTTTTAGATGTCTTGGTCAAGGCCTTGAAAAAATGTTTCAGAATGTCCCGCATTATACATTCCCTCATTATGAAAATATTATTGATGGTTCATGTGGTTATTCTACTAGTATAATAACCATGACTATGTTTTATTATGGAATTATTTAATCATCTCATATTCCTACCATAAAGTGTTCATGTTTATTATTTGTAAAGGAATTTTTTTTAAATTATTCACCATGCCTAATGTTTATGTTATATTCCACTGTATTTCTTACCCTTATTGAGAATTTGAGCTCACCCCTTTCTTATGTTTTATTTTCCCAAGATTCCAAGAAGTGTATTATGATTGATAACTTGGGTTAATCTAGGGGATTAATGGTGTTCTCAAAGGATCATTTATGTTGTGTTTTCTTTTATAAGGTTTAATGTAAAGTTCATGTATGTAATCTATTTTCCAATACTGCTAAACAGACCGGTCTTTCAGGACTGGATTCCTTATAATCATGCTAATGTATTAAAATAATGCACTGACTCTAGGTAACTGGGTTCAATGTGTTATAATTAGTCTCCCTATTTATGGATCAAATGAACCACATGAAATTATATCAGATATGATCATCTATCAAAGTACCTAGTACTATAGGAAGTCCTTGTTCTTCCACGTGATATGTGTTCTCATTACTACTTTCCTAACGTTCAAGTGGAGGATAACACTAAGGTATTTCTCTACAAGGGTCAACACACTGCTCAGATCATAGGGTTCATAAAAATATTATATTATAAGGATAAGTAGGCCAAAAAAACCATATATACAAGGTCATATTATTTATTTTCTTAATAAGTTAATTATTCATATTTTAACAGATTAATTTTATTTCATTTTTATTAGTAATTTTCTACAATTTCAAGTGTAATAAATGAATCCATAAAATGAACAATTCACGATAACATACTTTTCTATGTGCCTACTATGATTCAATCATATTATCATCATGGCATACCAACTCATGAGTAAAATCTCATAAAATAGTAATATCATACAATAAGTGCATCACCCAAGGTGAAATAACATCGTAACTGTAACAAGAAAATCTCAAGAAAAACAATCCCATCACTGGAAACTTGAATTTTACACCACACATGGATTAAAAAATTATATGCATGAGCTCATTAACAAGACCCAATACATCATATTCTTCTTTCCACCTTTCATAAATAGTAAATAAAAATAAAATACCTCCTTTGATACTGATTTTTAAAGACTCTGACTTAGTTCTCCTTCACATGACTGAGTATGGTCCTTATGAGACCTCAAGAAATACTCCTCATATTCCTGAGGCTACTGAATAGAAGTTAGGGTCTAATAAACATATTGGGAAGAGTATTCCATCTAGTATAAAATAAAAACCACAACAAAAAAAATCAATAAACTTCAATTCCATCAAATAAATAGGCAAGATCCAAACCAACTAAAAGAAAGAATCTAAAGAAAATATTCTTAAAAAATAGTCCCAAATCCCATAATCAATCCCATATCTAGGATCCCATCCCATTTAATAAATAAAAAAAAATCAATCATAGGATCCATTCCCTTATCCAAACCCGCATCCATGACTTCTGACCACGTACTAAACAACAACACAAACAAGGTGTGAGTAGAATTCTGTAGGCCACCACAAAAAATGTGTAAAAAAATCCATCATGAGGAATTGTGCATACAATAATACGATATGTAAAATAATTAATTCATAATTAAATGTAGAACATCTAAATAAACCTACTGACCCTCGATCTCTAGGTTGACACCTGAGGTAAGCCAAATCCGCTTTGACATGTTTTCAAATATCTCTATCTATGATCACCACTAAGTCTATATGGATTCCCATGACAAGGACTAATATAAAATATTTAGATGAACCATGATAATTATAAGGAACCAACATTATAAATTACATAATCTAATGTATTTATACTATAATTTACTTTATTTCATTCCCAAATTTATTTTAGATTAAGTGTTTTATAGAATTAATCCATAACTCTTACATAAAAAACCCATATGTTATAAAGTGGAAAATTATAATCAGTATAAATTTTTCCCACAATATAATTTTTAAAAAATGAAACATGTTTTCATTTCATGAAAAATATTCATGACTTTAAACTTGACTTATTATTTTTTCTTACTCATCATTAAACCCTATGAAAAATATTTAAAAATATGGGATAAGAAAAAAAAGCTCAGTAAGGGACTTAAAAGTAAGAAATTAATTAGTCTAGTGAAAAACATTAAAACTCATAAATTTTTACCTTTATCACAATATTCTTTAATCATATGAAATAAATAATAACCACATGAAAAATACACACTTTTTCTTAAATAAAACCTTTAAAACCTATAGAAATCAAATAGAAACCCTTTAAAGAAACACAAAGATTAGAAATATTAGAGAATTATATTAATAACCCATATTTAACTCATGTCATAAATAACTATATACAAGTTAAATCCCTATGAAAATCCTCCCCAGTTAACTTCCTCTTTCTTAACATTGAATATAAGGAACATTACCCAATGCATTGGAGAGCTATATCAGGTTCACCTTTCATATTAATTGTATCGGGATCAACCATAATATAAGTTATATGAGGGTAAAAATATTCATCTATAATATAAATTACTATATTAAAAATATTTTTTTTATTCTTGTACCATATCATTATAAAACCCTTGAAAAACTCTTTTGAACCCATATCTATAAAATTTTCAGATATTGAAATACCCTTTCCTTTTAAAAACCCATTTTCAAAAATAAATAACCCAAAACAAATTGAAACATGGTTTTTCTTTAAAGAATAAATAAAATATTATTAAGGAAACTAAACATCAAAAAATAGTTATTATAGCAGGAAATACCATTGACACCGTATACATTATAATATAATATTCATTTTTTTCCTCGTGTAAATAAAGTCAAAATGTTCTGTATAAAATACATAAAAATATTACTTTTGAATAACATTGAAATAAAGAAAAAATAGACATAAAATGTAATTTATAATTCATTTATTTACATATAAATATATCTATAAAATAATTTCAAGAATATGGATATAAAATAAAAATTTTCAAAAAATAAATCTTCAAAACATTTAAAATAATGTTTTAAGTTAAAGCGTCTCTTGCCTTGAGCCCAACTCATCATGTACGTTGTTTATATTACTGAATAATAAAATTATGTTAATTATTTACTTTATTAATTTTTTTTTTCAAGTTTATTATTCGTTTTATTTTATTTATTTCCATTTTTATATTTAATTAGTTAATCAATTAAGTTCACATTAGTCATTTTGATGATATTCGGCTCATGTGTCCAAAATAAATTTGGAAGATTGAATTTGTTCAAAGAGGTCACTATTTCATAATATATAGAATAATAATCATTAATGTTTATCATAATTATATATCAATTATACTTTTTTAAACAAACCCTGAAACATGGTTATGAAAAATGAATTACGTTACAATTATAGAGAAGATAGGTCATACGTACGCATGAGTAATGTTTTCATTTTTCAAGTAAAATGAAGGAAAAAAGGTAAGTATCATTTTAAATTTAAATAATTATTAATATATCATAAATATAATATAATATTTTTAAATATAATTATATATATCATCCATGTGATGTGGTGATGAAAAATTAAGCACATCACTTCGTGGAGGTGGTATTCCACACATACGCTTGAACGACATTATCATTTTTTATGGATAGAGATGTAAGAAAATATATGATATATTATATTTAAATAATGTTTATTATGTCATAAATATCATATATATATACATTAAATCCATCGTTATATCCATCCAGGAGAGGTGGTGATGGAAAAAAAATTACATCGGTTCGCGGGGCGGTAGTCCACCATAAACAAGAATGGTAGTTTCTTTTCCCATTTGATAGAAGAGGAGATTGATATAAGTTATTACATTAACATAAAAAAATATAAGTACATGTAATATATATATTTTTTATTTAATTATGTTTGAATAATATTTGAATTAGCTAGAAGAAGAAATAAAATGAAAGGCTCATTTAAGAACTATACCTTTTCTTCCGACATCCTCTTTAAGTTTATACCTAAAGACATACTAGGATGTTTTTTGATCAAAAATTGATTATATGAAGTGTTTATGTATTTAATTAATATATTTGGTATGTATTGGTAGTAGAAAATGCCTTTTAAGTGTGTATAGAAGATGATAGGTGACGTTCTTTTAGAAGTGGGGGTGAGGACACACTTAAATTTTTTAAAAACATTAAAATATATTAATGTATTATTCAACGAAAATGGATAAAAAATAGACCATTTATAAAAAATAGATGATATAAGATCTAAATATTTCCAAAAATATAATTTAAACAAGTTTTAGATCTTTTTAACCCTTATCCCTTTAGTTTAAGCCCCAATAAACATGTTTTAACCTTAACTGTGGTAACATAATTTATTTTTTTACTATTAATTATGACAAAAAATAAGTTTAAATTATTACCTAATATTAATTATTATTATTATAAATATTCAATTCATTTTATCAAATTAAATTCACATAAGTGGTAGAAATTAATTTCTAATTAAAACCGTAAAATGCGACGAAAAACAGTTTTAAGAAAAATTACCTTTTAAGTATAAAAATATTTTTATACCAAATTAAATTATAATTTTGATTCTAATGGACTTAATTGGATTATTAATATTATAAATGTACTAATTTTTCTTTGAAAAAATTTTAAAATAGAATTTAACTATGTAAATTCTTGAAATGCAAAGATAGTTTTTAATAAAAGCAATATTTTTCAATTTTCATTGAAAAATCAAACTTTTCTGAAAATTATAAAAAATACATCCTAAGATAATTTTTACAGGTTCAATTTAAAAAAATTAATATTTTTAAATTAAAATTATATAATTTAAAAATATTTATTTTAAATAAAACCATATAATTCATAAAAACCCAATTTGTTTAGAGGTAAATATTTCTTCCTTTTGACTGAAAAATGTTCTAATATTATTACAATGAATATATATCTATAAGATATAATTCATGAATACTGATAAGTCATGAAATTGATTTACTATTAACATTATCTCAGTTGTTACACTAAGGGTGAATTTCATATTGCACATGTCAATAGACTCTATGTGAATTCCCAAGCTAGAGCCACTTATATGTTCCCTTAGTGCATTACCATGCCAAGGGAGAGTTAAATATTTCTAGTGTCAATGTAACCTGTGTGAATTACCATTATAAGGACACTTACAATATCATATGATATCATACCCTATAAAAATTCCCATGTTAGGGATGATTTATCATTTCAAATATCAAATTCAAGCAATGGCCAATGCATACCAAAATACCAAACATGACAACATATAACATATTGGTTAATTCATGACAATTAACAATTATTTTTCCAAATTCCAACACACTCTATTATATATCAAATGCAAGAAATAGCCAATACATACCAAAATACCAATTAGAACAACATATACCATATTGGTTAATTCATTCCAATTACCAATTATTTTTCCAAATTCAAACACACTCCATTATCCATTTAATAGAATTATCTATTTCCTTCCAATATACCAATTCTCATAAAAATTGAGACATTTTTGATTTAAATACCAAATAAGCCCAATTACCGTTTCACATGTCATATTGTCATCATGCCATTTTCCAATCCCATACCAATTATACAATTGCAAGACAATTCATCCACATAAATTATCAATTTAAAAATTAATCCATTCCATAAACCAATCTTCCAATTCAGTTATAGAATTCTAGGTATATAAATTCCATATTCTAAGAAAAGTTTATGGGTTGGAACGCCTCTTGGGTGGCCACAGGTCTAGGTTCCATTCATCAACAAACTCGATGGGATCCATGGGAGGTATAAGAATGAGGATTTAAGTAATTCCAATTAATATAGGTTACACACATGGAATTTCAGTGTGATTCCACATGTTTCACATACTAGAAAACCAAACATGACTTTGGGAGATGTTTCAAACCACCTACCTTAAAGGTAAGAAGAATAATCGCAAGTTTGAATATCTAAATCAATACACAAAATCCCAATTTACTATGGACAATGATATCCCCATCCCATTATGGATGGAAGAAGAATATCCTATAAGAAAACAAGAGTAATTCAACAATTACAAGAAATAATTACCGAATCAAGATGTTTGGATAAAACCAAGGATCAATGAACCAAGATAAAGAATTAGATTAGAAATGCAATCCCTATAGAACCCTTTAAAAATGTTAATCCTAAATTAGGGTTGAAAGAGGATGTTTAACAAATTAAATGATCATTTCATGGGGCATAAATGCAATTCTCCTCTTGCATTCCAAGCCTAGGAGACCCCACTGGATATACAATGGTGTCATCAAGAACAATTGCATCTCTAGAAAGCCCACTAGTGAGCCAATGGTCTCCATTAGTTGGATGATGGGTTTATTATAGGAATCCTATTCTACCAGGATTCCACTGGTGGGCTAGAGGGTCTCACCAGCTAGTTGGTGGGCTTCTTTGAGTCTTACTAGGCTACTACCCAATCCCCTAGCTGGTCGATGAACTCCATTGGCCAGCTGGTGGAATTACAATATCTCCTTTATTGTATTCCCATACTATTCTTCAATATTTTACCTCCTACAAGACCCATAGAACCATAAAATTACCATTTTAAACTAAAAACATGGCTTATGTATAGAAAATAAAGAGGTTCCATAAAAACTCAGAGAGATAAGTAAATGGATAAATATGGGGTTTTACAAGAATGATTCACCGTATTGTGATATTAATTTACACTCACATTTTGATAATTTTTATGTTAATATATTTCAAGAAATTTTGGACTTAGTAATTCATGTACTTTATCTAGGTTGAATTACATTTTAGAAAAAATTCAAATCTCTACCACTCCATCTCACATGAAACATAAACCACCTTTCCTATTAGAGGAAGACATTAAATTTCTCCAATCACTATGTGATACTAACATTTCAAAATTAGAACAAAAAATGTTTACTATGTTTAATTAGGTAAATAAAAGTTTTAAAATTCAATAGTAGCATAATGAAGTTTTTATTTCCATAATGAAAAATCTATAAAATCAATTTAAAAATCTAGAAAATCAATCGAGTCAACTTGTTAAATTAGCCACCTCACTACCAATTGATGTTCCAACTTAGAAAAATTATTATGAATAAAGTGTAGAAAAGTTTCTATATGAAAAAAAATCAATTTATTGATTATAATAATGAGACTTATTTGATTAATTCTTCTTTATATCATGCCATAGATGAATAATTTGAACCAAAAATTGATTCCTCATTTCCTTCCAAATTTGAACATTTTATAATATACTTTATCAGATATAATGGTTAATTAGACAATGTTATTTCATTTCCCTTTCCCATGAGTTCACAATACTTCCATCCCAAAGTGAGAATGGATGATTTTGATTCATATAACTAACAAAATTTGAGGGTGAAAGTTTATTTGAGGATGAGTAGGTCATTGAAATAAGAACATTCTTTACTATAATAAAGTCAAAATTGACCCAAGACACCATGAATTACCATACACCAATATAACTTACTTTATATACTATTGACTCACTCTAATATGTGAATAATTGTGATTTAAACACATTTTATAAAAGGGAAATATCCAAAATCATTCAATTGTAAGAAAATAAATTAATTTTGATTATTGAGGACACTCACAATATTATAGAAACTATGGAAGAATGTGATTCAATAGAGGATTCTTAGTTCATCATGAAACATTTTCTAGCGGCGAATCATGAAGAAAGAAATATTGAAGAAATTTTGGGATAAAGTATCATTCTTGACATAACGAAGTCACCTACTCTACTTGATCTTGTCTTACTTACTCCATGGATTGATTTTAATGCCACTTCACTTGAAATAACCATAAATATTAACAATAATATTTATTTAAGAGAATTTAATGAAATTGTGGAGTATAAATTAAGTTATAAGATGGTATATTTCCTTATTTTGGTGGTAATTGGTGAAAAGGAATTGCGATACATATTCAACAGAGACACTACATTCAAGGATGTGATGAATATAAGATGATCACTAAAGGATTCTGGTATGAACATTTTTTATGGGATTTATTCAAAGAGGTAATCTTCTTGATCTTTATACAGATGTCCTTGGTAAAAATTTCAATTATTCGATAATTTTTTCTTTACATGATGCTTATTCACCTCCTTTTAATTTGGGGAATTTTTATTTCATTCCTCCAATCCATTTTTCTAAAAATTTTCCATCAATATATTATGTAGCTTATAGGATAATTGCATTCTTGATAAATGAACACAACATATCTATTGATGAAAAAGCTGATATATAGTATACATTTCCATTCAATCAGGGTGTAGTGACATCATCGTATAGATAAAGATGAAGTAAAATTAATGCTCAGTAGAAGAAAACCCATAATTAGTTAGTTTTTATTTCAATTCACTTAGTTTTGTTTCATTTATTTTTAGGTAATAAATTGGCATTCATTTACCTCCAACTATTTTTCTTCTAACACTACAGTGGAGTTGAATTCATCATAAATATTTTTATCATCCAAACATTAATTTTATTATGATGTTATATCTTTGATATGATGTGGGTATGTGTTATATATATATATATATTATAGGTATATTGTTTCTATAGCTTGATTGGATATAGAAAACCTCCCTACATCTATATGCAATTACTTAGGGAAGTGTGAAGTACCAAGGAATGTGAAGACCACTAAGAGGGGGGGGGGGTGTTGAATCAATGGTGATATTTTACAATTTACTTTCACTTTAAATTAACCCCTACATCTTGTAAAAGTTTTGATTATATCAACTTTATAAATCAACCTTACTCACATGAAAATATAAAAAAATAATACAAGGCACACAAGTTTTTAGCAGGTTCGGTACCAATGTGGGTACCTAGTCCCTGTTTTATTGAATCCCATAGATCCAAATATATTCACTATTTGAATCAATGAATACAAACAATCCAAATTCCATTAAGACCATTCTATCCTCTGGTAGGTAATTATACTAGATCCTAATAATTACTAAGTTTTCTTATATTTCAGAGAAAATCAAATATTAAAACATAAAATCTTATGAATATTGAATTTGTCAATAAATTATATGTGAAAAAAATCTTCATCCAATATCCCTCTATCTAGCGCACCTCAATCTCTATTTGTTACCCTCAACTTAGTCTCCCATAGTTTGATATACTATGCTCGATGCACCTTTGTCTGGTAGCTCTGTCTGGTACCCCCATTATTTAACCAAGTGATTCCTTAATCTAATAATCATATAGAAAAGCTCCATCAATTCCTCTCACTCACAAAAACTATCGTAACTTATCAATAATCCCACACCCCTTTATATAGGCACACTTCCTCTGAAAGTCAAGGAGGTAGTGCAGGATCCAATTTGGAATTTCCCATTTAAATAAAAATTTATTTCACTACCTTTAGATATTATAAAACTTTATATTAAACATTATACATTAAATTTTACTTAAATATAGACATTAATTATTTCTTTAAAACCTCTTTAAATCTTATCTAGATTTAAAAACATTGAAAGGATTGCTCATCATCATCATAATTATTGAAATTACAAAGTTTATGCAAAGTCTCTAAAGAATCTACTTAGTAATATTGAAAAACTTTCCTCCATAAAGAATTATTTCAACACTTATCTATATGATATTCTTCATTTGATCAGATCGGTCTAGTAAGCTCTGAATTACACCATCTGATGGACTCAAAGAAGTTTATCTATCTTGATCTATCAGATGAGATAACATGTCTCCATCTAGTTATCCTATGTTTGATCAAACTTCAAGAATAGGTTAATATACTAAAATCAATCCATAAAAGATTCATAGAGTCATATTTTTAATGAAATAAAATTTCTATATTTGATACTCATCCATCTGATGATCCCTCAGAAGTCTATCAGCTTGAACTTCTACAAAAGTTCATCTGATAGAAATAAATTTCTATTTCTAATACATATGAAATATTCCCTATGTTTGATCATCTTTATCTGAACATATTTACTTGAAAAACTCATCCCAGAAATTTATTTTAAGACTTAACTCTATCTGGTACATTGATGAACTCTTCTTTCTGGTAACCTTTATAATTATATACCCAATATGACTTTGTGCATGTTATTTGGGTAACTTTCATATATTTCCTCTTCTATTGGAGTTATAATGTTTCTATGAGATAAAACTATGTCTAATGGAATCATTATAGCAATATTCATACACTACCATTCGATAATTAGCTATAACTTCACCAATTACTAGTCTGAACATTTTATAGATGAAAATACAACTTTTTAACATCAAAATTTTCACAGTTTTTAACTTCATCACTTTATAAATTGAACTATTTATAAATTGTATTTTTACAAAAAACTTAATAGTTGAACCATGAGAACCTTTTAGTAATCATTATTTTTAGAACATTAAGGACTAGAAAATCATCATTTTAATTTGTAAGGAATGTATCACAAAATTTATTGTGATAAAAAACAACTTACTTTAATATGAAACACAAAAACATTCACATAAAATATTTAAAAAAATATAACAATACTTATAACATCAACCTAAAGAATCTTTAATCTCTCACTTTTGGATTTATTAGAAACATTAGAAATATATATTTTCTAAAAATTCAACAAACCATATCCTTTATCATAGAGAGTAATCTAATGCCACACTACCATTTTAAGCAAATTTTTTGAATAAATTCCATCCCTCGGTGACAATAATTTTCTTTGTCCATGATATTGATAAACTTTACCTATCTATCTAAAATTACATAATTTTAACTTCTTGACCTTTTAGTTACTCACCATTTTTTTTATAACACCAACTCCAAATTCACAAAAGATAGAGTATAGTGATTTAATTATTATCCCACCTTTTCAAAAAAAATCTAAATAACCATGGGGGTATTCTTAAGAACATTCTTAAGTCAATTGTGGAAGATGAACATATAGTTTAAACCTCAATTCCTTAAATATTTCCCTTAGCATAAAATTAGTGAAAATATCATAAATTTTATGTTTTATTTAAATATACTAAAAAATTAGATATCCAATAGAAAATTTATCCATAATGAAATGATATTTAATATCAATGTGTTTTGATCTATAATGCTGCATAAGATTTTTGGAGAGATCAACGACACTATGATTATAACAATGAATCTTCAATGATTTTTAAACATTCACCCTCAAATTTTCTAGTTAATATTTCATCCGAATCATTTATATACATGACTTAGTGGATGGAATATATTCTTCTTACACTTTACCTAAAGTAACATAACTTTATTTCTTTATATTCTAGGTCACACAACTTTATACCAAGACTAAAATTCCTCCTGATGCTGATTTTTGATCATGAAATATCTATCCTAATCAGCATCATTGAATCCAATAAACTCCAAATATTTACTCAATCTATAGATCATGCCATAATTTTATGTTCTTTTAACATACCTAAGGATTATTTTTACTACCATCATGTGTGATTATTTTATATAACTTAGATAATTTGTACACAAATTTATAACACATATGATGTATGGTCTTGAAGTAGCAGGATAAAGTAAAATATCAATCAGCTTCCAGAAATTTTTATGATTTAAAATTTGAACAAATTAATCTTTTCTCATCCTCATTCCAATAGTTATAAGTTTATAAACCTCCTTTTAATATTCTATAATAAACCTTTATAGTATCTCTTTGGCTGTAACACCCTAAGATTTTGTGAAATTATTATTTTTTCAATTAACTTTCATCTTTTTGATATTTTATATCACATTCAACATTGAACTTAGATTTAATTACATACAACACTAAGTTTATCTTGTGTTATAGGAAACATTAAATGTAACTTGCAATAGATGTTGCATTGAGTTTAAACAAAACATAACATACTATTAAAGTATTATTATTTAATTTGATAGTTATCACCTAGCAGTTGGAATGGAGGGTATGAATATGATTAACTAAATTATAAAAATATATGGTCTAAACATGTATATAAAATTAATTCTTTGGTGACCAATTGATTATAAATTAAAATAAAAACTATTTGAAAATAAAGGAAATCTTTTTTAGAAAAAGTATTTTTATATACGCAAACACGTTTTACCACAATAAATTTAAAAAAAATCACTTCATATGAATTATTTTAATGAAATTTATATATTATATATTAAATAAATTTTTTAACTCCAATATTATGTATTTTCTAGACAAGAGATAATAATAAATCCAATTTTGTTCTTAAAAATTGCAATTTTCTAAAAAGTAGTTTTTCCACCTTTTCACACACTTAATTTAAAACTATTTTTTGAAAATTTTAGAAAATTTATTTTAAAAAATAAATTTAATTTTTGAAATAATAATTCAAAAATTATCTTGGGGTTAATTTTTGATAATTATATTCTAAAATATTAATTTTTTGATGAATAACGAAAATTACTGAATTTTAATTGAAAATTTCATTTTAGTTTAAAATATTTATAACATTAAATTATATTTTAAATTAGTTTTAAATTAAAATTAGTTAAATTATATATCTACTAATCCAATTTAGGTCATTTTAATCATTTTAATTTTGAATTTTGGTATAAAAACCTTATAAACTTTCAAACATTTTTTCTTTGAAAACCCACTTTCTCATCACATTTGTGAGATTAATTTTAAATTAAAATTTTCCAATTATGTAAAATGAATTAAAAAAAAGGATTCCATATTTTTAATCATCATAATTTTAACTTAATTTATGACCAAAATTAATAGTAAAACTAGTAATAATTAATTATCGCGATTAAGGTAAAAATGGGTTTACCGGTGTGTTAAACTAAACATCTATGGGAAAACATGACCTCAAAATTTTTCTAAAAGATATTATCTTTAAATAATTATCCCTATAATGTCTAATTATAAATAATAATTTATTTTGGAGCCATGTATCATGAAAAAAATATTGGTATACTCTTTTATTTTCGAAGAATTACAATTGGACTACTCACCCCACTTATAAAAGGCCACCCTCTCCCCACTTATTTAATTCATCAAACCATTTTGGTTAAGAAAATACCTTCACAAATAACTTCAAATATTATCTCATATTATCCTATAATCCTTATTATGGTCATAAATCTAAACTAGGTAGGCCTTTGGTGCAAACCTAAGAAGGTTACCCAAAGAAGAGGTAGCGTTCTTCAACGAGAATTTTTATTTTATTTATTCCTCCATCTCCTTAAATTATTATTAAAACATGATTATATAATAAAATTATTATATTAAATATACTTATATGTTGTTATGTTAATTTTAGGACCTAAAACTATCCCCACTTCTATCAAATGGGTTGTGAAATCATTATTTGTGTGTACGGCAGACTATCGCCTCGCGAACCGATGTCATTCATTTTTACATTAGCACCTATCACGGTAGGGTATGATGATGGATATAAAGTATATATATATATATATATATGATATTTATAAGACAATTATACCTATGGATTCATTATATCATATATACATTTTTTACTCTCTATTTCTTAGGGGATACGATGATGTCGCTCGTGTGTACGACAGACTACCACCTCACAAAGTGATGTGATTCATTTTCAATAATGATTTAAATGGAAGATAATAAAGATAAATTAAATTAATATATGTGATATAAATGAAATAATTATGATATTAATGATATATTTATCATTCTGAAAATAAAATGTATCATTTTATTTCTTACCCTTTTACTGATTGTAAGACGATAACGTCATTCTTGTGTGTGTGGACTAATGCATTCACAGAGTGATGTGAAAATATTTTCACCACCAAAAAAGATGGATGATATGTATATTTAAATTACTAACATTTTATTTATTTCATTATTATCATTCTAGTAAGATAATATATTACTGACCACCTTTCCATTACAATTGTTGAAAAATAGAAATGTTACTTATGCATATGTATGGACTACTGTATCCATGATCATAAAATACTTAATTTATAAAAACCATATTTAATTATTGGTATTAAAAGTATAATTTATGTATAAATATGATAATTAGTTAAAAGAGTCATAAAATACATTAATATATGCATGCATATTTTACTTTCCCAACCATTTCCAAATTCACAAGCACAATGATATTATCATTGAAATGGTTTTAAGAGGTTGATTGAGTGAATATTATAGTTCAAAAAGTTTTAGTTCCTCTCGTAGGTGTTCTCCTAGGAACTATTTCTTGGGCTCTTCATTTCCTCTAGATAGTTTGGGGGGGGGTTGGGTGGGTGGGTATTTACTTCCTTCCCTTAAAGCCCTCTCCCATCTATCTTTCATTTCTTAGGATTTATGCCCCTATTACAATAGATGAGTGATAGAAAACATTTATCAGGTTGGTATTGATGGTGTATACGCATCTCATATTCAGAGGAAAGTCAAATAATGGGATACGAACATCTGAAGAAAGTAGAGAATAGATGAGTATATAAATATTTCACCATTTCTGTCCTTTGGGAAGTCGATAGAGTCTAGTATGATCCGCTAGTCAGTGCTATAATATAATATTACTAATACCACATTTCTCCTAAAATAATGAAAAACTACATCATGAGACACTTCCAAGTCAAAAGGGAAATATACAAAGCCCTTCTTTCACCCACCGAGTTCTTCTTTCGATTCCTCTGAGTCTGAGATTTTTATGGAACTTGACCATAGTCAATAGGCTTATTATAGATGTGTAGAGGCCATGAAATGAAGAATAGGTACCATAGAGAGAATAAATCATAAAATCATAGAGAACCTGGATGAGTGAACCTTAACCAATTGAAGAAGAGGGACCGGTCAGAGTGATTTCTTTTCAATTAGAATTCAATCGAGAAAAAATATTTTCTAAAAAGATTTTTAGGGGTCTAACCTTGATCCAATAAAACTATTATACTTGGATTTAGCTCGATCACTACTCTTTCATGTGATAGTAATCTCTTTCTAGAGAGATACTTCCAATGTCTCTTCATCTTAGCATCTAGCAGGAGTAACTGATCTATCTAAAATCATACACTCATCTAACACGAGATGTGTGTACCCATAAATATAATAGGATCAATCACTATTTATTATTTATGAAATAAATAAGATAGTTCGTAGTATTAGAAGTCATCCTAGTCATCATAAGACTATCAAAACCTAAGTGAAGACCTTAAGTGTTCTCGTGCCGATGGGGACATCAATTTGAGATGTCTGCTAACTCTAGGTCAACAGGATCAATAAAATTCACTATTATATTGGATCTAATAAGATATAGTTCAATACCTAATCAAACAAGCATGATGTGACCCCAATCGAGATAGAACATTAAGTTTTCTGACTATATAAATGAGAAAAAAAAATAAAAAATTGCTTTAAAAAAAGACTAAACTATATGAATGAGAAAATAGAAGAAAAAATATTAGGACTTTGAGCCTAAAAAAAACATAAAGAATTCCCTATTTATTGTTTTGAGAACATTTGGATGCTTTTGGTTCTTCCATGACTGAAATAGGGAAATGAATAATCAAAGGATTATAGTAAATTCATTATCCACTCCAGTTTCATCTTTATATATCTCCAAAGAAATACTTGGATTATTTTATAATTTTCATAACCATAGTTGATGAAACCTTTGTAGGAAAAACCATTTTGGTTATGTTTTCTAATATTGATATGATAATGTATATACTATGGGTCTTTATTATTTCCTAGGACTACCCCTCTCTGATAATATAATATAGACTGACTTTATTTCATGCTTCTAGATTTCTGTCTATCATTTCCCTCCCTATCCCCATTGAAAAAGTGAAAGTTTCAATGATCCCCCATGTAGCCACAAGTATTGACATGTCTACTACATATGTTATACATATCTTCTTGGTTCAGTAAAATTCCCTTTCTTCCATATTGACTCATCGCATACCTATCTAATTTTTATAGTGTATTCTTTTCTTCTCACCCCTCTCACACAAAGTATGTATCTTGGTGCCCTATTATTTCTCCCAATTGCATTGATCCTTACTTCTTAGTAGATCACTTTATTGGACCCTCAACTTGATAGTAAAATCTCCTTGTATATTAGTCATTCCCTAGGTTAATAAACTCCCCACCTAAGACTAATACTAGATCTCCACTTATCACTATCTATCCTAAAAGAATATATTCCCCGTTTCCTTTCTATATAGAAAAATGATCTGTCTTTATCATATGAGAAATCCTATACTGGTTTAATATTCATTCTTTATCTAAAAACCATAACTTTTCATTAGATACTTACCATTTTTTGTTTTTATTTCCTATTCATTTATGAAAAAATTGTTCATTCATGAGTGATTGTAAAGAAGATATGGTCAAAACTCAAGGATTCATCCTACCTTTTAATGAGTCCCTATAATTTGAATAAATTAGGCTCATCTAATACAAGCCACATGATTCAAAAAGTTCTGATTTTCAAATACCCCATTTTTAGGGCACCCTTATCATCTCACGTTCATGTGGTAGCTATGTTTGGGACTAGGCCAAGGATGGATGGTGGTCTGAGATAGACTAGAAAGATAAATGAACCAAACAGTTTTTTTGAACCCTTAAATCCTATGATGAAAACTCTCTTGAATGAATGGTAATATTTAAAGATTCTGAAATAGCCACTACTTCTCTAAGAGCATATCAGGGACCTTGAATTCTAAAAAAAGAAAGAATCATTCCAGGTTGAAAATGGAACAGACTGATAGTCCCCTGATCTTGGTCCTCTTAGTGAGTGCCTGGTCATCCCAGGTCTTCACTAAGATACCTAATTTAGGTACCTAATTTATTCATTGGTCTGAATAGGTCTTACCTACCCTAGGATACCTGAATTAGGTATCCCATTGAATAATTGGGAGGATTAGGACATGTCAAACTAGGGAATACCTGGTCATTTCTTAGTTTGACTAGGTCTGAACAGACTTGGTAGGACCTCCTCATTTACAAGTACTCACTAACTTGGGAGTGCTTGAGATACATGAATTATCCTAGTGATGTGAGTGAAATTTGATCCATGTTTAGGTAGTTATTCATCTATCTAAGTATTACCAGTACCTTCTTTCTAGTTCAAATTTGTCTACTTAGATCTTCAAGTTATAATTTTGTGGATTTTATGGTGACCCTTGATGTGACTCAAGTATCTTGATAATAGATTTGAAAATAGGGAGGGACTCTATTTGAATTTGGGTTAGAGTTTAGTGAAAATGGTAGCCAACTTTACATTAGATTTGGTTGGAAGTAAAGAAACAATATTTCTTTGTTTTGGAAGTTTGGGTGTGCTTAGATGACCTGACCAACTCAATTCTCTTCAAAGGGTTTTAAATAGTCCCATCTCGAACCAAAGGAACCCACTACTAAACTAAAACTAGTAGTAGGACACTAACTAATTCAAATAGGTTCATTGAATTGGGTAGGTGATCCTTACAGCTAGGTAGGGGCTTGGGTGACTAGTTTCAAATGTTTCTATATAGAAGTTTTCTTCCTAATCTACATAAATATGTCGATGATCATTATAATGACATCACTACTAAATTGTAATGTCCTGGTTCCAGAAGCCACCCAGAGGCACCCCGTACCCGGTTGGTCACATGGCCTCAATCACATTTCCCCGAACGCCAGAGGATGGCCACTAGCAGCGAGGGACTTGGGTGTGATAGTGGGGAAACTATGACCTCATTGGCAGAGTACACAGTGGAAGTAAACAAATACATACAAGATCGGAATCAGTAATAACGACATACAACAAAAAAATGAGAGTATAAACTGGATAACACACATATATAAAATGATACATGATACATATGTCTGGGAAAACATCCAAACAAGTCACAATGCTGGAATACAATAGTGCTAAACCAAAGTGCAAAATAAAGCAGATAAACTTCTCTGTATTGAAAGTCATAGCTTGGTCCCATGCTCTCCAGCTCCATAGTAATTCAATTATTTAAATTAGAAGGACGCTTTCCCTTATCTATACCTGCAAAAATATAATCTATTTGGGCCCAAAAGCATGGCTCAAACAAGGTGTGAGACAAAATCACATTAGGAAACCACCACGAGATCTGTGCCTAATAGTCAGTGAATATATGGTAGGTAAAATAAAGAAGGCATTAAACAAGAAAGGTACACTGCAGTAAACAATCCACAGTTTCAAAGCATTAAAATCACCACTCAACATGTAACAACTAAAAAAAGAAGAGAAACACAACAGGTAACCCTATGGGAAGTACCCACAACCTATCCCCTCTGGTCCTACCCAGCAACACAAGCAAGAATCTAAACACAAGGTAACCCTCTGGGAAGTAGTCACAACCTATCCCCTCTGGTCCTACCTAATGAGTACAAGCAACCCTCTGGGCAGTACACTCTATCTAACCCCTCTGGTTCAGCTTAAGCATACACTCTCTGAGGAAGCACTCACCATCAATTCCCCCTATAGTATTGTAACGGTACTAAAGGCGCTTTGGGGATGCACTCAATGTCTCATTACCCCTGTGGCCCGTGTTGAGTAACTATAGACACTCTAAGGAAGCATTCAATGTCAATTCCCCCTGTATTCTCACATCGTAAATTATAAAGACACTCTGGAGAATCCATTACGTCCATCCTCCCTATGGTCTATACACCAGGTTCTCACGACCCTGTATAAGTCAAGCAAGTGTATCAGCGCGTATCGGCCAAGGTAAACCTCAAGAACTACTTGTCTAGAATTCTACACCATAACAACATAACAAAACAACAGTCACACCATCCTACTATACTAGGAATGGGAAAGTAAATGGCATCCTAATAGGAAAATAAGACCCAAAGTCAAAACAGGAAAAACATGCATGGGAAATACATCCAAAGCTCAACAATTCACCCTATTCACAATCAATAATCTTCTACTTAGGCATACCATCATATCAGAGAAACAATAGGGCCAAAAATGTAAACGCACAATACCCCGTTCATGGGTATTGGAACAATTTGTAGATAAAACTCAAAGACCTTCAACAGAAAGGCACAAAACACCTACCTCGGGGTTAGGATATTGCTATAAGTGAACCTCGAAGCTTTAATCTCCTTATAACTCCATAGATATACAAAAAATTCTAAAACTTTCAACCCATAATAACTTGGAAAAGATGATAAATCATGAAATTAGGTTCCACCAAAAGAGAGAACTCACCGATGCGATTATAACACAACTAACAGTGTTCAATTCGGAGGACGAATGGAGGCACAGGGGCTCATCGAAGATCCGCGGTTGCTCAACACTCTCAGACGAACTAGGTTGAGAAGGAGACGGTTCTATCCATTAGACGCGAACCCAGTGCGTTTAATGAAAAAACAAAATACGTGGAATGTACTTTTGAAGTACATGGTGTGTACTTGTTATTTCCATACTCCACATTTTTCAGCCTCCAAGTCACTCCCAAATGGCCGTGTATGTGGCTATTACATGACCTACTACGGTAAGGAAGCACACAATGTGTACTCATAAAGAATACGATGTGTACTTAGAAAATTTCTAGAATTTCCTCTTTTCTCCAAAAACAACCAGAAAGGAAAAACATACATGAAAAAAATATCCGGGTTCTTACAAAATTCCCCCTTAAAGAAATTCGTCCCCGAATTTCCCTAGTGTGGCATAGAAGAAGAAACCTCAAACAGTTCCGGCCAATGTGCTCGTACATCAGCCTACCTCTTCCAAGTCTCGTCCTGCACCTGCCCATGCTGCCGTAGCACTCGTACCAGAGTAATAGACTAGCCATGGAGAACCTTTGTACTGTGATCCACTATCCGGATAAGATACTCCCTAAACGACGCATCCACTTCGATCTCAACCTCATCGGGTTGAAAGACATGAGATGGGTTTGAAAAGTAATGTTGAAGCCGAGAAACATGGAAGAGGTCGTGCATAGCCCGATACCTCTGAGGTAACTTTAACTGATAGTCAACCGGACCAACTCACTCCAACACCTCAAACGGCTCAATGTACCTCGGTGAAAGTTTACCATGTCTCCTAATCCTATTGTGTCCCAACCTCGGTGTGACACGTAGGAAAAACTGATCCCCAATCTTGAACTTTAGAGGTCGTCTCCACTGATCAGCATAAGACTTCTGTCGAGACTGCGCAATAGCCATCCTCTTTTGAATCAACTCTATCTTCTCTGTGGTCTCCTGAACCAAATGAGGTCCCAGAAAAGCTGCCTCTCGTGCCTCCAGCCAACATAAGGGTGATTGGCATGACCTACCATACAAAGCCTCATAAGGTTCTATCTGAATATTTTCTTGAAAACTATTATTATAGGAAAACTCCACAAAAGGTATATACTTCTCCCAAGAACCTCCAAAATCCATAATGCATGCTCGAAGCATGTCTTCAAGCACCTGAATCGTACACTCGGACTGGCCATCTGTCTGGGGATGGTAAGCTGTACTCAAATTTACCTGTGTTCCCAAAGCCTTTTGAAGCCTTTGCCAGACCCAAGAAGTAAAACATGTGCCCCTGTCTGAAACAATGGAGTGTGGAACTCCATATAGAAGTAAAATCTCTCAGATGTACAACCATCCCAGCTCATCAAAACTGAAGGTCTCCTTGATTGGAAAGAAGTGAGAAACCTTCGTGAGTCTATCAATGACAACCCAAACACCATCATTCCCCCAAGATGACCTCGACAAACCGATCACGAAGTCCATCGCGACGTTGTTCCACTTCCACTCGGGACTAGGTAACTATTGTAAAAGCCTTGCTGGTCGCTGATGCTCCACCTTCACTTGTTGACAGGTGGGACACCTCATGACAAAACCAGCAACGTCCCTCTTCATACCTGACCACCAATATTTATGGTGTAGATCATGATACATCTTGGTGACGCCAGGATGAACTGCCCAAACCAAGGAATTAAAATCCCGCATCAGCTCCTCGTGTATGTCTTTTGGAACCCATATGCACCCCTAGAAATGCAAGATCTAATCCTCGATTACGGTCTATCCAGGAATAGGGTCCTTTCCTGACACACTCTCCCTTAGGACTAGGCCTTCAGAATCTAATATCTATCTTATTCGAACTCAATCCAGAAGAGTAGAGGTAACAACTACAGAATAAAGAAACATCTGTCCTGACTGTCGTGCACTCCAAATGAATCTCAGAGAATAGAGCTATAAGCTTCCACTCACTGATGGCCTCCTGAACTACTTGTATCTAAGTCCTTCTACTCAACGCATCAGCCACCATGTTGCCTTTCAAAGTTGTACAGGCAAGATCAAATTCAAAGGAATGAAGGTACTCAACCCACCTCCACTATCTCAAATTCAGATCACGCTAAATGATGATTTACTTGATACTATTGTGGTCGGTGAAAACTACAAAATGATATCCTAGAAGATAATTTCTCCAACAGTGTAAGGCATGAACAACAACTGCTAACTCTAGATCATGCGTCGGGTAATACCTCTCATGTGGCCTCAACTGCCGAGACCTGTACGCAATGAATCCATCACCCTGCATAAGCATAGATTCCAGCCTGATACCTGATGCATCACAGTAAACAATATATCTCTTTCCCGGTTCGGGCAAGACTAGTATCAGTGCTAAAGTCAAAATCCCTTTTAGCTCCTGAAAGGCTGACTCACAGAAATCTGACCATAAGAACTTTTCCCCCTTATTAGTCAAACCTTTCAACAGTGCTTCTAAGCGTGAAAAGTTCTGTATGAAATATTTGTAGTATCTAGCCAGCCCTAGAAAACTTTGCACCTCAAATAATTTTTCCAGCTACTCCCTGGAAACTACAACTCTCACTTTCTCTGGGTTTACTAATACTTCTTCCTCTGAGATAACATGACCCAGGAAGTGAATCTGATTCATCCAAAAGTGTCACTTTGAGATATTAGCATATAACTGATGCTCTCTCACTATATTCAAAATTATATCAAAATGGTTAGTATGGTCATGTCGAGTGTGAGAGTACACCGAGATATCGTCCACAAAGACCACCACGAAAGAATCCAAGTATGGATGGAACACTCGGTTCATCAGTTCCATGAAAACTATAGGTGTGTTCTGGAGACCGAAAGACATAACCATATATTTGTATAGAACATACCTTCTCCAGAAGACTGTAAGAGGTATATCTGATGGTCTAACATGAAAATGATGATAATCGGACCTCAAGTCAATCTTCGAGAACACCCGGGCTCCTCGAAGCTGATCAAAGAGATCATTAATCCTTGATAAAGGATATAGGTTCTTGACCATCAACTGGTTCAACTTCCGATAGTCCACAAAAATCCTGAGAGTACCATCTTCCTTATTCACAAATAGGATAGGAAAACCCTAAAGAGAATTATTGGTTCAGATGAAACCATTTTCCTACAACTCCTCTAACGACTTCTTGAGCTCCTGCAACTCGGGTGTAGCCATACTATAAGGAAGAATGGACACTGATGCCACTCCAAGAATAAGATCAATCGATAATTCTACCTCACACTCTGGAGGTAAACCTGAAAATTCCTCTGGAAATACATCTATGAAATGATTCACCACTGGAGAAAAGTCTAACTGTAAAGTTCCTTGGTCATCCAGATACATACTCGCAATTTGGGCTGTAACTCCTCCCAAACCATGATGCTCTGGACCCACTCTACTCATCTGAACATCCCATCCACCCCTATGAAGAAAGGATCAACCCTCTGGTGATATGAAACACACCCTCTGACAATAACAGTTGACGAATGCCTGGAATGGAACTAACCAGTCCATCCTGAGAATAACATCATAGCCTGTCATCTCTAGGACATAGAGGTCTCATAACAAGTGACACCCACCCACCTATAGAGGGAACTCTCTGCACTGACATACACTAGATGTTATAGTCCCCAATGGAGTGTCTAGCGTCAAGATATCAGTAGAAGAAAAGATTCAGAGCCCAAGGCTCTCCACGAAAACAACAGATATGAAGCTATGGGAAGCCTTTGTATCAAAAAGAGTAGAAGCTAAAATTGAGGCTACTAAGATCATACCTCGAATGGTAGAAGGTCCAAGATCCTGGTGGGGTCTACTCCATTGAAAAAGTCTGGCCTGTACCGCAACCCTGTGACCCTGCCTGGCCACTCTGAGCTGATCCGCCCTGATGTCACTAAAAACTGGGTGATTGGCTACCACTACCATGACCTCCACCTCAGCCTGAATGACCAGAAGAAATCTAGTTCCCTGACTGGTGAGAAACTGGTGGTGCTGCTCCTGAATGAGGAGTCATAGAAGATGTGCTGAAACTCATCCCATGTCATAACATGCTGGTGTCACACCTGTGAGATCACATCCCATCACCTCTTGTAGGAGTCCAGAATCATATAGGTAGCGAGCTTGAACCTACTCTCTGGAGGCATCTACAGATGCTCAAAGATCGTTAGCATGGATTCTAGCCATGACTCTGCAGCCTGAGGTCCTCCTTCCCCATAGAAAGTGGGAGGATGCTGCTGCTATAAGACACACATAAAATCAGCCATTGATGGGCCAGGAGGTGGTGCTCTCTGAAAGGTTTTTATCATAATCAGAAATCACTCCCTAAACTATGCATCACCACCTATGTCAGGTACAACGGCTGGTGCCAAGGCTGGCATAACTGGAGGATCTACAGGTAGCCCCTGATCAGCCATGTTCGGTGTCTGATCACTACCTGGAAACTGGCACACAACTAGAGGACATATCAGTGGCATGACTCTGCAAGTTCAAGCAAAAACCTTAGATCACGATTATTAAATACTGAAAACAAGGAGTGTAAGAAGGGAACATGAGAAATAAAGCACTCAAGTTTACAAAACATGACTACATGACGTGTACATTTCATACACGACGTGTTCCTTTAAGTCATTTACATGGGCGTATACACCTGCCTAAACTGGCCGTGTAACACCCAACCAACACAACGTGTTTTCCTAACACACGACATGTACTTGAATCCTCTTCCCCTATCCAATTCCTTCTACAAGGTTATGTAACACGACTCTCCTAGGACAAGACTACACGGCGTGTACAATTCCTACACGTCGTGTACTTGACAAGCTTAACTTGGCCCATGTTGTTTGTGACACAGCCTGACACATGACTCACACTGCATGGCATGTTCCAGACGAACATGGCGTGTATTTGAAAATATGACACCAACTCGTGTTGTTTGTGACACAGCCGGGTACCTAGGTCAGACTACACAATGTGTTCTACAAGGACACGGTGTGTATAGCTTAAGGTTTATCCGTCTGTGTTGTTAGTTACACAGGCGGACACAGGGTCGACACTACACGGCGTGTTCGACTGGTACATGACATGCTTCTACCATACTTTCCCCATTTCGTGTCCCTGCCCACACGACCTAATACACGACTAGAGACTACACGACATGTACATTAAGTACACATCGTGTACTTAATAAAAACTGTTTCTTACAAACAGAAGAACACATGGCATGTACTTAACATTACACAGCATGTATTCTGGGTTTTTATGGATAGTAAGCCTCAGAAACTACTTTAGAACCCATAAAACACTGAAATGAACATTGAAAGAGCCAAATTCTGATCTATGGGGCCCATACTCCCCAAGAATCAAAGTCTAGAATCTTATACACATTATAACATGGAAAACAAGGCAACAATCCACCAAATTACTATCCATAAGGGCCCATAACACCTCAAGAACCAATGTTTTGTGTTCATTCAAGCAAATCTCAACACAAAACAATAACCTATCAAACAACAGTTATTTTTATCAAGTTAACTATCACAACAACATGAATATTTTACAAATCATCTATCACAACAACATGAAAAAACTAATGCATCCAAGATGACATGGAAAAATGCATGACATGTGATTTCTAGTAGGTGCCTATATGATGCAGGAGATGGCATACCCTCATCTCATCGGGTTGCAACAAAAATAAAACCTCAATAATATCAAGCACAACAACACAAATCACGTGAATCACTCAAGGTGAAATTAAATCAACTGTAATAATTGAAAAACCAGAAAAATTGAAATTAACAAGGTAGCTTGGCTTTTCCTTGAACATGGGTTAGCTACTACCAGGTGCAACTTAATACCAAGTACCAATTCCGTCATATCCCTGGCTAAAGGCTCTAAATAGTAAATCAAGAGAAAATAATTCCTATGATACCACTTTGTAACATCCCGATTCCGAAAGCCACCAGAGGTGCCCCGTACCCGGTTGGTCACATGGCCTAAAGCACATTTCCCCGAACGCTAGAGGATGCTGACTAGAAGCGTGGGCCTTGGGTGTGATAGTGGGGAAACTATTACCTCATTGACAGAGTACACAATGGAAGTAAATAGATACATACAAGAGCGGAAGTAGTAATAATGACATACAACAGAAAATTGAGAGTATAAAATGGAGAACACATATATATAAAATGATGCATGATACATATGCCTAGGAAAACAGCCAAACAAGTCACAATGCTGGAATAAAACAGTGCTAAACCAAAGTGCAAAAGAAATCAGATAAACTCCTCAGCATCGCAAGCCATAGATTAGTCCCATGCTCTCCAGCTCCACAGTAAGTCAAGTATATGAAGTAGAAGGGTGCTTACCCTTATCTATACCTGCAACAATATAATCTTTTTGGGCCCAAAAGCATGGCCCAAACAGGGTGTGAGACTAAATCCCAGCAGGAAACCACCACGAGATCTATTCCAAACTGTCAGTGAATATATGGCTGGTAAAATACAGAAGGCAGTAAACAAGGAAGGTACACAGCAGTAAACAATCCACAGTTTCAAAGCATTCAAATCACGACTCAACATGAAACATCTAAACAAATAAGATAAACACAACAGGTAACCCTCTGGGAAGTACCCACAACCTATCCCCACTGGTCTTACCCAACAACACAAGCAAGCAACTAAACACAAGGTAACCCTCTGGGAAGTACTCACATCCTATCCCCTCTGGTCCTATCTAATGAGTACAAGAAACCCACTGGGCAGTACACTCAGTCTAACCCCTCTGGTTCAACTTAAGCATAGAATCTCTAAGGAAGCACTCACCATCAATTCCACCTATAGTCTCGTAATGGTACTAAAGGCACTATGGGGAAGCACTCAACGTCTCATTCCCCATGTGTCCCGCGTTGAGGAACTATAGACACTCTAAGGAAGCACTCAACGTCAATTACCCCTGTGGTCTCGCATCGTAAATTATAAAGACACTCTGGAGAAGCCCTTACATCCATCCTCCCTATGGTCTATACACCAGGTTCTCACGACCCTGTGTAAGTCAAGAAAGTGTAGCAGCATGTATCGGCCAAGGTAAACCTCAAGAACTACTTGTCTAGCATTCTAAAACATAACAACATAACAGAACAATAGTCACACCATCCTACTATACTAGGCATGGGAAAGTAAACAACATCCTAATAGGCAGACAAGCCCCAAAGTCAAAACAGGAAAAACATGCATGGACAATACATCCAAAGAACAAAAATTCACCCTATTCACAATAAATAATCATCTACTCAGGCATACCAGCATTGCAGAGAAAAAATAGGTCCAAAACGGTAAACACGCAATACCCTGTTCATGGGTATTGTGCAAATTTGTAGATAAAACTCAAAGAATTTCAACAGAAATACACAAAACACCAACGTCGGGGTTAGTAGATTTCTATAAGTGAACCTCGAAGCTTGAATCTCCTTAGAACACTGTAGATCTACAAAAAAATCTAAAATGTTCAACCGATGATAACTTGTAAAAGAAGATAAATCATGAAACGAGGTTCCAACAGAAGAGATAACTCACCGATGTGATTCAAACGCAACTTACGGTGTTTGATTCGAAGGATAGATGGAGGCATGGGGGCTCGTCAAAGATCCATAGCTTCTCGGTGCTCTCAGATGAACTTGGTTGAGAAGGAGATGGTTCTGTCTGTCAGATGCGACCCCGATGCATTTAATGAAAAAAAACAAAATACATGGCATGTACTTTTGGAGTACACATAGTGTACTTGTTCTTTCCATACTATGCATTAGGAGGCCACCAAGTCACTCCCACATGACTATGTATATGGATATTACATATCCAGTACACGACCTGCTGTGTCAAGGAAGTACACAACGTGTACTCATAAAGTACACGACATGTACTTAGAAAATTTCCAGAATTTCCTCTTTTCTCCAAAAACAACTAGAAAGGAAAAACATACCTGAAAATGAGATCCAGGTTCTTACAAACTTCCCCCATTAAAGAAATTCTTCCCCGAATTTCCTTATCATGACGTAGAAGAAGAAACCTCGAACAGTTCTAGCCAATATGCTCATACATCGGCCTCCCTCTCCCAAGTCTCATCTTGTACCCTCCCATACTGCCATAGAACTTGTTCCAGTGGAACATACCGACCATAAAGAACCTTTGTACTGCGATCCACAATCCTGATAGGATGCTCCAAAAATGACACATCCACTTCAAGCTCAACCTCCTCAGGTTGAAAGACCTGAGATGGGTCTGAAATGTAACGTCGAAGTTGAGAAATGTGGAAGACGTTGTGCATAGCCCGATACCTCTAAGGTAACTTTAAACGATAGGCAACCGGCCCAAATCTCTCCAACAACTCGAACAACACGACGTACCTTGGTGAAAGCTTGCCCTGTCTCCTAATCCTCTTGTGTCCCAACCTCAGTGTGACATGCAGGAAAACTTGATCCCCGACCTCTAACTCCAGAGGTCATCTCCACTGATCAGCATAAGACTTATATCGAGACTGTGTAACAACCATCCTCTTCCGAATCAACTCTATCTTCTCTGTGGTCTCTTGAACCAGATGAGGTCCCAACAAAGCTGCCTCTCCTACCTCTAGCTAACATAAGGGTGATCAACATGACCTACCATACAAAGCCTCATAAGGCTCCATATGAATAGTTGATTGAAAAATATTATTATAGGAAAACTCCACAAGAGGTATATAATTCTCCCAAGAACCTACAAAATCTGGAATGCTTGCTCAGATAATGTCCTCAAGCACCTGAATCGTATGCTTGGACTGGCTATCTGTCTAGGGGTGGTAAGCTGTACTCAAAAGTACCTGTGTTCCCAAAGCCTTTTGAATCCCCTTCCAGACCCATGAAGTAAAACATGCATCCTTGTCTAAAAAAATTGAGTGTAGAACTCCATATAGACGTACAATCTCTCGAATGTAAAACTATCCCAGCTTATCAACACTGAAGGTCTCCTTGATTGGAAATAAGTGAGAAACCTTTATGAGTCTTTTAATGACAACCCAAACAACACCATTCCCCCGAGGAAACCTCAGAAAACCGGTCAAGAAGTCCATCACGACATTGTTCCACTTCCACTCGGGACTAGGTAACTGTTGTAAAATCCCTGCTGGTCGCTGATGCTCCGCCTTCACCTACTGACAGGTGGAACACATCATGACGAAAACAAAAACATCCCTATTCATACTTGACCACAAATATTGACGGTGTAGATCATGATACATATTGGTGTTGCTAGGATGAACTGCCCAAACAGAGGAATTAAAATCCCGCATCAGCTCCTCACGTATGTCTGTTGTCACCCATACGTGCCCTTAGAAATGAAAGATCTCATCCTCGCTTACGGTCCATCCAGGAATAGGGTCATCTCCTGACACACTCTCCCTTAGGACTAGGCCTTCAAAATCTAATAGCTACCTCATTAGAACTCGATCTAGAAGAGTAGAAGTAACAGCTATAGAAGAAAGAAACGTCTGCCCCTGACTGTCGTGCACCTCTAAATGCATCTCAGAGAACAGAGCCATAAGCTGCCACTCATTGCTGGCCTCCTGAACTGCCTGTATCTGAGTCCTCTTGCTCAATGCATCAGCCACTGCGTTTCCATTCGCAGTTATATAGGCAAGCTCAAAGTCAAAGTACTGAAGGTAATCAAATCACCTTCACTGTCTCAAATTCAGATCACACTGAGTAAAGACGTACTTGAGACTCTTGTTGTCAGTGAAAACTATAAAATTCTCTCCCAGAAGATAATGTCTCCAACAGAGTAAACCATAAACAACAACTACTAACTCCAGATCATGCGTCGGGTAATTTCTCCCATGTGGCCTCAACTGCCAAGACCCGTACAAAACAACTCCATCACCCTGCATAAGCATAGCTCCCAACCCGATACCTGATGCATCACAGTAAATAATATATCTCTTTCCTGGATCTAGCAAGACTAGTATCGGTGCTGAAGTTAACCTCCCTTCCAGCTCTTAAAAGGATGAATCACAAAAATATTACCATAAGAACTTTTCCCCCTTCTTAGTTAGACCTGTCAGCGGTGATGCTAAGTGTGAAAAGTCTTGTATGAAATGTCTATAGTATCCAACCAGCCCTAGAAAACTTCTCACCTCAAAGACGTTCTTCAACTTCTCCTAGGAAACTACAACTCTAAATTTCTCTGGGTCTACTAATACTCCTACCTCTGAGATAACATGACCTAGAAAGTGAATCTGATCCATCCAAAAGTGGCACTTTGAGAGATTACCATATAACTGATGCTCTCTCAGTGTACTCAAAGCGATATCAATATGGTTAATATGGTCATGTCAAGTGTGAGAGTACACCAAGATATCTTCCATGAAGATCACCATGAAAGAATCCAAGTATGGATGGAACACTCGGGTCATCAGTCCCATGAAAACTACAGGCGTGTTCGTGAGACCAAATGGCATAACCATATACTCATATAAACCATACCTACTCCAGAAGGCTGTATGAGGTATATCTAATGGTCTAACGTGCAAATGATGATAACCGGACCTCAAGTCAATCTTTGAGAACACCCGGGCTCCTTGAAGCTGATCAAAGAGATCATCAATCCTTGGTAAAGGACATCGGTTCTTAACCATCAACTAGTTCAACTTCCGATAGTCCACACAAATCCTAAGGGTACCGTCTGCCTTCTTCAGAAACAGGACAAGAAAACCCCACGAAGAATTACTGGGTCAGATGAAACCCTTTGCCTGCAACTACTCCAACTGCTTTTTGAGCTCCTACAACTTAGGTGTATCCATTCTATAAGGAGGAATGGACACCGATGTTGCTCCTGGCCCAAACTCAATCAAGAAGTCTACCTAAAACTCTGGAGGCAAACTTGAAAAGTCCTCTGGAAAGACATCTATGAAACAATCCACCATTGGAGGAAAGTATAACTGTGAAGTTCCCTGGTCATCCAGATACAGACTAGAAATCTGGGCTATAACTCCTCCCAACCCATGATACTCTGGACCTGCTCTGCTCGCCTGGACATCCCATTCGCCCCTATGAAGAAAGGATCCTCCCTCTGGTGATATGAAACTCACCCTGCGGTGATAACAGTCGACGACTTCCTGGAATGGAACTAACCAGTCTATCCTGAGAATAACCTCATAGCCTATCATCTCTAGGACATAGAGGTCTCATAAGAAGTAACACCCACTCACTTGTAGAGGGAACTCTCTGCACTGACGTACACTAGCCATTATAGTCCCCAATGGAGTGTATAGAGTCTAGATATCAGTAGAAGAAAAGATGCAGAGCCCAAGGCTCTCCACGACAGCAACAAATATGAAGCTATGGGAAGCCCCTGTATCAAAAAGAGCAGAATCTAAAACCGAGGCTACTAAGATCATACCTCGAATGGTAGAATGTCCGGGATCCTACTCCTACCGGGTCTGCTCCACTGCAAAAGTCTGGCTTGTACCACGACCCTATGACCCTACCTGACCACTCTGAGCTGATCCGCCCTGATGTCGCTGAAAAACGGGTGACTGGATACCACACCCATGACCTCCACCTCGGCCTGAACGGCCAGAAGAACTCCAGTTCCCTGATTGGTGAGAAAATGGTGGTGCTTCTCCTGAACGAGGAGTCATAGAAGATGCGCTGAAACTTATCCCACATCACAACCTGCTGGCGTCCCGCCTGTGAGATCACATCCCACCACCTCTTGGTGGATTCCCGAAGAATATAGGTAGAGAGCTTGACCCTCCTCTCTGGAGGCATATCCAAATGCTCAAATATCGTCACCACAGCTTCTAGCCATGACTCTGTATCCTGAGGTCCTCCTTCCCCAGAGAAAGAGGGAGGATGATTCCAATGGAAGACCCACGTCAAATCAACCATTGATGGGGCAGGAGGTGTTGATCCCTGAAAGGTTTTTATCATCCTTAGAAATCCCTACCTGAACTATGCATCATCACCTATGTCAGGTACAATGGCTGGTTCCAAGGCTGGCACAACTGGAGGATCTGCAGTTAGTCCTTGATTATCCATGTCCGGTGTCTGATCATCGCCTGGAAACCGGTGCACAACTAGAGGACGTCAAGGTGGCATGAATCTGCAAGGTTAATAACACACCTTAGATCAAGATTATCAAATACTGAAAACAAGGAGTTTAAGAAGGGAACAATATAAATAAATCACTTAAGTTTACAAAACATGACTACACGGCATTTCATACACGACATGTTCCCTTAACTCATTTACATGGGTGTATACACCTTCCTAAACTGGTCGTGTAACACCCAACCAACACGGCGTGTTGTCCTAACACACGTCGTGTACTTGAATCCTCTTCCCCTGTTTGATTCCTTCTACAAAGGTAAGTAACACATATCTCCTAATACAAGACTACACGGAGTGTACAATTCCTACAATGGGTGTACTAGACAATCTTCACTTGGCCCATGTTGTTTGTGACACGACCTAACACACGACTCACACTACACGGCATGTTATAGATAGACATGGTGTGTATTTGAAAAGATAACAATGACCTGTGTTGTTTGTGACACAACCAGGTACCTAGGTCAGACTGCACGGTGTGTTCAATGAGGACACGACATGTATAGCTTAAGGTTTATCCATCCGTGTTGTTAGTTACACAGGCAGACACAAGTTCGACACTACACAACGTGTTCGACTGGTACATGACATGCTTCTACCAGACTTTCCCAATTCCATGTCCCTGCCCACATGGCCTAAGACACGGTTAGAGACTACACGACGTGTACATAAAGTACACGGTGTGTACCTAAGAAAAACTGTTTCTTCCCGAACATAAGAACACATGGCATGTACTTAACATTACATGACGTGTATTCTAGGTTTTTTCGGACATTAAGCCTCAAAAACTACTCCGAAACCTAGAAACCACTAAAAAGAGCACTGAAAGTGCCAAATTCCGATCCATGAGGGCCCATACTCCCCACGAATCAAAGTTTGTCATCTTATACACATGATGACATGAAAAAAAAAGGCAAAAATCCACCAAATTCCTATCCAAGAGGGCCCATAACACCTCAAGAACCAAATTTTGGTGTTCATTCAAGAAAATCTCTACAAAAAACAATACCCTATCAAACAACAATTATTTTTATAAAGGTAACTTTCACAACAACAAGCATATTTTATACATCATCTATTACAACAACATGCAACCACTAATGCATCCTAGATGGCTTGGAAAAATGCATGACATGTGATTTCTAGTTGGTACCTATATGATGCAGGAGATGGCATACCCTCATCTCATCGGGTTGCAACTAAAATAGAACCTCAATAATATCAACCACAACAGCACAAATCATGTGAATCACTAAAGGTGAAATCAAATCAACTGTAATATTTGAAAAACCATAGAAATTGCAATTAACGAGGTAGATTAGCTTTTCCTTGTACATGGGTTAGCTACTCCTGGGTATAGCTTAATACCAAGTACCAATTCCGTCATATCCCTGGCTAAAGGCTCCAAACTGTAAATCAAGAGAAAATAATTCCTTTGATACCACTTTGTAATGTCCCGGTTCCAGAAGCCATGAGAGGTGCCCCATACCCGTTTGGTCACATGGCCTCAAGCACATTTCCTCGAATGCCAGAGGTTATTGACTAGAACTAAGGGCCTTGGGTGTGATAGTGGGGAAACTATGTCCTCATTGGAAGAGTACACAATGGAAGTAAACAAATACATACAATAGCAGAAGTAGTAATAACGACATACAGTAGAAAACTGAGAGTATAAACTAGAGAACACACATATATAAAATGATGCATGATACATATGTCTAGGAAAGTAGCCAAAAAAGTCACAATGTTGGAATAAAAGAGTGCTAAACCAAAATGAAAAATAAAGGAGATAAGATCCTCAGCATCGCAAGCCATAGCTTGGTCCCATGCTCTCCAGCTCCACAGTAAGTCAAGTACCTGAAGTAGAAGGGTGCTTGAACTAATCTATAACTGGAACAATATAATCTGTTTGGGCCCAAAATCATGGTCCAAACAAGGTGTGAGACTAAATCCTAACAGGCAATTACCATGAGATCTGGCCCTAATAGTCAGTGAATATATGGTAGGTAAAATACAGAAGGTAGTAAACAAAGAAGGTGCACAACAGTAAAAAATCCACAGTTTCAAAGCATTCAAATCACCACTCAACATGAAACAACTAAACAAAGAAGACAAACACAATAGGTAACCCTCTGGAAAGTACCCATAGCCTATCCCCTCTGGTCCTACCCAGCAACACAAGAAAGTAGCTTAACACAAGGTAACCCTCTAGGAAGTACTCTCAGCCTATCCCCTCTGGCCTTCCTAATGAGTACAAGCAACCCTCTGGGCAGTACACTCAGTCTAACCCCTCTGGTTCATCTTAAGTATAGACTCTCTGAGGAATCACTCACCATCAATTCCCCCTATAGTCTCGTAACAGTACTAAAGGCACTATGGGGAAGCAATCAAAATCTCATTTCCCATGTGGCCCACGTTGAGGAACTACAGAAACTCTGATTAAGCACTCAACGTCAATTCCCCCTGTGGTCTTGCATCGTAAATTATAAAGACACTCTGGAGAAGCCCTTACTTCCATCCTCCCTATGGTCTATACACTAGGTTCTCACGACCCTGTGTAAGTTAAGAAAGTGTAGTAGCGCGTATCGACCAAGGTAAACCTCAAGAACTACTTTTATAGCATTATACAACATAACAACATAATATAACAATAGTCACACCATCCTACTATACTAGGCATGGGAAAGTAAACAACAACCTAATAGGAAAACAGGACCCAAAGGTCAAAACAGGAAAAACATGCATGGTAAATACATCCAAAACACAACAATTCAACCTATTCACAATCAATAATCATCTACTCAGGCATACCATCATAGGAGAGAAACAATAGGGCCAAAATAGTAAATGCGTAATACCCTGTTCATGGGTATTGGAAAAATTTTCACATAAAACTCAAAGAATTTAAACAGAAAGGCACAAACTACCTACCTTGGGGTTAGGATATTGATATAAGTGAACCTAGAAGCTTGAATCTTCTTATAACACCGTATATCTTCAAGAATATATAAAAATTTCAACCAATGATAACTTGGAAAAGAATATAAATCATGAAATGAGGTTCCAGAAGAAGAGAGAACTCACCGATGCAATTCCAATGCAACTGACGGTGTTCGATTCGGAGGACGGATGGAGGCCTGGGGACTCGTCAAAGATCTGCGGCTGCTCGATGCTCTCGGATGAACTAGGTTGAGAAGAAGATGGTTCTATCTGTCAGACGCAACCCAGGTTCATTTAATGAAAAAAAAACAAAATACACGACATGTACTTTTGGAGTACACAACATTTACTTGCTATTTCCGTACTCCAAATTAGGCGGCCTCCAAGTCACTCCCACACGACCGTGTGTGTGGCTATTACACGGCCATCACACAACCTGCTGTGGCAAGGAAGTACACCGCGTGTACTCATAAAGTACTTGGCGTGTAGTTTGAAAATTTCCAAAATTTCCTCTTTTCTCCAAAAACAACCAAAAAGTAAAAACATACCTAAAAAGAAGATCTAGGTTCTTACATAAATAATTTTATTAAATTCTTATTCTAGCATAAAATAATGAATCATAAAAGGAAAAATCATTCAAATGGTGGAATAATTCTAGAAGACTCACTAGGCCCTTATTGGGATATGTGATTCATATATCCCAGTGAGTACCTAGGATAATTGATGTATCATTGATACATTTTCATTTTAATTTCAAGAATAACAAATCAAACCTTTTAACCTACGATCAATCATTTAACATCCAACTGCTCTACCACTAAGCTACTGAGGTTTTGGATATTGGATCTCATAGAGTGAATTCTAATTCTTAATCCAACACATATAATATAATTCTTCACTCATGGAAGTTTTTTTTGACCATGATCTTGATTTTATTAGGTTACTCAAATCATAAAGTGTAAATTGCACTATTTTTTCAACTACTGAACCGAAAACCACCTATTCCAATTGGCCAAATATGCCCTATTAATCAACATATGCTCGACTCAATCATCCCACCACCAATGCATCATGAACCCATCCAATACACTCAACCGAAAACCATTTCTTAAAGAACCATATAGAGAATAAATCATGAACATCATAATTTCATCTCTAGTCATGCCTTATAGATTTTGAACAAGTCAATTGTGTCCCCAAAGCATCCATGAGTAGACCTCACCGAATCATCAAGATAAACAATAGCATTATGATTCTCCTAGTACTTGAAGTCATCAGTTCATATTGATCACTCATTGGATTGGTTTGTATCACCATTTCAGTCATAATTGTTATACATATACTGTATCCAATCATTGGGAACAATGTTAAACAATCCCGATAGACCATTAGATGATTAAAACTTCATGCTAGCAAGACACCACTATTTCTCCTAATACTTTCATTTGGAAATGAGTTGGTTGATTACATTGAAAAAAAAGATAGAATAATAGATTTATTTTCACCCAATTGAATGAGCCTAGGTACCATCGCATGGATAATTCCCTCTCACAAAATAATGATGGTTCTCCCAAGATAGTTTAAAACCTAAGTACAAAACCAAAAGTCACTCGAGATGTTGGTTATTTGGTTCAACCCCAAAGATGGTCCATAAGATGTCTTACATTGGTTTGAATCAACTTCCCAAAACTATATGTGATCCCACTAGAAGATCAAATAGATCTATTGGCTTGGTAAGTATGAAAGAAAGTCATATGAATGCTATCAATAACTGTACTTATCCATTCAAATATGATAGCACCCAAAAATCTTATTTTTGACCATCTTGACCATATTATTCTGATTTCACTGAGAACATAACTGAAAAATATCATAACATTTCCACTTTCTTTTTTGAATATGCACATAATCTATCAATCACACCACACTATCCCAAGTTGGAATGTTGAACTGACAAACATATCAAGTTAGATTGATCTCAACTCATGGTGAATGGTCCTGGAAGGTGACTAGTTCCCCAGTTTCCTAGAAACTACAATTATACCTCATTAAACTAGAAGTGACTCATGGTCGATTTTTCTAACTGGTATAAACAACATGTCCCACATCTCAAGGCTTGTATTCGTTTCTATATTGATCCAAGATCACCTAAACCAACCGATTCTAATTTTCAATTATTTCCACTAAAAAAAAGTAATCTAGGGAATTAGAAAATCTGGTTGATCGATCCTGACCATTTTCACCCAAAGGAAACTAGACTCAGTCACACCATCTCCTACACTCTAAACTCAAACTATTCCCATAGGTGTAATATAAAGTCTAGATTGACGATCCATCTCAAAACATAGGAGGATTGGCTTGATTTTTTAGTGGGAACAAAAAAAGTCATCTTGAAATGACAACAGAACACCCAACATTGAAATCACGACTCCCAAATGATTGATCATATTTCTTTGAGGATGGAAAACCACCATCAAAATTTGTCTATCCAACTCAAATCAAATTCACACCATTCAATCTTGGTCCCAAGGATCAATGTATATTCTTCAATTTGACATGATGGTTAGATGGCTAACTTGTGATAAATTTTTTTAGATTTTCCCATCTCAAGGAACGTCCAAATGTTCCTTGCTACTTGATGAGAACCTGAATAAGAAGAAATGGAGATTGGGAAATCAATCATACTATTACTGTGAGATATATGAAACATTAGAACCTAAGCACACCAAAAACTAAAGAGATAATGGAATTGTAAATCCATAGAATGAACCATTGGAAATGAGAAATGATGATAACTAAAATCAGTCTAACTGCTAAAGGAGGAAGATTCATGGGTTGTAATTTTATGGGGGTTATTTATTGGAGTAGAAAGAGGTAACCAATGGAATCGATTTCTAGGATCATGGAAATGGACTTAATATATATAATTACCAAATTTTTTACTTCATGAGAAAGGAAACAAGTGTATCGTATTATAAAATTTTCTTGAATGGGGAGGTATGCTAATAGATTATGGCTCCAAGACTAGTAGGTTCATAATGAGAAAAAGGATGGTATTGTAATTAGAATAATGAAACCCCAAGAGAGGTTTAAACCACTTGTAACATCTCTATGGATAACAAATTTCACTAGTAAAGGTGATATCTTTCCACTAGCAATTGAAAGGGATGAAAGGAGGATAAATCATAATTGGAGTTGGACCATACACAGTTATTCCATTAGATATATGTGCATCATGAATAGAAACTAAAAAATAATGGAAACCGCTGGCTTGATCCATTCCACTTGCTACCATCCACTCCCATATGCCTTATTTGTGGCTTGTAGTTCCACAATTCTGCATTGAGAGATCCCCATAGGAGACATAAAATCAATTCCCATCCCATTTTATGCATATGATATGTTCCCTAAGACTCTAAATAGATCATTTAAAACTAGTGGTAGAATATCTATGCCATCAAGCCACCAATACCATAAGTAAAGAGTGGATTAAACCCCCTGCTAGACCTGATCATTCTGCGGTTCTAGAACAAGCACCAATGAATGACCATTTGAATGAGTAGAGCATGGGTTACCCACTTCAGGAAGATCAAAACCCCCACCATTTTAAATAATTATAGCCTTAGAATAATAAGTAGGCTGATGATTATATCCCTCCCTCGTATGCCCAATATGAGGCATCCATGATCTGTTTCCATCCTTGACACCTTTGGGTATTAGAAGTTACCACCTTTCTATTTGAACCCCCATTTAAATTCAAAGGGTTCCAATTACATGGGAAAAACCTGTTCAAATCATGTTTCTTCACTCATATGACTCATAGAACATCAATATCTATTCTTCTAGAAATGAAGGATAAAAAAACCTATCTATTGTTGTTTTGGAAACCACCAATCAGGGGAACATGATAGAGTGATTGAATCCTAACCGTTCGGTTGGGTTTCTCATACCATATGTGACCATATAATATAAAATATCATTGGTAGGGTTTCTAATTCAATAGTGTTTCCTATTGTAATTGAACTTCCATGTTCAACTCTAAGAGGCTGGGTGGCCCTGTATTCCACTGCCCTTAGGACCCCTTTCCAATAGGACCCAATCAAACTACCAGCTGTCTAAAAGGGTTCCTCTCTCATATCTGAACACCCCTTAACCATGTTATTATACCACCACCATATAGAAACCACCTAACAATACCAAATAGAACCACCCAAACCTCATAGGACCCTCCATAATTGAGTGGGTACTAAAAAATCAAGACCTTGCACGTACAAAGATTGGAGTATAAGGTGTTCTGATCCAATTATAATGTTCCCTATATAGAAACAACCAAGACCACAAAAAAAATTATTTCAATTCTAACCATCCTTAACCATGAACCCCTACTAAACCTGGGACACTCAATAAACCATTAGAACCACCGATTATGGAACATGACCGACACCACTAAAAAAAGGAAATACTTAAGTAAAGTGATCTTACAACACTATAGGATCAATATGGAGTTAGAAATACACTAAAATACTTGATCCACCCATTAATTATACATTTATTGTTTCACATGGGAGTTCCCCATTCACAAATATGGCCATAATTTCCATCAATCATACCAAGATGAAGTAGGGAATTGATTTTGTAATTACACCCGATTCATACACCATTTCCCAATTCTAGACCCATCTATATTCACTATATTCATTAAATCCATACTATACCCCACTTTATGCCCCTAGTCATTTCTAGGTCCTCACTGGGATACATGAATCATGTATCCCAGGTGCTCACTGGGATACTTCATGTATCCCAAGAACTCCCTGGTCTGTGAGTACTAAGAAATGACCAGTTCCTCCCAGGTCTGTTCAAACATTCTATGACAAAGAAATGAAAGGAACTCACTAGTATAGGATACTTCATGTATCACATATACTCCCTGGTTAGTGAGTAACATGAAATGACCAGGTCCACCTAGGTCTGGTCAGAACTGGTTAGACCAAAAAATTACCAGTACTTCCCTGGTCAGTGAGAACCTGTTCCTTTACTGGTGATCACTAATTAGGTTCATTGACTAAACCTGAAAGGACCTGATCAGTGAGCACTTGTGAATGAAGAGAACATACTAAGGTAGCACTACTCTACTTCAAACCACACCATCCAATAAGGTGATTAAGAAGGTGGTGGGACAATTCTAAAATATATCAATCTTCTTCTCAGTCCCTTATCAAGGAGAGAGTAAAGATATTCAAGCATAGAGGAGATCCGATGATGTCACAAGTGACTGAAAAGAAATCCTTATTTAATTTTAGTTGGCCACTTGTTAGTGGGAGACTTCAAGTCAATTGAATCTAATGTCTATGTCAGCCTCCCTTTTAACCCCATCAATTAGGATATGTGAAAAAACATGCATGAGTCAATAATGATCAAGTCATATCAAGCACTGATTAATATTGTTTCATATAGCTAAGACTCTAGATTTCCCTTTTTTAGTGGTATCAACCCCTTAATCACAATTGATACGCTTATCATCATTGATGGATCCTTTCATAGATATCCAATGGTTACCTAATAAAATCTCATATATGAAAACTAAAAAGAACCTAATCATGATATGTTGTGCATGGGAACATTCATCATATTTTTATCCTAATAGTGAGAGAAAGTGGATGGAGACACAACAAATAATACAATTTACTCTACTATATATATTATACCAAGATTGAGAAATGATTTATTATAGTATAGAAGAGTTCCATAAATTTCTTCAACACTTATGTTTTGAACTATTTCCATGATGAGGTTGGAACAAAAAACACCTGATAGACAATAATACTCTTTGATTCAAGACATATCATGATCAAAGAGATTCAATGTCCATTGGAACATCCCATAAAATTTGAGTGGATCAAGATTAGTATTTTTAGTGACTATAACATGAAGTTCCTAAATAGATGAACTTCGATACTTTTGGCATTCACATAATCATTTGACTAACTGCAAAAAATGCAAAATCCACATGAGCCAACCTATCAAACACAGTTTCTTAGCATTGAATCACTGAACTATGAAAATATAATATCATCCTAGGCCCTGTTAATGAAAAAAATTTAACACAATGATTTGTTGAAATGGATTATATGACAATCAAAGAAGGGGAACTACAACTACACTACCAACACCAGTGTATTGTCCATTATAATAACATGATAAATGGGGAATAATAATAAGACTGTGAGTACACCAATGAGTAAAATATGGGTTGGTGAAACACTCGTATCCACATAGAACCGTGACATTGGATTAGATCTATCTCTCCCCAACCCAACCTTTCAGAGCAATAGTTGAGTTAGGCTTAATTCTCTTTGGCCTGCTATATCATTTTTCATTGGGAGTGGTGATTGAGTTACTTCTTTTCACACTATGGGATCAACTATGAGTTTGAGCTGTTTCAATTCATATACTGTATTCGACCACCAATCCGGTGAATGGAAGACCCATAGAGAAATTCTAGGTATATTTTATTATTTATAGAAATACCACATGGTCCAAGTATTCCATTTCATAGTGTGTACAATCACTAAGTCCAGAGGTGGTAGTTGACCTGGTCCAAGTATTCCATTTCATAGTGTGCTCACTCACTAATTAATTACTAGGATACATGATTCATGTATTGTATACTTATGAGTGCCTAGTACTCCCAGGATGGGATAGACTAGGGAAGACCTAGGGTTGTGTTGGAGTGGAAATGGGGAGATCAGGTAGGTGTCTCAAGGAATCGAGCCAATGTTGATATACTGGGCCAATGGTGCCTCGTGTTTGATATCTCCATAATGGGTTGACATTGGTGGTGTCTATGGGGTTTCTTGTATGACCCATGACCCCATGCCTATATATCTAGTGGTGTGTATCATAATAAACTTGCAAAAACTAGTACCTAGGTTCAACTATACCACCTAGTAGTTGATTCGAACCTATAGCTCCAATCGATGACTAGCTGATGGCCTTTGCCCTGATGTTATACCCCCAACCCAATGACTCTCAATAAAAAAACCATCTATCATCACACTATTAGAGTATATTACCAAACATTAATGTATTCGTTCTTAAGTGAACATATCCTAATGTTCATTCAGTCTTATTTTCAAACCACCTCATCACGTACAAGTAGTATAATAGGCCATATTGGAGCCCCCATACCTCATACTAAACCTATAAATTTATTTTTTTCAATTTATATACTATTTAAACTCCATTTTAAATTGATTAGAGTGTTTTTTAGTGTACCACTAGGGCCTTCTTATGTGGATGGAAAACAAATATGGCCACAGGTTTCCTTTCTCATCAGGAGTATTAGTAGTGAGATGGTGTGGGGCATTGGATAAATCAATTCCCCATTGTTCAACAGTTCTTATAGGTCAGTTCTATTCCATCTTGGTATCATATATATTGATATTGATATTTTTGGTATAAAATGGAAAATAAAACCTATTCTCATTTAAGGTTGATAATTTGTGCTTATATTACATTGACTATATATCATATATGACACAATCCACCCCAGTTCAACATGCTATGGCTGAAATAGCTTTCCTACATATACCAAAACCCCCAATACCCGCTTTCTCACATTAGAATGATTTTTGGAACACCACTGATGCATGACTATGTGAATGACCACCTTCTATTTGAATGGTGGTTCGACCACCATTTCAATAATAACTATTCCACTTCAAGTTCATTTATTATACTTCGCATGTTGCAATGTGAGATGAGTTTTTCCCACTCTTGTGATAGTAATTGGATAGATTCCTTGTTAGAGTTTAGTCTTTGTGGTATTGTTCATTCCCCTAACTCAGTGTGGTGTCATTTATCTTTCTCCCTTAACACTATATTAAAAAATAGTCATCCTAGTGGAACCTGGTTGAGTTGATAACCTAGAAACAATTCAATTATAAAGAATTTATTTCTATTTGAATCATTATAGTATGGAGTACCCAAATTATATAGTAGACACATATTAATTTCCCTTGATTCAAGGTTGAAACTAGCAGTAAAGGTCCTTTATAATCTCATCCACAAGCACTTATCATCAAATGACAATGCCTTGTGCTACAAGGGCTATTGGATCAACTCATCTTCCTAACCAATGAAAATGATACACGGTGGGAATAAAATACCACCAAACACACATGATTCATTAATAATGTCATATTTTTAGTATTAGGTGCATAAAATATACCCATGGCATGATAATGAATAGTAGTTGTCTACTATAATATTTCCCCACCTTCGATATCAAACCTCATGACCTTTGGCGAGTTCATGGGCCAATAGGGGTCTTATGGTTTTGGGCATTGGGTTCAATCATGTAACTAGTACCTTCATCTTATTGATCAATAACGTACTCTAATATTTGATCTTGAAACACTCGTTTATACCATCTATGTGGTTGTTGATGGAATCTGTGCTCTACTATTGTTGACGCTCCTTTCCGTCACAGAGTCTAACGACTGAAGAAAAGGAAATACCTTAGTCCAAAGTGATTCATCCTTTGAAGAAATATCAAAAATCGACAAAGGGATGAACAAGGAGAACATTTCCCATAGGTCACGCAAGTTCCCTCATGGTCGCGCAAGTACACTTGCGCGCCGCCTAGTGGTCGTGCAAGTACTTGCGCGCTGCCTAGTGGTTGTGCAAGTCTACTTGCACGACGCCTTATGGTCGTGCAAGTCTACTTGCACGACACCTTATGGTCGTGCAAGTGACTTGCGCGACCTAAGTGATAACCACCCGGTAACCGCCCAGGGTCTTCTCCTACCTATAAATAGACCCTGTGGGCCCCCCATTCACAGATGATCTTTTTCCAGAAACTCGGATTGAAGCTCCCGACGCCCAAGTATCTTCTTAAAGATTCCGGAACACTTCTAATGTAATTTCTTACCTAGAACGAAAGATCTAAAGAGAAGGAGGAAGGCCTAAGTGTTGAAACTCATCAACACTTGCGCGCCTGAGTGGTCAGCCCTTAAGGTAAGTGACCACACTTGCGCACCGCCTTATTCCTTCAATAGAACTTGCGTGTCCCTTTTCTGGAAGAACCTCAAGAGGATTCTAAAGGTTCTAATAAAGAGTCGCTCAAGTATTCTAATGCTGGTTGAAAATCGCGCAAGTACCCCACATGTCGCACAGGTATACCTGCACGACCAATACTTGCGCGCCCACGTAAGACTTGCGTGCTTTTTAAGACTTGCGTGTAGAGACCCGAAGCCTAACGTACATGAACATTACATTACTTTTGCGGAATACTTAATACATAACAAAAATACACACACAAGGATCGTAATAGTTTAGTGTCTTTGGAAACTCGGAACGTAATCTTCTAATCCTGATGAAAGATCTTCAAAATCTTCCATAAAGATCTTCCTTTTTTTTTTACCTAAAACCTTTCTTTATATCCTGGGGAAAAGAAAACATAAAAGTGTGAGCTCAAATGCTCAGTAAGGGTAAACAAAAGAAATATCAATCACATAATTTTCATAAGAACATAACATTTTTGGAAATCTTAACCTGCAAAAGAGAGCATAATTTCATAACATGGGATAAATCATAGTAGTGAAAATGAAACCATAACTTAAAACATTACTCATTGTGGCATACACACATAATCATAGAGAATCATTTCTTGTTAGTCAAGACTCATTTCCAAGACTATCTTAGTGGACAAAGTCCCTTTCTGAATCGAGTAATCCTCGTTTCAGTCCTGTTTCACTGAACCGGTATAACCTACCATTCCAGCCATGTCTATCTCATGAGATATGAAATCTTTACCCAATGCATTGGAGGGAGATATAGGTCCCACCCATCTCTTAATGAATCCTTTCTTATGTGTGCCACAAAATCATAAATCATACATCATTGCATAACCCATGTAATAAAAATGGGATTCTTAAAACAACATGACATCATAAAACCATTCATATAAGATAAAGGAATTCATAAACATAATTCCATCACAACATAGTCAAATCAATGTAAAAATATGGATAGAAACAGAACCCTTTATTATCTTAGATGGAAAATAATTTTGATAAAATACTTGAAATGAATTCTTGAGGAAAATATCCTTTCTTCTTCAAAATCAATTTCTTTTCACAAAACATCATGCAATTTTAAAAGAAAGAGATTTTATTAAAAATAGTCATGAAATCTTTTGGAGTAAGCTTTATGAAAATAAGGCTTTATAAAAACCGTAAAAATCCGTTCATGCCGTTTAAGTTAAAAAAAAACATTCTTCGTACTTTTGTCGGAAAAGTCAAAAAGTACCTCGTATGAAAAAGCGACAAAAGATTCCTTTCATATTCTTTACAAAAAACTCACCGAAGAGTAAAATTGGATTTAAACTATTGTAAGTGGATGGAAACAATATTACATATTGAAGGAACATGGATGTGGATGATAAAATACACCCCAGTAAATACTTACGAATAAACAATCTCGGATAAAAATGACATTGTGATATTTCCCTTACCTTAGGTCCGATTTGCTTCGTAAGTGTCCGAACCTCCTGTATAATGATTTAAATAATGTCATTGACTTATTACAGAATCATATTCATTGTTATGATATCATATATGGTTCACTTATGACATTATATTACACGTTCTTTTGTAACTTCCATGTTAAAGAAGCGTTTTGGGTAAAATCGTTTCATTTATCGTAGGTGTTTTGACTTGTTGTTCTTGACATTATTATTACTTATATCATGATTTACTTACTTCCAGAATATAAAATATGATTTATATATCATATATATTCAGTATATATATATATATAATAGGTAGATAAATGAAATGAAAAACACCGTTCATGGAGACGGTAGTCCGTACGTACGCATGAACGTTGTTTTCCTTTCCTTATTGTCTTGAATGGAAGTAAGTAGGTGACATACATATTTATATATATAAATAAATCCAGTAGCTTTATAATGTCATCTATTTCATTATTATTTCTTATATATACTTTATAATCATTCTTAAATGGTTAACATGGAGAATGAATCTCATCGCGTCGTGGAGACGGTAGTCCGTACGTACGCACAAGCGATGATATCATTTCCATAAATATTGAAATGAATTGGAGTGGATTATACAATATATCAGAATCAATATGATGTTGTAATAACTATGTATAGTTATTCTTTACACCATTATACCCATCCATGTAAGGTGGTGGTGGAAAATAGATTACACCACGGCGTGGAGATGGTATTCCGTACGTACGCACGCGCGGTGATTTCTTTTTCCGTAGGATGGATAGATGGTGAAATAGGGTTGTTTCATACTTATAATAACATATCAGTATATGAGTGATACTGATGTTATTACTTCATAATGAAACAACCTAAGAAGAAGAAGTGGAAGAAGAAATAAAGATGAAAGAATTGGTAACGGTAATTACCTCTTCTTTGAAGTGCCTCTTTGAGACCTCCTCTTAGGGCACTAGAATTGGTCTTTGAGTAAGACCAGAACCTCTAGGATGTTGCTAGGGAAGTGGAGAAGAGATTTTGGCAGGGGTTGGACGAGCTTGAGTGCTCAAATTGGTGTGAGGAGGAAGGGGAGGAGGTGTCCTTTTATAGGGGAGGAGAGGGGCACCTTAGGAATTCTTAAAAATATTAATTTATAATAAATCTAACCCCACTTAAAAACCTCCAAAAATGACTCATATTTGAAGATTAGATGAGATAGGGTTGTAATCTCATCAACCAATAAAATTTAGACATGTTTGGATATTATTTTAAACCTTATCAATTAGATTTAACTCTAAGTTAAATAATTTAACTTTTACCGTGTCTTTTGTTTTCTTTCACTATATGGTTAATACACTTACTATAACATGCCAAACGAACCCCAAATTGTTTATTATTAATATATATATCCTTATCTAAGTCATTTGGCCGAACCTTAGATTTTTAGGAATAAAATAACAATTAGTAATATAATATTTGATTTAAAAACTATTTTGTGTCAATTTTGACACTATTTGATATATGATTTTTGTGAAAGTCATAACAGAATTAAATGTTCGAACCAAGTTGATTAAATCAACATTAATATATAATAGTAACCTAGAAAATTAGTGGAATTCATAAAAAGTCTCAAATTACATTTATTTTGGTGTTTATAACATCAATTATGTCAATATTTCATTAACAAGATAATTACTGCATCATCTTTGTGTCATAAATAAATTAATTTATTTGATGTCTAAAAATTACAAATAAAATACCATCATGTAGTAAATCTTTTTAGCTTTCTAATTAATATTTACAATCGAATTTATCTTATGTATAACCCCATATTAAAAATGATTTACTTATTAAACTTTGATTTTAACTATTTTAACCCTTCTTTAAATAAATTAATAATAAATGTCCTAATCTAATCCAAGTGGGCCTAAATGGTCATATTTTATTCCTAAGTTTGTTTTTGGTCGAATTACACTTTTCCAATAGAATTAGGACATGTGTTAGGGTAATATTAATATCATATTTACCCTTAGTTACCCTATTTACTATTAACCTCGGTAAAAAAGTAAAAAGTTACTATTCACCAAAAAATTATTTTCATCTCATTGAACCACATTTTAGTCCTTGATATTAACCGTGTCTCTCGGGTTTTCGAAATTCCATTCACAGAAGCGGTAAAATTAAGTTTTATGCAAAATTCAGTTTTTAACCTACCACTTAGTAGTTTCACTATTAATCAAAAATTGATGTTTTTCAGAACAATGCCAAAATTTCATCCCAAGCTATATTTCATATTCCGAATTCAAAAATGAAGTCTATTTTACCAAATTCATAACATAAAAGTTGCATTAATTAATTTTATAATTAAATCCCGCTGTTAAAACAAATAGCGTGTTTTTAAGAAACAATATCTATCAAAAGATTGACACTTGTTTATGTCTAGTTTAAATGTGAAACTACATCCAATGACCAACATTGTATTAAATTGTAAAAATATATTCTAAATATACTTTAAAAACACTCAAATTAATGATTTATCACTATTAATTATTTCGATTAAAAAAGTTGTTTTTAATTATAATTTAGTAATTTTCACTATTCATCAGAATATGAAAGTTATCCGAAAAGTACCAAAATTTCACCTTAGGCTAAATTCGATACTCCGAATCCAAAAATAAAGTTCATTTTGAAAAATAAGATTTACTGGATTTCAAAAAGTGGTTATTACTATTCATAACGGCTAGTTTTAATAATATTTTTATAGCATATCGTTGTTTAGTGAAACTCGGTATTGCGTACTACACACGCTATCGAGGAAGGTCGTGATTGCGTGTAATGCAAGTCAAGTCAAGGATGTGTGTTGTGCAAGCTCCTTTTGGTGTAGCATACAACACAAGACATTAATAAAATTAAAAGAATATTTTTTTATAAAATCTTGGGCTGTTACATTGCGTGCCCCTAACTTTTTTGGGTGCCCATTTTGCCCATTTTACCCCTCTTAAGCCATTTCTCCTTTCCTATTCAAGATTCAGTCTTCAAGATACTCTTCAAAGCCATTTATGGCATGATTTCTTGATTTGACTTCCTTATTTGAAAGGAATTTTGTGGAATATCTCTCAAAACATAGTGATTTATACATCTTTATGTCACCAAAGATTGAGAGTTCATTCATTCAACCTCATCCTTTAATATGAGAGAATCCTTAACTTGGTTCTCCTTTTCAGGAATAATCCCCAGTTATAAGTCCTTTAATCTGGGCATCTTCCTCAGGATTAAGCCCCAAATTCTTAAAGTTCCCAAACTTGGGCATCCTCCTCAGGAGTAAGCCCCAAACCTTAATTCCTTAACTTGGGCCTCCTTTTCAAGAGTAAGTCCCAATTCTAATCCTTTAATATGGGAATCCTTCTTAGGAGTAAGCCCCAAGTCCTCTAATATGGGCATCCTTCTTAGGGGTAAGCCCCAATCTCAAATATGGGCATCCTTCTTAGGAGTAAGCCCCAAGTCCTCTAATATGGGCATCCTTCTTAGGAGTAAGCCCCAATCTCAAATATGGGCATCCTTCTTAGGAGTAAGCCCCAATCTCAAATATGGGCATCCTTTTCAGGAGTAAGCCCCAAACCTTAATCTCATAACCTGGGTCTCCATTTCAGGAATAAGTCCCAGTTATAATCTTGGGCTTCCTTTTCAGGAGTAAGCCCCAAGTCCCCTAACCTGGGCCTCCTTTTTAGGAATAAGTCCCAGTTATAATTATGGGCATCCTCTTTAGAAGTAAGCCCCAAGTCCCTTAATTTCTCTTTAACCAGTCCTAATTTTCGTTTGATCTGGGATTCCTTCTCAGGAGTAAAACCCAATTATCAATCCTCTCCTAATTTGGGTTTCCTTTTCAGAAATAAGTCCCAAGTTAGAGTGTTCAAATCTCCATAAAGCATATATACCTTTATGGACCCTGTTCTTGGATTTTATCCTTAAAGTAAACCCTAAACTTCATTCATCTGGGCAGTCATACATACATAAGCCCCAAACCATTTCTTATGATTGCATCTTTCATGGCACAATTGTCTAAATTTTACCAATACCTCTTTTTTCTCACACCAAGCATGACTCACATGAGCTTAGAGTGTAAAAGTAATTATGACATCCTTCTTTGAGCCATCAATCCTAAACGTCATACTCCCTTACTCAAACTACGTGGGTTCTGATTCCTTTTCCAGAACAAAGGATACGTAGGTAGCCCATTTATGGGTTCGATCCCAACTCTGAAATAATCCATGTCCTTCTGAATGAAAATAAACTTCAAGTGCCCCACTGAGTGGCTTTAAAACCAGTCTAGTCATCATAATGACCAAGATACTTTTATATAAATGTTTTGAAGGATACCATTGACCAAGAATCTCTAAATAGATACAGATGATTCTCTATTGATGAAGAACCTCGAATACATATAAAAGATTCTCTAAATTTCTTACATATTTAATCATTGATTGTTAAAACTAAAGGAAAGCTCATTTTATACTTGGTAATGTAATAAGGATTCACGAACATAACTTAAATCTATAAAGAGAGTCCCGGAGTAGACAATAATTCCCCTCAAAAAGGTGTGATGAGTCTGACCTCCCATCCTCTCGACCAATGAAAATTCCTAAGCCTCATCAGTCCACAAGCTAATGAGCGCCTACCTTTGGAAAGTAGGTCCAAATGGATGTGGAATCATTGGATGTTTCTGGTTCTACGAACAAACCTGCTAGAAACCGATCAGAACATTTGAATCTCCCATCCAGGAGGTCATCCCCGAATTCCGTGCGAAACAACTATGCAATCATATTGGCCAGCTCCTCGAGCTCCTACATCGTTTCATAGGAATATAGTTTTAATGAATTGTTACAAACTAGATAGCTATTGCATCCCCTATATCATGATTGTGGTGGTGTGGGTTCATACCATTGGTTTTTTCTAATTGATACTAGATTTTGGAAGTCTTGATCCACTGTGGTCTGTATTAAACCGCTTCACTTCCATGGAAGTTTTGATGGATGGTCCCCTTCATCCTACTGGTTGGTCGAGATATGACTCTATAGTGACTAGGTGAGATACGAGAAGTTAACAATGGCCAATGAGTTAAATAAAAAAACAATCAACATCAAAGAATACTTACTCACTCCCCATTAACTTTTCTTTGGTTTGGGGAATGTGCTGGGAGCCTGTCTGCTACCTCAAAAACTAATCATAGAAAAACAACAAGGTGGTGGCCTTATAAAACATTTGAATTCCATTATATAGAAATTTAATCCATGGTGTGGTGTGGGATTTGAGATGTAATTCCATCAATGATACTCCTATAGGGACTACCAAGATGAAGTTATATCATCAACACTCGAGTGTACTAGTGCATCAAAAGGATGGAATAACCCCTATCTCCATAAGACCCTCATAGAATGGGGGTTGGGTATGGTAGGAGTTGAACCTGTGACCATCGGGTTATAATCCCAATGCTCTACCAGCTAAGCTACTATAACGACCCATACTTTACATACATTGTCATTACTTCAAAATTGAAGCACACTTATTACAACATATAACAAAAACCAGGAAATGACCGTATAGGTATAGTGTCTTTAGAAACTGGGAAACATAAACAACTGGTTCATAAAGCATCTACTTTTCCTCCCATTTATTTCATCATATCTAGAGTCCCTTTTTGGCATATTCTACTTAATAACCTTCTTCCTGTCCTGGGGAAATAAAACATACAAAAGGGTGATCTCAAATGCTCAGTAAGGGTAAACAAAAGAAATATCAATCACATCATATACATAAGCACATAACTTTTGGAAATCTTAACCTACAAAAGAGATCATAATTTCATAACATGGGATAAATCATAGAAGTGAAATTTAATCCCAATAATCATAACTTAAAACATGAAACTTTGTGGCATACACACAAAATCATAGAGAATCATTTCTTGTTAGTCAAGACTCATTGCCAAGACTATCTTAGTGGACAAAGTCCATTTCTGAACCGAGTTCACTCCTCGTTTCAGTCCTGTTTCACTGAACCGGTATAACCTACCATTCCAGCCATGTCTATCTCATGAGATATAAAATCTTTACCCAATTCATTGGAGGGAGATATAGGTCCCACCCATCTCATAATGATACCATTCTTATGTGTGCCACAAAATCATAAATCATACATCATTGCATAACCCATGTAATAAAAATGGGAATCTTAAACGTCATGACATCATAAAACAATTCATATAAGATAAAGGAATTCATAAAAATAATTCCATCACAATATAATAAAATCAATGTAATAATAGGGATAAAAACAGAACCCTTTATTATCTTATATGGAAGATAATTTTGATAAAACACTTGAACTCCATTCTTGAGGAAAATATCCTTTCTACTTCAAAAACATTTTTCCTTTCTTAACATGTCATAAAATTTTAAACTAAAATAAGTTGATTAAAAATAAACTTGAAAACTTGTAAAGGAAGCTTCTTGGAAATAATGTTTTAAAAATCCATTCATGCCGTATAAGTTAAAAACATTCTTCTCGTACTTTTGTCGGAAAAGTCAAAAAGTACCTCGTACGAAAAAAGACAAAAGATTCCTTTCATATATTTTACTAAAAACTCACCGAAGGGTAAAATTGGATTTAAAAAATTTTAGGTGGATGGAAATAATATTACATATTGAGGAAACATGGATGTGGATGATAAAATACACCCCCATAAATTTCAAAGTATAAACAATCTCGGATAAAAATGAGATTGTGATATTTCCCTTACGTTAGGTCCGTTATGCTTTGTACGTGTCTGAAACTCCTGTATAATGATTTAAATAATGTTATTGACTTATTACAGAATCATAATTATTTTTATGATATCATATATGGTCATATTCTTAGCTTCTTAGTATTAATATTTCATTGCTACTTGTTATTCAGGTGTTTATAACTTTTTGTTCTTATGTGTGTTTTGTCGAATAAATTCTTATTCTTCTCTTTAGGTTATAGATACCTCATTTCCAGAATGGTATTAGTGTAATATATATCATATTCATTCATTCAATTCATTTATATAATCATTATGAAATGAAGATCATGTAGAATGAATCGCATCACATCGTGGAGACGGTATTCCGTACGTACGCACGAGCGATGATATCGTTCCCATGATCGTGTAATTGTATTGGAGTGTATGTATACTATTTCAGAATCAATATCACTTTATAATAGTCATATATAGTCATTATTTACACCATTATACCCATAAAAGTAAGGTGGTGGTGGAAAATAGATTACACCACGGCGTGGAGATGGTATTCCGTACGTACGCACGCGCGATGATTTCTTTTTTCGTAGGATGGATAGATGGTGAAATAGGGTTGTTTCATACTTATAATAACATATCAGTATATTAGTGATACTGGTGTTATTATTTAATAATGAAACAACTAAATAAGAAGAAGTGGAAGAAGAAATAAAGATGAAAGAATCGGTAACGGACATTACCTCTTCTTTGAAGTGCTTCTTTGAGACCTTCTTTTAGGGTACTAAAATTGGTCTTTGAAGAAGACCAGGACCTCTAGGATGTCTCTAGGGAAGTTGATAGGAGAAAGTTTCAGGGTTTGGCCGAGCTTGAAGGCTCAAAGTGGTGTGTGGAAGAGGGGGAGGAGGTGCCCTTTTATAAGGGAGGAGAGGGGCACCTTTGGAATAACTAAAAATATTATTTTATTATAAAGTCAAATTCGGTTTTTAATAGATCCAAATTGATATATTTCAAAGATAAGGTGGGTAGGGGTCGAAATAATCTCATACAATAGAATTTAGACAAGTTTAGGTATCAATTTTAACCTTATCATTTAGATTTAACTTTAAGTTAGATAATTTAACTTTTACCGTGTCTTCTTGTTTTCTTATACTATAAGGTTAATAAACTTACTATATCAAGCCAAACGAACCCCAAGTTGTTTATTATTAATATATATAACCATATATAAGTCATTTGGCCGAACCTTATATTTTTAAGAATAAAATAAAAATTAATAATATAATATTTGTTTTAAAAACTATTTTATGTCAATTTTGACACTATTTAGTAATTGATTTTTGTGAAAATCATAACAAAATTATTAATTCGAACAAAGTTACTTAAATCAATACTAACATTTCATATTAATCTATAAAATTAGTGTAATTCATAAAAAGTCTCAAATTACATTTATTTTGGTGTTTATAACTTTAATTATGTCAATATTTCATTAATAATAAAATTACTGCATCATCTTTGTGTCATAAATAAATTAAATTATTTAATGTCTAAAAATTACAAATAAAATACCATTATGTAGGAAATATTATTAGCTTTCTAATTAATATTTATAGTCTAATTTATCTTATGTATAACCCCATATTAAAAATGATTTACTTATTAAACTTTGATTTTAACTATTTTAACCCTTCTTTAAATAAATTAATAATAAATGTCCTAATCTAATTCAAGTGGGCCCAAATGGTCATATTTTATTCCTAAGTTTGTTTTTGGTCGAATCACACTTGTCCAATAGAATTAGGACATGTGTTAGGGTAATAATAATATCATTTTTACCCTTAATTACCCTATTTACTTTTAACCGTGGTAAAAAAAAGTAAAAAGTTACTATTCACCAAAAAATTATTTTCATCTCATTGAACCAAATTTTACTTACTGACATCAACCGTGTCTCTCGGATTTTCGAAATTCCACTCACAGAAGCGGTAAAATTAAGTTTTATGAAAAATTCAGTTTTTTAACTACCACTTAGTGGTTTCACTATTCATCAAAAATTGAACGTTTTCGGAAAAATACCAAAATTTCACCCTAGGCTAATTCCGATATTCCGAATCCAAAAATGAAGTCCATTTTGAAAAATAAAATTTATAAAATTTCAAAAAGTGGTTATTACTATTCATAACGACTAGTTTTAATAATATTTTATTAGCATATCATTGTTTAGTGAAACTCAGTATTGCGTACGACGCAAGCTATCGAGGAAGGTTGCAATTTCATGTAAAGCAAGACAAGAAAGTGTTGTGTGTAGAAAAATATTCCTTTGATGATTTATATAACATAAAAGTCTCGGGTGTTACATTCTACCCCCCTTAAAATGAATTTCGCCCTCGAAATTCGTTACCTTGTAACAAACAGATGAGGATACCTCTCCCTCATCATATCCTCAAGCTACCATGTAGCTTCTTCTAATTGGTGGTTCCTCCATAAAACTTTCACCAATCGAGTGGTCTTGTTTCGTAGGACTTTTTCGCTATGATCCAGAATCTCTATCGGTTGTTCTTCATAAGAAAGATCTTGCTCCAACGGTACAACTTCTGAGCTGAGTACATGTGAAGGATCAGGTATGTACTTTCTCAGGAGAGATACATGGAACACATCGTGAACTTGAGAGAGATTCGGTGGAAGCTCCAATCAGTAAGCTACCTTTCCAACACGATCCAGTATTTCGAAAGGACCGATATATCTAGGGATCAACTTCCCCTTCTTTCCAAATCTCATAACCCTCTTCTAGGGAGATATTCGTAAGAACACTTTATCACCCACTTAAAACTCTAGGTCTTTTCTTCGGTTGTCGGCATAACTTTTCTGTCGACTCTGAGCTGCTCTTATGTGTTGTTGAATAGATCTGACCTTTTTTGCCGTTTCATCAACGAGATCAGGTCCTAATAGCTTTCTTTCCCCAACTTCATCCCAGCAAGTTGGAGTCCTGCATTTCTTTCCATAGAGAGCTTCATAAGGATCCATATGAATACTGGAGTGAAAGCTATTATTAAAAGAAAATTCCACCAAAGGTAGGTGTTGATCCCAACCACCTTTGAAATCCATAGAGCAAGCTCTCAACATATCTTCTAGAGTTTGAATTGTTCTCTCAGACTGACCGTCTGTCTGAGGATGATAAGCAGTGCTGAAACTCAACTCTGTATCCAGAGTATGCTGAAGACTTCTCCAGAACTTCGAGGTAAATCTCGAATCCTGATCAGATATAATAGAAAGTGGTACTCCATGCAATCTTACCACTTCCTTTACATATATCCTGGCAAGCTGATCCAGAGAGAAATCCTCTCTAATAGCAATGAAGTGTGCAGAATTTGTAAGATGATCAACTATGACCCAGATAGCATTATTGCCTTTGGATGTTTTAGGAAGTCCTGTGACAAAGTCCATAGTGATGTTTTCCCATTTCCATTCGGGTATGGGTAATGGTTGTAACACCCCCTTAGACTTCTATCTCTCAGCTTTAACTTGCTGACAAACCAAGCATCAAGAGACATATTCAGCAACATCTCTTTTCATGCCATCCCACCAGAAGTACTCTTTCAGGTCCCTATACATCTTCGTGCTTCCAGGATGAAAAGAGAATGAAGAACTATGAGCCTCATCCAGTAGCTCCTTCTTTAATTCGGGGATGGGAGGAACACAAACCCGATTCCTGAACTTTATTATCCCATCACAATCAAGGTTGAATTCAGGAACATTTCTCACCTTCTTTTGTAACTCGACATCTTCTTTCTGTGCCTCTTTAATCTTCACATGTATAGATGGTTGAACATTCATTTGAGAAAGATACGATTTTTCCCCTTTCGTTATAATTCCAAGATCCATATTTTGTAAATCCATAAATATTGGATCTTTTGTGATCCTCATCATGGATAGACTGGCATGGTCTTGTCGACTTAATGCATCTGCCACCTTGTTTGCTTTCCCAGGGTGGTAATAGATTGAGCAGTCATAATCCTTAATCAGATCCAACCATCTTCTTTGACGCATATTCAGCTCCTTTTGTGTGAAAATATACTTTAAACTTTTATGATCAGTATAAATATCACACCTTTCACCATAAAGGTAATGCCTCCAAATCTTTAATGAAAATATTACCGCAGCTAACTCCAAATCATGAGTTGGGTAATTTTGCTCATGTATTTTCAACTGTCATGAGGTATAAGCTATCGCCATATCATTTTGCATAAGAAAACACCCCAATCCCTTCTTGGATGCATCACTATAGATCACAAACCTTTCTCCACTATAAGGCAGTGTGAGCACAGGTGCACTGGATAACCTTCTTTTCAACTCCTTGAAATTTACTTCACATTCTTCCGTCCAAACAAACCTAACTCCTTTCCGAGTCAACTTGGTGAGTGGATTAGATAATCGTGAAAAATCCTTCACAAAACGTCGATAATATCTATCCAAACCAAGAAAACTTCGGATCTCAGTTACTGTTGTTGGTCTCGACCATCTTTCAATAACCTCTGTTTTTACTAGATCCACAGATATCCCCTCTTTTGAGATTATGTGACCCAAAAATGAAACTTTTTGAAGCCAAAATTCACACTTGGTAAATTTGGCATAAATCTTCTGCTTTCTCAGGGTCTTCAATATAATTCTCAAGTGATCTTCATGTTCTTCCTTGCTCTTTGAATAGACAAGAATATCGTCTATAAAGACTACCAAAAATTGATCAATATAGTCTCTAAAGACTCTATTCATCAGATCCATGAAGATAGTAGGGGCATTAGTAAGACCAAATGGCATCACTACAAATTCATAGTCTCCATACCTTGTACGGAAAGCCGTATTTGGTATATCCTCCCTTTTGACCCTTAATTGATGATACCCTGAACAAAGATCAATCTTGGAAAAGTATTGAGCTCCGCGTAGTTGGTCAAATAGTTCATCAATGCACGGGAGAGGATATTTCTTCTTGATAGTGATCTTGTTAAGTTCTCGATAATCAATGCAGAGTCTCATTGATCCATCTTTCTTCTTAACAAACAGAACAGGTGCTCCACAAGGTGACGCACTGGGGCATATGAATCCCTTATCAAGATTATCTTGGAGTTTCTTCTTCAATTCCTGCAACTCAATTGGGGCCATTCTATAAGGTGTCTTTGAAATAGGCAAAGCACCCAGTACGAGTTCTATTGAAAACTCAACTTCACGATTCGGTGGAAGACCCGGTAATTCCTCCAGAAATACATCATCAAACTCCCGTGCAATGGGAATATTCTTAATCGTGAGTTTCTCACCAACCATTTGAGATAAATAACCTTCATTTAGTGGAATCAATACCCATAAAATGGAAGAAATTTCCACTGGAAGGTTATGTTCATCCTTGCATCGATAGACGATCATAGATTGATCTGGAATATGAAATGTGACTTCCCTTCTTTGGAAATTGATATAATCTCCATGTAGAGAAAGCCAATCCATACCAATAATCACATCAAATTCCACTATAGGAAGGATCACAAGATTTGCAGGAAGAAATTTCCCACAAACTTCAATCGGAGAAGAATTATAAACTTTTGATGCGACTGTTGTACCATTAGGTGTTGTCACAGCTAACTCAACATCTAATTGTTGAGGTAATACGGTGATACCCTTAGAAAATTCTTCAAAAATAAAAGAGTGGGTGGATCCATAATCAAATAAAACATTTGCTACTTTAGAGTGGATGGTAAGTGTACCGTTCACCACATCGTTATCGTACTCCACATCGCTGATATAAATTACATGTGACTTTCCTTTGTCTTTAGCCTTAAGAGTTTGTTGACGTCGACCATCATCATCAACCCTTGGATTTGGGCATTGATTGGAATAATGCCCCATCTCCTTGCACTTGAAACATTGAAGTGTTAGTAGGTTCATTATGTGCATCCCTTCCTTTGTTTGCATCACTAGATATCTTCTTCCCATCATTGTGGTATTCAAATGACCGATGACCTTCCTTTCCACATTTGAAACATTTACTTGTCCCTTTAAGACAACTCCCTCCATGTTTCCTTCAACACTTTGAGCATAAGGGAAGGCTCATCTTCTTTTCAGTGTGCTCTTTAGATTTTCCTTTGAATTCCATTTTCATCTTCTTATCAAACCCATATGACTGATGGGTTACTCCAATCTCCATCTCAACTTTGAGAGCACATCGAACGATTTCCTCGTAGCTATTGAAGTCCCTTATGGATAAGGCCCTTCGAAGACTTGGTTTTAAGCCACTAAAGAATCGATCGATCTTACTCTCAGGTTGGATAATAATACCAGAAGCGTACCTTGAAAGTCTTGTAAAATTTGCTTCATAGGTACCAACAGATTCATCATCCTTTTGCTTCAGTTCAAGAAACTCTTTCTCCATCTTTGTTCGGAGAATATGAGGTAAGTACTTATTGAAAAACAAGTTCTTGAACTCGTCCCATTCCATGGACTCAATTTCATCCCTTTGCCTCGTATTCTTAATAAGATTACACCATTGATCAGCATCACCTTCCAAATGATACACTGCTAAGATGACTTTATCATGCTCAGAACATTGAAGAACTGAAAATATCTTTTCAGTAGTACTAATCCATTGTTCAGAAACTAATGGATCAGTAGACCTGCTGAATGACGGTGGACGCTGTCTCATGAAGGATTCAACAGAATGTTGCTCCTTCCTTTGATCGTTTGGAAGTCCTGTATGATTCATAGCTTGAGAAAGTTGTGTGAGCATGGCTGCAAGATTTTTCATTCCAGCTTCCATAACGTTTGGTTGCTCAGGGGGACAATCATTGCATTGCCCGTCGCATTCCGCATTAACACGGTTCCTTCGGGTTCCAGCCATCGACTAAAACCAAGAAGAATAGTGTGAGCAACACTAATTATAATAGGAAAACCACATAATCAAGAATAAGATTTCACACTTAAGGTCTTATCCTAGGTTATTCATGGCCATTTCTAAAACACTAAGATTGTGTTCTATGCTTAGAATTATCCTTAGGGTTCTTACTAAGGCTTTCACATCCTAGTTTCCAAATGTTGACTATACCTTTCCTCTGATACCAACTATAACGACCCATACTTTACATACATTGTTATTACTTCAAAATTGAAGCACACTTATTACAACATATAACAAAAACCAGGAAAGGACCATATAGGTATAGTGTCTTTAGAAACTGGGAAACATAAACAACTGGTTCATAAAGCATATACTTTGCCTCCCATTTATTTCATCATATCTAGAGTCCCTTTTTGGCATATTCTACTTAATAACCTTCTTCCTGTCCTGGGGAAATAAAACATACAAAAGGGTGAGTTAAAATGCTCAGTAAGGGTAAACAAAAGAAATATCAATCACATCATATACATAAGCACATAACTTTTGGAAATCTTAACCTGCAAAAGAGATCATAATTTTATAACATGGGATAAATCATAGAAGTGAAATGTAATCCCAATAATCATAACTTAAAACATGAAACTTTGTGTCATACACACATAATCATAGAGAATCATTTCTTGTTAGTCAAAACTCATTTCCAAGACTATCTTAGTGGACAAAGTCCATTTCTGAACCGAGTTCACTCCTCGTTTCAGTCCTGTTTCACTGAATCGGTATAACCTACCATTCTAGCCATGTCTATCTCATGAAATATAAAATCTTTACCCAATGCATTGGAGTGAGATATATGTCCCACCCATCTCATAATGATACCATTCTTATGTGTGCCACAAAATCATAAATCATACATCAGTGCATAACCCATGTAATAAAAATGGGAATCTTAAATATCATGACATCATAAAACAATTTAAATAAGATAAAGGAATTCATAAAAATAATTCCATCACAACATAATCAAATCAATGTAATAATAGGGATAAAAACAGAACCCTTTATTATCTTAGATGGAAGATAATTTTGATAAAACACTTGAACTCCATTCTTGAGGAAAATATCCTTTCTACTTCAAAAACATTTTTCCTTTCTTAACATGTCATACAATTTTAAACTAAAATAAGTTGATTAAAAATAAAATTGAAAACTTTTAAAGGAAGCTTCTTGGAAATAATGTTTTAAAAATCCATTCATGCCGTATAATTTAAAAACATTCTTCTCGTACTTTTGTCGGAAAAGTTAAAAAGTACCTCGTACGAAAAACGACAAAAGATTCCTTTCATATCTTTTAATAAAAACTCACAGAAGGGTAAAATTAGATTTAAACAATTTTAGGTGGATTGAAATAATATTACATATTGAGGAAACATGGATTTGGATGATAAAATACACCCCAATAAATTTCAAAGTATAAACAATCTCGGATAAAAATGAGATTGTGATATTTCCCTTACCTTAGGTCCGTTATGCTTTGTACGTGTCCGAAACTCCTGTATAATGATTTAAATAATGTTATTGAACTGTTAAAGAATCATAATTATTTTTATGATATCATATATGGTCATATTCTAAGCTTCTTAGTAGTAATATTTCATTGCTACTTGTTATTCGGGTGTTTATAACTTTTTGTTCTTATGCGTGTTTTGTCGAATAAATTCTTATTCTTCTCTTTAGTTTATAGATACCTCATTTACAGAATGGTATTAGTGTAATATATATCATATTCATTCATTAAATTCATTTATATAATCATTATGAAATGAAGATCATGTAGAACGAATCACATCACATCGTGGAGACGGTATTCCGTACGTACGCACGAGCGATGATATCGTTCCCATGATCGTGTAATTGTATTGGAGTGTATGTATACTATTTTAGAATCAATATCACTTTATAATAGTCATATATAGTCATTATTTACACCATTATACCCATCCAAGTAAGGTGGTGGTGGAAAATAGATTACACCACGGCGTGGAGATGGTATTCCGTACGTACGCACGCGTGGTGATTTCTTTTTCCGTAGGATGGATAGATGGTGAAATAGGGTTGTTTCATACTTACAATAACATATCAGTATATGAGTGATACTGATGTTATTACTTCATAATGAAACAACTAAAGAAGAAGAAGTGGAAGAAGAAATAATGATGAAAGAATCGGTAACGAACATTACCTCTTCTTTGAAGTGCTTCTTTGAGACCTTCTTTTAGGGCACTAAAATTGATCTTTGAAGAAGACCAGGACCTCTAGGATGTCTCTAGGGAAGTGGAGAGGAGAAATTGGCAGGGTTTGGCCGAGCTTGAAGGCTCAAAGTGGTGTGTGGAAGAGGGGGAGGAGGTGCCCTTTTATAAGGGAGGAGAGGGGCACCTTTGGAATAACTAAAAATATTATTTTATTATAAAGTCAAATTCGGTTTTTAATAGCTCCAAATTGATATATTTAGAAGATAATATGGGTAGGGGTCGAAATCCTCTCATACAATAGAATTTAGAAAAGTTTAGGTATCAATTGTAACCTTATCATTTAGATTTAACTTTAAGTTAGATAATTTAACTTTTACCGTGTCTTCTTGTTTTCTTATACTATAAGGTTAATAAACTTACTATATCAAGCCAAACGAACCCCAAGTTTTTTATTATTAATATATATAACCTTATCTAAGTCATTTGGCCGAACCTTATATTTTTCGGAATAAAATAACAATTAATAATATAATATTTGTTTTAAAAACTATTTTATGTCAATTTTGACACTATTTAGTAATTGATTTTTTTGAAAATCATAACAGAATTATTAGTTCTAAAAAAGTTACTTAAATAAATACTAACATGTCATATTAATCCATAAAATTAGTGTAATTCATAAAAAGTCTCAAATTAAGTTTATTTTTGTGTTTATAACTTTAATTATGTCAATATTTCATTAATAAGATAATTACTGCATCATCTTTGTGTCATAAATAAATTAAATTATTTAATGTCTAAAAATTACAAATAAAATACCATTATGTAGGAAATATTTTTATCTTTCTAATTAATATTTATAGTCGAATTTATCTTATATATAACCCCATATTAAAAATGATTTACTTATTAAACTTTGATTTTAACTATTTTAACCCTTCTTTAAATAAATTAATAATAAATATCCTAATCTAATCCAAGTGGGCCTAAATGGTCATATTTTATTCCTAAGTTTGTTTTTGGTCGAATTACACTTGTCCAATAGAATTATTACATGTGTTAGGTTAATAATAATATAATTTTTACCCTTAATTACCCTATTTACTTTTAACCGTGGTAAAAAAAGTAAAAAGTTACTATTCAACAAAAAATTATTTTCTTCTCATTGAACCACATTTTACTTACTGACATCAACCATGTCTCTCTGATTTTCAAAATTCCACTCACAGAAGTGGTAAAATTAAGTTTTATGAAAAACTCAGTTTTTTAACTACCGCTTAGTGGTTTCACTATTCATCAAAAATTGAACATTTTCAGAAAAATACCAAAATTTTATCCTAGGCTAATTTAGATATTCCGAATCCAAAAATGAAGTCCATTTTGAAAAATAAAATTTATAAAATTTCAAAAAGTGGTTATTACTATTCACAAGGGCTAGTTTTAATAATATTTTATTAGCATATCATTGTTTAGTGAAACTCGGTATTGCGTACGACACAAGCTATCGAGGAAGGTTGAGATTTAGTGTAAAGCAAGCCAAGAAAGTGTTGTGTGTAGAAAAGGATTCCTTTGATGATTTATATAACATAAAAGTATCGGGTGTTACAGCTACACACCCAGGTCACCATGGGGAACTAGGTGTCTAGGTAGTATGACATAGGAAAGCTATGGAAAACCATATAAAACTATTCCCATATGGACCCTTGGTAGTGTGGTGGAATAAATGGAATAGAATCATGTTCTATTGGAACCAATCAAACCATTTCAAGCTCAAAACTTTTTTGTTTTATCGATCATTATCAATCTTTTTTGATTAAAAATACAAAAATATAATGATTACATTGGTGATTCGGTATTCCCAGATGGAATCCATGGTCCCTTCAACCGTGGTTTCCTTGTTGGCCAACATAATAGACCTCTTTCTGAACCACCTTGATCTATTTCACCCACCATTCACCCATGATTTCTACATGGTATGATGATTTGGATTCCTCATTCCCATAGTTGTAGATTGTCGACCCCAAGTCTCAATGCCATTGTTTCCATTAAGTGGGCTCAAGACAATTGATTGGACTCCATCCCAAACACTCCACCCATAATACAATGCCCACATAGTCTAGTAGTAGTTGAAATGGAAGTATATCATATGAAAACAACCATTGCTCTGAGCCTCATCCTTTTGTTCATTGATATGGGAGAAAAGTCGACCAACTTTTTCATTCCAGTCACTCAATCAGAGCAGCCAATGGTTTGAAAAAATATATACTCTAATATTATGAACTGGATTGGGGTTCACTTCTTGAGTGCACTATCAGAGAAACCTCTATTAGTTCCACAGGGAAGATAATCCCTCTGATACCATTTATGTCCAATCACTTTGACGTTAGGATGGGATTGATGATCTCATCTAATGAGTATAACAGAGAAAAGTAAAAGATAAAAATGATCATCAGTATGATACTAGATAAGATAGTTTGAAGAAACTAGAGAGTAGTTCCATGAACAATCTCTTCGTTTGGTAGTCCCATGGTAAAGGGAAACATCCATAACACTTGAACCAACATATATGAAACAAACCCCAATATCAGAAATTGGAAGTGACATATATCTTTATATAACTCAATGATCTCTTACATGATTAGTGTGGCTCCCTCTTAAGAACCTAATTTTAATATATGAGATGCATCACAAATAGTACCTAGTTTGGTGACATTGATGTTAATTTTTTTATAGTGTAAATAGAGAAAGGTTTCCAATCACTATTGGATCATTTCACCTATACATATCAAATCATACTGTTCTTCCACTAGTAATGGGGTTGATTTTTCCATTTACTATCCTTGATTCCAGAAGGGGATGAATTTGAGGTGTACATAGTAAGATGATTCAATTTTTTTTATTATCATTCCATTATACCTGGGATACATGAAGTATCCTAGAATAGGGAGGACCTATGATATATGAAGTATCCCAGTGAGTGATAGGTAATTTCTTGGTCTAACCAGGCCTTACTAGACTAGGGAGGTCTTAGTCATTTTATGGTACTCACTAACTAGGGAGTTCTTGTGATACATGAATTATCATATCCCAGTGAGTTACTAGTCATTTCTTGGTCTAAATAGGTCCAAACTGACTTGGGAGGACCTGATCATTTACCAGTTCTCACTGACCAAGGAGTTCCTGGGATATGTGAAGTATCACAGTGATCACTTAGGATACACGATTCTTGTATTGTATCCCAATGAAGACCTGGTCATTCCTAGTGATCCCATAACCCCCATAGGAATTTACAACTCAATACCTTTCATGATATGATTATTATAGTTGACCATACTTGAAACCCCCATGGTTTTTCTATCTATGTTGACTCATTTAGTGGGAATTTTTAGGTCAAATCACCCTTAAGTGTTCCACACCCATCACTATCAATCACATACATCACAACTTAGAGTTGAGACATCATAACTACAAAGTATTAGTGTAGAGTACTGAAGAACCTCCTTTGTATTCCATCCTCATTGAGCATGGTATTTTAGAGAATTCACAAAACCCATACCATATTTTTTCAATCATTTCACTCACCCTTGAAGTCACTATGTCATCAAGATAGAATCCTTTGATGAGAGTTTGCAGTTTATCATGGATTCCATGATAAGTAACCTTAAAATAGTCCTTAATCAATATAATATAGGTATTAGAGGGAATATCATCATAGTTGGTATAATAGAGGTATTAGAGGTGGTAGTGATTCTTTCACTAAGACAAAAAATATATCCTTGAGTATCAGATCATTCACTACAGCATTGTAGTCATATATTGAGCTATCTAGTTTCTTTGACTGTAGGTAGATTCCTCCAGTGATCCACAAATCCAATGATCATTCCTTACAAAGGGGTTGAATTAATAAGACCTTTTATTCTATATTATATCTATCTAGTCAACCAATTAATTGATTTCGTATAATAAGTGATAAATTTCCTTCTTTACCGCGAGCGTGAACCCAATGATCCTATCCATATTGAAAGGAAAACCATCTGTGAGACAACATGTGTTTTCTATATCATATTAATCTATTAGATAAATAAGTATTTGATCAAATAAACCATTTAATACTACATATAGTACATGTAATTTTTGTTTAATATCCAGTGGATGATGTAGTGGTTGTTTTAGAACTTCTCCAATCCGATTACCTTGATTGGGAATATCTTGAGTCACTTAATCCAGGTATAAACCAAATTGAGCAAGAGATTCCAATTCTTGATATTGTTCCAATTATAGGTTTTAAGATTGAATACTTGTTTCATAGATTTCACTTGAGTGGATGATCCAACTCAACTGATCGATAATCCAACGTTGATTGTTTGGAACCTATCTCAATAAAAGAGCTTCATGTCTGAATAGAGTTTTATATCAGTAATTGGGATCACATTGGTGGGAATATAGGTCGAGATTTCCCCCACTAGTGTTTTTATAATGGGAATGGTTTTCAAGATACCCATATTTATATTTTATTATTGTTTAAATGCTCATTATAATAACTAGGAATGTAAATTAAAAACATCTTTTGAGAATGTCTCAAAACCTGATGGTCAGTGTTACAATAATGCCATTTTTCGATACATAACTTAATGTCTTTAAATATCAACATATATGATCACAATGTGAATTCCATGATCGTTGAAATATTCCCCCATTTCACACCTGGAATATGGTCCAATAAATTGATGTGGAGAGGGTTTTGAAGTAGTAGGAACCACTAGAATGGAATACCCCACACTGGAAGAGTCTGAGAGTAATTGAAAGACTTGTGAAACCATTTAGAATTTCTATCATATAGCTACATAGAAACAATATATATTTTCCAATTCCCAAGTGGTGGTGTTCAGTTTCTTTTGGGAAACTATGGTATCAACCCTAACGCTGTTTTTCCCTATTTTTTGATCCCTAATGACAAGTTCTCATTGCCCATTCCCAATAGGCATTAGCCTATCCACCGCTTTGAGACCAGTCTGCATTGTCTCATAAACTGTTTGAAATTCAATAATTCCTATACCTTTCCATTAGACAATCTTGTGTCATATTACCAATGCATGATTAAATTATTTTCAATTTCAATGCACAAAACATCGAAAAAATGACAATATGGCACATCCCTAAGGGAACATCCATGATCTAACCGATGCACGTGAACTGATCTTATTTTCCCATAGTGGTATCTAGCCTTGAAAACACTATACAGACAATATCAAGCTCTAGATTCAATGATATGACTTTCAAACTTCTATAAAACTAGACCATTTTACCACATTTCAATTTATATAACCCATATACACGTGGAATTCCATCCACATAACCCAAGACTAGCCCATTTGTTTCCACCATTTGGGTATACATTGTGTCCAGTAGGTGAATCTGAATCTCTAATATTCTTATTAGTTCAATATAATGGGTTGGTTTGAATATCATGGAACCTTATAAATATATATAACCCTTAACTTTGAGTGATTGTTCAATGAAAATAAATAAAGCTTTACATGTTCCATCCTGGTAACCCCAGGGTGGAGAGTGGTTGATTCTACAAGTACAAGTCAATTCAATGGATAAATACTATTGCGTAAGGTCAAGAATGACTCGAATCAAGAAAAACATGTCCACAATTTAGAATAGGCTATCATTTATGACTAGTGTAACCAAACATGTTCCTATTTTCATTTTAGGTTGTGTTTTTGGTGCCCATGTGGACTATTCCCACCATTCTTCCAATGGTTGGGATCCTATCACAACATTTTTAATGGGTGATATCATACCCATCATCTTGGATATCTAGATCCTATAGACATGGCTATCTAGTGCCTATAGATGATATGGTGGAAAGTTTAGCTGGAATAGTAATGGTGGTTAACCATAGGGATACTAGTACCAATAATGGAGGATTATTTCATCCCCTATCCATTCCTAGGCATGACTACACTCCAATGGGGTGGATTCCATGACCCTGGTAGTTGGATCACTTTAATGAAATGGATCAACCCACTTAAAACCACAACCCCCAACTACCATCTCAATCAAAACACCACTACCTACTTATTTTCTACCAGAACACCCTCCAAAAGGTGACAATGGATACATGGTGGCATCAAAATTTCTTGGAATGGATAAGCGGGGAGTCCTCCCAGATAAGGTAGCACTAAAAAAATTTCATTCATTCCTAATACCAAAACCATTTTCTATGCATTCAAGAAATCCATCATCCAAACCCCATTACCATTTCAATCACTAGAGAGAAGCATTATGTGATTCTACTTCACTTTCAAGAATGGTCCATGTGTTTATTGAACTTCTCCTTACTGTATATAGTAGTTCCATAGGTCATCATTCAAGTACTAAAGTTGAGTTTAAGGATATTATAATCACATAATGCCATTGAAATCATGATATGGAATCAATATACCACTTTTTGATTTGTGATATAGTAGGAAAATGAAGTTTTTGGGAGTTCAAAATTAAGTGTTTGAGTTTCACCAGTTGGAAGGCCATTTTTCCATTGGTGGTTGGCTTTATTCACCTCACTGTACTAGCTTTTCCAAGATCTAAGGTACCCTAGGTATTTTTGTTCTTGGTCAGTTGAACTTTATCTCATACTATATGAACATGTACCTTGTGATTTGGTGGTGGAATTAAAGAGGGTGGGATCTCAAGAGTGCTAGATCCAATCAATCACAACCAACAAAACCATTCCACTGAGCCACCTAAGAATTTATTTTTCCCGATCGATGAGTGGGGAAGTGTCCAACAGAAACCTTCCAAAAAGCACGCATGCACCATTTTAACTATTCCATAAATGCAGTTATTGGACTTGAGTATACTAAGGGGGGGTAACATGACTATTTTTTCCATTGAAGCCAATGGGCAACTTGAATTTGGATTTCCACTCAGTCCAATTCTAGATACCAGACCACTCCCCAAGCACCAACTCTACCCAACCATCAAGGCAACCTCCATCCACTACCATATTGTCTATTATATCATTTATAACATCTCAACTACTAAAAAAATCAATCAATCATACCAAATTACTATTATAACCATCATGATCTTCCAAACTAACCACCCTCAACCTAACCATGACAATTACATGACACCAACCAATCATAGTTATACTACTACTACTAGTCTAGTATAGTACCTCCAAATCCAATTTCTTCACCATAATTTCCATTATTTAACCCTTGAACTATCAACTATCATATGAGGTGATGGTATAATATAGGTAATATTACTTTTAACCCAAAAAAACTTGATGTTGTTGATTTGGAAGATGTATTTTACCCAAGGTTGACCAACCCACAACTCCAATGTGTTCTTGACTAGTTACCATGGATCCAATGCCATTAGCCATCCAAATCTTCTGTGTTTTTCATTTTAGTTGTATTGGATATGGTATAATGTTAATGTATATTTATGTGGTGGTTTGACTCAAGTACCTAAGTGGGGTAGTGGCCCATGAGCTCCAAGATACCTATTAGCTATATATCTGATTCGTATGAATACAATTTCTCCATGATAGCTCCATGATATCTACCACTGGTGAGAAAGATTGAGTTCCAATGGTATAGTTCACATATCACCTATTTTCTCAAGTAATGATCTTATACTAAGTCCAATAATGAGTTTGAGTGGTGTTCTAAGATCCATCTACCAGTGACCACCACCAATAGAGATGGAACCAATAATGTAGTTACACCGTACACTGCCACCTGGGTTCCAACTCACAATGGGTTGACCCCGTGATCAATTACATTACTATCATACTAGGTTATGTACATTTCCATTCTCATAAACTCATGGTAGATAGGAACCAAACTATCTCACAATGTTATAAACCCATCTCACGTATCACCATTTTCAATCGATGAAAAACAAAACCCTTGTGACCAGCTTCCACCCCAGGAGGTGATGAGTCAACGTCAAGGTGAAAAATGAAAATTTGATCTGAGATATTGGGTTTCATATCCATGTTATACTTAATTTACCTATGATCCATTTCATGAGTGCCTAACCACACAGAACTTCTCGGTTTACTATGGTTGTTAGTTCATATTACCTTTTGAATTATCTATACCTACTCGATTTGTTCCATCATACAGTTAGGTGTTGAACACCAATATTCACTTGGTAGAGTTGGGTGTCTTTGTACATTGCACACCACCCATTACTCTTTAGGAGGAATATTCCCTAAATAAACTACAAAACTCACTCTGTTCCCAATACTTGAAATTTAATTGAATGAATAAGCTAATGATCCAAACCACCAATGAAATCACAATAACAATTGTCATCTAGTACACCACCAAGAACACCACCATATAGAGATGATACCAAGACAACTACCCCATGTCCATATTGGAGTAGTGGGAAACCCAAGTGATTTAAACATGGGGGATGAATGGATGAATTGATTTCCACACCTATCCATGAATCGTCGGGAGCCTTTCAAACCAATTTGGATACAATGGTCATTGTTGTGCCTATTGTGTGACTAGTGGGTCAATTCATTTCACTCTTGACTCACTTGAGTTAAAGAATTGGGCATTTAAGGAATGAGTGGCCCCAGATGTTGTGGTATAAATGTTTATAGGAGACCATATCTCTAATACCATCCAAAAAGGCATTTAACTAGATTTATCATGGAGGATAGAATAGTTAAGGTGCATAGAGTCTTACCATTTAGCCATGAGGATCTCAGCATCTGAAGAAAGTGTTCATTAGATTCCATTTTAAATACTGTTGGGAAGTTTGGACACCATTCTTGTAGGTATTTAAATATATGACATGGAATTTCACTACCTTTGGACAATTAGGGTTACTGCCTCCATTTACCACTAGGTCGATACAACTGGGATTGTTTGGTACCCAACTACATTGTCCTTTCAGCACCGAGAAGGTGCCAGAATCTATACGTTTGTCGACCTCTTAGAAGAGTCCTGTGTTTTTAATAAATAGTCACAAAACCCATTTCTTTCTCCCCACATGTTGGATGAATAGACTAGAGGTTATCCAATGAGATAGGTATATCCTCAGTACTATACTCTAATAGTGACACAACTGATGGTTCAAGAACATGTAGAGTCCCTTCCAAATGGGTTTCTCACACGCTAAATAATATACTCTACTTGAGAACCTGTATTAGTTATTGGTATGATCATCTATTTTTTAGATTTATTCAACTCATACATTCACATTTGTTTCTAGTTTATGATTTCCATATCCTAACCACTTCCACCATCAACACTGATAGAACAATTGGAGTGGATTTATCCTAGTCCCATTAATGTGTCCCTTTCCCCCCAAAAAGTATCACATGATGTCTTGAACTACCCCCACCTTTGGAAATACCGTATGGAATAAATGTTAGTGGTATCACTTTTATAATAGTACTGAAAAGTCTTATCCCCCATCATATATATAGTCACGAAGTGGTGTTAATGAATAAGCCATGAAACCAATGATCAGTCACCCTTTGGGCCTCAGGTGATTCTAACCTTTTGATTCCCATTGTGCAACTCAACCCCTATCTACTATATGTATATGTATATGTATATGTATATGTGATTCAAATGTGTGATATCCCAGCCAACCCAATTCTAGGAATGTTGAACAGTAGATACCCACTATTAGAAGAGTACCTAATCCATCTTGGAACCAAACCATTTCATGGGGAATCCTTAATACTCTTATAATAGTCTATCAAAACTATTATAAGAGTATTGATAACCTCCACCCTATTCTATTGTGGCACATGGAAGGGTGATTATTACTCTTCTAATGGTGAACTACCATGGAAGGGATGACTAACCACCACCAACAGGTCCAACATGCATGTTCCACTAGTGCAGAAAACATTTTTTACGTCGGTTTTTAGGCGACGTTAATACGGACGATGTTATAAATAACGTTTTTTACGTCGGTTATTTAAAACCCTACGTAACATCCCTAACATCACGGTGTTTATCACATCGGTTCATATAATAACCGACGTGATAAATATGCGCGGGGGGGGGGGGGGGGGGGGGGGGGGGGGTTATCACGTCGGTTATTTTCTAAACCGACGTGATAAAACGCCTGGGATATCGTTTATCACGTCGGTTATGACATAACCGACGTGATTAACCCTTCCCCGGGCCTATTATCACGTCGGTTTCTTAAATAACCGACGTGATAAAAAGGCCTGGGAAACGTTTTAGCACATCGGTTATCCAATAACCGACGTGGTAAATCGATTCCCAGGCCTTTTAGCACGTCGGTTATATTAAGAACCGACGTGATAAAAGGCCCGGGAACGGTTTATCACGTCGGTTCTCGAAAAAACCGACGTGATAAACCCCTACCGATTTATTTACCACGTCGGTTATAAAATAACCGACGTGAAAGCGATATATTTTTTTTTTAAAATAATTGCACTGCTCTCACCAAAAAGCAACTAGAAACCAAACAACAAAAATAACCATGCCAGCCCTCCCCCAAGCCCCAACTGAACCCCACCCTCATCTATACCCACCTAACAACCTGGCCAGCCCTCCCCCACCACTTTGCAGCCCCACCACAACCCTTGGACACCCCCACCCCTTGGACAGCCCCCCCCCCACCTTCATTTACACCCCCACGACCCCTAGTACAGCCTCAAACACCCATTGGACACCCCTCCCATATCCCTTGGACACCCCCCACCCCTTGGACACCCCACACCCCTTGGACATCCCCCCCACCCTCATTTACACCCCCAAGACCCCTAGTACAGCCTCAAACACCCATTGGACACCCCCCCACACCTTGACAGCCCTCCCAGACCCCTTGGACACCCCCCGACCCCTGGACACCCCCCGAGCCCTTGGACAGCCCCAAACACCCCTTGGACACCCCTCCCATATCCCTTGGACACCCCCCACCCCTTGGACACCCCCACCCCTTGGACAGCCCCCCCCCCCCACCCTCATTTACACCCAACCGGCCCCTTGGACAGAACTCCCAGACACCTTGGACACCACTCCCATATCCCTTGGACACCCCCCACCCCTTGGACACCCCCACCCCTTCGACAGCCCCCCACCCTCATTTACACCCCCAGAACACTAGGACATCCCCAAACACCCCTTGGACACCCCTCCCATATCCCTTGGACACCCCCCACCCCTTGGACACCCCCCACCCCTTGGACAGCCCCCCACCCCCTGGACACCCCCCCTACCCTTGGAAACCTCCCCTACCCCTTGGAAACCCCCCATCCCCTTGGACAGCCCCAAACACCCCTTGGAAACCCCTCCTATATCCCTTGGACACCCCCACCACTTGGACACCCCCCACCCCTTGGACAGCCCCCCCCACCCTCATTTACACCCAACCGACTCCTTGGAAAGCCCCAAACACACCTTGGACACCCCTCCCATATCCCTTGGACACCCCCAAACACCCACCCACCCCCTTGGAACCTCTCCCCCCATACCAAAATCCAGACCAGAAAAACCATCAACAGTAGACCAAAACAAGAAGTAGAGAAAAATTAAACATTCACTTATATAACATTCAAAACTTACACTGTCAACTTCAAAAAAAAAACTAAATCCAACCTAAATGACTGCGAAATACACAATTACATTGACAATATTCAAAATTACATTTTACATTACAAACAACTAAAAGTCAATCAAACCTGTAAAATAATTTGACCACTCCACTTGTAAGTGTTTGATATCTTCAGCAGTAAAGGGTTGAGGGTCATCAAAAAGCTACAAAGGAAAAGGATAGTAGTCAACGTGTATAATGAATAAATCAAATTGAAATATTATGAGAAAGAGGAAATATTACCAGGTCAAAACTCAGAACTGTCCCAGTTGTTATTATTTCATACATAAATCTTAACATGTAATATCCGCATTCGATGATGCCTTGTTGCTCATGACATTTCTGTTTGAATGAGTGTAAATTCAATATATTATTTTTATGTAATAAATCAAAATTTACAAATTATAAATGGATATTTACCTTCGCATGTACATATTTGATCTTGAAATTCCTTTTCTTTGCGCTTTTTCGAAAGTGGACCCATGCCCTGTTAGAAAATAATACGAATGGGGTAAATTTAAAATTCATTATAATATATAAAACTATTGTGAAATTGAAACTTACGTTTCCAATATATTCTTAAAACTTTCTTGCACATCATCATGGAGAGAGCATATCCAATAAAGTTTTTTCTCCCTAGGGCAAAAAACCCCTAACATCCAATGATCCCTGATAAAAGGAAATTTAACGTTAGTGGTTTTTTATGTTAAAAGATAATTAACTCTTTGAGAGGGATGTGTTTCATACCTCTCACAAAAAGGCATCATCCAACACTGTGTGATTACATTCTTTTCAAATCTATCAGCAATATAAAGCATTCTTTGTTCCTCATCCAATGCACATGCTTCAGGGGAAATCAATTGTGGGTCCACGAATCCATATACATCTGTCAGCTCATTCCTCTCACAAATTTTATACATATACCTAATACAAAGAAGACATAAGTATACATTTTTAATAAATATAACGCAAGGAAAAGGTGTTAAGACTTACATGATAAAAATTTGCACCATGTTGATGCCCAACTTATCTCCAGTGACAAACTCCATGATATCAGTTTTCATAATCCCCACACTTAGTTCACGTCCACAGACATGAGCTTCCATTGTAAAGTCATAATGATCCACCAACAAATTTGAATATCTTGACAATTTGTCAAGACTGCTAGTATCTGCATCTGATGTCATAGCTATCTGTCTTTGTTGTTGTCTATACAATATTTCTTTACCTTTGAAGTATTCCTGTAAAAATAAATTGAAAAATATATTAGTTTTCAAATGATAAAACATTAATAAAAATATAAAATAAAAGATATAACATCCATACCTCTATGGTAATGAGTCGAAGAAGTCTGGATGGCCAAAGTAAAAAATGACCGATACTATGTCCAACTGTCGTCACCTCATCTGTAGGTAATGGTATCCGAGCTGATCTATCTATAATATCCTATACAGTGACCCTCTGATTATCTACCTCTAACTGTTGATGATGAACTGTATCTCCTATACAATATACCATCCCATATGCAACTATATGATGTTGAGGATCATCAACATACAACTCACAATAAGTAGGTAGCTGCGGCGGAGGAGGAGGATCAAAAATGGGGTCCGCAGGCTGAGGTGGGGGAGTGGGAGCTACTGGGAGAGGTGGAGTGGGAGCTGCACCCTGAAATTGTCTTTGCAAGTCTGCAAACATAAACTGCACCGATGCTCTAATATTGTCCTCCATTGTCGCATTAATATTATGGACTTCAGCCTCCAAGGATTCTATTTTTTTTATAAACTCCCTCAACGTTAGAAGTTGAGGAACGTGGCAACACTTTTCTTACCGATACACCTGCCGGATATCCTCTTACACGGCCAGGATGTTCGGGCTTTCCCAATGCCACAGATAAAATATCTTCCCTCCCAGATGGTGTAAATGTCCCCTGTGAACTCTGCTCCTCAAGAGAGTCCTGTAATAATTAATTGAAAATTTCTATAATGATTGGAAATATATAACGAAAATAGTAAACTTAAATAAATAAAATAGATATCTTACAATCCTCTCAACTACGAGTCTCGATTCTTCTGAAAGATATTGTCCTTTTTTGCCCTTCCGAGCTCTCTTCCATTTCTCATGTCTAGATGGAGGGGATGGAGGGGCCATGTAACGACCCGAAGCCTGACGTACATGGACATTACATTACATTTGCGGAATACTTAGTACATAACAAAAATACACACACAAGGATCGTAATAGTTTAGTGTCTTTGGAAACTCGGAACGTAATCTTCTAATCCTGGTGAAAGATCTTCAAAATATCCCACAAAGATCTTCCTCTTTTTTTTTACCTAAAACCTTTCTTTATATCCTGGGGAAAAGAAAACATAAAAGGGTGAGCTCAAATGCTCAGTAAGGGTAAACAAAAGAAATATCAATCACATCATATACATAAGAACATAGCTTTTGGAAATCTTAACCTGCAAAAGAGCTCATAATATCATAACGTGGGATAAATCATAGAAGTGAAAATGAAACCATAACTTAAAACATTACTCATTGTGGCATACACACATAATCATAGAGAATCATTTCTTGTTAGTCAAGACTCATTTCCAAGACTATCTTAGTGGACAAAGTCCCTTTCTGAATCGAGTAATCCTCGTTTCAGTCCTGTTTCACTGAACCGGTATAACCTACCATTCCAGCCATGTCTATCTCATGAGATATAAAATCTTTACCCAATGCATTGGAGGGAGATATAGGTCCCACCCATCTCTTAATGAATCCTTTCTTATGTGTGCCACAAAATCATAAATCATACATCATTGCATAACCCATGTAATAAAAATGGGATTCTTAAACAACATGACATCATAAAACCATTCATATAAGATAAAGAAATTCATAAACATAATTCCATCACAACATAGTCAAATCAATGTAAAAATATGGATAGAAACAGAACCCTTTATTATCTTATATGGAAAATAATTTTGATAAAACACTTGAATTGAATTCTTGAGGAAAATATCCTTTCTTCTTCAAAATCAATTTCTTTTCACAAAACATCATGCAATTTTAAAAGAAAGAGATTTTATTGAAAATAGTCATGAAATCTTTTAGAGGAAACTTCATGAAAATAAGGCTTTATAAAACAGTATAAATCCGTTCGTGCCGTATAAGTTAAAAAAACATTCTTCGTACTTTTGTCGGAAAAGTCAAAAAGTACCTCGTACGGAAAAACGACAAAAGATTCCTTTCATATTCTTTACTAAAAACTCACCTAAGGGTAAAATTGGATTTAAACTATTGCAAGTGGATGGAAACAATATTTCATATTGAGGGAACATGGATGTGGATGATAAAATACACCCCAGTAAATACTTACGAATAAACAATCTCGGATAAAAATGAGATTGTGATATTTCCCTTACCTTAGGTCCGACTTGCTTTGTAAGTGTCCGAACCTCCTGTATAATGATTTAAATAATGTTATTGACTTATTACAGAATCATATTCATTGTTATGATATCATATATGGTTCACTTATGACATTATATTACCCGTTCTTTTGTAAATTCCACGTTAAAGAAGCGTTTTGGGTAAAATCGTTTCATTTATCGTAGGTGTTTTGACTTGTTGTTCTTGACATCATTATTACTTATATCATGATTTACTTACTTCCAGAATATAAAATATGATTTATATATCATATATATTCAGTATATATATATATATAATAGGTAGATAAATAAAATGAAAAACACCGTTCATGGAGACGGTAGTCCGTACGTACGCATGAACGCTGTTTTCCTTTCCTTATTGTCTTGAAATGGAAGTAAGTTGATGACATACATATGTATATATATACATAAATCCAGTAGCTTTATAATGTCATATATTTCATTATTATTTCTTATATATACTTTATAATCATTCTTAAATGGTTAACATGGAGAATGAATCTCATCCCGTCGTGGAGACGGTAGTCCGTACGTACGCACGAGCGATGATATCATTTCTATAAATATTGAATTGAATTGGAGTGTATTATACAATATATCAGAATCAATATGATGTTGTAATAACTATGTATAGTTATTCTTTACACCATTATACCCATCCATGTAAGGTGGTGGTGGAAAATAGATTACACCACGGCGTGGAGACGGTATTCCGTACGTACGCACGCGCGGTGATTTCTTTTTCCGTAGGATGGATAGATGGTGAAATAGGGTTGTTTCATACTTATAATAACATATCAGTATATGAGTGATACTGATGTTATTACTTCATAATGAAACAACCTAAGAAGAAGAAGTGGAAGAAGAAATAAAGATGAAAGAATTGGTAACGGTAATTACCTCTTCTTTGAAGCGCCTCTTTGAGACCTCCTCTTAGGGCACTAAAATTGGTCTTTGAGGAAGACCAGAACCTCTAGGATGTTGCTAGGGAAGTGGAGAAGAGATTTTGGCAGGGGTTGGCCGAGCTTGAGTGCTCAAATTGGTGTGAGGAGGAGGGGGAGGAGGTGTCCTTTTATAGGGGAGGAGAGGGGCACCTTAGGAATTCTTAAAAATATTAATTTATAATAAATCTAACCCCACTTAAAAACCTCCAAAAATGACTCATATTCGAAGCTTAGATGAGATAGGGTTGTAATCTCATCAACCAATCAAATTTAGACATGTTTGGATCTTATTTTAAACCTTATCAATTAGATTTAACTCTAAGTTAAATAATTTGACTTTTACCGTGTCTTTTTGTTTTCTTTCACTATATGGTTAATACACTTACTATAACATGCCAAACGAACCCCAAATTGTTTATTATTAATATATATATCCTTATCTAAGTCATTTGGCCGAACCTTAGATTTTTAGGAATAAAATAACAATTAATAATATAATATTTGATTTAAAAACTATTTTGTGTCAATTTTGACACTATTTGATATATGATTTTTTTGAAAGTCATAACAGAATTAAATGTTCGAACCAAGTTGATTAAATCAACATTAATATATCATAGTAACCTATAAAATTAGTGTAATTCATAAAAATTCTCAAATTACATTTATTTTGGTGTTTATAACATCAATTATGTCAATATTTCATAAATAAGATAATTACTGCATCATCTTTGTGTCATAAATTAATTATATTATTTGATGTCTAAAATTTACAAATAAAATACCATCATTTAGGAAATCGTTTTAGCTTTCTAATGAATATTTATAGTCGAATTTATCTTATGTATAACCCCATATTAAAAATGATTTACTTATTAAACTTTGATTTTAACTATTTTAACCCTTCTTTAAATAAATTAATAATAAATGTCCTAATCTAATCCAAGTGGGCCTAAATGGTCATATTTTATTCCTAAGTTTGTTTTTGGTCGAATTACACTTGTCCAATAGAATTAGGACATGTGTTAGGGTAATATTAATATCATATTTACCCTTAGTTACCTTATTTACTATTAACCGTGGTAAAAAAAAGTAAAAAGTTACTATTCACCAAAAAATTATTTTCATCTCATTGAACCACATTTTAGTCCTTGATATTAACCGTGTCTCTCGGATTTTCGAAATTCCATTCACAGAAGCGGTAAAATTAAGTTTTATGCAAAATTCAGTTTTTAACCTACCACTTAGTAGTTTCACTATTCATCAAAAATTGATGTTTTTCAGAACAATGCCAAAATTTCATCCCAAGCTATATTTCATATTCCGAATTCAAAAATGAAGTCTATTTTACCAAATTCATAACATAAAAGTTGCATTAATTAATTTTATAATTAAATCCCGTTGTTAAAACAAATAGCGTGTTTTTAAGAAACAATATCTATCAAAAGATTGACACTTGTTTATGTCTAGTTTAAATGTGAAATTACATCCAATGACCAACATTGTATTAAATTGTAAAAATATATTCTAAATATACTTTAAAACCACTCAAATTAATAATTTATCACTATTAATTATTTCGATTAAAAAAGTTTTTTTTAATTATAATTTAGTAATTTTCACTATTCATTAGAATATGAAAGTTATCCGAAAAGTACCAAAATTTCACCTTAGGCTAAATTCGATACTCCGAATCCAAAAATGAATTCCATTTTGAAAAATAAAATTTACAAAATTTCCAAAAAGTGGTTATTACTATTCATAACGGCTAGTTTTAATAATATTTTAATAGCATATCGTTGTTTCGTGAGACTCAGTATTGCGTACTACACACGCTATCGAGGAAGGTCGCGATTGCGTGTAACGGAAGGAAAGTCAAGGATGCGTATTGTGAAAGATTCTTTTGTTGTAGCGTACAACACAAGACATTAATGAAATTAAAAAGAATATTTTTCATAAAATCTTGGGGCGTTACAGGCCACCTCTCTAGAGCTTGAAGACACAGCTCTTTGTTGTTGAAATTTTTCTGCCATCATTTGTTCTTCCAATAATGCATACCCTCCCCGAGATAAACTATGAGGGTATACATTTTTAGATTGGATCTCTTGATGAGCTTTCCTTGTTTGCTGTAAATTAAGAATAAGTAATCATTAACAAAACAATAATAAGATCATTTATATAAGAAAGCTTATAAAAGTTTACATTGCCCTTACCAAAAATGATTCTTTTCTTCTACTTTCAAAAAATTGTCTCCATGTGTCTTCATCTATAAAAGGATATATACGACATGGATTCTCATGACTCCTATGACCATAAATGAAATCAGATGAGAGGGTTGATTTGAAATCCCTCCATCTCCTAGCAGCTAACGATAAGCATTTCTTCCTGACTCCTCCAGTGCCAAGAATACCAAATGTCATCTGATAAAAAAGAGGTTAAAAATATTATATATACTAGAAAAATTTAAAGAACAGTCAAACAATAGCAAAAGATCTTACCAAAATGGTCTCCCACAGCTGAGAAATTATCGTCTTATCCACACTTCTCCAATCATCATAGAGAATGCTTACTTTGCTCTTAGCCTGAGTTGCTACAAAACCCTTAAAATCTTTAGCATTTGGACCTCTAGGAAGATCATCATCATCAAACTCCACGACTATCCTCTCCTCCTTCGTACGAGCAAGTGATAATTTTGGTAAACGTGGGAACCCACGCTTACCAACCTTTGAACTCTTTTTCGTAATAGGAGCATGTGAATGTTCCTCCCCAGATGTATGACCAATATGATCATCTCCAGAATCATGTGGCTGATCAACTGATTGATCTTTCATTTTCCTTCAAATCAAAAAAACAAACATTAGTTCACAAATATACAAATTCAAATATTGTAATACTACTTAATCAGAAAATAGAAAAGTGTACTAAATTACATAATAGTAAACATTGGTAATATGGTAAGCATGTTAAACAATGATAAACATGGTAAACACAGGCAAAAGGTTGCCAAGGAGTTGGCCCAAGAAAGCTGAAAAGTGGACTCACTGAGTCCACCGGTCAGCCGGTGTGAGCTCACCGGCCAGCCGGAGGACCCAGGCAGTAGACTTTCCCACTGCCTGGTGCCACCGGCCGGTCACTGGCTCACCACCGGCTGGCCGCTGGATCACCAGCGGCCGGCCGGTGGACCAGACAGCCTTGCTCTGTCTGGACCACCGGCCGGCCACTGGATCACCAGCGGCCGGCCGGTGGACCAGACAGAGCCTTCCTCTGTCTGGACCACGGGCCGGCCGCTGGATCACCACCGGCCGGCCGCTGGCTCATCACCGGCCGGCCGGTGGACCAGACAGAGCTTTGCTCTGGACCACCGGCCAACCGGTGATCCACCACCGGCCAGCCGGTGCGCCCAGGACTTCTCCTCTTTACGGTTTTTATTGTTTTATCATTTTGGTTTGATACATGTTTTAATAAGTAAAAAATTTACAATATCTAACATTATATAAAAAAACTAAATGTAAAAAAGAAATAAACATGTGTTACCTGTAATTTTAGGAATGTACAGTTGGATTGTTTTCCCAAATTCCTTCGTCGTGATCGTTCCTTATGGGCAATATTCCACGCAGTGCAACTGGTAGAATTTGTTGCATCATGACGTGAAAATCATGTGATTTCATACCTATCAACTTCAAGTCTTTCAATGAGACAAAATTTTTTACATTTGAAGAATAACCTTGAGACACTTTGATATCATGAAGACACTGACAGAAGCTACTTTTCTCCCTCTTCGATAATGTATGACAAGACGGGGGAAGAAATGTTCGTCTTCCTTTAGGAGTGGGAGCTAACTCCAAACGTATTCCCATTGATAGTAGGTCTAACCTTGCATTCAACCCATCTTTTGTCTTTCCTTTAATATCTAGCAATGTTCCGATCAAAGAATCACAGATATTCTTCTCCACGTGCATGACATCAATATTATGTTTGACTTCATGATACCTCCAATATGGTAGCTCAAAAAATATTGACCTTTTCTTCCAAATATGTCTATCATTACCAGATTTCTGTGTCTTTCCCAATGTCACATCAAGGTTTTTCACCCTCTCAAAATACAAATCTGGGGATAAAGGTTTTGGAGTAGTATCAAATTCTTGTGAGCCATTGAATGCCTTTTTTAGTCTTCTATAAGGGTGATCCATAGGCAAAAACTTTCGATGACCCATGTACACTGTTTTCCTCCCATGATGCAATTGACAATATGACGTCTATTGTTCGCAAATTGGACATGCTTTATGCCCTTTAACACTGTATCCAGACAAATTTCCATATGCTGGGAAGTCATTTATAGTGAATAGAAGCACTGCATGCAGTTGAAAATATTCCATTTTATAAGAATCATACACCCTAATACCATCAGCCCATAACAGTTTCAAATCATCAATCAGCGGTGACAAGTATACATCAATATCATTGCCGGGTTGCTTTGGACCAGAGATCATGATACTCAACATGACATATTTGCGCTTCATACAAACTTCAGGAGAGAGGTTGTAAATTACCAATAAAACAGGCCATGAACTATGTGTGCTACTGAGGGTTCGGTATGGATTCATTCCATCTGTGCACAAGCCTAGTCTCAGATTTATAATTTCATTTCCAAATGTAGGGTACTGGGCATCAATTTTCTTCCATTGTGGACAATCAGCTGGATGACGTATTTTTCCATCACATACCCGCTCATCAGCATGCCATCTTAACCTTTTTGCATCATGTGAATTAGCAAATAAACGTTTGAAACGAGGAATTATAGAAAGATACCAAAATACCTTTGAAGGGAGATTTGTAATCTCTACATCAGCTTGTGATTTTTCTTTCACCTTATACCGTGATGTCCCACATTTAGGACACTCTTTCAGAAATTCATATTCCTTCCTATATATAATGCAGTCATTCGGACAGGCATGTATTTTCCTGTATCCCAATCCCATCGGGCATAATATTTTTTTGGCCTTATAATGTGAATCTGGAAGATCGTTATCTTTTGGAAGAATGTCTTTCATCAATTGTAGCAGCTCTGTAAAACTTCTGTCACTCCATCCATGTTTCGCCTTCAGGTTAATCAATCTTAACACCGCCGACAAAACCGTAAAATCTGTACAACCAGGATATAATGGTTTTTCGGCATCACCATATAGACATGCAACTCTCGGTTCTATCTCAATTTGTTCTGCTACAATATCGCGAATCATTTCTTCAATTCCATCGGAGTTACCATCTTGCGATTCATTATCATCGGTGACATTCTATCCAGTTTCGCCATGCCAAATCCAAGGGTTGTAACTCGGATTGAAACCATGACAAATCAGATGATCTTTTATCTCTCTACTTTTCAACTTCTTCATATTCAGACATTTCAGGCATGGACAGAAAAAAATGTCACTACTTGGAACATTTCGTTTAGCAAATTCCAAAAAGGCATCAACACCTTCCTCATATTCATTGCTCATTCGATGTGCCGTAATCCAACTTCGACTCATTATTACCTATAATAAATAGCAAAAATATATATATTTTTTAGATAAGACAAATATATGTTTATATGAAAAAAATCATAATTTGAATGTAAACAATTTTGAAATATAAAACAAATCGATGTGTATTTAAAAAAATATGCTTGAATATTATTTTTTAAACAAAATATAGTAAGATATAACACCCCCCTGGACACCCCCCGACCCCTCTAGACAGCCCCCCGCCCCTCCTGGACACCACCCCCCACCCCCTACCCCCTTGGACACCCCCCTGGACATCCCCCAACCCTCTGGACAGCCCCCCCACCCACCCGGACAACCCCAAATACCCTCTGGAGAGGCCTCCACCCACTTGGACAGCCCCCCACACCCATCCACCCCCTTGGACACCCCCCTGGACACCCCACCGACCCCTCTAGACAGGCCGCCACCCCCTTGGACAGCCCCCCACACCCACCCATCCCCTTGGACACCACCCTGGACACCCCCGACCCCTCTGGACAGCCCCCGACCCCTCTAGAAAGCACCCCCACCCCTCCTGGACACAACCCCCCACCCCCGACCTGCTTGGACACCCCCCTGGACACCCCCCAACCCTCTAGACAGCCCCCCACCCCTCCTAAACACCACCCCCACCCCTCCCCCCTTGGACACCCCCCTGGACACCCCCCAACACCCACCCACACCCTTGGACAGCCCCCCACACCCACCCACCCCCTTGTAAACCCCCCTGGACACCCCCCGACCCCTCTGGACAGCCCCCCGCCCCTCCTGGACACCACCCCCCACCCCCTACCCCCTTGGACACCCCCCTGGACATCCCCCAACCCTCTGGGAAGCCCCCACCCACCCGGACAACCACAAATACCCTCTGTAGAGGCCGCCACCCACTTGGACAGCCCCCCACACCCATCCACCCCCTTGGACACCCCCCTGGACAGCCCACCGACCCCTCTGGACAGGCCGCCACCCCCTTGGACAGCCCCCCCACACCCACCCATCCCCTTGGACACCACCCTGGACACCCCCCGACCCCTCTGGACAGCCCCCGACCCCTCTAGAAAGCACCCCCACCCCTCCTGGACACAACCCCCACCCCCGACCTGCTTGGACACCCCCCTGGACACCCCCCAACCCTCTGGACAGCCCCCCACCCCTCCTAAACACCACCCCCACCCTCTACCCCCTTGGACACCCCCTGGACACCCCCCAACACCCACCCACACCCTTGGACAGCCCCCCACACCCACCCACCCCCTTGTAAACCCCCTTGGACACCCCCGACCCCTCTGGACACCCCCCCCGCCCCTCCTGGACACCACCCCCACCCCCTACCCCCTTGGACACCGCCCTGGACATCCCCCAACCCTCTGGGCAGCCCCCCCCACCCACCCGGACAACCCCAAATACCCTCTGGAGAGGCCGCCACCCACTTGGACAGCCCCCCACACCCATCCACCCCCTTGGACACCCCCCTGGACACCCCACCGACCCCTCTGGACAGGCCGCCACCCCCTTGGACAGCCCCCCACACCCACCCATCCCCTTGGACACCACCCTGGACACCCCCCGACCCCTCTGGACAGCCCCCGACCCCTCTAGAAAGCACCCCCACCCCTCATGGACACAACCCCCGCCCCCGACCTGCTTGGACACCCCCCTGGACACCCCCAACCCTCTGGACAGCCCCCCCCAACCCTCCTAAACACCACCCCCACCCCCTACCCCCTTGGACACCCCCCTGGACACCCCCAACACCCACCCACACCCTTGGACAACCCCCCACACCCACCCACCCCCTTGTAAACCCCCCTGGACACCCCCCCGACCCCTCTGGACACCCCCCCGCCCCTCCTGGACACCACCCCCCACCCCCTACCCCCTTGGACACCCCCCTGGACATCCCCCAACCCTCTGGGCAGCCCCCCCACCCACCCGTACAACCCCAAATACCCTCTGGAGAGGCCGCCACCCACTTGGATAGCCCCCCACACCCATCCACCCCCTTAGACACCCCCCTGGACACCCCACCGACCCCTCTGGACAGGCCGCCACCCCCTTTTACAGCCCCCACACCCACCCATCCCCTTGGACACCACCCTGGACACCCCCCGACCCCTCTGGACAGCCCCCGACCCCTCTAGAAAGCACCCCCACCCCTCCTGGACACAACCCCCCACCCCCGACCTGCTTGGACACCCCCCTGGACACCCCCCAACCCTCTGGACAGCCCCCCACCCCTCCTAAACACCACCCCCACCCCCTACCCCCTTGGACACCCCCCTGGACACCCCCCAACACCCACCCACACCCTTGGACAGCCCCCCACACCCACCCACCCCCTTGTAAACCCCCCTGGACACCCCCCGACCCCTCTGGACACCCCCCCTCCCCTCCTGGACACCACCCCCCACCCCCTACCCCCTTGGACACCCCCCTGGACATCCCCCAACCCTCTGGGCAGCCCCCCCACCCACCCGGACAACCCCAAATACCCTCTGGAGAGGCCGCCACCCACTTGGACAGCCCCCCACACCCATCCACCCCCTTGGACACCCCCCTGGACATCCCACCGACCCCTCTGGACAGGCCGCCACCCCTTGGACAGCCCCCCACACCCACCCATCCCCTTGGACACCACCCTGGACACCCCCCGACCCCTCTGGACAGCCCCCGACCCCTCTAGAAAGCACCCCCACCCCTTCTGGACACAACCCCCCACCCCCGACCTGCTTGGACACCCCCCTGGACACCCCCCAACCCTCTAGACAGCCCCCCACCCCTCCTAAACACCACCCCCACCCCCTACCCCCTTGGACACCCCCCTGGACACCCCCCAACACCCACCCACACCCTTGGACAGCCCCCCACACCCACCCACCCCCTTGTAAACCCCCCTGGACACCCCCCGACCCCTCTGGACACCCCCCGCCCCTCCTGGACACCACCCCCCACACCCTACCCCCTTGGACACCCCCCTGAACATCCCCCAACCCTCTGGGCAGCCTCCCCACCCACCCGGACAACCCCAAATACCCTCTGGAGAGGCCGCCACCCACTTGGACAACCCCCCACACCCATCCACCCCCTTGGACACCCCCCTGGACACCCCACCGACCCCTCTGGACAGGCCGCCACCCCCTTGGACAGCCCCCCACACCCACCCATCCCCTTGGACACCACCCTGGACACCCCCGACCCCTCTGGACACCCCCCGACCCCTCTAGAAAGCACCCCCACCCCTCCTGGACACAACCCCCCACCCCCGACCTGCTTGGACACCCCCCTGGACACCCCCCAACACCCACCCACACCCTTGGACAGCCCCCCACACCCACCCACCCCCTTGTAAACCCCCCTGGACACCCCCGACCCCTCTAGACACCCCCCCGCCCCTCCTGGACACCACCCCCACCCCCTACTCCCTTGGACACCCCCCTGGACATCCCTCAACCCTCTGGACAGCCCCCCCACCCACCCGGACAACCCCAAATACCCTCTGGAGAGGCCGCCACCCACTTGGACAGCCCCCCACACCCATCCAACCCCTTGGACACCCCCCTGGACACCCCATCCAAAAGGACACGCCCCAACCCTCTCGGGGATTTATAGAAAACGATGAAAAATTAGTGAAATCATAAAATTAGTCAATATTGCAAGTCGAACTAATAGATCTAGGGATGATAAATAAGATTATGGTGCCAAAACGAGTTAAAAGGGTTCGCAATCGAAGAATCTTAGCTAGTTTCAACAAAAAAATCACAACACAAATATATATACTATCCGCGAAAAAAAACGAACGAGTGGGAGGATTACCTGAGTGCTGCGAGTTTAGATGATTGATCCGATGAGATTAAATATGAGAAACGATGATCGCAAAACGAATCTAAACCAACGAAATGGACGAGCCGATTCGGGTTTACGCGCGAGAGAGACGAGTCGCGACTGTCGAAGGTAAACTCGCGAATGAAAATACACAAGTCTGGGTAAATTTTTAAATGAGTTATCACGTCGGTTATTCAATAACCGACGTTATAATTTTTTTAACAACATTTATAACGTCGGTTATTCAATAACCGACGTAAAAACCTTCCTCGGATTCTTTTTTTACGTCGGTTATTTTATAACCGACGTTATAAAGGGCTCAAAATCCGCGTTTTATTACGTCGGTTATTCCATAACCGACATCAAAAACATCTGCGGATTCTTTTTTTACGTCGGTTATAAAATAACCGACGTAAAAATGCTTTCAAAAACCGCGTTTTTTACGTCGGTTATTGAATAACCGACGTAACAAACGCCCCCCGCTTCTGTTTTTTTATGGCGGTTAATGTATAACCGACGTAAAAAACGAAGCCGCGCGATTAATAACGTCGGTTATAAAAATAACCGACGTTAAAGGTGTACTAAACACAGGTGTTTACGTCGGTTATTTAATAACCGACGTAAAAAACCTCGTTTTACATATTATGACGTCGGTTTTATATAACCGACGTAAAAAATGGTGACGTAAAAAACGTTTTCTGCACTAGTGTTCATTGATATTTCATTATTAGTCAAGTAGACCTCTCACTCTCGAGTACCATCATTGAAAAAAGTATAGCTAAGGTAATGATTCACTCAACACTTATGACGACCCATTGAAACCCTAATCTACCTCTAGCACTCCCCATGAAAATAGGATTGAAATAGTATATGCATATCAAAATTCCCTCTTATGGGAAAACCCCATGTGTAGTATCCAAGTCCCTACCATATATCAAAATAATTTCCCACTAATGAGAACACCATCATTATTGTATAGGTGGTGCCATGATGGAATCGTCTCTTCGCTTCAGTGAAACAATTATAGACCCATAACATTTTCAATTTGAACTTACCCTTGACTAGTTATCTATGAAACCTTTGATCTTCTATATGGATGCTTCCAAGCTAATCACCTGAACCAGATCCAATACCCCCAATTCCTTTCATCGCACCATCTATCCCTATTGATAGTAGATCTTGGTACTACACCATCTATCGTGTACCACTGATACCAGACTGGTATTCTAATAGAGTACCCATGGATTAAAAAACCTCATACCATCACATATCCATTTCTAATTCTAATGCACCAACACCCTATTAATCTTTCCATTTTTTATTGTAGGTATACACTACTAAAATATTTTTTTTGGGAAACTAGATATCCCAGATTTCGGTTAACCTATCACCTCTAGACACTAGTTTTTATAGTATGTTTCCATACACATGGGCTCAATCTACCACTTCAAACTAGTAAGTGGCCACCTACCTATGGCTCGATCGACCAATTTAATGTCCAAAGGTAGAACTTCCCAATGTAGAGTAGCCTCGTTACCTAGTATCTATACCCACATATCCCATTGAATCACCAACCCATCATGAAAAATGTATTCCATTTGGAATAAAGTGAGTGACCAACCACTCCAATTGATCTAGTACACTTCCTAGCCACTACTATGCTACTCACTTCTTCGACTGTTCAAACAACATCAGAATTGGTGTTCTATTTCAATACCTTTAGATTGTGATGGGTGATGTTTCAAATTACCCTCATGGTACTCATTCAGATATCAGTGTCATGGAGGAATCTAGTACATCAACCATTATAGAGGGTGGTTCCCCAAGTTGTTGTAGGTTATCATGGAGAATACAAAATTTGAACACATTGCGAAGTACTTCTTGAGGATCCACTCTCAATGATCAGGATGAATGTTAGGACTTTAACCTTCATGGTAAGATCACTCCAAACTGTTGAAACAACACTTGAATCATCACCCCAAGACCTCATTAGTATTCTACTCTAATATGGGAGATAATCATATTCCTTTTGAGCACATTCTCTATAATTTTAGTATCCCTAGATTTCACCCTTTCTATCTAAGATACCAAATGTCATAACCATAGGTGGATAGGTTCCCATAGACTAGTGGAAACCTACTAGACACATGATCCCACTATCCCCATGGTGCTTGCTCACCACTACTACCATATTCTCGGTTTATTGAGTGGATAGAGATAGTAATATGTTTCCATTAACTTCGATATGTACCCCCATTTCCATCATCAATGACTCCCGCACCCATTCTATTGACCCTTGGACTTCCCGTTTCACGGTAGCTGAATAAACCTATCACCTCCATCCCAATTGTACCATCCTACTTAGTAACCAAAAGATTTTCATGGCTTTTGAACTCATGGAATATATGTGGATGATGTGGTGGTTGGAAATTTTTCTCTAAGATTGCTCACCCACACCAGGAGTGCGTTCCCTATTCCCTATTCCTTCTTCATGATGACCTCATGGAACTCGTTTGGTTTGAGTCCTATATTGAACCATCCAATCTTATGCAATATAATGACCCATTTGAAGGCACCCAATAAAGAGACACCCTACCATACACCACTATTCAAATGCCACCAAATACTAACTAATAGGCATCAAAGGTCCCCTATTACCCCCAATGTCCTGAATGGTGATGGAAATCTAGGAACCCTCCACAACCAAGTAGCCAGTAGAGCCAAATCCAGATGTGAATTTGTAACCAGAGAACCCCAAAGGGGTAGATTGGTCTAAGTCAAGGTTCTGGGTGTTATTGGGTGATCACAACATCAAGAAGGAATGTATGGTCCCATGGTTTATCCTAGTATTTAATGTGCACTGTATGATAAGGAACCAACACCCCCATGATTTTTTAGAAAGTGATCCAACTGAGTGAGTATAGTGGATGGTTCAACAAATTTTCCTATATAATTTGAACCATCCATAGTGATCTAATGCACCCTCCATTATGGATCACTAGACAATGGTTCCAAGTATACTTTTTGGCCATTCCCCTAGAACCTTCAGTCCTACAAGTCATGTCATTGGATAACCTACCATTGGAGAGACTGACCATGAAACCTATATCTTGTCTTATCCAATAGGATGATCAGGCCATTCCATAGAGACCCTATACATTTCCCAATAATATCTATATCATTTTAATAATAACTCACTCCCGATACCCCCAATGTTTCTCTATATGTTCATCTAACCCTCATTAAATGTAATAGCCCAAGCTTGCGTATATGAATTGCATATATCTCATTCATAACAATAAACCCCATGAGATATCTACCCTTCATAATACGTTTGAGCTTTTTGGTGCTCAGAATAATGAGGTTTAAATGAGTTTGAGAAATTTAATTGACATTTTATATTGCACCGTCCCATCATATGGTCAGTAGTTGATGAGCATGATGTCACCCCAATTCTTGAAAATCATAGTCCTGAGCAGTATTCGAATAGCATACCCATGGAGTTGAATGGGATCATTCCTGGAATACTCCCATATGGATATATCCCTGGGTACCCCAGCTACTAAATTGTGGGATAACTTAGACTTTAATTTATTAGTATGGGATGGTAGGCGCACACTAAAATCAAACCAATGATCTAACCTTGAACCATCAAGTTTATCCACCCATGAGTAGTACCACTTCTGAAGACAACTCATAACCACCTACAACTTTTCTGTATTCAGGAACCTCTAAATAGAGACTATTAAAGGGATTAATTTTGAAATAATTTGACTCTATCTCTCTATCTACATATATATACATAATAAAATAGGATTATTGGATTCCTATCACTTTTCCAGCCTTCCTGACCACTAAGAGGTTGTTTAGACTGGTGGAACTGGAGCAAAAACCCTTGGGGGAAGGAACTGAGGTAGACTGAACTGGGGGGGGGGGGAGAACATGAACTGTATTTCCCATAGATAGGACCACTATCACCCATACCTATTCCACATTTGGTTCATTGGGGGTGTGGATGGATAGATTTGGATCACAAGTTGAATGGGATCCTTTACTGAAACCACATTGGAAGTGTATATAAGAGGGTATAACTGGAAAACCTCAAGCCAATGGTGAACCAGTGAGTGGTTTTCCACCACTATAGTGAGTTGGATTGATGTGGGAAAAGTGACTGAGCTAGATTACTAGTGTGCAATGGGAATCGAAGATACATTGTGAACACTCAAGGAATTCAACTGCTCAGTAGGATTGAGGTCTCAAGTTTGATATTTCATTGGAAAACCCATCACATAATGGAATTTCATTTCTCATCATTGAACCCATATAGACCATGAATTCCATCCTAGATCGAAAGGTCCAATCATTTCTCTTTTCCACCCTCATATCCCCTTCTTAGATATCTTGTCCATGTGATCCATCTATGCACCTAAAACTCCACCAACCAATGGCCCCCATCAAACATCTATCCATTCCATCATCACAAAGATATTTATGAATGATAGGAGTAAGGGTTGAACATTTTTTTTCAAAATGATCAATGGTGTTTGAATGGTGTGATAAGTTCAAAGCACATCGATCATATACCCTCAAAGAAAAAATTATAATCCTAGCTCATGGAGGAGGTCTTGTAGATATGAAACACAACCCCATTACAATGTATTTAAGCTAGTATAGTTCATTGTTATTCTATTGTATCCCCATCAAACTGTCCAACTGAAACCCCCAATTCAAGCCATGCTAATATCTCAATGAAAATTCATAGATAGAAAAGTAATTATCCATATTTTTGATTCCAATTCACCCACCATTACCAATGATCAACCTCAAATCCAAACTACAACCACCATTAAAACTCCATCTCTTTATTAAACCTATCTAGGAAGGGTGACTCACTAATTATACCATATGAACTTCCTCTGCTAGAATAGGAATGAAAATGACTATTATATCGCCCACACCACCATCACTAATTTTTCTAAGAAGGTAGTTTCACAAGGCGTAGTAGTGGGAAAATGTAGGCATATCAAATGGAATCCATTGAATAGTGTTTATTTGGGGTATTAGTGATCAGGGATTCTGGGAAGTGCATCACCCAACCATCCATCATTAATAGTTTCCTTCAAGCTGAACCTAATTTCCATACCATCCATACTACTTGTTGAGCAATAGATACCATATAGATAGCCAAATAAAAGATTGAATATGAGGTGAAACTTGCTATGATTTGTAAACTATATCAGAAGGTGTCATTATAGAGGATGTGATAAACAGAAAGGCCAATCCAAAATGATGAAGGTGCCCCAATTCTATCATTTCCCATAGGTTCACCAATAGGCTGAAGGATTGAGTGCGGGAATTGATAATTAATACGATGTTCCATAAAACACAGATGTAAATGACTAGGACTACCTAGGATTTAATTGAATTAAGGAAATAAAATTGAATGTCCAAGTGTAGATGGTATAATAGGAAAGGTAGAATCATGAATTAGAGTGAGTGAGTGAGTGGTGAAGTGGATGGCCCACACAAAAGTAACATCCCAATAAGAAGGCACAATAAGGGTTGTATTTAAAATCTAAAACACCATCAAGAAACCAACACTCAAATAGAGTAAGTGATTGGATATCTACCTAAAAACATAGAAGAAAATAGGAATCATGAATCACCACATTTGATGCACTAATAGAAGAAATATGAAGTAAACCATAGCACATGGAGATGTTTCAACAGTAGTTGGGAGACCATCAGTTGATTTTGTAAGGACAAAAGAGGAAAGTTTCATATGACTCTATACCATTTTGTCTATTAGGGATATGATCTCTTCTTAGTGCCAATAATTTTTAAACCATGTCTAAACAAGATAGACTCATTTCTAAACTGAATGTATTTTCACTTCAACCATCCAATATTTTGAATGGTACTAACCTGGTCTTTGGGTTCCAAGGGTATCATCCAGATGACATAGTCATTGGAAACTAGGACCTTGTAATATCTATTGGTGGAAACGAGCATACTCATGTGTATAGATAGAAAAAAGACTAGTAAATCAGTTAAACCATTGGGATATAATAATGTGGTTGAAAGGATGGGTGTTTTTGGTTATTTCAGTGTCACCATCACTACATAGTAGTAGTGTTAATTACTCTCATATCATTACTGGGTGTCAATATGTAGGTGTCCTAGAGCTAGTTCAATTTAAACTACTATAAAAGAGATAAACATAGATGATAGGTCTTTAAAACTACCAAAAAACTCAAACCATCCCAAATAACCAACCTTCGATCACGTGACTACTAGTGCCAATGTTGAGATACGAGATTCGATGGTTTGTGAATGGCCAACCCTGCTACACAATTGATTATGTAGGTTCCCTATATATAAGATTATTTATGTTCTATTGAAATAATATGTATATTCACCAATGGGATTATACCTACATTCAGTACAATAATATTGAGTAGAAAACACACTACAAATAAGACACAAGGGTTCATTCAATTTTTCAAAATCTTGTCTATACTAGTGGGTGGTTACCTTAAAATGTGTTAATTTTCCTTTTGAAACCTTCTTTTTCAACATCCACTTTATTCACTTATATTGATACTTGGTATTCAAAGATTATAGCCTTGATTTCTTTGAATAATGAATTGGTCACAAAGATGACTTTGTAAAGCTTAAATGGTGATAATATCTTCAATATCATCCTTATGCTCACGAAGATATCATGTTCTTGGTTCTGAAAAATATTTATGTCTCTTACCCCTATGTTGTGAGCCTTTATCAATTGGTTGAAGCTCTTTCATCATGGGATATGGTTCATCCTCAGGTGCGTGAGCAGTTAATCTAAGTCATTTTAATAATAGGTATTCTCTATCTTCTAGCCTTACCGAAGGTGCTTCTATCTCTAAGTATATGAGTTCAAGGTGAATCAATATACTTATCTTTGATGGTGGAATATGTTTCAATGTATTTCAATTGGAGGTTTCAAATCAGCATTGAATCAACACTAAACTCTTTCCAAACCTCAAGACACATCTTTGACCCTTTTTTCATTTGCTTTATCGTTCTTATTGAACATAGATATACTATATTGATAGACTAAATATATAGAATATAATTCTATCTATAGAGTCTATCTATATCCAATATGTTTGACTACATTATTCTTCTTATTCTATGAAATTTCCTTGGGCTAGTTAGGTTCAAGGACTTCTATCTCTTTGCTTTATATGGCTTCCTATAGCGGTCATAATTTCTTCTTTCATTTAGTATAGTCTATCCTGATCGTTTGGTCTCCAATGAGATATAAATTAGTACTATTATTATATTTTTATTTATACTGATCCCAGTTAGACTCTCTTGAGTGTTCTAGGGGTTTGATCTTGAATCTCTTTTCTATGTGGGTTGGCCTGGCCTGTTCGATCAGTAAGGCCTCAGTTAGTCAACTGAAAATAAATCCCTTTATTTCTCTCAAGAATTAATCACCCTTGACTCTTCTATTTCAAATAAATATATCTTATTCATTCAATTAAAAGATCCATGTATCTCCAACCAGGATACAATATAGCCAAGCTAGTTTGGGGATAAGACAAAAATCGGATCAAAATTGATAGAGTAGATAGAGAAATGATGTCATCGCTAAAAACATTAAATGAAAGGCCTTTGTTGCCTTGAAAAAAAAATAAAATCACGCTACTTGAACATTTATTAGAATGATTAAAAGGAAATGGACAAAGATAGAGTATTTCTTTACCCTTATTTGGGAAGGGAAAGATATCCCATAGTTTCATAAGCAGGATATATAGCTTATATTGGTTCTGACACTGTACTAACAGCATGGATGTGATGAATCTTCCCTGTCCAGCTTCTTAGACTCAAAAGTGATATAAATATTATATATGTCTATATATCCTAAAAATAATATGATTATAAAGAAATAAACCCTTAAAATATTCTAATCTTAGTTGAGTTTCTTCAAAAGAAATAGAAGATTAAATGATATAACTTCTTTATATAAAAGTAGGTCTTAAGTGATATTTTAGTCTTAATAAAGTGTAGAAAAGTCCTCCACATAAATTTAGGAAGAAAGATAGGTCTTGGTCTTGACTTAAAGGGAGTGATAAGAAGGAAGGACAGAGTGATATGATCATACATCTACCATCTAAGTGGAAGAGTTTATGATCAGTGACTTAGTCTACTTTATGAACACTTTTCATTTAACTGAAGAAAAAATCTGATCCAGTCACCCCACTCTTAGGCCTCCCTACATTAGTATAATCATGGATTTCAAAAGGATAGAGGGGTTACAATAAGAGATAATTCTATATATCTATAGAGTACAGAATGAGTTTCATTTTAATGGGAAAGTTGGAAAATAATGGATGCTATCTTGGGATGCATATGCAGAAGGGTTTGTAGGGTTTATATTATAAATATAAATAAAGAAATCATAAAAGACCATTCAGGAAAAAAACTAAGATTAGGGAATGACCTCTGACCCTCTAACTAGGAATTTATGAGTTATAAGAATCAAATTCTTGTTGCTGTCTGGTATATATGCGAATAAAGATAGAAAGGGATAGACCCATCAGGATACATCAAATCAACTAAGTTCTTTCATAATTTCTACTACCACCAACAACGATGAATTTTTTGACTTAGCCCTTCACCTCCTAACAACACAGAACCATTGATGAAAATTACTATATTAAGAATATTTGTCCTATCCATGATATTATTTTTAGACCATATACCTATATTTATAGAATCAAACATCCCAAAGAAGAAGAGTGAAGTTATCTTGGTTAAAAAATATCAAATCAACTAGATTGAATGATTTGATGGATTAAGAAATAGACACACTTTACCTTCCCATCCAAAATATTTGGTCCGACCCTTGAGTCTTCGTAGAGAATCTGGTCACTCACTATAATATAGGATTCATGTATTTTATCCTAGTTTCTACTATCAATATTATACCAATCATGAATCATTCCCTTTTGTGAGTGATAGTGAATCTGGAAGGTTCTAGTCATCTAGCCTACTAAGATATCCCTAGCGCTATATCTATTAGTCCCATGGGATCTTTTTAGAGTCAGTTTTAGTTCAAACAGAATAAGAAGGAACCAGAAAAAGGTGATATGAACATAGCTGTTAGAGGAAGGAATATATATATATTTTCTCTAAATGAATATCCCATTTTTTTCAAATCAAAATACCCAATTAAATGTGATCAAGTCCATTCTATTGGCATAGGTGTGTATTCATATATTGAGGTGAATAAGGAATGAATCAAGATAAAACCAAGAAAGACATTCAACTCATCCACTAGAGCTAATTATAGAAAAAAAATCATATTCCATGGTAGTGGTCCCACAAGGTGGTAACTATTAAAAATTATTGATTTGAAAAAGGGGTATCAACCAAATAAGATATGTCAGTATATCACTCAGAGTGATTTCATTTTCCAAAACCTATGTCCATGATTCTATACTCCCAATGAAGATCACAATGACATTTCTTTTTGATGGACATGAGAATAAAAAGTTTCTGAATGGCGATAAAATGAGGATACTAGACTTGGATCGTATTAGGGTTTAGAAAATGATAATAACTAGATCCTAAAACAATAAAAATAAAGTAAACCCTATCCTTTTAGTCAGTTTAGTATCTATGCCCCAATTTTTTTTGAGGTATTTATATAAAGGATCAAAAGTTTGAAAAATGGTCTAAAAGGTCCCTTTGTGATCCAAATTGTACTACCCAACAAAGCCCATCATTTGATGGTTATGGGAACCCAACTGATCTATGAGTACCCCATGCATAACCATCACAACAAAGGTAGGAGTCCACCTTTGGAATGGAGTGTCCACCAGTCACATATCCAAAATGGTTTAGTGAAGTGATGAAACCTATTTTCAGTGAGTTGAAGGTTGAACTAAAAGTAACAGACTATATATAGTGGAACAACAATGGATGAATGTGTTTTATCAGCCCCCCTCCAAACAACAGTTTCCATCCAAGTCAATCGTTTTTCAATTTGAGAATAAATATTGATGAAATGCACCACTAAATTCATGGAAATTTAAATGGAAGTAGGAAGACAATCCCTGTTTTCAATCAAGATAAACCACTATCAAAACAATTTGGAGGAATTAAATTGACACTCGATGGCCAATAAGAAACATAGAGGTGAGATATGGCTGATAAAAAAAAAAAATAATGATCTTTGAGTTCAAGGTAGTTCATTCATGCACTAGTTGGAGTGGTTCATGTGGAACATCAAACTCAATTGGGAGAATTGGTTCAGCATAGCTCACTTGAAACTTTGGGACTCCATGCCAGCTTGGAGTGCTGACAGGGTGTTATGGATAAAATTGCACAATGCAACCTTAGTCCTCAATCATATCTCACCCGTGGTGATCCAATATGCCAAAAATCATGGTCCATCAATCAATATATTGTAATATTGTGACCAAGACCATTCAATTGAGGGGGTAATCACTATTAGAGTATAGTACTAAAATATCCCAATACCTTAGTGATACTCTAGCCAGTTAAAGTACCCAAACACTATAATTATGTTTCACAAACACTAATCTTGGACACCACTTATCGATGCAGGCCTTGGGAATCAAGATATTGGGCTGGAATGGAGTCCATAATGCATTATTAGTATAGTATAATATTAATGATGGTCCCCACACCATATATAAGCCACTCAAGATCGAGTTTAATTCCCACCTAAAATAGAAATAATATAGTATATGAATGTGATTTAGAATCGGGCCATGTGAAGCATAATGATATGGATGATTAGATTGGGTTTTTACTGAAAATGTTTTTATATGATCTTAAAATACAATACTTCCTTGTGTTAATTAGATTGAACTGTAATATATCTTAAACATATTAATCTATAATGGGAGGGTCACCAGTAGTGAAAAAGGACTAGAAAACAAGCTTTATTCCTCTCTTTATAGTAATTTGAGACTCTATTTACCTCTATTATTGAAGAAAATATATCTAACTTAGAGCTAGATTACATAAAAACTCTACTAATACTAATCAAGAAGACTCTTCACTAATATCTTACAATATTTATTATTTTATCGAATAATCCCCATATAACATTAAGCTAAATTCTAGAAAGAGTGATAGAGAGTTGGGGTTCCTAACTTAAGATCGACCAACAACACTCAAATAAAATTAATGAGGTCTAATATATTATATAAGAGCTATTTCATAATTTGAGAGAAACAAAAGATTGACCAATCCTTTATCCTAAGAAACCAAAAACCACTTGCTCACTCAGGCCTGGGACCTTTGATCCTAACTCTTTGGTTATTTATTTTGATGAAAGGATTCATAGTATTTGACTTAGAGGGACAGTCAAATCTACATAAAAAAACCCAGGAATTTATTACCGATTCATTGGGGGGAAAGAAAATAAAGCACTAATACCCAAATTCAGTATAAATATTCTTACAACAAGGTAGACCTGATCACGTGAATGAGAAAATATGACAACATAACACTGGAGATTAGAACCCCCAACAGAAAATTTTAAAAGCGAGACCCGTAATTGCTTAATTAAAGAAAGTAAGAGACAACCTAATCATTTGGGTATGTTCTGACATGTGACCCAGAACTGGTGGGTGGCACACACCAATACTTTTTTAGACCATCAGTGAGTAATAAAAGGTTTTTCTATCTTAACACTCAAATATATTCCATAATATCTTTCCAAGAGTAGCTGAAATTGTCATTGAATGCCCACAATAGCTACTTTACTTGCTATTATGGCAGAAACCTTGTGTTTTTAGAGGTTTGAACCAATAAATGTCTATGAACAGGGTGGCATGTTTTATCTTCATAAAATACACATTTAGAAGATGAATTAAATGAGATACATTTACATATAACCTTCTTCTATTCATGTGGATATGAAGTTTTTTCTCACACTAATGTGACAAACCTCACATCAGAGTGTTTACACTCTTGATGCTAAAAAGAAACTGATACTGATACTGATACTATTCAAGAGGTTCAATTAGTCTAACTTGACTTGAATAAATCAAGATTATTTCTTTAGTTTCACTTAGTAAACAAGAAATACAACTAATCAAGCAGATATAAAGTAAGTGAATGATTAGTTGTTCATAGTCTACTCTATAATTGGGAAGGAATATGAAAGAGGGAATGTAAATAATGTAATGGAACTTACAATTAGATGTAAATTCTTAGCTTAAAAGCTGATTTAAATTAACAATCAATTGAGAGATGATAAAGGATTTGAGAAACCCTATTCCCAGATCTAATTTACTAGATTAGAATAATAGACTTCCCCTCCTGACCTAGTTTAGATTCCAATAAGATATGTCAATCACCTTAATTCACCATTTTTTTATTATTCTTGATACACTATTATTAGGTTTTACTTTTTTCTTATATGATAATGTAAAAAGAAATTTTTTTCTTATGATTTATGCCTTCGACACCCTTAGTATAAAAAATATATGAGACTACTAGAACCTTTATCTTCAGATAACTTATATCCTCTTACTTCTCAAGGACCCATTGATAGGATGAAATTCTACCGCTATATCTCCCTTATGACTAGTTTCATAATGTTGACTTTGACTGTTATCTTTTAACTTGAGAGAACATAACAAAACACATGTCAAGTGTACATATTTCACTTTTTTCTTCTTCTTTCCTTCTTTATTTATTTATTTATAGTACACAAAATGGTCAATGAGATGAAACACTGTGATAATCATGGTTTGACAACACCAAACTGAATGAGTCATGGTTTCTAGTACACATGACACTCATAGGGGGACATTTGAATGCCTTTGGGAATGAACCAACTCTATTACATTGACCACCATCATTGTATGATTTCCTTTGGGTATAGAAAATAATAGCATCTCCAAAAGCAAAACTCCTAGCTCCACTTGAATCTAGGACCTTATCAACTCCAATAGCAGGATAATGGATTTTCCTTCCCCATGATACCTTAGGTAATTGGGGAATGGATGAACAAAATGGAGGTCTTCTATGATGATATTTCCATTTTTTCATTGCAAAGCTATGGTGGTTTGGCTCAAGAACACACCAAGACCGCACAAAGGGTATGGAGTTGATGGGATACATGGGGAAATGGAGTGAAATAATTTATGTATGGTATTACCTTGTTCATCCATTAGTGAGGGCTTGAAATGGAAATTTCAAAGGGGCTTAATATAGACACCAAATAGAGATGATACAAAGAAAACCTGATTCCCTTAAGAATATGGGTTTTTACTCAATCGACATGTCCAAAAACCAATAGATTATACCCATTACATACTTCTAGAAATTCATTGTGCACTAACTGATGTTTCTCTGATCCCATGGAAACACTGCATTCATTGATCCTTAGCAGCTAGACCTCCCCACTCTTGAGAATGGATATTGAATTATTCCTCTAAATGTAAGATACAAATGCAGAGGTGATGGATGGATTATTGATCCAATATTTTCAAAATATATGATAGATAGTATTGTGATGATCATATAGAAACCACCTATTCCCCCACATCAACCCTCGTGGCACATCTTTGATGCCATAGGAGTGAAAAATTCCTGGTGACATCCTACCACCCATTTTTTTCTATAATTTCATTCGGCCAATACGTGGTTCCTATTCCCATTGTTCATTGAGCGGATTGTGGAACAATATTATAGTAGAGTAGTTAGACTCACCTTGATGGACTTTGTCTTTCACATATATAGTGTGAATGGATAACAATGTAGCTACATTGTCATTCCATATGAGGTCTTTAGGTTGTTTCTACTATAAGTGTTGGGGGTTGATGGGTTTTGTGAATTTCAATGATCACAATGGGATTTGGGGGGTGATCAGTGGTAGAATCTTGATTAGGGAGAGTGAAAATATAGTGTCTTGGGGCGATACAGGGCAATAAAGGAAGGGGGTACTAGTTTCTTCAAGGACAAATTCAAAAATTGAGTGAGTGGATATATCTAGTGGGGTTGGGTGAAATAGGACATCGGTTGTCTATCTATAATGAGTGAGTGGAAATATCGACTATATTGGAATAGGGGTACGATGAATTGAAATTTCTCTCTCTTGGCTAGCTGCTTGAGGATTTCACTTATGCTACCCTCCTTTCCATTATAGACACTCAATGATGAAACACTACCACATCCCATTGGACCATCGATCACTTCCTCCATCTATCAATACTAATAAGTATGCACCCCCACTCCCATAGGTATATTGGTATTTTGATATGGCATTCCCAATCGTTTCCCATGTACCATAAAACCCCCATTCTCCTTGTACTATTAGTACCATAGTGTCTTGAACTAGTGAAAAAATTGAGACCATCAGGTTTTGAAGTTTCATTCATCAAACCAGAATAAGGGTGGTTTTCTGCATGCTTTGGAGAGGGGTTAACTAGCATTGTGGTCTTTGGGTGACCCACATCTCATAATACGATATGGAGTGAAACAAAAATTGTGGTTGGAACACCATTGAACCACTCATGAATGAATTTTATGGATGGAAAGGTCTTAAATTTGTAGAAACATACAATCAATGAATAAAAAAACTTGGGGTTTATGATGAATGATAAGAGAAGGGGTACCCAAAAAAGGTAGCACAAAAGGAGTCAATTGGAGACCATGTAAAAGTTGGAGTGTATCATACTTTAGATATCTATCTATGTATTTATTATAGTATTTAAGGTATTTTCGGTTATTTTATACCATATTTATCATCCACAATCATCTCCCTTTTATCCCAAGGCTTCCCAACTTTGTCCTATTTGAGAATTGGGGGGGGGGGTGAATCTTGATATAGTTGGAGAAATCATATACCAGTTGGGGGGGGTGTAGAGTGTTGTGCGAGAAATAAGTCTTTTCCAATCACTTAATTGTTAGAATAGAGTACCTAATTCAATTTTTTTGGACTTCCTTGGGTGATGGGAAAACATAGATCAATAAGCATCCAGAAATCAACTCGGCAGGGGAGCAGGGGGTCGATTGTGAAGTGATAGCGGTTGAATGGATGGTTGAAAAGTGAATGGAAGTTGGTTCCATGTTGTCCTCCATGATCCCTACAGTTCTAAGGGAGTCCAATTAAGCTTTTATTTTTTGGGATCAATTATAGAAACTACAATACCCTGATCAGTGATCTCAACTCATGGTTTTCAAGTGCTTGAATTTCCCCATTAACTATCACTATACTCTAATAGTCTTATCCAGTGGTGGGAAACTGAGAAAAACCAATATGTATACTAGTGAATGTCAACCTTGTTTCAAGTGAACCATGGTTTTGAAGTTAGTATCAGAAATTTCAATGGTCAAAGAGGTGGTATAGGATTTCCATGAAGCTAAAGTTTCTTGTTCAATAGGTTTACAATAAGTGTTCTCAAATAGCATACAATATGTTAGTTATCAAATTTACTTTGACCTTTTTTTTCATTCCCTCGACTTCCTTCCTTCCTCATTGTTGTCTAGGAATAGTGATTAGTAGCACTTAATACTCGATTGAGTTGGGGTTCTAGAATCTAGGTAGTTGATCCCAACAAAGAAGGGACAAAATCGCCTGGGCGTATATGTGTAATCCTAAGACCCTTTCCGTTTCACAATCACTATTAGAGTAGATTACTAATGTGGGTGAATCAATTAAGGTATATGGAATTTGTGATAATTTTCATGTCGATTTATAGAGGTAGTGTTAGATTAGTGGAGTTGGGGGTTATGACGACATTAAAATTGGGGGTGGAACCGATAGTCCAAAGCAAGCAGGTTGTGATCAGAAATGTCAAAAATAACTACAGTTGGGGTTCATGGGATTCTAATTGGTAAACTTCCATGGACATAAAACAACATAAGATATAGGTGGTTGTGGTCAATTTGGAAAACTATTGACTCCATACAACTCATGGGGTTTGGTTTAGTTGAATAGATTGGATTTCCTACCATGTTTGTACTCGATGCCATGGCCCAAGGGTTGGTGGTTGAAATGGGGTTTCTAGGGTGAAACGTAAGTGGTTCTATCATGGGTTTGATCTCAAGACTACAATGATCTATTGATGATACCTTCTTATTTTCCAATATAAATAAAAAGAGTTAGAAAATAATGGAATGGTTTGTATTTTTTTGGTTCCAATTACTATTGTGAAATGATGGTACACTTACTACACTCTCTATTTCACCTATTGGGGGTGGTATGAAAGGTGTTAGAAGGGTGAGGTTTTGATGGGGGTGGTATCTTTAGGGGGTATGTTCTTCCTTCCAGTGTATTGTGTGGGGGAGTTCTAGCATTCGAGTTTGGGGCTAATGAGTGGTGGGTTTAGAGTATTAGGACATGAGGTTTAAAGATGAAGATCATAGTCATTATGTAGAGGTACGATTTAACACTCAATGACTATCATGATTTTGAGTTTAAAGGGAATCAAGACTCTATTTCCTAAAAAACATTCATATGGGTTAGGGTTGGAAGGACAATAGATTCACATGAGGTAGTAGCATCAGTATCATCAAAGTATAATTCTATTATTATTGTAATATCATGCCTCATATGTAGTTGAATTGGGGGTCCTACTATATTTTCCAACTATGGTTTGATTTTTTTCGAAAGTAATAGGAACTATAGCATTGAGATATGGAAGGGAAGTGGGAATCAAACACAATAAGCATTATAAGTGGTACGTGATGGCATCGATTAGGAACCACAAAACCTACTATGCACACCATGGGAAGGTCATTAAAATAAAAATAAGCTGGTCAAGTAGAAGGTTCATGATGAATCACTTATTTCAAGATGAAAGCTAGTGGTTGCTGAAACACTTTGAGAATTTAAGGTATAGTGCAGTATGGAAAGAGAATGGGTAAGTTTTTTTAAGGTCAATTTTATATCACATTGAATCTACATTGGTATAAGTCATGGCTAGAATGATTTATATTAGAAGTCGTGTTTTACATTGTAAGGTACATGATTTCATTATCCTAAGGTGAAAAGGCTGGTACTTAAACTTTATAGTATGGGTGGCAGTGGGAAGCTAGTCAAACGAGGATAATGTGAATGAAACAAGTCTTCAAGATAGGTTTTTCTATAGGATGTACTCTAGTTTAATAGTGTGTCAAGATATTCGAAGGTGAAAACATGGGTGACATCTGATTGAGTAGTGGAGAATGATATCAAAGAAAGCACAACCTATAAACACACCAGTCAACACCATAGAGTCAAGGCAAATCGAATAGGTACATTTGGAACATGTCTAAACATTCAATCCAGTTTCAAAAGGGAAGTTATGGGGTTGCACCAATATAAAAATAGTATATAGGGGGTAGCCAGAGGTGAACAACAAGGGCGATGTTTAGATCAACAATAGTGGGATAGATCCTGAAATTGGTGGCCTTCATGGTTCATCAATCAATATTTGAAATCATGGTACGGGGACTAATCATGAATTAGTTCTCTATTGGAATTGTTATGGTGGGGGGGGGGGGGGGGTTTAGGAGGTGTCATCAATAAAAAGTGAAGAGTTTTGGGGTGTCTGAAATTGGTGTTCGAATGATCTGCATCGTGATGAGAGCATTTCAGAAACTATTCATTATCACATAAGTTGGGTTGGTGGGGCTATTTGACTTTATCACCTTACCAATACCACTAGTATTTCCTGAAAACCCTGTTATATATACAATGTTATGATTTCCTTTTATTCATAGGAGGTCCAGAAAAAATTTTGACAACTAAGTTCATATCAAATCATTAGAATACACTTCAAGGAAAGGGGAAAATGAATCGAGCTCAGTAGAATGGGGGTAAAAATGTCATTTGACTCATTAATAGCCATAAAACTATATAATGTTGATTAAAAGAGAGAGAAACTATTAGAAGAGGTTTCATTATGTGATATAATGACTAGAAAGATAAAGTCCCAATAAACCACTCAACCCTGGATCAATCCCACATGAACTGTATGATAGACTATATTGGAGGAATTAAGGGAATGGATGCTCTTATGTGATATTGGAAACTCAGTGGGGCTAATTTGATTTGGGTGTAGGGAATTCTTAAACTGCTATTGATAACCATGTGGTGGCACTGCGTTATTTGATAAAAAGAGTTGAGTTTAGTGGAACATACATGTTTTGGAGTTGAGGCCCACAATTTTTTTTCTGTTTCACTGTATGATATCCATCATCTTCTTCTCATTTGGAATCTCCTATGAAATGGAATAAGGAACCAGAATTCCCACTATTGGATGCATTAACATTATTCATCAAAAATGGATGATCCAATCCACATGGTGATATTTATCATTTGGAAACTCCATGCTATCGATTCATGGGTTGGATAGGTGGGCATATCTATACTACCTATATTATACTGAACTCTATCTCTATATAGTAGGTTGATAGTAGGTGTTTGTAGAAACATCATACCTTAGGGTTCCATGGTGGATACCTAGTGGTTCTAAGTCAATTGGTAATAGTAGCATGGCTTGGATTGGTGGTTTAGCTATGGATTGAAAGTGATATCAGATTGATCAGTTGGGGTATCAAACATCTCAATGGGGGAATATAGTGCATTGGAATATATCATGGAACCTAGAAATGATCTATGTACATGGGAGAAAGGCAATACTAACTACCCCTCTATCCACTTAGAGATGAAAGGCACATTCGGTTACTCAGATGCCTATAAACTCACCATCCACCCACAACTATAGGTAGAAAAAATAGATTCTTTGGCGATCAATCCATTTTCTAATGTTGTTTCAAGATAATATTTGGATGATTCTATTCAGATATTTCTCCTCTTGACTAATTCAATAAGATCTTTGAAATAGAAGAGTGAATTAACTAAGATCACCTTGAGTTAAAATTTGATTTAGTCACTGCAAAATAAAATATCACCGCAAGTGACCCATAGAATTCATAGATAGGAAAAAAATCATTTATCCCTTATATATATTCTTATTATTGAATCTAAGGCTGTGATATTCCAAAATAGGATTGAAATAGATGATGTGATGTTATTCTCCTACCCCCTGATCAACCCAGTTACAATCCATCCCACCCGAGGGCTTCTTTCCATTAGGATTCGTGAAAACAAAAAGAAAAAAGACTCCTCCGTATTAGAGTAGAGTACTGAGATATATTCCTAGATTCTCTTACCTTTGTTATGAGTGATACATGAGAAATAGAAAAACGAGGTCCTCCCTCATCTTCTAATTGAGCCAGTTGTGGGTACATGTTTCAATTGTCTGAAACCCCTCTGTTATTGAGAAAGAGAAAGAGAGAACCTTTTATAATACTCTTACCTTCCCTTTTAGTCTTGGGTATGAGTTTCAATTGAGATAACTTGAACTATATAAGGCTATGGAATCACTTTTAGAGGAAATCACAACATCACCACCACTGAAAGTGAATTAAGAATGTTTAAATAGTTTCGGTGTGAGGATAAAATCCGCACCCTTCCTTTAGATAGTGACCTCTTTTCATGAGATGATATAATGTAGATAGATTAAGATTAGGAAAATATCACATTCCTACTACTATAACTATGACCGGTCATAACCTAAAAGAGGCGGACATGATCTCTGAGTCCCTAAATGCCTTATTAGAGAACAAAATTATTCCCTTCCTTCTTACAAAACTGAATCATCAATATTGAATGATTCCTCACTGAATAATAAATTTTTTTTGATGAAACAATATCTCTGTAACGTCCCGGGTCCGGAAGCCACTCAATGGGTTCCCCAAAACCGGTTGGTCACATGACCTCAATGAATTTCCCCAAATTCCAAAGGCTGCTGACTAGAATCAAGGACCCAAATCTGATAGTGGGGAAACTATGCCCTCATTTGTTAAAGTGTAGCGCGACGGAAAAAGATAAAGAACATACTACATCAGAAGTAGTAAAAAATATACAACTGAAATGGAGAACGAAAGTAAAAGGGAACTAGCATTCATATATATAAAGATGCAGTATGTCACTAATTCTATGAAGGAAGCCAGAACAGGATACACTGCAATACATTACAATACAACTCAAAGTACAAGGTACATCCAAACAAAACAAATCAGAGTAAACAAAATGCAACAGCATCACAAGCCTAAGATTGGTCCCATGATCTCCTACTCATCTGCTATAATCATGTACCTGTATAGGGACCCTTGACCCTATCAAAACCTACAGAAATGTAATCTGTTTGAGCTAAAGACATGACCCAAACAGAGTGAGAAATAAATACCAGTAGGCAACCACCAAAGGCCCATGCCCAACTGTTAGTGAAAATGTGCAATAGTAGTGTGCAGTAGTAAATGCAATAAACTAAGCAGTACTCAAAAGTAACTAACTTTACCAGTTATATTGACATTTTAAATATTCATTTAACCATGCCAAGCCTGTGCTTTAACTTGGTAGGTATAACATATGAAAATCACCATAGTGAAAACAAAAAGTAAACGTTGTCCAAAGACATGAAAAATCCTTACCCTCAGGTAATTAGTATCAAAACCCACAGGTGTCTTCCCACAAGCATACTGAATATTTCCCACAAGTGTACTAAGTGTCACCCACATGCACAGAACTACTGCCCACAGGCATGAGAAACTACTACCCACAGGCATCAGAAAGGTTGCCCGCAGGCTAAACAAAACACTGCCCTCATGCTATAGAAGTAACCGGGCTAAGTCCAACATATAAGCAAGAAATTACATACAATTAAACTCGAGGAAATTTAAATCATGATAAAATTCACCGTATATCCTTAGGTATTCTAGCCAAACTGCTAAATAGAGGAACTCACCCTCGGGGTGGTCCTGGATCCAAGCAGTGATCCCAAACAGCAGTTTTAACCTATCAAAAGATTATCTATGCAATTCTAGATATCTTTCAACAAAGGCCACAACCATACGACACCCCAAACATGGGTTTTTAGCACAATGACACACAAATTCAACTCAACAGTTGGAAATAAACACCAGACCATAGACCTCGATCGTCTTTGATCGGTACACATGAACGACGCCTCCCGAATCGTCCAAGAATGACGTTGATATGGGATAAAAGTTCAATCATTCAAACTCAAATAACTTTCCCTAGAGAAAGAATTGGTAAGAAACACACAAGGAGAGGGAATAACTCACCCGCGCGGTTCAATCGAGACCGTCAGAGAAGGATTCAGATTCCCGGTGTGCGGTCAAGGAGATCTCTTAAGCTCCGAACACCTCTCCCGAGCTCCTATGTCATTCTAAGATTCCTCTATTCAAAGAGGAGTCTACAAACCGTTTTAAGAGAAAAAACTACATGGCGTGTAATCTCAAGTAAATGGTGTGTACTTTTCTTTTTTTAAACTTTTCCTCTAGAAGCTTCTTTCCAACGCGGCACTGTTCATCCGTCGACATGAGTACACGACATGTATTCTTGAATACATGGCATGTACCGTCACTCAGCTGGTAGCCACATTCTCCGCCTTACTATTCACCTACTGACTGATTACACGATGTGTAAATACCCAGTACACGGCGTATAGTCGGTTTTTACACCCTTCATCGCCGACAGGCCTACACGCCCTATGTACCCATCCTATACCACCAAATTACATAGTGTTTGGAAAAGTACACGGTGTGTACCCATAAAATTTTGGATTTTTCACCGTTTTCCTTATTTTCTCAAAAACACTTAAGGAAAAAGGAAAAGAAGAAACCCATACCTAAAAAATAAGAACCCGGTTCTTACAAACTTCCCCCCTTAAATTAATTCATCCCCGAATTTCCTTTCCAAGGGTTGCAAAGATAAATCTGTGAAAAACTCCAGCCACTGAGCACGTACGTCAGTCTCCCACTCCCAGGTTTCATCCTGCACTTGGCCATGCTTCCATAACACCCGTACGAGAAGAAATGACCATCCTTGGAGAACCATCATGCTCCTATCAACAATACAAATCAAATGATCCTCAAAGTATGCATCGGTCTGAAGCTCAACCTCCTCGAGCTAAAAGACATGAGACGGGTCTGAGTGATAACGACATAGATGAGATACATGGAAGACATCGTGCATGGCCAAGTACCTCTATGGTAACTGCAACCGGTATGCAAACGACCCGACTCTCTCCATAATCTCAAACAACCCCACATACCTCGGTGAAAGTTTACCCTGTCTTCTAATCCGCCTGTGTCCCAACATCAGTGAAACACACAAGAAAATCCAATCCCCGACCACAAAATCCAAGGGTCATCTATGGAAATCAGCATAAGATTTTTGATGAGACTGTGCAGTAGCCATTCCCTTCCGAATCAACTGGACCTGCTCTGAAGTCTCTTGCATGAGACATGGTCCCAGTAAAGATGTCTCACCTGCCTCCATCCAGCACAAAGGTGATCGGCATGGCCTACCATATAAATCCTCATATGGTGCCTACTCAATAGTTTCCTGAAAAATATTATTATAGGAAAACTTGACCAGGGGTATGTGCTTCTCCCAAGAGCCCCCAAAGTCCAGGACGCATGCACGCAACATGTCCTCAAGCACCTGTATCATACGCTCTGATTGGACATCAGTCTGAGGGTGGTAAGATGTGCTCATAAGCACCTATGTACCCAGTTCCCTCTAAAAAATTTGCCAGAAACGAGACGTAAAGCGGGCGTCCCTATCTGAAATGATAGAACAAGGTACCCCATGAAGATGTATTACCTCTCATATATACAACTTTCCGAGCTCGTCAACACCGAAGGTCTCCTTGATCGGAAAAAAGTGAGAAACATTTGTAAGTCTGTCCACAACAACCCACACAAAATCATTGCCTCAAGGTGACCTCGGCAACCCAGTCACGAAGTCCATCGCGACATCATCCCATTTCCACTCTGGAATGGGTAACCGTTGTAACAATCCAGCTGGCCTCTGATGCTCCGCCTTCACCTGCTGACAGGTGTAACATCTCACAACAAAACCGGCTACTTACCATTTCAGACCCGGCCACCAATACTGACGTCTCAAGTCACGGTACATTTTGGTAACTCTGGGATGCACTGCACAAGATGAATCATGAAACTCTCGCATCAGATCCTCACGTATATCCCCTAGAACCCACACTCATCCATGGATACACAGTACCTCATTATCCTCTATCATCCAACCAGGAGGAGGGTCCTCACTTACCATCGACTCCCGTAGAACTAGGCCTTCTGAATTCGATAGTTGTCTCATCCTCACTCTATCCAGGAGGGTAGAAGTCACAGCTAAGGATGAAAGATATTTTTCCCCTGATTATTGTGCACCTCCAAATACATCTTAGAGAACAAATCCATAAGCTACCACTCACCACTGGCCTCATGAACTGCCTGTATCTGAGTCTTCCTGCTCAGTGCATCAGCAACTGCGTTACCCTTACCAGGTGTATAGGCAAGCTCAAAGTCGAAGGACTGAGGGTATTCAACCCACCTTCGCTATCTCAGGTTCAATTCACACTGGGTAAAGATATACTTGAGACTTTTGTGGTCCGTAAACACCACAAAATGATATCACAAGAGATAATTTCTCCAACAGTGTAACACATGAACAACTGCAGCCAACTCGAGGTCATACGTCGGGTAATTACTCTCATGTGGCCTCAACTGCCGAGACCCGTACACAACAACTCGATTGCCCTGCATCAACACTGCTCCCATCCCAATACCTAATGAATCACAATAAACTGTATAGATCTTACCTTTCTCCGGAAGTAGCAGGATTGGTGATGATGTCAACCTACCCTTCAGCTCCTGAAAGGCTGTCTCACAAGATTCTGACCAAATGAACTTCACACCCTTCTTAGTCAAAACCGTCAACGACACTGCTAAGTGGGATAATTATAGTATAAAACACGTTTAGTAACTAGACAACCCCAAGAAACTCCGTATCTCAAACATGTTCTTAGGATGCTCCCAGGAAACTACTACTCTCACCTTCTATGGGTCTACTACAACTCCTTCCTCTGAGATAATATGACCCAAGAAGTGAATCTGGTTCATCCAGAAGTGGCACTTTGAGAGCTTAGCATATAGATGATGCTCTATCATTGTACTCAAAACGATCACAAGATGGGTGGCATGGTCGTGTCGAGTGTGAGAGTACACTAAGATATCACCCACAAATACTACCACAAAAGAATCAAGATAAGTATGGAACAGAAGATTCATCAGAGCCATGAAAACTACTGGCGCATTTGTGAGTCCGAACAGCATAACCAAGTACTTGTATAGACCATATCTGCTCCAAAAAACTGTAAGCAGTATGTCCGACGGTCTAATGCATAAATGATGATATTCAGATCTCAAGTAAATATTTGATAGCACTCGTGATCCTATAAGTTGATCAAAAAGATCATCAATCCTCGGCAAGGGATATCGGTTCTTGACTGTCAACTGGTTCAGCTTCTGATAATCCACACAGAGTCTGAGGGTACCATCTAAATTCTTCGCAAAAAGGACCGGAAAATCCCAAAGAGAAGTACTGGGTCGGAAGAAACCCTTTGACTGTAACTCCTCAAACTGCCTTTTGAGCTCCTGTAACTCAGGTGTGGCCATCCTGTAAAGAGTAATGGACACCGATGCCGCTCCTGGAATAAGCTCAATAGAGAAATATACCTCTCGCTCCGAAGGAAGACCTGAAAAGTTGTTGGGGAAGACATCCCAGAAACGATCAACTACTGGGGGGAAATCCTTCTGAAAAGTTCCCTAATCATCCAGATATAAACTCACAATCTGGGCTGTCACTCCACCTCGCGCACAATGCTCAAGTCCAGCTCAGCTCGCCTGGACATCCCATTCACCCTTGTATAGAAACTCTCTACCCTCTGGTGACGTGAAACCCACCCTATGACGATAGCAATCCAAGAAGGCTTGGAAGGGTACCAACCAGTCCATCCTGAGAATGAAATAATAGCTCGTCATCTCCAAGACATAGAGGTCCCATAGAAAGTGACACCCACCAACCTCTAGGGGGCACTCCATACACTGACGCACACTATCCGTTCTAGTCCCCAACGGATTGTCTAGCATCATAACATCAGAAGAAGAAGAAACACATAGCACAAGGCTCTCCATAACAGCCATAGATATAAAACTATGTCTAGCACCTGTATCAAAAAGTAAAAAAGATAAAACAAAAGCTACTAGAGTAGTACCTCTGATAGTGGAAGGTCCGAGATCCTGCTCCTGTTGGTTCTGTTGCACTGCATATGCCTGCCCAGTTCCACAACCCTACGACACAACCTGGCTACCTGGAGTTGACCCACCCTGCTGCCTCTAAGATCCTGGTGTCTGGATACCATGGCCATGACCACCATCTCTGCCTGCACGCCCTGACGTACCCCAATTTCCTGACTGGTAAGAAGTTGATGGTCCTGCTCCCACACACGGAGTCTACACGGAACCCCTCTCACTAGGCACTAGTGGAAACACCCTACAAAAACGCTGGAGATGACTTATCCTACTGCAAGATTGACACTCCATTGGGTCACATGGACACTGAGGTCACTTGTTCCCCTCTATACCACACTGGTAGCAAATAACCTGGCCACCTGAAGTGTTGTTCTGGCTAGTACTACCACCGTGAGAGAAATCCAGCTTCCTCTTCATATTGCCGGTAGAAATAGTAATGAATACTAGTGTCGAACTGCCTGGGCCTACACCACTAGCTTCCTGCAGGTTCCGCTCTATAATTAGTGCCTGGTTAACAATATCATGCACTATAGGCAACCTAAAAACATTCACCAGTGCTTATATGTCACACCTAAGACCATCTTCAAAGTGTATAGCTCTCAACGTCTCATCACCCACCAGAACGGGTGCAAAATGCTGAAGCTCAGTGAAGATAGAAGAATAATCCATCACTAACATGGTGCCTTGCTGTAGATTCATGAACTCTCGAGCTCGATCTACCCTCAGTGTCTCTGGGAAGAAGAAGTCATAGAAGGCTGCCTGGAAATATTCCCATGCCATGTCACGGTGATGCTCAGACTGGGTGGTAACATCCCACCATCTCTTTGCGGAATCACGCAGCATGTAAGTAGTGAGCTTGACCCTCCTCCCAGGAGGTGTCTCCAGATGCTTGAAGATAGTCTTCATCAAATCCAGCCATGACTCTGCAGCCTGTGGTCCGACATCCCCTGAAAACATAGGCGGATACTACTGCTGGAAAATGCATGTCAGCTCTTCCATAGATGTGGCAGCCTGCGGTGCTCCCTGGAAGGTCATCATGAATCTCATAAAGCCTTCACAGAACTACTCCTCTATGCCTATGCCCGGTATAACAGCTAGCGCCACATATGGTTCTACCAGAGGATCCACTGGTAGCCCATGGACCACCATCGTAGGAGTATAATTGTTGCCACTCTCTTGGAGAACAACCGTTGGTCATCTTGGCGGCATGAATCTACAAGGTCAAACACACACCTTAGATAAAGATTATCAAAGACCGAAAAAAAGGAGACCAAGAAGGGAACAAGAGACAAAAATAATTCAATATTTACAAAACTAGACTACATGGCGTGTATAAATACTACACGACATGTTCTCACAGGCCATCCACATGGGTGTGTACTCCAGCTAAAACTGGTCATGTAACACCCCAAACACACGATGTGTACTTATATCTATATGGTGTGTACTTGAATCCTCCTTCCCTTCCCGATTCCTTATACACGAAAAAGCCACATAGTTCTCCTAAAACAAAAACTACATGGTGTGTCCCACAGGCACATGGTGTGTACTTAGCAAGCTCTCATAGGCCCGTGATGTTCGTGACACAGCCTGTGTACCCAGGTCTCACTATATGGCATGTTCCAAAAAGACACGACGTGTACAAAGAATCCCCAGACCGGCCCATATTTCTAACTACACGGCCGGCTACACGGATGACACTGCACGGCGTGTTCGAGGAGAACACAACGTGTACTAAGAAAGATAACACCGACCCGTGTTGTTCGTGACATGGCCGGGTACCTGGGTCAGACTACACGGTGTGTTCAAGGTAGACATGGAATGTATGTCTTAAGGTTTCCTCCGTCTGTGTTGTTAGTTACACGGCAGACACCGGGTCAACACTACATGGCGTGTACAATCGGTACACAGAGTGTTTCCCCAAGCCATTCCCTACCCCGTGTCCCTGCCCACATGACCTATGACACAGAAAGAGACTACACGGCATGTACTGAGGGTACACATTGTGTACTTAAAAAGTTTTCATTTCTTCTTGAACAGAAGAACACACAGCCTGTGCCCATAGAAATACACGGCATGTATGCTGGGTTTTTTTCGGACATTTAGCTTTAGAAACTACTCTGGAACCCAGAAAAACACATAACAAACACCTAGGTGCCAAATTTCAATCCGTGATGGCCCATTCTCTCCACGAATCAAATCTTGGAATCTTACACATGTTATAACAAAATAAAATCATCAATGATCCACCAAATTCTAGTTATTGAGGGACTATGCTCCCAAAAAACTAAAGTTTGGAATCCATTCTAGCAACAAACTCACACAACAATACCCTATTAAGTAGCATGTATTTATCAAAGCAGATATCACAATATCATGCTTTTCTAGCACAAAAACTATCACAACAACATGCAATTTCTAATGAACCTACATGGCATGGAAAGAATGCATGACATGTGATTTCTAGCATGTTACTAAATGATGTATGAGGTGGCACACCCTCATCTCATCAGGTTGATACTAAATAGAACCCATGTATAATATATAAACAACACAATTTCAAGTGCGTCACCCAACGGTGAAAACCAAATCAACTGTAAAATTGCAAAACCAGTAATAATTGCAATAAACAAGGTAGACTGAATTTTTCCTATACACGGGTTAGCTACTCTCGGGCACAACTTATTACCAATTAAAATTTCCATCCTATCACTGACTAAGGCTCCAAATAGTAAGTCAAAGAAAAGAACCTACCTTTGATACCACTTTGTAACGTCCCAGGTCCGGAAGCCACTCAACGTGTGCCCGGAACCCGATTGGTCACATGACCTCAAGCGCATTTCCCCAAACACCAGAGGCTGCTGACTAGAATCGAGGGACCAGATCTGATAGTGGGGAAACTATGCCCTCATTTTTCAAAGTGTAGCGCAGCGGAAAAAGATAAAGAACATACAACATCGGAAGCAGTAAACAATATACAACTGAAATGGAAAACAGAAGTAAAAGGGAACCAACAGTTATATATATAAAGATGCAGCATGTCACTAATTCTATGAAAGCAGCCAAAATAGGATACACTGCAATACATTACAATACAACTCAAAGTATAAGGTACAACTAAATAAAACAAAGCAGAGTAAACAGAACGCAGCAGCATCACAAGCCTAAGCTTGGTCCCATGCTCTTCTAATTTTCTGCTACAATCATGTACCTGTATAGGGACCCTTGCCCCTATAGACACCTACAGAAATGTAATATGTTTCAGCTGAAGACATGACCCAAATAGGGTGTAATAAATAAATCCCAGTAGGAAACCACCAAAGGCCCGTGCTCAACTGTCAGTGAAAATGTGCAACAGCAGTGTGCAGTAGTAAATGAAATAAACTAAGAAGTACTCAAAAGTAACTAACTTTACCAGTTATATTTCCATTTTAAATATTCATTTTACCATGCCAAGCCTATGCTTTAACTTGGCAGGTATAACATATGAAAATCACCATGGTGAGAACAAAAAGTAAACGTTGTCTGCAGACAGGAAAAATCCTTACCCTCAGGTAATTAGAATTGAAACCCACAGGTGTCTGCCCACATGCATATCAAATATTGCCCACAGGCGTATGAGGTATCACCCACAGGCACAGAACTACTGCCCACAGGCATGATAAACTACTTCCCACAGGCATGAGAAAGGGTTCCCAAAGGCTAAAGGAAACACTGCCCTCAGGCAATACAAGTAACTGGGACAAGTCCAACATATAAGCAAGCAATTATATACAATTACTCTCAAGGAAATTTAATGCATGATAAAATTCATGGTATACCCACAGGTATTCTGGACAAATGGATAAATAGAGGAACGCACCCTCGGGGTGGTCCTGGATCCAAGCAGTGATACCAAATAGTAGTTTTAACCTATCAAAATATTATTTATGCAATTATAGATATCTTTCAGCAAAGTCCACAGCCATACGACACCCCAAACATGGGTTCGTGGCACAATGGTACACAAATTCAACTCAACGGTTGGAAATAAACACCAAACCATCTACCTAGATCGTATTTGATCGGTACACGTGAACGACGCCTCCTGAATCGTCTAAGAATGACATAGATCAGGGATAAAAGTTCACTCATTCAAACTAAAATAAATTTCCCTCAGTAAATAATTGATAAGAAACACACAAGGAGAGGGAAGAACTCACCCACATGGTTCAATCGAGATCGTCAGAGAAGGATTCAGATTCTCGGTGTGTGGTCGAGGAGATCTCTGAAGCTCCGGCCACCTCTCCTGAGCTCCTCTGGAATTATAAGATTTCTCTGTTCAAAGAGGAGGATACTACCCATTTTAAGTGAAAAAAACAAACTACACGGCGTGTACTCTCAAGTACACGGCGTGTACTTTTAATTTTTTAAACTGTTCCTATGGAGGCTTCTTTCCACCACAACACTGTTCATCCATCGACATGAGTACACAGCATGTATTCCTAAATACACAGCGTGTACCATCGCTCAGATGGCAGCCTCCTTTTCCACCTTACTGTTCACCTGCTGACTAATTACATGGCGTGTAAATACCCAGTACAGGGAGTGTAGTCGGTTTTTACACCCTTCATCGTTAACAGACCTACACGCCCTGTATACCCATCCTACACGGCCAAAGTACACGACGAGTGGAAAATTACATGGTGTGTACCCATAAAATTTTGGATTTTCACCATTTTCCTTATTTTCTCAAAAACACTTAAGGGAAAAGGAAAAGAAGAAACCCATACCTCAAAACTAAGAACCAGGTTCTTACAATCTCTGTTTGAGACACCCTATCCATTTTCTTTCTTGATGATCAGATTCAGACCCTAGGAAGAGGGGCCTATTATTGATTTTATTTTTCAATATATTAAAATAGTAGTTAACTAGAATACATAGAACCATAGATTCTTGATTAGTTTATTATATGGGATTTAGCTTCATCCAAATACATGGATAGAAAATCCAACCAACCATTTCCCTCGATCCTTCTCACTCCCTCAAGATTTAAAGGAAACATCTTAATCTGTTTAGAATATGAGTGAGATCTATAATGCCATAATTTTATGGATGATAGTTGCATATATATCAAATTAGCATATTTAATATCTTTATCTTTCTCAAATCCCCCATCCTACCACTTATATAATCTAATCATGATCATTATGAGTTATGAAACTTTGAGATATCACTCACTCCTTGGAAGAGTATCAAATTGGTCTACCAACATTTATCAATCACATCAGGTGACTCTTTATCCCGGGATCATCCCTTATGTAAGTTTTGAAGGCTTCCTTTTCCCATAAAAAAATCCAATGAATCATCAACCATAGGATTATACACTTCATCTAGGTGGATGGAGGAGTGTAAGGGGAAGATTAAATTACCAAGGCCTGAGGGTTTATGAAAGTAAAATCCATGGATAGAGAGAGTGGAGGATAGGACTCTCGATACTATAATCTAATAGTAATGTCATTTCATGATGATAGGAATGGGGGTGATCCTTGTATTTTTGATTTCTCCTACTGGTTAGTGAAATAATCTAATAGTATGGTTTTCTATGAAATGATCTACTTGATAAATCCACCAGAGGATCATTCATGGTGAAGATCCCAACATGATATACTTGGTCAAGTATGATTCAAGCACTCTAACCAACTCAAAAAAAGAATATACAAGTAATTGTGTATTAATATCATTTCATTCATTAGGTATGGGTCAAGATCCAATTATCTTATAGAATAAATGGATTGATATGGGTTTATTTCCTGACTGCATTGTTATCATCTCACTCCCTCTTCATGACATAAAAAGAGAAGTTTCTTGACTCAATGTATGAGGGGGGATACTAAATGAGAAGAGAAAACCCAACACTAGAGTGATATATACTATTCTATATTTGACTAAACTATAATCTATTTGATGAAACCATCAAGTTGGATGATGTGATAGATTAATGGATCAATTATTTGAACATCGACGAGAATAAGCAGTGGATTAGAATCAGAAAAACTGGGTGAAAGTCTCCTAGGTTAGTGAGAAAATAGAGGAATTTTCACAAGGCCCAACCCAGAAAAAAAACAACCATACAAGGAGAACATCATGATTCCATGGAATGAAATTATTCAAACAAACCATACAATGACCTCAGATAACAGATTCTAGGCCCTCATGTTTTTCCAGTTTCCTTTTTGGTGGTTCCCAAAAAAGGAACTAGAAAAAGTCCATCTTCTCCCTTACATCGCTAGGGTTTTGAGTTCATGTTGTAGTTTCATTCCATTCATTGGATGTGATAGGTGTCAAGTTTGATATATTTATAGTTACAAGTAGTTAAAAATTATGTTAGAATATCCTAAAAGAAATCTCTCTTATGAAGTCAATTTTTTTCAAAGAGAATGCATCTAGGATAGGGTTGATGTTGTTCTAAATAGAGTTTATTTCCTTATTACTTATATAACAGACTAGATAAGGATACCATGGTCCTCAAAATTATTCACTAGGATACATGATTAAAGTATCCTAGGTCTTCACTAGTTTGACCAGGTCTTACATATCCTAGGATTCCGGAATCTTGTATCCCAGTGAAGACCTCGGAATAATAAGACATGTCAGACTAGGGATGACTTGGAATGAGAAGAGTGTTACACTATCTAGAGGACATTTCCATATAAATAGGTTTTATCTAGTCTGTTTTTTCTCCAACCATAGATTCCCTAGGATCTTAATACCTCCCATGAGAAACCTCTTCCCAACCCCATGCTCTGCAAGGCCAGGACATTGAAGTTGAAGGTCGAAATATGGTTTGTTAGGGGTCCACCCTCCCAAGGTTCATGGTATGCTTGACCCAATAAGCCTAGAATTTACCTATTCATTTCCTAGTGCTCATATATCAGGTCCTCCTAGGTTTTGTTAGTGATCTCTTAGTTAGTGAGCACAAAGAAAGGACCAGGTGCTCACTGACTAGGGAGCGCCTAAGATACATGAAGTTTCCCAGTGATTACCTGGTCATTCCTAGTATTTTACCACCACATTTATTCCTAGAATAGAGTGTATAGTCATAGTTATGTCCTACACATGAGTTTTTTACATTCCCTCAGAAAAAATGGACTTGATGATGGAATGGTCAAGGACTAGGAAAGAAGTGGTTCAAGGGGTGGTAAAGAGGTTGGAATGTCATTTATGGGGGAAAAATGGCTGCTTCCACTGAACAAAGGACCAAAGGATAGTTCTTTATATGATGTCTACAGGGTCATCATATAATCTTGGAGTACTAAAAAACTCAATCACATTTCATCATCAACTCAATCCCCCTTTAAACTTGAGATAATATTTAAATGGATATCATCTATTTGTATTGTCATAACCATGTAATTGGCCAAAAAAAAGGGAAGAGTTGGGGTGTCGGGAGAAAGGCTCCATAGGAAAAATTCCAATAAGGATAAAATCACAATAACCTAATCGATTCATAGGATTTTTCTTAATGTTGAGATATCTTTCATCTTGGGGTTTCAAATAGCCAGTACCGAAGTCAATGGTCTAAGGTGATCTCAATGGTCATGTTTAAGAGATATTGAGTCATCCGTTCAGTATGAATGACCATAAGAGTGTTGCATCCTTTTATCCAAAATATAAGGTGTATATCATGACTATTCCACCCAATCAATTATATTCTTCCTATAACCCCATTGACTAGTGGAACACCATCCATTACATATCCCCAAACCCACCATGCAATTATCGATTTATCAATTCATAATAAATAAGGAACAAATAAATCAATGTAGCAATTGTAGAAAATGGTGTCAAAGATCCTCCCCTCACTCTAATAGCTAAGTAAATCCTTTTTTCTAAATAATAAAGTATAAAACCCTTTAAGCCTTCCAATAAGCTCTCTTATAATTCCATCTTCATTTTTCTTAGATAGTCCGTATTTAAAGTAGTAAATATGCTAGTGCTTATTCTATTAACCTTCTATATTTTCTATTGTTTCGGGTGTGTGATCTATTGGAAATATCCTTCCCCTTTTCTCATAGAAGAGGTTTAATCATAAAGAAAATGAAAGTGATTGATTTGATGCTCTTCAAGCCAAAATAGCCACAGCTGTAGAGTGAGCACTAACTTTCTTTTGTCCTATATCTAGATTTATTTTCCAATGTCGACATCGAGATTGGGTCACTCACAATCTAATTATTCATAGTTTCCTTATTCATAGGGTTGGTTTTTCTTTTCATCTAGTGGCTAGATGGGCTTTTTCTTTATTTACTCAAAGTTATTTCTATCTAGTCTGGTTTTCTTATATATATTCACTCACAGAGTTATAGTTATATTCATGACTTCTTCACATCTCTAAATCAAATGACATGTAAAAAAATTCTCTCAATAACCAAGATATATCTAAGATCCCAAGCTGATTTGTATAAAAAAAACTTGGTGACTATTAGTTGATTCAATAAGAGAAATTTGATTTTACTGGATTTGTTATTCAACTCATTTGAGTAAACCTCATATTTTGGTCATACCCTTCTGTTTATGAGGGGAGTTTCCTAATTTTATTTTTTAAAAGTATTAACCCATTATTTTGATCCGACCATTGTTTTTAGGAGTGGAGTTACCTATGGTGTTTGAAAAAATTAAGAAACCATCCCTAACCTTGTGTTTAGGAGTGTAGTTATATTTCTTATTTTAAACAAGTAGGAAAGCCATCCTAAAAATATAACTCTTCAAGAGAAGTGAGTAGTTTAGAGTTCTCTTTATTTCTCAAGTGTCTTGAATTAAATTATTTCATTATTATATTAAATAAAGACTCCAATTTATATGAGGTCACAATAAACAATAGAATATAATTTCCTTATCTTTGCTTCCTCTATTCCTAGGGTTATATATTCAATTCCCCAATGTAATATGTTTAGTTTCCTATTATCCTCATGAAATCTATTTCATTTAACAAGGAAGTTTTGTTAATGAATAAAAAGATCAATGAGACAATTAAAACTCTTACTTTTCAAGTTAGGTTCCTTTATTTACAGGTCATTAACATCATTTCTTATTCAATAAACCCATTTCCAGTTTTTATTTATTAATAAATCCAAGATAAAATCTCAAAAATCTTCCCTAATATTATATATTTCTCCAAGTTATTTCTCAATTGGGAGTATCTATTTTAGTAAAAACATAGGATTGGTAGTTGATAGCCATAGGATAAATCTAAGTGTATTACCCAACATTAGTATTTATATTTATCCCCTAGACTTGGTGTATTTTTGAAAGATAAGTATGTAATTTCTTCTTTCAATACATTTTTTTAAGTCCCTAGTACTAACACTAAGAGTGAGATTGAGCAAGGTTAGTATGTAAAAAAGTGGAATTTATATTTAAAATTCATATCTTCAGACATTGGAAACCCAAATTAAAGTAAAGGAGTGAGAAAAGGTAAAAGGGAAGACATTTCAGTGAGCCATTAACTATGGTTCTGTAAATAAAATAATTATCAATAGTGAATAGGTACCATTTTTTCATCTCTTGTGAAAATATCCTATCCATCCCCATCCAGGTAACCTTATTCAAGGAGACTTGGGGTGACAAGTTGACAATACGACTAAACTTATCCTTCACCTTGGAAGTAGGAATTGGATATAAACCACTAGGATAGGGGATCCCAAGAAGATAAAGAATCAATAGTTATTGTATCAGTGGAAGAATCAGTTTTTGTGATGGTTGTTGTCAACTCTAAACTCTATTTATACTTATCTAGAATCAATTATTTTTTTACAAAACTTATTAAAGATATTGGGACTCTATTTTATATTTGGAAACTCATATGTAAGGTATATTTAATGACATCTAGTTTAAGTACTAAAGTATGTAAAAAATGTTTGCATATCAACATCAAGATTCCCAAAGTCTTCCTAAAGAAGGATTCAATTTTTACCCTTCTAGTTTCATTTCACCATTTTCTTCACCTCATTTATTTCATAGAAATATTATTTTCCCAAACATTAAATTAATGGGTATGTTCAAGGAGTAGCCCACAAGTAAAATTAAAATAAGACTAGAATGGCCATCATTAGGGAAACCAATGCAATACCTTTTTCAGTGGACCACACACATAGTAGAATAATAGAACAAAAATACCATTAGAAAAAAATTTAACTACGAATGTGAAGCCCCAAAGATATTTTATTTTTTTACTATAGGATTAAAATAGGGACTAGAAAACCCATGGGTAGTCAAATATAATTGAATCAGATATAGTTTTCAATTCTAATATTTTATATTTGAGAGTTCCCTGAGGTTGGTTAAATAAATTTCTACTTCAATTCTTATATCATCATATAATATATTTGATGAAAGATATTTTTTCACCTCCACAATAATTATTTCTTGATTTATTAATAAAAAACCATATCTCAAATCAAGGTATTGATCCTTTCAAAATTCTACAATATTGTTAAATTCCTCAGAATAATCTTGGGGATTCTATATTTGAAAATTTTATGTACTAGACTGATCTTGGTTTTAATTTGCATTAATAACAAAAATTGGAAATAATGAAGAATCACCCAAAGGTCCTTGTGGTATAATGGAACCATAAATTTCTTCTAATGTGGAAGGATATATTTGTTCCACTACTTATTGTGGTTTGTATATAAAAATACACCCTAAGTTTTAGTATAGAAAAAAGGTACTGAGAAGCATAAAAAACCATGTATAAATTCTATAATATTGAAAAGAATAAATTTTAATGAAGAAGAATTTTATTTCCTTATTTTTGGTTGACTCCTATTCCTCTTATATTGATAAAAAAGGAATCCATCTTCACCAAATCCCATGTGCTTCGATCTCTCCTTGATCATGAAGAGGCGTATCGAAAACAATAGAAAGAAATTTGAACTTAGAACTTTACATAATAAAGAGAAAGGGAGTCCTTAATTACTATAAAACTATTGAAAAACTAGAGTTTAATTTTGGCTATTGACCAATGGAAATAATGAGATAAATATGTACAAATAATTTTGGAATAAGAATCTGATAGACCTAGAGAGAGTAACCCACTCTCACCTAGACATAGCCTTTTCTGTGAATTAGGTCACCAAATTCATGAGTTGAATAAAAGGTAATTCACTGGATATATGTATCGATATCCTTTTCTTAGAGGTTATGGTTTGAATATTAATTCTGGAATGTATTAATGTCCTTAATAATTTCCCTATTTCTATTTGTGGTTGAAAATATTCTGAGAAACCTTTGTGTAGTAAGTCCATAAAAAGGATTAAGAAAGTAGGATAATATATGTCTCTCTACCTTCTTATTCCTTATAAGAGGTCCTAAGAGCCCATCAAGATATGGATGGTTAGTTAATTATTCCTTTAATTTTTGTATGCACATGATTCATGGATATTATTTGCACTTATACTTTTAGAGTGATGCAACTCTACTTTGTAAACTCAACCTTGATCTGATCTCTCAACCTTCGAATTGCAAGTGTGAAGCATATATCTACTATTACTTAGCCTCAATCATAGGATTTTTTTTCAATATTAGGTGGGATCTATGACCTCTCAAGGAACTAATGTAGATCTCTTTAGTTCCACCACTTTCTCAATCAAAAATGTAAACTATGAAGATTATCATTTATATATATAATTTCAGGAATGATTTTCATTGATTAGATCGAGGGTGAGATCCTAAGTCAATTCAGTCTCTTTGGATGAAGTAAATATTCATCAAGATAGATGAATAATTCAAAACCTACAAATCAAGTATGATGAATTTAGTTCATGATCTGGTAAAGTTGAGATCAATAAACTAGGATTGGATCTCCACACCCGAAGAAAAAGAAAAGAATCACTTTCCTAACTGATTCAACAAAAACCAAATCTCAATGAATATGGGGATGCACAACTATGATGGTGAACTCATAATCCTTTTATCCTACCTACAATCTTCCCTATTCTACATTATTTCACTTATTCCAATTCAATTTCACAAAATAAACTTTTTTTTCAAAATACAACTTATTCTCAAAAAACCGATTCCATGAAATATTCTTTTTCCCACCTATGCCGCTTCAAAGACTATTTATCATTATCCTTAAATTATTTGTCATGATACTAGATTAACATTTCAACCTTTTTAGGGATATGAATATAAATTAGGGTCTTTTGATCGTCCACTCATTATAAAGGTATCTGAATTAGTTTTATCTATCGTGGAAGGTATAAAAATGGGTATGGTCTAACAACCTATCATAAGTTTCTACTTAAGGTTTATGATAATCATAATGTATATAGTCATTCTTACCAAAAGTGGTCTTATTTTGGGTTTTACCATGCATAAGTATGAATCATCTCTATATTCATCTTCTCTTATAGTTCTAACTCAAAAAATGAAATCCTAAAACTACCTTTCTAGATTAACCCTTGAAGAATGATAGAGGAACTTGTTTGCATCCTTCCCGTTCTTCCATATCTTCTTTTTTTACAAGGGACTCCACCAATGAATATACTATATATAAATTTTTAAGTGACATTTTATCTTTCCTCCCTCACATAAGTACCTATAAAATATTATACTACTTATTCTATTCCATATATCATATTTATCCTTTAATTCATTGTTTCCTTCCTCGCACATCAATTATGGTAATAAAGTGCTATATATAAACCTCAAGTTTCTTTATCTTTTATTAGGTGTAGGTCCAAAGTTCCCCATGTAAATACAAGAGTTATTTATTGTCTTGATTTTAGCTTGATATCTCTCACATGGTCTTGAACAAAAAAAGGAAACCTAGGTTGGAACACTGAACCAAAATAAAAGGAGTAAGTAAGAAGAAAAAGAGAAAAAAAAGTAGATCTAAAACAAAAACTTCTTCTTGACTGATTATTGTGACATAATCAACTCATATATCATATATTTAAGGATATTTTCTTTAAATCTAGTAGTAATGGGAGAATTTCATTCTTACATCATGGGACCTAGTGAACCCAAAAGTTCCTTACAAATAAGACCTTAAAAAGTCTACACATAGAGAGAAGATTCTTTATTGCATGAACTAAGAAATCCATTCCTTCTAGAGATTGGAATTTTGGGGGGAGTTTAGTAGAGATCTTATTACGGAATTGGGATAGTTCAAAAAAAGAAAAACCTACTTAGTCTCCTCTCATAGACTCATGGAAACTAAATAAATACCAAAACCTTTTAATTAAAGAATCCTAAACAATAAATCATTATTCATTTTGTTTCCTATCTTTTAATTCAGTTATTAACCTTATTAAGATTTTATTTTGAACTAGATAGACTAAATGATAGACTAACCTAATCTTATTTCCTCCTTCCTTATAGATATTTTATTTTAGGTAGACTACCCCTTATCTATTTCATCTTGTTCATTAGAGTTACGACATAGTACTGACCTCTACAAAGTGGTAGTACTGACATCGACATAGTACTGACTCTTAGTCTAGAGTTCAAAAAGGTTTAATGAATGATTTTATTTTTATGGGTGGTGGTTAGAGAAGAAAGACCAGATATTCCAATTAATAAATCAAGGAAAGCCTATTCAATTTCATGCTTTAGGGAAATTTGGGGAATCCCACCCAGATTTCATAGTGAGTGATTTTGGGGGTCAATCCCTTTACTGATTCGATATGTTCAATCAATAGATTACCTTTTCATTCATGAATGAGAAGCTAGTCTAGTAAAGTAAATAATTCCAATTATAAGCTCTAATAATAGATCTTGAATCAGCTGAAAGCTAATGAGGAATAAAATAGAAGAAAAAAATGTCACCTTAAGAGTTATTGATAGTAAAGTCTACCACTATCCTCTAGGCTACATGCTTGATTTCCTCCTTTATTATGAGTTTTATAATATATATAAGAGAATTCAATACACCTTAGACACTATTTTAAGTCCATGTATGGAAGAAGGAATATCATTTACATTTGATTTATAGTGATACAGAAAAGAATCAATCTTCTTTGTAGGGAATTTGATTTTGTATATTATCCCTTCTCTTTTCATAGATCATCCTTGAAGTCTTTAGTTTAACAAGTATGAGCTAGTAATTATACTAACATAGGTATGGCATAAGTCTATTCAATGTGGGAAATCGAGTTAGTAACTAGTTATAGGAATTATTTAACTACCTTAGGGAAAGTGATGATAATATTCTAACCATCTTGTAAACAATCACTCCTTTTTTATCTAAGAGTAGTATTTTTTTAACTTATAAAGATAAATTATTTTCTTTTATAGATATTCTAGTCCTTTTTATGCATCAATTTGGTATAGGAAATTAGGAATATAGGAAGGAAGCTGTTTATCTAGACCTTAGGTACAAAGTATTATCGAAATCTTCACTAGTTTCCCTTCAGAGGTTTGCCTTTACACTGAGTATTCTGATCCTGATTCATGTGAATGAGATAGAATCCTTTTTTAAGAGATGATTCAATACTATGGACCTATCTCTCTTGATAAAAGGTCCCACATCTTATTCAATAGGACTGAAATGAGTTATGAACCCAAGATATTTTATTTTTACTTAAAAAATAATGCATATTGCTGAGAATTCATATTTAACATATATTACAGCTACACCAGATACTCTCTTTCACTCATTAAAGGCCTCTTTCAGAATTCCCTATAGGCATAAAGGGAGTGAAAGTCTGATTTAGCTGGTGGAAAGCATTCCCTCTTCTGATTCAATGTCTTTCTTCACACCTAGAAAACTCTTCAATAGAATGTATCTCTTTCTAAGACATGACTATGTTAACTAGGGAACCCAACTAAATAGGGTTTCCATCTGAATGGAAATTGAATTTGGTGGTCTCATATATAAGAGAACAACTATTTTTAGGAGTTATCTTTATTTCAGTCAATTTTTTTCAGTTTCTATTCCATTAATCCAAGTAAAAATGACAAGTAAAGTGTGATAGGAATTATATTAGTTCACTCCCAAGATAAAAAGGAAATAAAGGATTTTTCATCTTCTTACTTTCATTGAGATTAATTCAGTCTTAAATCTATGGAAGAATAGATAATTTATTTGAAAATTCATCAACCAATGGTGTAAAAGGAAAGGAAAAAATTATTCTTCCTTTGGATATTGGAAAAATCAGTGGGTTTCTCCCGATATGCCTTTAGAACTCCAAATTTTATTACCTTGAGTCTTAATAATAAGCAATTTTTCATTTAAGAAGACAAAAACTATTGTTTTTTTCTTTCCTTAACATCAATAATGGAAATATGGAAAGGTAGTCTTTGCTACTCACCTAAGCTAATAATACCTAAACCCAGTTACTGTAACTGTAGGAGATAAGAAGGGATGAGTGATACTATGGGGATAAGTAGCATTAATTACCTCGACAAAGGTAGGCTTAGATGTACTCTCATCTAGAACTTAAGGCTTGATGGAAGGGTTCCAACAATATATTGATGCTTGTTCTCTTCCTTAAGGAAGGAAATTCCCCCAAAAACTCTTTATTTCTATACCTTTACATTAGTTATCTGTGAGGATTTTTGTATCATAATCCCTTAATTCATGTGGGAGATTAATAGAATTGGTAAGTATTCCAGTCTTAATCCAACCAGTCTAAATAGGGATAAATCTAAAAGGGGTTTTGGTATGATAAAGGCATTATTTTTCCCATTTATGGACATCCTAACTTTTTAAAAATCATCTAAATAGTGTATCCTTATAAATACATGAAGAAATTTTTTAGTTGATTATATTCTCTATATTCACCCCATCATAATATGGGTTTAGTTCCGAGCACAAGATTTTAATAAAGCAAGCTCGAGTCACATAAAATACTCTATATTTTATGTTAAATGGATTGTGATGTGCCAAGTTTATTTCACTCTATGATTATAAAGAAAGTACATCCCCATATCTTTGGAGTGAATTCTTATCCTGAATCTCATAGAGAATGATTCATTATCATAACAAGGCGGTAGAAGTCAATATATATCTCACTTTTATCCTCAGGTCTCCAAACCTTTCTTTTTGTCTCACTTCTAAACTCTCACTCTTTAGTGACCTAGTTGAATACATATATGATTCATCAATAGAATCATATTTTTATCTTGAAACTAGAATTAATAGTTAATGTAAAGTGATAGGGGAGGTGAGGATATATGAAATGATAAATTCATCTCATATGCGGGATAGGTTATTGATGCAAGGAATAAGGGCTGGCCTGATAGCTAGTCTATTGTTTCTATTGTTCCTATAAAACTTTTACATGCTAAGAGAGATATCATGTCCTATAAGGGGGTATTATGTGAAAGGACTCAAATGATAGATTCTTAAAAAATAAAAAGTAAATGGAAAAATAATGAATATTCATACATATCCTCATTTGCTTCTTTTGATTCATCTACCATCGGTTATAAAATCCACTCAGAGGAATCTAAGAAAATAATCAATATAGGAAATAATCAGTGGTTAAGACACAGCTTTAATTAATATAAAAATTTATAGTGGTGAGTCAAATCTAAAGGTGGAGGAAAGTTGGAAAAATTTGGGTTCTTTGACAAAGAATGGGGGAATTCCTAATCTAGATAATGTAGGGTAAGTGTCATTTGTTTAAGAACTTCCCCATTGTGGTTAGGCGGGTGAACGTGTTGTCATGGAACATAAAATTTATTATTTTTTAAAGGTTATTTTTAGTATAGGGAATAACCTTGGTCATCTATCAAGGATATTTGGAGGTTTAAAGTGTGTGTTTTTAATAAAAGAAACTAAAAGAGGGTGTGGTTTTGAAAACAATTTTAAAAATAAAACGACTTAATTTAAAGTGTTTAACAGTTAAAAAACAAGTGGATTTTGAAAAATATGAGAAAAAAGGTTCATTGTGAGTTCACTACACACATATAAAGTTCTTCATTATTAGATATTAATTAAGGTTTGAAGTAATTCTTTGGTTGAAATTAATCAGAATCCTGATTACTTTCCAAGATTTTACAATAATTCATGTTGAACCAAACCTTGACCTAACAATTGTATAGAAAAGGTGCATATATTATGCATAGTATAATAACTTCCAAAGAAAATTTAAATCACAAATAAGTTTGGAAGAAAAGGATTCTTGTTCTATCTAATCATATGACACAAGTCATGCTCTCAAACTTCACACTAACCAGTTAAAAGTAAAGAGAATACCATTCATTTTATTCAAAAAAAGCATTCAAACATGAATCAAAGTAAGATAATTATAAATTAAATGTTTTCAAACACAAAAAAATCATCCTAGTAGTAGTACATGTTCTGAAACTCCCTTTACTAGATGTGTAGATCTATTACAATGAACACCCACTATTCATCCCACCATTGAGAGGATGAAGCTTGAGTGGATCTCCTTTTTCATTTCAGTTCTCCCTATGAGGATAGGGAGATCCAGAACCTCCTATGGGATTATAGGACTCATATAGAACTCCAAATTTTCATCACTTCACTCTCTTGGTCACATTTTCAAATGGAGTTCCCAAGGTTCCAATTTATAGGCAAATTGGATGGTGGTTTCATGCACCTAGATTACGTAAAACCAATTATGATATGGGTTTTAACACCCATAATTTATTATATATATTTTTAAAAAACTAAAAAATTATTTCCCATACTATTTAATATCTCCACTAAAATTTTGGAATCATTTTTAGGCCCACAACTCGAGGAATAGCTGAAATACATAACACAACTTTTGACTTGAGAAGATTCATTTTCTTGGACTTATTGGTTTGTATAGGCCCCTTAATGGAAGAATTGGGATTGGGTTTATTTATAAGAGTTGTATAAAAATTAATTTTGGATAATTCCCCAAAAATTCATCCCAATTTCATGTATTTATTAGTTTTAGTGTGCGTTTGTGTTCAGATGGGTTCTTGGGATCCTACATAGTTTGGGCGGCTTTGCTTGAACTTTATTCTAGATCCTCTAAATCACCTCCACATACAATGTAATCATAAAAAAAGTGAAATTAACCTTTTTAATAGTTATAAAAACAAAATAATTAAATCAATCATGAATTATTATTTTTTATAATATTCTAAATTTACAATACAAAATCCGTTTAACACAGTGATGTAAGAGTGAAATAAAAAAGTGAATTGTTGTGAGATCACACCCCACACATAAAAATTTACACTTTTGGGGAAAGTCACATTTCAAAAAATTATGAATGGAGATATTCCAAAATTCATGAATATTTAACATTGAATATTTAATTCATAATAAAAATGTGATCAAAGAAAAAACCACACCAAGGAGTTATTCTCAATGATCATGGAAAAAGATATCGCATAAATTGTATGAGAAAAAAATTCAAGGAGATGAATGATACCAATTTTAGAAAATAATTAAAAATTCAAAAATGTCACTAACGTTCCACATGTGTGTGTGTGACAACCATTTTATGATATTCTTTCCACTTTCTATCCAGTAAATATAGGTTATTTTAAAAAATTTCTTCTTAAATTATTATGTACACCGAACCTTCCCTAAATGATTTGCAACCAAATTCATGACCCAATCACTTACTAATTACTAAAAGTCAAACCATATGATTCTAAACTAGATATCATAATATGTTTACATTTCAACACTTCCGTCAATTTTTTTTAAAATTTGAACTTGGAAAAATATCACAGTCATCACTCAACCCTTGTTTGATATCCTCACGACACTAATTTTAATAGTTATAACAAGATCAAAGGTTGAGGAAGAGTTTATTTTTACGTTCCCAAGAGAGAACCCATATTTTTTTGTTTTTGTTTTGTTTTTTTATTTTATTTTTTAGGTCGTAAAATAGTTGGATAATAGGTACTCATGCATTGGTCAATCCACCATAGTAAAGAAAAAGATAGAAGAAGGAATGGACATATGGAAATATCATTTTGGAAAGATGATAAATAATAAACTAACTTATATTTACCTTCTATTGTGTTGGAAAATTCACACTTCATGGTTGGGTTTAAAGATATGTGGATATATTTGTTAAGTCAAAAGTCTTCTTTTGTCTTTTACATCATGTTTTGGAAATCACAAATATATTCTCTGTCATGTTTTGGAAATCTCAAATGTATTCTATCATATGTTTGTAAATAACAAATTGTCTTTTATCATGTTTATCATATCGTACGATGTTGATCGTACCGACCAAAACGTATCGTACTGACTCTGTCAAACGTATCGTACTGACTCTGTCAAACGTATCGTACTGACTCTGTCAATCGTATCGTACTGACTTTGCTATTCAGATGATCATTATTTGTTTTGGTACTTTGTCAAAAACTCTCTCTGCATATGAATCGTACTCATGTTTTACATTTCTATATATCTCTTATCCTAACAAAACGATGTCGTTGAGTTAGTTATATACTAATCAAAACGATGTCGTGCTTTCTGTTTCAATATGACCGTTGGAGGCAATATGACCGTTGGAACCCGAGGCCTATAAATAGGTGGTCATTTAAAGCTGAGAACACACTGATGAACGAAGAGAACGAAAGAGACTCTGTGAACTACGAAGATTCTAGAGAGAGACACTGTGACTTCTCTCATCAGCCTTGTGCGTCCGATCATCGTATCGAGGGCTTTCAAGTAATTGAAAGACAGAGGTGCCGATTACCTGCAAAATCAAGGGCTGCCGGGGATAGGCAGACAGACGAGCCGATCATCGTATCGAGGGCTGCCGGGGATAGGCAGACAGACGAGCCGATCATCGTATCAAGGGCTGCCGGGGATAGGCAGACAGACGAGCCGATCATCGTATCGAGGGCTGCCGTGGATAGGCAGACAGACGTGCCGATCATCGTATCGAGGGCTCACCAAGGTGTTGGTGAGACAGACCTTTTATCCTAGGTGAAAGGATAACCCTTCTCTTTGGGTTAAAAGAATTGTATTACTTTTACATTTCCGCTGTTGTATTAGAAAGGGATTTGTATTGTTTCCTTTCTTCCTTACATATTCAATTGTAATTGTTTCAATTACAATCATTCCATTACATATTGTATTGATTGGTTCTATACGCTTTAAGGTAGAATCATTCATATCTGTATTACTCTGATTATTGTGTTCATCTTGAATACAATTGTTTTACATAACATTAGTATTACAATACATCATACCTTTTACATTCAATACAATTGTGGGTGTTTGTATTTGTATTAGTTTAAGTTCTTTTAAACTAATCTCTTTGTGACTAAAACTCAAGGTTTTTAAACCTACAATTCACCCCCCCTCTTGTATTGTTCCATCTAATAGACTTTTATATCGACTATTCGATCCAAAAATTGGTATCAGAGGAGGTTTTCCACTGATTTGTATTACTAGCTTTATTTCTTATTACTTTCTTAAATACTTACTACACTAACGTGTGGAGTGGAAAAGTTGTTTTTATTAGATGGCAGGAATGAATATCGGATCAATAGATAATCTGAATCCTTCTAGACCACCAATTTTCGATGGGAATGATTATGAGTATTGGAGAGATCGTATGAAGACTTTCGTCATCAATACTGGTGTAGACAATTTTATTATGCTTACTGGGGGTTATAAAATTCCTGACAAAGAAGTTAGTACTTTCACCAATCAAGAGAAGCAAGAATATCAACTGAATTACAAGGTACGCAATACTTTATTATGCTCTATGACCAGGAATATATATAGCCAGATATCTTCATGTGAAGCAGCCAACTGTATTGGGAAGAAATTAGAAGTCACTCATTTTGGTACATCCAAAGTTATAGAAACAAGGAGAGCAATGCTTCGAGCAGAGTATCATGGATTTGTTTTTCCTTATGGAGAGCCAGTATGTAAAGTGCAACAAAGGTTTATGACAATTGTCAACAGCTTACAATCTATGGGAGAAAAAGGTCTTGATGATGAATCTCTTGTTGATAAGATTATAGATATTATGCCAAATGAATGGGAGTCAAAAAGAACAGCTATTGATGAAAATAGAAAAGTTTCCCAGATTACTCTTGACGAACTCTTTGGAACTCTTCTACAGCACGAGACAAGAATGAAAAGAGATGCTGATTTCAATAAGAAGAAGAATGGGAATGGAAGTGTAGCTTTTGCATCTAAAGCTAAAACACCTGAAAGGGTTACAAGGTCTAAATCCAAGAAAGTTGTTGTATCTGATTCAAGTGATTGTAATCTTTCAGATAATGAGTTAGCTAATCTTGCTCGGAGGATGAACAAGATTGTGGGAAAGAAAGATTTTCAATATAGATTCAAAAAGAAAGACAGGAAAGATAGGAAAGATTCAGAGGTAACTTGTTATGAATGCAAGAAAGCAGGACATATAAGGCCTGATTGTCCTTTACTGAAGAGGAAAGATAGAAAAGAGAAACACTCTGAAAGAAACAAGAAAAGGTTTTATAAGACAAAGAAAGGCTTGAAAGCAAATGATACATGGAGTGCAAGTGGTAGTGATTCCTCAGATGATTCTTCAGAATATGAGATGTCAGGACAAAGGAATATTGGACTTCTAGCCAGACTACCAATTGAAGATCATTGTCTCATGGCTAAGGTACATAATGCTGAAGCTGTTACAAATGTCTCTTTAAATACAAATTATGTTGATAATAAATATTATGAATCTTCAAATGATGAACCCTCATCATCAGAAGATGATACTTTACCTTCTTTTGAAGAAGTCTCTAGATTTGCTAAGTTACTTGAAAATGAAAATTCTAAACTCAAAAAGAGATTTGAAAAAGCAAATTCTAGAATTTCTATTTTGACTAAAGAAGTATCAGATCTTTCTAAAGATCTTGATGGGAAAACTTCTGATTTTGAAAGTATTTTGAAAACCCTTGAGAAAGTCAAATCTGAAAAAGATAAACTTTCTAAGGATCTTGAAACTGCTATTTCAAAGAAAAATATTTTAGAGTCTAACTCTAGTTCGAATTCAAATGTTTTAGAAAACAAGAATTTGGTTTTAAAACTAAAGTCAGAGATTTTATCCTTGAAAAAGTGCTTGTCAAACTTTACTCATGGAAAAGAAAACTTTGATAGGATGTACTCTCAAATAAGACCTTTGAGAAATCGTTCTGGTCTTGGTTATACTTATTCCAAACCTGTTTTTAGTAATAACTATTTTGTTCCTCAAAAAACCATTTTCTGTTCCAAGTGTCAATGTGGTGGACATTGGAGAAGAGATTGTTCTCTTAACAAAACTCAATCCTTAGGATTTCATAAAGCTCATTTTGCAAAACAAATTTGGATTCCTAAAATTCTTTTATCTAACCCTTCTCGATCCAAACAAGTTTGGATTCCGAAAATCTAATTGTTTCTTTTTCAGGAAAACGAGAAGTGTATCAATAAGAACATTTGGTACATGGATAGTGGTTGCTCTCGACATATGACTGGAAACAAAGATTTCTTTGAAAAGGTTATCAAAACAAAAGGTGGAAAAGTTACCTTCAGAGATAATGCTCAAGGAATGATTGTTGGTATATGTAATATTGTTTCAAATGTTTTTTTGATAAAGGAGATATTGTTTTACAATTCATCGGAACGCAAGAACAATTTGCTGATATTTTTACAAAACCTTTACCTTCTGATAGATTTGAATTTATAAAACAGAAGCTAGGAATGATTACAGTAAAATAATCATTCATATCTACTTCCTGTTTTACATCTCTCCTAATAGTAAGAAACTCCTCGTAGAAAGGGGGAGTACATTTCTTTATGTCTATGTTTCTGATCTTTAACTATTTACTCTATTTATATATGTTTCTTTTTCTGTTTATCGTATTGACAGTTTTATCGTTTCTTTTAAGTTTTCCTGTTTATTGTATTGACCATTTCAATTTTTTCTGTTTATCGTATTCAAATTCTTTTCCATCGTATCTTTCAATATTTTTTTTTTGAATCGACCGATGATAGTATTCAAATTCTTTTCCATCGTACCATTCAATATTTTTTTTGTATCGACCGATGATAGTATTGAAATTCTTTTCCATCGTACCATTCAAATAGTTTTGTATCGACCGATGATAGTATTGAGATTGTTTTCCATCGTACTGTCGGTTAATGGTAACAACTATTTTCCATCGTACGGTACGATCATAGTAATGACTTTGTTTTCCATCGGCATCATGTTTTTTTTTTCTTCTTACGATTGCGTTTACTTTTGATTCATACCAAAACCAGCAATCACCTTTTGTTCTTCGACAGGTATCTTTTTCAATTTTTATTTTATTTTCTTTCTTTGTTTTAATCCTACCCATTGATCTGGTATTATATAATCTCGACCGTAGAAGTTCAACGGTCATCTTTTTTTTTTTGCCTATAAATACCCCCCCTCCCCTCCCCAAACCCACATTGATTGTTCAGGAATTGAGGCGAAGCTCTGCTCCCCCAGCTATAAAAAATCGTACGATCTTCTCATCGGCAGAACCTTTATGTCTCAATCTTCCGCTAATACTCCTGCCGAAATGTCTTCAAAGATTTTTACAGAGAAAGACTTTCACAGAGAAAGGTTAGTATCCCGAGAATTTTTCGATATGTACGATTCTACAATCAAGAGGATTATTTTGTTTCAAGGATGGGAACATCTCTGTGTGGAAAAGCCTGATATTCAAGATCCAGTTCTTTTTGATGAAGTTTGTCAGTTTTACAAAACCGTTTCTTTCGACAAAGATATGACTATAAACTTCGCTGTGTACGATAGAAAATTATCCATGTCTGTGAAACAAGCGGCACACTTTCTGAATGTTTCTATAGAAGGGGATTCATTCTGTCCATCTCACAAACTACCAGAGGAAGTTGGTACGTTCAATAGAGAAAGTGCTGAAAAAACTTTGTTTGTTGTTAATGAGGGAAAGAGGAAAGTTTATCATCTTTCACCGGACAATCGGTTTGTCACTTTATGGATGAAAGGTTTTCTTGTCCCAAGGAAAGGGGATAGAGAAACTCTTAAAGTTTCTGATGTCTTTATGCTCGACTATCTTGTGAATATGAGGAAAGTAAATCTCATGGGATATATCTTTGAAACCATCAAGAATGTCAAGAAAGGAGGGATTAAATCCCAAATAATAATGTATCCAGCCATCCTTACGAAATTCATTCTTGAGAGTATGAATTTTTGTAACATTCCTTTGAAAGGAGAACCTATGGATTTGTGGCCGTCTTTCATTCATAAGAGTACGATGAAAAAGCTGAATGTTTGTTTTGAGTCAAATTCAAAACTTTTTGTCAGAAATGTAGAAGCTGAATTCCCTGAAAATCAATCGGCACCTATGCCAGCCAAAGACAATCAATCCGCCGGTGTTACTCGAAAGTCTGATCCACAGACTAGTTCAAAGCCGAAGAAGAAGTCGAGGTACAGTAAGGAAGTTGTAGCCAAATGGAGAAAGGACAAGGAACAGAGAAAAGAGGGTGATCCGAAGTTTGGTCTTGATCCTGCTGAGGCTTTTGTAGAAAGAATAAGGGTAGAAGAAACCCTTCAAGCTGAAAAGAAAAAGAAGACTCTTTTGAAAAGAAAGGCTCAGGACTTTGATATTTCTAAAGTCTTGAAAGCAGTTGAAGATGCTAGTGCTCAACTAACTGTGGAAGTGCATCAAGAACCCATCGTACAGAGTTTGCCTGAGAAAGAAAAAGGAAAACAAGTGATAGAAGAAGTGGAAGTAGAAGAAGGAGATTTTCTGTTAGGATTTCTTCAAAGTTCAAAGAAAAGTAGAGAAGAATCGCTTCAAAAGCTGAGCGAAGGTGTTCAACAAACTCCTCATGCCGATCAGGAAAAATCTCCGGACAGGATGTCATCTCGAGAAAAGCAAGATGCTCAATCTTCTCAATCTGATAAAGTAGTTGTCATTAGTGACAGAGTGGAAGATGAAAGAAAACAGAAAGAAAAAGCGAAAGGGAAACAGCCAGTTGTTGATTCAAGCAGATCGTATGAACTAGCATCGTACGATGAAGATACTGATTCAGAGCATACAATCTCTCTCAAGAAGAGTGATTACATTGTTCAAGTTTTGAGAAGGATGGAGAAAACCATTCCTTATTTTTCGAGGCTGGAAGGAAAGATTGATTTTATTACTGAAAATCAGAGAAAGAAGTTTGGATCTGTGAAAGAATTGAGAAAGAAAGTTTTGTCAGTAGAAGCCGATCTGAAAGTCCTTTCGGAAAGCTCAGTTGCTCATAAGAAAGCTTGCAATAAGATGACTAAGTGGTCGTACAAAACAGAGAGCTCAATCAATGACCATGAGATTGCTATTGAAGATATAAGAAGGTTATCAAATGAGCTTGCAATTGCTTTCAACAATCTTGATAAAGAAACGGTTGAAAGGCTGAACCTTTTATCTTCTCAAAGAGCCGATGTTCCTTCAGTGAAAGATTTGCAAGAGAGGATGAATGTTTTCCAATCTGAATTCTCGAAGGTTTCATCTTTCAAAGATGAAATGGTTTTACTGAAGAATCAAAATTCCGAGTTGTCCAAGGATAACAAGACTCTGCAAAACAGAATTGATACCCTTGAAGAAGTAATCAGAGTACAGGAGGAGACCATCAGAAATCAAGATCAGATTTTTGCGGATCAACAGGAGCTTCTCAAAACCCAGGGTGAATCAATTTCTAAAGACAAGAAGGAGATCAAGAAGATGAAAGCTGTGCTTCATGAGCTTATAAAGAAAGAGAAGGAAAGATAAAACAAATGATTGTTGTATTTGTTTCTTTTGGAACTTGTTTGTTTTGTAATAACTCTTATAATCCTTTCTCTTTTATCCATTGTCTTGTATTACTTCACTAACTCTTCCAGACAATTCGAGATTCCTCCTTTCTTTTTGTAAATCACAAAGGGGGAGAATATTTACAAAGCAAAGATTGTTTTACAAAGGGGGAGATTGCATTACAATGTTCTTAAGGAAAATCTATGAATACAATCCTTAGGAAAGTCAATACCTAAGGGGGAGTTAGTTGTATTCAATTTCTTATTCAGAAGAGTTTTCAATAACTCAGGGGGAGATAAGTATTTCTTGTTTCATTTACTTTGTGTGTTTGTGCTTTCCAAAAAGGGGGAGATTGTTAAGTCAAAAGTCTTCTTTTGGCTTTTACATCATGTTTTGGAAATCACAAATATATTCTCTGTCATGTTTTGGAAATCTCAAATGTATTCTATCATATGTTTGTAAATAACAAATTGTCTTTTATCATGTTTATCGTATCGTACGATGTTGATCGTACTGACCAAAACGTATCGTACTGACTCTGTCAAACGTATCGTACTGACTCTGTCAAACGTATCGTACTGACTCTGTCAATCGTATCATACTGACTTTGCTATTCAGATGATCATTATTTGTTTTGGTACTTTGTCAAAAACTCTCTCTGCATATGAATCGTACTCATGTTTTACATTTCTATATATCTCTTATCCTAACAAAACGATGTCGTTGAGTTAGTTATATACTAATCAAAACGATGTCGTGCTTTCTGTTTCAATATGACCGTTGGAGGCAATATGACCGTTGGAACCCGAGGCCTATAAATAGGAGGTCATTTAAAGCTGAGAACACACTGATGAACGAAGAGAACGAAAGAGACTCTGTGAACTACGAAGATTCTAGAGAGAGACACTGTGACTTCTCTCATCAGCCTTGTGCGTCCGATCATCGTATCGAGGGATTTCAAGTAATTGAAAGACATATGTGCCGATTACCTGCAAAATCGAGGGCTGCCGGGGATAGGCAGACAGACGAGCCGATCATCGTATCGAGGGCTGCCGGGGATAGGCAGACAGACGAGCCGATCATCGTATCGAGGGCTGCCGGGGATAGGCAGACAGACGAGCCGATCATCGTATCGAGGGCTGCCGTGGATAGGCAGACAGACGTGCCGATCATCGTATCGAGGGCTCACCAAGGTGTTGGTGAGACAGACCTTTTATCCTAGGTGAAAGGATAACCCTTCTCTTTGGGTTAAAAGAATTGTATTACTTTTACATTTCCGCTGTTGTATTAGAAAGGGATTTGTATTGTTTCCTTTCTTCCTTACATATTCAATTGTAATTGTTTCAATTACAATCATTCCATTACATATTGTATTGATTGGTTCTATACGCTTTAAGGTAGAATCATTCATATCTGTATTACTCTGATTATTGTGTTCATCTTGAATACAATTGTTTTACATAACATTAGTATTACAATACATCATACCTTTTACATTCAATACAATTGTGGGTGTTTGTATTTGTATTAGTTTAAGTTCTTTTAAACTAATCTCTTTGTGACTAAAACTCAAGGTTTTTAAACCTACAATTCACCCCCCCTCTTGTATTGTTCCATCTAATAGACTTTTATATCGACTATTCGATCCAACAATATTAAGTGACACAATTTTCCCATAAACTACTCACATAAAGGGTACCATTATTCTCAAAGGTTTCAAAATGATACAACCATTTATATCATTTAAAAACAACCAATTTACAAGAAAAAGGAACACCTAAATGTTAAATTCATCCTAAAACGTACATTTCATTATTGAATCATTTTTTAAAATGTTAAAAAATATGAAATAGGGAAATTTATCAATTATTTTCAATAACTCAAATGATTAATTGGGAATCAAAAATGAACATTCTGGTATAAAAGTGAGGGTGGGGGGGGGGGGTCGGGGATCGGGGAGATGGTAACAATGCTATTCAGGAAGTGAAAAAGAGAAAAAGGAGAAATATAATGAAAATTCCTAACTAAATTAGGAATATACCCATCCCACCACACCTAGAGTGTGTAGTGTCCTCACTGTAATAAAAGAGAATATGAGAAGGAAGGATAAAACCTGGTGGGTTTCATTGGTAGGTTGTTTCTTGAACTTGGAGTTCCTCCATCAGAGACTCCATAATGGCTTCATTAAAGTGATTCAACCACTACTATTGATAGTGAAGGTTTGTTTTGTTTCTTTATTTTGAACCTAAACAACACCAAATGGATAAATATTAGTAATAATATATGGGCCAAACTCATGGGAAAAAATATTACCTGGATACAAATTTAGCCTTGTATTGAAAAGGAGGAACTTCTGCCAAATATGGAATTCAATATCAAAGATGAGGAAGTCATGGGAAACATTGGTTCTCTCCTTATAAATCTGGGATTTCTCAAAAAGAGTCTCTTCTCATTTTTTCTAGATATAGAATTTGCAACTTCTTTTGATCACCTACACAAGAAAGATTAGAATTGAATTATTTAATGGCCCGGTAGACTTGGTCCTCTATCTCAATAGGTAGGTGAAAACTCTTTCAAAAAACTAGTTGATATGGTGAAATTGAAAAGGGAGTTTTGAAGTCAATATGATAATTACATAATGAATCGTTGAGTCTAAGACTTCAATCTTTTCTATTTGGTTAAAGCATTTTTTTTCAAGAATTTGTTATACCTATCCATTTGAAACCTTAGCTTGACCATTGGTTTGTGGGTGATATTTAATAGAAAATTGACACTCGACCCCATAACAATATAAAAGTTATTGAATTTTTTGGTTGTAGAAATGAGAACCCAGGTCACTGATGATGAATCTAGGTAATTGATCGTACCATGATTCACTGTTTTATTTCACCCTTATTCCAATGTATTAAACTGATTTTGTATTGAAAATTACATGTATAATAAAAAATTTCACTCCATGTTTGATTCAATTATTTTGTATTTAAAACTTTTAAAAAGGTAAATGTTACTTGTTTTGATAATTATATTGTAGGTGGAGGTGATTTGGAGGACCTATGACAAAGTCTATGAAAAATGGTCCATTCTGCACATGATCCAAGAACACCAGTAGACTAAAACGCATTCTTATACTAATAAATGCTTCCAAACGGACTTAAACTTTGTTGTGTGGTCCTAAATTTAATGATATACATTTTATATGAAGTAATAGAAGCCCAATTAGTCCATTAAGAGGCCCATACAGGATGATCTGTCCAATAAAGTGGATCTGCACGGGGTCAAAACATTGCCTCTATATTTTGGAAATATCTATTATTATATTCCATTTCTGGATGAGAAATTTGATATGGAGGTAGAAAAGATGTCTTCCATAAACTCTTTAGTTTTTTCCAATGTGAGTTAAGGATTTCTGACCGGCCAAAACCATGTACCAATCAGATTCGTGAAATCAGGGTGCCCAAATCCACTTCCCACTTTACCTATAAATTAGCACCTTGGGCACCCCATTTTGGAGTTCGAACCAAAGGAAAGGTGCTACAATTTTGGAGTCCCAAAGAGGTATTTTCATGATTACAAGATGTTCTGGAGGCTATGGGAAGTTCTAATTCAACATCTTCTTCTTCCTCCCCTCCCATAGATTTCGAAACCCCTTGTGATCACCCGGGGAGGAACGTGATGTAAATCTTAAGCTTTATGTTTGTAATATTTGAATGATATTTTTAATTCCAGGTTGTTGTGTTGTTTTTCATAATCCTCTATTCTTATTTTATTTATCTATGTACCATTATGTGATGCTCAACTAATATCATCATGTTTGGGGTTACCCATTCATGTGATGTTTCACACACCGTTCACCACTTTCTTTTCCCCATTCCAATTGCGGTGTTTGTGTGGTTCATATTGGTCAATTGAAATCACATAAGCACTATCAAGGTCATGTAAATTTATGTCATGGTATCACAATAAAATAACATACAAACCTAGACAACACATCGAGTTATTCATGTGTTGCCTTGGTGAGTTTCAGTTATGATGTCGAACACAAATCACCCAATCATCGGTGGTGTTCGGTGAATCATTGTGTGTTTTTGACTGAACCCTAGGAGGTATCCTAGTATAAAATTATTAACATTATGGTTCTAGGTGTTAAAAACAAGGAATTAAAAGATCATAACCCTATATTAAAAAGCGATGAAGGATGAACATCATGAGAGTACCCTGAGTTGATCACACTTAATTAATCTTGTTCATTTCTACTTTGTTTTATCACTTTCATTTTCTATTTTAATATTTAATCATAAAACCCCGAAGTTTTAAAAAACCTCATTCCACTTCTAATTTCATAATCAAAACCTTATTTTTAAATTAATTATCTAAGGCTCCCTTGAGAGATGACCTAGGGTTACTACTATACTATAGAAATTATAGTCCAAATTAAACAACTAATTTGACGCGCTCGACAACGCGATCAAATATTGGCGTCATTGCCGGGGAGCCAATATAATTTAACTTAATTATTTCCTTTTATTATTTTTATTTTACTTCTTAATTAGTAATCCTTTTAATACCCCACCTCCATTTCATTGTTTTTGTTTTGGGTTTTTCTCTTTATTTTTGGTTGTTTTTGGTGTGTTCTTTATCTCTCTCTATCTATCTTTATCTCTTCTTATTATCCATATCTCTCTCTATAATTCTATATTATAACATTATATTCTATTTTCACCCTTCTTAAGTGATTTTATCCATATTCAAAAAAAAAAACTTCGCAACTTATTTGCATGACCCGATCTGGTAAAGAAACACTACTTGAATTTGGCCTTGAAATTGAAAAGTCACTTCACACAAAAATCAAGGCATCTAGATAAGGTTAATCAAGTAACATTGAGGAACCACTTTTGGAACCTCAATTGGTTCTAAAACAATTAAAAATTGAACCCAATCAAAGCCAAGAAAACATTGCTGCAAATAATCGAACTTTAAAATAACTGACCACCCCTGATGTGGAGTACCAACCTGTGTACATCCAATATCCCGAGGAAGCATCCAACTTTGAGCTAAGATCAGGACTCATCCACATTCTTCCTAAATTCCATGGTCTTCCTAGTGAGGACTCTCATAAACACCTTAAGGAGTTTTAAATAGGGTGCTCCACCATGAAACCCCAAAATGTGTCTGAGGACTTAATAAATTTTAAGGACTTCCCTTTCTCCCTTGATGGTGTAGCCAAAGACTGGCTATAATATCTGCCTACCACAATTGGGGGCCGGAATGACCTTAAAAACTCTTTATAGAGAAGTTATTCCCTGCCTCACAAACTAAATCAATTAGAAAAGAAATATTTGGAATTAGGCAATCACAAGGAGAGACCCTTCATGAACACTGGGAGAGATTCAAGAGACTTTGCTCAAGCTGCCCCCACCACAAAATTAGTGAACAACTATTAATCCAATACTTCTATGAGGGACTAGTCTCCATAGATCATGGAATGATAGAGGCTATAACTTGTGGTTCCCTAGTTGATAAAACTCCTTCTGCCGCTCGCGACTTAATAGCCAACATGGATCAAAATGCACAACAATTTGGTACACGAGCAATTGCACCAACCCGAGGAGTCCATGAGATAAGTCATTCAGCCCTAGAAAAAAGGTAGATAATAAACTTGATGAGATGAATACCCTTATAAGGCAATTATATCAAGCACAAGGTAACTCACAATCTCACATTATTCCATTACATTGTGGTATTTGTTCTGATAATACTCATTTTTCTGACTAGTTCCCACAACTTCAAGATTCACCTGAGTCTTGTGCAGCCGTGTTCCCAGGGCATCCATTCCAACAAGAACCTCCCTTCAAGCAGGAACAATTCAGGCCAAATCCAAACCATGGGTAGGATACACAACCCCAGTACCGACAAGGAGGAAACTCAAGCTACCCCATGCAGAATTGGTATCCACAAGGCCAAGGTATTGAACCTTCTTATCCTTAAAATTCTTAAAAAAATCATCCTCCTCCTCCCAAATATAAACCAATCCTCAAGGATATGGTGAAACAAATGGAAAACTAGAACATCCAGTTCTAACAGGCCATACAATCGGCAATTCAATACCTACTAACTCAAGTGGGACAATTGGAGAACACCATCGGTGAGCTTAAGATACAAGGTTCTGGAAAACCACCATCCCAACCCATTTCCAATCTGAAGGACAAAGGAAATTTATGTGGAATTACACTTTGTAGTGGTAAAAAAGTTTCTCCTTCTACTGATTCTACACAATAGGTATGTCCCCCTCTAGAAAACATTCTTTCTCCACTCATAAAAGATTCCAATGAAGAAAAATAAAATAAAAAGGGAAATCAAATTATCATTAAGGATTCACATGAACAATCCATTCCTCTTCCTTTCCCTCAAAGACTCTCTAAATAAAACAAAAACATTGATAATGAGATTGATAATGAAATAATGGATACATTTAAAAAAGTTCACGTTAATATACCATTTTTGGATTCATTCAAGAAAATTATCCGTTATGCGAAATTTCTTAAATAATTTTTCACCCATAGACAAATCCTGAAGGGGAATGAGAGAGTCAACTTGGGGAGGAATGTCTCGGCCTTGATTCAACCAGAAATTCCAACCAAATACAAGGATCTTGGCACATTCACAATACCATGTACCATAGGGGAGACTTTATTTTCTAATTCTCTGCTAGAATTAGGTTATTCCATTAATGTAATGCCTCACTTCGTGTACACTTCTATGCAGGTTGGAGAGCTTCAACCAACGAGAATTGTTGTACAACTTTACAACCGATGTACTATGCATCCAATAGGAGTGATTGAGGATGTACTTGTAAGAGTGAAGAATCTCATCTTACCTGATGATTTTTGCATTCTTGAGATGGAAGATACCCGAACTCAAGGACATTCTTATAACATCCCGCTTTTTTTATAACATAAACTTTCATTACATTACACAAAACTGAGGATCTTTAAGGTCTAGTGTCTTGGAAACCAGGAACAAAATACATGAAAGCAACATAAATCATTCTTCTTAAACACTTGAAAGGCTTCTCCTTAAGTTCATCCTAGGTTCATTACTGCATCTCATAACCTGGGGACATACATCAAAAGAAAGGGTGAGCAGAAGGCCCAGTAAGGGAAACAAGAGGAACATTTTACATGGGAACTTGATATACTTCAATAAGGACATGAAAAGAACTTTAAGGCATGAGAAAGAAATCATGAGGCATTTCATAATAAAAATAACATTTTTCATAACTTGAAGATGTGGCTACATCATTTAACATATACAATCATGAACATATCACCAAGGTCCATCCCCAAGGTGTCATTTGAAAATTACCAAGGTTATTCACCAAGGTATCGTGAAAATTGTAATCTCTAGTGGTTACATCATTACCCAATGCATTGGAGCGCTATCAGGGCACACCCTTAAATTTGACTTTATTATCATGTGAGCCACATATATCATCATCAAACATTTCATAAACAACCCATAACATAAAATAAATGGGTTTCATTTCATAATCATAACGTTTAAAAAACTGCTTTAAAGACATGATCCTTACGTCACTTTAAACCCACAAAAAGGGAAAGAGGGTCTCATGTATGTAAATCACAGAATTTAAAATAGAACATTTTGATATATATGTGAATACCCTTGTAGAAATAAGAGCTTTTAGTATTCACTTTATAACATAAAATAATTTTGAGAAAAGAGAGAGGCATTTTGAGACCAAAAAATTCTGCAGCATAACGGTTATGTTTCGGGGTTTTAGAAAACATTGAAAAGAGAGGGGACATGGGTCACCCACTCATAAATGATCCATAAAACAGTAGGGGGACATAATAAGAAGGATATATGGACATGGTAATGAAATTTGGAGGACATACCATTTTAAATGAAAAACATGGAAGGAAGACAAAAATTAGATTTCTCTTATGAAAATTCGGCAGCCTAACGACGTCACTTAAACTTCAATAAAAATGAATTGACAAGATCAAATAGGGTCTCTCATCATATGATCATAAGAGATCAGTATGAAATATATAGAGATCATACCCCAACATAATAAAAAAGGAACTTGAAAGACTTGATATGAAAATCGAACTTGAAAAATGAGAAGGGTGAAAGGATCCCTTAAAAATTCGGCAGCCTAACGACGTCACTTAAACTTTCATAAAATGAAATGATGAGAGTAAGAGGGAATATCTCATCATATAAACATGAAAAGGGCAGTAATAGGAATATAAAATAACATCCTCTCACATAATAAAATGTAGCATAAAAGGAATGACATAAAAGAGATTACATGAAAAGAAAGAGAGAGGTCCGATCCCTTACCTTAAAACGTGACTCTTGGAACTCATAGTTTTGGACCTTGAGGGCTTGGGGGCACCTTGGGAGGACTCTTTGGAAGGTAATAAGACCATAACTTCTTTGGGGGAGAGTTGGGAGTGAAAAAAAGGAGGAAAGGGTGGGTATTTATAGGGAAAGTGAGGGGACAAGGCAATAATGGCCAAGGGACACCTCACATGTGCTTTTCTCAAACCCATGTGCTCTCCCTTGGAATTTATCAAGGAGTTAGGCCACATGGGGCCCCCAAAACAATAATTCATCACCCTTTGCCGTCCAACCCTTAAAGGATCTCATGACATCATCATGACACAGTTATGATGTCATTAAACATACCGAAACCCTAAAACTGCATTTTTACTATTCACTGAAAATTCAACTCTCAGAAAAATCCCAAAATTTCACCTTAACCAAATATCAATGCTCTGATTTCAAAAATGAAATCCATTTTATAAAAATAATTTTCTAAATATTTTTAATTTAATTTTTAACTAAAAACACTATTCATCGAAAATTCATTTTTTTCAGAAAAAACCCCAAAAATTACCATAACATAATATCGATGCTCTGAGTTCAAAAATAAAGTCATTTTTATAAAAATAATTTTCTAATTATTTTTAATTAAATTTTTAATTAAAAAACACTATTCATCCGAAAAAACTAATACTTGAATAATAATTTATGAAACCGTTATTTACCCATTTTATTGAATCACATTAATTAATCTAGGTGTCTAAATTATATTAAAACTTTCTTTGAGTGAAATTACTAATCCTAAGCGTAAAATCACTATTCATAATTTACTATTCATCAAAAATTAAGTTGATCTTATTAGATTCCAAATTCCTTACTGAACACTTTTGTAGAAGACTATTTTTTGAAAATCATTACACATCATTAGTTATTTAGGGTTTACATAAATATTTTAAAATATCCTTTTTTCGAAATTCATCAATAAAATGCATTCTAAAATTATCCGGACATTTGAAATTTCACAAACATCACTATAGGAAGAAATCTCAATTCATTCGTCCCAAAGGATTACACAAAGAAGCTAGGGTCTCGTCACATAGACCCTTATAACACCGGCATATGACCTAAGTGTAAGGTGTGCTATGGTGAGATAATTTGAGGGAGGCTCAGATAACATTGGCCTAGTAGTAATCTCTACTAACTTGAACTTCTCCCGGAGGCGTTTCCGTTCAAGCTTGACACGCTGGAGTTCGGCTTGGGCTTGGTCCAAAGCGAAGCCCACAGATGCTACCTCCTTCCCAAGATCTGATAAGTGGGATTCATAAGGTTCAAGTCTACTAGATGAAGCCATCGCCTCCTCTTTCTGCATTAACCATTAACGTCTTATTAAATCATTAAGAGTAAGTTAATATACTACTCAAAAAGATTGGGTCGTTACATTCTTCCCCCCTTAAGAAATTTCGTCCCCAAAATTTATACTTGAGGCCTAGTTGAAAAGGTGAGGGTACTTTTGCTTCATCGCTTCCTCAGGCTCCCAAGTCGCTTCTTCATACTTATGATTCCTCCACAGCACTTTCACAAGGTGGGTAGTCTTGTTTCGTAGAACCTTGTCTCTACGGTCTAAGATCTCCACTGGCTGCTCCTCATAAGAGAGGTCATGTTCAAGTTGTACCACCTCTGAGTTCAGTACATGCGAAGGGTCGGGTATGTATTTCCTCAAGAGAGATACATGGAAGACATCATGAAATTGAGCTAGGTTCAGTGGAAGTGCTAGACGATAGGCCACTGCTCCTATGTGATCAAGGATTTCATAGGGGCCAATGTACCTAGGGATGAGCTTCCCTTTCTTCCCAAACCGCATGACTCTCTTCCATGGAGAAATTCGAAGGAAGACTTTGTCACCAACACCAAACTCCAAGTCCCTTCGACGATTGTCAGCATAGCTCTTCTGCCGACTCTGAGCAGCCTTTATGTGTTGTTGGATGACATGAACCTGTTCCGTCATCTCTTGCATGAGATCAGGCCCAAGAAGCTTCCTCTCACCAGTTTCATCCCAACAAGTAGGAGTTCTACACCGCTTTCCATACAGAGCTTCATAGGGTGCCATCTGAATACTCGCATGGAAGCTGTTGTTATAGGAGAACTCCACTAATGGGAGGTGTTGATCCCATCCACCTTTAAATTCCATTGAGCATAATCTCAACATGTCTTCGAGTGTCTGAATAGTCCTTTCAGATTGGCCATCAGTTTGAGGATGATAGGCCGTACTAAAATTCAATTCAGTATTCAGAGCATGCTGAAGACTTCTCCAGAATTTTGATGTGAATCTTGGGTAACGATCAGATACAATGGATAGTGGTACCCCATGCAGCCTTACCACTTCCTTCACATATATCTTGGCAAGCTGATCCAGAGAGAAATCTTCCCGAATAGAGATAAAATGGGCTGTCTTGGTGAGACAGTCCACAATAACCCATATCGCATTGTTTCCTTTGGATGTTTTCGGGAGACCAGTTACAAAGTCCATAGTGATATTATCCCACTTCCATACTGGTATGGGTAGCGGTTGTAATACCCCCTTAGGAAGTTGTCATTATGCCTTTACTTGCTGACACACCAGGCACCTTGTAGTGTAATCGGCAATCTCCCTCTTCATGTTATCCCACCAATAATGATCACGAAGGTCTCTATACATCTTAGTGCTTCCCGGATGTATAGAGAAAGTAGAGCTATGAGCTTCATCCATCAGTTCTTTATTTATCTCCGGAATAGATGGGACACATAGTCTTGTATGAAATTTCAATACACCTTCTTGATCAATATTGAAATCAGGTAACTTCCCATCTTTTACAGCCTCCAACTTCTCCTGCAGCAAAGGATCTTCTTTTTGAGCCTTCTTGATCTTATCTAGTAATGAAGGTTGAGAAATCATTTTGGATAGGGTTGATGATGTCCCTTTCCTTATAATTCCCATGTCCAGTTTTACTAGATCTTTAATCAAGGGATCTACCAGGATCCTCATTGTTGCCAGAACAACATGATCTTTCATGCTTAACGCATCTGCGACTTTGTTTGCTCTTCCAGGGTGATAATGAATTGAACAATCATAGTCTTTAATAAGCTCCAACCATCTCCTTTGTCTCATGTTCAATTCTTTCTAAGTGAAAATATATTTTAGACTTTGGTGGTCAGTGTATATATCACATTTCTCCCCATAAAGATAGTGCCTCCATATCTTTAGAGAAAAAACAACTGCCGCCAGCTCTAGATCATGCGTAGGATAATTCTGCTCATGAATCTTCAACTGTCGAGATGCATAAGAAATTACTTTGTCATTTTTCATGAGGACGCACCCAAGCCCTTTCCGAGATGCAACGCTAAAAATAACGAATCCTTCTCCGATAGAGGGTAGTGTTAACACAGGTGCAGTAACCAATCTCTTCTTCAGCTCTTGGAAACTTTTCTCACATTCCTTTGTCCATATGAACTTAACCCCTTTTCGAGTCAACTTGGTTAGTGGATTAGAAAGTCGTGAAATGTTTTTCACAAACCTCCTATAATATCCCGCTAAACCAAGGAAACTACGAATCTCAGTTACTATTGTGGGTTGAGGCCACTCCTCCACAACCATTGTCTTTGCAGGGTCAACCGAGATTCTTTTATTGGTTACGATGTGCCCCAAGAAAGCCACTTGTTGTAACCAAAACTCACACTTTCTGAACTTACCAAAGAGCCTCTCCTTCCGTAGAGTTTTCAAAATAACCCTCAGATGATCTTCATGTTCCTCACGACTTTTTGAATATATCAAAATATCATCAATAAAAACTACCACAAAGTTATCAAGGTAGTCCTTAAAGACTCTATTCATAAAATCCATGAAAATAGCAGGAGCATTAGTCAAGCCGAAGGGCATAACAGTAAACTCATAATGCCCATATCTTGATCGGAAGGTAGTCTTTGGAATATCTTCCTTCTTCACCCTCAGTTGATGATAACCAGATCGAAGGTCAATATTAGAGAAGAATTGAGCCCCACGAAGTTGGTCAAATAAATCATCAATTCTTGGAAGAGGATATCTATTCTTCACTGTGATCCCGTTCAGTTCTCTATAATCAATGCATAGCCGCATTGATCCATCCTTCTTCTTCACGAAGAGAACTGGTGCTCCCCAAGGAGACACACTCGGTCGGATAAACCCCTTCTCCAATAAGTCTTGGAGTTGTTTCTTTAGCTCTTCTAGCTCCACATTTGCCATTCTATACGGAGTCTTTGATATCGGTTGAGACCCAGGTACGAGTTCAATGGAGAACTCTACCTCTCTTTCTGGGGGAGGTCCATGTAACTCCTCAGGAAATACATCCATGTATTCCTGAACAATCGGAACATCTTCAATTTGTATGCTCCCTTTCCCTTCTTCCTCATCACCGATTAACTCCATAAAGAAAGCTATAGGAGGTGCTTCTAGATAGGGATCAGTTCGGGATATCTCTCCTCGGAAGATAACTGTAGGTCGTTCATTCAAGACTACTGAGATTTCCTTACTTCTGCATTTGATCTTAGCATTATACTTTGAGAGCCATTCCATCCCTAGTATAATGTCGAATTCCATCATGGGAATGACTACTAGATTTGCGATAATATTTTGCTCACCAAAGTAAACACTAGAGTCTCTAAATACTTTTGATGCAAGGATAATCCCACTTGGAGTCTTGACTGACAACTCTACCTCTAGAAGTTCAGGGATTGATTCCATATTCCTTGCAAACTTGGAGGAAATAAAGGAATGCGTAGAACCAGAATCAAATAAAGTACTTGCTAGTTTTGAGAGGACAACAAGAGTACCTGCTACCACATCGTTCGGGACTTCAACTTCAGCTGTTGTGATAGCGAAAGTATGACCTTTCTCCCTTGGCCTCTGCTGAGGTTGATGGTGATTCCCCTCCACCGCCCTCGGATTTGGACATTGATTAACAAAGTTCCCAAGCTGTCCACACTTGAAGCATGTGACTTCGGGTAGGGCCAGAACCATCTTTCCTCTGTCGTTAGTGTTGGGAAGTTGAGGCTTCACATCACTATGACAATTCTGAGAAATATGGCCTTCTTTTCCACACCTATAGCACTTACCACTTCCGATCAAGCAGTTCCCTGAATGCTTCTTTCCACATTTATTGCATGTGGGATGTTGCATATGCTTTCCACCTCTTTCCTGATCAAAACTTCTTCCCAGGCTTGGTTCTAGAGTTCTCTTCTTATCATTAGATATGTGAGACCACTGTGTCTCCCCAAACTCTAGTTCAACTTTAATAGCACTTCGAACTATTTCTTCATAGCTATCGTAGTCCCTGTTGGCTAGATTCTTCCGCAGATGAGGTCGTAGTCCGCCAAAGAATCTATCAACCTTCCCATTAGGGTCCATGACAAAGCTTGAGGTATAACGGGAAAGCTTTGTGAAGTTCATCTCATAGGTTCCAATAGATTCGTTCTCCTTCTGCTTCAGCTCGAGAAACTCTTTCTCCATTTTCGTTCTCATGGAACGAGGGAAATACTTGTTAAAGAAAATTCCCTGAAATTCTTCCCACTCCATAGCTTCCATATCTCCTCGTGGCTTCGTGTTTTTGATCAGTGACCACAACTGATCAACTTCTCCCTCTAGGCGGTAAACAGCAAGGGTGACTTTTTCTTGTTCCGAACAATGAAGTACAGAAAAGATCTTTTCAATGGAGCTTATCCATTGTTCCGCAACCAATGGGTCAGTAGATCCACTGAATGTTGGTGGTCGTTGACGCATGAAGAACTCAATAGAAAGTTGTTACCTTCGCGGTGAGGTCGGCCTCTCAGCTTGATTCAAGTTATTACTCATAACTTGAGTCAGTTGGTTCATCATTCGCATGAATGTTTCCATTCCGGCTTCCATCGGAGGGCCGTCAGCACATCGTGGATTGCGGTCACCATCGACACGATTCCTCCTATTGCCCGCCATTTTCTAAAAGAAAAAAAACCTTAGTAAGAAACTTATTTCATTTATGGATCTTTTAACTAAGACTTCATGCTTAGACAATTACACTTTTCTATAATTCCTTCATAATGATTCATAAAAAGCTTGTGATTAACCAAACATATCCCCCGGGAGTGTCGTAACCAAGAGTGCAGCAAGGCCCGTTATTGTGCACCAGTTCCCGTTCGAGTCTAGCTCAAAGCGGTGTTTTCGGGTTTTACCCCTATGTACATCTATGCCAGAGCTACCTCAACCTGCTCATATCCAAACAAGGATGTATTTTTTTGATAAACAACTTACTCAATACTTACCAAAATACCAGGAAGTTTTCCTATATTTAAACTTTTCTATGGGGTTCTTCCTAAAGTTTTTATATCCTAATTTCCACAAATAACTAAACCATCCTTTGATACCAACTATAGCATCCCACTTTTTTTATAACATAAACTTTCATTACATTACACAAAACTGAGGATCTTTAAGGTCTAGTGTCTTGGAAACCAGGAACAAAATACATGAAAGCAACATAAATCATTCTTCTTAAACACTTGAAAGGCTTCTCCTTAAGTTCATCCTAGGTTCATTACTACATCTCATAACCTGGGGACATATATCAAAAGAAAGGGTGAGCAGAAGGCCTAGTAAGGGAAACAAGAGGAACATTTTACACGGGAACTTGATATACTTCAATAAGGACATGAAAAGAACTTTAAGGCATGAGAAAGAAATCATGAGGCATTTCATAATAAAAATAACATTTTTCATAACTTGAAGATGTGGCTACATCATTTAACATAGACAATCATGAACATATCACCAAGGTCCATCCCCGAAGTGTCATTTGAAAATTACCAAGGTTATTCACCAAGGTATCGTGAAAATTGTAATCTCTAGTGGTTACATCATTACCCAATGCATTGGAGCGCTATCAGGGAGCACCCTTAAATTTGACTTTATTATCATGTGAGCCACATATATCATCATAAAACATTTCATAAACAACCCATAGCATAAAATAAATGGGTTTTATTTCATAATCATAATGTTTAAAAAACTGCTTTAAAGACATGATCCTTACGTCACTTTAAACCCACAGAAAGGGAAAGCGGGTCTCATGTATGTAAATCCAAGAATTTAAAATAGAACATTTTGATATATATGTGAATAACCTTGTAGAAATAAGAGCTTTGAGTATTCACTTTATAAAATAAAATAATTTTGAGAAAAGAGAGAGGCATTTTGAGACCAAAAAATTCTGCAGCATAACGGCTATGTTTCGGGGTTTTAGAAAACATTGAAAAGAGAGGGGACATGGGTCACACACTCATAAATGATCCATAAAACTGTAGGGGGACGGAATAAGAAGGATATATGGACATGTTAATGAAATTTGGAGGACATACCATTTTAAATGAAAAACATGGAAGGAAGACAAAAATTAGATTTCTCTTATGAAAATTTGGCAGCCTAACGGCGTCACTTAAACTTCAATAAAAATGAATTGACAAGATCAAATAGAGTCTCTCATCATATGATCATAAGAGATCAGTATGATAGATATAGAGATCATACCCCAACATAATAAAAAAGGAACTTGAAAGACTTGATATGAAAATCGAACTTGAAAAATGAGAAGGGTGAAAGGATCCCTTAAAAATTCGGCAGCCTAACGGCGTCCCTTAAACTTTCATAAAATGAAATGATGAGAGTAAGAGGGAATATCTCATCATATAAACATGAAAAGGGCAGTAAGAGGAATATAAAAGAACATACTCTCACATAAGAACATGTAGCATAAAAGGAATGACATAAAAGAGATTACATGAAAAGAAAGAGAGAGGTCAGATCCCTTACCTTAAAACGTGACTTTTGGAACTCAAAGTTTTGGACCTTGAGGGCTTGGGGGCACCTTGGGAGGACTCCTTGGAAGGTAAGAAGACCAGAACTTCGTTGGGGGAGACTTGGGAGTGAAAAATAAAGGAGGAAAGGGTGGGTATTTATAGGGAAAGTGAGGGGACAAGGCAATAATGGCCAAGGGACACCTCACATGTGCTTTTCTCAAACCCATGTGCTCTCCCTTGGCATTTATCAAGGAGTTAGGCCACATGGGGCCCCCAAAACAATAATTCATCACCCTTGGCCGGCCAAACCTTAAAATATCTCATGACATCATCATGACACAGTAATGATGTCATTAAACATACCGAAACCCTAAAACTGCATTTTTACTATTCACTGAAAATTCAACTTTCTCAGAAAAATCCCAAAATTTCACCTTAACCAAATATCAATGCTCTGATTTCAAAAATGAAATCCATTTTATAAAAATAATTTTCTAAATATTTTTAATTTAATTTTTAACTAAAAACACTATTCATCGAAAATTCATTTTTTTCAGAAAAAACCCCAAAAATTACCATAACATAATATCGATGCTCTGAGTTCAAAAATAAAGTCATTTTTACAAAAATAATTTTCTAATTATTTTTAATTAAATTTTTAATTAAAAAACACTATTCATTCGAAAAAACTAATACTTGAATAATAATTTATGAAACCGTTATTTACCCATTTTATTGAATCACATTACTTAATCTAGGTGTCTAAATTATATTAAAACTTTCTTTGAGTGAAATTTCTAATCCATTTGGTCACATTACTAATCCTAAGCGTAAAATCACTATTCATAATTTAATATTCATCAAAAATTAAGTTGATCTTATTAGACTCCAAATTCCTTACTAAACAATTTTGTAGAAGACCATTTTTTGAAAATCATTACACATCATTAGTTATTTAGGGTTTACATAAATATTTTAAAATATCCTTTTTTCGAAATTCATCAATAAAATACATTCTAAAATTATCCGGACATTTGAAATTTCACAAACATCACTAAAGGAAGAAATCTCAATTCATTCGTCCCAAAGGATTACACAAATAAGCTAGGGTCTCGTCACATATCCCCTTATAACACCGGCATATGACCTAAGTGTAAGGTGTGCTATGGTGAGAGAATCTGAGGGAGGCTCAGATAACATTGCCCTAGTAGTAATCTCTACTAACTTGAACTTCTCCCGTAGGCGTTTCTGTTCAAGCTTGACACGTTGGAGTTCGGCTTGGGCTTGGTCCAAAGCGAAGCCCACAGATGCTACCTCCTTCCCAAGATCTAATAAGTGGGCTTCATAAGGTTCAAGTCTACTGGATGAAGCCATCGCCTCCTATTTCTGCATTAACCATTAACGTCTTATTAAATCATTAAGAGTAAGTTAATATACTACTCAGAAAGATTGGGTCGTTACAATGCTCCTCTCATACTCGGGAGTCAATTCCTTAAAACAGTAAAGACAATCATCAACATTCACAATGGTATGCTGTCCATAGAATTTGGAGGATAAAAGTTCAATTTTAACATCCTTGAGGATACGAAACACCCTGTTGAAGAGCACTGCACCCTTCCTGTCTATTCGATGGAATTGCTCTCAAATGATTAACACACACACAATTCTCTCCTCAACCCAAATTCGGATTTATTTTTATTTTCTTTACCCTTGGATGATTTGAGTTTTGAGTCATGTTCTAAGTGTTGTGTGGGTTCTAAAAATTGTAAATTTTGTACTTTAATTGATGAGTTTGTTCATTCTGAGGTACCCATGACTTTCGATGATTTTTCAAATCTCATTTCAATAGATTTTCTATCCTTAGAGAACAAACATGAGAAGATAGATAGTTTGATGGACCTCACTCCCCCTAAATACCCTCCCTCAGTCCAAAAACTCCCATTGTTGGAATTAAAACCACTTCCATCTAATTTAAAATATACCTATCTTGAGGGTATTGACCAATTGCCCGCCATTATTGCCAATAACATCTCTCAACAATAGGAATCAAAACTGCTTGATCTTATGAGAGAGTGTAAAAAGGCAATAGGATGGACATTGGATGATATTATTGGGATTATCCCTTCTATTTGTATGCACCATATACTTTTGGATGATGAGGCTAAGCCCGTAAGACAATCTCAATGCCGGTTGAATCCCACTCTCCTTGAGGTGGTAAAATTGGAAGTCAGTAAATTACTTGCCACGGTGACCATTTATCCTATATCTGATAGTAAATGGGTTAGCCCAGGGAAAATTGTGCCTTAAAAAAATAAGAATAACAATTTTTTCAAATGAAAGTAATGAATTGGTTCCAACACGTGTGAAAAACATTTGGTGAGTCTGTATTGACTACCGTCAATTGAATCAAGCCACGCGGAAGGACCACTTTACTCTACCTTTCATTGACCAAATGTTAGAATGAATGGATGGTAAGTCCCATTATTGTTTCCTTGATGGATATTAGGGTTATTTACAAACCCATATAGCCCCTGAGGCTCAAGAAAATACAACATTTACCTATCAATTTGGCACATTTTCATACAGAAGGTTGCCTTTTGGTCTTTTTAATGCTGCAGGTACTTTTCAGCGTTGCATGTTGAGTATATTTTCAGAGTACCTAGAAAATTTCATGGAAGTTTTTATGGATGATTTCAAAATTTATAAAACTTATTTTAATGATTGTTTGGCTCAGTTAGGTTCTATGCTTTGTCTTTTCATAGAAAAAGATCTTCTATTAAATTACAAGAAATTCCATTTCATGGTTGAACGGGGGATAGTTCTTGGGAATGTTATTTCAAAAGAAGGAATTCAAGTGGATAAATAAAAAAATGAATTAATTTCAACACTTCCATATCTAAAATGTGTTTGTGTGGTGCGATCTTTCTTGGGTCATGCTAGTTTTTACCACCGATTCATTAAAGACTTCCATAAGATCACACTTCCCTTATCCTGATTATTACAAAAGGATTCTGAGTTTTTGTTTGATGAAAATTGTGAGGATGCATTCAATTCACTAAAAAAAAGTCTCACATAACCTCCCATTATCCAACCTCCAAGGTGGGATCTCCCCTTTTAATTTATGTGTGATGCCTCTAACTTTGCAGTTGGGACAGTTTTATCACAAAGGGTTGAGAAGGCTCCTCTTGTCATTGCGTATGCCTCACGTACCCTTGAACCTGCCCAGGAAAACTACACGAACAATGAAAAAGAACTTTTTATATTGTGTTTTCCTTGGAAAAATTTTGTTCATATCTTATCGGGTCAAAAATCACTATCTTTTCTGATCATGTTGCCCTTCGTTTCCTCCTAAAGAAACCTGAAGCTAAGCCCCACCTCATTCGGTGGATGCTCCTCCTCCAGGAGGTTGACCTTGAGATTAGAGAACATAGAGGAGTGGGAAATGTGTTAGCTGACCACATTAGTTGGATTTCCCCACCATTGGACCATCATGTTGACTCACCCCTCCTTATTGGAGAATTCTTCCCTCAAGAGACCCTTTGTGATGCGGTGGACCTTAACCCCTGGTATGCGGACATTGTTAATTTTCTAGCAACATATAGGGTCCCCACTAATTTTAGCACTTCACAATTCTAGAGACTTAATCATTATTCTAGGTGGTACATTTGGGATTACCCATACTTGTGGAGAATTTGTAGTGACCAAGTAGTTCGTCGGTGTGTCCCTGACCATGAGTTCAACTCTGTTTTGACCTTTTTCCACACCTTGGCCTGTGGGGGACACTTTGGCTCTCAACGTACAGCTAAAAATGTTCTTGACTCAAGACTTTATTGGCCAAAATTGTATAAGGATTCCAATAGATTTTTCAATTCATGTAGTCATTGTCAATTCACAGGGAATATCTCCAAGTGGAATGAAATGCCCCAACAACACATGTTATTCTGTGAAATTTTTGATGCATGGGGCATTGAATTCATGGGGCCTTTTCCAAATTCATTTGATTTTTTTATATTTTATTGGATTTTGACTATGTACCTAAATGGGTGGAAGAAAAGGACACTAGGACCAATGACTCTTGTGTGGTTGTTGATTTTTTGAGGTCTCATATTTTTAGTAGGTTTGGTTTACTGAGATTCAACATTAGTGATCAGGGTTCACATTTTTGCAATCGCAACATAAAAATTTTGCTTTGTAAGTATGATGTTGATCATAAAGTCTCCACCTCATATCACCCCCAAACTAACGGACAAGTATAAATCTCAAATCGGGAAGTTAAACAAATCTTGGAAAAAACATTACAACCCAATAGGAAATATTGGAGTTTGCGCATGGATGATGCAGTTTGGGCATACCGTACAACTTTTAAAGCCCCAATTATAATGTAACCATATATAATTGTGTTTGTCAAGGCTTTTCACCACCTAGTGTAGGTAGAAAACCATGCATATTGGGCTGTTAAACAATGTAATATGAATCTTTCAGATGCAGGTGTGCATAGGAAGCTGCAGATTCAAGAGTTGGAAGAAATTCGACGTGATTCAAATGAAAACTCCTGAATATATAAAGAGAATACAAAGGATATACATGATTTCATGATACATCAGTGGTTGTTACATATTGGTGAGAAGGTTCTCATGTATAATTCTAGGCTAAAGCTCTATCCATGCAAGCTTCGTTCCCGATGGCTCGGTCCTTATACTATTACTGATGTTTACCCTATTAGTTATATATAGGTTTTTCATGAGAAGAGTGGAAAAAGGATTAATATCAATGGGAATAGGCTCAAACACTTCTATGAGGATTTTATAAATTATCTTGTGGAGGAAGTCCAACTCATAGATGCCACATATGACACCATTTAGAAGGTTTTCCCTTCTCCCTACATTTATTTACTTGCCTATTTATTTAAAATAATTTTATTGAGGACAATGTAACTTTTAGGTGTGGGAGATGGTGACATGTAATAGTTAAGATTAAACAAAACAAAAACAAAAAAAAAACAAAAAAAATTAAAAAAAATGTGTTTTCGTTTTTTATTTATTTTTCCTTATTATGTGTTTTTAGATAAAAATTGATCTTAAAAAGAATATCCAAAATCATTTTTCATGCTTGAGTAGATTGTGTGTAAAATTCCATTGTTTTTGGAAAAATGTTTTTCAAATGAATGTTGATATGGAATCTTTTTCTAGAATTCGTATTTTCAAATCATTCTTAGGTGTTTAATGGATTTTGGAAACCCATGCCTCATTAGCATTGACCAATATTTTCATCACTTACCCAAGAGATATTCTATGACCTTTATTGTATATTATTACTTTTAATCACTTTCTTGAGAGTCTTGGGTCATGTAGAGAAACTAGAACTTTCCTTGATTCTATTTGAAACCATAAGATTCAAGTATAATACATTAATGATAGAGGCAATCATTTATTGAAAATCCCTTTTACAATTATCCTCTATTTTCGGCCACCTTTACATTTTATCCTTCTTAAGCCTTAGAGACCATGAAATGCCTATTAGGTAGCCACATTACAAGATAATTTATCCCTACCTACCCATCCCTTGTGTATATTCTTGTTTTATTTCCAGTAAGTGTGGGAGTGAGTGTGATTCCATGGGATTTCTGGGAAGAGAATCATTGTTATGGGTTGATATAAAGGGTGCATCCATTTTCCTTGGGCAATTGGTTCACAATACATATTACATCATTTTTTACACATGTTTCCCTCTTTATCTTAAAAAAACTATATAGAAAAATAATTATGTACATTGAAAAAAAAAACAGAACAAAAGAAAAAAATGGATAAAATAGGATGTTTACTCATTATTATTCATTTCTTCGTTGTGACCCACAAAAATGGACAATGGAGAGAGTGAGTTGGAGGTTATATACTTTGTGAGGGGTTGAGTGTGTATATTCATTGTGGAAACTTGATGAATTTTGACATATTTTGTACATAAGAGATTAAACACTCCTCTTCTACCACATATTTTTAAACATTAAATCCTAACAACCCTTGAACCTCAGAACAACCTGTTGGAAGTCCTCTTGAGTAGTACACTAGTTTCTTCCAGTAGAGAAATGAGAATGTTGGAAAGCATATGGTAAGATCACATGAACTCTAGGAAAAGAGAATAAATCCACTTTCATATGTTCCTTTAGCGAAGAGGGAAAATTTTAAGGTAAGGTAGATTGTGACATGTTTCATGGGTGAACAAATTAAGTTCAACAAATTTGAATGTGAGAAAAGAAAAATTATTGGAAAATTGATTCAATAGAAGAGGCATGATGAATTTCATTTCAAAAGAATATTGGATATTTTCACACCTTTTATTTAGGAATGGGACATGCTTAGGATATTATACTTCGCCCAGGAGTGCAAATTTTTAGGTGTGGGGGTGTGATCGTACCACAATTCACTGTTTTATTTCACCCTTACACCAATGTATTAAACTGATTTTGTATTGAAAATTACATATATAATATTAAATTTCACTCCATGTTTGATTAAATTATTTTGTTTTTAACACTGTTAAAAAGGGAAATGTTACTTGTTTTGATAATTATATTGTAGGTGGAGGTTATTTGGAGGACCTATGATGAAGTCTATGAAAAATGGGTGATTCTGCACATGATCCAAGAACACCAGTAGAATAAAACGCATTCTTCTACTAATATGTTCATTCAAATGGGCTTAAACTTCATGATAAGGTCCTAAATTTAATGATCTCCATATCATATGAAGGAAACAAAGCCCAATACATTCATTAAGAGGCCCATACAAGCTGATCTGTCCAATAAAGTGGATCTGCACAGGGTCAAAACATTGCCTCTATATTTGGGATATATCTCTTATTATATTTCATATCTGGCTGCCAAATTTGACATTAAAGTAGAAAATACGTCGGCTAACAACTATTTAGTTTTTTCCAAAGTGAGTGAATCCTTTCTTACTGTCCAAAACCATGGACCAAGAAGATTCATGAAATCAGGGTGCCCAAATCCACTTCCCACTTTTCCTATAAATTGGCACCTTGGGCACCCCATTTTGGAGTTCGAACCAGAGGCATGGTGCTGCCATTTTGGAGTCCCAAATAGTTTTTTTCATCATTACTATAATTTCTGGAGGCTATGGGAAGTTCTACTTCAACATCATCTTCTTCCTCCCCTCCCATGGATTTCTAAACCCCTTGTGATCACCCGGGGAGGAACGTGATGTAAATCCCAAGCTTCATGTTTGTAATATTTGAAAGATATTTTTAATTACAGGTTGTTGTGTTGTTTTTCATCATCATATATTCTTATTTTATTGAGTTATATACTATTATGTCATGCTCAACTCATATGATCTTGTTTGGGGGTACCCATTCATGTGATGTTTCACACACCGTTCACCACTTTCTTTTCCCCCTTCCAATTGTGGTGTTTGTGTGGTTCATATTGATAAATTGAACTCACAGAAACACTGTCAAGGTCATATAAATTTATTTCATGGTATCACAATGAAATAAAATACAAACCTAGACATCACATTGAGTTCTTCATGTGTTTCCTTGGTGAGTTTCGGTTATGATGTCGAACAAAAATCACCCAATCATCGGCGGTGTCTGGTGAATCATTGTGTGTTTTTGACTGAACCCTATGAGGTATCCTAGTATAAACTCAGTAAAATTCTGGTTCTAGGTGTTAACAACCAGGGATTAAAATATCATAACCCTGTATCATGAAGTGATGAAGGATGAACATCATGATAGTACCCCCAGTTGATCACACTTAATTAATCTTGTTCATTTATACTTTGTTTTATCGCTTTCATTTTCTATTTTCATCTTTAAACATCAAAAACCCAAGTTTTAAAAAACTTCATTCCACTTATAATTTCATAATCAAAACCCTCTTTTTAAATTAATGATCTAAGGCTCCATCGAGATGTGAACTAGGGTTTCTGCTATACTGTAGAAATTCTAGTCAAAACTAAACTAATTTGATGCGCTCGACAACGCGATCAGTAATCCAAAACTACAGAAAATTTGAGTTCTCAAAAATTAAATAACTATCTTGGAATCCTCTATCATCCTAGATCATGCCTCTATGCTGTTTGAAACATAATGAACAACCATTAGATTGTACAATTTTCCAAAGGAATTGGGAAATGGCCCTATAAAGTCAGTGCCCCAAACATAAAAAAAATTCATTAAAGGTCAAGGGTTAATGTGGAATTTCATTTATTTTAAATAAATTACCCATTACTTAACAATGAGGACAAGATTTAAAAAAATAATGGGAATCCTGAAATATTGTTGGCTGAAAGAGACTGGAATCTAGGACCTTGCAAGCATTATATTGGGAACCAAAGTGGCCCCCATAATCAAGAGTGTGAAAGAACATAAGGACAGACTCTAACTTGTTATCAAGAACACAATGCCTAATTAATTGGTCACTACTTGTGCACAAAAGTTAGGGTTCATCCCAAATGTATCAACAAGGATCATGTTTTATATGATCTACTTGTTTTTTTGTTGAAATAAGTAGGAATGAAATATGATACCTAATAATTTATAATTTTAGCATACCAAAGAATAAAATCTTGGACTTGATAGAATTGTTCATTAGAAAACATTTCATTTATGGGAATACAAGGGGATGATTAAATGTAAAATTATGGGAGTATCCTATTGATATGGTCATCCAATACATTCTATGATACATTTTTCTCCCTAATTTGAAAATTAAATTCCTGAAGTAGGAGAATCCAATGAATGAGATGTGGTATGGCTTCCAGTTTCTTAAAGAGATACCAGAGGGATGAATGGTATAAGAACATAATTACTTTATACCCTAAGAGGTATGACCTAAATTTATTAGAGTAAAAAAATAAAATCAAGGAATTATTTTTCAATTGGGGTGTAGTTTTCTTAGGTAGGGTCCAGTGTGTGTTTGACACAGGCTATGACATGTGGATCTCGATCGACCCGTTGTGATAAGACTACACCAACTTCATATTTAGATTCATCACACATAATATAAAATTAGTAAATCCCACCGAGGTGGTTGGATTATCAGGGGTGATGTCAGAATCCATTTCAATTTATTAAAATATTATTCACATTATTTATCAAAAACAAATTCTTTTTCTTTTTGGAGTAAGTGAGAGAGTGGGAGAGAAATATAACTAATTTAAAAAATTAAGCGAAAATAAAATCTAGATTGATGTAAGAAAGAACACACATACCACACATTTTTAGGGGATGGTAGAGAACAATTTATGTACAATTTTGATTTATCTACTTGGATACCATCCTCAGAAACGACCTTCCCATGTACTATAACTTTTTTTTACCATAAAATGACATTTATATTAATTTAATACAATATTCTTTTCAATATAGTGATGAAGGACATAACCAAGACTACTCAAACACTGATCAAAATAGGATCCAAAAATAGTGAAATCATAATTAATACTTTCATGAAATCCTCCAGGTAATCTGGAAAAATACTAACCTTGCATTACTGGAATATACCTAGAGCATTGGGACTTCTGTATTAGAATATCTAAGATCTGGTTAATGAACAAAAATGGGAAATGGTTCTTCCTAGTGTATTGGTTTATTTGATGATAGTTTATATAGACACACCAACTATTTTGTACATTGGTTGGAACCAATTCATTATTTTCATTTTTTATTACTGTTAGACTAGTTTTCTTAGGAATTACCTTCATTGGATTGTCCCATTGGCTATCAGATATAGATTAAATGATTCTAACAACCAATAATTTTGTTACCTCATTTTTAACAACATCGAGGAGGTTTGGGTTCAGTCAATATTGTGCCTAACTCACTGGTTTAGCCTCACCATTTAGCAATATATGATGTGTGAAAATTGATGCGATAATAATAATAATACTAGTTATTTTCCATCCTAATGCTTGATTATACTCACTCAAAAGGCCAAGTAGTCATAATTCATGATCTGGAAAATGTGAACTAGCAATGATGACAGGTAGCTTGTTTCCATTCTCAAGATAAGAATATATTAAATATTGAGGTATTTGTTTAAGTTCCATTTCAGGGGGATTTGGATTTATGAGAGTGAATGTGAAAGTGAGATGTCACTGATCTCATCTAACATCTCAATAGTAACATCCTCAGATTAGGAATTATCTTTTACAAGATTATCATTACCATCTATGGTTATGGGACCCTCAGTGCTCAAGAAATCATCAATTAACGATCATTCATTAAATTTTTCTAGACCACTACAACATTAAATGCATGATTCATTGCCTAAAATTTATATCAAGGATGAATAAAAATAGGGATCATGAGAAAGAAAATATGTTTTTTCAAGGGATGAGAGTACATCAATAGAATTAACTAAAAGTGAGAAATGTTCTTATGAGGTGTGCCTCATGACATCAAGGATGTAAAAGTGGAAAATTTCAACAAAAAATTCTATATATGATGTAACATTGTGGATATTATTTATGGTTTTCATAGTTTTCAAGAAATTATTCACCAATATAATTTGGTAATGTCAATTTATGCTATCATCTTTCATTTTTAGCACATAAAAATCAGTCATAAAAAATAAAATTTTTACCCTCATAAGAATATAATCTAACACACCAATGGGGCGTGATGTACTTCAATTTTCTAGTTGGAAAAAATTCTAGTGGGCTTCAATTCCCCAACATTAAATGAGCACAAAATTGAGAAAGGCATCACATTTTTAGAAGCAACCAAATCAATCATATCATTATAAAATAATTACTCCCCAATGGTGCATGGAATTGAGAATGTTCAAGTATCATTGAATTTGGTGGGAAGTTATGGCTCTATTAATGCTGATACATTTCTCCCCAAGCACATATTTTCATCACCTCAATGTTTCCTTCAGTGCGTACACATATCCTTGATAATATTTGCGTCTCATAGAATTTGCTTCATGACATCGATCAAGGGAATGTTAAAATGAAATTTTTTGAAAGTTTACAAGATTTATTTATCAATTTTAGTTTATTTTTGTTTCTTTGGATCAGAGGACCTTTGGAGAAATGGAAGAGTAATGGTTTATCTAATTGACTAATTAATAGAAACACTCTTTCCTTTGGTGGTATTTTTATTTGGAAAAGTTTTTTATTTTATTAGATCATTATTAGTGGTTGGGATGGTGGTTTTTTCTAGAGGGGATTACTATAAGGGAGGTGTCATTTGATTTTTATTTTGTGTTCCACTTTGAAGGGTGATGAAACTAAAATTTCCTTTATCCCTAGGTTCGACTAGGAGTTGATATGGTAGTTTACCTGAACCATGACTTTTGATTTCCCCCAACGAGTTAGCATGTGTTTCTAATTGGGTTTTAGGTCTTGTATGGATTATTGGGGGTTTTTTTTGAATTTTATATTTTTTTATCCTTTTTTTCATCAGGTATTCTAAAATCAGCTTTGGATTTATAGGGGGTTGTTGGAATGGCCTTTTTGGTGGTTGAAGATTTCTAGGTGGTGGTCGATAACTACTCTGCCTCAGTTGGTTCCATGGTTGTTGAGGTTGGTTTGAATACCCCTTGTATATATGTTTTCTTTTCTTTCTACCCAGGGTTAGATGGATAGTATGGTTCTTTCCTAATGGGTTGGTTATAGGGGTGGCATAAAAATATTTCCTCACAACTCTCAAATGTTTCTCTCAGATAAGGGATTTTATTAGGATAGTGGGTTTCAGAATAACATATACCAAAATGGATGGGAGGAGAATATTGGGATTTACATTTGGAAAGACAATGTTTTCAGAATAGGGTACCTACCTCTTCAATCTTTGTGTCCAATTTCTTATCAAATTCAATACTTTTCACCTCTTGGACTCCTAGAATGGGTATAATGGACCTTGAACCAAATTGTTTAGTTATCTGCACCATGTTCTCAATGAGGTTCCTTACAGCAATTGGGTTATATCAACTAGAAAACCACCAAAAGCAATATCAACCATGTTTCAATCAATAGGAATTAAACCTTCATAAAAATATTGTATTAAAAGTTGATCACTTATTTGGTGGTTTGGGAAACTTAGAAAATACTTTTAAATATTTCCCAGTATTCATGTTGTGTTTCCCCTTGTTATTGGATTATTCCATAAATTTATCTTCTTATTGTTGAAGTTCAAGAGGCTGAGAAATATTTTTCAAGGAAATGGCATTTCATGTCTTCCCATCCAATTATTGGGGAATTAACATAATACAAACAATCTTTTCTAGTGTCTTTAAATGAAAAATGGAATACCCTAAAATTTACTTATTCTTAAACCAAATAATAATGTTTTAATTTTGAACACATAATATGAAATTATTTTAAATTCTTATACGGGTCTTGTCTTGTGAGTCCGTGGAATCTTGGTAATAGGTGAATTAAACTAGATTTTAGTTCAAAATTATGTACTTCGCCTTGTATTTGAATGTATGCAGGATGGATCTCCACATCAGGAGAGGTAATTTATTTTAATTTCTAGTCATTTTTAGCCATATTTTTCAAATTTATTTCAATATTTATGTTTTTTTCTGAATAATAATAAGGATCAAGAAGAGTGTTGATGTTTGGTGTGCCCTACTTCAAGGGATCGTTTTGTGCTTCTTGGTGTTTATGATGCAAGATCCTCTCCTATTTTTGTTCAAAAGTAAGTAGTTCTTCAGATTAAGATCACATCATGGACATGTCCTAAAAAATTAATATTTTAGAAATAAAATTTTAAAAAAATTATGGTAGAAAAAAAGATCCGATAATTACAATATACACAATGATTTTATAAAAAACACACACTAAAAACCAAAGTTCTCCCAAAAAACGGTGCCAAAATTTGATAGCGTTGTCATGAAACATCAATTTGTTTTGATTTTTAATGTGATTTATTGCATAGGGAATACCCTAGGCTATATCTCAAAAATAATTGGAAGTTTAAAGTGCGTATTTTTAATAAAAAATACTAAAAGAGGGGGTAGTTTTGAATTTTTTTAAAAAATAAAACGACTTAATTTCCATAGTTTCATAGTTGAAAAAAATGGATTTTGAAAAATATGAGAAAAAGGGTTCATTGTGAGTTCACTAAAAATGTATAAATTTCATCATTCTTAGATATTAATTAACGTTTGAAGTAAGTTTTTGGTTGAAATTAATTAGAATCCTAATTAATTTCCAATCTATTACAACAATACATGTTAAACCAAACCTTGACATAAAAATCGTATAGACAATGTAAAAATATTATGCATAGAATAATGACTTCCAAATAAAATTGAAATCTCAAATAATTGGAAAAGAAAAAGATTTTTGTGCTATCCAATCAGAACAACATAAGTCACTCTCTCAAAAAATTCAAACTGATTGGTTAAAAGTAAAGAGCATTCCATTCAGTTTAATCAAAAAAGAATTAAAACACAAATAAAATTAAGATACTTCTAAATGAAATGTTTTCAAACCCAAATACATCAAACCAATCATAGTAAAAGTTCCATAACTACTTTTACATGATTTTTATTTCTCTCACAATGAACACCCACCATTTAGACTGCCATTGAGAGGAGGAGGATTCTCAAGTGAATATTCTTCTTTATTTCAGCTCTCCCTATGAGCATAAGAAGATCCATAACCTTCAAGAGGATGATAGGACTCCTATGGAACTTCAAATTGGTATCAATTCACTTACATGGTCAAACCTTGAAATAGGGTGCCTAAGGTACCAATTTATAGGAAAAGTGGAAGGTGGTTTAGGGAACCTAGATTTCGTAAGACTACTTGGCCCATGGATTTCAGTATCCATAAAGTTTTATATAGATTTTTAAAAAACTAAAAACTCATTTCCCCATATCTTTAATATATCCACCGATATTTTGGAATCATTTGGAGGCCCAAAACTCTATATATAACTGAAATATATAACACCACTTTTGACATATAGAAGATTCCTTTTCTTGGATAGATATATTTGAATGGGCCATTTAATAGATGAATTGGGATTTGATTTATTCATAAGATTTATAGAATACTGAACTTTAGATCCCCCCAAAAAATTTCAGCCCAATTTGAATATAAAGATTAGTTGAAGTGTGAATTTGAGTCCACATGGGTTCTTGGGATCCTACACAATTTGGGACGCTTTGATTGAACTTTATTTTCCATCCTCAAATTCAACTCCATGTACAATGAAATCATCAAAAAAAGTGAAATTTTCCTTTTTAATAGTTATAAAAACAAAATAATTGAATCAATAATGAAGTGGATTTTTTTAAAAAATTTGGAATTTATAATATAAAATCTTTTTAACACAGTGATGTAAGGGTGAAATAAAATAGTGAATCATGATGAGATCAGTGAGATCCCATGATTTATTTCAATCCTTATTATTATTTTAGGTAGAAACCCAATAAATTATAGTTTTTTCCAATCAAGAAGGTAAAACACTGGGAAAACACACTCAAAATCCATAATATGACCATATTAGTTAAAGGTAACATTCCGCACCAGTAATATTAATAGAATTGACATGTTCTTACTTATTCTAATTAGCTAGCAGGAATATAACCAATTAATATCTTTCATGATTACACATAGTTTAAATAGAACATGTAATGAATCTTTCATACTAATTGAGTTAAGTTTCATTGAAAGACTTCATTCCTGCGTGGATTGTTAGTCAAGTCAAGGAAATTAGGGTGAGGTTACCTTTCTTGAATATTATTCCTAGGGTTCGGTCTCATTTATATTAATTTCAATGGAACGAATTCAACAAAGAATAATATGAAGAAAACGTCTGGGATGAATAGATAACCAGGAAGGCCAATGGAAGGAAGCTGAGAACCATGAACCATAAGCACCTGAGAGAGGGTAAACAACACAGACAAATTACTAAGCATGGAACTAGTCCTATATTTGAGCCTAACTCCTAGGTTTCACCTGGGACATGGGAAAAGTTTGGGCATTCATAGGGTATGGATGTGATTGATCCTTTTACCTTCTATTTTAGTTTGAAATTATCAATGACTTGGATACCTTTTCCCCTTGTTTACTTTGTGATTATGTATGAAATTTAGACCTTTTTGTCTGATCCTCCCCCTTTGATATGGTGATGCATGGAATCTTTACAATCCAATCACTATTTTCATTGCAAGTTAGTTAGCTACTCCTTCTACCTATGGAAGGAAAACTAAAGAAATATCTCATTTCATTACAAGGAAAGGGAGGTCAATGAAATCATAATTTATCTATTTATTAGAACTCGACCATTTATAAATATTAAATCCTTGATTTCAAATGAATCCATCCGTTAAAATCACCATTTACTTGAACCTTTGAGGCCTATGAACTTTTGTGAAAAGTAGTAACCATTATCATTATCAAAGACAATTCCTCCATCACTAAGAGTTCTCTTAATGGATTGACTAAAGTTATTTATCATTCTTGTATAATAATTTTCAAAATAAGAATCTCTTAGACCATAATATAAAATATTAGGTGTTGTAAAAGATCCTTTTAATGGTAGGTTGATAGAGAACAACTATTAAAGAATAAGGCAAAAGATCAAGAAAAATCATTTTACAAGGCTATTGAGGAAACTCTAGTATCAAGAAATGGGATGAATCTTGAAGATGAATCCATGGTTGAGAGAGTTAGACAAGTAAAATTCTTATCAAATTTATTATCTCCCATCAATTAATAGAATTGGGATTTTGGGGAATCATCAACATCGACTATAGTAGGTGGTGATAATGGATCCATAAATATGGTTTTTGAAATCAATAACAAAACCCTATTTAGTATATACAATGAAAGTGAATTTAAAATATATTTCTTTCCTCTTGTTCCATTAATTTTGGTTGGAACATTCCTCTAAGTGGTCGGACTGAATCCTTACTTTCAAATTCTTATTTTATTTCACTAATCAGAAGAAATCTTCATTTCTCATTCGGATGAAGACTTCGATGTAAAATACACCTTTCTAGTGATACAAATCTCCACATGAAGTGAATAAGTTTCTTGATCATCAAGTTAGGATGAGATATGGCATTGATCACTGAGTGATCACATATTTGACATGAATATATCTTTCCCTTTTGTTTGGATCCCTCTTTTGACTCCCCCTGGGTCACAGTTCTCAATTGGCCAAGTAATTCCAACCTTCACAGCTTGGCTGGGACCAAGTTTATAAACCAACCATTCAATGAAAGACTTTTTCCTTTTAATTATGTTCTATATTATGGTCCTTCAAAAAATATCTTTCCAATACCATGATTTTAGAGTAGTCTATACTTAGAGGATGGTAGTGGATTTTATGCTTCAAGCTTATTTTTCTGATCTTCTTTAAGATTTATAATTTCTTCTTCATAAGAAATAATATTAATTTTTCCTGAAATTAGGATATGAAAATAAATAATGTTGTGAATAAAAAGTGTTAAAATATTCATGATAATTATTAGATAGATATTGAACTTGTTCTTCTTTACTCTAGTGTTCCTTATCACTTCCTAAATCATGGTGTGTTGATACTATTAGAGACTTAAACTGAGTGACATATTCTTTGTTCTCTTAAAGGGAGATAGGTACCCCATCTCCCTAGTTATTTTCTTGGCCATCTTGCTGCTGAATAATCCAGGTCATAGATCCAATGAATTTAGGATCATCATAATGAGGAAGTGACACAGTCTCAAAGGAGAAAAATCTATAAATGATAAATAGGAGAATGAACTCACTATCCGATCCCTAAGCATCTGAATCTCCTACTACTGACTGGATATGAAAACCTGCATCTGATACTGCTCTTTTATAGTGATCAATACCTTATTAGGGTGTATGTGATGCTAAAAGTTAAAACAAAGGTATAATGTGATCACAAGTTCAACAATATTATATCAAGGAATAAATCAAGGGAAATAAAATTTACTAGCCAGTGGTCAAGTCAACCTCCATGAATCATCTGCCTACTATTTTCCCCTACTCTCTCACATGATATGGGATCAATCCCAACCAACTAGAAAAGTATGGATAGTCATGATTCAAGATCTTATATGATGAAGGGGACTCCTTCAGACTATGTCGTGGTCACTACTTCTGCTTATATTTTAGGGTGTGAGAGAATTATTTGGATTTCAATTCGTACTTGAAGATGAAGGTGATAGCTCGTGCAACCTATATTATTGTAGAAAGAACACCAAAGCCTATTTTTCCTTTTGAAACTAGATCTATTGGTTGTGGGTGGAGCAATTAACCAATAAAATGATGGTCTTAATACTCTTCTAACAGTAAGTATATGGGGTTAATGAGATTGAAAAAGAGAGTCATAAGGAGAACTAATACTAGGTGTTTGTTACAAGGATACTAGGAATTCATTAGATGGGAACCCATGAATCCTACATGAAACTACATGATCCTTCATAATTGTGGAATATTGGGAAGAGATACTAGAGTTTAGGATGGTTTCAATTTCACTCATTAGTGGGATGATGGATGGTCCAATATAACTAGACTATCATCTTGAGAGGTTCTTGTGTTGTTGGCATTGATGATCCACAAAACACGATGCACTATCTATTATGGAAACACCAACACTAGTATTTAGGGCCCTATGAGAATGAACTATTTTGGTAGGTTTAGTAGTGACAAAAGGAAGAGGTTCATGACATACTAGCTAGGGTCAGTGATCACCCCATTCTTGACTAGGATACTTAATGTATCCCAGGTCTTTACTAGTCTGACTAGGTCTGACCTATCTTGGGATACCTGAATCAGGTATCCCAGTGAAGACATGGGAGGACCAGGACAAGTCACACCTAGGAAGAACTAGTCAATTACTTGGATACATAATGTATATCAGGAAAGGACTAGGTTCTCACTAACCAAGGAGTTCCTAGGAATGACCCCATGATTAGGATGATTAGTGAACACACTGTGAAATGGAGTACATGGAAAAAAACCCACCTCCCATTATCCCAAATGAAAGATCAGAGTGTCCAACTTAGTTATACACTAAAACCACCTATTCTACCACCAAATCAACTCCAATAGAGCAGAATATTGTTAAAATTTGAATAATCGGACTGGATTTCCATTGTGTTGGCCCCATAACTAACCTCAATAAGGAAAAATCCAATGTTTAGTTACCATTTTTATTCTTCATTATTTTGATCGACTACTACGTCTATCTGGAATTCCAAATAAATCTTGAATGCCTTGAATACAATTCTATTACAATCCCAGTGCATCTTTTAGTCTCCCACAATAAATTAAAATGAGTTTATGTTTGTTTTTCCATTGGCCTCGACCAAAAATGTATGAAAAAAAATCCATTAAATTTCTCAATTTTAATAATACGATCTTCCTATTAGATGAATTCGATTTTTTAGTGAAATAGTAAGTACATACTAGCGTACTCTTTTCTTACAAGGAACATGTTATAACTTTCTTATCCTAGCATGGTTTGAATTTTCATTAGGTTGAGTTAAATACCACTTCCGAGTCAATTGGTTTCTTGTTTGAATTGGGAGATCCATTAATTATTCACTTATGGGCTTGGTCCAAACTGTTGACTTGCCCACCGATTTGCAACCACTTTCACCTTAATATTTCACTAACTTACTTTGTATTATTTCTAGAAAATGTAATGGAGACCTAATCACTTTATCCCAAATATATATAAGACCTAAAGGGAGTGGCTCCCAATTTTGAAACCTTCCTTATTAGGTCTCTCTCTCCTTTTTTATAGGAAAAGGAACTAACTTTCATCCATATCGTAGCTGATCAGTTAGTCCAGGAACCCAGAGGTATGATTTTGGTTATTTAGAAAATCATACAAAGCCTATACCTACTATATTTTCGAAAAGATTACCCCAACCTCTTCAGGGTACTTTCAATCCATTAACACTTCTAAATCATAAATCATAACAACTAAACCATAAAGTCAAAAATTTAATCCTTCAAGGATACTAGAAATTTATGTATTAAAAAAATATCTCACATTGTAATCACCCTAGGCCTTTTTCTTGAATAATAACTGTAAGAACCCATTTTTTTTCTGTGGAAGACTTTGGAATCTTCTTGATGATATTCCAGAGCAGCGCCTTCAGACGGCGTGTGATTCCGAGCCCCGGAGTGGCCGGAATTAAATTTTCAGTTCATTCACACTGGAAACGCCAAATAAATGGGATAACTCCTAAATGGTGATTTATATCTAAGATTCGAGTGTACATATGGGTCCGAAATGGGGTGTTTACCCTTGGAACGACATAAAGTGTGTTGGCGTGGGACGTTTGGACCCCTCGCCCGCTTCTGGAACGTTAAAGGGATAAATTAATTAATTAATTTATTCGTTTAATGGTTAAACTCAATTATCTCTTAAACGGTGTCTCGAATTGGAAAACCGAGGGCACCGTTGATTTCGGAGCATACCGTTTACCCTAGGAGGGGTATAAGTTTTGCGGGCGCAGGTTGTCTCTGAAAAATGGCCCCAGGGGCGTTTTCGTAATTTGGCAGCCTCGGGCGCTAAGTTTAATAACTTTAAAACGGAATATGGGAATCAAATTCTGAGACCTCCTTTGCGCTCAGAACGTGGTGTTTACCCTAGGGGAGGCTTAACCTCGACCCTGTCGGATGTTTCAGACGCGGGTGTTTTCGGGGGACGTGCCTTTTAATTAATTTTTATTTATTTAAACTCTCCCCCTTCTCCCCTTCCTCCCCATTGACCCCCCTAGAAAAACCCTCAAGCCCCCTCTCCTCCTCCACTCCGACAAGGAAGCTCCGGCAAGGCGACGGCGCGGCGGCGGATCCTCTGTGAAGCTCCGGGCAACGCCCAAGAGGTATGAGTTTCGTTTTGAGTTTCTTTTTATTCACGAACCTCCTTTGAATCCCAATTTTAGCATTGAATTGTTGTTTGATCCTCGAAAAAATCCCATATATTCATAGTACATATTCTAATCTATTTGACGCATGTTTCGCTTTTAATTTTGGAGTTTCGAGGCGTCCGCGGTTGCCGGTCAAAGTCCGGGGTGTTTTGGAGTTTTTTTCCGGCGGTCCGGCAAGGTTCCAAGGCGGCGCGGCGGCGGATCGAGGCGGCGTGGCGGCTTCTACGTGCGGGCGAGCGGTGACATTGGTTGAGGCGGGGCGGCCGCGGGCGAGATATCCACGAGGAGCCATCGGCACTGACTGTCGCGACTGCGAGGAAAGGTCGCGGTGCGCGACCGCTGCGGGGAGACCGAGACCCGCCGGAGGCGGGTCTCCGTGTGGAAAAGACCGGCGTTATCGGCCGGTCGGTGGAGCGACCCGCACGCAGTGCGGGTCTCATGGGAGGGCGGAACACTGTGCGGTGGTCCGTGGGTCCGGCTGGGTCGGGCCCTAGGTGGCTGGGCCGTGGTCCCAGCTGGCTGGCCGGAGCGGGGCGGACCGGTCGGACCGGGCCGGTCCGGCCCAAGGGGTTCACCCCCTTTTAAAATGTTTGGACGCCCGCATTTCGAGCTACGGGCATCCGTTTTGAACGCTGTTTGCGAAGACGTGATCTTGGGACCGATGGGAACGTTTTTGAGATGGTTTTGGGAATTTTTAATTCCCGAAATGGGGGGCCTCTGTGGCGCGACACGTACGTCGAGGGGATTGACGTCATCCTGGGGGTTCTTGTTTTGGGCGGTGCGGACGCATTCGATGTCCGTTTTGAGCGCCGTCAGCGGAGTTGCGACCTTGGAACCAAAGTGGAGGTTTCCAGGGTGGTTTCGGGCGTTGAGACTGGATTTGAGGTGAGGGCCCCACAGGCCGTCTTTCGGGCTACGAGTGGTGTTTAGCGCCCTTTTCATCGGACGTCCGTTCGGGGCGTGCGAACAGTCGTTTTTGGATGTTTTTCCGAGGGGATTGCAATGGTGCAATCCTCCTGCCCTAATTCTGCACGATGGTGCGGGCCCCACCAGGGTCGTTTGGGTGTTGACGGTGATTTTTCCATCCATATCACCGGGTGACTGTTTTAGACAAGTGAGTAGTCCATTTCGTGTACTTTTTCGAGAGGATTGCAATAATGCAATTCGTCCATTGTGTTTCGGGACTAGTATGTGGGTCCCACATAGCACCACTCGTGTGCGGTGCGCCGGAATGCATATTTTTCTCCGGATATCTGTTGCGCTCAAGTGAGCAGTCTTTTTGATGTGTTTTACCGAGAGGATCGCAATGGTGCGATGCGCCCGACTGTTTTCGGGGTTGAGGCTCGGGATCACGGGACGCCGTTTGGGCGTGAGGTGGTGTTGGTAACTTTTCCATCAGATGTCCATTTGAGGTGAGTAAGTAGTCTATCTCGCATGTTTTTCCTCTAGGATTACAACGGTGCGATCCGTTTGGTTGTGCGGAGCCTCTTGATCGATCTTATTAAATGTGGAAATGTGAAAGGCGCTCTAATGGCAGTTCTTCTCACCATGTTTGCAGAGAACCCTTGGCATGTGATCGCGTGCACTCCCGTGTGAGTGAAGAGATGTGGTTGGCTGTGCCTCAGCCGATGAGGTGGAAGGTTGGAGTTGTTATGTCACGCCTTTGCGTTGACGTTGGGTGTCGTGTGCAAGATAGCCTTTGGGCTAGAACGTGGTATACTCTGGGAGTATACGGGAACACTTGGAGGTTCATGTGGTTGTTTGTACCTGAGGATGTTTGTGCGCTCAGTTGGGATTGACTTGGGGCCACACGTCGTGTGGGCCCCATGTGCGTGCCGTTTATTACTTTACATACTTTTGACCTATCACGACGTAGAGGGTTCCTCTGTTCTTATTTGTTGACCAGCAGGGTTGAGTCTTCCCCTATCTTAGTGCTCATTTGTTTGGCCAGTAGGGTTGAGTTTTCCCTTAGTCCTGTTCTCGTTTGGCCGACAAAGATGGTTTATTCCTCTGTTTCTTCAGCTGTGAGGGGTTTCAGTACCGTGCCCTTTCACTGGACCGCGGCACCGTTTGTGACTACGTGTGCTCGTACTGCATGGGTGTTTTCCCACTTTCTGGGATGAGTTGTCTCAGTCTGCTTCGACAGTGACTCAGCGGATTGGAGCGTGACTCCTTGAGAGGTCAGGGGAGTTTCTCCCGTTCTTTCATGATCCATGGTAGAATTATTGTGGATTCGGTGTGACCAACACTTTACGCGGGCACCGATCCTCTACCCAGGAGGTTGTTTCCAGTAGGGATGAGGTTGTTTCCAGCAAGGATGAGGTTGTTTCCAGTAGGGCTGAGGTTATTTCCAGCAGGGCTAAGGTTGTTACCAGCAGGGCTGAGGTTGTTTCAAGTAGGGCTCGCCAGTGGGTTTCTATCTAGCAAGGATGGCTAGTACAGCGGTGTTCACCGAGTATTACCATCCAACAAGGATGACCAGAGCAGTTCCGGTCTTACCTCCAGCGGGCTGGGCAGTGGTCCTCGATGACAGGCTTACCTCCAGTGGGGCTGGGCAGTGGTCCCCGATTCCAGGCTTACCTCCAGCTAGGCTGGGCAGTGGTCCCCGATGCCGGGCTTACCTCCAGCTGGGCAGGGCAGTGGTCCCCGATGCTGGGTTACCTCCAGCTGGGCTGGGCAGTGGTCCCATCGCCGACTTTAGTCGGGTCGCCCTCCAGTGGATTACCCTGTTACGGGACTGGGCAATGTGGCACCCGTCGACTCTTGCCGGGTCTCCCTATAGTGGGAACCCATTGAATTCCAGGGACCCTCCATTGGGGCTGGGCAGGGGGTCGACTGTCGACTTTCAGGAGACCTCTCGACTGCAGGGTAGTGATGAGGTGTGGTTTGACTTTCCCTAGAACTCTCAAGTACGAGGGGCGCTTTACCCACCGAGACGCGTTCTTGTGATGCGATCTAAAACCATGCGGGCGAGTCAGTGCCACCCAAAGCGGATAGTGTTGAAGTGCGGTGATTGATCCCCTTGGCTTGCAGTTCGGGGCAGACGTGCGGGATGCTAGGCATCGATGGAGTTTACTTCTGGGACTATTGTCTACTCGTCATTCTTGGGATGAGCTACGGGATGGAGATCCCCTTACGACGTTGTTCGGGCTTCTTGCTGAGCATAAGGATATGTATATACCTTGTTCCAGAACCCACTTCTTGGGTTTGGTTACTCTCCTACCAGGAGAGGCGAAGACGCGCGAGGTATGTCACGTGCTTTCCGTGTCTAGCTTCTCGTGGTTGGATGAGTCTACTCTCCTGCTATAGGTAGTGAATACTCGATGGGAAGTTAATCTTCTCACCGTTTCTAGCTCCTTGTGTCTGGACGAGTCTACCTTCTTTCCTCTTGTTGGGCTGAACTGGACTCTTTACTGCACTCTCTATTTTACTCATTTACTTTTCCTATTTGCTGTACTAATCACCCTTCGGTACCTCCTTTGTTGCTCCCTCGAGCCTTCAGGGTATCCTAATGATTATTTTTATACTCACCCCTGCTTGGGCTTTGCCCACACTTGGTGTTCCCTTGCAGACGACGAACAGGTTGGTCGTGACATCAGTGGAGCATAAGAGTTCGGGAGCTTGGACCGCGTGCGGTGGTCGTAGTCGGGTTCCAGGTGGGGGACCCTTCCAGCTGTTTTCTTTTGTTCACCTGTTGCCGGGTTCTGGCACTTTTTTTTGGTTGGGCGTGTGTTTTGCCCCTTTTGTTTTCAGTTTACTTTCAACTTGTACTTTGCACTATTTAGAGGTCGATGCACATTTGTGGTTTTTATATACCAGTTTCTCTTTTACTCTGCTCATCTTTTCTTTTACTCTGCACTTTTTCATTGAGTGTGCTGCGTGTGTGTGTACATGTGCTTAGGCAAAGGCCTCCCCGAGTTATTGTGGCTTTGGAGCTGGTCGCCAGCCCTTGGCCTATAGAGGCGGGCTTGGGGTAGTTGCGGCTCGAGCCCGGGTAGGGTCAGGTCGTGACAATAACCATCTCTATCCTCTTGTGATCCGATCTCCTCACTTATAGAGTGTACCAATCCACTCCATTCCACCCATTTTCTTTCTATCACTAGTGGTTATTCCTAATCCAAACCACCACTTTTTATTTATAGAGAGACCCCCTTCTATCCCTAGACTTATATAATGAATAATATCTCAAAGGATTTAAAATATAATTCACTCCCTAGATTATGTAACTGGTCTACCAGTATAATGAGATCCTCCCAAGTTACTATATTTGCTAGGTTGATACTTTGAGCAAGGTTTTATGCTACATCCCACCAGACATATTTCTTATGATGAACACCATGATTCTAATTGAAAATAGAATCTAGAATATCTGAATCCTTAATGAGTAATGTATCTACTGAATCCATAAAATGAGACTGAATCCATCTTGAAAAAATCATTTTGATTTTTTCTTTATCTCTCTCCAAACTATTCAATTCCATCATACCCGTACTCCTCTGTCATCATCATTAGTCCTTTTTATATAAAATTATCTTCTAGGATGATTCTTGTTCTATCATTTCCCTATGATATTTCCAAATCTACTATTTTAATCCAAGAGAGGAAGTCTCCTAGATGGTAAGGGATTTCCTTCTACCTTGATAGTGGGATTAAACACCCTTCTTTCTTTTAATTTCATGTGTGAAGAATATAGCTGATGTTTTTCTTATCTATAGGTTGATCTAATAAATCATATATAGAAGTTTTCCTCATGGATAATGCAACAAAGTCCCTCCTCAAAAGAAGGAATAAATGATCGTATTTTAGTTGATGAATTTAGTATACATCTACCAACCTTTCAATATAAGGTTTAAATATTTAAATATTATGTTGTGAGGTCTCATTGGTCTAGCAATACCTAAATACCATCTTTAAGTCTTCAAGAAAACAAAAATCACACATTTCAATCCACACATAAAATAAATAAATCCTCTTTCATTTTAATTTCACTTGAATATAGAAGGTCTCTTTCATAAAAGGGGAAAAGTAATTCCCGCATCGACAGACTCACCCCCTTTAAAGATAATGTATCTCCAATTTATTTGAGAAGTAGAGACATTGGTAAGATAAAGAGTGTTAATATATATGCTTTCGAGTCAATTGTGTAATATTTTCATTATTCTTAAATCATGTAATAAATCTTAGCAGCAGTAGGGTGAACTATCGTGCTAGTTAAAAAATGATATCTTCTTTCTAGCTCATTAGGCACCCATTTTCTAAGAGAATATGAAATCCTAGTCTTAAGGATCTATAAAATAGAACATTATACTTTAATTGAAGTGATATTTATATCTCCAGGTATTTAAGTTATGAGTTTTATCCAATGCCGCTGCATTCTTATTGTCAGAGCTTTACTTGTATTGAGGTGTAAAAAAGACCAACTCCATCGAGACTAAAAAAGGGATTGAATTCTCACCTTACCATCTAAACTAAATATTTTTTTCTATATTCTTTTGAAACTACCCCACTTCAATCCCTGACCTTTATATAATATAATTATGAAACCCAATAAAAATACCTACATACCTTTTTCTTCTTTGTGATTTATTTCTATCCTGACTATTAATCTCATTACTAGCCTTTAGCAACTCTTTTTCAAGTAGATTTATCGATTTATTTCACTATTGAAGAGATTATATTTCATTTATTTATGGATTGAATCCCTATTTATTTCAATCATTGGAAAATTAGTTAGTTATTAGGGTTTCTAGTGGGTCTTTAGGATCTTCCTTTCCCTAACACATATAGGTAATACCTTTCCCTTTCTTCTATAGACTAGTACAGAAAGAGTTTTTCACATTAGCCTTTTCACATTAGTCATTCATTAATGACATGACAAAATAATTTAACTAGATTTATTACATCGGTTATATAATAATTGATCTGATAAAGTAAGTTACCCTAGGTTACCACATCAGTTATTATCTAACCGAAGTGATAAATCAGCTTTATCACATTAGTTATATAATAACTAACATCATAAAGAGTTTTTCATTTATTTTCTACATTGTTTATAAAATAACCGGTGTGAAAAGGAAATTTTATCATGTTGGTTATATAATAACTAAGGGGATAAAGCATTTAAAATTTTATGATTTGTTATTTGAATCATAGTATTTTTGTTTCTCTTTTCACGAAATATGACCCGTCTCTTTCAAACAGAAGCCATAACCCTACTTTTGTTCGATCCGATTGACTCAAATCTCAGTTTTTTGTCTCCTTATATCCATATGATTCATCAGCCTCATTGTCTCATATTCATGATTCCCCACTATCAGGTAAAACTCTCTCATCCATTCTATCTTTTGGCCATTTAATGGATCAATAAACCTAAATTTCATTGTTTTTTATTCTGTGTACTCAAATATTGCATTACAATCTTCTTAATCCATCATATTTCACCAATTTTATCTTTTTTCATTAGTATGGTTGACATTAGATCCCATGGATGTTTATATAGTATTATTCTTAATATATTTTGATAAATTACAGGATGATTTTTCTATTGTGGTTCTAAAAATACAGCCTCTTTGTATATATTGATTTCATGATAGAGTTTCAACTATAGTGTCTCTTAAATTCATTTGAATCCATATATGATTACTTCTTTAGAGTTTTGAGAGTGAGATATTCAAATTAATGATCAATTGTAGAATGATTTCATCTAGTGCAGTATACCACCGTTGGGTTCTTTATTGTTTTTCATGAATATGGTAGATGATATTGTAAAGTTGTGCATCAATTACCATTGACTAAATAAAGAAACAATGAATAAACAATATACCCTCCCATTTATTGATGATCGTTTTGATAAGTTTATGGGATATTATTAGTTTAGGAAGAATGATTTTCAGTTTACCTATAATTAGATGACGTTGAAGGAAGAAAATATTCTATTTAATTCATTAAGGTGAAATTGGATATTTTGTGTTTTTGGTTATGTCTTTTAGTATAATAAACATCCATATATTCATGGGGATTATGAATTACACATGAATCACATGGTATTTATTCTGAAAGAATTTTTATCCCCATAAAATTTGATTTTTATTGTATCAAAGGAAGTAGATTGTAAATTACTTCCATGCATATCTTTTTATTATTTAAATTTTATATTTAAACTTATCTGTAATTATTATACAGAATTTATAATTATATTTTTCAAATACATAGATATTTTTTTTATATTTTAAAATTGTGTTACTTTAAAATTATGACATATTTGATATAAATTTAAAATTATGTTATCTTGAAAAGATATTTATTTTTGATATTTTTTATAGATAATGATAATCCAAGGTTGGAATACAGAGCTTCAAATAAGTGATGAATATAAGTAAGGTATTGATTTTTTTTGGAATTTTCTAAATTAAATGTTCCAAATAATGACATGTTTTTTTCATTCCTAAAATGTTTAAATATGAAGAAGTTGAATATCAGAGAGATCAAAGAACATTTAATTTTTCCTTGTTTTAATTCGATTTACAGCCCTTGGATTTGGATTGGTGAATCTGGGTAGAATTTATGATCTATTGATGATGATGCTATGAAAGATGATAACTCTAATGAAATAGAAGAAATGATTTGTGATATTGAAGTAGAGGCAATTGAGAAAGAACTGAAAATTAAGTTTCTATATAGTGATGTTGAAAAAAAAAATTTATATGGGTTGTATGGAATTTATGGTTTTATAATTGGTGTTAAGATTTATTAACTTGAAGGTGAAACATGGTTGGATAAACAAGAGTTTTACTAATTTGATACAATTTTTGAAAGATATTCTTCCTAAGGGAAATGATCTTCCTGATTCACATTATAAATCGAATAAAATAATATGCCTGATGGGATTAGGGTACAAAAAATACATGCCTACCGAAATAAATGTGTACTATATAGGAAAGAATATGAATTTCTTTCAAAGTGTATTAAATGTGGGATGCCACAATATAAGTTGAAAGAAAGGTTACACACTGATTTAGCATTTATAGAGACCCCTTTCAAGGAATTTTTGTATCTTTTTATAATTCCTAGTTTGAAACGTTCATTTTCAAATTCACATGATGCAAAAGGGTTAGTATGACATGAATATGAGTGGAAATGTGATGAAAAATTGTGACATCTAGATGATTGTCCAAAATGGAAGAAAATTGATCATCAGTTTCCTATATTTGGAAATAAAGTTAGAAATATCATACTTGGATTATGAATAATTAAAATGAACCCATATTGAATCCCTAGTAGCGCACATAGTTCATGGTATGTTTTATTTGTAAATTAAAACTTGTTTCCTAAATTTTGTATGAATCAAAAATATGTCATGTTGAGTTTAATGATATCTAGACCAAAACAGCCTGGAAATGATATTGATATTTTTTTGTCACCATTGACTGATGATTTGAAACTCTTATTAAAGGATGGTATTAAGGTGTATGATTCTTATAAAATAGAATATTTTCAACTGGATGAAATCATTTTTTCTACTATAAATGACTTCCCCACATATTGAAATTTTCCTAGATATCGTGTTAAGGGGAATAAAGCGTATCCAAGTTGCAAACAATAGACATCACATTATCAGCTACATCATGGGAGAAATAAAATATACATGGGTCATAAAAAGTTTTTTTTTCTATGAATAACTCTTATAGAATATTAAAAAATTCATTAATTGGATCACAAGAATTTGATATTGCTGAAAAACCTTTATCCACTGATCAATATTTTGAGAGGGTGCAAAACCATGATGTGACAATCAGAAAGACAAATAAATTGAGTCTTGATAGAATTATTTGGATGAAATAATAAATATTTTTGGAAATACCATATTGGAGACATCATGAGGTCAAAAATAACACCAATTTCATGCACATAGAGAAGAATATCTATGACAACTTGATTAGAACATTATTAGATATTAAATAAAAGACTAAATATGGGTTTAATGAAAGATTGGATTCACTCTCAATGGGAATATGTTTAGAGTTATCTCCCAATCCTAATGGAAGGATAACATTCTTGCCCCCATCTTGTCATACATTATCTAAGAGGGATAAAATTATCCATTATCACTGTCTTCATGATATCAAAGTTCCACATGGTTATTCTTCAAATGTAATTTTTTTGCATCTTTAAAGGATATGAATTTAAAATTTATGAAATCTCATGATTGTCACGCCACGATGCAACAACTTATACCAATTTAATTGCATGGAATATTTCCTATCCATGTCAGAATGACTATCATGCAAGTTTTTTATTTTTTCAATTCAATTTGTAATAAGGTTGTCGATCTGAATTCGTTGAACAATTTGGAAAACGAAGAAATTTATATACTTTTTCAATTGGAAATGTACTTTCCTCTATCTTTTTTTGATGTGATGGTGCATTTAATGGTTTATTTGGTATGAGAAATAAATCTTTGTGGACCTGTATATCTATGTTGGATGTATCCTTTTGAAATTTATATTAAGATATTGAAGGGGTATGTTAAAAATTCATATCTTCTTGAAGCCTCCATTGTTGAGAAGTATATTTCTGATGTGGTTTTAGAGTTTTGTACAAGCTATTTTTCTATAGTGAAGCACATGGGTTTGCCTCCATATTTCTATGAATGAGTTAATTATAGGGGAAAGGGGATCCATGGTTTGAAAGTCAAATATTTGATAGGTGAACATATAAAGAAGGTATATTTATACATCTTTAATAACATAGATGACGCTCAACATTATATAACATTTCATATTAATGTGTCGAAATAATGTTATCCATAGAATAAAGATATGTTGATACACCCATATTTTTTTGTGAAATATTTTCTCTAAATAATTTTAATTCTTCAATAGATTGCATTGCATGTAATCGTGAGTTTAAACGAATGGTGAGATTCTCTTAGTATAAAATGACCATTTTAACCTAGCTTTAGGTTATAGGGAATAAATATAATTGACTTATGAAAATATATGGTGAAGTCATTCGTTACCAATTATTTATGAAAAATATAAATAAATTATATTTTTGTATTTTTGTGTTAGTAAACTGGGTGAATTACTATTATTAAATTAAATTAATGAAATATATATTTTATATACTTAATAAAATATTTTTGATATTCATCCAATAGATATTATTTTCAAAGGGTTTGAATAAACCATATTTGATGTATAAATACCTATATTTTTAAAATGAAAATTTTATTATCTTTCAATGGAGAACCTTTTTTAACTTGACATTTTATCACATTAATAATTTTTATAAGAAAAAAAACTTTTTCTTTGGAATAAGGATAATTTTTTTTATTTAGATGAATTTTTAATATTTTTCTGATAACTTTCAAATTTTGATGAATAATAAAATTACTTTAAATTTTAATTGCGAACAAGTTTTTCATTAAAATAATTTATATGGTTACATTATAATATTGAATAGTGTTAAATTATAAATAGAATATATTTTTACCGTTTAATATAATTTATGTCATTAGCATTAATTTTAGATTGAATTTAGATGTAAAAAAATTTCAATCTTTTGTAATGTTTTAACTTTTAAAATCCATTCCCTCTTTTCGATAATGGGATTAATTTTAAATTAATTACTACAACTACTGTGTTTTGAATTTTAAAAAATGGATTCCATTTTATTAATTATTAGGTCTAAATTATTTAAATAAATTTATTTTATTTTTGGTCATTATGAATAGTATCTTCTGTAATTTTTATTAATACAGTGAAAGTGTAAATCTGGTAATTATGGGAGAGAATACTATTATAAAATTACCATAATACTTGTCTTAATACCATTAGATGAGTTTTTTTCAACCTAAATCATTCTTGGGTCGAAATAGTATCCTTTGGAAGCAACTTGGATGAGATTAGGACATTTAATTTATTTTATTTAAAGAACAATTTAATCATATCTTAAACAAATTTTAATAACTATATTATTTTTATATAATGTTATACATAAGGTAAATTAGATTATAAATACCCATTTGAAATCTAAAATGTTTTTATTTATCATGTTAATTTATTATATATTTTCTGGAAATAAATAATTACTTTAAAGGCTTATACTTTGATGATATAAAAATTAATTAATTGATGAGAAATAAATAATATAGATTTTTTTAAAATTATAATAACCATCAAATGACCCAAAAACTTGACCAAATCTTATTGGTAGAATATATCTCGACCATAACCATCCAAGTGTATATTTGGTGACCATTTGGATCCTTATATAAGATATTGTGATACTTATATTATTTTATTTAAGGTGATGTTAAAGTTGTCGCATTCATAATTTAATAATTATAAAATTTTAAATGTAGTATTTTCCAGAATATAAATTCAACTAAAAATATTATTATAAAATATAGTATATTTCTATTCATCATAGTATTTTATTTTTAATTTTTATTCAAAAAATAACTATATGAAATAATTACACAAAATTGATGTAGTAATAATTTTATTAATAGAGATAACAAATAAATGTTATTAAAATTTTTAAAATAAATTTAATTTGGGATAATTAATATGTCTAAAAAATTTTATAGAATAAATTTCCTATTAGTAATATAATAAAATAGTTGATTATAAGTTATCTTTTTATCCTAATATTTTTAAAAATCAATTAATTGAATAATGTCAAAATTGACACTATTGATTTTTTTATCAAAATAATGTTTTATTAAATTATTTTAAAACAATATTTTCTAAAAAGTATATAATAATTATGATATGGTATAAAATGTTCTAAATTATTTATTTTTGGTCTAATTTACATCAAATAATTAAATATTTCACCCTTTTAATGTTGAATTATTTGTTACCCTAGTTAAAAAGTAAAATGAATAACCAAGTATTAATTAAAATAATATGGTTTAAATTGAAAGAATTACTTGAAAATAATTTAATGGTTGATTATATTACAACCTCATATAATATAATATTTTAATTTGGGTCATTTTTGATGTTTTTGGATGGGGTTTTATTTTATTATAATTTAATATTTTTGTAGATCCCAAAAGTGCCCCTCACCACAAATATAAAAGGGAACCTCCTTCCTCACCTATTCACTTCAATTTGAGCCTTAAATATTGGAAATACCTTGCCATTTTCCTTTATAAACTTCCATAATCACATTATATAGGTTTTGGTATTCTTCAACGACCAACCCTAGTGCTCTAAGAGAAGATTTAGAGGAAACTGGTCGAAGAAGAGGTAATCTCATCTACCGATTCTTTCAAACTTATTTCTTCTTTTACTTCCTCTTCATGAGTTTTTTCATTATAAATTTACAAATCTATTATAAATTATATTCTGAGATTTTATTATAATTATGAAACAACCATATTCCACCTTCTATCCATCCTAGGAAAAACGAAATCACCACACGTGCATACATACGACTTACCGTCTCCACACCGTGGTGTAATCTGTTTTTCACTACCGCCTTATTTGGATGAGTATAATGATGGAAATAATAACTATGTATGATTATTATAAAATTATATTAATTATGAAATATTATACATCATCCAATTCAATACCATTCAACAAATATGGGAATGATATCATCAATTCTGCATACGTACGACTTACCATATCCACGACCTGATGTGATTCATTATACATGATCTTCATTAATGAATGACTATATAAACGTAAATAATGAATATATATGATATATATTATGTTAATATCATTTTTTAATAATATAATTATGACCTATGAAGGAGAACCAGAACATATTCAACAAAACATGCATAAACAAATGAAGTAGTTAATACCCGGATAAGAACTAATATGAAACATTTTTAACAAAAAAATGATAATATGATAAAATATGATATCATAAAAATATCTATAATTCTGAAATAAGTTAGCAAAATTATTTAAATCATTATACAGAAGGTTCAGATACATATAAAGGAAATTATACCAAAGTTAAGGGATAATTTCACGATCTCATTATTATCCGAGATTATTAATATGTAAGTATTTACTGGTGTATATTTATCATGAACAACCATTTTTTATAAATATATAATATTATTTCTATTTTTATACAATTTTTTAAATTCAATTTTACCCATTGGTGATTTTTTATTAAATGGTATGAAAGGAATCTTTTGTCATTATTCAATACGAGGTACTTTTTGACTTTTCCGGTAAAATTACGAGGGGAGTGTTTTTTTAACTTATACGGAATGAATAGATTTTTATATCTTCATAGAACCTTATTTCCATGAAGCTTACTCAATATTATTTAAAGTCTATTTTCAAATAAATTATTTCTTTTAAAATTGCATGACATTTTGAGAAAAGGAAATGTTTTTTAAGAAGAAAGGATATTTTCCTCAAGAATTAATTTTAAGTTATATGTCAAAATTATTTTACATCTAAGATGGAATTATTTAATGGGGTTATGTTTCAAGTATAATATACTTATTGTTCCTATGATTTTATTGTGTTTATGATGGAATTATATTTATGAAATCCATTTGTTTTACATGGATTATGTTATGGTGGAATGATGTTTAAAGAAACCCATTTTATTCCTTGGGTTATGATTAATGATTTATGTTATTATGGAACACATAATAATGATTTAATTATGTGATGGGTGGGACCTATATCTCCCTCCATTTCATTTGGTAAAGATTTATATCTCCTGAGATTGATATGACTAGAATGGGAAGTGATCTCGGTTCAGTAATACAGGGTCGGGACAAGGAGTGAACTCAGTTTATTAATGGTATTTTTCAGCTATGATGGTCTTGAGAATGAGACTTGAATAATATGAAATTATTTTATATACTTATGTGTATGCCAAAAAACTTCATGTCTTATGTTATAAATTTTAGGATTATGTTCATTGATTCTTATGACCTTTCATGATTTATCCCATGCTATGATATCATGATCTTTCATATGTAGGATAAGATTTTCAAATGTTATGTTCTTATATCGTATGAATTTGATATGATATATATATCCATTTTTTACCCTTAATGTGCATTTGAGCTCACCCTTTCATATGTTTCTTTTCCTCAGGTCGCGAAGAAGGGTATTAAGTAAGATATGTCAAAAAAGGGTCTTGTTATAGAAGAATAAGTGTGAGACAATGAATATTCCTTATGAAACAGTTTTTTATGTTTCCCAATTTATAAAGAAACTATAACTATACGGTAATTTCATGGATTTGTTATATTTTGTAATGAATATTCCTCAACTTTTAATTAATATCAATGTATGCAATTTATGGGTCGTTATAGTTGGTACTAGAGGAAATGTATAGTTAACCTTTATAAATTCAGATGATAAAACCTTAGTAAGAACCCAAAGGATTTTTTCAAAGTATAGGTTACAATAATAGTGTTTGAGAAATGATCATGAATAAGCTAGGATAAAATCTAAAGTGTCCTAAATTGAAAATTTATTCTTGATTATTTGGTTTTCCCATTATGATTAGTGTTTCTCAAACTATGCTTCTTTGTTTTAGTCAATAGGTGGAACCAGAAGTAACCACGTTAATGCTGAATGTGATGGGAAATGCAATGATTGTCCGCCTGAGGAACTAGATATTATGGGAGATGGAATGAAAAATATTTTAGCTATGCTCACACAAATTTCTCAAGCAATGAATCATGCAGGACTTCTAAATGAGAAAATGAGGGAACAACATTATATTGAGTCCTTCATGAGGCAGCATCCACCTTCTTTCAGTGGGTCTTTTGATCCATTAGTGGATAAACAATGGATCTGTACCATTAAAAAGATATTTTCATTTCTCCAATATTTAGAACTTGATAAAGTCATCTTAAGAGTCTATAATTTAGGAGGTGAAATTGATAAATGGTGGAACCTTATCAAGAATATGATGTAAAGAGATGAAGTTGAATCCATGGAATGGGACGAGTTCAAGAACTTATTTTTCAATAAGTACTTTCCTCATATTATTCAAATAAATATGGAGAAGGAGTTCCTTGAACTTAATAAAAAGGATGATGAATTCTTTGGTACCTATGAAATAAATTTTAAAAGACTTTCTAAGTATGCTTTAGGAATTATTATCCAACCAGAGAGTAAAATTTATTGATTCTTTAGTGGATTAAAACCAAGTCTATGAAGGGCATTAGACATACAAAACTTCAATACCTATGAATTTTTTTTTGATGTGCTCTCAAGGTTGAGATAGATATTGGAGTAACCCATCAGTCCTATGAGATTGATAAGTATAGAAAAATGGAATTCAAGAGAAAATATAAAGACCACACTGAAAATAAGATGCTTTTTATCTTATGCTCAAAGTGTGGAAATATACATGGAGGAAATTGTCTTAAAGGTACTAGTAAATGTTTTAAGTGTGAAAAAGAAGTCCATCAGGCAGTTGAATTCCAAAGTGATGGGAAAAAGATGTCTAATGATGAAAATAGAGAAATAGCTACACAGAATGCACCTTCTACACTTCATTGTTACAAGTGAAAGGAAATGAGGCATTTTTACAATAAAATCCCTTACCCAATGGTTATTGAGGATGATTGACATAAGAAAACTCTTAAGGCCAAAGATAAAGGAAAGTTACATGTAATCACTATCGGTGATGTGGAGTACGACAATGAAATAGTGAAAGGTATACTTACCATCCACTCTAAAGTAGTAAATGTTTTATCTGATTCTAGATCCACCGACTCTTTTATTTTTGAATAATTTTCCAAAGGTATCACTATATTACCTAGAAATTTAGATGTTGAGTTAGTTGTGAAAACTCCAAATGGAACAACAGTTTCATCAAAAGTTTATAATTTTTCTCTGGTTGAAGTTTCTAGGAACATGCTTCCTAGAAATCTTGTGATCCTTCCTATAGTGGAATTTTATATGATTCTTGGAATGTATTGGCCTTCTATATATGAATATCATATCAATTTATAAGGAAGGGAATTCACATTTCATATTCCAGTCCAATCTATGACCATCTATCAATGCAAGGATGAGTATGACCTTACAGTGAAAAGTTTATTCCATCTTATGGGTCTTGATCACTATAAATTAATGTTATCTATCTAAAATGGTTGGAGAAAACCCCCAATTAAGAATAAACCGATTGTATAAGATTTTAATAATGTATTTCTGAAATAATTACTAGGTCTTCCACCAAATCGTGAAGTTGAGTTTTCAATAGAACTATTACCGGGTGCTATTCCTATTTAAAATAAACCTTATATAATATCCCTAATTGAGTTGTAGTAATTGAAGAAGAAACTCCCTGATAATATTGACGAGGAATTCATATTCCCTAGTGCATCACCTTTGGGTACACCTATTCTATTTGTTAAGAAGAACGATGGATCAATGAGGCTCTGTATTGATTATCAAGAACTTAACATAATCACTATAAAAAAATCCTCTTCCCCACATTGATTACTTATTCGACTAACTATGACAATATAAATACATTTCTAAGATTTATCTTCATTCAGGATATCATTAATTAAAGGTCAATAAGGAGTATATACTAAAGAAGACATTTTGTACAAGATATTAACACTATGAATTTATATTTAAGCCTTTTGGTCTTACTAATTACTCCACTATCTTCATAGATCTAATGAATAGAGTCTTTAGAGACTATATTGATAACTTTGTGTTAGTCTTTATAGACGATATTATTTTCTATTATAAGAGAAAGGAATAAAATGAGGATCACTTTAGAATTGTACTAAAAACCCTAATAAAGGATAAAATTTATAAAAAATTTACCAAGTTTGAATTTTGGCTTCATAAAGTTTCATTTTTGGGTCACATAATCTCAAAAGAGGGTATATCTATGGATCCAGTGAAAGAAGAAGTTATGGAAAGTTGGTTGATACTAACAACGATAACTGATATTTGATGTTTTCTTTGTTTAAATTAATATTATAGAAGTTTTGTGAAATATTTTTCATGATCATCTAATACAATAACCAAGTTGATTTGGAAAGGAGTTAAGTTCGTGGGGATGGAGGAAAGTGAAGAGAATTTCAATGGGCTCAAAAGAAGGTTAGCTAGTGCACCTATGCTCACACTTCCTTGTAGGGCAGAAAGGTTTGTGATCTACAGTGATGTATCCAAAAAAGGGCTGGGATGTGTTCTCATAAAAAATGATATGGTGTTAGCTTATTCCTTTTGACAATTAAAAATCCATGGGAAAAATTAACCAACTCATCCATCCAATGGCCTGAAGGCCTTAAAATTCTTCTTTCATTATTGATAAATCCCCCTTTTAAGGGAATAAATGGGAAACCCAAAGACATCATTGACTTAAGACAAAATAACCCAAAGGACAAAATAACAAAACCAAACTAACAACAAAAAGTGTCCCTCCCCAGCCTATGATCATGTTGAGAATCATCATTGCAATGAATATTAGAAAGAAAGTGACCTGTGTCAAAGCACATGTCCGATCTGATGACTGACGTCATACCCTCTCAACAACCAAATCTGAAATGCACTGCAAAGATAAACTGTCAGATATGAATCCTCCTCTGAGACCTGTTCCTGTGATCAAATCTCGTTGCACTACTCGCCTTTGAGATCAAACCCGACTCATAAAAAAAACATCCACCAAATTCATAAGGACTTAACCACACCAGATTCACTTCATCATGATTTGGTGTTAGATGCAGTAATATTTGCATTAAAGATATTAAGGAATTATCTTTATGGTGAAAGGTGTGATATATTTATTGATCATAAAATTTTAAAGTATATTTTTACACAAAATGAGGTGAATATGCACCAAAGAAGATGGTTGGATTTTATTGAAGATTACAACTGCTCAATACATTACCACCCTAAGAATGTGAAAAAGGTGGTAGATGATTTGAGTTGAAAGGACCATGCTAGCCTATCCATGAAGAGGATCACAAAAGAGCCAATATTTATGGATTTTCAGAGGATGGATCTTGAAATTTTAAGGGAATCATATAAATATTATCTTTATCAAATTAATTTTCAACCTTCGATACAAGTAAATATTAAGGAGGCATATGGGGAAGATGCTGAGCTACAAAAGAAGGTGATAAATGTTCTTGAATTCAACCATGATTGTGATGGAATAATAAGGTTCAAGAACTAGGTTTGTATTCCTACCATACCAGAATTAACGAAGGAGCTATTGTATGAGGTTCATAGTTCTTCATTATCTATTCAACCCAGAAGCAAAAAGATGTACAATGTACTGAAAGGGTATTTTTTATGGGATAGAATGAAAAGAGATGTTGCTAAATATGTCTCTCAGTGCTTAGTTTTCCAGCAAGTTAAATCCAAAAGACAGAAGTATACGGGGATGTTACAACAATTACCCATACCATAATGAAAATGTGAAAACATCGCTATGGACATTCTTCTGAAACTTTACAGAATGTCCAAAAGCTATAATTCTATATGGGTAATAGTTGATCGCCTTATGAATTAAGAGCACTTCCTTTCTATTAGAGAGGATTTATTTCTTGATAATATTTCTAGGATATATGTAAAGGAAGTGATAAGATTACAGGAAGTACCACTTTCCATTATATCTGATCGGGATCTGAGGTTTACCTCAAAGTTCTGGTAAATCATCTAGTAGGATCTGGATATAGAGTTAAGTTTTAACACTTCTTATCATCATCAGAAAGACAATAAGTTTTATAGGAAAATTCAAATTATAGAATACATGTTGAGAGCTTTATCTATGGATTTCAAAGGTTTTTGGGATCAACACCTACCTTTGGTGGAATTTTCTTATAACAATAGATTTCACTCTAGTATTCAGATGGATCCTTATGAAACCCACTATGCAAAGAAGTGAAAAAATCCATCATTTTGGGATAATGTTTTGGAAAGAAAGATATTAGGACCTTCTATTGTAGATAAAATGGAAGAAAATTTTAGATCAATTCAACAACACATAAGAGCAACTTAGAGTTGACAAAAATGTTATGCTGACAACTGATGAAAAGACATAGAGTTTGAAGTGGGTGATAGGTCTTTCTACAAATATCTCCCAGGAAGAGATTAATGAGATTTAGAAAGAAGAAAAAACTGAGCCCTTGGTATATCGGTCATTTTGAAATTATGGATCATGTTGGGAAGGTAGTTTACTGATTGACACTTCAATTGAATCTCTCTGAAGTTCATGATGTATTCATGTATCTCTCCTGAGAAAGTACATACCTAATCCTTCACATGTACTAAACTCAGAAGTTTTAATGCTGGAGAAAGATCATTCTTATTAAGAATAATCGATAGAGATTCTAGATCATAATGGAAAAGTTCTACAAAACAAGACAACTCACTTGGTTAATGTTTTGTGACAGAACCACCAATCTGAGGAAGCTATGTGGGAACTTGAGTATATGTTAAAGAAGAGATATCCTTATCTATTTTTATCTAAGTGAAAAATTTTGAGGGTGAAATTTAGTTTCAGATGGGTATAATGTAACACCCCAAGGTTTTATGAAATATATTCATTAAATAAATTTAATCATTTAATAGATTGCATTGTAATCAATTATGAGTTTAAATGAAATTTTAGATCTCCTTAGTATTAAATGACCATTTTAACATAACTTTTAGGTAACTAGGAATAAATATAACTAAGTTATGAAAATGTATGGTGATATTATTCACTACTAATTATTTATGAAAAATATAAATAAATTATATATTTGTATTTTTGTATTAATAAATTGTGTGAATTACTATTAATAAATGAAATTAATGAAATATATACGGTATATACTTAATAAATGTTTTTTATATTCATTCAATAGATATTTGTGTCATAGGGTACGAATAAATCCCATTTGATATATAAAAACCTATATTTTTTAAAGAGAAATTTTACCGCCTTTTAATGATTTTTTTAATTTTGATTTTGACACATTATTAATTTTTATATGAAAAAAAAATTATTTGGAATAAGGATATAATAATTTACATTGGATGAATTTTTAATATTTTTTTGATAACTTTCAAATTTTTATGAATAGTAAAAATACACTATATTTTAATTGAAAACAAGTTTTTTCATCAAAATAATTTATATGGTTAAATTATAATAAATAATTGTTTTAAAGAATAAATATAATATATTTTTTATCATTCAATATAATTTATTTCATTAGCATTAATTTTACATTGAATTTAGATGTAAAAATATTTCAATCTTTTGTAATGGTTTAACTTTTAAAATTTGTTCTCTCTTTCTAGCAACGAGATTAGTTTTAAATTAATTACTGAAACTTATGTGTTTGGAATTTTTAAAAATGGATTCCATATTTGGAATCATAAATTCCAAATTATTTAAATATATTTATTTTACTTTTGGGCATTATGAATAGTAACTTCGGTGATCTTTATTAATTCGATAAAAGGGTAAATATGATAATTAAGGGTAAGAATACTTTTATAAAAATACCATAAAACATTTCTTAATATCATTGTATGAGTGTTTTTATACCTAAATATTAATTGGGTTGAAATGGTGTCCTTTAGAAGCTAGTTGGATGAGATTAGGACATTTAATTTATTTGGTTAATGAAAAATTTAAATATATATTACTCAAATTTTAAAAACTATACTATTTTTTATATTAGGTTATAAATAATATAAATAAAATTATAAATAAAATTTTTAAATTCAATATATTTTTATTTATCTTGGTAATTTATTTGAAATTTTTATTAAATAAATATTTACCATAAAGGATTATACTTTGATGATTTAAAAATTAATTAATTGATGAGAAATCAATAAAAAAAATTTGTTGAAATTATAATAACCACAAAAGGACCCAAAAACTTGAATAAATATTATTTTTCAAGTATATCTCGACCATAACCATCCAAGGTTCATGTAAGTGACCATTTAGAGCCTTATAGAAGAGATTGTGACACTTATATTATTTTATTTAAACTGATGTTAAAGTTGTCACATTCATAATTTAATAAGTATAACATTTTAAATGTTAGATTTTATAGAAGATAAATTCGACTAAAAATATTATTATAAAATATAGTATATTTATCTTCATCTTAGTATTTTATTTTTAATTTTTATTCAATAAATAAGTATATTAAATAATTACACAAAATTGGTGTAGTAATTATTTCATTAATAGAGATAACAAATAAATGTTATTAAAAATATTAAAATAATTATAATTTTACTAATTTATATGTCTAATGAATTATATATATGATATTTACCTCTTATTAATGTAATAAAATAGTTTTTTTAAGTTAATTCATTATCTTAATATTTTTAAAAATCATTGAATTAAATAGTGTAAAAATTGGCAATATTGATAGTTTATCAAAATAATATTTTATTAAATTATTCAAAAATCATAAAACATTTTAAAAAATATATAATAATTATTATATGGTATAAAATGTTTTAAATTATTTATTTATGATCTAATTTACATCAAATAAGTAAATATTTTACCCTTTTAATATTGAATTATTTGTCACCCTAGTTAAAAAGTAAAATGAATAACTAAGTGTTAATTAAAATGATATGGTTTAAATTGACTAAAATACTTTTAAAAAATTTATTTTCTAATGATTGTGAAACCTTATCTAATATTATATTCTAATTTGGGTCATTTGTAAGGTTTTTGGATGGGGTTTTATTTTATTATAAATTAATATTTTTGGAGATCCCAAAAGTGTCCCTCACCTCAATTATAAAAGGGAACCTCCTCCCTCACCTCTTCACTTCAGTTTGGGACTTCAATATCAGAAATCCCCTGATATTTTACATTATAAAATTACCTAGTTACATGATATATGTTCTGGTAGTATTAAAATAATAACTCTAGTGCTCTAAGAGGAGATTTAGAGGAAACACGTCGAAGAAGAGGCAATCTCCTCTACCGATTCTTTCAAACTTTTTTCTTCTTCTACTTCATCTTCATGAGTTGTTTCATTATAAAGTAATAAATATATTATAAATTATATACTTATATATTTTTATAATTATGAAACAATCATATTCAACCATCCATCCATCCTATGAAAAATGAAATCACCATGCGTGCGTACGTACGACTTACAGTCTCCACACCATGGTGTAATCTATTTTTCACCACCACCTTACTTGGATGGGTATAATGATGGAAATAATAACTATATATGATTATTAAAACATTATATTAATTTTGAAATATTATAAACCATACAATTCAAAATCATTCAACAAATATGGGAGTGATATCATCGCTCGTGCGTACGTATGACCTACCGTCTCCATGAGGTAATGAGATTAATTCTACATGATCTTCATTAAATCATGATTATATCAATGTACACAATGAATAAATATGGAGTATATTATTTTAATATAATTTTTCAATGATATAACTATGAACTATGAAGTATAACTAGAATTTATTCAACAAAACATGCATAAGCAAATGAAGTAGTTAATACCCAAATAACAAGTAAGAATGAAATATTATTAACAAAATGATGATAATTTGATCATATATGATATCATAAAAATGAATATGATTATTAAATAAGTCAATAAAATTATTTAAATAATTATTTATGAGGTTTAGATACATATACAATGGAAATTGAACCTATGGTAAGAGATAATTTCACAATCTCATTATTATTCAGGATTGTTTATACGTAAGTGTTTACTAGGTTAGATTTATCATACACATCCATGTTTCCAAAATATTTAATATTATTTCTATTATTATAAAAAAAATTAAATTCAATTTTACCCATTGGTTACTTTTTATTAAATGGTATGAAAGGAATATTTTGTCGTTATTCGATACGAGGTACTTTTTGACTTTTTCAAAAAATGAACGAGGAGAATGTTTTTTAACTTATACGGCATGAATAGATTTTTATGTCATTATAAAACCTTATTTACATGAATCTTACTCTACATTATTTCAAGTTTATTTCAAAGTAAATTCTTTTTTAAAAATTGTGTGACATTTTGAGAAAATAAAATGTTATTGAATAAGAAATGATATTTTTCTTAAAAATTAATTTCAAGTGTTATATCAAAATTATTTTCCATAAATATGGCATTATTTAATAGGGTTTTGTTTCAAGTATAATATCCTTATGGTTCTTATGATTTTATTATTTTTATGATGGAATTCTATTTATAAAATCCATTTGTTTTATATGGATTATGTTATAGTGGAATAATGTTTAAAGAAACCCATTTTTTTCCTTAGGTTGTGGTGAATGATTTATGTTATTGTGGAACACATAATAATGATTTAATTAAGAGATGTGTGGGACCTATATCTCACTCCAATGCATTGGGTAATATCATATATCATGAAATAAACATGGATGGAATGGGAAATGATCTCGATTCAGTAATACAAGGTTGGAACGAGGAGTGAACTTAGTTTAGTAATGGAATTTTTCCATTATGATGGTCTTGGAAATGATCTTTGACTAATATGAAATGATTTTTTATGATTATTTGTATGAAAAAAAAAACTTCATGTCTTATGTTATGACTTTTGGGATTATGTTTATTGATTCTTATGAACTTTTATGATTAATCCGATGACATGATATCATAATCTTTTATATATAGGATAAGATTTTAAAATGCTATATTCTTATGTCTTATGATTATGATATGATTGATATCTCCATTTTTAACCCTTACTGAGAATATAAGCTCACTATTTCATATGTTACTTTCCCCTAGGTAATGAAGAATGGTATTAAGTAAGATATGTCAAAACAAGGTCTAGTTATGGAGAAATAAGTGGGAGAAAATAAAGTTGTCTTATGAACTAGTTGTTTATGTTCCCCAGTTTCTAAAGACACCATACCTATGTGGTCCTACTATGGATTTGTTATATTTTTAAATAATATTATTCAACTTTTAAATAATATCAATATATCTAAAGTATGGGTTGTCATATATGTGTATTTTTATTGAGCATAAAATAACTTTTTTTTCAGAGTTTAAAGAGACCATGCTTGGTAAAATAGATACATAAAAAACATTGTGGTTTATTGTGGGTGGGACAGGTTTAAATTTGATAACATAGTTTGGGTATGAAATTAATGGCTATATATTTCATACAAAATATTAAGATAATATAAGTGCAGTTGATAATAGTAGTGTATTGGTGTTCGTTGAAGCAATTCATTTTTCAAGTGCGAAAGACAAAAACCCAATTTGTATATCTAGTGCATAATATGGAGTCATTGAAGAAATATGAGAGGTTTATTACATTACATTTCATGTTTAAATGAAAATGGTTTATCAGTAAAAAAAGTGTTAAACACAATGAATTTGGAATGACACTTATTAATTTGAATAAATTGGAATACACAACTGATCCTTTTATAATGGAAACACATGAAAAACAAATTTTCTATGTTTCTGATCAATCTGGTATGTAGTGGTCTATTGTTTTACAAGGATTAAACAGTATTTTGGTGATGATAAACATGACAAAGATGCTAATTTATGTGAGATACCCACTTCTATGTAAATATTAATGGATAATATTTATGAGATCATTGTAGACGTGGTTTGTTCCATATAGAATGATCATAATTAATAATTTTGGGAAAATGATCCTTTAGTTCATTCCTAATATTATAAGTAACATATGCTTTTTTGTTTAATTTTTTAAATTTCATAAAATGTTAGATATTTTAATATTATTTTATTTATTAAAACATGTATTATCTATTAATTTTTTTCGTTTACTTTTTTTTAATTATTATCTATTTTTCAATTATATTTGTATGCAATAGTTGGTAAATGTGGCACCACACTTTTAAAAATATTATCAATTGTGTGTATCCAGGGCCATAGGATACATGTATACTTTGATGATAATGATATTATAAAAGGTCAATATGCAAAACAAATCCATACCTTTGTAGTAGTTCAGGGTAAAATAAAATTTAGTATTATTTTTTGATGAATAGATAAGTATTGATAAAGTGACATTATCTCAGTTGTGGGATACCATTTTTGTAAGTTTGTTTTTTCACTTATATTGAAATTTTTATAGTAATATATGTTTTTCCACTTCTTATTAGATGACATATGATGTACTTGATAGTGGAGGATTCATGAGGAAATGTTTTTCATTGGATGCTAGAAGATGGAGTTATTTCAAATCAACCCTTACATCATAGTTCATTTTTGGGGATAGACAACATGAGAATCCAATTGATATATATCCATTTATAGATGAATATACATGGAAGAAATTTGTTAAAAGTAAACAATGAGAAGTTTTTTTGGTAAGTACAATGTTAACTTTTATATATTTTTTGATTTTAATGACCATGTTAATAATTTAATTTTTATTAATTCTTATTTTACAGTAATATAAGAGATCTCATCAGGAGATCCAATATAGAAATTTATACCCTCATATGTTATCTCGTGGAGGGTATACATTATTGAAAGAAAAAATGATAATAGAAAAACTTCAAAATTTGAGAGTAGAGTCTTTAGGGTATAAAGAGGATTCCCCTCCTCCCCCTAGTAGACATGAAAAAATGGAAGAGAGATTAGATGAGAAAGAAGGAAAATATATTACGGAAGATCTGAGGCTTGTAGCTGAGAGGATTGTAAGATGTTTACTTTATTTATTTATGTTAATTAAATTATTTATATATTTTGATTAATTATGGATGTTTTCAAATATTTCATACAGAATTATCTTGAAGAGTAGAGCACACAGGGGGTATTTATAACTGAGGGTAGGGAGCATATTTTAGCTACAAAATTAAGAAAGCCTGAACACCGAAGTTATGTACAAGGATATCCAATAGAAGTATTGGTGAAAAAAGTGGTTCCACGTTCTGCAGAAGTGAAGGATGTTTATAAAAATAAAATTTAATATTTGGATTATATGGTTCAGGATATTTAGATGACGATGGAGGATAGGATCAGAGCTTCAGTACAGTTGATGTTTGCAGACATGCAAATACAGTTTCAGACTTCAGCTCCCACTCTTACATCTACACAGGTAGTTCCCACTCCTCCACCACCTCCGACTAACCCATTCCTTCTTATCATACTCCTTCAACCCATCCTCCACATCTTCTCAGATACTGTGAGTTATTTTTTGATTATCCCCAACATAATATGGTTGTATATGGGATGATATTTGATATTAGAGATACCATTCATCACCAACAGATACAGATAGAGCATCATAGAGTCAATATACATGATATTATAGATATATTAGTAGGAGTAACATTACCAAAAGATAATGTGAGAATAGTTGGACATAGTTGCATCCACTTTTTAATTTTTCTATATAGACTTGTATAACATATTACCATTGAGGTATGTGTATATTTTATCATTTATTTAATTTTGGTATTAAATTTGTTTTAATATTTTAAAGTCTATATATTTATCTATATTTTATAGTAATAATTTAAAGGTAAATAAATACTGTATAGACAACAAAAAATACAAAGTTCCATGACTTCAGATATAGATTATAATAGTATTTATAAATTTTCAACATATTCAAATTTGTTGTTGAATTTTTATGAGATTCCATTTGAATATGGTGTTTTTGGGTGTGAAATGAATTTGTGGATTTTAAAAAATGATATAATGGTGCTTTTGGATGGAGATATATTGTGCATCAACATGATGCGGGTTTTTTTCTACATATGTCTTAAAATAAATCTTTTTTTACATTTAATTTGTTGAAAATTTATACTTATGTTTGTCTTATATTAGGTATCTTTATAAAATTTTTAAGGATCACGATAATACATAAGTATATAGATTTATGGAACCTTAGTTTATTTCACATGTAGCAATAGAAATGATTGAATCATAAAAAACAATGTATATTGTTGAAAGATTTCAACCAAATGAAATTATTTAGTGATGGATATTTCCATATCTTCAAGAGTATGAAAAATATATCTCACAATGTTTTATATATATTTTAACATAACAACCACTAACATTAAATTGTCTTCTATACCAATGGTCATTGGATGTTAGATTTATTTTGTTTAAAGTATAATACACTTTACTGGTTATTCTCTATCCATGGTGAAGTGCTGGATAATTTTATGGATGTATTGAACCCGTAAGTTTGAATTTTTTAATACTTGTATATATTATAATTAATTAAATTTATATCATTCATTTTCTTTTCAAATAGGGGATGAAATTTCTTTTGAGAGACCATAAGAAAGAAGATCACCAATATTAAATATGTAAAATCAAACGTGATTTTTCTTATACAATTAATAAATTTTGCATATATTACTTAATAATGTTTTTTTTGAATTGAAAAATTATTTTAAATTTAATTTTTATATACAATAATTCATAAAAATGTGGATATTATGTTTTAATATTTATATATGAAATAATTTCAACTTCGGCCGTTATAGAGGTAAACCGGGTTAGATTTCTTTATAAATATTTCCTTAGTATTTCATTAGTTTTATTCATAATAAATGTTAAATGATTTCCTTTTAAATTGTATATTTTTGATTACCCTTGGCCTTATATTGAAAATGATCTCAAAAAATTTCATGTGGAATGGTCAAATAATTTTACAAGTTTGGTCGGGTTTTAGTTAGTTTGTACAATACATTATACCTTAGAATATCGTAATTGAAATTGTGTTTTTTCGACTACTACTGTTTCTTTTGTATATTTGTTTTCTATTCTGGTCAGTTGTGGAGAGGAAGGAGGTTTATAAAGATTTTTTTTTGATTTTCCACATTTTTTATTTAATAACAGATGTGAAAACCTTTATAGAATTGGTTTCCACATCGGTTATTAAATAACCCTTGTGAAAAACCATTTTTCAAGTTGTATTTTTATGTCGTCCATCAAATAACTGACGAGATAAACCCATTTATAATGGTTTATCATGTTGGTTATTGGATAACATATGTTATAAACCATTTTTCATGTCAATTATTCAATAACTAACATGAAAAATCAATTCAATATTTCGTTTACAATGTCCATTTTTTCTATCAGACTTTAAAGACATATTTACGTCACCTTTAATAACATCTCCTAATAACCAATGTAAAAAATAAAAAAAATAGATATGGAAAATATATTTTTTGTACTAGTGAAATATATAGGATGAAGATGCAATATATTCACTGAGGTGATTCTTGTATTCTTCTAAAGTGACTTCCGTATCAAAACCATCCTGCTATCAATTAGTCCTACCATAAATTAGTGTGATTCATTCCATTTGGTTTGGTAATTTTAGTTATATTATAGAATTATATACCCTTATTTTAGTTTTAATTTTAGATAGTAATATGCCTGATTTAGATCCCTTGGTAATACTAGTGGGATAAGCCTAAAGTTATGCATTCTCATTGCCAAGAAATCTAGGAATTAGATTGGCATTCTCAGTAATGAGATTATACCTAGATTTGGATTTTTGATCTTGTATTTGGAACTTGGCTAAAATCCCTTATAATAAGGTAGAGATGAAAATCTCTCGAAGGTATCCACCTGGGGATTTTTGAATGAATCTATTCTTATTAACTTATTTATTCCTAAAATATCTAGCTGATGTAGAATTTTGGTGTGAGATTTTTGACTAGTCATATTGAAGAAAATTATTTTTATTGGAAATAAATAATCTCAGATAAAAAATTACATCCCCACTTCAATAATTCCTATGAGAAAGATGTTAGGGAATCATGACCTTAACTCACTGATGAATGATTTCAATGGAATGGTTCAATAAGAGGGGTATCAAGCCCATATTTTTTTATTCAATATGCCAATTGTGGCTTCCATATTATAATTGTACCAGTCATTTTAATAAGAAAATAGAACAAATATTTTTTCTACTTGATTTAATTCAGGGTACTTTTTCTTTGAATAAATTTTATATCCCATCCCTAATCAAAGGACTTGAAGACACTTGCCTTCCTAGAGTATCAAAATGCATGAGTACTTTTCCCTAAATTCCAAACCAAGTGGGAAAGATGTTGAAGAGAACCAAATAGTGAATCCTTCTAAATACAAATAATATATCAAGTGATACAAACCCTGAAAAGAAAATGTATTCGATTTCCAACCTGAATGAATTTGATAAACCAACGAGGAAAAGTAAAAGGTATGAATCTCACTGTAAATCCATAGTTCAATCCCTCCTAAAATCATCTATCCTATTGTTCATTAGTTGATTTTTACTCATGATAAATCAATAACTTCTAATATTCCCTTTGTGATGCTAACTAGAAATATCATAAGAGAAGAAATATTTTAATGTTGGTCAGTATAGATAAATGTTATCTGACTTGAATGATTGATTAGATTAGGAAAGTTATATTTCAACTAAATGTTGTTCCCTTTTATGTTGGGGTTTCAGAGATAAAAAAATGTTTGGAATTCAATATCCCTTATAGGAATCCACCTTTGAAGTGAAATTACCCGTGGTTTTTGTTCATATTCTGTTGGTGGTAGAGCTTCTAGAGAAATGGAGACTTCTATAAATGGATGAACCCTATTTATCACAGACACACTTTGGGTTTGTAACAATATCACCAAGATCTTTTATTTAATCCGTTTCTGGATTAACCACAAGTGGATCGATAAGATCATTTCCTTCATATTGATGGATGAATATGAATATACGCTTTCTTATTTTGGTTTTTTCCATGTCTTGTGATTGTCAGTTACTCAGAAAGTAAAGTAGACCCACTTATAAATGAATATCTCTTATTGGGTTTTTTTGACCCATCTTTGTATTTCGATCTCTTATACTCTAATTAGGAGGGTGATGTCCCTAAACAGTATATGTTATTACTGCACCCATTATTTACTTATTTAATCTTTCAATATTACAAGAGCTTATTCCTATTTCTTTTAGAGGATAAAGGCCTTAACAGGGAAGAGAGACTACTCTATCCACCTAGCTAGATAGGGAGACACTTAGCTTAGGACAGAACACTTTATGAAATGATAACTTAAACAACACCATTTAGTAAGAACACCTATTATTGTACAAAAATATTACAGACTAATATATGCTGTTACTCTTTATTTTAGTCTCAATAATATACTATTCTTAGGGGGAATTCATTCTCTCTCTCTCTCCATCCCTCCCTCCCTCTCTCTATTCAACTACTAGTCATGCATGGAAACTCAGAGAGAGAACTTCAATAAGATAGAACACTCTGCCTTTAGGAAAGAGCTCTAGAAGAGGTTATCTATAGGATAACTTATCACATCAGGTGCCTCTCTTTTACCCTAGCTCAAGATATTGAAGTAGGTTTCATTATACATATACTAAAGAGGGCATGAAAGTTTCCAAAGTAAACAAACTTTAAAAAATAAGATCACACTTAATAGATCACGCTTATTAAAATCCAAAAACTCACTCTCAGGGGGATAACTTCCATACATATAGGGTTATGAAAGAACAAGGATAAGAAATAAGAAAAAGGAACACATCTTGATATCTTTACCCTCTTTCTTCTATGATAAAATGAATCCTTTTGTTATTCGATCAAGAAATATTGATTAAAAAAATAGTTAGAGTGAGTTGAGTCCCATTACAGGCCCTCAATCCTAGTATAATTTGGGAGTGGAGGGACCCCTCTTATATATTAATTATATGATATTTTCAGCATCATCAAAGGTGATGTTTGGTTCTATTTTAGAAGTGGGGGTTTCTTTAGTGCCCCATTATTAGTATGATGTTGGATTTACTAGAGGAGGAGTTTAACATGATTGATATTTTGAGAAGAAACCTAGATAATATTTTATTACCTAAAGGAAATCCAATTTAATCAATAATTTAGGTTACTATTTATCCTATAAAGAGAGGAAATTTTCTCTTAAGGAAGTGAAAGTCCCATTTTCACTCAAGAAGAAGACAATCCCGAAATCTGATTTTTCCAAGAAAGTTCAACTTCCCAATTGGACTATCGAAGGAATATGATCCTCTCATCATTCCTTAAACCAAACTCCATTAATTAATCAGCATAGGAAGGGGACTGGTCTTGACACCAAAAATATGGTATTTGGGTTGAAATCTGGGTTTGAAGCCCTTGGTATTTCTACAAAACAATAAAATAAGGCTGAAACAAAGAAACTATCCTTATCATGAAATAACTATCCTCTTCTATCGATCTCTAGGATCTAAAAAACTACTGTACTGACTAGAACCTGGTTATAAGAATTGGATTAAATTCAGTCAATAGAAGAGACTTGTCTCTACCTTTCTGGACTCTCACTAACTTCTTTGGTTACATACTACAAGACAAAGTCTGGATTGACCTTGAATATTGTGAATGAAAGCATTTTGGAACATGGTTTTAGAAAGACTTTTCAAACCGTAATAATTATATTCTATCCATATCAAGTAAAGCTGTTTCCTGGAAGGAAAATAGAATCCTTTCATGATTAGACAATGTAAACATCTAATGAGAGCACAACTAGGCTATTAATTAAAATAAAAGGATATCCCGAGAGAAGGAAAAGTAGTATTGAGCCTAGGGGGAGAAAGTTTTTCTTTATAGATAGATAGTAGCTAACCGAATGACTGATACAATTGATTAATAAAGGAAGGGGGAATGAAATTAATTTACTAAAGACAACATTCCCTCTATGAGAAATAAAATATATTAATAGAAGTTACCCATATTACCATACTACTGGTTCTTTCTTAATCCAATCCTGAAGTAACTCATTTTCTTTCTTCATTTAGTGATTATTTACCTTCCCATCTAGCTATTCTAGTCCTTTATTTAAACCATAAGGATATTAGTTGTAAGCCTCTTAGGAGGAGTAAGTCTTATATGAATTTAGGTTCCTGTCTTAATAGAAAGAAAGTGCACTCCAGAAGGCATGGAGGAATGCACAGATCATTGATGCCAATATCTTTTAGAAGATGCAACTACCTATTGTAATTAAGAATTAATGTCTTTTTTTCCTTACCTAAGAACTTATCATTTGAAGAAATAGAGTAAATATTTTCCTCTTCCTATACTCTTGTCAGGAAATAAGGGAAAAAAGGGACTCCAAAAGATAGGTTAGCAATCTGTAAAAAGGTAGGAATTTATTTAGTTTGGAATGGCTTGGGGGATTATTCCCATACTTGTATAATTAGATAACTATCAGAGTTTTTTTCCAAAAGGATAAATTGGCCATGGCCCAGTATGGGTACACTAAGTAAGAGATCCACACTACCCTATCATTCAATTGTAAAATATTTCCATTATACAATGATTCCAATCCTAAGAAAAAAAGTAAGAATATTGGCTTGGTCCATCCCTTCATGGGGAACTTATTGACCGAGAGTGCAGGTATCAACATTCACCATTTCAAGGATGATGAGACAAAGGAGATGCTTTAAAGCCTGATGAAATTCATATTCTCAGTCATTCACTCCCAAAATAGGGTACTTATCCACCCCTCCTTCCCTATTTATTTGGTACTGCTACTGCACTTGTGAGAATAAAGAAGCTAAGATTCATAGTTTATGTCTCCAAGGAGTTTACTATGATTAGTCTTGTTGAATCAAAGAAATTACACTCCTTTGGTTGAAAAAAATAATCACTCACCTCACGAGCCCTTATTAGTATAGGGGGTAGGGGGAAGACTCGACAGAGTTCCCCATTTATTTATATTTGTTATCTGGAGTAGTGAGATATTATTTAAAAATCCAGTTCTTGTCCTATTATGATTGTACTCACAAATACTGGATCCTGGAAGATTGAATACACATTACTACCTTTTGGGGATGCATCATAAGTCGAGTTTGTTAACCCCCATACACATTCTTTAGTTTGGAAACTAATGATCTTGGAATTAACTATAGGGATTTCAAAAGGAAATACTGTAACACCCCGCCCCTACCTCATTGGATTTTGGAGGCAGTGAGGGATACTTGGCCTTAAGAGATGTTCCCAAGATGCCAAAGGCTGGAAATAAATTCTGAGGGCTTCAAGATCAAGCTGGGGAACGATTTTCCCTTAAGAAAAACCAACAAAACCATCCACTAAGAGCCAGTATATGATGCATGTCAAATAAATTGCCAAACCATGCATTCCCAAAAGACAACTAAGTTTTTCCACAACACAACTCAGAATCAATACAACCAAACATTTCCACAAAACATCAGAGTACACTATGGAAACTAAACAACCAAACACCACACAAGCCATAATACCACCACAGCTCCACACCAAGCTCCACGCTCCAAGCTCCACCAAGGGATCACAATGCTCCACTAAAAGGAGGGTAATGCCTTAACTTTGCCCATGTCACGGTACACAACATCTGAAAAGACACCAACATGCCAAAGTAGGGGGTGAGTACTAAAACTAAGTAGGATTTACCCAAATGACTACCCTAAACATGCCACTAGGATAAAACCATTAGCACATTTTTATGAAACAATTTATATAAAACAAATCACAAGTGCAACCATTTCCATAATCCAAACACACCTTTACCAAGCCATCTCACCCAAAACAAACCACCGTGGGAAATCCAACCAATCATTCCACAAACCATTTCATCATTTACACACTAGCACACAATTGCCAACTTGTAAAGAAATGCACAAAAAAACAACCAAAATGGTGGGACTTTTTCCCAACCCGTTCACCTATTCACACCAAAACAACCAAAACGGTGGGACTTCCTCCCAACCCATTCCCCCATCTTCAGCTAGCAGGACGTCCCGCCCACTACCTGACAACCCAAAATGGTAACAGTGGGAGTTACCGCCCAACTCATTCACCTTTTATAGTGAGACTTCCCACCCAATTCCACACAACATTTCAATCAAGCCAAACCAAGCATAAAACCCACCAAGGTCACAACCACAAGAAATCAAACACTTCCATTTCATATCAATCCACTTTAATAAATCACCCATTTATTGAAAACCATTTTACATGGAAAACAACATTTCGATAGAACAAACATTTTATTGAAAACCCTTTCAATAAATCATTTTCACCAATCACCCATAACATCCCATTTTAAAATCTCCATTTTAAAATCCACAAGAATAACATTTCACCCTAAAACACCCTTTTTCCCAAAAATACCCAAAGCATATCCCAAGGGATTTCTAACCAATTTTTCACATCAAAACATAATTAATTTCAAGAAAAAAAATTAATTTTAACCAAAACCATTAGCTCTAACCAAGTGGAGTTGAGAGAGAAGCCACCTACCTTTAGGGTTCCCAAGAAACCGACCCACAAGCCACTGCACCTCAAATTCAGTGAACACACCACCGAAACCTCTCTAAATAACTTCCCATAGAATCCATAAGCCTTAAAATCATCATTAAAGGCAACCAAAACCGTATATCTACACACAAAAAGTTTAGATATAGAAAACCAAGAAAGAGGGAAGAGTAGATCTAGAAGAAAACACAAGAGAAATAAGAGGAGAGACTTACACGGGAGAAACCACCTTCAAACCGCCAAGAAACCTCTTCAAAATCCTTCCAAACTGAGTTGGAGAGCCTCCCCAACCCCTGAGAACCCAAAATACCGAGTGAGGCTTGAGTGGTAGGAAGTTTGGAGTGTTTTAGGTTAAGCCCGAGGGATCCCGGAACTTATAACCTTATTTTTAAGTGGCCACACGATTAGCCCGCACGGTTTGGAAAACCGTGCGCTAACCGTGCGCACGCTACTGAATCAAGATCTAGAGTTCGCATGGTTTCCTCAGACGGTTTGGGAAACCGTGCGCAGGCCGTGTGAAGCCTACTGTCTCCCTTGCATGATTTCTTGAAGAATCTGCACGGTTTCCACTAACCGTGCTCAAACCATGCACCCCTTTAAAAGCCTCCAAACTCATCCAAAACTATTCCAAACTCTCTCAACCTCTTTCCAAATCATCTCATGCACTTTAAACACATAAAAATGCATAAACAAATGCCACATACCTCAAACCGGGGGTACTACAAATCCATTCCAGATGACCTATATATAAAAAATAAAGCTTCCAAAAGATATGGATCAATACAAGGGATTCACCCTAAGAAATAGAGAAACTATTTTTTCTGATTAAGTGTCCTTAAAAGTTATTTTATATATAAATCAAGGTATGTTCCTAGAGAATAAGGCTATCAACAAAGAAAAAGTGATAAAAAATCTCTATTTCTAACAATCTGAAATCTTATTAAACACATATATAGTGTAGAAAAGATATTATTTCAAAGATTTTGATGAATATGAGTTACTCCCTCTACCATTGAAGCTCAATCTTTAACCTACACCATAGCCCATACACTCAACTATATATATGTTGGGAAAAGGGATGCTAGAGTGAGGGATTTTTCTATTTATATTTGTAAGAACTAGACTTGATTGAATTTTCTGACTTTCAATATTTGAACGGTAGTTGGGTTGGCTTTGGAGAAACATTTTTTCTATGAGATTTTTTGATTTCTTTCTTCTTAGACTCAAATATGAATAATCTTGGGTTACATTGGGTTCAATCATAACTTCAACCCTTTAAGGTGAACATCCACCATACCCGATTGATTTTATCAAAGCTTAAACATTAATTTTTCTATCATAGTGATTTTATTCAGGTTGAGTGGTTATACTCATCCTTCCCCGTCATAGTGTGAACTCATTCAATAGATTAGTATAGTCATTTTTGTCCCTAATGAATGTGGATTGCTAGTCAAAGATGAATCATGGGAACTGATTTCACACAATCAATTATAGTCAAAAGAATGTTCTTTGAAGATCTCATTTATTGGAAACTTCATCCAATATCACATAAAATATAGGTGAATATGATTTTATTTTCATTCAATTTCATGGAATAATCTCTTAATTTTTTGATCTCGACCGAATAAATCAATCAATAGAATAATTGTTTTTCTTTTTGATTGAGCTTCTTTGTTCTCCTAACCATTTGATGAAGATGAACTGATATAATAGCATTCTATTCCAAATTTAGATCCTAACTCACAAAAAACTATCTCTAGATGGAAAAGTCAAAATTTTAATTTATCTAAAAATTTCTCTATTTGAATACAAAAAGTTAGACTTCATCTATGATATCGGGGTATCACCACCCATAGGGGACTATTTCCCTAATAGTCTGTGAAACCTCATTTTACATTTTGATTTTTTATCCCAGATACCCTAAATTACCTTCAAATGGGATTCAACTTCAAAGGTGAGTAATCGATCGATGGACAATAAGGCTAATGAAGATCAAATTTCTAGGGTCTGAGTCATGTCTTTCCCTTGAGTCTTCTGTACTCCTATCATGTTCTTCTTTCCTTAGCTTGGGACTCACTAACATACTCGTTGATGCTTTAATTATTTATTCCTTGTAATGAAACAATGATAGAGACCCTTAGTTTCACGAACAGCTGTAGTTAAATCCATCCTTGAGCTTCTACTAGATGCAATACTTGGCATTAAATCTTTAAGTTCAGAATGCATTGAAAGAAGAAATTCACTCGAATATCAACTTCTTTGTACTCAAATAATGATTTTTTTATTTCCTTTGTAAGTAAAAAATATATATAGTTAGACCATTTATGTCAGAGTGATGTTCCAAGACAATGAATAGATATATATAGTTATATTTTCCTCTTGTGCAACCAGAATTTTAGTTTTTTTTTATTCATGCCTAACTAAATTCCTTTAAATAAGGAAACCTCTTTCCCTGGATACTTCATGGATACAACCATAGTTAAAACTAGTATTATTCATAGGGGTAGCTAATTTGATCAAATTAATTTTCACTAAAGAGTCTGATTCATCTCCTATACTTCTTAAGAAAGTAGTGGAACTAATAAGTAGCCTAGATACAACTTTATGCGAATAAAAATAAGAGTGAAATTCATGTTCTTTAATTTGAAAAGATGATGACTGGGCATAATGGAACTCTTCATCTCTAATAGAGGATAGGGTCACTGACTAAATTAAATTTCTTTAAGGGAGAGAGATACTCTCATAGGTGAAGGGCAGTACTTTTCATCTCTAACTCAAATGTTCAAGCGAATTTATTGACTGCTTATTGTGGTTGGAGTTTCCTTGATGTTAGTAAGGTATAGTGTAGATTAGGTTAGTGATTAGTGTGATTTAGTAAAATCTTAAAAATAATGCATTGCATTCCTAGTTAGAAGCCTAAAAGTAATGAGGGAAATAAAACTAAATAAAATCATAATAGAAGAAAATTATATAGAAGGTTGGGAATTAGTATACTCAGTTCACTAGGTTCATCCACTGTAGGGCCTAATCATCAGTTTCTATTCTTCCATTGATCAAATTCACATCTTCTAATTTTTCTTCCGATAAAATTCTACTTTTCGATATTCTGATCCATAAGTAAGGGGTGAAAGAACCAAGTGGGTTGTGGTTATGTTTTGATTTTCATCTATTTTTTTCTATTTCATGATCAATTCACTAGTTTTTGTTGTATTAGTTAGTATAATAATACAATGCCACATTATCTGAAGATCTATTAAGAAATTTTACATATTAATCAAGACTCTAATATATATAAAATCCATGACTTTACTCCTTTTCTCTTATATGGTTCTTCTATTCTATTTAATTTGTGGGTTTTGGATTTTAGACTCTCTATTTGAAAGGATTTCTTACTCTCTTAGAATGTTATCCATTTACTTCATTCTAAAATATAAGAGGTGTTCAATAACTTTATACTTGGTAGTTAGATTTTCTATAAAATTCCTTCTTGAATCCTCCCTTAACTAGTTACATTCTACCAAATGGGGTTTTTTTTGGGCATAGAATCATATTCTGAACTGTGCGAACCTTCAAGTAATTCATCATTGGGCGCAAGCTTTGAATCCAACAACAATCAACTACCTCTGATTCTCTAGCTTCAACCCCCACTTGATGAATATATTTTAAAAAAACTCAATGATATATTAGGAATATAGGTTATACATATAGTTGTGATTTTTGGTAATCCTTTTTTGAGACCTAACCCCATATTAAAAATTATATTGAGGTCACTAACATATATTCTCATCAGTATGTCCTTGAAAAAATAAATCAGATATGAGCATCCTTATTTTATCATGGAGGAAAGGCAATTTCAAAATCAACTTATCTGAACCATCTCAAAGATATTTGAGAGAATATATTGTGGAAAAGTGTTCTATATCACCGGATAATGAGTGATTTGAACAAATATGAGTTTTTTTAAAAAACTGAATATACATGGAACATCACCTAGTATTTTGTGATAGTTCAGGTTTACATCATTTGTTAGGTCTCAAATTCTTCACTATGATATTCCTAGTAGTTCATATTAAAGTAATACCCATTTCATTCCTATTCATTGATATGATCTTATTCCATATATTGGTCCTGAATCTTTCTAATCCAAATAGAGGAGCTTTCCAGGATGTCTTGGTAATATAACAACTAGCTATGTTGGCACTAACTCTCAAATTTCTCTCTTATTTATTTTTGAAATACATGATCTGAATGAAAGGTAATTCAATGGATAAAACTTTTGATCATAGGGATACTGGTTCGAGTACAGCTTGTGAACAATCCTTTTTGGTCAAATATCTTGGCCTTTATTCTTCTTATTATATTTATCCCCCCCTAAAACTTGGTTAAATTATTTATTCTTACCCAAAATCTTTGTTTAATACCTTTTCTCTTTGAATTTGAAGGGTTATCAGATTCCTATCAAGAACTATTAGGAAGAGATCAAGGGTCAAACCTGATTCCATATGGAGACTACCATTCCTATTCAGTGGATAAATTTTCACCATGAAGGGTTTTAATTCACAAATTCACAAATATTTCATTCATAAAATCAAAAAAAGAACCTACCCATACACTTTTATTATGAATTCTTTCCTCTATTTTTGAATTGATTAGTTTCACTTTCCCATTCACCATGGTATTGGATTTGATTTCCACAACCGTTATCTTATCCTTAACAACAATTCATGATATAAGAAAGAAAACCAATATAAATAGATCCATATTAGATAATTTACTATAACCACTCTTTGTATATTCTATTCTTAAAATATCAAAAGAGGGTAAAACCCTTTTTGCCTAAGAGTTCTTGCTCCAAGTGAAATTATGCTCAAAAGTCTTCCTATAACTATACATCCTAGCTATTGGCCTCCTAGTTATAGGATTAATTTTGCTCCTCTACCCTAAAATGAGAATGAAAAAACATTAATTTTTCATTATATAACTTGATAACTTGCTTACTCTCTAATAGAAAGTATGTCCATTTCCTAAGAACCACAGAGTTATAGAGAAAGAAGGGAAGATCAGAGCAGACACTGATGGGATAACTTGAATATATAAATATGCCTCACATTATTAAAAGAATGAATTACACAATCTCTATGTTAGGATAGGAAGAATTTCATTATAAGTTAGGCTATGGAAATATATTCCTTAGGCCTCAAAAGAGTATCCATATTTAATTGAAGTACATGCAGAATGGAGTCTATTTTCATGGGGAAATGATAGAATCAGGGGACTGATTGACCAAAGGCTTAATGGATGAGTAAGGGGAGAAAGAACTTATTTCGCATTTACATTTCTACGATATCATATAATAGAAGAAATTCCACATCTGATGACCCAAGGAAAACAACTCCACTCCTAAAGGAAGGTTTTATGAAATTTAATCCAATGATAGTATTTGAGGATTATCTCGTTATCTCTTTCCTTTATTCAGAACATATAGTATCATATTTTCTATTAAAATTAATGCTAGATTTTACTTAATAGAAGGGTAAATCTCTTTTACCCTATCTTGTATTAAATTCACTATCTTTTACCACTATAACTTTCATTCTTATAGATTCAAAGTGCTATGAGGAAGAATGGGAATGATCACATTTTTTCTTTTTTCATATGAATCAATAGTAGAAGGAAGATACAATAGAGAATAGAATGACATTGAAACTTAGAATGCCCATTTTTTTGGGGTTTTGATAGAAGGACCTACATGCCAACTCAAAATAGAATAGGATCTTAGGGATATAAGAATATGAAATTTGAAAGGAAACTCATGTTCTTTGATGGGGGGTCTTACGCATGCGAATCAAACATGGGTATTCTTCTCTCTATCTTACTCTTGGTTGGGCTACTTTAACAAGTGTGGAACTGCATTGTTATAGTATATAACATACCAAAAAAAGGCATATCTGGCTATTATAGATTCCCCTGTTATTGAATATGATTCAATATCCAATTACATAATTGAAGAGGACTAGTGCTTTTGTATTTCTTCCTTTACTTTGATCAAGGATTATTGTTAGAAGGGATCTTTCCAATGTCTAATGACTTATTGGATGAATACAAAGAATGGGATGAAAAAAATCAGTTATTTGGATAACATAGTTTAAATTCAAAAAACACTCCCTTCCATAAAGTAATATGAAAAAAAAATTTAAACAGTGAATACAGATAACACAAGCTAGCCTTATTCAAAGAATAAAGGGGCCTCATCAATTTTTGACTTATCTTATAGTCTAGACAACTCTATTATCTCATAACAATGTATGTTTTTTTAAACAACAGTTCTTCCCTTCTGAATTTATTGAGACTACTAGAAAACACTTCTCCTCTCCCCCACTGAAAGGGATCTCATGCCTCACCCACAAAACTTTATGGTTTCTTTATAGGGTATTAGAGATGAATGAAGTATTTCTCTCATATGATACTAATTAAACTTCTTCTAATGTCCATTATAGTAGTGAAATTCTATCTTGTATTCTCAAAGGAAATAGACTTTATCTTTAAAAATTTATATAACATGAGGATTTGTTTATTAACCCAAATATGTACTTGTGGATGGGATATCACTCAATGTCATCCTATGAATAGATAATAAAATACCATAAGATTGGATAGGGTGCTCAATATATCTCTAGGCAACTCAACCCTATGATTTTAGTGCATCTGGTTTGATTGATCATAGTAGGGATATTGAGTGTCATCCCTACCCAATAATATCACCCAATTATCTTAGTGTTTATCCATTTATCCCGACTTTAAAAGGAATGATGGTGGAAAGAAAACACAAGTGGGGATGCATACTCTATAACTTCCATAATGTAAGATCCCATGTTTTCCTATGATCTACATACCACTTGAATTTCAGTTTAATGGATTGGTTTTGACCTAATGTAAATTCCTAATGAGGTCATGGGGGTTTTTGGGGTATCTGGGGCTTGTTTAGAGCTCTAAGGACTGGTTTTTGGAAAAGGTGGCTGGGCTACATGGATAGTAGAAACCATGCGATCTAGGATTCATGGTTTGAGGAAACAATGTGGGGAGTTTTATAAGGTATAATAGGGCACACGATTATATTTTAATATGTTCTTAGAGTCGCACGCCCATACGTGGCCACCTAAAATTTTTAGTAGAGGATAAATGTATGGTCGATGCATAGTTTGTCTGACAGTGCGCTATGACCATGTGTGGGGTGACAGGGGACATAAGAATTTGGAATTATTTTAACATAGTTTTTCAAACCATGTTCAAGAATCATGCAGGTTCTCTATTGAGGTAGTGAGGGGTGCATAGTTGGTGCACATTTGACCCACTATTTGGTCAACTGTGTGGCCAAACCATGTAACCTAGTTAAAAAGTGGGAAATAACCAACCCACATGTATTTAAATGTTCAACCACTAATTATATTTTAATTATCCAACATATTTATTCTCATCTTATGGAACTTCTTAAATCCAAATATAGGCTTGGATCTTCATCTTCCTTCCAGACTCAGATTCAAGCACTGATCATCTTATTGGATCTTCACCGAGTTTTCATCCATTTATCCATTTTTTTACGATTCATCTTGATTTAAGAGTTGATATTACATCAGTTTTCTACCATGGGTATATAACAGGTGGTATATACCTTTCCCTTAAATTTTTATTTTTTATATACCTTGTTTTTGTTGTGCTACACGCTGGACCTTCCGATGTTGCCCCTAAAATTAAATGAATGTATTATTAAAATTGTTTTGGACCTATTTATGTTTCACACTAGTGCCGTTATATGATTGGAGGTCACCGATCTCAAACTAGGCCACCCATGGGGTGTTACCTTGTATCTTCCCCTAATTTTACCACCCTATTGGGTGTGTGTGAGCTCACCAATTTTAGATGCAGTCTTAATGGGAATTGAATGAGTTATAGGAGGAGGTTTTATGACTCCTTTCTATGTGATGACTTGTGATTAAATGTATTAAATGAATAAATGGATTTTATAGAAAATGTTGAATGGGTTGGATGAAATCATAGACTTTTATAAATATGAAATAGATTATTAATTGAATGAGATAATGAATTTATAATAGTAGTGGATGCCTTATCCATTTATACTCCTCAGATACTAATTCCATTAGATAACCTGAACATTTTTACTCCATGTATCTGCATTGATTATGGTGGTGGATGACTTGGACATTTCTACTCCTTGGATCCTAATTCTATAGGATACTAAGGACATTGCTACTCCTTGGGTCCAGAATGCTCGAAATGCCTTGGATGATATCCTTGGATTCCACCCAAGTATTTACCGAGTTTCCATCAAGTTGATCCATGGAATTGGAAAATATCCTTGATAATTTATACCTTGGATTCTAACATTTATATCTTGATATTTTATTTCATTTCATGGCCATTATGGGTGATTTTTTTTGTGATTTATAGATAGCCCTAGTATGGGTGTTTGATTTCAACTTCCATTTTTTATGGGAGTTTGACTATTTTTCATAGGGAGCCATGTTTTTCTAGATAGGATCACATCAAATTTTGAAACATTACTTTCATTACTATTATACCTATGAAATATAATAGACTTATTTATTGTTCATACATAGACTATAATTTTTATAGACACCGTTGGTGGTGGCCTAATGAGTGTTATCTCAAAACCTATTTAGACCGTTGTTGGGTACCTGAACAGACTTTATGGATGAATGAAGGGACTTAGGAAAGTTCCCAAATAATGTTTCTTGATTTAATCATTTCTTAGGAGTAGGGGACCAAAATATCGAGCTATGATCAAGATGGTAGCTGGAGATAGTTCATTTTTGGTTTTTTTACTTTTGATACATGTATTGTACTTGATGTTTGTTTACATGTATTGCCTTACATTTAGTATAGAGAAAAGACATGATCATCATATTATAAATAACACTACTTTTGGTTTTTTATTTATTATAGTTTTCTTAATGTTATATTCTATCTTGATTTATATCATGATTCCAATATTTTATCTACTTGGGATACCACTATGTTACTCAGATCTTGAGGGTATAATATCCCCACTATACCATCACAGACCCTCACTACTAGTTGGTACCATCTAGTGTATGGGGAGGCACACTTTAAGCCATGTGACACACTAGATCAAGGCACTGTTTATTGGATCCTGAGTCACTATGTTACAATGTGGTATCAAAGGGGGTTTTATTTCCATTTTTCCCTTAATTTTTGGGATAATAGAAATGATAAATAGGAATGTTTTGGAATTTGGTAATGATCTGTACCTAGGGGTAGCTAACCCATGTATATGAAAGAGCCAAATTTCTTGGGATGGGATATAATGTTATGGGATCTTACTATTACAGTGGATTTGATTCCATAATTAGACTATGAAACTGATATGTGATGTTATTATTGATGTAATAGAATAATTTCACTTTATCCTTGGCTCAGTATGGAAAGGAAGTATGAATCATGCATCATTATTGGCACCTTATAGGATTTACATGCAATGCATATTCCATGACATATAGGATGCATTGCTTGAATACATGACATTTATTATGTGTTCTTAGAGTGATATACCTATTATTTGATAGTTTATTTTTATAGTATATTGAGAAACATAATTGGTCCTTAGAGTTATTTTCATAACCTAAACAATATTTTCCTAAATAGGTTACAATAGACACCCTAAGTAGTCAATTATGTCATGTTGAGTTATGAACCATTGGTCGTATATACTAGAATGTGTTATGGTTGGGATTAACTAGATGGCATATTTTAATTTATAATGTGTATGGGACCTTATAGGTTGGAAGTGGTGATCCATTTGGTCTTACCATTTAATGTTAATTGTAATGTAAATATTAATTCATATTAAATTGAAATTATGAAATAGAAAGTTAATTGATAAATGGATTAGTCAATTGCATTAGATAGTCCATATAACAAGACTAGGGATGTGATAGAAAGAGATTAACCCAGATAGGACTTTTAGAGTGGGTAGTAGACAGTGTCTCTAGTGTGAGTTACGGTAGTTCTTATTACCTAGTAACATCTTTAGGAGTCAGAAAAGGGGTGTGGATTATTATAGGAAAGATTTAACCTATCCTATGATTTTATCTATGATCTGTTGTTATTGAATCTTTTTTGAGTCGTGTTCTTGGAATTATAGATACATGCCACCCTGATGACCACCAATTGTGCACTAGGAAGGTGGCAATGACCTTGTTTTGAAGGTGGTGGGCAATGAGCCTCTAATATAACCTCTAATAGTGTCTCTTTTGGAAATTACCACTGTTCCTGAAATGGGTGAGGTGTAACGACCCAAAATTTTGAATAATTTTTGTTTCCTATTTTGTGTGTTATTTTATTTTATACTCAAAAAAAATATTTCATTTATTTAATGAAATGAGTATAATTAAAATGATATCGTTATGTTTAGAATTTTATATGACCGCTGGTTAATATGATCATTGGCCAATATAACCGTTGGAAACTAAACTCTTAACGTTGTGATTATTGTTTATAAATGAAAGTTATCTTGGTTACAGAAAGAAGATTTGATGGCCTCATCCAACAGTCTCAGGCCTTTTGAAGCCCATCTCATGAATCTTGGGAAGGAGGTAGCACCACTGGGATTTTCTCTAGACCAAAACCAAGATGAACTTCATCGTGTGAAGCTTGAACGGAATCGCCTATGGGATAAGTTCAAGATAATAGAAATCACCACTCGGGCAATTTTGGCTGAGCTGCCCTAAGATTCTATCACCTTAGCATAACTTACACTTAGGTCCTATGCTGGTGTTATAAGGGGCTATGAAATGAGACCTTAGTTGCTTTGTGTAATCCTTTGAAATAAATAAAATAGTGTTTTCTTCTTATGGTGAAGTTTGTGAATCTTAAATGTTCAGATAATTATAAGATGCATATTATTGATGAATTTTGGAAAAATGATATTTTAAAATACTTATGTAAACCTTAAATAATTAATAATGTGTAATGATTTTTAAAAAATGGTCTTCTACAGTTATGTTCAGTAAGAAATTTGGAGTATAATAAGATCAACCTAATTTTTTATGAATAGTAAATTATGAATAATAATTTTATGCTTATGAATAGTAATATAACCAAATGGATTAGTAACCTCATTTAAGAAGGTATTAATATAATTTAGGAACCTTGATTAGGTAATGTGATTCAATAAAATATGTAAATAACTATTTCAAAAATTATTAGATAAGTATTAGTTTTTTTAGGTGAATAGTGTTTTTATTTAAAAATTCAATTAAAAATATTTAGAAAATTATTTTCATAAAATGGAGTTCATTTTTGAATTCATAGCATCGATATTAGGTTGAGGTGAATTTTGGGGATTTTTCTGAAACAGTTGAATTTTCAGTGAAAAGTGTTTTTACTTAAAAATTAAATATCTCATAATTATAAAATTATTTTCATAAAATTTAGTTCATTTTTGAATTCAGAGCATCGATTTTAGGTTAAGGTGAATTTTTGGGATTTTTCTGAAACAGTTAAATTTTTGGTGAATAGTAAAAATACAGTTTTGAGTTTCGGGTGTTTAATGACATCATTAATGATGTAATAGGTATGTAATAATTTTTGTCCAATTATTAATAGTAAAATATTCTATTAGGTGTCCCAAGTGGCCAATACCATGGGAAAATACCATGGGAAAGCCCATGGTTTTTCCAATACCACCGATGAGGTGTTCCTTGGAAATTAATAATTTATTCACTCACTTCTCCTATAAATACCAAGCCATTCCCTCATTAAATTTATTTAAAAATCCTCCCCAATGATGTTATGGTCTCTTTACCTCCCAAGGAGTCCTCCCAAGGTGCCCTCAATCCTCTCAAGGTCCCAACATTCATGCTTTCGAAGTTACTTTTCAAGGTAAGGGAATCTTTTATCCTCCTCTTTTAAGCCATGACTTCCTTTATGTTGTGTCTTCTAGTTTCCATCTCTTTATGTTGAGGGTATGATCTTATTTGTTCTAATTACTGTAAATTTCATGTCTAATTGTTTATAGACCCTTTCCTCTCTCATCAATTTGTTTTCTGAAATTTTAAGTGACACTGTTAGGCTGCCAAATTTCTTTAAAAGAAATTGCATCTTATCTTTTCTTTCATGTTTCCTTTTTTATGTGGTATGTCATTAAAATATCAATACCATGATTTTATTATGTACCCATACTGTATTATGAATTATTTATTAGTGTGTTACCCTTGTCCCCTTTCTTTTCAATGTTTTCTAAAACAATGTTATATAGCCGTTATGTTGCAGAAATTTCGCCTCAAAATTCCTATCTCTTTCTCTTCCAGAATTCTCTTGTTTTATTATGTAAATACCCAGAACTATTTAGTTTCTATGGGTGTTCATAAATATATAAATATGATAATTTTTATTCTATAATTGACATACATATAAACCTCACTCCCTTTCCATGGGTTATAAATGACATAATGATCTTATTTTTAAGAACTTTTAAAATATCCTGATCTTGAAATAAAACCCATTTCTTTTATTCTCCATGGGTTATTTATGAAATGTTTGATTATGATATATGTGTATCACATGAAAGTAAATACATATTATGGTTGTGCCTAGATATAGCTCCAATGAATTGGGTAAAATAATTAATCTCTAGAGATGAAAAGTTTTACTATACCTTTGTGAATAACCTTGGTAATTTTTATGACACCTCGGGGATAAACCTTGGTTATATGTTCATGAATGTCTAAATGAAATTTTTTAGCCACATATACAAGTTATGTTTCATGTCCTTTTCATTATGATATGGTTATACTTCCATTTCTCATGTCTTTATGTTTTTATTCAAGATCTTATTGATATCACAAGTACATTGATTCCCTTATTTACCCTTATTGGGCACTCTAGTCACCCTTTACATTGACGTATGTCTCCAGTATATGATACACAATAATTGTAGAAAGGAGAAATATATGATGAAGCCTTACAAGTGGATTAGAAGAATGTTTTATGTTGTTTTCATGTTTTATGTCCCTGATTTCCAAGACACTAGACTTTAAAGATCCTCTATTTGTAAAATGTAATGAAAAGTTATATAATAAAAGGCGGGACGTAATATGAGGATTTCAAGTTTTGAGATAGTTTCCCACACTTTTTATAGACCATTCAGGGAGCCCTGTAGGCTGTATCCTGTATGGAAATTATGAAACATGTGTTCCAGTACCAGCATCCACCCATGTTTTCATGGGATGGAGGTCTACTAACTACTAGTCTATGGATTGAGACTACGTTTTCAATTTATGATCAAATAAAGACAAATTTTAATAGGAGAGTGAATCTTGAAACATATATTCTATGGGAAATAGCTAAACACTGGTGGGATGTTTTGAACTAGGATGATAAGCTCTGAGATATGGTTTTGATGGATTTCTGATCTAGGTTTTACAATTACTTATTTTTTGAGACCCTGAGAGCTAAAAGTTCTAGTGATTTTATTTGTCAAGAGTGTGGAACAATTAATTTCATGTAATATTTTACATGATTCACTTAGATTCATTATTTTTTAATGATTTATCTTGCTAATGATCCATTTATGGTGAAAAACTTTGAGGACAGTTTAGACAAGCTATTCATTCGCAGGTCAATGTGTTTCAGTTGACTAATATTATATTGATCATGAATCAGACATTAATTATTGAATATAACCTAAGGGAATATGGGGGTTCAAAGTAGGGGAGTTTATCTTCTTAACCTAGTGGTTTAGGGTTAGCTAGCATAAAGAACTATTTTTAGTCTTCTTGTAAGGGGAATACCAGCTAGAGTGTGAGTGATGGTAGTTCTATCTTCTATCGTTAGTGTAGTAGATAGAGAAATATGAAGAGTAAGTGTGATAGTGAACCAGTGAAGTGACAAACATGATGTAGGATGGTCCATGTATAGTGATTATATAGGACCTTCCCTCCAGTAGTTAGTGGAAGGTGATCAAATCTGATTCTTGTTTTACGAGTTGGATTCACAACTTCACATTAGGCTGAAAGCTAGAGTAGTGCCAGTCATTTAAGTCGAGGTGGTGGTTGTAGCCATGGAATCTAGGCACCAGTTGTATCAAAAAAATACAGCGGGACTTCCCAAGTAGTGAGTTTGTTTCTCAAGGCCATAGTTTAGGCTAGATATATTCTGCACAACTTACCTTGAGGATTAGAGCACCGAGCCATCTATGGAGAGAGGTATGATCTTAGTAAACTCTACTCTAGAATCTTATATTTTCGATATAGGTGGGTCTCATAGATTTATACATGTACCTACTGTGGAGATACTTGGCTCATTGTTTATTTTTCTGAGGGAATCAAGACACTTGAGACACCATTGGGGATTATATTGGAGAGTGTACGACAATGCTTAGAGTCCCCCTTAAGGTTAGTGGTTTAAAATATTATGGGATATACTTTTACTTAAGATGACAAGTATTTAGGTCATATTCAGGAAGGAATTTATAGTTTATTATCATGGTCATGTTAATAGTTATCAATGAAGGGTGACCTTCACATCACCAAAGGGTGGGTTATTTATTCACAAGGGTGAATGGGATGTCCAGGTGATCCGAGTTGGACCAAATCATCATGGATTGAGAAGTATGATATACTAGATCACTAGTATATATCTAGATGACCAAGGAACACATCACACATATTTTCCTATAGTGGTTGATCATTTCAGGGAAGTTTTCTTGGAGGTATTTTCTAGCATAACTACTAAAAGATAGGTCGATTTCTCTATTTATCTGGCGCCTAGATTTTCACTATTACCATTCCTCCTTATAGGATGGATACCGTAGAGTCACATGAGATCAATAGGAATCTTGAGGAATTTGAAGTGGAAGGTTTTATACAACCTAACAATTCTCCATGGGTTTCGATGGTATTTTGTTCAAAAAATATGGATGTAAACCCTACACTATGTGTGGATTACATATGGTTGAACCAGTTTATGGTTAAGAACCGATATCATTTTTCTTAGATAGATGAATTTTTTGACTAGCTATGAGGAGCTCATGTTTTCTCAAAATTGATTTATAGTAGGGATATCATTAAGTTTTTGTTCGACAATCATACATACCTCATACAAATTTTTATAAAAGGTATGGTCTATATTAATTTTTGGGCAGGTCTTTTGGTCTCACAAATTCACAAAAAAAATTCATGGAACTAATGAACTTAGTTTTCCATCCTTACTTGGGTTTGTCTATTTTGGTATCCATGGATGATATCTTGGTGTATTGTCATAATTTGAATGACCATACCAAATAACTTGATATCATTTTGGATACATTTATAGAGCATCATTAATCTTCTAAGATCACAATTTACCACTTCTATATGGATAAAATCAACTTCTTTGGTCATATTATCTTAAAGATAGGGGTATCCGTTGACCCATAGAAGGCGAGAGATGTAGTTTCCTCAAAGCATCCCAAGAAATTATTTGACAGAAGGAAATTATTGGGGATACCTTGTTATTAAAAGAATTTAATATGGAACTTATCACACATAGAATCAACTCTTATGGGATTGAATAAGATGGGTGTGAAGTTTATATGGTCAAATACCTACAAAACAACATTTTAGGAGCTGAATGAGAGATTGAAATTAGTGTTAGTATTGATTCTTCCAGACATGGGTAGAATTTATACAGTATATTATGATACATTAGATATTTGGATAGGCAAAGTTATGATGTAGTAGGAGAGAGTAATGATTTATTTGTCTCATCAGATGAGGCCACATGAGAGGAACCTCCTGACACATGATCTCAAGTTGGTCATTGTTGTAGATGCATTTCATTGTTGGAGGAATTATTTAGTTGTAGAGAATTTTGTTGTGTATATAGACCAAAAAAATCATCAATTAAATATTTACACAACATGACTTGAATCTTATTAAATAAAGGGGGTTTGAGTACATATACTATTTTTACTTCGATTTTTTTATACACCTAGGAAGAGGAATTCAGTTTCCAATTCATTGAGCAGGATGACTCATATGCAAGAAGTTTAAAAGGATAATAGTGAATAAAAACCTATGGATTTTCTTTTAGAGATTTACATGGAGGTGCAGGATGACCTCAGTTAGAGTTTTCTCTCATACTTATTAGTAACTTCTACTCTTCTTAATAGAGTGAGGATGAGATAGTTATCTACTATTGAGGCCCTTTTCCTAAAGGAGAGTGTGGTAGGTGAGGAACCAAATCCTGGTTGGACAATGGGTGAGGATCAAATTCTATAAATTCATGGTCATGTTTGGTTTCTAGTGGACATACATGAAGAGATGATGTGAGAGTTTCATGACTCATGTTGTGTTGTGCAGCCTGAAGTCACCAATATGTATCGTGACTTACATCATCAATACTGGTAGTCAGGGATGAAACATGATGTAGCTGGTATTTTCATGAGGTGTTCCAACTATTAACATGTGAAGGCAAAACACTAGTGACCATTTGGTATTTTAAATTAGTTGTCAATTACATAGAGGAAATGGGATGATGTTGCGATAAATTTCATGACGGGGTTACCAAGTTCACTATAAGGTATTGATGTAATATGGGTTGTTTTGGACAGACTCATGAAGGCCACCCATTTTCTTCCAATTATGGAGACCTTCTTAGTAGATGAGTTTAGGAGGATTTATATCCTAGAGATAGCGCACCTTCACGGGGTTCCTCATACCATTTTATCAGATAGGGACACCTAGTTTACATCTCAATTTTGGAAAGTATTATAGAGGTAATTGGGTAAAAAGGTTCTTCTGAGCACTACATTCCTCCCTCAGACTAATGGCCAGTAAAAGTGCACTATACAGGTTTTAGAGAATATTTTTAGAGAACACATCATTGAATTTAGTGGATATTGGGAGAGTCATATAATCATAGTTGAGTTATCATAAAACAATAGCTTTCAGTAGACTATACATATCAGACCTTATGAGGTTTTTAAGGTAGTCCATTCCGATCACCACTATACTGGCTAGAGGCAATGCTGCATGAATCACATCTCATGAAGGATAGTTTGGATCAGTTCTATTTTATCAATAAGTTGATGGATACTGTAAATTCTAGATATAAATCCTATTCTGATCACCATCGATGACCTCTAGAGTTCTATTTCAGGGATCAAGAATTTTTATACATCTCATTGAGGTTGGGACAAAGATAGATTTTGAGATGGGGTAAGCTTTCACTATGATATTTTATTCCATTTGATATTATTGACAGTGTTTTGATGGTATCCTATCAGTTGCAGTTGCCTCATAGGTACCAAGCTATGCATGAAATATTCTATGTATCTCAATTTCACCATCGTTACTCAGAACCATCTCAAATCTAAAGAGGAATGAGGTTGAGGTGTAGGTAGATGTGTCCTTTGAGGAGAATCCTAATTTTATTTTTTGATAGGAGCATGAAGGATCTTAGATTTTGGTTAGTTTCTCTAGTACAGGTGATATGGAATCATGTCCAGTTATATGATGAGACTTGGGAGCCGGAAGTCGACATACATGCTCTGTATCCAAAGTTATTCTCAAGAGATTTTTACTAACCTTGGAAGGGAAATTCAGTGAAAAATTTCTTTAATGGGGGAAGATTATAAGATCTCAGGTTTTACTATGAGGTAAGGGTGTTTTTAATTTTATTTTACATTATTGGTTTTTTCCTAATGTATATTATTAATGAGTTCATGGGAGTATTGGGTGTATACGGGGATTGTTCAAAGCCCAGGGGTCTGATTTTCTAAAAAGTCAGCTGGGCTACATGGTTAGTAGAAACCGTGTGACCCAAACAAAATAGTTTATAGAACATATAAGAGGAATTTTAAGAGGAAAAAGAGGAAAAACAGTTCACCCTAACCATTCACTCAGGTCCACATGCCCGTGCATGATCACCAATTTTTTTTTTATCAAAGTCCAAATTCATGGTCGATGCATGATTGATATGACTATGCACCATGTCTGTGCGGGGGGGGGGGGGATAGATGAATATGACATAGTTTTTACATAATTTTCCAAATCATGAACATGAATCATGAAGGTTCCCCATTGAGGTAGTGAGGGTCACACGGTTAGCGCATGGTTTGTCCAACCGTGTGGATAAATTGTGAGACCTAATTAAAAAGTGGGAAATGACCATTCTCCCCCGATTATTTAAAATTTTAAACCCCCAAATCTATTTTATTTATCTATCATAATTCTTCTCCTCTAGTGGAACTTCTTCAATTCATATCTAGGATTGAATATCAATTATCCATCAAAATGCAGATTCAAACATTGATCATCTTGTGGGATATCTAAAGGGGTTTTATCTATTTCTCCATTTTCTTGTGATATGGGTCGAGTTAGGAGTCGATAATGGATGAGTTTTCTACCATGAGTATATGGTAGGTGGTTTATACATTTATCTTAATGTTTTTTTCTTTTATATACCTTATTGTAATTGTGACACATGCCAAACCTTCCAACGGTTCCCCTAAAATTAAATTAATTTATTGTTTAAATTGTTTAATACTAGTTTAGGTTTCCTAATAGTACCAATATATGGTTGGAGGTCATCAAACTCATCCTAGACCACCCCATAGGATGTTCCCATGTATCTTCGACATGTTTTATCACCCTGTTGGGTTCATGTGAGCTCACTAATTTTCTTGGGAGACTTAGTGATAATTGAACGAGTTATTGGAGAAGGTTTATGCCTCATTTATATGTGATGACATGTGATTAAATTTATTAAATGATTAAATAGATTATATAATTTTTTTTGAATGGGTTGGATGAACTCATATATTTTTATAAATATGAAATGGATTATAAATTGAATGAGATGATTAATTAATAATGGTAGTGGATTCCTTGTAAATTTCTACACCTTGGATCACGATTCCATTGAATTCCATGTACATTTCTACTCCATAGATTCATATTGACTATGGTAGTGGATTCCTTGGACATTTATATTCCTTGGATCCTAATTCCATTTGATGATAAGAAAATTACTACTCCTTGGATATGAATTTCTCAGGATGCCTTGGATGAGCTTCTTGGATTCCACCCAAGTCTTTACCAAGTGGCCATTGAGATTCCTTATGAACTCGATGATGATTCCTTGGTAATTTATACCTTTTATTTGAACCTTTAAGTACTAATTTTTTTATATAGCATGGACACTGTTGATGATTTTTCATTATTTACAGATATCCCTTTTATGTGTATTTGATTACATCTTCCCTTGTTTATGGGAGCTTGAATATTGTTCATAGGGAGCCATGTTTTTCTAGACATGATCACATATACTTTTGGCACTTTACTTTTATTACTGTAATAACTGTGATATACTAAATAATGATTAATTTTTCATAAAAATACGGGGCTTGTTAAAGACACCATTGGAGGTAACCTATCGAGTGTTATCTCACACCTTGTTCGGGCTGCCTTTGGGTACCCGGATAGACTTCATGGATTCAAGTAGGGATTAGGGAAATATCCCACCTTATGATGTTTGATTTTATCATTTCTTAGGATCATGAGAGCACATGACAAATATATGACAATGATACTAGATGGAGATAGTTCCTTTTTTGTTTTTTTTACTTTTGATACATGTATTATACTGGATGCCTATTTCCATGTATTTCCTACCATTCTGTATAGAGACATGATGTAATCATCATATTTTACATGAATGTTTTTTGGTTTTATTATTATTTCAGTCCTCTAGATGTTATATTATGTCTTGATTTATATTATTATTCCACTGTTTTATCTACTTATGATACCGCTATGTTATTCTAATCATTAGTGTATAGTCTCACCACTATACCATCATAGATTCTCTCTACTAGTCAGTAACCTCTAGTATATAGAGAGACACACTTAAGGCCATGTGACCCACTAGATCAGGTCACTATTTAGTGTCTCCCTAGTGGGGAGGTTACACATAAGTATGTTTGGCATAGTTTTTTCCCTTTGCAGACATGGACACCCTTATCTATTGATTTTTGAGATCTTGTTGTGTCTTAAGAGATTAAACAAAGAAAAGACAAAAATAATTTGAATTTTATAGGTGTGGGTTTTTCCTAGAACTACTCCACATTAACATTCACCAAAAGCTTCTCCCATAACTTACTTAGATGTTCAAGGATTGGAAACTTATAGTCTAAACCAAGTCTTACAACTAAGTCATAATCCTTATATAATGGACCAAAAATAACAAGATCCATATACTATTGATTGAGCGACCATTGAGTGGTCATGACCAAAGTGTTAAAGAAATAATTTATCACTAATTTAGAGATTAATAAGTGGTTATAATAGAATTTAAATAGCTTGATCTACTGCTTAACCCATGATTAAAGAGTTGAATACCCCAAAAAAATGTTTTATATTTTGATGGAGGTTTTAAGGAAGTTTAAATTATTTAGTCTTCAACTCCTTATGAAGATAATAAACATGAAATACTTACATATATGGGTTAATAGGTCTTCCCTTACTTAGCCAAATCTCAAAACCATCCTGGTTGATAAGGGTCTTAGTCCCTATAGCTTGAACATGCTCATAATGATACCTTATTTTCTGATCTAGCTATGAAAGTTGTTGATAACCTACACGACCAATTCGAATGAGAGTGGAGAATCAACATGATTTATACATAAAGTATAGTACCATCATGTCGAATGAGTGTTATAAGTGAATCAGAGTGGTTATTGATATATGATAAAAATATCACTGCAACCTTATCACTCTAAAAATTTCTAATTCTAGGCTAAAGAGATGAATACTGATAAGAATATTTAATTTTCCACCTTTTTTTAGAAGAAATAAGAAATATAATGTCACCATTCAATCTTATTATTGAGGATTTTCCAACCCAAATTCATAATCACTACAAAGTTCAAATCCCTAAAATGTCTGATTCTAAGTCCACCTTCCTTGTGAGTATTACAAGCATTATCCCAAGAGACTATAATTAATTTCATACTATCAGTATTCGCATGCTAGAAATATTTTTCTATCCAACTTTCTACCTCCTTAACTATATTACCTTAGTAGGCCACTAGTACACAACAAAACTATGTACATGTAGACTTCCCACAATTGAGTTCACCAATTACACTCTACCATCCATTGAGAGAGTTTTTACGCACCTATTATCTTTTTCACATATGAATTAAACTTCATTCTATATAGTATAAATTCATAGAACACCCTTAAATATTTTACATATCATTTTTCCTTCATTCATATTAATAAAAAATGGTTACTAATGTTCCTCTTATCAGTTTTTTTAGTTATATGCAGTTATTCTTAAATACTTTTCTTTTCTTAATCAAGTAACTTCATGTAACTAGTATGTTTCCTTAGAGGTTCTCTAGCTATATTCGAACCTGATTTCCTAGCAGTTTTTGCTGGGGGGTGCCAGATGTTGGTTTAAGTAGATTCTTATCCCAAGTAGTATCCAGATTGTTTCTACCTTAAGTTAGATTTAAGATTTCTATTTTCCTTTTTTTTATTTGAAAGTAATTCAATTTCACTTATGTTTATTTTATTTTATTTATGATATAACTTTTCAATTTCATCCATTCTACCATATTGGGGTTCAATATGCTATTTATCCACTTATTCGATCTTAGTACCACTCTACAATAAGACAAATAAGATATGTTAAAAATCCAAGAAGAAGTTGTATCCATATTACTTTATTATTTCATCCTTTGGACTAGTTCTATCTATGTTTGTTATTTGTTTATCTATTTAGTTACTTCACTAGTCTTAGCTAGCTAAGGGAAAATGTTTTATGAATACATGTCTTCCTTTTTCATCCAAAGGGTAAAATTTGTGTCAATCACTCTCATTCATGCCTTTCTAATTTTGTATTTCAAGTTTTTGATAGTCCCTCACCCTATCTAATGGGAAAAATAAGGTATTCAGCTAGTCAGGAAAGTAGAGAGACTACCTTTTCTTACCTACAAATAAGGGATAAATAGGGGTAATTCTCCTTAAAAAAGTGAAAGAAAAGGTTGTCAACAAGACATTGGTTTTTCTAAAATGGTATTTCATACTAGTCATTTACTAGTATAGTATTTCCCATGTTATCGGTTCAACGTAAGAGATAAAATAGTCCTAAAGGAAGGGAAGGTGGATTTCACTGATCATTCATACTTTACTTTACAATTTTACTTTTATAGAGAGTGGAAATTTTAAAAACCTTATTTCACTATCATTAAGGGAATGATAAATACTTTGAGTCATGTCTTAATGTGAGTTAGATTTAAACGACTTAGATAGTTGAGAGTTATAAACAGAAGAGGGAGGTTACTAACCAACTAAAGCACCCCTAAACTATCTAACCCATGGATCTATAAAGAAAATGGAGATTTATAAATTCTTTTATCCTACTAATATAAAGGCGGTAAAAAATATTTCCACTCTTATTACTCAATCTAATTCAATCCAATTATGATTAAATGTTATCTATCCGGCTTGGTGTACCTACTAGAGGTATTCAATACAATACTCATACAAAATGTTTAGTTAAAAATTAAGATAATAATGGATCTCAGCTAACTCTATCTCGATTTCCCTCCCTAGTTGGTTAGAATAAGAACCATATCTAATAGAGCGGTGTAAGGTTTGGAGGACCTAATTTAGATGTTGAACTTGGGATGCTTTCCATTTGGTCACTTCGTTCACTCCCCTTAACAAGGTTTCTTAATCTATTTTCAAGAAAGGGACTTGTCTTGTATTAAATTATGAAGCCAAATCCATATAAAAAAAACAAGGTACATGTTCCATATGGGTTTTAATTTATCTAAAAATAAAGAACTACTCAAACACGCTTCTCCTAAGGGTAAAAAAACAAAACAACAAGAAATAACTTAGCCACTGGTCTTCTCTGAAAGATAAATAATAAGATCATATCCTATATTAGACTTATTAACTAGAGGTTCTTCTTTAGTCTACACCTTTTCCCCTTCATAAATAGTTGGTTGGTGAATCATGAATGAAGCGACAAAAGGTATAATCTTCTATGTTGAGTTGCTAACTATTTTTTCCAATCTAATAGGTCTAAGACAACTTCCTCTAAAAAGATAGGAATTAGGTATTAAACAAGGGATCTAATGAAATCATTCCACTCGGGAACCATTCTCCAGGAAAATCAAAAAATGAAGTAGAAACAACTAGATGTGTGTAGTGTACGCTTCTTGCTATACTCGCACAATATAAATGTTTCTCAATATTACTTCAATAGGTATTTATGCACTCCACATATTCAAAAGGCTTGGGAAGATAGATCGATTATTATTAAAAAAAGAATTAATTGAAGGGATCACCATGAGGGATTAATTAATAATTTCACCAACTATCACTCCTCAAAGTGGATGGAATGTGGTATAATGGGGATAAGTTGCTTGGGGTATATTGATCTCCTTTACCAACCGAACTAGAAAATATTTACCTCTATAAGTAAGGGTGTGGTAATCCCTGACCTAGGGAATGAAATGAGTTATTTACAGAAACATAGTGGGATGAAATCCTTAAAAAAGTATCTTTTATTGTTTTATAGACAATCCCTTCATATGATCTATCATAAAATGTACACATGTATTAATCAAACACCCCATAATACTCTATTTTTAACAAATCATTTTTCCATGATCACCTTCCTACAGAGTGGGGGCAAAGTATACATATTCTAAAGGAAGAAATATCCATTAAAACAAGTAAAAACTATCAACTGGGATTGGGTAAGGAAGGTAGTTCATTTAGTTGGATGTATTTACTTCCAATACTTGGAAATGTTATGGTTCATGGGTTTAATGATCCAAGGGGAGAATCAACTAGTAGCATATGATACCCATTTCCAATACGAATAAGTGGACTGGAAGAATGGGAAAACCACAACCTTCTTTTTGAGTATTTAGCCATCAATTAAACTAGAATGTTCTATGGATTGAGTTTCCATTTCACACTTAGGGAAGGTTTTGGATGAGAGGAAGGTGAACTAACACTAGTGGTTGGGGACTGAGTGCCATCCCAATCAACCCTTGTCAGTTATTGGGAGAAAAATGCATACTTGGACACTCTTCGGACTTGGGGAGCTGTGGTAGTTCTAAAAATTGTACTGTTGGGAGTACTTGACAATTCAATAGTTGTACCCATTTATTATTATACTCTAATTGTCCTATAATACCACACAACATCTGAACACTAAAGTCATCATATGATATTTGTTCCCATAGGACACGTAATTCATCCATCCCCACTACTAGAGAAGAGTACTAAGAACTAAAAGGCAGATTTCTAACAAGATGCGACCATCCATTTCTATAGTAATTTGAAACTGTGTTTTGAGTTTCATTTTTGAACAACTTTCATGATATTTGAATTACCCAAAAATCATCAGGTGATTCTGACCTTTCAGTTCCCATTACAGTCTAGCACGAATATGATAATAAAAGTACCCCGCCATCATTGCACATGTCCTAGATGAATAGTGTGGTGACATCAAGGAGTTATAAACCCCACACTTTAAGGAAATAAAACTCATAAGATCAACCAATTCTATAGGTTTTGAACAAGAATCTAGTAGGTGACCCCCATGGTACTCTACTCTCATAGAATTTCTCGATCAACTTATCTAGTACCACACTTGTCTATTTTTCCGCCATTCAATTACCATCATGACTATTCAATATTGAAGGTAGTTTATTGGAGACAAGATGAAATTTACCCCCTTGGGTACATATATAATTGTGATTACTGCACTCATTTCACTTTTGGGTTGTTGGGAACCCTGGGTGTGGTGAATTGGGAATGGTCAAATCAATGAGAGATTGACCCACCCATCTTTTATTGTAATAGAAGAAATGACTATGATCTAGAATGTAGTATCTATAAAAGGAAGATAATCTAGGAGTAATAAAAAGTCTTTTCTTATATGGAAATAAAATACATAGATAGTTCTTTGTATAATATAGGTAGTAGACTAGTGATTTCCATCAATGTTAGAAGATTGAATCCAAAGGGAGTTCGTATGATAAGAATTAGAGTTAGGGCAGGGAGATCCCCAAAGTAAGTGGATTGAATGGGATGAATTCACATTCTATTACATAAATAATCATAAAGTAGGGAAAAATATTTGAGTTTTTAGTCAGACTTGGCCCAGATTGGCTAGAAGCTGAAGTCCTATCAAAGGGATTCTATAGGATTTGTACAGGATCCAATCTCTAGTATAAGAAGAGTTAGGCATTTTCTCCTAGTATATAAATGTACTAGGATTATTAAAGGTCATTATATTGCCAAGAGATGACCATGGTGCATGAGACTATATAAATGATAAAAACCTACCAGATTTATTGAACTGTTGCACTAGAGTCTCAGTACTCTACTCTATATAGTACAGATTCTAGACCAATCTGGAATATTTGGACCTCGCTTTGAGCTGATGACATAGACTTCACCTGTAGTCACTAATTTTATTCACTCTATATACTTGTAGTTGGAATTATTTGTTTTTCAATTGAGAAACCTGAACACCACCAAGTGGAATTGGTATGTTTCTTTACTAAGGTCATGGGAAGGGAGTTTCCCAACCCAATCATTTCTTGTTACTCACTGACCATGAAATGAATTTATTCATCCTTTGTAACTTGTGGAATTTGTTAACCGACCTACTTAGGAACAATAATGATATTTCATTCGTTCTATACTAATATCTTTTTGAGAACATAATTTAGGGTGTTGATGATGTTATATATGATTATAGGTGCTATTTTACTATTAGGGTCACTAATGAAATAAATCCCATACTTTGGTGAACTCCTTTTTAAAGGTGGTCTGACTTTTCTTACTCATTTTCATTGGATCAAACTGAAACACACACACACAAAAATATATAATTATTGTTAATTATTCCCTTTTTATAATCTCTAAAATTGACCAAAAAGAGAATGCTTGTTTACTTTCTTTATTCCTTCATTCTATCTTCTTTAAAAATATTATTTTTCTTCCTCAAAAAAAGTTTTTTGACTTAAGATAATCATCCTTACTACTACGAATCATGAAATTAGATATCCACAACTTTTGAATAAGTAATTACAAGGATAGATCATGATGATAATTTCTATGATGTTTTGTATAAGGAATTTTATTCTTTAATCACTTAAGATTCCCTAATCAGTTTACATTTCTACTCACTTTTTTATTCCTAGCCTCGAGATAATCTGGTAAAATGGTAGGACTATTAAGAAGACTACTAACATTCTATGAACAAAAAAGATGAAATTAAAGTCTTAAAAGAGAAGTTTTTAATATGAATCCTATAAAATGATTCATTTAGTCACTTGAAATGATCATATATTAATCATTCCTCATATTTTATAGATATAGATTTTTGGGAACTTTCACTGATTTGATATCGATTTGATAACTTGAATTGTAAGGGATTCATGATATTCCATCAATATGATCTGATATTGAATGAGAAATAACTATAATTTTATTTTATTCTCTTTCAATCTACTGTGGTTTTTCCAAACATGAGAAATTAATGAAAACACAAGAATGTGAAACTAACACTTTGACCTGATAGGTTCACTTCTAGCTCTGGTAGTAGGCCGTTGAATCATCTATTCATTTCAAGTAGTGTTTTCAATATCATTTCTGATGAATCCATCCCTGATGGTAACTTTACATTGAGAGTAATGAAATTTTTTCTAGTGATTATTCTTGATATGATCTATAGTATTTAGGAGGATCACAGAGGTTGTGTATCAAACTATTGAGAAAGATATAATACAACTATTAGGGTAGAGTACTCAGATTCTTGATATTCCAACCCCATATGTCTCTATGAAATATCGTAAAAAGAATTTAGGAGGGGAAAAAAATTATTTAAATATAGGATATTTAGTATAAGAATTGAATTTATTGAAGAAACATTTATTTAAAATAGGTTGATAGTTAGCCGAGAAAGAATCCTTAGAGGGGGATGATAGTCCTAAATTTTATTCTTCACAAGATGACATGTCAAATTGATCTAAACACTTTATAAATATTTCATTGTGTGGCCAGTTTGGGCAGAGGACGAGTATATAATAGAGGTTTAATATGGAATGAAATTTCCAAATCACATAGATAGGGATATTGTGACATCAAAAAGAGATGATGTTTTTTTCATGTCTCAACATTGACTAAGATGGACTAGAAACATCAATCAGAGATCTTGTTACCCTCTACAACCACTTCATAAAGATCCCCCATGAAAGAGATGAGACCTTTATACTTCCTATAAATGAGATTTTTTTATTTCCCTTACAATCCACCTTTCATCCCTTCAATTGATCACTTCCGGCATTTTTGAATTCATGAACCTGAAATAAAGGTGAGTGATATATGAAATTTTATATATCAAGTCTTGCATATTATCTGATGATCATAAGGCATATAATTTATTCTATAACATTCTATGGGTTATTGAGGTTCGAATCCTATCCCCACCTCATCACTTGAGATGCAGGGGTCACTCACCCCTTTGAGTCTTTTATTATATAATAACTCAATAGTTGAGAGATGCACCATTAAGTAATCCATCCTACTACATGGAACCCACCTTTAGTGGACTAGTCCCTAGGTGGGAACAACTTTCAAATTTTACGAGTTTTTTATAGTTAATATGGGAACCTATCTAAAATCTATAAAACAAGAATACGATGGGTATTAGAATGGAATTTCAGTGGGGTCAGAAAAAATCAATGGAGTTGTGGGGTTAGCGATCAAAGAGTAGCTAGAAATAATTGCACTAGAATACATGTTTGAGGTGGTCTATGGGGCGGGGGGACTCTAATTTGATGTCATTGATGGTGGAATGACTCAAATATATTTTTCCATGTATGATGGAAATGGATTTGGTGGGATCTCTCTAGTTCTGTAGTTCATATCCAATAAGAGTGTAATGGGAATGGGGTATGATACACATTCCATTAGTTCCCCTTTGAAATTGGGGGGGGGGGGGTCACTTCTCATTTTTATTTCTCAAATGAGTTGGCCATCCATCATCTATCCCCTAACACTAATCATGGAGAAACCTCATGTTTGGTTATGGACAAGTGATGATGGACATATCCACTAGAATAATCCTTGAACCATAGATAGGCATTGGAAAGTAGGGGGCAGAAAAATAGGGGAATGTATGTGCTTGGTTCAATAATAGTGATATCGATCATGGTTAATGGACTACACGACTATCATGGGGAAGCATTTGAGATTATTTGAGTAAAGTTATAAGGGGAAAGGTTAGAATTTTTTAGAATGAGGGTGGGATGATTCCATTATACTGCCCTTCAGTGAACAATCCCATAATCATTGATGGTGCTAAAATGATGGATTGGTTTCATTATTCATTTTTCCCAGTTGATTTACTAAATAATCGAAGCAATGATTTTGGAAACACCTATTATTTTTGGATCTTTATTCTTTCCTATCTAGGTTATTCTTTATATTAGTCATCAACTGACTTGACCGTTCAATTCCACTTATCAAATAATGCACCGATTCTATTTCATCTCTCAAGTCTTGGGAGACTCATGATGGTAGTACACTATATGGGTTTCAGTTTCTATGGTCAATTGGATTCATTTATTGTTTCATCAATGTTTTCTTAAATGTGAGAACACCAAAATCTATTAAAAATATTGGGGAATGAGGTGGTTGAATTACAAAAGTAGTTGGATTGAGTGACACAATTTTAGTGTGAACTATTTATTACATTTCCCTTTTCTACCCTTGGGGTCTTGGAAAGAGAGTTCATGCTAGTTTTTTTCAATGTACATATGGTATTGGGGGGATGGAAAAAGTAATTCCATTTTTTCATTTTTGTTGCTATTAGGGGCTTTATAATTAAATAGTCTGACTCGGTTCTTGGGAATTTGAAACTATAAAATCACTCTAACTGTATATCTAAAGTGGTGTTGGGGAATATATTTATCGATGTTCACTCCCATGTTGACTCAAATGGAGGATTTGTTTGTAACTCAAGTTTTGGGTGTTTGTAATGACCTGCTAGCTAAATCAAATCATTCCCCACTTGATCCAATATAAATAATCCATATACCCAAAATTTATTGTGGTTCTCTTTCTAGTTGTTTCATGGATGGAATCATGAGATTCAACCTCTGAGAATAGAATGAATGTCTTGGTATTTTCAAAAGAAATAGATAGAGTGGAATTGAAATGGTGTTATCGCTACTCACTTAGTACGATCTTAGGTATCTCAAAATTGAATTGGAGTCCTTGGGACCATCCAACCAATATGCCAATAAGGATGAAGAATAATATTGACTTTTTAATAGTGGGGCCAGGTCATTTCAAGCCCCAATGTTCACTAATAAGGACCTATGAAGACTAGGATATCCCTAGCCAGAATACTCACCAGATAAGGTTTATGTGGAATATATACTTTCCAAGAATGTATTTATGATGATTATACTTGAAATTATTGGCATTTACATATCAATTTGAGTATCTATCTTTCATAGGATTTAGGGTTCAAAAGTTACCAAATCAGAATTTTATTTTTTTCTCAATTTGACTTCATTGAAACATATGATTATGTTATACACCTATATTGTTGTATGAGGTGTATATAAAACCCCCTTGACATGTAATATCATGAATATATTTATAATCATGATATTTTATGTTTCATTTAATGATATTTTTTCATGGGTATTACATTTCAAATTTACTAATGTGGTAAAGATTTTATGGTACAATCTCATTATTTATCGGGATTGTTTTTGATTATGTTTCAAAAGATAGAATCTTATGACCCATATCTCAAGAAACAAATGAATTTTATTATAATCTTTTTATATTTTGAGATTAAATGTTTTTCAATAAGATTACTCAATTTATGTTATCTAGAGTTCAAAAGAGTATTTTTAATAAAAAAATTCTCTATTTCTCTCTTCTGTCAAAAAATCATTTTTCTTCCAAAACCATGATTTCTAAAAAATGATTCAAAAAATGTTTTAAAATTATCAAAATGATTTAAAAACTGTTTTATTTTTTAAAATAAAATTCAAAGAGAAAAGGATATTTTACTCAAGAAATGTTTTAAATGATTCTTAAATATCCCTTTATATTTTTTCAAGTACATTTTCAAAGAAAAGGATTTAAAAAATGTTTTATGTTTTAAAAAGGGATTTTTCAATGAAAAGTTACCATCTTTAAGAAAAATTCCAATTTATTTGTCTTTAAAAAGAATTTTCCATCCAAGATTAAATCCATTGATATAAATTATGATTTACTAGAGACATAAAATTAGGATAACATTCATATTAATTTATGATGATAAGATTTTTATGAAACCCCATACCAAAATGCATATGAAACCCATTTTTTCCACTTGTTATGCTTTGACAGTATGAAGAAATGATGAAATTATTATGAATCCTTTCTATTTTCCACAGGTTATGATATGATAAATTTTTTATGAAACTTTAATCATTTCCATGGGTTATGTTATGATGAAATGATGAAATTATTATAAAACCCGTTTCTTTTCCATGGGTTCTGTTATGGTAGAATGTTTTATGAAACCCATTTCATTTCATGGGTTCAGATATGATAAATATTATATGATCTTGTGGCACATAAATGTATGAATTATGTAATGGGTGGTACCTATACCTCCCTCTAATTCATTGGGTAAAGATTAATGTTTCATGATCTCAAAGGGTACACAAGAGGTTATCTCAAACCTAAAAGAAGAGGGTATACAGGAGGTTATCATAAGACTGAAAAAAGAGGGTAAATAGGAGGTTATTCCAATAAAAAATTGGAGGGTACAAGGGAGGTTATCTTATGTAAAAAATAAGAGGACTCATGGGAGGTTGTCTCAATCTTGAAGAAGGTATACAGGTGAGTATCACAGGCTTAAAATGTTATGAATTTTTTGGTAGATAACCAGCACATAAGTTTTTCTATGATTATGCGTATTAAAAAAATTCTATGTCTCATGAAGATGTTATTATCTCATGGTTCATGTTCTTTTATTTCATTATGATTCATGTCTTATGAACTACCAATCTTTATTCCATGACTCAAGATTATGATCATTGATTTGTAGGGTATGGTTTTAAAATGATATGATCATGTTCTCATACCCTTATTCTAATGTTATTATTATATATATATATACATTTAATGGGAATGTAAGCTCACTATTTATTATGTTTCTTTTTCCCTAGGTAGTAAAGAATGGTTTTTAAGTATGAGTGATAAATGGGAAGATCTTTATGGGATAAATTAAATATATTTCATGAATTAAGAAGATTAACTTCCATGTTTCTAATGGAACTAAAATATTATGTTCATCAGGTGTATGTTTGTGAAATTTAATGAATATTTATCTAAAAAGATATAACATCCATGTATGAGAATCCTGGTTCGCAATAGTTTGTATCATAGAAAACTTTTAGTTAGACTTTGGAAAATAGAATGAGAAAAATTTAGTGATATCCCTAGGTATATTTATAAGTATATTTCTAGGGATGTATCTATGGATAAGTCTAGGGATAATTCATAGTATAGTAAAATTTCACAAACCATCCCAGATTCCTTGGTAATCTAGTACCTGATCCGGTACTAACATACTGCAAAGGGAGTTCTCGATCCCCATGTGTCTGTGAATAGAACCTAGTTCCATTCAAGAATAAAGAGGTAATTATTTTTTTTCCAAAAAATAGTATAATTTAAACCAGATAAAAGTTGGTACAACAATACTCCTTAGGGATAAATTACCAATGTAACACCCCAAGCTTCCATGGTACGCTTCTCTTTGAATAATACAGTAGCGTGTGTTGTATGCAACTTTGAGTTCTAACACACACCACAACCAATCAAACTAGCCATTATGAATAGTAATACCCACTTTTTGAAATTTTATAAATTGTATCTTTCAAAATGGACTTCATTTTTGGATTCGGAATATCAAAATTAGCTTAGGGTGAATTTTTGGTATTTTTATGAAATCATTCAATTTTTGATGAATAGTGAAAAACACTGAGTTACAGTTTAAAACTGAATTTTTATTTCAATAATTATTTATTTTATTTAAATTTAATTAAGGTCAAAATAGATATATAATATCTACCCTCTCCACGAACGTGATGAGATTCATTCCCCATCGTATCCTTTCAAGTGTAATTCTCATTTGATGATTAAAAATAATGTTTAAGGACTTGATATCATTCTGTATATGAATAATATACAACCTAACCATAACAAACACGACTTATGTAACAAAACATATAAAAGAAAATGAGTAAGTTAACACCTGAAACGATGATAATACTAAGATATTATTAACAAAGAAATGTTAAAAGATCATATATGATATCATATTAATGTATATGATCCTTGTATAATTCAATAACAATTATTTCACCATTATATCATAGGATAACCTACCCTTGAACAAGGAAAAAGTACAAAGTAAGGGGTTTCTTATCTCACTTTTAATTCTGTGAGATTTCCATTGTTCTCCACTTATTAATTGCATGTGGTGTGTGTACTGCTTATGATTGTATTCGTTGTGTAATATACTTTAATTTATGGATATTTACATCATCATTGTATTATCCTTCTTTCATGGGTTTATGTTTCGTATGTTACCAAATCTACAAGGGAATTTTAAATTTTAATTTCCACTCATTCGACTTTACGCATACTTCATTGATTATTTTACTACAAGATTATGTGTGGAATCACTATTCATTTGATTATGTCATAATTTCCACTTCCCTTTCTATGGATATACTTTTGATACACATAATCACTCCATTGATAAATTCTCAAGTCATCGGTATGAACTTGATAAGAGTAATTTTTACTCAATCTCTATTTGTTGAGTTAAACATCCAATTCATTGGTGTTGTTTTTCCAAGAATATGTGTGAATGTCCTTTGATTGTTTTACACTGAATATCCAATCATATTGAGTGTATTTATATTTTTCACACATAATTATGTCGTGGATTTATCCTTAACATAAGGATATGACCTTTATGAGAGATATCATCTCAATTTACATTCCATTGAGACTCCTTTGTTATACACAAAATCACTTTTATATGGTGTATATAATGTAATTTGACATAGTATATCATGAATCCCTTTATTCTCATGGTATTAAAAAAAATTTATTACCTCAATTATTTGTATTCAAGTGTCTCTCTTTTGGTTAGTAACTCTAACTAAAATATCATTTTAAAATGTTTTAAAGATTTATTATTCTAAATCTTTCTCATTAATGTCCATGTTTCAAAAATGGTTTTAAGGATTTATTTATATGAACATTAAAGTTTTCAAATAAAAATTCCTTTTAAAAGTTTCAAAGTGGTATGAGACACTTTGATTCAAAAATTTATTTTAAATGGCTTCTTGATAAATAGTGTGACTTTTAAATGTTTTCATGAAAAAGGGGGATATTTCTCTCAATAGTTTTATGATTATTTTAATCTATGTCAATATCCTTCATTATTCTCGATTGGGGTTAATCTGATATAATACAATCTTCCATATTGTATCGAATGAGTTATGTTTGATTGTGGATGTGCTATTTTTATACCTTTCATGGTTTGGGGTTAATGTATTGACATTTTGTATGCTAGTTTTAATACGAATGTTTATGTTATGTTTCAAAATTTTCATATAAGGAATGAATTGGACTTAGTAAGTGAAGGGTAGAGCCTGCTATAGCTCCTCAATGCATCAGTAGGTCTCATGAGACAAACTAGTGTTTTGTCACAAGGCCTTGACAAAATCATATTTTTAGTGTTGGCACGGGGTCTTGACTATGTGGTTAAGATAGTATGGAATTATGCATTCCATCATTATGAATGTTGTTATTGATATTTCATGTGGTTATTGAACTAGTATAATATCAATGTGAATAAGTAAATGGAATTATTTCATTTTATCTTTTCCATATTATGCTGAAGTTCAAGTTTAAAGGGCTTTTGTTTTAGTTATACATTGCCTTAAATGTTTATGCTTATTTATGAAAGTTTCCACTATATTGTTATCATTACTGAGTATCTGAGCTCACCCCTTTCAATGTTTTATTTTTCCCAGTATGTGAAGAAGTAATTTATGAATGTCATGTAGGGATAATATGAGGGGATACCCAGAAAAGATGTTGTTGTAGTTTTTTTTACTTTATGATGTAATATAAGACTTATGAATATATCTAGTGTTTCCAAGAGTACTACACTAATCAGTATTTCAAGACTTGATCTTTTGTGATCATTCCAATTTTATGTAATAATGCACCGACTCTGGGTAACTAAGGTTGGGGAATTACAACCAAAATAAAAATAGATAACATAATACCCAAGTAGATAGATAAAAAACATAGTGAAACATCAACCCCAACTTCTATCAAAAGTCTCAAAACACTTTGTAACTCGTGGAAATTTTCTCTACTAGTCACCATCAACAATATAAAGTCCAAAGAGTCAAGAAAATATACAATCGACAAGTGGTTATTTTTATTTTCTTGGAACTGGAATAAGGAAATCTATAGACACCTGAGGTCAAAGGTAGTGTGTGAGCTATAAATACCATGAAGGTCTCAACAAGTGTTACACTATAGATTCCTTAATAATAAAATATTCACGGTTTCAATTTAAATATAACAGGGAATAGAATAACATATAATTTATCATATTTAAAACAAAAAATTATTTCTTTTCAATGGATGAAAAACATTTTATACAGGGATTAAATAAACATTTTATATAAAATTATTTATATAAATAATTTGGCATCATTATAAAATTTCTAAAAGATAGAATATATAATAAAATCATACACAATAATAACCATGGTAATCTTCCATGAAGTATATTAGTTTATAGATACAGTATCCTCACAATTCTCAAATTAGTTATCACTACTAATAATGTGTGCACACATCCCTCAGGCCTAGGCCAAATATGAATCATCAACACCCCATCAAGTATAATCATACTGAATGAGGTTTTTTTGGAGATGCCATCATCAATATATTTCTAGGGGACCAAGATAAAAGTTTGATTATACCAAATAACCTACTAAAAACCTAGGCTCTATGGATAACCACATTTTTATTACATGTCTTTTTAATAAATCCTCAATAAAATATTACATTAATAAAATCTAAGGATCTTATTAGGTTTAGTTTCTTGGAAATTAGGTACATATTACATGAATTAAATATGGATAACATAAATATAAACATTATTCTAATCTAATTTCTATAAATTTTAATATGTTCTTTTTAGTTTACTCTTACTATATCTCATATCTCTAGTACATACATCTAAGAAAGGGGTGATCATAAACCCTAACATTGGAATAAACAAAGGAAACACTTAGCATGTGAGAAAGTGGCATATGAATAAGACATGAACAAATGAATATGAGGCATAAAATAAAATTAATAAATTGAATAATAACATGAAATTGTGTCTAGATCATAAGAATAAGATATTCATAATAATATAACCAAGTTTTATCACTAATGCGCTATAAATCGTAATTACCTAGGTTATTCACCAAGGTATTGTAAGAATGTCATATCTAGAGATTAATTATTTACCTAATAAACTATAGTGATATCAGGGGGCACCATTAATATGTTTTAAATCATTTGATACGTATTTATCATAAAGGAACTCATTTTATCAATAACCCATGGAAATAAATAACAGGTTTCATATAAAAATTAGTGCATTTAAAGTTCATAAAAGTCTTGATAAAGACATAATTTTAACCCATGAAAAGGGAATATGGGTTTTATATATGTATATACTATAGTAAATAAGATACTTTTACATCTAGGTTAATTACCATGGAAATATAAGTTTTTTGGGTATTCAAAATATGAAAATATTTTATGAAAAGAGAAAAATTCATGAAATGATTTTGGCAGCATAATGATATACAAAATGGATTATGGGAAAATCATAAGGAGAAACATTTGAGGTATCCCATTGGTAAAACATAATTTTTTATGAAAAGGGTAAAAAATATAATGAATAAAAAGAAAGAAATTGGACACTTATAAGAAACATAATAAGGAAATACTGGGATGAAAAAGGAGAGGAGGAGGATTCCCTTACTAAAATTTGTTTTTATAACAATATACATTGTGGCATATGGAAATGGACTAATGGGAGGGAACTAAGGTATCCCATTGATAAAAATTAAATTAGGAATTATAGGGAAGATCTAAAGTTCATGTAAATAAAGTATCTTGACAATTATAATATTCACAAAAAAAGTACATGAAAGGGAAATAATAGGAGGAGAATTCCATTACTAAATTCCGACATCATAATGATATACATTGTGGCTTATATAAATGGAATAATGGGATAGAACTAAGGTATACCATTGATAAAAAATAACTTTTTAAGTAGAGAAAACATCAAAAGTTCATATAAATGAATAATATTTTACATTTATGAGACTCATAAAGGAGGAGCACTTGAATGAAAAAGGAAAGGAGGATGATTCCTTTTCCTTGAAGAATTTCTTCCTAAATCAAGGAGGGGGAAAACCTAGTACCTTTGAGACACCTTGTAGAACTTTGGATGGAATATTTTTGAGGTTAAAATAATATAAATTTTTGGTTCTAAAATTTAGAGTGGAGAGTTGGGTTGTGAATGTGGTATTTATACTTGTGGAGGGGTGTCTTTAAGTGAATAAAAAATGATAATTTTGTATTTAAGGATAACCACTATTGGGTTTTAATAATTAAAATGATTTTGGTTGTAAATTAATGTTTTGAATTATGGTTTAATTTTTTAAAAATAGGAATCACCCATTTAATGTTGTAGTTTTTTGGTACTTTAAGCTATTTCCTTCTAAATTTAACCCACTCAAATATTTTACCTATACCACAGTACCTCTTCTTTCACCATGGAAATTTTTTTATTTTAAAAAAATTGAAATTATTAACTAATTTTGACCTTATGTTTATAAATGTTCAATTAATTTTACTTAATTAAATTTATTAAATTGGTAAAATCAATTCTAATATGATACGCAAATAACTCATAAAAATAGTTTCTTACAAGGTTAAAATCATGGTTTAAAAAAATGCTAAACATATATTTCTATATGTAACACATTATATAACATGGTGTTCCTTAAATATTTTTTTATTTTAAATATGTATTAATGTTTTTTAAATCTTGTTCATATCCTAATTATATCACAAGAGTTATCGCATTTTGTAAAAATAATATTTTCACTTTTTAACCAAAAAATAAACATTTTATAAAATTACCATAAATTCACCAAAAGCTATTTATTATGTGATGAAATGATAAATGAAACTTATTTTATTAAAATATTAATAAAAATATGATAATATTGGATTTAAAATAAAAATCCTTATTTACTGAAATTTATCCATTTTTATGACATAAATAACTTTATGACCATTATAAAAATCACTTAGGACTTTGATAATTTATATAATCATATTAAATTGTTTTATAAATTTATTTCAAAAAAATAAAATTTATTTTTTTCATATTAAATAATTTAAATGTTAATTAAATATTTATATAGTTTCTATAAAATAATCTCGATGGTCACTTTTTTGGGCCAAAAATAATAATATTGACCAACCGTCTTCTTAATTAGTAGACATAATTCCCAATGAACTTATTGGAAACAATTAATATTGATTAATGGTCATATTTTCTAATAAATATCCTATCATACACTCATAATTACTCATTACCTTGATTAAAAAGTTTCTTACACACCCTTTGACAATGTATATTGTTTTCCTAACACTTATTTTCCATTTTTACGATCATTTTAGAAGGGGTGATATTCTTGGACGATTTTAGGCCTATGGAATTTGTTTTAGTGAATGTAATATTACTTCATTTTTATTTCCATTTTTGTTCCTAGTTATACGGGTCCAAATTTGTGTGTTATGTATGGAGTTATCATGAAATGGAAACGTCTTTTTTACATGATTTTATTATAAAACATATTAAAAATTTTATTAGTAGGCAATAGATCAATTAATAAAGGATGTATATTTTTTGGTTGTTACATTATCCCCCCTTAAAGAAATTGTAACCAATAAATTTTCTTTTATTGATCAGTTCCTTTTATTCAAAATATTAGGGTTTTTTTCATTATTGCTTATATTTAATTAACCCATCAACAAGTATTCCAGAACTATAATATAGAAAGGGTAAAGTATATGGTGGTACTTAATTTCCTAAAAGAGATGATAGAATTGGTATATTGAAATCAAATCACAAAAATTACATGGAAAAATAAAATAGAAGGTGTTCAATTGATTAAACAGTTTATTACATGTGATTTGAATATTTTAAGAACTTTTAAAATCATTCAAAATAGCCTTTCTAATATTATCGATGATTAAATATTTTTTATGTGATAATAATGCTTCAAACGATTTCTTTTCTTCCATATGATAAGTTTCCAATTGAAAAGAAAAAGTTAAAACATTAAATTAATTATCTGTAAATAAATTATAACATTTTTAAAAAAAACCCACCTATTTATATCCCTTGACTAAAGAGAAAAACTTAAATATGAATGAGGATACTTTTAATAAAAAAATCCACTAAAGGGGGTATAATATGATTTTTAAGATGTAAATTCCCATTAACATTAACACATGATAGAACAATCATAAAAGTTTTCCATTGATTAAATCAATTAATTTTGGGATGTGACTTGATAATTTTAGAAAACATCACACATAAACTATAATAACAATAAGACAAATAGACCTTTGAAGTAGTGGTTCTTAATTTTCATAGTGTAGTCCCAATGTATTTCCCTTGTTTTAGAGATTACATGTTCATATCATCATTTTTAACATTAGAATAGGGAATTGACTTGCATAATACCCAATTTCCCCACATCTATGATATAAAACTATTAATAGGTCTTTAGGTTGAACTATTTCCCCTAATTTATCTTCTAATGTGCAAAATTATTGGAAAATCTCCCAAGATGCCTAAAAATAACGCATTGAACTATAGGATGGTCCTGAACCATCTTCCATTTGTTACCCATGTCAAGAAGTTGATTATTTACCTCACTACGATAGTTCTAAGATATATATCCATCTCTTCCAAAATTGTGGAATTTTACACTTCCTTGAAAACAATTTCCCAAATTATTTTTCCAACATTTATTACATGTGGGGAATTGTACATTCTACTTGTTAGGATACTTACCAAAATTATGTTCCAAACTTCTCTTCTCTGTTATGTTTGGAAAATCATATATATTACATTTGTTAATCATAATACATGATAACTCATTTGGAATAAATACAAGATGCCTTACTTCAACTATCCTCATACTGGTAAGTTCATCATTACATTGTCCATTGAAACCCTTGTTTGAATGATTCCTTCTATTTCCTACTATTTTTTCCTAGAGGTAGAAAAACTAAGAGAAAAATTTGGCACTAATGGGAATCCTATAATAAAAATTCTAATGGTATGATTAATATTTTTTTAAATTTCATTATTATATAATGATATAATTTAATCTTAGTAAAAGTGTTACATTATCATTATATCCTTCATAATGGTTTGTAAAATCTTGTGATTAACCAAATCATATCCCCCAATAGTGTTAAACCAAGAGTGAAACAAAGACCATTACTGAAAAACTGTTCTGGATTAAGTCTAGATCAATGCAGTGTTTTTGGGTGTTACCCCTAGGTATATCTTTGCCAGATCTAGATCCACTTTTTTGTATCAAGACAAATATTTATTTTCCTAAAAACCACTTACTTAATAGTTACAAAAATACCATGATGCTTTTCACTATATTTAGACTTATAATTTGGGTTTTTAATAATGTTTTATAATCCTAATTTACAAAAATAACTAAACCTCCATTTAATACCAATTATAGAGACCTTTATTTTTGTTACGTGACTTTTACATAAATCATTTACAAAATATTGCATTAATGAGCTCGAATGATCTTTTTAGGTTTAGTGTCTTGGAAATTAGATACATATTACATGAATTACATAATGATAACATGAAGAAAAAACATTCTTCTAATCTAGTTTCTAGAAATCTTCATAGGTTCTTCCTAGGTTACCCTTAAAACATCTCATATACTGATAATATACATCAAAGGAAGGGGTTATCATAATGCTCATCATGGGGAATAAACAAAGGAAATACTCAATAAGTGAGCAAGAGACATATGAATAAGGAATTATCATATAAAAATGAGGCATATCATAAAATAAAGAACATGAATCATAACATATAAATGTGGATAAAACATAAAAATAGGATATTCAAAATAATTTCACCAAGGATCATCACTAAGGTTTTATAAATCATAATTACCATGGTTATTCACAATGGTATCGTAAGAATGTCTTCTCTAAAGATTAATTACTTACCCAATTAATTGGAGCACTATCAAGGTTCACCATTTATATGTATTAAATCATGTGATCCACATTGAACATAAAGTAAATCATTTTATCAATAACCCATGTAAATAAATAAGGGGTTTCATACAAATATCATAGCATACAAAGTGATTAAAATTATTGATAAAAATATAAATTTTCACCCATGAAATTGGAATATGGGTTTCATATATGTATATCCTAAAATCAGTAAGATATTTTTACATATATATTAACAAAATTTAAATATAATAGGTTTGGGTATTCACAATATGAAAAATATTTCATGAAAAAGAGAAAAATTCATGAAACGATTTTGACAGTATAACGATATACAAAATGGATTATGGAAAAAACATAACAAGAGATATTAGAGGTCTACCATTTGTAAAAAAACTATTTTGGATGTGAATTTAAGAAAAAAGGATAAATAATAAAAATAAATAATTTGGACACTTAGAAGACACATAATAAGGACATAATTTAATGAAAAATGAGAGGAGGATGACTCCCTTATTGGATTTCTACAGTATAATGATATACCTTATGGATTAGGAAAGAGAATAATGGGGGGAACTAAGGTATATAATTTATAAAACATAACTTGGTAAGAAAATAGAATATCAAAATTACATGTAAAGAATGTATCTTAAAAAATATAATATACACAAAAAATAAGTACATGAAATGGAAAGAAGAGGTGGAAAATCCCCTTACTAAATTCTGGAACCGTAATGGTATACATTATAGATTATATAAAATGAATAATGGGAGAGAAATATTATCTCCCATCTATAAAAATTTACTTGATACGTAGATTAAACATCTAAAGTTCCTAAAAATTAAGAATCATTGACATTTAAAAGACTTACAAAAGAGTAGTACTTTAATGAAAATTTAGAGGAGAATTTATTTACCTTGAATAATTTCTTCCTAAATCCTAGAGGGGGAAACCATAGGACCTTGGAGACACCTTGGGTAACCTTATATGGGATATTGTTTTTGGGTAAAAGGGAATAAATTTGTGGATTATTAATTTTTATTAGAGAGTGGAGGTAGGTAGGGAGTATTTATACCCGAGGAGGGGTGGCTTTAAGTGAATAAAAATATTATTTTGTATTTAAGGAAAACCACTTTTTGGGGGAATTAATTAAAAAAATTCTGGTTGTCAATTAATGTTTTAAAATATGTTTTAGGTCATTAAAAATATCAACCACCCATTAATTTTTTTATTTTTTAGTTATTTTAAGAATTTACCTTTTAACTTTAAACCGTTACATTATTTTACATATACCTTGATAACTCTTCTTCTACCAAGGTAAAATATTTATGTATAAAAATTAAAGTTGACTTATTACATATTTTATGTATTTTGATTACAATTTTTAAATCCATTTTACTTAATTAAATTTATAAAATTGGTAAAAATTAATTCTAATATGATACATGTATAACTCATAAAAGAGTTTTTAAGGTTTAAATCATGGTTTTAAAAAAAATTCAAATCATGTGTTTCTAAATTTTACACATTACATACCATGTTATTATTTAAATATTTTTTTATTATTAATATTTATTTATAAAATTTAAATCTTATTTATATCATAATTATATCATAATATTTATCATATTTTGTAAAAAAGAGTATGTTAAATTTATAAAATGAACATAAATTCACCCAAAGATAATTATGATGTGTTGAAATGAAAAAAGAAAATTATTTTATCAAAATATTACTATAAATATGATAATGTTAGATTTAAAAAAACCCTTATTTATTTAATTTTAATTGTTTTTTTGACATAAGGAACTTTTTGACCACTATAAAAATTACTTAAGACTTTTCTAATTTATATTATCATCAAAAAGTTTTTTATAAGATAATTTCAAGAAAATAGAATTTATTTTATCATATTAAATACTTTTAATGGAAATTGAATATTTATATAGTGTTTATAAAATAATCTTGATGGCCACTTTATTGCGCCAACAATAATAATATTGAACATCCGTCTTCTTAATCAAATGTTTTAACTTCCATCGGACATATTGGCCAATATTCCTCATGAATAATGGTTATATTTACTTATAAATATCATATCATAATCCCATAATTACTCACTATATTGATTAAAATGTTTCTTCTATATCCTTTTACAATGTATATTGTTTTCCTAACGCTTCTTTTCATTTTTACAATATTTATGGCAGGGGTGATCTTCATGGGAGATTTTAATCCAATGGAGTTTGATATATCTAATGTAATATTATTTAATGTTTATATCCCATTGTTGTTCTAAGTTTTATTGGTATGAATTTATGCATAATGTGTGTAGTTATGATGAAATTCAAGTCTTTTTAAGTGATTTTATTGTAAAACATATTATTTTTTAGGAATAGAGATATCCATTAAGAAAGGAAGTAATTGTTTTGTGTTGTTATAACTCATATGTGCTAAATATATTAATAAATACTCTTCTAATCAGCTCATTTCAAATCAATCATTATTTAAAATCCAATTTCCCATTTTTTAGTTTCAATATACTAATTCAATTTCAAAACCAAAACATATGTTTTTAATCATTTTATAAATTTTCAATCGAAAACTAATCTTGGGTTTTCTTAATATAAATTTGAGAAATTTTCTTATAAAAAATATTAAATAATTTTGACAATTCCATCATCAAATAATTTTCTAAAAAATCTATCCATCATTCTAAAAATTCATCATAAAATTTCTATTCCATTAGAATTGGGGGGTATTCTCAAAATCCATTCTATTTAGAATTTCGTATTCAAATATTTCTAAATAAATGTTTTATAAATAAATTTAAATTTATTTCAAACAAATAAATCAAATCAAGGTTTCAATTACATGGAAAATATCAAAAGGGACTACCTACATATAATCACAGAATCAAACAATCAACACCCAGAATGGGAATACCAACAACGATCGAAGGTGAAAAATATATAATAATTAAATCTAGAATCAATATTCATAAATAAATGGATTAGATCCAATGAAATTTATTTTAGATCCATCTAGAATTGGATGATCTAACACTATCTATGGAGGAGAGACATGAATATTGGAAGATAACACACAAGATCAGATAAACTTATTAGAGAGGGATTATATATTATATAGAAACATTTATTCACAAAAGGAGAAAGTTAGAGGATAAAGAATCACCTATCGAGAGCCTTTAAGGATGAAAAATCATTTTAGAGATGAATGGAAAGATTAAAGTTCTTATATGGGGGGTTCAATAATTTTAATTAAATTTTTAGAGGAATTAAAAATCATGAACATGATTTATTGTGTAGGACCACATGATTTAAAAAACCAAACAACCTGACCATGCACCCATATTATAATTCTATTTGGGGTACATGGTTTGACCACCTGGTTAAACTAAACATGTACCAACTGTGTGTTACCCACTATCTATGGGGTTAATAGTTTGGAAGGTTGGGTGCATGGTTAGAAAATTCATGCACCCTAACAGTACGCCCCATTCAAGTGGATATCAACAAAGAACATAGTTTTCTAGTCCAAATGACACAATTTTAATGAACCATGCACCGATTGTGAACATTCCAAAAGGATCCCAAAATTCTCTAAATTCCACTTGAAACATCCCAAAACTAAACCAAACCAAAAAAAATATAAAAAAGATTCCTGGAATACCTGAAAACAAGTAATGAAGTGCTACAAAGGTGAAACTCTCAAGAACACCTCATTTCGTACTAAAATATCTATAGATCATTGAAAATGATCATTATAAGATTCATACAAGCTCTGAGAAATCACCATTTTTTTTATTAATCAACTGAATTTTAATCGTTTTCTCTTCGACCAAACATGGTATAACCAAGGAATATTCCCCAATCTATGACAAAAAAATGGAGATTTTAAAAAAGTGTCTATACAAGGCCTAAAAGGGATACATGTGAATGCATGACTGGTAACTATTTTTATAGGAAAACTATAACAGTCCCAAGCGGCTAAACCAAGCTCCACCAATGTCAAGGATGAATGAAAGGAGTATGTATTCCAAAATTTGTATAGTTTGTTCTCTTTGGACATTTTTATACAGATTATATTTCATGATCAAGCTCATATAAGATTCCATTTCCTTCTGGGGTCCTCTCTAAAAAAGAGAAGTGAAACATGGATTTCTATCGGATACTATAATAGATGGGAAACTATGAAACCTAACAACCTCGTACACATAAAATATTCCCATGCACTCAACATTGGTTAAATCAAAAATGGGTAAAAACAAGCTGATTTGATTAGACAATAAATAAAAATCCATATCATGTTCTTCTTATGAGGGGTATGAGACAAAACCTCCATGAATTCCATTTAAATATCATCCTACTTACATGTTTGAACTCAAAGGGGATGAAGAAAACCTAAAGTTTTTTAGTTCTCAGTCTTACCCCATTGGAAAGTATAGAAGTGGAAAACAATGTCAATAATGTCTCATATACTGACTAGAAACTATAATCATCACTAAATATCATAGATCATATTCAAGGTAACTAGGTGAACTACCCATTGAGAACTATGATAGTCTCCCATCACAACCTTCCTCATGGAAGAAGGCACAATGTACTATTTTTGAAAAGATAGAATATCCTATATGGAGAATGACTATTTAGTGATGGTATCCCCCCCATGAAGAGAGTATATAACACATAAAAACCCATCATCATGTCTTTGATCTCAAAGAATCATATTTATAATAGAGGAAGTTAGCTGAACACTGGTCAAAAAGAGATTCAAAATTATTTTCTTAGACTCCCAAGTCAAACTGAAAAAGAGAGACATTAAATTAAATTCTTCTTATGATTATTTCATGGACTCAGTCATAAATTTCTTACTAAATTCATTAAAAAATTACCCTTACTAAAGGTATAAGTAATTTTAAAATAGAACAACTGTACATACTCCTTCCAACAAATCTGATGGAGATTCAAATATTTTTGAGAGAAGATATAACTCAGGCTTATGAGATCATAATAAATAGTAAACCTTTCTTCAAAAAGGTAATGCCTCCATGCTTTAAGAGCATGCATGATGGATGAAAGTATGAGATCATGGGTTGGATAATTATTATCATGTTTACTAATCTCTAAAGATCCATAGGAAATTATGTTATCACTCTGCATAAGAACATATCCCAAACCCAAACTTGATGCATCACATAATACCACATTGACCTACTTAGCCTATAGAAGATTTAACATTTGTGAAGAAGTCGAAATATACTTCATCTCATTGAAATAACTCCAACACTTATCATCCAAATTGAACTTCACTCCTTTCTGAGTGAGAGAGGTCATTGAAGAAGTGAACTTTGGGGAATCCTTGACAAATTGGTAGAAATACCCTAATAAACCCAATAAGTTATGAATATCAAAAATGTTTCATGGTTATTCCCATGTTGTAAAATTATTCACCTTATTATGATCAACTAAAATACCGTATTATGAGACCACATTTCCAAATAAATTCAATTCCTAAATCAAAAAATAATATTTTTAGGGCTTTGTATAGAGTTGGTGATATATCAAAATTTCGAGAATTGTTCTCAAGTGACATGCATGATCCAAATCAGTTTTAGAGTAAACCAAGATGTCATATACAAAGATTATAATGAATGCATCGATGTACCATTGTAATATATTATTCAAAAAATCCATGAAAACTCTAGGATAATTCATTAGACCAAAAGGCATAAAAAAATATTCATTGGGTCCATTCCAAATCTTAAATGTGGTTTTTGTGATATCATATTATTTAATTCCAAACTGGTGGTAGGAAAACTAAAGATAATTATTCAAAAAACACTTTACCCCTTTAAACAAGTCAAACATATCATCTATATGAGGCAAAAAATACTTTTTATTTACCATAACATGGTTGATATTCTAGTAATAAATAGGTAGGAAAAGTGAACCATCATCTTTATTTTTGAAGAGAATAAGTGTCGCTGATGGTGACACACTTGGGCATATGAATCCCTTTTCAAGAAAGTAGTTCAACTAAGTATTCAAATATTTCCACTCTTCTGGTTCCATATGGTAAAAATGAATAAACATTGGTTGAGTTATAGGTACTAAATTGATATAAAACCCCATCTATCTCATTGGTGGAAAGATAATGAAATCAAAAAGAAAAAAATTAGAAAAATCAAAGAAAAATATAGGGATATCATCACTAAAAGATTAACACTCCAAGTAAAATTTGAACACCAATATTGCCCTACCCAGATTTGGAAAATAAGGTCCGTCTCTACTCAATCTTGAATCACATTACCCTAAAAGAAACGACACACACCATAAGGCATAAAATAGAAGACCTGCTAAAGTTAATAGTAAATCTGGGCGTAATGAATGATTAGGAAATCCATATTGAGAATGATTCTAATAGATTTAATATCTAGGACCAAAGAATTATAGGTAAGATAAATCTATGATAAATAGAAAACACATGTAGGACATCGATGACCCTACCCTTTATTCATCCCAAGGGGCATAGTCATATCCCTTTCTCCGGATACTTTTCCACCGTGTGAAGAATTTTCATTCAATATTTTGTGGTAGGAAACCATTTTTTATTGAAGTATATGATTTTAATAGATTAGTTTTATGTGCTATTGATCCTATTATAGTATGGGGGGGGGAGAAAATATATTACAATGTTTTTGAAAATGTCCCGAGAGTCTACTATAACTATAGATCCTGGGTAACTTAGTGCAAACCCGTTTTGAATTCCAAAACTTGAAACAATAGAAATAAGTCAAAGGACCTCTACTAAGAACTATAGGAGGTCTGGAATAACCCTCTTATGAAGATCCACTATGATGCTCATCACAATTTCTCTTTCCTTTAAAGTAACTCACATAACCACCACTATAAGAAATAGGAACTACTGTCAACCCTAACTTACCATCCAGGTCATGATCGACTATAAATGATATATGAAATACATCATCATAAGATTTAAATTTATCATGAAATACTAGGATATAAAATTAGATCAAATTTTCATATCAAATATTTTTACCTTAATCTTCTCATTTGTCACAATTTTAGGAGAAAACTGTACTATCTCAAAAAAAGTCATTTTTATATTGATTCATAGTCTTTTCACTTTGATAGAGATTAAGAAACACCATCATTTCTGATAAAACCATGTAATCTTGGTATATATAGTATTAAAAAGGACCTTGAAGTCTTTCCACTCCAATCCTTCATTCTTTTTCTTCATCACCATTTAATCCCACAACCCTCTACAAGCCCCCTCAAGCTTGAAGGTAGCACACTTCACTTTAATTGAATCATAAATTTCCAAGAACTCAAAAATATTTTCAATTCATTTTAACCAATATCTTGAATCTTGAGTATCATTAGAACCATCTAAATCTTGTGTATTCTAGTAAAAAACTCTTCCACATTATCTCTTGAGTCATCCCTTCGAGGTTCCATGACTGGAGCCTAAATGGGAACATGTGTGGCTTCCTGTCCCAGAGATTGGATATAACACACCACTATCTCAGTGAGATTCTAGTAAATTAGGGGGTTCTATTACTGTGGTTCATCAGTAGCTCCCTTCTCAGTCTGGTTCAAATGTCTTCTCATAGGCATGATACTACACACCATCTACAGGAAATAAGAAAAACGCCAATAAAGACCCTCATATCAACAACTCAAATAGAAGTACTAAAGTTTCAATTCCATTAAATAGAATTTAAAATACTGGGTTTTTAGTACACTTAAATCAAATATGTAAATGATTAGAAACATATCAAAATACTCATAAAAGTCACTTTTCCCTAGAACCAAGAGTAACTTATGGAACATTATAATGAGATATGTACAGACACTCGCTCGAAACTACCACCTAAGTCTAAACAATCCTATATACTATATACCAGGGCAACCCAAAATACATATCTAATTCAAGGAAGGATTATTAACTTTCCACTGAAACAAATTTTTGATGAACCAGCCTAGATACCTAGGTACTATGGTACCTGAGATGAAACTGGCATAGCCTGAAGGAAATTCCAATCCCCATGGGTTAGTGACTAGAACCTGGAATCATATAAGAATGATGAGGGAATTATTTCCCCCCCAAAATGGTGGAATATAAATAAGGTACAAGTTGGTATATCAAATTTATTTAAGGATAAATTACTAGAAGTCCAATTGGTAAAATAGTAAACAATAATATAGATAAAAAACTCTACAAAACATCAAACCAAACTGCCATAAAAAGTCTTAAAACCCTGTGTAACAATTGGAACCCAACTACACCATCAATGCTACATGGTCTTAATAGTTAAGAACATCCAACACCTCTAAGTGGAACTTTTCCTTTTATCAGACTTGGAATAAGAAATTTAAAAAACACTATAGAAAAAAGTAGGGTGTGAGATATAAATCCAAATAGGGCCTCACCAAGTGTCCCATAATAGATTCCATAACAATAAACCAATCATTATTTTAATTTAAATAAAATAATTCATGGAATAATATATTATTTTTCTTATTTAAAACAAAACATGATTTCTTTATAATAGATAATAAAAATTTCAAACATGGATTAAATAAAAGTTTTATATAAAATCATCTATATAAATAATTTTTCATGTGTAAAACATTCAATAATTAATGGCATATATAATCAAATCATACACAACAAGAACCATATTAATATTCCCTAAAGTACATTAGTTTCTAGCTATAGGATCCTCACACTTCTCAAATCAATAATCATGACTAATTATTTGTGTACACATCCATTAAGATTTGGATAAAAAGGAATCATTAGTATCCCATTAGGGATAATCAGTCAAACTTGTTTTTTTCCTTAGATTTATCATCATTAATTCATTTCTAGAGGATCAAGATACTTGCATTATTGTCCCAAATATCCTACTAAATTACCATGATCAAATGTGTTTAATCAATGAAAAAATAATGGGGAAATAATCTCATTTCAAATCAATCATCGTTTAAAATTCAATTTCCCAATTTTCATTTTCAATATTCTAATTCAATTTTGAAATCAAAAGCATATTGTTTTCATCATTTCAGGCCATTTCAATCCAAAAATAATCATCGTTTTTCATATTTTAAATTTAATATATTTTCGAAAAAAATATCAAATCATTTCATCAATTCCATCATCAAATAATTTTCTTAAAAATCAGTCTATCATTATCAAAATTCACCCAAAAAATCCAAGTCCATTGTAATTGGGGGCTTTTCTCAAAATCCATTCCATTTCAAATTTCTTAATAAAATCATTCCAAATTGTGGTTTTATAAATTAATTTAAATATATTGATAAAAAATAAAGAAAATAAAGGTTTCAATTCCATAAAAAATCTCAAATTTAACCACCTACCATTAATCATAGAATCAAGTGATTAATACGTACAGTGGGAATTCAAATAATGTTCAAAGGTGAAGAATATCTAAGAATTGAATCTAGAATTAAGATCTATCAATATAAGGATTAGATACAAAATGGAGTTTATATCCATTTATAAAATAATGATATAACACTCTCTAATTATGATAGAATGTAATATTGGAATAGATCACATAAGTGGAGATCCACTTATCAGAGATGGATCCGATCTTCCACCAATAATTTTATTTTCTAAAGGATAAAGTTGGAGGATCCAAATCACCTCGTGCGATACTCCAAGGATGAAAAAATTATATTAGGGTCAAATGGGGGTATTATTATTATTAAATTTTGGGTGCATGAATTTTAAGTAAATTTTAAGAGGAATTAAAAACTACATGAAATGTTACTGGGGAGGGAAGTATATTTAGACGAACAGTGCGCCCTAACTATGTGACCCTACTATAATTCTATTAGGGGTTCATGGTTTTTCTTCATGGTTATACTAACCATGAACCAATCATGTGTTTCCCACTATCCATGGGCGGAATTGTTTAGAGTGGTGGCTGTACGACTAGACAAACCATGTGCCATAATCGTGCGCCCCAATCCAGTGGCTCTCAACAGGGAACAAGACTTGCTGGGCCAAACAACATGGGTTTCTCTAACCATGTGACAACTATACACAACCAAAAGGGATCTTAAAATTATCCAAATTTTAGTTGAAACATCACAAAAAAAAGACCAAACCAAAAGGAGATCAACATAAGGTTCAATGAATACCTGAAAATAAGTAATAAGAATTTACTATAATTTTGGTAAAGGATAGAGTGAGTGTTTTCCAAGGAATTACATCCTTTTATAGATACTCCGTGGGGATGTGGTTCTAGAAAATAGGCACCAAGTGGTAATATCTCCAAAAAGGGTGCATTGATATGGACTTGATCTTCATCTAGTGCATGAAAATGAGCCTTTCTACACACCTAGTTTAACTCCCTTGTGGGATATGATTTGGAAATTCATAAACTCTTTACAAACCATCATTAATGATTTAAAAAAATAATGATTCAATGAACTAGGATAAAACTAAAGGTTAACATATTTAAAATAACATGACCTGATTCAGACATCCTAAAAGTGTTTTTCATGATTTTGTGGCTTATCACCGTGATTATTGTTTCTAATACTATGTTTTCTGGTTTTAGTCAATAGAGAGGACTAGAATAAACAATATTAATATTGATTTTGATTAAAAATGTGCAGATGAGAAACCAAATGTGATGATGAATATATTAAAGGATATTGTGATTATTCCTAATCAGTTATAATTATATATGATTAACAACATGTAGCTTAACAAACTCTTGAAGTCACCAAATAATTGAATGATAGTGTTCATTGAGAGTTCAGGTGGTCGAGACCATGTAAGAAGGAAGATTTAGTTTTCTATATGTCAAGAATAAAGGAATAAGCACTATAGGGATTGTATCAAAGGAATAAAAATATGTTTTATGTGTGGATAAGAAGTAAATAGAGTAATCAATTACTGAGGCAAAAAGAAAATTTTAGTTAATGCAAGGGATGAGAATATTGGTCTCCCTAAGGTATTATCAATGGATGATTTTTTTTGAATATGAAAACTATGTGACTTATGAAAATTGACGTCCTAGGGGGAAAGCTTGTGAGGTGAATTATCAAGGTGGTATGAGTAATGGTTATACTACTTATGATGAAGAGTTAAAAAATTACATATAGAAGGAATGGATTGTTCAAACATTATTGTTTTCGTTAAATGTGAAATACATGGTTAAATTGAAGTTTAATAATGTTAATACATGATTCATATTTAATATTTTATGAAAAGGGTTATTAAGGAATAATATGATGAAGCCTAGATAATGGTTTAAGAATGAAGTATAAGGATTCAATTGTTTATGAATTGGAATTCATGAATTATGAAATATATATGGACTGTTTAGTATAAAATTTTCATTATGGTTTTGAAAAAATATATTTAATGGTGCTGATGACCTAGAAAAGTGATATTTTATGGAAAACATGTGATAAAGGTATAGATAGCCCTTAATATTTTCCTGATTTTGTGATAATTATGTTGGGATAAAGAGATAATTGTATAGATAAGGACAATTGGATAGTACTAATTACCTTGGAAGTGATTAATGATTTTTTTACAAAGTGGTTTATGTTATCATTGATGGATTTTACAACATTTTTTGTATTTAGGGAATATATTTAATAATATATAATTTATTTTAATAATAATGAAGATAATATGTTTTAAATAAGGTTTTTTGGTAATTCTGGTTATTTCCATGTTTCTTGAGAATAAATGACGAAGGTATTCACATATTTGGTATATGATAATCAAGATCTACTTATTTATATTTGAGGTATTATTATTAATTTGATTTTGAGAAATTTAGTGAACTTATTTATAAATTTTGTATTTTGGAAGGGTTATAAGGTTGATAATTTATGGAATGGTTTAAGTTGAACATTGGATGAAGTTTTATAAATTAATTTATTACATCAATAGATGAATATTTATCCATATTGGATAACCGGTTCTAGCCATTTTATTATAACTAGAGATAGAATTAATGACTTATAATTCTATTATAGATATTGCGATCCGTTAGCATATTATGAATAAAAATAATTCATCTTAATTTCTTGGATTATGAGATTAAGTGGTTATTTATTAAATAAAAACCAAAGGATGAAATTGTGCTTACAATATAAAGGAAATCTAAGCCCTAGGTATATCGGTCCCTTTGAAATTATTGATCGTATCGGGGTGGTAGCCTATCGATTGGAGATTACACTAAGCCTATATTAGGTTCAATATGTGTTCAATATATCTATCCTATGTAAGTATATACCTCACACTTCACATGCACTGAAATCAGGGGTCACACAACTAGAGAGTGATATTCCTTATGGGGAACAACTGGTAGAGATTATAGATTGAATAGAGAAATTTCTATGAAATAATATCACTTACCTTATCATTGTTTTTTGAAAAAATAAATCTCTTGAGGAATATATGTGGGAACCTGATGATGTTGTGAGGTATAATTATCCTCATTTATTGGCACAAATTCTATGAATTTGGCTAGAGAAATTCATTTTTAGGGGGATAGAATGTAACACCCCGAGATTTTATGAAATTACTATTCTTTCAAATAAATTTATATTTTTGATATTTTGGGTTAAAAGAAACACTAAACTAATCTTGTGTATCATGAAATACTGATTTTAGCCTGTTTTTCACACAACACTGAGTTTAACTTGTGATACATGCTACACTGAGTTTAAACGATACGTAAAATACTATTAAAATATTATTATTTAACATGATAGTTATCACCTAGCCATTTGAATGGTGGGTATGAATAAGATTAACTAAATTATAAAAATATATGTTCTAAAAATACATATAAAATAAATTATTTTGTGACCATTTAATTAAAAATTAAAATAAAAACTATTTCAAAATAAAGAAATATTTTTTCTAAAAAAACTATTTTTATAAACACAAATGTGTTTTACCTTAATAAATTAAAAAAATAAATTTGGATGAATGATTTCAATGAAATTTATATATTATATATTCAATAAAATTTTTAACACTCATCGTATGTTTTTTTAGATAAGATATGATAATAAATATAATTTTACACTTAAAAACGTTATTTTTCTAAAAAACAGTTTTGTCACCTTTTTTCACACATAATTTAAAACTACTTTTTAAAAATTTTATAAAATTTATTTGAAAAAATAAATTCTATTTTTGAAATTAAATATTAAAAGTTATCATAGGCTTATTTTTTTTATAATTATTTAAAAAGAATATTTTTTAATGAATAGTTAAAAATACTGAATTTTAATTGAAAATTAGCTTTTCATTTAATTTATTTATAAAGTTAAATTATATTTTAAATTTGTTTTCAATTAAAAAAATAAATTTTATATCTATTAATCTAATTTAGGTCACATTAATCATTTTGATATTGAATTTTGATATAAAAACCATGTAAACTTTTGACCATTTTCTCTTTGAACACCCATTTTCTTGTCATGTTTGTGGAATTAATTTTTAATTAAAATTTTCAAATTATGTGAATTTAATTCATAAAAAGGGATTCCATAGTTTTAATTTTAAAAATTTTTTATCTAATAATATCAACTTAATTTTTGACCAAAATGAATAGTGAAACCAGTGAAAATTAATAATCACGATTAAGGTAAAAATGAGTTTACTGGGGGTTAAACCAAAAATATATGGGTTAAAATGACCTAAAACAAGTATAAAATATATATTATATCCACATATCAACCCAAAAATTTATAAGCCTTTAAAATACTCAATTTTGTATCCTTTTTAATTTGAAAAACATGGGTACACCATTTTCTTTTCAAAAAATTAGAAAGTGTGCTACACACTCCACTTATAAAAGGCCACCCCCAGTCCTCTCTTATCCACTCATTAAAACAATTTTTGTTTGGAAAATATGTATCAAAACCACTTAATTAATTCTATCCCAAAATCAAATAATCCTTATTTTGGGCATAAATCCAACCTAGTTTGGGTTTTGGTGGAAACCTAAGGAGGCCACCTTAAGAAGATGCAATGGTCTTCAATGATTGTTTTTATTTTTTTTATTCCTCCACCTCATTAAATTATTATTCAAACATGATTATATAATAAAATCACTATATTCAATGTACTGATTTATTTATGTTATTGTAATGACCTAAAACCATCACCACCTCCATCAAATGGGTTAGAAAATCATCACTCGTGTGTAAAGCGAACTATTGGCTGACGAACCGATGTCATTCATTTTTCCATTTCCTCCTATCATAGTTGGGTATTATAATGGATATGACATATATTTTTATAATATTTATAACATAATTATTCCTATGGAGTATTATATCATATATAAATTTTTTAATTTCCATTCTTTAGGTGATACAATAACGTCGCTCGTGTGTACGATGAACAACCAACTCATGAAGTGATATGATTTGTTTTCCCTAGAAATTTTAATGGAAGATAAAAAGAATAAAGTTAATGAATATATTTAATATAAATTAAGTAATTATGATATTACTTATATGTTTAACATCATTAAAAGATATTTTATCATTTTGTTTCTTAACTTTCACTCATTGAAAGGTGATAATGTCTTTTGTGTACGTGTGGACTACCGCCATCATAAAGCGATGTGACTCTATTTTCATAACCATTCCATATGTATGAAATATTTAAGTATATTTAAATAAATAATATTTGAGTTGTGATATTATTATCATTAGGGAAAGAAAATATATTGCTTACCTCATTTCTATAATGATCATTTAAAAATGAAAATTTTACTCATGCGTATGTACGACCTACCCTATTCATGATCGTTACCTTATTCATTTCTCAAAACAATATTTAATGATTGGTATTAAAATTATTATTGATGTATAAATATTATAATTATTATTCTATATATAATGGAACCATGATGAAAGTAAGAGGAATAAATATATCAAATCCAAACATATATGAAAAAAGAAGTTATTACAAAAAAACATGACTTTTACATGGAATTGTTAATAAACGAATAATAAAATGACATAAGTAAATAATATATGGTATTATATATGTATTTTTGGTTCTTAAATAGATTTATAATCAACTTATATTTTTTATACAAGAGTTTTTAATGAGTATTAAAGAATTCAAGACTTACATTAAGGGATTTCTGTCTCACTTTTATTTTTCTGTGAGACACATGCCATATTCACCACATGTTACTTTTATGTGGTTTATATACTGAATATGAATGTATTTTATGATTATTATAATTATTGTTATTTGTATTTAAATATAAATTTTATTATATCTCTTTAATAGGGTTTATGGTTCAAAAGTTACCAAACAGATAAGGAATTTTTGTCTCAATTTTCCTTCTTTGAGACATATGATTTTGTTATGAAACGATATTCTTGATTGAGTTGTATATATAGTTAATTTAAAATTTAATATCATGAATTTATTTATAATCATGATATTATAAGTTTAATTTAATGAAATTACTTCATGATTATTACATTTTAAAGTTACCAAAGTGGTAAACATTTTAGGTTACAATCTCATTGTTTATTGAGATTTTTTATGATTATGTTTCTAATGATAGAATATTATGATACATTTTTTGTAAAAATAATTAATTTTTTTATAATATGGTTTTCATGAATCAACTCATGTCGACCCTGAACCAGTCACCCGAGCCGGCCCGCAAAATGGCCCATGGGGCGTTTCCGATCCCCACGGGCTGGCAACTAGTGTCGGGCATCACAACTAAACAAGTGGGAATGATTTGGACCATAAATGAAAGGAAAATAAATAAAAAAACTGAATAGTGAAAATGAAAACTAGGAATGGAGAGAAAAAAAATCTTTACATACCTCCATGTGACCCTATGGGTCACCACCGACCTCAATCCAACACCGCACTATAGTGACCGAATCCAAGCAAGGCGCAACACCCAAAGCTAAAAACAAAGATAAAACTATAGGCGTGAGTATTAAAACTTAGTAGGCATGCCCAAACAATCTATTCTCGTATGAATTTATTTTAAATAAAAGATCAATCAATTTTATGTTTGAAATACAATGTATATAACTAGGTTTTTTACACATTTTTATCTTTAAAATCAAAAAACAATCCATTTACCTTCATATTTTAAACTATGTTCTTTTCCAAGGATGAAGCTTTAACCTTTTTAGAGAAATAAGGATTGATAAGTGTAAAAAAATTTAAAAAACCTTTTCCACAAACTTTTGAATATCATTTTTTATCCCCTTTAACAAAGAGACGTATCATACATAAAGGAAAAAGCAATAATCACACAAGGTAAATGGAAAATAACAAACAAGAGTATCCAACCAAACAAAGAACCTCAATCATCCTCCATAGATAACTAAGGGCCGATATACAAGGGAAAACCTAAGAGCTCGTGAATAGTCTAGAATGTACTATACATGTGACCTATCCAAAAGGCATGCCTACACTCGATGATGTCATAACGCCCAAACACCTGGTGTTTCCTTACCTGGCCTAACCGAGGGGCCCAATCTCCTAGTAGAGAAACGCTCATACTAAGGGCCACTATCCAGTGTATAGTCTAAACTGGTACAACAATTGTTCACTAAATCTCGCTATTCTAGGTTCCCATATTCAGACTATAAAGTGGGTGAGCTAAAAATGTCAAACAATTATGCAGTCATAAGTACATTCCACACACACAGTCAACACACACAACAATTCCACCCCCGAGTCACCCCAAGGAATATGTCCCTCTCCTTTCAACCATTCAATCACATGAAAGTCCTACCCGATGGACCTCTCATAACATATAACTCAACCAAAGTAAAGGGACCCCATCCTAGGAGAGTTTTATTAAGATAACTAGTATTACAAAAGTGCCAACTAGGCCTCACATAAATTTTTCATGCGAAACCATTTCTTAATAATCACATGCACACCACTTTGAAAAACCAAAAATACACTTCTAAACCCATTTAAGAAACCCAAACCCGTATTTTAAATCTAAATCACACTCACAATGGCCAAAGGGGCATTTCATCAGGCAATTTATGTGAAAACACAATAAAACCATTTATTGCCACACATTATAAGAAATAAACCACTCCAATTCAAGACATACCATTATAATAACAGTTATATATCAATAAATAATATTAAAAATAGGTGAAAAAATGAGAGAAACAAATGATTCTCAAATTTAATGGTTAATGAATAGAGATCCTACCTCAGAGAAGGAAGCAGACCAAGCCACGACACGTCGACTCTTGAAGCTTCTGATGAAAAACACTCACACTATTACACACATACATGCTCATACATATATATATATACCTTTAATCCACTGAATATACTCCCCATTCCATGAGGTAATATGTGCACTGAAGATATATATATATACACACACACATATACACATACGTACTTATGTATGTGTGTGTAGAAACCACCAAGAAGCCACCCCAGATATAATTAGTTAACCTAGAGGAACCAACATTATTTAGAAACCAACAGACTGTTCAAGAAATCAAGACCTAAAGAAACACTATTTTAAAGTGATCAGTTTCAAACATAGCTTTTTATTTTTCACACCACAAATACATTTACCAAACACACTTGAGAAGCCATTTCCCATAAACAAATAGATTTCAATTTCAAAACACCAAAAACCATTTTTCAAATGCATTTACCATTAATTAATCAATTCATGAAACCCCTTTGAAATTATCACAAGTACCCATATTAAATTCAACCCTTTTGATGGGGAAAGCCCCCTTTTAAAAACTACACACAAAGCCAAGTTAACTCAAAAATTCATTCCATATTATTTTCCTAATTTCCAAATCACATTTAAAGATGAAAAACAAAAGTCAACATGCCGAAATGATCCATTCCCTTTGTAAAAACCCACTATAAATGCATTCGCATCTCAAGTGCCTTTGAAAACAAAATTCACACATTTTTCATATTCATAAAAACACTTCTAAGGAGTACCTTCACAAGGCACACATGAAAACATAAACATATGCTTTAAAAAATCCACTTTCATCATATACTCAGGTCAAAACAATTTCAGAAATGTCACGCCCCCTCCCACCAAAGATGCCCCTCCTGAGTTGGCAATGGTGAAAGGTAGATAATGACCCCCGATTCCCACCTCTAATAGGCCCCAGAGTGGTGACTACCACCAACGGTATGAGTTTTCACAAATATGGGAGGCAGTAACCTTTTTATTATTTAAGATCAGGAAATAGGATGAGTCAAACACCAAAAGAAAAAGGAACAAGTAAATGAAAATAAACCCAAACCAACTCCTCATGCATGTTTAAAAAATTCTGAAACAAGGTACAAGTATAAGAGAACTCAAAAGTACAACACCAAAAGAAACAAGAGTACAAAAAACTGCAACAAATCCAAATGTCTCGACTAGTAGGGTCCCGCATGACCCTAGTAGTCCTCCTAGAAACCTGAAAGTAATCATAGGGTGAGCATACAAGTATACTCAGTAGGGAAACCTAAAGTTCTCGTGCACAGGTGGGGAGACATCCTAATGTCCCATGAGAACAACAGAAGAAACCAAAACCTAGCAAGGAATTCAATCCACCCAACCTCAACAGCTACGCTCACCAAAAACAAAAACCAACAGGTAGTAGTATATAAGAACAAGAGTATTGGGTACCATGCACCATTTCCCACTAGTTATCTACTCTTACTAACGAAGAACGTCCTGACGCTACCACACTCTTCCCACCCGCACACACTTTGGCCTCACAACCACATATCCCCCCCGCACACACCTGGGCCTCAAAACCACATATCCCGCCTGCACACACCTGGGCCTCACAACCACATATCACATCCTCGCCCGAACACACCTGGGAATCATCCCGAAGATTCTTGGGAACAGTAAACCTGCCCGAAGAGTCTTGGGCTAAAACCAACCTAATCAAAACCTACCCGAAGAGTCTTGAGTGTAAGGTCACCTCAAGCCATCACATCCTATGGAAGAAGGAGTAGGAAGGAGCTAGTAACTAAGGGGAAAATACCCACTCCCATGAAATGAGAGTGTTCGACACTAAGTGGTCAACATGGGTGGGGTGCGACAAAACACAAAGATACAAATACATATATGTATACCAATCACACAGCCCAACCTATGGCTTCTAAACAGAGAAACTGAGCACGTGCCTCAACACTACTATTACGAAGCATGCATACAACAAACAAACCTAAACCCATTTAGGTTTTCATGTTTCAACAGTATTAGTTTATTAGTTCCTTAACTACTGGGAAAATATCAAACCAGATCAAGCGTTTCATAGAACAAAACCCTGCCAACAAAAAATCAAGTTAGATAGAACACAAGCAAAAAAAACCCAACCTTTTTATCATCAATCAATCCCCATTGATTGTTCCCGCGTTTAATTCATTATCGTTCCCCATAGTTCATTTATCAACTTTCCACTTTCTTTTAATTTCACAACTCATTACTGCATCCTTACTGCCACTATAACCACATCTCCAGAACCGTATCACAAAACAAGGCTCGTGCCACATCATTGCCCCTTTAATATTATTTACCATAGCCTCGTTTCCCATCCTATTCGTAATAACCCAGGATTCACCCCAAATTTTCACACACCACGTAACCAACCAACACCCACATGTTAATTATTCCATTTTGTTCAACTGAGGTGATCACATAAGGGTTCCAGATATTCATTTAATCAGCCAACTTTATGTGATTAACCAATTTCCATATTCCACAAAGTTTCCATCCACAAAACGGTCTAGAAAGATAGGGAAACATTTTATTGTGCAAGAAAAGGCCCCCAATGACTATGATTTTCAGTATTCATAAGTCTATTAAATTCACAACATAACAATAGGATAAAAAATGATAAAAATAACAACTTTTCCCATCCCCATTCTTTAAGAAAGTTATTATATTCATTAAAATGGTTCAACAATACCTCGTGAAAGCAAGAAGACACCCATGCCACATGATTCACAAATTAGTGAGACAAAGGTAAAATCCCTACCTCAACAGGTTCTGATCACAACGCTCCCCAGATCAACTTTAGAAGACATCCGTCAGCGTCCATCGCTTCTGACAAAACTCGGAAAAAACCTCCTTGGGTGGAAGCTGGGAAGGAAAGGATGGAGGTAAAGCAACAGATCCAAGCTCAGAGGTTCCACCGCGTCATTATGATCTCGTGGCCACTGACAGATCGTAAATCGGAGCTCGGATGAAGAAGTTATGGAAAAAAGGAGATTCAGAGTCTCTCGGGAGAGCTCTGCTCAAAGGAATGAGGAGGAGAGGAATGGTCTGAAAAGGAGGAGAGACCACCTCCTTTTATAGGCACTAAAACTAAAGTACACGACATGTACTTACTAGAACATGGCGTGTAATTCCTAGTACATGGCGTATACTAGGCCATTTAACACGGTCGTCAGGCGACTTCTAACACAACATTCAATGAAGAACACGGTCGTTGACTGGTCAACACATGGTTTGAGGGTAACGTGTATACAGGGAGTAACTACACAACGTATAGTATGGCCTACATGGTGTGTACTCATTTATTTCACGTGTAAAGGACACGACTTCAACACGGAACACGACCACTGACTGGTCAACACACGGTTTGAGGGTAATGCGTACGCGGGGAGGAACTACACGGCATGTAGTATGGGATACATGGCGTATACTCATTTATTTCACGTGGAAAGGACATGGCTTCAACATAGGGTATACCCGGTAGGGTGGAACATGGCGTGTACTCACACTACACGGCGTTTAGTTACAAAATTCTGAAAAGTGTGGGAAAAGTCCATTCTACCCTCCAGAACATTTCATGACCTTTTTTTCGACAAAGGAATGGGCCGGAGAGGTCCATTCCATTACATCAGATACCTCTTAAAACATTCTCGTCCCCAAGAATTCAAAAACCAACCCATAGGAACCCAACAAGATACCTCTTAGGGCTCTCGTTATAACAGGAACCCAACCAACAACCATAATCATTTGTGTTAGGAATTAGTTCTCCTATGTCGAAATATTTTCTGCTTTAGGCGGCACTGACTCGCCTGCACAGGTTTAATCGCATCCGCATTAATGTGTCTCAATTAAGAATTGGGTCTCCCCACTTCCATATATTAGGATTTTTCAACTTACACTGCCCCCAACACTGTACATCCAACACACTGTCCGAAGACATGGCTTGGGGAATTTATTCTCCCATGTCGAGATATTATCTGGATTAGGCGACACTGACTCACCCGCACAGGTTCAATCACATCCTCATTAATGCGTCTCAATTAAGGATCAGGTTTTTCCCTTTCCCCGCATATTCAGTCACATTACACACTTCCAGAGAACAAGGAAACAAAATGTCTCACAAACATCAAGCCAAGCATTCCATATATCAAAGGTACAAAGTATAACATCAAAAAAAAGATCATAAGAACAAATCAAAAAACAAGTCAAAACAACTCCAGGTACTGAGCATGCATCTGGGCCTCCCGCTCCCAAGTTCTCTCCTCGAGGCCGCCATGCCTCCACAACACAGGAACCATGGAGATGGTTTGTCCACGGAGCACCTTCTCTTTATGATCCTCGATTCTGACTGGTCGTTCCTTGAAGGTCGCGTCATCTCCCATATCTAACTCTCCCCAGTCGATAACGTGAGAGTCATCGTGTAAGTACCGACGAAGCTGTGAGACGTGGAATATTTCATAAACCTTCTCCAACTGGGGTGGTAGGGCCAGCTGATATTCCACCTCGCCGACTCTCCTCAGCACCTCGAAAGGTCCGATGAACCTAGGGGAGAGCTTACTCCCCTTCCCAAACCTCTGCTTCCCCCGTCGCGGGGAAACCTTCAAGAACACATGATATCCCACCTCGAACTCCAAGGGCCTCCTCCGACGATCAGCATAAGACTTATGTCAGCCCTGATCTGCTTTCATCCTCTCACACACAAGATGAACTTTCCCTGTGGTGCTCTGTACTACCTCTGGCCCAAGAGCACCGGTCTCACCAACCTCTTCCTAGAAAATGGTTGATCGACATGGTCTTCCATACAAAGCCTCAAACGGTGCCATTCAAATAGTAGAGTGGACGCTATTGTTGTAGGAAAACTTTACTAAAGTCAAGTGTCGCACCCATGATCCTCCGAAATCCAGAATGCATGCCCGTAGCATGTCCTCCAATGTCTGGATAGTCTGCTCTATCTGCCCATCGGTTCGGGGGTGGAAAGTAGTTCTAAGGCATAGCTGGGTGCCAAAAGCATGTTGTAACCCCCTACGGAATCGTGAGGTAAAACGAGTATCCTGATCTGATATGATAGTCTTTGTAACTCCATGAAAACACACCACCTCGTCTACGTACCTCTGTGCTAAGGTACTCAATGGGCCCGACTACTTAATTACTAAGAAGTGAGCTGATTTCATCAGCCGATCCACCACTACCCAGATAGCATCATAACCACCCTGAGCTCTAGGTAGTACTATGATGAATCCCATTAATATGTCATCCCATTTTTACTCAGGGACATCTAAAGGATACAACAAACCACTGGGAGCACGGTGTTCAGCCTTTACTTTCTGGAACACTAGTCACTTAGCCACAAACTCAGCCACTACCCACTTCACCCTAGGCCACCAAAACTGGTCCCTCAAGACTTGGTACATTTTTGAAACTCTCAGATGCACTTACAAGGCTGATATATGGGACTCACGGAGAACTCCCTGACGCATCGCCTCCAGAACAAACAACCTTCCATGAAAAAGCATCCGATGTCGACTGTCCTCTGACCATCCTTCTAGAGAGTTCCCTTGATCGAAACGATCCCACATTACTTCCGCCTCGGAGTCTCCCCACTGAGACTCTTCCACCTGCTGGAACAAGGAGGACTACACCGTCATCTGAAACAAACAGCCTCTAACACCCTCTACCCTTGTATCCAAGTGTAAAGCAGCCAACTCTCCCATCACTTTCCAAGCATCAGTGGATTCTAGAACCACTTCCTTATGTGACTTCCTGCTCAGGGAATCAGCCACAACGTTTCCCTTACCTTCAGTGTAAGAGATATCTAAGTCATAGTTTTGAAGAAACTCGACCCATCTCCACCGTCGTAAGTTCAGGTCACGCTCGGAGAATATATAACACAATCTCTTGTGATCTGAGAAGACCAAAAAGTGCTCCCCAAAGAGGTAATGTCGCCACAACTTCTGTGCGAACACTACTGCTTCAAGCTCAAGTTCATGGGTGTCATGGTTACGCTCATGAGGGAGAAACTTCCTAGACCCATACCAGATCACACCCTTCTCCTGCATTAGTACGCACCCCAACCCAAATCCAGAAGCATCACACAACACCTCATACAACAACCCTTCCTCTGGAAATCTGAGTACAAGAGCACTGACCAACTTCTCCTTTAGGTAGTCGAAATATTTCTGTCACTGATCGATCCATAGGAAGACCTGGTTCTTCCTAGTCAAAGCTGTCAATGGAGCAGCAACTCAAGAGAAGTCCGAGACGAACCTTCGATAATAACCTGCCAACCCCTGGAAACTACGAACTTCTGCCACGCTCTTGGGTGCCACCCAAGAAACAACTGCCTCCACCTTCGACGGGTCCACTGACACTCCATTCTGAGACACCACATGTCCAAGGAAGTGTACTTATTGCTTTAAAAACGTACACTTAGATAATTTCCCATAAAGCTGGTGGTGTCGAAGGACTTCCAAGACTACCCTGAGATGCTCAGCGTGATCCTCCTATGGTCTTGAGTAGATCAGGATGTCATCGATAAACACAATGACGAACCGGTCCAGAAACTCTCGAAAGACAAAGTTCATAAGTCTCATGAACACAGCTGGTGCATTCATAACTCCAAACGACATCACTAAAAACTCAAAGTGCCCATACCTTCACCTGAAAGCCATCTTCGAGATGTCACTATCCTTTACTCTCAGCTGATGATATCCAGATCATAGATCAATCTTAGAAAACCAACCTGCTCCCCTCATATAGTCAAAGAGATCATCTATCCTTGGCAGGGGGTAACAGTTCTTGACCATCACCTGATTCAACCTTCAGTAGCCTATGCATATCCTGAGACCACCATCTGCCTTCTTCACGAACAAAACTGGAGCACCCCCTGGCGACACGCTGGGTCGAACAAAACCCTTCTCCATCATATCGTCAATCTGAATCTGCAACTCCCGCAACTCCGAAGATGACATCTAATAAGGGGCCATCGAAATTGGACGGGAACCAGGCTGTAAGTCTATCCCAAACTCAACGTCACGTCGGGGGGGGGGGGGTAGAGTCACAACCTCCTTGGGAAAAACATTGAGGAACTCACCAACAACCTCTGGGACATCCATCATCTCTGTATCATCTGAAACCACTGATAACCCACCTAACAAGGAAAGGAGAGGCTTCACATGCCGGCTTCCCACCTAATAGATCCTCTCACCAACAAAAGCTACACGCTGCCCATCCACGTCGGAGAACATGACTCTTCTTCAGAAGCATTCGATAATGGCACTAATAAAAAACTGCCAGTCAATGCCTAGGATGACATCATATGGATGCATATGTTGCAAAAAAAGATCCCCTCTAGATCGATGTGGTCCCAACGTCAGCTCACATCCCCGGAAAACACAAGATACGCTGGTCTGACCTCCAACTGGTGTACTCAGCACCAGGGGTTATAGAAAGTCTCTCTACATCTAGACCCAAAGCATGGGCTAGACCGGGTGCAACAAAGGAGTGTGAAGCTCCCGAATCAAATAAATTAGAAATGAGAGTGTTGAACAAACAAATCGTACTTCCTACCACATCTGGTCCTACTAAAGCTACCAAATCTTCTGCGTACAACTGTCCACACCCAACTACTCTGCCTCTCTAATGTTGACCACCTCCCTGACCATGCCCCGGTCGAGGTCCCTGATGAGTACCCTGAGGTTGACCTCCTCCTGCAAGGTCTACCCTCAGAGGAGAAGGGTCCTGATGCAGTTGGAAGTGCTTCATCGGGAACTGGTGCTGCTGAGGTGGGCGTTGAACCTGCCCACCTCCACCATACTAAGATAAAGTCGGGCACTGACTCTGAATGTGCCCGAAACCTACACAAGAGAAACAATTCTGTCCTGGGCTCGTGAAAAATGGATGAGGACCTGAAGATCGGAACTGGAACTGCTAGGGCCTGCTCCATACTGGCCTAAATCTGGAAGGTCCTGTCGTAGGAGACCTATTGCTGACTACCTTACCCTTTGACGAACCAGGATGGATCCCCTCCCATGGTGAACCTCCCTGCGAGTGCATCCTCTCTACAACCTCTGCCTTCTTATGTACTGACAAGTACGTCGGAAGGGTGAAGGGGGTAACAACATACTGGAGCGAAGGACGAAGCGCCTCCTCCAAACGCCTCACCCGAGACTCCTCATCCGGAAAGAGATTCGTAGCAAAGCGTAGGAGACCTTTAAACTTGATCCAAAAATCTCGTACTGACATACTCCCCTAGTGGAGGGAGAGTAACTCCTACCGCTTCTCCGCTTTGATCATGGAAGAAAGGAATTCCTCTTGGAACTCCTTCTCAAAGTCAGCCCACAGAACCTCTGTCTCTGACCTCTCCCCGAGGTAGAGTGTCCACCACTGACATGCCAAACCTCTCAGCTGACTGACTACTAGGGGAACCTAGTACTCCATCGGAGCACGGATCAAAGTAAAAGTGATCCCTAGATCCTCAAGCCACCCCTCTGTCTCCATATCTGAAGTACTACCCCCGGACTTCTTGAGGGTTTGTCGCTGGAAAGAACAGAGAGTCTTCTGCCACTTATCATCTTCCTCCTCTCGGCCAATCCTCAACTAATCGACCGTCTGAATCTGCTGGGTTGTAGCTGTCTGAGTCACCCAAGGATGACGTCCAGGTGCCATAACTGTATTGTAAACAAAGATCGCCTAATCCCAAGTAGCAAGGAAATTTCTCAAGGTTTCATTTTATCATTTTAATTCAGTTTCTTTCCCAGAACAGCCAAATCAAGTAAAACACAATCATGATGATGCATGTACCTTCCTAGGGTCTCTACCCTGCAATTAATGTAGTCTCACTTGGTCATTTGATAAGATCAAAGTTCTTGCATCAGATCACAGGGGGCCCTAAAATCCCATGTCATAACCGGTCTTCCCTGGCCTATGTCACACACCAAGATTATCCAAAACTGTCTCCCTACCATACCATGTAATCCTCACTGTGCATAACTCCATACTCCATCCTATCTCTCAAACATCATCTCCGATACCATTCTGTCATGACCCCCTCCCACCAAAGATGCCCCTTCAGAGCTAGAAATGGTGAAAGGGAGATAATGACCTCCAAGCCCCGCCTCCAATAGGCCCCGGAGTGGCGACTAGCACCAAGGGTATGAGTTTTCACAAATATGGGAGGCATTACCCTTTTTATTATTTAAGATTGGGAAATAGGATAAGTCAAACACAAAAAGAAAAAGGAACATGTAAATGAAAATAAACCCAAACCAACCCCTCATGCATGTTTAAACAATTCTGAAACAAGGTACAAGTACAAGAAAGCTCAAAAGTACAATACCAAAAGAAACAAGAGTATAACAAAATGCAACAAATCCAACTGTCCTGACTAGTAGGGTCCTGCACAGCCCTGGTAGTCCTCCTGGAAACCTGAAAGTAAACATAGGGTGAGCATACAAGTATAATCCGTAGGGAAACCTAAAGCTCTCGTGCACAGGTGGAGAGACATCCTAATGTCCCGTGAGAACAACGAAAGAAACCAAAACCTAGGAAGGAATTATATCCACCAAACCTCACCAACCACGCTCACCAAAAACACAAACCAACATGTAGTAGTATATAAGAATAAGAGTATTGGGTACCCCGCACCATTTCCTACTAGTTAGCTGATCTTCCGAACGACGAACGTCCTGATGCTACCACACTCTTCCCGCCCGCACACACCTTGGCCTCACAACCACATATCCCGCCCGCACACACCTGGGCCTCACAACCACATATCCCGTTCGCACACACTTGGGCCTCACAATGACATATCACATCCTCACATGAACACACCTGGGCCTCCTCCCGAAGATTCTTGGGAACAGTAAAACTGCCTGAAGAGTCTTGGGCTAAAACCACCCCAAATGAAACCTACCCGAAGAGTCTAGGGTGTAAGGTCGCCTAAAGACATCAAAACTTATGGAAGAAGGAGTAGGAAGGTGCTAGTAACTAAGGGGAAAACACCCTCTCCCATGAAATGGGAGTGTTCGGCACTAAGTTCTCAACATGAGTGGGGTGCAACAAAACACCGAGATACAAGTACATATATGTATACCAAACACACAACCCAACCTATGGATTCTAAACAAGGAAACTGAGCACATGCCTCGGCACTGCTATTACGAAGCATGCATACAACAAAAAAACCCAATCCCATTTAGGTTTTCATGTTTCAATAGTATTAGTTTATTAGTTCCTTAACTACTGGGTAAATATCAAACCAGATCAAGCGTTTCGTAGAACAAAACCCTGCCAACCACAAAACAAGTTAGATAGAACACAAGAAACACAAAACCAACCTTTTTATCATCAATAAATCCCCATTGATTGTTCCCGCATTTAATTCATTATCGTTCCCCACTGTTCATTTATCAACTTTCCACTTTCTTTTAATATCACAACTCATTACTGCAGCCCTGCTGCCACTATAACTGCATCTCCACAACCGTATCACAAAACAAGGCTCGTTCCACGTCATTGCCCCTTTAATATCATTTATCGTAGTCCTACTGACCATCCTATTCCTAATAACCCTGGATTCACCCACCCTTTTCACACACCACGTAACCAACCAACACTCACACGTACATTATTCAATTTTGTTCAACCGGGGTGATCACACAAGGGTTCCAAATATTCATTAAATCAGCCAAATTTATGTGATTAACCAATTTACATATTCCACAATGTTTCCATCCACAAAACGGTCTATAAATATTGGGCAACATTTAATTTCCCAAGCAAAGGCCCCCAACGACCGTGATTTTCAGTAGGTATAAGCCTATTCAATTCACAACATAACAATAGGATAAACAATGATAAACATAACAACTTTCCCCATCCACATTCTTTAAGCCAGTTATTATCTTTATTAAATTGGTTCAACTATGTCTCATGAAAGCAAGAGGACACCCATTCCACATGATGCACAAATTAGAGAGATGATGGTAAAATCCCTACCTCAACATGTTCTGATCACAACGCTCCCCCAGATCAACTTTGGAAGACGTCCATCGACGTCCGTCGCTTCTAACAAAACCCGGAAAAAACCTCCTCGGGTGGAATCTGGGAAGGAAAGGCCGAAGGGAAAGAAACATATCGAAGCTCAGAAGTTCTGCCTCGTCTTTCTGATCTCTTGGCCACTGACGTGTCGTAAATCGAATCTCAGACGAAGAAGTTATAGAAGAAAGGAGCTTTGGAGTCTCTCAGGAGAGCTCTGCTGGAAGGAATGGGGAGGATAGGAATGGTCTGAAAAGGAGGAGAGGCCCCCCTACTTTTATAGGCAAGAAAACTAAAGTACACCGCATGTACTTCCTAGTACACGGCGTGTAATAGGCCATTTCACACGGTCTCCACGCGGCTTCCAACACAACATTGAATGTGGCACACGGTCCTTGACTGGTCAACACATAGTTTGAGGGTTACGCGTACGCGGGGAGGAACTACACGACATGTAGTATGGGCAACACAACGTGTACTCATTTATTTCACGCAATAAAGACATGGCTTCAACATGGAACACGACTGTTGACTGGTCAACACATGGTTTGAGGGTAACACATACATGGGGAAGAAATACACGGCATGTAGTATGGTCTACAAGACATGTTATCATTTATTTCACATGGTAAGGACAAGACTTCAACACGGGGTATACCCAGTAGGGTAGTACACGACGTGTACTCACACTACACGGTGTGTAGTTACAAAATTCTGAAAAGTGTGGGAAAAGTCCATTCTAAACTCCAGAACACTTCATGACCTTCTTTTTGACAAAGGAATGGCCCGAAGAGGTCCGGGAAATTACAAGAAATATATTTTTCACCACATAAAACATCTAATTTCACTATTTAAATCCAAATGACATTTAACCAAATAAATTAGATACATGAATACATAGGAATAATTGAATAATTACCCTAAAAAACAGTTTTATAACAATTTTACTAACACCAAAACACTACAAGATAATTAATATGAACTTAAAAACAATGAAGGAACTTAATTTATACCATGCGAAACCAAGAAACCATATTTAAACCTCACCTCGGATAGCGGCGACCAACCTAGACAATCCGAACCACTTCGCCTTCAGCGGCAGTTGCTGGAACACAGACCAAAGGGTCCCAAGGGACTATTCGCACGACCCTGGAATAAAAGAAAACTAATAAATCTAATTACCCAAATACCTAAGGTACAACCGAACCCTATGGGGCGATGGGCAGGCTGAACCGAATCCCGAAAAAGGTAGGAGATGTGAAGAGATATTCTACCTTGGTGACCTGGATGAAGAACGTGAATAAATCCGGCCCAAAATCACATATTGAAGGAGGGTCATTAAGGGGGGTCGCACGCACGAGAGGAACCAAGGAGTGGCCATCGTGCAAGTCGAAGGAGAAGGGGGAGGGTGCCACCGCCGGAAGAGGTAGATGCATCCAGAAGGGAGGCCAACCAGAGTGCCGGTGAGGGAAGGGGGTTGTTGCTCAAGCAAGGGAAGAAAGAGGGAAGGGGGTGCGTTGTGTACATGGGGTGAGTGCGTGTGTGAGGGACAATTGAGGGGGGGGGGGGGTGTAACACCCGAGGTAAATAAAGAATATGATATCTTTATATTTATCCATATTTGTGAATAAAATATTAATATTACTTTAAAGGTGATGCTATGCTCGATTGCGTACCCAATACGCAACAACGAGTTTCTTGGGAATCTTACGTTGCACTCTAATAATAAAATAATATTATTTTAAATGGTAGTTAACGCCTAGCCATTGTAATGGCGGGAATGAACAGAACTAACTACAAAATGATTATATATGTTTGTCAAATATTTTTACTCTTTACAATAAATGTTAGAGGATTAAAAATGCAAATGAATCCAGTTTTTAAGCGTAAACATTCTAATATTCTTTAAAAGGTCGATTAACCGCCTTTTGATGGCGAACCCCTTTTAAATCCACTTTTTGAAAATTTTATAAGGTCTATTTTTAAAAATAAAAATATTATTTATGATTGGGACATTGAAATTTACCTTGGGTTAATTTTTGGTATTTTTCTGACAATGTTCATTTTTCAATGAATAGTGAAAAATACTGCATTTTACATCAAAACAGCTTTTTCATATAATTTAATTATATGGTTATATTATCTTTTTAATTTGTTTTAAAATATAATTAGAATATATTTTTACCATGTAATTCAATTATGGTCACTGGGATTAATTTTTCTTTGGAATTAGGCATAAACAAGTGCCAAACTTTTCATAAATATTGTTTCTAGAAAACCCGCTTTTTGTTTCGACAACGAGATGTTTTTTTTAAATTAATTATTGAAATTTATGTTTTTGGAATTTGGTAAAATGAATTACATATTTAGAATCAGAAGGTCCAAATTATGTAATTAAGACTCTTTTGTTTTTGGACATTATGAATAGTAACGATTGTAATTATCTTTAATTATCTCTATTAATGACTAATCAGGTAGTTAAAGATAATAAGATAATATCATAATAATAAAAAATGACCACAAAATGTGTCCTAAGGCTACTGGTTGTCTCATGGACGACCATGGGATGCATTTTGCCAAACTTGGGGGCCCCATGGAATCACTTTTGTGAGAATGTGACTTTTTATCTTTTTATTTTTAAAGAATGTTAAATGTAACAAAGAATGTATCACCTAAGTAAAATATTTTTAATTTTGTCTACATAAATGATATTTTGGACTATAAATACTCATTGGAAATATAAAAATATTTCCTACATCATAGTATTTTTTTTATAATTTTTAGACATTAAATAAATTAAATTATTTATGACATCATGATGATGCAACGATGACCTCATTATCTAACGATTTAAATAAAATGGAAAGATAATGTAAAATATAAGACCTAAACATGTCAAAAACCTATTGGATGGGTTGATTTAGAACCCTTATCACCTTATCCTTGAAACACATCAATGTGGGACCAATAAAATCCGAAACTCATTTGAAAATAAAGTTACATTTTATACCTTTCCAAGAGTGCCCCTCCTCTCCTCTTATAAAAGGCCCTCACCTCTACCTCTTTACCCACACTTCCAAAGCCTTTGTCTCGGCCAAAACCTGCCCATTTCATCTCTCCACATCCCTCTCTAACTCCTTGATGCCTCACTGTGGGCAGAATCTTTTCCAAGGAATCCTTTGAGCTCAAATCAAAGGAAGTTACCCGATTTAAAGGTAATGTCTTCACTTGTGTCCTTTTGTTTTATTTTGCTTCTCCAACCCCCTAAACTCTTTTTATTCATTTATTTTGTAACAAATACAGTATATTAAATATACTTGGATGTTTTTATAAGAATGATTCGAGCTACACTTACACACACATACATCTAATGGTTAAAGAACATACTGTTTCCGTGGATGGCGAATTTCTGCCTCCCGAAATGATGATTGTTCAACATTATTTTAACACCTTAAAAGGTGGCCATTAATATGTCACTATATTTATATATGATATATAATATGTTTATGTTTTTTTAAGATTCTGTATTTTTCATTTATGGCATACCTTTATGGTTTCCATTATGGGTAAACGCGATATCTTCATTTTAGGAAGTGCAGACTACCGCCCCCTCAAAGTGATTTGATTCGTTAATGCCATATGTGGGAAGTATAAAGGATGGAATTAATGGTATTACATATGTTATCATACTAGAATTATAGTATACCTTTATAAATTTATTATTTCATTCAATTTAATACAAAAAAAAGAAATGAAAGTAGCGTTCATGCGTACGTACGACTTACCGTCTCGATGAACGATACATTTCATTTTTTATCTCCAAATGTTATGTACTATTATAAGTACATATATATAATGGATATATATGTAATATATTACATCTAAATGATGGGTAAAATTCTGGAATTATAATATATATATCTCTCATTTTTTTTAATTTCATTAATATGGAAAAAAATGAAAGTAGCGTTCATGCGTACGTACGACCTACCGTCTCCATGAACAGTGCTTTTAATTTTTTATCTCAAAATGATATGGAATAGTATAAAATGAATATATACTGGATATATATGATATTTAAAACATAAGTACTATTCTGGATATGATGTACCTATAACTACATGGAAAATTCTTTTCCAACAAGTTCAATTTTTACTCATTTACTGAACATCGACAAAAACGTCTGATACGAACTCACTTTATTAACCAATTATTATAACATTATAATATGTGATATGAAATGAATAATAATATTTAAATGAGGTCATTAAGAAATTATAAATTAAACAAATTTTATTATTCAGGAGATTAAATAACGATCGAGTCATGTCGGACACGAGGTAAGGGATCCTACTCCTCTCTTTCTTTTTAAGTACACTCTTTTATGTCATTCCTTCTAAGCTCATCTTTCTTGTGATTGGGATGTTATTTTATATTACTCTTACTGTAATTTTTATGTTCATATTATTAGAGACCCTATTCTCTCTCATCAATCCATTTTGGAAGTTTTGAGTGGTGCCGTTAGGCTGCCGAATTTTCGTAAGAGATCCAACCTCTCTCTTTCTTTTTAAGTACTCTTATTTATGTCACTTCTTTTAAGCTCCTATTTTTTATTATGGGGGATGTTCTTTTCTATTAATATTTCTTTAAATTTTATTTTAATGTGATGAGATACCCTATTTGATCTCATCAATCCATTTTTGGAAGTTTTAAGTGGCGCCGTTAGGCTGCCGAGTTTTCGTAAGGGATTTTTCATCTCACTTTTATTCCCGTGAGATTTATGCTACATTTGCCACAATTTAATTCGACCGGTGTATGTACTTCCCATTATTATACTCTTTGTGTAATATAATTTCATTTATGAGTATTTACATCAATGTTGTATTGTCCTTCTTTCACGGGGTGCATGTCTCGAAAGATACCCATATCGGTAAGGGAACCTTTCACCCTCCTCTTTTTGTAAAAGACTTCTTTTGTTGTGTCTTTTAATTCACATAATATTATGTTGGGATATGTTCTTCTATATCCTTATTGATTTAAATTTTATGTCCATGTGATGAGATACCCTTTTTATCTCTCATCAACTCATTTTCTGAATTTTGTAGTGACGCCCTTAGGCCGTCAAATTTTTGCAAGGGAACTTCTTAACCCAAATTTGATTCTTTGGGATAAGCTCGTACTCCTTGAATTTGTCGTTCTATGAATATGTGTGAATAACATATGATTGTATTACACTTAATATCCACTTATATTTGGTGTATTCGTTTGTCACACATAATTATGTAATTGATTTATGCTTAATCCAAGGATACCGTCTTTGTAAGGGAATTTGTCTCAATATCCTTTTCATTGAGGCATATTTTGTTTTATACACAACTTTATTTTATACGGTGTATAAACCCCTTTGAATTTTACTTTTATACAAAAGGAATCTTTTTCTACGAAGCGTTTTACTAAACGAAAAAAAGTATTGTGTTTTTTAACATACGCGGTGACAACGACCTTTTCCACCGCCGCGAGTATTGCTTGATCTTTGGCTTCCTCAACAAGCCATAATGTTTTTAAAATAAAATAAATGACATGTACTCTTTTATGTATTTTGGTATTGAAAATTGTTTTTATAATGGATTTGTTATGTCAATATATTTAAGTGATATATTGTGATCAAAGTGTGGAAATGTTTTCTTTCCATTATATTTTTTTTATGTCTTATGATTTTTATAATGGTACTTGGACATTTGACGGGTGGTTACGTGATAAACTATATGAAGGGTGGTGCCGTGAATACCAGGATGGGTGGTTACGTTATAACCTACAATGAATTGGGTATGGAAGTCGGCCGTATGGATATTCCATTAAGTATGTATGGAAGTTGGCTGAATGGCTATTCCATTAAGTGATATGTGTGGAAGTCGAACTTATGGTTATTCCACTTATGTATGTTTATGTCCCAAGTTACCTTTATTTGTTATGTGATCTTTATATGGGTTTTATGGTAATTTTTTGGTTACATAAGGGTATGTAATGAACTTTTATTCAGTGAAGAGTTTTTACTACTTCGAAAAGGTGAAAAGTATTACATTGATAAAGTATACATGGTTTACTTATTGTTTTGAAAAACTAACAGTTTTCATTATTTGTGTATCCCTTACTGAGCTTGTTATGCTCATCCCAAGTTTTTGAAATGTTTTTCACAGGACTTAACGTGGAATAGGGTCAAGGATGAGATCAAGGGAAAGTCATGCTACCTAAAACATGGAACAAGACATGTTTATTTTTAAGAGTTTTTATTTTATGGAAACTTAGTAGAAGTTTCTACTTTGTAATCTTTTGAGATGTAATAGTTTTGTCCTAATTCTCTAAAACTCTAAACCTGAAAAGATCCTCAATTTGAATTATTCATTTAATTCAATATTAAGTAAGGTTTAAGTATGGGTCCTTATAGTTGGTATCAAAAGTCGGTTTAGATAACTTTAGAGGTTAGGGTATCCTCTAAGCATAAGTGACATTACCATAATGGTTAGGATTTCAGAAAGAGTCCTAGTTTTAGATAAAGTGAATGTGTAAGTATATATTAGTGTTTATCTTCCTCATTTGTACATGATGGTTTTGTTGATATACTCACACTGACCTTTCTGTTTTTAGTGAATGGATGGATCTAACAGGCACCAAAGAGACAACAGGTTTGAAGGAAACTGTGGTGGTTCTCTGATTAAGATACTAGATAAAATGGGGGATTCAATGAGGAAACTCATGGTTGTTCTAAACCAACTATCAAGGAGTCATGATAAACCACTTGATCCTTGGTATGTTCTGTAATAAATCATGTACGAGATGACCAATCGATGTGGAAGTTCAGGTAATAATTATAAAGGTAACCATTACAGTTAAAATGATCCTTACTGTTGAGGTAATTATGGGTTATTATATGATATGCTGTAAAATGAAAGGCATGAGATAAACTTGAGGTTAAAATATGTTATGATCATTTTTGAAGATTTTATCTCGTTTTGGGGAATGTTTTAAAATTATATAGTTTTGGAAAAAGGACAACATGCAGACCGTGTGACAACCCGTCGCGTCAGACAAAGCTGTGCGAATCGAACCCACAACCAAAGTGCGACTGGTATTTATCGCCTACCACTGGACTACGTGAAGTCCTTGGTTAGTTTGACTAATTATTTTTAGTTAGATGATTTTATGAATTAAGAGTAAGTTGATTTTGGGTTATCTATGGAAATTTATTAACCTATCATGGAGGATATGTTATTTGGTTAATTAATTTTCAATACGAGACATTAAGAGCAACTGATGTTGTTTGGAGATAAATGTTACGATTTAACTTGGAAGACTATGAGCCTAAATCCATCAAATATTTGGGTTTCAATCTTAGTTTGGTTTACTTTGAAGAATTTTATGGACAAATTGATTATCGAATGGTCCTCGTTGAACTTTGGGTTTTGTTGGACAAATTTTGGAGATTAAGAATAAATTTTCTTTTTATAAAGGGTTATCCTTTTCTGGATTATCTGATCTTGTACTAACCTTTTTGGTTTTGGTTTGGTAAAGTCTAAAGACATGGGAATTATATAGCTCTCTTTTGTGGATTAGGTGATTCACTAGAAGTTGATTATAGTACTCTTAATGTGAACAAGTCTTCCTAAATACTCGTCTTTTGGAGAAAATATGAGTTTGTGTAAGGAATCTAATAAAAGTTGAAAGTCAACATGATAAGTGATAATTTTTCCTTATGAATAAATTCCTCAATAAAAAGTAACTTAAAACAAAATTGTTGTCTGTTAACTTTTCCTACTGGGGAATCAAATACCGTTTAACCCATCACAAGTTTGTGATTCTCTTATGGTTAACTTTCTCCTAGACATGTTTACAATCACTCTCCATCAGAATATGAACTTTTGTTTTTTTCCCTCCATGTCCATATTTTCATACTTGGAATCCTAGTATGGGTTAACTGGGGTGACCTTTGTACTTATCTTTCTTTATTTTAAAGTGATTGTTTTACCGACTCTTTTTCCGATGTGGGATTTTCAAGGATGTTTCCAAGCCCAATTTTAAAATTGCGAGGACGCAATTCCCAAAAGGGGGGAAGGATGTAACACCCCAAGTAAATAAAGAATATGACATATTTATATTTATCCATATTTGTGAATAAAATATTAATATTACTTTAAAGGGGTTTCTATGCTCGATGATGTACCCAATACGCAACAATGAGTTTCTTGGGAATCTTACGTTGCACTCTAATAATAAAATAATATTATTTTAAATGGTAGTTAACGCCTAGCCGTTGTAATGGTGGGAATGAACAGAAATAACTAAAAAATGATTATATATGTTTTTCAAATATTTTTACTCTTTATAATAAATGTTAGAGGATTAAAAATGCAAATGAATCCAGTTTTTAAGCGTAAACATTCTAATATTCTTTAAAAGGTCGATTAACCGCCTTTTGATGGTGAACCCCTTTTAAATCCACTTTTTGAAAATTTTATAAGCTCTATTTTTCAAAATAAACATATTATTTATTATTGGGACATTGAAATTTACCTTGGGTTAATTTTTGGTATTTTTCTGACAATGTTCATTTTTCAATGAATAGTGAAAAATACTGCATTTTACATCAAAACTGCTTTTTCATATAATTTAATTATATGGTTATATTATCTTTTTAATTTGTTTTAAAGTTTAATTATAATATATTTTTACCATTTAATTCAATTATGGTCATTGGGATTAATTTAACTTTGGAATTAGTCATAAACAAGTGCCAAACTTTTCATAAATATTGTTTCTAAAAAACCCGCTTTTTGTTTTGACAATGGGAAGTTTTTTTAAAATTAATTATTGCAATTTTTGTGTTTGGAATTTGGTAAAATGAATTACATATTTGGAATTAGAAGTTCCAAATTATTTAATTAAGACTCTTTTGTTTTTGGACATTATGAATAGTAACGACGATAATTATCTTTAATTATCTTGATTAATGAGTAATTGGGTAGTTAAAGATAATAAGATAATATCATAATAATAAAAAATGACCACAAAATGTGTCCTAAAGATACTGGTTGTCTCATGGCCGACCATGGGATGCCTTGTTCCAAACTTGGGGGCCCAATGGAATCACCTTTGTGAGAAAGTGACTTTTTATCTTTTTATTTTTAAAGAATGTTAAATGTAACAAAGAATGTATCACCTAAGTAAAATATTTTTAATTTTGTCTACATAAATGATATTTTGGACTATAAAAATTAATTGTAAAGCTAAAAATATTTCCTACATCATAGTATTTTTTTATAATTTTTAGACATTAAATAAATTAAATTATTTATGACATCATGATGATGCAGCGATGACCTCATTATTTAACGATTTAAATAAAATGGAAAGATAATGTAAAATATAAGACCTACACTTGTCCAAAACCTATTGGATGGGTGGATTTATAACCCTTATAACCTTATCCTCGAAACACATCAATGTGGGACCAATAAAATCCAAAACTCATTTGAAAATAAAGTTACATTTAATACCTTTCCAAGAGTGCCGCTCCTCTCATCTTATAAAAGGCCCCCACCTCTACCTCTTTACCCACACTTTCAAAGCCTTTGGATCGGAAAAACCCTTCCCATTTAATCTCTCCAAATCTTTCTATAACTCCTTGAAGCCTCACTGTGGGAAGAATCCTTTCCAAGGAAGCCTTTGAGCTCAAATGAAAGGAAGTTACCCGATTTAAAGGTAATGTCTTCACTTGTGTCCTTTTGTTTTATTTTGCTTCTCCAGCCCCCTAAACTCTTTTTATTAATTTATTTTGTAACAAATATAGTATCTTAAATATACTAGGATGTTGTTATAAGAGGGATTTGGGCTACACTTATACACACCTACATCTAATGGTTAAAGAACATACTGTTTCCGTGGATGGCGAATTTCTGCCTCCCGAAACGATGATTGTTCAACATTCTTTTAACACCTTCAAAGGTGGCCATTAAGATGTCACTATATTTATATATGATATATAATATTTTTATGTTTTCCTTAAGCTTATGTATTTTTCATTTATGGCATACCTTTTTTGTTTCCATTATGGGTAAACACGATATCTTCATTTTAGGAAGTGCGGACTACCACCCCCTCAAAGTGATTTGATTCGTTAATGCCATATGTGGGACGTATAAAGGATGGAATTAATGGTATTACATATGTTATACTACTGGAATTATATTATACCTTTATATATTTATTATTTCATTCAATTTAATACAAAAAAAGAAAATAAATGAATGTAGCGTTCATGCATACGTACGACATACCGTCTCCGTGAACGGTACACTTCATTTCTTATCTCCAAATGTTATGTACTATTATAAGTACATATATATAATGGATATATATGTAATATATTACATCTAAATTATGGGGATCATTCTGGAATTATAATTTATATATCTCCCATTTTTTTAATTCCATTAATATGGAAAAAAAATGAAAGTAGCGTTCATGCGTACGTACGGCCTACCGTCTCCATGAACGGTGCTTTTAATTTTTATCTCCAAATGCTATGGAATAGTATAAAATAAATATATAATGGATATATATGATATTTAAAACATAATTACTATTATGGAGATGATGTACCTATAACTATATGGAAAATTCTTTTCCAACAAGTTCAATTTTTACTCATGTACTGAACATCGACAAAAACGTCTGATACGAACTCACTTTATTAACAAATTATTATAAAATTATAATATGTGATATGAACTGAATAATAATATTTAAAATAGGTCATTAAGCAATTATAAATTTACCAAATTTTATTATTCAGGATATTAAAGAACGATCGAGTCATGTCGGACACGAGGTAAGGGATCCTACTCCTCTCTTTCTTTTTAAGTACACTCTTTTATGTCATTCCTTCTAAGCTCATCTTTCTTGTGTTTGGGATGTTATTTTATATTACTCATACTATAATTTTTATGTTCATATGATGAGAGACCCTATTCTATCTCATCAATCCATTTTGGAAGTTTTGAGTGGCGCCGTTAGGCTGCCGAATTTTCGTAAGAGATCCAACCTCTCTCTTTCTTTTTAAGTACTCTCCTTTATGTCACTTCTTTTGAGCTCCTCTTTGTTATGATGGGGGATGTTATTTTATATTACTCTTGCTGTAAATTTTATTTTAATGTTATGAGATACCCTATTTGATCTCATCAATCCATTTTTGGAAGTTTTAAGTGGCGCCGTTAGGCTGCCGAGTTTTCGTAAGGGATTTTTCATCTCACGTTTATTCCCGTGAGATTTATGCTAAATTTTCCACAATTTCCTTTGAGTTGTGTATGTACTGCCCATTATTATACTCTTTTTTGTAATATAATTTCATTTATGAGTATTTAAATCAATGTTGTATTGTCCCTCTTTCACGGGGTGCATGTCTCTAAAGATACCCATGTCGGTAAGGGAACCTTTCACCCTCCTATTTTTGTAAAAGACTTCTTTTGATATGTATTTTAATTCACATAATATTATATTGGGATATGTTCTTCTATATCCTTATTGATTTAAATTTTATGTCCAAGTGATGAGATACCCTTTTTTTCTCTCATCAACTCATTTTCTGAATTTTTTAGTGACGCCGTTAGGCCGTCAAATTTTTTGCAAGGGAACTTCTTAACCCAATTTTGATTCTTTGGGATAGGATTGTAATCCTTGAATATGTAGTTCTGTGGATATGTGTGAATAAAATCTGATTGTATTACACTTAATATCCACTTATATTTGGTGTATTCATTTGTCACACATAATTATGTAATTGATTTATCCTTAATCCAAGGATACCGTCTTTGTAAGGGAATTCGTCTCAATCTCCTTTCATTGAGGAATATTTCATTTTATAAACAACTTTATTTTATACGGTGTATAAACGCCTTTGAATTTTACTTTTATACACAAGGAATCTTTTTCTACAAAGCGTTTTACTAAACGACAAAAAAGAATGTTTTCTTAACGTACGCGGTGATAACGACCTTTTCCGCCGCCGTGAGTATTGTTTGATCTTTGGCTTCCTCAACAAGCTGTAATGTTTTTAAAATAAAATAAATGTCATGTACTCTTTTATGTATTTTGGTATTGAAAATGGTTTTTATAATGGATTTGTTATGTCAATATATTTAAGTGATATATTGTGATCAAAGTGTGGAAATGTTTTCTTTCCATTATATTTGTTTTATGTCTTATGATTTTTATAATGGTACTTGGACATTTGACGGGTGGTTACGTGATAAACCATATGACGGGTGGTGCCGTGAATACCAGGATGGGTGGTTACGTTATAACCTCCAATGCATTGGGTATGGAAGTCGGCCATATGGCTATTCCATTAAGTATGTATGGAAGTTGGACGAATGGCTATTCCATTAAGTGATATGTGTGGAAGTTGACCTTATGGTTATTACACTTAAGTATGTTTATATCCCAAGTTACCTTTATATGTTATGTGATCTTTATAGGGGTTTTATGGTAATCTTTTGGTTATATAAGGGTAAGTAATGAACTTTTATTTAGTGAAGAGTTTTTACTACTTTGAAATGGTGAAAAGTATTACTTTGATAAAGTATACATGGTTTACTTGTTGTTTTGAAAAACTAACAGTTTTCATTCTTTGTGTATCCCTTACTGAGCTTGTTATGTTCATCCCAAGTTTTTGAAATGTTTTTCACATGACTTAACGTGGAATAGGGTCAAGGATGGGATCAAGGGAAAGTCATGTTACCTAAAACATGGAACAAGATATGTTTATTTTTAAGAGTTTTTATTTTATGGAAACTTAGTAAAAGTTTCTACTTTGTAATCTTTTGAGATGTAATAGTCTTGTCCTAATTCTCTAAAACTCTAAACCTGAAAAGATCCTCAATGTGAATTATTTATTTAATTCAATATTAAGTAAGGTTTAAGGCTGAGGCCTTATAGGGGGGGGTGCATTGTGAAGGGGTAGGGTAGAATTAGGGTAAAAACATAATAAAATAATAATAATAATAAAACCAACTAAAATTATAATAATAATAATAATATTATTATTATTATGATAGTAATAATAATAATCTTAGAAAAATTAATATCTATAATAATAAGATTGACTTTCTTAATAATAATAATAATAATAATATTCTTAAAAACAAAAATATTATTATTATTATGACATTTACCATTTATTTTATTTTTCATATAATTTAACTCTATTTTATTTTTCCCTCATTTAATTTAATTTATTCATTTTCAAAACTGAGTAAATCCATGGTCCGCACACGGTTACGTGTGGCCCAACACCCACTGAAAATTCCGTATTTCAACAATTTCAAACCAGGACCCAAACCCAAAACTTCAACTAAAAGATATGACACCGAGAAAGGAATAAAATAAAAGAGTTTCTGAGTTTAGAGTGTGAAAATTTTTATGTCATGAGAATATATGTTTTCCTTAATTTTACTCTCTTTATTTACTCTATATTTGAAAATAATGTTTTAAGAAAATTCTCTCTATTTCTCTCTTCGGTCATAAAATTGTTTTTATCCAAAAAATATTTTTTATAAAAATGTTTCCAAAACTATTTTAACATTATAAAAATGAATTTGTAAATGTTTTATATTTTAGAAATTTATTTAAAGGGGAAATTATATTTTCATCAATAACATTTTTAAATGATTTTTAAATCTTACTTTGTATGTTTTCGAGTGTATATTCAAAGAAAAGGATTTCCAAAATGTTTTACATTTTAAAAAGTGATTTTCAAAGAAAATTCATACTCCTTAAGAAATATTTCAAGTGATTTATCTTTAAAAATAATTTCCCTTATAATATGACATTCGTTTTTATAACTTACACGTTACTAGGGATATGAACCAAGGATACTATTATTATTCTTTATATGAATGTTTTACAATGAAAAGATGTTTATGAATTTTTTTTCTCTTCCATGGGTTATACCATAACAAAATGCTTATAAAACTTGTTTCTTTCTCCATGGTTTATTCTTTTATGAGATTATGAAATTATTATGAAACCTTTAAATTTTTCACATGTTATGATATGATAAAATTTTTATGAAACCCATATCTTTTTCATGGTTTATGTTATCATGAAATGGTGAAGTTATTATGAAACCCATTTATTTTCCACGTGTTGTGATATGATGTAATGTTTTATGAAACCCATTTGTTTTTATGGTTTATGATATCATGGATGTTTTATGGTCTTTTGGAACATAGATGTTTGGGGTTTGTGATGGGTGGGGCCTTTATCTCATTCTAATGAATTGTGAAATGATTAATTTATATAGGCTTAAAGGGTACACAAGAGGTTATCCTAAGCCCAAAAAGTAGGGTACACAAGAGGTTATCAAATTTCCAAAACAAGAGGGTACACATCACGTTATCCCAAGACCAAAACCAGAGGGTAAACAAGAGGTTATCCCAAGGCCGAAATAATTGGGTACACAAGAGGTTATCCTAAGATCGAAGCAGGTATATAGGTGATTAACCCAAGCCTAAAATGTTATTAATGTTATGATAGATAGCCTTGAAATAAGATTTTCTATGCTTATGTGTACACTAAAATTTAATGTCTTATGATAATGTTATTCTATCATGGCTCATGTTCCTTGATTTTATTATGCTTAATATTTTAGAAACAACCAATATTTATTCCATGACTCAAGATTATTATATTTAATATGTAGGGTATGGTTTTCAAATATTTTCTTCCTGTTCTCATACCCTTATGCTAAATTATTGCTTACATATCTCCTTTTTTACCCTTACTTATCATCTAATCTCACCCTTTATCATGTTTTATTTAACTAGGTTATGAATAATGGGTTTTAATTAGGGTTACTAAAGGAGAATATATTTATAGGATACATTTAATATATTTAAAGAATTAAGAATATTGTGTTCCATGTTTCCAAATGCACTAAACTATTATGGTCCTTAGGCATGTGTTTGTGTAATGTAATGAATATTCATCTAAAAAATATAATATCCATGTATGATAAGCATGGGTCTATATATTTTTATAATTTTCTTATGATAGAAATATGTATCTTCATTTATATTAAAGTTGTAAATCCAAAAAGAAGTTCAACTTCCCACGAATTGACATCTCAAAGCCCTTCATTTTTTCAGAAAAGTCTTCACAATATTTATGCTTCACACCTAAAAAATTATACCTTTAATGTAAACAATGATAATCAGGGTTCTATACTTATCACTTTTACATATAAGTTTCTATAAAAATTTCTTATAGAAAAGTTCAACTGCTTTAGGAAATTGTCACACTTTTGAATACTAGGTACAAGGATACTATTTTAACCCGTACAAAGCATTATTTAGTTTTCACATCATGGTTCAATAATTATAATGTATGAACCAACTATTTTTCTCAATATAAACTTCTTATTCAATTCCTCTATTAAAAAAATCTGACTTAACATCAATCTGATATAATTTTTAATTTTAATGAGTAGAAAGAGCCAAAAACATTATTATAGTGTCAAGTCTTGCAAGAGAGAAATTTTTTCTTCAAAATAAACACCTTCCACCTGTAAATAACTTTCCAAAACTAGTCATTCTATATTTATTGAAATTTGTCCTTGTTTATTGATCTTGTTTTGAAAACCCTTTTTATTATAATAACACACATTACTTTTTTTCAAGGAACAAGTTACCATGTAATATTATTTTCAATTTGATCTAAATATTCATTTATCACATTTAACTATTATTTATTCTTATTTTATTCTAAAACAGCTTATGGTTCCACCAATGAGATAAGTAACATCTGATTCACAAACCACAATTTACATATGGTCTAAACTAAAACTTCCAAATTTCCAATAATATTATCACATTGAACATGTTTTTGTGAAGTCTTTATTTTTTTTGTTTTAATTATGGTTTCACTTTCATCATCACTAGACTAATTAGAATCAACTAGAATAGGATTAGGCTCACAGTCATCTTCCTTCTCATTAACATCCCAGGAAGTCATCATTATATATTTCATTACACCATCTTAATAATATTCAAAAACTTTTGTTAAGGTGGGTGTATTTTCAAGAAATTTTAAATTAAAGGAATAAACTAACTTATGCATTCACTTATTCTATTATTTTCTAACTTTTTCTATTGGATGAAAATCCCATGAAAACACCTTATTTCACCTTTTCATAAAACATACCAAAATTTGGATTTTTGATCTCTAGAAAAAAATAACTCCCAAAAAACATGAAGTATATCATTGTAGGATTTTTATTATACCACATCTCATGGGGAGTCATTTGTTATTCCCGTTGAAAACAAAATCTCTTTTGAACATGTACATATGTACTTAAAGTTTCTCTCTAAAATAATTTTGAATGATTATATTTAGAAAGAATGATTATTCCCATTTCAACTAAAATTTTATTTTTCTTATCCACTAATTCATTTTGTTGAGGATTATAGGGCACACTGTATTAGTTTTTAATTTCATCTTTCTTTAGGTAAGATTTGAAATAGTTAGTAGTTTAGTCCTTTCCACTGTATTTTCTTAACTTAAATATATATACACCCATCTATTTATCAACATCCCTTATAAAAATTTTGAACAAATATTAATCATCCTATTTATGTTTCATGAACATTATCCTAGTTATCAGGGTAAAATAATCAATGAATGTAATAAATTAAAAATCACCATTTATTGATTAATGTATCATGGGAACAGATTGATCAAAGTGTGAGCTCAAGAGGTTAGGTTGATTCAATTTAATCTTTCTTATGTCTTCTACTAACCATCCTTCCATTTAGTTAAGTTATATAAAAATGTATCATCATTTCTTTTAGTTGCGGTAAATAACTTACAACATTTTGTTTTCAAATTATGCTCATATTTTTCTTGCCAGGATGCCCATGTCTTCAGTGCCACAACTTATTTTCATCCTTAGTACTTAAATATAAATAATTACTAGGATTGCTAATCTAGAATAGGATTCATATAGTTATTTATCTATTAGTAACCACTTTTCCAACTTTCAAATTTCGGGTGTTACAATAATAATTTATGAATACTAATTACTTAACATTATCACAGAGTTAGATAACACTTACTAAGTTGTCATTAACCCCATCAACAAGTAGAACATCCTTTGACATTAGCTTCTGAGCTTTAATCTCATCCATACCAATTCCTCCTATTTTAAGGAACTATTTTTTTTAAATGTGAAATATCTTACCTCACATTATTTAATAATTTTAATATTTTCACATCCCCTGTCATATGTGAGAAACAACCATTATCAGAATCTCTAGTTTATTCATTTATATACCTTTTAGATTAGTATCAATAATAAAATATTTGTATTCAATTTTCCTTTTCCCATATTCCTTTTTATTTATGATATAAGTATTTCAACCATGAATTATTTTCATATATTATTTATAATAGTGGCCTGGTTAGTCACAACTTTCAAAAATTTCCTCCAGGTAGTCAAATTTGTTTTTCCTTGATATATTTTTTAACTTATAATGACTTTGATTTTGTTTATTATTTTTAAATTAGATATTTTCCTCCACTTCCTGAACTATTTATCCCTATCAAGTCATGTAAACTCCCAGGGAGAGACATTATGTGCCAAATATTATATTACTTATGAAAATATATTCAACAAAAACAAAAAAATCTGTTTAACCTATATCTTTTATTGAAGTGTGAGTTTTACCTAGGATAATTTTGTTGAGAATAAACATAATTTACAGTATCTGATTTCCCATAGTGTGATGAATTGTTCTTCTAGAAGTTACTTTTTTTCTTCCAATGATGTGATGTGTTTCAAACTTCTTTTCTCAACCCAAGATCTCCTATTATTGATTCTGAAATCTATATGGTTATAATAATAAGATAAAATTTTAATTCTAATTGGTGTTGATTTCACCTAATTCTTGGGATGAGTTATTCAAGTATCTTGAGATGTTTTGGACTTTACAACTAAATATTTTTTGAAATTATATTTTATTATATTTAAGGTATTTTTATCTTTGGGACATATTGACTGAGGGTTACGTAGATCTTTTTCATTAGTAGTAATATTTTTATCAAGATCTTTCACCATTTTACATTGTTCCTCAAATTTTATCTTGAGAATATTATTTTATTCCATGTATGCATATTAATTTTTGAGAAATTATTCTCTTAATTTATTCTCATCCTCTCTTTAATTCTTTAATGTCTTAAATTAATTCTTGAGTTTTTTATTTACGAAGACTTGACACAAGTTATGATCTTATATGATATTCCCTATAGGTTTCTTTACATTCTTCTTCTTCACTATTTGTTGTATATTCATTCCTTTCAACACACACCATGAAGGTTCTGAATTTCTTTTAATTTTTATCTTATGATAAATAGTTTTTAGTAGAGTCATACTCTTCCCTTTTACTTAACATAAATATTTTTTATTCTAGTAAAGCACTTATTATTTCTAGTGGATTTTATAACTTCCTTATAATTTTTACCCAAATTATTATTCATTGTTTTTCTTTAGAATCATATTTTTTATTATATGTATTTATTCTTTATAAATTTTATCACGAAGTTTCTAATTCCTCTATATTCAAAACATTTAAGTGTGAGTTTTCCATTGTAATTTCCTCTACCTTTCTGGTAAATTTTAGAGATAAGTTACATAATTCAAACATTTAATTCATCATTGTAAAACCCCAAGATTTCATAGTGTGTTATTTCTTCAAAATAATTCAATAACTTGCACTACATGCAACACCGAGTTAAAGCGCACCATGACTTACCAAACTAGCCGTTATGAATAGTAATACCTACTTTTTGAAATTTTATAAATTCTATCTCTCAAAATGGACTTCATTTTTGGATTCGGAATATCAAAATTAGCCTTGGGTGAAATTTTGGTACTTTTCGGATAACTTTAATATTTTGATGAATAGTGAAAATTACTAAATTTTATTTAAAAACAAATTTTTTAATCAAAATAATTAATAGTGATAAATTATGAATTTGAGTGGTTTTAAAGTATAATTAGAATATATTTTTACCATTTTATCCAATGGTGTTCATTAGAATTAATTTCACTTTGAAATTGGACCTAAACAATTGTCAATCTTTTGATATATATTTTTTCTTAAAAACACGCTATTTGTTGTGACAGCGGGAATTAATTATAAAATTAAATAATACAACTTATATGTTTGTAATTTTGTAAAATAGACATCATTTTTGAATTCGGAATATCAATTATAGCTTAGGGTAAAATTTTGGCATTGTTCTGAAAAACTTCAATTTTTGATGAATAGTGAAACTACTAAGTGGTAGTTAAAAAGCTAAATTTTTCATAAAACTTAATTTTACTTCTTCTGTGATTGGAATTTTGAAAATACGAGAGACACGGTAAATATTAGGAAGTAAATTGTGGTTCAATGAGATGAAAATATTTTTTTTTGGTGAATAGTAACTTTTTACTTTTATTTACCAGGGTTAAAAGTAAATAGGTTAATTAAGGGTAAAAATGATATTAATATTACCCTAACACATGTCCTAATTCCATTGGACAAGTGTATCTTGACCAAAAACAACCTTAGGAATAAAATATTATCATTTAGGTCCACTTGGATTAGATTAGGACATTTATTATTATTTAATTCAATGAAGAGTTAAAAGAGTTAAAATCAAAGTTTATTTACTAAAACATTTTTAATATAGGGTTATACATAAGATAAATTAAATTTTAAATATTAATTAGAAAATTAATAAGATTTCCTACATAATTATATTTTATTTATAATTTTTAGACATCAAATAATTTAATTTATTTATGACACAATGATGATGTAGTAATTACCATAATAGTGAAAAATTAAAATAATTGATATTATAAATACCCAAATAAATATAATTTGAGACTTTTATGAATTAAACTAATTTTCTAGGATAATATGACATATTAGGATTGATGTAATTGACTTTTTTAGAAGTAATCATTCTGTTATGAGTTTCAGAAAAATCAACTATTGAATAGTGTCAAAATTGACATAAAAGAGTTTTTAACACAAATATTATATTATTAATTGATATTAAATTCATAAAAATATAAGGTTCGGCCAAGAGACTTATATCATGATAGGTGTATCATTAATGGACCACTTGGGGGTCGCTGGGATGTATATAGTAAGGTTATTAACTATATAATATAAAAATACAAAGTGACATGGTAAATGTCAAACTAATTAACTAAGAGTTAAAACAAAAAGATAAGGTTAATATAATGACCCAAACCTGTCTAAATTCTATTGGTTGAATTTTTTTAGACCTATCCCCACCTTAAACTATGAATAATCAACTTTGGAGCCATTAGAAACCGAATACGAATTTATTATAAATTAATATTTCTAGATTTTCCAAAGGTGCCCCTCACCCCTCTTATAAAAGGCCACTCCTCCTTCTCATTTCTTCACACCTTCAAAGCCTTTTGGTTCGGCCAAAATCTTCCCACATACTCTCTCAACTTCCCTCACTACAACCTAGAGGCCTTAGTTTGATCAGAAATCCAACCTAAGGAGCCCTTTTGATCTAATTAAAAGGAAGAACCCGAAGAAGAGGTAATGTTTTCACCACCCTTTTTCAAATTCATTTCTTCTTCCACTTCTTCTTTCTTTGTTATTACCATTCTAAAATAACAAATCCAGTATCTTATATATACTGTGATGTTATTATAAATATGGTACAACCATATTCAGTATTCTATCCAACCTTTGAATAACATGTCACCATACGTGCGTACGTACGGCTTACAGTCTCCACGTCGTGGTGTAATTGTTATTCACTATATTATTATTTATATGGGTATAATAATGATGTGTAACTCATGTAAATAATAAATATAACATGATAATTATTCTGTATATATGATATACCATCCAATTATATATCATTTTAATATCAAAAAAATGATATTATCGCTCGTGCGTACGTACGGACTACCGTCTCCAAGAACGCGATGAGATTCATTCTACATCGTATCCATTCAAGTATAATTATCATTTGATGATTTAAAAATAATTTTTAAGGACTTGATATCATTATGGATATGAATAAGATAAAACCTATCCATGAAAAACATGGCTTACGTAACAAAACATATGAAAGAAAACGAGTAAGTTAACACCTGAAACGACGATAATACTAAGATATTATTAACAAAGCAATGTTAAAAGATCATATATGATATCATATTAATATATATGATTCTTTTATAATTTAATAACAATTATTTCACCATTATAAAGGAGGTTAACCTACCTTCAACCAAGGAAAATTACAAGGTAAGGGTTTATTTCACAATCTCTTCATTATCCGAGGTTGTTTATACGCAATTATCTACTGGGATCTCTTTATAATCCACATCTATGTTCCTTAAAAATGTATTTAAAAACATTTTTACTATTTGCTAGACAATGGGTTAAAGTCATTTATACCCTTATGTGTTTGAAAGGAATCTTTTCGTCATTTTCCAAACAAGTCACTTTTAACCTTTTCGACAAATTTAAGGTAAGAATGTTTTTTTTAAACTTATACGGTGGGTACTGCTATTTACCGCTGTTACAAAATCGTCAAAGATTCCCTTAAAATCTTATAAGAATATTTTCAAAGTAAATGTTTTATTTTATAATTATGTGACTTTTAAATGATTTCAAAATGAATATTTTAAGAATTTGTGAAAGGTACTCTTTATCAAGATCATAATTTTAAATGTTTTAAAGATTTATCTTTCCAAATATTTTTAATTAATGTACATGTTTTCAAAATGATTTTATGGATTTATTTATATATAAATGAATTTTTTGAAATGATATTTCTTTTCAAAAGTTTCAAAGTGGTATGGGACACTTTGATTCAAAAATCTATTTTAAATTACTTCCTTTATAAATGTGTGAATTTTCAATGATTTCGAGAAAAGAGATATTTCTCTCAAATAGTTTTGATTTGCATCTATTTCAACATCCTTCGATGGATTTTAAGCTTATATGAAGTTGATTTATTATGATACAAAACTTTTGTATTGTATTGAATGTTTTGAGATATGTTTTACTGTGGATGTGTTATTTTCATACCATTCATGGTTTATGGAGAAAGTATTGACATTTCGTATGCTAGTTTTAATACGAATGTTTATGTTATGTTTAAACCTTTTCATATGAGAATGCATTGGACTTAGTAAGTGATGGGTGGAGACAGCTATAGCTCCTCGATGCATCGGTAGGTCTCATAAGACAAACTAGTGTGTTGGAACAAGGCCTTGGAAAAATCTTATTTGTATTCTTGGCACGAGGCCTTGGCTATGTGGTTATGATAGTCTGGAATTATGCATTCCATCATTATGAAAGTGGTTATTGATATTGCATGTGATTATTCGATTAGTAGAATATCCATGTGAATAAGTAAATGGCATTATTTCATTTTATTTTTGCCATACTATGTTGAAGTTCAAGTTTAAAAGGATTTTGTTTTAGTTATACATTGCCTTAAATGTTTATTCTTATTTATGAAAGTTTCCGCTATATTGTTATCCTTACTGGGCATTTGAGCTCACCCCTTTTCTATGTTTTATTTTTCCCAGGATGTGAAGAAGTAAATTATAAATGACCTGTAGGGATATTATGAGGGGATAATAGTGTGGACTATGGAGACAATATGTTGTTGTAGTAGTTTTTCACCTTATGATGTAATGTAAAACTTTATGAATACATCTAGTGTTTCCAAGGCTACTAAACCAATCGGTATTTCGAGATTTGATCTTTCTTGTGATCATGCCAATGTCATGTAATAATGCAACAACTCTGGGTAACTGGGGTTGGGGCGTTATAGTTGGTATCAGAGGAAGTTTAGTACAAAACATGGAAGCTAGATTTAGATAAACTCTGATTAGAGCACATAGATTTAAGATGGAATTTGTGGTTTAGTATAGAAGAACTTCCTAGAATTTTGGTATTGTAGAGATTTTGTGATTTTTCTGAGCAATACATCCCTGTCTAGATACGAGCAGGTAGAGGCGGCTCTGTCACAGATGTACCTAGGGGTAAAACCCGAAAACACCGCTTTGAGCTAGACTCGAACGGGAACTGGTGCACGACAACGGGCCTTGCTGCACTCTTGGTTACGACACTCCCGGGAGATATGCTTAGGATAATTCTCATTTATTTACAAACCATTATGAAGGGTTTATGAGTATATACTTCCTCAAAGGAGCCATTTTTATGATTATAGATTATATCCATAAACTATTTAATTTATGTTATGTGTTTTACAAGTTGGGTATTAGGTATTGTTATTCATAAACTAATCTAGTGTATGCCGTTGTTTAGAAATGGCGCCCAGTAGAAGGAATGAGAACTCCAGCAATACACATGACACAAAGAGAAAGAAGGATCATATGTTTCATGGTCTTAAGCCAGAATTTATAAGAGAAATAGTCTCGCATGTATTATCATCATATGAAGAAATAATATCATGTGTTGATAAGATAAGTAAAGTGTTTACTGAGTTCTATGGCTATGAATGGAAGCAAGAGAAGAATAGGATGGAAGAGATAAAGATGGATAAAGGGAAGAGGGAAAAGAATAATTTTCCCATATGTGATAACTGTGGAAAGAAACACCCTGGAACTTGCCTGAAAGGAATGGGAGTTTGTTATAAGTGTGGAGAAAAAAGGAACAAAGTACGTGACTGAAAGGGTAAGAAAACAGTTTCAAATGCACAATGCTTCATTTTCAAGGAGTTTGGACACTATGTGAACCTATGTCCCAGTCATCAGACTATGCCGTAAATGATGCTATTGGATAATAATCATGTTATGATACTACCACAGATGAAGAGGAATGATTAGAGTTCTTATGTTGATTATGTCATTTGAGTGTTGTATCAACAATGTACTTGTTATAATAATTATGGAGTATATAAGGATTGTAATACAGTACTATTTCATTAAGGACTTGAGATTGTGTAGAACAAAGAAAAGTGACTCAATAGCAGGATAAATTTTTGGAAAATATATGGTTGAGAGAATGATAAACCATAATATAGTTCTGATACCGAGGTAGTGATTTTGGAATAATACATGATTGATTTTGGATAAATTATATTGGATATTCTTGACTACCTTGAAACTGATTAATGATTTTTATATTCTATCATTGTTGGGGTTTAAAACATTTTTGGATTGAAGGAGTATATATATTATTCTTTAAGGAATAAGGGATCATGAATGTAATCAATAAGGTTTTATGGTAATTCAGGATGTTGCAGTGTTTTAAAAGAATACATGATGAAGGTGTTCACATGTTATTACATGTAAAAAAGGATCTTTATTGTGTTGGATAGTTCTAGTTTGGATTATTTTGGATTTCCATAAAAGGACAACCCAGAGGTCGGGCGGCAACCCGTCGCGTCCGGCAAGGCCGCGAGACTTGAACCCAGAACCGAAGGGCGAAAGGGTGTATCACCTACCACTGACCCATGTGATGTCCTAGATTGAATAATTTCGTTTTTTAATGGTTCTTCTAGATTAATTATAAATTCAATTTTTTAACCCTATTAGAATAGGATAAATAGAATATTATTTTTAAGTTCTATTATCTTTTAGAGTGAAAGATGAGTCTATGGTAGAAATTAGTTAAAGGATGGAACTCTACTTGTCAAGAATATATTTCTCTTCTTCCCTTATTCTATGAAGAAATTAATTCTTATAATTTATTTAAGGAATCCTAAAACCAAAAATGTGTAATCCTAATACCCTATGTTTTGTTGAACCGAGGGTATTTCAAATCACCATAGATTGATGAATTTAAGGACCTCAATTTTAAACTAGTTTGTGATCGATGACCTCAATCACTACCTATAAATATTTACATTTTCCCTCCAATTATATGTCTTTAATTTCCACCAATGTTCTCCTAATCGAGATCATAATTTGGTGGTGACCCTTTCATTTCTCTTTTCCTCATATTAAGACTAAATTTTAGTAACCCAATTTCCGATGTGGGTTTTCCCACAAAGATATTTTTTATTTTCAACCTTTTATTTTTGAAGAACAATTTCAAATTGCGAGGACACAATTTATTTAAGGAGGGGATAATGTAACACCCCAAGATTTCATAGTGTGTTATTTCTTCAAAATAATTCAATAACTTGCACTACACGCAACACCGAGTTAAAGTGCACCATGACTTACCAAACTAGCCTTTATGAATAATAATACCTACTTTTTGAAATTTTATAAATTCTATCTCTCAAAATGGACTTCATTTTTGGATTCGGAATATCAAAATTAGCCTAGGGTGAAATTTTGGTACTTTTCGGATAACTTTAATATTTTGATGAATAGTGAAAATTACTAAATTTTATTTAAAAACAAAATTTTTAATCAAAATAATTAATAGGGATAAATTATGAATTTGAGTGGTTTTAAAGTATAATTAGAATATATTTTTACCATTTTATCCAATGGTGTTCATTAGAATTAATTTCACTTTGAAATTGGACCTAAACAATTGTCAATCTTTTGATATATATTATTTCTTAAAAACACGCTATTTGTTGTGACAGGGGGAATTAATTATAAAATTAATTAATGAAACTTATATGTTTGGAATTTTTTAAAATAGAAATAATTTTTGAATTTAGAATATCAATTATAGCTTAGGGTGAAATTTTGGCATTGTTCTGAAAAACATCAATTTTTGATGAATAGTGAAACTACTAAGTGGTAGTTAAAAAACTGAATTTTTCATAAAACTTAATTTTACCGCTTCTGTGATTGGAATTTCAAAAATCCGAGAGACACAATTAATATCAAGAAGTAAATTGTTGTTCAATGAGATGAAAATATTTTTTTTTGTGAATAGAAACTTTTTACTTTTATTTACCACGGTTAAAAGTAAATAGGGTAATAAGGGTAAAAATGATATTAATATTACCCTAACACATGTCCTAATTCTATTGGACAAGTTTATATCGACCAAAAAAAACCTTAGGAATAAAATATTATCATTTAGGTCCACTTGGATTAGATTAGGACATTTATTATTATTTAATTCAAAGAAGAGTTAAAAGAGTTAAAATCAAAGTTTATTTACTAAAACATTTTTAATATAGGGTTATACATAAGATAAATTCGATTGTAAATATTAATTATAAAGTTAATAAGATTTCATACATAATTATAGTTTATTTATAATTTTTAGACATTAAGTAATTTAATTTATTTATGACACAATGATGATGCAGTAATTACCATAATAGTGAAAAATTAAAATAATTGATATTATAAATTCACAAATAAATATAATTTGAGACTTTTATGAATTAAAGTAATTTTCTAGGATAATATGACATATTAGGATTGATTTAATTGACTTTTTTCTAAGTAATCATTCTGTTATGAGTTTCAAAAAAATCAACTATTGAATAGTGTCAAAATTGACATAAAAGAGTTTTTAAAACAAATATTATATTATTATTTGATATTAAATTCTTAAAAATCTAAGGTTCGGTCATGAGACTTATATCATGATAGGTGTATCATTAATGGACCACTTGGGGGTCGTTGGGATGTATATAGTAAGTTTATTAACTATATAATATAAAAATACAAAGTGACATGGTAAATGTCAAACTAATTAACTAAGAGTTAAAAAAAAAGATAAGGTTAATATAATGACCCAAACCAGTCTAAATTCTATTGGTTGAATGTTTTTAGACCTATACCCACCTTAACCTTTGAATAATCAACTTTTGAGCCATTAGAAACCGAATATGAATTTATTATAAATTAATATTTCTAGCTTTTCCAAAGGTGCCCCTCACCCCTCTTATAAATGGGCACTCCTCCTTCTCATTTATTCACACCTTAAAATCCTTTTGGTTCGGCCAAACTCTTCCCAAATACTCTCTAAACTTCCCTCACTACAACCTAGAGGCCCTAGGTTGATCAGAAAGCCAACCTAAGGAGCCATTTTGATCAAATCAAAAGGAAGAACTCGAAGAAGATGTAATGTTTTCACCACCCTTTTTCAAATTCATTTCTTTTTCCACTTCTTCTTTCCTTGCTATTACCATTCTAAAATAATAACTCCAGTATCTTATATATACTGTGATGTTATTATAAATATGGTACAACCATATTCAGTATTCTATCCACCCTTTGAATAACATGTCACCATACGTGCGTACGTACGACTTACCGTCTCCACGTCGTGGTGTAATTGTTATTCAATATATTATTATTTGGATGGGTATAATAATGATGCGTAACACATGTAAATAATAAATATAACATGATAATGATTCTGTATATATGATATACCATCCAATTATATATCATTTTAATATCAAAAGAATGATATTTTCTCTCGTGCGTACGTACGGACTACCGTCTCCATGAACGCGATGAGATTCATTCTCCATCGTATCCATTCAAGTATAATTATCATTTTATGATTTAAAAATAATGATTAAGGACTTGATATAATTATGGATATGAATAAGATACAACCTATCCACGAAAAACATGGCTTACGTAACAAAACATATGAAAGAAAATGAGTAAGTTAACACCCGAAACGGCGATAATACTAAGATATTATTAACAAAGAAATGTTAAAAGATCATATATGATATCATATTAATATATATGATTCTTGTATAATTTAATAACAATTATTTAACCATTATAAAGGAGGTTAACCTACCCTCAACCAAGGAAAAGTACAATGTAAGGGTTTATTTCACAATCTCTTCATTATCCGAGGTTGTTTATACACAATTATCTACTCGGATCTCTTTATAATCCACATCCATGTTCCTTAAAAATGTATTTAAATATTTTTTTACTATTTACTATACAATGGGTTAAATTAATTTATACCCTTATGTGTTTTTAAAGGAATATTTCCATCGTTTTCCAAACAAGGCACTTTTAACCTTTTCGACAAATTTAAGGTAAGAATGTTTTTTAAACTTATACGGCGGGTACGACTATTTGACGTCGTTACAAAATCGTCAAAGATTCCATTAGAATCTTATAAGAATATTTTCAAAGTAAATGTTTTATTTTATAATTATGTGACTTTTAAATTATTTCAAAATGAATATTTTAAGAATTTGTGAAAGGTACTTTTTATCAAGATCATAATTTTAAATGTTTTAAAGATTTATATTTCTAAATCTTTTTAATTAATGTCGATGTTTTCAAAATGATTTTAAGGATTTATTTATGTGGAAATGAATGTTTTGAAATGATATTTCTTTTCAAAAGATTCAAAGTGGTATGGGACACTTTTATTCAAAAATCTCTTTTAAATTACTTCCTTTATAAATGTGTGACTTTTCAATGATTTCGAGAAAATAGACATTTCTCTCAAATAGTTTTGATTTGCATCTATGTCAACATCCTTCGATGGATTTTAAGCTTATATGAAGTTGATTTATTATGATACAAAACTTTTGTATTGTATTGAAGGTTTTGTGATATGTTTTACTGTGGATGTGTTATTTTTATACCATTCATGGTTTATGGAGAAAGTATTGACATTTCGTATGCTATTTTTAATACGATTGTTTATGTTACGTTTAAACATTTTCATATGGGAATGCATTGGACTTAGTAAGTTATGGGTGGAGCCCTCTATAGCTCCTCGATGCATCGGTAGGTCTCATGAGACAAACTAGTGTCTTGGCACAAGGCCTTGGCAAAATATTATTTTTATCCTTGGCATGAGGCCTTGGCTATGTGGTTATGATAGTCTGGAATTATGTATTCCATCATTATGAAAGTGGTTATTGATATTGCATGTGATTATTCGATTAGTAGAATATCCATGTGAATAAGTAAATGACATTATTTCATTTTTTTCCATACTATGTTGAAGGTCAAGTTTAAAAGGCTTTTGTTTTAGTTATACATCGCCTTAAATGTTTATTCTTATTTATGAAAGTTTCCGCTATATTGTTATCCTTACTGGGAATTTGAGCTCACCCCTTTTCTATGTTTTATTTTTCCCAGGATGTGAAAAAGTAAATTATAAATGACCTGTAGGGATATTATGAGGGGACAATAGTGTGGACTATGGAGACAATATGTTGTTGTAGTAGTTTTTCACCTTATGATTTAATGTAAAACTTTATGAATATATCTAGTGTTTCCAAGGCTACTAAACCAATCGGTCTTTCGAGATTTGATCTTTCTTGTGATCATTCCTATGTCATGTAATAATGCACCGAATCTGGGTAACTGGGGTCGGGGAGTTACAATCATCATCTACCTTATCTTTTGATTAATTTATTCCCATTATCTCATGTTTAGGTTCTCATATTTTTATCTTACTCATAGCTTTGAAATCTATCTCTCCTTTATATTATTTTTGAATGTAAGATATTTCCTCATTTCATAATCCAGATGAAATTTATGTAATTCATCAAGGGATAAATAATCTTTATCTTATAAAGTTGATATTTTAGGATCAAGCATGTCTTGAAAGTTCCTCATCAATTTTTAATAATAGTGTAATCTTCCAATATGTACAAAAATCCTTTGATGTTGTTGAAAAATTCATTAACTCTGGTGAAATATTCATCAATAGTTTTTTTTCTTATATAATCTTGATATCTTTGAACTTTATTCTCCATATTTGATGTTTTCCTTCCTTAACTTTTATATTCACCTTGAATTTTCTTTCGAGTTTTTCTGAAGTTTCCTTCACTAATTTGAGACCCATAACCTTCATATAAGTTTTTTCCAATTAGTTCATAAGAATATAATTATAGGATTTTATGTCAACCTCAAGATTCATTTTTTCAGAAACTTTCATAGGGGTATCTTTCTACATGGTTGGAAACACAACAATAGTTGCCTAAAACGCCTATAGGAAAAGATAAATAATTCACGGTATAATTATATTTTTTCATCCATGAAAATATTTCCATCAAAGGTAGAGGTACCTCCTCTCTTAACTGAGTTGATATTATCTTTGATATAGGGATCAAATAGAGGAAATCTAAGTACTCTTATACCACATGAAATTTTTAGGAATATAAAGACCACTGAGAGGGGGTGGTTGAATCAGAGTTGATATTTTATACTTTATTTTCACTTGAAATTAACCACTATAAATTTTTAAAGTTTTGATCCTCTAAATTTTATAACTCAACCATACTTGTATGAAATGGTTACAAAATAAATAAAGACACAAATTTTTTTACAAGGTTTTGTCCTAATGTGGGTACCTAGTCCTTTCCCTATTGACTCACATCAAGACATGTATATCCATTATATGAAGAATTCAATGGAAATGATCAAACTCTCTTCAATATCCTCTAGTATCCTGATAGGTAATTATACTGGCTCCAACCAGTTACTAAAATTGATTATACTCCATATATAATGTAATATTAAAACATGAAATTTTCTCACTATCAATATTGTCTAAAAATTATCAATTTAGAAAATTTTCTTCTGGTATGCCTCAATATGGTGTTCCTCAGTCTGCATTAGGTATTCCTCTATTCTTTATTCACCATATTAGTACACCTAAGATAAATTCACTCTTTTCAATGAACCTATATTCATTATCTCAGTATAGTACCTCTCTTCTTTAACCAAGTGATTCCTTGGTTAGATACCCACACTGCAAAAAACTTCCGCACTTCATATCAATTAAAAAAACTATAGAAAATTATCAATACACCTGTACCCTTTTATATAGATATACTTACTCTGAAAATCATGGAGTCTGCATCATCACAATTATTTACTTTACAATGTTTATGGAATGTCTATCAATTATCTACACAGTAATGTTAATAAAATTTACTCTATCTGGAATGCTTACAACACTTCTCTATCTAGTATTCTTTACTTGATCATCTCATTCAAGTAAAATTAGGTTACTCTATCTGATGGACTCATAGAAGGTTATTCATGTTGATATATCTGATAAGATTTAATGTCTCTATCTAATCATCTTGAATCCTATAAAAATTCATAAAAGATAAATCCACTAGTCTCAGTTCACAACTTCAAAGATTCATCCATATGATGAAATCTCATTTATCTATCTGATACTCATCCATCTGATGATAACTCAAAATTCTTTTTAGTATAACTTCTATAAAAGTTCCTCTGATAGAAATGGATCTCTTTATCTATACAAACACAAGATTCCCTCTCTCTGATCATCTTTATCTGACCATCTTGAGTTGAAAAACTCATATTGGAAACTTCCTTCAAAACATTACTTTTTTCAATACACTGGAAAAATCTTATTTCTAATAAACTTCACACTTATTCAATTGGTATAAATTTGTGCATTTTCATCCAATAACCTTTAGATATTTCCTCTTCTGCTAGAGTTACAAAGTTTCTATATAAAAAACCTATGTATGAGGGAATCATTATGATAATATTCATATATCTCCATTCGATCATTAGCTATAAATTCACCACTTCATATCTTGGAATATGTATATATTCAACTCTAACATTATAACTTTGAACTATTTAGATTTTTTAGCTTGATCACTTTCTAACTTGAACTTCATAAAAACTGTCTCTAATTGAAAAGTTCCTGATTTAACCATGGAAAACTTTTAGTAATCATTATTATAGGAACATTGAGGATCAAAAAATCATCATCTAAATTTTTAAGGAAAGTACCAAAAACAATATTATCGTAAAAAATGACTTACTTTCACCTAAAACACAAAAACATTCACACAAAATGTTAAAGAAAATACAATAATCTTTACAATATCAACCTATAGGATCTTCAAAGTGTTACGTTTTATATTATATTTTATTTACACTTCCAAAACCCCATGTAAAATAACTAATTAAAAAACAAAAAAAATCTAATAAAAAATAAATAAATAAAACAAAAAACACTTTTATTTTTGAATCCAAATGAAAATTATTATATTTATTTAGTAACATATTTGGGGGAATAAAACTTTTTTCCATATTTAGTTAGAGAAAATGATTCTTGGTTGAAATGATTTAATTTTTGATATAATAAATTATATGATTTATGATATCATTCCATGATTTGAGAATTATTTTCTGAAACCAATTTATTTTTTATAAACTTATTTTCACCCATGCTCATCCGTGCTATCAAATTTTATATTTCCATATACATGAGGACACTATCCCATTTTTTAGATCACTTCCATTTCTATTTTTCTTCAGGGAATCTCAACCATGTTAATTCATCTTGAACTTTAATGTCTCCCTTAAAATTGATATAAATTTTAAAAGTTTTAATAAAATGATTGAGGAATTTATATGTTATAATTATCCCATTTGGATAAATCAAGAACCTTGAATTTTTATCCACTGTGTAGACCTTATAATCCCAAAAGAATAAATCTTAGAAAAATCCCATAAATGATTCCCTTCCCTACCCTTCTCTTGAATATTTGTACGCTTATTCTCAATATAAGTGGGAGGTGGGGGGATAGTAATTCATGGAGAGGATTGTATGAGGGATAACGATTCATTTAATGAACATGATTAGACTTTATCTCATTATGTTATATGTCATACTTTTCATGGTATCTCTATATGTTGTATATATTTTTATATGAGAATATATATTATTTTTTGTTCAAAAAATGAATAATATTGTGGTTATTATGTGGTAGAACTTATATTTTGGAATACCTATAAAATTTATAATCCATTACTCTATGAGATACAGATTTTTTACATGACCTATATTCACTAAGATTATACAAAGTATGATTTATTTGTATATTTTTCTATAGAACATTGTCTGATATCGATTTCATAGATTTTTGGAGTTTATGCTCACCTGTTTATATTTTCATTATATTTGAGTGAGTTATGTACCCATGTTCATATTAATAGTATTAAAATAATTATTTTCTAGGGTAAAAACAATTTTTTATGCATTGAGGAGTGATATTTGGAGGGAGAAATTTTAATTTACATTTATCATGCATTTATTTCAAGATTCAATGACCATTTTTACAAAAAATGTAAAATTTTATAACCCACCATCCCACAGCCTCTGATAACATGTGAACCATATTTTAAGTCCTTAAGATTAGTATACTCTTTTTATTTTCACTAGTGGAGATGCAGAAAGAATTTGGTAAGTATACTTTTGTATAAGAGTTTACCATAACTTTGATAATAAATTATCTTGAGTGATGTGAGTGATGGAAAGGTAGGTTACATGATGTATATGTATAGATACTTATTTTTTAAAAAAATTGAGTGAAGATATTTTTCTAAAAAATTGTAATTTTAAATGAAGATGATATTTTTGGGGTAAAGGGATTGTAAAATTTTGAACTTGTGATTTTGTTGTTCTTATTTGACAATGGGTGTGATTTTTTTTTGTTTTTGACTATTTTTCCAAAAGTGAAAATTTTAAGCAAGGGAGATTTGATACGCATGGAAGTTACTAAAATTTTAATGATTTTTTAACACTTTTCAATTAATTTCTTTAATATTTTTTATTTTTTATATTTTTTCTATAGTTTCATAGTATTTATGTTTTTTTATAGTTTTTTAGTTATTTATATTTTTATTGTAGTTATTTATAAATATTTTTAGTTTATATTGAATTTTTATAATACTTATAATATATTATTTAACACTTTAGTCCTAATATTATTATTATAATACGAGTATAAATTTTATTTATTTATTCTTATTAACATTTATTAGTGGTAGTATTAATTTCATCTAATTATACTTAATTTTATATCTAATTACACACACATATTTAATTCTAATCATAACTAATAATTATTATTATTTGAAATAGAATTAATTTTTGAATTATTCCTGTAGGATGTTGAGTGGCTGAGCTGAGTCACACACATATATATTTGGGATCTTTTTCCTACATCACCATCCTCTCAAGATCCAATTAGAAAACCTATTATAAAAACGTTGCCTCCTCTTGGGTGGTTGTACGTGAGAGCATCCCACCACCCGCTTTTATCCACAGTGCACCAGGTCGGTGTGATCTCTAGTCCTCTTCATCTTTGCACACCACCTTACTCTATTGTAGATCATAAATGAAGCACCATATCTATATTGATCTTACCCTCTATTTGTGTTGGCATTTATAATTGACAGTGACTTACATTGGTTGTCATCCTAGTTTTCTTTTTCATTTGGAAGTAGTTTTCACAATGTGGACATGATCATAACATTCTCTTTAAATTACAGAGATAAATAAGTGGTGTGTTTCTTTATAGGACTAGAGTTTGGTCCAATACAAACATTATTTTGGTAATGTGGTTATATTTTTCATATATTATCTATATAATTATAGTGTGAATTTTTCAGTCATGATTTCATGCTAATTTCACTATGTTGGGTTGTTAATTGAGTATTATGAATCATTGTGTATGCCATTTTAATATTTTGATTTTGGGATTAATTTGTCTACTCAATAATTTTCAATTTATTTTTTATTTACCTAGTTGTATTTGTGTTGAACTAAATTTTTAAAATTAAATCTAGCCAATTTAATTAATAATTAATATAGTGATACTAAGAAGTTAACTATTTCAACTGGACATAACACTAATAGGTTATATGGATTTATGAGAAATGGGTTACTCCATTTATCTAAATAGTTCTTTACTTAAATTAGTTTCCTAATTTATTAATAACACCAGAGAATGAGACTTTAAATAAATTAGGAGATAAGAATAAGCTTCTAAGAGTCTTATAAATTTTAAAATGGTGATAATTGGGTAGATAATTATTTAATACCAATGAAGAAAAATATTTCTATGGTTTTTGTAACAATTAAATGATGATGTTATCATCCCACAGAATACTATAGATATAACCTTTAATAGCGTGCAAAAAAGGGCTTCAACAGCATTAAAAAAATGCTTTTGTCCTTAGTGTTATTTTAGGTTGGCCTTTATAAGTGCTAAAAAAGCACTGATAAAGGCACACCTACTGTAGTGTACTATTTTAATAAAAAAACAATCCATCACAAACACCTATAAATTATATGAAAATACATAATTTAATTGAAATAAATTTTACATCACAAATAAAAAAACACAACTATATACATTTCAAACAATGTTTTGTATCATTATATTTACAATTTCTATCCGCAAAAATTTAAAAACAATAATGTTTCATCGTCTTTGGCACCTAATACCGCCTCTAAAAAAAGGACAACCATGGTATCTTTTGTAGAAAAAACCACCCCAACCCGAGAAAAAGAACTCACCTATATAAGAAAATACATCTTATGTTAGTAATACTATAATGAAATAAAATAAACATAAATATAAAGAATACATTTATAAAAAGTCAATTTTAAATAAAAGGAAACACTTAGAGTCATATCAGTCACATTATGTATTAGATTGAAGAGGTTAATATTCCAATTCATCACAAATTACTTATGGATAGTTTTAATAAAGTATCAAAATGATTTTAATATGTTTTATTATCATTGGGCATGTAACTTTTGTTTTTACTAAAATGTTATTTTATACTGTAAACACACACTTTGAGTCATATCAGTCACATCAAGTGTCGGTTTTATGTGATACTGATTATTATATTTCAAAAATTACTTACGAATAATTATCCTAAATTATCAATACAATCCAAGCACATTTTCTTGGTTTTCAGTGAGTAAAATATGTCTTGAACTAGAATGACAATTTTTGATGGACAACAAACACTCTAAGTCATACTGAACACACCATGTATTGTATTGAGGTGTGGAAGATTCTTACGTGTCCAAAATTACTTATGGATCAATTTATTAAATAATCAAAATAATTATAATGTTTTTTATCACTTTTGAGTATGCAATTTTTTTTTACTAAATTGTCAATTTTAATTAAAAAATACACTTGGAGTAATACTGGTCACACCGTGCGTCAGATTGTGATGCAGGTGATTCATACACTTCAAAAATTACTTATGGATCATTTTACTAAAGTATCAAAACATTATAAATGTGTTTGCTCAGTTTTGAATATGTCACATTTTCTTTTTACTAAAATTTTATTTTAAATAGAAAACATGTACTTTGGGTTGTACCAGTCACATCGTGTGTTAGTTTGATGTGAGGATAATTCCTACACATAAAAAATAAATTATGAATCATTTTCCTAAATTATTAATAAAATCAGATTATGTTCAATTGATTTTCATTAAGTAATGCACGTTTTGACCTAAAATTAAAAATTTAAACTGATAACTGATACTTTGAGTCATATCGGTCACACCATGTGCTGAATTGGGTCATTGTTGATTCATACACATAAAAAATGACTTATGTATCATTTTACTAATGTATCAAAATAATTATAATTTTTTTTTCTCAATTTCATTATGTCACTTGTTCTTTTTACTAAAATTAATTTCAATTTTAAATAAAAAGACAGACTTGGAGTCATATCGATCTCACTGTGCATCTAATTGAGGTTTTTTTTATCCCTACACATAAAAAATGACTTATATTTTTTTTTTAAAGTATAAAAGAAATCCTAATGAGTTTTTACGGATTTATGCATGTCATTTGTTCTTTTTTACTATAATTAATGTCAATTTTAAGTAAAAATACATACTTAGACTGATACAGGTCACATGGTGTGTCAGTTTGAGGTGTGGTTGATTTTTACATGTTAATAATGACTTATGGATTTTCCCCTAAAGTATCAAAACAACACCAATGAATTTTCTCAGTTTTGAGTAAGTCACATGTTCTTTTTTTGTTGAATTAATGTCAATTTTAAATAAAAACACACACTTGGATTCTTATCGATCACACTATGCATCATATTTAGGTGAGGATGATTCATACACATAAAAATTACTTATTTATTGTTGACCTAAAATATAAAAACAATAGAAATGTGTTTTCATGGTTTGGATTATTTCACCTATGTTTTTACTAAAATTTTATTTCAAACTGGAAACACACACTTTGAGGCATACCAATTACATCGTGTGTCGGTTTTATGTGAGGCTGATTCCTGAAAATCAAAAATGGATTATGGATAATTTTCCTAAATTATCAAGACAATCAGATCATTTATTCTTGGTTTTCAATGTGTGACACACGTTTTGAACTAAAATATGAATTTTAAATTGATAACAAACACTTTGAGTCATATCAGGAACACAATGTATTTGATTGAGTCGATGTCAATTACTATATGTCGCAAATAACTTATGGATCATTTTATTAACGTATAAAAAATATATATTCATTTTATCAGTTTTCAGTATGTCACTTGTTCTTTTTACTAAAATTAATGTTAATTTTAAATAAAAAGACACACTTGGAGTCATACCAGTCACACAATGCATAGAATTGAGGTTTAGTTGATTCCTAAACATCAAAAATGAATTATAAATTATTTCACTAAAGTATCAAAATAATCCTAATACATTTTTCTTAGTTTTCATTATGTGAATTGTTCTTTTTACTATAATTATAGTCAATTTTAAATAAAAAACACACATAGAGTGATACCAGTCACATCATGTGTTGGATTGAGCTGTGGTTTATTATTATATGTAAAAAATGACTAATGGATTGTTTTTCTAGCATATCAAAATATTCCAAATGAATTTTCTCTATTTTGAGTTTGTCACTTTTTCTTTTTTTCTAGAATTATTGTAAATTTTAAATAAAAAGACGCACTTGGAGTATTATTGATCACACTATGAATTAGATTTAGGTAAGGATGATTCCTACACATCAAAATTTACTTATGGATTATTTTAATAAAATATGAAAACATTAAAAATGTGTTTTATTGGTTTTGAGTATGTCACTTTTGTTTTTTACTAAAATTTCATTTCAAATTGGAAACACACAGTTTGAGTCATGATAGTCACATCATGTGTTGTTTTGATGAGAAAATAATTCATGCACATCAAAAATAGATTATGGATAATTTTACTAAATTATAAAAACAATCTTAGACTATTTCCTTGGTTTTTAGTTAGTGACATAGTTTTTGAAATGAAAAATCAATTTTAAACTGATAACAGACACTTTGGGTCATACCAGGATCATGGTGAATTTTATTAAGGTGTGTCTAATTCCTACATGTCAAAAATGACTTATGGATAATTTTATAAAAGTATTAAAACAATACAAATGAATTTTCCTAATTTTTAGTATGCCACTCGTTCTTTTTACAAAAATTTATTTCAATTTTAAATAAAAAGATGCTTTTAGAGTCATATCGGTCCCACTGTGCATCAAATTGAGGTGAGGATGATTCATACATATTAAAAAAGACATATGGATCATTTTAATAAAGTATTAAAACCATATGAATGTGTTTTATTAGTTCTGAGTATGTCACTTAATTTTTTTTACTAAAATGTCTTTTCAAACTAGAAACAGGTACTTTGATTCATACCGGTCACATCGTTTGACAGTTTGATATGAGAATACTTTATACACATCATATATGAATTATAAATCATTTTAATAAAATTTAAAGACAATAAGAGTTTTTTTCTTTGTTTTCAGTTAGTGCCAAATGTTTTGAACTAAAATATCTATTTTAAATGAAAATAGACACTTTGAGTCATACTAGGCACAATGTGTTTTTGATGGAGGTACATAAGATTAATTTAAACAAAAAATTAATTATAGATCCTTTTTATAAAATATAAAAAAAATCATAATGTGTTATCTCATTTTCATTATGTCACTCATTATTTTTAGTAATATTAATATCAATTTTAAATTACAAGACACACATGGAGCCATATTGGCCACACCATTCATCATATCGAGGTGAGAACAATTCCTACATGTAAAAACTGTCTTAATTATTATTTTCCTATTGTAAAAAAATAATACAACTGTGTTTTATTATTTTTCTATATGTCACTTGTGTTTTTTACTAAAATGTCATTTTAAACTAGAAACACACACTTTGAGTCATACTGGCAATATCATATTTCATTTTGATATGATACTACTTTATACATGTAAAAAATGACTTATGAATTGTTTTAAATAATTATCAACACAATTAGAGTGAGTTTTCTTAGTTTTCAGTGAGTGGCACATATTTGGATCTAAAATTCCAATTTTAACCTGACAATAGATGCTTTGAGTTGTATAAGAAATACAATGCATTTGATTGAGGTGAGGTTGATTAATCCATATAAAAAATGGATTATGGATCATTTTACTAAATTATAAAAGCAATCTGAATTCATTTTATATATTTTTAGTATGTCACTTGTTATTTTTAATAAAATTAATATCAATTTTTAGTATGTCACTTGTTCTTTCTGTTTAACGCTGATAAAAAGAGGTGATTAATATATTCCAATTTGTATTCATGATACATCGTCTTCTAATACAGTTCTTCATCTTTTTTTAGGTTCATTTTTAGCATTATTTATTTCCTTAATATTTAGTTTTTAAATAATAATAATAAAATATAAAAATTCTCTCATTGAAATCCTACCAAAACATTAATGAAATATAATTTTTTTACGACTAAGACCATGTGATCTCAATGGTTCAACCTTACTTGAAACTTTTACAATAACTAATAGTTTTTAAATTTCTAAATATGGAGTGGCGTGACGACGCACACTAAATTTATGGTAGGATTGTGGATGATGATGTGTACAAAGATGGAGTGTCATAATGCAAGAGTTATTCTAGAAAGAAAGATCTATTAATGGGTATTTAACTAATGTGGGATATGGATAGGAGGCTTGTGGGTATGATGATGAAGGAAATGTATGGTATATTGAGTTACTCATTGCTCGTCGCATTGTGAGGAAGGTCTAAGATAAAGTAGGTTGTTTCAAAATATCATCTTGTGGTACGCTTCATTTGGAACATTTCCCTATAAGAAATGGTTAAATACTCTATGCCATTGGGGATAATATAGTAGACCTGTGTTTTCCAGAGTCTAAGTGTGCATAAGTGTTTTGGAAATGGTGAGGGTAGTCACACCACACCATGGTCATGGGAATGGTGAGCTAAAACAGTGGTGGAAACTTCCCTCCTCCATACTTTTAGAAATAGTGATGGTCAAACTGCATTTAAATTATACAAAATGACCACCAAGGAATAGGGAGAGTTAGATTCAAATGACCAATATGTCATATATTACTTTGAACAAGGACCCTAAATCTATTTTGAATGTCTCCACATTGTGGGGGAGGTCGATTGAGTTTCTCTATAAATAGGGGTTGAACTATCTTTTTTGGTTTGATCTTGTATCATTTTATTAAACCTTGGATGATTCATTGGGAATTTATAGAGTATTTTGGTAATATCTTGTGTTCACAAACCTTCTTGATTTTTGGTTTCAATTCCTCCTTTGATTTGATGTGTCCCACTCATCACTTTTCCTATGGTCTTTATATTACTTCTTCTCGGATGGTAGAATCTGTATAGATGATTAGTTTTAGTAGTTTATGTTTAACATTTTAATGATTAATGTGATGTTCCAGATTAAAGTAAGATTCTCTAGGGTTCACTAGTTCTCAAATTTGGTTATTTTGATACAAAATTGTTTGGATTCCTTGAGTTAGGGGATTTATGATATTACTTATATCTTCTAAAATTATTTTATGTGTGATATTATATGGAATCATATAATTTTCCCCATTGAATATGGAACCCTTTTTTTATTATCTCATTGAATCAAATGACTCGATTTATCATCATTCCTTTTCAATTGTTTTCCCGTTCTCAGGAATGCATGAATCTTTTTTCATGTCATTATGTTGAACCAACCTATTAAATCATATTATTCTTGATTGTTTGTAATAATTTAACCATTTATGATCCACTCACACCTGATATTTCCATCAAATAAGGCATGTACTTACTATACCCTTGGATTCGGAGGATATGTTTTGGTCTAGGGAGAGGAGTGGTGATTTATTTATGCATTACTATCTCACTCTTCACCGAGGCCTTTGTTTTATCTAGGAAAGGGGTCCTTGTATTCTTCCCATTATTCCATAATATAATACCTTATCTTAGGATTTTTGTTGAGGGTTTTAGTCTAGGGGAATGGGATGTTTTATGATTTCTCAATTTTATTTCTTGATATTAACTTTTCCTTCCTTTTTGTGATTCCTTTCTTACTCACATAAATTTTAAAACTATTTTTACATTGTTAGGATATTATACATATTATTTATACAGAAGTTGTTTTACATGAGATATAAAAAGGAACATGATCCATAAGTGGTATAGTTATCATGTTGATTAACCTCCTTCTTATTCCCATATTGACATATATTTATGATAATTTATATTGATCATGTTTCTACTTAGGTATAAATAACTTGGTATGGAATATGAATAAGAAATGGATGTAGGAAGTGCATGTGAATATAGAAATGAATTAATGAGATATAATGTTCCATGAGTATAAAATATGAATATAATTAGAAATGTTGGAGTGTTTTGCAAAGAGTTTACTATGTTTGGGAGCATGGTATAGAAATTTTAGTGTTAGGAATTTTGTGGGACTACTACTTAACTTTTGATAGTTTGTATGGGCTTAGTGAGTTTCATAACTATATTCTAGGCTGGGGTTGTCCTTGGGAGGGTATATTGAGGCTAAGGGAAAGGTGGTATCTATCCATAAACATGGTTTGATTCTTAATTAACTTAATGAAAATAAATTAGAGTTCTATATGTTTAAAATATTTATAATAATGGTTAATATTATTAGAAGTGTCAACATATTTTATAATGGATGGTATAATGCCTAATTAATAAATGAATTAAATGTTTCACATTATGTTATGCCTAAATTAATAAATGAAGGGAAAACATAAATATGGGTGAATTTTGGTTATATTATCAATAATCGAATGAATGAAAAGATAAAACTTTTATGGGATTAAAATATGAAAATAATTCATGTTTATGTTAATCAAGGAATGAATATGTTATTAAATGGCTTGGGATATTATAGAACTATTCGTATGATATGTTTTGATATTCTTAAATAGAACTATGATAAATTATGATTTATGAATATATTATGGGATTAGTAGAGTGATAAGTAAATTGATAAGATGGAAACCTCCTTATCAGTGATGTTAATTTCTTGAATGGAGATATAAACCATTATAGAAGTGATTGTTATTTGTTTCCCATCATATTTCCTAGCTATCTCAGTCATGATTTAAATGATTCTAATTAAGATGGATTCATATTTTATGTGATGTGATGCAAGGGATTTATGTATTTGTCATGGATATGGTGGGATGAAGAGGTTGTATGATGGGTTGATGATATGGAGAACAAATAGTAATATGAAATATGGTGTTGAATCGATTATTATTTTATTCTCAGATCAATGATCATTTAGTGATGGGTTCTCTTACCTTTTTGACATTGTTCTGTGTCATAAATACCATAACGTTGATAGGTAGAGACAGTGGGATATTTCTAGGCACTTTTTATTTAATTATTCATTTTGATATTTCTTGTGATGATTGATGGCATGTGTTATGTTAACTTCGAGAAAATTTATATAAGAAAGTAATTGAATGGTTGAGGTTATGGAAATATGAGGTCCAATAAATTTCCTTGTGAATTAATATGGTGGATTAATTGATTAATTCTAACATAGGATGTTGGGTCATCCACATTACTATAGTAGTTCAAACCATGGGCCAACCCACAAAATAAGTGACTTAGTATATTGGTTTAGTGTTTGGTGATTACAATGATATGATACATCTCTGTTGATTATGATTTTTTGAGTGAACTTATTTGGTTTCTTGTTTTCCCTAGTTTTTTCTACACATTTTTATCTTAACATATTGATTTTATATGAAAGTTATTTTTCTTAAGAAATATAATCTTATTGAAGACTCATAATTTTCACCCCTCTAATATGTTTCTTGATTTTTTTGTAGAATATTTTTAGGAGAATGGGGAAATTATTGTTAAAATAGTTAAGGTGGATATTTATGAGTTGAGTCTCACATTATCTCTAGTTGTGTTGAAATTTTTTATCATGTAGTCATAGTTTAGATTGGGTAATGTTGACTCTTTCACTTATTTATATGTAGTAGATTGGTTATTTTTTATATTTTATTGGGAAATAATAGGTAAATGTATCTCATACATATGATAGATAACTTTTGTACTAGTTTCCAAACCGTGGATTATTGGAGGTGGGATTTGGGAGCTGCCCTTATCTACCCTACGAACTAAGGAGAGATTTCAGTGGGGGAAGGTCATGAAAAAGTATTATTAAATCCATTGTTTAAGATATACTATAGAGTTTAAAGTTATTTACAAGTGAGGATTTCATGGTTCTGGTAGTGTAATAGTGTAATCTAAACCTATCATGTGATTTAGGAAGAGGATAATAGCTAGGAAATGGGTATTTAGGGACCACTATGATTCTAAATAAGGATCGTTTTCGTCTACAAAGCATGTTTTGGTAAAAGTGTATTGATTTTAGGGTATAAAATATAAAAAGGGTGATTGAATAATTATCATAGGTTTCATTCAAAGATATGATTTTGATACATTATTATTATTAGTATATTCAATTATGCTAACTTATGTTGATATGATACAATCCTTATAGTTATATTTTATGCATTTTTAAAGGTTTATTTTTGATAATTTTTTTTTCTAGTAACCTTATGAGATGATCTGATACTATCATTCCTTATTATACCATATTAAGTCATAATTAAAGGTTTGATTCATGTTAAATAATGAATCAATATGATCATGATAAAAATTAAGGATTCTATTTTACATTAGAGTAACATTCTAATATATTTCCCTTTAATGATGAAGAATAATTAATGGACTGTTTTACCAATTGTAATTTTTTCTAGAAACTTTCATGATTAAGTGTGCCTCTATTAATTAACTTCTAATCAATTTAAAAGTTTTTGATAAAAAAAATTTTCATCTTGTTTTAAGTCTTCACATTTTCAATAAGAAATTTTATTTCATGTCTTAAGTCAAACCATTGAATACTAAAGTTTATTGTAATCAAATTGAAGTTGTAGGCATATTATTGAAAAGCATGCTTTGGTGGTGAATCTTAATAATTTTCATCCATGATTTAATGGAATGTTGTAATGTATTCCAAAAATATAATGTTATTAAAGGGAATATTAATTATTCTTTAAATTGAGAAGTAATGTCTTATACTTGAACTTATTTTTATGGGCAACATGTCTATGATTGGTAAATTCTATAAGTGACTTTTTTATGAAATCATGATATTATATATGAATCATTGGATATTGTTTATGACTTGTTAAGAATTATGTGATTAAACTTCTATTATATTTTATTATATAATTAAAATATCATACTATTTTCTGATTTGAGTAGGAATCATGAACATAAAGCATGTGTAATCCAATGACAGTTGAAGAATCATGTTAAGATGTTATTATAAAATTGATATGATTTAAGTGTTGAAAATATGACATGACAAAAAATATGAATATGAATACTCCATGTTTATCCCCAATAAATGTTTCTTATGGTGCTAGTTGAATATTATGTACTAGATTTCAAATCATGGTCTTGATTAGTTCTATGATGGACGTGTTTTCTCAAGGCTTCATGTTTATAAAACTAAGTATTTGAATGGATATACATTGTCATCATTGAAAAAAATGATTTTATGTGATATTTTTTTGGTATCCTTGTTATGATTTGATATAATGATTTGTGGTGCGTGTTCTGATGGAAATATATATTTGATGATTTAAAAAGGTGTTTGCAATGAAATTGGGATTGTTGGCATAGTTTCAGATCTAGGAATACCTTTGTTTCTTTATTGTGATGATTGTATGTACTGAGATGATGTGTTTATTCGGAAAATTGATTTTTTGTTGGTCTATATGTTTACCTACATGATATTATGTTCTTTTTTATTTTACCATGGCTCATGTGATATGTGATAAGTTTGTTTTCTAATGTTGAACAAAATTTATTCCATCTAAATATCATTGAGAGGTTATGCGAGGGAATACAAAAGGGGGATCATGGAATAAATACTTTCTAAAATTTTAGTGGTTGGAAGTACAAAAGTTCATTGGTGGATAATCTATCAAGGAGGATGCTAGATTATCATAAGAGATTATAGTTTCATTTGAGCTGTTGAAGAATATGTATTGGTTTAGAATTACTCTAGCAGTTTTCTTACTTTAGAATGTCGATCAAAGATGTAGAAAGATGATGTGTGGAAACTTGAATTTGATTTCTTGGGCATAGTTTTTTGAAATTTCCAAGAAGTATTTTATCTCTCATATGAAGATAAATATTTTAAAGAGACCCATCATGGGAAAGATAGTGTGAATAGATTTTAGATTTTTTTTACAAAACCAGTTTTTTAGTTTATATGATTCTAATCCAGCATAGTTGATCAAGAACAAGATTTTGTTTATTTCTTGAGAATTTAGATGTAGTGATCAATAAAAAACTTTTAGCTTATGTCTTGGGAAGAATTTGGGGTTTATTTAGAGATTAGGGAGATAAAACCTTCCATGAATTAGTGTTTAAATATAGATACTTCTGAGGTTTTTGGAGAGGTTGAGATGAATGTTCCAATTTATGGATCAAGATCTTTATTGAAGAAGGGAGTGAGGTGATCTTCTATAGTCTGGGAAAAAATTCAATCCCTATGTTTTATTATATTTAGGTTTCCTTTATTGGGTGTGTTAATCTATTTTTGTTGTAATGTTATCAGGAATCTCCAATATGATTTCCATGAGATCCATCACGCTTCTCGATTTTTGATGGGTAGTTAGTTATAGTTGGGGTAGTGAAGCATGCTCTGAGGGTGTGTTAATAGTGTGACTCCTATGTTTGAGAGGTATCTACTTATGGATATTAATATTTTGGATTTTCTTATTTTTTTTAATTTAGATTCTCTGGTCATAAATTTTTTGAGTTGAATTTAATGTGAAGTCTTGGGTTTCACTATTTCATTATTCATGGAATGATTTATTTTCTATAGTTTTCTTAATTATAGAGGAAAATAATTATTTTATAAGTATCATAAGTAAGAATTTAATTTTCTTGAATACATCTCTTTTGTTATTCTTGGGGTCTAGGGGTGTCAAGGTGGAGTCTAGGGGGATTCTAAAGGAATGAGTGAACAATTTTCCCATCTAGAGGATCTCCACACCATGGTGATTGGTGTGGTTTAAGACTTGGTTTTGTGTGTTTTGGTTCTATGGTAATTTTAGTGTGTAATTTAGGTACTTAGTGAAACTAGGTTCTAAAATACCCATGGTATTGGGTGTTTTACAAGGGGAGTTTCCTTGTGAAAAATGAGGAGATATGAGATTCCCATAGTGAAGGATGTGGTTCCATAATGGATCTACAGTTTCCCTTTTGTTTGGGGATGATGTCTCTAATCCATATATTTTTCCATTTCAAAGGGTGTCATGTCTTTTTCATTTATATAATTTCCTTGTGGGAAAATATAAATACATCCATTCCATGTAGGAAAGATTTATGAAATTTTGTTGTCTTATGGCTAGGAGTGTACATGTGTTTTGGAATTGGAAAGGAGGGTCACACCATGCCATGGTCATAGAAATAGAGAGACAAAATTACAAGGGAAATATTCCTATTTAATGGGGTTTTCTAGGGTAATGGTCAATTGAATTTTAAAATTTCCAAAATAAGAACCAAGTAAAGGGGAGCATTATTCATTTCAAATAGACAAGATTTCGAATATTACCTTAACCAAAGCCTCTATGGTCGTTTTGAATGTCTCCACACCATAGTGGAGATATTTTGTGTTTATCTATAAATAAGGGTTAACCTATCTTCTCAGATTGACCTTGTATCTTTATACTTAATCCTAGTGGATTAATGGGTCCTTTAGGGATAATTTTGTGCATGGAAAATCTTAATTCATTGTTTCAATCCCTCCTTCAATATCAGATTTCCTACTCATATCTTTTCATGCATTATTCTTGTTCTTTATTATAGGATGATACTATCAATATATATTTTTAGTATTAGTAGTTTATGGTTGAATTTTTGATGATGAATATGATGTTTCTTATTCAATTAAGCTTCATTTGGATCCATTGGTTCTCAAATTTGGTTCTTTTAAAGAATAATTTCATAGAATCACAAAGGTGGGGGATTTTTTACCCTACTTATATCTTCTAAATTTTTTATTATTTTGAAATTTTTTGGAATCATTTTGGTTACCACATTTAACTTTTAATCCTACATTTATTATCCCCTTGAATAAAATGATGATATTTATCATCATTCCTTTTTTATTATTATCCCCTTCACATGACTGCTTAGAGATTCCATAATTATATTTACTTGAACCTACCCATTGAATCTCTAAATCCATGATTGTTTGTATTACTTCAAAAATGTATGATCCACCCACACATGATATTTCATTCAGATAGGGTAAGTGATTACTCTCTCCCTGAGTTCAGTGGAGATGTTTTTTCTAGGGGACGGGTAATGATTTATTTATACACTATTATCATAATCTTCTCCTAGGACCTTTTTTGGTCTAGGGGAAGGGGTCCTTGAATTATTACATTTATTCTATAATATAATCCCTTCTCTCCAGATTGGTGTCAAAGTTTTTATTTTATGGGAATATGTTTTTGTATTCTTCCTAAATTTATATATTGAGCTAACTATGCCTTTTATATTATGATTCCTTTCTTGTTTACTTAAATATATACACTAGTTTTACATTATTATGATGTTATATATGTTGCTAATATAAAATGTGTTATAGGAGATATGAATGGGAATTTGAATCATAAGTGGTATAGTGATCATTTTGATTAAACTCATACTTGTTCCCACATTGATATACTGATATGATAATTTATATTGAGTATATTTTTGAATAAACATAAATAAATTGGGCAATAATATGTATCAAAAATATAAGTAGGAAGTTCATGTGAATATGGAATTGAATTTATGAGATGGAAAGATCCGTGAGTATGGGAAATGAATAAAAGTGGTAATTCTTTATTATTTTTCAGGGAATTAAAAAAGTCTAGGGTCAGGGGTGGAAAAGAAGAGTATGTTTGAACCTGGGATAAAATGGCATGTTGTCCTAAAGATGTTATTGGAAATGACCCAACTGCAAATGTGTGTCTTATGAACTGGAGTCTTTATAGAGAGGAAACCACTAATAGGCTAAAGCTTTTCTTTGATGGTTTTTCTTTGATGGCACTGCTTTCTCCTATGAGGCTTCACCTTCGGATTAACTGGGACTAGTTTCTCACTTTTCCTAAAAAGTGATTTTATAATAAAAAGTTAATTTTCAGTCATTTAATTAATAAATGAAGGAAAATTTTAAATGTGATTGATGTATTGGTAACAAGCTAAAGAATGTAATGAATGTAAATAAAATATTTTAATGTGATTAAAGGATGAAAGTAATTGAGGTTGATGTTTTTGGATGAATGACAATGTTATTAAATGGCTTGGTATATTATAAAATAATTAATGTGATAATTTTTAGAAACTTTAATAGAAGTGAGATAAATTATGATCTATAAACAGATTATGGAATGACTAAATTGATAAGTAAATGTATAAGTTGTAAACCTCTATATTGGTGATGTTAATTTATTAAATAGAGATTTGGATAATTATATTAGTGGTTGTTGTTTATTTTTTATATAATATTACCTAGTTACTGAACTTATTATTTAGATGATTGTACTTAATACTAATTTATGTTTAATGTGATGTGATTCATTGGGTCTATGACTTGGTTATGGATTTGATGGGATGCACGAGGTGCATGATTGGTTGATGATATGAAAGAATAGATAGTGATATGAGATATATAGTTTCATAATATGTTATTTAATTCCCAACTCTCTCATCATTTAGTGAGGGGTTCTCCTACTTGAACTCTACTGGTTTGAGTTATAGGGATCTCAAAGTTGACAGGTAAGAGAAGTTGAATATTTATGGCCCCATTTGCTTTGGAGAATAATTTAAAAATTTCCCTTTATGATTGATGGAAAGTTTTATTAAGTTAGAGGAGATGGTTATAATAAAGAAATTTAATGGTAGAGGTTATGGAAACATAAGATGTGGGACATATCCCAGGGCTTGATATAGTGGATTGATTAATTCATTCCAACATGGGATATTATACCCTAAATGGGATTGGGGTAGGTAGGGCCAAGGCCTAACCCACGTTATAGGTGACATGGTATATTGTTTTGGAGCTTGGTGGTTACTGGAATATGATATATATACCTTGATTATAAATTATTAAATGAACCTTTTTGGTTTCTACCTTTCTTACTTTTTTGTTTTCACACATATATTTCCCAAAAAAATGATTTCACATTGATGTTGTTTTTTTTGAAATATGATCCTACTGAGTACTCCCATGTGGTCACCCCTCTGTGGTGTTTTATGATTTTTATAGTATACTTCAAGGATAATGGGGATACTACTATTCAGGTATCTGGATTATAGATTTATGATCCAAGTATCACATTATATCTTTTTGTACCACATCTTGTTTCATTTAGTCATACTTTTTATTGAGAAAGGTTAACTCTCTCACTTTTTTTTATGGAGTTGATTGATGGATTTTTATTTTTTTCTAGTAAATAAAAGGGTAATACTTCTCACAGTTTTGATATATACCCTCAGTGAAAGTGAAAAAATCGTAGCCTATTGGAGGTGAGATTTTGGAATCACCATCATCTCTATTGATAAATCAAGAGTGGTCTCAATAGGTTAAGGTTGAGATACAGTGGCATCCGAGTCATTAGTTTAGAATAAATACCTTGGGATATGATGTAATGACATTTTTTATATACAATTCATGTTCAGGTGGAAGTAAACTAATTTTGGGGTAGATAATTTAGGAAGGGTGCATGAATTATTTTCAAAGATTTAATTCTATGAAAAGATTTTGATTTGTTATTATTCTTAGTGTGTTTATTTATTTTAACTTGCGCTGATATGATTAATTTCTTTTAATTATTTTTCATTCATTTTTAAATTGATTCATGTTAATTTTATTTGTGTTTTATTATAACCTTATGACAAGATCTGATACTTGAACTCCTTATCATACCATGGTTAGTCATAATTAAAATTTTTATTCATATTAAATAATTAATATATCAGAGAATTCCAGGAATTAAGTATGTTTTTTTGCATTAATGATAGTTGAATGCTAATATTCCCCCTTAATAATGAAACAAGATTAAGAGATTTTTTCCCATGAGTAATATTGTCTAGAATATTTATCGACTAATAATTCCCCTATTAATTAACATTTATTAAAGTTAAAAGGTATTGATGAATTTTTTTGGTAGCATGTTTTAGGATTTAACATTTTTAATAAATAATGTTATTTCATGTTTTACGTTGGACCTATGAATCATACAGTTCATTATAATTTAATGCAAGTTGTATTCATGAGTTTATTTAACAGTAAATCACGCTAGAGTTGTGAATACTATTATTTTTCATATATGATTTAATAAAATATTTTAATTAATTCCTACTAAAATACATTCTTAAAAATGACTTAATGATACATTATTAAAATGATAAGTAATGTGTTATACATTAACTAATTATTTTAGACAACATTCCTATGATTGATAAATTCTATAAGTGGATTGTTATGAAAGCATGCTATGATATATTACATGTTGACTTTTGTCTATTCCTTGTTGTGAATTATGTGATCAAACTTTTATTAGATTTTATTCTATAATTTAATGTTAAATCTATGTTATAATTTAGGGGGTAATCATGAAAGATAATCATGTGTAATCTTGTGCTAGTTTAAAGAATCATGTAAAGATATTATTATAAAATTGAAATGATGTATGTATTGTAAATCTCTCACAACAAGAAAATATGAATATAAATATTCCATGTGTACAACCATTAAATGTTTTTTCAAATTATGTTTGAATATTGCTTGTTGGATTTCAAATCATGATCTTGATTATTATGTGATGATGATGTTTTTTTCTTTAAGTTTTATATTTTTAAAACTAAGTAATTGATTGATTGTGATTTGGTTTCACTGATCATAATTAATTGATGTGATATTGTTGGTGGTATCCCTACTATGATTCTATATGATGATGTGTGGTAGATGTGGTGATGGTGAGATAGAATGGATGGTGCAGAAAGGTGTTGGGGATGATATTGGGGTGGAAGGCATAGGGAGAGAGTTGTGATTTCTTGTGTTTCCTTTTTGTGATGATTTGATGTATTGTGATGTTAAGTATGTCGGGCCAATAGATTTTTGGCTATTGGATATATTTTCTTGATTGAGATAATTTTTTTCATGAGGTTTATATGGTTCATTTTATTTGTTCTAGTTGGGTTATTAGATGTTGAATGGAAGATATGGCATCAAAATTTCATTGATATATTGTGTAAGGGAATGAGAAAGATGAATCTGGGAATAAATATTTGTTGTATTTTCAGTGTCGGTATGTATTGAAGTTCATCATTAGAGAATGATTGTAATAGATTGAAGTTGCCTTTGATTTAGTGAAGTCTCTAGATTGGTTATTAGTCTTTATAATAGTTGTCTTTATTTAGATTGTGAATCGAAGATGTTTGAAGATGAAGTTTGTAAACCAAGATGGCAGGAATTGGGTGGAGTTTCATGAAATGTTCAAGAAGGATTTTATTTATCTTATATACATGGATCATTTCCTGAAATATCTTAAATATATATAGTTGTGGGTAGACAGTGTGTGTATCTTTGGGAATCATTTTATGAACTTGGTTGGTTAGTTTCTTTCTTTTATAGCCATTTTGGTTGATTGAGTGTAGCATTTTGAGCCTACCTTGAGGTTGGGTATTTAGTAATAAACTGAGGCCTTTCAATTTATGCCTTGTAAAGTAGTGAGGGATCACATAGAGATATTGGAGATAATACCTTCCATAAGATAATATTTTGGTAAAGAACCTTTATGAGTTTTTATAAATGTTTAGATGAATCTTATGGGTTGTGGGTCTCGAGATATATGGAAGAGGAGATCAAGGTGATCTTCTAGAGTTTGATCATAGATTAAAGCCCAGGTTTTGAGTATGTCACGGTGTAATGTGTCATGTGGTTGATCTTTTTCCATTCCAATCATATGGGTAATTTCTAGTATGATTTCCATAATAGAAAACATTCTTCTCAATCTTTAGTGGGTAGATAGTAATTATTTGGGTGGTGAACAAAGTTGTAAGGTTATGTTTGTATTGTGTCTCTTTTGTGTGAGATGTATCACCCCATAGCTATTAAGCTTTGGGATTTTCTTATTTTATGTTTCATTTAGATTTTCTTTTCATGAATCATTTGAGTTGAATTTATTATGAATTCTTGGGTTTCTCTGTTCCTTTATTATATAATTGATTGATTTTATTTTATTTTTGTTTTAATTCTCATGGATAAAAACTGTTTGAGAGGTATTTTATGTAAGAACCCAGTTTTCCTAAATCCCTCCATTTGTGTACTCTCATGATTCAGGGGGTGCTGATAGGGAGTTTTAGGTGTGTGTGGGTGTGTGTGGGGGGGGGATATGGGAATTGTGTTTTTGGCCATCTAGAGTTTCACCATGATGTTTTGGAAGGAATAATTTTAATCTTAATTCAGTACATTCTTGTGTTATCAATGCTTCAGTGTGGAGTTTTGGAACTTGGTACAACTGGGACTTGAAACACCCATGGTAAAGGGTTTTTAGGGAGATTTTCCCTATATAAAATAGGGAGATTTATGATACTCTTTGTGAAGAGTGTGGTGCCATCTTTCATCTAGGGTTACCCTTATGCTTGGTTAGGTTTTCTCTATGCCATATAGGTTTCCATTTCATAGGGTGTAGTGTATTGCTTTGTTTGGAGTGTTTCTATGGGAAACATGGAAAATCACCTTTCCATAGAAGAGGGTGTGGTAGACTTGTGTTTTCATGAGGTCCAGTGTGTGAAGTTGTTTTGGAAATGATAAGGGTGGTCACACCACACTTCAGTCATGGGAATATGGAGATTAAATAGAAAGGGAAATTTCCATATGCCATTGTGTTGGCTATGGTTATGTTCAAACTACTTTTAAACTGACCAAAATTCCACCAAGAAAGGGGGATAATTATCCATTTAAAATAGCTAATATTTCAGATATAAGATTGATTAAGTCCCCTATAACTTTTTTAACTTCTTTATGTCATGGTGTAGGTCAGTTGGGTTTTTCTACAAATAGGGGTTGACCTATCTTCTCCCTTTTAACGTTTATCCTTTATACTTCTCTTGAATATTTCTGATTTTAGGGGCCTTCTGAGAGTATTTTGGTCATCTATTATGGGCTTGTACCTTCTTGATTCATGGTATTGATCCCTCCATTGATCTAAGGTGTTACACCCATCTCTTTTCTTATGTTCTTATTATTCCTTATTATTGGATGGAAACATTTGTGTAGATGATCAGTTCTCTAAATTTATGATAGTTTTTTTAATGATGAATGTGATATTAAAAATTCAAGGAATCTTCTCTTGGATTCATTATTGCTCATATTTCTTTGTTCTCATGAGGAACTTATTATCTTAGTTAAGGTATGGGATTTTGGATCTTATCTTACTTATATATTATAAAATTATTTGTTTCTTGATATGATATGGAAGAATCTAAGTTACCATGTTTATCCTAAATCCCTTAATTTATTATCCCCTTGAATTGAATGATTGGATTTATCATTAATAATTTTCTATTATTAACCATTTTGTATGAATGATTGGAGATTCCATCATTCTATTTGGCTAAACCAACATATTGAATATCATAATATGTGATTTATACACTACTTCTATCATTGATGATACACCCACCCATTATTTCTTAATATAATATCTTCTATTGGGCTCAGCATTGAGGGTTTTAGTATTAAGGAAGGGGATTTTTTATGTTTCCACAATTGTATTACTTGAGATTAACTATGCCTACATTTTTGTGATTCCTTTATTTCTTATATAAATTTCTACACTAGTTTTATATTGTTAGGATGTTATATATGATTCTACTATGGAAACAGATTTATTGGAGATTTTAATGGGAATGTGACTCAAAAGTGTTATGGCGAGCATACTCATTAAACCCATCCTTATTCCATATTGATATTCTTATTTAATAATTTATATTGAGTATTTTTCAATATTGATATGGATTAATTGGGATGGAATATGAATAATAAATGGAAGTAAGAAGATCATGTGAATTTAGAGTTGAATTAACTAGATATAAATTTCCATGAGTATGTGATATGAATACAAGTAGAGATAATGGGGTGTTTTTTAGGGATTTAAGTACGTCTGAGATTTGGGGTTTGATAGTTTAGAGTTAGGACTTGAGTGGACTACCTATTAACATTTTATAGGCTATGTGGGATTAGTGTGTTTCATAGATTTAGTTTGGGCTGAGGTTATCCTTAGGATGGTATAATGAGGTTGAGGTAATAGTGGTAGTTGTCCGTAGGTGTCGTTTGATGCTTAATTAACCAATGAGAAATAAATTGGAGTGATCAAAACATATGTTATATATAATAATGATTAATATGCATAAGAGTATGGATATTTTTTTATGGAGAGTATAGTTCTTAATTAATAAATGAATTGAATCCTTCTCATTATTTTAGGAGTTAATTATTAAAAAAGTAAAAAAGTTAAATGTGGGTGAAGGGTTTTTAATAAGATAAAAAATGGAATAAATATTAACATAAACCTATTATAGTATTAAAATATGAAAGTAATGGAGTTTGATGTTAATGGTTAAATAAATATGTAATTAAATGGCTTGGTCTGTAATGTACTAATCAATATTTGATGTTTTGATATAATTCAATAGAAGTTGGATTAATTATTATTAATTAATAGATTATTGGATGAATAAAGTTATAAGTAAATGGATAATATGTTAGCCTCCTTACAAGAGATATAAATTTCTTGAATGGATATATGAACCATTATAGTAGTGATTGTGGTTTATTTTTTCCTTCACATTTCTTAGTTATTGATTTCATGATTTTGATGATAGTAATTAAGATGAATTGATGTTTGATATGAAGTAATGTATGGGATATATGATATAGTTATGCCTATGATGAGTTTCATGGGTTTCATGATGGTTTGATAATGTGATTAATAGATAGAGATATGAGATACGGTGTTGTCTCAGCTGTTATTTGAATCTCGACTCCTTAATCACTGAGTGATGGGTTATCTCACTAGCTCGCTTCCAGTTTTAGTTGGAAGGAGATCAAAGTTAATAATTAAGAGTGATAGGATATTTTTGGGTATGTTTTATTTATATAATCGTTTTATGTTTTCTTATATGATTGATGTCATGTGTTATGTTAACATATAGGGTATGGTTATAGGAAAGATAGTGAATGGTGTAGGTTATAATAATTCAAGATGTGGTAAATATCCCTTGGATTGATATAGTGGATTGATTGATTATTTCTAACAAGATATGTTGGGCCCTACATGGTAATAGGGTAGGTATGGATGAGGCCTAACCCACATTAGAGGTGACTCAATATATTGGTTTGACACTTGGTGGATATTGGGATATTATACATCTCTAATTATTTTGATTGGTTTACTAAAATTATTTAGTTACCAACATTGCCTTAATTATTTCCACAAATTTTTTTTCTTTAGAAAATTAATTTCACATGAATATTAATTTAATTTTGAATAATATTTTACTGATTAATCCTAATTTATCAAACCTATACATTGTTTCTTGAGTTGTTTTTCAAGATAGTTTGAGGATAATGGGGATATTTAAGAGTTGAGTATCTCATTATCTCTAATTGTGTTTAATTTTTTATAATGTAGTCAGATTTTTGATTGGGTAATTTTTAATCTTCTTATTATTTTAATGGATTTGATTGGTGTATTGTTTATATTTTCTTGGAAAATTAAAAGGTACTGCCTCTCTTAATTGTTATAGACACCCTATCTACTAGTTATTAACCTATGACTTATTGGAGATGGGATTTGGGAATCAATATTTTCTCTGTTGTCAAAATGTGAGGGCTGGAAGTGGGAGTGGGTCATAAAAAATAGACCTGTAGTAGTTCTCACTCTCTTAACCATGATCATTTTTCATTATTAGGTGATTAGAGTTTGTGAACATTTTTTATCAGAACAATTTATGATGATAATTAGCATTCTAGTGATGGTTCGTGATACATTTATGTTTGGGGGTGCTTCATGAATGTTGATAACATGGAATATGGTTTTGTTAAGTAGATAATTGTTTCTCATTTATCAATCATCAACAATGTATTATGGTGACCTTTGCATCGACACAAACACATTGATCTTTATTTTTATTTACCATGTTGTGTATATGATATGGAAGTTTTAAGTCATTATACCAAAGTTTTGATTATGTGATGGTATATGCATGATTTTTTTTTTATTTTCTATATTTTATTTCCTATTATATTTAATTTAATTTAATTTTTATTTGTTTAAATTTTATATGTGTCCAAATATTTATGTATGATATTTTCACACATGTTTTGTTGAGAGTTTGTGTGATACCTAATAAGTAATCGTGATTGAGATAAAAATAAGATAATTTATTTGTTTTATATTTTATCACATTCCCGAGAAAATTGTAAGTCACATTTTATTTAATTTAGAATAAATAATTATATTGATTTGCCAATTAATATTTTATGTGATTACTCTTAAAAATTACATAAGTGATACCTAATAAGAAATATTTAGTGAGAAAACCCAACACATGTAAATATTTCGAATTTATGGGAATAGGTCATTGTATTTCACATAGTGATTCAAAATTGAAACAAATTATAAATTATTTATCATGCTAGAGAAAGATACATTGAATAATTTTTGAGAAAAATTAGTGTATTATCTAAAATCATAGGACAAAACCTGATAAAATGTTGATTAAAATTGGAATTGGTGATAATGAGATGAATAATTATTTGGATATAAAAATTGAATAAATGGAATTGCATGTGCCTAAGTAGAAATATTTACACTGAAACATACATCCTCATTATATTTTATTATCTATTAATTTAGATTTTTTATTTCAATAAGAACTTTTAATAGAAGGTGGGAAACGAATAAATGTCATAAAACTAAAAAACAACAAATCATATACAGAATAACCATATTATTCTAGGAAAAAAATAAAAGAGTTAGAATGGTTTACTATACATAATATCTAGTCAATGGATGTAACCTTCAAATATTTATTGTCCTTGATGAGATCCTCAAAGTGTAAGGTTATCTTGTCTTAGGTCTAGACATGTTCCTCTAAGATCATTTCCCCTTTATTGAATCCACATACAAGAAATGGTTTTGTTTATCAATATATGTAGATTTCTATTAATTTGAATAAAATTGTAGTGGTATTTTAGATATTATATGGGAATCCTTATTTTAAACATTAATCAGGAAGGAATCCTCCAACATCTTTTCATTATAATTGAGGATAGGCTCCTGGACATTTGTTTAATCAAATTACTCCCCATCTTATCCCTTCAGAAATCCAACATTTGTTTTGATATTTGAGTATGGTATGGTTTATATGTCTTCCCATGCTTCCACCAAATGTTCAGGATCCTTTCTTCTTCCACCTTGATCCTCCTCTGCCTTGTCTCTTGAAGTTGTTACTTGATTCCCTAACTTACCATGATTCCAAATAACTTCTTCTAGAAGTACTGATCCACCTAACATTATCTCAACCCTATGTTTCTTTTCTTTACCTAAGGATTTGGTAACTAAGGTTTTTGATAAATTTTAATAATCCTTTTGCAGACTTTCTTCCCCTTTTTGACTATAATTTTTGAAAACATGAGGTTAACTTGCTTTCCAATTATCAATCCAGACCCACCACTCATAATTATGTGTCGGTACTTTTCATAGTTCATCATTAGTTGGGAGTATACTTCCTTATCACTCAGTTCAATATCCTCAAGTTTCCTTGAACTGACATGCTTATTTTTCAATCTTGGAATATATGATTTCCATCCATTAGGATCAATATTCTTCTTCTCCTTTTGATTCAATAATGTGAAACTATTTTACAGCTGGATTGAGCTTGATGGGTCTCACTAGCGAGGGGATATCTGCCTCAAAGGATCTATACCATTTAGACTTGGACTGACCTAAATCAAAGAGGGAGGGATTGACACAATATGAGTTTTATTGAAATCATCCCTAATAGTAGCTGATTGATTGAGCTTCTTTCCATTTCCCTTACTTATAACTTTAACTATATCAATAAAAGAGAGACAAAACATTAGAAGGATTGTTCATTCAGCTTATAGAAAGTGCACTGGTGACTTTTTGACACCCAAATCACATCTCAAACTGGAATATTTATCAACAACCTTTGGATCAGAATTCCCTTGAACTGATTTCTTCAATAAATGGGAGACATTGGAGGCTTCTATAAAATCAAAATGATCTACGTAGAGGGCATAATATGGATCAGTACAACTATACCTTAGGACTGAGACAACCCCTAATGCATATTCTTGGGATTTTATCTGCACGATGATAACAAATGACCCATTCATTTATAGGATGAGAAAAAAATTCATCCAATAATTTAAGATCATCAGTTGTTTGCAGCAATATTCTACCCCAACGGTGATCCATACCCACTCCACTGGTGGTTTATAGACAACAATCTTGACACATATGTGAGGATAAATCCGGTGGTAGATTGTAGAGTTTTCATTATCCAAACAAAAGAAATACCCAATCATATTTCCAATCATGTTAATAATTGAAGGGTTTAGGAGAGAAAGTTTAGTGAATCTTACCCAAAATATTGTTGTTGGATCATGTTGTTTCTTATGAAATTCATAGGATCATCTTATGAGGTAAAAATAATATCTATTTAAAAAATGAGTAGCACTGGACCAAATAGTGATAAAAATTTCCACTTATGAAAAATGAACCATAATATGTCACTTGTCGAGAAGGAAAACAATAACCTGAAATTTTAATCCCCAAGAACCGAACAAGAACCTTTCAAAGGATTTAACTGACGGATGGGGAGAACTAAATCAGGCCACCATAGTTAGGTTAAGGGGATATGGGGCTTTAGTGAACTCTAATGTCAAAAGTGTGAGATAATGAGAGCCTTCAAATAGATTAGGGACTTTAGGGTAATGTGCGATGTCTAGAAATAGTTGGAGAGAATATGGTTTAGATAAAGTAAGAAAGGGATGAGGAATTTAATTGTAATCCCATATCGAGTTTCAATAAAAATTTTATAGATTCTAATTTTTATGCAACATCATTTTTAAAATAGAAAAGGTTTTCATGGAAAAATAAAAAATAATAATCAATAAATGTTTTAAAGTAATTTTTATTTACTGTTTTGGGTGAAATATGAAAATCACATACATCACTATATATTAATTTTTAAAAATTAATTTTCCTTTCTATAGTTGTAAATGGTTTCCTAACTATTTTATTTTTCATGAAATTCACACATTTAAGATAATTTTTATCCATGATAGATAATAATTCCATTTTTTAAATGTCTTGTATTTTCTTATAGTTTATGTGACCAAAATAAATATTTCATAAATCAAAATACTCTAGAAAGTAATAAGAAAAAGCATTTGTATTTAATTTGAATAAACCATTATACAAGTAACCCTTACCCGTAAAGATCCAACACTTGGACTAAACAATGTTATTTTACTCAAATAAAATCTTAAACCCTTGATTGTTTAAAAATCTCCTAGAAACTAAGTTTCTATAAACTTAGGGAACATACAATACATCATTTAAAGTGGGTAACTTTCTCAAGGTAAAATCAAGATCAACCACATAGTTCCCCTATACATTCATGCCTACAATGTTCCCCATGTAGAGAAGTATCTCATCATTAACTAATACCATTATATTGAAGATTTATTTTTTATTTCACATGTTTATTTTTTCATTGGAATAAATCCACCAGGAAGAAATATTCACTAAAATATTATCTTTCAAGATCACAACTGAAAAGTGCTACATTTGAGTGTTGTTTTCATATTTCTTCTTATAGAGACTATGGCCTTGTTTGAAGTGTCCTATATTACCATAGAAGTTGGATAACCCTTTATTAATCTTGAATAAATTATTTCCTTTCAAATGATAGTTCAGATATTTTCCCCCTTTGAGGACTAGGATAAAAAAAATCTCTTCAACATGAGTAACTTGGATTTATCATCTATAGGTTCATTTTTCTCCTTATATTTTTATCTTCATATTTAATTTGTAGGTTGTTGAGTAACTCATTAAGAGATATATTTTCCTCATTTTTGTTTTAAATAATATTAAGCATTTTTCCAAGAAGGGGGGAATTTGTCAATTATAGATATGACAAGGATGGAATCGGCTATGTTCATATTTTTTTAGATGCGGTATGATATGTTCAATTATGATAGATCTACTATCTACTATTTTGTAAGAAATGAAATTTCTCACTAGAAATTTCTTTCTCACCTCATCCTTGGTGATGTACTTTTTTCCCAATGCATCCGATATATCATTTGATGTTTGGTGGTATTAGTAAGTGTTGAAGAGATCATTGGATAATGTGTTAAGTATGTGTCACCAACACAATAGAATATTATTCTACAATGAGTTCCTTGTATAGGAAATTTATAGTTTCTCATATTTAAATTTTAGGGACTTTGTATTTGATATAATGTATGACAATTTGAGTGTCACAATTATTATGTGAATTCTATTTCTTCATTTCTTAAAATTTTTATTGTAAAATTGATCCACCTTCATCACATTTTTTAGTATGTACATATCCATGTTTAATAAATCTCCTCTAAATAGTGTTACAGATTTAGGTGGGTAATGGTATAGACTTTGAATATATGTTACTATATAGATAACATTGATGCACATTATGTTGTCACTATACATAAAACTATATTTCCCCCACCATATAAATAGTATAATGAGTTTCTGAATAATCTTATCTAGGACACAATGGTGGCACGATACACTAAAATTTTACCAAGTAGAGATCATACCTTGAATATGCTTTAGAAACAAGTGAGTAATGAGAGAGATTTATTATTTCACACTAAAAAAGTAACTTTGAGGCTTGTAGAAGACGATATAGGAATATAAATATTTGAAAGGGTTCATATTTCTTGGGTTGAAAGTTGATTTATTTTTCATCCAATGGAGACTCTATTTTATAGGCAATGGAGTACCTCTTCGGATAAGGTTTCATTCCCTGTAACACCCCATGTTTTTTTGTGATTATTTTTGAATAAATTAAATTTATTTAATGGATTTCATTATAGAATAAACAAATTTAATCTTGGGTGATAATGTACACCAAGTTAAGCTTTCACTACATGCAACCCCAACTTAGTTTGTGTAACACACAACATTGAGTTTCTACAAAAAAATATTTTATTATTATATTTATTTAAACAAGAAAGTTATAACCTAGACATTAAAATTAATAATATAAATAGTAATAAAAACTTTTTAAATATAATTTATAATTTTTTATATAAATTAAATATATTGATAATAAAATATATAATTTTCAGTCGAGTATTTCTATATTTTGCATATACTATTTTCTCAAAAAAGTTTCTTTTTGATGTCTTTCTATGATAAATAATAAAATATATTTTTGAAACTTTTATAAATTTAATATAATAGAATAAACTTAATTTTTAATTCATATTTTCAAAATTATCTTAGGATGATTTTTTTGTTTTTTATGAAATATTTCATTTATGGATGAATAGTGAAAAAACTGAAATTTAATTGAAAACTATTTTTTAACTAATTTATTTATATAGTTAAATTATATTTTAAATTAATATTAAATTATATTTAGTTGAATTATACATAAATTAATCCAATTTATTTCATTTTTATTAATTTTATATTTAAATTTTATATAAAAACATTTGAAACATTTGAATGTTCACTTTAAAAACTTGTTGTTTCATCCCATTGCAGGATTAATTATTAATTATTTTCTGCCACTTATGTGTTTAGAATTTAAAAAAATAAATTTCCTATTTGGAATAAGTATAATATATAATTTATAATAATTTCAACTCAGTTTCTTACCAAAAATATTCATGAAACTAATTAAAATGAAAGGGAACTTCCCAATAGTTTTTACTTTTTGATATTTATAAGAATGTCACTCCTCCTCCACTATAAAATGGAAATCACCCCCTCACTTATTTACACCTATTGAGCCATTTGGATCATCCAAATACTATCAGTATATCCTCCCAAATTCCTTACCTTCATCCTAGAATACTTACTTTTGGAATAAATACAACCAGGGAATTCCATTAGTGCAAACCAAAAGGATTTACCTGAAGAAGAGTTAACATTTTTCAATGAGTAGTTTTATTTTTTTTCTCAAAACCTTCAATTATTCATATTACATGTTTATATAATAACATTAGTATCCAAAATATAATAATATTCTTTTATGTAAATAGAATTACCTATTACTTCACACACTTCCAACAAATGGGATATGCAATAATTGTTCATATGTAGAGTGGACTACCACCTTGCGGACCGATGCCATTTGTTCTTCCATTATCACCTATCAAGGTTGATAATAATGATGTACACACTATTTTTATATTAAATATATGATTTATATGATTTATTTATTCTTATTTAATTATTATATAACACAAACCATTGCACTTTCCATTTTGTGGGAATATGATAACATCATTTGGGGATGTGTAGACTACCGCCTCCTTAAAACAACGTGATTCGTTCATGCCTTACATTGAATATATTAAGAATGGATTTGATAAAAATTTGTGTTATTTATTAAATAATAATTCTACAATAATATTATATATATTTATATATCATTTACTTTTCTTTCCTTAAATACAATAAGAAATGGAAACTACATTCATGTGTACGTACGACCCACCATCTCCATGAACAGTGTATTTCATTTCCTTTGTTTATCTTTTAGATAATTTTATAAATACATATATAATGAATATATTTTATAATTATATCATGTTTTAAATTCTATAAATAATTAAATTGTGATCTGAATAAGAGGACCAAGAATAACAAGTCAAAACATGTACGAAAAAACAAAGTTGTTATCACCCCAAACGTAACTTTAAAATAGAATTAATAACAAATGAGTACCATAAAGTCATAGTTAAATTATATATGGTATTATATATATTAATATGGTTATTTGATATATTTATAATAAATTTATATTTATTATATATGAGGTTGGAATGCGTACGAATGAAGTCAAGACTTAAGGTAAGGGGATTTATAGTTTCACTTTTATTTCTGTGAGACTTATGCCATATTCACCACTGATTTATTTTGTGTGGTGTATATAATGACCATGAATGAATTAAATTAATATTATCATAATTGTTTTTGTTATTTAAATATCCATTTGATGATATATCTTTAATGTGGTTTATGGTTCAAAAGTTACCAAATCAGTAAAGTAATTTTGTCTCAATTTTTCTTTTTTAAGACACATGTTATGTTTTGCACCTCTATACTTTTATGAGGTGTATATAATTAAATTTTACATGTTATATCATTAATATAATTATTTTAATTATTTTTTATGTTAATTTAATGTTATTATCTCATGGATATTCTGATTCAAAGTTACTAAAGTTATAAGAGTTTATTTCTTCAATATCATCATTTATCAGGATTTATTATGATTATACTTCCACTGATAAAATATTATAATATATTTTCCAATAAATTTCATTAAGTTTAGTCTCCTATAGTGATTAATTTTATATTAATTTAATTTTACCATTTTTTACTCATTGTTACTTAGTATAATGAATTAAATTCTTATAAGAAAATACGATTTTATTTCTCTCTTATGCAGGAAATCTGTTTTATTCAAAATCTACATTTTCAAAATATGTTTTAAAAAATGTTCAACTATTATCCTATGATTTATAAATAAAATTTTTACCCATATTTTACATTTTTAAAAAATGTTTTTAAAAGTAATCTTCTTGTCATTTTATGATCAAGGCTCTTTTGACTTCTAATGAAAATAAGAAAGGAATTTTTGTTTTAACGTGTATAGAATGGATGTAATTATATTATTTAATGATTAATAACTTATTAGAAACATAATTAGTATGTTTTTAAAGTTATATTAAATGAAAAATGTTTTCAAAATATTTTATGTATTAAAATGTTTTTTCAAAGCGAAAAATGATATTTTCCTCATAAAATGTTTTTAAAAGATCTTTCAAAGTAATTTTCCATCTAAGATGACATATGTTGGTATAAATCATTCCTTATTAACTATATTTTCAATGGTTACCATTCTTATTCTTTATCTTAATGGTTTATTTTTTATGGAATAGTGTTTATGAAACACTTTTCTCTTTCACGTGTGATATTCTTATTAAAACTGGTTCTTTTCATGGGTTATGCTCTGATGAAATGATTATGAAACTTGCATATTTTACAAATGTTATGATATAATTAAATTTTTATAATACCCATTAACTTTCATGGGTTATGATATGTCTAATATTTATGATCTGGTGGCACACATATGTATTATTTCATTATGTAATAAGTGTGACTTATATGTCCCTCCAATTCATTGGTTAAAGATTTATTTCCCATGAGATAGACATGGAGGGAACAAGGGGTGAAATTGTTTCAGTAAATAACTTTGTCTACTATGATGGTATTGGGAGTGAATTTTGACTACTAAAATAGTTTGGGAGTGAACCTATTTCACGAAGATATCCTTGGAAATGAGCCTAGACTACTATAGATATCATTTTACAAGTTTTTGTGTCAGTCAAAATTATATGTTTTATTTCTATGTTTTGATTTCATGGCTTATGATATTGATTCACTAATGTTTCATGTTTTATGAAATACCAATATTTATTCCATGAATCATGTATATGATATTTGATATGAAAGGTATGATCTTAAAATGTAATACTTTTCTAATCATACCCTTATGTTCATGTTATGAATATGTATCTTTCTTGTTTACCCTTATTGAGAATCTGAGTTCACCTATTTCTTATGTTTCATTTCCCCTGTTTTTGAAGATATGTATTATGTATGATTTTTAGGAAGGTTTTTATTCATAGATAACCAAGCGATATATAATGTAGCTCACTTAGGGACTGATGTTTATGTTTCTGTGTTTCAAAAGGCACTAAAATAAAAAGGTCTTTGGGTGTGTATTTATGTATTCTATTAAATATTCGGAAAAAATGATGATGTTTATGTATGAGAAACCAGGGTCACTATAGTTGGTATCAGAGATAAATTTTATTCAACCTTTGGAAAATTGGATGGGAAAACCTTAGTGAGAACCCTAAGTACATGTCTAAGGATACGTCTATGGATGAACCAAAGTGTAGGAAATTTTATTGGTATTTTGTTAAGGATAGAGCTAGTGGTTTCCTATAAGTACATATATATCTGGATACTATATGTGGATGTGGATCTGGAATAGATGTGCCTAGGGGTAACAACATCTAAAACACCATATTGATCTAGACTCTATTGGGAATTGGTGCACGAAAATAAGACTTACTACACACCTAGTTTGACATTCCCTAGGATATTATTTGGGAATTCACAAACTATTTATGATCTATCACAAAGGATTTAAATATAATTTGGATATGAATAACCTAGGATAAACCTCTGGTGTCATATATTAAAGAAGGTTTCATAACATACACATCCTATAGGTTATTTCCATGATTATGTAGTCTTAGTGATATGATTATTGTTTATTACACAATGATTTTTTGTTTTAGTCAATGGATGGAACTTGAAGGAACCACGCTAATGTTGAGTGTGATAGAAAATGAAATTATTGTACTTATGAGAATCTAAATGTTATGAGTTCTAAAATATAAAATATCATTTCTATTCTCACACAGATTTATCAAGCTATAAATCATGATGCACTTCCAAAAAATTATTTAAGGGAATAACATTATGTTAAGTCCATGAGGAAACATCCATAATCTTATAGTGAGTATTCTGATACACTAGTTTTTGAAAAAAGGATTAATACCACTAAAAAGATATTCTCCATTATTAAGTGTTCAAAAAATGAAACATTCATTTTAGTTGTTTATTATTTAGAAGGAAAATAGGACCCATGGTAGACTCTAATTATGAATACAAGGAAGAAAGATGGAATTTATTCCATGGATTAGGATGAGTTTAGGAACCCATTTTTTAATAATTACTTTCCTCCTGTTCTTATTATGAAGATTGGGAATGAGTTTATTGTGGTATGATGAATTAATTGGTACCTACGAGGCTAATTTTAAAAGACCTGTAATATACAATTATTTTATTATCATCCAACCTAAAGGTAAAGTTGATAGATTCTTTAGTGGATTAAAACCAAGTATTCAAAGGGGCTTATCCATAAGAGACTTTGTAGCTTTGAAAATATTTTTTCTTTTCATGTGAAAATGGAAATAGAGGTTGGAGTTACGTGTCAATCTCAAGGTTTTGATAAGAAAAGGAAGAGGGGGTTTAAAAAAAATCTAAAAACCATGGAGAAATGAACAAGAGGATTAATTTATGCTCAAAGTGTAGGAATAATCCTGGAGGAAATTTTGTTAAGGGTTATAATAAATGTTTTAATTGTGGAAGGAAAGTTCATTAGGTATTTGATTTCTAGATTGATGGGAATAAGTTAGATAACAATGTGAATAGAGAGAAATCTATACAGAATGCACCTCCCCCACTTTAGTGGTTCAATTGTAAGGATAATGGACATTATTCCAAACTATTTCCAAACGTAGAGGTTAATTATAATGATCAATGTCAGTAACCTATTAAGTCGAGAGACAAGGTGAAATATTATGCAAACACTATTTTTAATGAGGGGTGTGGTGATTATTAGGTAAAAGGTACACTTACCATCCACTCTAGAACTGATAATGTCTTATTTTATTCTAGATTTACTCACTCTTTCACATCTAAATATATTTTTTATGATTATTAAGATTATACCCAAACTATTAGATGTAAAATTTTCATTAAAAATTCTTAATGGTATGATGACTACATCTCAATTATATAATTCCTCTTTGGTTAGTGTTTGTGGGAATATCTTTCCTAAATATCTTTTCATTCTTCTTTTGGTTGAATTTTAATTCATCTTTGGAATGGATTGGATTTATATGCATAAATCACACATCCATTATCAAGGAAGGGGAATTAAATTTTATATTTCAAACCAACCTATAACCGTCTAACAATGTGATTATAAGTATGAACTTTCTATAGACATTACATCCAGTGTGTGGGTCTTAATTCTTATTCAGAAGGCATGATTATATGAAATGGTTTGTGAGAAACTCGAAATCAATGATATGCCTATTGTTCAGGAATTTTTTAATGTCTATGAAAAGGGATTCATTCGAACAAGTGCTTCACCTTGTGGTACACTTGTTCTTTTCGTAAAAATCAAAGTTGGATCAATGTTACTGTGCATTGATTATCGAGAGCTGAACAAGATCAAAACTGAGAAAAAGTATCTTCTTCACAGTATCGATGACTTGGTTGATCAACTGCATGGAGATAAATACTTTTCCAAGATTAACCTGTGTTCTGGATATTATCAATTGGGGGTTAATAAGTAGGATTTATGCAAGATTAAATTCCGTACAAGGCATGGACACTATAAATATATAGTGATGTCTTTCAGTATTACTAATTATCCTGATATATTCATGGATTTAACCAATAGAGTTATTAGATATTAATTTGATCATTTTTTGCTATTATTTAAATATGATATTCTTTTATACTGAAAAATAAAGGAAGATCATGAATACCACTTGGGAATTGTACTAAAAACCCTAAGGAGGGAAAAATTATATGAAAAATTCACAAGTTTGAATTTGGGATGAACAAGGTTTCATTCATGGGGTTGATAATATAAAGAGAGGGTATATATATAGATATATAAAATAAAAATACTATTGAACATTTACCTATACCAATAATGATGAATGAGATCCGTTGTTTTCTTGGTTTGGTTGGATATTACCAACAGTTTGTAGAGAATTTCTCATTAATGTCTAATACACTCACCAAGTTATCTTAGAAGGGTTCCAAGTTCTTCTAGACAGATTAATGTGAGGATAATTTCATGGAACTAAAGAGAAGTTTAGTCAACACACCTATGCTTACATTACCCTATAGTAGAGAAGAGTTTGTAATCTATAGTGATGCATCCAAGAAGGGATTGGGATGTGTTTTTATATAGAATAACATGGTTACAAATTATTCCTTCTGAAAACTAAAGATTAATGAGAAAAATTACCAACCTCATGATTTGGAGTTATCCATGTTAATATTTTCATTAAAGATATGGAGGCCTTATATTTACGGAGAAAAGTGTGATATATATACCGATCACAAAATTTTGAAGTATATGTTAATATAGAAAGAGTTGAACATGCACCAAATAATAGGGTTATAGATAATAAAGGGTTATGACTACTCAATACATTACCACCTGGAGAAAGCAAACAAGTTGTTGGATGCTTTGAGTCAAAAGGATCACAAAATATTATCCAGGATGAGGATTAAAAAGATCCAATATTTCTATATTTGTAAAGGATAGACCTAGAAATCCAAATGTAAGGGGGAAATATTATCTTTCCAAATTGAATATTTAACCATCTATACATGTGAATGTTAAAGAGGCACATAAGGAAGATTTATATCTGTAAAATAAGGTTATAAATGTTTCTAATTTTAACCTTGATTAAAATGGAATGATAAGTTTTAGGAACCATGTATGCATTCCTTCCATTACATATTTTAGGAAGGAGCTATTAGAGGAATCTCATAGTTCTTAATTCCTTATTCACCCTGTATATATGAAGATGTGTAGATACTTGAAATACTATTTATGGTGGGATGGAATAAAGAGATATATCGTAGAGTTTGTATCTGGGTGCTTAGTATTCCGGTAAGTTAAGGATAAAAGACAAAAGTCTAAGGGGATGTTGTATCCATTACACATACTAGAATGAAAATTGGAGAACAAAATTATGGATTGTTTCACTAGAATCCCTAAAAAGTATAAATAGAATAATTCTATATGGGTTGTTATCAAATTCCTTACTAAGTCAACACACAACATCACCATCAGAGAAGAATTCTCTCTGTATGACCTTTCTAGGATATTCAATACGGATGTGGTAAGGTTTCATGGAGTACCACAATATATTTTATATGATTTGGATTTGGGTTTTACCTCAATATTTTGGGGAAGTCTTCAATAAGACATTGATATAGAAATGAGTATTAGAACTTCTTATCATCCTCATATAGATGGTCATTCTGAAATAATAATTCATACCCTATAAGATATGTTGACCTCTTGTTCGTTGAATTTCAAATGTGGTTTGGATCAAAAAATTCCTCTAGTTGAGTTTTATTACTACAATTTCATTGAATCAAGCATTCAGACGGATCCTTATAAATATGTCTATGGGAAGAAATGTAAATCTCAAACATACTATAATTAATTTAAAGAGGGAAGCTATTGGGTCCTGATATAGCTTATGAAATGGACAAGAAGGTTAGATCCATTTAGCATCATATCAAGGCAGCTCAAATTGTGTACAAAATATTTGCAAACAATTCTTGGTGTGACCCAAAATTTGAATTTTGTGGGAAGGTGTTTCTATTAATCTCTCCCTGGTATAAGGTTATGATATTCAGGAAGAAAGGTATACTAAGACCTAGGAATATTGGTCCCATTGAAATTATTGATCATTTAGAGAAGGTATCCTATCGCTTGGTGATTCCACCAAATCTCTCTCAAGTTAGTTATGTGTTCTATGTATCTCTCCTAAGGAAGTAAATATCTGACCCTTCACATGTATTGAACTCTGAGATCATACTACTAGAGTAGGATATTTCTTATGAGGAACAACCAGTTGAAATATTGGATTATATAAATAAAGTTATACTAAACAAGACCACTCACCTGGTAAAGTTTTGTGGAGAAACCACTAGTTAGAGGAAACTACAAGGGATCTTAAGGATTTGATGAGACCAAATTAACCTCAGTTTTTTGTATCATACTGACGAATTTTGAGGATGAAATTCATTTTAAGGTGGAAAGAATATAACACCCTGAGTTTTTATGACCTTTTTTTCCAAATAAATGAAATTTATTTTATGAATTGCATTATATGATACACCAAGTTAATATTATGTTATAATCTACACCAAGTTAATCGTACACTACCTGAAACACTGGCTTAGCTTTTGTTACACACAACACTGAGCTTCTATGAAATAAAATTTTATTGTTATAATTATTTAAACTAGACAATTTTAACCTATTTTTTGAAATTAGTAATACAAATAGTAATAAATAATTTTTAAATATGATTTATAATGGTTTTATATAAATAAAATATATCAATAATAAGATATATAATTTTCGGTAAAGTCTTTATATGTTTTAAAAATACTATTTTCTCCAAAAAGTTTCTTTTTGTGTATTTTTATGACAAATAATAAGATTAATTTTTGAAACTTTTAGACATTGAATTTTATTCAAGAAAATTTGTTTTTTAATTCTTAATTCCAAAATTATATTTGGGTGAATTTTTGTATTTTTTATGAAATATTTCATTCCTATATGAATAATGAAAAATATTAAACTTTAATTGAAAACTACTTTTTAATCTAATTTATTTATGTTGTTAAATTATATTTTAAATTTATTTTAAGTTATATTTAGTAAAATTATATATTAATTAATTTACTATAGTTCATTGGTATCAGTTTCACATTGAAATTTTATATAAAAAAATTTAAAACTTTTGATCATTTTCACTTTAAGAACTCGTTGTTTTGTCTGGTCTGTGTGATTAATTTTAAATAATTTTACTTCCATTTTGTGTTAATAAATTTGGAAAAATAGATTCTATATTTTTAACAAACAATTTATAATAAGGTCACATTATATATAGACCAAAAATATTTATGAAAGTAGTCAAAATTAATTACAACGATTATGGTAAAAACGAGTTTACTTAATGTCTAAAATTTAATCACAAAATGATAAATGACTTTGAAAATTTTCCAAAATCCATAATATAGACATATTTCTTCCATGTATCATATTTTATAAAATATGTAAAATTATTTTATGAACATGATATAAGGGTGATATCCAAATAGTATTTACCTTTTTCATATTTACAAGAATGACACTCCTCGTCCACTATAAAAGGACACTCACCCCCACACTTATTCACACTTCTCAAGACCTTTGTCTTAGATAAAAACTATCAAAATATCTTCCCAATTTCCCTCCCTTTATACTATATGAATTAATTTGAGAATAAATCATACCAAGGAAGCACTTTGGGCAAAACCAAAAGGAGTTACCCATAGAAGAGGTAACATTTTTCAACGAGCACTTTTATTTTTCTTCTTTAACCAGCATTAAATTATTCTTATTACATGTTTATATAATAACCTTAATATCATAAATATACTTATATATTTTTATGTTAATGTTACATCCTAAAAATTCACACACTTATATCAAATGAGATACATAATCATTGTTCGTGTGTACGGAGAACTACCGCCTTATAAACTGATGTCATTCGTTCTTCCATTACCACCTATCATGGTTGGAATTAATGATTGAAATAAAATTTTTATATGATTTATATTTTATTTATAATTTATTTATACTTATTTAATTTTTATATAACACATACCTTTATGCTTTTAATTTTCTAGGAATACGGTAATATCATTTGTGGATGTGTGGACTACCACCTTTTAAAAGTGATGTCCTTCATTCACGATTTATATGGAATGTATTAAGGATGATTCTAATAAAAATATATTTTATATATGAAATAATAATTCTTTTGGAATAATATATATATATATATATATATTTTACATTTCTTTCTTTCAATATGATAAGAAATAAAAATAGGGTTCATGCGTATGTACGACCTAGTTTCTCCATGAATGGTGTATTTCATTTTCTATTTATATCTTTTATATATTATTATAAAAATATATATACTGAAAATATATGATATTTATATCATTTTTTAACATTATTCAAATAATTAAATCATTATCATAGTAGGAAGACCAAGAATAATAATTCAAAACGTGTATGTAAAAAACAAAGCATTAATCACATGAAACCTAACTTTGACATGGAATTATTAAAAAAACAGTAACATGAAGTCATAATTATAAAATATATGATATTATATATTTGAATATTTTTATGTGATATATTTATAATAAATTTATATTTATTATACATGTGGTTTTAGTGTGTATGAAGAAATTCAAGACTTAAGGTAAGGGTAATTCTAGTCTCACTTTTATTTCTACGAGCCCTATGCCATATTCACTACTTATTTATTCTGTGTATAGTATACGATAACCATGAATTTATTATATGAATATTATCATTAAATTTCTGGTTATTTATATTTCCATTTTATGATATATCTTTCATGGGGTTTATGGTTCAAAAGTTACCAAATTAGAAAAGTAATTTTGTCTCAATTTTCCATCTTTAAGACACATGTTATGTTATGCACCTATATTATTTTATGAGATTTATATACATCCCTTTAAAATGTTATATCACGAATATAATTATTTTCATTATATTTTAAACTTAATTTAATTATTTTATCTCATGGGGATTATAATTCGAAGTTACCAAAGTGTTAAGAGTTTATTAATACAATATCATAATTTATCCTTATTGTTTATGATTATGTTTAAATTGATGAAATATTAAGATCTATCTCTCAAGAAATATCATGAATTTTCGTATCTTATTTTAATTCAAGAAATATTCATTTAAATTTAACATTTACCACTCTTTTTTACTACATATAATTAAGAAAAAAATTTATGAAAATTTGACTTTATTTCTCTCTTCGGTCAGAAATCTATTTTATTCAAAAACTGTGTTTTCAAAAAACATTTTCAAAAATTTTATAATATTATCCTATGATTTAAGGAAGGAATTTTTTACCCATGTTTTAACTTTTTACAATTTTTTTAAAAGGAACATTCTTTTCATTTTCTGATCAAGTCTCTTTTGACGTCGAATAACAATATGAAAGGAATACTTGTTTTAACATATATGACATGAACAAAAACATCTTCCTCCATGAAAAATCACTAATTATAGTATTAATTAGTAAATTTTCAAATTCAGTTTCAGAGAAAAAAGTTTTTAAAATATTTTAATTATTAAAAAGTGTTTTTCAAATTGAAAAGGATATTTTCCTCAAGAAATGTTTTTAAAAGATCTTTCAAAATTATTTTCCATCCAAGATCTTACTGAGGATATTATCAAAGGGTAAAATTTGTATTATTTATTTTAATGGTTTATGTTTTTATGGAATGGTGCTTATGAAACCTATTTTTCATTCACAGGTTATATTATTAGGAAACTAATTACTTTTTACAGGTTGTGATTTGATAAATGATTATGAAACTTGTCTCTTTCCCATATGTTATGATATGATGACATGTTTATGATACCCATTTCATTTCATGGGTTATGATATATTTAATTTTTATGATCTTGGGTCACATGTATGTATGATTTAATTATGTTATTGGTGGGAGCTATATCTAACTCTAATGAATTAGGAAAAGATTTATATCTCATGAGATAAACAAGGATATAACGGGTAGTGAACTGAGTTCAATAAAGGAAATTGTTTTCTACTATGGACTTAGAAGTGAACCTTTACTACTAATATGGTTTTGGGGGTGAAATTTTTCCACTAATAAAGCCTTGGTAGCGAGCCTTGACTACTATTGAAATCACTTTACATGTTTATGTATCTACCATAATTTCATGTTTTATTCCTATGTTATGATTTAATGGATTATGCCATTGATTACATTATGATTCAAGTCTTATAGAATTACAATATCTATTTCATGCCTCATGTATACGATCTTTGATATGTAGGGTATGATCTTTAAATGTAATAATTATGTTCACATACCCTTATGTTCTTGTTATACTTCTGTATGTCCCTCATTTACCCCTACCGAGCGTCTGAGATAACCTCTTTATTATGATTCCTTTCCTTAAGTTATAAAGATATGAATTATATATGATGTGTTTAATAAGCGTTCTAGTCATAGAGAACCTAGTGGGAGATAATGTAGCTCACTTATGGACTAGTGCTTCTATCTCTGTGTTTCCAAAGGCACTAAAATAATATGGTCTTTGGGTGTGTGTTTGTGTAATACATAAAATGTTCCAAAAAAATTATGTAATTTCTTTTTATGATAATATTGGTTTGATATATTCCCGTTTATAAAATTTTATCAAAGCACAAAAATTTGTGATCATGAAAATGTGGACGGTACGGTGCACCATCCCCCATAGGATTATTCCCTTTATCATTTATAATAATGATAAACATGTTTCACCTAATAAATGAGAATCCCCTCCAATGACCATTTTGATGTGGGATTCAAATAATTATACTAATTTAAAAAATAAAAAAAATAATTTATTTAAACAATTTGAAACTCCAATAATATTTACCATGAGATATAATTTTTATTATTTAACAATAGATCCAATCCAAGATAGGTTAATTTTATGTTTATTATTGAAATTATCTCCATGGAGTTCACATGATGTGAGAAACTAGGTAATAATAGAAATGAATCAATATTATTAATTATATGTATTAATTTTAGGGATTTATATTCCTCAATATTTTATAAATAATTTTATAAAATTTTTCAGTTGAAAAAAGGAATTGTTCTTTTCAACTAACTTTTTTCCATAAATTATGTGGTTCTATTTAAAAGATAAATTTATAGATTTTAAAATTTTAATTTGATAAAATGGAATATATATTTTGGATTCATCATGTGTATTTTATATTAGGGTTAATGTTTTATATTTTTTTAAAATAATTGAATTTTTGGTGAATAGTGAAAATACCGATTTTTCAAATACTCTTAATTTATGAAACAATTATGATGTAAGAATAATTTAATAAATTGAAAAAACTTTTTCTTAGAAAATATAATTTAAATAATTTAAAAAATGTATTTTAAAACATTAATTTGAATTTGGGAACTCATTCTTTACTTTTGTGAACATAAATTATATTTTATTTAAATTAAAAACTATTTTTGAATATTTCCATTTAATAGTATTTTTGGAAAGAAAAAATTCAGTTTTTTATTGATAAAAATAATAAAAATTTTCCTTTTAATTATTTAACAAAAAAATCATGGAAATAAACTTTTAACATGATTTTAAGGGAAATTTTTTTCTCTTAAATATAATATTTTCCTAAAAACCATTTTTCATTCATTATACATATTTATATTAAAAGTGATTTATGATACCTATAGAATTTAAATTTTATAAAATGGATTCAATATTTGGAATAATAATTTCCAAAAAAAGTAACCTTTCTATTTTTTTGTATATAATTATGTTATCATTGTAAAAAGTTAAGTTATCGTGGTTAAGGATGAAATGGATTCACTAAGTGATAATGATTTAAATGTCACTAAAAAATTTATAAATGTGATTTTTTGAGAATGCTTTGACCCTATACTCTCTTATCTTAAAAAAAGGGTTTCTTTGTTCCACTTGATAATGAATATGACTTAATATTAATTTTAAACTTTGAGGAATTGTAAGAGTTCCCCTCTTATTACTTATAAATGGGAACCCTATCTTCTCACTTAATCATAAAATTTTAACACTCAAATTCATCTAATACCTACCCAAATCCCCACCCAAAATTCTTCCACATATCCTATAGGTCTTGGTGTCACCAAAATACCATTCCTAAAAGGCTTAAGGTGGAATCCAAAGGAGGTTCTCTAAATAAGATGTAGAATTTATAACTGAGTGTTTCATGTATATTTCTTTTTATACATCCTTAAAATATTAATTAAACATGGTTAAATAATAAAATTATTTTCTTACATATAATAAAAATTTATTATTATTATGTTAAAACCCTTTTTCATCTCTATTCAAATCTAAGGAAAAATGAAAACAATGATAGTGCATATGTGTGGACTACCAACTCTACAAAGTGATGTGTTTCATTTTTCATCACCAGATCATATGACAAGTTAAAATGATTGAATTTTTTTTACAACATCAATTTTAAGATAACCTCTACGGTTTGTTCCAATGTAAAAAGAGAGAAGTTGAACAGTTTCCTTAGGTGGAATCTAGTTCTAAAACTTGGTCTTTATTTTTCATTGTAGAGGTTGTGTTTACTGTGTGGTTTGAGAAATTATACATAGAATTAATTTTTAGTGGATTTATTTATTTTTTAATTGATGTGGAATATATAAGTTTCTATGGAGTGTAGGATAAAAGGTTTATTTTTGGTGGTTTTATCAATTTTAGAACCCTTACACCTTGGAAGGTGGTTGTGGTGTAGTCTCTTTGTGAGGGTATAGTGGCTGCGATATAGTGATTACAATTACATCACAATCCTCTTTCCTAAATTATATGATATCACAATTTACCATGATTAAGATTCCAGAAATGCTTTTTTCTAGGTAAAAATGAAGTGTGACCAACTCCTTTCCCCCATATTCCTTATCATTTTGGGACCCATTATGGAGTATCCCTATGCATTGTGCCATAATTACTATTTTTTCCATATTGCCTATAAATTCATGAGCCCCCTCAAACATAGACTTACCTCTTAGAAATGAAGAAACTCCACTAACTCTGGGCCTCAAAATCTTATCTTTACTCTCGATGATGGATGATCAACTATCAATTATTCTGTTAGAGTTGGTGGCCTAGAACCAACTAATTTTTACTTTATTAATTAATAAATACCTTATCACATCTTTATTTTTATTCTACGTGACAATGCATGTGATAATGTCCTAAGGACAACTATTTCATTAAAGGGTCATTTCAGATCCTTACTATGATGAGAACCCGGAAGTTCCATAACACTATTTATGAATATTTATTCTATGTCCGGACTATGTTATTGGAGGGACACAAAAAATATAGGCCATTAGGGGTGATGAATCATAAAAATTTGAGGCACCTTCTTATGGTGTGCACACTTGGTAATATCCAGGATGATATTATGAGAACGAGACCCGCTAGTTGGAAATCCACATTTCATAGTGTCATTGAATGTTCCTATTTGCGGATGTGTGTATTGGTTCTTAGAATTTAAGATTATTATTAATGGGTATTAAAACCCGCACACTTAGATGTATTGACGAAAACTATGACGAGACACTGTTCTCAGTGAGGTAGGATATGCTGGGTGCGTCATGAGTGATACTGCATTGATAGATAATGCGATAAAGTATTTTCCCCTTCTGTTCCATAATGGAAGTAGATATCTCAGGCCCTTTGATGGAATTGATATAGCATAAATAAATCCATATCCATGGTAAGGTATTGGGTGAGTTCAATTTCAGGAAGTCAAAGGAAGAATAATTGAGCACATGGGTTGATGGCACTAGCATGCAACCCTCTTGATTAGAGATATCGAGAAAAAGGGATTAAATTACACAGTAAGCATTCGTATGAGGTGACACATCAATGCAGAGTCAACTTCTTTCTCTTAGGTGACTTGACCCATTTCTAGACATAAATCTTGGACTTTAGGCAAGCCTACCTAATGCCAACGAGAAAGAGGCCTAGAGGGTCACACACTAAGTGTATTCAAGTATCTCAAGTAGAATAAAGATTATTCTTGTATGTGGTTTAATAATTATTCAAGAAATCCTAAATCGTTTTAATTTTGGAGGAAGAATAAAATGAAAAAAAAGATATACACGCTGTGTACATTGAAGGTGCATGCCATGTAGTTTTTCATTTTGGATAGGAAATGAAAAACAAGTACACACCATATATTAATGATTACATGCCATGTAGTGTTTTCCGTCCGGATTTTGAGGAAATAATATTGTTTTAGTAAATGGTATTTTTTATAATCAGCATGGGCGCATGTCAAAGAATTAATGGTTTGACAAGGGGGTTTTCAATAAGAGTTAATGAAATAAATAAAATGCGTAACACGTTTATTTATTGTCATCAGTCTATAACCTAAAACCCAATTATAAATATCCATACAACCCAACACTTTTCGATGAATAGTTTTGCACACAAATTCTGGAAAATTCTCTCAAGGCCGAGAGAACTCCCTCCTCTAATAATGCTCTCAATATTGAGAGATATCCTCCTCCATCGGATCAAGGCGATCCAAGGCAGAAAATGAAAGCAAAGGCTTCTCCATGCTAACACCCGAAGATTCCTTTGGCGATGTCTAGCGATACGTGGTGCATGTGTGGATCACCGCTAGAGGAAGTCTACACTTGGATTTACGACGCAATGACAAATCACATCAAAACGTGGCTGGAAAACATCAACGAAGAATGAATTCCATCCAGTTAATTCTTATCAATTAATTAAATTAAATACAACCAACATATGATGATCCTTTCTATGGTTCTGAGACCCTTCTCTTTCTTTTCATTCTTCATTCTATTTTGATGATCTGGAATTTTATTATCGTAATAGATCTCATATTGAATGCTGTTTAATGATAAAATTAAAGTTGGGAAAACCCACCAACGCTCTTCTGTTGTGCCCTAAACCTATATATTCTAGGTAATTTTTCCTTCCATTATTCTTGGTTTTCCTCCTTCCGATGAGATGAATCACATATTAAATCCTATATCTGCATCTCCTTACTAAATCTAGTTTTAGAATCTATTTCATGATTGTTGGACTGTAGATTTATGTTTGTTGGCTAAACACGATCCTATCTTCTAGATTCAATGAGGAATTCACGATTTGTTCTTGAATTGACAATAAATCAAGTGAATTTAAATCCTATTATTTGAAATATCTCATAACTAGTTACATTGATTAACACCATGAGGTATGTGATTCTATAAATATCTTATTGACTTGGAATATTCTACAGTCTCCATTATAAAACTCTTTATTGATGATATGGAATATGAGTTAGGAATCCTAGACATGAGATCTAGTTCTTTTTGGGTGTGAAATATGGTGCAGGCTTCGATACTTTGATGAAATTTGGGGTAATTCATCAATAACATTGATGAAGGATTTTACTTCTCATTTAGGGATCTTGTATACACTTTTTTACATAGTATGATTCATGTGTTGGCATATATTTTTTACCATTTTTGATAGAGATTGCATGGGGGTGTGTGTGTATCTCGTGAGACCTATTTATGATGATTGGCTATATGAGTATTATTGTATCTTGTTTGACCATTTTTTATGTTGATCATGTGTATTTTATGTTTCTAATATATTCTCATGATTATGTGTTGTGTTATTTATTGTATTATCTACCTTGTTATGTGTATTAACATGCCTTGGAGGTTTATATCCTGGTACTTAGAATGGGTGGACCACGATCGTATGATTATCCCTTAGAGTGGGAAGTGAACAAAACTTATGATGATTATGGTGATAGATCTATGAGTAGGATAGGGAAATGAGGGCTGAGATTCTTAAACTGAGGAAGTTACATTAAGGGCATGATAGCCTGGAAGCTTGACTTGAGGCATAGATGGGGTATGTAAACCTAGAGGCGCGACCCATAATGGAGTCAAGATATGAAGGCCTGGTGGACTAATCTTACTAGTTACCTTGAGACTACTAAGACATATCATTACCATCATTTTAGATATTTCTTGATCCCTTGTGATATCCTACAATTTTTCTTGAGACATAAATCCAAAAAAATTACAACCAAGGACCCTGGTGGCTTGGTTAGTGCATAGGTTCTCAGTATATGATTATTTATTCTTGATTCTGTATTTATTATTATCATGAAATACACTTTTTAAAATTGTGTCCACTCTTTAAGGATTTTTTTGTGGTTTCCTACTAGTTTTTATTAGTCTCACCCTTCATAGGAATATTGATGTGCATGAAAAATTCATGTATAAGGTTCCAGGAAAGGGCATGGGGACCATGGTAAATGGATGAGCCAAGGAGCATAGAGAAGGGATTGGTATCAGGACATACTCCAAATGATCCATAGTGTTTATTTATTTTATTTTAATTTATTTTCTATATTTTCGATTACACAATGGGAACCCATTTTATTTATCTATTTGTTATCTGTTCCATCTAACATTACATTATGTTACTTATCCTTCCACCTTGATTACTCTAATTTGTTTATATTTTTTAGTGTTAGAGCATGGCTATGATACTGAGGGTATAGTCTCCCCACTAATGAAATTCAAGCCCTCACTTCTTGTTGGAATCCTCTTGCATAAGGGGAGGAATGCATGAGGTCTTGTGACTATCCAAATCAGAACTAGTGGTTCGGGCCAGTACAATAGAAATTAGTATTATAGAAAAACTTTATACTATGTTTTTTAACCAACTTAGGACATGGTAGAAATGAGATAGGATCTATCAGACTCGAGTAGGGGAGTTTCTATGTATCTGTCTAACTCAGGTGTAATAGAACTCGGAGTTACCATTGAAAGGATTATTGTTACTATTATAAGGGATTTGGGTGTGTTCACGAATCATGATTAGGAACATAGGACCACAATACATATATATAACTATTGTGTGACTCATTGTAGTCTTTAATTTAATTCCTTTATTACTCTATCTATTTAAGATATAATTGTATTATTTTATTGAATAATATATATATTTTTATGCTATTTTGATGTAGTTGTTGGCATTAATTTATTGAACTTAAGCATGTTATTATGTTTTTTATACATATGTTATTGTGAATAACATGCAAGGATAGAGACCTTGGATATTTCTAGGAGGTATATATATGTAGTAGGCCCACCTCAATTGGGAGTCCTTCAGCGTGTTCCTTCCCAAGGCAATGGGGCACTGAGGTCTATGGTCTAGTACGACAGAGATTTCTAATTTCAACATCTATGAGCCTTTCAGGGTACTAGGGGAAAAAAGTTGCATAAGAGTGGATATATATCATTGAGGTTTTATTTGACCTTGTAGAGATTCTTGAGAACAAAAAGGTGACGCTGGTAGTATTCTTACTATAGGGACCTTCCAAGAGGCGGTGGGGCATGATGGTACATGAAGGAAGATGTGAGGGTATCCTCTAAGAGGCCATTAGGGACCTATTATTTGGGGACTTATTTCTTATTATACTAATGTTAGACTAAATGAAGATGTTTATAGAGCTACAATAGGTATCCATGACTGTGTCCTCATAATATTCTCATTTCACTTGGTTACTTTATTTTCTTCCTCTCTTAGCCATAAATAATACACATAAGGCCAAGAAGCTTGAGATCGCCCTCCATTCCAATATTATATGAAATGTTTAGGCTTTATACTTAGATACATGCCTATAGGTTCTATGCAAGACCTTGACTTTTTAGAAGTTTCTGGGGGAGGATTGAGAAGTTTCACTTCTTCCACCCACCAGTTCTTAGTTGTGTGGAATTCCCATTACTACTATGAGTGCCTCTTCTGGTAGCATGAAGATGAAGAATAGGAAAATGTAGTAGTATAGTGGTTTGTATATGGAATCAATCATGAATTATTCAACCCCTTCATGAGTAGATCGATAATGATTCAATAGTGGAAGGATCATACATTACCATAGGGTCTGAAAAATACCTCAAGGTAAGTGTCAGAAATGTGGTAAGATGGGGCACCCACAGTATTTTTTACAAAGAGATTCTATTTCAAAATTCCACAAGGTATTGAATTAGATTCTATCAAATAAACCAGGATCTTCTTAGGGTATTCAACAGTAGTGGTAGATGATGATGAATCCGAAGATTCATGTACCTTATAGACATGGTCACAGAGCTGAAGCAATTCATGTATATGTAGTGGATCAGACTCTAGAAGATGATGTTTACGGAGAATTTATTGTTCGAGGTATGATATTGACTACTTATATACCTATTTAATGTTTTATACCATTTATATCATTCCTTTATATCTACACAAGTTATTTCTAGACTTGAAATTCATGTCCAGTTTTCTTCTAAGTTGATTCCTATCAATACACTATTGGGCATGAAAGGGGACCATATTTAGTGATGACCAGAGTTTCCTATAGTAATTTCCACTTATGGTCGTATATGGTACTTAATGATTCTAGTGATTAAAATATTCCATATGATTCTTGGCATAGACTTGTTGAACACCTTTGATTCCCACATTGATTATTATCGTAGATGGGTGTCATTTACATCACCTAAGGGAGAGAAGTTAATGATGGACAATGAATTGGATTTAAGATCAAATAGTGTGGGTCTAGAATTGATCTAGATTTGGATTATTATGGTGTAGATTTTATGTTTGGGTCTTTTATCATGATCAATGGTATCCCCCACGTCTTTTCCTTCCATTGTGGATCTTTATGCAGATATCTTCCTAGATGACCACACATTACTCCCTCTAAATAGAGGAGTTGAATGTGATATAGAAATCATGCTATGTTTGTATCCTATTTCATTACCCTGAAATCACATGGTGCTAGTCAAGTTAATAGAGATCAAGGCACAACTAAAGGAATTAAAATAGAAGGGTTTCATCAGGCTATGAACATCACCATGGGGTGAACCTATTTTGTTATCTAAGAAGGTAGATGAAAGTCATATACTCTACGTAGATTACTCAAAGATGATTTAGGTGATAATGATTAATAGATACCCTTCCCCAAGGATTAGAAATCTTTTTTATCCATTTCTGGGATCCTCGTGGTTATCCAAGATTGATCTTTGATCAGACTATCACCAGTTGTTGGTTAAAGAGGAGGGAAAACCAATTATGGCATTTAGAAGAAGGTATGGGATATACGGGTACTTGGTCATGCTATTTTGACTAAAGAATACCCTAAGAGTGTTCATGGATCTCATGAATAAGAATTTATACCCATATCTTTACTCATTCTTATTGATGTCCATTGATGGAATCCTCATTTACTCACCGACCATAGAAAAACATTCCATGAATACTGAGATAGTCTTAGGTGTACTTTGATTAAGTCAACTTTATGATAAGCTGTAAAAGTGTCACTTTTGTATTTAGAAAGTTAAATTTATGGGGCATGTGGTTTTTGAGACCGGTATATCAATACAACCAGATTAGGAAGAGGCAATAATGTCTTAGACACATCCGTGGAATGTGTTTGAAATCATGAGTTTTCTTAGTTTAGTAGGGAATTATCGGCATTTTATCCAATAATAATGCCATTTATTATAACCTAGGAATGAAGTGAAAAATAATGGGGTGATTTTTTAGTGTCCAAACCAGTTTATAGAGGTTTTCATGTGTTTAAGAGGTGGTTTACTATAGCTCCACTGTTGGTTCTTCTTGATCCATGTATTGGATATGTCATTAAATGTAATGCATCAAGAGTTGGTTTGGGGTAAGTACTACTACGTAGAGAGTGGATTATAGAAAATGGGTCACATTAGCTATAAAACATTGAGGAAAATTATCCAACCCATGAATTAGAGCTGACATCCATAGTCCATGATCTAAAGTTTTGGCGACATTATCTCTTTAGTGAGAGGTTTGTTATTTACCTGGACCACAACTTATAGGTGGAGACCTGATGCTTGGGTGGTTGTAGGAACAACTTACAGGTGGAGACCTGATGCTTGGGTGATTGTTGGATGATGATGGTGTGATCCTATTATAAGAAATATTTACAGTCTATGCCTCTATTAGGGAATCCCTAATTATTTAATTTAATAACTCTAAGTGTTCAATGTATCTAGTAGTGAAAAATATATACCATGACTTCAGTTGGTAATTCTGATGGCCAAGGAAGAATTGGGACATTTTTGGATTTGTTTCATGATGCCTTAATTTTTAAAGGATAAAGGTCGAGCACCAGCATCCTATTGGTTTTCTATAACCACTTCTAGTTCCCATATGGAAGTGTTATGTTGTGAAAATGGGCTTTGTGATGGGATTTCCCAATACCCTGAGGGTCTGTGACACTATTTGGGTGTTTTTCAATTATAAAACAAAAATTTATAACTTTTTTCTGATCGGTCACACTCTGTCAGTAGATAAGATGGGAGAGCTATATTTCCATGAGATTTTACCCTTTCAGAGATTTAACTTGATGATTATATCTAATATAGATGCATGTTTTACATAATGGTATTGGAATGGATTATAAAATATCTTAGGGGCTCACCTAATATTGAGCATAATGTACCATCTCAGGAAAGAAAAATAGTCTAAGCAAAGGATTTTTAATTTATGAAATCTAATATATCTCTCTATGGTTGTTCATATTGTTCACCACTTTCTTAGTATGAGGTTAGTGAGGCCGTAGTTATGGGACCTATTATGGTACTAGAGACCTTTGAGATAGTTTAGTTTATTCTAAGTATATTTTTCCAAGGTTAGAGCTGAAAGAAGCCCTATTCAAACTATAGTAGGAGACCTTTGGTGTTTTATGTAGGTAACAAGGTTTTTCTGAGAGTGGATCCTTGGATAGGCCACCAACATTTGAGAAATAAAGGGGATCTATCACCACATTGTGTTGGACCCTTCTTGATCATCAATATAATTGAGATAGTAATGAACCATATAGATCTTCTTACTCTCTACCTAGGTATGAATAATGTTTTTCATGTGCCTAAGCTCTAGAGGTACATTCCTAATTCCACACATTCCATTGATTGTGAGGATGTTGAGTTAGTGCTTTACACATCATATGTAAAACACTAAGTGAAGATTATAAACCAAATTAAGAATTTCCTATGTGGGAACATAGTACGACTCACCTGGATCCCGTGGTGCTATAGATGGATTCAAGAGGAGACTTGTGATCAGGGGGAAATTTTTTGGGCTAAATAGATTGAGTTGTTCAGGAACATGTATAAATATATATCTCAAGTATGAGAATGCATTAAAGGGGTAGAATTATAAAACCCTTGATTTTTAACTGATGTATTGGGGTTGGTTCTAGAGGAAAATGGGGGAAGTTAAAATGTTTTCTCACATGGAATCTTGTTCTATAGTTTGGTCCTTATTTTTGGGTTGTAGAGTTTGTGTTTGTGGATTTATTTGGGAACAGTGATGTAGATGTCTTTTTTGGTGGTTATGGTTATTATTAAATAGCTTATGAATAGGTAAATATCTATTATTTTAAGGATAAAAGGTAGATTTTGGGTGGTTCTATCAAATTTGGTGCCATTTTTCCATGGAATGTGGTTGTGGAATAGTTTCCTTATGAGGGCTTGGAGGGTATGGTGTAGTGATTTTCATTAAATTATAGTCATATTCCTTGGATTATAGGATCTCATCATTGAATATGGTGTGTATTTTGGATGTTATTTTGACAAGGAACACCTATTTCATGACTAACTCCTTTGTTCCATAATATTTACCATATTGGAACCCATTGTAGTGTACCCCTATGTGTTGTACAGTTATTACTATTATCTAGATTGCCTATAAATTACCAAGGCTCCTCGAAATTATCCTTCTCATAGCCTTTCCTCTTTGTCTTGATGTGAATCTATGGATTATTCTAGTGTTCCTTAATCACTTAAACTATTTAATTCATTATTGATGATGTAGATCAAGCCTTGATAATTCTAGGTGAGTTTTCCTTATGATCTTCTTAGTTTTTCTACTTCTCTTGGGATAGATCACATATCTAAGCCTATTCATCTATCACTTTTATGAATATAGTTTTAGAATCTATTATGTGATGCATGAATGGTGGATCAATTATTATTGTCTATACCTAAGGATATTTTATTGAATTGTTGAGTAATTCATGATATGTTCTTGAATTGACTATAGATCTTGTGAATTGACATCCTCCTTTTCAATATATCTTTTAACTAGTTCTATTGATAGACTATGTGAGGTATGTGATTTTAAAACTACATTCTTAACTTGGAAACTTCTAATGTCTCATTTCTAAACAACTTCCCTAATGAACTAGAACCTGATTTAGGAATCCTATATATGCGAGCTAGTATTTTGTGAGTGTGAAAAATGATACAAGATTAAATCCATTGATGAAACTTAGCCTAATTTTTCAATAAACTTGATGTAGGATTCACCTCACTATTTGGGATTCTTGTGTACAATTTTTTCCTTTGTATGATTCTTATGTTTGTATTTGTTGTTTGACCCTGCTTGATAGAGATTATATATAGGGGTGTGTGTAGGTCATGATACCCATTTATGATTCTTGATTCAATGAGAATTAATGTATCTTGTTTGAACATGTTTTATGTTTATCACATGTATTTTATGTTTCTACTATATTTTCATGATGATATTTTATGTTTTTACTTATATTCTCTTACCTCTTATATGTGTTACCATGCCTTAGAGATTTTATTCTTGGAACTCTGAATAGGTGGACTGTCATGATATGGTTATCCCTTAGAGTGGGAAGTGTGCATGGATTGAGACAATGGAGATGATGGAACTAATCATAGATTAAGGGAATAATGTCCTAGTGGACTGACCTGAGGTAGTGGAATTAGGATCATCATATCCTGGAGGTCGGGCTCAAGGTAGCAACTTTAGGGGCATGGCAACCTAGAGGTCTAAATTGAGGCATATATAGTGTACAGTGGCATGGAGTACTGACCAATGGTAGAACCATGATATTATGGACTAGAGTCCTAATATAACTCAATTCCTTGAGTTGAAAAAGAGACGTGACTACCAGCCTTATGGATAGTTCTTGATCACATGTGTTATTCAAAAATTATATTTCTGACATGGAATAAAAATAGGTACGCTCGTGGCTCGTGGGGGCTTGATTAGAACACTGGTGCTCATAATATTATTTTTTATTCTTTATTTCCTATTTATTATTATCATGGAATAAAATTTTTATACCTGTGAACACTTGTTAAGGATTAATTGGTAGTTGTTCTTCTGGATTTTATTACACGTATCCTGCACGGGCAATTCGATGAACATGTAGACTTCATGTATATGGAACCAAGAAATGTAAAGGGTTAATTGATGATGGTTGAGTTAAGTATCATAGATATGGGATTATTATGGGATTCCCTCAAGATGATTCTATAGTTTTTATTTATTTTCTAACACTCTATATACAATTTTTGTCTTTCCACACTGGGAGCCCATTTTATTTATCTATATGACATGTGTGACATCTGAAATTACATTATGTTACATACTATTCCAAACTGATTACTATTATTTGTTTATATATTACTATTATTGTTTTTGTAAAGATATTATACTGATAGAATATTCTACACCATATGGTGTTTGGACCCTCGTTGTTAGTAGACAACCTCTTGCGTATAGGGAAGTGGGCATGAGGACTCATGACACTCTATCTTAGAATCGATAGTTCAGTTCTTGGAATTATAAAAATGAATACATATGATATTATGAAATAATTATGATATTATAAAAATAATATATTACATACCTTCTAACCCTTTCCACTTATTTGAAATTGATAACATCTCTTGTGAGTACATGTGAAATTCCACCTCCATGAAGCGATGTGATTAGTTTTTCATATCCACCTTTCATGAATACTAAAAATGATAGAATTAATGAAAAAATATGACCTATATAAAATATTTATGATTTTTCAAAAGTAAAATATTATCAAATTTATTTATTTTTCTCCTATTAAAAAAATGAAAACGTCGTTCATTCATACGTACATATAACCATATCTATTGAATGACCTGAGTAATTTTTCATTATTTCCTTATATGGTTTATTTTAAAAGTATATATAATGAATAAATATAATAATTAAAACATGTTTAATATTCTAAAATTAGTGTAACTATTAACCCTTTAACAACGATCAATTCGCCGATGTTATTTTGACGTTTTAAACTGAACATCCTCAAAATGACCAATGTGGATTCAACCATTTTAATGAAATAAAAGGAATAATAATATTGAAATGAACCTGAAAAATATCAATTGAGTGTATATATATATATATATATTCTATTTTATAACTGATTAACATGATTTTTATCTTTTGAGTGGAATATGTTCCTTTGCCTTTATTCATAATTTATTCTATTTTTACCTTAAAAAATAATCTATTCCATTTTATTTATGGTCAAATTATTTTTTACACGGTAATTTTTCTTTACATGTTACATTTTTTTTGGATAACCTACTTTTAGTTTTCAAAAATAATGTGGCTATAGTTTTTATTTTTTAATCACTTAATGAGATGTCCTGGAACCAAACACCCAGATTTAGTGGTAAAAATACACTCTTTATATACTGCATTTGAAAAAAATTGATGTGACCCAAAATTAATCTTCAATAATTCTATTTTAAATAAAAAATATTAAGTCACATATATACCCAAAAACTTTTAGGTTTACAATTTCATAGAATTTGGAAAAACCTTTTCTTGAAAAAAAACCATATTTTTCTCACCAAATAGGAATTTTTTCCACTAATCCATGGATTCATTTTATACTATAAATATTAAAAATATCCCATAAACTTTTTAAAAAATGATACAATTATATAATAATCATAAATAATATTATTATTTATAACCTTTGGAAATAGAAACATAATAATGGTGAGCTCAGACACATAATAAGGGTAAACACAGGAATTGAAAATCAAATAATATAAGTTGATATATGATGAACATGTGGGTATGAAAATATTACAAAATTAAATGAGTATAGAAAAATGAATTCATAACCAATAACAAATGGATCATAAATAATGAGTCATGGAATAAAGATTTAGTATAACATAATAAAATTGTTATAAGAGAATCAACCACCATGAGCAATATGAGCATAATATAGGTCTTATAATATTGCATAAAAGTTTCAGAATAACATAAGTATAATAATATGGACTGAAATTGTGGAACTAAGTATAATAAATAATAATATATTGAATCACTAATCACTAACCATTTATTTTGGAGGGTCTTTTATCTAAAACTATTTACTATAACAAATCAAGAATCACCAATTATTTCCCATAGTGGATCAAGCATCAAGAATTTTTTCTTTAATTTTATCAAGAGATATAAAGATTTAACTAATAAATTTAAGGGATATATAGGGTAAAACCACAATATAATGATATACCATGCATATTTGCTCCATAAGAATAGGGAAGTATTCATCAATCCTCCACAACTTAATTAACTCAGGGAAATGAAATGAGTTTCATGATAATTTACCCAAAACATCATCATAATACATAAAGAGAAAACATTGGATGGTATAATCAAAGAATATCCATAATGAAGAATAATTATCATTAAATAATGTCGATATAGACGAAAAATACTTTTATATAAACATTAGAAATTTTCTTTGATAAACAATAAGACATATCCTTTTCTTTTAGTGACTTATAAAAAATTCAAGGAACAATGGGGATAAGATATTCTTCTAAACCCATATAAACATATAAAGTAATATTGATAATTAATAATGTTCATGATGAAGAAAATATGTATTTGAGTAGTAATCATAATAAATAAGCAAATAATGTTTTAATAAAGATTAAAAATGACCCATATGAAAAACATTAAAACTATTCCTTTTTAAACCTTTATAAATAAATTAAATTTTATTTGAAAATTAAATTAAACAATAATTTAAAAAATATAATGACATTCCTTAATCAACATAATTAATATGGATATGTAGGAAAAAGAGCAGGGTGAATGACATCAAAATTTTAAAGCATTGATTTTAAAATAAAACCCCTTATGAATTATTAAATAAAAACCCATGAAAGAAATTAATTTTGGAGGAACATAAAATTTCATATTTATAAGGATAATCAGGATATAATATGTGAAATAGGTATAATATACACCATATAAATTAATATAGCTTCATAATTTAAAACATGTCTCAAAGAATGAAATCAGAGATGAGAAAGCCTTACGACATACTAATTTTTGAATCAAAAATAATTTTTGAATCAAAAATAATATTTGTATAGAACATGAAATGGAATTTTGAATATATTGAAATTAAATATATATTTTGTACATAAAAATAGAGAAATAATTACATTATATAAAATAAATCATGGTTCACATTATGAAACATGTCTCAATGAATTAAAAATTGAGACAAAGAACCCTTTTGTATTTATAAAAAATAAATCAAAATCAATTAAGATAAATAACTTCATTTGAATTTTTAAATACAATGAAACACATAAAAAAATATAGTATAATAAATTCATTGGTAAGTGAATCAAAATAATACTAAAATAAGGAGAACAAAATGAAACATGTCTCAAAGAATTGAAATTGAGAACTTAAAACCCTTACAACCTTAATAACTATTGAATCAAAGGTAATTAAATATGTGACACCATAATGTCACTATAGTTTTTTTATTTTATATTATTTTTAGGTATATTATTTTTTTATAAGTTTCTAAATTGAAAATATTTTTTTCTATAAATTTTACTCTATTTCACAATTAATATGTCGAGTTTAGTATAGAACATGAATAAACCTGAGTGCATAGGCCATTACAAATAATTTTTTACAAGTTTTAGGGAGAATGGGTAACACATAGTTTGATAAATCCATTAGGTCTTAATGGAAATTGTTTGATTCATTTTGGGTTTGAGGTTTTGGAACATATTTTATGAAAATTAGGGGAAACTGTGCGAGTGATCACGCACCAATGCTGTAATTTTTTACATAGGTGTTTAGTATATTTTGTGCATGGTTAATTAATAATTTGGGTGAGAAGGATGAGTGTATTTTTTATCTCTAGTGTCTCTCACATTATTTTCACATGGTTTACCAAACAGTTTGTCTTACCCATGCGAGTTGCCCAATTTTCAATAAAATGGGATATTTGCCTTTTACCTCTCTATTTTTGGGTTTCCCCCTCCCTATTAACCCTATCATTAATTTTATTTGAGTTTCATAAATAGAACTCCCTCTATTACTTTCTCCTTCATTTTTATCCCTCCTCACTTGATTTAAAGTGGTTCTACCTAGGTAAATCCCTCATATTCCATTATGCGTCTCTTCATTTTGTCCTTCCATTACCTCTTCGTTTACATTCCTCTTGAAAATACTAGGGGATTATATTGTTGATTTTATGGACAAGGGTTGATATAACTTAGGGTTTTTTGGGTTTTAGGGCTTGTAGATGGTGTTTTCATTATTAGTTGACAATTCCCCATTGAAGGTGACATGTTGCATCATATTACAAGGGGTTTCAACTTGACTCATGGTAGGTTTTTTTATTCATTGCCTTTAAAAGTCTTATCATTGAATTATTGGTAGTTTTAAATACATTATTTTGTTAAACTAAGAAATTTATTGATAGTTATTATGGTTTTGATACATATTTTAAATAATCGATCACTTTAAATAAATGTGTCTAATGGTTTCATAGTTTTTTTAAATTTTTATTTCAAATTACAAGTCTTTTAAAATAATCCTTATAATGTAATTTCAATTGATTTTGTTGATTAAATCCTTTTGAACCCACTTTGGTCTTTGAATTGGTAAAATTGCGGCTTGAAATGGGTTTTGAAAGAATAATTGGGTTGTGTTTTCTTAAATGATTTAATGAAAGGTGATTGAATATTGAAAATGATTTAAGAAGGGGTTTTATCTGAATTGGTTTATAATGTTTGGAAAATTGATTTCCAATGGTATGAAATTGCTTGGAATATTGAGCCTACTTTTTAATTACTATGTGTAACCATATGAGAAGTTGTTTTAAATAATTAAAGACCCTATATTGAGACCCTTTAATTATATAGTATGATATAAATTGTGGACCCTATAGGGAATTTTGTTCATCTTTTTTAAATTTCTTATGGTTATTTCATGTGAGGGTGTTGTAAGTGAAACATGTGATTTATTTTTTCTATTTTATCATTTATTATGAGATGTTCTATTAGATATCTTGTTTTATCTCCTCTTTTTGATTTATCATGGGAACATGGGTAGCTAATAAAAGGTTTGGATTCATGTTATAATAGTATGGTGTGTACTCACTATCAAGTACTCTAAAATAGTTACATTATCCTTAGGGTATAATTTTTACTTAGTAACCTGATATAGTGCTTGGAGGGATGTTTTAATTTCTCTTAGGGATCCCTAGAGAAGATTAAACCTATGATATAGAGTTTGGTATCTTTCATATTAGATCTTAGCATTTTTCCCATAATACATTGTTCCCACGAGGATCCTTTAGGAGATTATTGATTCGGTATTGTATTCCCTATCATTGATTTAGTTTGAAACAACATTTTTTGATTGTTTATTTGGTTGAACCTAAGGGATATTATGTTTTCCTACTCATGTTTTTTTATTTTAAAAATGGATTAAATTTTATTTTAAATTAATTTGAAAATGGTTTATAAAATGGAATTTAAAATTTGAAATGCTTTATGAATTTTGAAACGGGTGTTTTAGAACTGTTTCTCGAAAGATGAATTAGTTTTTGAATATATATATATAATAATCAATCCCTATCCATTATTATTATGTGTTTTATAAATAGGTTTGAATCCCAATTTTAAATTTAATAAGGGAGAGCGTTTTATAAAAATTATACATGGAATATTATTTTATTTATTTATAATCACATTTTAAAAACCTAATTTTTATATGTATTTCAAACTTTCATTAGTGGAATTAACTTTTAAAGGAAATGGAACAATGTTTTTAGATAAAAACCATTGACCGTGTTCGGATCAAACCCCACACACACCATTTAGTGTATGACGTTCTTAAGTTTTCTTTCAAGTGACTAGTTTTAATTCTTCTTTGAAACTAGTTCCTTCTGGGGGTTTTTCAGGTTGTACAACTTGTGATCGATTGAGATAGTGGTTTGTGACCATGGGTTATGAGGAGACATCTATTAGTGGTTTAGTTTATTTTTTCTCTCTTTATGTTTCCGGACACTTATGTATTTAACCATTTATTCAGGTGTTTGTTTTCTTATTATTCGGTTTTATCTATATTTAATAAACATTTATTTTATTATTCTCATTATTTTTAGTTTCTGTTATGATTATTGTTATGAGTTAATCTGATTCAATTTTATTAATTAATATTGGTTTTGTTTATTTTATGTCATGGATATACAATTTATAGATGGTTCATTGTAAAATTCTATGTGGGATCCTTGTAGTGTTTTTATTTATATGAGGATGAAACCATTCCCAAGTGAATATTTTTATGACCCATGAACTAGTTTCTAGCTCTTACAGATTGAGAACACCCTTATGGAATATCGGGTCATCTCAGGATGTTTTATTAAAAAATAATGTTATTTCAAATGATTATAAAAGTAATATGTTCTTAAGGATGCCACTTTTTATTTAGAATTTTGTTAGTATGGATATAGGGATGTTATAACTTGAGTGGTAGATATGGGGTGTGTATCATGAGATCTTTTTCGCCCTGATCCCTGAGTAACCATGGGTGGTTTGGGTTTCAATCTTGATTTTGAGGATGTACTTATTTATTGTTTGTGTGTTTTGATATGATATGGTGGAATATTGATCCCTATTAATTGAATTGGCGATTTTAGGGGTCTCCTTGAGATTTTGGGGTAGAAAAGAAGAGGAAATATAGCTACACAATTTGTACACATGGCCTTGAAAATAGTGTGAAGCCAATGCAGATGGATTTATCAACTATTTCAGTGGTTATTACATTGTTGGAACATGGTTCTTTATCCTATATAAGCAAACCATGAATAATTATTCTTTATCCTTGTATATATTTTTTTTCTCTCTCTTTATTTTTGATTTTATCTTAATGGTACTTACCATCAGAGTGAGTTATATTAATCTATTTTTATAGTGATTTTATGTTCTTGGGTGACGTTTTGATGGTAATTTTGGACTTTTTTGTTGTATCTTGGGTTTTAAAAGGTGGTTTTGTCTTATGAAAAATTTATTTTTTCATAAAATGTGTATTTTGGTGTTTATTAAACATTTTTAAGGTTAATTTTATTTTTCATTCATTTTGAATTGGAATATTGTTTAAATTGAAAGAAAGGATTTTAATAAAAATCCTTGGTTTTTGAAACTGGGTGTTAAGGTTTCTTTGTAAAGGAAATTTTGATTAATTAAAAATTTTTAAAACTGGTTGATTTAATTATGGATATTGGATACCAATTTTGGAAATAAAATATAACCTTATAAAACCCAAGGTGATTTCTATTTTAATATAAGTTGAATGTTTCAAAAGAAAGTGTGTGTATTGGGTGAAAATAGAACTTGGAATACTTTTAAATAGGCTAATTTTAAGGAAAATTTTTTCTATATGTATTTTAATTAAAGCGAGTTATTTTTTAAATGGTTTGTATTGTTTTCAGAGTGTGTATATCTCGGAATAATTGAACTTTAAACTTTTATGAAAGGGGTGTGGTCAAAAAAATTGAATTCCCAAAAGAGTTTTTGTTATTTTTTTGCCTTAGTAAATTTTATTTATTTTAATTTGTCCCTTGTTTTGTATTGGGACTATTTTTTTTGGTTTGTAAAACATAAAAGGTTCAGATTCTTGTTTTGTGCTATTTTTATGACTCTTAGGAAGTTCTTGAGAAAATATGGTAAGTTTTCTTCTGAGGATAAGTTTTAGGGTGAATCATCTTATTGTTGGGTGTGTAAATTTCAATTTTTGACTCTACCCAGACTCTATATTGGGTGACCGAGATAGAATATTATTATATTTATAATTCCATGATTCATTATCTATTTTTATATGGTGACCGGGTTCCTCTAAATATTGTAGAGTGGTGAGGTTTCTTCCAATTATCCAGTGAGTTAAGTACATTGAGTAGTTTTGGGTAGCTATGTGTTTTAGGATCTATGTTCATTATGATTATAGTTGGTTGAGGTTATTTTGTTAAATTATATTGGATGCAATCATTATTACATTTATAGTTCCTCATTTACGAAGTGTTAAACATGATATTTATGTTTATGACTTGGTTTTTGATATTTTACTCAGAGGATCTTGTGCTTGGTTCATTCCTAGTTTGAGTTTTTATGGTTTGGACTTAAAAAGGCCTTGGTTATGTGATTTTATTAATCTATATGGATGTAAAACTGATTGAATATATGAACTGGATTATATCAATTTAGATCTTTTTGGGTTATTTGTGATATGGAGACTCTGGTATGAGGTCCTATATTTCGCCTTTAACTCAGTTTTGTGACACATAGATAGAGCCTTTATTATCCCATACTGAGGAATTTTCTTTGATTGGTGTACATTTTCCTCTTATAGTAATATGGGATGTGATGGTTTTAGTTCATTTGGTGACATTTCATGATGTTCATTTGGATGTTCCTTGGGATGGTATTTATTTGAGGTTGTGAGAACAATTATCATATGGTTAATGTGAATTATGGTTGATTTTTATTTTCTTTGGGTTCTTGGAGTTGTGTCTATCTTTAGGGACTTGTATATAAGAATTTTTGATTAATTTAAAATAGCGAGGACACCTATATAAAGTATTCATCCTCTTAGAGATATGTATATAGAGGTTATGTGTTGGTTAATTCTTGGAGACATTTGATAATGTTTTAGGATTTCATCTTTGGGTTTGGGAGAGTTGCATGTTTTTTTGGTGTTTTATTCTCACTAGACCATTAATCTTTCCTATCCCTATCACCTTTTGAGTAGGTGTAGGGGTTTTTGTTTTTCCATGATTATACTTTTTTGCATGAATTTATGGGGTAGAAAGTATCATTGTAGGGATAATTGTGGAACCTTCATGTTATTGTTTATTTTTATTTTATATTATTTTGGTGTGTTTTAATTTTTTGACTATTTCTAGATTGAATTATTTTTTTAAATTTTCCTCTATCTCATGGTTTATATGAATATTTTTTAGAGATAATTCTTAATCCTAAGTGTATGAACCTTTCTAGTTCATTTTGTTTTGGAATGGTTTGGGGTGAATGGGTAACATATGATTTGGATCAAACCAAGTGTATTTAATTATAAATCATGCATGTAATTTTAGTCTTGGTGTATTGGCACACAACTTGTCAACTATTAGATGAAACCATGTGAGTGATCATGCACTAGTGCTTCAGATTTTAGTAGATGTGTTTTGTTGGTTTGGATAACAGTTTGGTAACCATGAGACCAAACCTTTGAGTATGTTTTACTTATCTAGTTGTTACAACATTGTTGGTGCATGTTTATAAAAGATCTATAGATTAATCAAGTGAGTTTATAAGTTTTCATTAAAGGTTAATATTTCCCTTTTACTCTTGTTTTTAGGGATTTATTCCCTCCCTACCCCCTATCATTCGGCTGCAGCAAGGAACATAATGGGAGCTACCACTCTTCCTTATTTATTAATGTTTTATCCATCCTCACTTTATTTATAGTGGTTCAACCAAGTTAAATCCCACCTATTTTCTTATTCATCTTTTCTTTCCCTCCTTCCTTTTATTCCATCTTGGTTCCCCTTCCTACTACAAACCCTAGTGACTTATATAATCAATTTTAGTTTTTGGGATTGTTATAACTTATGATTTTTGGTTTTTATGGATTGTGGAGGGTGTGTTCTTGCTTAGTTGAGCATTCACAATCAAAATTGATGCATTGAGTTTTGTTGAGAGGGGTTTATTCTTAGTTATTAGTAATATTTTTGTGTCTGTTTTATTTAAATTTTGTATCATTTAATGCTTGGTAGTTTTAAATGCCTTGTTTTGTTACACTAATCCAAACTGTGATAGTTATTATGGATTTTATAAATGTTTTAAAGGTTGGATCAATTGGAATAGAGGTGTTTAATGGTTTTGTAGTTTTCTTAATGTATTGTTTAAAATTATAAGTGTTTTAAAATAATCCTAAAAGGCTCATATTAGTTGATTTTTTTATTAAATGATTTTGAACCCATTTGAGTCTAATAATTGGTAAAAATTTGGATTTAAAAGAGTTTTGAAAAGGGAAGTGGGTTGTGTACATTCAATAGATTGAATAAAAAAGTGGATGGTTATTGAAATTGATTTCAAAAGGGGTTTTATATGAATTGGGTTTAAAATGTTTTGAAAATGGATTTCAAATGATGTAAAATGGGTTGGTTTCTAAATACTACTATCAAAGACCCATTTGGAATCTTTAATGTATTTTCTTTAAATCATTTAAGACCCTCTATCAATCCCATTTATTTATATTGTTTGATATAAATTTCATTCCCCAAAGGGGATGTTGTTCCTAATTTTCATATTTATTGATGATTAAGCATGAAATAGTTCATATTTTTTGTGATAGAATTGGTGGTTAGATGTGGGATTAATTTATTTTGTTTTATCATTTATTATATGATGATCAATTGGATTGATTGTTTTCTCACATATGATTGATTAATCATGGGAACTCAGGTAGATAAAAGAAGGTTCGGATGTCTTTTACGCTAGTGAAGTGTACACTAACTATTTAGTTACCTAGAATAATTGTACGATGTTTGGGGTAAGATTTATACTCATTGAACCCAAAGTGTACTAGGAGGGATGTTGCGGTTTCTTTTAGGGAATACTTAGAGGGGAGGGAATCAAAGAGAAGAAGTCCAGTATCATTTATATAAGAACTTAGTGTGTTTCCCATGATACCATGTTTCTATTCGAATTGTTTAGGAGATTCTTTATGACTTATTATTTTCCATAACCTTAATTGATTGCTAGACACTATTATTGTATTGTTTATTTGGTTATGCCTTATTGATATTTTGGGCGCCTTCTTGTGTTTATATTTATTCAAATTATGGATTCAATTTTATATTAAATGAATTTTCAAAATAGTGTATAAATTAGGGTTTGAAAAGGGAAATGATGTGTGAATTATGAAAAGGGGGTTTGAGAAATATTTCTAGAAATAGGAGTTGGGTTTTGGTTGATTTTTCATATATTTATTAAATGATACTCTCTCTATGGTTTTAAAGTGTTTTATAAGTATTTTTGAATCTAACATTTCTTATCTAAAGAATAGGTAATCTTTTATAAAAATTAGGCATGAAATTTATTGGTTTCTTTATAATAAAATGTGAAAAACATATTTTTATCCATTTTTCAAACCATTATTAATGAAATGGAGTTTTAAATTAAATAGAACAAAATATTTGGGTTAATCGAAATATTTTTTTAGACCACACACAACATACAAAATTGGGTTTATGAAGATATTGTGTTTTCTTTCAGGTGTATAGTTTTCATAATTCTATAGTTATAGTTACTTCATTTTTTTGGGTTGGCCAGATGGTGATCAGTTGGATAGTGGTGGCTAACCATGGGTCACAAGGACAATCTTGTTAGTGATTTATTTTTGTTTTCATTATTTTATCTTCTGATATTATTATGTATTAGAGCATTCTCCTAGGTGTTTGTTTTTTCCATATTATTTTGTATTTATATCTACTGAGCATATAGTTTATTATTATTGTGATATTATTTTTGATTATTATTTATATTGTGATTCACACTGATTCTATTATATTAATTGATACTTGATTTGTTTATTTGACGGAATGGATGTACAATTTATGGAAGATCTATTTTGGATTTCTATGTAGGATACTTATTTTGGATTTTATTTATTGGAGGTTGAAATCATTTCCAAGTACACATTATTTAGACCTGAGCACTAGTTTCTAGCACCTACGGATCATGAATTACATTCGAGCCTTATCGATGATTGAGTTGGGGTGATGTGTCAGGTCAACTCTTGTCAATTCATTATAGAAGAGAACTGTATATGGATTTTTTAAATCCACTGAGATTCATGTAAAGTATTATAAAATACATTCATAAGTAGTATCCACACCACATAATGAAAACAAGTGGTGATTATGAAGAAGATCTCAATGAGAGGAAATTGATAAATAAAACCCTCACAAAGATCATAACATTTGATGTGAGAATCAATTAATTAAGTGATTATGTGAAATAAATGCAAATCCACATAAAAAGTTGATGTAAAATACATAACAAATAAATTTTATAACACATATAATTTTTTAACAATATTGTAAATGGAGATATGATATAACTCAGTTAAAGGAAATTGATTTAAGAATCCCCTTACCATGGATTCCCATTTAATAAATTATGCTCTGACCTCCTATGTGATATTTTTGGGTTTATTATTAGTATTAATAATATCCTTATTCATAGTTATTTTACTTTATTCCATCCATTTATAATTATCTATTATCCATATATTAATTTTTTATTATTAAAATTAACTTCTAGGTACTAACCATTCTATTTCCTTTACATGCCCTGATTTGGCGGTTCTCGTCCTTGAGTATTCTTCATGGTTTTACCATATATATAATTTTAATTATAATTTAATTTTTGTTTTTGATATTTTTATGGATTACCATAACCATTTCATTAAACTTACGGTGACAGTTCGCATGAAACACTTGAAAATTACCTTTTTCAAATATTATTAAATTAACAAAAAATAAAATTAATTAGTAAATATACTTTTGAATATTACCGATTTATAATTATTAAAACATATAAAATTAATTATAATTAAATATTATTACCATAATTTACATTTTTTTAGTCATATGTGGCATAAACATTATAACATCGTTCATGGAGGTAGTAAAACCAACCTAAGAAAGAACATGTTATAATGACCAACGGAGTTATAATATATTATCTTATAGTAATAATATCACTTTCATAAAATATTAATAACATTAATTTTTTTCATTAAATTGATAAATATTATTCAATAATAGGTAGATGAATAAAATAAATGAAATATAATGGTAAGAATTTATTACTTACAAAGTGTCTCGGTATGCTCACTTTAAGTAATTAAATTTCATGATGACCACTTATTTTTAATTTTTTTAATATAATGAATAATTTATATTTATATAAATTTAATAATTTAATAAATTACATATTAATTTATTAATTTAATTTTTAAAACCATTCGTGTTAGGAAATTTTGAAAAATGAAATACATCATTCATAGAGACGGTAGTCAGCATATAACACGAGTGGCGTTTTCATTTTTCGAATGGATAGAAGGAAAGTTTAAAATGGTTATTAAATTAAAATAATAATATCTAAGTATAATGATGATACTTTTTTAATTTTTTTAGTATGTATATAATATATTTAGATGATGTTGAAGAAGAAAAATTCTTAAAAGAACTCATTTAAAGAATTAACTCTTCCTTAGATATCCTCCTTTTGGAAACCCTGTATGCCTACATAGAATGAACTTTTAGTGAGACCAGAAGCTAAAGAATATAGTAAAGTTGTTTTTCAAAGTTTTGTATAATATTTTTTATTCTAATATGATTTATGTGTGAGGATAAGTGCGGTGGTGAAGGGATCCTTTTATAAGTGAGATTGGTGACATTTCTGTAAATATAAATTACTTTACAAATGTCTCTAAAGGTAAAAAATAATTGAAATTCATTGGTATTAAAAAACATAGATATAAATTTGACATGATTAATACAAAAAATAAATTTTATTTTATCAAATTTATATTCTAAACTTCCAAAATTTATTTTTTAATAAAATATAAAATATGGAGAAAAATAATTTTTTAGAAAAATTACCTTATAAATTATATGTTTTATTATTCCTATTCCATACCAATTTTTACTTAAATTAGTTTAAATATATTAGTTTGTATATTTTAACATTACATATTATAAAAATAATCTTTTAAAAGTGATCAATTTAATTTATTAAGATACGACACACAACATTTAAAAAACGGTTCTTCGAAACATATCCCGTTTTCACATTGAATAATTTTAATCATATAAAATTAATTATTTATCCTCTAATAATTAAATTTCCTAAATTAATTGGTATTACAACACAGAAAATAATAATATATAATGAATATATGTTTTTAAAATATATAATTTTATTATATTTTATTTAATTGAGGTTTTACACTTATTGTAATTTTTAATGATGTTTCACATTGTATTCTCATAATTTATTAATGTTTATCTTACATTTTAGTATTTATTATCAAAAAATATATTTTAGTTATTTTTAGTTTAGTTCTATGTGTGATAAAATATACTCAATAAATTATTTAGTAAAAGTAAAATACATTCTAAAATCTAGGGGTGTTACATTCTTCCCCCTTAAATAAATTATATTATCTCAATTTTAATTTGACTTACCGATTAAAATATATGAGGGTATTATTTTTTTCATGAATCATTATATAATATTTTGGAGTTTTGATAGACATACCTTTCCCATATGTATTCTCATTTATTATTTCCAATGAAATACAAAAATATAATGGTTATGATAACAATTGATATAATTGTTAATATAAAAAATCAATCATAAGTTGTCTTATCCAATACCACTTACTTTTCAACCCATGATACATTATTTTCAATTATGAATATGTAACCATTTTTTAGTTAAAATAATATTTTATTAAGTTTCATTATCTTAATATTAATAACCCAACCCCAAAAAATAACTTACCAAAAATTATCATAATCTTTCTTACCACATTCTTAAACCCAAAATCATAGAAACCTATGATCCCATAAATCAACATAAACTTTATCCCAAAAAAATGATCTGATAATAATCAACATATACCCTAATAATAAATACTCCCAAAAATATATTAATCATTTCCTGGAATAAAATGAATCAACTTGTCACCAGATAAATATTTATCCCCCATAGTATTCTATACCACTCAACTTAAATTCCATAAATTTAACCCATTATCTCAATTAACCATAATTACCAAAACATCAAATCACTTATCAACCCAAAGGGATACCTATACCTCAATCAAGTTTTATTTAAAAAAAATAAAAATCTCCAAAATATCATTATTCACCTCAAAATACAATCATATAATACCTTAAAAGGGGGATCTATTCCATTAAAATTATGATCAACATTAATTTTATTAACACATGACGGCATCCATAACTCTTTAAATATCCCCATATAATAAAATTCTAACCTCTAAAGTTATCTAAAACCTACTCTGATACCAACAGAGATTACCCAACCTATAAACCTATATCTGATGCTAAAAACATACACTTTAGATACTGTATTTGACATCAACTGAAGTGACCCAAACATAAACTTATAGAATGAAAGCGTAATTAATAAAATATAAGTCACTTATTTACCCAATATATTTTAGGTTTATATTTTTGATTAATTGGGAAAAAGGTAAACATAAAAAACCCATACCTTTCTCATCAAATGGGATTTTTCCCACTAAACCAAGTATTCTTAATTATATAATAATTCATCAACATATCCAAAAAAATTCTCTATACATGATACCATTTTAAAAAAATCATTCCTAATATCATTCTATAAAACCTAGGTAAATGAGAACATAAGAAGGTGAACTTAAACACCTGGTAAGGTTATGCATAGGCATTAACAGTCAAACATTATAAGTGAGTATAAGATGAGTATGTGGGTATGAGAATACAATCAAAGTACATGAGTGTAGCATAAGTAATTCATACCCAACAGTACTTGGATCATAAATAATTAATCATGACATAAAGATTTGTTATAACATAATACATGATTCATAATAGAATCAACAACCATGATCCATAAGATTAAATAGAGGTATATGAATATGGAAAAAATTGTAGCATATACATAAGCATAAAAAATGTAACATATTGGATCAAGAATCACTAACTATTTACTATAGTGAATTAGGTATCACAACCTATTTTATATAGTGGATTAGACATCATAACCTATTTTCCACAGGGGATCAAGCATCATCACTCATTTCCTTCAGTGGAGTGAGTAACACAACTCATTTAAAATAGTTATGTCCTGATGTATAAATCTTTACCCAATGAATTTGAGGATTCTATAGGGCCCCCACATCACATAATGATATCATATACATATGTATTCCCCAAGAATATAAAAACATTAATCATTACTTCATATCTTAATGAACTGGAGAAAAATAATTGGGTTTAATGAGAATTTCCTCTAAACATCATCATAAGTTGTCTAGATAGAGAAGATGGTTAGTACTATTAGATAATATCCCCAATAAAGCATAAAAATCATTAAAGAATATTGATTGACTGAATAAAAATTATATTTTTATTAAAAACCCCCATATCGAGATGTGAAAAATTAGAGAAGAATGAGTGGATCACCCCTTACAATGAGGTTATAGTAATTCAGTAAGTACCCAAAACAGAGATATAAAATGATACTATCAGTTGGGATCCCATTACTTTCTAAAGTATCAACTATGAAAATCCCTTCCCTTCATGTGTGACAAACATCAATTCCCTAATCGATGATCATCTTGTATTTTCTAATGAAATATTCTAGTTCCCATGGTGAACTGACCATACCATGGAGATTCCCAAACAATACTGTGGAGTATGATTCAACCTCTGAAATGATAATTTTTTGGATCCTTCACAACATAATTCCACTGAACATATCCTTTTCCTCTGTTGCAAAAGAGTTACCTGGACCATAGTAAATATTGAAACCAAAAATCCCTGAACTTGAGTTATCTCGCACTAGTACACCCCTATCATTTCTATGAGCACCCAAGAGATATCAAATTCATTCTTTAGCCCCATACTTGGTGGTCTCAATTTATTCAACCTCCATGGGTTACTTTGACCCCTTACCTCTATATTAATGGTTATCCTCAGAAGAATCCCCCTTAATGAAAATGAAGATCCCCACGAATGATGATTACTCTTATTTATTCCACTAGAGATTTCACATGGACCTGAATATATAAAAGATAATATTATATAACTTCTCCCACAATGTTTCTATCCTCACAATCCACCCTATACATCTTAAAGAACGTAATTGTACATATATTAACCTTAGCACCTTATTGTCCAACTCCCAGGAACCAATGCATGATAAAATCCAAAATGTATTCCCCATGACTAAAAATTCCAATACACTTGAAAATATAGATCAATATTCCAAGAACCCAATATCCTTTAAAGTATACATTCCAATCGGATTCTAAGCTCGGTGATATACAATACCGGCAACGTGATGCCAAGAAAAAACCATTCTTCTACACCTTATTTTCTATGGATGATGTTTGGTTCCTTAAACACCACAACGAAAAATTCATCTCCACCAGGATCTATTTACACCATAAATTTTATTTACATTTATCAATATCACTTATTACATTAACCATCACTTAGATTTCCCGACCATTGAAGCATCCAGAAGTCGATTCCCAAAAATGCATCTTTTGGGATCATCAACTAGGATAATATTCCTGTGAAGGATCTTCTATTGCATATCAAGTTTCATATTGATAAAACCAGAGAATACGTTTGATTCTATGATTGATATATCTAGAAATAGACACTATGGGAAGAATAGTGTTTCACTAACCCAATTCTTATTCAATTAGTTGACATCTCTAAGAACTACTACCCACAGTAATTTCTCCTCCAACACCTCCATTTTATTGATTACAGACCTCTTAAGGGTTCAATTTCACTTTGTTTGACCAACCATACCTAATACTCATAAATATCTCTTTTAACAAGATACCTTAAATAATATACCATGTGTTATTATTCTTCAATCCCTATATAGTTTATGACACTCTTCTTAAATTTATTCCATGTTCTTCAATTGGATTTTCCATTCTCTACTAAGACACCCAATGGAATATTTTACCCCAATTCACATCCTAGATGAATGTTGAAGAGACTTTTTCCATCTTCTTGATAGTATAATTAGATTATATAATGATAAAAGGAATATGAATTAGCATAGAAGTGAGTACACTATTTAATAGTGTAATCCATACTCTGAACGAAAGGAAATGATTCTTACAGTTGCATATGTTCCCGGTGATCTGATTGATGAACCTTCAAATAATTTTTTTAATATTTTCATATTAAATGTTAGTGTTGAGATAATACATAAAAATTTTGTGCCTCTATATTCCTAACTCATCATGAATTTTCAATCCATTCTTTTAAAAAAAATATGAGATGAAAACAATGATTTTCCCTTGGTTTATCCATTGGATACTCTAGTTTCCATAGGTTTCCAGGATATTATTAAACTCATTGATAGAAATATTACTAACATTAATGAAGATTAAAATATCATTAGAGAGTATAATATGAAACACTGTTCCATCCACGGACAATTTTGTGAAATTCAGGATCATCCCCGCCTCTAGGTCTTACATTATGTTCCTTGTGAGAGCCTCTTGATCCTGGATATAGAAGTTGGGTAAAACTAGGTCTCCCTACATTAATATAATAATGGTTTTGAAAAATGAAAAACCCCTCCACAAGATATAGATAGTGAGTCAAATGGACAAATATAATCTAAATAGCAGGTCACATACCCATTCCTTGAACCTAAATTCTCTCATGGCCCTTACAATGAAGAATTATTATAACCGATCATACACATTGTATATATCCACTTTGATCATAATATTATACCTTATTAATATGATACAAAATATGTTTAGCTATCTCTATTACCCCTTGGATACTCTATCCAAGAATAAAACCATGCTGCTCCTTCGAGGTAAGTCTTGGGATAAATTGACTGAGAATTTTGTTAGTTAAATAAGTGAGGATCTTATAAGAAAATTAAAAATGTGGATAGGTCTATATTGTTTGAGCACTATGGATTCATTCACCTTTATAATGATAACTATTTTTTATAATGGTCATTATTGAATAAATATATAATCTATTAGTAAACCTAAAACTGAAAAACATTATTTTTACACTTTTTAAAAGGTAATGAAAATAACAAGTAGGGAAAAACTAAAAAGACTATTTTTAAAACCTTTGAAATTAAATCCCAAAATAGTTAAAATTTACTTGAAAATATTTTACACATAGATAATAACATTCTTGAAATAATATAAGGGATATGGATATATAGGAAAGGAGTTAATTAAAATAATATAAAACTTTTAAAGATATAATTTTAAAAATAAAATATATTAGGTATTTTAAAATAGAAAAATTATTTAAATAAATTACTTGAGGAGAAACATGAAATAACATTAGGATAAATAAACTAGTGATACACTATGTCATAGAGGTAGTATATAGAATATATAAATGAATATAGGTTCATAATTCATAACATATATCAAGGAAGAAAATTTGAAATGAGAAACCATTAATAAATGGAATAATTTAAATAAAAAGTTCACAAATGATAGATTATGAAATGGTATTTTAAATATCATTAAATAAAAGATAATTATTTTACACTAAGAAAATTGGGTTTTGATTACACCATATAATATAAAACATGATGCATAATATGCAATATGGTTCATGGAATTGAATTTTAAGATAAATAACACTTATGATTTTTTATAACAATTGAAACAAAATTCATTAAAATAAGAAACATTATGTGTATTTTTAAATCCCAAGAATCAAATAAAAAAATATTATAATACTTTAATTTAGTATTGAATAAATATAATACTAAAAAAAAGATGCTCCAAATGAAACATTTCTTGATGAGTTGTAATTGAGACCAAGAAACCCTTACCACCTTTGTATTTTTGAATCACAACTGATTGAAGATAACCTTAGATGAATTTTTTAAGTCCCTTGAAATTCATCTAAAGTATTATAAAATACATTCATGAGTATTATATACACTACATAAAAGAAAACAAGTGGTGAATATGAAACACATTTCAATAAAGGTAATTTCATAAAGGAAACACTTACAAAGATCTTAACATTTAATGAAAGAATTAATAAATGAAGTAATTATGTAAAAAAATGTAAATAAATATAATAAAGTGGAAATAAAACATAAAAAGAATCAAATCTCATTACATGAATAATATTTTCATAACATAGTTAATAGATAATTGATATATCCTAATGAAAGGGAATTCAGTTAAGATTCCCCTTACCTTGGATTCATGCTTATTCATACAAACTCTAACATATTGAATAGTAAATTTACATTTATTATTAATATTAAAAATAACATTTTCATTGTTATTGTTCTTTATAACATCCATTTATAATACCTTATTACCCATATATTAATTTTTTATTTTTAAAATTAACATTTGGGTGTTAACCGTCTGTTTCCCTTACATGGTCTGATTAGGTGGTTCTAAACCTTGAGTATTTTTTATGGTTGCATCATATTCTTAATTTTAATGACAATTTAAGTCATTTTTTATTATAGTTTTTGATAAATATGAAAATTTTATTGAAATTATGGCTCGTGAAATGCTTAAAAAATCCATTTTTCATTGATTATTTAATTAACAAATTAATTGTATTAATTGGTAAATATAATTTTTAATATTACCACTCCATAGTAATGAAATAATCTTAAATTAATTATTATTAAATAATATTATCATTATTTATGTTTTATAAATCATTCAATTTATAAAAATTATATCCTCATTTATGTGGGTGGTAAAACCAACTAAAACAAGAACACGTTATAAGGACTCAATAAGTAAGAATATATTATTGTATAATAATAATATCAATTTTATAGAAGAATAATTATTTTTAAAAATTGTTTCTAGAGAGATAAATTATATTTATTAATAGTTATATAATTAAGATAAATTAGAGATAATGTTAAGAAGTGATTACTTACAACGTGTCTCGGTTTGATCCTTTTAATCAGTTAAAATTTATGATGATCTTTTGTAGTTAATATTTTGATAGAATGGAAAATATATATTTAAATAACCCAAATAATGTTATAGATATCATTTAAATTCTTTAATTTCATTTTTATAACCATCCATGTAAGATGATGATGCAAAATAAAATACATCGTTCATGGAGGTGGTAGTCCGCACAGAACATGGACCTTGTTTTCATTTTTTAAGTGGATAGAAGGCAGAAAATGGTTATTCCATTTACGTAATAATATTTTTTATAACTATTACGATGATTTAATTATGTTGGTATGCTTGGAATATATTTGGATGATGTGTAAGAGGAATGAAACACGAAATAACACGGTTAAAATATTTACCTCTTCCTTAGATATTTACTATTATACAAAACCCTTAAACCTTCATAAAATGGTCTTTTTGTGAGATAAAAACTATTACGACATGATAAAGAGAGTTTTTAAGTGTTTTTTATAGTTTTTTATAATATTATTTAGGTGTGAGGATAAGTAGGGGTGTCAATGACTCCTTTTATAAGTGAGAGGGGCAAAATTTTTGTTAATAATCGTTACATTATATTAATGGAATGTCAATATCAATAGAAAGTTAATTGAAAAGTGGTAAATAATAGAATGATAGGGTGACTAACTGATGATAAAACTCTTATATTCATAGTTAATTGATAATTTTTGAGATATTTTAGGCATTTTCCCCTTAATTTAACGTTTTACCATAATTCACGTTTACCGCAGTAATAAATTTATTTACCTTGGAAACTTATTTGTATGAATAAAAATAAAATGAACTTTTTTAAATAATTTTTATATACAGATTAAAAATTTGGAAATAATTTTACAAGCTTAAATTTCTAAAGGAATTCAAAATTAATTTTAATAAAATCAAGCTTCACGCAACAAAAATAGTTTTTAGAAAAATTCCCTTTTAAGTATAAAAATGAATATACACTAAAATCAAGTGTAATATCGATTATAATGACATTTATTGGTTTATTATTAAATAATAAATATTTTTTCAACGTTAAATGTAATCCAAAACTAAATTAAACCTTGTTAATACTTAATTAAAGGAAAGTTTCTAAATAATAGTTTTTATTATAATTATCAGTTAGGTTCCAAAATGTAAAATATAGGTTACTAATTTCAAAATATTATTTTTAAATTATTTATTTTTACTCATATATATATATATATATTATCGAAATATTTTATTAATTTTTAAGTATTGATTATATGATTATGCCGTAAAAGGTATCGTATTTGTTAAAATGGTATTTTCACTATTCATCTGAAAATCAAGAAATTTAGAAAAATAACCAAAATTAATACTAATTTAATTTTGAAAAGATAAATCAAAAAATGAAGTTCAGTTTATAAAATTTATATTCTTAAATCTTTAAATTTATCTTTTAAACAAAAAATATATAGAAAAACTGGTTTTATAGAAAAATTACCTTTTAAACATTATGTTTTCTTAATATTATTCTATATCATTTTATTATTAAATGAGTGATAATCAATTATTTTATATCAATATTTGAAATTGGTCATTGGTGGTGGTGTAATTAGGTGATTGATAAGTGGCGATCATTAACCCTTTTCGTACCCCACCCAAATTTCTTAGCCTCCACCACCCTGTTTCTTCCCTAGTTTCCACAACCCCCACCGCCAATTGCTCTCCCACACACCTCGACCCCCTACCCCAATTTCTTTACTACATTATGGACCCATAACCCTAGGTTTCTCTTCTACACCACCACCTACCATATTCTCCCAGATCCAATGCCATATTATCACCGACCCCCTCCCTAGTTTCTCTACCATGCCACCAACCCCTCCACCATCAATATAACCTTCACAAACATCCCTATGAGGCCCATCCCCTAAACAAAAGTCCCATTAATTCCCTATGTTATTATGGAATTCCATGTTGCATGAATTATTTTTGGTCGGTGGTGTTGCACTTCCGTTTATCACATAATTATTGTGTCACCTCCTCTTATCTAGGTATTATCTTCATTAAATCTTTAATTGATGCTTTGATTGAATAATTTTTAAAAAATAAGGGTTTTTAGGTAATTTAGAAGTTAATGATTTATAGGGAAATGGATTTTTTGATGAAACACGGTTATGAATGACTTTTATAATTTAAATTTTTTAAATACCCATTCGTTTGTGTGTATTTATAGTTATTTTTGGCTATAAATAAATTTTTAATGCATATCACATGGTGATAAATTATTTTTGTTGAACATGATACACGTTCCATGAATTTATAACTTCTCTTTCAATAGATATATTTTATATATCTATACTGATTAAATATTATGTACCACTAATTATTATATGGATATGAAGAATTATTCTTTATTGATTAATTTATACTACAAATATATTAACATAAATATTTTATGAAAATTTAATGGTATGGTAGAATAAATTTCATTGAACCTATTTCTAAAGGTTACATAGACATGAAAAAGTTTTATAGGTATTATGTTAATAAAATTTCACTTTTGAACATGTAATATATTATAGGAATATGTATGTTATTTGTAAATGGATAAATATCTCATGCTTACACAAGTTTTTTCTAGTTATAATCATAATAGATTAGAAATATTATACTCATTGAAAATATGGTTCATAAAATTATTTTTTTGACCAAAATTCATTGAAACTATAATTTTTTTAAATATATGGTTAAATTAACCATATTTGTATAAGAATAATTTTATGAAATATTTTTTTTTGATTTTTAACTCATGAATATGAAACATTTTATGTATGATAATTTTTATTAACCATACTTGGGATTTTTTAATAATGAACTAAAATATCGTAGTAATAATTATAAATTTTTTTATAAAAAATATAATTGTTATTATATAAGATTAAATTAATCATATTTGGTTATATATAATTTTATGATAATTTTATTATTTAAACTTATTATAAAGCACATGTTTAATTCATTTTAATAGTGTTGAAGATGTTTATAATTTATTTGGTTTATAAAAAAACTAAGGGTTTATAAAGGTTTGATATTTTTTCATTATTATTTTTATTTAAATTGCACAACACATTAATTAATTTCAAGAGTCGTAATATATATTTATTAATATATTTAAAACTTCTAGTATGTTGTTTTACTATTAATAATATTATTAAAAATATATATTAGAATTTTTATTAGTATAAAAAAACTATTTTTTGTGGCAGTTTGAAATGGGAGACAACCATTTAACGACTGGTGTATAATATTCCAGGATAACCTAAAATTTCACACATGTGTTATTATTTCCTCCTTCCATCCCCCAATACTCCTCTCGCTCCCATACATTGATCCTATCTCTTAATAACCCTCTCCTTTTCCTCTTCCTCCGCCTATTTTGTTAGGCCTTAAATCCCCACTCCTAAAGCTCTCTATCGCCTAATCCCCTCCTCATAACAGTAGCACCTACATGAAACTACCCCTAATTACCCTACCCATGCACATCCCTCCCACCCATTATTCCCTTATATTCACACCCATTCCCCTACCACATATTCCCCCACCCCTACTACCATTCCTCTCATGTGGAATCTAATTCCCCCACCTCTCACACACCCAATTCTTCGAACATGATCAAAACTCACATGACAAGTTTTGTCTTTATTTATATTCTATTCATTTTGGTGTCATGGGTAAAGGTTTTAAATATTTATATTTAAATTTTTAATTCATTCCCTTTTTTATTGGTGAATAATATTTTTTTCAATAATGTGATCCCAGTTTGGGTTTTCTTTATCACTTATATATTTGAAATTATATATGGAATTATTTTATGATTCTATCTTGTGCTATATTGAGTGTGCATAACTTTATTTTTTATCTATATCTTACATTTATAATTTAATATACTTTAATGAAACATATATTATTGCATTTTGTCTTGAATTTCTTATATCTAGGTTCCTATTTGATGTTTATTTTACTTGTCTAATTATCATATTTTTTTACTATTGGTTCTCAATTATTTGTATGTTTAATTTATCCTTAGCATATTCAATACAAGTTAGTATTTTTTATTAATTTTATTCATGGATAATCCTTTTTTTGTGTATTTTTGGGGCATGTATTTTTATGTTTATTCAATCAAATTAAGTGTTTCATGTTATGGTTTATCAATATATATATGGGGATACATATGTTTAAATTTGTTTTAGTGTTTTAATGGACTCATAATTACTATTTAAACATTTTTTTCTTTATATTATTCCCTTGTTATCAAGGTTAATATCAAGATCATGTTTTCTACTTCATCTCCTTCCCTTTATAAAAGTTATTTTTTTATCAAAAATCTTTTGAAACTTATTCTAATATAAGATATTCAATTTTATTTCCATACCTCTTAGGATCTTTGATTTTGAATTAAACTTATTTGGCTTGTAATTAAACAAACATGTTTAATAAATGTGGTTATGTAAAAATCCTTGAATTTCATCAAATCACAGAAAAACCACTCATAAGAAGAATACTTCTGCACTCAACTTCCTTAAATCTCAGTGCAATTTCACCATTTTGTTTCCTTTCATCAAGAATGTTACCTTGGATTAGATCATTGGTAATAACTAATTTAAAACTAAATTTATGCTCTCCCTCATTGTTATGGTGACCATGAAGCTTAAATTTTCCAAATTCAATGCATTCAGAATGTTTTCATGTGAAATATAATTGAAAGAGTGTAAATAATCTCATATTATGTGCCTTATATTTGAAAGTAAAATATCCTACAAATAAATTGATCATAGTTTATGTAATAGATCCACCAAAATAAGTTTTTGGGTCATTATAATCTTAAATAACAAATTTAGAAAATTCATTTTTTGTTATTTTTATAGAAATTGGTTTTTTTTCTAGTCTTTGACTCATGTTATAGGCACCAAAGAAAAGGAGAATATATTCTTGTATGGATTCCTTAATGAATAATAATAAGTTAATTTACTAGAAAATGAGGTGCCTCTAGAGCTCCCTAAATCTGTCTTAGATATCATTATTTTACAGTGATATTAAACCATAAGCTTATAAATGGAATTAAACAATTATATAAAATAAATTTAATGTTTAAAAAGGATACTTTCATACCAATATTCTTTATTAATTTTTTAAAATCATAGATACTAATATCATTTTTAGTGTTTGGATATATGACGACTTCTTATACATTGTAAAACTATCCTAAATTAGAATGAAGTCATTTTACTTTAAAAGAGTATATATACTTCTATCTAGGAAATTGTAAAGGTCTTGTTTTAAAATAACAAACCAATCTGTTATCATGTATTGGAGTGTGTTCTTTTGGGTGGTTTGAACTCTTAAAAATCTTGATTTTTTCACAGAATATATATAAGGAGGAAGGTTGTTTGTAAAAATTTATAATACTTGGAATATTTAGTGATGTTAAGGTTTTCAAATATTCATTTCATTTACCAATTATTCTAAATTTTCTATTAATTTAATCACATTTTACTTGAATATATTCAACTTCATTTACATGAATGGCCTGGCCCTTTTCCAAGAAAATTATTTTTTCCAGCATCTCATTTCCATAGTTTGTTACCACCATCACATGCTTTGAAATAGGTAATGAACAATAAAATGTTCCTAAAATTTCAATTTCTATCATTTCTTTATAACAAATATTCCAAGGGATTTAAATTTTTAGAATGCTCTTTTGGATGACAGCCCTATAATGCAGATGAAAATCTGAAATTTCATTTATTATAAGGTCACATTTCACATATTTTTCACTACACTTTCACATGTTCTAGGGGTTCAAAATAAATAAAACAACCTATGATTTTTTTTAAATTATTGGGAAATAACTACAGAGTGATTTATGAAATTTAGGAACCGATTTTACATTAATCCAAGATATCATTTTCTTGAGATGAATTTAAAACACTAAAACATGTGTGTAATAATAAAAACTATATAAATGACCCAAAATTAATATGAAATAATAGAAAACTTATATTATAATTATTTGTTATGTGTATGAGTAGAGGACACGTCAATTAGATGTGTGGTGTGATCGAACTGACTGAATAAGCCGTTTATAATGATTTTTCATCTTTAAAAACTTTGGGTGGGGGTAAAATCCAATAAAATGACTTATGAATGATAATAAATCATAGTAAAATAAGCATATCATGATTTCTGAAATGTACTAACAAATTGCATGTTAATCTGAGTTATTGTTTGTTTGAGATGACCAAAAACACTTTTTAGTGTTTTAAAACACAAAAACTTGTGTATAATATTCAAAACCAAAGAAAATGAACATGTAATGATGTGAAATCACCATATTACTATATTTAAATTATTTATAATTAGTATTATCAGACGACATGACAATTTGACATGCGGCGTGCTCAGACTTGCCAAATATATAGTTTTTAATGATTTGCTAGTCTTTAAAAACATGCGTTAATCGGTCAAACCCTAGAAAATGAAATTTAATTATCATAAAATCCATGGAAAAAAATATAGAATGATTTTTGAAATGTAGGAACTAACTATACATCAATAGGAGTTTTTATTTTCCCAAGAGGACTAAAAAAACATTTTAGTATCTTAAAACACTGAAATATACAGGTAATGGTCTATACTCTAAAAAACAACCTCATATTTATGTGAAATAATAGGAAAATCATATTTGAATTATTTTTTATGTTTAATAGTAGATAAAGCATTAATCCAATGTGAGTTGTGATCATACCAATCAAATAATTAGTTTAAATATATTTGTTAGTGTTTAAAAACAAGTGGTAGGAGGTAAAAACCAATCAAATTACCTCTGATTATCATGAAATTAAAGTAAAAAACCATAGAAATATTTTTTAAAAGCAGTGACTCACTACTCATCAATTTAGGTTTTCATTTTCCTAAAATGACCAAAAATCACATTTTAGTGTTTTAAAACACTAAAACATGTATGTGGCAGTAAAAAACATAACAAATGACCTTAGGATGACGTGAAATTATATGTAAAATATCTTTGAATTATTTTTTCTTTGTATGAATATACATCACATCAATACTGTGTGTGGTGTGATCCGACTGACTAGATAATATTTTTTTAAATATTTACCAATATTTAATATTGTATAGTGGGGGGTTTAACCCATAAAAATGGCCACCAATTTATATGAAATCCAATAAAACAACACTAGCATGATTTTTAAATATATAAATTGGTGGTGCATCAATATGAGTTATTTCTTTCCCTGGATGAACAAAAACACATTTTTATTTTTCTAAAATTCTAAAATTAGCGTATAATGGTAGAAACCATAAAAAACATAAAAAATACATGAAATCATAGGAAAAATATATTGAAATTATTTTTGATGTGTATGAGTAGAAGAAACATCATTCTAACATGAAGTGTTCTTGGACTAACTAAATAATTAGTTTTTAATGATTTTCTAGATTTATAAATACACAATGAGGGCTCAAAACCTAAAAAATGACCTCTAATTTCTAGAAAATCATAGGAAAACTACCAAAACATGATTTATAAAATTCCATAAATAACTACACGTCAATATGGTTTTTTAACCAAGATGACTGAAATCAATTTTTTAGTGTTTTAAAATACTAAAAAATGCATGTAATAGTTAAAACCATAGAAAATACCTCATATTTATGTGAAATTGTTAGAAAGATGTATTTAAATTATTTATTTATTATTAAAAGTATATGACCCACTAACATGTCATGTGGTGAGCTCAAACATTCCAAATAAGTTGTTTTTAAACCATTTTTAGTCTTTAAAAACAAGCAGTGGGGGATAAAAACAAATAAAATGACTCATAATTGTTTTTCAATATTATAAAGACAACAATAGCAAGATTTTAAAAATATAGGAACTCATGGTTCATTAATCAGAGTTGAAATTTGTGCAAGATTAACAAAAACAAATTGTTATTATTTTAAAAAACTAAACACGCATGTAGTGGTCAAAACCATAGAAACCAATCTCAAATTAATTTGAAATAAAAGAAAAACTATATTGAAATTATTTTTGACATGTATGAAAAGAAGAAAACATCAATTTGACTTCTGGTCTTCTTATACCAACTAAATAATCCATTTTTAAATATTTTTCAATCCTTAAAAATGTGCGATGGAGGGTCAAAAGTTAGCAAACAACCTTTTATTACCAGAAAACCATAGGAAAACAACTGTATCATGATTTTTGAATTATAGGAACTCATGGTGCATCTATCTGAGTATTGTTTTCATTATTTGAGTGAAAAAAGAAATTTAGTACTCTAAAACACTAAAATGTGAATATAGTGGTAAAACAATAGAAAACAGCCTTCGATTAATGTGAAATAATATGAAAATAGTTTTAGAGTATTTTTTTAAATGTATGAATTGTAAAAATTTTATTATGAGGGTTTTTTCAATGGGATGAACAAAAATGTAGTTTAAGTATTTTAGAATCCTAAAACGTGCATGTAATGGTTAAATCCATTGTAAATGTCTAACAAAGAGGAAAAATACGTGACATGCCATAATTGTTTTTGAAAGGTGTCATCTGAATTGATTCCTAGAAGCTATTTTTATATGAAAACTCCATGAGTCCCATATGATGCTCTCATGAGCCATCGAAATCCAAAATGCAATCCGATAACATATCCTCCAGAATCTAAATAGTCCACTTATATTGAGCATCAGTCTAAGGATGATAGGCCATACATAAAAGAACATGTGATCCTTGAGCCTTCTAAGGACGCTACCAAAACTAATACATGAAATGAGGATCTCTATTAGAAATTATAATCCTCATCGCATCATGAAACCAAACTATCTCGTGTATGTAAATAAATCCCATATCATCAACAATGAAGGTATCCTTAATTAGAAATAATTGGGATAACTTCATCATTGGATCCATATCACCCACAACGAATCATTCGTGTGAGGTGTCTTGGGTAATCATGTCACAAAGTCCATAGTGGCATCATTCCATTTCCATTCTAAAATGGGAAGAGGGTGTAACAATCCAACATGTCTTTGATGCTCACTTTTCACCTACCGGTAAGTGAAGCATCTCACCATGAATCCTTCTACCTACTTCTCCATTCCTGAACACTAGTACTCTATATGAAGATCTTGATACATATTCATCAAACCAGGAAGTACCACCCATCTAGATGCATGAAACTTTCCCATTAGCTCTCTCTGTAAGCCCGTAGGTACCTATACTTAGCCCTGAAAAAGAAGAGAATTACCACTTCTAAGGGACCATTTGGATGGTGTCACCCCACCACATATGATTTTTCTCAAAAATAAGACTTATAGATTAGATAACTACTCGACCATGATATGGACAAGAATCATAGGAATAATAGATGTCAAAGTCAAATCTACTCATCCCAAAGACTCCAAAACATCTATATACATGTCTGCAAAGAGTTACATCATCTGCTACTCATCACAAGACTCCCACAATTCATCTGTTTGCATCTTCTGGATCAAGGCCTCAAAAATGGTGTTTCCCTTTCCTATTTTATAATCCTACTCGAATTCAAAAGACTACAGATACTAGACCGACCTCATCTTTTGAAGGATTAGGTCCCACTGAGAAAATATTTACCTAAGGCTCTTGTGGTCTATGTATACCACAAACCTCTTACCAAAAAGACATTGTATCGAAAATCTCAGGGCATTTACCACTAAAACTAACTTTAGATCATGAGTAGGATAATTACTATCATGCGGTCTCAGCTATCTTGAGCCATAAAAAACTACTGAATCCTCTTATATAAGAATTGGTCTGAGTCCAACTCCAGATGTGTCAACATACATAGTATATGATTTACCTGATACAGTTAATGTGAGGATAGGTGTTGAGGACAACCTACCTCTCAAATCCTAAAAATATCTATCATAAGAATCTACCCAAACAAACTTCACCCATTTCTAGGTCATCCTAGAAATCAATACTTCTAAATGGGAGAAGTCTAGGATAAAGAACTAATAATTACTTGATAATCCCAGAAAGCTTATAATCTCATAGACATCTTTGAAATACTCCCAAGATAACATAGATTCAACCTTCTCTAGGTACATTAAAAATATGACCTTTAAGATGAAATTGCCTAATAAGTTCATTTTATCAAACCAAAAACTACATTTTCTTAGCTTGGATAAAGCTAACACTCACTCAATTTACACAAGATAATGTCAATATATTTGTAATGATCATCTAATTACTAGAAGTAAACTAAGATATCATCGACAAAAAACACCACAAATTGATACAAAAAATGATGAAATATATTACTCATCAAGTCCATGAATACCGCCAATGAATTTTTCAAACCAAACGACATCACTATGAACTCATACAAGTCATACTTGATCTTTAAAGAATTTTGAGGTATGTATGATGGTCTCAATCACAAATGGTGGTATCCAGATCTCAAATTAATCTTGGAGAAGACAGTAGAACCTATTAAAATATCAAATAGATCATCAATATGTGGTAGGGGATACTAATTCTTAACCATCATTTGGTTCAATCTCAGATAATCCAAACATATATGCAAAATTCTATCATCCTTCTTGGAGAAAAGAATTATAGAACCCCAGGGAGATATACTAGGTCATATGACGCCTTTAGATTCTATATATTCCACGTAAACTTTCAAATCCCAATGATTTGATGGTGTCATCCTAAATGGTGGAATAGAAAATGGTTCTGCTCCTAGAACCAACTCGATCATGGAATAGATCTCTCAATTGGGAAGTAAGCCACATAACTCATCTGGAAAGACATCCTAAAAATGGTCTACTTCTAGAGGAAAAGTATCATGTTGTATAACACCATTATATAAAACTATGATTGTTATTTGAGTTGTGAGACAATCCAATCCACACTGAATCGGTCCTACATAACCATCCTGAATATCCCACTCACCCTAGTGAGAATAGTTTTCTTCTTCTAGAGATAGAAAGGTAACTCTCCACCATTAATAGTTGATATGTTCCTTGTATAGAACTTGTTAATCCAAACCAAGAATAAAATCAAAACCTGTCATTTCAAGTACAATATTTCCCAAAATAAATGGTAATAACAAATCTCTAGAGAACACATCTTGCAACATTTGATATTCTCTGACCACACTCCCAATGGTGTATCTATGGTCAAAGAACCATCCAATATTTCCACAACAAATCCCAAATTGTTTGAAATTTGAGTTGATAAAATGAAATGCGATGATCATGTATCAAAAAAATAAAAGCAAGGGTAGATGATATAGGAATCATAACCTTGAATATATAATTTCCTACATCCACACTAGATGGATTAGTCTTCGTTGCATCCAACTAGCTTTCCCCTCTTCCCTTGGCTCTAGTATGACTCCCCTAGGATATTTCCTCTACTTGGTACTGTATAGGCTACCACATCCCCTACCTTAACCTGAACTTCATGTGGAACTCCAGCTACCTATCTGTTGAGGGGTAAATAAGTCCTTCACAAACTCTTGTACCTATCCTAATCCCTTTACAGTACTTTGTTGCTGCATGCCCCTACAAAACCTCTGTATGTGACCCATCCTAGTGAAATCATGGAACTCCGTAGTAGGTTACAGAAACTAAGGCTGCTTGTGGATCAAATTTCCACACAGATATCACTATAATGGAAAACATTCCTGATATGGTTGTCCAATTCAATAGATACACTTACTGTTATTTCCTTAGTGATAACTATTATTGAGGAACTTATTTCTATCAGAACAATATATCTTAGTTTTTCTAATTAATATGGTTTGGTCACTGCTCAGGGTCTCTCTTAGATTACCTTCTATAATGAGTGTCTGATTCATCACATACAAAAGGATACTTAATAGAAATAAATTCACCGGTGACTTGAACTTGTAGAAAAGACCATCCATATAATACCTCATTATATAGATCTCATTAGCTACTGAAGATGGAGAAAATCACTACAAGTTAGTGAAACGTCCAGCGTAGTCCATGACTGTCATGCCCTTTAGTGTTAGGAACATGAACTTGTGATCTATTTCATCACTCAACATATCTAGATAGAAGTGGATCGATAAATTAATCTCGATTTCCTTCCATGATAACTTATCTTTCTACCAATATTTCTCTAAAATGTCCCACTTATGCTTGGAATGTCCACAAACCAAGTACGCCGCAAGCTTCACCTCCTATATGCAATTTTCTCGAGATGATTGAAGATTATCTAGACTAAATTAATCTAAAACTCATCTACCTAGGGCCCTTCCCCCCAGTGAATATATGTATATTTTTTAGTTGAAACTCTCTCATAAGATTTGAAATCAAAGGAACGATGTGAACAATATCCCTTTACATAGATCATATGACCCTTAGGAAGCTGTCATGAAGTTGAAGATCCATTATATCCTGAGGAGATATAGGAAGCTATGACTCAAGTATGTTCGGTGTGTGATTATTTCCACTCTCCACTTCTTCGATTCAAATATTACGAGGATTAATTTTATCTATATGAAAAACGCTCTCCTAATAACACTGGATGAAAACAAGGTCAACCTCAATAGGTGACAACAATAGAGAACCACTAAATCATGGTCTCTCGAAATGGAAAAAAGTGTTTTAGCATGAAATAACAATTATTTACTTTCATTTATCAGATACAACTTGCATCTAATTTCAAACTTCATATAAGAAAATATATCATATGCAATAAATATTTCCCTATTATGAACAATATATTTCAATATATATCCCTATGTTCCTATCATAATTCATGTATACTCATCTCATTCCATACCAGACCACAAGTAGGAATTTCTAGAAGCATTAAAATCACAAAATATGTGAATCAAACTGGGTAAAGATAACATCAACCATAATAAGATAACATCATAAACAAAAATATCATCCCTGTCCACTCAAATTTTCCACTATACATGGGTCAGTTACTCCCATGCATATGAACATTACCGAGTTCCAAAACATTCTAGTCTCCTTTATAACTTTTCAAAATAATAAAACAACCCAAACTACCTATGATACCACCTTTTAATGTTCTCTAATCCATCACTCTCTCACATGAAAAAATCAGGTTGGTTATGAGATTTCAAGCATGCCTCATTGTACATCATAGGATGCAGACTAGTAGCAGGGGTGTGATGAGTATATTGGGGAGACTATAACCATAGGTACAGAGTTAAAATAAAAAATAAATAAACTATATAAATAAATATTTGAATAATGGATGTAGAATAAATTGTATAACAAAAAACTGGAAAGTAAAATGATGAAATAATTAACCAATAATAAAGAATCATGTAATGTTAGGCTGGAATGTATCTAAATGTCAAAATGAAAGTAATACAAATAAAATAAACATTTGACAAAAAATAAACTAAGAAGACGCTAGTACTAAACCCCATGTCAGTCCTGAATACATGCTCCAACCCATCAAAAAAGAAACAATCATCAAAATTTACATTTCCCTTATCGAAACCTATATCTATAAAATATACTCAGGAACCAAAAAGGTTTCCTGAATAGGCTGTCAGTAAAACTCAATAGGTCGACACCACCATTTCTAAAAAAACTAGTCTGATAATACATTCATAAAATAAAGTGATAAATAGTTGTGTTAATTAATCAACTTAATATAATACAAAAATCAACATTCTTTGGAACCATGATGGAATATATATTAGCATGTAGCAAAACCAAGCTAACCATAACCATAAACTATGGAATAATCATATAATCAAGAAAATATTTATATATAAGAAAGTCATTGTCCCAATAATATCCCTCTATATAATTATTATACCATGAAACTGGGCCACTCTCGCTATATAATAATTACATCATGAAACTGGTTCATTCCCTCTATATAAGCATTACAACATGAAGTTGGGATAATACCATTAAATAATCACCACAACATAAAACTACTCCAAACCCTCTATATTAGCATTACAAAATGTATCACAAAACAACTCATAACAACAAGTATATCACAATATCATATCATAATCCTCAATGGTTAATTCAGAAAATTTCTATTTGTATTTCAGTTATACATTTCATTTATCTAGTGCTTCTTAAACTGTTAACCTACCTATTTACACCCAATCATATTTTATCAAATACAACCATTTTAATAATAAATTTAAGCATTTTAAAAGGTGAATCTACCACAATGAATCACTATATTTTTCAATTTATTATAAACACACTTTATTCCACTAGCCAATTCATTGTTATCTAAGGGTTCACTAACCGAATAGATAACCACAAGTCATGTTACAACACCATTGATCCCAAAGGGATACAAGGAATAATGAAATCCTTGATTTATCATAATTCATCATTAAATTAATTAATTCACATGTTTTTTTTGTTCAGTCACAATATTTCACATACTTAACAATTAAACAAACTATAAGATTGGGTTTTATACCACTAACCTTAACTCAGTGATCAATGAAATGATTCAAATGGGTAAAACTAATAAGAACAAAGTCTTACAAGATTGAAAGAAGAAATATAGATCAAAAAAGACCTATATCAAAACCCCAAACAACCGTTATTAATAAATTTCATTTACAAAATGGAGAGAAATGGAAGAGAGGGAAAAACCTAAACAAAACAACTCATTGAAGATTGATCGCTTGAACCTGATGTTCAAAATGGAATAGGAGACTCTAAAATCACCTAAATGTTTCTTAGGGATTAATAGGGATGGATTCATGTGATGAAGAATAAAATCATATGTAGATGGTGAATCTAAAGTAATAAATCCCTATAAATACATGGAATGTAACATTTACATAGTGTGTAATTCTAGATTTATGAGTTACACTAAAAAATGTGTCTCCTTGGATTAAAATAACTCTACTCAAACATTACATGTCATGAACCAATTTCTTAGAGTGTACTAATTTCACATTGTGAACCACTTCTCAGATTATACTTAGAAATAATTACATATCGTGTAATATTTACATAGTGTATAAATTCGTGATAGAAAGCTTGAGACCCACCTTCTACAAAAGTTCTAGAACCACCCTAAATCCTTTCAAACCCAGAGAATATCATCATAATCCCCATTAACATATTTATACTAAGACTCCATTAATTAAAATAAACATACATCCCAAATTTCTAGATTATTTTCCTTAATAAAATCTCTTCATCTCTGAATGAGACTCGACCACCAAGGTTTAAAGAAAAAGAAAAAACCAAACAGAAGATGTTCTAAAAGAAACTAAAAGAGGGACATATCTAGTAAAATATGGGATCTTACGGATCCATTGTTGGTATATAATTAATTGAATAATAAATATATAATTTTTTGCTTTTGAGGGGAAGTTATATCTCCATATTAGTTGATCATGATGGTAGTATCTTCACTAAATCCATGATGATGGTAGATGATGGAAAGTTCATCCAGTAAGGTAAATGAATAATAATGTGAGAAAGGATAGTGACTTAAATTATGCATCCCAATTTATAAGATATCAAGAGAAAAAGAGATTATATTTAATTGTGTGTATTTATAAGATTTTTTCATTATTATAGCTATTATTTACCTCCTTAGGTTCCTTGGTGAGTTTTTAGATTCTACTCCTAGTCTATGAGTTATAGTCCGTACTATCGAGATAAGTTATTATAGGGTTACACACTTATAATATTAAAAATTATATAATGTTCTTACAGAAAAGAGTTTAGGACATGGTGGGACTCACCATAGGGTACAGGTGATGTCTTAGTTTTAATGGTAGTCTGGAAATAAATAAATTTATATTATTCAAGTTTAGTATAATTATTATTGAATTTACTTGTTAGAAGTATTCATAAGATATAAAGTGAATAGATGGGAAAATACTCAGTGAAAAAAATATTATTTTAATATTCAGAGTTATTTTAATATTTACAGGAACAATTAATCAAATTATTGGATTACTTTTATCATGTAATATATTTATTATATTAAAACTAGGTGAAAAAAATATAAATGAAAATTATGAAATAGATGGTTGGTCATAACACCTCATTTATGGATAATTTAGTGGGTAAAATATATTTGGGGACTGGGGAGCCTTTTATGGGTATTATGTACCTCACTATATAATGAGAATGAGACTCTCATTCAAGGGACAATTACCTACATTAATTTAAGATCATCTCTCTGATATATCTAAAATTTTAGAAGAAGAATCATCCAATCCAAGTTAATAATAGAATGAATGATTGATGTTGGAATGATCATTGGTACGTTAAAAAATTCAAAAAAATCTCAACATGATCAGTTATATATTAATGATTGATATTTATTTAGATATCAAAAGTGAGTATGGATGGTCTAGAGGGATCTAACTTGGGTTCCTATGAAAAATAGTACAAAAAAAGAGCAGTTTTCAAACACTTCTTCAAATAGACCTATGAAATTATTCAATTAAAATTTTGTACTTAATTCCTTAATGCGATATTCTTAGATTCCATTTTGGGATATTAATCATAGGATACAATGTAGTTACATTTATGTGGTGATAAAATTTTAATTATCGAACCCATCTACTTCCATTGTGTTCCCCAGTGCCTTCATAAGTAGATGTCCAATAACCTTCACTTATCAAAATATATTATTTCAAAAATTTGTTTTTCAAAAGGATCACATGCATTATGATTCAACATGAAGTTCGTGAAAATTATTTTTTCATAAAGATAGTTGCATATTCATAACTAAAAAAAGCCTTCAATAGTGCCAAAAATAGCCTTTATCATAATTAGAGAAGTATTGACAATTGGAGCGAGATTAAAGGCCCTTTTCTTTTACCAATAAAAAAAATGAAATAATAAAGGGGTCCTTTATCAGCATTAAAAAAATATCTAATAAAGGGGTTATTTATCATTGTTTTTCCTAACATTGATAAAGGACTACTTTATCAGCGCTTTTATTTGGTGTCAATAAAGAGTACCTTTATTAGTGGTTTTAAAATAGCTGATGAATGATAATTTAAGTGTGATTTCTAAATCCATGATAAAATATATATTTATCAGCACTTTCCAAAGCACTAATAAAGGACCCATTTATCAGTGCTTTCAAAATCACTAATAAAGGGGCATATTATTGTGTGTTGTAATAGCACACTTAAACACCAGTGCAATGTCTTTTAAAAACACACCGCAAAACGAAAAAAACCACCAAATCAATAAAATAAAGTTCCAAGATACAATTTAAATTAAATAAATTTTATAACACCAATACAATAAAATAAACACTATATTATAGACATTTCAAACATTGGTTTATACAATTACATAAGTAAAAATTATTACAAACATTCAAAAAGATCAATGTTCTTTTATCTTTTGATCATGATCCCGACTCATGATATTACTAAAAAAACCACCTTTGATTAAAAAAAAATAACACACCTTTATAAGAAAAAAATTCTTATGTCAATAATAATATAAAGAAATAAAATAACATAAAGTGTTAATTTTGATTTAAACTTTGAGTCATACTAGTAACACTATGTAGCAGATTGAGTTTTGGTTGATTCTTTCATGTCACATAGTTACTTTTTTTATTCCAAAATTATCTCTATGAAAAATAATTCAATAATTATAAGAGAAAGATCAAGTGTGTTTGATCAATTTTTAGCGGGTGACACTTTTAAACTAAAATTTTGATTTTAAACTGATAACGTACACTTTGGGTCAAACTGGGAACATCGTATATCATATTGAGGTACATATATTTCCTACATGTCAAAAATTAATTTTGGATCATTTTTGTAAAGTAACAAAACAATCCCAATGTGTCTTCTCAGTTTTGAGTAGGTCAGTTGTCTATTTTAATAAAATAGTTTTCAATTTTAAATAAAATGGCGCAAATTGATTTATAACGGCCACACCATGTGTTGGATTGGGTGGATTATAATTCATACACATCTCAAATTACTTATGTATCATTTTCCTAAAGTATCAAAACAATATGAATGCATTTTCTTGGATTTGAGTTCATCACTTGTATTTTTTACTAAAATGCCATTTTAAACTGGAAACCCACACATTGACTCATTATAATCAAGTCATGTATCAGTTTGAAATGAAAGCTATTAATAAAAATCTCTAATGAATTATGAATCATTTTCCTAAATTATCAAAAATAATTTTAGTGCTTTTTATTAGTTTTCAATGAGTGGAACTTTTTAAACTAAAATATTGATTTTATACTCATAATGAACTCTTTGAGTCATACTAGGAACACATTGTATCAAATTTAGGTGAATCTAATTCCTAAATTTCAAAAATGACTTATAGCTCGTTTTCAAAAAGTATAAAAACAATATGAATGCATTTTCTTAGTTTTTAGTTGGTCAATTGTCCATTTAAAAAAAATTTATGTCAATTTTAAATAAAAAGATGCACATTAAGTCATTCTGATAACATCGTGCATTAGATTGAGGTGAGGCTACTTTCAACATGTCTAAAATGACTTATAGATCATTTTACTAAATTATAAAATCAATCCTAATGCTTTTCTTGGTTTTGAGTCTGTAACATTTCTTTTTTACTAAAATGTATTTTTAAATGAGAAACATGAAAATTAACTCATTTCGATAACATCGTGTAAAATTAAATGTGAAAGGAATTCATACACATAAAAAATGACATATAAATTTTTATCCTAAATTATCTGGAAAATTTGATAGTTTTCGATCAGTTTTTAGTAAGTGACACTATTTCAACTAAAATGTTGATTTTAAACTAATAAGAGACAATTTGAGTCATACCGGGAACATCATTTATCAGATTGAGGTGAAGCTGACTCCTACATGAAAATATAACTTATGTATTGTTTAAGTAAAATATAAAAACAATATAAATTCTTTTTCAGAGTTTTGATAATGCGATTTTTCCATTTTAATAAAATTGATGTCAATTTTAAATAAAAATAAGCACATTGAGTCATATCAGTCACATCATGCTTCAGATTGAGGTGTGGTTGATTCCTACACATCTCAAATGACTTGTGAATTTTTTTCATAAAGTATCAAAATAATATGAATGAGTTTTATTGTTTTTGAGTACGTCACTTATATTTTTTTTACTAAAAAGTCATCCTAAACTCAAAACACACAATTTGACTCATTTTGATCACATCGTGTATCAGTTTGACGTGAAAATTATTCCTACATGTCAAAAATGACTTATGAATTTTTTCCTAAATTATAATGAAAATATGAGTGTGTTAGATTGATTTTTAGTGAGTGAAACTTTTTGAACTAAAATGTCAATTTTACACTAACAAAGGACACTTTGGGTCATACCGGTAACATCATGTATCTGATTGAGGCACCATTAATTCCTACACATCTTATAGATAAATTTCAAGAAGCATAAAAACAAAATAAATATGTTCTTTTGGTTTTGAGTATGTAAGTTAACTTTTTTACAAAAATTAATGTCAATTTTAAATAAAAAATAAGTACATGGAGTCATACCAGCCACACCATGTGTCACATTAAGGTGTCATTTATTCTAAAATGTCCCAAAATCTCAACAAAATCACTACCAATGTTATCATGATATCCATTTCAATTATTTGGAGAATTCTAAACACTATATTGTGACTCGATGGTCTTAGACAAAAAAAAAACCTTTCTTGTTGTTGAAATCCAAAAGAGTAGAGGAAGATCATGTGCCCATTATATCATGAGAATTCACCATAATGACCTCGTGAGATTCTTGTACTCTTCAAGATTTAAAAGAGAAATGTTTTTATGATAAGAACATCGAATCAATATGACTTCCTAAAATATCTATGAAAAATCTAAATAAGTATTATATAAAAATGATAAATAAATTAAGTTACAAATAGTATCTAAAATTATTACAAAATTAAATAAATAAGTAGCAGAGATTCACCTTTTCACGAAGGTTTTATGCATTTTTTAAACATTTCGTTTTTGTCTTTATCTTAGTTACAGGTTCGAAGTCCAATATCTCGAGAGCATGAGAAGCTTTAAACAAACCTGCCCAACTTAAAAAAAATAATTCACTTGTATAAGAAAACAATTATTATCTGATTAATACTAAAAATAAATAAATAAAACATAATTATGAAACAATATATTAATTATGTGGAAAATGATTTTACTATGCATACATAAATATTACCTCTATGATTGAGAAGTGGAGGAAACTTGAAAGAAAGGGATAAATTTCAACAACATAGGGTTGAAAATATTATGAGGGAGAAGTCTGTGGATGTTTTGGAGTAGAAAGGCATAAAAATAAATGAACCTTCCCAAATAAAATAGAAGAATCCACTAGAATAAGAAAAAATAATTATGTGTGTAATACTAAAAATAAATAAATATAAAATAAATGTGAAGCAATACATTAATTAAATGGAAAATTATTTTACTGTGAAAACAACAATATTAACACTATGATTGGGTAGGGGAGGGGACATGAAGGAAAGTGATAAATGACAACACTACAGGTGTGAAAGGGTTTAAGGTAGAATTTTATGGAAATTTTGGTGCATGATGGCATGAAATATGGATAGACCACCCCAACTCAAACAAAATAATTAACATTTATAAGAAAAAAATTATTATGTGATTAATACTAAAAATAAATAAATTTAACATAAAAATAAAAAAATACATTAATTTGAAGGACAATGATTTTACTATGAAATCATCAAGATTAACTCTGTGATTAAATAGTTACAATGCCATTTCTATTCTTGCAAAGGATTGATATATGGATAGAAATATTCTTAAATAAATGGAATTTTTAATGAATAATGAAAATTGAATCAACATTAAATTATATAATTTTTTGGTAAAATTGAGAAATTATTTTGTATCATTACCTTTACATCTTCCCAAAGGGTTTATTTTATTATATTTTGTTCTATCAAGGTATTGGAAACATCATCATGTGAAGATGATTTTGTATGCATAATATTCAAACATTTAATTTAGATTATGATAATATAGTAGGGAACATATAATATTTTGAGGAAAAATATAATCTATTAAAAACACTTTTACATTCTCATTGAACTATCTTTATTTTTAAAAGTTTTTAGGGATTTTTTTCCTCTACCGAGAATCCAAAACCCCTATTTTTGGTCCCCTATAACATACAATATATTTTCTACATTGGGACTGGATTGAACTGATTGTGATCTCCTAATTAAAGGGAGATCCATGATTAAATATTCATATAACCCAAAATTTGTTTTAATCGCGAGTTGGATAATCGAACAATTCATGTTTGTTGGATCTAATACATAAAATACTTTCACTTCTTGTGATGCCATTATGAATAGATCATCATTTTCTCTATCTACACTGAAATTCCCCTTCTTGAATCCCATTTCATCAACTTTTACTACACTCATATTGTTAACCCATTTGAAATGGAAAATCCACACTTGAAATGTTGTATAATCCAACTTGTATATCTGTTTGATAATTCCAGAACTGGAAATATTTACATAAATTGGATTTTAATACTTGGAACCTTGTATTTTCATCATTTCAAAAAAAAGAATAAAACCATTTTTTGTATCGTACTGTGGCAATCATGTTATTTTTCATAGAACATATAACCCTTTATTACAAAACCAGAGTAAGATATAACATTTTCATTTGGTCCCCTGGCTAGTCATTGAAGCCGTTTGAAAATTGAATTCAAAATTTCAGATAACTCATAAATTTTATCTTGAAACCATCCTATAAAATTTTGATTATGTATATTTGATATTGATCCTTAATCCCTTTATAGATTCAAATCTCTAAGAATTTATTTGTGGGATTAAATGTATAGATCAACATCTTCATTGTTATGTAAAATGTATAGGTGTGCTTGATCCCACTGTATCAAGGTAATTGTAACAACATCTATTCTATAAATACCTTCACCTGTATGGAATTCATTGTGATAAGACATTGAGAGATCGATGTTGTCAACATCTGATAAGTAATCTATATAGAATTCAATAGATTCTTCAATAATATATCATTCTATAATACAACCTTCTGGCCAATTTTGATTCATGACATACCCTTTTAAAATATTCATATACCATTCATTGGGGTACATCCAAATATAATGGACATAAACGCATAGTTGAGACTCTATATCCAAGTGAACCATCTATTGGACAATTACATCAAAGAATTATGTTGGTAATAACATCTCTAATTCACATAATATGACTACAACCTCCTTATTTATGATTCAGAACATCACTGGGTATAGAACATTACTGTATATGGATTTGAAAAAGAAGTAGAGTTTGGTTAATTTATGTCATATATTTCAAGACAGAATGCAATGAAAAGCAACATGAATCAAATCTTGTATCAAAACATGAAACTCATTTGATTTCTGTCCTTGAAACTTCAAATTAGTGATTGATACAATATTCTTGATATTTGATGAATAACCCTTTGGAACTTTTACACTATTAATAAAAATGAAAATTTTCAATTTTTTCTATATGGATGGAATGTAAGCTGTTGAAAGAAGAAAAGTTTACTTTTTCCCCTTCATCAGTTCCAACTCCTCTCATATCCCGATTTAAATCTAATCCAACCTTTCATTGATTCCATATTTTGTGTTTGCAGGAAAATTTTTAATGTTCCAACAACATTATAAAATACATTTTTTTCTTCAAGCATGACATCAATAAAATTTCTTACATACAAAAAATTTCAATATAGTAATTTAAAGAAAATTGATCTTTTCTTCCAACCTGATTTTGTAATGTTTTTTTTAAATGTTTTACCGAAACTAGTGTCAATATCTTTTACTTTATCGAACGGTTGATCTACCGATACTGGCGAACGTTTTATACCATGTTCAATATTCCAATAAAATCTTGTTGTCCATGGTCAGTATTTATATTGTCAAGTAAATTTTTTTTGATGTCTTAAAAAAAATCTTTGAGGAATGTTTCAACCGAACTAAGTAAGTTCCCTTTTCAAAAAATTGGACACCCTAAAATTTCCTTAATTCTATTGCATGATAAATTTCCATAACTAGGGAATGTCATTTATCGTCATGTAAAACATGGACCTCAATGTGAATTCTTCACTTATATGAGAATCATACATTGTAACACTTGTATCCCACATAAATTTCAGATCTATGATCATTGGAGCCAAATAGACATCAATATCATTACCAGGTTTCATTGGTCCATATATAAGTAGAGAAAATATAACATATTTTCTCTTCATTCATAACCATGGTGGAAAGTTATAATATACCAACATAATGGTCCATTTACTATGAGTACTACTCTATAAACCAAAATAATTTATTCCATCTATAAATAATGAAACTTTAATGTTAATAGATAATTTCCTAATTTAGGATACTCATAGTCAATCATTTTATATAGTGGAGAATCTGTTAGATGATGTAGGTTCCCATATTTAATTATTTTATTTTCATTCCAAGTCTATTATATCACGGTTTCCTAATATCTATATATTTTTCTAAATCGTGGAATGATAGAAATGCACCATACATATTTTTAAGGACTTGATTCAATTTTCTTGTATCAATCTGGACCACACCTTGGGAATTTTATGAGTAATTCATTATACTTGAAAAACAATATTTAATAATTTTGTCAAGCATGTATTTTTTTAAAATAATGTACATTGAACATAGTATTCTTATAGAATTATATGTTCAACATGGTAATTTGTTTTCTTTAGGAAGAATATCGTTCAGGATACCAAGTAGGATTGTAAAGTTGGTGTCACTCCATCCGCTGCTAGACTTCAAATTATAAAACTTCAATATAGATGACAATGTTGTAAATTTAGTACCATCGGTATACAATGGTCTCTTGGAATAGATATTTAACTTCTCAAACAACTTTGGAAAATCATGAAGGTCATCTTTAATTATTGTTTTCATTTCTTTCATGTGATCTCTATCATCATTTACAATGGTATTCATATCAAATGATTCATAAACCACATTATCTTCCCAATACGTGTGCATATTTGGTTTTTCCCCATGTTTAGTCCAACATTTATAGATATGATCTATTCCATGAAAAATCAAATTTTCTTCCAACTCATCCAGACTAAATTTTCTTGAATAATAATAATGTAAACCCAATTAAAGGACTTGAGAAGGGTCATATGTATACTCTCTTGAAAACTTGATTAACTCTTCAACTCCTTCTTCATATTATTTTTTAAAATAATTGTCATGAATCCATTTTTTATTCATATTCATCCTATTCGATTCATAAAATATTAATGTTTTACAATAACTAAAAAAAATTCATATAAGATATTCATTTTCAATGGTGAAAGTTATAAACAATTCTGATAAGGGAAACCCAACATATGATTGTTTCAAAAAAAATTAGTATTATTTGAAGAAAATGGGTAATTGAATCTTAGAAAAGAAGTACTATACTATGGTAGGTGTTATCCTATAAATTCATTCAAAGGTGAAAGTTATAGACAATGGTCATGCTCATTAGCTCATCTACCAAACATTTATCATTTCATTTTGTTATTTGACACACATCCTCCATCTCTTGTGAACATGCACCTATGATTCTTGAAATAATCATAGAGGTAGTCATTAATGGGATTAATACTACTTAGTGTAGTATGAAAAACATAAAATATAGGGGGGATGAGTCTCAAGAAATAAAATATAATAACTATTTGGGAGATAATGTTAATGAGAATGAAATTTTTCTATAAAAGAGATGGGGGATGAGCCCCAAGCAAAAAATTTCAATAATATCTATTGTTTTAGAAACATAAAGTCTTTTTTAAATACCATAAACAAATGAAAATATAATATAGGAAATTAAGGAGTAATTAGAAACCCAAATATTATAAACAAGAATAATAAACTCTCATTCAATAAAGAAAAAAATATAAAAATGTTTTGATAAAAAAAATTAATAAATAAAGAGTTATTTCATATACATAGATGGTAATCAGAGATTCCTAGGGGTGGAATCAATACATGTAGACCTAATATAATGAAAACCTAAAAATAATTTCTAGTATATAGATTTTGATAACGTACACTCTATTTTTTTTGGAACAAGTGGTGTAACAATCTATGGAATTATTACATTTAATATTAACGGTATATCAAATATTTGAAAACATTTAAAGACTCTTGGGATGACATATCACCACACTGACCCAACCCAAAGATTCTAGGGATGGGATCACATCAGATCTACCCATTTAAATGATTCTAAGGAGGCTATCTAATACACATTGATCCATACTTTAGATTCTAGGGTGGTCCAAAGAGCATTTGTAAAACAATATAATACACATCAATAATATATATCACAAAAGAGGGAGAAAAAACACTAACCCTTGCTACACCTATCACATACACACTGGCCTCTACCACAATAGAACTTATCCTATGAGGTCACATTTTCTACGTGGAATAACATTACTTCAATCAGAAATCTACATGGAATCACAAAATTAATAGATATATAAAAATTCACTCCCCAGATAAATTCTCTACTGCACAAATATAAAAATAACTAGTCAGCTTAATACACAAGGAAAAAGTATACAAATTTAAATAGATGATGTAAAATGGGATGTGACTTCTACCATATGTTTAATTTCACTACTTATCCAATGAAAATAAATCATGATTAATCCACACATTCACATAAATAAAGAGTATCTCACAAATCCCCTACATTAATTCACATCTACAATTGATAAGGAAATATATGATCGTATGGACTAGAATCAAAGATGGGATGGCTCACATTATAGGTGTTTTACACTCTAAAAATTACAAGTATCAAAATGGATGATCTATGTGGCCAAATATCCCAAATGGCTAAATCACCAGACTCATAATTGCAAAACAGCCTCTACTATCGTCAAAACCATTGATTTTTTACACTCCGAATTCCCCAACAGAAATTAGAGAAATAAATACATTCGAGAGAAAGTAGATAAAGGCTTACATTCGAGCCTTGGATTCTTTTGAACCTTGAATAGTTTGAGCCTTAGATTTGAGCCTCTGATTTGTTCAAGGATTGATTCGAGCTTCGATTAACTAAGGTGGAGCATCGACAGAGGGTGGCTTCCATATAAATCTTTGGATATTATGATGGGTTCTTAACTAGTTAGGTATTTTAAAATATATCATGACACTTTTATCAGCACTTATTACCTAAGTACTGATAAAGGATTTATAATTATAATTATAAATATAAAAACTATATATATAATTATATATATATATATTTAATAAATATTTTTAAATACAAATATAGTAAATATATTCTTCATTTAAATATATTTATTAGAATTTTGAAGTTATTATATACATAATTAAAATATTTATAAGTATATAAATATTTTTTTAAATAGTATTTAAATCATTAAATAAATTCATATAATTATATATATAGTAAATATATTCACTATTTAAATAATGATATATATATTTATAATTATTGAAACACTTTTTTAAAAAATAATATTTATTTATTTATAATAATAAATGTATAAATATTGTAAATGTGTATTTACAAATATGTTTATTTATAAATAATTTTTTACAAATAATTTTTTAACATTATTACTGAATATGTAATCTGAAATGAATGCATGTTAAAAATTAGTGAAAATGAATAAAATTAAAATAATTACACTTTAAAAAAATGGATAATTTTGTTGTGTATGTGTTTTATATAAAAATGCATTAACTATGTATATGTGAAATCAATATAACACACGTTTGATCTTTGTTAAATTGAAAAATCAAACAACATTCAATTACGTTCATTACTCTATGTGTAAAGAAATATTTATTATTATATAAATAAAATTTATATACACACACATATATATATATATAAATTTAATATATAATATTCATTAACATTACTAATAATTATATAATTAATAAAAATGTTTAATATTTTTCTCAATTTACATTTTTTTAATTTTATTTAATTAAATTTCATTCTGTATATATATATATATATATTTAATATGTTCTATTTAATAGTATTTATAATTTAAATATAGTATAATCAATTCATTCATTTTTATCAATAATTTTTTAAATAATAATTTTTTGAATAATTTTTTAATAAACTAATTTTTTATTTTTTTATTTAATTATTTCATTTTATTTGAACCATTATCAGTGCCCATAAAGGGTCCCATTATGAGAGATAAAAATAAATCACTGATAAAGGGTAACCTTTATCAGTGTTGAAAATAAAACGCTGATAAAGTGTAGCCTTTATCAGCGCTAAAAATAAAACATTGATAAACAGTATGCTTTTTCATTACTAAAAATAAAGATATGATGAAGGTTACCCTTTATTAGCACTAAAGATATAGAATTGATAAAAGGAACCCATTATCAATGCTTTATTTAACTCTTATAAAGGTTCCATTTTTCAGTGCTTTGGTATTGCGTTGATAAAGGCCAGTGTTATTTAAGGCATGTTTTGTTGTAGTGATTACATGATTTTTGTGAACTAGTGTTGAATATATTTTCTAGAAGTAGTAATGTGAATAAGTTTTATATGTTAGTTAATGAATAATAATAAAGAATAACAACTATAGTGGTTCCAAAAGTTGAGACATCAGATAACATAATTTTTTGGATTTGAAGAAATTTAGATTCAGGCACATAAGTTCCAGTTATAGTGATAATTTTTAGACAATATAAATTCAGTAAATTGAAGATGAGAAAATAATGATATTCTGATTATGAGAAATATATTTTATGTTGGCTTGTATAAAGAAAAGGCTTATTTTCATACTATATTAGATGGAAAAAGTAGTTAAAGTCTTTTTATTGAGTTTGGGAGGACATGTTGGATAATACATTAGGATACGTCTCAATATTTTTGGGAGATGGCTCGACCTGGTAAGAGATAGTAAAAAAGAGATCACTAAGAGGAAGATAATGTTTTCTAGAAGATATCACTCTAATGTATTCACATATGTGCATGATTTTTGGAAGATAGATTTTACTTTGAGCAAGTCGTATTTACTAGTTGAAATATATGTCTCAAAACTCATATCAAACCTTGAAAGGAGTAAGTTCCCACATTGGGAATCAGCCATGTAAAAATCCTTGTGTTCTTTGATTTTCTTTGTCTATTTGTGTATTGGAAAGTGAGATATAATAAGGAATTAAAGGATTGATATATTAATAAATCAATGATTTTGATTCAAAGGTTATATCTAATTCACCCCCTCCCCCTCTCAATGATACAACTAATCCTAAACACTTTATGTGGTATCAAAATTAACCAGGTTCCCTCTGAAAGATCCAACCTTGACTAAATTTTAAGACAGAAAACATGAATTTAGTCAATATTATCAGTTTTATTGTATTTAATGTAAATATTTTTTATGGATATAATAATATGATTCTACCCTATCTCTTATAGCTAGTACAAGAAGTTATTAGTGTTGTAACAGTGAGTTTTACCCCACATGGAAGAGATACGCCCATGACCCTTGTAGACAAGATAAAAATATAAGTATATGGGAAAAAAGAAATGATATTCTATCATCCTTGTTTGATAAAGTGTAAATTGATGTTATGGGTCTCAATACAGCCAAGTAAATGTGTGATAATCTTTAGAATATTGATAAAGGGAATGTGAAAATTAAAGAATTAAAACTAAAAATCTGGAGAGATAAATTTTAAGACATCAGAAAGGCTGATGATGAGATAATATATGACTATTTTCCCATAGTAAAGGATATTTTAACTCACATCTAGGTTATTGGTGATACTTTGTAAGATTGAAACATTATCAAGAAGTTGATGAAGAATTTACCTAAAAGATTTAACTCAAATACATACACCCTAGAAGATGTGGGACACCTATCCCTTGATCAGTTGCATAACAACCTCCTCCATTATGAGATTTGAAAATATCCTAGTTTCAAGAATAAATGAAAGGAGAAAATAGAATTAAAATCTAAGAGAGATCATAACATCAATGAAAATAATGATGAATTAGTTTCAATTTCAGAGAATCATGGATAAATAAGTGATAATTATAAGAAATTCATATTTATCATTTCTAAAAATTTGAAATGAGAAGAAGAAAATAAAAAATTATACTCCCTCTTTAATTACATAATTTTTATGGATTTGGGAACTTTGAAATTAACTAAAAAAATTAATATGATAAAACTGAGAGTGACGGTGAATAAGAATAATTATCTAAAAAAATATTTAGAAAACAATGGTTATATTAGATATAAGAAGAAGTATGTAATAAATTTTAGAATAAATTTGATGAGCCTATAATTAGATAAATTCTCATTATCTTATAGTGAGTCAGAAGATGAAGGTACTAATAGAAACAATAAGACTTTACATCTCATGTTGAGAGGCACAAAGTCACTTCATATAGTGATGAAAAAAATTAAGAGAGCTATAATGAATATATGTTAATGTGTATGATTACAGGACTTCTTTAAAAAACACCTCGATCAAGAAAAAAATTATGATTCTTGAGAAACAGAAAGGGAATATATATGAAATGAAGAATGATATTATCAATAGGATCAGTGCACTCAAGTAAATATTTTCATAATAAGTTATGATATTGAAACATCTTAATTCAAAAATGGGTGAAATGAATATGAATTCAAAAAGACATAGTCTAGGTTTCTTATGGATAAAAATAATATAAAGATAAGGAGATAATATTATGATAAATCAATGGATGTTAAGGCTAAATCATTCAAAGACATTCTAAAAATTAGTATAAAAAATAAGGTAAATCATTTTTTTAATTATTTTGAGTGATTTAAAATCTATTTCATCTTATAGTGAATATTCTACTACCAAAACTAAAAGATCATGGGCTGGAGAATGGAATGAAGACTTGACTCTAATATCAAATAGAACATGATATAGGTTGAGAAAAGTATGTCCCTGAAGTCAAAAGAAAAAAATGGATGGAATGGGGCTATTAATTAAGAAATATTTTACCAATAAAAAAATAAAGATAATGAAAAATATAAATTTATGTGATATTATTGGTATTGTAGAATATTGGCGTACAAATCCTACAAAGTTTGGTATAACATGTCACCACTATAGAATTTACATGAATCAAATGGGATACATTCTAGAATGAAAATCAGTAGATCTATGAGAAGAAATAATTTTATATATGATAAATCAATAAGTCTGTTTGCTCAAAACAAATTTGATAGTTTGGAAGAAACCTAATAAATATGTGACAAAAAATGTCACTATACTGATTATTTCATGAAAAAAATTCAATAAAGTCTTTATATATTTCTATAGTTAAGATAAATCATAAAAGAGAGAGGATACCTAGCCATTCTAGTTAAATATTTTTTTTTCAAAATGATTATAAGAATAAATCACAATAAATTTATTATGCTAATGGAATTAATGAGATTTTATAAAAATAAGAGAGGTTATAAAAAATTAGTAACCAAGGATCTCACGAGATGTTGTTTTATAGGTGTGAACATCCTATACATAACTCAAAAAGTTATCTCACAATTTTGTCACCTCAAGTTGAAAAGATAAAGAATATGAAATGAGTAATTGAAAATGAATGTACTTTTATGAATCATAACAAGCAGTATATACATAATTTTATAAATGAAAATAGGAATATGACCATTCTATCTATGATGAAAGATAATAGAAAATTAAAAAAATGAAGAATAAATAATACTTATGTGTTAAAGTTGAAAATAAAAGATAATCATGGTTGACATGAAATTCTAAACTGTACTTATTTCACTAAGTAAATAATAAGTTCCATATTAATCACACATATTTTTTTTGTACATTTATGGGTAATTGAAGAAATAAATTAGGGGGTATGGATGAGTTTTGTAGTAGGTAAATAGAAATATGAGGTGTCTATCATAGAATACTTTAACTACCATGATGAGAAGATACTATAATATATCTCATGGTGGGGATCTAACATGAGAAATATATTATAAATATATCATTACATGTGTATATATAAATTTTAAATAATTTAAAATTAAAGGTATGAAAATATCACTTTCCCATCCTTTCTCTCATTTTGAAATATTTTCTCATAAAAGGGGAAAATATATTTAGATAAATAAGGAGAGTTATTTATCTTAGAGTAGAATTTTTTTATGTCTTTATTAAAGATAATTATTGGATAAAATTATCTTTATAAATATATTTTTTAAAACCCCTAAAATGAGAAATATGATTTGGTATGACATTATCGATAGTTTATTGACATCAAAGTGGTCTATTTTAATCACTCTTTTCTTCCACACCATGTTTTCCCATATAGAATTAGAGTTTATTAGCTAATGAATCATTGCTAATAAATATTTTTTTATCCTTCACTTAATAAAATTTGGATGTAACTTTCAATAATAAATATAATATGGAATTTATTATCATAAAATATGGTTCAATATGAATAGACCTTTCCCTTACCTTTTTACCTTTTCATTTATTGTCAATAAGGCGAAGAAAAAAATTAAATTTAGAGATGGAGTAAATATTTATAATGACCCAATATATTATTGATTATTAATACTTAATATATATTTTCTTAAGTATCTTATGTTACATGAAAAAATATACTAAACCAAAAACCACAAAACTCCAATAAAATTAAATTAGTCATGATGGTCATTATAGTCGTTAAACTAAACAGAATTGATAGTTGTAACTATATTATTAATTAATATGTTTAAAATAAATTTTAATTTTAATTTTACCAAGTTAAATTAATTTTTGGATTTTATATGTCAATATTATCTTAAGATGAATTTTTCAGTTTTTTCTAAAATAATTGATTTTTAGGTGAATAGTAAAAATATCGATTTTAATAAAAAAACTATAAATAATATAATAAAATAATTAATTATATTTTTAAGAAATCATTTTTATACAAAAAATGTATATGTAATTACAATTTAAAAATTTAATTTTGAATTTATAAATCATATGTTTAACATTTTTTAATCTCAAATAATATTTCACACAAAAAACTGTTTTTACATGAAAATAAAAACAATTAGGATTTATCACTTTTAAAAATTAAATATAAGAAAATAGATTTCCTATTTTACTTTATAATTTAAATATTACCAAAAAAAGTAATTTTATTTTAGGCATAAATATGATATTAGATAGATTAGTGTTAATGACCATGATAATGGTAAAACAGTTTTTTCTAAAATAATTATTTTATTAATATTGTGTAATTTTTATTTAATCAATCAAATTGATCTAATTTATGTTATGACTAAAATATTATGTTTAAAACCACCCACACACACACAAACATATATATATATTAACACTCATTAAATTTTTAATCAATACTAAATAAGATTAAAGAACACATAATGGTTAAAAGTCATTTTCAACAAAAACTATTTTTAATATGTTATATATTTTAATTTAAAAATAAAATTTATAATACTTATAAATTTAATTATATAAAATTGGGATTAAATTTATGTTAAAATAATAAAAATAGTTTATAGGGGTTACATTATATTTTTAAATAAAATATAAATTTCTTACCTAAAAAACTAGTTAACAAGGTAAAAATCAAAATATAAAAATGTAAAAACCTATGATAAAAGACATGAAACATGTTTAAAACATATGTGAAAATTATTGGATGAGGATATATATACCAAAATGTTCTCCACACTCCACTATTATGTAATTTTGGTGTCATTGACCAGGTAATAGTGTAATGTTGTATCGGAACTTAAAAGGGTATTCCCAAAACTGACATTATCTTGACTTATAAAAGGGGATAACTTACAAACCTAAATTTTTAATTTACATTGAAGTTGAAATTGAAAATAGACCCAAAATAGATAACCTATATTTTCTTTTCTCATATGTAATCCCCTGGTCTCTAGATGTTATTTTAAATCATTCACTGCTAAGGAAATCTGTAAGAGAAGATCAGGTCTCCACTGTAAGTATTAACTTTTTCATAAATTTTTATCTTTAATATTTATATTCCAAATAACATATCTCTATAAAAATATAATTTCATCAGTGTAATTATTATATTGATATATTCTTATATTAATTTAATAACCATTATTTATTCCTCTCAATCTGCTAATAAAAACAAAAGTGTCGTTAATGTGACACACATACTACCACCCCCAAAAAATTATGTCTATTCTTCTTCATCACCAATATTTATGGATGATCAGAGGGATAAATTGGATTACTAAATTTGATATATATAATATCACTGTTATTATTAAATGTAAAATTATCATTCACTTTATTTCCTTTTTATTCTTTGGTAAATGGAAACATTAACTCTGTGTACATGCGAATTATCATATCTATGAGGAATGAGTTTCATTTTTCATCACCAACCATCATGTTTGAATTTAAAAAAATATTTAATATATTAAAATAATTTCAAAAACACTCTTAAAATTTTGGATATTATGAAACTATTTTACAATTCTTTCTACCATAGTTAACTAATAAAAAGAGTTACAAAAAATTGACTTAAAAACCTCAAGTAACCAATGCAGGAAAGAAAACTATATTATAAATAAATAACATATGATAGTTGAATGAAATTTGAATGTAAAATTTAATTATATAAGTTTATTAATTAAATATTTACTAAAATTAATTTTTTTCATTCAGGAATTTAAGCATTACGCTGGATGAATCTAGAAATTGAGGTAAGGGATCTTTAGTACCTCCTTCATGACTTGTCATTTACATGTTCTCTATATTTTTCCCTAATTAATGAAATATTATTCTCATTTAACTATTATATTTTTCTATATATATACCTAAAACATATACATACTTGAATATATCTTTCATTTTTTAAGTTATACATGTTTTACCACCCTTCAAAATTTCCCCTTTTATGTAAACACGTTTTAAGGGAACGTTCCTATTTCTTGACTCGTGTAGGGCGTCACCCCCATAAAATGATTATAAAACCTGAAGGGATTATAAAAAACATTATTATTTTATGGATAACTCTCTTGGTTCAATTCTATTTTTATGGAAAACAATAAGTTCTTTCCTTCCTTAAAAATATTCTTTACTTATTTCATAAAGCTTCACCCAAGTGGTGAATTCTTATTCTTTTTTCTCCTGAACCTTTATCAGGAATTATATACATTGAAACTATATGTATAGGGACTATGTACATTGTTTCAATTATGAAATTCCAAAAATAATCTAATTATTTCTTCTTTTCATAATCCTTAAAATTTGGATTTTGGTTATTCCTTGAATGAGAATTATGAAAACACTTCCTTCTCATAGCTTTGATGAAACTTATGATTTATGTATGGTTTATTTTTTTCAAGTGAAATACATACATATTATTTTAGTTTATTTTTTGGATTTTATAATAATTATATATCCCTCCAATTCATTGGGTAAATCTTTATATCTCATGATATGTAATGTAAAGGATTGGGGAGGGAACCTAAAACCACCATGGGACTTTTTTAACTTTATAATGGTGGTCATGGGAGTGACCCTTAACTCATGTTTGTGATATCATGTTTTATATTGTTTCAACATATTTATGATATTATTAAATTATTTCCTTATTCTATGTCACTATGATTATTTTCATCCTCTTTATGATATCATGTTATGCCCCTTGACTCTTATATTATGATTTATTCTAATGGTCATTCCATTATTAGGGTTTCTAGTTCACTCTATTCCTAATGTATTTTCCATAGGATATCCTATAAATTTTTAGAACATGTATGGGATTTAGAATCACTATAAATATTTTTAAACAAATAGGATTTTTTATTTCTAAGATGATGTATTTGTAGTTCTAGTCTTCAAAAGACATTGTACCTCTCAATCCTTAGTGCGCATTTGTTGGAAAAGCATGTTAAGATTTATGAAATAATACGTGTTTATGTATTGGTTCATAATTTTTATTGTCAAAGTAATTTCTATTTTTTTTGAGATTAGGATGAAAAAACCTTAGTGAAAATCAAGGGATAAGTCTAAGGAATAAGACTATGTTTATGAGAACATCCAAATTTTTTGTAATGTTGAAACTCTATGGTTTTACTAGAAATAAATATTTTTTTAGATACTATCAGTGGATGTGGTCTTGGAACAGAATAATTTTGGGGTAATAACAATAAAAATAATTGGTTGAGTATATCTAATTTATCATTTTAGTGCATGGTTAATGGGCCCTTAGCATACACCACATTTTACACTCTTAGGGATATGAATTGGTTAATTCACTTCGACTTTACAAACCATTATGACAGATTTGAATATTATTTTATAAAACTTAATTAGTTTAGTGAACTTAATTGGAATATTACCATATATTATTAAGATTAAAACTTAGTGATTCATTAGTTAGGGGTTTCACATCATATATGAGTTACTTATTCTATGTTTTTTTTCCTTTTATACAAGTGATAATTAAAAGTATTCCCATCCTTGAGTTTATTGTTGGATATAGTAAATGACTAGAACCAGAATCAAATAGTGAAAGGTGCACTCATTATCTTTTCATGAACTTCAAACTTCATATATTTTTATAGTTATACACAGTCTTTAATTCCATTAAAGTTTAGTAGAACTATTCTAACACCATTAAAAAACATAGAGGTTAAGTTATCTGTAAAAACTATTAATGGAGAGATTGTAGTATATCAAGTACATAACTCTTCCCCAATTGATATATGTAAGATTAATCTCCTAGTAAACCTTTTCATGATTCATCTGGTGGAATTTTATGCTATTTTGGAAATGGAATGGTTGTCTTTATATATATCTCACATCAACTTCTAGAAAAAGGAAATCACCTTCTATATCTTGAATTACACTCAGAATATATTCAATTCTAAGGAGGAGGATGAGTCTAATGTGTTATCTTCTTTATAATCATGGATATTTTTACCTTATTATAAACCAAATCTTTATAAAATTATTGAATCAAAAGAATGCACCACTCTTGAGAACATTACCATTGTAAGGGATTATGCTGATGTACTCCCTGAATAATTTGTTGGTCTTTCTCCTAATCAAGTGGGTGTGTTATCAATTAAATATATACTAAGACCTCTTTTTATATCCAATATTCCATATAGAATGGACCCCATTGAACTAGATTTATAGAATAAGTAATTAAATAAACATATGGAAATGGGTTTTATATTACTAAGTGCTTAACCAAGGGGTACACCAGTAATATTTATCAAGAAGAATAAAGATTCTATGTGTCTTTGTATCGATTATCATGAAATCAGAAAGATCAAGATATCCATGGATGGAATAATTGGTCAATAATTTATGAGAATATCAATACTTCTCTAAATTGGACCATCGATCACGATATCATTAGTTAAAGGTGAAGAAAGAGGATATTCCCAAGACCGACTTATATACAAGGTCATAATCATTAAATTTGGACTCATGAATGATCCATTGATCTTTATGGACTTAATTAATAGAGACTTTTAGATTACCTAGATAATTTTTTTATTATATAGAGATGGTATTATAATATACTCCAAAATCAATGAGGAATATAAGGAGCATTTGAATGTTGTGTTGAATAATTTGAGGAAGGATAAGATATACGTAAAGTATAGTAAATGTGAGTTTTTTATGGAGGAATTATCATTATTAGGGAATTTTATCACATATGTGTGGATATACGTGGACCCATAAAATAGAAAAGTGATTGAGGATTAGCCTAAAGCATCATTTATGATGGATATCCATAGTTCCTCATATTAGCTGGGTACTATTGGTGATTTGATAGAAACATCTCAATCTTTTCAAACAACTAATAAGGCTTACTTATAAGGGAGTGAGTTATGTCTAATCAAATGAGTTTTAAGAGATATTTAATGAGATGAAGAATATAGTAACCAATGAAAATGTACAAACCATAACCACAAGTGGGGAAGGGTTAATGGTCTACAATGATGCATCAAAAAATGGATTGGGTTGTGTACTCATGAAGAATGATAAGGTGATAGCCTATGCCTCAAGACAATTCAAGGTGAATGAATATGATTATCCAATAAATGATCTTGATTTGACCACAATAATATTCACATATAAAATTTTGAATAATTATCTCTATGTAGATAAGTGTGATATATATATAAACCACAAGAGTCTGAAATATATATTGACAAAGAAGGAACTCAACATGATCCAATAAATATTTTTAGAGTGGATCAAGGATTATTATTACTCAATCCACTACCATATGAGGAAGGTGAAGAAAGTCATGTATGATCTATGTAGAAAAGATTCTTCAACATTATCTAAGATGAGGATGTAGAGGTATTCGATATTCCTAGACATGCAAAGATAGAAAGGGGAATCATGAAGGAAGTAATATCATCCTATCTTTCTCAAATGATTTCTCATTCATCACTACTAGTGAATATTAAGAAAGCTCAAAGGGAGGATGTGTAGATACAAAATAAGGTGGATTTCATAAGGAAGGTAAAAACCCATCAGTTCATGATTTATGATGATGGATTTTATAGATTTTGGAAATGAATTTTCATTCCACCATATCTCGAGATAAAGAAAGAGCTACCAAATTATGCTCATAGATCAAAATTCTCTATTCACCCATGAAACATGAAAATTTATAGATATCTTTAAGAACACTATTGGTGGGATTATATAAAGAGAGGTATTCAAGAATATATATCAAAGTTTTTGGTGTGTCAGAAATTAAATATTGAGGGGAAAAGTCCCAATTAATGATGCAACCATTTCTTATACCTATATAGAAATGGAAAAACATCATTATGGATTTTGTCATAGGTCTTGAAAATACATTTAAAAGGAAAAATTTATATGGCTTTTCGTGGAACATCTACAAATTAATTCCCACTTCATTTTTCTTCGATAGGACTTCTAACTTAATAATTTTGCAATGATATACATTAGATAATTGGTGAGGTTGTATGGAACACCACTATCAATTATTTCTGATTGAGATATGAGGTACACCTCAATGTTCTTGAATATTATTCAACATGTTTCAAACATATATTTGAAATTCATAATGACCTATCATGCCCATACTGATGGATAATTTGAATGAACTATCCAAACACTGGAGGATATGTTGAGAGCTTGCTCAATATACCTTAAGGGAGGATAGGACTAGCATCTACTTATGATCTATTTCGCTTAAAAAAATAGTTTGCTCATAAGCATAAAATTTTCCAAAAAGAATCCCCCAATGGGAAGAAATGTGTATCACCTACATGGTAGTATGAAGTGGTTGAATGAATGTTTATAGGGGCTAAGTTAGTCAAAGAAATGGTAGAAAATTTTTGGACCATTCAACAACACAATAAAGCAGTACAATGTTGACAAAAGAGTTATGCGGATAACCATTGAAGAAATATGGAGTTTGAGGTTGGTGATAAAGTTTTTCTTGGTATATTCCCTTGGAAGAGAGTCATGCGATTTTGGAAGAAGGGGAGCCTAAGTCTTAGATATTTTAGCCCCTTTGAAATTATTTTTTACATAAAATTTGTGGAATATAAACTAGAACTCCCACTAAACCTAACCAAATTACGTGTTGTGTTCCATGTATATCTTTTGAGTAATCATGTGCCATATCTCTCACATGTATGTAATTAATAAGACATATAATTGGAGAATGATCTCTCTTATGAGGAGTATATGGTGAAGATCTTAGTAGGAATTGATAGTAGTAACAATATTTTGAGTTCATATATTTATAATACATTTAGAATTTAAATTTTACCAAATTAACATCATTTTTTGATTTAGGAACTCAAAAATAGATTTAAATGAATTTTTCAGTTTTTTAAATAATTTGTTTTGAGGTGAATTGTAAAAATATGAAGTTTAATAAAAACTATCACTTTTATAATACAATTTTGGCTTAAAGTTTTAACAAATAATTTTATCTAAAAAATATATTTAAGAAAAATAAAAAAAATACAATGTTGGATTTATAAATCACATGTTTATCATTTTTGAACCTCAAGTAATATTTAACACTATAAACCGTTTCTATGAGATTATTAGAAAAATTAGACCTTATAAATTTTATAAATTAAATATAAAAAATCATTTCATATCTTATTTCAATATTTAAATATTATATAACAAGTTCAACTTCATTTTTAGGCATAAAAATAATATTAGTATGATTAGTGTTAATTAACATGATAATGATAAAATGGTTTTTTTAGAATTGTTTTATTAATATCATGTAGTTTTTATTTAATCAATAAAATTGACCTAATTCAATTTATGAATAAAATTTTATGTTTAAACCTATATAAAAATATATTAACACTCATTCAATTGATAATGAATACTAAATAATATTAACGGTTAAAAGAAATTTTTCTATAAAAAATATTTTTTATATATTATATATTTTATTTTAAAAGATTATAGTATAGTATTTATAAATTGACTTAGGTTAAATTGGGATTAAATTTGGGTTCAAATATAAAAAATTTATAATAGGGGTTACCATATATTTTTAATTAAAATATAAATTACTTGGTTAAAAAACTAGTTACAAATGCGAAAACCAAAATATAAAATTATAAAAACCTAATTTAAAAGAATTAAAACATGTTTACAACATGTGTATAAAGTATTTTATGATAATTTCAGAACCAAATATCAAAACAAACTACATTATTATGAAATTTTGGAGTTTTTGACCAAGTAATAATGTAATTTTATCATAGCAGTGTAAAGGGTGTTCCCAAAAGTTCACTTTTCTTCACATATAAAAGGGGATCAATTATACTCCTCCATGGTTACAGTTAAAATTAAAATTTACCTTGAAACCCTACCCAAAATACATCTACTATAATTCATTTTCTCATCCTTAGGCCCCAGGTCTCTATAATTTGTCTCAAATCCTTCAATTCCAAATAAATTTCTAAGAGTACATCAGGTCTCCAATGTAAGTATTAGCTTCTTTAGAAATTTTTATCCTTAATATTTCTATTCAAAATATATTATATCTAGAAAAATATAATGACATTTGTATCATTATTATAATGAGATGTTAATATATTAATGAAATAACAATTATTTTTTCCTCTACATCCGGTGAGAAAAAAAAATCATTTTTTGTAACGTCTTGGATTTATATGATACCCAATTGGTGCCCCGTACCCAGTTGGACACATGACCTCAAGTGAATTTCCACAAATGTCATAGGATTTTGACTAGCAGTGAGGGTCTAGGGTGCGATAATGATGAAACTATACCCTCATTGGTAGTGTGTAATGCAGCGAAATAATAATATAAAACTGTAGAGTTAGTAAATATTATATAATTGAACGAAACAACGGAAGACTAATAAGATAAATAACCAAGCATCATTCAATACAATAGATGACGCAACATGGTATGTTCTAAGAAAATATTCAAAATAGGTTCACTATAAGAATCCAAAATATATGTTCCAAAATAAAAAGAAAAAAAGGAAACTAAGAATCATTGCAAGCCTTAACTCGGCCCCATGCTCTCCTTCTCTTAAACAACATCTCAAGTAACTATAGATAGCCACTTTCCCTTATCAACACCTGCAACTATATAATCTATTTGGGTCCAAAATCATGACCCAATCAGGTTGTGAGAAATAAATCCTATTAGGAAACCGTCAAATATCTCTTCCTATCTGTCAGTGAGTATATGCAACAATTATTTTACAAAAAGGAAAATAATTAAACTAGGAAGTACTCAAAATTAAACAATCATAAAAGTCCTATTTTCTATTTCCATTCATTGTGTTTAGTTCAACCATTCAATTTTATCAAATTATATAAATCTTGAGATCCTTCCTAAGACTGAAAATCCCTTGTATAAATAACACTTAAAAGATACCTCAAAAGGCTATCTAAACAAATAAAGTGAGGACTGAATCCAAGCTTGTGCTTTGGATTGGAAGATGCGTCATATTTTATTCCATTTCAATAATTTATTCAACATCTTTCCCACAGGTATAGAAAAGCCCTGCTCACAGGCATAACCAAATCCTTTACCTCAGTCCTAATGAATCCTCTCCCATAGGCATAACAACTCCTCACCCTCAGTCATAACAAATCCTTTCCCACAGGTATAACAAATCCTTTCCCACTAGCAAAACAAATCCTCACCCACAGGCATAACAAATCAATCAAGGTCAAGCCCAATATATCAACATTTTAACATATTAGAAAAAACATGTAAATTACACTATTACATGGTTAACATATAACAACGCATGTGAGCATCACACATATCAATAAAAAAATAAATTTAATTATGACAAGGATTAAACGATAATTAACATATCATAAGAAAAATGGGAAATCACTAATCCCAAAACCATTAATCAAATCAATCACAATTTACCAAAATTTCAATTACATTATGAATTAAATTTATACTTAATAACTCAATAAGACAAAGCAAGGTATGATTCATAGGAAACCTCATCCAAATGGATATAAACGGTCATTTGAGGGAACACACCCACGAGGTGACCCTTAATCAAACCAATAAACTCAAATATGATTAAATTAATTAAATTCTTGACCTAATAATCATTAGAAAAAAACAAGGGTTAATTTCCATCCATGGTTACACTCTAACATAAGAGAACAGAAATACAACACATTTAAACAACTCAACATTGAGCGAAAGGAACAAGACCACTTACCTCGTCGTAGTATCTCTCTCATCATCTAGCCTCGGGCTTTGATTCTCCATAGAATAGAGTAGATATATAAAATAGTTATAAATTATTCACCATAAATAATTATATCAATAGATTTAATTAGGAATAAATACTCATGTGTAATCGAGAGCTCACCGATCAGGTTCAAACTCAACTGATGATGAAGGAATCGGGGTTCAGATGATCAATCGAGAAGGAAAACGGACCCCGGTGTTGGTATTCACAAACTCGAACGAGCCCCTTCCTGTTTTCAAAAAATTGAATACACTACCCAATTTAGTCAATAAAAAATTTACATGTCATGTACTTGAGATTGCACATTGTGTCCATACAGTTTTCTGGACTGACTTTTACGTGTCTATGTACTGGGATTACATGGAATATAGCCTTCCATACATGGCATGTACCTATAAGTACACAATATTTATTTCCCAATCACGTTATGCAACGGGCCTTTAGCCATCCCCTATACCTATTTTCCCCCAATTTCTTAAGTATCAATTAAAAAGGAAATATCCGTACCTCAAAAGAAGAACTGGGTTCTTACAAAACTCCCACATAACATAATTTGTCCCTGAATTTCCCTTGCAAAGGGGGTGGATATATATTTGAGATGAACTCTAGCCACTATGATCGATCGTCTATCTCCCTCTCCCAAGTCTCATCCTATACTCGGTTGTACTACTATAGAACCCATTCCAAAGTAATAGATCGTCCACAGAGATCCATTGTTCTATGATGCACAATACAAACAGGATGCTCCCCAAAGGATGCATTTCTCTACATCTCTGCTTCCTCGGGGTAAAAGGTGTGTGACGGGTCCGAAAAGTAACATTGCAACTAAGAAATGTGGAATAAGTCGTGCATATAATTGTACCTATGAGGTAAATTAAATCTATAGCAAACTAGTTCTACCCTCTCCAAAATCTCAAATTGACTGACATATCTTGGTAAAAGATTACCCTGTCTATTGATTATCTTGTGTCCCAACCTCGGTGAAACATGCTAGGAAACTCTATCCCTGACCTCAAAATCTAGAGTTTGTCTGTGGTGATCAGAATAATATTTATAATGAGACTACATAGTAGTCATCCATTATCGAATCTACTAGACTTGTTTAGAAGTCTCTTGCATGAGACGTGGCCCCAGTAAAGCTGCCTCACCCACCTCCATCCAACGTAGGGGTGATCGGCATGGCGTACCGTATAAATCCTAATAAGATTCCATCTCTACAGTCACATGAAAACTGTTATTGTAGGAAATTTTTACCATGGTAATATTATTCTCCTAAGATCTCCCAAAGTCTAGGACATATGCTTGAAGAATTTCATTCAGCACCTATATCACAGGCTCTGACTAGCCATCAGTCTGAGGGTGGTATGATGTGCTCAAAGCACTTCTGTACCGAGTGCCCTCTGAAACATCTTCATGAAACAAGATGTAAAGTTGGTTCCCCTGTTAGAAATAATAGATTGAGGGACCCCATGATGTCTTACCACCTCATGAATATACAACTTCCCAGGACCATCAACCTCGATGGTCTCCTTGATTAGAAAGTAGTGAGCGACCTTCGTAAGTCTATAAACCACTACCCATTCCACATCATTACCTCAGGGCGACCTCAGTAACCCAATCATGAAGTCCATCACGAAATCATCACATTTCCAATTCAGAATATGTAACTGCTGTAAAATCTCGGATAGCCACCGATGTTCTGCCTTCACCTGCAGACAGGTGGAACACCTCGCAACAAAACCATCAACCTCTCTCTTCATACCTAGACTCCAATACTGACGACGTAAGTCATGGTACATCTTGGTAAATTTGGGATGCACTTCCCATGATAAAGCATGAAACTCTCACATCAACTTCTTGTGTATATTGACTATAACCCAAACACATCCAAGGATACGCAATATATCATCACTGCCTACCATCCAATAGGGAGGTGGATCACCACCTGCTACACTCTCCCATAAGACTAGGCCCTCTGAAACTGATAGTTGTCTCATCCTCACTCTGTCCAGAAGGGTATAAGTCATAGTTAATGAAGGAAGGAATGTTTTTCCTTGATTTTCCTGCACCTCCAAATACATATCAGAGAACAACTCCATAAGCTTCCACTTGCTACTAGCCTCCTAAAATACCTGTATCTGAGTTATCCTGCTCCATGAATCGACCACTACATTTCCTTTTCCCTGTGTGTTGGAAAGATCTAAGTCTAAATATTGATGATACTCTAGCTACCTTTTCTACCTCAGATTTAGATCACGTTGAGTAAATATGTATTTGAGACTTTGGTGGTCAGTGTACACCAAAACATTTCCCCCCCAAAATTAATGTATCCAACACCATAAGGCATGAACAACCACCACTAACTTGAGATCATGTGTTAGATAGTTCCTATCATGTAGCCTTAACTATCGAGACCTGAATGCAACAACTCAATCCTCATGTATAAGCACTTCTCCTAGCCTGATATTCTTGCATCACAATACATAGTGTAACTTCTACCTAACTCTGGAAGAAACTGTATCAATGCTGATTTCAATCTCCCTTTCAACTCCTGAAAGGTCGTCTCTCAAAAATATGACCATACTTACTTCACACCCTTCTTTTCCTGGATCTTCATTGGTGTTACTATGTGAAAGAAGTCATGTATGAAACACCTATAGTAACTATCCATCCCTAGAATACTATTCTCCTCGAATATGTTCTTGGGATGGTCCCAAGTAACTACTGCTCCCACCTTTTCTAGGTCCACTAATACTCTTATCTCTAAGATGACATGAACCAATAAGTGAATCTGATCCATCCAGAAGTGGCACTTTGAGATCTTAGCATATAATTGATGCTCTCTCAGTGTACTCAAAACAATCTCAAGATGGGTGGTATCATCTTGACAATTATAGGAAAACATGAATATATCATCCAAAAAACACCACAAAAGAATCCAAGTAAGGATGAAACACTTAGCTCATTAGTTCTATCAAGATCTTTGGAACATTTGTGAGACCAAAAGGCATAACCACATACTCATACAGACCATACCTACTAAGAAATGTGGTACATGATATGTTTGAAGATCGAACATGTACATTTTGATATCATGACCTTAATTCAATTTTTTAGAACACCTGAGCTCCTCAAAGTTGATAAAAACGTCATCTATCTAGGGAAACAGATATTGGTTTTTAACCATCTGATGGTTTAGCTTCTAATAGTCCATAATATCCTAAGGGTACCATCCACCTTTTTCATAAAAAGAATCATCGAACCCCACAAAGAAATACTGGGTTGGATGAAACCCTTAACATCCAAATTCTATAGCCACATCTTGAGATCTTGTAACTCTATCGTAGCTATCCTATAAGGTGGAATAGATACCATTGCAACTCGTGGAACTAGCTTGATAGATAAATCTACCTATATTACTGGAGGTAACCCTGAAATGTTTTCTAGGAAAAAATTCTTGAAATGATCAACCATTGGAGGGAAATATACTTGATGTGTTCTCTGGTCATTTAGATATAAACTGGAAATATGGGTTTTCATCCCACTCAACCCACACTGCTCGGGTCCAGATCGACATTCCCTGAAATCCCAGTCTCCCTTGTATAGAAATGATCCCCCTTTGGTGATGTAAAAATCACCCTGTGGTGATAAAAATCAACAAAGTCTTGAAAGAAGACTATCTAGTCCATTCAAAGTATGAAATCAAATCATATCATCTCTAAGACATAGAGATCCCAAAATAAGTGACTCCCACCAACCTCAAGGGGGAACTCCTTACACTAACACAGTCCTACCATCCTTATCCCTAATAGAGTTTCTAGAATCATAATATCATCAGAAGAGAAAACACAGATCCCAAGTCTCTCTAGAATGGGAACAAATATAAAACTATGATAAGCGCCTGTATCAAAGAGTGCAGAAGATAAAATAGAGGTGATTATAATAGTACCTCTTACAATATATGTTCTGGGATCCTACTCTTACTGGGTCTATTGCACTACAAAAATCTGGCCTACACTGCGGCCCTGTGACACTACTTAACTTCTTTAAGCTGATCCACTCTGTTGTATCTAAAATCTTGGAGTCCAGATACCTCGGCCATGACCACCACCATGGCTTTAGCGGCATGAAGTATTCAAATTCCCTGACTGGTGAGAAGATGATGACCCTGCTCCTGAACATGGAGTTAGTGCAGAACCTCTCTCAGAAGTTATTGGTAGAAACTTTCTACAATATCATTGTATATGGCCCATCCTGCACAAGATCAGCACTCAAATAGGTCCATCGGGCACCACAGTCTCATATTCTCAGCTCTTCCACACTGATAGAACCTCAACTGGCTACTAGAATCAAAATTTTGACTACTTGTATCACTGCGATAAAGCTTTATATGATGCTTCTTACTCTCAGTCAAGATAGTACCAGATCTCGGTGCTAAACCACCTTGGTTCACACCCCTTGCTTCTCGTAGATTACGCTCTGTAATGAGAACCTGATTCATGATGGAATATACCAAATCCAACCTAAAAACATTCACCTACGATCATATTTAATACCTGATACCATCCTTGAATTTTCTATCCCTCGATGTCTTGTCACCCATTAGAATCGGTGTGAATCTCTGAAGGTTAATGAAATGGGAAGATTATTCCATCTTTGACAAAGCACCCTTCTATAGATTCATGAAATATCGGTCTCTATCTGCCCTCAGCATCTCAAGGAAATTTTATTCATAGAAGAATATGTGAAAATATCCCCATACCATGTTCTGATGATGGCTTGTCTATTTGATAAGATCCGACCTCCTCTTGGACGAATCATGAAACATATAATTTTCTATCTTGACCCTCCTCTCAGGATGTGTCTACAGATACTCAAAGATCATAAGAATGGACTCCAACCATGACTCTACATCCTATGGTCCACCATCCCCTGAGAATGTAGGCAGATGATGCTTCTATAATACTCAGGTCAGTTCTACCATAAACGTGGCAGGCTGTGGTACTCCCTAGAAGGTCTATATAAACCTCATAAATTATTAACGGAACAATTCATTCGCACCTATATCTGGTATAATAGCTAGTGTTGTGACTAGAACATCTAGAGGATCCACTATTAGCCCATGTCCTACCACCTCTGGGGTATGCTCATTTCCACTCTCTTGGCGTACAATTGGAGGTCATCATGGTGGAATTGTTCTGTAAAGTCCATCGCATAAACCTTAGTATAAGATTATTCATCAAGTTATGCAATTCAAGAACACACGAAATAAATACGAGAATAAAAGCCTCAAAAGTTCCTAAAAGATAACTACACGATGTGTAGAAACTATACACGGTTTGTGCACTTAAGCCCTTACAATCTCGTGTACTTCTTCCGGTCTGGGAATGTAAACACCCCGGGTACACGGTGTATAGGGACTATAAATGGTGTGTACCTTTAAACTCTCACATGGGTGTGTAACTCTGCCTTCCTTGGTCATGTAAACGTCTTAGATACACAGCTTGTAGGGCTGACAGACGGCGAGTACTCAAGTATTCCCTCTTGGCTATGTATTTTTACATGGAAAAAGCTACATGGGGCTTCCTATGTAAAACTACATGGGGTCTATATAAAGCACATCATGTATTATAATCAAAACTCAACAACCCATGTTTTCTCTCACACGGTTGTTGACATGGTCATCTATCACATGGAATGTACTTAGTGTACACGACGTGTACTTAGAGTACACAACGTGCACTTGGAAAAGTTCATTTCTTCCAGAATTGAAGAACACATGGCATGTGTTCATAGAACCACATGACATGTAGTCTGGGTTTCTGGACAATAAGCCTCAAAAACATCCCCGAAACCCTTATTTTTTCAAAATAAAGCAACGTTGTAAAAAATTCCGATTTTTGGGGGACCATACTGCCCATTAATCAAATATTGGAATCCAGATATAACATATAACAATGCAATTTATATCCCATTTATGAAATTTCAACCACCATAATCTAATCCAAGAGGGTCCATAATCCATAGGGATCAAAGTTTCAAATCCATCTAGTTCAACCATAACATGTACCAATACACCTATCACAATAGTAAGAAATTCTATCATAGTATCTATCAAAAAAACCTGAATATCTCACCCGAAATCTATAAAAACAACATGAAATCAGTAATGATCTCTAAATTTAATGGCAAGAATGCATGACATGTGTTTTATAACAAGTTCCTATATGATCCATGAGGTGTCATACCCTCATCTCATCAGGTTGCAACAAAATAGAACCACAATGATATCAATAATAATAGCAAAAAACAAGTGTGTCGCCAAATGGTGAAATTGAACCAACTATAATATATCTAAATCCAAAAATTAAAATTCAACTCAAGGTAATTTGGATTTTCCCTATAGATTCACTACCACAAAATTTGGTTTCCGTAGTGCCACCCTTTAACAGCGCTAAAAAGGGCTGATAAAGGGGGTTCCATTATCAGTTCTAAAAAAATCACTGATAAAGGGTACTTTTAACAGTGCTAAAAAAGGCTAGAAGGCCACCAAAACTATGTTTTTATTATGGATACCCAATTGTTTTAAAATTTGATGGAATTTCATCCCCATTTAATGGGGGTCTTTCTGCCCTTTTTCAATGGGGAATGGGTTTATTTCAATGGATTACATTCATATTCATATTATGGATTTGAAATTTTATCATTTTTTATAATGTATTGTTATTTATAATCAAATATATAACCATATATACATATATTTTATATATTGTCACATAAAAATTTAATTCTATAAATAAATAATTAATCATATTTTCCTATAAAATATATTTCCCAATATATAAGCCTAATCTAAATAAAAAACTAATATCCATTTTATTTAAAATATAAATATATGAATATTTATATACCTATATAATGTGTACGTGTATATATATATATATATTTGTGCATCTGTACTGACAAACTGATATATATTATCTATATATTCTAAACATATGTATATACATATTAATATATAATATTTGTAAATATATATAAATATTTATAATTATACTTACAAATAAACATATAATATATATATATATATATATGTGTGTGTTTGTGTGTGTGTGTTGTATATATGTATTTATTTATTAATAAACACACATAAAAAATCATATTTTATAAATGTATTCAAAACTGATCTTATAAATATATATTAATATTTGAATAAATATACAGATAAAAAATATAAATATATTAGATATAAAGATATATTAATATACTAATGAATGTATAAATATATAACTATAACTATATATATATTAAAATAAAAATATATATATTAATATAACTAAATATATATATATATATATTTATGTTAATATAAAAATATATTTATATATGAGTAAATATAACTATATTTATATATAAATAAATAGATATATTAATAAATGATGAGCAAAGAAATATAGTGGCGTGGTAAAGGATTAGGTGCACAGGAAAAAGGTCCCAAGTTCAAATCCAGGGGGAGGATGGTCGCACACGCGGGTGGAATAAGGGCTAGAGCTATTAAATGGTGGGTGGGGTGGTGGCTTGGACTTGCAGGCTCGAGGGTTAAAGGGGGGTTCAAGCACTGTAGAAGGGGGGTTCAAGTGATTTTGAAGCCCCTCCCAAATTTGTTGATTTTTTAATGTTTTTTAACTTTTATCAGTGCTAAAAAAAGGGATGATAAAGGACTTGTTTATTAGCGCTTTTTTTAGCACTGATAAAAGACTCCTTTTATCAGTTCTTTTCTTAGTACTGATAAAAGGGACCGTCTTTATCTTAGATGAGATTAAAAGTTCTTTTTTAGCACTAATAAAGGCCTTTTTTAGCACTGATAAAAGCTTGTTTTGTGGTAGTGATGGGGTAGCTACTCCTGATAATAACTAATAACCAAACTCCATTTCCTTTATATCGCTTCCAAATTAAAAAGAAAACCAAGAAATAAAATCCTTTGATACCACTTTGTAAAGTCCCGAATCTGGGTGTCTTTAATCTATTTCCCCATACCCAGTTGACCACATGGCCTGAAGCGCATTTCCTCAAATACCAGAGTCTTTTGACTAGAATTGAGGGCCTCAGGTGTGATAGTGGGGATGTTATGCCCTCATTGGAAGAGTGTAACATAGTGGAATAATAATATAAAACAGCGAAAGCAGTAAAAACATAAAACTGAAATAAAAAGTGGATGACTAATAAGATAAATAATCAAGCATCATTCAATAAAAAAGGTGATGCATCGTGTGTTTCTTTAAGAAAAAATCCAAAATAGGTACACTACAAGAATACACAATATATGTTCCAAAAAAATAAAAAAGTAAACTAAGAATCATTATGAGCCTCAGCTCGGTCCCATGCTCTCCAGCTCCTAAATAACCTCTCAAGTTCCTGTATAAGGGAGATTTCCTTTATCAACACCAGCAACAATATAATATGTTTAGGTCAAAAAGCTTGACCCAAATAGAGTGTGAGAGATAAATCTCAATAGTCAACCACCAAAGATATGTGTCTATCTATCATTGAGTACATGAAACAATTATTGTACAAAAAGAAAAGTAGTAAACAAGGATGCACTAAAAAGTAAAAAATCATACAAGTCATGTTTTCCATTTTCATTCACTATGTTCAGTTCAACCATTCAATTATATTAAATTATATAAGTCTCTAGATCCATCCTAAGCCCATTAATCCCACCGTATAAAGAATACTCAACAGATACCTCATAAGTATATCTAAATAAATAAAGTTAAGACTGAATCCAAGCTTGTTCTTTGGCTTATCAGATGTGTCATATTTCATTCCATTTCAATTATCTATTTAATATCCTTCTTGTCGGAATAGAAAAACCTTACCTGCAGGCACAACCATATCATTTCCCTTAGGCATATGAATCCTCTCCCACGGGCATAACAACTCCACACCCACAGATGTAACAAATCCTTTCCCATGGGCATAAAAAATCCTTGCCCACATGCATAACAAATCCGTACTCACATGCATAACAAGTCAATCAATTTCAATCTTGGTATATCAACATTTCAACATATTAAACAACACATGTAAATTACACTATTACATGGTTAACATATAACAACTCACGTGGGCATCAGACATATCAAGAAATATGTAAATTTAACTATCACAAGGCTTAAATGATAATTTGTATATCATGGGGAAAAGGGGTAATCACTAATCCCAAACTCATTAATCAAATCAATCACAATTCATTACAATTTCAATTCCATTATGAATGTAATTAATACTTAAAAACCCAATAAGGGAAATCAAGGAATTCCCTATAGGCAACCACATCCAAACGACCATAAACGGTCATTCTAGGTAATGCACCCACGACCTAAGCCATCATATTTAGCCCATCTATGGTCAGTGTGATGCTTTGAACGGTGGATTTGGGATCGTGGTGAGGGATTAGAGGTGAAGTCTCATAGTGTTGTTCCCTCTTTTTGTGCAGCTTATCCCCATGATTCTTCTTTTTCATTTCTTTCTTAAACCATTGCATCATACTCCACTCTAGTAGGATGCGATGGTCGAATGGTATTATTAGTGTGGTTTTGATGGATGTTCATGGTGGAAGGTCTCCCATAGGTGTTTTCCCCTTGTTTGATTGGATATTTTTCTCTCCTATTGGATGCTACGGGTTTCTTCGTAGGTGTTTTCTGATGTTCTTATCTACTTCATGGGGGTCCATCAATTTATTTGGTATGCAATGATCGGTGTTTCTCATGAATGATCAATGGTGATGATAGGCATGGGTTTTTGTTTTGAATCGAAGGTGAAATCATGATAACTCTATGGAGAGGCAGAGGTATCTCTGGTGTTGGTTGTTGATTCTTCGTGGTTCCAACCCTACTATTTTGATGGTTTTCCGTTTTGGTATCATTTTTTAGGTTCCCACTCACCCATAAAGTGGTTTATTCAACAAATGGAAAAAAATATTTGAGGGGGGAATGCAGCCATGGGGTGGCTCTTAATGAGACCAACGAGCTCAAACATGCTTAAATTAATTAAATTCCCGACCAAACCATCATTAGAAAACAATAAGGGTCAATGTTCATCCGAGGTTAGACCCTTACATGGGAAAATGGAAATAAGAAACACATAAACAACTTGATATTGAGAAAAAGGCACAAAACCACCTACCTCGTTGTAGTTTAACTCTCCTTATCCAGCGTAGGGATTTGGCTCTCCCAAGAATGGAGTAGATTTACGAAATGGGAATATACACTTGACCTTAAATAACTAGATCGAGAGAATAAATTATAAATAAAGGCTCAAGAGGAATTGAGAACTCACCGATTAGGTTCAAACACAACCGACGGTGAAGGAATCAGGGTTCGGATGATCAACTCAGAGGGAAAATAGACCTCAATGTTGTTGTTTGTGAACCCAAAAAATACCCTAACTATTTTCACAAAAATAATGATACTTATCGATTTAGTCAACAAAAAATGTACACGACTTGTAATTGAGAGTACACTCCGTGTCCATATAGTTTTTTATCCATACTTTTATGTGGTTGTGTACTGAGATTACATGGACTGTAGCCTTCCATACACGGTGTGTACCTATAAGTACACGATGTGTAGTTCCTAGTCACATCGTATAAAAGGCCTATATCAATCCCATCAGTCTCTTTTCCCCCAACTTCTTATGTATTTAATGAAAAGGAAAGATCTATACCTTAAAGAAGAACCAGGTTCTTACATTGTTAGTGTATTGTAAAAACTATTGCATCAACAAAGCGACGTCTACCATTTTTCAACACTTAATATAATAGATAATCAAAAGGTTATAATGGAAGAATAAATATTATATATATAATATAACTATGAATCAAAAATTTCAAATTATCATACACTTTATTTCCCTCTCATTTTTTGATAAATGAAAACATTAATCATGTGTATGCATGAATTATTACCTCTACAAGTAATGAGTTCCATTTTTCATCACCACCAATCATGGTTGGATTTAAAACATATTAAATATAAAAAAATTAATTCCATAAGACTATTAATATTTTTTATATCATGAAACTATTTTACAATTCTTTCTTCTATGGTCAACATACATAAGGAGTTACAAAAGATTGACCGAAAAAATCTCAAGTAACCATTGTAATAAAGAAAAATATATTATAAATAAATAACATATGATAGTTAAATAAACTTGTTAGATGAAGTATTTTAAGATAAGGTTATTAATTAAATATTTAATAAACTTAATTTTGTTATTCATGGAGTTAATTGTGTGCATATAATGAATCTAAAGCCTAAGGTAAGGAGTCTTTCGTAACTCCTTCATAACTTTTTGGTTACAAATTATCTTTATTTTTCTCTATTTCATGCAATATTATTATCATGTACCTATTATATTTTTTTATATGTTCCATATATATATACCCAGTTAAATATCCCTTTCAATTTTAGGGTTATACATGTTTTAGCTCCCTTTGAAATTCCCACTTTTATTTAATCATGGTTTAAGGGAACATTACTATTTCAAGACTCGTGTCAAGAAACACCCCCATAAAATGATTTTAAACCATGAAAATATTCTAAATATCCTCATTATTTTATGGAAAATCCTATTGGTTAAAATATTTATGTAAGAAAATAACTTCTTTCCTTATTTTAAAAAAACTTCTACTTATTTCATAAAGCCTCACCCAAGTGGTACATTATTATTATTTCTTCTCATATATATTTATCAAGAATTTTATTCATTGTAACTCTATATTCAAGGCCTATGTACCTTTTTCCATTATAAATTTCAAAAAAAAATTGATTCCTTCTTCCCTTGATAATCCTTATGATTTTTACTTTAGTTATTCTTTGAATCAGAATTATGAAGCCTATTTCCTTCTCATATGTTTTATAATGCTTATGGTTTATGTATGGTTTATTTTCCTCATATGGAATCAATATGTATGATTTTAATTTATATGATGAGTAGTCCTGGTAATATATATCCCTAAAATGTATTGTTTAAATCTTTATATTTCATGAGATGTTATGTAAGGGATTAGGAAGTGAACCTCAATTCAATATGGGACTTTGTGCACTTTAATATGATGGTATTGGGAGAGACCATTGAATTACGTTTATGAGATCATGTTTTATGTTTTTTTGAAATATTTATGATTTTTTTTGATATTATTTCTTTATTATATGTCTCTTTTCATATGATCTTCATCTCTATGATATCATTTTATTCCTCTTGACCCTCATGTTATTCTTATTTCCTTGTATATTCCCTTACTAGGATTTCGAGCTCACTTTTTCCTTATGTATTTTCCTTAGGTTATCTAATACAATTTTAAAAGATCTATGGGAGTTAATAAAACTATGTGGAGTTTCAAATAAAGGTAATATTTTTATGTTTAATATGATGTACGTGTATGTCTAGTCTTCCAAAGACACTAGGTGTGTAATTTTTTGAAAAATGTGTTAAGAATTAAGAAATAATACGTGTTTAAGGGTTGGGTCACCATAGTATTGAAAAAAATCTAAATGGGGATATTGAATAGACCAAAAAAATTGTTGAAGACATGTATATGTGGTATTTTTTGTCAATATATCAAAGAGAGATGAATTCAATACAAACTTAGTTTCAGTGATGTGGAAGAGACTAATTAGTGAAGATGGAATTATGATTTGACACTCAAAAAAACATGAAAAAATGATGACGATACTAATATCATGTAATTTCTGGTGGGACAGGTTCTAAGAAAGTAGCCCTAACATTATTTAATTATTAAGATGATATTAAGTGTGAATAATATTGAATTCATAAGTTGGTTGTTTTTTAAATTCATTGAGTATAATAGTTTCCATGTGAATTTAGATGAAACTGGTTTCTAAAATACGGTGAGAGCAGTTATTAAATTGAATAAGTACTAACTCGTTTAAGTTTGTGTTCTTACAGATGATTTTATTTCATAGATAAGAATAATTCTATGATTATGCTTTGAAAATATGTAAAAAGAATTATATTTTGAAAAGTAAATTTAAATTTAGGAGAAGAAAAAATTGTGCATCCCTCAAGATAGAACCAATGAAATAGTTGTTCATCATAATGATAATAGGAAATATTAAATGTAGTGTTGATGAGAGTGTATATAGAGAAAATAAGGACTGACATGATTCAAAACTTCCATGACTATCTTAAGATTAGTGCAAGTCAGTGTTGAGTGAATGAAAGATCCACGATATAGGGTGGCACTATAGAATAGTGGTTTTGGAGTGGGTAAATACCATCAGATTGAAATAAAAGGTAGGTACATGCTCTACAAGAAATACTATTGGGAGTGAAAAGTGAAATATGATGTGGGGCTCACTCAAATATATCCAATGTTCATCAGTTACATTGATTCCAACTTGTGGTAGGAGCACCGTCATCATGATTATTATAATACCTCACTCCCACTAGGGTTTTTATGCAATGGATTTTTCATAGTTCCTCCTATTTTCACATCATTCATATAACAACTTAATTAAACACCATGAATGTTAGATCACTGGAGAAAGGGTAATGTTTAATTCAAATATTGTATAGGGATAATGGAAGGTGAACATGGTAAGTATGGGAATATCAATAAGATAAAATGGAAAGTGAATATAACGATGCAGTGTCATTTATTCAATGTATCAACATCATGATAATTTTATTATCATGATCCTAGATGAGTTGAGTTTTGATCATCATAAGATGACCAGGGTAAATTATGTAATAAATAAAAAAACTCAAGCCTGTAGTAATCAAATTTTTGAGTGATATCATGAGAATAAACTATAGTTAAACCTTTTATTGGGAGATCAACAATGCTACAATGCATATAGGTATCACATATATCATAAATGATGAGTTTAATGGAACTCATGTGTTCTAATTGAGGATGTCAGAAGTAAGGCACGTATGATTTTTCGATAAATAAATATGTGTTTATAAAATAGAGGCATTGAGTTTCTTAGAGTAATAAGAGTTGAGCCAATGGTTATTAGTGTTTTTAGATTAATAAATAGTCATCCTTGTTTTTTAGAGTTATAAAGGGTTAGCCTATAAATACCCCTGACCACATCATTTTCAAAGTTCTAAAGTCATATTAAGTGGAGTATTGGATGATAAATTTTCCGAGAAGGAACTATTTTTATTCATGTAAGACTGACCAGAGAGGATTTATTATGCAAAATATACTCCTTCCATAATTTTTTTGTTAAGGATCATGTACACTGAAATTTTATGTAAATTCTATGAAAACTATGTTTATATGAATATATTTTAGTATTAAAATAGTTCCATGTAGTATTGTTGAAGAGAGTCTCTGGAAGTATTACTGTGAATCAGTTGCACCAAGAAGAATATAGAAGACTAACTCAAGTGGTTTTGGAAGTTGAGATGACAGAAAATATAATTCCTAGTGTTTTAGTTGTTCTTATGTTGGATTTATATGTTCTAGTTAGAATGAGAATATCTAGATAAAACATATTCTAAAAATTTTAAGAGAGCAAGGATAGTGATTCTAATTATGAAAAATATATGGCTATGTGTACTTGAAGAATGATAAGGCCTATTTTTAGACTATATTAATGAATATAAATAGTCAACGTCATGTTTGTGACTTCAGGATGACCCATTTAAGAATCCATCAAGAGACAACTCAATATTTTAGAGATATTTCTCACATTAGAAGGGGATAGTATAAAGAACCAATTAGGATAAACTAGGGTTTTTAAATAGATATATGTCTTTAAGATTATTGGTAGATAGTTGTACTTATACTCACTCATGTCTACTAGTGGAAATTTAGTTCTCAGAACCCGACCCAAACATAGTAAAGATTAGGTACCTGATTTGGGACTGAACCTTATAAAAATCCTTGTTTTTTTATCGTTCCTCATCTTTTAGCATATGGTAAAGAGATTTATGTTAAGTAATTATATGATCAATACATTAATCAATTGTAGATATTGATTCAAGAAAGAAATTATAAATATTTCATCACTAATTCACCCCCTCCCACTCTTAGCTATATAATTGATCTTGGGAACTTCATCAACACTTTGATAATATTAAGGAAAAATTTATTTCACTCATTCACATTGTCAAAACATTTTCATCAATGAAAATAAAATGAATTCCATAATGTTAATAAGACATAAGGAAACCTATAGTCTCAACAAGGCATTAACACACTCAATTATACTGAGTATATGAGTAGAGAATAAATTCACTTGAGATATCTTTCATTTAATTACTTTGAAACCTTAATTGAAACATTTTATACTTCTCATAAGAATCTACCTTCGACCATTGATCAACTTCGACAATTTTTTTATTCTAGATGGTATTTCCCTAACACATAGAATTTTTCTTACTTAATAACTTTTCACAAGTTACTAATCTAAATATTTACATATATTAGGCTTCCATTTTACAAGGATTGATCTCAATTTTAAGTTTGATGATGATGATGTTATTTATTTTCAATAGATGTTTTTTATATGAGTATCTTGTTATACAAAAATTTAAAAATTATTTTTATTAAATGTACTCCAACTAAAATTATAACCCATTTTTAATGCATAATCTCCATTAATGGGAAATGATCCATATTTTACTAAGTAATGAACCCTCTTTGGAATTCCTATAACAACATTTATTTAGGTTGGGAATTACCCCAATCATATCATATATGACTCTTGGATGATATAGAGGAAAAAAGTTTGTCCCCTCTATTATATAGATAAACTCAACACTATCACTTTGGTACCCTAACTCTTAGAATCATATGAACTCAAAAATCATTATAAGAGTAATATTTGAGAGACAAATAGCCAACACCCACTTTTGTATATAGATTATAAGACTCTATGTGAGTGAGCATTACATCCTAATGTCCCTCCACCCAAGCACTATTTACTCAAGAGAGATTTCAATTCCATAATTCAAACACATGATATATATAAATCATAATTAACTACTTAGTTAAATCTCATAAATGAATAAAAACAAAATTCAAGGAAAAAAGGAAACTAAATAAATTATCATAACTAGCATGAAACTCCTTAGATACATGTGTGATAATATATAATTAGTTTAGAAACTTAAACTAAAGCATACAAATATTCATAATATAATAATTATATATACGAATAAATCATAAAATAAATTAAATAAATTAATAATTCATAAATTTATAGATGAGATAAACATTTATGAATATTTCTTTAATAGGGTCAATTATAAGAAATATATAATTTATTATGAACACTATATAATTAAATAAATATAATTACTTTATATTTACTAAAATGTTAACTCATTCATATTATCTATTATATAATATTTTACTTAAATATATGATATTTTATATAATATGAACATTTTATATTTTAATTACATTGTGTAAATAATTTACATAATCTAAATATCACTTATTTAATATAATTTAAACCTTTATTAAATCAACTGTCAAAACTCCTTTTGACACAGTTTTAATTATTTCCTTAAATAAGACCTTTAATTTGAAAAAATCAAGTTAAATTTTATGAACTATTCATAATATAAATATAAAATACGGTATATTTCAGTATTATATTTAAATTCATAAAAAATTTATAAATTAACATGATAATTTCTATATTATGTTTTTATATCTGAATTTTAATTAAAAGGGGTATTTAACTAATATTATGGTATAAAAAATAAATGTTTCAAAAACATTTAATTGATTAATTATAAAAACATTGCTATTAAATAATTTATAAATAAATTTGTGAAAAAATAAATTAAATAATTTTCATTTTTCCATAATTTACAAATATATTTATAAATTATTTTATTCAATTTATAATTGGTATTCAATAAAAAATAATTTTTATCATGTTTATCATTTTTAAAGATATCCCTAGCTTATTCATTTGCCTATTATGGCTGATAATAGGACTATATAGGATTAAATCAGTGTAGATTGGGCTACATATCGTAAACTTGATAGAAAGAGATCACATAAGATTAATTTCTTGTGGCGTTGGCATTGATTAGGAATAAAACATACCTTGTGTAACATTAATTTAGTGTAGAGCCCCCTATGTAAGATTAATTCACATGGAATAGATTTATGTGAGAATAATATTTTAATACAGAAATACTAGACTATGATTGGTTCTCACGTGTGATTGCTCGTGTGAGGTTAATTTAGTTCTTACAGAGCCATGTATAATTAATCCATGTGATTTAGTATATATATTGTATTAATTTATACAATAATTGTTAGATTAAACCATACTAAAATGTCATATGATATGGATACCTATGTATAAAAGAGTTTTAATTTTATATGTGAGATTAAACCTTACTGGTCATGTAATATCAATGATGTATTACTCTATTAGATGTACTATTAAGTCAAGAAATATTCATGAAGTGTATAGAAAACCTATGTGGTACTAAATCCTCCAGTACCTTATGATACCAGCTATACCACAACAATTATACGATATTCAATTTTTTTTCATTAGAAAAAATAATTCATTTTAAACATGATTTCATGATTTAAATCACATGGTGAAGATTAGAAACCACTATAGGGTTTCTTGGGGTAATTTAACAATTTAACAGAGTCGTGGAAGTGATAATAATCCAGTAAACTATGATTTCCCATGTTTAAAAAACCAAAATCATGCTATAGTAATATGAAGAACAATGTTTGACTTACATCAATTTAATTGTTTCTACTCCAGTTATTATCCCATATACATGATGAATAATACTAAATGTAATCAATCACACTCCCCTATCTATAGTGTAATCCATGGGTTTTATAACTTTCCCACATTGTTTGGGAAATACCCTCCTTCATTCATGATATTCTAGTATCTCAACTTTCAATGTAGGAAGAAGTAATAGAGCTACGAGTGGAGAGAGTATTATCCCATAATACACCAAGGCTCACCACTTCAACTATATCCTTTTATCTCATTTATATAAGCTCTCAAAGTAACTCCTTGGGACCATTTATGTATAGTAGATCAAGGATTTATCAATGTTATTTCTAGAACTCATAAAAGGAACTTTTATTAGCATTATCTATAGCACTAATAAAAGTGCCTTTTATAAGTGAAATATCTAGCATTGATAAAAGTCATCAACAACTAGAGTGTGATACTACATGAACAAATCACATTAGCATCCAAATAAATAAAATATAAATAAATATAAATTATAATAAATTAAAATTAAAAATAAAGTTTCATTATAAATATTATGATACATTATAATTACATTTATATACTTGTTAAAAATAATTTCACTTTCCAACCAACACAGAAACAACCCAAATCATAGGAGACCAGGTGAAAATGTATTCTTATAACCTTGGGTCCCCATTTAAATATGTCCTGATCACAATACCTATTTTCAAACACACCATACCAAGCTTGAAAAAAATAATCATATTCCTATAAAATTACAATTCTTATTTTAGTGATAATTTAGTCACCTGACCCCAAAAATCTATAGGCCAATATCTACTGCTATTACTTTGGCATGAATATAGTGAATCAAATATTAAAATACTAAGAGTTTAGTAGTTTTGGTAAACTATATACATACATGAATTTTTTATCAAAAAATAATACACTAATTACCATATATTTTTTTTCTAAATAAATATTTTTGAGAATAACTTAATTCCATTAATTATATCCCTACATATCTTACATAGTATTCATATTGGATTATTTTTGAAAGGAAAAAAATAAGAGTGATCTAAAATTCTCAGTAAGGGTAAAGTATAGTGGAATTAATAATGAATCATTGATAATAATAATTATAAAATGGTAAGTAACTAAACATACATACCATATAATCAAAAAACCTAGATGGTAGTACATAAATAATATATAAAGGTAATAAATGGAAACACATGGCATTAAAATAACTAGATAAGTTAAAATAAATATGCAAATTTATGAAAGTGAAACAAATTAAATTTAATTAATAAACCCAAATGAAATTTATCCATAGATATATCGAAAAAAAAATCTCACATATGAATAATGATTGAAACTAAATGAGGGAAATTCTTAATTGTTGGGTGTCATGTCAAAGGCACTTGAAAACCTATACCATCAAGACCTTTAAAAAGATGATTTAAAACCATGTATAGAAAACCATTTAATTTTAACAATAAGTTCCTCTCATGAGAACTTATTGATGTATCAAGGGGCTAAATGAAGTCTGGGTCCCACCCTTCATTTCAATTATAAATAATTCCTCATATAAATTAACCATAATAAATAAAATTCCATATAAAATATCATTATGGAATAAAGAATACAGATTTATCAATATTCCCCAAATAATAAAATAAATTTCAAAGTAAAAGCCATTTGAAAAATTATAAATGGTTTCAGAAATAAACATATCCATGAAAAATGATATGTATATTTTGGGGAAATTTATTATCAAATGATCATAAGAAATTGAATACTTCAAGGGGATTAAACGGAATCAAGGAGGTGAATGTGAATCCAAACATCATAAAAGTCAATCATAAACCATATAGAGGAATATTAAGGATGGTATCAATAAAATATACCCAATGTGGAGTAAAATATATGGTTTTTTTCATTTACGAATATAAATATTATAAAAATGTCTTTTGAAAACATTATTGTGGAATATATCCTTTTTTTTAAACCCTTTTGAGAAACATTTTCATTGAAAATCACTTTAAAAAAAAAATAAAACATTTTGTAGAGGGTGAAAATGCCTTTGATAAATTATTTGGAAAATTTTAAAACCATTTTTGGATTTTTTTTCTTATAAAACATGGTTTTTAGAAGAAAATGGGTTCTCCGACTAAAGAGGGAAATGAAGTATGGTTTTCTTAAAAAAAAATTCTAAAACATTTTGACTACAAAAGAGTGTGAAACGATACTAATAATTGAAAAAGAAGATGAATAATCATATAATCATAAAATTAAAGGTTTTATTGAATAATTGTTATATAATTTACTCAAATTTAAATACCATTGAAATATCATTGAAATTATTCTTGAAGAAAATAATATTTAAACATTCCAAAGTGTCAATGCCACTTTGAAACATTTTAAATTGTAAGCCACATTAAGGAATAAAATTAAATGAAAGTTTTAAATAAAATTAATATAAAATTATTAATAATAAAATATATCAAAATGGGTAGTATATACACCACAAAATTAGTAAGTTTGGAATATGACATTTATGTTAGAGATGTAAAAAGTGAGTTAAAAATCACTTACCTTGTGTCTGACTTGTCTTGTGTGTTTTTATATTCCTAATTAATAAATATATTTTAATTATTTACTTGATTTATAATGTTTTCTTGTTTATAATTACTTTTATTTCACTTATTACCTTGTTGTGTATAATTACTTAAACAATTAAGTTTAGGTCAGGTGTTTTGAACAAATTCGATTTATGTGTCGAAAATAACTTTGGTAGGTCAACCATGGTCAAAGGCTTCATTACATAACATCTACAAAATAATAATAATGAAATTATTATAATATTTATGCATAAATTTTACTTTTATAATCAATAGTTAAATATTGTTATGAAAAATGAACCAACATTACAATCATGGAGATGGAAGGTTGTATGCACGCATGAGTAATGTTCCCATTTTTCAATGATCTTTGTGGAAAGAAGAAAGTAACATAAATATTTATAGGATGATAATTATATAATAAATACCATTTTATTTAATTATTTATAGTTATATATATAATTATTATGATGTAAAAGGAATCACATCCTGTGGAAGAGATGATAGTCCACGCGTCTACGAATGGTGTTATCACTTTTTCAGTGTGTGAAAGGGTAATAAAGAAAAATATATATTGTATTTACATAAATTTAATTACTATGAAATAAATATTTTTCATGTCACATGTTATTAATTAAAACCATTATTTATATGTTCCATTTATAGTTTGAACAGATCACACTGCTTTGAGGGGTGGTGGTAGTTCACACTCCCACAAAAGATGTTATCGTTTTTAGATAAAAATGTAAAGTATAAATATGTGTGTGGTAAAATAATTAAAAAAGAATAAATAAATAATAAATATCATATATATCATATATAAATTGTTTTTCAATCATAATTTCCACCATGAGAGGTGGTAACGTAAAAATGAACAATCATAATTTTGTGAGGCGGTAGTTCACCATACACGTAAATAGTATGTTTGTTACCCATTTTATGGAAGTGTGTGTAAGAGTATGTATAAAACATAGAATAAAAACAAATTAGTATTTTTAGAATACTGTTTTTGTAATATAGTAATGGAATAATGACATTTTAGGTGGTGTAGAATGGAAATACAACTAAATATCTTAAGGAAAGATGTTACCTCTTAATCGGGTAACTCTTTTCTATTTGAACCAAATGGATTCCATGGATTTCTTTATTTACAAGGTTAGGATTCTTGGTTTATGGTATGGATGTTGAAAATCTATTGGGTAAATATGTTTTTATCCAAAGTGTTTTTATAGGTGTGAGGAAGTGGGAGGTGTGGAGGCCTTTTATGAGGGTGGAAAAGGACTCACTTGGCATTTTTGAAATCAAGTTTGGTGTACCAACATGTTTACCTAAAAATTCATAAAAACCAATAAAAACAAAACAATGGAAGTTTAATTGCCTAATTATGTTTATAAAATGGGTTTTGGATGAGTTTATAGGTCACTTAGGCCCTTATATTAAGGGTTCAGTACTTGGTTAAGATTAATTTTGCCTTAATAATTGTAATTATTCTTAATTAATTTCACTGATATTTATTGTAAAAAAATTAAAACTTATTAAAAATTAAAAATTATGATTATTAAAAATATGGAATTCATTTTTCCAAATTCTAATCACTTAAGAGGAAGAAATTAATTTAAATTTAATCCTACAGACGAGACGACGATGTGGGTTTTAATGTAAAAACATCAAAAACTTTACTAAGTTTTATACCCAATTCCAAAGTTAAATTGATTATAATGAACTAAATTGGATTAAATGATAAAAATATAATCAAATTAAACATATAAAAAAATTTATATTATAATTTAATGTTATAAAAAATCAATGAAAAGGCTGTTTTTAATTAAAATTCAATATTTTCCACTATTTATTAAAAAATGAAACTTCACCGAAAGATATGAAAAATTCACTCTAACATAATTTTTATGTTTAAATTTAAAAAATTATTTTTATTTTGAAATATATAACCTATAAAATTTCCAACAATTGGATGTAAGATATTTTCTCCATTAAAAGGCGGTAAAAGATTATTAATAAAAATATAGGTTTTTATGTCCTTGATTGGGTTTGTTTTTATATCATGCTTATCAAATATATTGGGTGAATATAAAAAATATTTGGTTGAATATAATATATATATATATATTACATTAATATCACTTACTAATTATATTTATTTTAATTTAGTTTTATAAAACAGCTTCATGAGCATAAAAATAGTTTTTTATAAAAATATCCCATTTATATTCAATTGGTTCATATATTCATTTCGAATTAATTTATAACCAATGGATTAGTTTTATATTTTCCTAAACCATAGTTTTTTAGAATTTTGTTAATCCTATTCAAAAAAATCTAATCTAACGGCTAGGATAATTCTTATTATATTAAATAATAACATTTTAATAATATGTTATTGTTCATTAAAAATCTATCTTTCATGTAACACAAGCCATTAAAGAAACTCGTTGTTGAGTATGTAACATGATAACTCAGTATCACATTCATTACAAGATATAAATCATATTAAACTTATTTAAAATATTAAATATATAATAATTTATTGGGATATGATATTTCCTTATCCTCTTGGTGTTGCGTATCATACACGCTATCAAAAAAAATGTTCCTACCATGGATTTTTGGGGTGTTACATTCTACCCACCTTAATTAAATCCCATCCTCATAATTTAAACTCAATATTGGTGATAGATTGTTTGATACTTCCTATGTTTGAAATCCCACATCATGAGAAGGGTTCGTAGAACATCCTCCAGAAAAGTGAGAATGGGCGGTATAAAGGTCACATGGATGAACATATAACTAGGTCTCTAAGTAGGAGAAGATTAGTGGAAAGTGGAGATACATACTTGAAGGAAAATAATAAATATTAAATGGGAGTGATTGAGGTCATCAATCACAAACAAGTGAATGATCAATGGAAATTTTAGGGCCTCAAAGTCATAAATCTACAATGATTTGTAAAACCATTAGTTCAACAAAAATCAAGGTATTAACACCACATTTTATTTTATTTTGAACATTTTCAAAATGTTGAGTAGCTATTTAATTGCCTAAGAATATAAATAAATTTACTTACTTAATATATTTATATAAACATAATTTCATCCATTAGTTGTTCTATAATCTATTTTCCAATTCATCCAAAAATTAATTTTGATGTATAATGTACTGAAATACATTTCTAAAGGATATTATGTCCCATAAAAGAGTGAAAATTATAACTATTTATCTCTAACTATTTTTCAAAAATAACATGGTAAAGAAATTAATCTCCAAACATAAAAAATTAAACTACTACTTCATCATTAAAATTTATTCATCAAATTGTTTAACTAAAAATAATGACATATTGACCAGGACATTTTATAGGTTAGTGTTTGGTGTGAAACAATTATCATCCTTCGATCATAGGTTCAAGTCCCACAGTCTTTCTAGACTTGATTGGTTTTTACTCGGAAAACCGGTTGTCCTTTTCTAAAACCCAATTAATATAATTTCTAAAATAAATATGATGGAAATTCTTGAAATAAGGTTAATCACTAAATATATTTTTAACTAAGGTTTTCAATAAAACCTCAATAAATAAATACTTCACCCATTTATTTCTACAAAGGTTCTCCCTTAGTCTAAGGTTTGTCCATAATATCATTAGTTGGATTTATAAATCATTACAGCTTACCTTCAATCTAAAACACCTTTGGTTTTACTTAGGTCATTCATTTTCATTATCTATTCAAATCCTTCATAATGGATTATAAAGAAAATGTGAATTATGCTAAGCATATCCCCCAACAGTGTCATCCAAAATGTGTAGTAAAGCCCATTGCCTTATACCAAGTTACATCGATTAAATATTGATGCACCTTGTCAGATTGTTACTCTTTGGTACATCTGTTGCAGAACCATTTCCACTTTTAGTATCTAGACATGCATTTATTTCTTGGAATACCCACATAATCTCTACATTAACAAAATTTAATGGTGTTTATTCAATACTTATCCTTATATTTTACCTCATGTTCTTGTTCTCTAATCTATGTTTTCCTAAATATAGTTCCTAAGGATTCTACTAAAATTACTTTGATTCCAACTACAATGACCCTGCCCTAGAAATCCCAGAGCTAGTGTCTATAACTAGTACATTGGAATGATTACAAGAAATCAAATCCTAAAAATCCAAGAGTTTAGTAGTCTTGGAAAACTAGATACATACATGAGTCTTGTCTTAAAAATTAAAACACTAATTACAAAATAATTTTTTTTCTAAATAAATAACTTTGAGAATAACTATATTCCATCTAGTATATACCTACATGTATTTCATAGTATGCCTATTATATTCCTAGAGAAAGTAAACAAAATAACGGTTAGATAAAATGATCAGTAAGGGTAAAGTATAGTTGAATCAATAGTGAATCAATGAGAATAATAATTATGACAAGGTGACTGACTGAATATACATACCGTGTAATAAAAAAACTTGTATGTAAGTACATAAAAAATATGGCAAGGTAATAACTAGAAACACATGTCATACAAATAAATATATAATGAAAAATCAATATGGAAAGGTAAGAAACTAAAGGAGAAAATTTATTCAATCAATGAAATGTAATGTAATGTATCCATATACATGTCGATGCAAAATCTCATGTATGAATAATAACTGAAACTAAATGATGGAAATTCCTAATTATTGTACATCAGGACCAAGGCATATGAAAACCTATAAGGTCATGACCTTTCAAAAGACAGTTTAAAACCACAGATAAAAAACCAATTTAATTTTCACAAATAGTTTCTCTCATTAGAACCTATTGATGTATTGAGGGGCTATATAAAGTCTGGGCCCCACCCATCATTACCAATTTAAAGAATTACTCATATTAATTAATCAAAATAAATCGTATGCCTTATAAAATATCTGTATAGAATAAAGAATACAAATTTATAAATATTTCCCAAAATAATAAAATAAAACAAAAAGTAAACACCATATTAAAAATGTTATATGGTGTGGGTTATACACATTTTCATGAAAAATGATATGGGGGTTTGTCTCGAATGATGGTTGGTGTTTGGTTTGATTCTTGTTGCTGTGGTGCTTTGACGATGATGGTTCTCATTGGGTTTGTTGGTTTTTGGAAGCTGTTTTTTGGTTCATTAGTTTTTTTTGGGTTCCTTAACGAAGGCATGGACCTCTCCCAAGCTTTTGTCTACTCAATAGTGCTCTAATATAAGGCCCCAGCCTTAAACCTTACTTAATCTTGAGTTATTACAAGATTAAACATTGAGTATCTTTTCAGGTTTAGAGTTTTAGAGAATTAGATCATAAAACATGCATTACATCCCACATTTAAACAAAGTGGTTAAAATAAAAGACAGTATTCATTTTTCCCATCAACGGAAACATATATAAAATAAAACATGGATTCTTTATTGACACTTCCTTGAAACATTCATCATATCATGTACCCTTCCCTTGACCTGTGAAAACATTTCAAAAACATGGGATGAGCATAAAAGCTCAGTAAGGGATAGAAAAATATAGAAAGGAAACCTGAGTACATGTATACATAGGAATCAATGAAATCATACTCTACTCATAAAACATAAGAACTTTAACATACCTCATCAAATCATGAATAAATCATAGAAATCATAAGACATAAAGGTAACTTGAGGCATTCATAACATTCTTACGTAGAGATTAACCCTCTTGGTTACGTTTGGAATACCCATCACAGTATATTCCCTAAATATCTTCGGAGAAACCTTAACGTTTAACTCCTTCACATTACCCAATGCATTGGAGAGATATATCGGGCTCACCCACCCTTAGTTTATCACAGAACCACCCATCTTCATAACAATTCTGAAGAACCATAACATAATCGTATCACATAAAACATGCATAAAGGAAACATAACATTTCCACATTTCAATCACAGGATATCAATAACACATTTATATAATAAAAACTTTATCAAAACCATTTTCAATACCAAAATAAAAGAAAAGTAAAACATGGTATTTATTTTTCTTTTAAAAAAAGGTATGGCTTGTAGAGGAAGAGGAAACTCAAATAATGGCCACAGCGGCAGAGAAGTCGTTGTCGCCGCATACGTACAACAAAAACGTTCCCTTTTGTCATTTAGTCTAATGCTTCGTATAAAAAAGATTCCTTTTGGATAAACTTAAAAGTAAAAGGGGTTTATACACCGTAAAAATAAGGTTGTGTATAAAACAAAATATGCCTCAATGAAAGGAGATTGAGACGAAGTCCCATACCTCGGGTCCGACATGACTTGATCATTATTTAACCTCTTTAATAATAAACTTGAGTTAATTTCTACTTGCTTAAGAACCTTTTTCAAGTTCATTATTCCTTTTATATCACTTATTACCATGTCATGAACACTATGTAATTATTTAAGTTAATAACGGTCGTTTTAACGATCGTTGGTACTTGAGTCAAAAATAAACTCTTTATAATTACAATTTGTTCATGTATCCATTATATCCAGAGTTATAATCATGATTTAGATATCATATATATCATATATATCTAGTATATACATGCATTTATAATATTACATAACGTTTAGAGGTAATAAATGAAATGTACCATTCATGGAGACGCTAAGCCGTACGTACGCATGAATGATACTTTCATTTCTATTTCAAATTTTATGGAATGGAATCATAATTATATAAAGGTATATTATAATTCCAGTATAATATCATATATAATATTATTAATTACATCCTTTATACTTCCCACATATGGAATTAACGAATCAAATCACTTTGAGGGGGCGGTAGTCCGCACTTCCTAAAATGAAGATACCACGTTTACCCATAATGGAAACCGTAAAGGTATACCATAAATTAAAAATAAAGAAGCTTAATTAAAACATAAACATATTATATATCATATATAAATATAGTGAAATCTTAATGGCCACCTTTGAAGGTGTTATATGAGTGTTGAACAATCATCGTTTCGTGAGGCAGAAATTCGCCATCCACAGAAACAATATGTTCTTTAACCATTAGATGTAGGTGTGTGTAAGTGTAGATCTAATACTTCTTATAAAAACATCCTAGTATATGTAAGATACTGGTTTTGTTACAAAATAAATGAATAAAAAGTGTTTAGGGGGTTGGAGAAGAAAAATAAAACATAAGAACACAAGAGAAGACACAACCTTTAAATCGGGTAACTCTTTTTGATTTGAGCTCAAAGGATTCCTTGGAAAGACTTTTGCCCAATGTGAGTCTTCTAAGAGTTATATAGGTCTGTGGAGAGACAAAATGGGCAGAGGTTGGCCGAGCAAAAGGCTTTGGAAGTGTGGGTAAGGTGGTAGAGGTGGGGGCCTTTTATAAGAGGAGAGGAGGGGCACTCTTGGAAAGGTATAAAAGGATACTTTATTATAAAATGATTTTCGGATTTTAAAGATCCCAAAATTATATATTTCGAGGATAAGGTGATAATAGTACGAAATACACCCATCCAATAGGTTTTAGACAAGTTTAGGTCTTATATTTTACATTATATTTTCATTTTATTTAAATCGTTAAATAATGAGGTCATCGCTGCATCATCATGGTGTCATTAATAATTTAATTTTTTTAATTTATAAAAATTATTAAAAATTATCCTGATGTAGGAAATATTTTTAGATTTCTAATGAATATTTATAGTCAACAATATGACTTGTATAACCCCATTTAAAAATTGTTTTAGTAAAACAACTCATGTTTGTGTTATTTTTACATTTACTTTAAATAAAAGGCATTAATGTCCATATCTTACCCAAGTGGCTCCTTGGGGTCCCACAAATAGACCCATGGATTGTCATGGTCGGCCATGACACATCCAATAAGGGTAGTACATGTTTATATCTCATTTCATATTATTAAAACATTATTTTTTCCTTAAATTGCACTAATTACCTCTAATCGTGATTAAAAACTTAAAAGTTACTATTCACCAAAAAATTATTTTTATCCCATTGAACCACATTTTACTTATTAATTACAACCATGTATGTCGGATTTTTGAAATTCAAAACATTGAGGTGGTAAAATTTCATTTAAACAAAAAATCAGTTTTTTAAGTACCACGTAGTGGTTTCACTATTCATCAAAAATTGAAGTTTTTCAGAAAAATACCAAAACTTCAACCTAAGCTATATTTGATATTCCAAATTCAAAAATGATGTCTATTTTACAAAATTGAAAACATATAAGTTACATTTAATTAATTTAATAATTAATTCCCGCTGTCTGAGCAAATAGCGTGTTTTTATGAAACAATACGTATCAAAAGATTGACACTAGTTTAAGTCCAATTTCAAAGTGAAATTAATTCAAATGACCAGAATTGGATTAAATGGTATAAATATATTCTAATTTTACTTTAAAACCAATTCAAAAGATAATCTAACCATATAATTTATTTAGATGAAAAAGCAGTTTTGATGTAAAATGCAGTATTTTTCACTATTCATTAAAAAAATGAACATTGTCAGAAAAATACAAAAAAATTATCCAATGTAAATTTCAATGTCCCAATCATAAATAATAAGTTTATTTTGACAAATAGTGCTTATAAAATTGTCAAAAGTTTTATTTAAAAATGGTTTTCTATAAAAGGCAGTAAAACAATCTTTTAAAAATATCAGTGTATTCCATGCTTAAGATTGGATTTATTCTCATTTTAAGCCTCTAAAACACTATCTAATTCATTAACAGACATAGATAAAAATACATATTTTTCATTACTTGGGATGTTACATCCTTCCCCCCTTTAGAAAATTGTGTCCCCGCAATTTATTTACTTATCGAATAAGTGGGGGTATTTAGCCCTCATTGCATTTTCAGATTCAAATGTTGCCTCTTCAATCATGTGGTTTTTCCACAAAACATTTACCTGATGAATCAAATTATTTCATAACACTTGATCCCTTTGGTCAAGAATCTGGACCGGTTGTTCCTCATAAGATAGGTTTTCTTCCAGCTGAACTACCTCTGGACTCAAAACATGAGATGGATATGGCATATACTTTCTCAAAATCGAAACATGAAAAACATTGTGTACCTTAGATAAACTCGGAGGTAAAGACACTCGGTATGCAACTGTTCCAACTCTCTCCAGAATTTCATATGGTCCAATGAACCTTGGACTTAGCTTTCCTTTCTTACCAAATCGCATCACACTTTTCCATGGTGAGACTTTGAGAAAAACATGATCACCTACCTCAAAAGAAAGATCCTTCCTGCTTTTGTCCGCATAACTCTTCTGCCTGCTCTGAGCTGTACTCATGTGTTTCTGTATCAGCTGAACTTTTTTTGCCAACTATTCTATCAATTCTGGTCCCATCAGCTTCCTTTCACCCACTTCATCCCAGAAAGCTAGAGTTCGACACCGCTTCCCATATAACGCCTCAAATGGTGCCATCTGTATAATGGAATGAAAACTGTTATTATAAGAAAACTCAACCAAAGAAAGATGTTGGTCCCAACTTCCCTGGTAATCCATCGAACAAGCATGTAGCATATCCTCCAATGTCTGAATTGTTCGTTCTGACTGCCCATCTAACTGAGGATGAAAAGCTGTACTAAAATTTAATTCAGTACCCAACGACTTCTGAAGGCCTTTCTAAAAGTTAGAAGTGAACCTGGGATCACGGTCAGATATAATGGAGAGAAGAAATCCGTGTTACATGACTATCTCTTTAAGATACAAACGGTAAATTTGATCTAGGGAACAATTATCTCGTATAGCAAGGAAATGAGCAGATTTAGTCAAGAGATCAACAATAACCCAGATTGCATTATTACCTCGAGGTGTCTTCGACAATCCCACAACAAAGTCCATGGATATATTTTACCATTTCCACTCTGGCACTGGTAAAGGCTGAAGCATCGCTTTCAATAACTGCCGCTCTGCTTTTACCTGTTGACAAGTCAAACACTTCATAGTAAAATCAGCAATATCTCTTTTCATTCCATCCCACCAGTAATACTCCCGCAGATCTATGTACATCTTAGTACTTCTAGGATGAACTAAAAACGGAGAACTATGAGCTTCACATAACAACTCTCTCTTCAACTGTGAATCACAAGGCACACACAATCTCTTCCCAAATCTCAAAAAACCACCATTATCAATGTTGAATTCAGGGAACTTACCCTTCTGAACAAGCTCTACCTTTTTCTGCAACTCACTGTCTTGTTTCTGTTCTTGCTTGATTCTGTCTGATAGAGAAGATTTCACTGATACCTGAAACAAAACAGAAGAACATCCTGCACTAAAAACATCTATGCCAAATTTCATCAAATCCTTAACCAAAGGATCATGTTCCAAACGCAACATTGTTAATGAAGCATTACTTTTTCGACTCAAAGCATCAACCACTTTATTTTCTTTTCCCGGATGGTAATGAATTGTACAATCATAATCCTTGATTAATTCTAGCCATCTCATATGTCTGATGTTCAATTCTTTCTGAGTGAATATATACTTTAAACTTTTGTGATCGGTATATATTTCACACTTTACTCCATAAAAATGATGCCTCCAAATTTTTTAAGTGAAAACAACAACAACTAATTCGAAATCACGTGTAGGGTAATTTATCTCATGAGTTTTCAACTGACATGAAGCATAAGCAATTACCTGATAATTCTGCACTAGGACACAACCAAGTCCTTTAAATGAAGCGTCACTGTAGATAACAAACTCACCATTCCTAGAAGGAAGTGACAGAACTGGAGCATTCACCAATCTTCTTTTCAATTCCTGAAAACAATCATCACATTCTTTTGTCCAGATAAGCTTAACACCCTTCCGAGTTAGCTTAGTCATTGGACTAGATAACCGTGAAAAATTTCTAACAATCCTTCGGTAATATCCTTCCAAACCAAGGAAACTACAAATCTCAGTTACATTTGTGGGTCTTGGCCATTCTTCAACAACCTTTGTTTTTGCAGGATCAACAGTTATCCCATCTTTAGAAACAATGTGACAAAGGAAAGAAATTTGTTTCAACCAAAACCCACAATTGATTAATTTCCCATACAATTTATTTTCTTTTAAGGTTTGAAAAAATAACCATTAAATGTCTGTCATGCTCTTCTTTACTTTTAGAAAACCCCAAAATATAATCAATGAAAACAACCACAAACTTATCCAAAAACTCATGGAAAATTCTATTAATTAAGTCCAGGAATACAACAGTTTCATTGGTTATCCCAAAAGGAATTACTACAAATTCATAATGGCCATATCTTGTACGAAATGCGGTCTTTAGAATATCTTCTTGCTTTACCTTCAATTGATGGTACCCCGGTCTCAGGTCAATCTTTAAAAAATACTGAGATCCATGGAGCTAATCAAACAAATCATCGATATGAGGCAAAGGATATTTTTTTCTTAACAGAGATGTTATTCAAGGATCTATAATCAATGCAAAGTCTCATTGAACCATATTTATTTTTAACAAAAAAAAAACAGGAGCACCCCATGGTGATGTGCTAGGTCGAATGAAACCTTTCTCTTATAAATCTTGTAATTGCTCCTTAAACTCTAAAAGTTCAATTTGAGCCATTTGATAAGGGGGTTTTGAAATTGACTTAGCATCAGGAACTAAGTCAATTTTAAATTCAACTTCCCGATATAGTATTATTCCAGGAAAGTCATCAGAAGAAACATCAGGATACTCATTTACCACTGACACATCATTAATCTGAACAGTTCCCTTATTTTCAACAATATGTGCAAGGTAACATTCATTTACATCTTTTACAAGTTTCTCAGCCTCTTGAAATGTTATCAATATTAAGTGTTCATTATTTTACACAAACTGAAAGTATTTTTGAAAAGAAACTTCTTTATCTCTACAATCAATCTTAGCATGGTTAATAGAGTGCCAATCCATACCCAGGATAACATCAAACTCTACTAGAGGTAAAAAAATAAGGATCGCAAGTAGGTTATTTCCACGGATAAGGATAGGAAGATTATTATAAATTCTTTTTGCCCCAACATTTCCCCCAGGTGTTTGTACCACAAGTTCAGGAGTCATTTCTTGAGATGGTATTCCCATTTTACTAGAAAAGTTTTCAGAGATGAAAGAATGTGTAGACCCCGAATCAAAATACACAATGGCATAATCTGAAAAAACAAACAAAGTACCTGATACAACTTCATTTTATGGCCTGACATCTGCTGAAGTAGTTGCAAAGGATTTCACCACCCCTTTCTGCTTGTATTTTAACTTCTTCCCATCACTCGAGCTCTTTGTCAGACACTCGTTTGCATAGTGACCCATCTCATTGCACTAAAAACATTTCACTAACTGCAAATCAAATTTGGACTTACCATCACCTTGATGTTTTTCAGTGCAATCACGAGCCTTATGTCCCATCTTTCCACATCGGTAACACTTTCCAGAATTCATAAGACATTCCCCAGCATGCCTTTTCCCACATTTATCACAAACTGGAAACTTAGTTTTCTTACCATCATACGTTTTTGAAGAATTCTTCCCTTTCTCCTTCTACCTCGATCTCTTCTTCTGCTGGTTGTTATAGAACACTTGATCATCGACAAACTCCATTTCCACCTTCTAAGCACATCGAACAAGCTTTTCATAACTGTTGAACTCACACGAGTCCAAATCCCTTCGATATTTTGGCATTAATCCTGAGTAAAAATCATTGATTTTACTATCAAGGTCTCAGATGAAATTTGGAGCATACCTTGCCAATCGAGTGAACCTTTCTTTATAGGCAGCCACTGAGTCCTCCTCTTGCCTCAATTCCAAGAATTGTTTTTCCATCCTAAGTCAAACAGCCTTAGGAAAATACTTCTCAAGAGACATACCTTTGAATTCATCCCAGTCAAGAGCATCAATCTCATCAGCATCCTTGATATTTTTAACCATCGACCACCACTGATCTGCTTCACCCTCCAAACGGTAAATAGCAAGACTAACCTTTTGATTGTCTGAACACCCCATGACATTGAAAATATTCTCCAGTGCTTTAATCCACCCTTCAGCTATCACATGGTCAGATGATCCTCTGAATGATGGGGGATGTTGCCTCATGAAATGTTCCACCACTGAAAAGTTCCTCTGCGGTTGATCTACCTGATCTCGTGCATGGATACCGCCACCATTTATCGCTTGAGTCAATTGTTCCATTACTACAACAAACTGTTCAGTTCCAATTCCGACCATCTCAGGATGTTGATTCAGAAGGTTATTTCCTTCTGCATTCCTTCCTAGCACTGCTTCCCTGTTTCCTCTGCGGAAAACCATTCTGAACAAACATGCCTTAGATGAATAAACCTGGTAATCTTCAAATTCTATATCATTTCAAAAAAATATTTTTGGATAATCATTTAATAGAATTCTAACTCCTATAGTTATCTAAACAGACCTTTGATATCAACTATAAGGTCCCAGCCTTAAACCTTACTTAATCTTGAGTTATTACAAGATTACACATTGAGGATCTTTTTAGGTTTAGAGTTTTAGAGAATTAGATCATAAAACATGCATTACATCCCACATTTAAACAAATTGGTTATAATAAAAGATAATTTTCATTTTTTACCATTAACGGAAACAAATTTAAAATAAAACATGGATTCTTTCTTGAAACTTCCTTGACACTATCATCATATCATGTACCCTTCCCTTGACATGTGAAAACATTTCAAAAACTTGGGATGAGTATAAAAAGCTCAATAAGGGATATAAAAATATGGAAAGGATACATGAGTACATGTATACATAAGAATCAATGAAATCATACTCTACTCATAAAACATAAGAACTTTAACATACCTCATCAAATCATGAATAAATCATAGAAATCATAAGACATAAAGGTAACTTGAGGCATTCATAACATTCTTACGTAGGGAGTAACCCTCTTGGTTACGTTTGGAATAACCATCACAATATATTCCCTAAATCTCTTCGGATAAACCTTAACGTTTAACTCCTTCATGTTACCCAATACATTTGAGAGCTATATCAGGTTCACCCGCCCTTAGTTTATCACGTAACCACCCGTCTTCATAACAATTCCCAAGAACCATAACATAATCGTATCACATAAAACATGCATAAAGGAAACATAACATTTTCACATTTCAATAAAAATATATCAATAACACATTGACATAATAAAAACTCTATCAAAACCATTTTCAATACCAAAATAAAAGGAAATTAAAACATGGTATTTATTTTTCTTTTAAAAAAAAGTTATGGCTTGTAGTTGAAGCCGAAACTCAAATAATGGTCACGGTGACGGAGAAGTCATTGTCGCCGCATACATACGACAAAAACATTTCCTTTTGTCGTTTAGTAAAATGCTTCATATAAAAAAGATTCCTTTTGGATAAACCCTAAAGTCAAAGGTGTTTATACACTGTAAAAAGAAGGTTTTGTATAAAACAAAATATGCCTCAATGAAAGGAGATTGAGACGAAGTCCCATACCTCAGGTCCGACTTGACTCGATCATTATTTAACTTATTGAATAATAAACTTGAGTTAATTTATACTTGATTAAGAACCTTTTTCAAGTTAATTATTACTTTTATATCACTTATTACCATTTCATCAACACTATGTAATTATTTAAGTTAATAACGCTCGTTTTAACGATCATTGGTACTTGAGTCAAAAATAAACTCTTTATAATTACAAGTTGTTCATGTATCAATTATATCCAGAGCTATAATCATGATTTAGATATCATATATGTCATATATATCCAGTATATACATGCATTTATAATATTACATAACGTTTAGAGGTAAGAAATGAAATGCACCGTTCATGGAGACAGTAAGCCGTACGTATGCATGAACGCTACTTTCATTTCTATTTGGTATTTTATGGAATGTAATAATAAGGATATAAAGGTATATAAAAATTAAAGTATAATATCATATGTAATATTATTAAATACATCCTTTATACAACCCACATATGACATTAACGAATCAAATCACTTGGAGGGGGCGGTAGTCCGCACTTCCTAAAATGAAGATATCGTGTTTACCCATAATGGAAACCATAAAGGTATGCCATAAATGAAAAATACAGAAGAGTAAGTAAAACATAAACATATTATATATCATATATAAATATAGTGGCATCTTAATGGCCACCTTTGAAGGTGTTATATGAGTGTTGAACAATCATCGTTTCGTGAGGCAGAAAATCGCCATCCACAGAAACAATATGTACTTTAACCATTAGATATAGGTGTGTGTAAGTGTATATTGAATCCTAATTATAACAACATCATAGTATATGGAAGATACTGGTGTTGTTACAAAATAAATGAATAAAAATAGTTTATGGGGTTGGAGAAGCAAAATAAAACATAAGAACACAAGAGAAGACACTACCTTTAAATCGGGTAACTCTTTTTGATTTGAGCTCAAAGGATTCCTTGGAAAGACTTCTGCCCAAAGTGAGGCTTCTAAGAGTTAGATAGGGGTGTGTAGAGACACAATGGGAGGGGTTTGTCCGAGAAAAAGGGTTTGTAAGTGTGTGTAAGGTGGTAGAGGTGGGGGCCTTTTATAAGAGGAGAGGAGGGGCACTCTTGGAAAGGTATAAATTGATATTTTATTATAAAATGATTTTCGGATTTTAAAGATACAAAAATTATATATTTCAAGGATAAGGTGATAATAGTTCTAAATCCACCCATAAAATAGGTTTTTGACAAGTGTAGGACTTATATTTTTCCTTATATTTTCATTTTATTTAAATCGTTAAATAATGATTTCATCACTGCATCATCATGGTGTCATAAATAATTTAATTTATTTAATTTCTAACAATTATAAAAAAAATATCATGATGTAGGAAATCTTTTTATATTTATAATGAATATTTATAGTCAACAATATGACTTGTATAACCCCATTTAAAAAATGTTTTAGTAAAACAACTCATGTTTGTGTCATTTTTACTTTTACTTTAAATAGAAGGCATTAATGTCCATATCTGACCCAAGTGGCTCCATGGGGCCCCACAAATAGACCCATGGATTTTCTTGGTCGGCCAGAACACATCAAATAAGGGTAGGACATGTGTCTAGGTCATTTCATATTATTAAAACATTATTTTTACCTTAAATTGCACTAATTACCTCTAATCGCGATTAAAAACTTAAAAGTTACTATTCACCAAAAAATTATTTTAATCCCATTGAACCACATTTTAATTCTTAATAACAAACATTTATGTCAGATTTTCGAAATTAAAAACACAGAGGTGGTAAAATTTCATTTAAACGAAAAATCTGTTTTTTAAGTACCACTTAGTGGTTTCACTATTCATAAAAAATTGAAGTTTTTCAGAAAAATACCAAAACTTCACCCTAATATATATTTGATATTACAAATTCAGAAATGATGTCTATTTTACAAAATTAAAAACATATAAGTTACATTTAATTAATTTAATAATTAATTCCCGCTGTCTGAGCAAATAGTGTGTTTTTATGAAACAATAAGTATCAAAAGATTGACACTAGTTTAAGTCCAATTTAAAAGTGAAATTAATTCCAATGACCACCATTGGATTAAATGGTAAAAATATATTCTAATTTAACTTTAAAACCAATTCAAAAGATAATCTAACCATATAATTAAATTAGATGAAAAAGCAGTTTTGATGTAAAATGCAGTATTTTTCACTATTCATTAAAAAAATGAACATTGTCAGAAAAATACCAAAAAATTATCCAATGTAAATTTCAATGTCCCAATAATAAATAATAAGTTTATGTTGACAAATATAGCTTATAAAATTGTCAAAAGTTTTATTTAAAAATGGTTTTCCATCAAAAGGCAGTAAAACAGTCTTTTAAACATATCTGTATATTCCATGCTTAAGATTGGATTTATTCTCATTTTAAGCATCTAAAACACTATGTAATTCATTAATAGACATAGATAAAAATATATATTATTCATTACTTACTTGGGATGTTACATCTAATGTCCGGGTTCACCACTCCCTTCCCATTTATCCAGGATTTGTGCTCTCCAAAGAGGTTTTGGGATTGTGTGTTTGAGTGGACAATGGTTTTAAAGATAAGTGATTTCTGGATGGATCCCTTTTTCATTTTTTCTTGATCTTTTGTGGATGTATTTGGTTTGTTTGGTGCTGGATTGTTTTATGTTTTTTTCAAGGGCTTTGGTCATGCGTTACTATTATCTTGCTTCAGGATTCCACCATTCTCTTTGAGGTGGATCCAAGTGGTGGTCTTCATGGTGCTTTGGGATGTGAGGGTGAGCGACTTTCAATTTCATGTGGTACATCCATCTTGTTTGGCTCTTGTTTATCCTTATGATTTTGAATTTTAAATTTCAAGCATGCCCATGCACAAATATTCATGGATTGGTACATCAAATTTGGTCTTTAGTGATATTTTGATTCTGGAATGTGAAAGTTTCTAGACAATATACAAGGACCAACTTCAGATGAGGTTTCAGAGTAGGAAGAATTCACCAGATCTTGGATATTCGGATTTGGAAGAATGAGAGGGTATGACTTTTTCCATAAGTACCAGGCCCATGCACCCCTTCACGAGACAGCTAGCCGAGTGGTCATGCGATGGTGGAGGCTTTTCATAATGTTGTAGTCTCTGGGGAGGGGCATTTCTTGTAGTCTTTTTTAGGAATGTCTTTCCTTTTAATGGGTTTTATTGGCTGAAAGTTGTTAGGGTTCACACTTGTCCTTTAAAAGTGTGATTTGAAAATACAAAAAATAGATTCTGGTCATGAAAAAAGATATGCATATTTAGGGGAAATCTAATGTCAAATGATCATAGGAAATTAAAAATTTCAAAGGGATTAAAAAGAATCAAGAAAGTGAATGTGAATACTATCCTTAGACAAATCAATCATAAACCATCCTGAGGAAGTTAAAGGTTGGTATTAGTGCAACATACCAAAATTGGAGTAAAATAAATGGTTGTTGTAGTTTATGAATGGAAATATTATAAAAAGATATTTTGAGAACATTCTTGAGGAAAATATCCTTTTTATTTTGAAAACCCTTTTATTTGAAAATAAATTTTATAAAAACATAAAACATTTTGTAAAGGATGCAATACATTTGATAACCCATTTTAAAATTTCAAAAAATAATTAATAACATTTTAATAAGACATGGTTTTTAGAATAAAATAGTTTCTCCAAATAAAGATAGAAATGAAGTCGGGTTTTCTTAATAAAATTTTCTTAAACATTTTGAGTATGAAAGAGTGGGAAAATGGTACTAATACTTGAAAAGGGCCCTGAATAACACTAGGAGAGAAAATTTAATAGTTTTATTGAACAATTTTCAAATATTTTCCTCAAATGGAAATACCATTGGAAGATCATTTTAAATTATTATTAAGAAATTTACTCTTCAAACATTCCAAAGTGTTGCATTTTTTTAAAGTCAAAGCCTTCTTTATTAAATGAAAGATGAAGATGAAATCAAAGAAAAGAGTACGGGAAAAAACAGGGAAACACCAAAACAATGACTATTTCATAACCTTTTTCAGCAGATGCTCAGTTAGCCTTTGCTCTTATTCTTTAAAAGCAATCAGCTCCGCTCTTTCATGACCTCTTCCACGGCCTCTAGATCACCCTCTACAAGTACTTTCCCTATTCGAAAGAACTTGAAGCCTTCCTTGTAGTGTCTCTGCATCAGTACTATCAGAACCCAAGCTATCCTCTGTATCTTCCTTGTCATTGACAGAAGAAGCATTTGTTTTAACTGGCATCATCATTTCTTCTGTAGTAGGTTTCTCAACTGCCGTAGCAGAAGCAACCGGGGATGGTGTCTTCTTGTAGGAAACAATCTGAAATCCCTCATTATCCAAAAAGGGTTTTTCTGAAGAGTGACAATCTTTAGAGATGACTAGGGAGTCATAATAAAAAGTTTGTTTACCTTTTCGATTCCCAACGGGCATCAATTTCCCTTGAGAGAGTTGCTGATCAACCTCAAGTTGTACTTCAACATCTATTGCCTACTCATTTACTTTTATTGTAGAATCAACATGTTGTACATAATCCGCATCTGCACAAATCTCAGCCCAAGACTTCTTCAGATTTTCAGGGAAAGTACATACCTTGGGCGAATCTGGTCGGTTTCCCAAAACATCAAATTTATATTCCTCTTCATGAGCGTCACCCTCCACCGCTTTCTCAACCTGATTAGCAACCGTGCTTAGCTCTGGATCACCCAAATTTTTTCCATCCCCATCAGAGGCAGATTTTTCATTCTTGAGATTGTTATTGACATTATGGCCACACAATGCACAAAAACTGCACACTAAAGAATGCCGACAAGAAGATAAATCATGACCAATAACAGGGCAGTCTTTGTAGAACTTAGGAATTTTAAAATAAAAAATCCTCAGCTCAATAATATCTACATCAGTAGCAAGCATAACTTTATCAACCAGAGTCGATCCCAGTTCAATCTCAACCATAAACCTAGCGAAGTGCCCAAAACAGGAAACTTTCGTCTCCTTATCAATTTTTATTGGTATACCAATGGATAATGAAATATCATATAATATTTTAGGATGCCAAAGTATCCAATTTAATCTATAAACTATAACCCAAACCAGAGTCGTAGTTCTATCAACTTCCAAAGGGTTTAATTTTTTATCCCATTCCCGCAAATGGATAATTCCAAGTTTGAGGGCAATGGAACCAAAGCCCCATGCTCGAACTTTTAATTCATTCATGGGGAAAAGCATATGGAAATATCCCCGACCAAGCGAGACACACTTCTATGTTGAGAATCCCCAAATTAGCGATATACGTTCCTTGAGATCATCAATTTTTATAGGTTGTGTCCCCTTAGGAAAGAAAAGGCGAGCAATTATTGAGAACTCACCCATTTTGAGCCTTTCAGAGACTGCTATAAGATCCCCTTTGATGTGCGCAGTATTCCCCTTTCTTCTAATGGAAGATTCAATCCCACCTTTAAGATGAACAAAGGAGCAAGCACGACCATCCTGTCTAACAGCCTCAGATCTCTATAAATCAGGTTCAATTGTACCTGCTCCAACAGCAAATCCAGCTGGAACTGGGATGGAAATGCCATATGGGGTCTACTTTCCAGCAGCCACGCATTCCTTTGACCTGCAACCTCCCTCAATACCTCCCACGGTAGGCACCGAAGCAGTGTTCACCCATTCCATCGATGAGCTCACGCCGCCAGAGCCCAAAACCGCAGCCCCTGCCTTCTTCATCAAGATCCTGCATCCCTCCGCCACAAATCGAGACTTCATCGCAGCACCAGATGTCGCCGCCATCACATCGTTCGAACCATCAGTATCCACTGGGACATCGCCGAAAACTCCCGGCATCACCACCAAAGCAGAAACTCGTACTCCATTTGAAACAGAGGATCGATGTGAGTCAAACCCCCCAAGAGGAAATAGATCCGTAGTAGGAAAAATCATCATGATCTCCAAAACCCTAGTCGCCGCAGTTTGTAGAGAGAGAGAGTCTCACCTCTCTCCATTCACCCACACTCTTCCAAAGTGTTACATACCACTTTAAAGAATTTTAAATAATAAGCTTTATGAAGGAATAAAATTAAATTAAAGTTTTAAATAAAATTAAGATAAAATTATTAATAATAAAATATTTCAAAATGGGAAGTAGATACACCACAAAAAAGAAGTTGGGAATATGATATTTATCTCACAGATGTAAAAATTGATCTGAAAATCACTTATATTGAGTTTGAGTTGTATCGTGTGTCTTTTTATTACCAAATAATTAACTTATGTTAAGTATTTAATTTATTCAGAATATTTTTTTAATGTTTATAATTACTTTTATTTCACTTATTACAATGTTTTTTATAATTACTTAAACAATTATGTTTACGTTGGGTGTTTTGACCCAATTCAATTTATGTGTCAAAAACAACTTTGGTAGGTAAACCATGGTTAAAGGTTTGACTGTATAAAATCTCTAGAAAAATAATCATGAAATAATTATAATATTTATACATAAATTTTAATTTAATGACCAATCATTAAATATGATTATGAAAAATGAACCAACTTTGAAATCCTAGATTTGGTAGTTCGTACGTACACATAAGTAACGTTCCCATTTTACAATGATTTTCGTGGAAAGATGGTAAGTAACTTAAATATTTATAGAATTATAATTATATCAAAAATTAAATATTATTTAATAATGTATACTTATATATATAATTCTGTAAATTTAAAGGAATGACATCATTTTGAGAAGGCAATGGTCCACACGTAGTCGAACAATGTTATCACTTTCTAAGTGTGTGAAAGGGTAATAAAAAATGATAGATTATATTTACAAAACGGTAATTATTTCAATAATAATATATATATATATATATATATATATATATTATGTTGCATATTTTTAATTAAAACCATCTTTTATACGTTTCATGTATAGTGTGAACGAATCATATCGCTTTGAGGGGGCGATAGTCCACACTTCCACAAACGATGTTATCATTTTTACAAAAAATAGAAAGGATAAAAATATGTGTTTTAATAGAATTGTAGAAGCTTAATGAAATAATGAATATCATATAGAAAAATATATTCCATCATAATTTCCACTATTATTGTTGGTAAAGAAAAAATGAACTATCATTATTTTGTGAGGCTATAGTTCACCGTACAGGTAAACAGTATGTTTGTTACCCATTAAGTAGAAGTGCGTGTAAGTGTAGGTGAAAAAATTAACATAAAATAATTATAATATATTTATTATACTGTTTTTTTAATAAAATAATGTAATAATAATATTTTAGGGGATGGATAATGAAAATAAAACTAAAGATCTTAATGAAAGATGTTTCCTCTTAATCGGGTAACTCCTTTTGGTTTGAACCAAAGGGATTCATTGGATTACTTTCTCCCCAAGGTGAGGATTATAGGATGATAGGATGGATGTTAAAGAGATATTTGGGAATAATTTGGTTGATCCAAAGTGTCTTTAGAGGTGTGAGGAAGTGATAGGGGTGGAGGCCTTTTATAAGGGAGGAAAATGACTCACTTGGCATTTTTAAAAACAAGTTAGGTGTACCTACATGTTAAACTAAAAACGTCATAAAAAACAAAAAAACAGAATAATTAAAGTTTAATTTCTGAATTATGGTTATAAAATGGGTTTTGGATGAGTGTATACGTCATTTGGGCGCTTAAGTTAAAGGTTTAGTCCTTTGTTATGCTTAATTTTTCTTTAATAATTGTAGTTAATTTTTAATTACTTTCACTAATATTTTTGGTCAAAAACTTAGTTGAACTTATTATAAATTATAATTTATGATTATTAAAAATATAGAATTAATTTTTCAAAATTCAAATAATAAAAGTGGAAAAAATTATTTTAAATTTAATCCCGCATGCGGGATGACAATGCAGGGTTTAAAGTAAAAATGTCCAAATATTTACTAATATTTTTACCCAATTTCAAAGTGAAATTTGTTAAAATGACCTAAAGTTTATTAAATTATAAAAATATGATATAATTAAACTTTTAAACCAATTGAAATTATAATTTAACCTTATAAATAAATTAGATGAATAAGCAATTTTGAATTAAAATTCATTATTTTTCACTATTTATTAAAAATAGAAACTTCACAAAAAATACAAAAGGTTTACTATAACCTAATTTTTATGTTTATATTTCAAATATTAAGTTTATTTTGACATATTTAACCTATAAAAGTTCCAAAAATAAGATTTAAAATAGGTTATCCATTAAAAGGCGGTAAACGCGCCTTACTAAAAGTATAGGTTTTATGTGCAATATTGGGTTTTTTCTTATCTCACACCTATCAAATATATTGGATGAATATAAAAAATTATTGAATATATAATATATATATATCTTACATTAATATCACTCTCTAATTGTAATTAATTAAATTTCATCAGATAAAATAGCTTAGTGAGCATAAAAATAGTTTTTTATACAAATATTCTATTTATATTCGATCGGTTCATATATGAATTTATAATTAATTTGTAATCAGTGAATTTGTTTTATATCTATGTAAACCATAAATTTTTATAATATTAGTCAATTATATTCATAACCACTAATATAATGGGTAGGTTAATTCCTATCATATTAAATAATAATATTTTATTAATATATTGTTGTTCGGTAAAACTCGGTCTTGCATGTAATGCTAGCCATTAAAGAAACTCGTTATTGCATATGCCTCATTCTAAATCAGTATCAAGTGCATTTTAATCTATAAATTATATAGAATTTATTTAAAATAGTAAACATATTATGAATTATTGGGATATTATATTATCTTACAAGATCGACGTTAGGAGTCATACACGCTATCGAATACAATGTTCCGACCTTGGATTTATAGAGTGTTAAAAATACTATCAATAAATAAATTAAACAAAAATGTGATATAATAATACATAAATAAAAGGAAATAAATAAGTCAAAATGAATGAAAAAACATAATTCATAAATAAAATGAAAAATATAATACATAAATAAAACATATTACAAAGTAATACAACATACCCAATGTGTTTGATCTATTTTAAGTATGTGATGAACTATAAATCATTACGGTCACATTTAATTTTGGATTCAGGTGCGATAAATTATTACATTTCACAATTGGATAACTAATCATTATCATAAATTATCATGAAAATCCAAACATAAGTATTTGGTTTTGACTATGTGAATCTTATTTTAAACTAAAATACTAGTTTTAAAATTGAAAACATGCACTAACAATTATACTAATCATGCAACATGTCATGTTGATGTGAGATTAACTCCTATATGTAAAAAATTAATAAATAACATTTTATTAAAGTGACATGATAATCCAACCATGTTTTCTCATTTTTCGGATTTTGATGCTTGTTTTGAACTAAAAAATCACTATAAAATGAAAACAAAAAATTTCAGTCATACCAACCACAACATGTGTTGAATTTATATTTTTAAGATTGTTTGTATTTTATAAGAGTATTTTTTAATTTTTCAATATTATTTTTATTTTTAAGTGTATTATTTTGATTTCAAAATAGTTATTACATATATTATTAGTGTTATTAATTATTTCATAAGATTCATTCTTTCCTTCACAAGAGTTATTTCCTTTACTAAATTTTGAAACATTAAAGAATTTTTTGAAAATTTAAGAGTATATTGCAGGATATGGAAGATTCATTTCCTTTGATGTAGAATTGACATGTACATTTCCCTTGAATGCCATTACAAAATGGTTAAAAGTTTTTATGTTTTCATATACATACTCTGTGTTACTCTTAGACTTTATTTAAGATTTATTCCTTAGTAAAAATTATAATTTTCCCAAAAATTATTTAAAACATGTCATGAGAATGAAATAGATATTTTTAATTAAAAACCATATAAATTTAATATATAATTAAAAATAAATAAATATTTTTCCCCAACATGATATGTGACATATTTTTATTAAATTTTAATGTCATGATGCAATGAAAATCAACACACCTGGTTTAATTTAAATTTAGGGGGTTGACTAAGTTTTTAAAGATAAATTACTAGAAGAATCGCCATACGGTACTGGTTCAGTTATCTTATAATTTAAAAAGTACCTCCCTCTTTGATCCTTCATGTTTTCTCAAACTGAGATAACCTGAGAGTTATTCTTAGAGAACAAAGAGTTCCCTTCAACCAGTCTCAACCCATGAATTCTAGAGATCACATACAGTGATCCAGGAAGAAGTTCCCTCAAGATTTTCTTGTTATTTGAGCCTTTCTCATTCCTTCCTACTCACATGTACTGGTTTTCATGGCTTAACATCTAGGTATGGGATTTAATAACTCTCTTCTATAATTTTTTAATTTTTGAATTATCATGCCACATATTCAACTGATTAAATGGTATGAATCAACCTAAGAGATATAGAAACCAGAATTATATTGAAGGGGGGAGTAGTATCAAAAAAACATTATATAGTCTTATCATTTAAGGTATTAAATTTATATTGATATTATTTTTGTTTGATTTATTTTTTGTTGTTATTTATGAAATTTCCTTGTGATTGAATGTAACAATAACCTCTCATATATGGTTATTAATTTGAAGAAGGTAACAAATGGGTTATTTGGATCATCTAGAAAGTGCGATGATACTCATGATGGTCATAAGTAAATTTACAGAAAAAGTGAATAAAAATTTGGTTAATTAATTTTTTTAGTTTTATGTGGTGCTATAGAGGTTTTTTTTCTATGGATGAAATGATTTTTTATAAGATAATGTGATTGTTGTTGTGGAGATGATGGTAATTCTAGTTTTGAGGAAATTGGCGCATCTATTTTCATGGATTTTATAGTAGTGGATATGGAGGATTTTCATGTGTTGTGGGGTTATTTTTATAGATACTTGGTGCTATAGAACATGATAGTGTATAATTAAAAATGGTTGATAAATAGATTGTTAGTAAACTATAATTAAATAAGTGGAAACTATTAATGAACCACTATGATATAAATGGAAATGTAAAAGGTGGAAGAATGTGGGTGTTGGATTATGAATGGTTTATCAATAAATATGGTTTCTAAATGACATAATGAATATAATATTTTAGGTGTACTATAACTTTATAAATAGTAAAATATTATGTTTAAAATGGATTTCATGTTTGATGTTTTAACTTTTTTGTGAAATATAAAGGATTAGTTTATGTTTTATAGGTGGTGGTAGTGGTCAGTAGATAGTTTAAAAGATTGGGTAATGGTTATAGAATAAATTAGTATTTTTTGATAAAACCAAACATGTTGGGATTGAATGTTATTTTATGATACGACATATTTTATTGTGATTTTATATTTTACTTACCTAAGTCAGATACCCTTACTGATTTTCAAATGTTTTCGGTTCTGGGTGTCTTACCCAAACATCTAGGTTGAAGAGGGAGTGAATGGTTCACTATTCCTTATTTCCCACTCTCTCTTCCAGTCATGGAATGGTTGCGATATATGGAGATTATTATTAATGAGTTGTGATGGCATAAAGTCAAATTTTTTATGGGTGTGATTATGATGGGATGATGATGTGGTATATAGTAGGGGTCATGCATAATGGTAGGAGGGAATGAGGTTGATCTCATTCATGTCAAAAATACCCAAATATGACTGAAAAGTGATTTGTGGTTGAGATATAGATATTTTATATGTGTATGTGGATATTATTTTATGTGAGTATGATGTGTTTATGTGATATATAGATGCGCGGATATGGCTTTGATGTTACGAAAGATATGGAAGTACTAGGACACTTTATTTGGGGAATGACATTGAAAAACAATGGGGAAGTGTTGTGGGGTAATCTTTACTCTATAATATTATATTTTATTTTATTTTACTTGGATAATATAATTGGTGATTGAAACTTGATGGGTGTGGGTTAGATGACCTATTATGGGTGTGTGCTGGTTTTTATTTTTATTCAATGAGTAAATAACATGTTTCTTCTATATTATAATGAGATGTATTGAGGTGGATCCTAATAAGTATACATGTATTATCGACCCTAAATATATAAATCCATTTTAAATTTTTTTAAGAGATATTTGGAGGTTGATATAGTAATTAACAACAGAGATCTTAAGGAATTTTTTTTCAAATATTCTGCCACAAGAGTTTGATTTTAGCATTTCATTTTTCCTTGGATATTCGAATTTGTATGAAATTTACCATGAATTATGGGATATTTGTTATTAATTTATATCATGGTATTTATTGGTGGTTTCCTTATTATGTTCTTGGGAGTTATGAGGCAAACTCCTCCCATTTTTGTGATTTATATATTTGGTGCTAATCAACAATCCATTACCTATTCAAAGTGGGATTCATGGGTCACTCTCACCTTCACTGTAGCCCCAGGTGGGATTTCTAATGGGAAAAAGTCATTAAAAAGTGGATTCAGGGATATCTATGAGATATAATAGGGATATTATAGTTAGTCACAAGTTTATATTTCATGGGATAGGTATGGAAACATAGTTATTCAAACCTAGGATGTAATGTATCAAGGGATGATAGATATGGGATATGAAATTATCCCCCCTAGTATCTAATGAATAGACCATAAGGTGACCAAATATGCTAGTCAAGATAATTCCAATTGTGGGGTAGATACCTAAGAGTGGTGCATGCATCATAATTGTTTCTACATGTGCCAAAATTAGGGAAATTTTAGAAATTAAAATAAATATGTATTAAATGAACCTTAATGAATTATATACTAATAGTATTATAGGATTCTATTATTGCTTTAAAATATATCTCCCAGTTATTTTACTTGTGTGGTTAAAGTTAGAGATGTCAAATAACATGATCTGATTAATCGTTGTATGGTTAACTGTGCTGAAGAGTGAGTTATAACATCATATATTGATGAAGTATGATAGGAATGTCTTTAATTAAGAGATGAAGCACTAGATGGGGGATTTCGATATGTATTTTGGTTTGATTCATACCAAGGTAGAGTATTAGGTACCATTTTCAACTATCCAAATATAATGAGTAGTATTCTAGTTTTGGATTTTGTGTCTTGGATATTGAAAGGAGGTAGATGTTTGATTAAATGATTTTTTGGGGAAATTTTGGGTGGATTTATTATCATTGATGATGAGTGCATCTAAGAATCACTATTTTATCTCCCTGTATAAGAGAATATTGAGAGTGTAGAATCTTGGGATTCCCTTCAAGGAATTTTTTGGCTTCTCCCCAGAAATTTCTTATTACAAATAATCCAAGTCACAACAACTTGAGGAGGAATTATTACCAAATATTCCACATTTTTTCACCCCATTTACATTTCCTACATATTTTAAGTTTTAGAATAATGAAAAGTTGATAGAGTGGATAAACTCCTAGTAAGGACTTTCCTTGAAGGGGATTCATCAAATATTCCCAAGGGTTAGAGATTAAAGTGAAGTATATTGGATTTTAGAGTAGTGAAGGCTTTGACTAGTGGGAAGTTTGACTCATCCCTCCCCTTCTCATTTCCCTGGAGTTAGAAGTTTTAATTCATCCAATAGGAGCTCTACACTACTGATATTAATTTGGGGAAGCCATGGACTTTGGTAATATCAATTTTTGGAAATTATTGGGGAATATAATAGTATAGGTGGTTATATTCTTTATCATTGTAAGTAACAGTTGCATTTTAGGCTGTATTGGTAGCTAAGATAGTAGGAATATGTTCTACTAAGAGGAAATGGGACTATTAGAGGCTAGCCACATGATATTCCCTACCATAAGGGATAGAGGGATGAGCCTGGAATTGGAAGTGGGAATTATTAGGGATAGACAATTAGAGGAGTTAGACATGGATAGTTTCATGAAGTGTAGATGATAGCACTAAGAAATCCAGAGATTATTTAATGTACCCTTTTCTTATATTATACACGAACATTTTCCATGTTTGATTCTGGGGAATCATATTCTTTTAATTCTCCCAGATTGGTTTCTCCCTTATGACTCAAAGTGAAGAGGCTTCCAATTCCCCTTAATTTAACCACACTATTTGAAGGTAAGTTTGGTTTATTTTATATATGTTGAGGCTGTGAGATGATTATGGGGTTGCATCAGTCATTAGAAAATTCCTTTCTACTTTATATATAGCCATACAATATCATCTTTAGCATGGATTGGTTGTATTATATGTGTTTGATAATTGATTCTATTTAGAGGAGGGTTAGCTTCTATGACATAGAAGGCCAATGTGTTGTAATCATCAATGATAAAGACTATCAGATTGGACATAGACATTCAAATCCCTTTTTGTATCAGTTAGAGGAGTTTTAATTGGGTCTGATGGAGATGTAGGGAATAGAATTCCCTAGAGTTTTTAAAGAGGTCCCATATGTTTTCCCCAAATTGGTTGTGACGTTACCCACTCAATGTGATTTTGATTTCAGGATAGAGTTATATCCCGAAGTATCCCCTAATTTGATAGATATTTACAATATACCACCTTTTAAGATATGGGGGTTTAGGAATAAAAATAAAATTTTAATGTATATGGGTTTCATCTGGCCCAGTGTATAGCCATGAGGTGCTCCAGTGTTTTTTAACAAGAAGAAGGATGGTAGTATGAATTTTTTTATAAACCACTAGTAGTTTAATCAGGTTAATATAAAGAACCATTATCCCCTTATAAGGATAGATGATTTTTTGACCTATTAAATGGATCTAGGTGATTATAAATGATTGATTTTATGTCTAGGTATCATTATATGAGGGTGAAAAAGTAGGATATCATGAAGAATGATTTCAGGTGTGGTTATAGGAACTTCAAGTTAATAGTTTTGTTGATCAGTGTCATGAACACCCCAATTATGTTCATAGGTCTCATGGAATTCTTGTTTTGTGAATTTATAGATCAGGTCATTGTAATGTTCATCAATTAAATACTCATATACGTGAAGATAGGGTCAAATCATGTTAAGAATATTAGAGATTTCATACATGTCCTTTGATTCCATCATCTTTATGGAATGTTTTCTAAGTGTAGGTTTCCTCATGTGTTAGGTTTATTTCCTTGGTCATATAGTGTCCTATTATGGAGTGGTGCAATACCCCAACCCAAAGTTTACTGAACAACACCTGATTAGAGATGGTATAAGAACTCATATGTGACTTCTCATACACAATAGGTCATATACTAGTGGTGAAGGTCTGAGGTTACTATGGAGAGACCATACCCTTATTAATCACATCCATACACCATAAAATTAAATAAAATATAATGACCAATAATATCACAAAATAAGATAAATAAAAAATAATATAGTATCAAATTTCACCAATTTAATATGTATAAACTGACCAGGAGCCTATTTTGGTAATCCAAACTATATTATAAAAGGTGTAATATGATAAATAAATAAACATAGAGGAATCCTTCATATTAGATCTTAGTATCGTTACCAAATCCATGATCTACATCATATAATTCTATCAGAGGCCACTTTCTATTACTTGTATCAATAATCATGAAGTGTCTATATGCATTGAGATTCTAGTATAGGCTGTGAGTAATAAAACCCAAAAAAAAAACCCACCAATGCATCCTTAACATGAGTGCACAAGTATAACTGGTGTATTTTGGGATAAATGTAAATGAATAAGAAATAATTAACAGTCATATATCTACAAATAATGTGCAAACTAATCCACCACAGGCCCTAGACACACCATCTACAGCTCTATATAGGAAGGATTCTCTAAAAAATTCTTGATCATAACTATACATGAGTTTAATGAGTATCTCTAAGAATTTTCAAGGTTGATAAGGAAGGTCAGACCAAGTGGTCATCACACCCAGTCTTCTTCATGAGTCAATACACAGGATCATTGTATCCCATCTATACCTAAGTTAGGACCACATAACTATCAACCCCACTATTTCTACCTTGGTTATGGCATCAAGGTCATAATATCCCAATCCTACGTTCAGGTCCATCATCGTGACAATCACATGTCGTTTTCGCTCCCCCTCTAAGGGATAACCATACTATGGCATTCCACCTATTTTATATACAGATAGAAATACCACCAAAGGCATGATAATAACAAATAATATGGTAGTGCATATTTAGGTAGAACGTAACACATAATCATGAGAGATATAGGAAGAACAAAATCACATGCAATCAACCACAAACAAAGTATAACAAGATATATGAGTATACTGATGGGATCAAGAATCATATATGGGTATCATGGGATATACATGCACACATATGTGATCACAATCAAACATTTTCATTAAATATTTTCCAATTTAAGCATTATATAAAATTGAAAAGGTTATACAAGTGTCCTAAATGGAAGTAACTTCTTACCTCAAGCTCATTAATGATAATATCTGAGACCCATTGAGATCTAATAATTGAGGCATGCTCGTGCACCAACTAAATTGATCCCACACACCAAGGAACCCTAAAACCAATCTAAAATCAATCGCATCATGGTTCTGGAATAATATTAAAGGGAATTATAGGATAATGAGTTATGTTTATACCTACCAGGTATTTCTAATGATAATAGATCCAATATTGATTGAAGTAATTCCACTAACACTCTAGATTTTAAACTGTTCAAGAAATTATTAAAGAATTAATCATTATATAGAATTACAATCCATATATATAGCCAAAAAAAATTTTATATATGATTCACATCAAGGAAAAAAGGTCAAATCTAGATGAATTGTGAATAATGGTGGTTTTTGGATCAGATAGCATAATTCTCAATCACTAACACACTTGGATCTACCGGAATCGATCTTATAAGGCGATAAAATTTATGGGGGATCCTATAGAATATATAGATTCAAGAGAGATACAATTAAGAATAATAAATGGTCAAAATAGGTAATTAACGTCCATTGAAGTGGATTTTTATTTGATTAATTCAATTATACATGGTTTGGTTCAACGTTTTTCCAAACCATGCACTGACCATATGAGGAATCTACCTCTTTTATGAACATGCATAGATTGATAAACCTTTCCCCAACAATTTTTTTCCTCTATGCTATCCAATATAGGTTTTTGGGATGTTTTCACTATTTTCTCTAACCATGTGCTAACTATGTGCCACCCAATTTATATTTTCAAATAAGTTTCACATTTCTTGGAAAATCAATACAGCTTAAGAAAACTGTGAATCCATAAAAAGGCCTCAGAAACTCTCCTAAACCAAGAACAACACCCTGAAAATCAACCCTAATAAATCCATAGTTCAAAAAATCATGAATAAACGATAAAACTAACTAATAACACTCCTAAAAAATATTATGTTGTAAAAATATCCTCCTATAAAGATTTATCATCCTCAAGAAGCACATTTAGGCATATTTCTCGAATAGCATGGGCCACTAATACTAAATATCAGAATCTCACTCAGTAAATTCCTTTGGGATCCTTCCATTTTACTATAGGATCTAAATAAGTTTAATTTTATTCTCTCACAACACCTTCTCATTTTGGTCTACAATCTAAAATGGTATTTCCATGAACGATACATTAGGATTCATCTCAATAACAACATAATCAATTAAATGATTAAAATCAGGCATGTGCCTTAGGATATGAGACACATGAAACACATTATTCTTACCTTGTTAGTAAGGAGGATGATCTGAATGGTAATCCATAGACCTGATATTCCAGGAAATTTCGAATGGTCCCACAAATATTATTTCAAGATTTCCTTTATTATACAATCATTTATTCCCTAACTGATGAGTAAATAGTATGAAAACATTGTCATCAACAATAAACTCCAAGGGTCACCTCCTCTAGTCAACATACAATATCTGCCTAACCTGAGTAGTGGTTAATCAATTCTCGGTCAGCGATAGTCTTTTAGGGGTCTCATGTACCATACTCGACCCTATAATAGTTGAATCTCCAATTTCATACCAAAATAATAGTGAATGACATGGTCAGCCATAGAGAGCCTCAAAATTTAAAATATAATTAAAATCTTGGAAGCTATTATTTTATGAATATTTAACAAAGGATTGGTGATCAACACAATATCCAATAAAATCCAAGAAACATGCTCATAGAAAATCCTCCAATATCTATATCATTCTCTCTTATTGATCATCAATCAACAGATGATAGGTTGTACTCAGTTTCAGCTAAGTACCCAAAGCCCTTTACATACAAAACCAAAACTATAATGTAAAATGCATTCCTTTTTCAGATATAATTCACTATGGAACTCCATTTAGGAATATAATCCCTCATACATATAGCATTCCAAACTCAACAATGGAATGGGGCTCACGAATCTATAATAAATGATCAACTTTTTTCAGCTAATCAACTATCACCCAAAATAAATCAAAATTCCTCAGGGTCCTGGGTGACACCATCATGAGGTTCATTGTCATGTTTTACCACATATATATTGGAAACAATGATTTCTGAATAAAGCCACCAAGATTATTTTACCCATCTTTACACTCTAGCAGGTAAGGCATCATGAAAAAAATCAACAATGTCCCTCTTCAAACCAGGACACTGGAACTTACATTGGGTTTCATGCTACATCTTTATAAACCCTAGATGCACTACCCATTTTTAATCATGATATCCTATCACTATGTCCTCTCTCATGGAGGATAGAATCATAATCCTCCCATGAAATCAAATCATATATTCATCACCTACTAAACATCTTGGAACTAGTTATTTGTCCGCCAAATAATCACTCATCACCACACACTTGAGATATGACTCTTGGAAAGTCCTCACCTAGTCAGCTTATAAAGATATGAAGAAAAAAGGGTCACATGTCATGACTCTGTGATCCTTAAATGAATCCACAAGGCATTCCTCTAAAAAAACTAATTAAATTTCATTCCTCTGATAATGGCTTCTCACCAAACTCCTAAATATTTGGTGTTTTATTGCTAATAGCATATGCAACTATATAACATATTCTTAAAGTGTATCCCATGTCAAAGATGAATTTATATAGATACTCTACCTGATGAATCTTCCTAAAATTTATATCATACTATGATAATATATATTAAAGTCTCTTCTAGTTTGTGTATACAAATAACCTCTCACCTAAGAGATAATGTATCCAAAACAAGAAGGCATGGACCACATATTTCAACGTGACCCATAATACTCTTCTTAATCCCTCAATATCATTATATCCCCTATCCTAAAGTTTAAGGCATCACAATGTACTGCATATCTGATCCCAAGCTCTAGAAGAATCCAAACTAGTGTTATTGTGAATATCTTCTATAGCTCATGGAAAACCTCTTAAAACTGACCTGTACATTCAAACTTAAACCCTTTACTAGTAATCCTTATAATCAGTGCAGATGAGTAGGATAAGTCAATAATGAACTATCAATAGTATCCATCCAATATTAGGAAACTCCTGATCTTAAAAATATTCAAAGGGTGATCTGAAGACATCACTTCTTCGAACTTCTCTAGGTCCTCTAAAATATATGACATGGAGATCAAATGACCAAGAAAATGTACCTCTTAGATCTAGAATTTACACTTATAATTCTTGGAATAAATCTGATTCACTCATATTGTGATCAACATAGTCATAAAAGGTGTCTATCTTGTAATTCAGAATTCCATGAATATATAAATACAACATCAATAAATACCACAATAAAAGATTCAAGATATGGATGGAAGATATTATTCATGAGATAAATAAACACTATTAGGGAATTCAGCAAACTAAAAGGTATAATGAGTTCCTCACACAATCCATGTCTACTCTTGAACATTGTATTAGGGATATCTGTCTCTCTGACCCACAAATAGTGGTATCCTAAATGAAGATCAATCTTTAAAAACTATTGGGCTTCACATAACTGATCAAATAGAACATCAATATTGGGTAAAGGATACACATTTTTCATAGTTACCTGATTTAGTTTTAGGTATTTCCCACCGATCCATAGACTGGCATCCACCTTCTTGGAAAAAAATACGAGGGAACCCTGTGGAGATGTACTCAGTCTGATGAAACCCATCATCTCTAGGTCCTCTAGAACAATATTATGCTCTCTCAACTTATATGGAACCATTAAATAAATATAAGTTGAAATATTTGATGCTCTCTATATGATTTATATCTTGAAATCTACTTTACAAATGAGAGGAATGTCAGAGAAGTCATCTAGAAAAACATCATGGTAGATATTGAAAATAGAAGGAAAGTAAGAAGGTCATATATTAAATTCTACTATGAGAGATAAGACTACTACCTGATCTATGATGGCTCTAATCTAGATCAAATATGGTCCCACTCTATTGGTATCAAATATCACTCATAGATCATTAGAATCTTGTATCCCTTAAGTAAAATAAAGGTTACCCACCTCTAATTATAGTTTATGTGAGCTCGAAATATTTTCAGTCAGTCCATTCCAATGATCACATCAAAGCTAGTTATATCAAGGATTATGAAATCCCACATATTTCTATAACCAAAAAATACTATTGAACACTCTATACTTCTATATGGATAAAACAAATTCTTTCCCAATGGTGTGTAGAGAGAAAGAAACTCATAATATAACTTAATCGGTAATTTTAGATCAAAAAAATAGAGAAGATATACAACAATGGAATGAAAAAATATCAAAAATAGAAATACAAATAGATGAAGTGATCATGAGCATACCATGAACGGTCGATGGTCCCTCTCCACAGTTAACCATAACTTGGTCTATTACATACACTAAACATGCCTCAACTCCTAATACCTAACCTTAAGGTGCATGACTCTCCAGATTCAATTTCATTTGAAAAGTCTGGACCTGCTATTGAGGACCCCGGTTGGATCCCTAGGTCATGGGTCATACCGTTCATGCACCCATGTAGAATTATGTCCTCAAAGCTCTAGAAAAGAACTGTTGGAGGTCCCTCGTATTTCCACACCACTAACACATTCTCTAAGGTGTCGAAAACAACTCATGGTAATGTATGACCTTTACACAATTAAATAACTTACGAACTCATCTAGATGGATATGAAGATGTTATAATCTACACAAACTTCCTACTACTACCCTATTGTGCATCCTCGATCTTCCTTTTACTACAACCAAAAGACACACCCACTACAGTAGTAGGAAGTCACCTGCCTTTTTTATAAAGGATGTAATAAAACCATATCATAGATCCTCTTCCATGACCTTCTCAAAAGGCAAGTCATTATGAATAACCTTTGGGTATGTTTTTAGGTAGAAACTCTAAATCTACTATCTGATATCTAGATGAAGACTGAACTTGAATTTTCTTTCCATTTTTTTATTCTTTTTCATCCAAGATGGGAGAAAAATTAATTAGTTCAATGAAATGAGTGGGGTTCATACATACCATCATGTATGCCTACTAAAGATCCATTAAATACCAAGAAAAGTCCTACTTCAGCATGTTGGAAAAGAATTTTTTCAAAGAAAAAGATCTTGAAGGCCTCGTTGGAAAGACCCTTATGTATGCCAACTTGTCCCAGGAAACCCCACCATCTCCTAACAGGTTCTTGAAGAATAAATTATTATATATTGACATGTCGGTCCTATAGTGTCTTGATGTATTCAAATATTTACTCAATAATATATATCCATTCCTCGTCATCTTACAGAAACCTAGTACCCTAGAAAGATCACGGATTCTAGAGTAGTAAGTAACAGTCATATTTGACCAGGGTCCTTTATACCCATCTTACAGGGGTAGGTAAAATCTAAACAACTTTGGGATAGAGTGTTTCCAGTTCCAGAACCACCAGAGAAGGTGAAAAATAATGTTCAAGAACATCCTCCAACATATCTTATGGTGTAACTGGCATATTCACCCAAATAGGATAATTTTGTCTTGCTTCACTAGACAGACCACTCAAGTTTCTTTGAGGTGATTTTTTTTAAAAATTACAAACGATTCTTTTTAATTACAAGAAAAAATGGATTAAGAGAATAGTTTAATCATATTAAGTTACACCAAATGTATTTTATAGGAAGATATATCCTAGTAGATACCCCCACGTAAGGAATAACCCATCATAGTTATACCCAAGACTCAAGCCTCATCTTATGTGCCAGAATGTAAGTTACAATCAAATATATATAGAAAATAATGAAGATCAAGTTAAAATAATCTAATTCTAACATCAATACTTCATAAATGTAAAGAACACAAATATTTCATAAAAAATATATTAAAAATCAATGCATTTTATTTAAGAAATATCATGCGAAATGAAATAGGTATATAAATATATAACATGTGATCCTACATGCCTATTCATGACGCCTAAAGGCACTAAAATCCAATAAAATGTAATAATGGCAAACCTTATAATTAGGTTCATCATAAAATTTCAATAAGAAAAATAGATAACAAGAATCCCATCATCAGTAACTCAGAGTTCTATTACACATGATCTATCCAGGCACATGGAAACCCTCCTACCCTTGTTCCACACAGGCTATCTCTTTTATACCATAACCCCAAAAAAATATAGGAATCCTTAAGCCTTTGATACCATTTTTTAACACCCCAAACTAAATTTTCCCAAGAAACACCTGTTTAGAGACACTATAATATCTCATTCATGCCTCCCCACACACAGGATATTTTCAACTAGAGGTGATGTTATAAGGGTGTAGTGGAGATTCTATACCCTTGGTAATCAGATCTATACACCATAAACTTAAATAGAATATATCAACAAATAATATCATAGTATAAGTTAAGAAAAAATAATGTGGTAACAAATGTCACCCATGTCATCCATATAAATAAACCAACCTCCTAATGTAGAAATCCAAACCATATTAAAAAAGGTGTAAAAAACAAATAAATAAATACTATGGAATTCTCCAAAGTTCACCCTAATATCGCTACTACTTCCATTCTCCATAGAATAGCTATTTGTCATGGTCCCCTTTCCCTTACTTGGATCCTTAATCATGAAGTCTTCATGTGCATTGAGATTCTAATGTAGGGTATTTGTAATAAAAACTATTAGGACACCCCTAAAGAAAACTCAACATGTGTACACAAGTATGAAAATTGTATTATATGATAAAAATAAATGATAAATCAATAATTAACAATCATATATTGAGAAATCATGTACTGACCAAGCCACCATAGTCAATGGTCACACCTATTATAGATATATGATGGAAGGATGGTCTGAAATGAAGTCATGATCTTAGTTTTCCACTAGTCTAATGAGTGAATCAGAGCAGTTTTAAGGATAATGATAGAGTTTGGGCCGTATGGTCATTTCCCCCTTTCTCTATCATTGATCAATACATAAGACTATTATATCCTATCTATGCCTAGGGTCAGTCCAAATGGCCATTACACCCCACCATTTCTGCCTCAGGTTTGGCCTTAAGGCCATCATTCCCCTACCCTATGTTTGGGTCTATCATAATAATCATTACATGTCATGTGAACTCTCCCTCTAAGGGATAACCATACAATAATAATCCACATGTTCCAAGTACTAGTAGAAATACTTATAAATCCATCATAGTCACACATAATAAGGCAGAGCATATATAGGGAAATCATAAATCATCATCATGAGAGGTACTAAGTAAACACAATGAAATGTGATCAATATAAAACATGGTCTAACAAGATACATAAGGCTAATCATGGAATAGATCCTTATATATGGGTTTCACGGGCTACACATACACACACATGTAATTATAATCAAACATGGTCCTTCAATCAGTAACAACAAAAGAACCATATCAATGGAACAAGGTTATACAAGGTCCCTAAATGGTAAGAAACATCCTACCTCAATCAATTTGATGATAATATATGATACCCATAAAGGGACAGCACTCGAGCCATGCCTGTGCACCAACCTGATTGATCCCACACACCAAGGACCCCTATAACCGATCTCAAATCAAGTACATCAAGTTATAGAAAAATATTCAAGGGAATTATAGGAAAATAAAATATGTATATACCTAATGGGTTCATACAATGACACTATATCCAATATTGATCAAAGTAATTTCATCGACACTCAATATTTTTTACTATTCTAGCAACGATCCCTAAATTAATTACTAGATAGTATCAAAATCCATATATCTGTCCACAACATGTTGGATTTCTGATTCACTTCAAGGAAATAAGGGTTTATCTAGAATAAACATGATGAATGGAGGTTTTTATAATGCATGCATTATTTCTTGATCACCAAAAAACTTAGATCCACAAGAATCAAACTTATAAGGGGAGGTAATCACTTGGGGAATACTGGGGAGTATCAATATTTGATAGAAATATATTTAGTAAGAAGAAAGGATCAAAATTGGAAATTAATTCCCATTAAAGAGGATTTTTATATCATTAATTCATGTCTATGTTGTTTGGTTTCATAGTTTTTCAAACTATTCACCAACTATGTGAGGCTTCTACCTCTCCTAGGAACCCACACATTTTTTCCAAATGGTTTGTAAAATTGTGAACCAACCATTCTTTTATCCTATATACAAAGCCACAAAGTTTTTTTGGAATCTTATATAGTTTTCAATAACTACGTCTTAATCATGCACCACATGATATCCATTTCCAAACAATTCACATGGTTTCTTAGATAATCAGCATGGTTTGGAAAAACCATGCTCCAACCGTTCACCCATAAAAATACCTCATAAAATCACCAAAACCAACCAGAACACCCTGAAATTCATCCTCAACCAATTTATATCTAAAAACATTTAAAAAAGTTGATATTAACAAATAACTCACTTTAAAAATCTGATTCCATTACAAGTGGTAGTTGATCCATCAATGATCAAGGTAGTTTTTTCTTAGGGAAACACTAAGGAATCTTGTAGAGTTATATAGATTACTTAGTATAATGGGATATTATCTAAGGATTTTGTCCAAATTCTCTCGAATTACATCCCCATTGTCCACTATGACTAGGAATAATAGGGATTTCATATAGACTGATTAGTTTTAGATAGTTTTACACTGCCTGAAGGATGAATTGATCAGTACTATTATTCTTCATATACTCGAAAAGGGGTTATATTCTATGTATTTTGTAATAATTCTTGTATCAGTTTGGGCTGTATATTGATGTAGTAGAGGATAGTGATCTCATATGGTTCTAGGTAGTTACATCATTAAGAGAGTAACAATTCCACCCATGATCTCAAGTTAGTAGTAGTGGTGTTTTCTCAAAAGTAGTGGCAATATTACCTCATCAACAAGCACTTATTGATCTTAAAATATCACAAGAGATGAAGTTATATAATTTTTTAAGGGAGTTTGACTCTACATCAGTATAAGTGGTTATATTTATTATAGTAATATGGCTTCAAGATCTCATACAAGTTGGGGAAATGGAATGTGGTTATAGATGCACTATGTAGGAATTCATAAAGAGATATTTTTTAGAGTCTATATATGCTTGTAGGGTGACGTGTGATCTTACAGTGATGTATCATGATGTGGAATAGGCTTTGTGAGAAGGTTTTATATACCAGCTGGTAGTGTAATCATACTTGATATAGTAGGTGGATAAGTCTTTGTAGAGAGAATCAAAGGTATACATGATATGGGATTGTGTATTCCACAGTGATGCTTCATAGGGATGATTATAGGATATTTGGAATAAGATATTATTTTAGAGGATATTTTTTATTCCATTGGAGATGCATGAGGAGGTTCTTTTTGAGTTCCATATATCATACCTGTAACTGCATCTTGGTGTATCCAAAATGTATCATATCTTGAGTAGTCGATTCTAGTGGTTTGAGATGAAGTGGACAATATCAGAGTTTGTGTCATGGTGTTTTTTCTATCAATGGGTAAAGGAAGTGAATCATGTCCCTAGTGGTTTGTTATGTTCATTAGATGTTATTAAGTGGAATTGATAGGATATATTGATGTATTTAATCAAAAGGATTTTTTGGGATCAACGAGGATATGATGTTATCATGTTGATTGAGAATTGGTAGAAAAATTCATATAATTTCTTTATAATTTGGTATTTGAGTTTTGTGGATGTTCTAGAGAGGTGGTATATGAAGAAGATAGTGTATATTTATGGGGTAATAAAGTCTATAATCTATAATCAGGATCTCCATACTACCTCATTATTCTATGGAGGTTGGTAGTTTGCTTTTTTCTCTCGGATACACCTTATCACTACATTCCACCCATACGTAGATTATTAGGCATATCAGACCATTTAGACATTGAAGGATATGTTACGTGTCTTTATCTTGGATTTTTGTAGTTCCTGGGTGAATCACCTACCTTTGGATAAGTTCACTTATAATAATAGTTATCACTCATCTATTGGTATTGATCTATTCAAGTTTTTGTATGGGTATCCTTTCAAATATATGTTGATTTGGTATGAGGTTAGAGTGTCAGTAGTCATTGGACCAGATGTGATGTAGGGAATAAATGAGAATGTTTAAATTATTTGAGATTGGATGATAGTGGAGTAGTATCATTAAATGTTTTTGTGGATCATAGGAGGATAACTATAGATTTTATGGTTATAGATCATGTGTTCTTGAAGGTTTACACTCATCATGTATAGAAATATGTATGATTGAGAGATTAAGCTTTATCCCTATTTTATTATCAATTTTGAGGTTTTGGGAATCATTGGTGATGTGGCATGTCAATTAGAACTCCCTTCGTAGATGGAATGGATCCATTATATTTTTTATGTTTAGTATATTGATCTAAATATTCACAATATCTCCCATGTAAATGACTGGGTGGAGCTATATATAAAATATTATATGATATTAATGGAGAAACCAGTTTAGATCTTGGATCTTTGGAAGAAGTTGTTTTGTGGGAATGTTATTACTTTGGTTAACATATTAGGGAGTCATAATGGACTAGAGGAATATATATAGGAATATGAATCACAAATTCATGCTTATTATCCTAAATTTCTTATTGATTTATTTATTTTTTGATAATAAGTATGAAGTTACATGATCAATGAAATGAAATGTTATTTGATTATGATTTTGATTTAGTAGGATCTCTTTTTGAGAGGTATATCATAGGGTTTTGTTTATAAATATTCCCTATTATATTTTCTTCTCAATTTTGATTTTTATTCTTGAGGATTAGAACCAACTGAGAGGTATTTAATATAATGTCTTTGGATCTTCCAAACTCTCTCCTTTTTCTTTTTCTAATTTTTGGGGGATTACAGGGATATCTTCTTCTGATTTTAGAGGTTTTTTTGTATTATATAATTTAAATATGAGATTACAAAAGTAATTATATTTATGGGGTAAATTATATAATTTTGGGTTTTAGTTTATATTTTTAGCTATGTCGAGAATAACCCTAATTTTTTGATCTCCCTCTTAGAAATGATCCTTATCTTGAGAACTTTTATAGTTTTATGAACCTTTAGGATTCATATAAATATATTTATGAGTCTTATTAGATTTATCAAGAGTAATAACATAATTTTTAAAATTATTTATTTATTTTAGAGTTATTCCATTCTTTATAAGAGTCATTTCCTTTGCCAAATTTTGAAACATAAGAGTCATTGATAAAAAAATAATATTAGATTTTCGGATGTGCAAGAGACATTACCTCTTCCATAGAACTATAAATTATATTTCCCTTGAAGAACCTTATGAAATGGTTATAACTTTTCCATATTTTAACAAACCTGCATTGGGTTACTCTTACGCTTTACATAAGATAAATACCTTAGTAAAAATATAGTTTTACCTATAATAAACTAAAACAAATTTGAGAATAAAATAATAATTTTTAATAAAAAAATGATGTAATTTATCTTATTATTTAAAATAAATAAATCCTTCACCCCTCTATGATATGTACCATTATTATAAGAAATTTAAATGTAATGTTGTGATAAAAATCAACATGCCTAATTTGATGGGAATGATGTGGGTTGAAAGAGTTTTTAAAGAGAAATACCTATAATAAATTTCACATGATTCTGGTTCTGTTATCTTAAAATGTATGAAGTCCATCCCCTTTTATCCTTATTTTTTCTATGAATTTGGATGACCCAATATTAATTATTTGAGAATAAAGAGTTCCCTTTTACCAGTATCAACCCACTATTCTAAAAGATCACATGAAATTATCCAATTAGGAGTTCCCTCATGATATTTTAGTCTTGCGATCCTTTCTCTTTTTATTCTACTTATGTGCAGCGAGTTGTCAAAGCTTCACACCCAGGTATGGGATTTGAGAAATCTATTCTCTATGTTGTGTGAATTGTGGAATTTTCATACTATGGATTCCATTGGGTAAATGGTATAAATCAACCTATGAAATATAATAACCATAATGATAAAATTTAAGGGGGTAAGATTATTACAAGAGCTTTATCAAGTCTTATTATTTCAAGTACTAAATGGATATTGAAATGGACTCCATGTGATTTATTTATTACTATGATTTATAAACCTGTTGTTGTGATTAAATTATATAATCACCTATCATAAATGGTTAATAATATGAAGATAGTAATTAATGGTATGTTTTCATAATATAGAAATTGTGATTATGTTCATTCTATCCATAAATAAAATTACAAGGAAAGTTATGAAGAAAATGGGTTTTTAATGTGATTTTTTTAATTTATATAGTTATTTAGAGGTTTGTGTTATTTTTCTATGAATTAAATAATATTTTCTTAAGGTTATGTGACTGTTGTTATGGTGGTGATAGAAAGGTTGGTTTTGTGGAAAGGGATTTATTTTTTTTGGAAATTGGGGTGATTGTTGGCATGGGTTACATGTATGTGATTGCATTGGATTGTTAAACATTTTAAGGTGTTATTTTTAGATGATATGTGGTATGGAAAATGATAGTATATGATGGAAAATGAATAGTAAAAATATGTATAGTTGGTTGCGGTTTAATAAGTGTCAACTATTAAAGAACACTATATCATTAAATACAAATGTAGAAGTTTGAAAGAATGTGGGTTTTTTCTTATGAATGGGTTTTCAATAAATATGTTCTATAGATGGAATAATGAATATAATTTGGTTATTAGATAGAAATTATAAAAAAAATTAAATATTAGGTTTAATAAAAGGGAGTTCATGGTTGATTTCATGATGGGTTTTTGTGAAATTCAGGGGTTGGATGACATTTTAGTGGTAGTAGAAATGGATATTGTAATATTATGAAGATCTGGTGATGGTTATGGGTTATAGTATAGTTTCTTGATAAAACACTTCAAGTTGGGATTGTGTGTGAGTATATTATATGATGTATTTTCTTTTTATTTTATAAAAATCGTGCCTAATTTGAATCCCCTTACTAATTCTTAAATGATTTGGGTTCTGGTTGACTTCCCCAAAAATCTAGATTAGTGAGAGAATGAATGGTTGACTAGTCCCTCTTTCCTATTGTCTCTTTCAATCGTGGAATATATGTGATGGAGATAGGTTATTATGCAATTATATATGATTGATATAACTAAAAAATGTAATTTATGTGATGATTATGGGATGATAATGTAGTATATAGTGGGGGTTGTGCATGGTAGTAGGGGATGATATTTATGTTTTTTATTTTCATGATACCCTACTATAATGCAAAGGTGATGTGTGGTTGATATGTGGATAAGAAATATTTGGATATGTATATATGTTTATATGATTAGGACGTGGTTATGTGATATACAGGTGTATGGGTTTGGTTATGATGGTATGGAATGGATGGGAGTGATATGAAATTTTTCATTAGGGTGTGTGATAGCAATAGCCCAGTGTGGAAGTGGTCTTAGGTACCCTTTTGTATATATTCCTCATTATTGTTTTATTATACTTTGATATAATATTTGGTTAGTGATCCATGATGAGGGCCGGATAGTTGACCTGGAATAGGTGCATGTTGGTTTTGTCATTTATTCACTAATGCACTGGTATGCTTCTTCCACATTTTCATGAGAAGTCTTTAGAAGAATTATATTGAGAATATATGTATGGTTACCCGTATATATAAATTTATTTTATAGTTTTCCAAGAGGGATTTGGGGATCAAGATTAGAATTACTAGTGTAAGACCCCATCTTTTACTTAGGTACTTCCTCCCTTTAAGTTTTTGTTAAACCATTTTAAATTCTATAAATAAGACTTGTTTCTAGTATAAAATTATGTTTTGGAGGTCCTCGGGTGCTCTAAGGAGGAAAAATTGAAAAGGGTAGTAGTGGCATATAGAATACGAGATAAAATAGTTCCTTAGATTAATCAATGGACTGGGAAGTACCTTGATAAATCTACATGAGTCCCACCATCTAGCATGTGGAAACCTGGAATAATGGGTTTCTTATAGGAAACCCACTATAAAAATGGTGGTAATCACTAACCAATAAGTGGGTTTCCCATAGGTGCAGGAAGACTTCCTAGCTCTACCAATAAGCTGGTGTCACTATTATGGGCATGGAATACAAGGGTAATAATCTTATTTCTACCCCCAAAACCACCCCCAATAAATTCATTAATCCACATCCTTAGATGAAAATTCTAGATTAGTGTTTTTTAAAGGTTCTTTAGGGATTCATTGTCTTATATAATTCATTCTCTTGGTTCCTTGATCCTTGGTTCAATCTAAACATCTTAAATTGTCAAGTTTTTTTTGGAATTGGTGAATTCCAATTGTTTTCTTCCTAGATATTCTTCTTTTATCCCTAATCAGATGAGGATGTCATTATCTATAGGAAATATGGGTGTTGAATGTTAATGTATATGTTTAGTATTGGAACCCTCATTCTTTATTTTGGTGTAAGTGGTATGAAACATCTCCTTATGGAATGATTTGGTTTTATAGTATGTACAATGTGTAAGATCATTTTGTAACATCATGCATGCATACCCTCTTAATTGTAATCCTCTAGAATTTCCTGAAATATCATGCATATACCTCCAATTGATCCCATTAGGTTCATAGGAAAATTATACCTAGACTTGTGGCCACCCAAGAGGTGCACCAACCCTTGACCTTGGGTTCAAACATGTAACTTATGAACCTATAATCCTATAACTAAATTGGGGGATTGGTATATGTAACGTATTAAAACATAGATGATAATTTACGTGAATCACTTAGCTAGTAATTTAAAAATTTGTATGGGTTTATAAAATAGAATAATGACATAATAACATGTAGAATGGTAATTGGGATTATTTCGTGTGTGAATCATATTTGTCTTAATTATTATGTGAATTGGAATATTGGTATGAAATAGGTAATTGGTAATTGAGCATAATTGACCTATAACGGTGTAACATGGAATGTGTTTAGAACTTGAAATAATGGAATAAATGGCATGATAATTGGTAATTGGTAGGAATTAACTAATATGGAATATGTAAACATGTTTCGAATGTTTTGTGATTTTGTATGCATTGGATCTTGTTTTGTTGACTTTTGAAATGTAAAATTGTCCCTATAATGGGAATTCACATTGGATCTGATGTCCGATGAGAATGTAAGTGTCCCTGACATGGTAATTCACTCTAGGTCCACTTATACATGAAATATGTAACACTCTATTGACATGATAATGTGCCAAGGGAACATGAAAGAAGCACGGACATGGGAATTTGTATAGAGTCCATTAAATCATGGAATTAGAAATTCACCCATAACATGGTAATCTTCCATGGGTTGTCTATGAATATATTATCGGTCTTTATCATGGAAATCTACCTATAATCAGTGGTGGGAATAGATAGAGACATCCAACATTATACTAAAGTAGGTTTGGATGACTCTAGGTGTCAAACTAGATATTGAGGTTCAATAGGTTTATTTTGATACTCTACATCTAATTTATGCATTAATGACAATGTATATCATTTTATTTCATGAACTATTACTCGGACTATGTTTTTATAGACATTATTGGTTGTGGACTTTTGAGTTTTACTAAAACCCTATTTTGTTCACCATTTTTTACCTAAGAAGACTTCATGGTTGTTTGTTTGGACATAGGTAAGAGGCCCTATGATTGATTTTTTATGAGATTGATGGGACTAGATATTTGATATGATATCAAGCATTTAGGTTTTGGAATGATATGGGAATATTTATTTTTGTAGCCTTTCTTTCATTGGTTGATTTTATAACTTTTAGTTCGACATTCAATATGATATAGAATGGTTTGATTATATTGGTTTGGTTTTTATTTTCATTTTATCTACTGAAGTTTATTTATATTGATTTATTATTGTGTTTTTTTCTATGTTTATTATCTTATAATTAATGGAATAGTCTCCCCACTATACTTATCAGGCCCTTATTTTAGTCGGCAGCCTATGGCATATAGGTAGGTGCACTTTAGGTCTTGTAGAGACCTATATCAATCTTATTAGGAAGAACCAGTCCGAGGAAGATAAAAAGTGATATCAAAGGGGATATTTTTTTATTTACTATTTGGTCAAGGTATAAAATGGAATAGGATATGTCAAAGCTGGGTAATGAGCTCATGCATGGGAGTAGTCAACCCATGTGTGGATGAAAACCCAAGTTACCAGGGATGGGATTGTTGTTATTTTGGTATTCTTATTATAGTTGTGATGTTATTTCACATTGTGTGATGAAGTTTTTGTGTAATGTTACTATTTTATGAGATTTTATTCAAGGTTATGTATGGTATAAGGTTCTTATGCATGAATCATAGTATGTACATAGTAAATTATGTTATCATTCATGTTTGATTCTAGGGATTCATTTATTGAAAAAGAAATTTTTTGACATGACTGGAAAAAATATGTTGAAATATGATTATTTCAATTGTTAATCTGAGAAATAAAGTTATCATGTATATATGTTTATCAGTTGTCTATTTTTCCTTCTAAGTTTATCTTGTGTTGAATCCATTAATCTAAGGAGTGTGTGGACCATTATAGATAAATTCCTATTCATCATCCTCTAATTGAACATTAGGAGAGTGGTAATGAGAACACACCTCCTATGGAGGAAAAAAGAATTCATATTGTACCAAGGAATTCATTGTAAGATCAACACTATGATAGTTTCCAATAATTCATATGATCCTCTAAAAGGGAGACTAATCACATCATTCCTTTGATTTTTGATCCGAAGAGGGATTCTTAGTTGCATCACCCACCCACGTTTGTTGGATAGGGATGAAATCAGGCATCATAGTTTTGGATAGATTCAATCTAGATGATCTTTAGTCACATAGATACACCAATGGAGAGGTGGGTACATCTTTCTTCTTATATTCTATGAGGACCAGTAATGTGTTTTTGTGTCATTGTAGTTTAAGAAGTACATTAGGAGGAGCTAACCTAGAAAGGATTCAAGGATAAATTTCTAAATCACTTCTATCAATAGATGTTGTGGGTGATAGGAATCATGAGTTCATGAACCTAATGAAATAGATCATGTTAGTAATGAAATACATTGGATGATTTATGAACCTATGGTAGTTTTCTACTTTATTGGTAGGAGATATGGTAACTAGGGTGAAGTGATTCCAATATGGTCTCCAATACAAGATCAAGTCATTAGTTAATGTATTACATTTGAATAAATTCTTCCATATGATAATTAGGGCCCTCAACACCTGAGGGAACCTAAAGAAGACCCCAAGAGGTGGGAATGTAGTTTCATTGGGACTATCAGGGAGTTCCACTTCTGGAAGAAAGAAATGATTCTATGAGAATTTTCACCGTGGCAGCAGTGGGATGTGCAACCAGTAAAGTGGATAGCCATCTCAAGACCATAGCTAGGCATTGTGCATTCATGGTGGAAAGGCTGGCCACAAGTTCTTACAGTGTAATTTCTCTATATTGGAGTAATGTTATTATAGTAATATGGGCCACCATAAGATTTATATAATAGCACTCATAATTCTAGTGGTGGAATAAGATGATTTTAGACATCGTAGTATTGAAGGGAATTGGCTACCCATCGTCATATTGGAAACTATATTTCCACAAAATGCTCTGGTTAGGGTAGGGGTCATGGAACCCCGAAATAGAAGTGGTAGTTTTAGAATGAACAAGCATACCTGTGGATTCAGGATGGTGACCAAGGAAGAGGGGAAAGTCATTTTTATGTTGTGTTGTCTACTCCAACAAATATGGGTGGTGGACCTTCCACTATCACAGGTACAATTCTTATTTCATCTAACCTTGTATACATTTTTTTGATAGATGATCATTTCATTCCTTTAAATCTGCTCAATTTTATAACATATTGGGTATTATTGTGGAAATATTAGATGGTTTTATGAACATAAATGCACTGTTAGGGGTGAAATCAAAGGGTATCCGGTGATTTAAGAAGCCATCTCTTGAAATTGGTGTTTATCGTTTCCAATGGTAGTCATTTATTATAGAAATGGAAGTGTCCAATTTGATTCTGGGTATGGATTGGCTTATTCTTCACCAATATCATGTCAACTAATATCAGAGGAGAGTGGCCTTTAAATCACGTGAATGGAGAATCTATATCTATCATGGGGAATGAGATCTTTAGGCTAGTCATATATAACCAATTTAGCATAGATTATATTTCCTCATGGTCCTGCTAGTAAGTTTATTCTAATGATAGAGAGTCACAGTAGAGTACCTTTCCTCTAGTGTTATACCACCTACAAGATGTCTTTCATGAAGAGTTCTTTATCTTACCCCCTGATCAGGAGATCGAGTTCTCTATCAAGTTGGTGCTAAGATTCAAACTTGTTTCTATCCCACCATATATTTTGGAACCAACATAGATTAAAGTGTTGAAAGTGATGTTGAAAGATATATAATAAAATTTATTCATATGACCTAGAACGCCATTGTGGGGTTCTTCTATATCATTTTACATGAAGGACAATGGAATTTGTACTTATGTATGGATTACCGGAGGATACACTAGATGAAATTCAAGAACTGGAATCCCATCCCATGAATCAATAATATCTTTGATTAGCTGATATGTTCCAAGATATTATCTATGAATTACATGAGTTAGGGGTATGATTAGTTGAGGGTGAAACGATTTGACATACCCTAAACTAGTTTTAGGAGCAGGTATGGCCTGTAAGAGTTTTTTAAATGTATTTTGGTATGATGAATGCACTCTCATTATTCATGGCCTTGATGAATTTTATCTTAAATCTATAGCTACATCATTTTGTGGTTGTTTTCATTGATGACATATTAAGTTACTCTATGTCTAGAGATGATCACACCCAATGTCTTGAAATAATATTGATTATATTTAGGTAGCATCAGTTATAATAAAAGATATATAAATGTCATGTATGGATTGAAAAAGTTCACTTATTGGGCTATGTTATCTCAGAGGTTGGAGTATCAGTGGACCCATGGAATGTGGAAGTCATTGTATCTAAGGAACAACCAAAGAACATATTCAAGTTTTGTATCTTTCTAGGTCATGAAGGCTATTATCCGTGATTCGTCAAAGATTTATCCAATTTGGAAGTACTAATGTTTGGTCATAACAAGAAAAGGGTGAAGTTTTTTTGGGTATATTCTTATTATTAGTATTTCTAGGAATTCAAGAGTGGGTTTCTCTCAGCACTGATCCTCACCTTGAATGATTTAGATATGGAGTATACCATATATTGAGATTCATTTAGAGTTAGTATTAGAGAAGTTATGATATATAAGGATGAATATTTTTCTTAGGGATCTAGATAGTTGAGGTTTCATGAGTGGAGTTATCTTACTCAAGTTACATGTGGTAGTACACACTTTGAAATACTGGAAGAATTATCTTTTGGGTGAGAGGTTCGTCATCTATATGGAGCACAATAGATTGAAGTAAATCTCTTCACAGTGGGACCTGAACCTTCAGTAGAATAGGTGGTTCAAGTATCTATCATCTTTCTTACTTTTATTTTGCCGAGAATTCGAGAAAGAGAAACAAAATTGCCAATTCCTTGAGTAGGAAGACACAGTCAATGGTAGTGTGAGATTTAACTGATGAGTCGTGACTGGTGGATCTATGTATAAAATTTTACATGTATGTTTAGGAGTCTCACGAGTGAGATACTCTAATATTGACATATATTTTTCTCATGATTCTAGATCATATAAAAAATGGGGAAGTTATCAAAACTAAAGGTATTATCCCTAGGGGATAGTATATATGGTGGGGATAATCCATCATGTTGGTTCTTTGATAGCAATGTGGTTATTCGTATACATGGTTGTATATGGGTTTCTAAAATCAAGTGTGAGGAGATTATAATGGAATTACATGCTTAAAAGTGGGTGGTACATCCTAGTTTGATGACAATGTATTGTGGTCTCTATAGAAAATACTAGCGTTTGGGGATGAAGAAATAGATAGTGGGATTCATTGCATGATGCTTCACCTATCGGTAGGTGAATGTAGAGCATTAGTGGATTTTTGGTATGTTTTAGCATTATCCCATTCTAAAATAGTAGTGGGATGATATCACCATAGACTTCATGATAGTATTACACAGTAAAACTCGAAAAAATGATGCAGTGTGGGTGGTTATGGATCAACTGAAAAAGGAATCCCATTTCTCTCCTATCATGGAGGCCTTCACAATTAATGGCTTGGGTAACCTTTATATGCAGGATATATTTTATTTTAATGGTGTTCTATAGATCATCATATCAGATCGAGATCCCCAATTTATGTCATGGTTCTGGAAGGGACTTCAGAAGGCACTGGGATTTTTGGTTCTTCTGATTACATCAAATCATCCTCAAACTGAAGACCAGTCAAAATGGATGATTCAGAGTTTAGGGGACATGTTGCTAGCCTATATTCTGGATTTTAATTGTCATTATTATATGAGTATAGATCCCATGTATTTCTATTATATTAATATATACTAGGAATCGATACAAATGGATCCTTTCAAGGCTTTATATTGAATATTGTATCGTTCTCCATTGTACTGGTTAAAGGTGGGTGAGTCAATGCTTGTTAAAACTAGTCATGTGTTGAAGATTTTTGGGTAGGTTTGGTAGAACAAAAAGTGGTTGGAAACTTTAGAGAGAAGATAGAAATCCTTGGGTAACCATTGGAGATAGCCTCTATAGTTCAAGCTTGGTCATCATGTCTTTTTTTTGTGTTTCCTCGGTTAGGGAAATGTCATATTGGGAAAAAATGTAGATATAACCAATGTGTAGTGGTCTATTTGAGATAGTGGATAGAATTGGACCAGTGTCATAATGATTGGATCTTATATATTTCTAAAATTACAAGCATGATCAGTTTCATATGTTATAGCTTTAGAGATATTGATTTCATCTTTCTTTCATGATAGGTGTTTATGATGTTGAATTTAGTGCTGATGCATCATTTAAGGAGAATCTTATCTATATCACATACTGAAATGAGAAAAATCTATGAGGAAACAACATTCCCCTAGTGTGAGTGTAGTGGAATCATGGGCGTGTGCTAGAGGATAACTGGGAGAAGGAGTTAGATATGTAGACATAGTGGCCCGAGTTTTTCATTAATACCACTTAGTGATGCATGGAAGCACATCTTGAAAATGAGATGTAATATGGTGAGGAGGTTTAAAAATCCCATATTTTACCCAGGTACTTCCTCAATAAATTTTTTTATTAAACTATTATAAATTATATAAAAATACATGTTCTGGGTTTAAAATGTTGTTTCAGAGGTTCTCAAGTGGCTTAAAGGAGGAAAACTAGGAATAGATAGTAGCGGAACGCACCAAAATAGATTTTATAGTGCCACAAGATAGTCAATGGACTGGATATTAGCCTAGTAAAATTACATGAATCTCACTATACAACTAGTAGAAACCTTAAATAATGGGTTTCCTAAATGAAACCCACCGACTATTATTTGGTGTTCTTAGAGGTGCATCCAGACTACCTAGCACCACCAACTAGCCAGTACCATCATTCTTGATTGGGAATATAAAGGGAAGAATCATAACTATTCCCCTAAGACACCACATTTAATTTCTTAATACACCTAATTCAACTCTAATTTTGGCTTAAAATTTTGTAAGGGTTCTCTAGTTTTTTCTTGTCTTCTCTAATTATTTATCTTGGTTCCTTGATCCATGGTTCGATCTGGACATCTTAAATCAGCAATTTGTTTTTAGACTTAGTGAATTTCTCTAGTTTTCTTCAAGATCTTCTCAGTATAGCCTAATTAGATGAGGATATCACTATCCATTGTAAATATTGGCATTTGACATTGAAATAGACATTTTATCTTGGGATTATTCTTCTTACTTTTGCGATAGGTGGTACGAAACATCTCCTTAAGGTCAGCTTTAGTTTTCTAGTATCTACAACTTATCTAATCACACTAATACACCATTCACATGGCCTATCTTAATTAAAATCATTTATAATTATTTTAATCTTCATGCCTATACCTATCATAGATCCTATTGATTTCTTTGGTTAATGATACCTAGACTTGAGACCACCCGAGAGTTGTGCCTACCTTTAACCTTGGGTTTGAATATGGAACTTATGAACCTATAATACTATAGCTAAATTGAGAGATTGGTTTATGTAATGTATTTTCATGTAAATTGGAAATTTACTTGGATCAATTGTCCTATAATTTGATCATTTGTATGGTATTGGAAAATTTCAAAATGACCTAATTACATGTGAAATGGTAATTGGTTGTATTTAGTATGTGAATAAGAATTTTCTCAATTGTTATGTGAATTGGCATATTGGCATGAAATATTTAATTGGAAATTGAGAATAAAGTACTAGTAAAGGGGTAACATGGAATGTTTTTGGAATTATAAAAATGGAATAAATTGAATGATAATTGGTACTTGGTAGGAATTAACCAATATGGAATATGTTATCATGTTTGGCATGTTTGGTGATTCGACATGTATTGGCTATTGTTTTCATTACTTATGAAATGTAAAATCATCCATATCATAGGAATGTGCACTGGGTATGATAACAGATAATAATTTAAGTGGCCCTAACATAGTAATTTTCTTTGGGTTCATTGATACTTGAAATATATAGCTTTACCTTGGAATGGTAATACGCCAAGGAGACATATAAGTGGCTCTAACATAGTAATTTACACAGATATAATTGACATGTGGAATATGTAATTCACCCTTGGCGTGGGAATTATCCTAGGGTCATTTTTGAATGTTTGATTGGTCATTTCCATATAAATCCTCCTAGACATGGTGGTGATCTTAGATAGAGACATCTGGCATCATGTCTATGTAGGTTTGGTTGACCTAAAGTATCAACCTAGAGCTTAAGGTTAGATTGGTTTATTTTGATGTTATAAATTTAATTTATTAATTAACACCTATGTATATCTATTATTTCATGAACTATTAATCAAACTGAATATATTTAGACACCATTGGTGGTGGCCTAAAAAAATTTATTCACACCTTAGTTGGGTCTTCATCCGGTACTCAGGTAGACATCATGGAAGCATGTCAAGACAAGGGAAATCTACCCTACAATAGACTAATTTATTATATTAATAGGAATGATTCATGGATATAGTAATGAACGTGGGGTTTGGGACCATTTTGAGAGTGTTAATTTGTATATCCTTTCAATATTAAGTTGATTTTATAATTTTTAGATTGACATTCAATATGATAGGGTATAGTTTGATTATATTGGTGTGGTTTTTCTTCTTCCTATTTATCTACTAGAGTTGATTTATATTGATTGTCTATTGTGTTTTACACTATGTTAATTATTTAGTTCTAGAGGTTACTTTCATGACCTGACCCAAGCTGGGGCTCGAGTCACAACTACTGCAAGCCCGCCTCCATAGGCCAAGGGTGGTGACCAGTATCCAAGGCATATGTAACATAGAGAAGAATTTTTTTAAGTATATGTATGAACACAACCATCCATATCAATGGAGAAGTTAATATAAAAATATTAAAATATGCAACACAACTAGAAAGTAAACCAAGCATGCATAACCCCTAGGGTGTACAAGAGTACGATAGTAAAAAATGAAAAGAAAAGAGAAAAAATACACTCCTAAAAAATTATGTCCCAACCTAATAGAAAAATATAAAATTAAACTACTACGATATCCCATCTAATGAATCCCAATATGCGACCACCACATGTGGTCCAAAGTACCAGGTATCCCTAAGCTCCCCTAAAGTCATGTTTGAACTGTCTATCGTCAGCATAAGATAAGACACATGCGGGAAAATCGCATATAAGGGTGAGTATATACCTACCCAATAAGAAACCCCAAAAGCTTAAGGGGGCCAGTAAGAGATACAATTGGAAATAAAGATATTGGATGAAATATAAAGTCAAATAGAATAGCTCAACACAAACTAAGAGTGAAAGTAACCTCATCCATGCACAAGTGGATAAATATAGTGAGAAGATGAACTACACATCGAGACTTCTTCATTGATAGAAATAGACTAGACTCATCCACCCATGAGAAACTCAACACCAAAAAACGTAGCATACCCCGTGTGTATTCACCTATTTTGGAAAGAGTGTAACCAAATACAAAGGTATGGATATAGAAGAATATGTATATGTGATCAGACAAAAGAAGCCCAAATGAGATATTAAGGGGATAATTGTCACACAAATGATCCCAAGAGGAAGAGTATCCAATGGTTCCAAAATTCCATCAATGATGCTCAGTATCCCACACACCTTCCCAAAAGTAATCGTGTAAATAAAACCAGACATCATCATTGTGTAGCATAGTCGAGGGATCAAACAATCTGAGTAGAGGACCCACGCCCTAGTAAATCTGGGGGTTCCACTATGGTAGTCGTTGACAACCCACTATCCAGCTATACTAGATTGTACCACCCAATAGTCGTTGAGGACCCACTTCCTATCTCTACTATAGGGTACCACAAGGTAGTTTCGAGGACTCAATAGCCCAGAACTAACGGAGGGACAACTAGGTAGTCTTTGAGGATGCCACTACCCACCTCTAGTGGTGGGTCAACTTGGTAATCATTGAGGACTCCACTACCCATCTCTACTGGAAGGCCAACTCGGTATTCGTTGAGGTTTCCACTACCCAACTCTACTAGAGTTTCAACTTGATAATCATCGAGGACTACACTGCCCAAATCTACTAGAGGTTCAACTTGGAAGTCATTGAGGATGCCACTACCCAACTCTAATAGGGGTAAACTTGGTAATCATCGAGGAAAAGACAACATAGATCTACTAGAGTTTTTACTCGGTAAGTCTCTATTGATCTTTCACAATCATTGTTGTCATCACATGTCACATAGCCAAGTGGCATGCTCAGAACATTCCATATTGTATCTTAAATGATACTATAGGTGGAACCATCATGTTCTACATGAAAAACCACTCAAGGTTGGATGATCAGAAACCAAAATTCAATTTCAAAGGAATGATATATGGACTATTGAAGTTTCCTTAATAGGAACCAAGGGGTACATGACATGTGAGGGGACCCACATAGAATGTGGTCCTGCTCCACTACCTAGTCGCGTCCTTGTCCAGTACACAACTCCCTATCCATTTATTAGTATATGGCATGTAAGTGGACTACATGACATGTACATGATAACCAGGACCAGCCCATGTCCTTCTTGTTGTGTCTGTGTACCTTTATCCTGTATCCAATTACTTAGAACATGACATGTTGCTTCACAAAGGGTTTTGTCCATATGATCAAGCTATGTCTGTATACTTCAATAAATGCATGTGTGCTAGGAAATATACTCTTACATAGAGTCCTGTCCGTGTGACCCATCACCCAGCTCCTCCAACTGAGGATGATGTACACACCATGTAGGGTGGCTAGATGTTGTTCCATCTTTAATTTTTCCTAAAACCCTAGTAGATACACTTTAGGGGATACATATCTTGTGTCTCTCCTTGTACACAATGTGTATTTGGGTTTTTCACAGAATATCATATCTGATCTCTGTGACTTGATTCAATCCTCATTGCATCAAATCCAGCTTCATTTTTTCTCGAGAATAGTGTATCTAGATCGAATCTATCGTTTTTGGCCTCTGTTTTCTAGAAAAATAGATTTTTGTGGTCCTTTTTGGTTTCATTATTCAACTCATACACACTGCATTCCACATATCCTTCCTTCAACAATTATTTGATCACTAATCTTAAAAATGACCATCCTTGCCTTGCAAAAAAACCTATATTTGTGCCTTTTTTGTCGATCTTCCCTGTGTTCGCAAAACCGTTGTGATTCAATGGGTTCGATCAAGCTTGAAACCAACTAGAAAATATTTAACCTGGACTATGGGGTTTAACTGGTAATGAACACAAAGAAATCATGGGGAAAAGAATAAGAATAAAGGTTTTATGGATATTTTTCAAGCATTCTTGGCCTACAACCAAGAATGGCCATATGATATTAGAAAACATTAAAACAATTAAATTAATATTTTCAATACACTGGTGCATAGTCATTATATAATTAGCTTAAATCAATATAAGGGATTGATATGCTCAATAAATTTAATCAAAATGGGTGTGATCCAAAAATTGATGATCCCTGACTAGAGATTTGATCGTACTTCATTGAATAACATTATTAGCAATTATTAGAGGAATTCATTGCATTCATTGTGTCCTGATCTACTCTGCTCTGGAATTTCTTTATCATATAAGGTGATTTTCCAATGAAGGGGGAATGAGGAGCTCTGGAATTATCCTAGGATTTATATGTATAATCATGGAGAATTATATATGGCATTAATAATTTAACTAAATCCACTAAACGTACCTCCAATGGGAGAACAGTCTGAACATCCCATGAAGACATATTTTATATTGTGATTATGGTAAACAATGCATTTCATACTCAACTGTAGTCTCATATTTCTTATTTGAGATTCAATTTAAGAATTATTCTATTTCATTTAAGAATCTATGTGCATGAAATATAATTATATTTAATTGTTTTTTAAAAAATTATTCTGGGCACACCATGCCTTGGAATTTTACGTCGTCTCAACTCATAGCACTAGAGACATATATAGAAATATTTCAAAGTATTGTAAAAAAACCTAGGTCCAAACATCATTCCCAAATATGGTATTTTAAAATTATAAAAGAAAAACTAAGCAAGCAACTCAAGAAACTAAGCCTGCATATGGCTATCCCACTCCCATTAACTCTTATGAATCTTTTTATAATGGCATAACATGTAAACTAAAGGTATGTTCTATCCATTCATGGTTCAATCCTATCAATATTTTATCTCCACTAGGTGATCCATAAAGGTGGCTCCATCCTCGATGTGTAGCTCACCCAGTCGATGACATGTGTAGTTTCATGCTCATATATCCTCATCTATGAAACATGGAAGATTTTTGCATCCGCTCCAGCTGTGGGGGTAGGGTGTGGCAGTAAGCAATATCGCAAACCCTCTGCATGATCTCAAACTACACGATGAAAATTAAGGATATCTTGCCACCCCATATGAACCTCTATAATCCTCATCGTGGGGAGACACTTAAGAAAACATGCTCTCCCTGCTCAAACTCCAAGTGCTAGTGATGATGATCTATGTAATGTTTGTGTTTGCTATAGGACATCCTCATCCACTCATGGGTGACCTAGACTTTATCTTTCATCACATGAACCATCTATGGGCCTATAATATTTCTCACTAATCTATGTCTAATATAAGGGTATCCTGTAGGGTCTCCCATATAGAGATTAAAAAGGTATCATGACAATGGTATATTGGTATTTGTTTTTGTACACGAACTCTACCAATGGTAAGTGATCCTCCCAACCTCAATCAAATTCTAATAAGAAATCCCTCATCATATCTTCCAACACCTGGATAGTGTGCTCGGTCTTCCCATCAGTATGGGGTTAAAGGATGTACTCATCCTCATTTGGGTCCTAAATGTATCCTATATTCCTCTCCAAAATTGTAAAATAAACCATGCATCATGATTGGATAATATCATTGAGGGAACCCCATGAAGGAAAACAATCTCTCATTCATAAAACTTCCTCAAACTCTCTCATGAAATCTTCTCCCAAGTAGAAAATAAGTTTGAAGACATCATGATTCAGTAAACTATCATCTAGATTGAATCATGGAACTTAGATATGCATTGAAGCCCTATCACAAAGTCCATGGATATACCATCTCACTCCCACTCTGGGATCTCAAGGGGCTGTAAAAAGCCTACCCGAACATGGTTATCAGCCTTCACCTACTTACAAGTGAGGCACTAAGAGATGAACTCAGCAACATTCTATCTCATTTTGGACCGCAAAAATTACCATTAAAGGTACTTTTACATATTCCCCGTGTAAATATATACATCTAGGGGAGAAGTGTGTAACTCCCACATCACCTCCTCTCGCATTGTGACTACAACCACCATCTGTCCTTGGAAAAAGATGACATGATTACCACCTACATAATATCCATATGTTGATTTACCTGTCAATATCAGCTCACAAAATACATTATGTTGATTTCTCCTAGCTGGGAATCTCTCAAATACATGAGAAGAGAAGGAGTCAACACCATTGAATAAAGGAAATTTATACTCTCCTCCACCAGGGTCAAGTGTAGGGAGGTCAACTACTCTGAAGCTTCCTACACCAAGTGAACCTGAGACATCCTACTAAGGGAATTTTCAACTATGTTTTCCTTCCTTAGATTATAGACTATCTTGAAGTCATGGTCTTATTGTCATTCCAACCAGTTTCATTTTCTCATGTTCAAGTCTCTATGCATGAAGACATACCTGAGACTCTGATGGTCTATGTAAACCATAAAACTATCTCTAAGAAGGTAGTGTCTCTAAATCCTCAGGGCCAAGACTACCATTTCCATCTCTAGGTTATAAGTTTCATATTTCTACTTATGGGGTCTATACTTTCTTGACCTTTATGCGATAATTGTATGTCTCTACATCAAAACTCAGCCAATCCCATCTCCCGAGGAATCCCAATACCCTAAAAACTCAATGTCTTCCTCCAGTAGTCTCAACATAGGATCACTCATCAACCTCAGCATCAACTCATCAAAGGCCTTCTGGCACTTCTTAGACTTGTAAATGGATTCTCTTTCCATGTTAGGTAGTTCAAGGGGGGGGGGGTACAATTATATAGATGTCATCCACAAACCTATTATATTAATTTTCCAAACCAAGAAAGATCTACACCTTATACTCTCTTTTGGGTGGCTCCAAAGCAATCACTTCATCTATCTTTACTACTTCCATGGATAAATCATGCTTAGAAATAGCATTCCCTAGAAAGTGAACCTCATAAATCTAGAACATGAACTTCAATAAATTTTTATAAAGTTGTTGATCTTGAAAAAAAATCTAAAACCATCCTCAAGTGCTATGCATACTCCTATACTAATGTAGAGTAGATGAGTATGTTGTTGATGAAAAAAACTACAAACTAGTACAAGAATGGTTGTAAGACCTGTTTCATCAAATCCATAAACATGACAGGGGAATGTTTCACACAAAAAGGAATCACTAGGAACTCATATTAATCACAGTGACATCAAAATGCCAAATTTGGAATATCAGCCTCGCAAACCCTCAACTAGTGGTATCCAGACCAAATATTGATCTTTGAGAACCATCTCATTCCTTGAAACTAGTCAAAGTGGTTGGAAATCCTAGGAAAATGGTACTTATTCTTTATCATATCCTTGTTTAGGTGAGGATAATACACATAAATATGCAAAATCCCAACCACCTTTTTCACAAATAACACTGGAGATTCCTAGGGGGTGCACACTAGGCCTGATGAAACCTTTCTATCAATGGTCCTCCAACTACAACCACGACTCCCAAAGCTTAGTAGGGTACATATGGTGTTCCTTAGAAGATATAAAAGTGGTCCTAGGATTAAAGTTGATGTAAAACTTTATATATCACCTCAGAGGTAGTCTCGGAACATCCTTGTGGAATACTTATACATAATCCTCCACAACTAAAAGAGCCTAGATTCATGAAGACCTTGCTCCACCAATGGCTACACTCTCTAACTGATGGATTATGGGCTGCAAACTCCAAATCACAAAACCTATTTGCCCTTACATGGTATCTTTCATTCCAAAAAAGTATAATATCATCCCATTAGTGAGTAGGCACCTGAATTGTCTGTAGTGATAGTAGATCTAGGATCAGACCACGGAAAACCAATCCACACTAAATATGACATCATATAGTTCTATCATGATGAAGAAAAAGTTCCCATGTGAACCTCTCTCCACCAAGTGATGGCTCACACTACCAAAAGATAAAATACATAGAAGAAGCATTCCTTGTAGGAACCTCAAGACAAAGTTATTGTTCTAGTGCCTCAACTAAGAGTTGAAACTCTCACACCAAGAGTATATAGATGAATGAATGATTGGAACATGTGTCAAATAATATTAAATCAAGATTATAATAAACACGGATCATATATATGATAATATTTTTCACTGAGGGGTCATAAGCCTCCAAATCATGCAGTTTTCTATGACCTTGACTTCTAGCTACATGTGCCTGCCATGGGCTTCCTAGTGGTGGTAGTGGAAGGATCTCATATCATCATCCACCAACCATATCTTCTTATACTACTATCCCAGTTCCTTCTCTCTATGGACCACCATGTGCTTGTTGAGATATCTCTAATCATGAAGCTTCCTCTTCCATGGATGTTCATCATTTATCATCTAGTACGGTTCGACAGGTCTGGTCATGAAATCTCATGTTATGAAACCTTGACCATTACAAGAAAATCACTGACCCTCTCCAATATTCCCTAGTTCTAGGAGTTGTCTATACACTATAAAACCTTATTCTTGATCCTGGTGGTGAAAGGGATTCAGGTTCCAAGATCCCACTAACAAATGCCTTCTTGCAACTGCAAAAGACTCAACTCTATGACACCCATTTCCAGCTTCATCTGTCTAGCATCCCTCTTACCGAAATACCTCTTTCAATATTACCTACTCCAGAACCCCGACATAGGTGTGGATGAAAAATGGAACCACACTAGCATGGATCTCTATGAAGAGTCCCTGCTCAGACCGTTATGCTAAGAAGTAGCCATCACATAACATGTTAGGAGAGTAATAGGTAAGATATATAAACCTCATTGTGTACTCATCCACTATTATCTCTCCCTAATCCATCTCCATAATCTCTTGAATTCGAATTGAGCACAAGAACGAGGGGTAGAACTCCTCACAGAATAGCTACTAGAAGTCATTCCATGAACGTTTTGACTCATCATATATCTATGTAATAAGTCCCCACCAGTTCCCAGATACTCTATGGAAAATAATAGTTATTGGAACAACCATTTACTTCATCCGGGACCAAACAAGCATGGAGATATGGACTACTAAATCTAACCAATCCTATTTTTTTCTGAGTATATGTCTCGTTGCATAACCTCAACAACCTATGGTTCTAGAACTCACGATGCACTAATAATGTGCACATCCTCAGCCTAGTCTACTGGGATAATCTAATGATCAACAGGTAGAGGTTACACTACCTGCCCACATAGAGAAAGAAGTCACGGGATTGACCCTGAACTGAGACCTCATCATTCATTAAATCATCGTCAAGATCCAAAACCAGTATCCTGGTTGGTTGTATTCACTATGGCATCGTAATAGTTATCAAGGGATACTGTGGATAGATGATCATATATATATAATATAAATGGGGATATGGATTAATAAGGATATTCAAATGACTCAATTATATATTATGCATGTACTATTTAACCATGCAACCAATGTCTCGATATGCCGAGTTGACAATCAAGTAGTCAAGGTCTTGGTGAATGGATACATTAGAAACTCATATCATCATTGGACTCCCTAGTCTGAGAGCTTCACTCGATACACTTTAACATTTTTTATTAAGCCCAATAAAATCCTTGTAAGGTGACTACTCTAAAAAATTATACATGGAATGAAATTTTTCTGATACCGATATGCACGACCCGGCCCAAGATGTGGGTCAAGACACAAATACCTCAAGCCCACCTCCATAGGCCAGGGGTGAAGACCATAGTGAAAAGAATATCTAACATGGGAGGCCTTTTCCTAGGTACCTATATGCACACACCCACCCATTTCGATGCATAAGTGTAGAGGGAAAGAGAGAAAGATGCAACATAGCTAGAAAGTAAACCAAACATGTATAACTTATAGGGTGTACAAGAGTACGACAAAACAATCTGAAATGTAATGGGGGAAAATACACACCCAATTGGATATACGTCCCATCATGACAGAAAATTGGAAAATTAAACTGCCGAGAGAGCCCAACTCTTGAATCCCAGGTCATGACCACCGTATGCTGTCCAAATTAATAGGTATCCATAAGTTCCTTTAAAGTCATGGTCGACCTATTATTAATTTTAATAATGCACGACACATATAAGGAAATCCCATATAGGGGTGAGTATATACATATCTAGTAAGATTCCCTAAAATTTGAAGGGGGGGGGGGGGGTAGTAAGAGATGAAATTGGAAATAAATACAGTGGAAGAAAGATATAGTCAAAGAGAATAGCTCAACCCAAACCTAGAGTGAAAGTAACCTCATCTAAACACTATGGGATTAACATAGTGGGTATACGAACTGCATGTCAAGTATTTTCCACTTATAATAGGAGAGTAGACTAATCCAACCATGAGAAGCTAAACATGGAAAGCATGTGCCATACCATGCATGTCATCTCCTCTTATAGAAAGGGAGTAACCAAATACAAAGGTATGAATACATAAGAATATATATATATATATATATATATATGCTATGTCAGAAGAAGCTCAAATGAGTGAGATAGGGTATCCCCATATCAGATAATATCCTTGAAATAAGATTATCCAACATTTCCAAAAAAAACCATCAATGATGCCCAACATCACACAAGTCTACCTAGAAGTAACTATGCATGTTAAACCACAGCTTGTCATTATGACACATAGTTGAGGGAGAACAAACTCTAAGTGTATGACCTATGCCCTAGTACTTTAGGGGGGTCAACTTTTGTATCCATCAAGGACCCACTTCCCATCTATATTAGAGGGAACAACTCGGTTGTTGTTGGGGACCCACTTCCCATCTCTACTAGAGGGTACCGCTCAGTAGTCATCAATGACCCCACAACCCAGCTATACTAGAGGTTCAAATAGGTTTTCGTTGAAGATGCCACATCCTAAATATTCTGGAGGTTCAGCTTGATAATCATCTAGGAAACTACTTCCCATCTCTACTAGAGGGTCAATTTGGTAGTCATTGAGAATGCCACTACCCAGATCTACTGAAGGGTAAACTCTGTAATTATTGATGACTCCATTTCCAATATCTATTGGATGGTCAACTCGATAGTCATGGAAAATTCAAATAACTAGCTCTACTGTAGTGTCAAATTGTTAATCTTTGAGGACTCCACTACCAAACCCTACTAGAGGGTCAACTTAGTAAGTCTCTGGCAATCATGCATGATCACTACAGTCATCGAGCATCACCTGGACAAGAGTCATGCTCATAACATTCCACATAAAATATCAAATTCCATAACTGAGGGAACCATCATGTTCAATTTGAAAAAAACACTCAAGATGGGCAGATAATGGGCTAAAATACGAGCTCAGACAAAGGAAATACTGATGATTGAATTTTCCTCGAAAGGAACCGAGGGGTATATGGTGTGTGAGGGGACACACACAGTGTCTAGTCCCACTCCACTACTTGACTATGTCCAAATCCATTCCATAAATCAATTTCCATGTAGTGGTACATGGAATGCATCTAGACGACATAGCATGTTCAGGATAACTGGGAATATATAGTGTTATTATAGTAGTGTCTGTGTACTTCCATCCCATGTTAGTTTACTTAGTACATGGCGTTTTTCTTCACATGGGGTTCCTCCAATGTTCTCAATTTGTGTATGTGTTATTATGTACACATCAATGTTCCATGCCATGTACTCCTACATGTATTCATTTACATGTGACACGTCACATGGCTCGTCAAATCATGGAAGAGCTACATGGTCTGTAGGAGGGCTACAAGTCATGCCATCCTTAAGTTTTCCCAAAACTCTATCCACCACACTTAAGGGGATAAAAACCATGTGTTCTTCCTTGTACACGATGTGTAGTTGTTTTTTCACAAAATCGCATATTTAATTTATGTGCATTGATTCAAGTCTTGCTGCTTTGAATCTGGATTTGGTTACAATCAGGAATGGTGTATCTAGACTAGATATATCATTTTTGGTCATCGTTCCATAGAAAAATGGATTATTGTGGTCCTAAATGGTTCTATAAATCAAATCATATGCACTTCACACCACTGTGCCTTCCTTTAAAAATGATTCATTCACCGATCATCAAAATGACCATCCTTATCTCACAAAAAAACCCATATTTTTTCTTATTTCTTCAATCCTTATCTTTGTTCATGAAACTGTTGTGATTCCCATGGTTCAATTGGGCTCGAGACCACCCATAAAATGTCAAACCAGGACCACGAGGTCCAATCGGTGACAAACATGAATAAATAAAGGTGTAGAAGCACAAGAATAGAGGTTTTAAGGATCATTTCAAGCATTATTGGCCAACAAATCAAGAATGGTCATGTGAGATTATAAAAAATTGAAAATTTCAATTAAGATTTAAATACATGGACACATGATTAATATATAATTGGTGAAGATCAATAGAAGGGATTGATCTACTCAATCAGTTTAACCAAAATGGACATGATCCAAAAATTGATGAGTCCTAGGAAGATATTTGATCATTATTCATCAAATAATGAGATTTACAATAATCAAAGAAATTTGTTTCATTCGATATGTCCCAATTTTCTATGACATGGTGTTTTTTATCATCCGAGGAGATTCGCCAATGAAGGAGGAAGGAGGATATATGGAATTATCCTAGGGTTTATGAAGCTAACACTATAGAATTTTCCATGGATTTCTTCTTATAGAATTTCATTTAGGTTCTAAATGAAATAGTTAATTGATTTAATAATTTAATTAAATCCATTGAATGTATCTCCAATAAGTGAGGAGTTTTAACATCCCACACTAACCTATTTTATGTTGTTCCTAGGGTAAACACCATGTTATAGACTCAACAATGGTCTCGGATTTCTAATCCATGATTCTGTCTTTGTGTTATCCCGTTTTCTTTAAGAATTTGCATGAATGAAATATAAAATATATTTAATTTATTATAAAATTAATTTTGGGAACATTAGGCCTTGGAATCATACATTATTTTAGTTCCTAGCTCTATAAATATATATATAAATATTTTAAATACTTACAAAGAGAAAAATCAGGTCTCTAAAGGTGTAGTATCACCACTATACTTATTAGACCCTCACTTCTAGTTATAATCCTCTGGTGTATATAGTGGTGTGCTTAAGGTATTATGGTGACTTGTATTGTTCATGTGAGGGGGAAATAGACAAAGGACATCACAACTATCTTAGAGCTTAGGGATTGTTTTTAGAGTGTCTTTTATAAGAGTTTTCTTTTCATATTTAATTTTATAGAAACTAGTACTTATATGAAATTTAACATGCATTCTGGGATATTTTTCATTACATTATATTATGGTGTTTATTAGTGGTTTCCTTATTATGTTCCTGGGATTTATGATGGTAATTAATCCCATTTTTGTGATTTATACCATTGGTGTTAGTTGTAAACATGTAAACTATTAGTGTTGGCTTTAGGGATCACTCTCACTTTCACTGTAAGCAAAAGAGGGGTTCCTAGTGGGGCTGGGTCATGATAGGTTGATTTAAACATGTCAAAAATCAATCACATATATTTTTCCTACATTATCATGAAAATATGAGTGCATTTTCATGGTTTTGAGTATATGATTTGTGTTTTGAATTAAAATTCCACATTTAAAAGGAAACCATATACTTTTAGTCATACTGACCACACCATGAGTTAGATTGATGTGAGATTAATTCCTATACATGATAAATGAATTATTTATGTATCCATTAAATTATCATGATAATAAAATCAAGTTTTCTCTGTTTTAAGTATTTGATGCACACTGTGAACTAAAATGTTACTTATACAATGAAAACATGAAATTTGATTCATACCATCCACACCTTGTGTTAGATTGATATCTTTTTTATTCCTACACAAAAAAAACTAATCATAGATATTTTTTCTAAAGTATCAAGATAATCTAATTGTGTTATTATGGTTTTGCAAATGTGATTTGTGTTTTGAAGTAAAATATCACTTTTAGACTGAAAACATGCACTTTTAGTCATACAAAACACACCATGTTTCATATTAATATAAGATTAATTACTACACATTAAAAATGAGTTTTATATTTTTAATCTGAGTATGTTTCTCAGTTTTGAGTATGTGTCATTCATTTTAAACTAAAATGTTTTGATAACACATATTTTGGTTCATACTGGACAAACGCTGGGTCAGATTGGTATATGGTTGATACCTAAATATATAAAAATGAATCACATGTCATTTTATTAAAATATCAAGATAATATGAGTGTGTCTACTCAGTTTTGAGAATATGAAATGTATTTTGAACTAAAATTTCACTTTTAAATATAAAACACACACTTTCGGTTATATTATCCACTCCATGTGTTAGATTGATGTAATATTAATTGTTACGCATCATAAATAAATTATTAATATTTTTAGTATAAAGACAATTAGAGTATGTTTTATTAGTTTTTAGTATATAATGCATGTTGGGAACTAAAATATCATTTTCAAATGAAAACATGAAATTTCAATCATACTGGACAAAACATGTGTTGGATTGACATTTGGATTATTTATAAACATCAAAATTAAATCACACATAATTATCTTCAATTTTCATGGAAGTATGAGTGTGTTTTGTTTGTTTTGAGTTTTTAATTCTTGTTTTGATCTAAAATTTAACTTTTAAACTAAAAACATGCACTATCTGTAATACCTTATGAATTGTGTGTTTGATTAATACAAGATTAATTCATTCATGTCACAAATTAATTATATATCTTTTTCCTAAAGTATCAAGAAAATATAAGTGTTTCTGGTCCTTTTTTAGTATATGGTGGCTGTTGTGAACAAAAATATTTCTTTAATACTAAAAACACGAAATTTGAGTAATACCTATTATACCATGTGTTAGATTGATGTATATTTGATTCCATCATATCGAAAATTAATCAAGGATATTTTTCTTAATTAATTAATATAATTCAAGTTTTTTTTCTCAGTTTTGAGTTTGTGATGCATTTTTTGAACTCAAATGTCACTTTTAAACTACATTTATGCACTTTCAGTCATACCAGCCATGTCGTATGTCGAATTTATGTTAGATTAACTATTACACTTCAAAAATAAATTATAGATATTTCTTATAAATTATCTAGTTAATATAAGCATGTTTAATAAATTATGAATATGTGACGCATGTTGTTGACTAAAATATCACTTTTAAATGAAAAAATACACTTTCATTCATACCTGCTACACCGTGTGTCTGATTATGGTGGGATTTATTAATATATTACACAAATTAATCAAAAAAATCCTATAGAATCAAGAAAATCCTAGTGTTTTTTCTTAGTTTTGAGTATGTGAAGCACATTTTGAACTAAAATGTCTCTTTTAAACTGAAAACAACTATATTCAATAATATCATCCAAACTATGTGTTAGATTGATGTGAGGTTAATTCCTATACATAAAAAATGAATTATTTATCTTTTCCCTAAAGTATTAGGACAATTAAATCTTGTTTGATTATTTTTTAGTATGTGATACAAGTTGTAAACTAAAATGTTAGTTTTATATTGAAAACACAGGCTTTATGTTTTATCAGACACACCATGTGTTATATTTGTGTGCATATAATTCCTATACATCACAAATGAATCGTTGATCATTTACCTAATTTATTAAGATGACTTGATCATGTTTTCTTGGTTTTGAGTTTTTGATGCATGATTTGAACTAAAATGTCACTTTTAATCTAAAAACATTAACTTTCAGTCATACTAGTCACAATGTGTGTCATATTGACAAGAGATTAATGATTATACAATAAAAATAAATTATTAATATTTTTATAAATTATCGGGACAATTTAATCATTTTTTCTCAATTTTGAATATAGAGTACATGTTGTGAACTAAAATGTCACATTTAAATAAAAATACACACTTTTATTTTTACAGACTGCATCTTGTGTAAACGTAACATGTATTATTTTCCTACATATCATAAAATGAATCATGGATAATTTTTCTAATGATTGAAGGCATACTGATTGTGTTGTCTTATTTTTTGTTTATGTGAGTGTGTTTTGAAATAAAATGTCATTTTAGGACTACATTTCATTCTTTTAATAAGTGAAGTTTTCATTAAGGTTAACCTATAAAAAGGTGTATCCTTATAACTTATTCTAACATATTAAGACCATCTCAATCTAGTCCCACCCATCTTCTCATTATAGCCACACTAATTTTCTCTCGAACACATTCATTTCCAATCATTTCCATATTTGAATTCCCATATGTCCATATTAATATTTTCATTTATGATACCTTTATTTTTTATTCAATGTGTCTCATTAAAGGCTAATACTCAATACCATATAAAATATATGAACTCAAATGAAACTATTTATATTCTACCTCATCCCTAATAAGAGGGAAACCTTATGATTCTAAAGTCTCTATCCATAACATTGACATAAAGGGATAATAAAATTTACTAAATGAACTGTAGATAAATAACTCTTTATGGAATAAATAAAATAAAAAATAAAAAAATAAAAAAATGGTAAGAAATCAACACTTTATGATATTTGTAAATATTTTAACACCATGTAAGTTTTCCATTAATTCTAAAACAAATCTATTTACTCATTCCAATATTGTATTTTTATAAAATCTGATAGTACTATAAAAATACAATTAATAAATATTTTAAATGTAATTTTAATTATATTAAGAAATACCACTTCAAGGATGCTTGTTTTTTAATGGAAAATGATACCTTTCATAAATTTACATATTTAATAACCATGATCAGTTGGATTACTTTGTTTTGAACACTACATAAACATTTATAAAAATAATTATTTTTTCCAAAAATGATTTTATAGTGAAATATTATTATGTATACCCTAATACTTATCCAATTAAATAAATCCATAAGTTTCTTATGTTCATTGGAATTCCTCATACCATAGTTTGATGATAAATAAACATCACCCTATCATAAAAAAATTCTTGTAAAAACATAATATTTGACATCTAATTTGAAGTTTATTTTTAAAATTTTTAATGTGGTGTATTAAAAAGATATAAGGTACATCATGTGTGGTCAATTTTTTTGGAAACCCATGTGTTAGATCAGAAAAATATATCTTTTTAGTATCTAAATTGATCCCAAGGAGCATATAATGATTCCTAGAAAACAAAAAGGAAGAAGTAACGCAAAAAGATGAAAATATATTATTGCCCCTATATTTAAGGTATTAAGTTGATCTAGTCATCTATTATTTTCTTTTCAAATTTTATGGCCACCTGGTGTGATCTTACTAAAATTTCATATTTATCCATTGATGGTTTTTGTGTACAAGTTACGTGTGTACTAATTAATCCAAATTTTTTATTACATGTTCTTCCCATTATATTTCTATGTTTTAAATCCCAATAGAAAAAAATTAATATTATTAAACTATAATTAAAATTTTAGAAAATTATTGGACAAATTGATTATGAAAATGTACCTAATGTATATATTCACAGTCTAGGCTCTCAACCATTAATTCTTGATAATTTAATTTACTTTCTCAAAACCGATTATATTAGTAATGGTCTCTCCATAAATTTGTTCTCTATATTCAATATAGAACATATTTTTATCTTAGAATGTTGTATCTGTATGAAATTTTAATATTAATATATGTGGTAGTGTAATTGGTGGGGGTAAAGGTACTTTTGGATGGTCTTTAAATATATTAGTTGATCATTTGTACTGTCTTGACTTGACCTTTTATTTTCCCTTCTATTTATCCTTCTATAATAACATACCTCAGATCAATCTTTTTTCATTATTTCTAAAAAACATATAATATAAATTGAAAACGACATAGCTAAATATCATCATATGTCTTTATAAGATTAAATTAAAATTCGATGAAAGTTTCAATAGCAAGATTTTATATGTGAACATCAACATCATCAAATATAATGAGTATCATAGTGATAGAATCATAAGCTATGTTAATCCTGACTCTCATATAATCTTTTGGAATTTGTTTCCTATATAGAATATCATCATGGATATTGTACAATATACTTGTCACAACATGGTAAGGAGTGGGTGTCGGTAGATATAAATCATAATCAATTTCAAACTATATAATTTTATTATGATAACGGTATTAGTAATTTTTTAGTTTATATTTATCAGAAATAGTCATGAAAAATCAATTTCCTTAGGTAATAAAAGCCTTTGAGGGGAATGGATAGACTCATAGTGGGGGTGTCTCTTTATATTTTGGTTTCTTCTGTGTTGGATCTTTTCATTGATACCTTCAACAAAACTAGTTTATCACATCATCCCATCAACTAAATCTTTATTTTAGAGCATCAATCTATGCCTACAAGTTTTTATTTTCCCATTTTATATCCCCATGTATTTACTTTCTTAAAGTTTTATTAGGTTGACACTCTAAAACTTGCACCTCTAACACTATAATATTGTTCTTGATACTTCAAAATAACAAAAAGTAGTTTTTCATCAAGTACAATAGATGACAGTTAATATTTTTAAATAGGATAAAAAAAATTCAAAAATAAGTATTCATAGTAAAGTAATACTATTTTAAATTAGGAAAATTTTACATTATGTTATACTTATACTTGATTCTCATACTTCATATGTGTTTTAATATACCATTTGTCCCTTCTGATTTACATGAGACTCCTTCCATAGCACATAATGTTGGATGGAAATGATTTAGATTAAAATTCATTAATATATATATATATATATATAACCATAATTATGTTATTGTTTCATGTCACAAAAAATATTTAATATAAATTTAAAATTCATACCATTTTTAAGTAATGCATACCCCATCCTTGTTTTATAGTTAGGTTGTGGTAGTTTTTATGCACAATATTTATTTTTTATAGTATTTTAATATTTCATAAATTATAAATTTTGAATCAAAATGATTAATGAATGTAATGTCAAATAAAATATTTTCAATTACAATGTAACTTAAATACTTCCTCCTCTCAATGGCCAACATAAGAATTCTAATTTTATTGGTATATTATTTGTATATATATAGTTGGTGGGTGGATTTTTTAATTTCCCCTCAATATACCTAAGATTAGGATTCTTAATAATTGTTTTAAATACTTAATGTTCCTTTTCAATGAATATTAATAAGAATTTCATCTGTAAATAATCTAATAGAAATGTAATTTTGAAGGGATAATGAAGATTAAATAAATGTTTCATTAATTCATTTATCTGTAAAATAAAAAAATTATATCATAATTTTCACATGATATATTCTAAAATTATTATCTTTAATGTTGTAATACTATTGTGTTGTATATCTATTTCATTCCGCACATGAATTTGAGTACTAACCCTAATGTAACTAATGAAAATTCACTTATTTTGGCTAATAAGTTGACCATGTAGATTCCATCCAACCTCAAATTTATGAATTGTACTTCCCATATTAGTATTTTTTATTAACATTGTTTCTCGACACTAATATTTTATTTTATTTCAACCATATATTTTTACCTTATAAAATTTTATCAATTTAAAAATCACCAGTAAATTATTCCTCAAGACTGGTAACATCAGTAGGTGGAGAATCAATTATATGAACAAGAATTTAAAATTTTAATTTATATTACATAAATACAATAGTAAACACATAGAATTACAAGTAAACACATTTCTTTTAAAAAACTAATTCGATACATTAGATTTTTTAATTGAAATAATTTTATTTCTTTAAATTTTTAAGGTATTTAGACACTCTATCAAGTATCCAAATTCCCTCTTTGTGGTCCCATATGACATATAAGATATTTTATATATTGGGACCTTGTGAAATGATTGTGACATCCTAATAAAATGGTCATCCCCAATAGAATTTTCATTTGTCTCTAAAGTTTTTTTTTCAATAAATCAATAATTCACTAATTTTTGTTTATAACATCTAACGAATAAAATTCTTGTACTACCAATATTTCCATTATGAATGGTTCATCCTTGTATCCTTAATTTATCAAATTCACTTTCATGAATACCAATTATTCAATTTTAACTTAACTCTTGTTATAAAATAATTTTCATTGAAAATAAACAAATGGAATGTTTTATAATCCAACACGAATATTTTTTTCATGATTGCAAAGTAGACATATCCACATAAATTAGATTTTTATCCTTGGAACCTGATAAATACATAACTTCCACCATAAGAGTAACACCACTATTTTTCACTGTGCTACATTCATATTATTAAATTTTATATAACATATAATTTTTAATTATATAACTCTTATAAGATAATACATATACACTTGGTCCCCCATCATTCCATCAAAATTGTTTGGAAATGAAATTTTTATTTTCATATCATTCCTTAAAAATATGTTTTCAGAAAAAAAAAATATTATAAACTATTTATTATGTGTATTTGATATCCATATTTTATCCCTTGATGGATTTAAATATCTAAGCATTACTTTATGGGCTTCAAAATATGAAAAAAATGTTATATTGTTATATAAAATATAATTTTGTTTGCTCTCATTCTCTATAATGGAAATTGTGATATTTTATATTATATAAATTCATTCTTTTTTACATACCCATTAAAAATCATCAAATATTGTTCAATGGGGTATATCCATTTTCAATGTGCTGGACCACAAAATTCAATCTTTTTAAATAATTGAACTATTAATTAAACCACTATATCAAAGAATAATGGAGGGAAAACATATTAAATTCACATAATATGATATAAATTTTATTTTCCATACTTAAAAACTTCACTAGGTTAATAACTTTACAACTTATAGTTAAAAAATGAAAATCCTAGTTAATGTTTGTTAGAACTTTTTAGCTAAAATTAAACAAAAATCCACAAGAATTAAATATTACATAAAAAAAGACAGTTCAGTTATTTTAAGCCCTTTAACATAAAATTATTCATTTAAATGATATTATTTATTTTTTATGAATACCCCTTTAGAACATTTACACTATTAAGGAAGCTACAAAAGTAAATTATTTCTCACTCGAATAGAGCGTAACCCACTAATGGAATAAAATTCCATCTTTTCCCCTTAATTGGTTCCAAATCATTTCTTATCCCCATATCAGTCATGTCTAACATATCCTTAATGTTATCTTTTGTTTTTTGTTGCATTTAATAACATATCAATGACACTATCACATTTTTTTACTTGTATGAAATTAAGAAAAAGTACGGAATATAAAAAATTATAATATGGTGATTTCAAAAAAAAAATCTTTCCAAACCTTCTTTTAAATATTTTTAAAAATAATTTTTCCAAAAACAAGGAAAAATCCTTTACTTCCCCAAAATTTTCATCACATGTTAATGGAGAAGGTTTTGTAACTTCTTCTAAAATCTTATTCAATGATTTTTACCAAGATCAAAATTTATGTAATTGGGATAAAAAATTATGATGTACCAGAAATACTTTCCTCAAGTAATGTTTCAACCTAATTGAGTGTTCACCTTATTCATAAATGGGAGGCCCTATAATTACATTAATGTTATATCGTAAAAAATTTTCAAAAGTAGGAAAGTCATTTATCTTCCTAAAAAACATTTATATCAATGTGAACTCTTTATTTCTATGAGAAACATACATCCTAAAACCTAAATCTCACATAATTTTTAGATCTTTGATCAATGGATCCAAATAAGCATTGGTATCATTATAAGGTTCTTTGGACTTGATATAAGTTGAGAGAACGCAATGTACTTGAGCTTTATTCATAATCATGGTGGAAAGTTATAATTTACCATCATAACCACACAATTACTATGTGTTCTATTTATTACACCAAAAGGATTCATTACATATGTAGATTGTGAAAGATGTATGTTTATCAGCTCATTTCCAAGTTCAAGATACTTATAATCAATTTTCTTCTACTGAGGAGGGTCTGGTGGTTGATGATTTTTCTCATCATGAATTCTGGTATCGTCATTCTACATGAATTTAATTGTAGTCTTATCACTTACATATAGACATGTAGACCACATAATTATGATAAAGTTCCATGAAACATTAAAAGTACTTTATTTATATTTCTTGTATCAACTTGCACCGTGCTTGGGAAGTTTTTATGTGATTCATGTTACTTTCAAAACAATATAAATTCATTTATATTGGTATGTATTCTTTCAGAAAGTATACCCATTGAATATAAAATTATTTTAGAATCATATGTTAGACATGGAAATTAATTATCTTCAATAAATAAACCATTCAAGATAGAAAGTATTTCTGTAAAGTTAGTGTTGCTCTATACATTTCTAGCATTCAAATTATATAGCTTTAGTATGGCTAAAAATATTATATATTTATTTCAACTAGTATAAAATGACATCATTTCATATCTATTTAAAATCTCAAATATATTTGCACAATTATGAAGGTCATATTAAACTATCAATTCATTTACTCAATATGATATCTATAATCATTTAAAATTATACTCAAATAAAATGATCCATAAACCATAGTGTTGTCCCATTCACTGGCTACATTCATTTATTCGATGTATTTATTCTAACATTTTTAACTTAGATCAATTACATGATAGATCATGTGTTCTTCCAACTCATCTGAACAAATTTTTCTTGAATAAAAACAATGTAAACATGAATAAGTGATATGAGAATGGTCATTTCTATGCTCTGTTGCAAACTTGTTAGACTATTTAAAACCTTATATTTAATATTTTGTCATATGATTGTCAATTTTCCATTTTTTGATTCATTTTATCCTATTTGGTTCAAAAATATTCATTATTTAACAAAAAATATATTTAATGTATGCATATAACATATAGTTTCTATTTTCATAAATCACATAAAGTATAGCTTTAAAAAATATAATTATAAATTATAAGACATATATATAGTAGATGTTTAGTATATCTCTCTCGATTATAAAAATATTAATTTTATTTGAATGGGTTATTTTTCGATAATATTTTAATACTAAAATTTAAATAATTAAATGAAATTTTACATGAACCTATGTGATGTTTTATGATTTATACTTTTTTTCTTTAAAACCTTGATTTAACACCCTGTAAAAATTTATTTTTAGAAAATTTTATGTTGTTCAAGATATTTTTTAGTTTGAACAAGTAAATTCTAGAATGATATAATAGTTTTTTTATTAGTTCATTATTATATCCTTTCAAGTACTTATATGGATATTATCATTTGTTAAAGTATTGTTGTCCATTAATATCTTGTTTACATTTTTTGTTTATTATTGGTATCTTGTGTAAGGGATATTAATCATGTTTTGTTTGTTTTAAAATTATATGTTCCATGAATTTAGAATATGGTTTTGTGTTATATAATTTCTTAAGTGTGTATATTTGTAGATTTTCATACTTATAAATGTTATAAATCATTGAATGGTTTTAATATCCATAAAGGGATGTTTTCCTCATATGTTTTGGTTATATCCTTATATTTTATTCTCATTAACTAAAAAAAATATTTATATGTATTAATTCTTAGGTCAAGAAAGGAAATTTATATTTTATTTATAATTATATTTTGTTATCTTGAGTCCTTTTGGTAAACCTGGGTTTAGTTAGTAAACATGTCATTTAAATGGTATAAATATACCTTTGTTAATTCTGACATTCTATAATTTTGTATTCATTACAAAGTAAGTTATTTCTTTCAAATAAAACCTGAATTAATTTTAAGTAGATGAACAATACATAACCTTGGTTAAGAATTACATTGGTGAAGGAATAATGGTTGGGTTTTATTAATTGAAAATGAATAATTTGGTTTTTAAATCTATTAGGTTTCATTAACTATGTTTTTTTCTTAAACTAAACAAAAAAATTTATAAATAATTATAGCATTTGTTTTCATAAAGATTTGAGTATATAATTGGTTCTAGATAATGACTTGAAAATTTATTATTGTTCTTAGTGAATCCATAATCTTTGTTAACTTCATTCTTTAAAATATTTTATTTAAAACTAATATTCCACCTGAAATAAATGGATTTAATTTATATAGTAAATATCTAAATTGTGATTATTTTATCTTTATAGATATGGGAAACATGCGTAGACCTTAAATTGATATAGAAAATTTTCTTTAATAAACATTTTTTTCAAAATTAAGTTTTAAATGTTGAAAACTCACTTATAAAATGAAATTTTACTTTTATAATTATATGTTACAAATGGTGTATATTATATATATTACCATTTTATTAGATTTTTAATGGTATACATTAGTTATGATTAATTCCATACTAAATACCTTACTTGGTTAAGTATTAATATGAAAACCCCATCAATATAAATCCAAATATTCCTATTAGGGTATATTGCACATGGTTCAAACTTGAATTACATGTTTTGAATCAGTGTAAAACTCAATCCAATATATAACCACATTATAAAATTAGTTTAAAATAAACACTACCATGAAAAATATACTAATAAAACACAACATTAAAAACCAAAAGAGTTATAAATCTATTAGATCAAGCAAAAATTCATCCCAAATTTTTTATTACACAACTCTAGAAATTCATTGTGAAAACAACTGCCATAGGAATTAAAATGAAATCCAAACGAAGACTTAGACACCCAAAATGCACTTCCTCTCATCAAAACTAATTAAAATTCAATAATGATTATTGTATAAAACTGTGCATTTGAAAAAATTATTCCTTTTTGAAAATACACCAAAATCAAACATGGGCTTATTCTTCAAAAATCATTCCTCTTAAAACACTTAAATACAAAAAACTTGAAACCAATTTATATTTTTAAACCTTTCTAAATAATCCATGAATTTATGATTAACAAAACCATTTTTAATGTTTTTATTCTAAAAAATCAACTCAAACACTAATCAACACGTAATTTCAATGATAAATTCATATCTACAACACTACTTGACTCGTTTCATGAAAAAACTTGAAACAAAAATCACCAAAATCTTAAAATGTATAAATGACTATCAAGAGGGGGTGTCACGGATTGTGGAATCATTTTACATGAATAAGAATCCAAAAAATCAATAAAAAATACATTATGATTGGTTGAGATTGCATACCTTTTGTTTTGAATGTGGAATTATTCATAAAATGATATGGGGGTGTTTTAGAGTATAACTCCCATAATAGATTTAAATACATGTTTGATCAACATTGTGGGTACGGTTATTTTATAAAAAGGTAAGGGCTTTATGAATACTAACTAAAGAGCTCAAACAAATGAAGATTTCATTATTTTTGTAATCCTAAGCTCTAATACCTTATTATTTTATCAAATATGCAATTATAAATAATAACATTTGGCAATGATAAAGATGCTTTTTATTGATTCTAACGTTAGTGTTGATAAAATCTTGATATGTAAGGGTAAACACTAGATACATAAGAGTTTACCCGTACATTTAAGGCCCATATGAGGGATAACTTTATCACTAATATGGGTAGATTTGTCAGCATTAAGGTTTGCACTCATAAAGGTAAAAATATAATTATTTATATAAATGAATAAAAAAATTAAAAATATATCACTAACTATATAAGTGTATAATTCTATTCATAAATTGAAAAATGTATACATACAAAAAGTTAAATTACAAAGATAAATATATATAATATTAATAATTATTTACATTTCTATTATATCAATAATATATAAAATATTAAAATGCATTGATTGAGTTAAATAATATTAGTCATATTTTTATAAAAATTTACTATTTATTTAAATGAATTAATATTTTTGATTAAATAAAAATATATTTTTTGTATTTATAAGAATTAGTTGAATAGTATTTAAATAAAAAATAAATCCAATACATTTTAATAATTAAATATAAATATTAAATTCACTATCAATTGTTTTTTAAAATATTCAATATTTTTTATTTTTAAATATATTTATTTGTTTAAAAATAAAATATATAATTTTTTGTTATTATAATGTGTATTAAAATATATGATTATGTGTGTGTGTGTGTGTTTGTATATATGTATATATATTTATTTATAAAAATTACATTAAATACATTTTAATTGATTTTATTATTAATATTATAAATACTGACATATATATAATAAAGTTATTAATAATATTTGTAAAATATGAATATTTATATAGAAAAATATATCCTCAATTTTTGTTAACTGGAGTTATAATTTCATTGTAGTATAATACAAACACACACATTGCAAATGTATATGTGTCTGTGACTATGTATGTATGTATGTATGTGTATATATATATATATATATATATATCAAAACAGGCTCACCTTAGGGTTAAATTGTGTGTATATATATATATTATACATGTACAATTTTTTGGAACTCATACAAAGTATTAATTAATATCATTTTATAAATATTAATAATTACTAGTTATTTGAAATTTAAGTAATATTAGTAAAATTATACATAAGAAATATTAATAATTATGAATCTATTTAAATATTATTATTTATATTTTCAAAAATATTATTAATTATACAAATGAATAAATATTTTACACTATATAAAAACATATAGTTGTATTTATAAATATTATAACACTATTTTATTTAAATACAAAATATTTTCAATACATTTTACTAAAGAAAACGAATATTAAATTTTTTATCATTTATATTTAAAAAAATATTCATTATTGTTATATTTAAATTATAACTTTTAAATATTTATATTAAATGTATACCTACATTTATTATTAAAATAAATATATTTAAATGAATATTTCTATATAAAATTTCTTTAAATAAATTCAAATTAAATTAATTACTGATATTATAAATAATGATACATATATAATAAAATTTTTTATTAAATATCAACATTTTTAATATTTTTTTTTATAAAAATAAAGCTCAAAATTGGAATTAAATTAATTAAAATAGTGATATTATTTTCAATACAAATAAATTTATATTGATAATTATCTTTATTCTGGATATATATATATAATATACATATATATTATTATCTAGAATTTTGTGTGAGATTTTGCAACCCCCTGATATTTTGTAAAATATTTTTTTGAATAAATTTAATATTTTCAATATTTTGTGTTACACGTATCATTGAGTTTAACTTTTGTTGCATGTAACACTGGGTTTAGCTTGCGCTACTTACAACAATGAGTTTAAATGAAACATTTCATATTTTTTAAATATAATTATATGATAGTTATCACCTAGCTATTGGAATGGTCACATGGATAGGATTCAGTAAATTATGAAAATATGTGTTTTACACATATATATAAAATGAATTATTTGATGGAAAATAAATGAAAAATGAACATAAAAAACAATTCAAAATAAAGGAAATCTTTTATTTTAAAAAAACTATTTTTATGCTCAAAAACATGTTTTATCTTAATAAATTAAACAAACCATTTTTGGGGAATTATTTTAATGATATTTATATATTATATATTTAATAAAAAATTTAACATTCATTATATGTGTTTTCTATAAAAGTGATAAGAATAAATCCAATTTTATGTTTAAAGACTATACATTTGTAAAAAGTAGTTTATCACTTTTGTTCACCCTTATTTCAAAACTGATTTTTGACACTTATAGAAAATTTATTTGAAAAAAAATATATTTTAGAAATAATTATGTCAAAATTATCTGACGTTTTATTTTTAATAATTTTTTGAAAAGATTAATTTTATTATAAATGGTGAAAAATATTGAATTTTAATTAAAAAATGCCTTTTAATTTAAATTATTTATAAAATTCAATTATGTTTTAGTTTTTTTAAAAGTAAAATTAGTACGATTATATATCTAATAATACAACTTAGGTCATTCGAATAATTTTCATATTTAATTTTCATATAAAAACCTTGTAAACTTTTGAACCTTTTTCACTATAAAAAACAGCTTTCTCATCTCATCTGTAGGATTAAATTTAAATTAAATTTTGAATATTATATGAATTGAAGTTTAAAAAATGGATTCCATATTTGGAATGATTATAATTTATATTTTCTAGTAAGGTTAGTTATGTTTTTGACAAAAAATGAATAATGAAAATATTAAAAAGTAATAACCGTAGTTAAGGTAAAAATGGGTTTACTTGGGGTTAAACTAAAAACATAAAGGTTAAAATGAACTAAATAATTTTCAAAAATATATTATCTCGAAATATTTTAACCCTATAATGCCTAAGTATCAATAATACTGTATTTGAGAGCCCTTTGGCAGGATGAAAATGTGGGTACACTTTTTTCATTTCAAAAAAAATTATAGGTGTTCCACTCACATCACTTATAAAATGTCACCCCATCTCTTAACCTCTTCACACCTTCAAACCATTTTTTAAGGCCTTACCAAATCACTTCCAAAAATGCCCTGAGTTTTTACAAATTATTATTTTTTCAAATAAATTAAAATTATTTGATAGCTTACATTGCATGCTACACCAAGTATGGTTTGTGGTACACACAATAATAATTTTAGTTTGCAGTACATACAGTATTGAGTCCTTTTTATAGCTTTCATCACGCACGAGACTAGTCTAACCAAACTACAAAATACTATTAATATTGTTATTAAGTCCTTATTATAGTTATCACCAAGCTGTTGTAATGGAGGGTATGAAATGGATTAACTGAATTATGAAAATATGGTTTATATATATTTATAAAATGAATTTTTTGATGACCAATTAATTAGAAATCAAGGTAATAACTATTTGAAAAAAAAGAAATTCCTTTTTTGAAATAATATTTTTATATGCACAGACACGTTTTATCTCAATAAATTGAACAAACCACTTTTGATAAATTATTTTAAGGAAAAGTAAATATTATATATTCATTTAAATATTTAAAATTCATCATACGTGTTTTAGAGACAAGAGATAAGAATAAATCCAATTTTAGGCATAAAAAGATGTATTTTTTCTAAAAGGAATTTTTACCGCCTCTTAATGGTGCACTTGTTTTAATACTAAATTTTTATAGTTTTATAAATTTTATTTGACAAAATAAACTTCAATTTTTAAATATTAATGTCAAAATTACCATAGGGTGAATATTTTGTAATTTTTTATGAGAATTTTCATTTTTTGATGAATATTGAAAAAACAGAATTTAAATTGAATTCTGACTTTTCATTTATATTATTTATTGTTGAGTCAAAAGTTATACTTCTTTCTTTCAATTCCTTTAGTCTTAAAAATCAATAAAAAACTTACTTAAAACATGTTTACTAACTTTTTATGTCCCAAGTTTCATGGAATTTTTTTTGTAGAAAACATTATGTTTTACCATACATAGAAAAAGTTCTAAAGTATTACAAATATAGACGATACATTATTCACGTTGTTAAGGAAGTATATCAAACTGAATGAAGTTTATATTCGAAATAAGAAGACTTTTTTTCTAATTTAAGGAATATCTTTTACACTATAATGGTGTTAATAAATATGATGTCAGATATTTAGTTATGATGACTTTTTAAGAACCAGTTATCCAAGTTCATTACAAAAAACTTGGAAATATAGTTGTTGGGAAATCACCTATAAATACCAAGTCATTTGAAGAGTTTGGATCTGGTTGATTACTTTATTCGGATGAGTTATCTATCTAAAATGCTCATTCTTAATCAGTATTATTCTATAATAAATTTTCATTATAAATAATCCTCATAAGGGTGCTTTCCTTAAGAACATTTTTTATTGCAACTCATGTTTGGTCATTGTTATAATCATAGGATTCTAGTGATATGTAGATAGTGAATTTTATCCATCGGATCGAGGGCTTATGAGCCTAGTAAGATTGATCTGATCATCATATTGAGGTCTTCTTGGGATAAGAATATAGTGCTAATCCAATCAATATATTGAGGAATTTTCCATTAAGTAATTATGGAATTTACTATAAGTATAAAATATTGGATAACTTTAGTCAAGGTTATTGGATACCATACTCATAAAACTAAAAGAGTTATCTTTTTAACGTAGCTAGTAAGTCATTCCTACTTTTTCATATTTATTGTATTTCTTGTTTTCAAAATTATCTATTCTATTGCATGTAATAGAAATTTGGTCATCATAATCTTCTTTCTATAATATTTTGTTTTTTATCAATATAACTCTGATTATGAAAAATAGACTTTGATTAATCAAATTTAGCATGATACTAATATTTTACTCTAATATAATCAGAACATTGTATGGTTCTAATACTTTAACTATGATAATCATACTAAGTCCATGTTTTATAATATTACGTTAATAGGTTTGTGTATTTTTTATTTTAATTCTTTTAAACTAATTTTTTTAAACTACAATTCACCCCCCCTTGTAAGTATAGACATTAAATACGATTTTTACTATCCTAAATTTATATAGTTAAATTATATTTTAATTTTATTTTAAAGTATAATTAGTACAACTATACAAAAATAAATCAAGTTTAGGTCATTCTAATCAATTTCATATTGAAATTGGGTATGCAAATATTTCAAACTATATTTTTACTTTAAAAACTCATTGTTTCGTCTCATTTACAGGGTTAATTTTAAATTAATTTATGCCGATTATATGATTGTAATTTAAAAAAATGGGTTCCATATTTTTAATCATAAAAATTTATAATGTCTCATAAGTACAACTTAATTTTTGACAAAAAGTATTAGTGAAAACTGTTAAAATTAATTACAATTGTGAAGATAAAAACAATTTAACCAAGGGACTAAACTTTAACTTTAAAAAAATGATCTTGACACATATCAAAGTGTTCAGATTCTATTTCTACAATATTATCATTTAATATTCATGCAATGTTATTCTTTCATGGATATTATGATTCAATGTTACCAAAGTGGTAAGATTTTATTGTTACAATCTCATCATTTATTAGGATTTCTTATGATTAGACTACCATTGATGAAATATTATAATCTACCTTTCAATAATTCTCATGAATTTTATTATATTATATTTATTTATGATATATTCAAGAAATGTTATCATTTTCCACACTTTGGTACTTAAGATAATTAATAAAAAAAATTAAGTGAATCTGATTTTATTTAACTCTTTGGTCAGAAATCTGTATTCTTTCAAAACAATGTTTTTTAAAACTGTTTTCAAAATGTTATTTTAATCAAATTTTTATAGAAAAGGATTTTTAAAATGTTTTATTTATAAAAAATTATTTAACTATTTTTAAAAATCTTATTTTATAAGTTTTTAAGGCTGCTTTCAAAGAAAATAGTTTTCGAAATGTTTTATTTATTAAAAATCATTTTTCAAAGTAGAAAGGATATTTTCCTCAAGGAATATTTTAAATTATATTTAAAAATTATTTTACATATAAGATGATATACATTAATTTCACATATTTTTTACTAGGTTTATGACCCAAGAATACCATTTATATTCTTTATCTGAATGGTTTATGTTTTGATGGCATGAAATTTATGAAAACATGTTTCTCTTCTATAGGTTATACCAAGATTAAATAACTATGAAACTTGAATCTATTTCTGGTTTATTATATAATGGTTATGAAACTTTCTTCTTTTTCAAAGGTCATGATAAGATAAAATGTTTACGATACCCATTTCATTTCATGGGTTATGATATAATTAATTTGTAAGATCAAGTGTCACATATAAATATGGGTTTTATTATGTGATGGGTGGGACATATACCTCCCTCAAATGCACTAATTGAATATTTATATATCTCATGAGATATAAAACACTGGAATTGGAGCTGAACTTGGTTCTATAATAAAGGTCTAGAATGTGGAGTGAACTCAGTTCAGTAATGTAGGTTTCGAATGAGGAGTGAAATCAGTTCAATAACACAGGGCTAGAAGAGGAAGTGAACTCGGTTCAATAACACAGGATGGGAATGGGAAGTGAAATCCCTTCAGTAATACAGAGCTAAAATGGGAAGTGAACTAGGTTCAGTAAAGGACCTTGTCCGCTGTGATGGTATTGGTAATGAGCCTTGACTAACATAAAATGAATTTTTATTCTTATGTGTATGCCACAAATTCCATGTATTATGACTATGTTATGAAATCATGACTTATGTTCTTTGATTAACATATGATTCATATCTTATGAATTTCTAATATTTATTCCATCATAAAATATTATGATCTATGATATGTTTGGTATGGTTTCCAAATGTTATGATTATGTTTTCGAACACTTATGCTCAAGTTTTCATTCACTTCTGTTCTTGTTATGCATATGTTTATCCATTGATTAACTTTATTGAGAATTTAAGATCACCCTTTATTATGTTTCCTTTCCCTAGGTTGTGAAGAAAGGTTTTATGTAGGAGTACTAAATGGGGAGATCTGTATGGGAGATGTTGAAGATATTTCACCAAATTAGAATAATTTGCTCCCAGTTTCCAAAGAACTAAACTATTACAGTCCTCAGACATGTACGTTTATAATGTGCTGAATATTCATCTAAATCTATTTAATATACATGTATGTTAAGACTGGGTCACTATAATTTCCAAATAACATCCTCTCATCACTTTATCCTTATTTTTTTCAAGAAATCCAGCCTAGGAAGGCTTTTGGTTCAAACCTAAGGAGGATACCCAGAGAATAGGTAACATTCTTCAATGAGTGTTTTTATTTTATTTCCTCCTCCACCCCTTAAATTAATATTAATCTTGGATGATATAATAACCTAAATATCTTCCATATATTTATATGTTTTTATTTTAATGGAATGACCTACAACCATCTCCACTTCCATCAAATGGGTTAGGAAATCACTGTCCCTGTGTACGGAAGACTACCTCCTCCCTAACTGAGGTTATTAATTTTTCCATTACCACCTCTCATGGTTGAGTATAATGATAGATATAAAGTATATATATTATATTTATATAATAATTATACCTATTTAGTTATTATATTCTATATACCTTTTTTACTTTCCATTCCATAGGGGATGTGATAATGTCGTATGTGTGTACAGTGGACTACTGCCTCGCGTGGCGATGGGATTCATTTATCACTAATGATTTACATGGTGGATAATAAGAACAAATATATTTTATATACATGAAATAACTATGATATTAATGAAATATTTATCCTTAATAAATTATAAAATATCATATTCTTTCTTACCTTTTCACTCATGGAAATATGACAACGTCATTTGTGCATGTGTGGACTACCACCTTCACAATGTGATGTGACTCTATTTTAATCACCACACCACAAGGATGATGTGTATAAGTACATTCAAATAAATAATATTTTATTTATGATATTATGATAATTATATAAATATTATATATTACTTACCTCATTTTCGTAATGATTTTTGAAAAATGGAAAGGTTACTCAAGCTTACGTAGGGCCCACGTCTCAATGATTATAACATACTCCATTTATCAAAACCATATTTCATGATTTTTCTTAAAAATATAATTTTTGTATAAATGTGACAATTATTACATTGTTATTATTATGTATTTTATGGATCCATGATCAAATTAAGAGTACCAAAAATAAAAAATCAAAACATATACGAAAAAAAGAGGTTATTACGCGAAATGTGGTTTTAATAAGGAATTGTTAATAAAAGGGTAATAAATCGTCATACGTAAATAGTATGTGGTATATATAAGTATGGTTATATAATATATGTATAATAAATTATATTTATTATACAGTAGGTTTGAAAATATACAAAAGAAGTCGATACTTAAGGTAAGGGATTTCTAGTCTCTCTTTAACTTCTGGGAAACATATGAAAATTAGCCACTCATTTATTTTATGTGGTGTATATACTACTCATTTTAAATTTTCTATCATTAATATGTTTTTATAATGAAAATTAAATATTCTTTTTAAGTTATGATTTATTGGGGCTTACAATTCAAAAAAATTCTAAAGCGGTATGAGACACAGGCCATATTCATCACATGTTTCTTTCATGTGGTGTATAGACTGACCATGAATGTATGTTATGAATATTATCCTAAAAACATGTGTCTTTACATATCTATCTTATGATATCTTTTTCATGGGTTTTAAGATTCTAAAGATACCAAAACGGTAAGGGATTTTTGTCTCAAGTTTCCCTCTTTTAGACATTTGTTATGTTATGTTCCTATCTTATTTCATGAGGTGTATATAAAATCAATTTGACATAAAATAAAATGAATTTATTTGTTCTCATGATAATTTATGTTTTATTTTATCTTATTCTTTCATGGATATTATGATTCAATGTTACCAAAGTGGTAATAGTTTTATGGTTCAATCTCATCGTTTATTTGGATTGTTTAGGTTTATGATTCTAAAGATGAAAAATTATTCTCCATCACTCAATAAGTTCCTGAATTTAAATATAATAAATATATTTAATGGTATGTCATATTTTCCCTTCATTTTCTCTCTTTATATACTCAATAGTTTAAAATAATCTTCTTAAGAAAAAATAGTCTTCATTTCCACATTGGTCGAAAAATCATTTTCTTCCAAAACCATATTTAAAAAAAAATGTTTTCAAAAATATTTTTAACATTATAAAAACAATTTATTAAATAAATTTTTACCTACGTTTGAATTTTTTACCAAATTTTTGAAAGGAATATTCATGTCTTTTTTGAAACAATTAACATTTGTCCTCAACTGAAAATGTATTAGGAATATTTTTTTAACAGGTATGTAATAAAGAATATTTTCCACCATCATGACCATTATTTGTTTTAAAGATTCTATTATAAGTTTCCAATATTATTTTTAAATAAAATTATTTTTAAATTCTTTTATATATTTATAGTTTTAAAAAGTGTTTTTAAATAAAAACTATTTCCCTCAATAAATGTTCTAAGTGATCTATCTTTCAAAATAATTCTCCATATAATATGACATCCTTTTATGTAATAAATAATTTACTAGGGATGTGAACCAGGGATACCATTATTATTATTTATCTAAATGGTTTATGATGATAATATGTTTATGAAAACCATTTCTCTTCCAAGGGTTATACCATGATAAAATTTTTATCAAACCCACTTCTTTTTCCACGGGTTATGATATGATGAAATTATGATATAATTATGAAACCTATCTCTTTTACATGGGTTATGATATGATGAAATATTTATTAAACCAATTTCATTTCATGAGTTATGATATGATGTATGTTTTATGATTTTATGGAACACATATGTATGATTTTCAATATGTGATAGGTGGGACATATATCTCTCTCTAATGCATTGGGCAATGATTAATTTTATATAAAATCAAAGGATACATAGGAGGTTATCTGAAGCCTGAAATAGGGCACATAAGAGGTCATATGAAGCCTAAATCAGGTGCACTAGTGGTTATTCCAATCCTAACATGTTATTAATGTCTTGGAGGGTAGCCTTGTCAGAAAATTCTCTATGCTTCTGTGTACCCCACAATTCTATGTCTTACATAAATTTTATTCTCTTATGGATCATGCTCTTTTATTACCTTAAGATTTATGGCTTATGAACTGGTAATCTTTATTACATGACTTGGTATTATGATCATATATATGAAAGGTATGATTTTAAAATTTTATTCTCATGTTATCATATCCTTATACTCATTTTATGATTATCTATCTCTCTTGTTTTCCCTTATTGAGCATCTAATCTCACCCTTTCTTATTATTCCTTTCCCAATGTTATGAAAAAGGTTTTAAGTAGGCTATGATTTTGAATATTGATAAAGGGAAATATTTTTATGGGATACTTTGATGATGTTTCACAAAATTATAAATTTGTGTACTTAGTCTCAAAAGACACTAAACTATTATGGTATTCAGGCATGTGTTTGTGTAATGTATTGAATATTCATCTAAAAAGACATAATTTATATGTATGATAATCTTGGGTCACAATATATTGTGACACCCCATGTCACTATTTTATTAAATAATATATAATTATGGGTTATTTTAGAATTTTTAATATTTTTCAATATTTTGAGGTTTGAGGGTGTAAAAGTTAGGGGAAATTGTATTAGTATCATCGTTAGAGAACTATTAATACTAATCATTCACCTTTACCATATTGGTGGTGTAAGAGATTCTTATGTAACATGCACACATGGGGCACGATTCTTTAAAGCATGCAACCAAACCATGCAAACTACCACTATGTATGGGATGACCCGACACTATTGGTGCACACTTTGGGAAATGGTAAAACAAAACCATGTGATTTACCCTTACATATAAGTGTTTCCATTAGTGACTTAGGCATGTCTTGAACATAGTTTTCATAACTATGTAAGGAAATTATGTAGGTTTGTGGATCTATTAAAATTCATTCTTCATAGTTGGTGCACAATTTGGTAAAACATTCAGCCAAATAATACAACCTACCTATAATTTTAAAACATGAAATTAACTATGTAACCCTACTCAATTTAACCTCTTTTGGACCTCCCCTATTCTCATTTTCATTTGGGTGAATAAGAGAAAATTTGAGGGATATTTTCTTCATCTATTTCTAGTATACAATCCCTTTTCTTCACATATTTCAATTTTATTTTTAATTTATGTCTTTTTTACCCACTTTAGCCATCCTTCTTCCATATCGTCTTGGTTTCTTCTTCTCCAATAAAACCTAATACCCAAGGTGGTAAAACCTAAGGTTTGGGATGGTCTAATTTTGGGGATTTGGTTATCTAGGTTTCATGGAGACTCTCTTTTCCCACAATTTATCTTTCACTGTTCAAGGTGAGTTTTTTAAAATGATCGAGTTAGTATTTTTTCTGTAAATTATTTATTTCAAATTTCCTGAAATAATTGAGTTTTCTGAAAACAATCCTACCAATATATACCTTTATTTGATACTGATGAGGTTTTATGAAAAAATTTCCATATTTCCTACACTTGGTATATTTTGGGGTTTCACATATTTATCATTCTTTATTTCTAAAACAAATTTTTTATTTATGCCAAGTGACTATAAAAATTCCTGAAATGATCTATCAAATGAATTTGAATATAAAATAAGGGTTTTTTAAATATTTTGATTTCCAAATAATGTAACCTTTGGTTTAAGGGTTTTTTTAAAATAAAAAAATGTGTATATTATTAATTTACTTTTAAAGTGGGAAATATTTGTTTTTAAAGTGTTGAACCATGTTTATTTATCAAAGGATGTTATATAAGTTATCTCTCTATGTTGGTTTTGAAGGCACTATTGGAACCTTATGAAATTAGTTTCCTTGATGATTATAAACCCTTACTGTGATACCCTCTTGATTATGTCTTGTATATACCTTTTCCATTTATGGGATTAAATAAATTGGTATGTGATGAGTATGTAAATATGAAAAGGGGTTCCTTCTTAAGAGGTTATTTGATGTGAAATAAGATTTACTATATTTTTTTCATTTTTTAGGATTATAAACTTATTTGATAGATCAACTCCACTTGACTATGTCATGGGAACCCAAGTTAACTAATTGGGAGATCTAGTTTATATTTTACTAGTTTAGATTGTGCTCTGGATTGGGGAGCTCCACCATATAAAGTGATTCATGTGTTTATATCATTGAGTAATTCAAAATTAAGTTTATAGTTTATTCCTCTTGAATATATCTAAGTTCTTATCACATTATGACCAAGTGAGTTTCCCATGATGTCTATTTTTTTGTTGATGGTATTATCTTAGGTATCACTACAACATACTTCATTTTCACCCCTTGTGGTCATCTTGTATTTTTGTTATAATTTACATTAATTTTATCTACTTATATTATTTTTATTGATACAAAGGTGCTCATTTGATAATATAAATTCTGTCTTAATGATTTAGTTTACATTTTAACTTTTTTCAATACAAGATATTTATGGAATGTTTTTAAAGAAGAAAAATGTTTTTATCTTTTTTTTTCTTTTCTTTATAAACTTTTTTGTCCACCATTTTTAAAGTTTTAAAGTAATTTAATATTCTTTCATTATGTTCACACCCATTGGTTGTTAAAATAGGGATTTTTCTAAATGGTTTCAATGGAAATTTTTTATCTTTATAACATTAAATCATTTTTTCTAAGCCTGGGGTTTTTTTTCCAAAATATTTTTACCTTGTGGTTTGAAAAATATTTAATATATGTTACTTTAATTATGTATAATTTTCATTTGGAAAACCAATTTTCTAAATGAGGTCTAAGCTTTAATCTATGAAATTTTTATAATAGGAATGACATAAACACTTTAATGAAATACTATGGGTCATATTTAACTCATACCATGCATACACTTGTCTGTGTGTGGATATTTTGTTTTCATATAGGTGACAAGGTTTTGATCTCAGTTTGGATATTTTTCGCATGTTTTGATGTTGTATTTTTTATATATGGTAAATCACAATGGGTTACATGGTGATTATTAGGTGGTATCATGGGTTATTAGTCTATTTTGGGGATGTTTATGTATCGGCAAGTTCAGCCAGCTATTTTTTTATCTTGGGTTTCTATTATATTATTATCTAATTATGTATTAATCTAATGTTGTTTATTTATTTGTTAAATTTATTTTTTGGATCTTATATTTCTTATACCTTGTTTGGTTGGTTTAATAAATTGGGATTATTTATTTTATATGCATGGATGTCCAATGTATGGATACACTATACCAAATTATCAATTAGTTTTTGCTACTTTATTATTATTATTCATGGGTGAAACCATTCCCATTATGTTTTTTTATGATTACATGGTACTTTTCTATAGTCTATGGTGATCAGGAATGCTCTTTTGGATGTGTGGGATACTGAACTAGGTGGCACAATGAATTGACCCAGGTAGGTATGTTACAAAATTATATTAGAGTATCTTTTTGTTATTTAGGGAGTCTGGAAGTATTTAGATATGATTTTTGGAACTTCTGAGGTAGGTCTTGAGTAAAGGTACCTAATCACAACCTTTTATGATTAGAATTGAGTTTCCATAGGTAGTTGAGATTTAATATTAAATTTTAATTCCATTTTTATTATTCTATATGTATTTTAATATGAGATTATGGTATTTTTATCCCCATCGAGTTATATCAAATATTTTAATTGAGTGTAAGGTGAAACAGGAAGAAGAAAAAAATGAATGGTTAACTCACATAGTCTCAAAAATTATGTGGTGCCCATATCTATGGATTTAAATTCTTTATAGAGGTTTTCATGTGGTCAGTGCATGGTTTTACATCTATGTGAACAAACCATGCATAGTCTTTCTCACCTACTAAATTTATTTCTGGGGAATATTTTGATTTATTAAATGATCTTATTTTGATTATTATAACTTTTAGATCAATAAAATAGGGTTTTTAATTTATTTTTATTGTTTGGATTTATATTTTAAAGGTCGATTGTGTGTGAAAAGAGACTTTTGTGATTTTTTTTGTTTTGAAACAATTTTTAATGGATAATTCAAAAAATAATTTTGACTATCATGTAGTGTTTTAAAAATTTTTAGGTTTTATAATTAAATTCAAGTAATGTTTATAAATTAAAAGGGATTTTATATAAATATTTTGAATTCGCAAATGTGGAAGTTTAAATTTTAACTCATGATAGATTTTTAAAATAGGTATTCATTAGTTTTACAAATGATGTGGAATGTTTAAAAAGTGTTTGTGATTTTATAAAAAATATATTTTAGAATCTTTTCCAAATGATGGTGATTCTAAATAAAGGATTTTTTTAGTGTGGTACACTTTGGTGAATTATGATTTTAGATTTAATCTCTTAGTGATATTGGGATTGTTTGATTTGAATTATAAAGCATGAATTTATTGAGTTTTTGTTTTGAAATATTTGGAATTTTCCTCCAATAAATTTATTGATGGAATGTGAAAAGTCCCTCTCTAGGGATGATTCATAAGGTTATTCCACTCACTGTATATGTGTAAGAACCTGGATCTTCATTTGAGGTATGTGTTTCCTTTTTCTTGAGTTTTTGGGAAAAATAAAGTTTCTGTAAATTTTTGAAGTACATGTCATGTACTTTCTGAGTACATGTCGTGTACTCTTTTCCTGCTTGAAGCCGTGTGTTGGTCATGCCCGGGCCACACACACGGTGTGTAGGGGTGACGTGGAGGCCGATTTTGGCGGAGTACGGAAAGACCTAGTACACATCGTGTACTCTAAAAGTACACGTCGTGTACTTTCTTTTTATTTCTTTAATCGGACCAGGGTAGCTCCTAATGCTCATAAACATCTTCTTCTCCGCCTAATTCCGTATAGAGCGTCCGAGGAGGCCGATTCTTCTCCAAGCCACCGATCCGTCACCGGTTGTCCGAATCGAACTCGGTCGATTGCAGAAGAATCGCAGCGTTGAGTTCTTGGTTCTTCTTTAGCCTCATTTCCTGATTCATTCTCTCATGTGAGTTATCTGAGGTTGAAAATTTTAGAAATTTTTGCAGATCTACTCGATTCTAAGACGATTCACGGGCCAAGGTTAAAGTATATCTATTTTCGAGGATCAAGGTAGGTGGTTTGCTTCCCTACGTTAAAGTTCTTTGAGTTTTGGTTGCAAAAGTGTCGGATACCCATGTATCGGGTGTCCTGGGTTTAGGATTTTGATCCTATTGTTTATTTTCCCTAGATTTCATGTTAGATTATGTTTAATTTTTGCTAATATATGCTTGGTCTCATGATTGAGGATCACCCCACTGGTGTTTCTCCCCCTGTTGGGATGTTTATCATCGTTTGGCACCGTTTTCCTGTGAGGCAAACCCTATTACAATTTCTAATTTACTTTTTATAACTGTTTACATGTGTTTCCTTCTGTTTAAATGTTTTTGATGCATGGTAGCTATTATCCAAGTAGTTGTTGAACTTACTTAGGGCTGGTGACAGTGGATTATGCATGACTGGACTGCTCAGGGCTGTGAGAACCTGGTGTGGGAGATCAGAGAGGGAAGAGATGATTAAGTGCTTCCCTAGGGGGTATTTTGGTTTTTGTTTCGTACACAGGACCTATGGGAATAGGACTTTGTGCTTCCCAATAGTTTTCTTAGTTTAACCATGGATCGAGACCACATGAGGAATTAGACGTAAGTGCTTCCTCAGAGAGTCTGTAGCTATCGTTGCAAGACCATAGGGGAATTGACGTGAGAGCTTCCCAGAGTGTATGTGCCTTGTTTGATTACTAGACTATATGGGTCTACTAGTTTGAGCCACCCAGAGAGTCAGTGTGAATTTTGATGGTTAGTTGTGACGAGTCCACCAAGCCAAAGAACAAGCTTGGGTTTTGTACTGCTTGTGTTTAGGTAGTCTTTTTAGATTCCTCATGTGTTACCTACTTTACCATGGAATAGAAGGCTTTACTAGTTCTTCATGGTTGTTTAATTAAATTAATATGAATAGTAATTGGTAGGATTATTTACTGGTGCACTCCTAGTTCATTACTATATTTATTTTCCTTTACTTTTACTATATTACTCACTGACAGTAGGGCACAAATCTTGTGGTGGTTTCCAACTGGGATTAGTCTCACACCCTGTTTGGGTCCTGTTTTTCAGCCCAAAATGATTATATGGTTGCAGTTGTAGATAGGGATTGTGGTCCTTCTACCTAAGGTACTTGATTTTTGGTTGGAGATGAAGAGCATGGGACTGGGCTTTGGCTTGTGATGCTGCTGGAGTTGCTGTTTACGTTTAGTACTTTGGTTTCAGTTGTATTTCAGCAAGTTGATTTGTTTAATTCTTTCCATAGATACATGTACCGTACTGCATCATTATTATATCATACTTTTCTTCTACTTTTAGTTCAGTTGTCGTATGTTGTTTACTTCTTTCGCTATTGATTATGTTTATTCTTCCGTTGTATACTTACCAAATGAGGGAATAGTTTCCCCATAGACTCACCAAAGTCCGTCACTGCTAGTCGGCAGCCTCTGGTATTTGGGGAAATGTGCTTGAGGTCATGTGGTGAATTGGGTACAGGGCACAATTTATGTGGCTATGGATTCAGGTCATTACAAAGTGGTATCAGAGGAGTTTTCTTCTTTTCTATTGCCTTACTGTTTTTCGATAATAGACAGGGATAGGAAGAAATGGGTAGTTAGTACTTAATTTTGCCCGGGAGTATTTAACCTGTGTACAGGGAAAAGATATATTACCTCGTAATTGCAATTTTCAGTTTTTTTCTAGTGTTATAGTTTATTATATTTAACTGTTGGGTGATGCACATGTTTTGTGCTGTTACAGTTTATATTATTGTGGTTCTATTTTGTTGAAACCTGATGAGATGAGGGTGTGTCATCTCATGCATCATATAGGCACTGGGTAATAAATCACATGTCATGCATTTTACCATTCCATCGAGGGTGCATTATAATTTCACTTTGTCATGATAGGTGTCGTGATAAATGATGCATGTTGTTGTGATAGTTGCTATGATGGACATACTTGTTATGCTTTGTTACTTGATATATGCATTGTTATGATTCCAAGATTTGATTCGCAGGGATTATAGGCCCCCACAGATTAGAATTTGGCACATATATGTTTTGTTTTTCAGTGTTTCTAGCATTCGGTGCAGTTTCTGAGCTACTACCCGAAAAAACCCAGAATACACAGTGTGTACTTTATAAATACATGTCGTGTAGTTTCTAAACTGTGTTATTAACTGTGTGAACAGAGACATGGGGTGGTGGAGAGACTTCGGGGACATTCCTTATACCATAAGTACAGGCCATGTAGTAGTTAACCGTGTACCCGTTCGTGTCACTAACAACACGGGTCGGGGAAACTAGTGTACTACACGCTGTGTGTTATAAGAACACACCGTGTAGTTTTCTTCTAGGTACCCGACCATGTCATGAACAACATGGGTCGGTGTTATCAGTCCTTATACATTCCCTGTTTGTTCGGAACACGCCGGGTAGGGGTCAGCCGTGTAGCCGGCCATGTAACTGCTACACGGGTCACTGAAACCTGTCTAGTACACACTGTGTCTTTAGTGAACATTCCGTGTAGTTTAGAATTAGGAGGACCGTGTGGGTTAGCCGTGTAAAGAGACTCGAGTAGGGGAGTGGAGTTCAAGTACATGCCGTGTTTTGGGACAACACGTCGTGTAGTATGGGATGTTACACGACCAGTGGTGGCAGAGTTACATGCCCATGTGGAAGGCTTAGCAAACACGCCGTGTAGTTTAAATACACACCGTGTAGTCTTATTTTGAAAACTTAAGTGTTTATCTCTCCTGTTCCCATTTTGTACTCTTGTGTTTTCTATCCTTGTTAATCCTAAATCTGAGGTTTTCTTTTCACCTTTCAGGGCCATGGAACCAAGATGTCCTTCCATTGTACGCCAGGAACCAGGCAGTGACTGTACGCCTGATATGGCAGACCAGGGACTACCAGTAGTTCTGCTGATTGTTCCGGACATGGCACCTGTACTGATTCCAGACACTAGTGCCGACACTCTATTCAGAGAGCGTTTCATGAGGTTCATGCAGACCTTCTAGGGAGCTCGGCATCCTGCCCCGTCTATGGCAGAGCTGACGCGAGTCTTCCAACATCGGCATCCTCCCACTTTCACAGGGGATGGAGGACATCAGGCTCCAGAGTCATGGATAGAAACCATGCTTTCCATCTTCGAGCATCTAGAGACACCCCCATATCGAAGGGTGAAGCTCTCGACTTACATGCTGCAAGATTCTTCCAAGAGATGGTGGAATGTGGTCTCGCAGGTAGGGCGCCAACGGACTATGGCTTGGGACGAGTTCCAGCGTATGTTCTACGACTTTTTCTATCCGGCAACGCTGAAGGCCGACATAGCCAGAGATTTCATGAATTTGTATTTGGGTACTCTTTTGGTTATGGAGTATTCCTCATATTTCACTGAGTTACAGTTTTTTGCTCCCGTTCTGGGAAATGACGAGCTGTTCTTTGAGAGGAAGTCTGAGGAAGGCCTCAAACTAGAGATCAGATTGTAGGTGAATGTCTTCCAGTTGAATTCTATTACTCTAATAGTCAACCAGGTGCTGATCACCGAACGAAATATGAGGGATAATGGAGCTGTTGACCGGGGCGGTTTAACTTCCAAGACTGTTTCATTGTATACTGACAGCAGAGAATGCCACCGAGAGTCTACTCGAGGTGACTCGAGGAAGCGAGGTATTTCTTCTAGAAGAGGGGATCTTCCTTCTGGAAACCAGGTGGTGTGCTATTAGTGGGGAAATAGTGAACATAAAAAGCCTCAGTGCCCGAGAGATTTAGTGGAGTGACGAGTTTGCGGCAAGATGGGTCATCTGCAACGTTTTTGTAGGGTTCTTCTTCCAGCATATAGTGAAGGAGGATCAGTTTCTACTCCTTATACAGAAGAAGGATTACCAGTTCCGCAGTAGACTAGGGGCTGGAGTTCTCCAGGTCATTCAAGCCAGGGTAGAGGTCGCAGATGCGGTGGTCAGGCTCAGGGAGGATCAGCTCAGGGATATCAGGCTGCTACACTGGGCCGCGGTGCTGGAAATAATTTTGTGGTAGAGCAGATCCATCGAGAGCAAGATCTTGGACCTTCCATAGTTTAAGGTACAATCTTTGTAGCCTCAGTTTTATCTTCTTCACTTTTCGATATTGGATCTTCTCATAACTTTATTTCTGTGCACACTGTGGAGAGCCTTAGACTTACTTTCCTTAATTCTGAGGATACGTTGGCACTAGACACTCCTTAGGTACATATAACTACTAGTGTGCGTCGGTGCAAGGAGTGCCCCATTGAGATTGGTGGGTTTCAATTCGTGTGGTATCTTTGTGTCCTTGAGATGATGGGTTATGATGTCATTCTCATAATGGACTGGCTAGTTCCTTTTGAGACCTTTTTCGATTGTTATCGCCACAGGGTGAGTTTCACGTCACCAGAGGGTGGGTCCTTTTCTTCACAAGGGAGAATGGGATGTCCTGGAAGGCAGAGCTGGACCAGAGTATCATGGGTTGGGAAGTGTTACAACCCAGATTTCTAGTTTATATTTGGATGATCAGGGAACTTATCAGATGGACTTCCCTCTGGTAGTTGGCCATTTTCCAAATTTCTTTCCAGAAGACTTTTCAAGGTCGCCTCCAGAGCAAGATGTAGACTTCTCTATTGATCTTTTTCTAGGAGTAGCACCTGTATCCATACCTCCTTATAGGATGGCTACACCTGAGTTGCAAGAACTCAAGAAGTAGTTGGAGGAGTTGCAGGTGAAGGGTTTTATCCAACTTAGTACTTCCCCTTGGGGTTTTCCTGTGTTGTTTGCGAATAAGGTGAATAGTACCTTACGACTTTGTGTGGACTATAGAATGTTGAACCAGTTGACGGTCAAGAACCGATATCCTTTTCCGAGGATTGATTATCTTTTTTATGAGCTTTGAGGAGCCTGGGTATTCTCGAAGATCGTCTTGAGATCTGGCTATCATCAGTTGCGGGTCAGACCATCTTATATACCTCTCACAGCTTTCCGAAGCAGGTATGGTGTGTACGAGTATCTGGTTTTGTCGTTCGGTCTCACGAACGCATAGGAAGTTTTCATGGCGCTGATGAACAGAGTTTTCCATCCTTTCTAGGATTCATTCATCGTTGTCTTTGTGGATTATATCTTTGTGTACTATTACACTTGACAGGACCATGCTACCCATCTTGAGATTGTATTGAGTACACTGATAGAGCATCAGTTATATGTGAAGCTCTCAAAGTGCCACTTCTGGATGGACGAGATTCACTTCCTGGGTCATGTCATCTTAGAGATAGGTGTTTCAGTAGACCCAGAAAAGGTGAGAGCAGTAGTTACCTGGGAGCAGTCGAAGAATGTCTTCGAGGTACAGAGTTTCTTGGGACTGGATGGTTATTACAGGCAGTTTATACAAGACATCTCACGCTCATTAGCACTTTTGATGGGCTTGACTAAGAAGGGTGTGAAGTACGTTTGGTCATAAGCTTGCGACTCATCCCTCCAGGAGCTGAAGGGGAGATTGACTTCATCACCGATTCTAGTTCTTCTAGAGGCAGGTAAGAGTTATACAATTTTCTGTGATGCATCTGGCATCAGGCTTAGAGAAGTTCTTATTCCAGAAGATCGTGTTTTTGCGTACGGATCTCGGTAGTTGAGGCCCCATGAGAAGAACTATCCTACGCACGACCTGGAGTTGGCTACGGTTGTTCATGCTTTGCGTTGTTGGAGGCACTATCTCATGGGAAAGAATTTTGTGGTATATACTGACCACAAGAGCCTCAAGTATATCTTCACACTACGTGACTTTAATCTAAGACAGTGGAGGTAGGTTGAGTACCTATAGTATTTCGACCTCGAGCTTGATTATACGCCTGGGAAAGGCAATGTTGTGGCTAACGTACTGAGAAGGAGGACTCAGTTGCAGGTAGTTTAGGAGGCCATCAGTGAGTGGCAACTTATGGATCTATTCTCTGAGATTCATTTAGAGGTTCATGACAGATAGGGATAGATGGTTCTTTCTTCTGTAACTGTTACCTCTACTCTTTTAGATCGAGTTCGAATGAGGCAGCTATCAGACCTAGAAGGCCTAGTCCTACAGGAGGGTGTGTCAGGTGGAGAGCCTAATCCAGGGCGGACAGCGGGTGATGATGAGGTGCTACATTTTCATGACCGCTTATGGGTTTTAGAATACATATGTAAGGATCTGATGCGGGACTTTCATGCTTCATCTTGGGCAGTTCATCCTGGCGTCACCAAGATGTACCGAGACATGCATCGTTAGTCTTGTTGGCCAGGTATGAAGAAGGATATGGCTGGTTTTGTTATGTGGTGTTCCACCTATCCGTAGGTGAAGGTAGAGCATCAGCGACCAGCAGAGCTTTTACAGCAGTTACTCATTCCTGAGTGGAAATGGAATGATGTCGCGATGGACTTTGTGACAGGGTTACCAAGATCGGCTCGAGGAAATGATACGGTTTGGGTTGTAGTGGATAGGCTCACAAAGGTTTCACACTTCTTTCCGATCAAGGATACCTTCAGTGTTGATGATTTGGGATGGTTGTACATCCGAGAGATTGTTCATCTGCATGGAGTTCCACACTCCATTGTTTCAGACAGGGATGAGGGTTTTACTTCACACTTCTAGCAGGGCCTGCAGAGGGCTTTGGGTACACAGGTTCTTTTGAGTACAGCATACCATCCCCAAAGTGATGGCTAGTCCGAGCGTACAATCCAGGTGTTTGAGTATATGCTCTGAGCTTTCATTCTAGACTTTTTCGGTACATGGTAGAATCATATCCCTCTGGTGGAGTTTTCCTACAACAACAGTTTTCAGAAGACTATTCAAATGTCACCTTACGAGGCTTTCTACGGTAGTCCATGCCGATCACCTTTATGATGGCTAGAGGTAGGAGATTCAGCTTTGTTGGGACCTTGTCTTGTTCATGAGACCTTAGAGCAGATAGAGTTGATTTGGAAGAGGATGGCTACAAAACAGTCTCAACAGAAGTCCTATGCTGATCAGTGGAGATGACATCTGGAGTTCAAGGTCGGAGATCCGGTTTTCCTGCGCGTTACCCTGAGGTTGGGACATAAGAGGATTAGGAGGCAAAGAAAGATTTCACTGAGATACGTCGGGCCGTTTGAGGTTCTGGAGAGAGTTGGGCTGGTTGCTTACAGGTTGCAATTACCTCAGAGGTACCAGGCTATGCATGACGTCTTCCATGGTTCTCAGCTTCGATGGTATTTCTCTGACCCGTCTCATGTTTTTCAACCCAATGAGGTTGAGCTAGAGCAGGATGACTCTTTCGAGAAGCATCCTATCAGGATTGTTGATCATAATGCAAAGGTACTCTGTGGCCGGTCTATTCCTCTGGTAAGGGTGCTATGGCAGCATGGCTGTATACAGGACGAGACATGGGAGAGGGAGGCTGATGTATAATCGTAGTGGCCAGAGTTGTTTGGGGTTTCTTCTTCCATGCCTCGTTAGGAAAATTTAGGGATTAATTTCTTTAAGGGGGTAAGTTTGTAAGAACCCGGATCTTCGTTTGAGGTATGTTTTTCCTTTTTCTGGATTTTTTGGGAAAAATAAAGTTTCTATAAATTTTTGAAGTACACTCTATATACTTTCTGAGTACATGCCGTGTACTCTTTTCTTTCTTGAATCCGTGTGTTGGTCGTGCCCGGTCCACACACACTGTGTGTAGGGGTGACGTGGAGGCCGGTTTTGGCAGAGTACAGAAAGACCTAGTACATGTCGTGTACTATAAAAGTACATGCCGTGTACTTTCTTTTTATTTCTTTAATCGGAACAGGGTCGTGCCTAAGGCTCATAAAAGACTTCTTCTCTGCTTAATTCTGTCCAGAGAATCCGAGGAGGCCAATTCTTCTCCGAGCCACCGATCCATCACCGATTGTCCGAATCGAAATCTGTCAATTGTAGAAGAATCGCAGTGGTGATTTCTTTGTTCTTATTTGGCCTCGTTTCCTGATTCTATCTCTCGTGTGAGTTATCTGAGGTTGAATGTTTTAGAAGTTTTTGTAGATCTACTCCGTTCTAGGCCGATTCATAGGCCAAGGTTCATGTATATCGATCTTTTAGGATCAATTTAGGTGGTTTGTTTCCCTACGTTGAAGTTATTTGAGTTTTGGTTGCAAAAGTTTCGGATACCCATGTATCGGGTATCCCGGGTTTAGGATTTTGATCCTATTGTATATTTGCCCTAGATTTCTTGTTAGCTTATGTTTAATTATTGCTAATATATGTCTGGTTGCATGATTTAGGATCACCCGATGAGTGTTTCTCCCCCCATTTGGCTGTTTATCACCATTTGGCACTGTTTTCCTCTGAGGCAAACCCTATTGCAATTTCTAGTATACTTGTTATAACTATTTACATGTTTTTTCTACTGTTTAAATGATTTTGATTCATGGTATCTATTATCCAAGTAGTTGTTGATCTTACTTAGGGCTGCTGACAGTTGATTACGCACGACTGGACTACTCAGGGCTATAAGAACCTGGGGCGGGAGATCAAAGAGGGAATATATGATTAAGTGCTTCCCTAGAGGGTCTGTTGGTTTTAGTTTTGTACGCAGGACCTATGGTAATAGGACTTTGTGCTTCCCAAGAGTGTTCTTAGTTTACCCACGCATCAAGACCATAGGTGGAATTAGACGTAAGTGCTTCCTTAGAGATTCTGTATCGATCGTTTTAAGACCATTGGGGAATTGACGTGAGAGCTTCCTAGAGTGTTTGTTCCTTGTTTGATTACTGGACTATAGGGGTCTTCTAGTTTGATCCACCCAGAGAGTTAGTTTGAATTTTGATGGTCGGTTGTGACGATTCCACCAACCCAAAGAACAAGCATGGGTTTTGTACTGCTTGTGTTTCGGTAGTCTTTATAGATGCCTGTTGTGTTACTTGCTTTACCTTTTAATAGAAGCCTTTACTAGTCCTTCATGGTTTTTTAATAAAATGAATGTGAATGGTAATTGGTAGGATTATTTACTGGTGTTCTCCTAGTTCATTACTATATTTATTTTCCTTTACTTTTGCTATATTACTCACTGACAGTAGAGCACAAATCTTGTGGTGGTTGCCTACTGGGATTAGTCTCACACTCTGTTTGGGCCCTGTTTTTTGGCCCAAACAGATTATATGGTTGCAGGTGTAGATTGGTATTGTGGCCCTTCTACCTCAGGTACTTGATTTCTAGTTGGAGCTGGAGAGCATGGGACGGGGCTTTGGCTCGCGATGCTGCTGGAGTTGCTGTTTACGTTTAGTACTTTGGTTTCAGTTGTATTTCAGCACATTAATTTGTTTACTGCTTTCCATAGATACATGTACCGTACTGCATCATTTTTATATCAGACTTTGCTTCTACTTTTAGTTCAGTTGTAATATACTGTTTACTGCTTCTGCTATTGATTATGTTTATTCTTCCACTGTATACTTACCAAATTAGGGCGTAGTTTCCCCACAGACTCACCAAAGGCCCTCACTTCTAGTTGGCAGCCTCTGGTGTTTGGGGAAACGCGCTTGAGGTCATGTGGTGAACCGGGTATGGGGCACCAGTAATGTGGCTCTGGATTCGGTTCGTTACAATATGTGATACCCTTATAGTTATTAAATCTACCCAAATTATGAACATATTGGTAGAGCAAAACCCATATTTACTCTTGGAACCCATCTAAGATTTGTTGAATAATCACTCATCTACCTTCCATGGATAAAAAGGTACACTTGAGTTGATTTAGTGGTTTGATAGGATTGAGGTAATCATTAATTATCTAGAAAATTTGTGAAACCTTGTAGGTTAAATATGTGGTAGGATATTTTGATAGACTGGTCCAAGTGTTTTCGGTGACTATTAACCCTTTCCAATTATATGATTAGAGTTCTTGAGAGTTATTCAGTACCATTATTATTCAGTGGAATAATTCCCAAGAGTATGAAGGTAGATAAATCCATTGAATTAGTGAATCTTCCTTAAACAAAGTGAATAGTTAATAAGTATGACCATCTTTTCTTGAGTTGGCATTCTTTTCTACCAATCTTTTCACGAATTAATTTCTAAAAGATCATTTATTAGAGAAAGGTCTTCTCAAATACCTTAGATAGAATTTATTTTAGTTTTTCTGTATCTTATAAGAAATAGTTGAGAAGATATTGTTTATAGACATTAATCGAATGATACAACCTATAATGGGTGATGCCTTGATTCTACTTTGTTAGGTTGATAAGGTATGATATTCTATGATCCTTACTTATTCTTATAAGTATCAGAGATCTCTCATGTGTTTCCAAAGTGAGACCCTAATGCATTCTAAGTCCTAATGCTTGAGACATTCCAATACCTATTTGATGTGTCCATTTAGGCCATCTTTAGGAATGTGTTATGTTGAGTTATCAATAAAAGGGAAAACATATTTGGATTTATTCTAGATCCAAATAATCATCTATTTTTATGATTTTTTCTTGATGAGTTTTCAGTAGGTTTAGATTTTAATATAATTATTTATTATCTCATTCTTTGTGTTTTTATTTCATCCTTATTTTGTGAAAAGTTAATTATTTTTGTTATAACCATTCCTCTTTTATTGGTTATTCTTCGTATGGATTCTATATGATGTTATACATGTGATTAGATTTAGATTTTTCTTAATTTCACTTGGGAAGCATTTTGTACATTCATAGGTAACTGGGATTAATGCTACAAGAATTTATATTGTTCTTTCAATGGTTCCCAATTTTATATTTTTTAGGTTCATTTTGGGGTAGTTTTCTATAAGTGAGGAATTTGGTTAGCTTCACTTTAGCTTTGTGATTCAAGGATAAATAACATGTTTGTTATATTTATGCATGTTTTTAATTTATATATCACTTACTTTCCAAATTTTTGAGTTTTTTACAGATTTTTTGACCTTGAGTATTGTATTTGTGTATTCTTTGGGTTTGTTATTTTTTTAGTATTCTAAACATGTTTCATAAAAAAATCTGTGGTTGGTGTAGAATTATCATTTCCTTTGGTGAATTGAGGAAACATGTTTTATTTGGTGATATATTTATAGTATGAATGTATATTATTTAGTTTCACCATTTTATATGAATTCTAAATGGTAGAGTGACCTATTGAAGGTTTTCATGATCATTTGGTTTCATATTCCTTAATTATGATTTAGATTATGCTTAGATATGTTTGATGATATTTGAGGATTATTTTTATTGATCTTGAGGAGATGTGTTTTTTCAAGTATTTTTTCATACTATTCCCCTTTGAGATTTTATCAACCCACATACCTCATGTATCTAGATAGGAGTGGGTGGTAGTTAGGAATGTTGTTGATATAAAATGAAAATTATGAAATAGATAGTATGTTATTTCAAGATATGGATAATCTATATCCAGTTACCTATTTGGTTTACTTTGTGTAATGTTGAACCCTTGATTGGGTAAAAATGTTTAGTTCTTATTACTTTTTAATTTTTCTAATCACTTTCTAAGCATATAACGTTGAATGGTTGGGAGATTTATGACAAACCCATGTCACTATTATATTAAATATTATATAATTATTGTTTTTTTTTGTTTTTTTGGATTTTTAAAAAGTTAAATCTTTGATATTTAAAAAATTAAATAAACTAGACTATTGAACTGTTAGTATTGACCATGTAGTTAGACCATGTGGGACGTGGAGTAGCTTCTAGTAGGACATGCACGGTTGGAACATAACTCTATAAACCATGCTTCTAGACCATGATAACTAACCTTATGTATGTTATGACCTTACTTGGTTAGGTATTGGTCCATTTCTCCTCTTAGCTACAATGGATCTCTGTTCTACCTTTTCAAGTTGACTTACAACTTTCATATGAAGCGTGACACCCCAACAGTGATGGTTTGGGTGATTTTCCCTAAACTTCTAATACCTTTTCAAAATTTTGTAATTATTTGAATTCAAGGGAGTCTATTTGGAAGATATTTTTTTTCTTAAAGTATAAAAATTTCATATTTCCACTTGGTTTCTCCCAAAATATTTGTAGAAGTAGATGTCTCAATATTTCCAACTAAGTACATTTGGATTTCAATGGGTGAAGAGTTCCGATACAAAAAGGTTGTGGTTTTTGAATTGTGATTTTATTTCTAGTCTCTCTATTATAAAATGGTACGTTCAATACTATAATTTAGGTGTGGGATTAAGAACACTGATCTATAGATGGTTGTGGCCTTAGGAGGAAGTGGAAAGAGATTGGGGCATGGTGTTGATGAAGGTCCAGCTGGATAGAGTCATTTGGGTGCATCTACTCATCTGAGTTCTGTTCGGGTAGTGATATTTGAGACATGAGAGGTTAATCTATTGTTATCTAACATATTTAGTCACTTGTGGAAGGATTTTGGTGATCCCCAAGCCTTCTGCGCAAGACCCTGCATTACTAGTGTGAACTGATGTGGTTAATGTTGCTAAGGTTTTGGATTCCTTAGCCTACATTTCAATTAAGGTATCCCATGGTGATGTTGAGTGTTATAGTGGTGAAAAAAACTATGAAGTGGAGAAACAAGTGAATGATGAGGGAGGATCAAGAGCTTCTAAGGCTACATCTTATGTGGAGGCAGTTCTTTCTACGTATGTCACTATTGTATGAGAGGGATATCAGGAGAATGAGACATTTTGAGGCCAAGAATTGGTGTCTAATACGACAAGGGAGGGAATCTCAATAGGTGTAAAGGTTCAGGAGTTAGTCATGGGAGGTGGTACTTTGATCAGGTCAAGCATGATAAGGGAGTTTCTATATATTAATCTTGCAAATTTATTTGAAGGATTGGAGAGTGAAGGGTCGGAATATAAGTTGGAAGAAGCTTTGGAAAATAACCTAATGATGAGTAGGGAACCTCTGGGGATGATACTAGTGATGAGTTGTCATGTTAGTTATCTAGATAAATTGTAAAAAAAAAATTCAAGTTAGAGAGTTTCCCAGACTGAGGATGAAGAAGAGTCGGTGAGGAAATAGGAAAGGATAAAAGGATTATTCCTACTTACCCCTACCAATGGAGACTAGATCTGAAAAAAGGTCAAAATACAAGGTGATGGATGGTGATCCCAAAGATTTTGGAATTACTGATCAGGTTGAAGCTGTGGATCATGGGGAGTTCCCCTCAAGGGTGGTCTATCTGGACAGAAATTGAAGATAGGAGTAGAATCTGATTAAAATCTAGAGTTTATCATGAATTCAAAAGAAGAAATGGTAGAAGATTATCTTGAGATTAATTCCATAGTAGAGAAATATGATATGATGATGGTAAAGTTGATTCTCAGGGATAATAATCGCGAAGAGTGTGCATAGATTAATAAGAAAGCTCTTATACTGATAAGGGGATTTAATGAATGGAAGATCGATAAAGAGGAGTACATTTAAAATTTATAAGATATGGAATATCAATTTTAAAACCTCAAAAAGAATGATCTGGAAACATAGGTAACCTTTCTCTCTAGGAAATTATTTAGCAAGCATGTGTCCAGCAGGATTAAGTTATATTTCAATAATTGTGTTGTTTATTTTAGTGTTTTCTTGGGGTGAACCTTGTAGTTTCTCACTTTTTCCTTAAAAGTATTTTTGTAATAAAAACATTTAAGTTCTAGTCAGCCTTAGTGAATTTTTCATGAATTAGACATGGTTTGGGGAATCATTCAAGGAATCTATGTGGGTTTGTAGCTATATTACAATGTAAGATACATAGTTGGTATACTTTTTAATAATCCATATGACCAAATTGTGCATCCAACCCAAAATTGTAAAACATTAAATTATCTAGATACCTATAATATATTTAACCTCATTTATACCTCCTCTTTTCTCAATAATGTGTGGGTATGAAAGAGAGAGCTTGAGGGATTTTTTCATCTTCACATCCTTGTATCCAAGCCCTTTTCTTTATGTATTTCAAGTAGATTTATAATTTAGATCCTTAGTATCTCCTCTTTATTATTCCTTCTTCCACTTTACATGGTTTTCACTTCACTCATGAACCCTAATTACAACGGTGGTGGAACCTAGAGTTTGGGTTGGTTTAATTTTTCTACATTGTTTATCTACAGATTTTTCAGGTCGTATTCTTCCAAGTTTTAGCTTTATCTATTGAGATTGAGTTGTTTTTATAAATTTTGGTTGGTGGTTTTGTCCTTTAATTTACATATTATGAAATTATTTATTTTTTATAAATTTTTTCCTATCAAGATATACCTATATATGATACCTATGAGGGGTTGGTAAATAAAATTACCCATTTCATACACTTGGAATAAATGGGTTTTTCATAGATTTTCTATTCTTGATTCCTAAAGTAATTTTTATGTGTGAAAGTGTTCATAAAAATTCTAAAGAGGATTTATAAAATTAATTTGATGATTATAGAAGGTTTTTGGTGAATTTGTTATTTCCAAATTATGTAACCTAAGTTTTTGGTTTTTGATTCTAGTAAATAAGTTTTTTTTATTTTCAATTGACACCTAAGGTAAGAATGAATTTTCTTTAAAGCGTCGCTCCTTGTTTGGTTTTCAAAGGTTGTTATATAACTTATCATTCTATGTTTTTTAAAGCCCTGTTAGGTATCTTATCAAAATAAACTTTCTTAATGATTATAAACCATTTTTTTTACCACGTATTGATTATTTATTGTATATAATCCTTCCATTTGTGGGATGAAAATAAATTTTTGTGTGATAGTTATGTAAATTTGAAAAGGGAATATTTCTTGAGAGGGTGTTAGAGGTGATATTGGACTTATTGTTTATGTTTTATTATTTATTTTCATGATGATCATATGCTTATTTTATTAAACACAAAAACATAGACTATGTCATGGTAAAACAAGGTAATTAAGTGATATGTATGGTTTATTCTATACTATTTTAGACTGTTCTCTAAATAGTGCCCTAGTCTAGGTTGTGATATTTCAAGGTTAGGGCCCTTGATGAGAGTGATTGAGGTGTTTATATCATTTAGGAATTCAAAATTATGCCTCCAGTTGGTTCAATATGAATATATCTAATATCATCTCATCTTATGACCTATTGAGCTTCTCATGATGTTTAATTCTTTATGGATGATATTATCTCAGGGATCCCCATTGTGTACTTCATTTTTATCCCATTGTGCTTATATTAGATTTGTGGTGCCATTTATCTTATTTTTGTTTTATTATATTGTTTTCTATTTTATATGATAGTTCTTGTTTTATTATATACCTTCTTTATTTATGATTTAGTTTAATTTTCATCTTGTTTTGAAAAAGGGGTTTTGTGGAAAAAATTTGAATGGTGGAAAATGGTTTGTTTTATCTTCATAAACGTAGAATTCCACCATTTTTAGGTTTTAAATTGATTTTATATTCTTACCAGGTGGTTCAACTGCTTGGTTAGTAAAAAGGGAATTTTAAATAAAAGTTTTAAATTAAGGTTTGGTTTATCTTTTTAATATTAAATTACTATTTCTAAGCATGGGTTGATTTTGTTTTCCAAAAATGTTTTACCTTATGGTTTCTGAAAAATATTGAATGTATGTTACTTACCTTCTATATAATTTTAATTTAGAAGTACTATTTTCGAAATGATTTTCAAACTATAATTTATGAGAAAAATTATGAAATTCATTCCATATACTATTTGTTGAAATCCTACTGGGCATATTTAGCCTAAACCCTAAACACACACATGTGTGTGTGTGCGAGCGCATGTGTTATCTTATGTTTTCATAAAGGTGACTAGGTTTTAAAATTAGTTTGGATGTTGTTTTCATTGTATAAAGTTAGATTTTTAGATATAGTAAGTGACCATGGGTCACATAGAGGTGATTTGGTGGTATCTCAGATTACTAGTATATTTTTTTGGATGTATTTGTATTGTCCAGTTCATCCAGTCGCTTTATTTGTATTTTTGATTTCCTTTATGTAAATATCTGATTATATATTACTATTCTTTTTTGTAAAGTGTTTTTTAAAATTTTTATATTGGTTATAACTAATTTTTTTGGTTTTATTAATTCGGATTGTTTGTTTTAAATGCATGGAAGTTTAATGTATATATGCACCATATTAAGTTCTCTGTTAGTTTCTGTTACTTTAATATTATTATTTGATGGGTAAATTGTTCCCACATGGTTATATTTTTATTCCCTAGTGACTTTCGTCAACCTGTGATGATTTGGAAAGCACATTGAATCTTGTGGTGGACAGACCTAGGTGGTGTGATTGGTTAACTTTGGCTAGATGGTTATAGTTTATGTGCACGTATTTTATACACACACACACACACACACACACACTAAAATGAGATGTGTGAAAGTGAAAAAACAAAATTGTGTATCTATTTATATCTTATATATACTCGTATCAGTGGTCAAATTAGCGTTAATAAATGTTAAATTTTATCAACACTAAAATTAGCATATGTATTCACATATAAATGTGTGCACTGTAGAACCCGAGGAACTTTGTGTGTGAGAGAGAGATAGGAGAACTCAACACATACATGTATCGAAATACAATTAATATAATATTAATTTCCTTGTAATTTATAGAATGAAATAAATTAAAATTAATTACAAATATATAATAATTTTTATATTATTCAATATTGTAATATAAATATTATAATAATTTTTAATTGTATAAATGTATATAGTATTAGTAGTATTGTGACTAAAAAAGTTAATAATTATAAATTGTATTTTAATATTACTTATTATATTTTCAAAAATATTATAAATTATATAAATAAATTAATATTTTACACTAAATAAAAACATATAGTTATATTTATAAATATTATAGCATTGTTGTGTTTAAATGAAAAATATTTTCAATACATTTTACTAATTAAAATAAATAATAAATTTACCTATAAATTATATCTTTAAAAAATATTCATTTTTTTATATTTAAATTTAAACTTTTATAAAATATAAATTATATATATATATATATATTAAAATGAATATATAAATACATATATATATATATAACTGCATTATTAATATTTTAATAACATTAATTCTTTATATTATAAAGGATGAAATATATATAATAATATATATAATAATATTTAAATATAAAAAATTTATATGTAATTAGTTTTTTATAATTTAAGTTCAATTTTTTAGTTCATTTAATTAAATTAAAGATATTATTTTCCTTAAAATAAAAATTTATATTTATGATTATATGTATTCTTACTATAATATATATATATATATAATATATATATAATATAAATATATAGTATTATCTTGACTCAAATGTGTTTTATTGTGTGTACCTAGATGTGTGTGTGTGTGTCATATATACTCTTCAATTTAATATTTTATAACTACTGGGGTTACCTCTAATAAAATTTGAACATTATCAATATAAAGAAAACACTAATAAAGGTTGAATTTAATTAGAGCTAAAAAAAGAACTCATAAATGTCTAATTTTATCATCTCTCATTTTTAACACTGATAAAAGTCAATATTTTATTTCATGTGATCTGTAATAGATCATGTGTTACAAAATGCATGAGTGATGCCTCAGTCACCCATGTCTTCATCATATGAATGCATCCTACTTCCTCTCATGCACTTAATCTTGTGATATGATTATTATTAATGATATCCAACATAAAAGAGAAACCAAACATTAATGCTTAATATTTTAAAGCCTCTATAAAACATATTAAATCATAACATAACCCTTCATTATATTCTCTAGTCATAAAATAAGAATTAATAGAGGCAAAGGTGTAACATCATTATATTTCACACTCTGATTAACAAAAACTAAGGCATACAATATGACTTAGGAACATCCATGATATTCTATTCAACATGTATATATCATACACTATGATATAAGGTATTTAGGGTATATCTATTTCAAATATAAAATATACATTGAAAATTAATGGTTATCAATTACTCAAGGATGGTTTCTGAACCGCCCGCCCAAGGTCTCTCATTTTTTATGGAATATTTTCTTTGATCTATTATCGGTGAGAGATGTTTTTCATCTTTACCATGTCATATTGAATAATTGTTGTATATTATTTCATTTTAATTTGGATTTCATGATGTATTCTTTATTTACAAGTGAATCATTCAGTCATTTATAGGATAAATATGGTAAACACATTCTATTTTTTTTCAGATACGTCAGTGATAAAAACCCAGTTTATTCAATCACGGGTGACCTCTCAATCACTGGCTTTTTTAGTCATTTTATTTTTCTTGGTTATTTTGAATTAATTGAAATGAATTTATTTTTAACCATAAGATATTTCTAATATATTTTTCTATATAAATCAACACTTAATCTAAAGGTAGAATCTCATAGAAATATTCAATCCCAAGAACATCATGCCTCTAAAATATAAAATACATAAACTAGAAGTGAAGAACATCTATACCTTACTCATTAGAATACTATTTTTGGATTAACTTGATAATGATCACAAAAGTAATAACCTTAAAGTTCTACCCTCTAAGGTGTATCCATGGTCTTCTATGAATCGTCCAAAAATTTTGGTTGAAATCTCCCAATTTGTTCATGAGATATTCTTGTATCTAGGTAAAGGAGAATGAAGGGATAGAGAGTTGTAGGGATAGTAGTGATTTGACTAGGATGATCTCAAAGATGGTCATACACTTTCCAATGGCTTGGACTTACTTTCTATAATATGTAATAATACTCCCTAATCCATGCATCTAAATCATGACATTGCTCATATATTTAATAAATATACGAGTAATAGATTTAGTTAAATTTAATGTAACTAATATCCATAAATCCTATGTTTATTGATAAAATAATTTGTAGGGGGATTTTATTGTTTTCCATTAACATTTTAGAGGTTTCATGGGTTGTGATAGTGCCAAAAGTATCGATAAAATTGATACTTGGAACTATGATAGGATTACATTATTCACTATGATAACCCTATGTGTCCTTTCATATGATTCATCTTATATAATAACATATTATTGTAACAAAATTCCATTCAAGCCTTATGATATAGTTTATATCATATAAAATGATATACCCCATTCTGTATGCAAATCATAATTTGCATGCATGTAACACTCTGAGACTTTACAATATTTACATTTCTAAATAAATTAAATTTTTTTCTTACTTTATTTTTACGAAGAACCATATTAAGCTCATGCTATATAAAATAATGAGTTGCATTTAGTTATACAAAAGGTCCAATTTTACCAAACAACAATATATTAATAAAAGATTATTATTTAATATAATATATAACATTGTCGTTAAATTAGTGGTTTTGAGTAGTATTATCCAAATTTTGAATTTTATATATTCAATATAATTTTAAAATTCATCTTATGTGTTTTCCAGACATGATATAAAAACAAATTAATTTTTTTAGATAAAATAAGTTTTTTTTTTAAAATACAGATTTGCCACCTTTTGATGGCGCACCCATTTTAAATCTATTTTTGACACCTTTTTATATTAGATTTTATAAAATAAACTACTTATTTAAAATTAATGTATCAAAATTTACTTTGGTTTATTTTTTGGTATTTTTCTGACAAATTTCACATTTTGAGGAATAGTAAAAAAAATAAAGCATTTTAATTGAAAACTACTTTTTCATCAAATTTATTTATAATGTAAAATTATATATTGCAATGGTTTTAAAGTATAAATGGATTATTTTTTTATTAATTAATGTAATTTAGTTCATTGTAATTATTTTAAATTGAATTTAGATGAGAAAATATATCAATCTTTTGCATGTTTTAAATTTTAGAAACTCGTTATCTTATTCAGACAATGGGATTAATTTTAAATTAATTACTACAACATATATGTTTTAAATTTTAAAAAATTGATTTCATATTTTGAATAATTGGGTCCAAATTATATAAATAGGTTTATTTTATTTTTTTAATGTTATGAATAGTAACTTTTTTATCATCGCAGTTAAGGGTAAATCGAGTAATTAAAGGAAAAAATAATATTATAAAATTACCCAAACACCTGTAAAAATAACATTGTATAGTTAAATTAAACCCTTTTCATATATGGTTCTAAATAGAATCATTTAATGGATACATATCTATTAATATGACATGGATATTATTAAAATTAATTAATGTGAAAAAATGTCACACTCTTATTTCTTATAAGTATAATAATTTTAATATAGGGATAGCCATAATATAAATTAAATAATAAAAGTTATATTTAAATATAAATGAACAATAAACATCATAGTTATTTATTTATAATTTTTAGATACTAAATATTTAACATTAATGATGACACAATAGTGAAGAAAAAATTATTTTATTAATAGAAATAACAAATAAATAATATTAAAAATATTAAAAGAAATATAATTTGAATTAATTAAGGTTTTATACAAGTTTTCTAGGTGAATATGAAATTTTGGGATTATATTAAATGGTTTTTTATGTTATCTTTTTGTTTGGATTTTATTAAAAGTCAAATAAATGAATAGTGTTAACATTGACACTTGATATTTTAAAAAAATAACATTTTATTAAATTACATAAAAATCATAAAAATCATTAAAAACTATAAAGTGATAATTAAAAGGCATAAAATGTCATAATTATTTCATTTAGGGAAAATTTATTCCACATAAGTAAATATTTATAATTTTTTAATATTTAGAATATTATTACTACAATTAAAATTAAATATAATAATTAAGGATAAATAAAAATGATAAGGGTTAAAATAAAATCAAAAGATTTATACATTTTATTAGTTGAGAGTATTTTTACCCATACTCATATTATCTTTTAAATAACTCACTTTGGAGATGTTTTGAATCAAAAATAAATTTATAATAAATTAATAGTTTTGGGGTTTCCAAAAGTGTGTCTCCACTCTCTTATAAAAGGGCACCCCTCCTTCTCTTTTATTCACGCCTCTAAAGTGATTTTTCTCAGCCAAAAACTACTCATTTCTCCTAAAAAAATTCCTAAATTCATCCTAGAGTCCATAATTTTGGAATAAATAAATCCTAAGGAGTCATTTTGTTTAAATTAAAAATATATACCTGAGAAAGAGGTAATTATTTTTTCAACTCTTTCAAAGTTATTTTCTTCTTATACTTTCTTTTCCTAAGTGGTTTCCATACTAAACTAATAAATATAGAATATAATATATTATAATATTTTTTATTATTATGGGAAAACCATATTCTTCCTTTTACGCAACCTTTGAAAACCAATATCACCATGTGTGCGTACGTACGGATTACCGTTTGTGCACTGTGGTGTAATTTTTTTTCATCACTACTTCATTTGGATGGGTAAAATTAAAAGTATAATGGATATAAATTACTAATATTACGTGAAAATTCTTTTTTATAATTAATATACCAACCAATTCTATACAATTTAACTATTAAGGGAGTGATATTGTCTCTCATGCATCCGTACGACCTACTGTCTCCACAGCATGATGAGATTAATTATCCATGTTAAACATTCAAAAATAATTATAAAAATGTATAATATGAGTAAATATAATATTTATGAACTTAATATCATTTTTAATTTGAATAAAAAATTTCCAATGAATTATAAACATGAATTACACATCAAAACATGCATAGAAAAATGAAGCAGTTAACACCCGAAACAATGGTAATACAGAATTATTATTATCAAAACAATATGAGAGGATCATATATCATATAATAAATATGTATATGGTCCTGGTATAATTTTATAACATGATTTAAACATTATACAGGAGGTTGAAACACCCTCGACTAAAGAAAAGTATAATATAATGGTTAATTTCACATTATCTGAGATTGTTTATATGTCAGTATTTACTGGGATAGATTTATCAAACTAGTACATGTTTCTTAAAAATTTATTTCATGAAATTATTAATATTATTTTACAAATTTTTAAAGATATTTTTACCCATATTCTATATTTTAAAAAGGAGTCTTTTTTGTTTTCCATAAGAGGTATTTTGTTTAAATTTTTTGAAAAAGTATGAGAAGAATATTTTTTTAACTTACACGGTGGGAGCAGATTTTTCTACCATTATGACACATTAATATTATAATGCTTCCATTATATGCTTATAACCTTATTTTCAATGAAAATATTTTCTTTTTAAATATTACGTCATTTTAAATAACTATTTTCAATAAAAAGGTGTATTTAGCTAAATATATTTCTAATTATTTTATTAAGAATATTTTCATCTATGTTAACATCCTTTATTATATTTTATGCTTAATTGAAGTTATTTTCATATGATATAATATATCATATTTTATTTAATGGTTTATGATTTGTTTGACTATGGATTGTTGTTTTGATGCCATTCATGTTTTATGGTTAAATTGTTAACATTTTGTTTTCTATTTTTAATATGAATTTTTATGTTGGTTATGTTTCACCCTTTTCATATGAAGAATGCATTGGACTTATTAAGTGATGGGAAGGGCCCGTTATAGACCCTCGGTGCATCGGTATGTCTCATGAGACAAAATAGTTTGGTTTTTTTCCAGTTTATGAATGGTCTTAGTATGATTCCTTGGTGGTATGGTTATGATGTCTGGCATTATGCATTACCTCATTATGATATTAGTTATTGATATTAAATGTGATTATTCTACTAGTATAATATCCATGTGAATTTTTAAATTGAATTATTTTATTTATTCTTTCCATATTATGGTGAAGATTATAATTAAAAGGCATTTGTTTCATTTTTATACCTTTCCTAAAAAGTTTATGCTTATTTATGAAATATTCTTCTGTTTTTTTACCCTTATTGAGCATATAAGCTCACCCCTTTCTTAAGTTTTACTTTCCCATGATTCCTAAATGTGTATTATGACTGATATACAAGGTTACGTGAGGTGAATAATGGTGTTTTAAAAGGATTGTCTATGTTATTTTTCATGTTTTAAATTGTAATTTAGAGTTCATATATGTAATCTATTTTCCAAGATTTCTAAATTAATCTATCCTTAAAGATATAATTCCTTATAATCATGTCAATGTATTAAAATAATTCACCGAATCCAGGTGTCTGGGGTCGGGGAAATAAAATACAAGTCATAATCTCTGACTAAATATATTATACCAAATGATATAGCTTATGTATAATATATATATATATATATATATATAATGGATTTAGGTCCACCAGGGAATTAGTCAAGTGGTACACTAGGTTGGTACCAACTTTCTACCCATGGGAACTGGAACTTGATCAAGTCATACAAGACTCACACACTATTCATATTATGAATAGGTCGATTCAAAGTCATTATCTAGCTTAGGAACAAGAAGCATGCTCTACGCTTGTTCAAGAGCCGCATTTGCAGTCAGGAATTACCCTAAACACATTTTGGATTGGATATCTCATCCTTGGGAGCTCTCAACTCATATTTTCTTCTCCAGGCATCTTCAGTGGAGAGTCCCTCATCCTTAAATTCATCTCTTATAACAAGAATCATGGTGGGTTAGGCGTTAATGATGGATTATAGAATCCCGGATATAGATTCATCATGGGCCAGTGCCCCGATGATTTGTAACATAGATTTTTCCTCTACTTTCCCAGATTTAGAATTTGGATATACTTTGGTATCTCTAGTTTATGGTATTAAATACTCTGTACTGGTCTATTGAACCACGTGTTCACTATATTCTATTTCCCTTTAATAAACCATCATATATTCATATGGTGATGATGTTGTTTCTAGGAGATGGAAGGTTTTGGGAGTTTGGGATTCTTTGACCAAAATAAGGGATTCACTTCATCCTAAATGCTTCAGCAATGTGTGTAGTGGTGGCTAGTCATAGATTACAATGGGGGAGACCATGAGACTCAAGATAGAGATATTCATCAGAATACCTGAGTTTTTTGGATGATTATTTGGTCTTAATACATAAATTCTATATAGTAATGGTTTCAGTCAAGCATCTGATATGTGCTCCACATCAAAGAAGTTTGAGGTCGGGTGGCGGTGTGGTTTGGGTAATGGTGGTGGAGGACTTCATCGGGTGATGGTGTTGTTTGAACGGGTGATACTAGGGTTCTTCATGACATTTAGGCCTATTTGTAATTGAATTTGACTTTATGGGATTTCAAACACCGATTATGTAATTTTTTTCACTCATCCTTTGGACCATATAAGATTTTGGACTACTTATTTTGTAATGGGTTCACATTAACCAACATTAAAATTGATTTCCTTTTCTTTTCTAAATAAATCTGGTTTTCCCCCATCCAATTTTATATATATAATGTATTTACAACATATCTCTTTCAATCTATCTATTTCACTAAATCCTAATATAATTTTTTACTATCTCGCATTATACCATATCAAATACAATAACTTGTGAAATTATATACAAAAAACTTTTTAATATCTTCCAAAACCCTTTTGGAATGTTATCATTAACTTTACCTTGTATTGCATCATATGTAATTCCTTATGAAAACCATTATCCAAATATATTTTTGGTAAAACTATAGAATGATATTAGTTCATCTCTTTGATTCAAACTGAAGACCCATTCAATCAACTAAAATGTGTTACACCACAACCCTTTGTATCATTAAAAAAATACAAATCACTGGATCCCTAAATCTAATCAAAGAGAATCCTTGAGAAAAAAATAAATACTAATCAATGTACAAAGGTATATATCATGATCTCCATCAAACATATGTATTTATATACCCATATCCACTAGATACATGTCATGATAATGGGTATTTTCATATGTTTCCTTTTTATAATACATCAAGTGATTATGGGGAATGGTGTATGTAAAACCCATATATCCTACTCAAACATTCTCTATTATCTTTGTATAGATAGTCTGGGTCGATGGATACAATACATTTCATTAATCTAGTGGATTATTATATCACATTCCCCTTGCCTAAAAAGATAAGTACACCATATATATCTTTAAATATAGCTATAAATTTCATCAGTCTATCTCAATTGAGGTCTTAGATTTCATAATCATCATATAAGAGGATAAATCTCATATTTTTTAATATCTGACCAATGAAATGATTAGAAACATACCTAATAACCCAATGATTATATATAAATCAATGGATTGTGTAATAAATTTATCAACTATAAATTTTCTCATACTCGGTATCTCATTAACCTCAGTTAATGGGGACTTATATATGATCTATGTATCCTTAATATACCAAAGACATAGTGTACGGCACTTCATATGGTATCCTTAGTGGGTCATCTAGTATATAAGTCACTTTTTTTCCTCATGATCATATTATATATCTCCATAAAACAATCCTACTCCTGATAACCATTAACATTTCATCATAACCAATAATACTATATATAGAACATTAGTTAGGGATAACTCAAAGTTAAACATTTAGAGGTTAATTATCACTACATTTTTAAAAATTTACATCAATATATACATATATTTAACCAAAATAAAGGAATAATAAATTGGATATTACCTTTAATATGATACATTTAATATTACTAAACTATTTTAGTAATACTTACCAAAAATCTATATTGGCGCCTATATATCATATCATATGAGATAAATTTCCACATCAACCTTATGTTTGTACAATATCTATAGTTTTTTTAACTCATTAAAACTATATATAATTCATGTCACATCCATATGTGACCATTTAATAAAACTCTCCTACTAACCTCTTTAGTGGGTAACAGTTATAGAGGAAGTGTTTTTGAATAATGGTGATATTTAGGTATCATATTCTTAATGTTCAAATCCTTGAACATATTTAAATTCCTCAACTTAAAAAACATCCTTTTTTTGATGTTAAAAACTATTTTTGTCTACTTACAACTTTTCTAAGTTCATAATCGTCATTCTAGGAACTCATTTCATCAATCATTTCCCTTGAAATCATCTATTAACTAATGTAACTTCAACATCTTACCATCACATCATAAAAACCATTAGGATATCTAGTGGAATTAATTTTTATATGGTAAGTGATGTAACTTTTCCATTATTTTTTAATTATATCCTAAACACTTCAGGATATCCACTGAGATTGACTAATATTTTTAACTATTATAATCTTTTATTTTTTAATTGTGAACTTCTATGTGTTTATGAATACTCCCACTAGCCCCTTCCTCACTATATCCTCATTAGAATATAATGCTAAGATTCACAAAATTTTTTGTGTCTATGAAATAAAAATTATTTCCTTTAAGTGATAATATTTTACAAAAAAACCATTATTATCATATCATATATTGTTTTCTACATGTTTGAAAAATAACTTGAAAAGAAGACTTTGTTGAATATTCCATAGTTATTAGAGGAATCTTATTCCCAAATATTCTTGGATAAATAATTTGTCCTAGATAAAAAACCATTTATCCATATCTTCTTTAAAATCATGTTATAGAATTTTTATGAATAGTAAACCAAGTATATAAAAACCATCCATCTCATTTATTTAAAAATAATTATTTATAATTTATTATCAAGATAAAAATGATATAAAAATACACATAATTTTAAAAATTAATCCAATATTGAATTTCCCCATGTTTCCATTTTCTTAATGAAAAAAATCATATCTACATTAATATAAAGAAATATTATATATCCACCTTAAAATATTTCTTCACTTTTGAATTCCTATATATTTACAAAATTTTAATAATATAAGGTTGGTATCATATACCTTATAGAATATATGAATTAATTGTTATAACACTCTAAATTTCAATTTCTTGAATATTTTATTTATTAAATGATTTTTATCGATGCCCACAATTTCTAGGTCAAATTTATTTGAAAATTTAAAAATTTTAAGTCCCATTGAAGGTCATATAGTTTTTTTGTAGTTATTACAAACCATGTAAAAAATGTTGAAAATACTATAATTAATTTTCAAAGGATATTTCCTTGGTTGGTGCATGATTTTCCAATCTATACAAAAAAAATCACATCAATAAGAATGTCCAATGAGGGGCATAGGGTTGCTTAACGGTTTAGAAAATCATGAAGCTTACTCTGAACTTTTAAAATTTGAGGTTCATGATTTACTACCTCAAAAAATAAGACCCAAAATATTTATCCTCTCCCCCATTTTTTGTGATACACATATTGGGGGTTTATATATATATTTCTATTCCTCCCCTTTAAATCTTGGGTCTCTCTCTTCAATTTTAAACCGAATCTTCAAGGAAAGATCATCATTTCTCCTCTACTTTTCTTTTTTCTTTATGTTTTCCACTTTTATTGATCCAAACCCTAGGGTAGGTATTGGACCTAATTCCTTTTCATTATTTATATTATGATGTTTGGAGTGTTTCTTGGGATTTTCTCCATTTATATTCATGGGGTTTTAACCATATTCACTCCATTTATGGTAGGTGTTTTTTGCGGATTTTCATTTTTTTAAAAACAATTTATTATTAGGATTTATAACATATGTTTCCCCTAAAATAATGTTTTTCTTAGAAATATATGATGAGTTTATTGATTGAGTGATAAAATAAATAAACAAATGTTTTATTTTTTAAGAAAATGAATGTTTTTTTAGTGTTTTATAAAATACCAAAATGCATTTCTCGAGTTATTTGGTTATTCAATTGATGTTTTGAACCATGATATGATTCTATGTTATTTAAATCAAGGAATTATGGTATTTTTTATTTGGATTTATATTTTCTGTGTGTTTTGATGGATTCATATTGAAAGGTCATATTATTTTCTTGTGTGACTTGAATTTATGGTTTCATACATGAAGCTTTGTTACAAATCATTACATTATAAGTTATATGAATGGTATTTTGACTTAAAGTGTTTTTTATTAAAAATTAAAGGATGTTTTAAAAGGATAATTGTTTTTATAAATATATTTTTAAAATGTATTCCAAATGATATTTTAATGTATGAAACATAATTTAGAAATTTAAAAAGAGGTTTCTTAAGTGGAATTGATTTTGGGAAAGGTTTATAAGGGAATTTGAATAGTGACCTATATTATTAAATCCCAAGGCCTATTTTTTACGTTATTTAGATACTTTCCATAAACATTTTTCACCCTTATGTTAATCCTCATGTTACTATTATATGTGATCTTGTGAGTTAATTTTATTTGTTGAAACTCTTGGGTTTATTTTATATAGGTGCTTGGTATTAAAGGGTGAGAGGAGATGGGACAAGGTGATGTGACTGTGATGTCGTTCTATGAGATTTATTATTATGATGTTATTGATAAATTTTATGTCACATATTGTCTTTATTATCATAGGTATCCTAGGAATCTTACTATGGGATTAAGAGTTGGTTACTATCAAGTCATAAAGAAACTGAATAGATCCCCCTTATGTGTGAAACATACTATCCCTAGGGGAGTACCACTAATGAGGCTATAATAGAGAAGTAAAGGGGTTATAGAATAGGAACTTCATCGGTAGGCTAGTTGATGGTTCCAACCAAGTACATCTAAGGTCATCTCATTATATGTCTAAAGGTTTCCAATGATTATGTATACCCTATTACATTGTTGTTTATTATTCTTTTCTTTTGGAACATCTTTACCTATGGTTTCTATTATTCCATATTGACATTTTCTAGAAGTAAAATTTATTATGAACATTCCATAATTAAATAAATATAAAGTCTTTATATTTATTAAAAAGTGAACTTCTTCATATTATATATTATATAATACTTTTCTTAAATATATGATATTATATATAATATTAACATCTTATATTTCAATTCTGTTATATAAACAATTAACATAATCTAAATATCACATATTTAATATAATTTAAACCTTGATTAAATCAATTATCAAAACTCATTTCTATATGGTTTTAATTATTTCCTTAAATAAGGCCATTAATTGGAACGATTCAAATTAAATTTTATGAACAATTCATAATATAAATTTAAATTACTGTATATCATGGTATCATATTGAAATTCATAAAAAAATATAAATTAATATGATAATTTCCATATGAACTTTTTATATCATGGTTATAATTGAAAGGGGTATTTAATTAATTTTATGGTATATTTAATAAATGTTTCAAAAACATTTAATTGATTAATTTGAAAAACATCATTATTAATTAATTTATAAACAAATTTTAATATAAATTATTAACACATTTTTTCTTTTCCATAATTTAAAAATATTTTATAAAATATTTTATTCAATTCATAAATAGTATTCAATAAAAAATAATTTTTCTTCTATGCATCATTTTTAACGATCTCCCTAGATTATTCATTTTCCTATTATGACAAATAATAGATCTATGTGGGATTAAATTGATGTAGATTGGGCTATGTAGGGTTAACTAGATAGAATGGGGTCTCATTAGATTAATTTCATGAGGTGTTGGCCTTGCGTAGGAACAAAATAGCCCTTGTGTAAAATTAATTTTGTGTAGAATCCTCTATATACAATTAATTCACATGGAACATATCTATATGAGAATAAATTTTTTATACAAAAATCATAGGATATGATAGGTTCCCAAAAGTGAATGTTCGTGTGAGATTAATTTAGAAATTATAGATCTATGTATAATTAATCCATGTGATGTAGTATCTACATAGGATTAATTCATACTCGAATTGTTAGATTAAACCATAGTACAATGTCCTATGGTATGAATACCTATGTATAAATTCATTATAACACCTTATGTGAGATTAAACCGTACCAGTCATGTAAAATAAAAGACATATAAATCTATTTAACGTACTATTAATTCACATATGATTCATAAAGTGCATAAAAAACATATGTGGTATTAAATCCTTCAATACCCTATGATATCAACTATATCATACAATTATATGATATTCATTTTTTTCATCAGAAAAAATAATTCATTTTAAACATGATTTCATGATTTAAATCACATGGTGAAGCTTAGATACTACTATTGAGTTTCTTGGGGTAATTTAATAATTTAATGAAGTAGTGGAAGTGATAAGAATCTAATAAATAGGGATTTACCATGTGTAAAAAACCAAAACCATGATATAATAAAATAAAGAAATATGTGTGCCTTACTGTAGTTAAGATATTACTAATCTTATTATTATCCCACATGCATGATGAATAACACTAAATTTAATCCATCTCACTTCCCTATCTATAGTGTAATCCACATGTCAGATGACTTTACTACGTGGTTTGGGAAATACTCTCCTTCCTTTATGATATGCTAGTATCTTATTTTGCAATTTAGGAAAAAGGGAAAGAGATATGGGTGGAGAGAGTATTATCTATAAACACACCAAGGCTCAAAACCCAACCATATACTTTAGTATCATTTATATAAGCTCCCAAATTAACTCAATGATACCATGTATTTTCTATAGATCAAAGATTTATCAATTTTATTTCTATAACTAATAAAAGGAACTTTAATTAGCATTATCTATAGCACTAATAAAAGTGCCTTTTACTAGTAAAATCTCTAGCACTGATAAAATTCATCAACAGTTGTAGTGTGATAATACGTGAACAAAAAAAATTCGCTACCAAATAACTAAAACATAAATAAATTTCAAATAAATTTACATTATAATAAATTATAATTATAAATAAATTAAAAATAAACTAAAATTACAAATAATGTTTCATTACAAATATTGTGATACATTATAATTACATTGATATGTTTATTAAAAATATTTACACTTTCCAACGAACTCAAAAACAACCCATAGCTGATTTATACTACTATTACATTGGCATGACAATAAGGAATCAAATACCTAAGGACCAAGAGTTTAATAGTCTTGCTAAACTAGAAAAATACATGAAACTTGTATTTACAACTAATACACTAATTACAATATAATATTTTTCCAAAATAACTAACTTTGAGAATAACTTTATTTCATCTAGTATATCCTTGCATATCATTCATTGTACACTTATTGGATTTTTATGGAATGGGAAAAAATAAGGGTGATCTAAAATTGTCAGAATGGGTAAAGTATAGTGGAATAAATAATGTATCAATGAGAATAATAATTATTAAATGGTAAGTAACTGAACATACATACCATGAAATAAATTTTTTTTGATGGAATTACATAAAAAATATGGAATTTTAATAACAAGAAACACATGTAATTAAAATAAATAGATAAAGAAAAATTAATATGGAAAGGTAAGAAACCGAAACACATTCCATCTAGTTAATCGACAAAAGTGAAATTAACCCACATATATGTTGATGAAAAATATCATGGATGAATAATAACTGAAACTAAATGAGGTTAATGCTTAATTATTAGATGTCATGTCTAAGGCACATGAAAACCTATATCATAAATACCTTTCACAAGATGGTTTAAAACAATAGATAAAAACCCATTTAATTTGTTCAACTATGTTGTCTCATGAAAACCTATCAATGGATCAGGGGAAAAAATAAATTCTAGTCCCCACCCTTCATTACCATTCCAAATCATTCCTCATATCAAATAATCAAAATAAATAATGTTCCTTACCAAATATCCATATGGAAAAAAGAATACATAATTATCAATATTTACCCAAATAATCCAATAACGTTTAAAGTAAACACAATATGAAAAATGGTATATGGGTTAGGAAATAAAGATATCCCTGAAAAATGATATGTACATTTAGGGTAAATTTAATGTCAAATGATCACAGGAAATTGAATATTTCAAGGGGATTAAACAGAATCAAGGAAATGGATGTGAATACTAACCTTAGACAAATCAATCATAAACCATCCAGAGGAATATTAAAGATAGTATCAATACAACATACCCTAGGTGGAGTAAAATAAATAGTTTTTTTCTTTAATGAATGTAAATATTATAAAAAGTTCTTTTGAAAACATTCTTGAAGAAAGTATCCTTTTTTTGAAAAACCTATTGAAAACCCATTTCATTAAAAATAAATTTTTATGAAATATAAAAACAAACTTTAAGGGTGAAAATTACTTTAAGAAATCATTTTTAAAAGTTTAAAAACATTTTAACAATACATGGTTTTTAGAAGAAAATAGGTTCTCTGACTAAAGAGGGAAACAAAGTTGGGTTTTCTTAAAAACATATTCTAAATCATTTTGAGTACTAAAGATTGAAAAAATTATACTAATAATTTAATAAGGCCATGAATAACTATAGTAGAGGAAAATTAGTGGTTTTATTAAACAATTTTCATATAATTTACATGAATTTAAATACCATTGAGAGATAATTGAAATTATTATTGAGGAAAATAATCTTTAAGCATTTCAAAGTGTCCCATACCACTTTGAAAAATGTTATGTCATAAGACTCACGAAGGAATAAACTTAAATTAAAGTTTTAAATAAAATTAATATAAAATTATTAATGATAAAATATATAAAAAGTGTGATTAGATACACAACACCAAATAAGTATATTGGGAATATGAAATTTATCTCAGAAATGTAAAAACACTACAAAATAATTAGATTTTACCAATAGGGTTACATCTGTTGGTAAAAGTTCATTTTATGATGGTAAAACATTTTAACAGCAAAAATTTTCATGCCACTAAATTTTCAGTAAAAACTATGTTACTAAATTTTATTAAGACAGATAAAATAGTTTTTAAAAACAATAATAATACTAATAGATGTTATATTTATTGGTCAAAGTGTTTAGCAACGAATTATTTGGAAAAAATATTATGTTGCTAATAATATTACCAGTATATAATATATGTTTATAAATTACATTTAAATAAAAATTATAAATTTTAATTTCTATTAAAATATCATATTATATTTATTAATTTATTATATATAATACACTGAATTTAATTATCAAAACAAAGATTATTTTCACAAATGTTAAAACTTAGAAAAAAATTAATTATATCAACAATGGAATTTAATAGAAAATGAATCAATACATAGTTTAAGTTTCTTGATAACTAAAAATCATAAAAAAACACAAAAACCTAGGATCCATCTATACAGTTGTTGATATTGCACCCCCACTACCCATGTCGTCTCTTGACAACAATCCTCCAACATTGTTGTCTCTTGACTGCAATCCTCCATAACCCATCATGGTAGAATAATAGTTACTTCCACCAAATATATTTCATCACCCCCCAAGTAGGCCACTAGAAGTAACAAACCAAGTCAACTCCATTACCATTGAGGAACCTCAAGTCGCATCTATGCCACACCATTCAACTCCAATATCTACACCACAAACAATCAAAAAGAATACCTACAAATAGGTACAAAATATCCGCATGAATTGAAACCAAAAAATTATAAAACATGACCAATATATAATGAGAATTTTTAAATCATTATCCAATTTGGAATCTCAATAAATCAATTCAACTCCATTATGAGTGAGGAATCTCAATTCATTGATATACCACACCCTTTATCTCTAATATCTACACGCCACAACCAAATATCACACCACAAAATATATGAAATATAAAAATGAATTGAAACCAAAAAAGAAATAAATGAAAATATAAAAAAATATGGATAGAATGGGTATTTTTCATTCATCATCTTTGTTGATATCTCATAAAATAATGTCTCCTAAAGTTACTATAGAGGGATCTCAATTCACTATTATGTCACACCCTTCAACTCCAAGATCCACACCACACACAACCACAGAGAAAACTCATAAATCTATGAAAAATATCTCCATGAATTGAAACCAAAATATAAATAAATTAATATATTAAAAAAAGTTAAGGTTAATGATATAATAAGAATGAAAACATTATAGAACATTTTGATTTTCCTAATTGAAAGTGTTTTTCAAGCTAGTGGATACACAATATGGGAATGAAAATGTATATTTGAAATAAGTCTAGTCAATATTATTCATCTTTATTTTATTCATATTCCTATATATACTATGTTTATTTAGAATTTTGTTTCATATCAAAGTTCTAGATGTGAAATAAATCATTATAGAACCAAAAGCATGAATAAACGTGAATAAAACCTCAGCACCCAAAACAAAACTTGAATGAAATAAAAAAGTACAGGACATACAGATCCAAAATCACTATTCATATACCCATTTTTAGTGGGTCATAGGATATCCATTGCCTATTATATTCATAGAAATATTAATCCATGTTTCTCAACACATGCTGAATTACCAGAGAATAGTAGAAAAAGAAGTGGGCAATCAAAAAAATCATGGAAACCAAAACAAAATCAGAAATATATCAAATGACTATGTTACCTTTATGATTTGAACCATGAGAAGAGACCCATATATAAACAGAAGAAATCACAACTATTTCTATTAAAATTCATGAAAAATAGGAACCTGGGGATATAAATGGGGATGAGTTGGTACAAATTAAATAAGAGAAGAAAAAATGTGACATCCCACGGACCTCATCACAGTAATCATACTATCATATGATTGGTGAGAAAGCATAGGACCATTCATTTACACAATCTATAAACTTATGTAAATGGTAAACCAATTTTTTAAAATGATAAAAATATTTGGATCTTCAACCATTAATACATAAACCAAATACAAAAATATTTTCATTTTAGAAATGATTTGAAATGAAAAACATGAATGAAACTAGACCTTAATCCATTGGAACTTCAGACTAGTTATGAAATTACAACACCTAAAATGAGTAAGAAGTAAAATAATTCATCTTAACATAGAATAATTCATTAATTAAGTAAAAGGATATCTTATAAGAGAAAATATAATTTCAAAGATAGAATTTAAATAGAAAACTTTTTTGATCTCACACATTAATGTAGTATGAAACACATATTTAAATGACTAGATGATAGAATTAAAAATTGAATTAAGAGATGAATACTTCCCTATAAAAAGTACTGAATCCCTTAAATCTCCTTCAACATAAAGTTATGAGCTAGATCAGGAGATCTTATGAAGTTCTCTCATTAAAAATGTTGGCCATGTTCTCTCCTGATAAGTCTTGAAGCCTCACTTTTATCTTTCTATAAACTCACTTTAATAATCCCCCTCCAAACACTATTTCCACCATAGGATTATTTATTTCAACCAATAAACTAAAAAAATCCAACCACCTACCACATTATCAACTTAGAGACCCTTCCTCTAATTCTTACAGATCTTTATAGGACAAATTTTTTCAAACTAAGTCAGTCTTAGTTTGGGTTAGTATAACTCAAAAACAATTTAAACCTACAAAAAAACATTGAACCATTACCTCATTTATCCTTAGTTCATCTCCACATATCAAATTGGAATTCAAAATGTAGAAAATAATATTTGCAACTGCTTCCTTAAGATTGATTAATATTACCAAATTCATTAGTCAAAAATCTGAATAAGCTTAAGCATTTAACATACATGGACAACAAGATTGTCCTAAAATTGTTCAATAAGTTTTCCCTAAAATAGTAGTGAAAATAATAAGGTCCACAAAAATCATGGGAATAAACATTTTCAATTTTTTCAAGGAAATATTGAATACTTACACTTCATAGTCTGGATACATATTCCTCCATACAGTGAGCTTTTGAGTAGTAGAAACAATGGGCACTTGGACTGAAAATTCAAACAGAAAACCATATTAATACCAAAAAAATATGAGTATCAAATTTTTTCCATTTAAATTATTCCTTCTCGTAGAATATAAATAAATTATAAATATACCATTAAATTATTAATTCTAATATATGGTCATAGATTTTGATAAGTTGTAAAAAGAACACTCTCCATGGATAAAACATCCAAAAGATTAACTAAATCACATGAAAGACAACCCATTAATCATTATTTGTTATCCAATAAATGCATGACTCGGACCAGCCAATCTATATTTTGGATATGAAAAAGGTAATGAAAATAGTGAAAAAAAGTACACAAATAGACCGTATATCAAATCATCTATCCATCCAGCTATATTTTTAGCTTTTGTTAGACAATATAAATGAAACAGGTCCTCAATAATAATCTAAAAACGTAGTAAATCCTAATATAAAATTAGGATAAGAGTACAAATAATAATTATGAAGGCATAAAATAGGTGATGTTGGACAATAAAAGGGAAGAAGAATAACGAGGAGCAAGTTGTTTGGATTTCAAATTTGCCTCAACTAACAACAAAATTTGTCATTGATATATATATCATATGATTACAATCAAATACTATGGATATAAAATTGGGAGAGATAAGGAAATTTCATAAACCAAAATGGTAATAGTTGAGATATACTATTTTGTTGATCACTGAAACACATAAAATGCAATATTTAGTTATTTTTTAATGCACAACAAGGAACCCCACACATAAGGTAAAGTATAAGGTAAATTAATAGAGTTTACATTTTTATGAAGAGCATAAAGAGGCTCTTTGCTAAAGTATAAATTACTTTAGTTTCTTTACCAAAATTGATCTCAATAAAATGTAATTCCAGATAGATTATGAATATCTACTCACACATGAAATCACATGTATGCAGGTGTGTGTGGCATAAAGGCACATTTTTTACTTCATAATAGATAAGTGCGGAGAACATATTCAACTCATTAAAAAGTTGGGTTTATTTGTGATATTTTAAATGTACCTATCTTAATATAATCTTTCCAAAGAGCTTATCTCATTGAACATGTATTTTATTTGTTTTTAACATAATGATGATACTGATTTCCTAATTACTTCGAAATATCTCTCCCATGTTTTTATATTGTGTTTAGTAACATCCAATATTGTGACTTGGATTTGAATTAAAAAAATTGATGCACAAAAGTAGTAATTCCTTAGTTAGATAATGGGAGTACATCTAGATAATATGTAATTATCATCATAAAATCACCAAAAATAGAAAAAAATACCATAAAAATAATTTCATTAGAATTCAAGGGAAACCCTAACTAAAATACCTTGAACACACTAGATACCCATAATTTCACATGATTAAAACTTGAAAAGAAGAAATAAATACCTGATAAGAGGCTCAAACATTGACTTATTGAATGAGAAATGGGTTTATGTTTGTTATCCTCCTGAAACCTCATATATATAGTCAAAAGAGAAAAAAATCAATCGAACATCAGTAGACCGAGGGCTATAGGATATGGTGGAGAATAGAGGGTGTGGGTGTCAGTGTGGGTACAGGTGATGGTGATGAACCTTTTGTGTGTGCATGCGTGTAAAGTTAGGTATCATTAGTGTGGAGGTAATGGGTGATAGAGATGTTAGAAGAGGTAGGCACGAGGAGACAGAGGTGTGGCGTGCGTGATAATTTGTTGTATTTTTTTATTTTATTTTATCATTCTATTTTTATCATTTTTTTATTTGTTTTTATTTTTTTGAATTAAATTATCATTAAATCTATGGAAAAGTTTTGTTTTTATTTTTTTACAATTCATTTTTCTAAGTTCATTTTTTATCATTCATATTTCCTAAGATTTTTTTTGAAAATATCATTATAGTTTTTTTTGACAAATTAATATTTTGTTTTATAACTAAATTTCAATTTGTTAATAAAATTATAGTTTTCTAATAAATGGATTAATTATAATTAAAAAAAACTATTCTTAGATAATTTTTTATAAGAATAAATTATTGTAATATATTTATATGTTGACAAAAATTATTGGTAATAATAATTTCTAATAATACATACATTTGTTGGAAACAAAATTTGTTGGTATTGAATGTTAATAACAATAGATTAATATATTGATAAAAAACATTCGTACCTAAATTTAATATTAAAAAAAATTAATATCTATTGTAATTATTCATTTATACCAATAGATATATTATCTTTCTCTAAATTTCTCTTGGTACAAGTCATTTTTTTTCTAGTGAAAGTGAGATTAGAATCGCTTACCTTGAGTCTGACTTATCTCGTGTATCTTTATATTCATGAATAATAAACTTATTTTAATTATTTACATTATTTAGGACCAATTACATGTTTCTAATTACTTTTATTTCAATTATTACCATGTTTTTTACAACTACTTAAATAATTAATTTTATGTCGGGTGTTTTGAAAAAATTCGATTTTGTGTAAAAAAACTGTGATAGGTCAGCTATGGTCAAAGGGTTAATTACATAACATATCTGGAATAATAATAATGAAATAAAAATAATATTTAAACATTAATTTTTCTTTTACAATCAATAATTAAAAATGGTTATGAAAAAATAACCAACTTCACAATCACGAAGACGGTAGGTCGTATGTACGCATGAGTAACGTTCTCATTTTTCAGTGATCATTGTGGAAAGAAGGTTACTAACATAAATAATTATATAATTATCATTATATCATAAATACCATATTATTTAATCATTTATACTTATATATATAATTCTTTTCATGTAAAATTAATCACATCAAGTTGAGGAGTTCGTAGTCCACATGTCTAGGAATAATGTTATCAGTTTTTAATTGTGTGAAAGGGTAAAAAAGAAAATTATATATTATATTTAAATAAAGGTAATTATGTCCTTAATATAATATATAGGTTTTTTATGTCACATATTTTAAATTAAACCCATCCTTTATACATTTCATGTATAGTGTGAACGAGTCACATCGCTTTCAGGGGGCGGTAGTGCACACTTCCACAAACGATGTTATCATTTTTACACAAAATGGAAATTATAAAGATATGTGTTTTAAAATAATTAAATAATATTAAAGAAATAATATATATAATATATATTATATATAAATATATTGTTCATCATAATTTCCCCCATGAGAGGAGGTAAAGAAAAAAACAAACAATCTTTATTTTGTGAGGCTGTTGTTCACCATACACATAAACAGTATGTTTGTTTCCCATTAGATGGAAGTGTGTGTAAGTTTAGGTTTAAACCATAGAATAAAAACATCCTAGTATATATATTATACTGTTTTTATAATATAATCATGGAATAATGAGATTTTATTGGTGGATAATGGAAATAAAACAAGAGTTTAAGGAAAGATGTTACCTCTTAATCAGGTAACTTCTTTTAGTTTAAACCAAAGGGATTATTTTGATTTATTTATTCAAAAAGGGAGGCTTCTAGGATGAGGTTATGGATGTTGAGAAGATATTGGGACAGATATTTTTTGATCTTAAGTGGATTGATAGGTGCAAGGAATTGGGAGGGGTGGAGGCCTTTTATAATGGAGTAAAAGGACTCACTTGATATTTTTTGAAAATAAGTTAGGTTATCCCACGCTTATACAAAAAAAGTCATAAAAACTCAAAAAACAATAATTTAAGGTAAATACCTTAATTATGGTCATAAAATTGGTTTTGAGTTAGTGTATATGTAATTTGGTCCCTTAAATTAAAGGTTTAGTCCTTCATTAAGCTTAATTCTTCCTTAATAATTGTAATTAATTTTTAATTCCTTTCGCTAATATTTTTTTCAGAAACTAAATTGACCTTATTAAACATTATAAATTATTTTTATTATCAATATATAATTAATTTTTCCAAATTATAATCACATATGTGGAAGAAATTAATTTAAATTTTATCTTGTAGACCGGACGACAAGGCGAGTTTTAAAGTAAAATAATCCAAAAGTTTACTAAGCTTTTATATCCAATTTCATGGTTAAAATGATTATAAAGAAATAAATTGGATTAAATGATAAAATTATTATCTAATTATACTTTTAAACCAATTTAAATTATACTTTATCCTTATAAAAAAATTATATGAAAACATAGTTTTTAATTAAAATTTAGTACTTTCCACTATTTATTAAAAAATGAAACTTCACATAAAAATATCAAAAATTCACTCTAACCTAATTTTTATGTTTCAATTTAAAATATGAAGTTTTTTTTTTGAAATATATAAACTATAAAATTTTCAAAAAAATTATTGAAAAAATATTCTCCATTAAAAGGCGCTAAAAGTGTAATAATAAAAATATAGGTTTTTATGTACAATATTGGGTTTGTTTGTATCTCACACCTATAAAATCTATTGGATGAATATCAAAAATATTTTATTTTATATATATTATATATATATCAAATTAATATCACTCAATAATTTTAATTAATTTAATTTATTAGGATAAATCAGCTTCATGAGCATAAAAATAGTTTCTTATAAAAATATTACCTTTATATTCAATGGGTTCATATATTAATTTCTAATTAATTTGTAACCAATGAATTAGTTTTATATTTTTTTGAAACCATATATTTTCAAAATTTTGTTAATTCTATTCATAACCTCTAATCTAACGGCTAGTTTAAGTCATTTTATATTAAATAATAATAATTTAATAATATATTATTGTTCAGTAAAACTCTGTCTTGCATGTAACACAATGCATTGAAGAAACTCATTGTTGTGTATATTGCATTCTAACTCAGTATCATGTGTATTAAAAGCTATAAATTATATTAATTTTCTCTAAAATAATAAATATATTATAAATTATTGGGATATTATAATCCCTTAGGCGCTTAGTGTTGTGTTTCATACACACTATTGAATACAATGTTCCTACCTTGGATTTTTAGGGTGTTACATTCTCCAAACCTTAATTAAATTGTGTCCTCATAATTTACACTTGAACTCTATGATATATTTTTTGATACTTCCTATGTTTTAAATACCGCATCATGATACGGGTTCATAAAACATCCCTAGAAAATTTAGAATGGAAATTGAAAATGTCACATGGATTAACATATAACTAGGTCTCTAATTAGGATAACATTAGTTGAAAGTAGAGATATGTACTTGGAGGAAAATTTTAAATATTAATAGGGAGTGATTCAGGTCATCAATCAAAAAATAGTTAATCAGCAATGGAAATATGACGACCTCAAAGTCATAAATCTACGATGATTTAAATAATTGTCAATTCTACAAAAAATAAGGTATTAGGATAACATTTTATTTTATTTTTTTCATTTTAATAATTTTGAGTAATTATTTTATTTCTTAATAATATAAGTAAATTTACTTACTTGATATATTTATATAAGCACAATTTCATTCTTTGGTTATTCTTCTATCAGTTTTCCAATTCATCCAAAAATTAATTTTGATTATGGAAGACTAAAATGCATTTTTAAAGGATCTTAAGTCCCATAAAAGAGTGATCATTATAACTATTTATCCCTAACTATTTTTCAAAAATAATATGGTAAGAACATTATTCTCAAAACCTAAAAAATTACACTATTGTTTCATCAATAATATTTATTCATCAAAATATATAACTAAAAATAATGACATATTAACCAAGAAATTGCGTAGGTCGGTGGTTGGAATGAAACCCTTATCATCCTTAGGTTATGGGTTAAAGTCCCAAAACCTTTCCTAACTTGATTATTTGTCACCTGGTATATATGTTGTCCTCTTATAAAACCAAATTAATATAATTTCCAAAATAAATATGATTTACATCCTTGAAATAAGGTTAATCAGTAAATATCCTTTTAAATAAGCTTTTATATACAACCTCAATAAATATTTACTTCATCCATTTATTTCTATATAGGTATTTACTTGGTCTAAGGTTTATCCATAATATTATTAGTTGGATTTCTAAATCATGACACCATATCTTCAATCTAAAACACCATAGATTTAACCTAGGTCATTAATTTTCATTTTCTATTCAAATCATTCATAATGGTTTTTAAAGAAAATGTGAATTATCCTAATAATATCCCCCAGGAGTGTCAAAATAGATGTGTAGTAAGTTTGATCGTCATGTACCAGGTTACGCCGATTCAGGACAGATGCACCTTTCCAGAGTTTCTACTCTTAGGTGCATCTATTCTAGAACCACATCCACTTAAAATATCCATACAAGAATATGTTGCTTTAAAAACCCTCATAATCTCTACTTTACCAAAATTATATGGTGTTCTTCAATACTTATCCATATATTCTACCATATATTTGTGTTTTATAATCTATGTTTTCTTAAATATAGTTCCTAAGGTTTCTACTAAACATCCTTTGATAAAAACTGTAGTGACCCTGCCACAAAAATCCTAGAGTCAGTGTTTACTTCAATTACATTGGCATGATTATAAGTAATCAAATCCTTAAGGACCAAGATTTTAGTATTCATGGTAAACCATATACATACATGAGTCTTGTCTTAAACATTAATACACTAATGAAAACATAATTTTTTTCTAAATAAATAACTTTGATAATAACTTTATTCCATCTAGTATATCCCTTCATATCTTTCATATTACACTTATTGGATTCATGGTGAAAGGAAATGAGACAGGGATGAGCTCAAATGCTTAGTAAGGGTAAAGTATATCAGAATAAATAATTAATCAATGAGAATAATAATTATGATATGGTACGTAACTAAACATACATACCATGTAATCAAAAAACTGAGATGGGAGTATATAAACAATATAGTAAGGTAAAAACAAGAAACAGATGCCATTAAAATAACTATATAAGGAGAAATTAATATGTAAAGGTAAGAAACTGAAACACATTCCATTTAATCCATGAAATGAAATGAAATATATCCATATACATGTTGAGGAAAAATCTCATAGATAAATAATAACTGAAACTAAATGAGGGAAATGATTAATTATTGGACTTTATGTCTAAGGCACATGAAAATCTATACCATCAAGACCTTTCACAATATAGTTTAAAACCAAAAATAAAAAACCCGTTTAATTTTCCGAACTAGTTTGTCTCATGAGAGCCTATTGATGCATCCAGGGGCTATATAAATTCTAAGCCCCACCCAACATTAACAGTCCAAATAATTCATCATATTAATTAATCAAAATAAATAATATTCTATATCAAATATCCATATGGAATAAAGAATACATATATATCAATATTTCCCCAAATAATCAAATAAATTTCAAATTAAACACCATATAAAAAATTGTATATGGTTCAGGAAATAAACATATTTGTGAAACATGATATTCATATTTAGGGGAAATATAATTTTAAATGATCATAGGAAATTGAATATTTCAAGGGTATTAAAGGAATCAAGAAAGTAAATGTGAATAATATCCTTAGAAAAATCAATCATAAACCATCCAGAGGAAGATGAAGAATGGTATCAATACAAAATACCCAAGTTGGAGTAAAATAATGGGTTGTTGTAGTTTATGAATGGAAATACTAAAAAATATATATTTTGAAAAAATTCTTAAGGATAATATCTTTTTTTTTACTTTTGAAAAAACATTTCTTTAAAAACAAATTTAAAAAAAATAAATAAAAATTAAAGGGTGAAAATCCATTTGATATATAATTTTTAAAAGGTTAAAAAAACTGAAAACATTTTAATAAAACATGGTTTTTAGAAGAAACCATTTTATCTGACTAAATAGAGAAATTAAGTTAGGGTTTCATAAAAACATTTTCTAAAACATTTTGAGTACCAAAGAGTGGGAAAATGGTACTAATACTTGAAAAAGTACATGAATAACCAAATAAGAAGAAAATTAAAGGTTTTATTGAACAATGGTAATATAATTTCCTCAAATGGAAATACCATTGAAATATTATTAAAATTATTCTTGGGGAAAATAATATTTAAACATTCCAAATCATCCCATACCACTTTGAAACCTTTTAAATAGTATGCCTCATGAAATAGTAAAATTAAATAAAAGTTTTAAATAACAAGAAGTTAAAAGGATTAATGATAAAATATATCAAAATATTATGTAAATAAACCACACAAAATAAGTAAGTTGGGAAAATGACATTTATCTCATAGATTTAAAAAGTGAGATGAAAATACATTACCTTAAGTCGGGATTGTCTTGTGTGTATTTATATTCCTAAATAATAAACTTATGTTAATTATTTACTTGTTTTAGAACCTTTTTCATGTTTCTCGTTACTTTTATTTCACTTATTACCATGTTTTATAAAACTACTTAAACAATTAAGTTTACATCAGGTTCTTTGAAAAAAAATTATTTTGTGTCGAAAATAACTTTGGTAGGTAATCCATGATCAAAGGGTTCATTACATAACATATACAGAATAATAAAAATTAAATAATTAAAATATTTTTACATCAATTATACTTTTATAAATAATCATTAAATATGGTTATGAAAAATGAACCGACATTACAATCATGGAGACGGTAGGTCGTATGTCACATTCCCATTTTTCAATGATCATTGTGGAAATAAGGTAAGTAAATTAAATATTTATAATATGATCATTATATCATAAATACAACATTATTTAATCATGTATACCTATATATACAATTCTTGTGATGTTACAGGAATCACATCATGTCGAGGAGGCAGTAGTCTACACATCTGTGAACAACGTTATCACTTTTTAAATGTGTGAAAGGGTAATAAAAAAAATGATATATTATATTTATAGAAAGGAAATTATATCATGAATATAATATAAAGGTTTTTTATATCAAATATTTTTAATTAAAACCATTCTTTATACATTCCAGGTATAGTGTGAATAAATCATATCACTTTAAAAGGGCAGTAGTCCACACTTCTACAAACGATGTTGTCGTTTTTACACAAAATGGAAAGTATAAATATATGTGTTGTAAGAGAATTAAAGAATACTAAATAGATAATAAATATAAAAATATAAATATATTTCCCATAAAAATTTTCACCATGAGAGGTGGTGAAGGAAAAATGAACAACCATTATTTCGTGAGGCGGTAGTTCACCATACACATAAACAATATGTTCGTTACCCATAAGATGGAAGTGTGTATATGTGTATGTCACAAAATTACGATAAAAAAATATTAGTATATTTAGGATATTTTTCTGTAATATAATCATGTAATAATGATATTTTAGTGGGTGTGTAATGGAAATAAAACTAAAGAGCTTAAGGAAAGATGTTACATTTTAATCGGGTAACTCCTTTTGGTTTTAACCAAAGAGCTTCCTTGTATTACATTATTCCAAAGGGGAGGATTCTAGTATTAGGGGATTAATTTTAAGGCTATATTTTTATATATCTTGGTCGATTCATATAGTCTATTTAGTTGTGAGGAAGTGGGAGGTATGGAGGCCATTTATAAGGGAGGAAGAGGACTCACTTGAAATTTTTGAAAACAAGTTAAGTGTACCCATGTTTTTATGTAAAAAATAATCAAAAAATTTTAAAGGTTAATTTATGAATAATGGTTATAAAATGGGATTTTTATGAGTGGATAGGTCATTTGTTCCCTTATGTTAAAGGTTTAGTCTATGTTATGCTTAAATTTTCCTTAATAATTGTAATTAATTTTTAATTACTTTAACTAATATTTAGAAAAAACGAATTTGAAAATATTAGATATTATAAGTTATGATGATTAAAGATTTGGAATTAATTTTTCCAAATACCAATAATATAATTGATATAAATTATTATAAACTTAATCCCACATACGGGAGGATAGTGCAGGTTTTAAAGTAAAAACGTCCAAACATTTGCTAAGTGTTTATACCCAATTTCAAAGTGAAATTGATTAAAATGAACAAAAATGTTTTAAGGTATAAAAATATGATATAATTAAACTTTTAAACTAATTTAAATTATAATTTATTCTTATACATAAATTAAATGAAGAAGTGATTTTGAATTAAAATTCTGTAGTTTATTCTATTTATTTAAAAATGAAACTTCACCGAAAAATAAAAAATAACTATAACCAAGTTTTTATGTTTTTATTTAAAATATTAATTTTATTTTTTCTTATATAACCTATAAAAGTTCCAAAAATTGTATTTGAAATAGGTTCTCCATTAAAATTTAGTAAAAGTGTCTTAATAAAAATATTGGTTTTTATGTGCAATATTAGATTTTTTTCTTATCTCATGCCTATCAAATCAATTGGATGAATATAACAAATATTTGATTGAATATTTAAAATCTATATTAAATTACTATAACTCAATAATTTTAATTAATTTAATTTATTAGGATAAAACAGCTTTCTGACAAAAAAATAATTTTCTATAAAAATATTCTCTTTAGATTCAACTAGTTCATATATTCATTTCAAATTAATTTGTAACGAATGAATTAGTTTTATACTTGTGTTGGAAATATATTTAAAAATTTTAGTTAATTATATTCATAACCTCTAATATAATGGCTAGGTTAAGTCTTATCATATTAAATAATAATATTTTAGTAAGATATTATTGTTTGGTAACACACAGTCTTTCATGTAATGCAATCCATTGAAGAAACTCGATGTTGTGAATGTCGCATGATAAATCAGTATCATGTGAATTTAAAGAAATAAATTATATTTAATTTATTTATAATATTATAAATATTATAAATTATCGGGATATTATATTCTCTTATGCACTCAGTGTTGTGTGTCATACTTTCTATAAAATACAATGGTCTTACCTTGGATTTTTTAGTGTTACAAATAGTATAAAGAAATAAATTAAACATAAATATGATATAATAATACATAAATAAAAATAAACAAATAATTATAAATTAATGATAAAACATAATACGTAAATAAAATGGACAATTTAATACATAAATAAAACATATTACAAAGTAATGCAACACTCCTTGTGTGTTTCATTTATTTTAAGTATGTGATGAACTTTTAATCATATAGGTCACATTGCATGTTGAATTTAGGTGATATAAATTATTAAATTTCACAATTGGAGAACCCATGATTCTCATAAAGTATCATGATAATCAAAATAGAAGTTTTTTTGTTTTGACTATGTGAAGCTTGTTTTGAACTAAAATGCTAGTTTTAAATTGAAAACTTGCACTAACAGTTATACTGATCACACAAAATGTCATATTTATGTGTGATTAACTCCTATATGTAATAAATTAATAAACAATAATTTTATAAAATTTACATGATAATATCATCATGTTTTTTCATTTTTGGGCTTTTGATGTATTTTTTGACCTAAAAATAACTTTTAAATGAAAACAAACACTTTTAGTCATACCGACCACAATGTGTGTACAATTTAAATGTGGTTAATTATTACATGAGATAAATGAGTTGTTTATATGTTGCAAAGGTATAAAAACAATCTTTTTTTTTCTTATTTATGACTATATGAAATTTGTTTTGAACTAAAATATCACTTTTATTTAAAAAAACACTTTCAGTTACACCATGTGTCAGATTAATACGTGGTTAATTCCTAAATGTTACAAATTAATTATAGATATTTTTTCTATGTGTCAAAACAATACAAGTGATTTTTACCTTTTGAGTATGTAATACGTGTTTTGAATTAAAATTTCACTTTTAAACTCAGAGCAATAACATTCAATTATATCAACCACACTATGTATCAAATTCATAAAAGATTAATTCATGAATTTCATTAAATTATTATCAATGTTTTTTCTAAAGTATAAAGACTATCGAATCATTTTTACTTATTTTTTAGTATATTACATGCGTTGTGATCAAAAATTTTACTTTTATACTAAAACCTCACACCTTTAATCATACCATCCACACCCTATCTCATATTGATGATTGGTTGATTTCAATACATCATAAATTAATCATTGATCATTTTACTGATGTATCAAGACAATATGAGTGTTTTTTCTTGGTTTTGAGTTTATAACCGATGTTTTGAACTAAAATTTCACTTTCCAATTGAAACCATGTAATTTTAGTCATACCATCCACATGATATATCATATTCAAGTGAGGTTAATTCCTATATATCACAAATTAATTATAGATCTTTTTTATAATGTATTAAGACAATTCAAGATTTTTTATCGGTTTTGAGTATGTAATGTATGTTTTTATTTAAAATGCTATATTTATATAAAAAATATTCACTTTTAGTCATAATTGTCACATAATATATCATATTAATTTGAAATTTTGTAAATTCATAGGACCTTCAAAACCCTATCCTATGTCATTTTTTGAGTGTTGGGTGGTTTTAGGGAGTCTTTCTTCTGATTTTAGGGGTTTGGGGAGCTTTGATCATTGAAATATAAGATTATAAAGTAATTCTCAATTTTGGGGTAATTTTTTAATTTTGGGTATTAAAATGAATGCTTAGCTAGTTTTGTAATGACCCTTATATTTTTATCTCCTAGTTAGAAATTACCATTGAATTTTAGAGTTTTCTAGTTTTTTAAAAACCAAGGATTCATAATTGTGAATGTAAGAGTCTTTTAGATTTTTTAAGATTATTTGAATTTTTTAAGATTATTTTTGGATTTCAAAAGAGTTATTCCTTATTTTATTAGTGTCATTATTTATTTTATAAGATCCATTTATTCCTTCACAAGATTCATTTCCTTTACTAAATTTTGAATCAAAAATGTATTTATTGAAAATGTAAGAGTATATTTCAAGATGTGTAGGAGTTATTTATTTTGATATAGAAGTGAAATTTAAATTTCCCAACAATAACCTTAAAAATATTTAAATGGTTTTTATATTTTCATACACAGGCTCTGAGTTACTCTTTCACTTTATGTAAAAGTCATACCTTAGTAAAAATTCTCATTTTTTAAAAAATAACTTAGAAGGTTTTGTGAGAATAAAATAGGTATTTTTAATTATAAACAATACTAATTTAATATATAATTAAAAATAAATAAGTCATTCCCCCGTACATGATATTTCACTTAATTTTAGTAAATTAAAATGGAATTATTCAATGAAAATCAACACACCAGATTTAATTTGAATTAAGGGGGTCGAATAAGTTTTTAAAGATAAATTCCCAAAATAATCACCATACTGTTATGGTTCTATTATATTATAATTTATAAATTCCCTCCATCTTTTATTATTCATGTTTTCTCAAACCTGGATAAATCAAGAGTTATTATTTGAGAAAAAAAGAGTTCCCTTCAACCAGTCTCAACCCACGACTTCTAGAGATCACATATAGCGATCTAGGTAGGAGTTCCCTCATGATTTTATAGTCATTTGAGCCTTTCATTTTCCTTCCAACTCATTTGTAGCTTTTTTTAAGTGTTAAAATATAGGTAGGGTATTTATTAACTCTTTTAAATATTTTTGTAAATTTTGGAACTATCATGAAAAAATGTTCAACTGGGTAAATGGTATGAATCAACCTAAGAAATATAGTAACCAGAATCAAATTAAAGGGGGAGGAGTATCACATAAACCTTATATAGACTTGTTATTTCAACTATTAAATTGATATTGATATTATATTTGTGTATTTTTTTATTTATGAACTTTATTTGTGATTAAATTCAATAATTACCTCTCATAAATGGTTAATAATTTAAACATGCTAATGAGTGAGTTGTCTGGATCGTTTAGAAAGTGTGATTATGACCATGATGGTCGTAAGTAAATTTTCATGTAAAGTGAATAAAAATATGGTTACAAATTTTTTTTTTGTTGATTTCATTTAAAAAAATAGTTTTTTTTATTTTTCTATGGATGAAATGATTTTGGTATAAGTTTATGTGATTGTTTTTTTGGTGATGATCGTAAGGATAATTTTGTGGAAATAGGTGTATCTATTTTCATGTATTTTATGGTATTGGTTGTGGTGTATTATCATGTGCTTTGGGGTTATGTTTATAGACACTTGGTGGTATATAAATCCATTTTAATGTTTTCTAGGAGATATATAGATTTTTATCTAGAAACTAATAGCATAGATCTCATTATTTTTTTTCAAAACATCTACCATAAGAGTTTTCTTCTGGTATTTAATTTTTCCTTGGATACTTTAATTTATAATAAATTTACCATGAAATATGGTATATTTGTTACTAATTTATATTATGGTATTTATTGGTGGTTTCTTTATTATGTTCTTGGGATTTATGAGGGAAACTCCTCCCATGTGTGTGCATTATACACTTGGTGATAATCAACAATATATTACCTATTTGAAGTGGGATTCGAGGGTCACTTTCACCTTCACTGTAGTCCTAGGAGGGGTTCCCAATGAGAAAAAGTCATTAAAAAGTGGATTCAGGGTTATTCAATCCTAGGATGTTATGTGTCAAGGGAGAATAGCTTGGGGACATAAAATTAGGCCCCCTAGGATCTGATTCATAGAAAATAAGGTCACCAAATATACTATTCAATATAATACCAATTTTAGGGTAGATACCTAAGAGAGGTACATGTATCACACTTGTTTCTACATGTTCTGAAATTAGGATAATTTTAGAAATTAAAAATAAATTTTAATTAAATGAACCTTAGTGAATACTATACTAAAAGGATTATAAGATTATATTATTTCTTGATAATATATCTCCCAGTCTATTTCCTTGTGTGTTTTAAGTTAGAGAGGTGAAATAAGGTGATTTGATTAACCGCTGGAGGGTCAACTATGTTGAAGATTGAGTTATAACATCAGATATTGATGAAGTATGATGGGAGTGTCTCAAACTAGGAGCTGAAGCACTGGATGGAGGAGTTGAAGATAAATTTGGTTTGATTCATATTGGGGTAGAGTATTAGGTTCTATTTTCCACTATCCAAATGTAAAGAGTAGTATTCCAGTTGTGGATTTTGTTTCTTGGATAGTGAAAGAAGGTAGATATTTCATGGAATGATTTTTAGGGGAAATTTTGTGTGGAGCACTTATCATCAATGATGAGTGCATTTAAGAAGATATATTTTATCTCCCTGTAAAAGATTATGTTGAGAGTGTGGAATATTGGGAATCACTTAAAGGAACTTCTTTGATTCTTCCCTAACATTTTTCCTTACATATAATCTAAGTCACAACACCTTGAGGAGGTATTTTGCCCAAATATTTTATATTCAATCACCCCATTTACATTTCCAACATATTTTGATTTATAGAAGAATGAGAAGGTGATAAAGTGGATTCACTCATAATTAGGAATAAATTAAGAGGGTAGTCATAAAATATTACCAAGGGGTATATCTTCAAGTAAAGGATATTAGATTTTAGAGCTATTAAGGTTATGACAGACATGAACTTTCACTCATCCCTTCCCTTATCACTAGAAGTTTCAATGAATCCACTAATAACTCTACACTACTGAGATTAATTTATGGAATAAATGGAATTCAAATATATATTTTTTTGGAAATTATTGGAGCCTAGAATAGAATAGTTGGTTAGATTATATTTCATCCCAAGTAACAGTTTCATATAAGGAAGTATTAGAAGCTAAGACAGCAAGTGTATGTTCTACTGAGAGGAAATGGGACTAGTATAGGTATCCCCATGATTTTACCTACCCTCAAGGATATAAGGATTATCACGGAATTATAATTGGGAATTAGTAGAGCTATCTAATTAGGGTAGCTAAAATATGGATAGTTTCATGAAATGTAGATGATAGTGCTGGGGAAGCTAGAGATTGTTTGAGGTACCACTTTTTTAACTTATAGATAAGAATTTTCTTTGTTTTATTTTGGGGTATCATATTCTTTTATTTCTCCTAGATCGGTTTGTCCCTTGTGACTCAAGGTGAAGAGGCTTCCAATTCCCCTTAAGTTAACCACACTAGTTGAGGGTAAGTCTAGTTTATTTGATATATGCTGAGGTTGTAAACTGATGATGGGGTTGCATCAGTTATTAGGAAATTTATTTATACTTTAGATATATCCATACAATTTCATCTTTGGAATTAATTAGTTGTATTATATATGTTTGATCATTGATTGTCTTTAGAGTAGGGTCATGTTCTATGACATAGAAGGCCAATGTGTAGTAATCAAAAATTAAAAAGACTATCAGATAGGTTATAGACATTTAGATCCCCTTTCATATTAGTTATAGGTGTTTTTATTGGGTTTGATAGAGGTGTAGGAAATATAATTCCTTGTAGTTTTTAATTAGGTCTCATATGGTTTCCACAAATAGGTTTTGAAGTTACCCCCTCTATGTGATTTTGATTTTAGGATAAAGTTATATCCTAACATCTCCACTATTTTTAGGTATATTTTCAAGATATAACCTTCTAAGCTATAGGGTATTAGGATTAAAATTAAAAAAATTATGTAGATGGGTTACATCTAGACTAGTGTATCTCCACGAGCGGTTCTAATTTTGTTTAACCAGAAGGAGGATGGTTGTATGAAGTTGTGTCTAAACCTTGAGTAGTTTAATTAGGTTATGATCTAGAACCATTATCCCCTTATAAGGATAGATGATTTGTATAACCTATTAAAGGGATATAGGTGATTATTAATGATAGAATTTATGTCTAGGTATCATTATATGAGGGTGAAAATGGAGGATATCATGAATACTGATTTCAGGTGTAGTTATAGGAACTATAAGTTTATTGTTTTATTGCTCGGTGTCATGAACATAAAAATTATGTTCATACGTCTCATGGACATAATGTTTTGTGGATTTATAGATCAATTCATAGTAATGTTCATAAATTACATACTCATATACTCAAATATAGGTACAGAGCATGTAAAGCATCTTAGAGTTATCTTATATGCCTTTTATGCCATCATCTCTATGAATTTTTTTTAAGTGAACGTTTTTTATGTGTGAGGTTTATTTCATTGGTCATGTGGTTCCCCATCATGAACTGGTGCAATGCCCTAACCCATATTTTCCCGAAAAACACCCGAGTGGAGATGTTATAAGAATCCATATGTGACTTCCCATACACAAGAGGTTATTGACCATCGGTGAAGGTATAAGGTTACTATGGAGAGACTATACCCTTATTTTTCATATCCATACACCATAAACTTAAATAAAATATAACAACCAAGAATATCACAAAATAAGATAAATAAAACATAATATAGTAACAAAAGTCACCCATTTCATATGTATAAATAAACCAGGCTCCCAATATGGTAATCCAAACTAGAGTATAAAAGGTTTAATCTAATAAATAAGTAAACATAGCAGAATCCTTCGGGGTCCATATTAGTATCACTACTAAATCCATTATCCAAATCTTATATTTATATCATAATCCCATTTCCCTTACTTAGATCAATAATCATGAAGCGTCCACATGCATCAAGATTTTTTGTATAGGGTGTGAATAAAAAAACACAATAAAAATCACCAGTTCATCCTTAACATGAGTGAACAAGTATAATAGGTTTATTCCATGATAAATTGAAATGAATAAGAAAGAATGAACAGTCATATATCAACTAATCGTGTGCTAACTAATCCACCATAGTCCTTGTCCACACCTTATTCGGCTCCATGTCAGAAGGATTCTCTAAAAAATGTCTTGATTATGGTTACGCATGAGTAAAATGAGTATCTCTATGTAGTTTCAAGGATGATGAGGTAGGTCAGACCACATGTTCATGACACTCTATTTTCTTCATGAATCAAGCCACAATACAATTGTATCCCATATATACCTAAGTTATGACCACAAAACTATCAACCCCACTATTTCTATATTGGTTATGACCTCAAGGTCATCATATCCCTACCTCATGTTTAGTTCGATCATCATCACCATTTCATATCATTTTCACTCCCCCTCTAAGGGATAACCATACTATGACATTCCACCTTTTTTATGTAATGGTAGTATTACCTCCAAATGCATGATTATCACACACAATGGGGTAGAGAATATATAGGCAGAACATAACACATCATCATGAGACATAGTAGTAGCACAAAATCACATGTGATCAATGAAAAACATTCTCTAACAAGCTACATAAGTATGCTCACAGAATCAATAATCACATATGGGCCTCATGGGCTATACGCGCACACACATGTAATCATAAACAACCATTTTCATTAAATATATTCAAATTTAAGAATTATACCAAAGTGAAAAAGTTATAAAAGGGGCCAAAATTTTAAGGAACTTCCTACCTCAATCTCACTAATGATAATCTATGAGACTCATTGAGATCCAATGCATGAGTCTGCTTGTGCACCAAATTAATCATGCTCACATTCCAAGAAACCTGGGAACCTATCTAAACTCAACCACATAAAGGTTATATAAAAATATTAAAGGTAATTATACACCAAGGAATGATGTATATAAATTCTAGGTATTTCCAATGATACTAGATATAAGATTTATTGAATGAATTCCACTAACACTCTAGATTTTCCACCGTTTTAGAAACAATCCAAGAATTCATCATTATATTGAATTAAAATCCATATATCAAGATAAAAAAATGTTGTATCTATGATTAAAATCAAGAAACAAGGGTTAATTCTAGATGAACCATGAAAAATGGAGGTTTTTAGGCCACATACCTTAATTTCCAATCACTAACACACTTGGATCCACCATAACTAATCTTAGAAGGAGAGAATATTGTTGTGGGATCCTACAGAGTCTTTATATTCAAGTGGTATGAAATTAAGAAGAATAAAGGGTAAAAATGGATAATTAATTTCCATTAATATATATTTTTAGATCATTAATTCATGCACACATGGTTTGGTTGAATGGTTTTCCAAACCTTACACCAACCATATAAAGAATCTGAATATCCTATGCACCCGCATAGTTTGATAAACCTTTCACTAACCAAGTTTTTCTCCTCTATACTGAACAATATAGTTTCTTGTGAAGTTTTAATAGTTTTATCTAACCATGTGTTAACCGTGTGCCACCCATTTTCTTTTTCCAAACAAGTTTCACATTTCATGCATAATCAACACAGTTTAGGAAAACTATGTATCTTTAAAAAGACCTTATAAACTCTCATAAAGCAAGAAGAACGCCCTGAAACTCAACCCAAAGAAATTTTTAGTTCAAAAAATCATTAAAAATTTATGAAATTAACTAATAACACACCTAAAAATTATGATTTTTTTATAATCTCCCCCTATATATACTTATTATCCCCAAGAAGCACCTCTAGGCATATTTCTTGAATAACATGGGTCACTGAGCCTGAATATCAGACTCTCACTCTATAAATTTATTCTATATCCTTACATGCTACTATAGGATCACGATAAGTGTAATTTTCTTCTCCCATAACACCTTCTAATTATGGTCTATGATCTACACTAGGAGTTCCACGAACGATACATTAGGATCCATCTCAATATTCTTATAATCAATTAAATGATTAAGCTCAGGCATATACCTTGGGATATGAGACACATGAAACACATTATGAATACCTTGGAAGTAAGGAGTATGGTCTAGATGGTAAAACAAAGACCATATTTTCTTATAAATTTCAAACATTCCAAAAAATATCAATGCTATAATTCCTTTATTATACAAACATTGATTACCTAACTAAGGATTCAATAGTAATAAAACATTGTCATCCACAATGAAGTCCAAAGGTCACCTCCTTTAGTCAGCATATGATTGATGCCTACTATGAGGAGTGTTCGAATAATTCTTGATTAGATACACTCTTTCAATGGTCTCATGTACCATACTCGAACCTACAATAGCTACCACTCCGATTTCATGAAAAAATAATATTGAATGACATGGTTAACCATTCAATCCTCAAAATGTGAAATATAAATAGAATATTGGAGGAAATTGTTTTATTCATATTCATCCAAGTCTAGGTGATCAACCCAATATCCACTAAAATCTATGAATCATGATCCAATAATATCCTTTAATATCTATATTGTCATATCTTATTGACCATTGATCAGTGGATGATACATTGTACTCTGTTTCAGCTAAGTACCCAAAGCCCTTTGTAGGCCCAACCAAAACTATGATGTGAAATGCATGACTTTGTCGAATATAATTCTCTAGATAACTCCATTTAGGCATATATTCTCTCATGAATATGGATTTCCAAACTCATCTATTGAATGTGATTCATGCATCTATAAGAAATGATCAACTTTTTCAGTTGATCAACTATCACCCAAAATACATCAAAATTCCTCGAGGTCTAGGTTAACCCCATCATGAGGTTTATTGTCATGTTATCCCATATACATATTGTAACCCAAAGTTTTTGAATCAAACCACTAGGATGTTATTACATGGCCTTTAACCTCTAGCAAGTAAGGAATCATGAAACAAAACCAACGATGTCCGTCTTCATACCAGGACACTAGAACTGAGATTGAGTGTCATGGTACATCCTTATCAACCCTAGATGCACTACCAATTTTAAATCATGATAGAATATCATCATATACTCTCTCATGGAGGCTATCATAAAAATCCTCCCATGTATGATGATCGCATAATCATCGCCTAATGATCATCCTGGAACTAGTTCGCTGCCTGCCAAATGATCACGCATCACCACACACTCAGGATCTGACTCTTGGATAGTATTCACTTGGTACGATAATAAAAATATTAAGACCAAAGGCTCACATGTCATGTCTCCTTGATCCTCATATGCATCTGTAATCCATTCCTCTAAAAAAACTCATTAAATTTCATTCCTCTAATAATGACCTCTCACTAAACTCATAAATATTTGGTGTTTTACTACTAATATCATATGAAACTATATTAGCGTTTCTTAAAGTTTAATCCATATAAGAGTTGAATATTCATAGATTCTCTACCCAATGCCTCTACCTCAAATTTAGATCCTACTATGGTAATATATATTGGACGCTCTTCTAGTATCTATAGACAACTAACCTCTCACCGAAGAGATAATGTCTTAAAAACATGAAGACATGGGCCAAAGCTTCCAATTTGTCCCATAATACACTATCTAATACCTCTATATCATCATATCCTCTATCCTAAAATTTAACGCATCATAGTATACTATGCAGCTGATCCTAGGCTCAAGAAGAATCAAAACTAGAGTTGTTGTCAATATCCTCTATAACTTGATGAAAACCTCTTCACACTAATCATTACATTAAAACATCACCCCCTATTAGTAATCCTTATAATCAGTGTTGATAAGTGGGATAAGTCCTGAATTAGAAATTGATAGTATCCATCCATTCTTAGGAAACTCCTAGTCTTAAAAACTTTCAAAGGGTGATCCCAAGACATCGCTTCTTCAACCTTCTCTGCATCCATTGAAATTTTTGACTTAGAGATCACATGAATAAGAAAATATACCTCTCATATCTAGAATTTACACTTAGAAAGCTTAGAATAAATATAATTCACTTATATTTTAATCAACACAGTCACAAAAGGTGTCTGTCATGTAACTCAGAAGTCCATGAATATATAAGGACATCCTCAATAAATACCATAATGAAAGAGCCAAGATATGGGTGGAAGATCTTATTCATAAGATCCATAAACACTATCAAGGCATTTATTAAATTCAAAGGTATGATGAGGTCCTCACACAAGCCATGTCTAATCTTGAACATTGTCTTAAAGAGATCCTCCTCTCTAATCCACAACTGGTGGTATCCTAAATGAATATCAATCAAATAAAACTATTAGGCACCCCATAACTAATCAAATAGGCCATCAATCATGGGCAAATGATACTTGTTCTTCACCACTACTAGATTCAGATTCATGTAGTCCAAACATATCTATAGACTATCATCCACCATCTTGGAAAACAATATAGGGGAACCCTATGAAGATGTGTTCAGTCTAATGAAACCCTTAATCTCTATGTCCTCAAGAAGAATATTAAGATCTCTCAACTTGTATGGAACCATAAAATATAAGTTGAAATATTTTGTGCTTTCTGTATAAGTTATATCTCTAACTTCGCTTCTCATTCGGGAGGAATACCTGAGATGTCATCTAGAAATACATCTTAGTAGAGATTAAAAATAGAATTAAAGTAAGAGGATCCTATATTAAATTATACTATGAAATATAAGCCTACTACCTGAGTTGTGATGGCTCCAGTATAGATCAAATTGGGTCCCACTCTACTAGCATCATCATCCCACTCATTGATTATCAAAATATTATCTCTCTTGGGTGAAATAAAGGATACCCACCTCTAATGATAGTTGATGTGACCTCAAAATATTATCAAATAGTCCATTCCAATTATCATGGAAAATCTATTCATATTAGTGATTATGAAATCCCACATATTTCTATAAGCAATAACAACTACCAAACACTCTAAACATCTATAGAGATAAGAAAATTCTTCCCTGAGGGTGTGTGGATAGAAAGAAACTCAGAATATAACATAATTTGTAATTGTAGATCAATATAAAATTGAGAAGATATAAAACAATGAAAATAAAAAATATCAAAATATAAATAGAAAGAGATGAAGTGATCAAGAATGCACCATGAATAGTTGATGGTACCTCTCCACAGTTAACTAGAACCTAGTCCATCACATACAATTATCATGCCTCATCTCCTTTTCCCTAACCCTAAGGTGCATGAATAACCTGATTAAATGTCATTTGAAGAGTCTAAACCTTCTATTCTAGACCTTGATCGGATCCCTAGGTCATGGGTCACACCATTCCTATACCCATGTAGAAGCTTATCCTAAAAGCTCTAGAAAATAAATGTTGGATGTTCCCCATCTTTCCAAACCAGTAACACTTTCTCTGAGGTGTTAGAAAAAACATGTGTTAATGACTAACCTTTCCACAGTTAAATAACTAATTAACTCCTCCATAGGGAGCTGAAGAAGTTATACTCTACACAACATTCTTACTACTAACCTATTGTGATTCCTTGGTCCTTCTTTTCCTACTACAAAACGATACACTCACCATAGTAGTATGAAGTCCAACCATATTAGTTCTAAATGATGTAAGAAAACAAATTCATCGATCCTCTTCTAGACCTTATAAAAATTCAAGGACTTATGAATAACCTATGGGAATATTTTTTGGTAGAAACACTAAATCAGTTGTTTGATATCTGGATGAAGACTGATCTTGAATTTTCTAGCCATTTGGGATTAATTTTCATCCCAGATGGGATAAAAATTAAGTATTTCAATGAAATAATTTTAGTGCATAGATACCATCATAGATTCCTACTAAAGATACATGAAATCCCATGAATAGTTCAACATCATCATGTTGGAAAATAATTTTCCAAAGAAGAAGTTATTAAAGGCCTACTAGGAAAGACCCACATGTATGCCTACTTGTCCCATAAAACCCCACCATATCCAAGAAGGTCCTTGAATTATAAATTATTATATCTTGAATTTTTAGTTATCTAGTGTCTCGATAAATTCAAATATTCCCTCAATAAGATCAATCCAGTCCTCGACATCTTGCAGATAGCCAGTACCCTAGAAAGCTCGTAGATGCTAGAGCAGGAAGTTGTAGGCATATTGACCATGGTCCTCCATACCCATCTTCCTGGTGTTGGTACAATATAAAAGACTTTGGGATAGAGTGGTTCCAATTCCAAAACCACTAGAGAAGGTGCAGAATAATGTTCAAGCACATCCTCCTACATAACTTATGATGTAACTGGTGCATCCACCCTAACAAGATAATTTTATATTAATTCACCAGACAGTCAATTTAAGTGTCTCTAGGGTAAATTTTTTTAAAAAATTCCAAATGAACTTTTATAATCCCAAGAAAAAATTGATCAAGAGAATATTTTATTCAGATTAAGGCACAGAAAATAGATGTTTTAGGAAGATATATCCTATTAGATACCCCCACAAAAGAAATAACCCATCCTAGTTCTACCCAAGAATCAAGCCTAGTCTTATGTGCCATCATATAAGTTACAGTCACATATATATAGAAAATAATCAAGCTCAATTTCAAATATTCTAATTCTGACATCAATACTTCCAAAATGTATTGAACACAATTATTTTATAGAAAATATATTATAAATCAATGAAATTTATTTAAGAAATATCATGAAGTAATAAATAGGTATATAAATATATAGCATGTGAACCTACATGCCTAGTCATGATTCCTGAACTCACTCAGATACCATAAAATGTAATAAGGTTCAACATTATAATTAGGTTCATCATTAAGTTGCAATAAGACAAATAGATAACAACAATCCCATCATTCATAACTCGGAGTTCTATTACACATGATCCAGTCAGGAACATGGAAACTCTCCTACTCAAGTTCCACACAGCCTATCTATTTTATACCATAACAGTAAAAAAATAAAGGAAACACCAACCCTTTGATAACATTTTTTAACAACATAACCAAAATTTTCCAACCAACACCCTAGTAGAGATACTATAAGACCTCATTCATACCTCCCTACAGAAAAGAGGTTTTCAACTAAAGGAGAGGTTCTAAGAGTGTGGTGGAGAGACTATATCCCTGGTAATTAGATCTATACACTATAAACTTAAATATAATAAAAAAACCAATAATATCATATCATAAGATAAAGAAAACATAATATAGTAAAAAAAATTCCCATGTAATCTATATAAATAAACCAAACTCCTAATGTAGAAATCCAAACCATTTTAAAAATGGTGTAAACATACAAATAAAGAAACCCTTTTGAAATCTCCATGTTTTCTCCGAGTACTGCTACTAGTTCCAAGCGCCATAGCATAGCTATCTTTCATGGTTCCCTTTCCCTTACCTGGATCCATAATCAGGAAGTCTCCATCTGCATAAAGATTCCAATGTAGGGTTTTAGTAATAAAACCTATTAGGACACCACTAATGAATCCTTAAAATATGTTCACAAGTATAAAAATTTTATTCCATGATAAATATAAATGATAAATAAAGAATTAAAAATTATATACTGATAAATCATGTGTTAACCAAGCCACCATAGTCCATAGTCACACCTACTATAGATCTATGGTGGAATTATGGTCTGAGAAAAGGTTAATATCTTAGTTATCCAAAATTCTAATGGTTAACGCTGAGTTGTTTCAAGAATAATGAGATAGGTTGGGCCACATGGTCATTCCACCCATTCTCTTTCATGGGTCAATCCATAAGACTGTTATATCCTATACTTAGGTTTATGCCACATGGCCATCACACCCCACTGTTTCAACCTTAGGTTTGGCCTCAAGGTCATCATGCCCCTACTCTGTGTCTAGGTCTATTGTTATCATCGTCGCATTTCACGTGCACTCCCCCTCCAAGTGATAACCAAACTATAAAGATCCACATGTTTCGAATACCAGTAAAAATACTTAAAAATGCATCATAATCACACAGAACAAGGAAAATAATATATAGTAAAAACATAACACATAGTCATGAGAGGAAGAAAAAAACCACATGTGATCAATATAAACCATGGTCTAAAAAGTTACATAAGACTACTCATGGAATGAATCTTCATATATGGGTCACATGGGCTCTACATACATACACATGTGATTATAATCAAACATGGTCATTCAATCAGCACCAACATAAGCATCGTATCAAGTCAACAAGTTTATATAAGGTCCCTAAAGGGTAAAGAACATCCTACCTCATTAACTTTGATGATAATATCTGAGACCCATCAAGAGACAACACCCAATCCATTCCCTTGCACCAACCCGATTGATCCTACACACCAAGGTCCCCTAGAACTGATCCCAACTCAAATACCTCATGGTTATAGAAAAATATTCATGGTAATTCTAGGACTAGAAAATATGAATATACCTCCCAGATTCCTCCAATGACATTATATCCAATATTAATCAAAGTAATTCCATCAATGCTCTAGATTTTCAACTATTCTAGTAAAGATATAGAAATTCATTATTAAATAGCGTCAGAATCCATAGATATATTCACAACATGTATGATCTATGATTCATGTCAAGTAAAGGAGGGTTGATCTACAATAATCATGAAGAATGGAGGTTTTTATAATTCATAAATTAATTCTAGATCCACAAAAAAAAACATAGATCCACTATAATCAAACTTAAAAGGGGAGTAAATCACTAGGTAAATCCTATGAAGTATCAGTATTTGAGAGGGATACAATTAGTAATAATAATGGATCAAAATGGGTGATTAATTTCTATTAAAGAGGATTTTTATATCATTAATTCATGTGTTCATTTTTTGGTTGCATAATTTTCCAAACTGTGCACCAACCATGTGAGGCTTCTACCTCTCCTAGGAACCCACACATTTTTTCCGCATGGTTTGGGAAATTGTGAACCAGCCATGCTTTTATATTCTATAACAATCCACATTATTTTTGGGTAAGTTCATATATTTTTCTATAATTGTGTCCTAACCATGAACCACCCTCCATCCTTTTCCAAATAAGTTTCATGGTTTCCTGGAGAATCAACATGGTTTGGAAAAACCATGTCCCAACCATACACCCATAAAAATTCCTTAGAAACTTTCCAAAACCAACTAGAACACCCCAAATCTCATCCCCAACCTATTAATTGTTCAAAAATAACATGAATAAAATCTGAGATTAACTCATAACGCACTTGAAAAATCTGACACCATTACAAGTGGTAGTTGATCCATTGATGATCAATGCAGTTTTTTCTTAGGAAACACCAAGGAATGTTGCAGAGTTATATAGATTACTTAGTATCATGGGATATTATCATAGGTTTTTTCCAAAATTATCTTCAATCCCATCCCAATTGACCACTATATCTAGGAAAAACTAGGCTTTCATATAGATTGATCTGTGTTGGGTAGTTTTAGACAACCTAAAAGAGAAGTTTCTTAGTAATATTATTGTTCATCTACTAGAAAAAGGGGTTATATTCAAGGTCTTTTATAATGAATATTTTTTTGTTTGGTTTATGTATTGATGTAGTAGAAGATAGTGATCTCATATGGGTCTAGTTAGTTTTATCCTTAAGAGCATAACAATTCCACCCATGATCTCAAGTTAGCAGTAGTGGTGTTTTCTCAAAATTTCTGGCATTATTGCCTCATTGTTTAAGCACTTTCTGATATTAAAATATCACAAGAGATGAAGTTATATATTTTCTTAGTGGTACTTGACTTTAAATTAGTAGAAGTGCATGGATTTATTATATTAATATGCCTTCAATATCTCCTACACCTTGGGAGAATGGAATGTGGTTACAGATGCACTATGTAGGAGGTCATAAGGAGATATTTTTTGAGAGTATAGAGATGCTTAGAGGGTGATGGAGGTGCATAAAATTATGTATCTTGATGTGGAGGAGGCTATAAAAAATGTTTTCTATGTCAGATGGTAGTAAAATCATACTTGATACAGTAGGTGAATAAGTCTTAGTAGAGAGACATGTACGTAAAGGTGATATGTGATTGTTTATTCCATAGTGATTATCCATAGGGATGGTCATAATATGTTTGGAATTAGATATTGTTTCATATAAGATTATTTATTCCATTGTAGATGCATGAGTAGGTTAATTTTGAGTTTCATAGATCATCCTTTAAAGTTTATCTTGGTGCATCCAGGATGTATCATGGCTTGAGTAGTCAGTTCCACTGGTTTGGGATGAAGTGGACAATATTGGAGTTTTTGTCACAGTGTTTCATCTATTAGTGGGTAAAGGAAGTGAATAATTTCCCTAGTTGTTTTTTGTGTTCATTAGATGTTCTTAAGTGGAAGTGGGAGGATATATTGATGTATTTCACCACTAGGTTTCCTTGGTCTCAGTGAGTATATGATTTTATCTTATTGATTGGGAATTAGTAGATGAAGTCAATTCATTTATTAATAATTAGGGATTTGTGTTTTTCCAATGTTCTCGAGAGGTGGTATATGGAGAAGATAGAGTAGATTTATGGGGTAATAAAGACTGTAATATCTGATCAGGATAATTATATTGCCTCAAGATTATATGGAGGTTTTTAGTGTGATTTTTTCTCTCGGATGCACCTTAGTACTACATTCCACCTTCAGGTGGATGATTAAAAATATCATACCATTTAAATATTAGAGGATATGTTACATGTATGTACCTTGTATTTTTGTATTTCATGGGTGAATCACCTACCATTGTATGAGTTTGATTATAATAATAGTTATCAATCATCTATTGGCATGAATCAATTCTAGTTTTTGTACGGTTATCCTTTCAAATTTATATTGTGTTGGTCTAAGGTTAGAGTGTAAGTAGTCATTAGGCCAGATGTGATGTAGGGCATGGCTGAGAAGTTTTAAATTATTTGAGATTGGATGATAGTGGCATAATACCATTAAATGTTTTATGTGAATCATATGAGGATACTTATAGAGTTCAAGGTTATAAATCATGTGTTCTTAAATGTTTCCCCTCATCATGGATAGAAAATGTATGGCTGACAGAGTAAACTTTATCCCTATTTTATTATCCCTTTTGAGGTTCAAGGGATCATTGGTGAGGATTCATGTCAATTAGAACTACCTTTATAGCTATAATGGATCCATTATGATTTTCATGTGTAGTATCTTCATCGAAATCGTCATAATAACTCCCATGTCAATGATTGGGTGGAGCTAGATGTAAATGATTATATGATATTCATGGAGAAACTAGTCAATATCTAGGGTCTTCAGAAGAAGGTTTTGTGTGGGCATGTTATTACTTTTGTTCACATATTAGGGAGGAATAATGGATTATAGGAATATATATAGGATTATGAATCAGAAATTCATATTAGTATCCTAAATTTCTTATAGATTTATATTTTTTATGATAACAATTATGAATTTTCATGATCTATGAAATTAAAGGGGATTTAATTATGATTTTCAATTAGTAGGATCTCTGTTTGAGAGTTATCTCGTTGGGATTTGTTTATAAATATTCCCTATTCTATTTTCTACTCAAGTTTCATTTTGATTCTTGAGATTCAGAACCAACTGAGAGGTATTTAATATAATGGCTCAGGATCTTCCAAACTCTCTCCTTTTTCATTTTCTAAGTTTTAGGGGATTCCATGGATGTTTTCTTGTGATTTTATAAAATTTTGTTGTTTTATATAATTTAAATATGAGATTATAAAGTAATTATATATCATGGGATTAATTATATAATTTTGGGTTTTAGTTTGAATGTTTAGCTAAGTCTGGAATAACCCTGATTTTCTGATATCCCTATTAAAAATGACCCTTATCTTGAAAACTTTTGTATTTTTTGGCTGATTTAGGAATCATATATATAAATTAATGAGTCTAATTACTTTTCTAAAGATTAATTCCTTAATTTTTAAAATTAATTATATATTTCAGAGTCATTCATTTCTTTATAGGAGTCATTTCCTTTACCAAATATTGAAATGTAAGAGTCTTTGAGAAAAAAATAGATTTTAGGATGTGTAAGTTCCATTAAATTTTCCATAGAAATAGAAATTATATTTCCCTTGAAGAACCTTATGAAATGGTTGATAATTTTCTATATTTTAACAAACCTACCATGGGTTTCTCATATGATTTACATACGATAAATCCCTCAGAAAAAAATATTGTTTATCCTATAATAACCAATAACTCTTTTTGCGAATAAAATAAGAATTTTTAGTTAAAAATAAGGTAATTTTACTTATTATTTAAAATAAATAAATCCTTAACCCCTCTATGAAATGTACTATGATAATAAAAAATTAAAATGGTATGGTGTGATAAAAATCAGCATACCCAATTTTATGGGGTTTATGTGGGTTGAATGAGTTTTTTAAGAGAAATACCTAGAAAAATGTGACAAGATTACAGTTCTATTATCTTAAAATTTATAAATTCCACACCCCTTTGATCTTTCTAGTTTCCATGAAATTTGATGAACCAAGAGTCATTCTTGGAGAACATAGAGTTCCCTAGTCTCAACCCACTACTTTGAAAGATCACACACAATGATCTAGGTAAGATTTCCCTCATGAGTTTCTAGTCCTGTAATCTCTCATCTTCTCATTCTAATTGTGTGTTGTGAGTTCTCAAAGCTTCACACCTAGGTATAGGATTTAAGAAATATATTCTCTAATTTGTTTAAGTTATGGAATTATCATACGATGGATTCAACTGGGTAAATGGTATAAATCAACCTAAGAAATATAATAACCATAATGATGAAATTTAAGGGGGAGAGTATCACAAGATCTTTATCTGGTCGTATTATTTCAAGTATTAAATGGATAATGAAATGGCCTCCATGTGATTTGTTAATTACTACGATTTATAGAAAAAATTATGATTAAATGATTGGATCAACTCTCATAAATGATTAATAATTTAAAGATAGTAATTAATGAGATGTTTTTATAATATAGAAATTATGATGATGTTCATGCTAGCCATAAAAAAATTTACAAAGAAAGATATAAATAATATAGTTGGTTAATGTGTTTTTTTCTAATTTTCTATAGTTTTATGGAGGTTTGTTTAATTTTTCTGCGAATGAAATGATTTTTTCCTGGGATTATGTGATTGTTGCTATGGTGGTGATATAAAGGTTTGTTTTTTGGAAAGGGATTTATTTTTTTAGAAATTAGGGTGATTTTGGCATGGGTTACATGGATTTTATTGTATTGGATTATTATGTGTTTTAGGGTTGTGTTTTTAGATGATAGGTGGTATGGAAAATGATAGTACATAATGGAAAATGAAAAATGCAAAGATGGATAGTTGGATGGGATTTAATAACTTTCAACTATTAAGAAACTCTATAGCATTAAATAGAAAGGTAAAAGTTGGAAAGAATGTTGGTTTTGTCTTATGAATGGTTTTACAATAAATATGGTTTATCAATGGAATAACGAATATAATATGGTTTGTAGAGGGAAATTCTAAAAAAAATTAAATATTAGGTTTTATAAAAGGGTGTTCATGGTTAATTTTATGACTATTTTCTTTGAAATAATGGGGTTTGATGATATTGTATTGGTGGTAATAATAGCTAGTGAAATATTGTGAATATGTGGTGACGGTTATAGGTTATAGTATAGTTTCTTGATAAAACCCTTCATATTGAGATTGTGTGGGACTATATTATAAAATTTATTTTCTTGTGATTTTATACACATCCCACCTAAGTTGAATACCCTTACTGATTCCTGAATATTTTGGGTTCTGGGCATCTCCCACAAACATCTAGATTAGTGAGGGAATGGATGGTTGACTAATCCATCCTTCCCATTCTCTCTTCCAATCATGGAATGGATGTGATGGATAGAGGTTATTATGAATGTTAAATAATATATGGAACTCAAAAATGTGATTTACGTGATGATTATGGTATTACAATGTGGTATATAGTGGGGGGTTTCATGGTAAGATGAGGGGATGATATTGATGTTTTCCATGGTCATGATACCCTACTATAAGGAAAAGGTGATGTGTTGTTGAGATGTGGATATGTAATATTTGTATATGCATATATGGTTATATTATTAGGATGTGGTTGTGTGATATAAAGGTGTATGGATATGGTTATGATGTTATGGAAGGGATGGGAGTGATATGACATTTTTCATTTGCGCGTGTGATAGTGACATACTAGTGGGGAAGTGGTGTTAGGTACCCCTGTATATATTCTTCAATATTCTTTTATTATACTTGGATATAATATTTGGTGAGTGATCCTTGATTAGGGTGGGTTAGTTGACCAGGTATAGGTGCGTGTTACTTTTTTCATTTATTCACTAATGCATGAACATGCTTCTTCCACCTTTTCATAAGAAGTCTTGAGGAGTATCCTCTTGAAAATATATTTATGGTCACCAATATATATATAAATTTATTTTATAGGGTTATAATAGGGGTTTTAGGATCAAGATGAGAATAACTGGTGTAAGACCCCATCTTTTTACTGAGGTACTTCTTCACTTTAAGTTTTTTTGAACCATTTTAAATTATATAAATAAGACATATTCCTAGTCTAAAATGATTTTTTAGAGGTTCTTAGGGGATATTAGGAAGAAAACTAGTGAAGGTTAGTAGTGTCATGTAGCCAAGGAGATTCAGTAGTGCCATCGGTTAATCCGTTGACTAGGAAGTAGCCTGATAAATCTATAGGAAACCCACCAGATAGCCTATGGAAACATGAAATAATGGGTTTCTTATAGGAATCCTATAGGAAAAATGGTGGGAATCATTGACCAGTAGACGGGGATCCCATAGTTGTGGGAACACAACCTGGATCTGCCAATAAGTCGATGCCACTATTATGGAACAAGAATACAGTGGGCATAATCGTATTTCAACCCTTAACCCCCCCCCCCCAATTAATTGATTAATACCCCTCCTTCGATGCTAATTTGGGTTAATATTTTGGAAGGGTTCTTTAGGGACCTCTTTTCTTCTTTAATTCATTATATTGGTTCCTTGATCCTTTGTCCAATTTGGATGTCTTAAATTGGTATGTTTTGTTTGGAATTGGTGAATTCATATTGTTTTCTTCTTGGATCTTCTTCTTATAGCCCTAATGGTATGAGTTTATCATTTTATATAGGGAATATGGGTGTTTTATGTTCATCAAGATGTTAAGTCTTGGGATTATCTTACTTTATTTTGAGTTAAGTGGTTTGAAACATCTCCCTAAGGTATGCTTTGGTTTTCTAGTACGTGGAACATGTGAGATCATTTCGGCACATAATGAACACATCTTCTATTAATTTGAATCCTGTAGAATTTCTTGAATTTTTATGCTTATAAATTCCATGGATCCCATTAATTTCAATGGATAATGAGACCTAGACTTGCAGCCACCCAAGAGGTGTGCCTACCCTTGGCCTTGGGTTCAAACATGTAACTTATGAACCTAGAATCCTATAAATAAATTGGGATATTAATTTATGGAATGTATTAACACATAAATAGATAATTTAATTAAATCACTTAGCTTGTAATTCGATAATTGGTATGGATTTAAAAAATTGAATAATGACATCATGGCATGTGAAATGGTAATTGGGATTTTTTTGTATGTAAATCGGAATTGTCTTAATTATTATGTGAATTGGAATATTGGTATGACAAAGGTAATTGGGAATTGAGCATAATTGACCTATAAAGGGGTAACATTGAATGTGTTTGGAACATGTAATAATGGAATAAATGAATTGATAATTAGTAATTGGTAGGAATTAACAAATATGGAATATGTTAAGATGTTTGGAATGTTTTGTGATTTGGTATGGATTGGATCTTGTTTTCTTGACTTTTGAAATGTAAAATTGGCCCTATAATGGGAATTCATATTGTGTATTATGTCCTATGAGCATCTAAGTGGACATAGCATGTGAATTCACACTAGGTCCATTTATCATTAAAATATGTAACTCTCCCTTGACATAATAATGTACCTAGGGAACATGAAAGAAGTATTTTCTTGAGAATTCACATAGAGTCTATTCACTCATGGAATATGAAATTCACCCTTGGCATGGTAATTATTCTTGGGTCAACTATGAATGTACGATCAATATTTTTCATGGAAATCTACCTATGCTCGTTGGTAAGCATGGACAAAGACATCTTGTGTTATAACAAATCTGGTTTGGATGACTCCAGGTGTCAACCAATAGATTGAGGGTTGATGGGTTTTTTTGTGATATGTTAAATTTAATTTATGGATTAGTTCCTAAATATATCATAATATTTCATGAATTATTACTCAGACTAGGTTTTTCTAGACAATGTTGGTGGTGGACTACTGAGTTTAACTAACACCCTATTTGGTTCACCATTTGGTACCTAATAATAATTCATGGTTGTAAGTTTAGACAAGGGTAAGAGAACTGTGATTTATAGTAAGATTATATTTTGGGATTTGAGATTGGATATGGTATAGAGCATGGGTTTTGGGACTGGTTTGGGTATCATTATTTTTGGATCCATTCTTTCATTGTTTGATTTTATAACTTTTAGTTCAACATTCAATATAGCATAAAATGGGTTGATTATATTGGTTTGGTTTGTATTCTCGTTTTTATCTACTATATGTTATTTATGTTAGTTGTTTAATGTGTTTTTCGCAATGTTTATTATCTTATACCTAATTTTATAGTCTTCTCACTATACTTATTAGACCCACGTTACTAGTTGGTAGCCTCTGGCATATGGGGAGGTGCACCTGAGGCCTTATAAAGACCTGTTAGAGTCATGTGAGGGAGAACCAAACCAAGGAAGTTCCAAAGTGATATCAAAGGAGATAATTTCTTTTATTTTACAATTTGGTCATGGTAGACAAGAGAATAGGATATGTCAAGGCTTGGTAATGAGATCATGCATGGAAGTAGTCAACCCATGTGTGGAGGAAAACCCAAGTTACCAAGGATGGGATTATTGTTATTGTGGATCACTTATTATAGTTGTGATGTTATTTCACCTTAAGTGGTGAACTTGTTGTGTAATGCTGCTGTTTTATGAGATTTTATTCATGGTTAGGTATGGTATAAGGTTCATATGCATGCATCATAGTATTCACATAGGAAATTTTTTTATCATGCATGTTATATGCTAGGGATTTATTTATTGAACATGAAATTTAATGACATTCCAGGAAAACAATTATTTTGAAATATGATTATTTCACTTGTTAATCCAAGAAATAAAGTGAACTTGTATAGATGTTAATCTCTTGTCTCTTTTTCCTTCTAATTTTATCTTGTGTTTAACCCTATGATCTAAGGAGTTTGTTTACCCTTATAGAGAAAGGTCTCTTCATCATCCTCTAATTGAACATCATGAGAGTGGTAATGAGCACACACCTCTTGTGGAGGAATAAAGAATTCCTATTGTACCACCGCTAGTAGAAATAGTGTCTTTAACATAGAATATATGGAATTAGTTTTTTATAAACTGATGAAAAAGATAGTTGTGGAAATTTTTTGGTGACTTTTTTATCATAAAATGATGTCAATTGTTTTTGGTTTTTTGGCTTTGGTTTTTTAAAAAATCGATTCGAAAAACAGAACTATGGTTTAGTTAGAGTGTCGGTTATTCTAAAAGAACCAACAACATAAAGGAAAAAAACACCATCGGTTTTCAGAAAAATCGATGCCCTAAATTAAAAAAATACTTTGATGTGGGTTTTCCTAATAACCAATGATGAAAAGTTTTTAAAAAATATATTGGATCAAGAGACCCCCATTTTTTGTGAGGTTTTAAACCCTATCTTACTCACGACGAACCTAATAGCAGTGACTTGGTGATCCCAATAGCGATTGTTGATTATTTTCATTGATATTTATCATTATTTCAAGATCTGTGGTTCTATTCTTCATTCTATTCCATTATTTCATCATCTACAGATATTTTTCTCTTTGCAAATTGTTTTCTGGCTGGCCACCATCCACGGTTTGATTTTCTTTCTTTGTTCTTATTCATTTTTCATTTCTAAAAAAAAATTTTAGATCTTGAAATGTTTATTATTCCAATAAATTTGAGGGATCAAGTTCAAATTAGGGATCCATTTTCCTTGGTGAAATATGAATTGTTAAAGTTTTTTAAAAATTTGAAGTAAAATATATTTTTCATTTAGTTTTATTGTTGACTTATTGTTTCAATTATTTGTATGCATTTGATTATTATTTATAAATATTGTTCTTAAAACTTGTTTATTTTCATAAATTTTTTATTTGATGAAATTATCAAATGGTTATGATTATATATATTGATTAATTTTTTTGTGAATCATTGATATGTAAAATATATTTCTTTCATATTTTTGTTTTTACACTGCGATGTGGGTTAAATATTGATTAATGTTTTGATGAAACTTTTATGATTAAGTGGTTGAAATTGATCTATTATGATGAGATTCTAGAAGAGGTTATGGATAAATGTGCTATTTGATTATATTATATAACTAAGGATAAGTTGATGTTAGTCATCCAATTATGATGATGAATATAGATTAATTTATAATAGAAAAAGGGGAAAATAGTGTTAGTTGAATAAATTCACATAAATCATATGATTTGAAGTAGATTTTTAATTTTTTGATTTTTTATTAATAATGATGATGCGAATAGTTGGAATTAAATGATGAAATGATCATGTGTCTTGATAAATAATATTATGGTAATTTGTTATGGGTGGTCTATGTGATTTTATATAATTATATGGTAAATTATTTTTTCTACAAGTTTATTCAATAATTGATATGATATTGTGATTTGGATATAATTTGATAATGTGATCTGAAAAATATCACTATATTATATATTGTTGATGTAATTATTTTTTTCTATCACATTGATGGTATATTTTGATATTTATGTGGTATAAAAGGCATATTGCATTCCATGAAAAAATTTGTATTCTCTATTGATGATGTGTTGAGAACTAAGACTTTATAATTTGATTACGAGTCATTTTTATTGAATGTGTTTTTTTTAATTTATCTTCTTATATATATATTTATATTTTTTTATGTTTTAATATATTCATAGATAATATTGCAATGTCAGGTATTGAATGGATCATAATTGGATATATTTATGAAGAACCACTAGTAAATATAAAAAATCAGTTGAGGAATTATTGTAATTTTCCAAATAAAATCTTCAAGAAATTGATTTGATTTTATGTCCTTGTGTGAAGTATTTGAATATGATAAAGTTAAACTACATAAAAAACAAGGATTATATAATTTTCTATGGTTTTTGCCTTAATTATACAAGTTGGATCTAGAATTGTAAAATAACTGAAGATTCAAAATCTAATGTTGATAACAACATTCATAATGAGGCAGAGGATCGTATTAAATAATTAATTAATGATTTAGGTGTTGAAATTGTCAAAAAAAGAGAAGTTTTTGAATTATTGTATAGAGATTCTAAGAAACAATTATTCTCAGGTTTTAGTAAATATATAGTGTTATCAGCATTTTTGCGATTAGTTAACTTGAAATAAAGAAATAGGTGGAGTGATAAAATTTTCTCCAACTTACATGATCTTTTAAAATAGATACTTCCATAAGGAAATGAGATTCCAAATTCTAATTATGAGGTGAATAAAATATTATGTCCAATGGGATTTGGGTATAAGAAGATACATGCTTTCCCCACTGATTGTATGTTCTATAAAAAAGAATATGGATATTTATCAAGTTGTCATATATGTGTTACATCATGCTATATGATAGATTAAAAAGTCAACTCAGATTTATTCTCAAGTACCATAATATAACCTCATGAAAAATCAATTTTGTACTTAATAATGATATCATCCAATAATTGTTTCATACAATTTGGATAACTAAACTCTGATTCATTATTAGGTACCAGAATCAAAGATCCTCCAAAAGAAATTTGGAACTTTTCAATAATTTCTCATTTTAAGCATCTATTTTCAAATTAAATTGAAAAAAAGGTTATTATGGAATTTAGATGAGTGAATTTCTGATGTTAACTTACATCACCCTGCTGATTCCCCACAATGGAAGGTATTTAAAAAATAATTTCATGATTTTTGAAGTGAAGTTTTAAATCTCAAAATGGGATTGTGTAATGATGGAATGAATACATATCAGAGCCTAAGTAGCCAACATAGTACATGGCCTATTTTTTTGGTAGTTTACAACTTTTACCCACATATATGTATAAAGGAAAAATATGTTATGATGAGCTTGATGATTTCTGGGGGAAAATCCGAGAAATGATATTGATGTGTATATTTCACCATTGATTTATGATTTGAGACTCTTATAGGAGATAGGTGTTAAAGTTTTTGATGTATACAAGAAAGAGTGATTTCTTTTGTGTGCTATAATAATGTTCACTATAAAAAAAAATTGTACATTTGGGAACTTATCTGGATATAGTGTTAAGTGACAAAAATCATGTCCAATTTCTGAAGAAGTGACCTCATATTATCAATTTCAGAATGGAATAAAGACTGTGTACATGGGATATCAAAGATTTTAGTGAATTGATCATCCTTATTGTAGATTGAAGAAAGAATATAATGGTTTACAGGAATACAACCTTACCCCTCAACCATTTTTAATTGAAGGATTTTATGATAGGGTGAAAAATATTGATTTGACATTTGGAAAGAAAAGATGTTTCGGTCTTCAAAAAATATCTGGAAGAAACTGTCTATCTTTTTCAAACTATATTATTAGAGATTTTTAGATATAAAACATAACATCAATGTTATGGATGTTGAGAAAAACATATGTGATAGTTTAATTGGAACTTTGTTAGACATAAAAGGAAAGAAAAAAGATGTATTGAATGCTATATTGGACTTGATATCAATGGAAATACATTTGGAGTTGGCTCCTATTATGAAAGGTAATATAACATATTTACCTCCATCTTTTCACACATTAAGAAAGATTGAAATGATGAATTTTTATTAGTGTCTTCATTTTATTAATGTACCCAATGGTTATTCTTTAAATGTGAATAATTTTGTGTCATTTAAGGATTGTAAATTAATAGGTATGAAATCTCATGATTTTTATGTATTGATGCAATAAATTCTACTAGTCGTATGGCATAGTAAATTTCTAACAGCTATCGAAAATACCATCATCAGGTTATATAATTTTTTTAAATCCATTTGTAGAAAATGTGTTTATATAAATTTGTTATATGTGTTGGAGAATGAAGTTTCTCTTATTCTTTGTCAAATAGAAATGTATTTCCCACCTATGTTTTTTGATATAATGGTCTATCTACTGGTTCATTTTGTGCATGAGATAAGAATATGTGGGCCTATTTATTTAATATGGATGTATCCTTTTGAAAGATATATGAAAATTTTGAAGGGATATGATAAAAATACTTATCAACCAGAGGCCTCTATTATTCAAAAATATGCATTGGAAGTGGTGATTGATTTTTTTACTAATTATTTTTATAAAGTAGAGAATATTGGTCTCCCTATATCTTGACATATGACATTTGATAGTGAAGGTAGAGTGATTCTAGGATTAAAGGTAAATTTTATTCCATGTGACGAAATGATGCAGTCACATTTATACATTTTGAACAACACAGATGAGGTTCAATCATATATATCATCACATATTACTAAATTAATGTTATGATATCCAAAAGGAAATAAAAATTGGCTGATGATTAAGCATAAAAAGAAATTTATTTCATGTCCTAAAGATAATTCTCCATAGATATATCTACATTAGAAACATTGAAGTGGTTGGTAGGGTTATCATCTCTTAATGTATTCACATGGTCTAGTTTTGATATTAATGGGTACACATTTTACACAAAAAAATCAGATGACAAGAGTACCGTTCAGAATAGTGGTGTTATGGTCTTTACTGAATCACTAAATTTTTTGAGTGCCAAAGATAAAAATCTAATTTATGTATCAATTCCATATTCTGGAGTTCTTAAAGACATATGTAAAATTGATTATATTAAAATTTGAGTCACCATGTTTAAGTGTATTTGGGTTTCAAGTAATAATGGTGTTAAACATGATGAATATGGGTTTAAACTGAATGATTTAAAAAAAAATAGTTGCAATGAGGAACCATTTATCATGGACACACATGAAAAATAAACATTTTATGTCATTGATCCATCGAATGATTAGTGGTCCATCATTTTGAAAGGGAAAATAATCTATTTGTCTGATGAGGATGATGGTTATGATGATGATGATATTATTGATTTATACGATTCTTCTTTATCTATTACACAATTTTCAGATAACAATAACTATAATGTAGACATAATTCATACAGTATCAAATGATCATGCTAAAGGGATATGGGAAAAACTAAATTAATCTCCTAATTAATCTGGTAATTAATTGAATTATTTTTCTTTTTTGAAATTTACATGTGTAAAAACTATATTATTTAATAACTATTTGATATTTAAATTTATAATTTTTTTACCATTTTATAAATAATGTATATATTTAATAGTTTTCCTTCTATATTTTTTTAGTTAGGAATCATAACATCGTTATTTTTTTCTTTAACATAAACATGTGTTCCCTTTTTTTACTTACATATTTTAGTTTTCTTATTTTCTAATTATTCAATTGGTTAATAATATGTAGGTCTAAAAAATCATTATAATTTTTGTTTCAATGACAGATACTGATATAGAGACATATAAGCATGTACCGAGGTATTTTCTCTTTTAAATATTATTAAATATCCATTAAAATAATTATTTAATGAAAGAAATCTTTTAATTCACAAAAAATAATAGCAGGACTACTGATGAGACCTCAGTGGTGAAATCCTCTGCTTTTACAGTTAGGAAATCAAGTTCCCATGTTGGTAAACGTGGCATTATACATTTTCTAAAATTTTCAATTTCTCATGGAGATGGGATATTTCATATGACTTTTGATGATGATAATAATGCAACTAGAACAAATGAAACACAATTTAATAACTATATCTCCATGCAGATTCATCGCAGGATTATCATAGTATATCCTCATTGGAAGTTCATCGAAAAGATGGAAAAAGATTTTCTTTGGGAGGCCATAATGGTATAATATCTCAATTTACTTATTTTTCCTATTTTTTGAATTAGATTTATTTTAACAGACTATTTTTTATTTTTTTTTCAATTATATATGACATTTATTTTAAAAGAAACCAATGTAATTAAGAAAAGATGTCTTACTTTGGTGGTGGTTAGATGGATAGATTTCAAAATGAAGTTGACAAAAAATTTTGTTTTTTGGAAAAATAAAAAATGGAAACCCATGCCTCAAGTATGAGTTTATAGAAACAGATACGTGGAATAATTTTTTTTCTATCCAACATGATGAAGCTTTTCTGGTATGATAATTATATTACATTGTAAATCTTCATATATATGTACCTATATAGTTATTAGTTTACTTTTTGTATAACAGAACTCCAGGAAATCACATCAATACATCCAGTTGCAGAATGTATACCCTTATACATTATCACGTGAAGGGTATCATCTTTTGGAGAAAAAAATGATTAAGGAAAATTCTGAAGTAGTACGAGCTCACTCCACTAGTGGTTCTGAGGAGGACTAATTTGGTCCTCAATCTCCCCCACTCACCATGAAAAATGGAAAAGAACTAGTAGAATAAAAAATGAAAAGTATCTTACTGATAAATCTAAGTAAGTAGCTGAAAAATATAAGTAAATATTATTTATTTTTCATTAATTTTTCTATTTTATAAATTATAAACACCAATATAACTTTTTCATTTTTCATTTCAGGATGAACTTCTGGAGAAAGATACACAGGACTCTTTTATCCTTAAGGGTAGGATGGAAATCCTAGGCACAGCTTCAGAAAATCTAAAACTCCCCTACCATATTAGATAATGTTAGGTGGGTGTTAGTATTCAAAAAGTTTTTGTTCATCAGAGTAAGAAATAAAGATACCCTTAAATAGAATCTTTAAAATTCGAGCTAAAACATATGAAATAGTCTATGGGTGATAAAATTCAAGCAGTCATGTAGCAGGCTTTGTTAAAACACTTCACAAGACAAACACAGTCTGCACATCCTTACCAGCCTTCCCAACCATCCCAACCAGTTGTGTGGCCTCTACAACCATCCTAGCTGGACTACCCTACCCAGCCTACCTACTTTGATCGTCCACCTCCCCACTCAGACCAAACCTTACACTATGAGTTTTATTTAGGAGATCCTCATATATATATTGTAGCATTAGGACTCATGAATTTTTTGGGGGATTTTTTACATAACCATCCTATGAAAACTGGTCAAGTTAGAGTATTAGTACTTCATATTCTTAATCCTAATGCTATACTACCATTTCCTACTTAGGACATTATCAGATTTTGGGATTGTCTGAGTCATTTTTAACTTTGTCCAACTGGCCTTCTTAATTATATTTCATATGAGGTATGTATTTTTTTTTAATATTAATTACATATTCTTTAAAATTAATTATAATTTTTTTTGACATTTAACTTATATATGATTATCTCAAAGAAAAATAAATTCCCCAAGTGAAACAAAAGGTTCAGGAACAATTGACTATAGATTATTCTGATATTTCTGATGGGATACAAAGATGATCTCCTACTTCTTAATCCTTGGATAATATATTTGATTTTCGGATGACGTCTGTTATATACAAAAGATACTACCCATTGGTAATACTTAATAATATATTATGCATCTAATTTATTTTGAATCTCTTAGTGTGAATGTGTTGCATTTTCTTCCATTTAAGTAAATTGACATTTCAATTTTTATTTCTTTAACTAAATATGGTTCAAATTGACTATATCAATTACTATTTTAATTAGGTATATACATAGTATTCTTATAAAAAATGGAATCACTGGTGTTTATGGTTTTATAGATCCAGAATACATTTACCTGGATGTGAAATATGTGAAGAATCCTATGATATTTGTATATATATGTGAGAGATTATCACAGATAGATATTGGGGGTTGGTTTTCTTAATTTCTTTATAAGTAATAATATAAACATAATTATGAAATAATAATCAGTATAATGTTATTAATTGTGAACTTTATGTATTGTAGGGGGAATAGGTTATTAGATGTACTTTTTCCAAGTGAATGAAACTTATATTGGTTTTTCTCTTTATCAGGGGGTGTTTATCAAAAAAAAATACACTTTATTAAATAGGTTAGTTCTTTTTTTTATAAGCTCATTATGTTTAATTCTCATTATTTATACACGTATTATTAGTTCATATATATTAAAATGAATTTCATGGAAAAAATTTAACAAAATACATGTGTCAATAAAGAAACCAAATGCAATCCAATATGTGGAAGTAACAATAATTATTTTTTATATTATATATTATTATGATTTTTTGATATATATATATATATTGGTTTTTATTATCAATTTAATGTTTTAGAACCACAATTTTATCATCAACAAGAACATGTTTAATTTGGTTATTATGTTCTAGGATTCATGTACGAGATAATCACAACTAGGGTAATTACTGATTTTGATGAGGTTAGTTATATTAATTATTTTATATTTCCTGTAATAGTATTCTATTTTTTATTCTTGTATCATTCAATATGGATGTATACATTCAATTATTACCAGTATTATACACAAAATGAACTTATCCATCTTCGATCTTTGTTTACAAACTATTTGTTAAGTATGATTATGATTTATTGTATGTATATTCTAATGTTTATGAATAATATTACATTTTCCTAATAACATGTGTTCAAAAAACTAATTCTTTTGTTATAATAGGTGTTTGAACATAATGATATCAAATGAATTCTTCAACAATAACCAATAATGATTATGTTGTAAATTTCAGGTAGGTGTTTTTTTATTCAACTTTATAATAAAATGAATAGATAATTTTTGGATTAATTAGATAAAAGTGTGTAAGTTATTATAGATTTTTAGTCAATGATACATGTTTTTTTTATTGTTGTATACTGTTTTTCTATTACATGGATTATGATTATTTTGGAAGGATATTCTACATTTTATAAAAAAAATAACTTTCAGTGTCAATTTTCATCAAAAGGGACGCCAAATCATTTAAAAAAATACCAAGTTTTCAGTGTCGGTTTTCATTTTTTTAAAGGTTGGGGATGAAGCCTCATTTATTATTTAAATCAAAGAAAATACCTCTTTTAACTGGGTATAACGAGACCCATTACATAGCCCAAAGTCCAAGTGGGCATTTAGCCCATTACATGGCCCGTAGGCCCGTTCTGTGAATAGTAATGCTATAGTACTCTTCCTGCTATAGTACTGCACAGTATCCACTGTGGCTATAGTACCCTGCCACCGCTATAGTGACCTTCCGCTGCTACAGTTCTCGTCATTGCTACAGTGTCGCAACTGCTACAGTTCACTACAGTGCTGCTACTGTACCTGCGCCCAATATGTTTGGAACCCCCCATTTTTCATGTAGGATTACGGGATGCTTACCACTAAGCCAAACCCCAAATACTCAGTGTCGGTTTTCATTAAAACCAACAATAAAAACAAGACTTGTCACTATTTTCGGCATTGTTTTTTTTAACTGACACAAAAAACCTTATTTTTTTACATCACTGTTATAGATGCTAGTTATAAATCGACATAAAAAATAAAAAAAACAATGTTAATTGAGTTTTTACACTATTTTAGGGAATTTAATAAAAGATAAACACTATGATAGATTCCTTTAAGTCATAAAATCCATGGAAATGGATAATAATCGCATCATTCCTCTGATTTCTGATCTAAAGAGGGAGTTTTAGTTTCATCACCCACCCACATTATCTAGGGAGGTAGGCCCTAAGGAATCATAATTTTGGAAAGAGTCAATCTATATGATCTTTAGTCACCTAGATATTCTAGTGTGTAGGAGGGTAAATATTTCTTCTTTTCTTCTATGAGGACCAGTCAAGTGCTATTGCGACATCGTAGTGCAAGAAGGACAATGGGAGGAGCTTACATAGAGAGGCTTCGAGGTGAAATTTATCAATCACTTCTATCAAGAGATACTGAGGGATGAGAGGTCTCAATAGTTCATGAACCTAATGTAGTATATCATGTTAGTGATATAATACATTGGATGCTTTATAAACCTATAGAATATTTTTACTTTGTTGGTAAAATATGAGGTATCCTGGGTGAAGCACTTCCAATAAGGTGTCCAGTACAATATCAAGTCATTTTTTAATGTATTCCATTTGAATAAATTATAAAACATGATAAATCAGTTCCTCAGCACCTTAGGGAACCTAAATGAGGCCCCAAGAGGTGGCAATGCAATTTTTGTGGGACAATAAGGGAGTTCCACTTTATGAAGTAATAAATTCTTCTATAAGAATTTTTATAATGGAAGTAGTGGGAAGAGAAACCAGGGAAGTGGATATCTATATCAAGACCACAACCAGGGGTTATGCATTCAAGGTTGAAGTTCTGGCCACAATTTCTTTTAGTGTACTTTCTCTATAGTTGAGTGCTGAGATTATGATAATATGGGACACTAAAAAATTTATATAAGAGCACTTAGAATTCTTGTGGTGGTAGAGGATCATTTCAAAAACCAGATTCTGGAAGGGACTTAGATACCCTGTGGCATATTGGTAACTACAGTTCCACTAAATTCTATAGTTTTGGTAGGGGCATGGAACCCTGACACAGAATTGGTAGTTTTAGCATGAGCAAGGATCGCTAGGGAGTCAGGATGGTGACTAGGGAAGAGGGGAAAGTCATTTTCATGCTATTTTTCCTACTCCTACCAATCTGTGTGGAGGAACTTCTACTATCATAGGAACAATTCTTATTTCATCTATCCTTGCTTGATTTTTTTGATACAGGATCATTTTATTCATTTATATCTGCTCAAATTACAAATGTATTGGGTTTTTATGGAAATATTAGATGGGTTTATGAACATTTATGCACTATTAGGGGTGAAATCATAGGGTATCATGTGATTTAAGAAGGTTTACCTTGAAATTTGTGGCTATAGTTTCCTCTGGAAGTTATTTTTTCTATAAATAGAAGGTTTCAATTTGATTCTGGGTATGGATTGGCTTATTCTACACTAGTCTCATATCAGCTATTATCAGAGTAGAGTGGCCTTTCTATCACCAAAAGGGAGAATTTATATCTATCATGGTGAATGAGATATTTAGGCTAGCCATACATAACAAATTTAGTGTATATTATATTTCCTCATGGCTCTGGTAGAAAGCCTTATTCTAGATGATGGAGAGTTGCAGCATAGTACATTCCCTCCAGTGGTAGATTTCCTTCAATATATATTTCAAGAAGAGTTATTCGGCTTACCCTCATGCATCGGTAGTATCTTTGATTAGTTTATAGGTTCCTAGATATTCTCTAAGAATGACATGAGGTAAGGGTGCCATCATTTAAGGGTGAGATGATCTGACATACCCCAGACATCTTTAAAGAGCAATTATGGCTTGTATGAGTTTTTGGAAATGTATTTTTGTCCAATGAATTCACTTGCAGTATTCATGTCCTTGATGAATTGGATCTTATATCTATAGCTAGATCATTTTGTTGTTGTTTTTTTAGGTTCACTAGGAAAAATACCCTAAGAGGGTGGTGACTCAAGGTAAGATATATTAAAACTACTACCCCTTTGGATCTTGTTTCTTCATTAAGAAAACACACTTCTCTCTTTCTTCTATAGCTATGTATGAACAAAAATTAAATCATAAACAGGACACAACTGTTTTACTTGGTTCACCCTCACTGGCCTACATCCAAGGAGCATACAATAGTGATGTGCTAATGTAACAAATCCACTAAATCTCACTTTAAATTACAAGGTTTATTCTAGATCACTTATATTCCTAGGATCACTACCTTTAAAATGTTTAAGGTATGCTCACTGCATTCCCAAGGTTTACTCTCTATGTATCTTTATCTATCTCACTACCAGTGGAAAGGATTTCCATATTCATATTACTTTGCCCATTGCTCGTGGAAGGGATCCACTCACATTTTATTGACCTATAGGTCCCTTTATTTTCATGAATTCATACATCCTCAATTTTAGATAGATGCTCCATTGAAGTTCCACTTTCATTCACTGATAAATACCACTCCATCATATATGTACTGAGAAACTTCCAAATTTCATGAAACCTAGGTTTGACTTGCATGAAAATTTAATTAATGGAATCAAAGTGTCACCTTTTTCACAAAAAAATCAACTTTTTCACAACTCTATAGTTGTGTGTGGCACCCCTTTTTTTCCTAACTCACTATTGGTGTGAAACTTCCTTCTGGCGCGCAACTTTTGTGTAACTCTCTATTTGCATGAACCCACAATTTGAGAGACCATAGCTCTGATTTTATCTAAGTTTAAATATTCTAATTGAATGAGGGGGTAGCCACCTATTTTTAGGCATTTTGGTGACTATGTGCGCATGGCATGAAACTTCTCCCCAAACGTGCAAGTCCCATGTTCACACAACCACACCTTAAACGTAAAATCCAAAACTTGTGCACTTATCTTTACTTTTCCATATTTTAATGTACTCTTATTAAAAAATATATGTTTCAAAACTTTTTAAACCTCCTTAACACTTTAGTGCAACTTCCTCTTCCAAAAACACTTTCCTCCATTCTCCAATTTATGGACCCAAAAATTTAGCAAACATTAGGAAATAGTTCCACCTTGAATATGATATTTTTGTATTGCCTTAATACTTTACATTCCTTTTTCATGGATCCTTGTCATCATTGTCTGTCAACTATAACTCTAGAACTCCACAACTGACTATGGAAACCTGATTTTTCTATAAACACAATCAACCCAAAAATGATTCAATGTTATCTTGAGAGATTTTTTCCAATAGTTTTCATCAGTGAAATCTTAGGGTACTCTATGTCTAGAGACGATCATGGCCAATATCTTGAAATAATATTGAGTATACTTAGATATCATCAGTTATGATACAAGATATAAAAATGTGATTTATGGATTGAAAAGTTCAGTTATTGGGATATTTTATCTCAGAGGATAGAGTATTAGTGGACCTAGAGAAGGTGGAAGTCATGGTATATTAAGAAAAACCCAATAACATCTTCAAGGTTTATATATTTATTGGTTGTGAAGGAAATTATTAGTGATTCATCTAAGAGTTATCCCATTTTAAAGTACCGATTTCTGGTAGGACCAAGAAAGGGGTGAAATTTTTTGGGCAGATGCTTGTGAGTAGGATTTCTAGGAATTGAAGAGTGGGTTGAGCTCAGCACTAATCCTCACCATGTGTGGGTAAAGAGTATATCATGTATTGAGATTCAAATAGAGTTAGTCATAGAGAAGTTCTGATATATGAGGATGAAGTTTTTGCTTATGGATCTAGATATTTGAGGCTGCATAAGTAGAATTATTCTACTCATGATCCGGAGTTAGATGTGGTATTACATTATCTGAAATACAGAAGGAATTATATTTTGGGTGAGTGGTTCGTGGTCTATACAGATCATAAGATCTTGAAGTAAATCTTTTCATAATGGGATCTGAACCTTCAGTAAATTTTTTGGTTCAATTAACTTTCATCCTTTTACTTTGAGTTTTTATATACTTCAAGAAAGGGAAACATATTTCTCAATATATTGAGTTGGAAGATGCAGTCCAAGGTAGTGTGGGATTTAAGTGATGAGTAGTGACTGATGGATCTCTTTACGTAATTGTACTTGTGTGTTTAGGAATCTCATTAGTTAGACACACTAAAATCCACATATATTGTTCTCATGATTCTAGGTCATATAAAAAAGTAGTCAGTTATCTGATTTGAAGGTATTATACCTAAGTTATAATATATATGGTGGGGAGAAACCATCATACTAGTTATTTGATAGCAATGAGGTTCTTCATATATATGGTTGTATTTGGGTTCTAAAGAGAAAGCATGAGGAGTTTATGATGGAATTTCATGCCTCAAAGTGGGTGAAACATCCTAGTTTGATGAAATTGTATCATGGTATCTATAAGAAATATTGGTGTCCAGGAATGAAGAATGAGATAGTGGGATTCATGGCATGATGATTCACCTATCAATAAGTGATGGTCCAACATCAATGTCTTACTGGGTTATTTTAACCTTATCCCATTCTGGAATATAATTGTGATGATATAACCATGTACTTTATGATATGATTACATAGGACACCTTGAAAAAATGATGCAGTGTGGGTGGTCATGGATCAACTGGCAAAGCTATCTCATTTCTTGCCTATCATGGAGGCCTTCACCATTGATGACTTGGGTAGCCATTATGTCCAATAAATATTTTAGTTGTATGGTGTTCTATAAATCATAATATCATATCAAGATCCCCATTTTATGTCATGGTTTTGGAAGGGACTTTTGAAGGAATTGGGTTTTCTTGTTCTTTAGAGTACATCAAATCATCCTCAGACTGAAGACCAGTCAGAATAGATGATTCAGATTTTGGAGGACATGTTGTGAGCCTATATTCTAGATTTTAGTAGTACTTTGGAGTAGTATCTATATACTGTGGATTTTTATTATAATAATATATTTGAGTAATTTATTCAAATGTATCCTTTTGGGTTTTATATTCAATATTGTTTTTTTCACCTTTTTATTGGTTAAAGGTGGGTGAGTAAGCGCTTGTTGGACCTAGTCATGTGTAGAAGATGTTTGGGAAGGTTTGGTGGATTATAAAGTAGTTTGAAACTATGAAGAGAAGATATAAATATTACACTGACCATTGGATATGACCTCTATAGTTCAATATTGGTCATAGTGTCATTTTTTGGGTGTCTCTTAGGTTGGGGAAATGTCATATCAGGAAGCAAGGTAGATAAAACCCAAGTTTATTGGTCTATTTGAGATAGTGGAGATAATTGTAACATATTCATGATGATTGGATCTTCCATAGTGTTATAATTATATGCATGATGAGTTTCATGTGTTGTGGCCTTAGAGATATCACCTTGATCCTTATTTCATGATAGTTTTTGATGATGTTGAGTTTGTAGTTGATGCATCGTTTAAGGTGAATCTGATCTATATCACAGAATGTAGTGAGAAGAAGATTTAAGGAAATAGCATCCCTATAATTCCCCAACCCCAGTTATGGGAGTTGGTGCATTATTTTAATACATTGGCATTATTATAAGGAATCAAGTCCTGAGAGACCGATCAGTTTAGCAGTCTTGGAAAATAGATTACTTACATGAACATTACATTGCACATTAGAAAAAGAAACACAACATAAATGATCCTTTGAGAATTACATTAATCCCTTAACTTAACCCTTCTTATCAATCATAAAATACTTCTTCACATCCTGGGAAAAATATAACATAGAAAGGGGTGATCTCAGATGCTCAGTAAGGATAAAGATATAGTAGAAACTTTCATAAATAAGCATAAAAATTTAAAGTAATGTTTTAGAATAAAACAAAATCCTTTTAAAATTTAACTTCAGAATAATATATAGAAGATAAAATCAAATAATATCATTTATTTCTTCACATGAATATTCTATTAGTAGAATAATCACATGCAATATCAATAAACACCTTCATAATTATGGAATTCATAATGTCGGACTTTAATTTTTGTGTCAAGGCCTCGTGCCAGGACCTAGGGGATAACTGTAACCAAACCCAAACCCGAAGAGCCTCTACAACCAGACTCCATCCCAAAGATCCTCTGTAACTAGACTCCAACCCGGAGAGCCTCTATAACCGGACTCCAACTCAGAGAGCCTTTGTAACCGGACTCCAACCCAGAGAGCCTCTATAACCGAACTCCAACCCAGAGGGTCTGCTGTAACCGGACCCCAACCCGGAGGGCTTACTTTTACCGGTCCCTAACCAGGAACATACTAGTCCAACATATTCATCTTAAGAAGAGGTTGAAATATAACATAAACATTAGTATTAAAACTAGCATATAAAATGTCAATATTGTATCCATAAACCATGAATAGTATAAAAATAACTCATCCACAGTCAAACATATCACAAAACCTTAAATATGATATGGAATATTTGTATCATAATAAATCAACTTCAAACAGGTGTAAAATTTATCAAAGGATGTTGACGTAGATGAAATCAAAACTATTTGAGAGAAATGTCTCTTTTTTTTAATATCTCTTTCTATTTTGTCGAAAAAGTCATGAAGTACCTTATTTGGAAAACAACAGAAAGATTCCTTTCAAAAACATATAAGGTCAAATAAGCGTATAAATGACTTTAACCCATTTTCTGTTAAATAGTAAAAATGTTTTGAAATGCATTTTTAGGAAAACACGGATGTGGATGATAAAGAGGTCCAAGTAGATAATTACATATAAACGACCTCTTGTAATGAAGAGATTGTAGAATTAACCCATACCATGCACTTTCCATTAGTCGAGGGTATGTTTAACCTCCTGTATAAAGACCATAGTATGTTATTAAATTATACCATAACCATATTAATATTTATGATATCATACATTATTCATTTATGACTTTATACTACCCATTTAATAATAATTTCCAGGTTAAATTAACATTTTGGGTAATAATCGTATTCTTTATCGTACGTGTTTTAACTTGTTACTCTTGATTGTATCACTAAGATAATGATTTAAATACTTCCAGAATATAAAACATGATTTATATATATTATATATTTAGAATATAAATATGTATAATATACATATATATGAAATGGAAAACACCGTTTATGGAGACGGTAGGCCGTACGTACGCATAAACGTTGTTTTCGTTTTCATATTGTATTGAACGGAACTAAGTGAATAAGATATATGTAAGTACATAAATATATATATATATATAGTAGAATTATTATTTCATATATTAAATACTTATTAATGATATATATTTTATAATTATAGTTGAATGGTGAACGTGGAAATGAATCTCATCACGTCGTGGAGACGGTAATTCGTACGTACGCACAAGCGACAATATCATTATATTGATAGAGAAATCGTATGTAATTGCATGGTATATCATATAAACAGAATAATTAACATTTTATATTTATTATTTACATCATTAATACTCAATATTATACCCATCCAAATAATTAAGTATTTGAATATCAAACTACACAACAACGTGGAGACGGTAATCCGTACATACGCATATATGTTGACTTCGTCATTTATAGGATGGATAGAATAATGAATATGGTTGTAAAGTTTTTATAATAATATAAAATTATATATAGGATACTGGAGTTATTATTTTAGAATGTAAACAACAAATAAATAGGAAGTGGAAGAAGAAAAGAACTTAAGAGAGATGATGAAATATTTACCTCTTCTTCGGGTTCTTCCTTTTGATTTGATCAAAAGGGCTCCTTAGGTTGGCTTTATGACAAAATTAATTCCTCTAGGATGAAGGGGAAAAAGTTTGAAAGATATTTGGGTAGGTTTTGGCTGATCCAAAAGGCTTTGGATGTGTGAAATTAAGAGAAGGGGAAGTGCCCTCTTATATGAGAGGTGAGGGTCACTTTAGGAAAAGCTTGAAATATTATTTTATAATAAAATAATTTTCGGTTTATAATGGCTCTAAAATAAATTATTTAAAGGATAAGCTGGAGATGGGTCTAAAACCTCTCAACCAATATGTTTTATACAGTTTTAGGTCATTATATTAAACTAATCTTTTAGATTTATCTCTTAGTTAAATAGTTGGACATTTACCATGTCTCTTTGTATTTTTATATTATATGGTTAATAAACTTGATATAAACTTCCAAGATAACCCCAATATGTTCATTAATGACATATGTAGTATTATTAAGGCCCTTTTTCTGAAAAATATATTTTTAGTATTATTATATTAACCAATAATATAGTATTTGTTTTAAAAACTCAATTATGTCAATTTTGACATTATTTAATAAATGATTTTTTTAAAGTACTATAAAATTTATTACTTAAAAATAAATTCATATGTTAAATCCTAACATGTCATATTAACATTTAAAATTAGTTTAATTAATCAAAATCTCAAATTAAATTTATTTGGATATTTATAATATCATTTATTTTAATATTTCGTTATTAAGGTAATTATTGTGTCATCATTGTGACATAAATAAATTAAATTATTTAACATCAAAAAATTATAAATAAAATATAATTATTTATTAAATATTTTTAATATTTATATTCTAATTTATATTATGTATAAATATATAATAAAAATTGTTTCATTATTAAATATTGAATTTAACTCTTTTAACTCTTCTTTAAATAAAATAATAATAAATGTCCTAATATAATCCAAGTGGACCAAAGGGGGTTATATTTTATTACTAAGGTTGTTTTTGGTCGAATTATAATTATCTAATAGAATTAGTACATGTGTTAGGGTAATTATGATTTCATTTTTACCCTTAATTACTCTATTTACTTTTAACCGTGGTAAATAAAAGTCAACAGTTACTATTCACCAAAAAATATTTTCATCTTATTGAACCAAATTTTACTTACTGATATTAACCTTGGATTTATGATTTTTGAAATTCATCTCACAGAAGCGGTATAATTAATTTTTATGCAAATTTGAAAATTCTCCTAGGAGATGGGTAAAAGACGGTGAAAAGTTCGATAAAATTTTATATATCTAAACTTATTATAAAATGACTCCAATTAATTAAATTTAACTTATATAGGTATTATATATATATATTTACTTAAAATAAAATAAACTATAATAAATAATAATTTTAAAAATTGTCGGTTTTAAATAGTAACACAGTGTTTTTCACAATTCATCAAAAATTGAAAGTTTTCATAAAAATACCAAAAACTTACCCTAAGATAATTTTGATATTCAAAATTCAAAAATGAATTCTATTTTACAAAATTCAAAACATATAATTTTCATTTATTAATTTAAAATTAATTCCCATTATCAAAACCAAAAGGCGTGTTTTTTAAAAAGTAAAAACTATCAAAAGATTGACATGTGTTTATGTCAAATTTAAATTTGAAATTACTTATAATGACCTAAATTTTATTAAGTGATAAAAATATAATCTAGTTATACTTCCAAACCATTAAAATTCATAATTTATCAATATAAATTATTTCGATTAAAAAACATGTTTTCAATTAAAACAAGGTATTTTTCACTATTAATCAAAATATGAAAGTTATCAGAAAAGTACCAAGAATTTATCTAAACTAAATTTTTATGTACCACTTCTAAAGAAAATTTTAATTTCATTGAATTGAAAAGATATAAGTGTCAAATATTGGTTTTAAAAAAGGTTCTCCATTAAAAGGTGGTAAATTTGCATCTTTTAAAAAATACTTCTTTTGTTTGAAAAAAATAAATTTGTTCTTATATTATGTCGAATAAATACATAATATGAATGTTAAAGTAATATATAAGTATATAAGATTCAAAATGCAGTTAATAATATTCATAACTGATTTCTGAACGGTTAATTTAGTAAGTTGTGGTGCGTTCGAACTCGGTGTTGTGTGTAGTGCAAGCTATTGAATTACTTTAACGAGATAACGTACTATGAAACCTTGGGGTGTTACATTCACCCCTTCTTAGATAAATTGCTTCCTTGAAATTTGAAATAGTTCTTTGAAAATAAATTTTTAAAAATAGAAAAATACCTTTGTGGAAAACCCATATCGGAAATTAGGTTAATAAAATTTAGTCTTAATAAGAGAGAAAAAATATTTATATATATACTTGACAAGTAGAGTTTCATCATTCAACTAATTCCCACCACAAACTCATCTTTCACTCTAAAAGTTAATAGAATTCAAAAATATTCTATTTATTCTAATCGTATAGGGTTCCAAAAATAATGAATTTATAATTCATTTGTCAGACTATTTAAAAAACTACATTATGCAAATCAGGACATCACATAGGCCAGTGGTAGGTGATGAACCCTTGTCGCCCTTCAGTTGCAGGTTAAGTCTTGCGACCTTGTCGGACGCGACGAGTTGTCATCTGACCTCCAAGTTGTCCTTTTTATGACAATCCAAAAATAATCGCAAGAAATAATTTAACCTTAAAAATAGTATCCAATGTCAAACTTAATCGATTCCAACCTTTAGACTTATCCAAAATACTTCTATCCAAACTCAAAGTCCAAAATTTATAAGGAAGGTAGACACAATGAAGATCCTTTTTTCCACATAATAACATGTGAATACATTCATCATGTATTTTTTTTTAAACATGTAATACCCTGAATTATCATATAACCGTATTGATTACATTCATGCTTCCTTATTCCTTATATAATACTGGATATACTCCTTATATTCAAAAAATGTTAAAAACTCCAACAAAGACAAAATAAACAAACCATTAACCAGTTCTAAGGATTTCAATAATATCCAATATAATAAATCAATCATCACTTATTCAAAAATCAATACCTCATTATCAGGACCATATTAAAGTTTTGTCTTTCCTTCAAACATGTATTTTCCAAAAAAATTAACTTTCCATTGAGTCACTTTTCTTGGTTCAACACAATCTCAAGTCCATAATTAAATAGTACTACAGTATAATCCTTATATACTCCATAATTCTCATAACATGTACATCATTAATAAAATACTCAAATGACACAATACTTTAATAAACACATAAGGACTCCTAATAATTCATATTCATCTTTGGTAGTATCATAACTTGATTATTATCCAATAGCAACATTTGGGGTATACTCTGATGATTTGGACATTGTTTCACTTAGTGTCCCAACTCCTTGCAGATGAATCATTGTACATTAGAAGCCTTTTTCTTACCCTTGAAATAATGTACATGGTGTCCTTTTTTTCTCCACACTTATAACAAACTCTCATTCCTTTTAATCATTTACCAAGGTGATTATTTCCATAGTTATCACATAAAGGAAAATCTTTCTTTCCCTTGTTACCTTTATCCATATTTCTCTCTACCATATTTTTATTCTCTAACATACCTTCAAATCCATAGGACTCAAAAAAATATTTACTTATCTTATTAACACATGATATTATTTCTTCATATGATGATAATATGGGGAGACTATTTCCTTTCTAAATTTTGTCTTAACACCATGAAATATATAATCCTTCTAACTCTATGGATCATGCGTATTGTTGGAGGTCTCATTCCATCTACTGGGCACCATTTCTAAACAATTTAATACATTATGTTAGTTTATGAATCGCAATGAATAATTCCAATATTGTAAAACAGTTAACATAAATTGAGCAGTTCATGGATATAATCCGTAATCATAAAAAAAATTCTTTGATGAGTTATATATTCATAAACCCTTTACAGTGGATTGTAAAGAAAATTAATTTATCCTAAGCATATCCCTCGAGAGTGTCATAACCAAGAGTGTAGAAAGGCCCATTGTCGTGCACTAGTTCTCATTCGAGTCTAGATCAAAGTGATGTTTTTAGGTTTTACCCCTAGGTACATCTATACCAAATCCACCACTACCTGTTCATATCCAGACATGGATGTATTTCTTGGAAAAATCACAAAATCTCTACAATACCAAAATTCTAGGAAGTTATTCTATACTAATCCTCAATGTTTATCTTTGGGTAGTGTTCTCTAATCAGAGTTTTTATAAATCTAGTATTCATGGTTATTGCGAAACTTCCTCTAATACCAACTGTAATTCCCCGACCCCAGTTATGGGAGTCGGTTCATTATTTTAATACATTGGCAAGATTACAAATAATCAAGTCCCGAGAGACCGATCAGTTTAGTAGTCTTGGAAAATAGATTGCATACATAAACATTACATTACACATTAGAAAATAAAACAAAACATAAATGATACTTTGATAATGCCATTAATCCCTTAGCTTAACCTTTCTTATCAATCATAAAATACTTCTTCACATCCTGGGAAAAATAAAACATAGAAAGGGGTGAGCTCAGATGCTCAGTAAGGATAACAATATAGTGGAAACATACATAAATAAGCATAAACATTTAAGGAAATGTCTTAGAATAAAAAAAAACCTTTTAAACATAAACTTCAGTATAATATGGAAATGATAAAATAAAATAATGCCATTTACTTATTAATAAGGATATTATAATAGTTGAATAATCATAAGAAATATTAATATCCACCTTCATAATGATGGAATGCATCATGCCGGACTTTAATTTCTGTGTCAAGGACTCGTGCTAGGACCTCGGGGCCAACTGTAACCGGACCCCAACCCGGAGAGCCTCTATTACCGGACTCCAACCCGAAGAGCCTCTCTAACCGGACTCCAACCCGGAGAGCCTCTCTAACCGAACTCCAACCTGGAGTGCCTATGTAATAGGACTCCAACCTGGAGGGTCTGCTGTAATCGGACCCCAACCTAGAGGGCTTACTTTTACCGGTCCCCAACCAGGAACATACTAGTCCAACACATTCATCTTAAGAATAGGTTGAAATATAACATAAACATTCATATTAAAACTAGCATATGAAATTTCAATACTTTATCCACAACCCATGAATGGTATAAAAATAAATCATCCACAGTCAAACATATCATAATGTTGGGACCAAGTAGAACAGATAAGGAAGTAAGAAAAGTTTGCTGTTACAGAGTGTTTTCTTTTGTTGTCAAAGAAGATAAATCAATTCAATTTGTAAAGGACTTGGAAAATATGAAGATTCTTTGTTGATTTTTATTTCACAAATATCATAAGTTTGGAGAACTTGTGATGTGAGCCTTATGAAGAGTAGAAAGATTAAAGAAGTGATTTGGGAAAAGGAAGAAAGTGGCACGCAAGTATTGGCGCACAAGTATTGGTGTGCATGTGTAAGTGGCGCGCAAGTCATATTTCAACATCATCATATCAAAAATATGACAAAGGAAATAAAGTTTCATGAAAGTGCTAGAGCGTCACACAAGTGTTGGAGCGGCGTGCAAGTGCTGGAGCGGCGTGCAAGTGCTGCAGCAGCGTGCAAGTGTATGTGGCGCGCAAGTGTATGTGGCGCACAAGTCACCAAAATGCCTATAAATAGATGACTAACCTCCTAATTTTTTTAATGCTCAACACTTAGAGAACATTTGAGCTCTGAGCACCCAAGTAGTAGAGAGTTCTCTGATCATGCAAGTAGCAGAGGGCGGTGTGCAAGATGAAATTGGTGTGCAAGTTGACGGTTATTTATAAGTCGCACAATTAGGGTGCCAGACAACTTTTTCACTCAAGTTTTTTCTCGCAAGTTTCCATAGGTGCGCAAGTAGGGAGGTGCTTTCAAGAAGTTTCATGTGTATAAGCCAAAGGTGGCGCGCAAGTTGTGATCTATTCTCAATGGTGGCATGCAAGTATTGAGTAGGCGTGCAAGCAAGTGGCGCGCAAGCAGTGAGGTGCACAAGAAGGTGGCACAGAATCAGGTGGAATGCAAGCAGTGAGGCATGCAAGTAGGTGGCGCGCAAGCAGGGTGGAATGCAAGTAGGGAGGTGCACAAGTAGGGAGTGGTGTGCAAGCTATTTTCACCAGGAGTTTCTTACCAGCTTTTGGGTAGGAAAGTGAAGACTTGTTTTGAAAGATTTTATTTGTGAAAGTTCATTAAGAAGCACAGAATAATTACATTACCATATTTGTAATAAGCGGGAGCACATGCACTATTGGATTGTTTTCAAAGTTCTACACAAGTGTAAGGGTATATCCTACTCATTGTATTCCACATCAAAGGATTTTCTTATAGTGGATTATGTGGTACTGGATTATTTCTGTACCATACCAAGGACGTAGCTACTCTTGTTGAGTGGTGAACCTTGTAAATCATGTGTTTCTGTGGTTGTGTGTGTTCATCAGGGAAGAAAATCTTTAACAAAAAGTGAAGTTTGTTTCAAAAATAGTAAACATAAAAAAGAAAAATATATCACTGATTCACCCCCTCGCCCTCTTAGTGATACTTGGATCCTGACTGGGAACTTCACACAAAACCTTAAATAGGATATAGAAGATTTGTATCATAATAAATCAACTTCAAAAAAATGTAAACTTTATCCAATGATGTTGACATAGATGAAATCAAAACTATTTGAGAGAAATATCTCTTTCTATTTTGAAATATCTCTATCTATTAAGTCAAAAAAGTCATAAAGTACCTTATTTGGAAAACAACCGAAAGATTCTTTTCAAAAACATATAAATCCAAATAAGTATATAAATGACTTTAACCCATTATCTGTTAAATTTTAAAAAAAATTGAAATGAATTTTTAATAAAACATTGATGTGGATGATAAAGAGGTCCCAATAGATAATTAAGAATAAACAACCTCTGATAATGAAGAGATTGTATAATTTACCCTTACATTGCACTTTCCTTTAGTTTAGGGTACATTTAACCTCCTATATGAAGACCATAGTATGTTATTAAATTATAACAGAACCATATTAATATTTTTGATATCATACATGATTCATTTACGACTTTATACTACCCATTTAATAATAATTTCCATGTTAAATTAACATTTTGGGTAATAATCACTTTCTTTATCGTACATGTTTTAACTTGTTACTCTTGATTGTATCACTTAGATAATGATTTAAATAATTCTAGAATATAAATAATTATTTATATATCATATATATTTATAATATAAATATGTATAATAGATGTATATAAGAAATGGAAAACACCGTTTATAGAGACAGTAGGTCGTACGTAGGCATAAACATTGTTTCCGTTTTCATATAGTATTGAACGAAACTATGTTAATACGATATATGTAAGTACATATATATATATATATATATATTTATATTACAATTATATTGTCATATATTACATACTTATTAATGATATATATTTTATAATCATTGTTGAATGGTGAACGTGGAAATAGAATCTCATCGCGTCGTGGAGACGGTAATCCGTACATACGCACGAGCGAAAATATAATTATATTGGTGGCTAAATAGTATGTAATTGGATGTTATATCATATATAATGAATCATTAACATGTTATATTTATTATTTAAATTAGTAATACTCATTATTGTACCCATCCAAATAATAAAATGTTTGAATATCAAACTACACCACGACATGGAGACGGTAATCCGTACGTACGCACGTATGGTGACTTTATCATTTATAGGATGGATAGAATAATGAATATGGTTGTAACATTTTTATAATAACATCACAGTAAATAGATTATATTTCAGTTATTATTTTAGAATTTAAACAACGAAGAAAGAAGAAGTGGAAGAACAAAAGAACTTAAAAGAGATGATGAAATATTTACCTCTTCTTCGGGTTCTTCCTTTTGATTTGATCAAAAAGGCTCCATAGGTTGGCTTTATGACAAAAGGAAGATATATAGGATGAAGGGAGGAATGTTTGAAGGATATTTTTGTAGGTTTTGGCCGATCCAAAAGAATTTGGAGGTGTGAAATTAATAGAATGGGAAGTGCCCTTTTATAAGAGAGGTGAGGGTCACTTTAGGAAAAGCTTGAAATAGTATTTTATAATAAAATCATTTTTGGTTTTTAATGGATCAAAAATGAATTATTTAAAGGCTAAGGTAGGGATGATTCGAAAACCTCTCAACCAAAAGGTTTTAGATAGGTTTAGGTCATCATATTAACCTTATCTTTTATAGTTAACTCTTAGTTAAATAGTTTGACATTTACCATGTCTCTTTGTATTTTTATATTATATGGTTAATAAACTTACTATAAACTTCCAATAGAACCCCAATAGGTTCATTAACGACATATATAATATTATTAAGTCCCTTTTACTTAACCTTAGATTCTTTTTAATATTATATCAACCAATAATACATTTTTTTTTAAAAAAACTCAATTATGTCAATTTTGACATTATTTAATAAATGATTTTTGTTAAAGTCCTAACAACTTTATTACTTGAAAATAAATTCATTTGTTCAATACTAACATGTTATATTAACCTATAAAATTACTGTAATTCATCAAAATTCTCAAATTACATTTATTTGGATATTTATAATATCAATTATTTTAATATTTAATTATCAAGTTAATTACTGCGTCATCAATGTGTCATAAATAAATTAAATTATTTAACATCTAAATATTATAAATAAAATATCATTACATAGGAAATATTTTTATATTTCTAATTAATATTTATAGTCAAATTTATATTATGTATAACTCTATATTAAAAATGGTTTAGTTATTAAACATTGAATTTAACTCTTTTAACTCTTCTTTAAATAAAATAATAATAAATGTCCTAATATAATCCAAGTGTACCAAAGGGGGTCATATTTTATTCCTATGTATTTTTTGGTCGAATTATACTTATCTAATAGAATTATAACATGTGTTAGTGTAATTATGATATCATTTTTACACTTAATTACCCTATTTACTTTTAACTATCGTAAAGAAAATTCAAAAGTTACTATTCACCAAAAAATATTTTCATTTTATTGAATCAAATTTTACTTAATGATATTAACCTTGTCTCGTTGATTTTTTAAATTCAACTCACAGAAGTAGTAAAATTAATTTTTATGCAGATCTGAAAATGTTCTTAAGAGGTGGGTAAAAGACGGTAAAAAGTTCGATAAAATATTATATATATAAAATTATTATAAAATGACTCTAATGAATTAAATTGAACTTATATAGGTATTATATATCTATTTTTTAATTAAAATATATTAAAATATAATAACTAATTATTTAAATAAAATGTTGGTTTTGAATAATAATGTAGTGTTTTTCACTATACATCAAAAATTGAATGTTTTCCGAAAAATACCAAAAATTTACCCTAAGCTAATTTTGATATTCCAAATTAAAAAATTAATTCTATTTTAAAAAATTCAAAACATAGAAGTTGCATTTATTAATTTAAAATTAATTCCTATTGTCAAAACCAAAAAAGCGGCTTTTTTAAAAAGTAAAAAAACTATCAAAAGATTGACATGTGTTTATGTCAGATTTAAATGAGAAATTACTTATAATGGCCTAAATTGTATTAAATGATAAAAATATTATCTAATTATGCTTACAAACCATTCAAATACATAATTTATCACTATAAATTATTTCGATTAAAAAAGTTGTTTCAATTAAAACATAGTATTTTCACTATTCATCAAAATATGAAAGTTATCAGAAAAGTACCAAAAATTTATCTAAACTAAATTTTTATGTGTTTCTTATAAATAAAAATTTAATTTCATTAAATTTAATACATATAAGTGTCAAATATTGGTTTTAAAAAGGTTCATCGTTAAAAGGCGGTAAAATTTTATCTTTTGAAAAATACTTCTTTGATCTGAAAAAAATAAATTTGTTCTTTTATTATGTATAAGAAACACATAATATGAATGTTAAAATTATATAGAGTATATAAGATTCAAGATTTAGTTAATAATATTCATAGCTGCTTTTTGAACGATTAGTTTAGTAAGTTGTGGTGTGCTCGATCTCGGTGTTGCGTGTAGTGCAAGCTATTGAATTACTTTAATGAGATAACATACCATGAAATATTGGGGTATTAAAATCCCCCTAGTGTGAGTGTAGTAGCATCATGGTAATGTGTAGGAGGATACCTAGGAGAGGGATTCATATATTCCGGCATAGTGGCCTGAGTTGTTCATCAGTACCTCTCAGTGATTCATGGAAGCACATCTTGGGGATGAGATGTAGTATGGTGGAGAGGTTGAAAATTCCCATATATTACTAAGGTAATTCCTCAACTTAAGTTTTTATTAAAATATTTTAAATTGTATAAAAAACATGTTTTTGGTTTAAAATGGAATTTCAAGGGCTCTTAGGTGGCTTGGAGGAGGAAAACTAGAAAATGATAGTAGTGGAACACAGTAAAGGAGATGTTATAGGGCCACTAGCTAGTTGGTGGACTGGATAGTAGCCTAGTAAAATTATAAGAATCCCCCTAGACATCTTGTGGAAATATTAAAGTATGGTTTTCCTATATAAAACCCATCTATAAGTATATGGGGTTCCAAGAGGTGCATCCATGAAACCTAGAACCACCAACTAGCCAGTGGCATCGTTCTTGGCAGGGAATAAGAAGGGAAGAATCATAAATCTACACCCAAAAAACCTTGTTTAATTGCTTAATACACCTCTTTAATCCCTAAATTGGGATTGACATTTTTTAATGGTTCTCTAGGAATTCCTTGGATTCTCTAATTCCTTCTCTTGGTTCCTTGATCCTTGGTTTGACCTGGACATATTAAATTAGTAATTTGTGTTTGGAATTAGTGAATTTTTCTTGTTTTATTCTAGGATCTTCTCATTATATCCTAACGGGATGATCCTACCACTATCCACTGAGAATTATAGAGATTCACATTTATATGAACATTTTATCTTGGTATTATTCTTCTTACTTTTGTGGTAGGTGGTATGAAACATCTCTTTAAGGTAAAATTTAGTTTTCTAGTACATGCAACATGTCTGATCGCACTAACATTCCATGATCGTGTCTTATCTTAATTGGAATCCTCTAGAATCACTTGAATCCTCATTTATAGACCTATCACATATCCTATTGTTTCTATTGTATAATGATACCTACACTTGTATCCACCTGAGAGTTGTTCCTACCTTGACCTTAGGTTGAAAAAAAGAAAATTTGAACCTAGAATCCTATAACTGAATTGGGATATTAGTTTATAGAATGGATTTACATGTAAATTGATAATTTATTTGGATCACTTGGTCTGTAATTAGATAATTTATATGGGATTGGAAAATTTCATAATGAAATAATTTTATGTGAAATGGAAATTGGTATTATTTAGTATGTGAATGAGAATTATCTTAATTGTTATGTGAATTGGCATATTGGTATGAAACAAGTAATTGGAAATTGAGCATAAAGTACCATTAAAGGGGTAACATGGCATGTGTTTGGAACTTATAAAAATGGAATAAATGGAATGATAATTGTTAATTGGTAGGAATTAACCACTATGGAATATGTTAACATGTTTGACATGTTTTTTGATTTGGAATGTAATGGATCTTGTTTTCTTTACTTTTGAAATGTAAAATCTTCTATATCATAGGAATTTTCACTGTGTCTGATAACATCTAATAATTTATGTGGACCTAAAATGGGAATTTGCTTTGGGTTCATTGATACTTGAAATATATAACATGACCTTGGTATGGTAATGCACCAAGGGGACATATAAGCGGCTCTAACAAAGTAATTCACATATATTTCATTGACACATAGAATATGAAATTCACACTTTTCTTGGGAATTTTTCTTGGTTTGATTGTGAATGTTTGATGGGTACTTGCATGGAAATCCTCATAGACATGGTGGTGATCTTATATAGAGACATCTGGAATCATGTCGAAGCAGGTTGGGTTGACCTCAACTATCAAACTAGAGCTAGAGGGTCGGTAGATTTATTATAATGTTATACATTTAATTTAGGAATTGATCCCTATGTATATCTATTATTTCATGCACAATTAATCAAACTAAATATGTTTAGACACCATTAGTGGTGGCATACTGAGTTTTATTCACACCCTATTTAGGTATTCATTTGGTACTTGGGTAGACTTCATGGATACAGGTCAAGATAAGGGAAATGGGTCCTATACTTGATTATTTTATTATCTTGATAGGACTGAAGCATGGATACAGAAATGATAATGGGTTTTGGGACTAGTTTGGGAGTATTTATTTTTATATTCTTTCAATATTTGTTTGATTTTATAACTTTTAGTTGAACATTCAGCATGACATGCAATGGTTTAATTATATTGGTTTAGTTTTTCATCTTCCTATTTATCTACTATAGTTTATTTATATTGATTGTTTATTGTGTTTTCCACTATGTTTATTATTCAGTTCTTGAGGGTATTGTCATGACCCGACCCAAGCTGGGGCTTGAGTCGCAACTACCCCAAGCCCGACTCCATAGGTCAGTGGTGGTGACCAACATCTAAGGTATATCTAACATGGAGAAGAATTTTCCTAAGTACCTACATGCACACAACCATGCATCTCGATGGAGAAGTGAAGCTGAAAATATAAAAAGATACGACACAACTAGAAATTAAACCAAGCATGCATAACACCTAGGGTGTACAAGAGTACGAATGTATAAAATGAAAAGAAAATGGAAAAAATACATACCTGACCAAAAATATTTCCCAAACTGATAGAATACTATAAAAGTAAACTGCCGAGAGTGACCATCTAATGAATCTAAATATGTGATCACCGTATGTGGTCCAAAGTACCAGGTATCCCAAAGCTCTTATGAAGACACGTTGGACATATCATTCATCTACAAAAGAAATGAAACATGTGGGAATATCCCATGTAGGGGTTAGTATATACATACCCAATAGGAAACCCCAAAAGCTAAAGGGGGAAGTAAGAGATACAATAGGAAAAAAATATAGTAGATGAAAGATATAGTCCAAGAGAATAGATCAAACCAAAATAAAAGTGAAAGTAACCTCATCCAAACACAAGTGGATCTACAGGGTGACTATATGAACTACACATCAAGTCTTCACAACCTATAGCAAGAGAGTAGACTCATCCAACCCTAAGAATATAAACACAGAAAGAATTTGGAATACCCCATGTGCATTCACCTCTCTTGGAAAATTAGTAACCAAATCCAAGGGTATGGATATAGAATAATATATATATATGATCAGTCAAAAGAATCCCAAATGAGAGAGTAAGGGGATCGTTATCTCACAGCTGATCCCAGGAAGAAGAGTAGCTAATGGTTCAAAAAATACATCAACAATGCCTAACATCCCACCTGTATGACCATAAGTAATTGTGAAAATAAAACCATGTCTCATCATTGTGTCACATATTCGAGGGGTCACAAACTCCAACAAGAGGACTCATGTCCTAGTATATTATGGGGGTTCCACTCTGGTATCCATTGAAGACCCACTGACTAGCTCTACTAGAGGGTACCATTCATTAGTCGTTGAGGACCCACTTCCTAGCTCTATTGGAGGGTACCACTCGGTAGTTAGCAAGGACCCCACTTCCCGGATCTACTAGAGGGTCAACTCAATAGTTGTTGAGGATTCCACTACACAACTCTTCTAGTGGGTCAACTCGGTAATCATTGAGGACTCCACTTCCCATCTCTACTGGAGTGTCAACTCATAAGTCATCGAGGACGCCACTACCCAGCACTTGTGGAGGGTCAACTTGATAATTGTCGAGGACTCCAGTGACTAACTCTACTAGAGGTTCAAATCAGTAGTAATCAAGGATGCCACTTCCCAACTCTAATGGGTCTTAAATTCGTAATTGTCAAGGACTCCACTACATAGATCTACTGGAGGATCAAGTCGGTAAGTCTTTATCGATCCTGCATGATCACCGTCATCATTGAGTATCACCTATCCAATTATCATGCTAGGAACATTCCAAATCATATATTGAATTCTACAATTTGTGGCACCATCACGTTCTACATGGAAAAAGACTCAGGATAGGCTACTCGAGGGACAAAATTCGAGTTCAAAGGAAGGATATATGGATGATTGAAGTTTCCTCAAAAGGAAAAAAGGGGTACAAAGTGTGTGAGGGGACCCACACGACATGTGGTCTTACTCCACTGCCTGATTGTTTCCCTAGATAGTACACATCTCCCTATCCATGTAGTAATACAAAGAGTTCAATGGGACTAAACAACATGTACAAGAAAATCGGGACCAGGCAGTGTCCTTCTGGACATGTCTGTGTACTTTCATTCTATATCTAAGTACTTAGTACACTATGTGTTTCTTCACACATGGTTATGTTTGTGTGCTCAAGTCATATATGTATACATCAATACATGGACATGGGTCTGGCCATGTAATTCTACACAGAGTCCTATCCATGTGACCAATCACCTAGATCGTCCAACAGGGGATGATGTACAAGTCGTGTATGATGTCTAGACATCATTCCATCCAAATTTTTTCCCAAAACCCTAGTCATCCCACTTAAGGGGCTAGAAGTCATGTTTCTATCCTTGTATATGGAATGTAGTTGTGTTTTTCATAAAATCTCAAATCTGATCTCCATGGATTGATTCAATCCTTTTTTCTTCATATTCATGTTTTTTTTTGCTTAGAAATAGTGGATCTAGACTAGATCTATCATTTTCTTCCATCGTTTTCTAGAAAAATAGATTTCAGTGGTCCTTTGTGGTTTCTACATTCAACCCATACACACTACACAGCACCACTCCTTTTCTTAACAATGATTTGTTCACCAATATTCAAAATGACCATCCTTACCTAAAAAAAATCCAAATATGTGCTTGTTTTCTCAATATTCTCTTTTTACGTGAAAATGTTGTGATTCTGATGGTTCGATCGAGCTTGATACCATCCAGAAAATGTCAAATTAGGACTACAAGGTCCAAATGGTGATGAACACAAAGAAATAAAAGGGGTAAAATCACAACAAAAAAGGTTTTAGGTATTATTTACAAATTTTCTTAGAAAACGATCAAGAATCGGAATCTGAGACTAGAAAAAATTGAAACAATCCAATTAATATTTCAATAAAATAGTTCATGATCAATATAAAATTAGCGCAGATCGATAGAAGGGGTCAATCTGCTCAATGAATTTAATCAAAATGGGCATAATTCAGAAATTTATGAGTCCTACTTTGATATTTGATCATTCTTCATCGAATAACATGCTTGACAATGATTAGAGGAAGTCATTGCATTCTTTGCATCCCGATTTGTTCTGATCTAGCATTTCATCAACGTACAAGGTGATTATCTAATGAAGGAGGAAGGAGGACCTTTGGAATTCTCCCAGGGTTTATTTTCCTAACCCTAGAGAATTATTTTTTGTAATTATTTGTATATAATTTCATTTATATTCAAAATGAATTAATTAATTAATTTAATAATTTAATTAAATCCGCTGAATTTACCACCAATGGGTGAGTAGTCTAAACATCCCATGATAACCTATTTTATATCATGTCTAGGATAAACACAATGTTTTGGACTCAATTTTGGTCTCAGATTTCTGATTTAAGATTCCTTTTAACAATTATCTTTTACTCATTAAGAATTTATGCATGCACAATTTAAAATATATTTAATATTTTTAGAAAATTAATTCTGGGAACATCAGGACTTGGAATTGTACATTATCTCAGCACCTAGAACTATTTATATATATATATAAGTCTTATAAGGAAAAAATGGGGTCTCTGTATCATTCTATCCTTTACTATTTTCATCCCTAAAAAGAAAAAATAAGAAAACAACGCAGGATACTAAGCCCACATATGCCTCTCCCGCTCCTAGGAACTCTCCTGCCTGTTTCTATATTGACACAACATGTGAACCAAAGGGGTGATCTATCCATGCACGGTTCACTCCTATCGATCCTCAATCACCCTCGGGTTCTCCACAAAGGTGGCTCCATCCTTGATGTCCAGCTCACCCAAGTCGATGACGTGCGTGGGGTCATGTACATATCTACTCATATATGAAATGTGTAAGATTTCATGAATCCGCTCTAGCTATGGGGGTAGGGTGTGTTGGAAAGCAACATAGACAACCCTCTGCATGATCTTAAATGGCCCGATGAACTTCAAGGATAGCTTTCCTCCCCATCCAAACCTCCACAATCCTCATCATGGGGATACTCTTAGGAAAACATGATCTACCTGCTCAAACTCCAAGGGCCAATGGTGAAGATCTACTTAATATTTCTATCTACTATGGGCTATCCTCATCTTCTCATGGATGACCTGGACTCTCTCTATCATCACCTACACCATCTCTAGGCCCATAAGAGATGTATCACAGATATCTTTCAAGCATTGGGGTAACCTACAAGGTCTCCTTTAAATGTCTTAAAAATGTGTCATTCTAATGGTAGAGTGGTAGTTGTTTTTGTAAACAAACTCTACCAAAGGTAATTTATCCTCCCAACTTCAGTTGAAGTCTAACATACAAGCCCTCAGCATATCCTCCAACACCTAGATAGTGCACTTGGTCTGCCCATCGTTTTGGGGATGAAAGGATGTACTCATCCTCATGTGGGTCATGAATTTCTCCCATAGGCCTCTCCAAAATCATTACATAAATCATGCGTCATGATTAGAGATAATCATTAAGGTCACCCCATGAAGGTAAATGATATCTCATTCATACAACTGCCACAAACTCTACACTGAACTCTACTCCCTGATAGCAAGGAAGTGTGATGAATTCATGAGTTGGTCAACTATCACCTAGATGGTATCATATCCATTAGATGTGTGTGGATTCCTTGTCATAAAGTCCATGGATATGCCATATCACTTACACTCTGGGATCTCAAGGGGCTGCAAAAAGTCTTTTGAAACTTGGTTCTCGTCCTTCACCTAATGAAAAGTGAGGCACTGAGAGATGAACTCGGATATGATTTGTCTCATGTTAGACCACAAAAATTTCCAATAAAGTTCCTTTTACATCTTCCCCACATCGGAATATACATCTAGGGGAGAAGTGTGGAACTCCCACATCACCTTATCATGCATCGTGATTGGAACAACCATTATTCCATAGAAAAAATGATGTGATTATCTCCTTCAAAATATCCATCTGGTGAGTTGCCAGTGGATATATGCTCATGCAAGACCTCATGGTCAATTTCTCCCAGCTTGAACTCTCTCACACACTTGAGAAGAAAAGGAGTAAAAACCATTTATTGAAGAGAAGTTGTACCCTCCATCTCTACTAGGTTCAAATTTAGGGAGGCCAACTGCTCTAAAGACTCCTGCACCAAGAGATCATGGGACCTACTACTAAGTGAATCATTTACTACGTTTTCTTTACCTTGATTATAGACTATCTTGAAGTCATTGTCCTACAAGAACTCTAACCAATATAATTGTCAAAAGTTCAAGTATCTTTTTATGAAGATGAAACTAAGACTCTAATGGAATTATTAAACCATAAAATGCTCTCTTAGAAGGTAGTGTCTCCACATCTTTAGGTCCAAGACTACCGCTACAAGCTTTAGCTCATGATTTGTGTAGTTATACTCATGGGTTCTCAACTGCCTCGACCCGTATTCGATAATTGTATTCCACTACATCAAAATGTAACCATGAACATCTTCTGATTCATCACAATAACCTAAAAACTCAATGCCTTCCTATGGTAGTCTCAACACAGGAGAACTCATTAGCCTCATCCTGAACTCCTTGAAGGCCTTCCAGAACTACTCAGACTAGTTAAAGAGTTTCTTTTTCCATGTCAAGGAGGTAAAAGTGGCTGCAATTCTGGATAATTCATTCATAAACCTATTATAGTACTTATCCAAACCAAGAAATATTTTCACCTCTAACATGCTCCTAGGTGGCTCCCAATCAAGCATTGTATTGATCTTCATTGGGTTCATGGCTAAGACATGCTTAGAAATAAGATTCCCTAGAAAGTGAAACTCATGAATCCAAAACCTCCACTTCAAGAGATTTATATAAAAATTTTATATTGAAAAAAATCTAGAACCGTCCTAAATTGCTCTACATGCTCTTCCTCTAATTTAGAGTAGATGAGCACATCATCAATGAAGACAACTACAAACTGGTCAAAGTATGGATGGAAGACCTAGTTCATCAAATCCATAAACACATAAGGGTTATTTTTTACACAAAAGGCCATCACTAAGAACTCATAGTGTTTGTAGTGACATCAGAATACCAACATTGGAATATCAGCCTTGAAAACCCTCAAATGGTGGTGGTCAGGCCGGAGATTCATATTTGAGAACCATCTCATGCCTCGTAACTAGTCAAAGTTGTAGGAAATCCTCAGTAAGGGGTACTTATTATTTATTATGGCATGGTTCAGGATATGATAATCCACATAAAGATGCAAACTCTCAACCACCTTTTTCATGAAAAACACTGGAGCTTCCCCAAGGGTCACACTAAGCCTGATGATACCCTTCCCTCAAAGGACATCCAACTGCAACTGTGGTTCCTAGGGCTCAGTAGGGGCCATCTGATATGTATAATAAGATACTGGAGTAGTCCTTTTATGAAATTTGATTTAAAACTCTATATCCCACTTCAGAGGTAGTCCTAGAATGTCCTCAGGGAATACTTACACATAATAATCCAAAATTGAAGGAACTAAGATTCTTGAAGAGCTTGCTACACCAAGGGATACACTCACTAACTGATGGGTGATGGGATGAATACTCCTGCTCACCAAACCGGCTTATCCTTCCATGGGATTTCAATTTCCCGAAAAGGATAATATCATTCCATCAGTGCATAGAAACCTAAATTTCTTGCACTGATAGTCAATCTAGGCTTGGACCCTAGACAACCAATCCACACCTAACATGAAATCATAGGGTTCCATCATGATGAAGAAAAAGTTCCCACATAAACCTCTCTCCACAAAGTTATGTCTTGCACTACCGATAGATAAAATAAACAGAATAATAATTCCTTGTAAGAAACTCAAATGAATCTATTGTGATAGCGCCTCAACTAGGAGTTGTAACTCACACACAAGAAGTAGGGAGATGAAGGAATGACCGGAACCGGTCTCTACTAAAACTAAATCAAGATTAGAATAAATACAGATCATACATATAATCATCTCATGCACTAAGGGGTCATAAAACTAAAAATCCTATAGTTTTCTGTGACCCCAAATTTATGCTCCATGATCTTGACATGCGATTCCCGGTGGTGGTATTGGAAGGATCACATAGCATCATCCCCCCACCAATAAATCCTCTTACTTCTCTGCTAGATCCTCCTCCCTAGGGACCACCCTATCCTTGTTGGGAGATCCTTGATCATGAATATTCCTCTATCATATTGGTCCATCACCTATCTATCTGTGTTTCTAGGAACTTCTGGTCAGTTGGTCTCATGCTATGTGACATTTCCTCTCATAAGAAAAGCATTGTCCTTCTCTGAGATTCCCTATTATTATGTGTTATCCCTACACTTCAAGAACTTGTTCCTGAGGCTGGTTTCAAAAGGTATTGATTTTCCAAGATCCCTCTAACTAGAACCTCCTAGCTATTTCAAATGAATTAGCTATGTGAATCCCACTACCAGCTTCAGCTGTCTAGCATCCCTTTGACATAAATATCCATTTCAATATTACCCGCTCTAGAAACCCAGCATAGGTGGGGATGCACAATGGCACCACGCTGGCATGGATCCCTATGAGGAGTCCCTAATCAGACTTTTTTGCTCAGAAGTATCCATCACAAAACATGTTAAGAGAGTAACAATTAATGTTTGTGAACCACATTGCATACTCAGTAACCGAAATCTCTCCATGTTATAACTCCATAATCTCATGAATTGAAATAGAGTATGAGAATTAGGGATAGTAATCCTCCTGGAACAGCTACTAGAAGTCAATCCATGATAGTTTTGACTCATTATACATTTCCATAACAAGGATCCAACAATTATCAGCTACTCTATGGAATACGATAGCTACCGGCACAACCACCTAATCTATTAGGGTCTAAAAAATCCTATAGATATAAACTAATAACTCTATCCAATCCAATTTTTAGAGGATCTGGATCGCTATGTAACCTCAGTGACCTATCGAACTGGAACTTACAGAGTGTTCTAGGACTAAATACATCCTCAGTTTTCTCTATTGGGATGATCTACTACTTGGTAGGTAGAGGTGCTGCTACCTTCCCACCTGTAGGAAGACACTCACATGATGGACCCCGAACTTAGGAATCATTGCTCATTGAATCATCTTCAGGATCTGGAACCAGTATCCTTGTTGGTTGTGGTCACTATGGCATCCTAAAATTGATCAAGGCATACTTCGAATAGATGATCATATATATATAATACCAATGGGGATACAACTCAATAATGATATTAAAAATACTCAATTCTATATGATTCATGTACCATTTAATCCTAAAACCAATGTGCCAGTATGAAGAGTCAAAAATCAGGTAGTCAAGGTCTTGGTGAATGGATACATTGTCTGCTCATACCATCACTGGAATCCCTGGTTTGGGAGTCGTTCTTGAGACACTTAGACATTTTTTTACTAAACCCAACCAAATTCTCATAAGGTAACTAGTCTGAAATTTTCCCAAAGGAATGAAATTTCTATGATACCAATATGTATGACCTGACCCAAGATGGGGCTCAAGCTGCAACTATCCCAAGACATCCTCCACAGTCTCGGGGTGAAAACTAGAGACAAAGTAATATCTAACATATGGAGTCCTTTCCCTAGGTAAAAGTAAGCTCACACCCATCTGAATTTATACATCAGTGAAGAGGGAAAGATCAAAAGATGCAACACATCTAGAAAGTAAACCATGCATGCATAACCTCTAGGGTGTACAAGAGTACGACAGAAAAAACAAAACATTAAATTGAAAAAATATACACCCTGCAAGAAATATGTCCCAATATGAGAGAAAATTGGGAAATTAAACTTCTGAGAGAGTCGAGCTCTGGAATCCCAAGTTGCGACCATCGTACGTGGTCCAATGTACCAGGCATCCCTAAGTCCCTTTGCATTCATGGTCAAACTGACCATCATTTTCATAAGTCAAGACACATATGGTAAAATCCCATGTAGGGGTGAGTATATACATATCTATTAGGATTCCATAAAAGTTGAAGGGGGTGTAGTAAGAGATAAAACATGAAAGAAATACAGTTGATGAAAGATACAATCAAAGAGAACAGCTCAACCTAAACCAATAGTGAAAGTAACCTCATCCAAACACAAGGGGATCAGCATGGTGGGTAGATAAACTACATGTCAATTCTTAACCACATATAATAGGAGAGTAGACTCATCCTACCTTGATAATATAAACACATAAAGCATGTGGCATACCACGCATGTCATTGTCTCTCATGGAAAGAGAGTAACCAAATCCAAAGGTATATATATAGAAGAATATATATATATATATATATATATATATATATTCTTAGTAAAAAGAATCCAAAATGAGAGAGTAATGGTATCATAATCTCGCAACTCATCCCAGGAAGAAGAGTAGCCAACAATTCCAATGATACCCAGCATCCCACGCGTTTTACCAGAAGTAACTGTGAAAGTAAAACCATGACTTGTCACTATGTGCAACAATAGAGGGGCACAAAATCCATGTACATGACCCGTTCCCTAGTGCTTCAGGGGGGGTTCCTCTCTGGTATCTATCAAGGACCCACTACCAAGCTCTATAGTAGGGTAACACTCAGTAGTTGTCGAGGACCCACTTACCATCTCTACTGAAGGGTACCACTCGGTATTCATCAAGGACTCCACTTCCCATCTCTACTGGAGGGTTAACTCATTTTTCTTCAATGATGACACTACCCATATCAATTGGAAGGTCAACTCAGTAATTGTTGAGGACTCTACTGCCTCGCTCTACTAGATGGTCAACTCAGTAATCTTTGAGAATTCCACAGCCTAGCTCTACTAGAGGGTCAACTCTATAATCGTTGAGGACTCCAATACCCAACTCTACATGAGGGTCAACTCGATAGTCATTGAGAACTCCACTTCATAGCTCTACTAGAGGGTCAACTCGGTAATCTGCAAGGACTCCACTGTCCAGCCCCACTGGAGGGTCAACTCGGGAAATATTTGGTGATTATGCATGATCACTACCATCATAGAGCATCCCCTATCCATGTGTGATGCTTATAACATTCCTCATCAAATATCTAATTCCACAATAGGGGGAACCATCACCTTCTAAATAGAAAAAAAACTCAGGATATGTTACTTGTGGGCCAAAATATGAGCTTAAACGAAGGAAATACGAATGATTGAAGTTTCTTAGAAGTAATCCAAGGGGTGTACAGCATGTGAGGGGACCCACATGGTGTGTGGTCTCACTCCACTTCCTGGTCATGTCCCAAGTTAGTTTACATATCCCTATCTGTGTAGTAGTACATAGAATGTAGGTGGACTACACGGTGTTTCCAAGCTAACTGAGATCAAACCGTCTTCTTCTGGTCATGTTCATGTACTTCCAGCCCATGTTCGTGTACTTAGTACATTTATTTTTATAGGTTTCCACCCATGTTCTCAAGTCATGTTTGTGTTATTCGGTACACGTCTATTTTCCTTGCCATGTACTCCTACATGAATTCCTTTCCATGTGACTCATCACATGGCTCGTCCAATCGAGGATGAGGTACACAGAATGTTGGAGGGATACAAGTCATGCCATTATTAAGTTTTCTTGAAACCCTAGCCACTGAACTTAAGTAGCTACACACTATATGTTAATCCTTGTACATGGCATTTCATCAGGATTTTCATAGAATCTCAGATTTAATCTTCGTGCTTTGATTCAAGTCTCACTACATTGAATTCAGCTTTGGTTTCACAGGGAATAGTGTATTTGGATAGGATCCATCATTTTCGGTCACCATTCACCGGAAAAATATATTCTGGTGGTCCTTGGTGGTTTCTTCATTCAACTCATATGCACTTCATGCCACTATAGCAGGCCCCACCCATCACTTACTAAGTCCACTACATTTCTCATATGAGAATTTTGAAACATAACATACACAATCATATTAAAACTAGCATACAAAATTTCAATAATTCATCCATAAACCATGAAGTGCATAAAAATAGGACATCCACATTCAAACATATCCTAACTCATTCAATACAATATGGAAGATTTTATTATAATAAATCAACCTCAATCAAGAATAATATTCAGTAAAGGATGTTGACATAGATGAAAATGATTAGTAAAACTTTTTTAGAGAAATATACCTTTTTGTGAAATCATTTAAAAGTCACACATTTATAAAGGAAGTAATTTAACAATGATTTTTGAATCAAATTGTCCCCTACCACTTTGAAACTTTTGAAAGTAATTAACATTTTAAAACAATCATGTCCATATAAATAAATCCTTAAAACTATTTTGAAAACATGGACATTAATGAGAATGATTTAGAAGAATAAATATTTAAAACATTTAAAATGATGTTTTAGTTAAAGAGTAACTTAAAATAATCATTTTTAAAATGTATTTTATGAAACATGTACATGGATAATAAATATTTCCCAGAAAATACTTACACATAAACAATCTCAGATAATAATGAGATTGAGGAATTAACCCTTACCTTGTACTTCCCCTGGGTCCTGGGTACGTTTAACCTTTTGAATAATGACAACAGTATGTTATTAAATTATACTAGAACCATATTAAAATTTATGATATCATTCATGATTTATTTAGGACTTTATAATACCCATTTAATAATAATTTCCATTTTAAATTAATATTTCAGGTATTAATTGCTTTCATTATTGTACGTGTTTTAACTTGTTATTCTTGATCGTATCACATAGATCATGATTTAAATAATTCCAGAATATAAAACATGATTTATATATCATATATTTTAAAATATAAATATGTATAATAGAGAGATATATGAAATGGAAAACACCGTTTATGGAGATGGTAGGTCGTACGTACGAATAAATCTTGTTTCCGTTATCACATCGTATTGAACGGAACTAAGTGAATATGATATATGTAAATATATATATATATATATATATATATTTCTAGTAGAATTATTATTTCATGTATTACATACTTATTAATAATATATATTTTTATAATTAACGTTCAATAGTAAACGTGGAAATGAATCTCATCGCGTCGGGAGACAGTTAGCTGTACGTACACACGATTAATGATATCATTTCATTAATGATTAAAATTTTTAGAATTGGATGGTATATTAATTATAAAGAAATATTATCATGTCATTTTAATTATTTATATACATATTACTCATACTTATATCCATCCAAATAACATGGTGTTGAATAAAAAATTACACCATGGTGTGGAGACGGTAAGTCGTACGTACGAACAAATGGTGAAATTATCATTCATTGGATGGATAGAATAATGAATATGGTTGTAACATATTTATAATAAAATCACATTATGTATAAGGTACTGGAGTTATTATATTTTTATGGAAATAACAAAGAAAGTAGAAGTGGAAGAAGAATAGAACTTTGAAATAGGTGATAAAATAATTACCTCTTCTTCGGGTGTTTCCTTTTGATTTGAACAAAAGGGATCCTTAGGTTGGATTTCTTCTCAATGGAAGGCCTCTAGGTTGAATTGAGGGAAGTTTTGAAGATATTAGGGCAGGTTTTGTATGAGTCAAAAGGCTTTGGAGGTTGTAATTTAAGAGAAGGGGGAGTACCCTTTTATAAGAGAGGTGAGGGGCACTCTAGGAAAAGCTTGAAATAGTATTTTATTATAAATTTATTTTCAGTTTATAATAGCACCAAATTAATTTATTTTGAGTATAAGGTAGTTATTTCTCTTAATACTTTCTGAAAATAGGTTTTAGAAAAGTTTAGGTCACTATATTAACCTTATCTTTTAGATTTAACACTTAGTTAAATAATTTAACTTTTACCATGTCCTCTTGTATTTTTATGTTACATGGTTAATAAACATACTATAAAATTCCACGAGAACCTAAAGTGGATCATTAATTAAATATATAACGTTATATTATTAATTTGGATGAACTATATATTTTTAGGGATATTATATTATTTAATAATATAGTATTTGTTTTAAAAACTCATTTATGTCAATTTTGACACTATTTAGTATTTGGTTTTTTGAAAGTCATAACATCTTGATTACTTCTAAAAAATACATTGAATCAACCCTAACATGTCATATTCACCTAAAAAAATTGTAGATGGCATCAAAATATTCAATTTAAATTTATTTTAATATTTATATTATCAATTATTTCAATCATTCATTAATAAAGTAATTACTACATCATCATAGTGTCATATATAAATTTAAGTATTCAACGTCTTAAAATTAGAAATATAATACCATGATGTAGGAAATATTTTTAGATTTCTAATGAATATTTGTAGTCGAATTTATCTTATGTGTAACTCTATATTAAAAATGCTTTAGTTAATAAAATTTGAATTTAAAACTTTTAACACTTCTTTAAATAAAATATAAGAAATGTCAAAATATAACCGAAATGGATCAAAAAGGATATTAATTTTGTCCTAAGGTTGATTTTGGTCGAAATAAACTTATTCAGTAGAATAAGGACATGTGTTAGGATAATTATAATTTTATTTTTACCATTAATTACCCTTTTTACCTTAATCAGGGTAAATAAATTCAAAAATTACTATTCACCAAAAATTATTTTCATCTTATTGAACCAAATTTTACTTACAGATATCAATCGTGTCTCTCAAATTTTTAAAATTTAATTCATATAAGTGGTAAAATTATGTTTTATGCAAATTTTCAAATGTGGCTAGAAGGTGGGTAAAAGACGTTTAAAAGTTCCATAAAATTTTATATATCTAATATTATTATAAAATGAATCCAATTAATTTCATTAGACAAATATATGTATTATGTATCTATTTTAAATTTAAAATAAATTTAAATAAAAAATAATTATTATTTAAATAAAATTCTATTTTAAACAACAACATAGTGTTTTTCACTATTTATCAAAAATTGAAAGTTTTCAGAGAAATACCAAAAAATTACCCTAAGATGATTTTTATAATAGGAATTAAATAATGAAGTCTATTTTACCAAATTCAGGACATAAAAGTTTCATTAATTAAGTTAAAATTAATTCCTGTTGTCAAAACCAAAAAGCGGGTTTTTTAAAAAGTAAAAACTATCAAAAGATTGACATGTGTTTATGTCTAATTTAAATGTGAAATTACTTATAATGACCTACATTATATTAAATAATAAAAATATAATCTAATTATACTTTAAAACGAGTCAAACGAATAATTTAACACTATAAATTATTTCAATTAAAAAATTTGGTTTCAATTAAATTTTAGTATTTTCACTATTCATCAAAATGTGAAAGTTATCAGAAAAATACCAAAAATTTATCCAAACTAAGTTTTTATGTCCCTCTTCTAAAGAAGAATTTTATTTTGTCAAATTGAATATATAAAAATGTCAAATGTTGGATTTATAAAGGGTTCACCATTAAAAGGAAGTAAAATTGTATTTTCTGAAAAATACTTTATCTGAAAAACTGAATTTGTCCTTATATTATGTCTAAGAAATACAAAAGTTGATTTTTAAAATTATATAGGATATATATAAAATTAAAAATGTGGTTAATACTATTCATAACCACTTTTTAAATGGCAAGTTTGGTAAGTCGTGGTGCGCTCGAACTCTGTGTTGTGTGTAGCGCAAGCTATTGAATTACTTTAAAGAGATAATGTACTTTGAAATATTAGGGTGTTACCTTCTCCCCTCCTTAAATAAATTGCGTCCTTGCAATTTGATATTGTTCTTCGAAAATAAAATGTTAATAATAGAATATACCTTTGTGGAAAACCCACATCAGAAATAGGGTTAATAAAATTTAGTCTTAATAAGAGGGAAAGGGAAATGAAAAACTCAACACCAAATTATGATCTCTAATAGGAGAACATTGGAGGAAAATAGAGACACATAATTGGTGGAAAACATAAATATGTATAGGGATTGATTGAGGTCATCAATCACAAACAAGTGAACAATAAATGGAATATTGAGGGCCTCAAAGCCATAAATCTATGATGATTTAAATACCATCGGTTCAAAAAAACATAAGGTATTAGGATAACACATTTTTTATCTTAATATCCCTTCCCTAAAGTTTAAGAATTAATTTCTTCATAGAATAATAGAAAAAAATTACTTGACAAGTAGAGTTCCATCCTTCAACTAACTTCTACCACAAACTCATCTTTCACTCTAAAAGATAATAGAATTCAAAAATATTCTATTTATCATAATCATATAGGGTTTAAAAAATGATTTTATAATTCATCTATAATATCATTTAAAAAAATACATTATACAAACCAGGACAACATATAGGCCAGTGGCAGGTGATGCACCGTTGTCACCCTTCGGTTACAGGTTCAAGTCTCGTGACCTTGCCGAACGTGATGGGTTATCACCCAACATTTGGGTTATCCTTCATATAGTAATCCAAAAATAATATTAAGAAATGTTTTAAGTTTAAAAAATAGTATCCAATATCTAACTTAATTCATTCCAACCATTATACTTATCCAAAATACTTATGTCTAAACTCACAGTCCAAATTTTATAAGGAAGGTAAACATATTAAAGATCTCTTTTCCACCTCATAACATGTGAATACCTTCATCGTGTATACTCTTAAAACATAGTAACACACTGAATTACCATAAAACCTTACTGATTATGTTCCCACTCCTTTATTCCTTATATAATATTTGATATACTCCTTATATCCAAAAATGTTGTAAACTCCAACAATGATGGAATAAACAAACAATTAATTAGTTTCAAGGTAGTCAAGAATATCTAATATAATTTCCCCAAATCAATAGTATCTTATTCTGAAACCATTATCTCAATTTCATAAACATATTAAGGGTTATATTTCCCCCAACCATATATTTTCCAAAATATTTAACTTGAAACTGTGTCACTTTACTTGGTACCATAAAATCTAAAATCCTTAGTGAAAACGTAGTGAAGTACAATCATTATATACTTTATAAATAATATAGCTTCTACATCATTAATTCAATACTCAAATGACACAAATATATAATAACAACTTGAGAACACTAATCATTCCTCTTCATTTTCATTAGTATAATAACTTGATTATTATCCAACAACATCATTTGGGGTATACTCTGATGATTGGGGCATTGATTTACGTAGTATCCCATATCCTTGCAGATGAAGCATTGTACATTTGAAACTTTTTTCTTACCCTTTCAATCACGTAATTGGTGTCATTTTTCTCCACACTTATAACAAAATCTCATTCTTTTTAAGCATTTACCAAGGTGATACTTTCCACAGTTATCACATATGGGAAAATCCTTCTTTCCCTTCTTCCCTCTATCCATATTTCTCTTTATCAGCCTCTTCTTCTCTGGCTTCCCTTCAAATCCATCTGACTCAGATAATTCTAAAATTATCTTATTAACACAAGATATTATTTCTTCATATGATGAGAATATGTGGGAGAATATTTCCATTATAAATGACGGTATAAGACCAGGGAAGATATGATCCTTCTTACTCTTTCGATCATGCGTATTTCTGGAGTTCTCACTCCTTCTATTGGGCACCATTTTTAAATGACGAAATACACTAGGTTATATTGTTAGGTCCACAAGGATGAATACCCTGAGAGGGGGGGTGAATCATGGTATGACTAATTTAAAATTAAAGCCTGTCTTGATCTTGTTTTGTTGTTAAGCAAAACACTATTCTCTCTCTTTCCCATTGCATAATATAAACAGAAAGTAAAGCATGCATAGGACACAAAAAAATTTACTTGGTTCACCCTCACTGGGCTACGTCCAAGGAGCATACATCGACAATGTGCCGATGTACCAAATCCATTATAAGAACACTGCTGTTTATAGGGTTCGGGATAGATCACTTCTATTCCCAAACTCACTGCCTTTACAAAGTTTAGGTTCATCTCACTGCTTTCTCGGGGGTCACTCCCTGTTTCTCTCTCTCTGGATCACTGCCGGTGGAGAGCATCACCTTCTTCTTCTTCCTTTTCTCACTGATCTGGAAAGGATCCAATAACAGTTTATAGACATGTAGGTCTCTTCATTATCACTAATTAATGCATCCTCCGTTGTATGTAGATTCTCTATTGAAGTCCAACTTTCACCTATAGGTGAATCTCTCTTTGCACCGAGGGTATCGGGAAATCATCCAGCTTCCACGCAGCCCTGAACCACTATTGTGAAACAACCTTACTTGGCGCCCTTCTCTAATCCGGCGCGCAAGTCTCGGCGCGCAAGTCCTCCTAATCCACTTGTGCGACACAAGCTTCTGCAACTCCAAACTTGCGTGATGCACACCCTTTTACGCCCAAACCAATATTGGTGTGCAACCAACAAATTTCGCGCTTCTTCAAAATCTGGCATGCAAGTGTCACCAAACAACTTACGTGACGCCTTCTTCTACAACTCAAAACTTACGCGACTCACTTCCTTTCTCACCCAAGCCACCTTAGGCACATAACTATCACCTGGCGCGCAACTTATACTTGCGCGACCACACACCACTTTCACGACCACCACACCTACACGAAGGGAGATATGATTTTTCTTAGTGTTGAACTCTACACCGAATGAGGATGGGTTGACCTGTATTTATAGGCATTTGGACACCCTACACGATGGCGTGCAAGTCTCCCCTCGACGTGCAAGTTTCAGTGCGCAAGTCTCTGCCACACAAATCACTTGCGCGACCAACTCTAAAACTTGAGCACCCCTTATCCCTTTGAAATATTTTGATGTTATGATCTTGAAAAACATTAGGCATTCAAGTTTCCTCTCCTTCAAGTACACGGCGCACAAGTCCCTCTATCAAAAACCACTTTTCTTCATTTGTCGATTTTCAGGCCCAAAAATTTGGCAAACACTGGAAAATGGCGCCACCTTGTATCTACTCTTTTTGTACCTCCTCCAGATCATCCATTCCTTTCTCAATGTTCTTGAATCTGAAGTGCACTGTGTTGCATTTGTTGTCAATGAGGTATGTTGTTGTCAAGGAATGAATGGATGGATGTCAAGGAGTTTCAAGATGTGAATGACAAAGGATGTGATGTTGTTGGTGATGAAGGAGAATGGCCATGGTACTAAGATGCATGTCACTTAGGAGATTCACTAAGTGACATAGGATGTTGTGGTTGAAACATTCTCTATGAATATCAGACGATTGTAGAACTGATCTTAATGTTTCAATACTTGTATCAAGATGATACTAAGTTAAAACACTTCAAGAATGAATGATGATGGAGCATCATCACATCTGACGATTGTTGAGCTGATCTTTAAGTTCATAGAACTTGTATCCTGATGATACAATGTCACAACAATGATTGAAGACCATGCATTGTCATAACAATGCATGAGGAGATGAAGATGATCCATCCACAATCACTGAGTGGATGATGTGCATTAATGAAGACCATGCACTATCTCTTAGTGCATGATGAATTGAAGATGATCCAACTAGATCTCTGATTGGATCATTGAAGAATGTTGATGAATTATTTGATTCAGGAGCTTCGGTTGATGAAGAACCTTCTACAAATGTCTCATAAGTCTAGAATACATGATTGAAAGGAGGTGCGGAAGTTTGTGGAAGAAGAATGAAGAAGAAATGGAAGGAATGGCATTTGATATGGCTTGAACTTATGGGGAACTTTGTTTTTAACAAAGTCTTATTTCCATACTTTGCAAAAAAATATGGCCAGCCAAGGCACCTTGAGGGTTCAAACCCCAAGGCATGGGCGCTAGGGCACCACGCCCATGGGGGAACACCGTGGGGCAAGCCAGGGCGGCAGGGCGCACCCAAGACACCGCATGGGCGCCTGGGGCACGCCCGAAGGAGCGCGGCATGGGTGCATGAAGCACGCCCGAAGTGCATGGGCATGGTGGACACTAGGAGCACGCCCGCATGAGGCGTGAGTGGGCACAAGAGCACGCCCGCAGGGAGAACTCGGCGCAGGGTGGCACCGAGAGGGGAGAAGTTCAACTGAGTGTATCCCGACAGCGTATGTTTGATAAACCGCGGAAAAACCGGCCGCAGCTTCGATGTGGGATGTGGAATTTTTCTGCGGAGCGAATCCCAGCCGCATGATTGATCGCGCGTGTGATCCGAGCCGCTCATCTAATCGCGCCATTCACGATCTGATCCAGTCCGTCCGAGATTATCTGATCGCCTGATCCGACGGCTCCCCGTCCAACCTCAACCTTAAGCCAGGCCGCTGCCACCCGCGAGCTCCGTTTGAACCAGAGGCCTCCCCGACGACAAAATTTGAGCTCCCGGCCACCATTACCGAAGCCGAAGGCTCCATTGAGCTCGTCTAGACCTACTGAACAGATCCATGTCTAAAAATATGCTTGCATGCGACAAATGAGGATTTCGAAGTTCGGCCGAGGCAAGAAACGCTGCTGAGGCCATGAAGGGTTTATGCCTCTGCATGGATTGTCTTAAAATAAGGCCATGCATACGTTTCCATGCACATGCACGAAGAGGTAAATAAAGAGAAGGAGTTCGCATGTGAAATAGAGGAAAAACAAGATTTTACAGAATCTTGAAGAACCGAAAAACTCGGGAGTTTGAAGTTATATCACGCGGATTGAACCGCCATTCCTTTGCCTATAAAAAGAGAGCCCGACCCCTCTTAGATGCTTACTGATGCGCTGAATTTTTGAAGACTCGTGAGTGCACTCTCTGCCTCGCGAAGATATCCCCTGCACGCACCACTTGCGCGGCAGCAGCCCGAAGCCAAACCTTGACTTCGTGAGTCCCTTGCGTGCTACTTATTTGCGTGACAAGAAGAAGGATCCTTTTGCGCACATCTTGCGCGAAAGAAGAATTGAGAGGTCCCCTGCGCGCCTCCCTTGCGTGACAGGAAGAACCCGAGGCCGCATTCTTGCGCGCCCCGCGGTTGGAGGAGTCTTGCGTGGCAGTAGGCCCTTGCGCGCTGCTTGTGCTCTTTCACCTTGAGCGGCTGTCCTTGCACCCTTGACACCTTGCGCGACAGTGGAGTAGAGAAGTGTCCGCGGCTCAAACACACCTTGTGTGCCAACTCTTTGAAGGAGGAGTTCGGGTTGTGTGTTCAAGACAAGAGGAAGAACCCGAGACCTTGGGTTGGGTATGTGCAAGTGGGTGAAGTGAAGAGGACACCATTGTGTGTGTGTGTGCAACAAGGAAGACACCCTTTGGCACTTGTATGTTCAAATTGAAGAAGAGGCAGTAGCCCTTGGGGGTGTGAAAGAATGAGAGGCCATGTCTCTTTTGTTTGCAAATTGAACAAAGAAAATGTGTGTGCAAAAAAAACAAGAAGGCTGAAGCCTAGTGTGTGCACTAAAAGTGTATACACATTAGAAGAAGAAGAAGAAGTTCCACACTAAAGTAAAACACACTTCTAAGTGTGTGAACAATTTGAATATAGTGTGTGACGATTGTGGAGAAGGTGTGTGATTAAAATTGACTACACCCTTAGTGGGTTTATTGCACCAAGAGAAGGGGAGTGTATGCTTGCATGCATGCACGTGCACACATGAACAAGTCTGAATCTGCTTGTGTGCATTTGAGGAGTCCAAGACCAGGAGATCTTGAAGATATTGTGATTCCATGCATTCAGTGCATGAAGTTGATGTGAAGTGAGACTGAGCCAGACTGAAGTGAATGATATTGTTTGTCTGAGTTTTCAGTAATTGAGAAGACCCTGATCAACAGAAGTGATCAGAAGTTGTGAGCAAGATCAACAGACCTTATCAGAGGCTGCTGAAGATTCGTGAAGAGAGAAGCCAGGTCATCCTGAGAAGAAGGAGATAAATCCTGAGCAATACGAGAAGACCTGTTCATCACAAGTGAGAAGAGGTACAGAGCAAGTCCAGCAGTCTTTATCCTAGACCGCTGAAGATACTTGAAGAAGCTTAAAGAGAAGAAGATCTACTCGTGTGACTCGAGGATCTAGTAGAAGCCCCCTGTGAGACTCAGGGTGGAAGAAGTCTTCAGTGGGATTCTGGAGCAGGCCAGTGGGACTCTGGTAACACTGTGGGACGCAGTATAAAGACCCTCCTGTGGGACTCAGGAGAGATACAGTGGGATGCTGTATCGACCATTTTAATACTAACAGATTATAATGGGAGAAACCATGTTGGGGCGTATAACCAACATGGCAAGGACGTAGGCCTTTGGTGTCGAACCTTGTAAATCCTTGTGTCCAGTACCTTTATATTTACAGCATTATTCGAGGAAAGGTTGAGAGACACAAGAAGAGTGGATCGAGGCTTTAACCAGCCATAGAGGTTTAATTGATAAGAATCAATTAGTAAAAAGTTTTAATGGATCACTGATTCACCCCCTCCTCCTCTCAGTGATTCACACTGATCTGGGCACTTCAAATGGTATCAGAGCGAGGTTACCTCTAAAAGATCCAAGAGAGTCTATATGGAGTGCAGATTTGAGGAAATGAAATAACAGCCTCAATTGGAGATATCTGCCAAGACTCTGAAAAATATAATGAAGAAACAGGCAAAGAAGATAAAGAAGAAGGTTGTTGCAATCAGAGAAACTCCTTCTATGTAAAGAAATGTGAAAGTCACATCAGATGACAATTCCTTTTATCATTCTTCTGATGAATCCTGATCTAGCTGTGATGAAGATGGAAGGAACAATGATCTTCTAAATGCAATCAAATATCTTCAGAAGACAGTCCCCAAGGAAGTGGCAATGTGTATAGCTACAGGCCTCCTTGATCTTCAAGAAGAAAAATTACAGCTAGAAGATGAAGCCAATTCTCTGGAAGTCCAATTGGCAAAAAGGGTTGGCATAACCAACACTCTCAGAAAGCTGGTGAAGGCTAAAGATGAAACTGTTTCCCTTTGCAATGAAAGATATGAAGACACTACTGAATAATTGCAAAGAAGCCTTTCTGAGAAAGAATTCTTTAAGACAGTGGTCAAATATGTTTTCCATGCACTGGAAAAGAGGCACAAAGTTTCAATGAATGTCAGAGATGTTCAACTTGAAGACAAAGTAAACAGGGTAAAGGAGCTTGACAATTCATTACAAGAAATGAAGATGGTGCATGAAGACCAGTTAGATCATCTGAAAGAAAATTGGGAAGGAAGGCTAAGAACTGTTGAGGATGAGAAGAACTCCCTTAACATGAAATGCTTAGAACTAGAGGTGATATTGAAAAATCTGCAATCACCCAAAGCTAAATCCTCCCAGTCAGCTGAAAGTAGAAATGTTGCTACACAAGTGTGCATTGATAAGGATGATTCCAAAAGAAGTACATCCTCTAATAAAAGGGCAACATCTTCTAAAAGGAAGGTACCATCCATCCCATCTTGTACTAATGCTTCTAATTGTGTTTCCACAAAAAGTGCAGGATGGAAGAATAATTCCAAACAAGTATGGATGAAGACAATGAAGAAAGAATTCTCTCCTGAAACAACACAGCCGCTCTAGAAAAGTACCCAAAAATCAGAAGGACAGAAGAAGTCAAGATTTGTGGGTCAATGTTGGTGCTGTAATAAGTATGGGCACTGTGCAAAGGATTGTTGGTACAATCCACTAAATGTCTAAGCACAAAGGAAGCCCATGCCAAGGGGGAGAAAGCCAGAAGGAAATAAGAAACATCCACAGGTCCAGAGACATCTGTTTACTGCTAACAGATTTGGATTTCTTGACAACATCTGGGATAGTTGCAAAAGTGGTCAAAAGAATGATACATGTCAATCTCCAACTGTATCCAAAGCTGGAAAGAAGAAAAGATCACAGAACCTGGCTCAGAAAGAATCCTTGGGAAGCAAGCATAAGAAATTGGAAGATGCTCCCAAGAAGATTATGAAAAAGGAAGAGAAGTCCTTGGAATTCAAATCCAAGAAGGGTGATGCATCAAGAAGAACCACCAAGAAGACATGCTTCTACTGTGGAAAGAAAGGTCATACCATGGATCTTTGCAAACAAGCCATGGAAATCAATAGAAGCCAACTGAACTCAAACAGACAATCAATCCAAAAGAAGCAGAAGGGATTGGTTGAAAACAAGTTGCCTAAGAAAGGTAGCTTGAAAGCATCAAAGGAACCATGTGGAATATCCAGAACTGAGGCCACACTTCCAAGTGACTTACTAGTCATATGGCCAAATCAGTTGCAACTTGCCAAAGATCTGCAAAGAGCTGAAGATGAAGTTCTGGCAATTGCTAAGGCAAAAGGGAAGAAGAATATTTCACATGAAGATGTATTGAGATCCACACCAGCACCAACATCATTGAAGATCAAATGTGCAAGTGTGAAGAATGGTGAAAATGGGACATCTCGGTTGAGAGAATCTTCTCAACCTTATTGTTCACATTGATGAACCAAGGAGGTTCCATCTTATTCCCTTATACTTCTGGTATATACATGTGCTAACATTGCAGGGAATTGAAGATGATGATCATTCTCATCTGGAGAGTGGTTTGGACAGAATGGAGTGCACCCCTTGAGGGGGAGCCAATCTGGAGAAGATGATATTTTGGGATTTAATATCATCTTGAGAAAAGTGAAGGTATTCCAATCATACTTTCATCCCTTGTTTCTTAATTGTATTCATCATTACAATTGAGGGGGAGTATTTATTGAAGACAAATGGTTTAAAGGGGGAGCTTTATCTTTGCACTGAACTTTCTAATGAGTCTTGTGAAGTATGTGCAGGATTTAGAAATTTATTGTTATATCTGAAAAATTTCAACCCCTTTGAGCATGATCTCACATGTACAGTGAATGTTGGACAGCATTGAGTACCTTGGTTACATCACTCTTGTTTTCTACACCGGGTTAGCCCAAGTAGACTTAGAGTTGATTTACTAAAGGTTCTTTGCTAAAGAGAACATGTGACATCATCCCTCTCTTAGTAGTTGGGAAGAAAATGCTTTTCAAAGGGAGGAAGTGATTTTTAGAAGAGAACCACACCACACCTTTGCATTTGATTTCCAATAAGGGGGAGAAATATTGGCACACATATTGACCCATTCATATGTGCTCTAGTGTATTGCCAACAAATACAAAGGGGGAGATTGAAGTGCACTATGTTGCATTTGTTTTCAATGAGGTATGTTGTTGTGAAGGAATGAATGGATGGATGTCAAGGAGTTTCAAGATGTGAATGACAAAGGATGTGATGGTGTTGGTGATGAAGGAGAATGGCCATGGTACTAAGATGCATGTCACTTAGGAGATTCACTAAGTGACATAGGATGTTGTGGTTGAAACATTCTCTATGAATATCAGATGATTGTAGAACTGATCTTAATGTTTCAATACTTGTATCAAGATGATACTAAGTTACAACACTTCAAGAATGAATGATGATGGAGCATCATCACATCTGACGATTGTTGAGCTGATCTTTAAGTTCATAGAACTTGTATCCTGATGATACAATGTCACAACAATGTTTGAAGACCATGCATTGTCATAACAATGCCTGAGGAGATGAAGATGATCCATCCACAATCACTGAGTGGATGATGTGCATTAATGAAGACCATGCACTATCTCTTAGTGCATGATGAATTGAAGATGATCCAACTAGATCTCTGATTGGATCATTGAAGAATTTTGATGAATTATTTGATTCAGGAGCTTCGGTTGATGAAGAACCTTCTACAAATGTCTCATAAGTCTAGAATACATGATTGAAAGGGGTTGAGGATGTTTGTGGAAGAAGAATGAAGAAGAAATGGAAAGAATGGCATTTGATATGGCTTGAACTTATGGGGAACTTTGTTTTTAACAAAGTCTTATTTCCATACTTTGCAAAAAAATATGGCCAGCCAAGGCACCTTGAGGGTTCAAACCCCAAGGCATGGGCGCTAGGGCACCATGCCCACGGGGGAACACCGTGGGGAAAGCCAGGGCGGCAGGGCGCACCCAAGACACCGCATGGGCACCTGGGGCACGCCCGAAGGAGTGCGGCAGGGGCGCATGAAGCGTGCCCGGAGTGCATGGGCATGGTGGACACTAGGAGCGCGCCCGCAGGAGGCGTGAGTGGGCGCAAGAGCGCGCCCGCAGGGAGAACTCGGCGCAGGACGGCACCGAGAGGGGAGAAGTTCAACTGAGCGTATCCCGGCAGTGGATGTTTGATAAACCGCGGAAAAACCGGCCGCGGATTCGATGTGGGATGCGGAATTTTTCCGCGGAGCGAATCCCAGCCGCATGATTGATCGCGCGTGCGATCGGAGCCGCTCATCTAATCGCGCCATTCGCGATCTAATCCAGGTCGTCCGAGATTATCTGATCGCCTGATCCGACGGCTCCCCGTCCATCCTCAACCTCAAGCCAGGCCGCTGCCACCTGCGAGCTCCGTTCGAACCAGAGGCCTCCCCGACGACAAAATTTGAGCTCCCGGCCACCATTACCGAAGCCGAAGGCTCCATTGAGCTCATCTAGACCTACTGAACAGATCCATGTCTAAAAATATGCTTGCATGCGACAAATGATAATTTCGAAGTTCGGCCGAGGCAAGCAACGCTGCCGAGGCCATGAAGGGTTTATGCCTTTGCATGGATTGTCTTAAAATAAGTCCATGCATACGTTTCCATGCACATGCACGAAGAGGTAAATAAAGAGAAGGAGTTCGCGTGTGAAATAGAGGAAAAACAAGATTTTACAGAATCTTGAAGAACCGAAAATCTCGGGAGTTTGAAGTTATATCACGCGGATTGAACCGCCATTACTTTCCCTATAAAAAGAGAGCCCGAGCCCTCTTAGATGCTTGCTGATGCGCTGAATTTTTGAAGACCCGTGAGTGCACTCTCTGCCTCGCGAAGATCTCCCCTGCGCGCACCACTTGCGCGGAAGCAGCCCGAAGCCAAACCTTGACTTCGTGAGTCCCTTGCGCGCTACTTCTTTGCTTGACAAGAAGAAGGATCCTTTTGCGCACCTCTTGCGCGAAAGAAGAATTGAGAGGTCCCCTGCGCGCCTCCCTTGCGTGACAGGAAGAACCCGAGGCCGCATTCTTGCGCGCCCCGCGGTTGGAGGAGTCTTGCGTGGCAGTAGGCCCTTGCGCGCTTCTTGTGCTCTTTCACCTTGACCGGTTGTCCTTGCACCCTTGACACCTTGCGCAACAGTGGAGTAGAGAAGTGGCCGTGGCTCAAACACACCTTGCGCGCCTTCTCTTTGAAGGAGGAGTTCGGGTTGTGTGTTCAAGACAAGAGGAAGAACCCGAGACCTTGGCTTGGGTATGTGCAAGTGGGTGAAGTGAAGAGCACACCATTGTGTGTGTGTGTGCAACAAGGAAGACACCCATTGGCACTTGTATGTGAAAATTGAAGAAGAGGCAGTAGCCCATGGGGTGTGCAAGAAGGAGAGGACAAGTATCTTGTGTTTGCAAATTGAACAAGGAAAATGTGTGTGCAAACAAAACAAGAAGGCCGAAGCCTAGTGTGTGCACTAAAAGTTTATACACATTAGAAGAAGAAGAAGAAGTTCCACACTAAAGTAAAACACACTTCTAAGTGTGTGAACAATTTGAATATAGTGTGTGACGATTGTGGAGAAGGTGTGTGATTAAAATTGACTACACCCTTAGTGGGTTTATTGCACCAAGAGAAGGGGAGTGCATGCTTTCATGAATGCACGTGCACACATGAACAAGTCTGAATCTTCTTGTGTGCATTTGAGGAGTCCAAGACCAAGAGATCTTGAAGATATTGTGATGCCATGCATTTAGTGCATGAAGTTGATGTGAAGTGAGACTGAGCCAGACTGAAGTGAATGATATTGTTTTTCTGAGTTTTCAGTAATTGAGAAGACCCTGATCAACAGAAGTGATCAGAAGTTGTGAGCAAGATCAACAGACCTTATCAGAGGCTGTTGAAGATTCTTGAAGAGAGAGGCCAGGTCATCCTGAGAAGAAGGAGATAAATCCTGAGCAAGACGAGAAGACATGTTCATCACAAGTGAGCAGAGGTACAGAGCAAGGCCAGCAGTCTTTATCCCAGACTGCTGAAGATACTTGAAGAAGCTTAAAGAGAAGAAGAGCTACTTGTGTGACTCGAGGAGCCAGGAGAAGCCCCCTGTGAGACTCAGGGTGGAAGAATTCTTCAGTGGGATTCTGGAGCAGGCCAGTGGGACTCTGGTAACACTGTGGGACGCAGTATAAAGACCCTCCTGTGGGACTCAGGAGAGATACAGTGGGATGCTGTATCGACCATTGTAATACTAACAGATTATAATGGGAGAAACCATGTTGGGCGTATAACCAACATGGCAAGGATGTAGGCCTTTGGTGCCGAACCTTGTAAATCCTTGTGTCCAGTACCTTTATATTTACAGCATTATTCGAGGAAAGGTTGAGAGACACAAGAAGAGTGGATCGAGGCTTTAACCAACCATAGAGGTTTAATTGATAAGAATCAATTAGTAAAAAGTTTTAAGGGATCACTGATTCACCCCCTCCCCATCTCAGTGATTCACACTGATCTGGGCACTTCAGAATCAAACATGGATTTTTAACCATAGTCCTTGAACTCGGCATGCCACTATGAAATCCCCTTTTTCAAAAAATGTGTAAATCATGGTTTTCTTTGTCAACAATCACAACACAGATGTCCACTTTGTCAACAAACACAATCACCTCAAAATTCTTCAATGATACCTTGAGGGATTTTTTTCCAACATAGATAATATCATAATGTACAATCCAAAAAATACAAAAATTCTCAACATTAATTGAATATTTTCACAAATCTAACCTCATAATCATAAAAATGGTTTCTTTGCAGACATATTTACTCATAAATCCTTCATAATGGCTTGTAAAGAAAATATGAATTATGATAAGCATATCACCCAGGAGTGTCATAGCCAAGAGTGCTGCAAGGCCCGTTATGATGTACCAGGATACCCTGGGTCAAGTTCAAAACTCTTTATCAGAGTTTTCACTCCACGATACATCTGTTCTAGAGCCGGCTCTACCTGTTCCTATCCAAACAGGGATAACTTTCTTGGAAAACTCATAAAATCTCTACATTACCAAAATTCCAGGATGTTCTTATATACTAATCCTCAAAGTCTATATTAGAGTAATGTTCTCTAATTAGAGTCTTTCTAAATATAGTTTCCAAGGTTATTGTTAAGCTTCCTCTGATACCAAGTGTAACACCCCGACCTGGGAAGCTCAGAGTTGAGGAATTATTTTAATACATTTGCAAGATTTCAAGGAATCAATTCTTGAAGGACCGATCATTTTAGCAGTCATGTAAAATAGATTACATACATGAATGTTACATTACACTTTATAACATAAAATATAGCATAAATAATCCATTGATAATTCAATTATTCCTTTAACTTAATCCTGATAATAATAAGATTGAGGAATTAACCCTTACCTTGAACTTCCCTTTGGTCCAATGTACGTTTAACCTCTTGTATAATTACCATAGTATGTTATTAAATTATACCAGACCATATTAATATTTATGATATCATACATGATTCATTTATGAATTTATAATACTAATTTAATAATTATTTCCATGTTAAATCAACATTTTGGGTAATAATCGCTTTCCTTATCGTACGTGTTTTAACTTGTTATTCTTGATCGTATCACTTAGATATTGATTTAAATACTTCCAGAATATAAAATATGATTTATATATCATATAAATTTAGAATATAAATATGTATAATTGATAGATATATGAAATGGAAAGAACTGTTTATTGAGACTGTAGGTCGCACGTACGCATAAAAGCTATAGTGAAAGTGGAAATGAATCTCATCGCGTTGTGGAGACAGTAATTCGTACATACACACGAGTGACGATAACATTTCCTTTATAATTAACAGGTGTAGAATTGGATGGTATATTAATTGTATAGAAACATTAGAATTTTATTTTCATTATTTATATACATATTACTCATCATTATATTAATCCAATTAATAGTGTTGAATAACAAATTACACCATAGTGTGGAGACAGTAAGCCGTACGTACGCACGCATAGTGACATTATCATTAACAGGATGGATAGAATAATTAATATGGTTGTAATGTATTTATAATAACATCACAGTATGTAGAATGTACTGGATTTATTATATGGTTATGTAAATATCATAGAAATAGAAAGTGGAAGAAGAATAGAACTTTGAAAGAGGTGATAAAATAATTACATCTTCTACGGGTGTTTCCTATTGATTTGAACAAAATAACTCCTTAGGATGGATTTCTTATCAAGGGAAGGACTCTAGGTTTAAGTGGGGGAAGTTGGGAGGAGATTTGGGCTGGGTTTTTCTGAGATAAAAGGCTTTGGAGGTGTGAATTTAAGAGAAGGGGAAGTACCCTTTTATAAGAGAGGGGAGGGGCAATTTAGGAAAAGCTTGAAATATTATTTTATTATAAAATTATTTTCAGTTTATAATAGATCCAAATTTATGTATTTTGAGTATAAGGTGGGTATGGGTCACAATAATTTCAACAAATAGGTTTTATACAAGTGTAGGTCACTATATTAACCTTATCTTTTAGATTTAACCCTTAGCTAAATAGTTTAACTTTTACCATGTCCTCTTGTATTTTTATATTACATGGTTAATAATCATACTATAAAATGCCAATAAAACCTAAAGTTGATCATTAATTGAATATCTAACCTTATATAAGTCATTTTTCTGAACTATATATTTTTTGGGATATTATATCATTTTATAATATAGTATTTGTTTTAGAAACTCATTTATGTCAATTTTGACACTATTTAGTATTTTGTTTTTGTGAAAGTCATAAAATCTTTATTACTTATAAATAAATACTTTTAATCAACCCTATTATGTCATATTAACATAGGTAATTCGTTTATGGCATCAAAAGATTCAATTTACATTTATTTTTATATTTATAATATCAATTATTTTAATCATTCATTAATAAGTTAATTACTACATCATTATTGTGTCATATATAAATTTAATTATTAAAAGTCTAAAAATTATAAATAAAATACCATGATGTATGAAATCATTTTATATTTATAATGAATATTTATAGTCTAAATTATCTTATGTTTAACTTTATATTAAAAACAGTTTAGTTAATAAAATTTGAATTTAGTGCTTTTAACACTTCTTTAAATAAAATATAACAAATGTCTTAATCTAACCCAAATGGATCAAAAAGGATCTTAATTTTGTCCTAAGTTTAATTTTGGTCAAAATACACTTATCCAATAGAATTAGGACATGTGTTATGGTAGTTATAATATCATTTTTACCATTAATTACCCTATTTACTTTTAATCGTGGTAAATAAAATTCAAAAGTTACTATTCACCAAAAATTATTTTCATCTTATTGAACCACGTTTTACTTACTGATTTCAACTGTTTCTATTGTATTTTTTAAATTCAATTCGTAAAAGTGGTAAAATTATGTTTTATGCAAATTTGAAAATGTGCCTAGAAGGTGGGTAAAATACGTTAAAAAGTTCAATAAATTTTAAATATCTAATCTTATTATAAAATGACTCCAATGAATTAAATTGGAATAATATAGGTGTTATGTATCTATTTTGACTTTAAAATAAATTTAAATAAAAAATAATTATTATATCAATAAATTTGGTTTTAAACAAGAACATACTGTTTTCACTATTCATCAAAAATTGAAGGTTTTCAAAAAAATACCAAAAAATCACCCTAAGATAATTTTGACAATATGAATTCAAAAATAACGTCTCATTTACCAAATTCATAACAAAGAATTTTCATTAATTAATTTAAAATTAATTCCCGTTCTCAAAACCAAAAAGCGGGTTTTTTAAAAAGTTAAAACTATCAAAAGATTATCATGTGTTTATGTCCAATTTAAATGTGAAATTACTTATAATGACCTAAATTATATTAAATGATAAAAATATAATATAATTATACTTTATAACCCCTCAAATGAATAATTTAACACCATAATTAAATTTTAGTATTTTTCACTATTTATCAAAATATGAAAGTTATCAGAAAAATACCAAAAATTTATCCAAACTAAGATTTTATGTCCTGATTCTAAAGAAGAATTTTATTTTATTCAAATAAAATATATAAAAGTGTCAAATATTGGATTTATAATGGGTTCACCATTAAAAGGCTGTAAAATTTCATTTTCTGAAAAATACTTCTTTTATCTGAAAAATTAAATTTGTCCTTATATTATGTCTAAGAAACACAAAAGTTTAATGCTAAAATTATATAGGATATATATAAAATTAAAAATGTGGTTAATAGTATTTATAAACGCTTTTTTAATGGCAAGTTTGGTATGTTTTGGTGCGCTCAAACATGGTATTGCGTGTAGTGTAAGCTATTTAATTACTTTAAAGAGATAACATACTATGAAATCCTGGGGTGATACATTCTCCCCTCCTTCAATAAATTTCTTTCTCGTAATTTGAGACTGTTCTTCGAAAATAAAAAGTTAAAAATAGAAAATACCTTTGGGGAAAACCCACATCGGAAATAGGGTTAATAAAATTTAGTCTTAATAAGAGGGAAAGGGAAATGAAAAAGTCACCACCAAATTATGATCTCGAATATGAGAACATTGGTGGAAATTAAAGACACAAAATTGGGGGAAAACATATATTTTTAAAGGGAGTGATGGAGTTCATCAATCACAAATAAGTGAACAATAAATGGAATATTTTGGGCCTCAAAGCCACAAATCTATGATGATTTAAATTCCATCGGTTCAACAAAACATAAGGTATTAGGATTACACATTTTTGGTTTTGAGATCCATTCCCTAGAGTTTAAGAATTATTTTCTTCATAGAATAAAAGGAAAAAAATTACTTGATAAGTAGAGTTCCATATTTCAATTAACTTCTATCACAAATTCATCTTTCACTCTATGAGATCATATAATTCCAAAATATTCTATTTATCCTAATTGTATAGGGTTTCAGAAATAATGAATTTATAATTCATATAATATATCATTTAAAAAACTAAATTATACAAACCAGGACATCACGTAGTCCAATGGTAGGTGATGTACCCTTGTCGCCCTTTGGTTGTGGGTTCAAGTCTCGCGACATTGCTCGACATGACGGGTGTAACGCCCCGACCCCAGTTACCCAGAGTCGGTGCATTAATACATAACATTGGCATGATCACAAGAAAGATCAAATCTCGAAAGACCGATTGGTTTAGTAGCCTTGGAAACACTAGATATATTCATAAGTTTTACATTACATCATAAAATGAAAAACTACTACAACAACATAATGTTTCCACAGTCCACACTATAATCCCCTCATAATATCCCTGAAGGTCATTCATAACTTACATCTTCACATCCTGGGAAAAAATAAAACATAGATAAGGGGTGAGCTCAAATGCCCAGTAAGGATAACAATATAGCGGAAACTTTCATAAATAAGAATAAACATTTTAAGGCAATGTATAACTAAAACAAAAGCCTTTTAAACATGAACATTTAATATAGTATGGCATAAATAAAATGAAGTAACGCCATTTACTTATTCACATGGATATTCTACTAATCGAATAATCACATGCAAAAATCAATAACCACTTTCATAATGATGGAATGCATAATGCCAGACTATCGTAACCACATAGCCAAGGCCTCGTGCCAAGACTACAAATAAGATTTTGTCAAGGCCTTGTGCCAAGACACTAGTTTGTCTCATGAGACCTACCGATGCATCGAGGAGCTATAGCGGGCTCCACCCGTCACATATTAAGTCCAATGCATTCCCATATGAAAAGGTTTAAACATAACATAAACATTCGTATTAAAACTAGCATAAGAAATGTCAATAATTTCACCATAAACTATGAATGGTATAAAAATAGCACATCCACAGTAAAACATACCACAAAACCTTCAATACAATATAGAAGTTTTGTATCACAATAAATCAACTTCAAATAAGCGTAAAATCCATCAAAGGATGTTGACATAGATGAAATCAAAATTATTTTTAAAGAAATATCTCTTTTTATTAATAAAACATTTTCTTTGAAAATATTCTCATAATCTTGTAAGGGAAGCTTTGAAGATTTTATAACGGCGAAAAATAACCGCACCCGCCGTATAAGTTAAAAAAACATTCTTACCTTAATTCTGTCGAAAAGGTTAAAAAGGTACTTGTTTTGAAAAAGACGGAAAAATTCCTTTATAAACCACGTATAAAAGTCAAAAAGGGTATAAATGACTTTAACTCATACTCTAGTAAATAGTAAAAATGTTTTGAAATACATTTTTAAGAAACATGGAGGTGGATGATAAGGAGATCCCAGTAGATTATTACATATAAACAACCTCGGATAATGAAGAGATTGTGAAATAACCCTTACCTTGTACTTTTCCTTGGTTGGGGTAGGTTAACCTCCTGTATAATGGTGAAATAATTGTTATTAAATTATACAATAATCATATATATTAATATGATATCATATATGATCTTTTAACATTGATTTGTTAATAATATCTTAGAATTATCGTCGTTTCGGGTGTTAAATTACTCATTTTCTTTTATATGTTTTGTAACATAAGCCATTTTTGTTGTATCTTATTCATATCCATAATGATATCAAGTCATTAAACATCATTTTTAAATCATCAAATGATAATTATACTTGAATGGATGCGATGGAGAATGAATCTCATCGCGTTCGTGGAGACGGTAGTCCGTACGTACGCACGAGCGACGATATCATTAAAATAATATATAAATGGATGGTATATCATATATACAGAATCATTAACATGTTATATTTATTATTTACATGAGTTACACATCATTATTATAACCATCCAAATAATAATATATTGAATAACAATTACACCACGACGTGGAGACGGTAAGCCGTACGTACGCACGTATGGTGACATGTTATTCAAAGGGTGGATAGAATACTGAATATAGTTGTACCATATTTATAATAACATCACAGTATATATATGATACTGGATTTATTATTTTAGAATGGTAACAACAAAGGAAGAAGAAGTGGAAGAAGAAATGAACTTAGAAAAGGGTGGTGAAATCATTACCTCTTCTTCGGGTTCTTCCTTTTGATTTGATCAAAAGGGATCCTTAGGTTGGATTTCTGATCAAACTAAGGCCCCTAGGTTGTAGTGAGGGAAGTTGGGAGAGTATTTGGGCAGATTTTGGCCGAACCAAAAGGCTTTTAAGGTGTGAAGAAATGAGAAGGAGGAGTTTCCTTTTATAAGAGGAGTGAGGGGCACCTTTGGAAAAGCTAGAAATATTAATTTATAATAAATTCATATTTGGTTTCTAATGGCTCCAAAGATGATTATTCAAAGGTTAAGGTGGGGATGGGTCGAAAACAACTCAACCAATAGAATTTAGACAGGTTTGGGTAGTTATATTAACCTTATCTTTAAGTATTACCTCTAAGTTAATTAGTTTCACTTTTACAATGTCTCTTTGTATTTTTATATTATATGGTTAATAAACTTACCATATACATACAAGCGACCCCCAAGTGGTCCATTAATGATGAACCTATTATGATATAAGTCTCTCGGCCAAACCTTAGATTTTTAGGAATTTAATATCAATTAATAATATAATATTTGTTTTAAGAACTCTTTTATGTCAATTTTGACACTATTCAATAGTTGATTTTTGTGAAACTCGTAATAGATTGATTACTTCGAAAAAAGTCAATTAAATCAATCCTAATATATCATATTATCCTAGAAAATTAGTTTAATTCATTAAAAGTTTCATATTATATTTATTTGGGTATTTATAATATCAATTATTTTAATTTTTCACTATTATAGTAATTACTGCATCATCATTGTGTCATAAATAAAATAAATTATTTAATGTCTAAAAATTATAAATAAAATATCATTATGTAAGAAATCTTTTTATATTTCTAATGAATATTTATAATCTAAAATCCAACATATATAACCCTATGTAACAATTGTTTTGCTAAAAGATATATGCTTGTGTCATTTTTGTATTCATTTTAACTTAATTAAAATAAAGTGTCATTATCACTTACAAGTGGATCCATGGGGTCCCAAAATTGACACAAAGATGCCCATGGTCGACCATGTATCAACCAATATGGTTAAGACACGTTTTAGGGTAAGTTAGTATTATTATAATATTATTTTTAACCCTTATTTACCGGATTTACCCTTAACCATGGTAAATAAAATATTTACCGCAGTAATTATTCAAAATGTCTAAAAATAAAATTTACCTATTTACACAATTTGAACATCCTGATTCCAAATATGGAATCCATTTTCCTAAATTCAAAACACAGAAGTGGCAGAAATTAATTTAAAATTAATTCCCGTTGTCAAAACAAAAAGCGTGTTTTTAAGAGATAATAACTATCAAAAGATTGACACTTGTTTATGTTCGGTTTAATTGTAAAATTATGTCCAATGAACAACATTATATTAAATGGTAAAAATATATTCTAAATATACTTTAAAACTACTAAAATTAATAATTTATCACTATTAATTATTTTGATTAAAAAAGTTGTTTTTAATTAAAATTTAGTAATTTTCACTATTCATCAAAATATGAAAGTTATCCGAAAAGTACCAAAATTTCACCTTAGGCTAAATTAGATATTCCGAAATCAAAAATGATATCTATTTTACAAAATTCCAAACATATAAGTTGCATTAATTAATTTTATAATTAATTCCCGATGTCACAACAAATAGCGTGTTTTTAAGAAACAATTTATATCAAAAGATTGGCAATTGTTTATGTCTAATTTCAATGTTAAATTAATTCTAATGACCACCATTGGATAAAATGATAAAAATATATTTTAATTATACTTTAAAACCACTAAATAGTATAATTTATCACAATAAATTATTTTGATTAAAAAAGTTGTTTTAAGTATTTTTCACTATTCATAAAAAAATTGGAAGTTCTCAGAAAGTTACAAAAAATTCAACTTAGGATAATTTCGATATTACGAATTCAAAAATGAAGTCCATAAAATTTCTATAATTTTAAAAAGTGGTTATTACTATTCATAACGGCTACTTTGATTAGTCGCGGTGTTTTAGAACTCGAAGTTGCGTACAACACACCCTATTGTATTATTCAAAGGAAAGCGTACCGTGGAAGCTTGGGATGTTTCATTTTAAATTTTTGATGTCCCCATTTAGTCAAAAAGTTTAAAATATTGTATTTAAAAAGGGTTCACTATTAAAAGTTGATAAAAGTGCAATACTGAAAATGAATTTGTTCTTGCATTATATCTAAGAAACTCATAATATGGATTCTAAAATTATAAGGATTATATAAAGTTTAAAATTTAGATAATACTATTCATAACATCTTTTGAATGGCTTTTTTTTGTAAGTCATGGTGTGATTGAACTCGGTGTTGCGTGTAGTGCAAGTTAGTGAATTATTTTGAAGAAATAACACACTATGAAATCTTGGGGTGTTACATTCTCCCCTCCTTCAATAAATTGTGTCCTCGCAATTTGAAATTGTTCTTCGAAAATAAAAGGTTGAAAATAGAAAATATATTTGTGGGAAAACCCACATCGGAAATTGGGTTACTAAAATTTAGTCTTAATATGAGGAAAAGAGAAATCAAAGGGTCACCACCAAATTATGATCTCAATTAGGAGAACATTGGTGGCAATTAGAGACATATAATTGGAGGAAAAACGTAAATATTTATAGGTAGTGATTGAGGTCATCAATCACAAACAAGTGTAAAATTGAGGTTCTTAAATTCATCAATCTATGATGATTTGAAATACCATCCGTTCAACAAAAAATAGGGTATTATGATAACACATTTTTGATGTTTCAAAATATCTTAGTTGAAATCCCACATTGAAAAATGAATTAATGAGGCCTCTATTTAAAATAAAGAGTCGAAAGTATGAAGATTACCGAAAATAATACATACTAGGGTTCCATGTAGGAAAATATGGATATGGAAGAAAAATCTAACCATCAATTATCTGATGGAGAGTGGTAGAGAACATGGCTATGAAAAGGCCAACAATCCCAAAGCCATAAATTAGTGATGATTTAAGGTACCATCTAGGAAAACATTTTTGTTCTAATTTGCTTTTCTTAATATTGAGGAATTTTTTATGAGATTGGCTAAGATCATATGGAGATATACTTACTTTATAATTAGAGTTTTATCCATTAATAAATTTCTACCACATACTCATCTTTCACTCTAAAAGATAATAGAATGTAAAAAAAATTCTATTTACACTATTCGTATAGGGTTCCAAAATAAACGAATTTATAATTCATCTAAAAGATCTTTTAATAAAAACTACATTATTTAATACAGGACATCTCGTGGGCCAGTGGTAGGTGATACACCCTTGTCGCCCTTCGGTTGCGGGTTCAAGTCTCGCAGCCTTGCCGGACACGACGGGTTGCCGCCCGACCTCCGGGTTGTCCTTTTATGGCAATCCAAAATAATCCAAACTAGAACTATCCAAAATACTTTTGTCCAAACTCACAGTCCAAAATTTATAAGGAAGGTAAACATAATATAGATCCTTTTTACCCAGTAATAGCATATGAAGACCTTCATCATGTATTACCATATTCCTTATTGATTACATTCATGCTCCCTTATTCCATATAGAATGCTGGATATACTTCATTAATCCAAAAATGTTTTAAACCCCAACAATGATGGAATATACAAATCATTAATCAGTTCCAAGGTAGTCAAGAATATCTAATATAATTTTTCCAAAATAATCATGTATTATTCGAAAATCACTACCTCGGTATCAAAACTATATTATGGTTTATCTTTCTCTCAACCATATATTTTCCAAACATTTAACCTGCTACTGAGTCACTTTTCTTTGTTCCACACCATCTCAAGTCCTTAATGAAATAGTACTGCAGTACAATCCTTATATACTCCATAATTATTATAACAAGTACATTGTTGATACAACACTCAATTGATATAATCAACATAATAACTCTAATCAGTCCTCTTCATCTGTGGTAGTATCATAACTTGATTATTATCCAATAGCATCATTTGCGGCATAGTCTGATGACTGGGACATAGGTTCGCGTAGTGTCCAAACTCCTTGCAAATGAAGCATTGTACATTTGAAACCATTTTCTTACCCTTGCAGTCATGTACTTTGTGCCCTTTTCCTCCACACTTATAACAAACTCCCATTCCTTTCAGGCAAGTTCCAGGGTGTTTCTTTCCACAGTTACCACATATGGGAAAATTCTTCTTTTCCCTCTTCCCTTTATCCATCTTTCTCTCTTCTATCCTTTTCTTCTCTTCCTTCCCTTCAAAGCCATAGGACTCAGTAAACTCTTTACTTATATTATCAACACATGATATTATTTCTTCATATGATGATAATACATGGGAGACTATTTCTCTTATAAATTCTAGCTTAAGACCATGAAAGATATGATCCTTCCTTCTCTTTGGATCATGTGCATTTCTGGAGTTCTCATTCCTTCTACTGGACGCCATTTCTAAACAATGGAATACACTAGATTAGTTTATGAATCAAAATACATAATCCCATACTTATAAAACACTTAACATAAATTGAACTATTTAGGGATATAATCCATAATCATAAAAATGTTTTCTTTGAGGAAGTATATACTCATAAACCCTTCATAATGATTTGTAAAGAAAATGAGAGTTATCCTAAGCATATCCCCCGGGAGTGTCGTAACCAAGAGTGCAGCAAGGCCCATTGTCGTGCACCAGTTCCCGTTCGAGTCTAGCTCAAATCGGTGTTTTCGGGTTTTACCCCTAGGTACATCTGTGCCAGAGCCGACTCTACCTGCTCGTATCCAGACAGGGATGTATTGCTCGGAAAACTCACAAAATCTCTACAATACCAAAATTCTAGGAAGTTCTTCTATACTAATCCTCAAAGTTCATCTTAGGTCTACATGCTCTAATCAGAGTTTATCTAAATCTAGCTTCCAAGGTTTGTACTAAACTTCCTCTGATACCAACTGTAACGCCCCGACCCCAGTTACCCAGAGTCGGTGCATTAATACATAACATTGGCAGGATCACAAGAAAGATCAAATCTCGAAAGACCGATTGGTTTAGTAGCCTTGGAAACACTAGATATATTCATAAGTTTTACATTACATCATAAAATGAAAAACTACTACAACAACATAATGTTTCCACAGTCCACACTATAATCCCCTCATAATATCCCTGAAGGTCATTCATAACTTACATCTTCACATCCTGTGAAAAAATAAAACATAGAAAAGGGGTGAGCTCAAATGCCCAGTAAGGATAACAATATAGCGGAAACTTTCATAAATAAGAATAAACATTTTAAGGCAATGTATAACTAAAACAAAAGCCTTTTAAACTTGAACATTTAATATAGTATGGCATAAATAAAATGAAGTAATGCCATTTACTTATTCACATGGATATTCTACTAATCGAATAATCACATGCAAAAATCAATAACCACTTTCATAATGATGGAATGCATAATGCCAGACTATCATAACCACATAGCCAAGGCCTCGTGCCAAGACTACAAATAAGATTTTGTCAAGGCCTTGTGCCAAGACACTAGTTTGTCTCATGAGACCTACCGATGCATCGAGGAGCTATAGCGGGCTCCACCCGTCACATATTAAGTCCAATGCATTCCCATATGAATAGGTTTAAACATAACATAAACATTCGTATTAAAACTAGCATACGAAATGTCAATAATTTCACCATAAACTATGAATGGTATAAAAATAGCACATCCACAGTAAAACATACCACAAAACCTTCAATACAATATAGAAGTTTTGTATCACAATAAATCAACTTCAAATAAGCGTAAAATCCATCAAAGGATGTTGACATAGATGAAATCAAAATTCTTTTTAAAGAAATATCTCTTTTTATTAATAAAACATTTTCTTTGAAAATATTCTCATAATCTTGTAAGGGAAGCTTTGAAGATTTTATAACGGCGGAAAATAACCGCACCCGCCGTATAAGTTAAAAAAAAACATTCTTACCTTAATTCTGTCGAAAAGGTTAAAAAGGTCCTTGTTTTGAAAACGACGGAAAAATTCCTTTATAAACCACGTATAAAAGTCAAAAAGGGTATAAATGACTTTAACTCATACTCTAGTAAATAGTAAAAATGTTTTGAAATACATTTTTAAGAAACATGGAGGTGGATGATAAGGAGATCCCAGTAGATTATTACATATAAACAACCTCGGATAATGAAGAGATTGTGAAATAACCCTTACCTTGTACTTTTCCTTGGTTGGGGTAGGTTAACCTCCTGTATAATGGTAAAATAATTGTTATTAAATTATACAAGAATCATATATATTAATATGATATCATATATGATCTTTTAACATTGATTTGTTAATAATATCTTATAATTATCGTCGTTTCGGGTGTTAAATTACTCATTTTCTTTTATATGTTTTGTTACATAAGCCATGTTTGTTGTATCTTATTCATATCCATAATGATATCAAGTCATTAAACATCATTTTTAAATCATCAAATGATAATTATACTTGAATGGATGCGATGGAGAATGAATCTCATCGCGTTCGTGGAGACGGTAGTCCGTACGTACGCACGAGCGACGATATCATTAAAATAATATATAAATGGATGGTATATCATATATACAGAATCATTAACATGTTATATTTATTATTTACATGAGTTACACATCATTATTATAACCATCCAAATAATAATATATTGAATAACAATTACACCACGACGTGGAGACGGTAAGCCGTACGTACGCACGTATGGTGACATGTTATTCAAAGGGTGGATAGAATACTGAATATAGTTGTACCATATTTATAATAACATCACAGTATATATATGATACTGGATTTATTATTTTAGAATGGTAACAACAAAGGAAGAAGAAGTGGAAGAAGAAATGAACTTAGAAAAGGGTGGTGAAATCATTACCTCTTCTTCGGGTTCTTCCTTTTGATTTGATCAAAAGGGCTCCTTAGGTTGTCTTTCTGATCAAAATAAGGCCCCTAGGTTGTAGTGAGGGAAGTTGGGAGAGTATTTGGGCAGAGTTTGGCCGAACCAAAAGGCTTTGAAGGTGTGAAGAAATGAGAAGGAGGAGTTTCCTTTTATAAGAGGTGTGAGGGGCACCTTTGGAAAACCTAGAAATATTAATTTATAATAAATTCATATTTGGTTTCTAATGGCTCCAAAGTTAGTTATTCAAAGGTTAAGGTGGGGATGGGTCGAAAACAACTCAACCAATATAATTTAGACTGGTTTGGGTAGTTATATTAACCTTATCTTTAAGTATTACCTCTAAGTTAATTAGTTTCACTTTTACAATGTCTCTTTGTATTTTTATATTATATGGTTAATAAACTTACCATATACATACAAGCGACCCCCAAGTGGTCCATTAATGATTAACCTATTATGATATAAGTCTCTTGGCCGAACCTTAGATTTTTAGGAATTTAATATCAATTAATAATATAATATTTGTTTTAAGAACTCTTTTATGTCAATTTTGACACTATTCAATAGTTGATTTTTGTGAAACTCATAACAGATTGATTACTTCGAACAAAGTCAATTAAATCAATCCTAATATATCATATTATCCTATAAAATTAGTTTAATTCATTAAAAGTTTCATATTATATTTATTTGGGTATTTATAATATCAATTATTTTAATTTTTCACTATTATAGTAATTACTGCATCATCATTGTGTCATAAATAAAATAAATTATTTAATGTCTAAAAATTATAAATAAAATATCATTATGTAAGAAATCTTTTTATATTTCTAATGAATATTTATAATCTAAAATCCAACATATATAACCCTATGTAACAATTGTTTTGCTAAAAGATATATGCTTGTGTCATTTTTGTATTCATTTTAACTTAATTAAAATAAAGTGTCATTATCACTTACAAGTGGATCCATGGGGTCCCAAAATTGACACAAAGATGCCCATGGTCGACCATGTATCAACCAATAGGGTTAAGACACGTTTTAGGGTAAGTTAGTATTATTATAATATTATTTTTTAACCCTTATTTACCGGATTTACCCTTAACCATGGTAAATAAAATATTTACCGCAATAATTATTCAAAATGTCTAAAAATAAAATTTACCTATTTACACAATTTGAACATCCTGATTCCAAATATGGAATCCATTTTCCTAAATTCAAAACATAGAAGTGGCAGAAATTAATTTAAAATTAATTCCCGCTGTCAAAACAAAAAGCGTGTTTTTAAGAGATAATAACTATCAAAAGATTGACACTTGTTTATGTTCGGTTTAATTGTAAAATTATGTCCAATGAACAACATTATATTAAATGGTAAAAATATATTGTAAATATACTTTAAAACTACTAAAATTAATAATTTATCACTATTAATTATTTTGATTAAAAAAGTTGTTTTTAATTAAAATTTAGTAATTTTCACTATTCATCAAAATATGAAAGTTATCCGAAAAGTACCAAAATTTCACCTTAGGCTAAATTAGATATTCCGAAATCAAAAATGATATCTATTTTACAAAATTCCAAACATATAAGTTGCTTTAATTAATTTTATAATTAATTCCCGATGTCACAACAAATAGCGTGTTTTTAAGAAACAATTTATATCAAAAGATTGGCAATTGTTTATGTCTAATTTCAATGTTAAATTAATTATAATGACCACCATTGGATAAAATGATAAAAATATATTTTAATTATACTTTAAAACCACTAAATAGTATAATTTATCACAATAAATTATTTTGATTAAAAAAGTTGTTTTAAGTATTTTTCACTATTCATAAAAAAATTGGAAGTTCTCAGAAAGTTACAAAAAATTCAACTTAGGATAATTTCGATATTACGAATTCAAAAATGAAGTCCATAAAATTTCTATAATTTTAAAAAGTGGTTATTACTATTCATAACGGCTACTTTGATTAGTCGCAGTGTTTTAGAACTCAAAGTTGCGTACAACACACCCTACTGTATTATTCAAAGGAAAGCGTACCGTGGAAGCTTGGGATGTTTCATTTTAAATTTTTGATGTCCCCATTTAGTCAAAAAGTTTAAAATATTGTATTTAAAAAGGGTTCACTATTAAAAGTTGATAAAAGTGCAATACTGAAAATGAATTTGTTCTTGCATTATATCTAAGAAACTCATAATATGGATTCTAAAATTATAAGGATTATATAAAGTTTAAAATTTAGATAATACTATTCATAACATCTTTTGAATGGCTTTTTTTTGTAAGTCATGGTGTGATTGAACTCGGTGTTGCGTGTAGTGCAAGTTAGTGAATTATTTTGAAGAAATAACACACTATGAAATCTTGGGGTGTTACAACGGGTTGTCACCCAACCTCCGGGTTTTCCTTTTTATAACAATCCAAAAATAATCATAAGAAATTTTTTCAGCTTAAACAATGCTATCCAATGTTCAACTTAATTTATTCCAACCTTTAGACATATCCAAAATACTTATGTCTAAACTCATAGCCAAAATTTATAACGAAGGTAAACATATTGAAGATCTATTTTTCCACGTAATAAAATGTGAATACCATCATCATGTATACTCTTAAAACATGGTAACACCATAAATTACCATAAAACCTAACTGATTAGATTCATCCCTTTTTATTCCTTATAGAATACTGGATATACTCCTTATATCCAAAAATGTTGTAAACTCCAACAATGATGGAATAAACAAACAGTTAATTAGTTTCAAGGTAGTAAAGAATATCTAATATAATTTTCCCAAATCAATCATATCTTATTCCAAAATCATTATCTCAATTTCAGAAACATATTAAGGGTTATATTTTCCCCAAACATATATTTTCCAAAATTTTTAACTTGAAACTTTTCCACTTTACATGATACCATAAAATCTAAAATCCTTAATTAAAACGTACTACAGTACAATCCTTATATACTTTATAAATCTTATAACTTGTACATCATTAATGCAATACTCAAATAAAAAAATTATATAATAAAAACTTTAGAACACTAATCATTTATCTTCATTTGTAGAAGTATCATAACTTTATTATTATCCAATAGCATCATTTGGGGTATACTCTGATGATTGGGAAATTGATTTGCGTAGTGTCACATATCCTTTCATATAAGGCATTGTACATTTGAAACAATTTTCTTACCTTTTAAATCACATACTTTGTGTCCTTTTTCTCCACAATTATAACAAACTCTCATTCACTTTAAGCATTTACCAAGGTTATTCTTTCCACAGTTATCACATATGGGAAAATCCTTCTTTCCCTTATTCCCTTTATCCATATTTCTCTCAACCATCCTCTTCATATCTGGATTCCCTTCAAAGCCGTATGACTCATATAATTCTTTACTTATCTTAATAACACATGATATTTTTTCCTCATATGATGGGAATAGTGGGAGACTATTTACCTTTTAAATGATGGCATAAGATCATAAAAGATATGATCCTTATTACTCTTTGGATCATGTTTATTGCTGGAGTTCTCATTCCTTTTAATGGGCGCCATTTCTAAATGATGAAATACACAAGTTTAGATCATATCATGATGTATAATCCAAAAACTAAAACAATTATCAATATTAATTTAATATTTTCACACATCTAGTCTCATTATCATAAAAATGTTTTATTTGCTAACATATTTACTCATAAATCATTTATAATGGCTTGTAAAGAAAATGTGAATTATCCTAAGAATATCCCCTAGGAATGTCGTAACCAAGAGTGCAGTAAGGCCCATTGTCATATACCAGGATACCCCTGGTCAAGTCTGAACTTCTTGTCAGAGTTTTCACTGCTAGGTACATTTTTTATAGAGCTTCCTCTACCTTATTATATCTAGACATGGATGTATTTCTTGGAAAACTCAAAAAATATCTACATTACCAAAATTATAGGAAGTTATTCTATATTAATCCTCAAAGTATATGTTAGGGTGATGTTCTCTAATCAGAGTATTTATAAATCTAGTTTACAAGGTTATTGATAAACTTCCTCTAATACCAACTATAATTCCCTGACCCCATAAGCCCAAAGTATGTGAATTATTTTAATACATTTTCATGATTACAAGGAATCAAGTCCCAAAGGACTGATCGATTTAGTAGTCTTGTAAAATAGATTACATACATGAATGTTACATTACACTTTATAACATACACCATAGCATAAATAAGACATTGATAGTGCCATTATTCCTTTAGATTAACCATGTATATCAATCATAACACACATCTTATAATCCCAGGAAAATAAAACATAAAAAATGGGTGGGCTCGGATACTTCGTAAGGGTAAATAATTTAGCAGAAGCTATAAAATTTTATTGAAAGATGTGTAATAAAAAAACAAAATTATTTTAAACATAAGCATGAACATAATATGGAAAAAATAAATCAAATATCACCACATAAACATGCACCTGGATATACTACTAGTTTAATAATAACATGTAATAACTAATTTCATATTGAGAGAATTTCTAACGCCGGACATCATTACCATATAGTCAAGGCCTCGTGCCAAGACTACAAATAAAAATTTTGTCAAGGCCTTATCCCAAGACACTAATTTGTCTAATGAGACCTATCGATGCATCAAGAGGCTATAGTGGGGCTCACCCGTCACTTACTAAGTCCACTACATTCCTCATATGAAAATATTGAAACATAACATAAACATTCATATCAAAACTAGAATTCGAAATTTCAATACTTCATCCATAAACCATGAAGTGTATAAAAATATCACTTCCACATTAAAACCTATCATAACTCATTAAATACAATATGGAAGATTTTATTATAACAAATCAACCTCAATTAGTAATAATATTCAGTAAAGGATGTTGACATAGTTGAAAATGATCAGAAAAACTTTTTGATAGAAATATCCCTTTTTGTAAAATCATTTAAAAGTCACAAATTTATAAAGGAATTCATTTTAAAAAGATTTTTGAATAAAATCATTCCATAACACTTTGAAACTTTTTAATGGAATTAACATTTTAAAACAATCATGTCCATATAAATAAATCCTTGAAACTATTTTGAAAACATATACATTAATGAGAAATATTTAGAAGAATAAATATTTAAAACATTTAAAATGATTTTTTAGTTAAATATTACCCTAAAATAATCATTTTTAAAAATTATTTTATGAAATATGGACATAGATAATAAATATTTCCTAGAAAATACTTACACATAAACAATACTAGATAATAACGAGATTGAGGAATTAACCCTTACCCTGTACTTTTCTTTGGTCTAACGTACATTTAACCTTCCTTATAATGACCGTAGTATGTTATTAAACTACACCAGATCCATATTAATATTTATGATATCATACATGATTCATTTATGACTTTATACTACCCATTTAATAATAATTTCCTTGTTAAATTAACATTTTGGGTAATAATCACTTTCTTTATCGTACGTGTTTTAACTTATTATTCTTAACCGTATCACTTAGATCATGATTTAAATAATTCCAGAATATAAAACCTGATTTATATATCATATATATTTATAAAATAAATATGTATAATAGATATATATAGTAAATGGAAAACATCATTTATGGAGATGGTAGGTTGTACGTATGCAAAAACGTTTTTTTCATTTTCATATCGTATTGAACGAAACTAAGTGAATAAGATATATGTAAATATATATATATATACAGTATCATTATTATTTCATATATTACATACTTATTAATAATATATATTTTTATAATTATCGTTGAATGGTGAACATGGAAATGAATCTCATCGCGTCGCGGAGATGGTAAGTTGTACGTACACACGAGTGACGATATCATTTCTTTAATGATTAAAAGGTGTAGAATTTGATGGTATATTGATTTTATATAAACATTATAACGTTATTTTTATTATTTATATACATATTACTCATCATTATATCCACCCAAATAACATAGAGTTGAATAACAAATCACACCATGGTGTGGAGATAGTAAGTTATACGTACGCACACATTGTGAAATTATCATTCATAGGATGGATAGAATAATGAATATTGTTGTTACATATTTATAATAACATCACAGTATGTAGAAGGTACTGAAGTTATTATATTGGTATAGAAATAACAAAGAAAGAGAAAGTGGAAGAAGAATAGATCTTTGAAAGAGGTGATAAAATAATTACCTCTTATTTGGGTGTTTCCTAATGATTTGGACAAAAGGGATACTTAGGTTGGATTTATACTCAAAGTAATGCCTCTAGGTTGAATTGAGAGAATTTTGGAGGAGATTTTGTCAGGTATTGTCTGAGAAAAAAGGCTTTGGATGTGTGAATTTAAGAGAAGGAGAAGTACCCTTTTATGAGAGAGGTGAGGGGCCTTTTAGAAAATCTTGAAATATTATTTTATTATAAAATTATTTTCGTTTTATAATATCTCCAAATGGATTTATTTTGATTATAAGGTGGGTATGTGTCTCAATAATTTCAACCAATAGGTTTTAGACAAGTTTATCTCACTATATTAACCTTATCTTTTAGATTTAACCCTTAGTTAAATAGTTTAACTTTTACCATGTCCTCTTGTATTTTTATATTACATGGTTAATAAACTTAATATAAAATTCCATGAGAACCTAAATTGGATCATTAATTACATATATAACCATATATTTGTCATTTGGCTAAATTATATATTTTTAGGGATATTATACCATTTAATAATATAGTATTTGTTTCAAAAACTCATTTATGTCAATTTTGACACTATTTAGTATTTGGTTTTTGTGAAAGTCATAAAATCTTTATTACTTATAAAAAAATGAATCAAATCAACCCTAACATGTCTTATTCACCTAGAAAATTCATTTATGGCATCAAAAGCTTCAATTTACATTTATTTTAATATTTATAATATCAATTATGTTAATCATTTCTTTATTAGGTAATTACTACATCATCATTGTGTAATATATAAATTTAATTATTCAATGTCTAAAAATTATAAATAGAATACCATTATGTAGGAAATATTTTTATCTTTCTGATGAATATTTATATTTGAATTTATCTAATGTACTTTATATCAAAAATGGTTTAGTTAATAAAATTTTAATTTAACGCTTTTAACACTTATTTAAATAAAATATAATAAATGTCTTAATATAACCCAAATGGATCAAAAAGGATATTAATTTTGTCCTAAGGTTGATTTTGGTTGAAATAAACTTATCCAATAGAATTAAAACATGTGTTAGGGTAATTATAATATCATTTTTACCATTAATTTCCCTATTTACTTTTAACCGTGGTAAATAAAATTCAGAAGCTACTATTCAGAAAAAATTATTTTCATCTTATTGAACTTCATTTTACTTACTGATTTCAACCATGTCTCTTGGATTTTTGAAATTCAATTCACAAAAAATGGTAAAATTCTATTTTATGAAAATTTGCAAATGTGCCTAGAAGGTGGGTAAAAGACGTTAAAAAGTTCAATAAAATTTTATATGTCTAATATTATTATAAAATGACTCAAATGAATTAAATTATACATATATAGGTATTATTTATCTATTTATAATTTAAAATAAATTTAATTAAAAAATAAATTATTTAAATAAAATTCGGTTTTAAACAATTACACATTGTTTGTCAATATTCATCAAATATTGTAAGTTTTCTTAAAAATACCAAAAATTCACCCTTAGAAATTTTTGATAATCCAAATTCAAAAATTAAGTCTATTTTACCAAATTTATAACATAGAAGTTTTATTAATTAATTTTAAATTAATTCCCGTTGTCAAAACCAAAAAACGGGTTTTTTAAAAAGTAAAAATTCTCAAAAGATTGACATGTGTTTATGTCCAATTTAAATGTGAAATTACTTATAATGACCTAAATTATATGTATGATAAAAGTATAATCTAATTATACTTTAAAACTGCTCAAATTAATAATTTAATATTATAAATTATTTCGATTAAAAAAGTTGTTTTCAATTATATTTTAGTATTTTTAACTATTCATCAAAATATGAAAGTTATCAGAAAAATACCAAAAATTTATCCAAACTAAGTTTTTATGTACCACTTCTGAAGAAGAATTTTATTTTGTCAAATAAAATATATAAAAGTGACAAATATTAGATTTATAAAGGGTTCTCCATTAAAAGGTGGTAAAATTGCATTTTCTGAAAAATACTTCTTTTATTTGAAAATTGAATTTGTCCTTATATTATGTCTAAGAAACACAAAATTTGAATGTTAAAATTATATAGGATATATATATAATTCAAAATGTGGTTTATATTATTCATAATCACTTTTTGAATGACTAGTTTGGTAAGTCGTGGTGCGCTCGAACTCAGTGTTGCTTATAACTCAAGCTATTGAATTACTTAAAGAGATAATGTACTATGAAATATGAATGTGTTACAACCATTACGATTCCCAAGGTCCAGTCAGGCTAGGTGCTGCCCAAAAAATGTCAAACCAGGACCATAGGGTCCAACCGGTGATGAACGTCGAGAAATAAAGGGGTAAAAGCACGAGAAAAAAGGTTTCAATGGTCATTTCCAAGAAGTCATGGACAAAAAATATAGAATGGGCTTCTGGGATTATAAAACATTGAAAAAATTAAACTAATATTTAAATACATGGACACATGATCAATATACAATTGGTGAAGATCGATATAAGGGTTCGATCTGCTCAATCAGTTTAATCAAAATGGGCATGATTCAAAAATTGATGAGTCCAAGATAGATATTTGATTATTCATCATCATAGAACATGATCACCAATGGTCATAAAAAGTTTTTTCATTCACTACATCTCAACATTCACTGATCTAGCGTTTCATCGTCATCCGAGGAGATTCACTAACAAAGGAGGAAGAAGGAGCTCAAGAATTATCCTAGGGTTTATGCAGCTAACCCTATTGAATTTTCCATGGAATTATACTTATATATTTCATTTAGGTTAAAAATCAATTAACTAATTAATTTAATAATGTATTTAAAACCATTGAACATACCACTAACAATTAAGGAGTCTGAATGTCCCACGATGACATTTTTTATGTTGCGCCTAAGGTAAAAACCATGTTATAGACTCAACTATGGTCTCATATTTCTAATCCAAGATTTTGTTTACAAGTTATATCATTTTCTTTAAGAATATTCATACTCACAATATAAAGTACATTTAATTTTTTATAAAATTAATTTTGGGCTTTTCGGGCCTTGGAATCACATGTTGTCTTAGTTCCTAACTCTTGAAATATATTTAAAAATATTTTAATGTCTTTCAAGGAAAAAATTGGTCCTTCGAGGTATAGTATCACTATTGTACTTATTAGACCCTAGATTCTAGTTGTCAGCCTGTAAAATATGTGGAGGTATGATTCAGGTATTTTGGTGAATTTTCTTGGTCACATGGGGGGGGGGACCAGACCAAGGGCGGTACAACTAGCTTAGAGCTCAAGGATTGTTTCTGAGTTGTTTTCATAAGATTTTTCTTTTCATATTTAATTTTTTAGAAACCTATATTTATATGAAATTTTCCATGAATTCTGGGATATTTTTTATTACTTTATATTATAACATTTATTAGGGTTTTTTTATTATGTTCCTGGGATTTATGAGAGAAATTCCTCCCATTTGTGTGATTTATACCCTTGGTGTTAGTTGTAAACATCTAACCCATAAGAGGTGGGATTTGGGGGTCACTATCACATTCACTATAAGTACAAAATGGGTTCCTAGTGGGAGTGTGTCAAGATAGGTTGATTCATACATGTCACAAATTAATCACAACTATTTTTTCTAAATTATCAAGACAATCAGAGTGTATTTTTATGGTTTTGATTAAATGATGAGTGTTTTGAACTAAAATTCCACTTTAAAAATGAAGCCATACAATTTTAGTCATACTGACCACACTATGAGTTGGATTGATATGTGATTAATTCTTATACATCATAAATGAATTATTTATGTTTCCTTTAAAGTATCATGACAATCCAAGAATTTTTTCTCTATTTTCAGTGTGTAATTCTCATTGTTAACTAAAATGTTACTTTTATAATGAAAACATGAAATTGAGTCATACCAGCCACACCATGTGTTATATTGAAGTTTAGTTGTCTCGTACACATCAAAAATGAATCATAGATATTTTTACTAAATTATCAAGATAATATAACTATGTTATCATGGTTTTGAGTCTGTTATTTTTGTTTTGAACTAAAATTTCACTTTTTAGACTAAAAATATAAAATTTTAATCACTTTGAGTATTTGATACTTGTTGAACTAAAAAATTACTTTTATATTGAAAACACACACTTTGTGTTATATTAGACACACCATGTGTTGTATTGGTGTGCACATGATCCCTACACATCAGAAATAAATCATGGATCATTTCCCTAGTTTATTCAGATAACTTCAAGATGTTTTAATAGTTTTTGATTTTTTGATGCATGTTTTGAACTAAAATGTCACTTATAAATTGAAAACATTCACTTTCAGTCATACTAGTCACACTGTGTGTCATATGTATATGAGATTAATTATTTTACAATAATAATTAATTATTAGTATTTTTATAAATTTTCCAGACGATTTAAGCATTTTTTCTCAATTTGGAATATGTAGCACATGTTGTGAACTAAAATGTCACATTTAAATGAAAATACACACTTTCATTAATATAGACCACATCTTGTATAAAATTGAAATTTATTTTATTCCTAAAGATCAAAAATGAATCACAGATAACTTTTCTAAAGTGTCAGGGCATATTGAGTGTTTTTTCTTATTTTTTGATTATTTGATTTGTGTTTTGAAAAAAAAATCATTTTAGGACTAATTTTCATTCTTTTAATAAGTGAAACTTTCATTATGTTTACCTTGTTAATAGGTGTATCCCTAGAAATTCTTCTAACTTATTAAGACCATATCAATATAGTCCCTAACATATTGTAATTAAATACACTCTAATTTTCTCTTGAATGCATTCATTTCCTATCTAATCTATATTAGAATTCCCATATGCTCATGTTAATATTTTCATTTCTTCTTCCCATATTTTTTATTCAAAGTGTCTCATTAAAGGCTTATACTCACAACCATATAGAATATATAGGCTCAAATGACCCTATTTATATTTTTTCTCGTCACTAATAAGAGGGAAACCTTATGATTTTAAGGTATCTCTCTATAAATTTAACCTAAAAGGATAAAAAAATTACTAAATCAAATATAGATAAATAAATATTCATGATGTCTATAAAAAAATTAAAAAATTATAGTAAATCAACACTTAATTATCTTTGTTAATATTTTCACACCATGTAAGTTTCCCACTCATTCTAAAACAAATCTATTTACTCAATCAAATATTTAGATTTTTATAAAACCTGATAGTATTGTAAATATATATATATATATATATATATATATTAAATTTAAGTGTAATTACATTTAGAAATGCCTCTTCAAGAATTCATGTTTGTGAATGTAATATGATACCTTTCATAAATTTAAAATTTTGATAAGCATAATCAGTGTGATTGCTTTGTTTAGAACACTACATAAAAATTGATAGAAATAATTAAATTTTTTCAAATATGTTTTTATAGTGAAATATTTTTATATATACTCAAATACTTATCCAGTTGAATAAATCCATAAGTTTCTTATGTGCATTGGATTTACTCATACCATGGTTTGATGATAAATAAACATCACCCTATCATAACAAAATTATTGTTAAAACATAATATATAACATCTAATTTGAAGTTTATTTTTAAATTTTTTAATGTGGTGTATTAAAAATTTATAAGGGACATCATGTGTGGTCAATTTGTTTGACATACATGTGTTAGTTCAAAAAATATATATCTTTTTAGTATCCAAATTGATCCCAATAAGAATATAGTGATTTCTAAAAAACAAAAAGGAACATGTAACGGGAAAAGATGAAAATATATTTTTACCCCTACATTAAAGGTATTAAGATGATATAGTAATCTATTATTTTCTTTTCAAAAATTTTGGCTACCTAGTGTGATCTTGATAATTTTTTATATTTATCCATTAATAGTTTTTTATATAAGTGACACAAGTAATTATAAATCCAAATTTTTTCTTTCATGTTCTTCCCATTATATTAATGTGTTATAAATCCCTATAGAAAAAAATTAATAGTATTAAACTATAATTATCATTTTATATAAATATTGGCCAAATAGATTATGAGAATGTACCACATTTATATATTCAAAATCCAATCTCCCAATCATTCATGCTTGATAATTTCATTTACTTTCTCCAAACCAATCATATTAGTAATGGTGTCTCTATAAATTTGTTCTTTATATTCAATATAGGCCATATTTTAATCTTATAATATTGTATCTACATGAACTTGTAATATTAATAAATGTGGTAGTGTAATTGGTGGGGTAAAGGTAATTTTGGGTGGTCTTTCAATATATTAGTTAATCCTTTGTATTTTCTTCACTTGACCTTTTATTTCCCCTTATATTTATCCTTCTATAATAACATACCTCGGTTCAATACCTTTTCATTTTTTTTACAAAAAATTACATATAATATAAATTGAAAATGGACATGCCTCATTATCATCATATATCTTTATAAGATTAAATGAAAATGTTGTGACAGTTCCAATGTCAAGTTTTCCTATGTGAACATTAATATCATCAAAGTGAATGTGTAGCTTAGTGCTTAGATCCTGAGCTATATGAATCCCTAATCTAATATAATCTTTTGGAAGTTGTTTCTTATATAGAATATCTCCTTGGATATTGTAAAATATACTTCTCAAAACATGGTAATGAGTGGGAGTTGATAGATATAAATCATAATCAATTTCACCCTATGTAATTTTATTATGATAAAGGTATTATTAGTTATTAAATTCATATTTATCATAAATTTTCCGGAAAAAATCAATTACCTCAGGTAAGAAAAGCCTTTGAGAGGAATGGCTAGTCTCAATGTTCGGGAGTATCTTTATGTTTTGGTCCCTCCTATGTTGGATCTTCTCATTGATCCCTTCAATGAAACCAGATTATCACATCATCCCATAAAATAAATTTTTATTTTAGAGCATCTATCTATGTCTATATGTTTTTATTTTCCCATTTTATATCCCCATGAATTTTCTTTCTTAATGTATTCTCAGGGTGACACTCTAAAACTAGCCCCTCCAAAACTGTCATATTTTTCTAGATTTTTCAAAATAACGAAAAGTATTTTTTCATCAAAGTACAGTAGATGATAGTTATTATGTCTACATAGGATAAAAATATAGAAAAATAAGTAGTCATTATTATGTAATACAATTTTTAAGTAGGAAAATTTTATATTATGTTATATTTTCTCATAATTTCTATGTGTTTTAATATACTATTTTTTTGTTTTTGATTTACATGAGACTACTTTCATAGCACATGACATGTGATGGAAATGATTCAGATTAAAATTCATAAATATATATATATAAAAACATAATTATGTTATTTTTTCTTATCACATAAAATTTTTTATTTATATTTAAACTTCATACCATTTTTAAGTAAGGCATACCCCATTAATTTTCTTATGGTTAGGTTGTGTTAGTTTTTATGAATGCTATTTATTTTCTATAGTCCTTTACTATTTCATAAATTATAAATTTTGAATCAAAATGATTCATGCATGTAATGTCAAATAAAATATTACCAATTACAATGTACCTTAAATACTTCCTCCTCCCAATGTCCAACATAATCATACTAAATTTCTTGGTTTATTATTTGTACATATATAGTTTGTGGGTGGGGTTTTAATTTCCCCTCAATATTCCTAAGATGACGATTCTTAATAATTTTTTCAAATAATTAATGTTCCCTTACAATGATGATTTATATGAATTTCATTTAAAATAATCTAATATAAATTTACTTTTCAAGGGATAATAAAGATTAAATAAATGTTCAAATATTTTATTTATCTATAAAATAGATAAATTATATCATAATTTTACCATGATGTATTCCCAAATTATTATCTTTATTGTAGTAATAATATTGTGTTGTATATCTATATCATTCAACACATAAATTTGAGTACTAACCCTAATTTAACTAATGAAAATTCACTTTTTGAGGCTAATAGGTTGACCATGTAGATTCTATACAACCTTAAATTTCTGAATGGTACTTCCCTTTTTAATATTTTTTATTATCATTGTTTCTATACACCAATCTTTTATTTTTTTAACCATATGTTTTTCACCTTCTAACATTTTCTCAATTTCAACATCTCCAATAAATTATTCCTCGAGACTGGTACCATCATCAGGTGGAGAATAAATTATATGAAAAGTAGTTAACCATTTAATTTAGATTACATAAATATAATAGTGAACACATAAAATTACAAGGAAACACATTTCTTATAAAAAACTAATTAGATAAATTAGACCACTTAATTGAAGTCATTTTATTTCTTAAAATTTTTAAGGTATTTAGACCCTTTGTTTAGTATCGAAATCCCCTCTTTGTGGTCTCATCTGATATATAAGATAATATATATAAGAAATTTGTAAAATTATTATGACATCCTAATAAAAGATTCATCCCCAATAGAATTTTCATTTGACCCTAATGTTTTTCCATTCAATAATAGAATAATTGAATAATTTTTGTTTACAAGATATAGGGAATAAAATACATGTACTACCTATGATTCCATTATAAATGGTTTTTCCTTGTATCCTTACTTTATGAAATTCACTTTCATGAATCCCAGTTCATTAATTTTAACTTAAATATTGTTATCAAACCATTTTAATTAAAAAATAAACACATGGAATATATTATAATCCAACTCTAATATTTTTTCATGATTCCAAAGTAGACATATCCACATAAATTAGATTTTTATCCTTGGTACCTGATACATGCCTCACTTATACCATAAAAGTCACTCCAGTATTTTTCATCATGCAATAATAAACATATTCTATTTTATATAAAATATATTTTTTAAATTATGTAACTATTATAAGATAATATATATACACTTGGTCCACCATCTTTCCATTAAAAAAAAATTGGAAATTAAATTTGGATTTTCATATCATTCCTTAAAAATTTGGCTTCAATAAAATTGTATAAACTATTTATTATATGTATTTGATATCTATATTTTATCCCTTTATTGATTTAAATACCTAATAATTACTTTATGGGTTTCAAAATATGGCACAAATGTTATATTGCTAAATAAAATGTAAAGTTGTGCATTATCCTTATCTATAATATAAATTGTGATATTATCTATTATAGAAATTCTTTCATACATAAGGTATTCATTGTGATGAAATTTGGGGAGACCAATGTTATCCACATCAAAGAGGTAGTTAGTGTAGAATTCTATTGGTTCTTAAACAACATATTTCTATTAAATAAAATTTTCTGTCAAACTTTTATTTTTTACATACCCTTTCAAAATCATCATATATCATTCAATGGTGTGCATCCATTTGTAATGTACAAGACCACATAATTGTATTTATTTAACCAATTGAACCATTAAGTGAACCACTATATAAAATAGTAATAGAAGGAAAACAACTTCAATTCACATAATATGATATAAATTTTATTTTCTATACATAGAAATTTCATTAAGTAAATAAATTTACAACATATAGTTTCTAAATAAAATAAAATACAAGTTAATGTGTATCAAAAAAATTTAGGTAGAATGCAACATAAATCCACAATAATTAAATATTACATAAAAATTATAGTTAAGTTATTTTAAAACCTTAAACTTAAAATTAGTCATTGAAATGATATTATTTATTATTTATTAATACCCCTTTAAAATATTTACACTATTAAGGAACTTAAAAAACTAAAATATCTTTTTCCTGGATAGAGCATAAGGCACTATGGGAAGAAAATTCCATCTTTCTCCCATCATTGTTTCCAAATATTACTTTATCCCCATATCAATCATGTATAACATAGCCTTAATTCTATCTTTTATTTTTATTATTTTATTTAGTAACATTTCAATAACACTATCACATATATTTTTTCTACTTGTATGATATTAATAAAAGGTATGACATATAAAAAAATTCTAATATGGTGATTTAAAAAATAATCTCCATTTCCAACCTTATTTTAAATCGTTTTCAAATAAAATTACCAAAAACATTGAAAAATCCTTTACTTTCTCAAAGATTTCACCACATGTTAATGGATAGGGTTTTGTAACTTCTTCTAAATTCTTATCAAATGATGTTGTCCAAGATCGGTATTTATGTAATCAGGATAAAAATTTATGATATCTTAGAAACAATATCCTCAAGTAATGTTTCAACATAACTGAGTGTTAACCTTATTCATAAATGGGATACCCTAACATTACTTTAATGCTATATCCTGACAAATTTTCATAAGTAGGAAAGTCATTTATCATCCTAAACAACATGTCACTCAATGTGAACTCTTCATTTCTATGGTCAACATACAACATAACACCTAGATCCTACATCATTTTTAGATATTTGATCAATGGATCCAAATAAACATTGATACCATTATATTGTTTTTTTGGACTTGATATAAGTTGAGACAACATAATGTACTTTAACTTCATGCATAATCATGGTGGAAAGTTATAATTTACCAACATAACCATATATTTACTGTGAGTGATACTTTGTACACCAAAAGGATTCATTACATACGTATATAGTGAAATATGTAGGTTTTTTAGCTCATTTCCAAGTTCAAGATACTCATAATCAATTTTCTTCTATTGAGGAGGGTCTGGTGGGTGATGAAGTTTCTCATCATGAATTCCCGTATCAAAATTCCATATCAATTGACTTGCAGTATTATCACATCCATACAGACATATAAACCTTAAAATGGTTATAATGTTCCATAAAACATTAAAAGCACTTAATTAGTCTTTCTTTTATCAAGTTACACCGTACTTGGGAATTTTTTATGTGATTCATGGTACTTTTAAACCACTATAAAGTCATTTGGATTTGTATTTATTATTTCATATATTATACCCATTGAATATAACATTCATTTAGTATAATATGTTGGATGAGGAAATTAATTATCTCTTGGTAAATATATCATTCAAGAGAGAGAGAGTAGTTCTGTAAAGTTAGTGTTGTTCCATACATTTCCAGGTTTCAAATTATATAGCTTTTGAATGGTTGACAATATTTTATATTTATTACAACCTATAAACATTGATATCATATAATATCTCTATAACTTCTCAAATATATTTATACAATTATGAAGGTCATCTTAAACTATAATGTCATTTACTAAATATAATATCTATCATCATTTATAATTATACTCATATTAAATGATCCATAAACCATAGTGTTATACCAATCACTAGATACATTCTGTTATTCCATGTCTTTAGTTTAAAATTTATTACTTAGATCTATTACATGTTATATCATGTGTTCTTGAAACTCATATGAACAAATTCATCTTGAATAAATACAATGTAAACATGAACAAGTGATTTGAGAATGGTCATTTCTATGCTTTGTTGCAAACTTGATAGAATATTTAAAACTTTCTTTATACTCTTTTGTCGTATGATTGTAAATTATTCATTTTCTCATTCATTTCATCCTACTTGGTTCAAAAATATTCATTATTTAACAAAAAAAATACATATAATGTATTTATATAACATATAATTTCAATATTCATAAATCACATAAAGTATAGCTTTAAAAAATATAATCATAAATTATAATACATATATATGGGATATATTTAGTATATCTATCTTGATTATAAAGAAATTAATTTGATTTGAATGGTTTATTTTTCAATAATATTTTGATACTCAAAGTTAAAGAATTAAATTAAATTTTACATGAACCTATGTGATGGTTTTTGATTTATATTTTGTTTATTTAAAACCTTGATTTAGCACCTTGTGAAAATATAATTTTTTGAAAAAAAAATGTTCATGCTAATTTTTAGTTTGAATAAGTAAATTCTAGGATGTTATAATAGTTTTTATATTAGTTCATTATTATTTCCTTTCAAGAACGTATATGGATATTAGAATTTGTTAAAATATTATTGTCCAATAATAACTTGTTTACATTTTTTTATTATTGGTCTCATGTGTAAGGAATATTAATCATGTTTTTTTGTTTTAAAATTCTATGTTCCATTAATTTACCCTATGGTTTTGTGTTCTATAATTTCTTACATACATCTATTTATATATTTTCATACTTTGAAATTTTATAAATATCAGAATGGTTTTAAGATTCATAAAGAAATGTTTTCTTCACATGTTTTGGTTATATCCTTAGATTTTATTCCCATTAAGTAAAAAAATATTTAAATGTATTAATAATTAGGTCAATAAAGAAAATTTATATTTTATTTATAATTATTTTTTGTTATATTGAGTCATTTTGGTAAACCTAGGTTTAATTTTTAAATATAGAATTTGAATGGTATGAATATACCTTAGTTAATTATGACTTTTTAAACTATTTTATGCATTAAAAAGTAAGTTATTTCTTTCCAGTAAAACCTGAATTAATTTTAATTCAATGAAAAATACTAAACCTTGGTTAAGAAATACTTTAATGACAATATAATGGTTGTGTTTGACTAAGTGAAAACAAATGATTTGGTTTTTAAAGATATTGGGTTTCACTAACTATGTTGTTTTCTTAAACTAAACATAAAATTTTATAAATAATTATAGCATTTATTTTCATGAATATGTGCTAATATAATTGGTACTAGATAATGACTTTAAATTTTATTACTATTCTTCGTGAATCCATAAGCTTTGGTAATTTAATTCTTTAAAATGTTTTATTTAAAACTAATTTTCCACCCAGAATAAATGGATTTCATTTATATAGTAAATATCTAAAGTGTGATTATTTTCTCTTTGTAAATATGGGAAACATGGGTAGACCTTAACTTGATGTAGAATATGTTATTTAATGAACATTTTTTTTCAAAATTAAGTTTTCAATGTAGAAAACTTATTTATATAAGGAACTTTTACTTTGATAATTATATGATATAAATGGTGTTTATTACATATATTATAGTTTATTTAAATTTTTAATGGAATGAATTGGTTATGATTAATTCCATAAAAAATACCTTACTTGGTTCACTATTAACATGAAAACATCATGAAAACAAATACCAATATGCCTATTTGGGAATATTGAATATAGTTCAAAATTTAATTACAAGTTTTGAATCCATGTGAAACTCAAACCATTATATAACCACCTTATAAAATTAGTTTAAAATAAACAATACCATGAAAAACATACTAAGAAAACATGATATTAAAAACCAAAAGAGTTATAAATCCATTGAATCAAACCAAAATTCATCCCAAATCTATTATTACGCAACTCAAAAAATTCTTTATGAAAATAACTGACTTTTGAATTAAAATTAAATCTAAACAAAGCCTTAGAAACCCATAATGCACTTCCACTCATCAAAACTAATTAAAATTCAATAATTATTATAGTAGAAAACAATTCATTCTAAAAAAAGATTCCTTTTTTAAAATACACCCAAATCAAACATGGACTTATTCTTTAAAATTAATTCCTCTTAAAACACTTACATACAATAAAGTTGAAACCAACTTCTATTTTCAAACATTTCCAAAAAAAACCCATTACTTTAAGAATAAAAAAACCATTTTAAATATTTTTTATTCTAAAAAAATCTACTCAAACACTAATGAACATGGAATTTCAATTATAAATTCATATCCACAAAACTACTTGACTCATTTCATGAAAAAACTTGAAACAAAATCACCAAAATCATAAAATATAAAAATTATTATCATGAGGGGTGTCACAAATTGTGGAATAATTATACATGAATAAAAATACAAAAAATAAATAAAAACCCACCACGATTGGACAAGATTGCATACCTTTGATTTTGAAAGTGTAATTGTTCATAAAATGATATGAGGGGGTGTTGTAGAGTATTAATCACATAATATATTTAAATATAAGTTTGATCAACATCGCTGGTGGGCTTCATTTATAAAGACATAAGGGATTTATTAGCGCTTACTAAAAAGCACAAACAAATGAGGATTTCATCAGTTTTTTAATCATAAGCTCTAATACTTTAATATTTTATCAAATCTACTTTTAGAACTAATAACTTTCGGCACTAATAAATATGATCTTTATCGGTTCTAACATTAGTGTTGATAAAATCTTGATATATAAGGGTAACTACCATATACATAATGGTTTACCCTTACATATAAGGCCTATATGAGTGCTAACTTTATCACTGGTATCGGTAGAATTATCGTCATTAAGGTTAGTGCTGATAAAGGTAAAAATATAATCATTTATATAAATGAATAAAAAAATAAAATATATCGTTAATTGTATAAGTGTATAATTATATTCATAAATTATTAAATTTATTCATACGAAAATATAAATTACAAAATTAAATGTATATAATATTATTAATTAGATAAATTTATATTATATTAATAATATATATATATATATAATATTAAAAATTACTGATTTTAGTTAAATAATATTAGTTATACTTTTTAAAATATTATTATTCATTTAAATGAATGGATATTTTAGATTAAATATAAATATATTTTTATATTTATAAACATTAATTGAATTGTATTTAAATAAAAAAAGTAATTCAATATATTTTATTAATTAATTATAAATATTAAATTCTATAACAATTGTTTTTAAAAAACTATTCACTGTTTTTTATATTTAAATATATTTATTTTTAAGAAATAAAAATTGTAATTGATGGTTATTATGAAGTGTATTAAAATGAATTATTATATATATTTGGGTGTATGTATATATATATATATATATGTGTAAATTTATTTACAAAAAATTACATTAATTACATTTTAATTGATTTTATTATTACACTACAACAAAAATTGGTTTTAGCGGCGGTTTATTAGTGGTGATTCTGGTAACCGCCGCTAAACATTTTTTTCAAATGGTTTCGCGGCAGTTTATTATAATCCACCGTGAAACATTTTTTTTTCTAACACAGCCGACCCTCCCCCCCCTACCCCGACCTCGCTGTCCCCGCTTCCCCCACAACCCCGGCCACCCATTACCCCCTGCGACGCCGACAACCCCGCGACCCCGGCGACCCCGGCCCTCCCCGACCCTAGCGACCCCGCGACCCCAGCGACCCCGGCCCCCCGCGATCCTGGTGACCCCATGACCTAAGGTGGTATTGAAGATTTTTCTCCTGAAATTTATGTATTATATGCGTATGTGGTTGTTCCAATTTAATTCTTTACTATGTTTTGTGTTCCTGAGTAAGAAAAGTGAGATTAGGACTTAGATTAATGTATGAAACCCTCTAAGGACTTTTTTGGGTCCATTGATGCTTGAGATCATACTTAGGTCTAACTTTGGGTTATGAAAACCCCTTAATATTGCTGAAATATTTTTTAAAATGTTTCAATAATATAATTATGAAAGTGAATGGGTAGATAATTGTAAGTTGGTATGTAGTCAAGGTTAATGGGATATTTGAAATATGATATTGGTATTTTTTTGAAATGGCTAGTTGGATTCTGAAATGGATTAAAATAAGAATTTGTCACTTTCATTTGTTTATGGTTTTCCATGAAGGAAAACTATGTTTTTAAAGTGGGTATTGTTTTAAAAAGGAGGTGTTGACCTCAATGTTATCGAAAAGAAGGGGTTATCTTAATAGATTTCAAATGGTGATTAGAAATGAGGGTGTGGTTCCCCTTTTTTGAAATTGATTTAAAATCCCATTTTATGGTTGTAAATAGAAATGAAATTATTGGGACATGTTGAGTTTTTAAAAGAGGAAGACTCATTTTTTGAAGGGTGGATTCAAGATTATTTCAATTGAGTATCTTGAATTGTGTTTCATTCCATGATTTGATTTTAAAGATATGTTGAGAACATAGTCATTTAAATGATATATGGGTTCGTGAAATAGAACCCCCAACAATTAGGTTGGCATGTTAACTTGTTTTATTAAATGAAATTAGTGATAAATGTGTTTTGTTGATGACATAACATAAGGGGGCATTTGATATAATGTTACTGTGTTAAATGGGTTAAGGTATGAAATTGATATATGTGATAAATGAGTTGCGATTGTAAATGGAATATATGTTAATGGGTTATTCATTATAAATGGGATATAAATAGTCAGTTATGGGAATGATCCTTGATGTAGATTGATATAATATATTATTTCAATCTTGGATGGTAACCTAGAGAAATCATTTGGAAAGATGTTGGTGTGTCAATCCACTATGATAGGAAGAGTTGCATTTCATGTTTCATTAATAGCAATCAAATTTTTTAACACTAACTAGTCCTTGATTTTTCCAACCACAATTAGTATATCTTTAATTCGAACTATATTTAGAACTAAATCCCAAGTGAATTCATGAAGATATCTCTATAGAGATGTGAACACTAACTAATAATCTTGGTGGACTATACCAGCATTAAATCCCACCATGTAGCTCATACAAAATATCAAATCAATTAAATGCATGTATATGATCTGAATAAACTAAATAAATTATACTATAATAATAGTCATGTAGAATTATATGCATTTCAATCCTCCTAACTACCACTATCTATGAGGTGTTCTGACACTAATGGTATGTGGAATAGTTTCCACATGTTGATTAACAATAGAATAATGATGGATGTGTCCAATACAAAAATATCATATATGATATCCATAATTTCCATATTTAGAAAAATGGTACCCCAAACCATATAGGAATTATGTTTCTTGTTCATGATATCCTTCACTTATGTATAAAACTACTTCTCAAATGTCACAAGACAGTTATTGTTTCTCTAATGAGGCCCATCCTAATAAAATTAATTCTTCTTAGATGCCTCTTAGTTTTCCTAAGTCTTTTGTTAAGAACTGGTCTAATAGGACAATTCCATATGAGCATACAAAACCAGAGGTAGTGTTGATCTTGTTGCACCAACTGGTCATAGAATTTTATGAAAATATTTTTTAAGATTCCCATTCATGGAACAATGGTGTAAATTCTATAGTGGTGATATGAATTAATTATTCATGTGTAAATTCAAGATGCACTGTAAAAACCCTAGTCAATTGATGTGATATGGATTATAAGAAACTCATCCCATTGATTGATTTTCTCTTACATTACTATCATAGGACTGACTCTACATATTGTGTTTAAATCCCATGTTGATGCTCCTATTTTGACATAGTTGAACAATGGTATCTCCTACACTAATATTCCATCCAAAGTCTCTTCCTTCAACCAACTCCTTATTATCAATTTCTAGGTGGAATGTAATATAGAACATTATAAATATTGATAGATCCTTAGTTTGGATACCTTAAATAATGATCTATTAATTCAGTCCTTTTTTAGGTGTTTCCTCTCATGAACAGTGAAAAAAGTGAGTGAATTTTGAAGTATATTTAATCTCTTGTACACATACATGTTCAAATTTAACAAATTATTCTACATTTATTACCCCAATGGTTTGGAAGAATAATTATTTTACATTACAAGTATACAAATCCTTTCCAAGTGAGGTATTGAAACAACATATCCAAAACAACTATGTCTAATCATTCTAGCATCGGGTACTCAAGAATATTCATTCCAACATTGACATTTATCTCATCTGGTTTCCCATCAATGTTAAAAAAACTGGACCTCCTATATTAAAACACATCTGCTTTATTGGGTCTAAAATCCCCTTAGAATGTTAGTGGATTATATTTTAGAAGTTCTATTAAATGATTTACCAAAATGAAGTTCCACATTTACAGGTCCCTTAACGACTTCAACTAAATCATGTTCTACACTCTGAACAATATCCTAGTTTACTTGTTGTCCTAGAGCATCTACATTCTTAGTTTCTCTATCTTTTGGTTATAGTGGATTTATGGGGGGATAAAATAGAGAGGCTTCTATAGTATCGTTAGCTTCCTACTTATAGAATCAAGCAAATAGTATTTGGATCCCAACATAACTGTAAAAAACTAAGCTGTGATAAAATGTGTTTGGTGCCAATTTTTTTCTATCATCACAGGGATAGAGGAGAATATTGATAAAGTGGAGTTTCTTATCCAAATATTTTATGGTTTGGGAACAATTGTTAACCATGATGAGTTGTGCGTCTATTTACTTATATAGTTTTAGTTCATGAATGTTTTACTGATATAGATGATGTTTAAGGTTTCTCTTTACAATTGGTGCACATTGTTTAAGTTTATGATGTGTGGACCATAATCTGGGGTAGCATACATGAATATATGTTTCAATTTAACCTGATATAGATTGGTAAAATATAGTATCATGAAAATGGATGATCTCATAATTAATTATAACTCAATAAAACTAATCACAATGACCACATAAGAGAGGAATAGGGTGTCAGATAGTAGAATAAGTAGGATATCACCTAATTGTTCTAGAATATGTCTCTGTAAAATAATAGTAGTATTCTCATTTTACTTTAATAATTCCATGATAATCATTAAAGCATTTTTATAAAAAAATAAAAACAGTTCAAATTTCCTAATAATTCCAAAAAAATGAAGGTGTAGATACGGTCTTGGAACATGGGTCATTTAGTTTATGGTCATGAATCCCATACCATTTGCTTTGTGATTTAGAGTCACACAATCAGGACCAATTAAGGGTTACATACCGCTATTTCTATGATTCTTCATCAAGATTGGAAACATTATTTATTGCTCATGAACTATGATTCCAACCAATTTATGATTATGTTACTTTTTGTTATCCAATATTATATTTTTATGCTATAAAGGATTTCAAAAGTCAAGGGTTGAAAATTTAGAGATTTGGGAGAAACATGATAGGAATACTGTTTAGCATAACTTTTAGTATTGACCATGTGGTAATTGAGTAATATGGTATTGTTAGCACACTGTTTCTCTTTACCAAATAAACTTCCCTTATCCCAAACACTTGAGGGTTCATATATAACTCATGGGATCATCTATATTATATTATGTTTCTATAATCTTACACTATCGTATATATGAATCTCTTTCTCTATTTAGTAGTAACTATGTGTTTTAATTTTTTTTATTGTGTAGGCACATTGTGATATACATGGAAAAAAGTTGGATCACATTACCAAGGAACACACCTCAGTATGTTAAGTGTTTCAATGAGTTTTTAGATTTTTCAATTTCTAATCGATCCGTTGAAGGGAGAATAAGATTTCCATGTACTAAATGTAAATTTAGAACATGGTTGAAGAGAGATAAAGTTTATGAACATTTAATACTGAAAGAATTCCCTGGTCAATATTTGTGTTTGGTTTGGAATAGAGAATCAAACTTTACAAAAAGATTGAGTACTGATGTTAATCCACAGAATGAGGTCCCAAGTTCATCAAAAATGGAAAATGAAATGCAAAACCTCATAAATGATACATTCAGCACTACAAGACACCACTATCAGCATCAAAACATATCAGAACAACCATAAGAGGGTGTTACAAATTATAACGTCACAAGTGATGTTTTTGAGACTATAACACAAGCAGATCTAGATTGTAACATATATTTGGATCCTCCTCTTGGATCTATGGAGCCAACTGTAAGAGAAAACCTCACTGAGAAAAATGTGTTTCATGATTTAGTTGACAATGGAAATCAAGAGTTGTACAGTGGGTGTTTGAAATATTCAAAGCTTTAATTTCTGCTGAAGTTGTACCATATAAAATGTCTATGTGGAATTACAAATAAGTCAATGTCCATGATATTGGAATTGATTCATGATTCATTTCTTGAAGGAAAAATCCCAGAATATTTTTATGATATGAAAAAAGTTATTAACAAGCTTGGTCTGAATTATACAAAAATACATGCATGTCCCAATGATTGTATGCTTTATTGGGGAGAGGATTCAAGTAGAAATAATTGTAAGAATTTTTCTTCTTCTAGATGGCAGTCAAAGGGTGATGTTGTAAGTCTGAATGAACATAATTTCATGGATAAGAAGAAAAAGAACACACCTGCAAAGGTTTTTCATTACTTTCCCTTGAAGCCTTGATTGAAAAGATTATTCATGTCATCAAAAACCTCTGAACACATGAAGTGGAATTCTGTAGATAAAAACAATGACGGGTTAATGATACATCCATGAGATTACCAATCGTGGAAGACATTTTATTCATTACATCTAGATTTCTCAGCTGATCCTATGAATTTTCGATTAGGATTGGCTGCTGATGGATTCAACCCATTTGGGACTTTGAGTACCAGTTAGAGAATTTGGCCAGTTGTTTTGATCCCTTATAATATTCCTTCGTGGATGTGTATCCAACAAAAATCTTTTATCGTTTTAATGATTATTACTGGATAAAAAATTCCTGGAAATGATATTGATGTATAATTGCAGCCTTTGATTGACAAATTGCAGGAGTTATAGAGCAACGGTGTTGAGACATTTGATGCTTCTTCTAAAACAATGTTCAAAATGTGTGCTTCTATAATGTGGACCATTAGTGACTTCCCTGGTCTTGGGAATTTATCTGGTTAGAACACTTACACGGGTTTGGCTTGTCCCGTTTGTAACTTTGATTTTGAGCCCAAACGGCTACCTCACAGTAGAAAATGGTGCTTCTTGGTCCATAGAATATTTCTCGATGCATCTCATAGATTTCGTCTGAACAGATAATAATTTAATGGTTCCATTGATCATAGATCACCTCCAAAGTTGTTAACTAGTTATGAAATATTAACACAGCTTGAAAATGTTGAAACATAATTTGGGAAGGTTCATCATTTGAATAATAGTGGAAAACAGGTCCGAAGTGCATCGTCAGGTGAAATCAGAATGCAACAATTGTAGAAAGAAATTATATTCTTCAAACTCCCGTATTGGGAATTTAATTTTTTGTAGCACAATCTTGATGTGATGCATATTGAGAAGAATTTATGTGATAATTTTATTTTCAAATTACTTAATGAGCATGGAAAGTCGAAGGATCATATCAATTCTCGAAAAGACTTACATGTAATGAACATAAAAGGTGATCTCTAGCCAGTTGAGAATGAAAAGTATGCTCCGGCCATTTTTTCAATGAAAAATAGGTATAAAGATACATTCCTTTAAATTTTAAAGAATGTGAAGGTATCTGATGGGTATTCGAGTAACATCTCGAGGTATGTTGACTTGAAGAATCATAAGTTACATAGATTGAAAAGTCACGATTCACATATTTTGTTACAATAGTTACTACCATTGACATTGCGTACATTATTACCAGAAACAGTTAATGTTTTTGTACTCCAATTCTGCACATTTTTCAGGAAATTATGTGAGAAATCTCTACATCCATTTCATCTTAACAAACTCTAGGAGAGGTTTGTATTGACCCTTTGTGTAATGGAGATGATATTTCCTCCATCGTTTTTTACTGTTATGATGCATTTAACTGTGCATTTGGTTGAAGAAGCTAAATTAGGAGGTCCCGTTCATTATCAATGGATGTATCCAATTGAGAGGTATTTTATTTATATGTTTTTCATTTAAGTAAAAAAAATTGGAATTTAAATATATGCATAATATTATTATTTTATTTCATAGATATCTTGGGAATTTAAAAGCATGCGTGAGAAATAAAGCTCAACCAGAAGGCTCTATTGATGAAGACTATTTTTCTAAGGAGTGTCTTACATTTTCTTACAGATATTTGGATGATATTGAGACAAGATTTAATTGAGTTGGATGTGTTGAAGACACATCAAATCAATCTCAAATGCATCAGAAATCAAAAATATTTCCTGTTATTGGCCGATCAGTTGGGAGGACCTCAAATGTGATACTAACATAATTGGAATTATTATAGGCACATAGATATGTGCTTCTAAAAAGTGAAATTTCATATCCATTTATTGAAGATTTGATTATACAATCAAAGAGAAAAATGAGAGGTTGAACACGTAATGAGAAAGATATAACGAAAGCTGTGAATAAAGATCTTCTAGAATGGTTTGCACGACGTGTAAGTTCAGAAATATTGCAATAAATACGAATAATAGTTTGACACATACATTTTGTAAATCTATTAAATTATATTTCTTTTTTCAGATCATGAATTCTGATACTCAAGCACACTTGTCAGAAGATTTGATGTTTCTTGCTAGTGGTCCAATAAAACAAGTTAGAAAGTTCGACGCTTATAATGTGAATGGATTTAGATTTCGTACAGTTGATCGAGAAGTGGGTTTGAAAACATAGAATAGTGGTATATTTACATTTTCTGAAGTGGGATACTATGGAAAGCTGCATGATATTATTGAATTATACTATCACAGACATTTTTCTGTTGTTTTATTCAAATGCAAATGGGTCGATATTATCAGAGGTGTTAAAAGAGATTCCATGCAATTTAATTATGTGAACTTCTCTTGCTTGATGGATGTTGGTGATCGTGAACTGCATGATCCATATATCTTGGCATCATAAAAAAAATGTTGTATTATGTGAATGATGTTGTGGATGAATGGTGGAGTATAGTTGTTCACGTAATAAAAAGAGATTTGTATGATATGGGTGATGAAGTGGAATATTTGACCTCTGAAATTGAATTTCATCAACAACAGGAAACAGAATTATTTTTCCATCATGATATTGAAAATATTATTCTTGCAAGGATGAATGAAGTGGATGAAGCAATAGAGTAGGAAACTGACATGATTGAAGGGTAAAATGATTGTATGTAAAATTATTTATTCATTCAGCAACCACTTTTTTCATTTCTGCAGTCATTCATTATCATTGTTATGTATATTTTGTCTGTTAGTAATGGGAATCTATTATCATTTTCAATTTTTTTTCTGCATAATTTTTTTGAAATATATATTCTAAACTAAATTTTATTTGATTAAATGATAGGAATGCCAAGGAAAAAGTGGTACACTATTTCATCTAGTTTTGTGACAGATGACGATCCATCTGGCTGCCTCCCCATAGCATCTGAGGCACCAGGTGCCTACACCCCTGCACCATCTCTCCCTACACCATCTCTCGCACCATCTATGGGTGTCCCATTTGAGGCTGAGTCATAAACTCCCCCTTTAGAAGCCTCAATAGTGGGGCGGCGACACGCCCCTTCCAGTTCATCATGGACAAACTGAAGTGTCACTATCATAGGTACACATTTTAATTAAATAAATTTATTGCATTTTGTTTATACTAATTGCTTTCTCGTTGAAGATGAAAAAAATGAAACCGTGAAGAAAAAATTAAAAATTTCATATGTTTGGAATATGAATGGAGGGAAGATAGTCGTGCCATTTGATTCTTATGGGGTCCCTACGGATGACGTCGCGGGGTTACTTGGCCAGATTCTAGGCCAGCTGGCAGCGGAGCCCACTTACCTTCCTATTTCTTATGATGATTGGATATATATTCCTCCAAGCTGGAAAAATGAAGTTTTTGATTCCCAAATAAAGGTAATTTTATTACATTATGGTTTAATTGAATTCATGTTGCTAATATGTTCAAAATGAATTTCTGTATACAGATGTTCTTCCACTTTACAGTTGCTGATGTGACAGCACGGAAGTGGACGTTGAAAAATCTTGGTAAGAAATGGAAACATTTTAAATGGATATTGTGGTGTGATGTCAACGATACTTCATTGACCGTGCAGAAAATGTATGAGAAGTTACCCAGTAGGGTACCGAAAGAACAGTGGAATGTTTTTTTTGACAGACATCGTGAGGAGAAGCGGATGGTATTGAAATATATATTATTATATTATCCTCATTTTACATTTATACATGTATATGAATATGAGATGACATTGAATACATTACTGTTAAATTTAATTTTATTTATTTCAGGATCTCTCAAGACAGAATGCATCAAACCGGGCTAAGAAAGTCATCCCTCACACTGCGGGCTCAAAAAGCTTTTCTAGAAGCTGAAAGACATTGGAAATCTTTTAATTATTTTAAATATTTATAAGAAAATATTATCTATTTAATATATTGAATTGTTTATTTATCTTTTCTTAATGCAGTCACAGAGTTTAGGGCACGAAGCATCCTGGACTGAACTGTGGTTGGATGTTCACAAAAAATCAGATGGAAGTTTTGTTAATGAGTCTTCCAATGAAGTTGGGGTATGAGGTCAATTTTTTATTATAATAACTTATTATCAGTTTTTACTGTGTTAATATATATTGATATTTGATTTATAGGTAAAAATTAAAGAACTATGGGATGCCAATTTTGGGCAGTCCTACTCAGTCTCCCAGGATGACCCAGTTGCTAAATCCTTGGGAAGGCGCATCCTGGTAGAGTGCGCGGGATGGGTTTTGGACCCATACCATCTTAGGTCTTTGGCATACCACCAGGGATTCCAACTGCATCTACTCCTGGTTATAGTCAGTCCATACCCAAATATGCTCAGAGGGATAATTCTTCTCTACGAAACACAGTTCAAGATCAGGGGGCTCAAATATCCACTTTGCAGCATGCGATGACTACTATACATTAGCAGATGAGAAGATATGCCCCCGGTGGTAGTGCATCGACTGGTGGCCAGTAGGTAAATCACAACAAATCAAAATAATTTAGTTTTCAAACTTTCATTGGTTTTAAGTTTTAATATAAATATGCAACAGTATTTAATTTTCAATATAATATTCTTACAGGTGAAAGCAGAAAGTGGAGATGGAGGTGGAGTGGGTGATGATGCATCATCAGACCATGGGTATATTTGTATTGTTGATGTGTTGAAAAAATATGAGAATAGTTGGTTTATATATGTAGCATATGTGGCACATTTTTTCCACCACTCATTTTTATATCCTAACATTTTTTTGATTTCTCATGTTTCCTTTTATGCATTTTATTGATTTCTGATATTTCCTTTTATGTCTTGATTTCTCGAGTCTGGTATACATCATTCTAGTTAAGCCTGTGTTTGAATTGGTAGTCGAGATTTTGGATGTCTATGAGTTAAACCCATTATTGATGTGTTGAATAAATTCTCGATCCTTAATATTATAATATGTAATTATTCAACATCATCATCCAAGAAGGTAAACCCTTCTGGCGTTGGTATCCTATGACACCGTGAATCACAAAAACATGTGGATTGATAACTCTTTATTAGGAACTATTTTCTATGAAACCAATAGAAAATGATATTCATTTTCCATAACACAAACATAACCTTGTTTTTTATTTGAGCCTAATATGATTAATGTTATATAAATCCTGATTTCCTAAAAGTATTCATGAATATATAAAAAATTACATGTCGTTCCATGAATAAAACCTTAGAAAACAATAATATCTCACAGCTAGGGTATCACCCAAGGTGAAATAACATCCAACTATAACATAAAACAACAAGAACAATAATCCCACACCAAGAACCTAGGTTTTCCCCCATATATTTGTTAGATAATCCCACAAAATAACACATTACCAAGGTTCCACTAAACTAGTTCCCCAAACCAATGTGCCACATGACCATAGAAATGCCTCCTCATATACAAGAGGCTTCCTACTAGGATTCCTTGGATACACTCCTTGGATCTAGAATTTATAAGTAGGTTCTATGGTTAAATCCCAAAAGGCCCAGTCACTGCTTATCCTCATTTTACCTTAGATGAACTCCTTGGACTCAATAGGTGCATCATTGTAAAATTACTTGGACTATTATATTTGGATTACACAATTACCCCATTCCATTCTACATTTTTTACTAATTTGGTGACACTTGAGGTCAACATCGCCTTGGTTATTTCCTTGGGACTTCACTATTAAACATCATTATATATTTCCTTGTTATAACTTTCATACTTCAATATTCATAAAATGTGATATGTTATAAACTGGAAAGAATAAGATAATGAATTTATTAAATGTTCATACAATAGTTGTGGTCATAAATTGGTACCAGGGTAATTAGGTACATTGTTCTACTTTAATTAATATATGCATGCCACAATAGTGTTACATTTCCATTACATTGGCCATATGTTATAGACATTGTTGGTTGTGGCCCACTGAGATTTATCTCACACCCTATCCAGGTGTCGTTTGGTACAAAGACTATATTACATGGTTGAAGGTGTTGACAACAGAAAGCATACAACTTCAAAAACATGATTGCTTTCTATTTATTAGGGAGCTTGAGAGAAGAGGACTGAGTTGGAACTTAGTATGCATGGGATAGTCTTTTTATTTCATTTATACTTTAATGGAACATGTTAGGCCTACTATATTGTATCCATGTTTTCCAATTTTCAAGTGACATTACAAATTATCATCAGTTTTTGAATGTTATTAAAGTTATTTTAGTTATTGGTACTATTGTCTCTATTTTCATATAGTGCCTTCTGTTTACTTATCTTTATTCCACTATTTACCTATGTTTACTTTTATACTGTAACACCCGAGACTTTTATGTGAAATATTTTGTTTTTATGTTATATAAATCATCAAAGTAATCTTTCACTACACACAACACTATCTTGGCTTGCTTTACATGCAACCACGACCTTCCTTGATAGCTTGTGTCGTACGCAATACCGAGTTTCACTAAACAATGATATGTTATATTATTAAAACTAGCCGTTATGAATAGTAATAACCACTTTTTGAAATATTATAAATTTTATTTTTCAAAATGGACTTCATTTTTGGATTCGGAATATCAAAATTATCCTAGGGTGAAATTTTGGTATTTTTCTGAAAACTTTCAATTTTTGATGAATAGTGAATCCACTAAGTGGTAGTTAAAAAACTGAATTTTTCATAAAACTTAATTTTACCGCTTCTGTGAGTGGAATTTCGAAAATCTGAGAGACATGGTTGATGTCATTAATTAAAATGTGGTTCAATGAGATGAAAATAATTTTTCGGGGAATAGTAACTTTTTACTTTTTTTACCACGGTTAAAAGTAAATAGGGTAATTAAGGGTAAAAATGATATTATTATTACCCTAAAACATGTCTTAATTCTATTGGACAAGTGTAATTCGACCAAAAACAAACTTAGGAATAAAATATGACCATTTAGTCCCACATGGATTAGATTAGGACATTTATTATTAATTTATTTAAAGAATGGTTAAAATAGTTAAAATCAAAGTTTAATAAGTAAATCATTTTTAATATGGGGTTATACATAAGATAAATTCGACTATAAATATTAATTAGAAAGATAAAAAGATTTCCTACATAAGGATATTTTATTTTTAATTTTTAGACTTTAAATAAGTTAATTTATTTATCACACAAAGATGATGCAATAATTATCTTATTCATGAAATATTGAGATAACTGATGTTATAAATACCCAAATAAATGTAATTTGAGACTTTTTATGAATTAAAATAATTTTATAGGTTAACATGACATGTTAGTATTGATTTAAGTAACTTGGTTTGAACTAATCATTCTTTTATAATTTTCACAAAAATCAATTACTAAATAGTGTCAAAATTGACATAAAATAGTTTTTAAAAAAAATATTATATTACTAATTGTTATGTTATTTCTAAAAATCTAAGGTTAGTCCAAATGACCTAGATAAGGTTATATATATTAATAATAAACAACTTGGGGTTCTTTTGGCTTGATATGGTAAGTTTATTAACCTTGTAGTGTAAGAAAACAAGAAGACATGGTAAAAGTTAAATTATCTAACTTAAAGTTAAATCTAAATGATAAGGTTAAAATTGATACCTAAACTTGTCTAAATTCTATTGTATGAGATGATATATACCCCTACCCACCTTATCTTCGAAATATATCAATTTGGATCTATTAAAAACCGAATTTTACTTTATAATAAAATAATATTTTTAGTTATTCCAAAGGTGCCCCTCTCCTCCCTTATAAAAGGGCACCTCCTCCCCCTCTTCCCCACACCACTTTGAGCCTTCAAGCTCATCCAACCCCTGAAAATTTCTCCTCTACACTTCCCTAGAACCATCCTAGATGTTCTGGTCTTCTTCAAAGACCTATTTTAGTTCCCTAAAAGGAGGTCTCAAAGAAGCACTTCAAAGAAGAGGTAATGTCCGTTACCGATTCTTTCATCTTTATTTCTTCTTCCACTTCTTCTTCTTTAGTTGTTTCATTATGAAGTAATAACATCAGTATAACTCATATACTAATATGTTATTATAAGTATGAAACAACCCTATTTCACCATCTATCCATCCTACAGAAAAAGAAATCAGCGCGCGTGCGTACGTACGGAATACCGTCTCCACGCCGTGGTGTAATCTATTTTCCACCACCACCTTACTTGAATGGGTATAATGGTGTAAATAATGACTATATATGACTATTATAAAGTTATATTGATTCTGAAATAGTATACATACACTCCAATACAATTCCACAATCATAGGAACGATATCATCACTCGTGCGTACGTCACTACAAAAAAAACATGGTTTAGCGGCGGTTTTGTGGCGGCGGTTCACAAAACCGCCGCTAAACCTTTTTTGGTGAAGGTTTCGCAGTGGTTTTTAATAAACCTCCGTGAAACCCGAATTATTTTACAGAGATGCCGACCCTTTCCCCCTTCCCCTTCGCGATCCCTAACCCTCGCGACTCCGCACCCCCCGCGCTGCCGGCGACTCCCCACCCCCCGCGCTGCTGGCGACTCCTCACCCCCGCGCTCTCCAGCGAAACCCGCACCCCCCGGCGCCCCCCTCGACCACCAGCGACCCCCTCAACCACCGGCGACCCCCACACCCCCCGCGCCCCCCGCGCCCACCGGCGACCCCGACACCCCCCACGCCCCCCGCGGGCTTCGGCGACCCCCGCACCTGATTTGTGAGGTAATATAATGACCTAATTTGTTTACATATTAGTGAATCGGGCTGGGGAATTGATATCATGATTATATGGTTCCTAGTCGGGGGGAATTGATTTTTATTTATAGTTGTTGAATAATGGGGACTTGTATCTAAACACTAATACCACTAATTGAATGTAATCTTCTCTTTCCTAGGAATTTGCCTCTCTATGGAACTTTATTGGAATCTAGTATTGTGGATCATGGAGTGCGCTAAGACTATACACTTCCTTATCCTACTATACTAGTATAATATGGTGCTTGATATGTGGGGGTGTTTCTACCTACACGCCTAGTTGGATGACATTGTGAGATGTACCTAGAACAATGGCCCTATCACTAATCGACAATTCATAATGATCAGAATTTAGTAAAAAATATAGATATATCTTTGTTTTATCGTAAAAAATAACCAAGATATACCATGGTATTATGGGATTATATATATATATACATGGACAAATCACGCGATTTAAAATCAATGTACTCAATCATATGTGATAAAATTACCAATTTTTTATGTAACCAATGTCTCAGTATACTGAGTGAAGAAGCATGATTTCCATTTCTGGATGAATGGACATAATAGCTAGAACACAAACAGTTTGATCCCTAGACAAAATGCAACAATCAAGACTAGTTGACCAAATTCTGTTAAATTCTAAATAAAACATCACCAGGTTAATAAATATTAACACCCTCTTTATGTTCAACCACCTCGGATAACATTATATAACATCCCAACCCATTAGACCCCGGAGCTAGTGGATAACTGGTCCACCGCAACTCAAAGAACACCTATATAGGCATGAGGCTAGAAACATGAACCAAAAATAATAATTACTATTGTAATATTTTTACTAATATATCATTATGCACACACCAATCCATATCTATTAAAAATGGTAGACTTATAATATGTGAAGACATTGACCATTGTAGTAAAATTAAGGTTTTTAATAATTTTTAGTTTGTAAAAAATATTATGGTAGTATAATATAAAAATTAATGTAAATATATTCATTCCCAACATGAAATGTTTTCTAAAAATAATAGAAACTATATACAAAAAAATAGAATCAATCATGAATCACAATATCCAAGTCTCATCCACTGTACACAATTAAAGTCACAAAATAATCTCTAAACACCACCAAATCTACCATAGTTTTATCTGACCTTTTTATAATACATGAACATTTTTTATAATAACAATGAAAGGATGATTACTCACATACCCATTATGACATCTAGAAAATTGAATTTGGATAAATAAAAGACATTATATAAGAATTCAGAACCGTATAGAGAAATAATGAAATGGTACCCAATAATAAATATATATGTAAAATGATGAATCCCATAATAGAAAGACTGGGTATCTGTATCTATCCTACCAACCCAGGATGATGATTATTTTTATATCTTTGAAGATACATCATTGATGACTAGTACCGCACTATTGTATCCAAATAATTCATGAGGATGGATCCCACGTTTCCACTTCCCCACATGCCGATGGAGAGTAAACATAAAGTAAAGAGGACCCATTCTTGAGTGTGATGGTGGTGAATATATAGTACCTACACCCTAGTGTGATAGGGAGAACTCTCTCCAAGGATAGGGGACCCATACCCTTAGGTGATTTGAGTGTACTGCTTCTCTATTTATATAATATGACTTGAAGTACCATTCTATATTGCACCAGGGTGTTGGTCCTATATCCATAAATATTGTATCCCCTTTCACACTAGGGTGTAGGTTCACAATAAACATTATGTAGAAATATATTATGTAATCCCTATAACCCTAGGAAGAGGGCCCTCCATCAAATAGGATGGTTCTCCCCAGGAACATTTTTTGTGGATCCACCATACACATTATGCCGAAACAAAGGAGGTAATACACTATTACACAATGTAGAGATTCCTCAATCCACGGTTGTTATGATCCATAAGATTATAGAAAATTGATGAGGTGTTGGTCCTCCTCAATAATTCCCTGATCAAATTAGCATGATACTGGGCATTGATGATATTTCATTAGAGAAGTTGTGAAACCATTATTTTGGACTGGTATTTGAGATAGATATAACCTTTCTCTCCTTTTCAGTTTTCATTGAAGAACATATCTCTTTATTGTTGGGTTAGTTTTTCGTCAATCTTTAGGCTCAGATGTCTAATATTTACATGTATTCTATTCCTCCTATATCGGTTTTGGATGCGGAAGCTTGGGTATATATGTTCTCAAACCTAATTGAGTTATTCCCACACATGTCATATATATATATAGATAATGTACAAATTAGTTGTGTATTATGTTGGGAAAAGGGATAATTGGGTTAATTTGACCTTACATGGTGGTCGGTGATTATAGATCAATAGTCGATCTCTCTATAATTCATTCGTTTCATATTATTGTCGGGATATGTAATATTTCCCTATTAGGTGTATATTTTTTCCATTTGTTATCATATAACCTATTGTACTATTTTTTATTCTCTAAAGTAAATAACATGATAGAATGTAAATATTTAGTTTATTTTCTCTTATTTTTATTATTATGAACATATTCATATATATGGTTGGGTGCATGCCTACATGTACATTATGAAGAGGCCTACCATTATAATTATTCATTCTCTTCACTTATCTTTAAAAAATGGCCTATGGTGGAAATAATTGGGTTTTGGTGGCCTAGTCTTCCACCGTGAGGAGGTCATTACTGCGTCGAGTCTCAAAAAACCATAATGGGAAATAAAAACACATGGGTCATCAAAATAATGAAATATCTAAAAAATTATTACAATTATGACAAATATACATGCCACCTTATCAACAACTACATGACTTAAATATTTCAAAATACCAACATATATTCCTATGATGTAGACATTGTTTTTCGGAGAGGCAAATAGATAGATAAGGGAAAGGGGAATAAATTATATTGTTAGGAAGAAGTATATGTAACCAACACATCAAAAAGGTGATGCTAATGTCAAATAGGACATCATTTGATTATAAACTACTTGCATCAAACTTGGATAAATTCCTCTACAACATCATTCATGTCCATGGTTGGGGTCAAACATGTAGTATTATTTCCATTATGTATGACTACATTTTATGTTACCTTTACATTGTTCTTCATTTATTTTGGGATTTTTTGGTTAGTTTTTGGAGATTATTTACACTGGATCATTGTATAAATCATCTGATCTGATAATTATTTTTCTCAAAACTGATATGAGATGTCCCAACATTATTATCTCATGTTGTAACATATCATTGGGTTAGAGGTACATCACCATTTATAATTTTTAAATAGTTTTAATTAAAATTAGATTAAGTTAAGATAATTTGTTGATTGACTTGGTTCAACTTCATAGGTAATTTTTTTGGGATAAAGGTTGGAGTTCACCACAAAAAATACATAAGTGGTTGGTTATTATATAGGTGTGATGAGGTGGGCTGGTGATTTTTAGGAAATTATTCCTTGTTGGTTTTAATTGAAATAAATTATAATTTTTATAATAAAATTATATAATTAACTATAAATTGTATATAATTATGTATTTGGTGTTGTGCCTTGAGATAGGTACTAAAGATATGATTTCAGATTTAAAAAATCATAGACAAGAGTTATAGGGTTGTTCTTAAAAAGTGAAAAAAATAGAATTGATGTGATTAGTCCTTCTGCATTTCCCATGTGTTTATGAATTTGATGTATGTATGTGTTTTACATTCTCACCACTATAGTGATCAAACCCTTTTAAAAAATTAAATTTTTTTATTAAAATAAAATTCTTATAAATGAGATTAACAATGTTTCAATGTCTAAGACAACCCTTGAATTAAAAACTGGTTCATTATATGTCGATGGTTGAAGACATGATTATAAATGTCTGAATTGTAATACTCAAACCTAGAGAGGTGACACTTCGATGAATAAGGTGAACATAGTGGCCCTCTTTATAGTTGGTTGTCTATGAAACCATTGAGAAACATCATTCCTCTTGGAGGACATCTAAGGTCAAGCCTAAACAATCACATAATGTCTCAGGTTTAAAATGCATTATGATCAGTTTTGATCACACATCAATGGGGTGTTGTTTGAGGCAACATAAATGTGTGATCGATAGTGTTATGATAAGTGTGTAGCCCAATATTCTTATTGCTCCTCAATGAGGTGTTGACGCTGTCTCCTATGGACCAGACTTGTTCTGTTGGTCTGAAGTGGTAAATGTGATCAATGAATCATCTTTATTATATTATGAATACTTTATGATCAATGGTTCATCTTTATTATATTATGTTTCTGTAATCTTACACTATCGTATATTTTTGTGTAGGAACATTGTGATATACATGGATAAAAGCTGGATCACATTACTGAGGAACACACCTCAATATGTTAAGGATTTGAATGAGTTTTTAGATTTTGAAATTTCTAATCGATCCGTTGAAGGGAGAATAAGATGTCCATGTCCTAAATGTAAATTTAGAACATGGTTGAAGAGAGATGAAGTTTATGAACATTTAATACTGAAGCAATTCCCTGATCAATATTTGTGTTGGATTTGGCATGGAGAATCAAACTATACAGAAAGATTTAGGACTGATGTTAATCCAGAGAATGAGGTCCCAAGTTTTTCGCCAATGGAAAATGAAATGCAAAACCTCATAAATGATGCATTCAGCACTGAAAGACACCACTATGAGCATCAAAACATATCAGAACAACCAGAATATGATGCTACAAATTGACACGTGAAAAGTGATGTTTTTGAGACTGTAACACAAGAAGATCAAGATTGTAACATATCATTGGATCCTTCTCTTGATTCTGTGGATCCAAATGTAAGGGAAAACCTCAGTGAGGAAAATGTGTTTCATGATTTAGTTGACGATGGAAATCAAGAGTTGTATAGTGGGTGTTTGAAATATTCAAAACTTTCATTTCTGCTGAAGTTGTACCATATCAAATGTCTTTGTGGAATTACAAATAAGGCAATATCTATGTTATTGGAATTGATTCATGATGCATTTCCTGAAGCAAAAATCCCAGAATCGTTTTATGAGATGAAAAAAGTTGTAAACAAACTTGGTCTGAATTATACAAAAATACATGTGTGTCCCAATGATTGTATGCTTTACTGGGGAGAGGATTAAAGTAGACAGAATTATAAGAAATGTTCTTCTTCTAGATGGAAGTCAAAGGGTAATGTTGGAAGTATGATTGAACATAATTTCATGGAGAAGAATAAAATGAACACACCTGCAAAAGGTTGGCATTACTTTCCTTTGAAGCCTCGATTTCAAAGATTATTCATGTCATCAAAAACCGCCGAACACATGAAGTGGCATGCTGTAGATAATAACAATGATGGGTTAATGAGACATCCACGAGATTCCCAATCATGGAAGACATTTGATTCATTACATCCATATTTCTCAGCTGATCCTAGGAATGTTCGATTGGGATTGGCTGCCGATGGATTCAACCCATTTGGGACTTTGAGTACGAGTTATAGAATTTGGCCAGTTGTTTTGATCCCTTATAATCTGCCTCCGTGGATTTGTATGCAACAAACATATCTTATCATTTCGATGATTATTCCTGGAAAACAAATGCCTAGAAATGATATTGATGTATACCTGCATCCTTTGATTGAATAATTGCAGGAGTTGTGGAGCAATGGTGTTGAGACATTTGATGTTTCTTCTAAAACAATGTTCAAAATGCATGCTGCTTTAATGTGGACCATTAGTGACTTACCTGGGCTTGGGAATTTATCTGGTTGGAACACTTATGCGGGTTTGGCTTGTCCCGTTTGTAACTTTGATTTTGATCCCAAACGGCTACCTCATAGTAGAAAATGGTGCTTCTTGTGCCATCGAAGATTTCTTGATGCATCTCATAGATTTCGGATGAAAAAATCAAAATTTAATGGTTCCATTGATCGTAGACCACCTCCAAAGTTGTTAACCGGTTCTGAAATATTGACACAACTTGAAAATGTTAAAGAAGAATTTGGGAAGGTTCTTCATTTGAATGATAGCGGAAAACGAGTGCGAAGTGCATCGTCAAGTGAAATCAGAACGCAACAATGGAAGAAAAAAAGTATATTCTTCAAACATTCATATTGGGAATTTAATTCTTTGTGCCACAATCTTGATGTGATGCATATTGAAAAGAATGTATGTAATAATTTTATTTTCACATTACTTAATGAGCATGGAAAGTCGAAGGATCATCTCAATGCTCGCAAAGACTTACAAGTAATTAACATAAAACGTGATCTCTGGCCAGATGAGAATGAAAAGTATGTTCTGGCCATTTTTTCAATGAAAAATAGTGATAAAGATACGTTCCTTCAAATTTTAAAGAATGTGAAGGTATCTGATGGGTATTCGAGTAACATCTCGAGGTGTGTTGACTTGAATAATTGTAAGTTATATGGATTGAAAAGTCATGATTCACATATTTTGTTACAACAGTTACTACCATTGGCATTGCGTACATTATTACCTGAAAAAGTTACTGCTATTGTACTCCAATTCTGCACATTTTTCAGGAAATTATGTGAGAAAGCTCTACATCCATTTCAGCTTGACAACCTACAGGAGAGGTTTTTATTGACCCTTTGTGCAATGAATATGATCTTTCCTCCATCGTTTTTTACTGTCATGATGCATTTAACTGTGCATTTGGTTGACGAAGCTAAATTAGGAGGCCCCATTCATTATCGATGGATGTATCCAATTGAGAGGTATTTTATTTATATGTTTCCAGTTAAGTAAACAATTTTTGTCATTTAAATAAATGCATAATATTATTATTATTTTTCACAGATATCTTGGGCATTTGAAAGCATACGTGAGAAATAAAGCTCAACCAGAAGGCTCTATTGCTGAAGGCTATTTGGCCGAGGAGTGTCTCACCTTTTGTTCTAGATATTTGGATGATATTGAGACAATATTTAATCGAGTTGGACGTGTTGATGACACATCAACTCATTCTCAAATGCATCAGAAATCAAAAATATTTCCTGCTATTGGCTGATCAGTTGGGAGGACCTCATACGCGACACTAACAGAATTGGAATTATTACAGGCACATAGATATGTGCTGCTGAATAGTGAAATTGCAGATCCATTTATTGAAGAGTAGAGGATACAAACAAAGAGATGAATGAGAGGCCGAACACGAAATGAAAAAGATATAACGAAAGCAGTGAATAAAGAGCTGGTAGAATGGTTTGCACGATGTGTAAGTTTATAAATATTGCAATAAATATGAATGTTAGTTTGACATATACAATTTGAAAATCTATTAATTTTTTTTTAGATCATGAATACTGATACTCGAGCAGACTTTTCAGAATATTTGAAGTTTCTTGCTAGAGGTCCTATAAAACAAGTTAGAAAGTTCGGCGCTTATAATGTGAATGGTTTTAGATTTTGTACAGTCGATCGAGAAGTGGGTTTGAAAACACAGAATAGTGGTATATTTACATTTTCTGAAGTGGAATACTATGGAAAGATGCATGATATTATTGAATTAAACTACCACGGGCATTTTTCTGTTGTTTTATTCAAATGCAAATGGGTCGATATTATCAGAGGTGTTAAAAGAGATTCCTTGCAATTTACTTCTGTAAACTTCTCTCACTTGATGGATGTTGGTGATCGTGAACTGCATGATCCATATATCTTAGCATCGCAGGAAAAAATGGTATATTATGTGAATGATGTTGTGGATGAAGGGTCGAGTGTAGTTACTCACGTAATACAAAGAGATTTGTATGATATGGGTGATGAAGTGGAAGATTTGACCTCTACAATTGAATTTCATCAACAACAGGAAGCAGAATTATTTGTCCATCATGATATTGAAAATATTAGTCTATCAAGGATGAATGAATTGGATGAAGCAATGGAGCCGGAAACCGACATGATTGAAGGGGAAAATGATTGTATGTACAATTATTTATTCATTCAGCAACCACTTGTTTCATTTCTGTAGTCATTCATTGTCATTGTTATATATATTTTGTTTGTTAGTACTGGGCATCTATTATCATTTTTAATTTTTTTTTTCTGCATAAATTTTTTGAAATATATATTCTGAACTTAATTTTATTTGATTAAATGACAAGAATGCCAAGGAAGAAGCAGTACACCATTCCTTCTACTTCTGCGACAGATGACGATTCGTCTGTCCCCACGACATCTGAGGCAGCAGCTACCTACATCCCTGCATCATCTCCCCCTCCACCATATCTGACACCATCAGTGGATGCCTCATTAGAGGATGAGTCATCTCCTCCCCCTACAGGAGCCTCAGCAGTGGGGCAGTGACACGCCCCTTCCAGTTCATCACAAACATTCTGGAGGGTCACAGTCATAGGTACAAATTTTAATTAAATAAATTTATTTCATTTTTTTTATAGTAATTGTTTTCTCATTGCAGATGAAAACAATGAACTCGTGGAAAAACACATAAAAAGTTATGATGTTTGGAACATGCATGGCGAGAAGATAGTGGTACCATTTGATTCTTATGGGGTCCTGACAGATGACGCCGCAGGTTTACTTGGTCAGATTATAGGTCAGCTGGCAGCGGAGCCCATTTCCCGGCCTATTTCATATGATGATTGGAGGAATATGCCTCCAAACTGAAAAAATGAAGTTTATGATTCTCAGATAAAGGTAATTTTATTACTTTATGGTTTAATTGAATGTCATGTTACTAATATATTCAAAATTAATTTCTGTATAGAGATGTTCTTCCACTTTATTGTTGCTGATGTGATAGCATGGAAGTGGACATTGAAAAATCTTGGAAAAAATGGAAAGATTTCAAATGCAGGTTGTGGTGTGATGTCAACGATACTTCATTGACCTTGCAGCAGATGTATGAGAAGCTACCCAGTGGGGTACCGAAAGAACAGTGGAAGGTTTTTTTCGATAGACATCGTGATGAGAAGCGGATGGTATTGAAATATATATTATTATATTATCCTCATTTTACGTTTATACATGTACATGAAGAGGAGATAGACATTGAATACAATACTGTTAAATTGAATTTTATTTATTTCAGGATCTCTCAAGACAGAATGCTTCAAATCGGGCAAAGCAGGTCATCCCGCACACTGCGGGTTCAAAAAGCTTTTCAAGAAGCCGAATGTCATTGGTAATATTTTAATTATTTTAAATATTTATAAGATAATATTGTCTATTTAACATATTTAATTTTTGATTTATCTCTGTTTAATTTAGTCACAGAGTTTAGGGCATGACGCATCCCGAACAGAACTGTGGCTGTATGTTCATAAAAAAACAGATGGAAGTTTTGTTAATGAACCTGCCAGAGAAGTTGGGGTATGAAGTCAATTATTTATTATAATAACTTATTATTAGTTTTTATTGTGTTAATATATATTGATATTTGATTTATAGGTAAAAATTAAAGAAATATGGGATGCCAATCCTGGGCAATCCTACTCAGTCTCCCAGGATGACCCGGTTGGTAAAGTCCTTGGGAAGGAGCATCCTGGTAGAGTGCGCGGGATGGGTTTGGGACCTGTACCATCTGAGGTCTTTCGCATGCCATCAAGGATTTCAGCTACATCTACTCCTGCTTATAGTCATTTCATACCTGAAGATGCTCAGAGGGAGATGTCTTCTCTACGAAACACAGTTCACCAGCAGGGGGATCAGATATCTACTTTGCAGAAAGAGTTGCTTGAAATACATCATTATATGAGCAGATATGCCCCCGGTGGTAGTGCATCGGGTAGTGGTGAGCAGGTAAATCACAAAAAAATCAAAATCATTTAGTTTGAAAACTTTTATTGGTTTTAAGTTTTATTATAAATATGCAAAAATATTTAATTTTCAATATATTGTTCTTACAGGTGGCAGCAGGTGGTGGAGATGAAGGTGGAGAGGGTAACGATGCAGCATCAGATGATGAGTAGTAGTATTGTTGATGTGTTGAACAAGTATGATAACAGTTGGTTTGTATATGTAACATTTATGGAACATAGTTGCCACCAAACATTTCCATATATGTAACCCATATTAATACCATTTCTACTATATAGCAGCATTCGGGTAGCCCCATTGTGTAAGCTCGATTCATAAATGGATTGGGTGTTCTGACACGCTGGTCGGGTTGGTTTCATCTTTTATGACAAATGTTATGGAGTTTGTGAGTGTGAATCAGATAAGTGTCACATGTGCGATTAAGGTGAATCTAACCTATTTCTCTTATGAGCAGTTGGTCTATCTTTTCTTTTCTTGACTAGGACACTCCTAATTTGGGGAACATCGTGTCAGATATAGTAAAAATGTCCTTCTATGTAGTAGAAGTGATGGAAGTGTCTTAGAGGTGATGGAAGTGTCTCCAATCTTCTGATAATATTTATACTCTCTTAGTGTACTCTTGCTTAGCAACGAGCATGTCCCCTATCTTTATGTCATCCTCGATGCACTAAGAGAGCATCGGTTATGTGGTGGGTCGAAAATGTCTTTTGAGATAGATTGCATGACGAGTTTCAGTTAGGATTATTGGAATTTGACTGTTTCTTTATAGTAAGGTCCCTATTATGGCCTCAGAAGTATTTAGGATTTCCCAATTAGAGGAAAAATTCCAATATTATCCTTGGAAATCTTTGGATATTCTTTATAGGAAATTACAATGGTGGAGAATACTGTGGTTCATAATTTTCTGTTAATGTTAAAACCTATGGTGGGGAGCACCATCGGTTGGATGCTTAAAGGGATGACGATGTGATCATTTATCTAGTTGAACGGGCCTAGGTAAGAACCAAAAATATCAAGTTTGGGTGGTATGATAGGTGCACACAGTTTGTCTAAAACTGTGTGAACCTGTAGTAGAAAACCATGCGGCTGGAGTAGGTGAGAAGAAGTGCCCCACACGGGCTGCACACAGTTTTCCAAACTATGTTCCTAGCTCACATGGTTAGTGCCACTTATGCATTATTATCACACAATTCATTACACATTTGTCACATGGTTAGGGTAAACTATGTGGGGAAACCATGTGAGGTAGGATTCCTAAGTAGTGGGAGTCTCACGGTTGGTGTACGGTTTGGAAATTCATATAGCCAAACCATGTGAACTATTCTTAAGGGTGAAATTACCATTTTTCCATTAATAGGTTAAATGTTTTAACTCCCTTTCTTTCCTCCTCCTTCTTCTCCAGCATTCACAGCTCCCTCCTCTATGGGTTTCTCCACCTCCCTTCATTAGGATTTGATGGTTCTCCTTCATCCATCATCAGATTTTATCACCATCGATCTCTAATTTATCAAGGTACAATATCTTTTCCCCTATTTTCAGGGTGGATGTATGTTTCTTACATTTATTCCCTTAGGGATTTTAGTTATTTTATTTATTCATGTACTAATTTGTATCATGCTACCTTCTATATGTATACTATTTTTTAGTTTTTTATCTTCATCTGGACATTAATTCATGGTTGTAAATTTTCATTGGCCTTTTATATTTAGTTTATATTATTCATCCAATGCTTTGTCTTTCATTTATTGTTGATTTAATTATTGTATGTTGTTTCTCTATTTATTATACTGCTATCCTACACTACCAAGAAGGGGGTCGAGATCCCCATGAAACCTAGGTGATCTCTATATTCTGGTTTGATTTATTTTTCAGGGCAGTGGTGTAGTAGAACCAAAATTATTTTTTTTTCCAGTTCAGCATTTAGCGACGGTTTTAACCGCCGCTAATTCAATACTTGGTAGCATTTAGCGGTGGTTAAAACCGTCGCTAAATGCCTTGTTGGGCAGCATTTAGCATCAGTTTTAACCGCCGCTAAATATATTACGTTTATATTTAGCAGTGGTTTTTACCGCCGCAAAATAGGCACATCAAACGGCATAATTTTGCAACGGTTAAAACTGCCGCGAATAAAAAATTGTGGCATACCCATAAAACCGCCGCTAAATGGAGAGAAACCGCCGGGAAATGAGGCATCTACAACACATATTTTAAACCACCGCGAAATAGAAAAAAACGCCGCTAAAAGATTGCCGACGCCAAGTTTAGTGGCGGTTTAAACCGCCGCTAAGGGCTGCTTTTGTTGTAGTGCGTACGGAATACCGTCTCCACGATGTGATGCGACTCGTTCTACATGATATTCATTTCATAATAATTATATAAATGAATTGAATGAATGAATATGATATATATTACACTAATACCATTCTGGAAATGAGAAATCTATAACCTAAAGAGAAGAATTAGAATTTATTCGACAAAACACGCATAAGAACAAAAAGTAAAAAACACCCAAATAACAAGTAGTAATGAAATATTACTAATAAGAAGCTAAGAATATGACCATATATGATATCATAACAATAATTATGGTTCTGGAATAAGTCGATAACATTATTTAAATCATTATACAGGAGGTTCGGACACTTACGAAGCAAATCGAACCTAAGGTAAGGGAAATATCACAATCTCATTTTTATCCGAGATTGTTTATACTTTGGTATTTACTGGGGTGTATTTTATCATCCACATCCATGTTCCCTCAATATGGAATATTGTTCCCATCCACTTACAATAGTTTAAATCCAATTTTACCCTTTGGTGAGTTTTTATTAAAAGATATGAAAGGAATCTTTTGTCATTTTTTGTACGAGGTAATTTTTGACTTTTCTGACAAAAGTACGAGAAGAATGTTTTTTTTAACTTATACGGCATGAATGGATTTTTTTAAAAATTATTTCCAAGAAGCTTCCCTTACAATTTTTAAAGCTTATTTTTAATCAACATCTTTTAGTTTAAAATTGTATGACATGTTAAGAAAGGAAAAAATGTTTTTGAAGTAGAAAGGATATTTTCCTCAAGAATGGAGTTCAAGTGTTTTATCAAAATTATTCTTCCATCTAAGATAATAAAGGGTTCTGTTTCTATCACTATTATTACATTGATTTGATTATGTTGTGATGGAAATATTTTTATGAATTACTTTATCTTATATGAATTGTTTTATGATGTCCCGATGTTTAAGATTCCCATTTTTATTACATGGGTTATGCAATGATGTATGATTTATGATTTTGTGGCACACATAAGAATGGTATCATTATGAGATGGGTGGGACCTATATCTCCCTCTAATGCATTGGGTAAAGATTTTATATCTCATGAGATAAACATGGCTGGAACGGTAGGTTATACCGGTTCAGTGAAACAGGACTGAAACGAGGAGTGAACTCGGTTCAGAAATGGACTTTGTCCACTAAGATAGTATTGGCAATGAGTCTTGACTAATAAGAAATGATTCTCTATGATTATGTGTATATGCCACAAATTTTCATGTTTTATGTTATGATTATTGGGATTCCATTTCACTACTATGATTTATCCCATGTTATGAAATTATGCTCTCTTTTGCAGGTTAAGATTTCCAAAAGTTATGTTCTTATGAATATGATGTGATTGATATTTCTTTTGTTTACCCTTACTGAGCATTTGAGCTCACCCTTTTGTATGTTTTATTTCCCCAGGTCAGGAAGAAGGTTATTAAGTAAGATATGCCAAAAGGGACTATAGTTATGATGAAATAAATGGGAGTCAGTGTAGACGCTTTATGAACCAGTTGTTTATGTTTCCCAGTTTCTAAAGATACTATACTTATACGGTCCTTTCGTGGTTTTGTTATATGTTGTAATAAGTATGCTTCAATTTTGAAGTATTAACAATGTATGAAAAGTATGGGTTGCTATATATACATTGTGCTAAACTTTAGTAATGAAGGCATATTCTCCCCAAGAACACACCATAGTCCCTTGATTCTAATTGTAAGCCTCTAGAGTTTAGGGAATTGGGCTTGACGCCTCGTGGACCACCGAGATCGGGGTACCCATTAGGTGGCACCCAGGTCTTGGATGTCACAATCACGAAGGCTCTCCAAGGCATGTCAGTACCTTTGGATTCAGTGATTTGGATGCATAGATGCATACATGACAATACATCGGAGTGGGAAGTATATTTGAATTCATTGGGGCCAAGACACTTCTCTGATGATGTTCTACTAAAATATGAAGGGAATCTAGTGGAGTAATTTTCATAAGGAGGGGAGGTTGTAACATCCTAGATTTTTTTACAAAGGTATACACAATTTATTATTGGTTCTAATTCCTTCAAAATGACTCATAAGTGATGCCTAAATGGTTCAAGGAGGTATCGAGTGCATCCAGGACTAGTTTATATCCTATATAAATAAAGTGGGAAGAAAATACTAGGCCACACCATCTATGGAAACCATGATTCCCATCCTATATAGTTTTCCTGAACCGTGAGGCCGTAGACAGTGGACTAGAGGTGGTCACATGGTTTGTCTGAAAACATGCGACCCCAGGAGATCACTAATGTAACCAACTATAGGTCTTGGAAAGTGGAATTTAGAATGTTATACACACGGTTAGATAAACAATTCACCTAATTGGGAGGTTTCACCCCTTATAGAAGTGACTACTGCACAGTTGGTGGCCAATTTGGACAACCGTGAAACCAAACTATGTGTAGTTGTGTTTTAGGATGAAATTCCTAAACAACCCATCTTAAATGATTTTAAAAAAAATTTATTCCTACTTATTTATAAAATAGTTTTCTCCTCTCCATTTTATGCATGGACATTATCCTCTCTTATCCATAGGTTTTGAGAAATCTTCCTCCACTAGGGTCAGAATCCTTCATCATTAGAAGCAATGAAAAGCCCTTAGTAATCAATTCCTTCCACTCTAATATATTTCAAGGTTCCTATATCAAATTCTATGAAATTTAGGTGAGAATATATTCACATTATTTTTGAGTATTTTGAAAAATCATTCAATTTTCATTCATTCTAGGTCCAACAAACCTTGATAATGGATGAATGGAGTGATACAACATCAAGGTAGGTGGTTTAGGGCATGGACATTTGTTTCATCCCAATTTAAATAACTTGTCATTGTTATTCTCTCCAACCCCTTTTGGAGATGTTAAAATTGGTTTAATAAATTAATTTAAAATGTTTTTTGTGACCATTGTGACATTACCATCTGATAAAAACCATTAATTTTTCACCTTGACATTTGGGCACCACCTTGATTTGTTTTTTCAAGGCAGTGGTGCAGTGGAAGCAGCAATGTTTTTCTTTCTGGTCATCTTTTAGCGGCGGTTTTAACCGCCTCTAAAGTGGAGATAATTGCCACTAAAGTGGAGAGAACCGCTGTGAAATGAGGCCCCTACGACGCTTTTTTTAAACCGCCACTAAATGGGAAAAACTGCCATGAATAGTTTACCGACGCCAAATTTAGTGGCAGTTTAAACCGCCGATAAATGCAAAAAAAACGCTGCTATATGGCTGTTTTCAAGTAGTGTTAATATTATAAATAATGACATGTATATAATAATGTTATTTGTAACATCCCAGGTAATTATAGAATAATAACTTTTCATATTTATTAATATTTTTCAATTATATAGTGGTTTTAACTTAACAGGGATGCCTTGTTCAATAGCGTACTCAACATGAAACAATGGATTTCTCTAAAATCTTACGTTGCATACAAGACTGAGTTATACCAAAAAATAATACATTATTAATATTATTATTTTAAATGGTAGTTATCGCCTAGCCATTGTATTATAGGAATGAACATAACTAAATATATTATGATTATACATGTTTATTAAATGTTTTTACTTTCATATAATTAATTTTAGAGGCTAAAAATGATAATAAATCCATTTTTAAGCATAAAATAAACTAATATTTTTAAAAGGTAGTTTTACCACCTTTTGATGACGAACCCTTTTTAAATCTTGATTTTTTCACTTTTATATTTTATATTTGATAAAATATACTTCTTATTTGGAAGCATGATATAAAAATTTACTTTGGTTTAAATTTTGATATTTTTCTAAAAAAAATCATATTTTAATTAATAGTGAAAAATACTGCATTTTAATTCAAAAATATCTTTTCGTATAATTTATTTATATTATTATATTATAATTTGAATTGGTTTTAAGTATATTTATATTATATTTTTATCATTTAATCCAATTTTTTTCAATGGCAGTAATTTTACATTGAAATTTGGTATAAATACAAGTCAATCTTTTGGTGGTTTTTAATTTTTTTTTAAAAAAATTCTCATTCTGAAAACAGGATTAATTTTAAATTTAATTTTTCCACTTATGTTAATTTAATTTTAAAAAACTAACATATTTGGTAGTAATAATTATAAAAAAAATTGTTTTAATAGGATCAAAATATTTTTTAGTGAATAGTAACATTAATATTTTACTTAACACGGTTAAAGGGTAAATCAGGTAAATAAGGGTAAAAATAATATTATAATAATATAAAACTATCCTAAAACTTTTCCTAATATTATTAGATGAGATATGGCCAACCAATAAAACCCATGGGATGAAAATTTTTCTTTTGGGAGATACTTGGGTATGATAATGAAATTTATACCATTTAGTTTTAAGTAAAGGAAAAAATATCATAAACATGACTTTTATTGCTAAAAAAATTTTAATATGGGGTTATATAGGTGATCTCTTTTACTATAAAAAGTAGTTATAAATATAAAAATATTAACTATATAATGATGATTTATTTAAAAATTTTAAAAATTAAATAATTAAATTTAGTTATGACATAAAGATGATGTGGTAATTTATTAATTAATGAAAGAATCAAATAAATGATTTTATAAATATTAAAATAAATATTATTTGATAAAATTTATGTCATACAAGAATTTTATAGAAATATTTGACTTGTTGGTGATGATTAAAAGGAGTTGGTTTGAACTTGTCTTACTATTATGATATTTTTTAAAAGTTAACTAATGAATAGTGTTAGAATTGACACTATTCATATTTTTAAATATAAAATAGTTTATTAAATGTTATAAAATTTATAAAAATTTAAGATTCATCAAAATGGTTAGGATAAGTCCTAATATTTCATAAATTACACATTTTTTTATTGTTATACATGTTATGATAATTACATTAACCCACAAAGTGTAAATAACAAGATATCACAATAAGATTAAAAAGGGTTGTTGGAATCCTCGTGTTTTAATCATTTTTTAATGATCAAAAATTGTTACTCTTGTTTAATCTGTCTCATATCATCTGTAGATATGCTTGGTTTCTTTATGATTCATATAAATTCTCTCAAGATCTTAATTCCAATAAATAATGACTGATTTTTATAAACTATATTTAACTTTGGTCAATAATGATTTCTTTTATGAATGATTAAGTCTAATTCATTCGGTGAATATTACTGCTTAAGTCTATATATAAATATTTGGCTATGTCTGAGAAATCGTGAGTCTGCCACCGGTTCTGGTTTTCTAGCAAAGGACCCAGACACCGTGACCCAGACCCCATGACCCAGACACCATGACCTAGACACAGTGACCCAGACACAATGACCCAGACACCCTGACCCAGACACCATGACTAGAAATCGTAACCATTTATAGATCTCATGATGTTTGTGACACTGATTCCTTGCTTAGACACCGTTCGAAGTTTGGAAAAGACCAGACACTGTGATCCTAACACTACATCTGTGCTACCGGTTTCTGATCTTAACACAACTATTCCATCATGAATGTCTCACCACTCAAAGTAAAAGAAGAAGACATTGTTTTGTGGTGACACCATTTTCAAGTGATACCATTTCTAAATAGATTGTGACATCGTTCTTTAATTTTTTTTCAATTTAATTTATAAAGTTCATATTTGAGTTTTTTAAATGCACTGACATAATTAATATTTCTTTGTAAACATGTCACCTAACAGTATGAGGTAAAAGGTATAGGATACATGCATCATGTCGGATCAAAAACATTCACTCAAAGAACAAAAAGAAAAACATGGCCCTGAAACAAGGGACGACAAGTAAAAGTGTGTAGAAGAAGCGCAAGAATTTTTGAGAAGTAGGCTGATACATCCACAAAGATACATCTGAAGAACCCACGAAGCATGCTAGAATCAAAAAGCTAGAATACCACAGATCAGAGCCAAATCATCCTCACAATTCCAACTCTGCGAATAATACGAGATAGATATAACTTGAAACCAGAACACCAGACTTGTGATACATTTTTCTCGCATGAGGACTCGATACTTGAATATGCTTCATCCTAGAAGTCCAGAGTTTCATAAAATAACACTCAAAGCTCTTCTAACCTTATCTCATCATCTTTTCTCTATTGTGTATTGTTTTTAGCTTTCGAGAAGTATGTGTGTGTTGGTATTAAATATACACACTATCTTCTACACTAAACTATAGGATGCAAGATATCCTTCCTCTCATATCTTTTTACACTTGTTTACTCCCATGGATAAGTGTGGAAGACGTCCTTGTGTGACCTGATAGTTTTTACCCACGAAGAATTGTGGAAGAGGTCGTGTGACCTAGATAGTCTTGTGCACTATTGTTTAACCCGATCCAGGGTGTAGATCAAGTTTATTAATATAAACTAATTGGTGGCAGGTGATCACCAAGTGGAGTGGATTAGGTCTCGGCTTAAGACTGCACCACTTGTGTTATCCATTGTGTTGTTTAATTTAGTTTTTCTATGTTTTACTATATAATTCATAAATCACTATATTTTTATTGATAGTTAATCTTAGATAGAAGTTATAATTGTTTTACCTTATTATAATAACTTTAAAAGTAATATCAATAACTCATTCTGATATTACTGAGAACTAATCAATCTTTTGAGAGGTCATTTGAATAGTCAAACCTTTATAACTATATTACATTGATTGATTGGGATGTATTTATTTTAAATAGGGAATATTTTTAAGAAAACTTTTTAACAGAAATTTTTAAAGACACTAAATTCACCCCCCCCCCCTCTTGATTACTCTACTTCGACCAACATTTGGTATCAAAGGTGGTTTTAAGACTTTTTTTGAACCTATTCAACTATGATTTCAGTTGTACTTTAAAGATATTTAAATTTATGTTAATTCTAAATTTCTATCTCTTTAAAAGTATTTATTTTTTATATATAATAGACTGGAAGGTTCTGCAACAAACAGACAACCGTTCTTTAATGGAACCAATTATGCCCAGTGGAAGATTAAAATGAAAATGCATTTAGAAGGAATGGGTTTTTAAATTTAGTCATCAATTATATATGAGTATAAGATTACTTATACTGATATAATTTCTTGGGATTAACCAACCAAGACAGCCTACAATAACAATTACAAATCCCTGAATACTTTATATTTCACTTTACGAGATGAGGAATTTAACAAAATTTCTGCATGTAAAACTACCCATGAAATTTGGGATACTTCTTCTATTTCACATGAAGGAACTTATAGTGTGAAATAAACTAGACTTAATAATTATACTATTAAATATGATAACTTTAAAATTAAACCTCATGAGCTTATTTCTAAAATGTATCTCAGGTTCAACTAAATTTTCAACACAATGATTTATCTTGGAAGAGAAGTTACTCCCAAAGAAAAGATCATGAGGATTCTCATATGCCTACCTGATAAATGGAGAGGAACCTCTGTATCTATTAGAGAGTCATGTGACATTAGAAAATTACCTAACAAATAACTTATTAGGAAACTAATGATGTATTAAGAGGATATGGAAGTCAACAAGGAAGAAGAGGATGAACCCAAAAGGAAATCTGTTGCATTCAAGACCACCACCTATAAACACAAAGAAAAGGAGAAATTGAAAGTCTCTGTAGAAATTTCCAGCAGTGAAAAATAATCACCTAACAGTGATGAGTAAATGGCTCAATTATCCATAAGCTTTAAGAAGTTTTACAGTAATAAGAAATTTTTCAGAAATCCTAACTTCAAAGTAAGATATGATCAAAAGGAAAGTTGAAATAAAGACTGGAAAAGAAATGACAAGTCTAATGAGATAGTATGCTATGAATATAAGTGAAAGTTTCATGTAAAGGCTTACAATCCCAAGATCAAGTATAAAAAAAATATGAGTACAAAGATAGAAAGTATAAAAAGGAAATGAAAGCAACTTGGAGTGCTTATGAGGATAGTTCAAGTGACTCAGAGTCTTCATATAATTAATAGACTAACAAATCCAATATGTGTTTCAAGAAAAAAACATATGAGGTAACCCTAACATCTCCTGTACAAAATTCCTATTATTCTGGAGGTGAAATTGATTCTAAAAATATGTCAAAATAAGAAATGTTTGAGTATTTCAATATGATTGAAGAGACATGTAATGAACTAAAAGATAAATATGAGTCTTTAAAGAAACATCATGATTATACCTCAACTGTTAAATCTGAACTTACTGTAGAAAGAGAGAAAAATGTTCAATTACTCAAAGAAAACAATGAAATAAAGATATATAATGATCAATTGAAAAAGTAACTTGAAAGGTTTACAAATGTTAAAGATACTTTTGTACAAATTCTATGTAAACATATTTCTCATAAATATACTACTGGTATTGGCTATCAACATGGTAATTTTTTTTTGGAAAACCCAATTTTGTTTCTAGATCCAAAACATACAGATTTACTCCTAGTTCAGGAAAACATTCTGCTAGTTCAAGTTATGATACACTCTATACAATTTAAATCTTTTCTGGAAAAAATAAAGTTTATTTTTGAAGAACATTACATAATGCTTATAGGAAACCTATGAGGCAGTTGTTGGTTCCTAAATCACTAGTCAATAATATTAATGGACCCAAACAAATATGGGTACCAAAGTCTATTTTTATTTGACTATTTTTTAAGAAAATTGTTTAAAGATCTCCTGTAAAAGCATATGGTACTTGGATAGTGGGTGTTCAAGACACATGATAGGAGACTATTCATGCTTTAAGAACTTAATAAAAATTGATGGTGGACATGTCACTTTTGTAGATAATTGAAAAGGAAGAATCATTGGACTTGGCCAAATTGGTAACTCTAACTCTGTTTTAATTTTTAAACTACTTTTTGTCGATGGATTGAAATATAATCTTCTTAGTATTTCAAAACTATGTGATGATGGATGTCATGTCAAATTTAAGAATGATTCTTGCAATGTTTTTAATTCTAAAAATTAATTAGTGTTTTCAGCATTGATAAATGAAAATGTATACTTTGTTAACATAGATTCTTTAATTTCTCAAAATGCTTCATTTTTAAGTGTATTTCACAAGGGTTTTTGGCTTTAGAATAGGAGACTAAGACACTGTAATATTCACTCCCTTAGAAAGATAACAATAAAAAAATAGTTAATGACCTACCCAAACTTGAGTTTCCAAATGATAAAGTGTGTAATCCTTGTCAAAAGGGAAAGCAACACAAAATTTCCTTCAAACCAAAGAAATAAGTGTCAACTTCTCAACCTATCAAACTATTTCACATGGATTTTTTTGGAACATCTAGAATTTCTAGTTTAAATAGGAATAATTGTTTTTATGTTCTTGTAGATGACTTTTCTAGATATACATGGAATTTATTTTTGGCTCACAAAAGTGAAGCCTGCTCTCATTTCACCAAATATCCTAAAAATGTATAAAATCTTAGTGGACTTAGAATTAAATCCTTAAGAAGTGATCATGGTTGTGATTTTGAAAATCAAGAGTTTGAATCCTTTTGTTCAAAAAATGGATATAGCCATAATTTCTCTGCCCCTATAACACCTCAACAAAATGGAGTTGTAGAAAGAATAAATAAGACCTTGTAAGAAATTACTAGAATCATGCTTAGTGAATATGACTTACCTATTTATTTTTGGGCTGAAGCAGTAAATAAATCATGCTATATTATTAATGGAGTTTTGATTAGTACTATTCTTAAAAGAACTCCATATGATTTGTGGAACAATAGAAAACCCAAAGTAAGATACTTCAAAGTTTTTTGTTGCAAATTTATAACCTTAACACTAAGTAAAATCTTGATAATTTTGCATCCAAGAGTGATGAAGGAATTTTTATAGGATAATAAATATCTAGTAAATCCTATAGAGTGTTTAAAAAAAATAACTAAATGTGTGGAATAATCTATCCATGTAAAGTTTGATGAGAAAAATCCTCATGAGAATAAGACCACTCTAGAGAACCTGGAGGATGATATGTAAAATCTGGATATCAATGCTAAATCCTCTAATCATCCTGTAAAAGAATCTGTGAAAACTTCCAGTTCAGGAAATTCTCTAGACTCAAGTCATAATGAAGCTGAACCTACTTATGAACATGAAATCACAAGTCCCACTTTTTCTAGAGCTTTTAGAACCCTTAAGAACCATTCTTTAGATGTTATTGTAGGAGATTTAGATAAAGGAACTCAAACTAGAGCTTCTCTTAGAAATCAGGTTGAACATCAAGTTTTATTGTCACAACTTGAACCTAAAAACATTAATAATTCTATCAATGATGAATTTTGGGTGATGACTATGCAAGAAGAACATAATCTGTTTGAAAGGAAAAAAGTTTCGAAACTTTTTGACAGACCTAAAGACACATTTACCATAGGCACTAAGTGGTTATTTAGAAATAAGGTAGATGAAGAAGGTAACATAGTTAGAAACAAGGATATATTGTTTGCATAAGGCTATAGCCAAGAATAAGTAATTGACTATGAAGAGACTTTTTCACCAGTAGCTAGACTTGAAGCCATCAAAATCCCACTTTCTTATGTTGCACATATGAATTTTAAACTATATTAAATGGATGTTAAGTGTGCATTCCTAAATGGGTATATAGATAAGGATTTATTTGTTGAGAAACCCCCTAGTTTTACAAATCCACATTTTCCAAATAATTTTTTTAAATTATCAAAAGCTTTGTATAGTTTAAAACAAGATCCAACAGCTTGGTATGATAGATTAAGTAATTTTCTTATTTCCAAAGGTTTTACAAAAGGAATATATGATCCTACCCTTTTTATAAAACAAATTTCCAATGATGTTTTAGAAGTTCAAATTTATGTAGACAATATTATCTTTGGATCTTCACAAAATTATTTATGTATTTCATTTTCTAAAATAATGCAAAACGAATTTGAAATGAGTCTAATGGGTGAACTAAAATTCTTTCTTGGATTTAAAATCTTTCAAAATAATGATGGTATTATTTTAAATCAAGGAAAATATCTTAAATATCTTCTAAAACGTTTTATCTTGGATAGAACTAAAAGTAGTGGAACTATAATGAGTACTACTTGTAAGTTGGATCTTGATGAATATGGAAAATTTGCTAATCAAACCACTTATAAAGGAATGATTGGAAGATTACTCTACTTAACCACTATTTGACCTGATATTATGTTTAGTGTATGTATGTGTTCTTGTTTTTGTCACGACCCGTCCTCGGGGCCCGTATCGTGACTACCCCAAGCCCGCCTTCCATAGGCCAGGGGCTGGCGACTAGCACCAAAGGCATAAATTCCGATAACTGGGAAGACATTGCCTTTATAAAAGTAAACAAACACACAGAGTACAAGCGGAAGTAATATACTAAGTAAAAATGAGTACAACAAAAGGTGCTGAAAGTAAAGGGGGCCGGAAATACAATCCCAACTATGAAGTACAACTGAAAGGAAAAACAACAACTGAAAGGTAAAGCCGCTACGCCGAGCTATCCACTGGAAATCCCACCTGAAGGGTGGGTACAGATAGCTCCACTGCTCCTCGGGTCCCGCCGTCTGCCACGGATCCTACCTGAAGGGTAGGTACAGATAGCCTCCACAACGCTCTCGCCCGTCAACCTCCTCCGAGTGTCGTCTCACCGTGAAGTCCACCTCCGGATACTGACTCGTCGTGTAGTCCACCTCTGGGTACCGTCCAGTCCTCGAACACTCGGCCTCCGTCGGCAATGTCCATCGTCTGCAACCAACACAACGAGGTGCGGGCATAGCCCGTGCAGGGGTGAGTATAACGATACTCAGTAGGGACCCTGAGACCTTCAAGGTCTCACTAAAATCAACAAGGATAACCACAAAGAAGATCTCAATAGAAAACCTCTACTTAGGTATATGCCCATACATATACCTAAGTTATCAAGTAACTCATCTCAATCACGAGGAAACATAAGGATTATGAAATCAACGGATAACCACTACCCAGGTATATGCTCATACATATACCTAAGTTATCAAGTAACCCATCTCAATCATGAGGAAACTCAAAGGTCATTGACTCATCTCAAACCAGGATTTTCATTATCGAAACCGTAACTGCTGAAGAGATCCGTCTCTGGAGTGTACAGTGGTCCTGTCACGACTCCGAGGTACTGCTCACTAACCTAAGACTACTGAGGTACTCCTCCTGTCGAGTACTGCGGGTTTGCGGCCAACTACCGGGCGCTCCGTCCGCTGAGGGTCTGTCGCCAAATACCGGGCGCTCACCCAAATAGCCTACAGAGGTACTCCTCCAGTCGAGTACCGCGGGTTTGCTGCCAACTACCAGGCGCTCCGTCCGCCGTGGGTCTGCCGCCAAATACCGGGCGCTCCGTCCACTGGGCTAGTCGACTCACTCCAAGTCGAGTCGGTCAAGCAGTCGTCAGGTCTCAGCCGGCTACACGGTCTCCGTACTCCGCACGCTCGTCTCCGGGAGGGTCCGCTCCACGAGCTACTGTTCGATACTCCAAGTATCACAAGGTCCCACAGAGAAGTATCTCAAAGGACCGTCTCGTCACAGGGGTCTCAACGCAACAGACGGCGCGTCGATCGGACGCCCGGTCTGTGAGTTATTAGCCTTTTCGTCCCAGGGGACCGGTTGGTTTCGTGTGCGAACCAATCCCGGCCGTATCTCAACTGTACCCTGAACTCCCATAGGGTATACTCAAAGGGACCGTTACTCAACGTAATCACCAATGCCGCTGACGGTTCGTCAAACGGACGTCCTGTCTGAAAGATATCAGCTTTCCCGTTCCAGGGGCCCGGTTGGATTTCGGGTGCGATCCAACCCGGCCACTACCAACTGTATCCAAAACTCGGGCGAAGGATGCCAAAAGTTCCGTATCGTCAACAGGAACACAACGCAACAGACGGTGCGTCGATCGGACGCCCGGTCTGAGAGTTATTGGCATTTTCGTCCCTGGGGCCCGGTTGGTTTTTAAGGCAAAACCAACCCGACCGTACTCCACCTGCGTCAAAACCTCGGGCGGAGTATGCCAAAAGATCCGTCTCACTAAGAGGAACACAACAAAGCTGACGGCACGTTAATCGGACGTCCAGAGCTCAAGTTATAAGCGTTTCCGCTCCGAGGGCCCGGTTGGATTCATGTTCGATCCAACCCAGTCGTACTTCAAATGACACCGGTTAACCAAACCAGTCACACCATTGCGATCCATACGGAAAAACACACGAGATGGACTACCCATTGGTCCCAAACGGATAGCCGGTGAAAAAGTTGCATTTCACCGCATCATGCGCGAACCGGGCCTCGTGGGGCCCGTGCATCAACCTCGACTTAAATATCCAAAATTAGTCTTGAAACATCCGTCGTAATTCCAGTGTCGCAACGTCACAGACGGTTCGTCATTCCGATACCGTATGAGAGAGATATGTCCGATACATGATCCCGTAATAATAATATTATTATTATTATTCGGTGTTTCATGGCCCCGCACCACGAACTAGAATTTAGTATCCAACATTAGACTTGAATCGATCGTATTAATGACGGAATTATATCGCCACTGACGGCAAGCCAATCGGACGTCGCACGTATGAGTTATGGTGGGTCGAAGATTTAATAATAATATTAAATCTATTATTTTTCCGAGCGCTTCGGGTACCAGACCCAAAAACCCGAAAAAGACATCCAATATTGGACTCATAAATTCCGTCTCGAAGTCAGGGTCACACTGCCGCAAACGATTCGTGAAACCGAGGTAGCACGAAGGAGTTGCTGGCGAAAAGGTGTTTTATCAACAAAAGTAATAATAACAATATTTAATTGTTATTATTAATTGTTTATTTAATTATATCTTTCTTAACTCCAAAAAAAAACAATCAAAACACGTTCCTTTTCCCCCTTGTGCGCCAAAATCAAACACCTCTCCCTTATCCCTTTTTGTCTCTTTATTTTATTTCCCAAAACTCTCTCTCTCCAATCTAATAACTTATTCAATCACAATTTCACGCAGCCTCTCCTCCGAACCCCAGCGGCCAACCTCTCGCACCCGCTGTATTTGCCAGAACCGCCTCTCGCACCCGCTGTATTCTCCAGAACCGTCGCGGCTGCCTTCAGCCTGCCGCGCCGCTGCTGTCTTCACCGTAAACCCTGATGCGCCCGCTCCCGCATCACCTGCTTCCTCACACGACTTCTCCCCACGACCTGCACCAACGGCCTCCGCCTTCCGCACTCCATTCCGACTTCGATTTAACTCAGAAAAAAGATACGAATGCATATTCATGATCCTTGGGTCGAGATCTTCGTGTCCGTATGTCGCGCTCAGGGAAACATTGAGTTTCCAGCGTCAATAAATATTTAGACGCCTCCTTCCGCGAGCCATTGCGGCTTCGTTCCAAGCCCAAAAAATTAAACGATCACATAATTGTGATCCTTGCGTCGAGGGCTTCACATCCATATATTGCGCTCAACAAAACTTCGTGTTTCCAGCGTCAATAAATATTTGGCATTGAAGAACATACGAAGAACACGTGAAGAATAAAAAGAAAAAGGAGAATGGTTTATGTGCGGGACGATTTCCATGTTCATTTGGTCATCATCATCATGAATTTTAGATATGAAGAATCAATAAAACGAATTCAATCATATATAAAAACCCCTACCTTGATAGTCGCACGTTGACGTAGTCGTGGAATATCGGTGTCGATTCCTTTGACGTTGGAGGAAGAGTCGTTGTCGATGGCGTTCGTCGCGGAAAACCGTCGCGGAAGAGATGACGCGGAAGAAGAAAGTCACGTCACGGATACGGTGTCGCGGAAGGACCGTGTTCTTCGGCGAAGAATTTCTTCATTGAAGAACGGCGTTCTTTGTGTTCTTCGTCGAGGTTGAAGAAGATGAAGAAACAAGAAGAACCTTCCCAACTCTCTCAAGGAGACAAAACTAAACACCAAAAAAAAATAAGACTATCTTATTTTATTAACACAACAACACACTAGAATTTCAAGAGTTTGAAATTCAAAACACACACACAACTCACCTTATTTAAGTCTAAAGTTATAACTTAAGATATCATAACTTATGAGGGAGTTGAGGGGTTTTAGAGGATATGAAGAGGTGGGGTTCGTGTGGGCCCCACCACCCTCATAACCTCCCAAGGGAGGTTGGGTGGTTACCCAACTTCCAACAAGAGATAACACTTAGAGTAAAATAATAAAAATTGTAGTGTAATTACAAAGTAAACATCCACAATTTTTATTATCAACACTCGTAAGAACGCAACTCCAAAACAGGAGTTCCTAAGCGTTTACCGGCGCTACGGTTTCATCGGTGCCCTCAGAATTCGATTCCGGGCACCGGTTCAAAAGTTAGAAATTCCCGCTCGTTCGTTCACTAAACGTACCCGAGCCCAACTTCGGAAATTGATTCCGGGCACACCGGGCCTCGGAATCAGGTGCCGTCAGAAACCGCGCTCTTGTAAAATTCCAAAGAAAATTAAGAAAAAATTTCCCTTGAATTTTACGGGTCTTTACATTACTCCCACCTCAGGGCTTTACGTCCCCGTAAAGCTTCATCAAAAACTAGGGTCACAAAAGCGGTACAGAGTACGCATCTGAGCCTTCCGCTCCCATGTGCTCACCTGGAGGTTCCCGTACTGTCGAAGGAAGTGCACCCAAGGAATCGATCATCCTCATAGGATCTGCTCCTGTCTATCCTTGATCCCCACTGGAACCTCTGTGCATGTCGCTCTATCATCGACGTCTAACTCCCTGAGGTCGATGATGTGTGAAGGATCAAGCACGTATCTCCTCAATTGAGTTACGTGAAAGTTATCGTGCACCTGGTGCAACTGAGGTGGATGGGTCAAGCGATAAACCACCTCGCCTACCCTGCTGGGGACCTAGAAAGGTCCATTGAAACTCGGAGATCTCTTACCGCCTCGGCTACATCTCCGTAAACCTCTTCGAGGTGAGACATGTATAAGAACGTGGTCGCCATCCTCGAACTCTAAAGGTCTCCCTTTTTAGGTTAGAACTGAAACTCAAAACTCCTGCTGCCACGAGGGTAAGGTTGGCCGACCCAAGAATGATCGGCTACACCCTCCCATGCACGAGTTTATCTTGTGTTTCCCAGGGTTTCCTTTTCGCCGACCAAGGAAAACCCATCCCAACTTTTGCCTAATATCGTCAATTTGAGTATGATCAGTGATTGCCAAAAACATACTCAAACTAACGTCGTAAGGCCTCGACGCTGCCACCAAGAGGTCCTAACCGAGACTCTCGCCTCAAGGGTCAGATCACACCGTCGGCGTAAGTGTGACTATCGAGTCTCCTCCCAAAGGTATCTCCAGACGTGAGGGTCAAGTCAACGGCTTAACCGGAATCTCTAGGTCTGGGACTAGATTCATGGAAGGAAGGGATGATTCGTTTCGATGCCTGTGGCTACAGCAGCTAGTAGAAGATAAATTCCGCACTTCGAATCATCCTTAGAGACCTTTTTTTGTCGCACTCCATGACCGCAAGCAGCTACCCTCTTTCCCTGCTCTCCAACTCCCTGAGTCTAGCGGGGACTACAAAGGCGGGTGATGGTAACATGTTGAAATATACACCACCACGAGCTGCTCTCCAAGCTCTGCCTCCATGTCTGCTGTTCTGCAGATTCATCTGTCCTTAACATTTCCTCTTCTTGAAACATTTTACATGCCCAAGTCTCTGAGACTGGTGTCAGTTTCTTGCTTTCCAAACTTCTAACATTCTCTGGCTGTATTCGATTAGCAAAGAATTCTCAACCACAAAGGATCCTTCTAGCACTCTAGACTAAGTAGAAATGCATAGAGAAAAGGTGCTGGCTCAGAAGCCCTTAAACATACCATGGTCAGAGGTCCGACCTCTATTACACTGATTGAAACGCTTCCATCGAGTACTCGATATGTTCGGTACGCCTCGATGAATTCTCAGTTATCAACACGTCGTCCCGCCAAAACTGTAAAAGTTATAGAAATTTCTCGGCCACCTCCTCAAGCCAGTCCTCAGCCGCCTATGAGTCAGGTTCACCTCGGAACATGAGGGTATCTGAAGTTAGAACACATGTAAGGCAGTAAACTTACATGTGTCACCTACCAGTACCGCCGGTTGTAACTGCTGACCAAAAGGTAATGATGTATAGCTGACACACTACCCAAAGGCACTATCTCAGGCATCGGTTCACGTACCGAAGCCTCATCACTATGAGGACCATCCTCATGGTCATTCACTGGAAAACACTCGTGGCGAAGTCCACCATCCACTCTACTGATGTCTCAGCTAGGCGGAAAACACTAGCAATCGCCTCCAGCCACTGCTCTGCTGTCTGGAAATCTGCCTCACCTCGTAACTTCTGAGGCCTCTACTGCTGGAACTCGTGCAACGCGCTCCGCCAGCATGCACAGTTTGCTAGTATAGCCGTTGGCATCTGCTGCCCAACAGGTGGTGGTGCTACTGGTACACCACCCGAGGGTGCCAAAATAGTAAAAGGGGCCCTGCACCAGAGCCGTGTCGCTCGGTGAGCCGTCATCGAGTACTCTCTCGGAACTCTAACTGACTGTCTGCGTGGAGACATCCTGAACAGATGCTACACGGTCATCGTCTTATACCTGGTGAGCTGACCTGGTTTGAGCTGACTTTAAAACTTTGGAAACACACACGCAATCAGTGTTTTTGTGTACAAAGTCGGATATCAGTAGTCAGGGTCCTGGTGTATGGATACGTCGGCCGCCGCACCAACACTGGACTCCCTGAACTGAAGACCACACTCGGTACCCTTAACACTATTGCTTCACATAGAAAAAGATCAGAGTCCTGAGTTCTGCGGTAGAACCGAACTCCTTTGATACCAATTTGTCACGACCCGTCCTCGGGGCCCGTATCGTGACTACCCCAAGCCCGCCTTCCATAGGCCAGGGGCTGGCGACTAGCACCAAAGGCATAAATTCTGATAACTGGGAAGACATTGCCTTTATAAAAGTAAACAAACACACAGAGTACAAGCGGAAGTAATATACTAAGTAAAAATGAGTACAACAAAAGGTGCTGAAAGTAAAGGGGGCCGGAAATACAAGCCCAACTATAAAGTACAACTGAAAGGAAAAACAACAACTGAAAGGTAAAGCCGCTACGCCGAGCTATCCACTGGAAATCCCACCTGAAGGGTGGGTACAGATAGCTCCACTGCTCCTCGGGTCCCGCCGTCTGCCACGGATCCTACCTGAAGGGTAGGTACAGATAGCCTCCACAACGCTCTCGCCCGTCAACCTCCTCCGAGTGTCGTCTCACCGTGAAGTCCACCTCCGGATACTGACTCGTCGTGTAGTCCACCTCTGGGTACCGTCCAGTCCTCGAACACTCGGCCTCCGTCAGCACTGTCCGTCGTCTGCAACCAACACAACGAGGTGCGGGCATAGCCCGTGCAGGGGTGAGTATAACGATACTCAGTAGGGACCCTGAGACCTTCAAGGTCTCACTAAAATCAACAAGGATAACCACAAAGAAGATCTCAATAGAAAACCTCTACTTAGGTATATGCCCATACATATACCTAAGTTATCAAGTAACTCATCTCAATCACGAGGAAACATAAGGATTATGAAATCAACGGATAACCACTACCCAGGTATATGCCCATACATATACCTAAGTTATCAAGTAACCCATCTCAATCATGAGGAAACTCAAAGGTCATTGACTCATCTCAAACCAGGATTTTCATTATCGAAACCGTAACTGCTGAAGAGATCCGTCTCTGGAGTGTACAGTGGTCCTGTCACGACTCCGAGGTACTGCTCACTAACCTAAGACTGCTGAGGTACTCCTCCTGTCGAGTACTGCGGGTTTGCGGCCAACTACCGGGCGCTCCGTCCGCTGAGGGTCTGTCGCCAAATACCGGGCGCTCACCCAAATAGCCTACAGAGGTACTCCTCCAGTCGAGTACCGCGGGTTTGCTGCCAACTACCAGGCGCTCCGTCCGCCGTGGGTCTGCCACCAAATATCGGGCGCTCCGTCCACTGGGCTAGTCGACTCACTCCAAGTCGAGTCGGTCAAGCAGTCGTCAGGTCTCAGCCGGCTACACGGTCTCCGTACTCCGCACGCTCGTCTCCGGGAGGGTCCGCTCCACGAGCTACTGTTCGATACTCCAAGTATCACAAGGTCCCACAGAGAAGTATCTCAAAGGACCGTCTCGTCACAGGGGTCTCAACGCAACAGACGGCGCGTCGATCGGACGTCCGGTCTGTGAGTTATTAGCCTTTTCGTCCCAGGGGACCGGTTGGTTTCGTGTGCGAACCAATCCCGGCCGTATCTCAACTGTACCCTGAACTTCCATAGGGTATACTCAAAGGGACCGTTACTCAACGTAATCACCAATGCCGCTGACGGTTCGTCAAACGGACGTCCTGTCTGAAAGATATCAGCTTTCCCGTTCCAGGGGCCCGGTTGGATTTCGGGTGCGATCCAACCCGGCCACTACCAACTGTATCCAAAACTCGGGCGAAGGATGCCAAAAGTTCCGTATCGTCAACAGGAACTCAACGCAACAGACGGTGCGTCGATCGGACGCCCGGTCTGAGAGTTATTGGCATTTTCGTCCCCGGGGCCCGGTTGGTTTTTAAGGCAAAACCAACCCGACCGTACTCCACCTGCGTCAAAACCTCGGGCGGAGTATGCCAAAAGATCCGTCTCACTAAGAGGAACACAACAAAGCTGACGGCACGTTAATCGGACGTCCAGAGCTCAAGTTATAAGCGTTTCCGCTCCGAGGGCCCGGTTGGATTCATGTTCGATCCAACCCAGTCGTACTTCAAATGACACCGGTTAACCAAACCAGTCACACCATTGCGATCCATACGGAAAAACACACGAGATGGACTACCCATTGGTCCCAAACGGATAGCCGGTGAAAAAGTTTCATTTCACCGCATCATGCGCGAACCGGGCCTCGTGGGGCCCGTGCATCAACCTCGACTTAAATATCCAAAATTAGTCTTGAAACATCCGTCGTAATTCCAGTGTCGCAACGTCACAGACGGTTCGTCATTCCGATACCGTATGAGAGAGATATGTCCGATACATGATCCCGTAATAATAATAATAATATTATTATTCGGTGTTTCGTGGCCCCGCACCACGAACTAGAATTTAGTATCCAACATTAGACTTGAATCGATCGTATTAATGACGGAATTATATCGCCACTGACGGCAAGCCAATCGGACGTCGCACGTATGAGTTATGGTGGGTCGAAGATTTAATAATAATATTAAATCTATTATTTTTCCGAGCGCTTCGGGTACCAGACCCAAAAACCCGAAAAAGACATCCAATATTGGACTCATAAATTCCGTCTCAAAGTCAGGGTCACACTGCCGCAAACGATTCGTGAAACCGAGGTAGCACGAAGGAGTTTCTGGCGAAAAGGTGTTTTATCAACAAAAGTAATAATAACAATATTTAATTGTTATTATTAATTGTTTATTTAATTATATCTTTCTTAACTCCAAAAAAAAACAATCAAAACACGTTCCTTTTCCCCCTTGTGCGCCAAAATCAAACACCTCTCCCTTATCCCTTTTTGTCTCTTTATTTTATTTCCCAAAACTCTCTCTCTCCAATCTAATAACTTATTCAATCACAATTTCACGCAGCCTCTCCTCCGAACCCCAGCGGCCAACCTCTCGCACCCGCTGTATTTGCCAGAAACGCCTCTCGCACCCGCTGTATTCGCCAGAACCGTCGCGGCTGCTGTCTTCACCGTAAACCCTGATGCGCCCGCTCCCGCATCACCTGCTTCCTCACACGACTTCTCCCCACGACCTGCACCAACGGCCTCCGCCTTCCGCACTCCATTCCGACTTCGATTTAACTCAGAAAAAAGATACGAATTCATATTCATGATCCTTGGGTCGAGATCTTCGTGTCCATATGTCGCGCTCAGGGAAACATTGAGTTTCCAGCGTCAATAAATATTTAGACGCCTCCTTCCGCGAGCCATTGCGGCTTCGTTCCAAGCCCAAAAAATTAAACGATCACATAATTGTGATCCTTGCGTCGAGGGCTTCACATCCATATATTGCGCTCAACAAAACTTCGTGTTTCCAGCGTCAATAAATATTTGGCATTGAAGAATGTACGAAGAACACGTGAAGAATAAAAAGAAAAAGGAGAATGGTTTATGTGCGGGACGATGTCCATGTTCATTTGGTCATCATCATCATGAATTTTAGATATGAAGAATCAATAAAACGAATTCAATCATATATAAAAACCCCTACCTTGATAGTCGCACGTTGACGTAGTCGTGGAATATCGGTGTCGATTCCTTTGACGTTGGAGGAAGAGTCGTTGTCGATGGCGTTCGTCGCGGAAAACCGTCGCGGAAGAGATGACGCGGAAGAAGAAAGTCACGTCACGGATACGGCGTCGCGGAAGGACCGTGTTCTTCGGCGAAGAAGTTCTTCGTTGAAGAACGGCGTTCTTAGTGTTCTTCGTCGAGGTTGAAGAAGATGAAGAAACAAGAAGAACCTTCCCAACTCTCTCAAGGAGACAAAACTAAACACCAAAAAAAATAAGACTATATTATTTTATTAACACAACAACACACTAGAATTTCAAGAGTTTGAAATTCAAAACACACACACAACTCACCTTATTTAAGTCTAAAGTTATAACTTAAGATATCATAACTTATGAGGGAGTTGAGGGGTTTTAGAGGATATGAAGAGGTGGGGTTCGTGTGGGCCCCACCACCCTCATAACCTCCCAAGGGAGGTTGGGTGGTTACCCAACTTCCAACAAGAGATAACACTTAGAGTAAAATAATAAAAATTGTAGTGTAATTACAAAGTAAACATCCACAATTTTTATTATCAACACTCGTAAGAACGCAACTCCAAAACAGGAGTTCCTAAGCGTTTACCGGCGCTACGGTTTCATCGGTGCCCTCAGAATTCGATTCCGGGCACCGGTTCAAAAGTTAGAAATTCCCGCTCGTTCGTTCACTAAACGTACCCGAGCCCAACTTCGGAAATTGATTCCGGGCACACCGGGCCTCGGAATCAGGTGCTGTCAGAAACCGCGCTCTTGTAAAATTCCAAAGAAAATTAAGAAAAAATTTCCCTTGAATTTTACGGGTCTTTACAGTTTTCAAGAAAACCCTAAAGAATATCATGTAAATTATGTTAAAAGGATTTTAAAATACCTCAAACATACACCCAATCTAGGAATGTTCTATCCCAAAGGACAATCATTTAAGTTAGTTAGTTATTCTGATTCTGATTTCAGTGGACATAAATTATATAGAAAAAACACCTCTGGAACATGTCACCTTTTAGGCAAGTCTCTAGTATCATGGTGTAGTAAGAAACAAAACTTTGTTGTATTATCTATTGCCAAAGATGAATACATAGTTGTTGGCAGTTTTTGTGCACAAATTTTGTGGATGAAACACACATTACTAGATTATGGTATCAATTTTGGCATGTACCTATAAATTATGACAATACAAGTGCTATTAAAATCTCAAAAAATCATATTTCACACTCTAGGACAAAACATATTGATGTAAGACATCACTTTTTGAGATACCATTATCAAAAATATGATATCACTTTAAAATTCATTGGAACTAAATATCTACTTGCTGATATATTCACCAAGCCATTAAATTATGAAGGAATAGATTACATCTTACTTGAATAAGGAATGATAAATCTTACATAGAAAATGTACCGATTTCAAAACTTACTGTTTTACAGTTTACAGTTTCATGAGGTAATGTCTAAGAACTACTGTCTCACTCTCACAGTTCTGCAAGTTACTATCTCAAAGTTGTTATCTCATGTTTATGGTCTCGTAGTTACTGTCTCTCAGTTACCATTTTGCACATACTGTTTCAAACAATATGGTCACACTGTTTTAAAATCACACAGTAGGGCTGATACTGTGAAAACCTATTATGGTCTCACCATGAAAACCTGTTACGGTCTCACCATGAAATTCTATTCCGGTCTCACTATAATAACACTTTTTCATTTTATTTACATATTATAACTTGTATCGTTGTGATTGATTATTTTACTTTTTTTCTTTCCTGTACTTTTAAATTTGCGATGCTTGATATCCCCAAATGATAAAAATGAAAGAGGTTTTACTATTTTATTCACTCGATCTCTCTTCTCTCAAACCGTAAGTCCTCCTTCAACCCTTTAGTTCTATCTCTCTCTCTCTCTCTCGAACCTTTGTTGAATGTCCATAATGAAACGCATGTCTTCATCAACTCCTGAGAATCATAGATCAAAGGATAATATTAAAATAGCACCGAAGATAGTGCCTAAAGGTCCTTTGAATCCGAATCTTGTTGATAGAATAGTAGTACCAAAAAAGGAGATCCACCCTAAGTGGTTACTATCAAGAAATTGTTTATTATTGAAAGTACTGAAAGAGTGGGGTTGGATGGCTTGGTTCACAAAATAGGAAAGGCCGATTTACCCAAATCTAGTTGCTCAGTTATATGAGTTTGTACAATTCACTTTCAATACAAAAGATAATTTTGTTGTAAGAAGCTAGATCAATGGCCAAAGATGTACCTTTTCTTCAAGGTTATGGGCTCCTTGCCTAGGGATACCTCATGAAGGAATTTTTGAGGACTATTAGAGAGGTCCTCCTCCTCCCAGTGATATCTTTGTTTTAGAAGAATCCTTGGGAAGCTTGACTGGAAATAAAACAAAGAGAAGAGATATTTCTGCTGAGCTGGATGGTGAAACCAGATTGTTGTTTAATTTTATTCAGAATTTGATTAGTCTTAGAAAAGGATATTTTGATACCCTCAAATATCAAGATATATTTTTGATAAATTTTATAAATAATGTACACAAGATTAACCTATAAAAGTATGTTACACTTAATATGTGTGAGTTGATTAAGGAAACCTCAAATTCTACCTCATTGTTCTACTCAAAGATAATATCTACTATACTTTATTCTAAAGGAATGGTTGGAATGAATAAATAAGTTATCAAGGACTGTGAATTCTGTATCTCAAAGGTTACAGTTAAAAGAATGAAATTTATTTGGAATCCATGGAAAAGTCTAGGGTTGAGGATAATGAAAGGTTGTATGAAAATTTTAATCCGGTTAAGCATTATTTAAGACCTAAGGACATCTCTGATCCTAGTTTGGAACCAGATGAAATTTTTGACTATGCTGTTGAAGAATTATAAGAGGAGGTTATTGAACCTATAGGGGAAACTGTCTTAAATATGGAAGACAGTGGACCTGTTCCTCAAGACATATTTGAGAAGGAAGTGCCTTTTCTTGAAGAAACTGTTGATTTGGAAGAACAACCTGCTTCTAGAGAAGAGTCTGTTATTAATGTAAGGGAAAAGGTTGTTCTGGAAGAGCATCTAGAATAAGAACTTTATCTTGAGAAAGAATCTTCTTTTGATGAACACTTAGAGGAAAAAGTTTCTCCTAAGATTATCCTATCTGTTGAGGAATGAATGAAGCAAGCCTTTCAGTTGGACAAAAAAGAAATGGGTGAGGATATTGGGGATGAAATTTTATAAAAAGATCAAATAACTGAATCTCTTAGTCCTATGAGAGATGCACTCATTGAGGGGGATCATCACCCTAATCTATAAAGTGTTGAACTTCCTAATCCAGTTGATCACAACACTATGGATACATGGTATAAGTTCCCTAGATATTTTTATGTGAATGATACCCAGGAAGCATCAGTTAAAGGTATAGACCTATCTACTGTGTTTCAATTGAAACTGTTATCTGCTCTTGAAGTAATCACTGTAAAGGAACCTGAGCCTATCTCAACTCCTGTTTCTGAACCTTCCCAAGAACTTCCTACTTTTGTGATTCATAATGATCTAAAAACCTTTGGAGATACTTTATTGGCTGGCGTTGAAAATATCATGAACACTCAACCTACTCCTATAAAAAACTTGAGTGAAAGAGATACTGCCTGGATATTAGAAAAGATTATATGGCAGATTCATCCAAAAATGCTTCATGAAAATTAAGAGGTCATAATTGAGAACAAACAGCTAAGTGATGAAGTGAAGTATCTCAAAGCTATGCTTGAAGATATGTACAAAGTGTTGAAATCAGGACTAGATCATGTTTCTCATCCTATTGAGGATGTTATTGGTCAGATTCCACAAGTATTAGCCTCTCTGATTCAACCAAACCTAACTTCCTTATCTGAAAAGGTGGCTAAGATAAACAAGATGATAGTTCAAGAAATTCATGAGATTGTTTTTGGTCTCAACAAATTGACTGATAATTATAAGGGATGTCTACCAAAAGTTCTAAATTATCTAAAGTCCCCCACTTCATCTATTACAGTCTCTAATACCTCTAGAAAATCATCTCAACCCTTTGATAGTGATCTTATCAGAACTGTGGTTACGGAATAACTTCAATTAGTGCTATGTGGCTTTGACAAGGAGAGTCTATCTTTGGTTGTCAAAAATAGAGATAGATTCCTTGATTTGGAAAGGATTCATTAAAATATTTCAAATGATGCTCGAGAATAAATAACTAAGAATGTGGATTTCTACTTCACTAGTATTTTCTCTAAGCAGTATATGACAAACCATTTAACGTACCTTGTAGAGAATTTGAGAATTCCTATTGTCACTCTAGCTTTCGAAACTCAAGTTCAAAAGATAAAAGATTTCAATCCTTTTTTGGACATGTTCATAGAGAAAAAAAAGATGATTTTGAGAAATAAATGCAGTATTGTGGTGAGATTATTGTTAACTTCATCAAGTTATTGAGGCCTTATCTTCATCTGCATGTCACTTCTATTGTGGCTCCTGTAGCTGCACCCTTATAGCCTGGTTTGCCTCCTTCCTCATCCATTACCTTTGTTTCTACCTCTATGTCTGTCTCTCAGGCTCTAAGTTATATCAGACCTATTATTCTTGACCAAAAATTACCTCACTCTTCCACCATACCTACCTTGGAACCCTCTGTTTTTGAAGGGCTCCCTCTTCCTTCTCTAAAAATTGGTTCACTCACTTTTTAAACTTATAACTCTCCTCCTGTGTTTCCTCTGGATGATACTACCAAGGGAAAATAGAAGAAATCTAGTGCTGAAGAAAAGTGAACACTATCTTTTTATAGGGATATTTTGTAATTCTGTTGTCTACTGCTTGTAATGACACAACTTTCTCCATCTAATGCACATTGAACTCTTATTTTCTATTATCTTATTTACTTTTGAACTCTTTTTAATAATCTCAAAAGGGGGAGATACACGTACACTAAGGTAGAGACATCCCACTAAGAACAGATATCTCACTCATATGATTTGTGATCATCAAAACAGGGGATATTGTCGGACTCCTCATGTTTTAATCATGTTTTAATGATCACAAATTCTTAATCCTATTTAATCTATCTCATATAATGTGTAGATATTCTTGGTTTCTTTATGCATCAAATAAATTCTCTCAAGATCTTGATTTCTATAAATCATGACTAATTATTATAAACTATATTTAACTTTGGTCTATAATGATTTCTTTTATGAATTATTAAGTCTAATTCATTCAGTGAATATTACTGCTTAAGTGTGTATACAGATATTTGGCTATGTATAAGAAACCGTGATTCTTCCACCGATTTGGGTTTTCTGGAAAAGGACCCAGACACCATGACCCAGACACCATGACCCAGACACAGTGACCCAGACACCATGACCTAGACACCGTGACCCACACACCGTGGCCCAGACATCGTGACTTAGACACCATGACCCAGACACCATAACCATACACTGTGACTAGACACCGTAACCATTTTCATATCTCATGAATTCTGTGACACTAGTTCCTTGCTAAGACACCATTTGAAGTTTGGAAAAGGGCTAGACACCATGATCTTAATACTACATTTGAGCTACTGGTTCCTGATCGTAACACAACTATGCCATCATGATTGTCTCTCCACTCAAAGGCAAAGAAGAAGACATCGTTTTGTTATGAAACTGTTTTCAAGAGAAACCGTTTCTAGAAAGACTGCGACACCATTCTTTAATCTGTTTTTTCCTTTTCGACTTAATTTCTAACGGTCATATTTGAGTCTTTTAAATGCACTGACATAATTAGTATTTCTTTGAAGACATGTAACCTGACATTATGAGGTACGAGTTGTAGAAAGCATTCATCATGTCATCTCCAACACATATACTCCAAGAATAAAAAAATAAAATTGTGGACCTAAAACAAGGGATGACAAGTAGCAGTGTGTAGAAGAAGAATGAGCATTTTTGAAAATTTCACTGATACATGCACTAAGATACATCTGAAGAACACATGAATCATTATCAAATTAAAAAGATGGAATACCATAGATCATAGCCAAATAATATTCACAATACCAACTCCATGAAGAACATGAGCTAGATCTAACTGGAAACCAGAGCACCAGACTTTTGATACTCTATTTCTCGCAAAATAAATCGATAATTGCCTCTGCTTCATCCAAGAAGTCTAGAACTATATATAATAACACTCAGTTCTCTTCTAACCTTATCTCATCAGCTTTTCTATGTTGTGTATTTATTTTAACTTTATATCAGTGTGTGTGTGTGTCTTTATTAAATACACACACTATATCCTGTACTAAACTGAAGGATACCAGATATCCTTCCTCTCATATCTTTTTATACTTGTTTACTCACATAGATAAGTGTGGAAGACGTCCTTGTGTGACCTAATAGTTTTTACCCATGAAGAAATGTGGATGAGGTTGTGTGACCTAGACAGTCCTATGCACTATTGTTTACCCCGATCTATGGTGTGGATCAAGTTTTTTAATATAAACTACTTGGTGGCAGGTGATCGCCAAGTGGAGAGGATTAGGTCTCGACTTAAGACTGGACCACTTGTTTTATCCACTGTGTTTTTTAATTTATTTTTTCTCTGATTTACTATATAATTAAGAAATCACTAGATTTTCTTTTATAGTTAATATTGGATAGAAGTTATAATTGTTTTTCCTTATTAGAATAACTTCAAAATTAATATTAATAACTCATTCTGATATTACTAAGAATTAATCAATCTTTTGAGAGGTCATTTGAACAGTCAAACCTTTATAACTATATTACCTTGGTTAACTGGGTTGTTTTTTTTAATAGGGAATATTTTTAAGAAAACTTTTTAACAAAATTTTTTATAGATACTCAACTCACCCCCCCCCCCTCTTAAGTACTCTACTCCGACAAACAAGGGTAAAATAAGGGTTAAAACAAAAAAGATAAGGATTCAAAAATGTTAAAAACTTGTCTAATTTTAATTGGATGATTTTTATTCATCCCAAAATCATGTTTCCCTAGAAATAATTGATTTTGGGACAATTTGGAACCGAATTTGAATTTATATTAATTTAATATTTTAAGAGTTTCTAAGGGTGACCCTCTTCTCTCCAATAAAAAGTTACCCACTATTCTCTAACAATCACACTTCCAAATCCTTTTGATTTGTAAAATATCTACACAAACCCCATAATAAAATCCCTATACACTTTTTTTCAGCCTTATTTTAGGCATAAAACCCTTATTATAGGTGTTAAGGTGTTCTTCAAAGGTGAAATCCCAAAGAAGAGGTGTCGTTTTTTTAGTGTCTCTTTTATTTATTCTTTCACTTCATTTAAATATCTTTAATACATAATTAACTATTAAATCTAGTATAATAAATATAGGAAGATTTATTTTCTTAATACCATCACCTAAATCCATCTCTAATTCCATCAAATTGGAAATAAACATTTCATTCGTGTGTACAGCGGACTGCCTCCTCACAAACTGATATTGTTTGTTTTTAATTAACATATATCAAGACTGGTTATAATGATGGAATAAATATTTATATATGATATTAATGAAATGTTTATTATTTTAAAATAATAATATTTCAATTATGTTCTTACTTTCGATCCACGTAAAAAATGATAACATCATTTCTGCGTACGTGTGAATTATCACATCCACGAAGCGATGTGAATTTTTTTTATTCAACACATCACTTGTATAATATATATATATATAAGTATTTTTAAATTATCATTATGAATTTAATTATATTATTATCATTCGGGAAACATAAAATATTAACTATCTTATTTCTATAATGATCAATGAAAAATGGAAACGTTACTCCTGCGTACATATGGCCTACTATCTCCATGATTACAACGTTGTTCATTTTTCATACCATAAATGAATTTTTTGATTTAAAAAATATAATTGATGTATAAAATTTATTATTATATCATAAATTTTATTATGTATATGATTGAATTATGACTAAAAGGACTATTTACATCAATCCAATTTCATTTTCAACTCAAGAACCAAATTTCGATTGAACGTCCAATATGAACTTAAATAATTATGTAATTATTATAACATAGTAATAAGTGATGTAAAAGAAATAATAAACTTGAAAAAAGTTCTCAAGAAAGTATAAATTAGCCTAAGTTTATTATTTATGAATAACAAGGAACATACGTGACGAATCGAACTCAAGGTAAGGGATTTCGTCTCAATCTCCTTTCATTAAGGCATTTCTTGATAATATACACCTATATTCTTTTATAAGGTGTCTATACTGATACTATGACATGTAATATCCATATTGTATCTATACTAATGTTAATTAATTTTTTTTTAATAGTATTTATTCATGGATATTAATATTTAAAAGCCCAAAGAGGTATGGGACACCTTGAACGTTTATAAATTTAATTATAAAATATTTTTCTTCATGATATTAATTTAAATATTTATTTATATGAATATATACGATTATATAGGAAATTTTATGTCTATATTGAATTTAATTCAATGTTTTGAAAAGGAATCTTTTTTATAAGAATCAATTTAATTTCTTTACAAAATGACAAAAAGGATTTTTTTTAACATACGCGGTGATAACAAATTTTCCACTACCATGACCATTTTGGTATTCAGATTCCACTATAAGAAAAAATGTTTTTAAGAGAAAAACAAACACCATATTACAATTTCAGGTATTTTGGTACTGAAAATGGCTTTAATAATGGTTTTATTATATCAATATCGTGTAATGATTCCTTGTGATTGAAAATTTTATGGGTGAAATATTGATAATTGCAATCTTTTATGCACTATGATTATAAAATGGTACTTTGACAATTTACAGGTGGTTACATGATAAACCAAAGATGGTTAGTTATGTGATAATCTAAAGATAGGTGGTTTTGTAATAAACTAAGAATGGAAGGTTACGTTATAACCACCAATGCATTGGGTATGGAATTCAGTTGTATGGCTATTCCATTTAGTGATATATATGGAAGTCGTCCATATGGCTATTTCACTTAGTTATATGTGTGGATTTATATCGTATGGTTATTCTATTTAAGTGTTATTATTCCCCAAGTTACCTTTATATGTCATATTTTTCTTTATATGGGTTTTATTTTAATCTTTTGGTTACAAAATGGGTAAGCAATGAGCTTATATTTAGTAAATAGTATTTACTACTTCATATAGGTGAAAAGTATTAATTTGTGATAAATTATTCATAGTTTACATGTTTTAGCAAGGCTAACAGTTTTACTTCTATGAGTATCCCTTAATGAAATTTTTATGCTCATCCCAAGTTTTGAAATGTTTTTCACAGGATTTAAAGAATAATAGCATCAAATATGAGATCAAGGAAAATTTATGGTGTTTAAACATGAAACGAAACCATGTTTCTTTTTAAAAGTTTTTGTTTTATAAAAAAATATATATTGAGTATAAGTTTCTAATTTCTAATATTTAAGTTGTTAAGTAATATTTATGACCTAATTATCTAAAACTCTAAACCTAAAAATATCCTCAATGTGAATTAAAGTAAAATTATTGACTGATCTTTAGATTAATTAAGGTTTAAGGTTGGGGCCTTATAGTTGGTATCAGATCATGGTTTAGACAACTTTGGATATTGGGATGTTTTATTAAGAGTTAGGGATATCATCATGGGTTTTTAATTTTAAGTTTGATCATAAGTTTAATGTCTTATAAACCCCTTTTGAGGATTTATGTTCTGAAATATTAAGGTGACTAATGTTATTTTTAGAGACATTTTCTTTTGGGGAAATTATGGGTTATTAGTTTTTGGGATGAAAAATGTGAGTTATGAAATAACCTTTGAGGTTAAAACACGTTATGGTTATTTTTGAGTTATTTATAATACTTTTATAATATTATAAGAATTATATAGCTTTTTAAAAAATAAATTCTGTAGGATAGGTGATATCCCACAGGATGGGGGACAACCTGTCACGTCTGGCAAAGCCATGGGGATCAAACCCACAACCTAAGGGAGACAAGGGTGCATCACCTACTACTGTCCTATCTTAACTCCCTTATTAGTATGGATTTTTTCAGTTGAAAAGATTATTAAATAAGAATAATTTGATTTTGGTAACTTATGTTTTATCAAATGGATATCCTTAGTATTGGAAAATAATTTTTGAATTACGTGATAAATGTTATTTTGGAAGACATTTACTATTTTGGGAACTTTATATGATAAAAGTAAATTGAATACTATGGGATTTTAACTGATTAATGGTTGAATAATATTTTTGAATAATATATTATTTTAATTGTGGACCTATGGAAATTAGGTTATTTATGGAAATTATTAACCTATCATGGAAAATGTATGATTAGGTTAATTACTTTTCAGTATGAGGCTTTAAGAGTGGTTGATGTTATATGGAGATAAATGTTAGGATTTATCTTGAAAGACTATGTGATCAAATCCTTCTAAATTTTGGGTTTCAATATTAGTTTGGATTATTTTGAGAAATTTCAGGGATAGTTATTTGTTGAATGGTCAATGTTAAAATTTGGGTATCAATGTTAAATTTTGGAAATTAATGTATTTTTATCATATAATGGTTTATTCATTTTGTAGAATTATATTAACTTATACTAACCATATTTTTTTTGGATAATGTTTCAAGATAGGAGAAATAGGTAGTTAATATTTAGTGGATTATGTGATTCAATAGAAGTTGATTTTAGTGTTTTAGGTGTGAAAATTTCCACTTGAAGGATAATATCTTAGGAAAAAAAGATGATTTTGTGGTGTAATTTGATTATTTTATGAAAATCAACTTGCCATGTAAGTATATTTCCTTATGTTCTTATTCTATGTAGTAAAAGAATTCCATAACTTGATGAAAAGGATCTTAGAAAAACAACATTATCTATACTACTATGAAATCACATAAGGTTTAACCCTTTACAAGTTTATGGTTTTCTAGTTGTTATCTTTCTCTGTATCATGTATTCTATCACTCTCTATCAGAACTTGATGGTTAGTTTTCTCTTATATATCCATATTTTCCATACATGGAACCCTAGTATGTGTTATCTCAGGTGACCTTTGTACTGCACTTTCTATATTTTAAAGTGGAAGTTTTGTTAATACTTTTTTGGATGTGGTATTGTAATAAAGTTATTTTGAAAAGTGAACCCTTAGTTATCAAGCCCAAATTTAAAATTGCAAGGACGCAATTTCCAAAAGTGGGGAAGGATGTAACATCCCAGGTAATTATAGAATAATAATTTTTTATATTTATTTATATTTATGAATTAGATAGTGGTTTTACCTTAATATGGATTCTTTTTTTGATATCATACTCAACACATAACAACAGGTTTCTCTGAAATGTTACGTTTCACAAAAGACTGAGTTACACCAAAAAATAATACATTATTAATATTATTATTTTAAATGATATTTATCACCTAGCCATTATATTGGTAGGAATGAATAGAACTAAATATATTATATTTTCTCATGTTTATTAAATTTCTTTAATTTAATATAATTAATTTTATAGGCTTAAAATGAGAATAAATCCATTTTTAAGCATAAAATACTCTAATATTTTTAAAAGGTAGTTTTACCACCTTTTGATGGAGAACGCTTTTTAAATCTAGTTTTTATCACTTTTATATGTTTTATTTTACATAATAAACTTCTTATTTAGAATCAGGACATCAATATTTTAATTTTTTTTTGAAATTTTGGTATTTTTCTGAAAAAAATCATATTTTAATGAATAGTGAAAAATACTGCATTTTAATTCAAAACTGCCTTTTTGTTTAATTTATTTTTATTGTTAGATTATCATTTGAATTAGTTTTAAATTATATTTAGATTATTATTTTTTCATATAATCCAATTTTTCCATTGGAAGTAATTTCACATTGAAATTTGATATAAATACATGTCAATCTTTTGATGGTTTTTACTTTTTAAAAACCTGTTTTCCCATTCCGACAACAGGATTAATTTTAAATTTAATTTTTCCAATTCTATGAATTGAATTTTAAAAAAAAAACTAGAATACATGGTTATAATCTATATAAAAAATTTGGTTTAATAGGATTAAAATATTTTTTGGTGAGTATTAACTTTAGTATTTTATTTACCACGTTGAAAAGGTAAATCAGGTAAATAAGATAAAAATAATATTATAATAATATAAAACAATACTAAAAATTATCCTAATATTATTAGATGATATATGGATGACCAAGAAAATCCATGGAATGAAAATTTGGCCTTTGTGAGCCACTAGGGTGTGATAATGACATTTATAACATTTAATTTTAAGTAATGGAAAAAATATCATAAACATGACTTTTATGACAAAAAAATTAATATGGGGTTATATAAGTGACTTATTCAGCTATAAATTGTAATTATAAATCTAAAATTTTTTCCAACATCATGATTATTTATTTATAATTTTTATAAATTTTATAATTAAATTTAATTATTACACAAAGATGATGTAGTAATTTATTAATTAATGAAAGAATCAAATAAATGATTTTATAAATATTAAAATAAATATTATTTTAAATAATTTAGGTCATAAAATAATTTTATAGATATATTTGACATGTTTTTTATGATTAAAATAATCTGGTTTGAACTTATCTTATGGTTATGATGTTTTTTAAAAGTCAATTAATGAATAGTGTGAAAATTGACATTATTGTTATTTTAAAATATAAACTAGTTTATTAAATGTTATAAAAATTTTAAAAATATAAAATTTGTCCAAATGGTTAGTATAAGTCCTAATATTTCATAAATGACACTTGTTTATCATTAGACATGTTTTGGTAACTACATTAACCCACAAAGTGTAAATAACATGATATCACGATAAGATTAAAGAGGATAAAATAAGGTTAAACAAAAAAGATAAGGATTAAAAAATATTAAAAACTTATCTAATTTTACTTTTATGATATTTATTTTACCCTACATAATATTATCATCAAAATAAATAATTTTGGGACCATTTGGAACCAAAATTGAATTTATATTAATTTAATATTTTAAGACTTTCTAAGGGTGCCCCTCCCCTCTCCTGTAAAAAGATACCCACTCTTCTCTAATAATCACAACTCCAAATCCTTTTGTTTCGGCCAATATCTACCTGAAACCCTTCCTAAGATACCTCCCCACATTTTTTAGGCCTTATTTTAGTCATAACACCCTTATTATAGGTGTTAAGGTGTTCTTCAAAGGTGATCAATTGAAGAAGAGGTATTGTTTTTTAAGTGTTTCTGTTTTATTTCTTCTTACACTTTCTTTAAATCTATTTAATACATTATGAACTAATATATCTTGTATCCTAAATATAATTAGATGTTATTCTGTCAATATAATCACCTATATACATCTTCTATTTCATCAAATGGAAAATAAACATTTCATTAGTGTGTATGGTGGACTTCCACCTCGCTAACCGATATATTTCATTTTTCATTACTGTCTATCAATCCGGGTTATAATTATGGAATAAATGTTTATATATAATATTCATTCCATATTTATCATTTTAAAAGAATAATATTTCAATTATGTTCTTACTTTCCATGCACATAAAAATGATAACATCATTCGTGTGTACGTGTGAATTATCACCTCCACGAAGCGATGTGAATTGTTTTTATTCACCACATCACTTGTATGATATATATAAGTATTTTAAAATGATTATTCTGATTTTAATTATATTATTATAATTCATGAAATATAAAATATTAATTACTTTATTTCTATATTTATCAATGAAAAATGAAAATGTTACTCATGCGTACGAACTCCCTACCGTCTCCATGATTATAACATTGTTCATTTAACATACCATAAATGAATTGTATGATTTAAAAAGTATAATTTATGTATAAAATTGATCATTATTTCATAAATTTTGTTCTTAATATGATTTAATTATCACTACATGGACTATTTACATCAATCCAAGTTCATTTCCAACTCAAGTATTGAATATTGATTGAATGTCTAATATAAACTTAAATAATTATGTAATTATTATAACAAAGAAATAAGAGATTTAAAAGAAATAATAAACTTAAAAAAGGTTTTTAATAAATTATAAATTAACCTAAGTTTACTATTCAGTGAGAATAATGAACATACAGGACGAATCGAACACAAGGTAAGGGATTCAGTCTCAATCTCTTTTCATTGAGGTATTTATTGATAATACACACCTTTATTCTTTTATAAGGTGTATATACAGACACTATGACATTTCATATCAATATTTTATCAATACTAACGTTAATTATTGTTTTCTTAATGTAGTAATTCATGGATATTAATATTTAAATGTTCAAAGTAATATGGGACACCTTGAATATTTGTAGATTTAATTATCAAATATTTTTCTTCATGATATTAATTTACATATTTATTTATATGGATATAAAGGATTATATATGACGTTTTATCCCTATCTTTAATTTCATTCAATGTTTTGAAAAGGAATATTTTTTATACAAATAATTTTACTTTATTTACAAAATGAAAAGGTGGAATGTTTTTTTAACATACGCAGTGACAATGACTTTTCCACTACCATGACCATTTTGGTATTTGGCTTCCTCTACAAGCCAAAATGTTTTTAAAAGAAAAATAAATACCATATTAACTTTTTTGGTATTTTGGTACTGGAAATGGTTTTAAGAATGGTTTGATTATATCCATATCTTGTAATAATTCTTTGGGATTTTAATTTTTATGAGTGAAAAGTTGATAATTGTAATATTTTATGTGTTATGATTATGTAATGGTACTTGGAAATTTCATGGGTTGTTATGTGATAAACCAAATATGAGTGTTTATGTGATAAAAAAAATGATTGGCTCCGTTATAAACTTGGGGTGGATGGTTAAGTTATAACCTCCAATGCATTGGGTATGGAATTCTGTCATATGGCTATTCCATTTAGTGATATGTATTGTCACGAACCACCTTCACCAAGATGAGAGAAGGGATAGAAAAATATCAGACCCTTCATTCTTCAATTTTAAGGAGAGATAATGAACCCCGAGTCCTACCTTTAATAGTCCCTAGAGTGGTGACTAACTCCAAGGGTATAGAATCACACATAATATGGAAGGCATTACCCTTTTTGTAGAAAAAGGTTGGGAGATAAAATGGTAAGTCCCAAACAACTCCAAAAGATGAAAGTAAAAGTAAAACCCAACAATCGATTCCCACATGCATGTCCAAAATAAAGTGATACAAAGTACAAGAAACTCCAAAGGAAAGTACCAAGGGAAAGGAAAATAAGCAATAACAACTCCCAACGCCCAAGCTAGTAAGGTCTGGTATGGTCCTCAAGGTCCTCCTAGAAACCTGAAAGTATTTTTATATACATAGGGTGGGTACATAGGTATACATATTAGGGAAAACAAAAATCTCTCATGCAAAAGTGAGGAGGAACTCTAATGCCCCTTGAGAAAGTATAGGTAACCAAAACACCTAGCAAGGATACTATCCACCCAACCTCACCAAAGCACACACTCCAAAAAATGAAATTAAGGTAGAGTAATAGTAATAGAACATTGATATTTGGGTACCCTGCACCGCATTTCCACTAGTTATTTAGGAAATCAAACGCATAAGACCTCCCCCACAAGTTCCACTGCAATCCCACTACCTCCCCAACAACAACCTTATGGGTTATCACAACCACGCATCCCACCTGCAGACACCTAGGCCACCACAACCACACATATCCCCACCCACAGACACCTAGGCCACCAAAACCATGCATCCCACCCATATACACCTTGGCCACAACCACCACCACTATGCCCAAAGACACCTATTCCAGAACAACCACTATCACGCCCGAAGACACTTGGGCCTCATCCCAAAGACACTTGGGAAACTTACCTGCCAACACACTCCTGGTCCAACTACCACAACACACCCTTCCTAAAGGATCTTGGTCCATAGTGATCCTTAGACTGTCACAGCCTATCCAAATAATCTTGCGCTACTTGGGAGAGAGATAAGAAAGGAGATAATAACCAACCACTTATATTAATGTTAGGAAAACACCCTCCCCCATGAAATGGGGTTGTTTGTCACAAAGTGCCCAACATGTGTGGGGTGAGTATAAGAAACATAGGAAATAAATTTTATACATATAGGTAAACAAGAACTCATACCAACCTAGGGGTTCTGAAATAGACAACTAGACCATACACAACCACTCTCATTGTCATCCCAACATACACAAGTACACAGCAGCCACAACAAGTGCACAACCCATTTCTGGAAGACAATCCCCATTGTACCCATTCTCATTTTCACGTTCAAGTGATTCCGTTGAAAATATTTCTCCACTATTGGGAAACTAACAGGCACAACCAAAAGACAAAACAACACTAAATTGAAGAAGGAAATGGTCAAGTAGCAATTTAAGCATTCACACCCAGTTCTCTAGTAAAGTCACAACAAAAAAGGGATCCATGGGATCCCTTGAAGTATTGGAACCAAACCAAGCCCCAAAATACCAGCTCCACACAACATCATATTTACAAGCCAATAACTTCTCAACCAGAATATTCCATCCCCCTCTACGTCACCCCACAAATCATCAAACAAAGCCACCACACATACCACCAGAACTGAGCGAGGAAGTGTTCGGATTTAACGAGACCATTCGTTAGGTTCCTTATTATTGTTTAGTTAACTAGGGTGACCACACTAGTATTATTATTCATTGGTCATCCATTTAATCAACCAAGTTTACGTGATTAACCATCTTCCATGTTATATCTATTCAATCACAAAATTATCCAGAAAAATAAATATTCATTAGTGCGCAAGAAAGAACCACCAATGGACAAAATTTTCATTGGGCATAAGCCCATACGATTCAAAACATAAAAAATGAAGATAAAATAATACATCAACATCGTCATCATTCACACCCCTTTATTATTTAAAAGAATTTTTATTATCTTTGTCAAGGTTTCGTTTTATCCACATTCCAAGGGAAAAATTATCACACCCACCCCACATGATGCACAGTAATGAGAGATGAAGGAAAACCCACTACTTGGATTATCAAGGATCAAAGTTTTTATCCTCATGTCAAGAACTGAGGATGTGCAACTTACAGGAAAGGAAAACTCAAGGGCTTCATGATTGAGCGGGAAGATCTCCAGCACGGGCACACTATTCATCTTGAGAGTAAGTCTCTAGGCACACTTAGAGAACTGAAAGGAATTACGAAGAGAAGATATCAGCTTAAGAAGAGGTCATATCCTAAAATTAGGGAGACAATTTCGAAGTACTTGAATTTAGATCATGGTATGACCACGCAATTGGGTGGTATCACACACCAGTATTAATTTTCATTTTATAATTCTCCTTGTAGATGGTGGAGATAATGGATGTGAGTTAACAGATATATTCTAAATAGATAAAAAACCATGTAGTATGGGTGAAGTTGGAAAGCATTGGGAAAGGTGTGATACTGAGGGAAAAAAAGAAACATGTTTTGGTAACTCAAGGCTCACCCGACTCTTGGGGGTTTAAAACATCTTTTACTAGATTTAAATGGCTTTAAAAAGCTTATTAAAACACTTTTACATCAAAATATTCGTTACCAGGGGCGGAACTGGAAAAAAACTTGGAACTAGGGGGAAATTGGAAAAAGGTTGTACACCGTTCAGTGAGACACTGTAATGGTGCCACCAAATTGGTGAGACACCATAAGTAGTGCCACCATTTCATTGTGCGACCGTGATAGTGCCACCATCATGGTGCCACCATGACCGGTGGAACCAAGTTTTTGGAAAACTCCCGGTCCAAAATCCACATGACCCCCCGCCCCCCTAAGAACACTACCAACACTAGACTTCCAAAAAGGAAGGGATCAATAAAATCAGGTTATTAAATCAGATACCTCTCAAAATATTCTCATCATCAAGAATTTAAAATCTATCGGATGAAAAGAGTTCCGAACAACCATCCTTAAGATACCTCTTAGGAGTAAACCTCCTTGACATCTATCTCTTGAACAACTCGAGAAACACTAAGGCTTCACAAGGACACCTCCTTGACATCTAGAAACACCTATCCCTCATATTGATCAACTGTAGAAGCACTAACACTCCCCTAACTTAAGTGGCCACATGAACATATAAGGTCACACCTCCCAAACTTATGGATTATGGAGTCCCATTTCTCATGTCAAGATACTATCCTCTTTGGGCGGCACTGACTCTCCCGCACGAGTTTAATCGCATCCAACTTAATGCATCTTGGTTAGGGACCAGGTCCTCCCCTCCCCACATTCAGGACATTCACATACATTTAGAGAATAAGGAAACAACACATCTCATAATTAACAAGGTCAATAATTTCATCACAGTCAAGTAAAAAACAACACAAAACAAAACTCAAAACATATATGTGTACTGGGAACGCATTTTTTCCTCCTGTTCCTAGGTAGTCTTCTCGAGGCCACCATGCCTCCATAACACCCTAACTAAGGGAATGGTCTGCCAACAAATCACATTCTCCTTGTGATCCTCGATCCTCACTAGTTACTCCACAAACATCGCATCATCCTCAATATCCATATATCCCCAGTAGAGGAAGTGCAATTCATCGGGTAGATACCTATGGAGATTGGACACATGGAATACATCGTGGACCCTCAATAGCGATGGTGGTAGTGCTAGATGATATGCCACATTGCCGACTCTCTATAACACATTAAGGGTTCAAAGAACTTGGGAGAAAGAATACTCCCCCTACCGAACCTCTACTTCACATGTTGAGGGGATACCTTTAAGAACATGTGGTCCCTAACCTCGAACTCCAAGGGTCTCCTCCTATGATCAACATAAGACTTATGTCGGTCCTGATTCACCTCCATCCTCTCACACACAAGCTAAACCTTCTCTTTCGTGCTCTACACCACCTTCGTGCCAAGAACACCTACTTCCACAACCTCTGCCCAGCACATGGGTGAATGACACGGTCTTCCGTACAAGGATTTGAATGGATCCATGCCAATGGAAGAGTGATAACTATTGATGTAGTAAAACTCTAACAGTGGAAAGTTTCATACCCATGATCCTTCTAAGTCTAGAAAATCCATACACAACATATCTTACAACGTCTGGATAGTCCTCTCTGTCTTCTCATCCGTCTAGGGGTGGAAAGCAGTGCTAAGGCATAGCTGGGTTCCAAAATCATGCTACATTACCTTCCAGACCCATTAAGTAAAGCATGTGTCCTGATTCAAAATGATGGTTCTATGAACATCGTGCAACCACACAACTTTACCTGCATATTTCTGTGCTAATTCATCCATGGTGCTCGACTCCTTAATCGCTAAGAAGTGAGACGATTTCATTAGCTGGTCCACCACTAACCAGATGGAATCACAACCTCCCTTAGCCCTGGGTATTCCTATTATGAAATAAATTAAAATATCATCCCACTTCTACTTGGGAATGTCTAAGGGTTGCAACAGACCGCCCGAAACACGGTGCTCATTCATCACCAGCTAGAACATGAGGCACTTTGCCACAAGCTGTGCCACTTTCTACTGCACTATGAGCCACCAAAACTAACCTTTCGAGCTTTGGTGAATCTTAGAAACTCCTAAATGTACTACTAGGGGTGATTTATGGAACTCACTAAGAAATATCTCATGCATAATCTCCGGGACAAACAACTTCATGCAGAAAAGCATCTGATTCTGACCATCCTTCCGGAGCATTTCCCTAGCTAACACGATCACACATCACTTCAGCCTCAAAGTCCCCCCACTGAGACTCCTCCACCTGACTTACCTAGGAATACTGCACCATCATCTAGAACATACATCCTCAACCATCCTCCACTCTCATTCTCAAATGTAAAGTAGTTAACTCCTCCAATTATTTCTAAGAATATTCTGACTCCCAAACCACATCCTTATGTGACTTCCTACTCAATGAATCAGACACCAAGTTCCCATTTCCTAAGGTATAGGATATCTCAAAGTCATAAGCCTAAAGAAACTCTATCCACCTCCATTTCTGCATGTTTAGGTCTCACTGAGAGAAGACATACCTCAATCTATTGTGATCTGTGAAGACCAAAAAGCATTCATCGATGAGGTAATGCCTCCACAACTTCAGTGCAAACACCAATACAAAAAGATCTAGGTCATAGGTGGAATAGTTACATTCATAAGGACATAACTTCCTAGACCCATAAGAGATTACTCCCCACTGCTAAATCAGCACACACCCCAACACTAGACCAGAAGCATCATGGAACTCTCCAAAAACTACCCCTTCCTCTGGAAACCTCAGTAGAGGGGAACTAACCAGTTTCCCTTCAGATAACTGAAAGATTTATAGCACTTATCACTCCAAACTAAATCTTGGTATTTCCTGGTCAAGTCCATAAAAGGTGTTGCAAATCAAGAGAAGTTGTGCATGAACCTCCAGTAGTAACCTACCAATCCTAGGAAACTACGAACCTACACGACGTTCTTGGGTGATTCCCAAGAAACAACTTCTTAAACCTTTGTTGGGCCCACTATTATTCCCTTCTAGGATACCACGTGTCCAATGAAGTGCACCGCCCATGTACAGAACTTGCACTTGGAAAAATTCTGGTAGAGTTGGTTGTGTCGGAGGACTTTTAAAAAATATCCTCAGATGCCCGGTGTGATCCTCCTCTGATCTTGAGTAGACCAGGATGTCATCGATAAACACAACTACGAACCAGTCCAGATATTCGTGGAAGATGTATTTCATGAGCCCCATGAACAGGGATGATTCATTCGTAACATTGAATGAAATGACCACAAACTCAAAGTTCTCATATCTTCACCTGAAGGTAGTATTGGAGATGTCACCCTCTTTCACCCTCAACTATTGATATCCAGACTGCAGCTCAATCTTAGAGAACCAATCTACCCCCTTCAACTGTTCAAAAAGGTTGTCAATCCTTGGGAGGGGTTAATGGTTCTTGACCATCACCTAATTTAGTCTCCGGTAGTCTATGCATATCTCGATACCACTATATTTATTCTTTGTGAAAAAGACTGGAGCACCCCATGGCAACATGCTCAGTCAGATAAAACCCTTCTTCATCAGGTCATCAACCTGAATCTGCAATTCCCGTAACTCAGAAGGCGCCATCTAATAGGGAGGCATCGAAATTAGACGGGCACAGGGTTGCAAGTCTATCCTGAACTCAACATCACGGTGAGGGGGTGGATTCATCACCTCTCCAGGGAAGACATCCAGGAACTCACTGATGATCCCCAAGACTTCCACCATCTATGTGTCTACCGAATCCACTGACAGCTCAACTAACAAGGAAAGATGGGGCCCCACTTTCCAGCTTCCCTCCTGGAAACTCCGCTTTCTAAGGAAAGTTACACGTTGGCCTCCCATATCTGAAAACAAGACCCTTATCTAGAATCATTCAATAACAGAATGCACAAAAAAATAGTTAGTTGATGACCAGGATGAAATTGTATGGTTGCATTTACAGTATAAGGAGATCCCCACAGATTGATGCAGCCCGGGCATTAGTCTTCATCCTTGACAAATGTCAAACAAGCTAGTCTAATCTCCAATTAGCATACTCATCACCATGGGTATGGATAGCCTCTCTATGTCTAGGCCCAAGGCATTGGATAGAATAAGTTCAAAAAAGGAGTGAAAATCTCTAGAATCAAACAAGGCACAGTCAAAAGTACTAATCAAGTTGATCGTACCTTGAATGAATTTCAGCCCTACCGGAACTGTTGCCTCTATGGTGTGAAACTACCCATGCCCATCTCCCCTGCCTCCTGTCTATCTACTACCTCCCCGACCAGGCCCTGGTCGAGGTCCCTGAGGAGCGCCTGAGTTTGGATTCCTCCTGCAACATCTTTTGTCGGTGGAGCGGGAGCTTTCTACCCCTGCGTTTTCTTCTGCTGAAAAGGTCTAGCTGGAAACTACTACTTAGGTGGGTGCTGAACCTGCCCACCTCCACTATACTGCACTCGGTCCAGGAACTGATTTCTAATATTCCCATGGCTTCCACAAATAAAGAATCTATTTTCTAGGCCCATAGGGAAAGGCGAGGGCCAGGATATCGGAACTGGAACTGTTGTGGTCTGTTCCCCGTCATTCGAAACCTAGAAGGCCCTAATGCTGGGGGCCTACTGCTAAGAGCCTTCCCCTTCAACGAGCTCAACTAGATCCCATCTCGCATTACACATCTCATCATGTGCATCCTCTACACCACTTTTTTACTTCTTCTTAACCTCCAAGTATTTCATTAGAGTTAAGGGAGTAACAATATACTAGAGGGAAGGTCAGAGTGCCTCCTCTCAATGCCTTGCTCGTGATTCCTCATCCGGGAAGAGGTCTGGACTGAAATGAAGGAGATCCTCGAACATGATCTCCAACTCCCTAACCAAAATACTCCCTTTCTAAAGGGAGAGAATATATTTCCTCTTTTCATCCTTCATCGTAGAAGAAATAAATTCAGCCTGAAACTTCTTCTCAAAGTCAGTCCACAAAATCTCAGTCTCGATCCTCTCTCTAGGATAGAGTGTCCACCACTGACGTGCTTCTCCCCTCATCTGACTGACTTCCAATAGAACCTAGTACTCCCTTGAATCACAAATCAAGGTAAAGGTGATCACCAGCTCCTCATGGAATCCTTAGGTCCCCATGTCAGAAACACTACCCTTGTATTTCCTGAGGGTCTGCCGCTGGAAAGAATGTAGATTCTTCTGCCACTTTTCATCCTCTTCCTCTCGGTTAATCCTCCGCTGGTTGAACAGATCATCCTCCTGGGCCTAAATTAGCCACACTACTCATGGATATCTTCTGGGTGCCACAGATGCAAGGTAAAGAAGGAATTTCTTAGCCTGGGTAGTGTATAAGATTTCTTTTAAAGTTTTCTTAAATTGTTTATTAATTTTGAAATCCCCAAAATACTGGAGACACATAACCACACAAGTCATCCTGATGAAATAAACATTCCTAGGGCCTCTACGCTATAATCATTGTAGCCTCACTTTGTTGTTCGGTAGGTCCAGATTCCTTGCATCAGATCACAAGGGTCCCTAAAATCCTGTGTCCAAGCCGGTCTTCTCTGGCCTATTTCACACACCATGATTTCCTAACACTGTTGTCCCACCATCCCAGGCAATTATCACTTTTCCTAACCCCGAACTCCATCCTATATCTCAACCACTCTCCTTTGATACCATTATGTCATGACCCACCTTCACCAAGATGATTAAAGGGACAAAAAACTGCTAGACCCTTCCTTCTTGAAGTTGAAAGGAGAGATAATGGCCTCGAGTATCACCTTAAAAAGGCCCCGGAGTGGTGACTAGAACCAAGGGTATAGAATCACACATAATATGGAATTTAATACACTTTTTATTGAAAAATATTGGAAGATAAGACGGTAAGTCCCAAAAAACTCTAAAATATGAAAGTAAAAGTAAAACCCAACAATCCATTCCCACATGCATGTCCAAAATAAAGTGATAAAAAGTAAAAGAAACTCCAAAGGAAAGTACCAAGGGAAAGGAATATAGGTAGAAACTCCCAATTCCCAAGCTAGTAAATTTTGGCATGGTCCTCAAGGTCCTCCTGGAAACCTGAAAGAAGTTTTATAAATGTATGGTGAGTACACAATTATACACAGTAGGGAAAACCAAAATCTCTTGTGCACAAGTGAGGAGGTTCTCTAATTCCCCATGAGAAAGTATAGGTAACTGAAACACATAGAAATGGAACTATCCACCTAGCCTCACCAAATAATACTCCCCAAATAACAAAGGTTAGGTAGAGTAATAGTAACAGCACATCAATATTTGGGTACCCTCCACCACCTTACCACTGGTTATTTAAGAAATCCTTTGTATCAGACCTCCCCCACAAGTTCCACCGTAGTCCTACTACTGCCCCAATAACTACCTTTTGGTCCATCACAACCACGCATCCCAACTGTAGACACCCGGGCCACCACAACCACACACATCCCTACCCACAGACACCTGTGCAACCGCAACCATGCATCCCACCCACAGACACCTAGTCCACAACCTCCACCACTACTCCCGAAGACAATTGGGCTGGGAACAACCACTACCATTCCCAAAGACACTTGGGCCTCATCTCGAAGACACTTGGGAAACAAACATGCTTGTACACTCCTAGGAAAACTACCACAACACACCCTGCCCAAAGGGTCTTGGGCCATAGTGATCCTTAGTTTGTCACAGCCTGCCCAAAGAATCTTAGGCTGCCTAGGAGAGGAAGCTAAAAGAAGCTAATAATTATCCACTCATAGGAATTTTTGGAAAAACAACCTCCCCCATGAAATGAGGGTGTTTGGAACGAAGTTCCCAACATGGGTGGGGTGTGTATAAGAAACATAGGAACTACATTTTATACATATAGGTAAACAAGCACTAATCCCAACCTAAGGGTTCTGAAATAGACAATTATCCCATACACAACCACTCCCATTGTTATCCCTACATGCACAAATACACAATATCCACAACGAGTGCGCAACCCATTTCTGGAAAACAATCCCTTTTGTACCCATTCTCATTTTCATGTTCATGTAATTCCATTGAAAATAATTCTCCACCACCAGGAAACAAACAGGAAAAACCGCAAGCCAAAACAACACTATCCTGAAGAAGGAAATGGCCAAGAAGAAATTTAAGCATTCACATCCGGTTCTCTTGTAAAGTCACAACAACAAAAGGGATCCATGGTATCCCTCAAAGTAATGTAAATAAACCAAGACCCAACATACCGGCTCCACACATCCTCATATTTATAAGATAACAGCTTCTCAATTAAAACATTTCATCCCTCTCTACATCACCCCACAAGGATTCAAATAGATCCACAACACATACCACCAGAACAGAGCAAGGAAGTTTTTTAGATTTAACCACACCATTCGTTAAGTTCATTCTTTCTATTTAGTTAGTTGGGGTGAACACACCAAGATTTTTATTCATTGGGTATTTATTTAATCAATTGAGTTTACATGATTAACCAGTTTCCATTTACATCCATTCAGTCAGAAGATTATCTAGAAAATAGGGGTTCATTAGTGTGCAAGAAAGGACCTCCAACAACCACAATTTTTAGTGGGCATAAGCCCATACATATCAAAACATAAAAAAATGAATATAAAATAATACATTAACATCATAATCATTTACACCCCTTTAATCTTTAAAAGTTTTTTTATTATCTTTGTCAAAGTTTGGTTTCATCCAGGTCATGAGGGAAACATTATCAAACCAACCCCGCATGATGCACAATAAGGAGAGATGAAGGAAAACCCCTACTTGGATGATCAAGGATATAATTTTTTACCCTCGCTTCAAAAACTAACAATGAACGACTTGCAGGAAAGGAAAAATCTAGGGATTCAAGGACAAGTGGGAAGAGATCCATCACGGGTGCATGATTCATCTCCAGAGTAAGTCTCTAGGTACACATGGAGAACTGAAAGGAGTTATGAATAGAGGATCTTGGCTTAAGAAAAGGTTAGATCCTAAAATCAGGGGGATTATTTTAAAGTACTTGAAGTCAAATTGTGGCTTTACCATGTGTTTGGGTGGTTTCACACATCAAGATTAATTGTCATTTAATGATCCTCCTCAGATATGGTGGAGATAATGGCTATGAGTTAGCAGATATCTTCTAAAAAGTGAAAAAACCACATAATAGGGGTGAAGTTGTAAAGCACGGGGAAAGGTGTGACACTGTGGGAAAAAAACCACATGTTTTGGTAACTTAAGGGTCATCCAACTCTTGGGGGTTTAAAATATCTTTTACTGTCTTTAGATGGATTTGAAAAGGGTATTAAAATACCTTTACATCAAAAGATACATTACTGGGGGCATAAGTGAAAAAAAAAACTTGAAACTGGGAAAAAATTGGCAAAGGGAAGGACACCATTCGATGAGACACCGTAACGGTGCCACCATAACGGTTTCAATGGTTTGGTGAGACATCATAAGCGGTGCCACCATTTTAGTGTGCATCCGTGATAGTTCCACCATCATGGTGCCATTGTTTCATTGGAACCGTTTGGTGGAACCAAGTTTTTGGAAAACTCCTGGGCAAGAAGCCACGTGACCCCCCCCCCCCTCCCCAAGAACACTACCAACACTAGACTTCCACAAAGGAAGGGCTTAGGAAAACCAGGTTATTACATGTATGGAAGTCATCCATATCTCTATTCTATTTAGTGATATGTGTGGAAGTCAGTTGTATGGTTATTCCATTTAAGTATGATTATGTCACAATTCACCTTTATATGTTATATGTTGCTTTCTATGGGTTTTATAGAAATATTTTGGTTTCAAAAAGGGTAAGCACCGAGCTTATATTTAGTGAATATTATTTAATACTTCATAAAGGTGAAAACTATTACTTTATGATAAATTGTTCAAAGATAACATGTTTTTGCAAGGTTGATAATTTTTCTTCTTTTTGTATCCCTTACTGAGATTTTTATGCACATACCAAGTTTTGAAATGTTTTTCACGGGATTTAAAGAAGAATAGAGTCAAGGATAGGATCAAGGAAAATTTATATGTTTAAACAAGAAGAGAAACCATGTTTCTTTTTAAAAGTTTTTGTTTTATGAAAAAATAGATAGTGAGTAGAAGTGTCTACTTTGTAATATTTAAGTTGTTATGTAATAGTTATAGCCTAATTCTATAAAAATCTAAACCTAAAAAGATCATCGATGTGAATAAAAGTAAAATTATTCAATTATCTAAAGATTAAGTAATGTTTAAGGCAAGGGCCTTATATTATTTATAATATTTATAAAATATGAATATTTCTATAGAAATTTTTATCCTCAATTTAAGTTAACTGAAGTTATAATTTCATTGTACTATAATATATATATACACACACACATTACAAATGTATATGTGATTGTGTCTATGTATGTTTATATGTATACATACATATATATATATATATATATAAAAGCAGACTCACCTTAGGGATAAGTTGAGTATATATATATATATATTATACATGTAAATTTTTTTGGAAGTCGTACAAAGAATAACTTAACAGTATTATATAAATGTTAATAATTGCTAGTTATTCAAAATTTATGTAATATTAGTATAATTATATAGAATATATATTAATAGTTATAAATTCTATTTGAATATTATTAGTTATATTTTCAAAAATATTATTAATTATATAAATGAATAAATATTTTACACTAAATAAAAAACATATAGTTGTATTTATAAATATTATAACAATATTGTATTTAAATACAAAATATTTTCAAAACAATTTACTAAATAAAACAAATATTAAATTTCCTATCATTTATATTTAAAAAAATTATTCAATATTTTAATATTTAAATTATAACTTTTAAATATTTATATTACATATATATATGTATATTTATTTTTTAAATACATATATGTAAATGAGTATTTCTATATAAAATTTCATTAATTACATTTAAATGAAATTAATTAAAAATATTATAAATAATAATATATATAATAATTATAATAATAATAACTATTATTAAATAAGAGCATTTTATATTATTTTTTTTAAAAAAATAATGTTCAATCTTTTAATTACTTTAATTAAATTAATTATTTTATTTTAATTAAAAATAAATTTATATTGATAATTATATTTATTCTAGATATGTATATAATATACATATATATTATTATTTAGACTTATGTGTGTGATTTTGTACCACCCAAAGATTTTGTAAAATGTTTTTTCTCAAATAAATTTAATCTTTTAAATATTTTGTGTTACACATAACACTAAGTTTATATTTTGTTACATGTAACACTGGGTTTAGCTTGCGCTACATGCAACACTGAGTTTAAACAAAATAGTCATATTAATAAAATATTATTATATGATAGTTATCACCTAGCCATTGTAATGGAAGTATGAATAGGATTCACTAAATTATGAAAATATATGTTTTAAAAATGTATATAAAATTAATTCTTTGATGAACGATTAATTAAAAAGGAAAATAAAAACCATATCAAAATAAATGAAATCTTTTGTTTTGAAAAAAGCTATTTTTATATGCACAAACACATTTTATCTCAATAAATTCAACAACCCATTTTTAGTGAATTATTTTAATGAAATATATATATTACATAATCAATGAAATTTTTAATATTCATCTTATGTGTGTTTCTATACAAGTGATAAGAATAAACCCAATTTAACATTTAAAGATCGTATATTTCTAAAAAGTAGTTTTGTCACCTTTGTTCACACTTATTTTAAAACTAATTTTTGACACATGTAATAAATTTATTAGAAAAAAATGTTTATTTTCGAAATCATCGTGTCAAAATTATCTAACATTATATTTTTTATAATTTTTGGAAAAGATTAACTTTATGATGAATAATTTTTTTTAAAAAATAACATTTTCATTTAAATTATTTATGAAGGTAAATTATATTTTAATTTTTTAATGTAAAATTAGTTCAACTATATGTCTATTAATCCAATTTAGGTTATTAGAATCATTTTCATAATTAATTTTGAAATAAAAACCTTGTAAACTTTTTAACTTTTTCTTTATGAAAACCAGTTTTCTCATCTCATCTACAGGATTAATTTTAAATTAAAATTTTCCACTAATATAAATTAAAATTTTAAAAAAGGATTCCATATTTTTAATGAGTATAATTTATATTATCTAATAAGGTTAGATTAATTTTTGACTGAAATTAATAGTGAAAACAATAAAAATTAATTATTATATTTAAGGTAAAAATGGGTTTACCGGGGGTTAAACTAAAAATATAAGGGTTAAAATGACCTAAAAACTTTTCTAAAATCTATTATCTAGAAATATTTCAACCCTATAATGCCTAAGTCTTAATAATACTCTATTTTAGAGCCTTTTATAATGATAAAATGTGGTACACTTTTTTATTTTTTAAAAATTACAGGTGTTCCACTCACCTCACTTATAGAAGGTCACCCCCTCTCCTCAACTCTTCACACATTCAAACACTTTTTTTCCAACGCCTTCCAAAAATCACTCCTTAGAACACCCTAAGTTTTTATGAATTAATTTTTTTTAATTAAATTAAAATTCTTTGATAGCTTGTGTTGCATGCTACACCAACTTAGTCTTTCGGTACACGCAACACTAATTTTAGATTATAGTACATGAAATATTGAATCCCTTTGATAGCTTTCATTACATGCAAGACCCAGTTTATCCAAACTAAAAAATACTATTAATATTTTTATTAAGGCATTATTATAGTTATCACCTAGCCGTTGCAATGGCAGTTAAGAAATGGATTAACTGAATTGTGAAAATATGGTTTATGCATGTTTATAAAATGAATTTATTGATGAATAATTAATTATAAATGACGGTAAGAACAATTTGAAAATAAAGAAAATACTTTTTTGAAATACTATTTTTCTATGCACAGACACATTTTATCTTAAAAAATTAAATAAACAACTTTTTATGAATGATTTTAATGAAAATTATATAGTATATATTCATTCAAATATTTATAATTCATCTTATTTGTTTTATAGAAAAGAGATAATAATAAATTCAATTTTAGGCATAAAAATATGTATTTTTCTAAAAGGCAGTTTTACCCCCTTCTAATGTCACACTTACTTTAAAACTAAATTTTGATAGTTTTATAACTTTTATTTGATAAATTAAACTTCAATTTTGAAAGAATAATGTCAAAATTAGCTTAGGGTGAATTTTTAATATTTTTATGAGAAGTTCCATTTTTTGATGAATAGTAAAAAATAATAAATTTTAATTGAAAACTTCCTTTTCATATAATTTATTTATTATTGAGTCAAAAGTTATACATCTTACTTTTCAATTTATTTAGTTTTGGAAATCTCAAACACTTACTTAAAAAAAATTACTAATGTTTTATGTCCCAATTGTTTTAGCATGTTTTTGTAGAAAACATTACTTTTTACCATACATAGAATAAGTTCTAAAGTGTAAATAATATAAACATCACATTATTCACGTTGTTAGGTATTTATATCAAACTAAATGAAGTTTATAATTAGAATACAAAAACTAGTTTCTAATGTAAGGAATGTATTTAACACTATAATGGTGTTAGTCAATATGATGTCAAACATTCAGTTATGATGAGCAATCAAGTGTCATCTATCTAAGTTCATTACAACAAACTTAGAAATGTGACCATTGGGATATCACCTATAAATACCAGGTCATTTGAATAGTTTAGAGCTGGTTGATTACTTGATTATAAAGAGTTCTCTGCATGAAATGCTCGTTCTTAGTCAGTGTTATTATTTAATAAGTTTTTGTTCTAAAGAATCCTCTTAAGGGCAGTTTCCTTAAGAAATTTTTTAATTGTAACTCACATCATATCATTTTTATGATCAAGGGATTCTAGGGATAGGAAGACAGTGATTCTAATCCATTAGATAGAGGGATTTCGGGACTATAAAGATAGATCTGACCATCCTATTGAGGGCTTCTAAGGATAGGAAGATAGAGCTAATACAGTCATCGTATTAAGGGCTTTCTTAGTAAAGAAAGATTAACTTTACTATAAGTATATAACAATGGAAAGCCTTAGTCAAGGTTATTGGATACCTTACTCTTAAGGTTAAAAGTTTTATTTTTTAATATAGCTTGTAAGTCATTCTTACTTTTACATAGCTATTGTATTGGTTGTTTTCACAAGTATAAATTCCACTTCATGTGATAGAAAGTTGGTCATCATAATAATCCTTATATATTGTTTTGTTTTTTTATTGATATAACTCTGATTACGATAAAAATACTTTGATTAATCAGATACACTATGATACCAATATTTTACTCTGATATAATCAGAGCATTTTTTAGTTCCGATATTGTATCTCTCATAATCAGACTGATTCCAATTATATAATATTAGTTTAATAGTTTTGTGTATTTTTTAGTTTAATTATTTTGAACTATGTTTTTTAAACTATAATTCACCCCCCCCCCCTCTTGTAAGTATATCCATCTAAGCTAATTCCTACTATCCTACATTTATATAGTTAAATTATATTTTAATTTGGTTTAAAATTATAATTAGTTTAAATATACCTAAATAAATATAATGTATGTTATTAGAATCAAATTCACATTGAAATTGGGTATAAAAACATTTTAAACTACATTTTTTACTTTAAAACCCCATTATTTTGTCTCATTTGTGGGATTAATTTTAAATTAATTTATTCCACTTATATGATTGTATTTTGGGAAAATGGATTCCATATTTTGAATCAACATAATTTATAATTTCTAAAAAAGTTAACTTAATTTTTGACCAAAATGATTAGTGAAAACAGTTAAAATTAATTACAATGATTAAGTGAAAAATGAGTTTACCAAGGGACTAAACTTTAACTTAAGGATCCAAATTACCTATACACATGTGAAATTGGTAAGAGTTAATTGCTAAGATAACATCATTTAATCTTTATATGATGTTATTCTTTCATGTATATTATGATTCAAAGTTACCAAAGTGGTAAGAGTTTATTGCTACAATATCATCATTTATTGGGATTTTTTATGATTATGCTCTCATTGATGAAATATTATGATATACATCTCGATAATTCTCATGAATTATATTATATTTTATTTATTCATGATATATTCAAGCAATATTACCATTTTTTAAAACTTTGTTACTTAATATACTTAATAAAAAATTTAAGTGAATCTTACTTTATTTCTCTCTTCGGTCAGAAATCTATGTTCTTTTAAAACAATGTTTTCTAAAAATGTTTTCAAAAATTTTTAAATAATATTTTAAGCTCATTTTCAAGGAAAATTATTTTGAAAATTTTATATGTTTTAAAAATTATTGATTTTTTTAAAATATTACTTTATAAGTTTTTGAGTTTTTTTTCAAAGAAAATGGTTTTCAAAATTTTTTATGTTTTAAAATGAGTTTTTTGGAGAATAAAGGACGTGTTTATCAAGGAATATTTTAAATTATATTTCAAAATTATTATACATATAATATTTCATCCATTTATGTCACATATTCTTTACTAAGTTTAGGATCTAACGATACCATTCATATTCTTTGTCTGAATGGTTTATATTTTTATGGCATGATATTTTTGAAAACTTGTTTCTCTTACTTAGGTTATACCAAGAATAAATACAAATGAAACCCACTTTTTATGCGTTATTCTATAATAGTTAATAAACCATCATCTTTTTCATATGTTATGATATGATAAAATGTTTATGATACCAATTTCATTTCATGAGTTGTGATATGATTAATTTCTATGATCTTATGGAACACATAAATATGGTTTTCATTATGTGATGGGTGGGACATATATATCCCTCTAGTTAATTTGGTAAATATTTATATATCTCATTATATAGATAAGACTAAAATGGGAAGTCAACTTGGTTCAGTAATACAAGGCTAGAATGAGGAGTGAACTCAGTTCAGTAATGTAGGGCTAGAATGAGGAGTGAACTCAGTTCAGTAACACAGGGCTATAATGGGAAGTGAACTTAATTAAATAATACAGGGATAGAATGGGAGGTGAAATCGCTTTATTAATACAGAGATAAATGGGGAGTGGACCTGGTTCAGTAAAGGATCATGTCCTCTATGATGGTAATGGCAGTGATCCTTGACAAATATGAAATGGTTGTTTATGCTTATATGTATGCCACAAATTCCATGTCTTATGCCTATGTTATGCTATCATGACTCAAGTTCTTTGATTATATTATGATTCATGTCTTATCAATTTCCAATATTTATTCCATGATACAAGATTATGACTGATGATATGATGGGCATGGTTTTCAAATGTTATGATCATATTTTCATACCCTTATGTTCATGTAATGCATACATATCTCCTTTGTTTACCCTTATTGAGCATTTGAGATCACCCTTTATTATGTTTCCTTTATAAAGGTTATGAAGAAAGGTTTTAAGTAGGATTACTAAAGGGGGGATATATTTATGGAATATTTTGAAGATTTTTCACAAAATTAGAAGAATGTGTTCCTAGTTCCCAAATACACTAAACTATTACATTCCTCAGGAATGTACTTTTATAATTTGCTAAATATTCATCTAAAATGACTTAATATCCATGTATGTTAATACTGGGTCAATATACTTCCCAAATAACCTCCTCTCATCACATAAGACTTATTTTTTCTATAAATCCAACCTTGGAAGGCTTTTGGTGTAAACCAAAGGAGGATACCCAAATAAGAGGTAACATTCTTCAATGAGTGTTTTTATTTTATTTCATCCTCCACCACCATAAATTAATATTAAACAATGATTATATAATATCATAAGTATCTCCCATATACTGAGATGTTGTTATTTTAATGGAATAACCTACAACCATATCTAATTCAAATAAAAGGATTAGGAAATCATTGTTCGTGTGTACGGTAGACTACCGCCTCACAAACTGATGTCATTCATTTTTCCATTTCCACCTCTCATGGTTTGGTATGATGATGGATATAAAGTATTTATATGATATTTATAAAATAATTATACCTATGGAGTTATTATATTATATATAAATTTTTAATTTCCATTCCACATGGTATAAGATAACATCGGATGTGTGTACGGTGGACTACCGCCTCGTGAGTTGATGTGATCCGTTTTTCACTAACGATTTGCATAGTAGATAATAAAGAAAAATATATCTGATATACATGACATAATTATGAAATTAATGAAATATTTATCATTCTTAAAATATAATATATCATATTATTTCTTACCTTTTCACTCACTTAAATATGATAACGTCATTCGTATACGTGTGGACTACCACCTTCACAAAGCGATGTGACACTATTTTAATCACCACATAACATGGATGATATGTATAAGTATATTTAAATTAATAATATGGTATTTATGATATTATGATCATTTTATAAAGATTATATATTACTTACCTCCTTTTTATAAATATTTTTCAAAAAATGGAAACGTTACTCATGCGTACGTAGGGCCCACGTCTCTATGGTCATAATGTACTTCATTTATCAAAACCATATTTCATGATTTTTATTAAAATTATAACTTATTTAAAAATATTATAATTATTTAATTGTTATTATTATGGATTTTATGGATCCATGATCAAAGTAAGAGTACAAAAAATAACAAATCAAAACATATATGAAGAACAAAGTGGTTATTACGCGAAACATGGTTTTAACAAGTAATTGTAAATAAATAGGTAACAAATGGTCATAATTAAATAATATGTAGTATATATAAGTATGTTTATATAAAATATGTATAATAAAATTATATTTATTATATTGTAGGTTTGAACATATACTAAGTAAGTCGAGAATTAAGGTAAGGGATTTCTAACCTCTATTTAATTTCTGGGAGACATATGAAAATTCACAGCTCATTTATTTTATGTGGTGTATATAATAATCATTTAAAATTTTATATCATGAATATAATTTTATAATGAAAATTAAATTTTCATTTTATTTTATTATTTATTGGGGCTTACAATTTAAAATATTTCTAAAGTGGTACGGGATTTCTATCTCACTTTTATTTTTTGTGAGACACAAACCATATTCACCATGTGTTTCTTTTATGTGGTGTATATAATACACATTAATTTATGTTATTATTATTATCCTAAAAAAAATATTTATTTACATATCCATTTGATTATTTCTCTTTCATGGGTGTTATGATTCAAAAGATACTAAAGTGGTAAGGTATTTTTGTCTCAATTTACCTTCTTTGAGACATATGTTATGTTATGAATCTATCTTCTTTTATGAGGTTTATATAAAACCTATTTGACATGAAATACAATGAATTTATTTATTATCATGATATTTTAAGTTTCATTTAATTTTATTCTTTCATTGATCTTATGATTAAATGTTACCAAAATGGTAATACTTTTATGGTACAAGCTCATCGTTTATTATGATTGTTTATGTTTATGCTTCCAATGATGAAATATTATTATCCATATCTCAATAAACTCATTAATTTTATTCTATTAAGTATATTTCATGAGGTAAATTTTTTTCCCTTTCATTTTTATCTCTTTAGGAACTCAAGAGTTTAAAATAATATTTTTAAGAAAAAAACGACTTCATTTTGCTCTTCAGTCGAAAACCCCTTTTCTTCAAAAACCATATTTTCTAAAAATGTTTCCAAAAGTGTTTTTTAAAATTCTTAAAATGGTTTGTTAAATAAATTTTTACCTATGTTTTAATTTTTTACAAAATTTTTGAAAGGAATCTTCATGTCTTTTTTGAAACAATTCACGTTTGTCTTTTACCAAAAATGTTAAAGGAATATTTTTTTAACATGTATGGCCTGAACAAAATTTTATACCATCGTGACCATTATTTAATTTAAATATTCATTTATAAGTTTTCAAGATTATTTTTAAAGAAAATTATTTTAAAATTTTTATGATTTTTTAGTTTTAAAAAGTGTTTTTTAAATAAAAAATATTTTCCTCAATAAATATTCTAAGTGATTTATCTTTCAAAATCATTCTCCAGCTAAGATGATATTCTTTGATATAAATTATTCTTTACTGGGGATGTGAACCAAGGATTCCATTATTATTATTTATCTAAATGGTTTATAATGATAATATTTTTATGAAACCCATTTCTATTCTAAGGGTTATACCATGATAAAAATTTTATGAAACCCACTTCCTCTTCCACAGGTTATGCTATGATGAAATGATGAAATAATTATGAATCTTGTCTCTTTTACATAGGTTATGATATAATGAAATTTTTATGAACCCTAATTCATTTCATGAGTTATTATATGATGTGTGTTTTATGATTTTTTGGCACACATATGTATGGTTTTCAATATGTTATGTGTGGAACCGATATCTCCCTCAAATGTATTGGTAAATGATTAATTTTATATAATCTCAAAGGTTACATGTGAGGTTATCCAAAGCCAGAAATAGGGTACATGGGAGTTCATATGAAGCCTAAATCATGTACACTAGTGGTTAGCTCAATCCTAAATGTTATTAATGTCTTGGTGGGTAGCCTTGACATAATATTTTCTATGCTTATGTGTATGCCGCAATTCTTTGTCTTACACCAATGTTATTCTCTAATGAATCATGTTCTATTATTCCCTTATGATTCATGTATTATGAACTACTAATATTTATGACATGACTCTATATTATGATATTTGATATGCAAGGTATGGTTTTCAAATATTATTCTCATCTTCTCATACCCTTATGATCATGTTATGATTATGTATCTCCCTTGTCTACCATTACTAAGAATCTGATCTCACCCATTCTTATTTTTCATTCCCCTATGTTATAAAGAAAGGTTTTAAGTAGGGTATGATTTTAAAGAGTACTAAAGGTTAATATCTTTATGGGATATGTTGAATATATTTCTATAAACTATAATATTGTGTACCTAATATACAAAGACACTATACTCTTATGGTCCTCAGGCATGTGTTTATGTAATGTATTGAATATTCATCTAAGAAGATATAATATCTATGTATGATAAGCTTGGGTCTCTATAGATTGTTACACCCCCATGTCACTTTTTTATTCAATAATATATAATTATTGGATACTTTTGAATTTTTAATATTTTTAAAGAGTTATAGGTTTGAGGGTTTGAAAGTTGGGGGAAAATTTATGAGTGTCCTGGTTAGAGAACTGTTAATGTTAATCATTCAACTTTACCATGTTTTAGGTGTAAGATCTTATTGTGTAACATGAAAAATTAGTGCACGGTTCTCTAAAGTGTGTAACTAGACTATGAAAACTACCCTTATGTATGGGATGAACCTATACTATTGGTTCACGCTTTGGAAAATGGTACAAACAAAAACATGTGATTAACCCTTACATGTGGGTGTTTTCCTTAGTGACTTGGTCATGTCTTGCAAATAGTTTTCAAAAATGTGTGAGGAAATTGTGTAGTGTTGTGGCTCTATTAAAGTTCAATCTACATAACTGGTGCATAATTGTTAAACCATGGGGCCAAATCGTGAAACCTACCTAGAATTTTAAAACTTGAAAGTACCTACCTACCCCTACTCAATTTAACCTCTTTTGGACCTCCCCTATTCTTTTTTTCCTTTTTGGTGATCATTAGAAAAATCAAGGTAGCTTCTCCTCATCTTTTCTTAGTATATAATCCTTTTTCTTCATATATTTAATGTGTATTTTGAAGTTAGGTCATTTTCCCCCAATTTATCCATCCATATTCCATATCCCCTTTGTTTATGCTTCTCCCATAAAACCTAATTCCCTAAGGTGGTAAAACCTAAGGTTTGGGTTGGTCTAATTTTGTGGATTTGGTTATCTAGGTATTTTAGATACTCTTTTCTTCTTTAGTTTAGCTTTCACCATGAAATCTAAGTTTTCTCTAATGATTATGTTAGAGGTTTTATGAAATTTATTTATTTCACATTTCAAGAAATACTTGAGTTTTTCTAAAAAAATACTATCAACATATATCTATATGTGATATGGATGATGGTTTTTTGAATTGTCTCACTTGTTTCCTACACTTGTTATATTTGGGGTTTTTAGATATTTCTAATTATTTATTTCAAAAATATTTTTTTATCTATGCTAAGTGACTATAAAAATTCCTATAAAGAGATATCAAATGAATTTTAAGTTAAAATAATGTTTTTGACCTATTTTGATTTCCAAATAATGTAACCTATGGTTTAAGGGTTTATTTCAAATAAAAAACTATTTATATTTTTAATTGACTCTTAAGATGGGAAAGATTTTTTTAAGTTTTGAACCATGTTTGGTTTTCAAAGAATGTTATATAATTTATCTTCACAAGTTGGTTTTAAAGGCACTATTGGAAACTTATAAAATGAGTTTCCTTGATGTTTTTACACCCTTGTTGTGATCCCCTATTGCTTATTTCTTGTATATACCTTTTCCATTTATGGTATTAAATAAATTGGTATGTGATAAGTATGTAAATATGAAAAGGTGTTTCTAATTTATATGGTTTTTGAGGTGAGATAAGATTTACTATTTATTTTTTTATTGATTTTTTTGATTTTTTTGATGATCATAAGCTTGTTTGATATATCACCTCCACTTTTACTATGTCATGGAAACCCAAGATAACTAATTGAGAGATATAGTTTATATTTTAATAGTTTATATTTTGATTTGGATTGAGGAGTCCACCAAATATATTGATTCATGTGTTTATATCATAAAGTAATTCAACATTAAGCTGTTAGTTTATTACATTTGAATATATCTAAGATCTTCTCACATTACGACCTAGTGAGTTTCCCATGATATTTATTTTTTTGTTGATAATATTATCTTAGGTATCACTAAAACATTATTAATTTGTACCCCTTGTGTTCATATTGTATTTTTAGAATCATTTACAACACTATTATTTACTTATATTTCGTTTCTTGATATTATAGTGATCATTTGATGATATACCTTCTTTCTTGATGATTTAGTTTACTTTTCAACTTGTTTCAGAATAAGAGTTTTGTAGAAAGTTTTGAATGAATGAAAATAATTTATATTGTTTTTATAAATTTGTAATTCCACCCTTTTAAAAGTTTTAATGTATTTTCCTATTATTTAATTATAGTTACATCCATTGGTAGGTAAAATGGGGATTTGAAAGAATGGTTTCAAAGGAATTTTTTTATCTTTGTAACATTAAATCATTGTTTATAAGCCTGAGGTGATGTTTTTCCAAAAAGGTTTTACCTTATGGTTTGGTAAAAATATTCAATGTATGTTACTTTCATTATGTATACTTTTCATTTGGAAAACCAAATTTTTAAATGATTTCTAAGCTTGAATTTATGAAATTTTTTATGACAGGAATCACATAAAAACTTTAATGAAATATTATTTGTCCTATTTAACCCACACCCTACATACACATGTGTGTGTGTAGATATTATGTTTTCATATAGGTTCCTGAGTTTTGATATCAGTTTTGATGTTGTTCCCATATTTTTATGTTGGATGTTTTAGATATAGTAAGCCATCTGGGGTTACATGGTGATTATTTGATGGTATCTTGGGTTTTTAGTCTATTTTTGGGATGTTTATTTATTAAATAGTTTGTCCAGATATTTTATGTATATTTGGTTTCCATTATGTTAGGATCTAATAATGTATTACTCTGATTTTGTATATTTATTTTTTAAAGTGATATTTTGTATTTTTATATTTCTTATTCCTTGTTTTGTTGGTTTTATAAATTGCGATTATTTAATTTATATGAAAGGATGTCCAATGTATGGATTAAATATACCAAATTATCAATTAGTTTCTACTAATTTATTATTATTCATGGGTCAAACCATTAACACTCAGTTATATTATTATTATATGGTACTTGTCTATAGCCTATGGTGATCGGGAATGCTCTTTGGGCTTTGTGGGAGAGTGAACTAGGTGGCGCAACTAGTTAACTTAGGTTGATGTATTAAAAAATGGTATTAGAGTACTTTCTTATTATTTGGGGAGTTTGGAAGTATTTAGATAGTATTTTTGGAACTTGGGAGGTAGTTCTTGAGTAAAAGTTTGTAATCACCACCTTTTTATGAGACTTGATTTTCCATGGGTAGTCGAGATTTAATCTTGAATTTTAATCCCATTTTGATTATTATTTATGTATTTTAATTTTAGATGATGGTATTTTGATCCCCATAGAGCTATATCAAATCTTTTCATTGATTTTGGGGTGAAAACGGAAGATGAAGAAAAAAGGAATGGTTAGCACACATAGTCTCACAAATTATGTGGAGCCCATATCCATGGTTCTAAAATATTTATACAGGTTTTCATGTGGTCAGTGAATGGTTGTCCACCTATGTGACCAAACCATTCATATTCTTTCACCCCTCCTAAATTTGTTTCTATGGCATATTTTGAATTATTAAATGCTCCTAGTGTTATTCATATTATTTTTGATCAATCAAAGAGGGTTTTGTAATGTATTTTAATTGTTTGGATTTATGTTTTAAAGGTTTATTGTGTGTGAAAAGAGAATTTTCTAAAATGTTTTTGTTTTGAAACCAGTTTTAATGGTTAATTGAATGAATTACTTTTACTATCATGTAGTGTTTTCAAATTTGGTTGGTTTTATAATGAAATTCAAGGAATGTTTAGAAATTAAAATGGATTTTATATAAGTTTTTTGAATTCCCTAATGTGGAAGCTGGAATTTTAACTCATGATAGAGTTTTCAAATAGGTTTTCATTAGTTTTACAAATGATGTGGAATTTTTTTAAAAAAATTATGATTTTATAAAAAAAGTTCTTTTAGACTCTTTACTAAATGATGGTGATTATAAAGAGAGGGTTTTTTTAGTGTGTTATACTTCAGTAAATTATGATTTCACATTTAATCCCTTAGTGATATTGGGATTGTGTTATTTGGGTTATGAAGCATAAATTTATTGAGTTTGTGTTTCATAATATTTGGAATTTTCCTCCTATAAATGTATTGATGGAATGTGGAAAGTCTGTTTCTAGGTATGATCCTTAAGGTGATTCCTCTTATCGTATAAGTGAGACCCTTCTAGTTATTAAATAAACATAAATTATGAATAGATTAGTAGAGATAGAACATTATTTACTCTTGCAACCCATCCAATACTTGTTGAATCATCACTCATATACTTTCCATGGTTATAAAGGTCCAATTGAGGTGATGCAGTGGTTAGAGAGGATTGAGGGAATCATTAATTCTCTGGAAAAAATTTGAAACTTTTTAGGTTAAATATGTGGTAGTATTGTTTGAAATACTGGCCCTGTAAAGTCCTAAAAATTCCATGAATTTTTTTTAAATTATTTGGGATTATTATGATTCTGTGAAAATTGAAGGCATGTGATTTTGAGGCCCGGTGTTCCCGGAATGAATTTCTGAAATTTTTTTAAGGTACGTTCAGTAAATGCATGGGCGGAATTTTCTATATTTTGAACCGGTTCTTGGATTAAAAATCCAAGGAAACAGTTGAATCTGTGGTGCTGGGATTCACTTAAGGGAGGCTTCACTTCGACCGTAGTAGGTCGGGAGAAAAAATTAGTTTTGGACATTTTAAAGAAAACTAAAATAACATGTAATTTTTATTTTATTTTATTTTTCTCTAATTGATGAGCAGTGGTGGCGGGTCGGTGACTTGTTAGTCCATTTAATGGCTTGACTCATCAACTGCATAACTCCACCATTTTGAAATAAAAGAGGTTCATTAATTCATTTAATGAACCTCATTGATTCTTCAATGTGTTACTCACCTTTCTCTCTCCTATTTAAATGAAGCTCACGGTGGGGTTTTGGCACTACTTATCAAGTGAGGAAACTCTAGAGAATTCATGAGGAAACATCCACAGATGGAGGACAGAAGCCCGGGCAGTAACGATCTGGGATCGACGAACGTCGATGACTCCATCCAATGTGGATGCTCCTCCTACCGCAACCGTGACACCTCCAATGGATCTCAAGGTAGGGGGTTTATTATTGAAATTTTCTTTGATAAATTCTTCTCCCACCTGTTATCATGTTAACGCGGAGGGCGCTGGCCAAACAAACAAGGCCCAGACCCTCCGCCGCTTCGTTTATCATTACGTTCTTCGGGAATGGTTTTCTCAATTTGATGGAAACGTGATAAAGAGGGTCACACTATGATGAAAGAAGTCCAGGAGGACCATAAGTGTAGAAAAGAGTGGAAATGGAGCTTTGGGGCATCACCGGAGCCCTGAAGAAGAAGTGTCGGTGCGGCAGCGGTGCTGGCAGATGAGAGCGGCAGCCGGGAAACGCCGGCCAAAATGGAAGAGTGGTGCTGCTTGGCACTGCGGTGGTCGGATGGGTGGCCGACATCAGCCATCCATATATTAGAAGATGGATTTGGCATGTCGTCGTATGCCACATTGAAGGGTTGAGGCTTTGAGGCTTCGGCAGTGGTGAAGTCTGGGACCTGCTCCCTGTGAGTCCCGCAGGTGACGAGGCGGTACCAACTGGCGCCACCAATCAGAGAGACAAACGCCTCCTTTGATCCGTTCGGCGGATGAGATGAGCCATTGTGGACCAACCCAATTGGGTCGGGCTTGGTCAAACCCGGACAAGGTTAGGTCGGCTTAGGCCTGGTCGGGCCGACTGGGTCGGACCGGACCCGGACGCCTCTTGGGCCTAGATACGCTTAAATGACTGTATCTTGTGAAATAGATGTCTATTTGATGAACCGTCTGCAGAGCTAGAATCCTTGGAGAAATATGGTCCCTTTGAGATACTCCACGAGAGGTTTGGAGAAATTTGGAGTGCAGCCGGTTTGGATCGACTCTGAATCAAACCTGGCCCTCGGCACTAAAATGCAATAACATACAAACCGAGAATCTGGTTGACGTGTCGTATATTGCATTGGGACCCTTATAATGTGACAGATCATCAAGTTACTTCTTTTTGGGAATTTATTCTGGTTGAAATATGACCGATGACTTGAGGAGCAGTTCTCCCAGAATCAAGCGTTCTATGAGCGGGAATCTAGATATCGGTAGTGAGGAGAAGTTTGGAGAAAGATCATGTGGAGGTTATTACTGAGTGATCCTATGTGGATCAGAACCTAGAGATCTTGTGTGGATCAGCACCAATCCTATGTGGGTTAGATCTTCTGTGGGTCAGTGCTCAGCGATCCTGTGTGGGTCAGTCCTCAGCAATCCTGTGTGGGTCATATCCTGTGTGGGTCAGCACTCAGTGATCCTGTGTGGGTCAGCGCATACTAATCATGTGTGGGTCAGAACTTATGTGGGTCAGTGGGGGTTAGTACCTATCGACTCCAGGTGGGTCTGATCTTGTGTGGGTCTTGTGGGGGTTAGTACCTATTGACTTTCGGCGGGTTAGATCCTATGTGGGTCTTTTGGGGGTTAGTACCTACTGATCCTATGTAGGTCAGACTTTGTATGGTTAATATTAGTGCCTCTAGACAGAATAAGATGATCTAGCTTCTCAACTAATCATCTATACTTTTGTGCTTTACTTATACCTGGTTTGAGCTACGTTTATTGCTTTGTGCTTTGTGATTGAGATCATGCTTTTTGGTTTTCCTTTGTATAATTCTGTGAGACCTTTAGGGGTCACGGGGTCCCTACTGGGTGTTGATATACTCCCCCATGCATGGGCTTCACCCGCACCTTGTAGTGTCTTGTGTCGATGACGAGAAACTTGGTTGAGACTTGAGGGATCCAAGACCTGGTGGTACACGGAGGAGATTAGATGTTGTGGAGAGAAATGGAGATGAGTTGTACCTACCCATCAGATAGGATCCCCAGTGGAAGATTCTAGGAGATATTTTCTATTTTTCAATTTTATTTTTACCTTTCAGTTGGGATTTTACTTTGGCCCCTTTACTTTCAGTACACACCTTAACTATTGTAGTTATACTTCGTGGTTGCATCTTGTTGTGTTCTTGGTTTGAGTTTTTGTACAGTTTTAAAGGAAATGTCTTTCTGTTTTAAGGATACATCTTTCCGGTGCTAGTCGCCAACCCATGGCGTATGGAAGGTGGGATTGGGGTAGTAACAGCATGGGCCCCAGGGTATGGGTCATGACAAAGTGGTATCAGAGGATTTCGTTCTACCGAAGAACTAAGAATCTGATCTTTTTGATGGTGCAATAGTGTTCAATGTTTTTAGTGTGTTTTTCAGTTCAGGGAGTCCAGTTTTGGTGCAGCGGCTGATGTATCCATACACTAAGACCCTGAATTCTGATTTCTAACTCAGTTCACAAAAAATAACAATTCTGTGTGTTTTGGGAATGCTTTTACTTTGATCTATTTTGAGTCATCTCACTAGTTATAACTTTTTGACTGTGGCTCACCTGTTTCTTTTCTAGATGTCGTCGTAGAGAGAGCCAACCAGGATTCCCGAGAGAGTACACGAGATGACCCACCGAGTGAGGAGGCTTCGATGTAGGGCCCTCTTATTGTGTTAGCACCTTCAGGTGGAGCACCAACAGCACCACCACCTGTTGGGTAGCAAATTCCACCATCCCCACCAGCATACCATGCATGTCGACTAAGAATGTGGAGTGAGTTCCAGAGATAGATTCTTCTAAGGTTTAGAGGTGAGACAGATCCCCAGGCAGCTGAGGACTGGCTGGAGACTATGGCTAGAGTTTTCTGCTTCGTTGAGATACCAGCAAAGTAGATGGTTATTCTAAATTCTATCATTTTCCAGGGAATAAAAGGGAGATGGTGGACCCTAACACTCTATACTCATGATGAGGCGACCCTCACCTAGAAGGAATTTTAGGGGAAGAGTTAGTTTTAGCAACACTATGCCCTCGGCGTTTTCAAGATCTCCTGCACTTACAGCATGGGCAGCCTGACAATTTCCCATTACTCAGTGAGATTCACAAACCTCTCGCACTACTCAACCAAAATGGTACATGACCCATTATTCAGGGCCCAAACCTTTGATCGGGGTCTCCAGCGGGAGATCAGAGCATCGATGATATCGCTGAATATCCCGATGTAGTATGGAGTGCTCAAGCGAGCACTGTTGGTGGTGAGCTTTATAGATGAGCTGGCACCGATGGTGAGAGCCACCATCGGACAACAGGTAGTTGAGTCATCTGCAGGAGGTTTTAGACAGATGACGCAGAAGTCCAAGTGGGCCAGACCCATTGGTGGACAACCCCAGGATGCAGGGTCGGAGGTTTAGAGCTCATGAGGCATAGAAGTTCAGTTGGGAGGTTGACTGTGCTTCACGTACGGTGGGCAGGGCCACATGGCTCGTGGTTTCCTGACCCGCCATACTGACGATTAGCATATGGTCTCGGGAACACCGAGTCAGAGGATGATATTTGAGCGAGGAGGTCCGCAGTGTGACGGACGAGGCAGAGGAGCAGGTCGTGCAGCAGGTGTTGGGCGGTGATTTGAGGTTCTACCACCACCACCCCCAGGAGGTCCACCCTGAACACAAGGAGTAGGTGGAAAGGGGCGAGCACATCTACTGGCAGCAGAGGCCTACGACCATGACGCTTCGGAGATGATTATAGGTATGATCTGTGTTTATTCCAAACTAGCTACAGTACTTATAGACACAGGTTCTAGTCACTCTTTCATTTCCATGACACTCGTTCGGAGCTCAGAAATTCTAATGGAGCCATTGGCTCAATCCTTACGATTAGAGACTCTTGTGGGAGAGGATTTGACGATTACACACTGGTGCTGATAGTGTGAGCTTACTCTAGGAGGCAAGAGATTTGGTTGGGATCTCCTAGTAGTAGCATTGAGGCCTTACGACGACATCTTGGGTATGGACTGGCTATCCATAGTTCATGCTCAGATCGACTATTTTAGGCACAAACTACGGTCTGTCCATGAGGATGAGATTAGGTTTACCTTCACCGGGGAGAAGGAAACTTTTGTAGCACATGATGAACTATCTTAGAAGAGGGTGCATCCAATTACTCATCTGTTGGATAGCCTCACCCTTGGAGTAGTTGATGTGAGGAGTCCGAGTTATCCTGTAGTGATGGACCAGTATGCTGATGTCTTTCCTGATGATGTTTTGGGAAAACCTCCACGCATAGAGGTAGACTTTCACATCGACATGTACCCCAAGATGACACCAATATCTACACCAACATATTGGATGGATCCCATAGAGCTTTGGGAGCTGAGGGTACAACTGGAGGACTTTCAGGGAAAGGGGTTCATAAGGCCCAGTGTTTCTCTATGGGCATCCCCGATCTTGTTTTCCAAGAAGGCGAATGGGAGCTTGAGGCTTTGTGTGGACTATCGGCGCCTGAACCAGATTATCATGAAAACAAGTATCCACTCCCGAGGATCGATGATCTCTTCGACCAGCTTAAGGGAGTTCGTTGGTTTTTGAAGATAGACCTCAGATCAGGCTATCACCAGCTCATGGTACAAAATGAGGACGTATCGAAGATAGCCTTCAGATGTTTGTATGGCCATTACGAGTTCTTGATAATGCCTTTTGGTGTGACCAACACTCCAGTAGTGTTCATGGGACTGATGAACAAGATCTTCCAGCCATACCTCGGTCATTTTTTGGTCTTCTTCATCAATTACATCTTGATCTACTCAGTGTCGAAGGAGGAGCACGCCACTCACCTACAGATAGTCCTCAATACACTCTGATAGCACCAGATTTATGGCAAGATCTATAAGTGCTAGATCTGGATATGGGAAGTCCACTTTATAGGGAACATTATCTTAGAGGCTGGAATTGTTGTGGATCCGGTGAAGATATAGGTAGTGCTTGTTTGGGAGCAACCCAGGAGTGTGACCAAGGTGCGGAGTTTTCTGGGATTGGTACTACCAAAGATTTGTACCTGACTTCTCCAAGGTATCATCACCCATTTCATCTTTGAGGAAGAAGAGTCCACCTTTATTGTGGATGGAGAAGTGCCAGCAGAGTTTCCAAGAGCAGAGGCAGAGACTGATGAGTGACCCCATCTTGAGGCTACCAGAAGAGGGCGTTGAGTACGTAGTTTACTGTGACGCATTAGGGACCAGACTAGGTTGTGTCCTGATGCAGAAGCGAGAGGTTATTGCCTAAGGATCATGGTAGTTGAGACAGCATGAGCATAAATGCACTACCCATGACCTAGAGTTAGCAGTAGTGGTCTTTGCACTGAATATGTGGCGAAACTACTTGATGGGTGAATTGTTTACTGTCTACTATGATCACAAGAGTCTCAGGTATATCTTCTCACAGAAGGACCTAAACTTGAGATAGTGATGATGGCTAGAGTTCCTCCAGGACTATGACTTTGAGATAGTCTATACTTTGTGGAAGGGGAACTTAGTAGAAGATGCACTCAGTAGGAGGACTGGCTTGCATTTGCTGAGTGAGGCAACAAAGCAGCTATCCGCATTGCTGATATCCTTTGTGGATAGAGATGGATAAGCTTACCTTCAGTCTATTTCTGTCACTCCTCTAGTTCCTCAGTGAGCTCGGGAGGCACAGCTAGGGGGCATAGACTGTGAGGCTCGACGTGCTCAGATATCCTTAGGACAGGCTCCTAATGGATTTTATAAAGGTGGGGAGCATGTCTTCCTCATCAGAGGACACATTATGGTACCAGTGACGCTTCCAGAGGAGGTGTTGAGGGAGTTACATACATCCCCTTTAGCGTTACATCCTTGAGTGGTGAAGATGTACCAGGACCTCCGGCATCAATACTGGTGGACATGGATGAGGAAAGAAGTAGCAGAGTTTGTATCCTAATGTATCACTTGTCAGCAAGTGAAGGCTGAGTATCAGGTACCAGCGGGCTTAGCTCAACCACTTGATGTTCCAGAGTGGAAGTGGGATGGTATCTCCATGGAATTCATGACAGGGATACCACGTATGTCTAAGGTCCATGATTCCATCTGGGTGATTGTTGACTGACTCACCAAGTCGGCCCACTTCCTACCCATCCAAGAGCAGGGATCAGTAGAGGGATGGGGACACCTCTACGTGTAGGAGATAGTGCGACTTCATAGAGTGCCATCGAAGATTGTCTCAGATCGCGATGAACGTTTTACATCCCACTTTTGGAAGGGATTGCAAGAGGCGTTTGGGACTCAGATATGCTTGATCACAAATTTTCACCCTCATACAGATGGTCAAACAGAGCGGACCATACAGACCCTTGAGGACATGCTTCATGCTTGTGTCCATGATTTTGGCTATAGTTGGGAGGACCACCTACCACGGGTGGAGTTTTCATAAAACAATAGTTATCACTCCACCATCGGAATGGCACTGTTTGAGGCCTCATACGAGCGACCATGCAGATCACCTCTTTGTGGGATAGACCTAGGGGAATCAGCACTTATAGGTCTAGAGTTGGTACAGGCTGCCACAGAGAAGGTGCAGATCATAGAGGAGAGAATGAAAACTACATAGAGCTAACAAAAGTTTTATTACAATAGGAGATGGAGACCCTTGGATTTTGATGTGGGAGACCATGTCTTCCTACGGGTCTCATCCCGACGAGGATTACGGAGGTTGGGCCGGGGCGGCAAGATATCTCTGAGGTTCATCAGACCTTTCCAAATCCTCAGTAGAGTAGGTGAGGTGGTGTGCCATCTACCTCTTCCCCCACAAATTCACTGGGTGCATAATGTATTCTACGTGTTTCAATTGAGAAGATACATGCATGATCCATCACATGTTATCAACTGGGGAAAGATGGACAACGACGATGGGGTGGCATTTGTGGAGTTCCTATAATGACCCATACTTTACATACATTGTTATTACTTCAAAATTAAAGCACACTTATTACAACATATAACAAAACCAGGAAAGGACCGTATAGGTATAGTGCCTTTAGAAACTGGGAAACATAAACAACTGGTTCATAAGGCGTCTACACTGTCTCCCATTTATTTCATCATATCTATAGTCCCTTTTGGCATATCTTACTTAATAACATTCTTCCTAACCTGGGGAAAGAAAACATACAAAAGGGTGAGCTCAAATGCTCAGTAAGGGTAAAAAAAAGAAATATCAATCACATCATATTCATAAGAACATAACTTTTGGAAATCTTAACCTGCAAAAGAGATCATAATTTCATAACATGGGATAAATCATAGTAGTGAAATGTAATCCCGATAATCATAACTTAAAACATGAAACTTTGTGGCATACACACATAATCATATAGAATCATTTCTTATTATTCAATAATAATTTCCAAGACTATCTTAGCGGACAAAGTCCATTTCTGAACCGAGTTCACTCCTCGTTCCAGTCCTGTTTCACTGAACCGGTTTAACCTGCCGTTCCAGCCATGTCTATCTCATGAGATATAAAATCTTTACCCAATACATTGGAGGGAGATATAGGTCCCACCCATCTCATAATGATACCATTCTTATGTGTGCCACAAAATCATAAACAATACATCATAGCATAACCCATGTAATAAAAATGGGATTCATAAACATCATGAAATCATAGAACAATTCATATAAGATAAAGGAATTCATAAAAATAATTCCATCACAATATAATCAAATAAATGTAATAATAGGGATAGAAACAGAACCCTTTATTATCTTAGATGGAAAATAATTTTGATAAAACACTTGAACTCCATTCTTAAGGAAAATATCCTTTCTACTTCAAAAACACTTTTCCTTTCTTAACATGTCATACAATTATAAACTAAAAGAAGTCGATTAAAAATAAACTTGAAAACTTTTAAAGGAATCTTCTTGTAAATAATGTTTTAAAAATCTAGTCATGCCGTATAAGTTAAAAAAACATTCTTCTCGTACTTTTGTCTGAAAAGTCAAAAAGTACCTCATACGAAAAACGACAAAAGATTCCTTTCATATCTTTTACTAAAAACTCACCAAAGGGTAAAATTGGATTTAAAAAATTGTAGGTGGATGGAAAAAATATTACATATTGAGGAAACATGGATGTGGATGATAAAATACACCCCAGTAAATACCAAATTATAAACAATCTCGGATAAAATGAGATTGTGATATTTTCTCTTACCTTAGGTCTGATTTGCTTCGTAAGTGTCTGAACCTCCTGTATAATGATTTAAATAATGTCATTGACTTCTTCCAGAATCATAATCATTGTTATGATATCATATATGGTCATATTCTAAGCTTAATATTAGTAATATTTCATTGTTACTTGTTATTCGGGTGTTTATTACTTTTTGTTCTTATGCGTGTTTTGTCGAATAAATTCTTATTCTTCTTTTTAGGTTATAGATAACTCATTTCAAGAATCTTATTAGTGTAATATATATCATATTAATTCATTCAATTCATTTATATAATCATTATGCAATGAAGATCATGTAGAACGAGTCGCATCACAGCGTGGAGACGGTATTCCGTACGTACGCACAAGCGATGATATTGTTCCCATGATCGTGAAATTTGATTGGAGTGTATGTATACTATTTCAGAATCAATATCAATTTAAAATAATAATATATATTCATTCATTACACCATTATACCCATCCAAGTAAGGTGGTGGTGGAAAATAGATTACACCACGGCGTGGAGACGGTATTCCGTACGTACGCACGCGCAGTGATTTCATTTTCCGTAGGATGGATAGATGGTGAAATAGGGTTGTTTCATACTTATAATAACATATCACTATATGAGTGATACTGATGTTATTACTTCATAATGAAACAACTAAAGAATAAGAAGTGTAAGAAGAAATAAAGATGAAAGAATCGGTAACGGACATTACCTCTTCTTTGAAGCGCTTCTTTGAGACCTCCTTTTAGGGCACTAAAATTGGTATTTGAAGAATACCAGGACCTCTAGGATGTCTATAGGGAAGTGGAGAGAAGAAATTGGTAGGGTTTTTCCGAGCTTGAAGGCTCAAAGTGGTGTGATGAGGAGAGGGAGGAGGTGCCCTTTTATAAGGGAGGAGAGGGGCACCTTTGGAATAACTAAAAATATTATTTTATTATAAAGTCAAATTCGGTTTTTAATAGCTCAAAATTGATATATTTAGAATCTAAGGTGGGTATGGGTCTAAATACTCTCATCCAATAGAATTTATACAAGTTTAAGTATCAATTTTAACCTTATCATTTAGATTTAACTTTATGTTAGATAATTTAACTTTTACCGTGTCTTTTTGTTTTCTCACACTATAAGGTTAATAAACTTACTATATCAAGAAAAACGAACCCCAAGTTGTTTATTATTAATATATATAACCTTATCTAAGTCATTTGGCCGAACCTTAGATTTTTAGGAATAAAATAACAATTAATAATATAATATTTGTTTTAAAAACAATGTTTTGTCAATTTTGACACTATTTGGTAATTGATTTTTGTGAAACTTATAACAGAATTATTAGTTCGAAAAAATTTAATTAAATCAATACTAACATGTCATATTAACATATAAAATTATTTTAATTCATAAAAAGTCTCAAATTACATTTATTTGGGTATTTATAACATCAATTATGTCAATATTTCATTAATAAGATAATTACTAAATCATCATTGTCATAAATAAATTAAATTATTTAGTGTCTAAAAATTATAAATAAAATACCATTATGTAGGAAATATTTTTATCTTTATAATTAATATTTATAGTCAAATTTATCTTATGTATAACCCTATATTAAAAATGATTTACTTATTAAACGTTGATTTTAACTATTTTAGCCCTTCTTTAAATAAATTAATAATAAATGTCCTAATCTAATCCAAGTGGGCCTAAATGGTCATATTTTATTCCTAAGGTTTTTTGGTCTAATTACACTTATCTAATAGAATTAGGAGATGTGTTAGGGTAATAATAATATCATTTTTTCCCTTAACTACCCTATTTACTTTTAACCGTGGTAAAAAAAAGTAAAAAGTTACTATTCACCAAAAATTATTTTCATCTCATTGAACAACATTTTAGTCCTTGATATTAAACGTGTCTCTCAGATTTTGTAAATTCCACTCACAGAAGCGGTAAAATTATGTTTTATGAAAAAATTCAATTTTTTAACTACCACTTAGTGGTTTCACTATTCATCAAAAAATGGAAGTTTCCAGAAAAATACCAAAAATTAGGCCAAAGATATGTTTTATATTATGAATTCAAAAATGATTTTTATTTTACCAAATTCAAAACATATCAGTTACATTAACTAATTTAAAAATTAATTCCCGTCGTCAAGACAAATAGCGTGTTTTTAAGAGATAATAACTATCAAAAGATTGACACTTGTTTATGTCTGGTTTAAATGTGAAATTATATCCAATGACCAACATTGTATTAAATTGTAAAAATATATTATAAATATACTTTAAAACCACTCAAATTAATAATTTATCACTATTAATTATTTCGATTAAAAAAGTTGTTTTTAATTAAAATTTAGTAATTTTCACTATTCATCAGAATATGAAAGTTATCCGAAAAGTACCAAAATTTCACCCTAGGCTAATTTCGATATTACGAATCCAAAAATTAAGTCCATTTTCAAAAATAAAATTTATAAAATTTCAAAAAAGTGGGTATTACTATTCATAACGGCTAGTTTTAAAAATATTTTAATAGCATATCGTTGTTTAGTGAAACTCGGTATTGCGTACAACACACGCTATCATGGAAGGTCGCGCTTGCGTGTAATGCAAGCCAAGTCAGGTATGCGTGTTGTGCAAGCTCATTTTGGTGTAGCGTACAACACAAGACATTAATGAAATCAAAAAGAATATTTTTCGTAAAATCTTGGGGTGTTACAATCTACCCCCCTTAAAATGAATTTCGCCCTCGAAATTCGTCGGGGTTATAAATGGTTTACTACTCGAAAGTTTCTTTAATAGAAACCCACATCGTAAAAAGGAATACCAAAACTGGGCTTTAATGACTAAAGTATGAAACGTAACGGTTACCCAAATTAACTAATCACTGGGTTTCCACACAGGAGAACATAGGTAAAAATATGGATATGGAAGAGAAATCTAACCGTCATGTTCTGATGGAGAGTGGTAGAGAACATGGCTATGAAAAATCCAACAATCACAAAGCCATAAATTTGTGATGATCTAGGGTACCATATGATTCATCGGATATAAGGGCACTAGGACAACATTTTTGGTTTTCAAGATCATTTCCCTAAAGTTGACAATTTTGAATTAGAATACATACTTACTTTATTTTGGTACAATCTCACTGTTGTTCATGCTTTGAACAATTTCCACTTAATTTATTAAAGAAATGAAGTTGAATTTGTTATTAATGAAGTGTTAATAGATCATGTGATAGAATGATGGGTCATTCCATCTGTTTCAAACAAAAGGTTAACAAAAGTTATCAAATATACATAAGTCCATCTATGGTGAGGTTAATCGTATATGATTCCAAGAATGAACTTATACTACATATATCATACCGCGTAATAAAATAAATCTATTTTCTACTAACTAGGGACTTCCTGTAGGCCAGTGGTAGGCGATAAAGGCTAGTCGCACTTCGGTTGTGGGTTCGATTCCCACAGCCTTGTCCGTCACAATGGGCTGTCGCCCGTCCTGCAGGTTGTCCTTTTTCTAAAGCTATATTACTATAACATCCCTTAAATAATATCAAAAAAAGTTCTATCCTTAGACAATACTAACTTATGTCCAACATAATCCATTCCAATATTTAGGCTTATCTAAAATACTTCATTCCAAGCTCAGAGTATAAAGAAAATGATTACTTGAAATGTCACATAACAATCATGTGAATGCCATCCTTTATCCCCCATATATCATAAGATTATCTTGTTGGTCAAATTAAAAACATGTGAATACCTTAATCATGTATTTTCTTGAAAAATGAATACCCATTTAACCTTAGTCAAAACATGAATTCTGTAAAAAGATAACTCTTTCCACATACCAAAATCCCAAAATTTCTATATAATCAAACCATAATATCACTTAATCCTTATATCAGTCATGAGCTCATGAATACAATCAAACATCTCATTATCTTCTTATCTGTAACGCCCCGACCCCAGTTACCCAGAGTCGGTGCATTATTACATAACATTGGCATGATCACAAGAAAGATCAAATCTCGAAAGACCGATTGGTTTAGTAGCCTTGGAAACACTAGATATATTCATAAGTTTTACATTACATCATTAAACGAAAAACTACTAAAACAATATATTGTCTCCATAATCCACACTCATATCCCCACATAATATCCCTGCAGGTCATTCATAACTTACTTCTTCACTTCCTGGGAAAAAATAAAACATAGAAAAGGGGTGAGCTCAAATGCCCAGTAAGGATAACAATATAGCGGAAACTTTCATAAATAAGAATAAACTTTTAAGGCAATGTATAACTAAAACAAAAGCCTTTCAAACATGAACTTTCAACATGGTATGGCATAAATAAAATGAAATAATGCCATTTACTTACTCACATGGATATTCTACTAATCGAATAATCACATGCAAAATCAATAACCACTTTCATAATGTTGGAATGCATAATGCTAAACGTTAATTTCTTTGTCTAGGCCTCATCCCAAGACCTAGGGGTTACTTCTAACCGGAACCCAACCCGGAGTGCCTCTAATAACCGGACACCAACCCGGAGTGCCTCTAATAACCGGACACCAACCCGGAGTGCCTCTAATAACCGGACACCAACCCGGAGGGCATACTTTTACCAGTCCCTAACCTGGAGGGCTTACTTTAACCAGTCCCCAACCTGGAGGGCTTACTTTTACCGGTCCCCAACCCGGAACATACTTGTTTAGCACATTCATCTGAAGAAAAGTTTGAAATATAACATAAACATTCGGATTAAAACTAGCATACGAAATGTCAATAGTTTCACCATAAACTATGAATGGTATAAAATAGCACATCCACAGTCAAACATATCACAAAACCTTCAATACAATATAGAAGTTTTGTATTATAATAGATCAACTTCAAATAAGCGTAAAATCCATTAAAGGATGTTGACATGGCTGAAATCAAAACACTTTTTAGAGAAATATCTCTTTCTATTTTTGAAATCATTTAAGATCCATATAAAATAAAACATTTTCTTTGAAAATATTCTTATAAGCTTGTAAGGGAAGCTTTGAAGATTTTATAATGGCGGAAAATAGCCGCACCCACCGTATAAGTTAAAAAAAACATTCTTACCTTAATTCTGTCGAAAAGGTTAAAAAGGACCTTGTTTTGAAAACGACCGAAAGATTCCTTTATAAACCACTTATAAAAGTCAAAAAGGGTATAAATGACTTTAACTCATATTCTAGTAAATAGTAAAATTGTTTTGAAATGTATTTTTAAGAAACCTGGATGTGGATGATAAACAGATCCCAGTAGATTATTACGTATAAACAACCTCGGATAATGAAGAGATTGTGAAATAACCCTTACCTTGTACTTTTCCTTGGTTGGGGTAGGTTAACCTCCTGTATAATGGTGAAATAATTGTTATTAAATTATAAAAGAATCATATACATTAATATGATATCATATATGATCTTTTAATATTGATTTGATAATAATATCTTAGTATTATCGTCGTTTCGTGTGTTAACTTACTCATTTTCTTTTATATGTTTTGTTACATAAGTCATGTTTGTTGTATCTTATTCATATCCAGAATGATATCAAGTCCTTAAACATCATTTTTAAATCATTAAATGATAATTATACTTGAATGGATATGATGGAGAATGAATCTCATCGCGTTCGTGGAGACGGTAGTCCGTACGTACGCACGAACGCTACTTCCATTTAATTTTTATTTTAAAAGAATCGAATCCAAATGATACATAGGTATATTACTATTCAAGTATAATATAATATTTTATATATGTTACTTAAGTTCATTAACACCATCCTTTATACGTTCCATGTGTGGTATGAACGAGTCATATCATTTAAGGGGGCGGTAGTCCGCACTTCCTCAAATGAAATTATCGTATGTATATACAACATGAAACGAATAATGGTATGAAATAAAATGGAATTACAGAAGCTTATATATAAAATATATATATCATTAATATCATATTTAATTACAGTTCCATCATAATGGCCACCATGAGAGGCGGTAAGATGTATTTGAACAATCATCGTTTCGTGAGGCGTTAATTTGCCATCCACAGAAACATTATGTTCATCATCCATTAGATGGAGTTGTGTGTATGTGTAGTTTGAATACTTCTTATAACAACATCCTAGTATATTGAGGATACTGGTGTTGTTACAAAAGAAGGGAAATAAAAAGAGTTTGGGGGTTGGAGAAGCAAAATAAATGAAAATAATTTAAGAGAAATCGTTACCTTTAATTTAGGTAACTCACTTTGGTTGGAACCAAAGGACTTCTTGAAATGCTTTATAACTAAGGGGAAGCTTCAAGGAGGAGGAGAGGGATGTGGGTAGATTAGTTGGGCAGAGTTTGGACGAGCCAAGTGGCTTGAGCGGTGTGAAGAAATGAGAAGTAGGAGTGCCCTTTTATAAGAGGGGTGAGGGGCACCTTTGGAAAACCTAGAAATATTAATTTATAATAAATTCATATTCGGTTTCTAATGGCTCCAAAGTTGACTATTCAAAGGTTAAGGTGGGGATAGGTCGAAAAACACTCAACCAATAGAATTTATACAGGTTTGGGTACTTATATTAACCTTATCTTTAAGTATTAACTCTAAGTTAATTAGTTTCACTTTTACAATGTCTCTTTGTATTTTTATATAATATGGTTAATAAACTTACTATATACATCCAAGCGACCCCCAAGTGGTCCATTAATGAGGAACCTATAATAATATAAGTCTCTTGGCTGAACCTTAGATTTTTAGGAATTTAATATCAATTAATAATATAATATTTGTTTTAAGAACTCTTTTATGTCAATTTTGACACTATTCAATAGTTGATTTTTGTGAAACTCCTAACAGATTTATTACTTCGAAAAAAGTCAATTAAATCAATCCTAATATATCATATTATCATATAAAATTAGTTTAATTCATTAAAAGTTTCATATTGTAATTATTTGGGTATTTATAAGATCAATTATTTTAATTTTTTACTATTTTAGTAATTACTGCATCATCATTGTGTCATAAATAAAATATATTATTTAATGTCTAAAAATTATAAATAAAATATCATTATGTAGGAAATATTTTTAGCTTTCTAATGAATATTTATAATCGAAAATCCAACATGTATAACCCTATGTAAAAATTGTTCTTCTAAAAGATGTAAGCTTATGCCATTTTTATTTTTATTTTAACTTTATTAATATAATGTGTCCCTACCACATACAAGTGGCTCCAAGGGGTCCCAAAATTGACCCAAGGATGCCCATGGTCGGGTATGTGTCCACAAATAAGGTTAGGACACGTTTTAGGGTAATTTTGTATTATTATAATATTATTTTTTAACCCTTATTTACCGGATTTACCCTTTAACCATGGTAAATAAAATATTTACCACAGTAACTATTTGTAAAAATAAAAGTTACCTATTTACATAATTTGGAAATCCTGATTCCAAATATGTAATCCATTTTTCCAAATTCTAAACACAGAAGTGGCAGAAATTAATTTAAAATTAATTCCCGCTGTCAAAACAAAAAGCGTGTTTTTAAGAGATAATAACTATCAAAAGATTGACACTTGTTTATGTTCGGTTTAATTGTAAAATTATGTCCAATGATAAACATTAAATTGAATAGTAAAAATATATTCTAAATATACTTTAAAACCACTCAAATTCATAATTTATCACTATTAATTATTTTGATTAAAAAAGTTGTTTTTAATTAAAATTTAGTAATTTTCACTATTCATCAAAATATGAAAGTTGTCTGAAATGTACCAAAATTTCACCCTAGGCTAATTTTGATATTCCGAATCCAAAAATGAAGTCCATTTTCAAATATAAAATATATATAATTTCAAAAAGTAGGTATTACTATTCATAACGGCTAGTTTGATTAGTTATGGTGTGTGTTAAAACTCGAAGTTGCGTATAACACACGCTACTGTTTTATTCAAAGGAAAGCGTACCGTGTAAGCTTGGGATGTTTCATTTTAAATTTTTTTTTGATGTCCCTATTTAGTCAAAAAGTTTGAAATATTGTATTTAAAAAGGTTTCACTATTAGAAGTTGATAAAAGTGAAATACTGAAAATGAATCTGTTCTTGCATTATGACTAAGAAACTCATAATAGGGATTCTAAAATTATAAGGATTATATAAAGTTCAAAATGTAGTTAATACTATTCATGACCTCTTTTAATGGTGTGATTGAACTCGGTGTTGCGTGTAGTGCAAGTTATTGAATTATTTTTAAGAAATAACACACTATGAAATCTTGGGGTGTTACATTCTCCCCTCCTTCAATAAATTGCGTCCTCGCAATTTGAAATTGTTCTTCGAAAATAAAAGGTTTAAAATAGAAAATATATTTGTGGGAAAACCCACATCGGAGATTGGGTTACTAAAATTTAGTCTTAATATGAGGAAAAGAGAAATGAAAGGGTCACCACCAAATTATGATCTCGATTAGGAGAACATTGGTGGCAATTAGAGATATATAATTGGAGGAAAAACGTAAATATTTATAGGTAGTGATTGAGGTCATCAATCAAAAACAAGTATATAATTGAGGTCCTTAAACTCATCAATCTATGATGATTTGAAATACCATCGGTTCAACAAAACACAGGGTATTGGGATAACACATTTTTGACATTTCAAAATATCTTAGTTGAAATCCCACATCGAAAAATGAATTAATGAGGCCTCTATTTAAAATAAAGAGTGGAAAGTATGAAGATTACCGAAAATAACACATACTAGGGTTCCATGTAGGAAAATATGGATATGGAAGAGAAATCTAACCATCAATTATCTGATGGAGAGTGGTAGAGAACATGGCTATGAAAAGGCCAACAATCCCAAAGCCATAAATTTGTGATGATTTAAGGTACCATCTAGGACAACATTTTTGTTCTAAGTTTCTATTATTAATGTTGAGGAATTTATTTATGAGATTGGATAAGATAATAAGGAGATATACTTACTTTATAATTAGAATTTTTCCCATTAATAAATTTCTACCACAAACTCATCTTTCATTCTAAAAGATAATAGAATGTAATTTTTTTTTCTATTTATACTATTCGTACAGGGTTCCAAAATAAATGAATTATAATTCATCTACCATATCTTTTTAAAAAAAACTACATTATTTAATTCAGGACATCTCGTGGGACAGTGGTAGGTGATACACCCTTGTCGCCCTTCGGTTGCGGGTTCAAGTCTCGCAGCCTTGCCGGACGCGACGGGTTGCCGCCCGACCTCCGGGTTGTCCTTTTATGGCAATCCAAAATAATCCAAACTAGAACTATCCAAAATACTTCTGTCTAAACTCATAGTCCAACATTTATAAGGAAGGTAAACATAATATAGATCCTTTTTACCCCGTAATAGAATATGAATACCTTCATCATGTATTACCATATTCCTTATTGATTACATTCATGCTCCCTTATTCCATATAGAATGCTGTATATACTTCATTAATCCAAAAATGTTTTAAACCCCAACAATGATGGAATATACAAATCATTAATCAGTTCCAAGGTAGTCAAGAATATCCAATATAATTTATCCAAAACAATCACATATTATTCCAAAATCACTACCTCAGTATCAGAACTATATTATGATTTATCATTCTCTCAACCATATATTTTCCAAAAATCTATCCTGCTAATGAGTCACTTTTCTTTGTTCCACACAATCTCAAGTCCTTAATGAAATAGTACTGCAGTACAATCCTTATATACTCCATAATTATTATAACAAGTACATTGTTGATACAACACTCAATTGACATAATCAACATAAGAACTCTAATCATTCCTCTTCATCTGTGGTAGTATCATAACTTGATTATTATCCAATAGCATCATTTGCGGCATAGTCTGATGACTGGGACATAGGTTCGCGTAGTGTCCAAACTCCTTGCAAATGAAGCATTGTACATTTAAAACCATTTTCTTACCCTTGCAGTCACGTACTTTGTGCCCTTTTCCTCCACACTTATAACAAACTCCCATTCCTTTCAGGCAAGTTCTAGGGTGTTTCTTTCCACAGTTACCACATATGGGAAAATTCTTCTTTTCCCTCTTACTTTTATCCATCTTTCTCTCTTCCATCCTTTTCTTCTCTTGCTTCCCTTCAAAGCCATAGGACTCAGTAAACTCTTTACTTATCTTATCAACACATGATATTATTTCTTCATATGATGATAATACATGGGAGACTATTTCTCTTATAAATTCTAGCTTAAGACCATGAAAGATATGATCCTTCCTTCTCTTTGGATCATGTGCATTTCTGGAGTTCTCATTCCTTCTACTGGGCGCCATTTCTAAACAATGGCATAAAATAGATCAGTTTATGAATCAAAATACATAATCCCATACTTATAAAACACTTAACATAAATTGAAATATTTATGGATATAATCCATAATCATAAGAATGTTTTCTTTGAGGAAGTATATACTCATAATCCCTTCAAAATGATTTGTAAAGAAAATGAGAGTTATCCTAAGCATATCCCCCGGGAGTGTCGTAACCAAGAGTGCAGCAAGGCCCGTTGTCGTGCACCAGTTCCCGTTCGAGTCTAGATCAAAGCGGTGTTTTCGGGTTTTACCCCTAGGTACATCTGTGCCAGATCCGCCTCTACCTGCTCGTATCCAGACAGGGATGTATTGCTCGGAAATCTCACAAAATCTCTACAATACCAAAATTCTAGGAAGTTCTTCTATACTAATCCTCAAAGTTAATCTTAGGTCTACGTGCTCTAATCAGAGTTTATCTAAATCTAGCTTCCAAGGTTTGTACTAAACTTCCTCTGATACCAACTGTAACGCCCCGACCCCAGTTACCCAGAGTCGGTGCATTATTACATAACATTGGCATGATCACAAGAAAGATCAAATCTCGAAAGACCGATTGGTTTAGTAGCCTTGGAAACACTAGAGATATTCATAAGTTTTACATTACATCATTAAACGAAAAACTACTAAAACAACATATTGTCTCCATAATCCACACTCATATCCCCACATAATATCCCTGCAGGTCATTCATAACTTACTTCTTCACTTCCTGGGAAAAAATAAAACATAGAAAAGGGGTGAGATCAAATGCCCAGTAAGGATAACAATATAGCGGAAACTTTCATAAATAAGAATAAACTTTTAAGGCAATGTATAACTAAAACAAAAGCCTTTCAAACATGAACTTTCAACATGGTATGGCATAAATAAAATGAAATAATGCCATTTACTTACTCACATGGATATTCTACTAATCGAATAATCACATGCAAAATCAATAACCACTTTCATAATGTTGGAATGCATAATGCTAAACGTTAATTTCTTTGTCTAGGCCTCATCCCAAGACCTAGGGGTTACTTCTAACCGGAACCCAACCCGGAGTGCCTCTAATAACCGGACACCAACCCGGAGTGCCTCTAATAACCGGACACCAACCCGGAGTGCCTCTAATAACCGGACACCAACCCGGAGGGCATACTTTTACCAGTCCCTAACCTGGAGGGCTTACTTTAACCAGTCCACAACCTGGAGGGCTTACTTTTACCGGTCCCCAACCCGGAACATACTTGTTTAGCACATTCATCTGAAGAAAAGTTTGAAATATAACATAAACATTCGGATTAAAACTAGCATACGAAATGTAAATAGTTTCACCATAAACTATGAATGGTATAAAATAGCACATCCACAGTCAAACATATCACAAAACCTTCAATACAATATAGAAGTTTTGTATTATAATAGATCAACTTCAAATAAGCGAAAAATCCATTAAAGGGTGTTGACATGGCTGAAATCAAAACACTTTTTAGAGAAATATCTCTTTCTATTTTTGAAATCATTTAAGATCCATATAAAATAAAACATTTTCTTTGAAAATATTCTTATAAGCTTGTAAGGGAAGCTTTGAAGATTTTATAATGGCAGAAAATAGCCGCACCCACCGTATAAGTTAAAAAAAACATTCTTACCTTAATTCTGTCGAAAAGGTTAAAAAGGACCTTGTTTTGAAAACGACCGAAAGATTCCTTTATAAACCACTTATAAAAGTCAAAAAGGGTATAAATGACTTTAACTCATATTCTAGTAAATAGTAAAAATGTTTTGAAATGTATTTTTAAGAAACATGGATGTGGATGATAAACAGATCCCAGTAGATTATTACGTATAAACAACCTCGGATAATGAAGAGATTGTGAAATAACCCTTACCTTGTACTTTTCCTTGGTTGGGGTAGGTTAACCTCCTGTATAATGGTGAAATAATTGTTATTAAATTATAAAAGAATCATATACATTAATATGATATCATATATGATCTTTTAATATTGATTTGATAATAATATCTTAGTATTATCGCCGTTTCGTGTGTTAACTTACTCATTTTATTTTATTTGTTTTGTTACATAAGTCATGTTTGTTGTATCTTATTCATATCCAGAATGATATCAAGTCCTTAAACATCATTTTTAAATCATTAAATGATAATTATACTTGAATGGATATGATGGAGAATGAATCTCATCGCGTTCGTGGAGAGGGTAGTCCGTACGTACGCACGAACGCTACTTCCATTTAATTTTTATTTTAAAATAATCGAATCCAAATGATACATAGGTATATTACTATTCCAGTATAATATAATATTTTATATATGTTACTTAAGTTCATTAACACCATCCTTTATACGTTCCATGTGTGGTATGAACGAGTCATATCATTTAAGGGGGCGGTAGTCCGCACTTCCTCAAATGAAATTATCGTATGTATATACAACATGAAACGAATAATGGTATGAAATAAAATGGAATTACAGAAGCTTATATATAAAATATATATATCATTAATATCATATTTAATTACAGTTCCATCATAATGGCCACCATGAGAGGCGGTAAGATGTATTTGAACAATCATCGTTTCGTGAGGCGTTAATTTGCCATCCACAGAAACATTATGTTCATCATCCATTAGATGGAGTTGTGTGTATGTGTAGTTTGAATACTTCTTATAACAACATCCTAGTATATTGAGGATACTGGTGTTGTTACAAAAGAAGGTAAATAAAAAGAGTTTGGGGGTTGGAGAAGCAAAATAAATGAAAATAATTTAAGAGAAATCGTTACCTTTAATTTAGGTAACTCACTTTGGTTGGAACCAAAGGACTTATTGAAATGCTTTCTGCCTAAGGGGAAGCTTCAAGGAGGAGGAGAGGGATGTGGGGAGCTTAGTTGGGCAGATTTTGGATGAGCCAAGTGGCTTGAGAGGTGTGAAGAAATGAGAAGTAGGAGTGCCCTTTTATAAGAGGGGTGAGGGGCACCTTTGGAAAAGCTAGAAATATTAATTTATAATAAATTCATATTCGGTTTCTAATGGCTCCAAAGTTGACTATTCAAAGGTTAAGGTGGGGATAGGTCGAAAAAAACTCAACCAATAGAATTTAGACAGGTTTGGGTACTTATATTAACCTTATCTTTAAGTATTAACTCTAAGTTAATTAGTTTCACTTTTACAATGTCTCTTTGTATTTTTATATAATATGGTTAATAAACTTACTATATACATCCAAGCGACCCCCAAGTGGTCCATTAATGAGGAACCTATAATAATATAAGTCTCTTGGCCGAACCTTAGATTTTTAGGAATTTAATATCAATTAATAATATAATATTTGTTTTAAGAACTCTTTTATGTCAATTTTGACACTATTCAATAGTTGATTTTTGTGAAACTCCTAACAGATTGATTACTTCGAAAAAAGTCAATTACATCAATCCTAATATATCATATTATCATATAAAATTAGTTTAATTCATTAAAAGTTTCATATTGTAATTATTTGGGTATTTATAAGATCAATTATTTTAATTTTTTACTATTTTAGTAATTACTGCATCATCATTGTGTCATAAATAAAATAAATTATTTAATGTCTAAAAATTATAAATAAAATATCATTATGTAGGAAATATTTTTAGCTTTCTAATGAATATTTATAATCGAAAATCCAACATGTATAACCCTATGTAAAAATTGTTCTTCTAAAAGATGTAAGCTTATGCCATTTTTATTTTTATTTTAACTTTATTAATATAATGTGTCCCTACCACATACAAGTGGCTCCAAGGGGTCCCCAAATTGACCCAAGGATGCCCATGGTCGGGTATGTTTCCACAAATAAGGTTAGGACACGTTTTAGGGTAATTTTGTATTATTATAATATTATTTTTTAACCCTTATTTACCGGATTTACCCTTTAACCATGGTAAATAAAATATTTACCACAGTAACTATTTGTAAAAATAAAAGTTACCTATTTACATAATTTGGAAATCCTGATTCCAAATATGTAATCCATTTTTCCAAATTCTAAAGACAGAAGTGGCAGAAATTAATTTAAAATTAATTCCCGCTGTCAAAACAAAAAGCGTGTTTTTAAGAGATAATAACTATCAAAAGATTGACACTTGTTTATGTTCGGTTTAATTGTAAACTTATGTCCAATGATAAACATTAAATTGAATGGTAAAAATATATTCTAAATATACTTTAAAACCACTCAAATTCATAATTTATCACTATTAATTATTTTGATTAAAAAAGTTGTTTTTAATTAAAATTTAGTAATTTTCACTATTCATCAAAATATGAAAGTTATCCGAAATGTACCAAAATTTCACCCTAGGCTAATTTTGATATTCCGAATCCAAAAATGATGTCCATTTTCAAATATAAAATATATATAATTTCAAAAAGTATGTATTACTATTCATAACGGCTAGTTTGATTAGTTATGGTGTGTGTTAAAACTCGAAGTTGCATATAACACACGCTACTATTTTATTCAAAGGAAAGCGTACCGTGTAAGCTTGGGATGTTTCATTGTAAATTTTTTTTTGATGTCCCTATTTAGTCAAAAAGTTTGAAATATTGTATTTAAAAAGGTTTCACTATTAGAAGTTGATAAAAGTGAAATACTGAAAATGAATCTGTTCTTGCATTATGACTAAGAAACTCATAATAGGGATTCTAAAATTATAAGGATTATATAAAGTTCAAAATGTAGTTAATACTATTCATGACCTCTTTTAATGGTGTGATTGAACTCGGTGTTGCGTGTAGTGCAAGTTATTGAATTATTTTTAAGAAATAACACACTATGAAATCTTGGGGTGTTACATTATCCCTTCATTATGATCATATCATCTACTTTCCAAAAATATATGAAAAACCTTCCATGGTTACTGGTACCATTCAACATATACTTTCATATACTTTAGTAAAAACAATAGTGTAAAAATCCTTAAATGATTCTTTATTCCATAGTACCATACATTATTCTTTATAAACATACAATCATTCCACTAACTTCTTAAACCACTAGCTGAGCTTCATCATTTATTTCATCTCATATTTCATTTGTAGTCTCTTCATCATCATCCATATAAATACCACCCATATGACCATGCTGATTCTCTTCATGAGATTTTCCCTTAGGGCATTGGTTTTCATAATTCCCATACATTCCAAATTTAAAACATCTAATCATTTTTTATGTCGTAGTAATACCATTATCCTTGTCCATGGTGTTAACTGAACCTTTTCCTTTGCACTTACTGGCTTTGTGTCCTTCTTTTCCACACCCAAAGCATCTTCCAGTTCCTTTGAAACAATCTCCCTGATGCCTCTTCCCACATGATTTACATGAGGGAAATTGAAATTTCTTTCCTCTATGATCATCATGAAACTCCATCTTTCTCTTATTAACTGAGTCGGGAAACTTACCAAAGTTGAGATTATTGATCATATTATGAGATTTCTAATTAGGCATAATAACGATGTTTAGACTTCCAGATCCCATTTCATTTGGTTTCTCATGAAGAATATCATTCCATTGTCTATCATATCCTCCATTATCATGAATCTTCCTGTTTACAGCCATTTTCTAAAACCCAAAAAAGAATAGTGTGAGAGGCAAAAATCATGCTAGGGAAAACAACATAGTAAAGGGGGAGTTCCCTCAATATCTAACATCTTAGGTTAAACTATAAGATAGTTACCATAGTTCTAGGACTATATCCTATAAGTATACTTATCCTTAGGGACATCCCTAGACATACCTTAGAAATATCTCTAGGTATCTAACTAACCTTTTCGCATCCTAGTTTCCAAAGGCTGACTAAAAATTTCCTCTGATACCAAACTATAACGACCCATACTTTACATACATTGTTATTACTTCAAAATTGAAGCACACTTATTACAACATATAACAAAACCAGGAAAGAACCGTATAGGTATAGTGTCTTTAGAAACTCGGAAATATAAACAACTGGTTCATAAGGCGTCTACATTATCTCCCATTTATTTCATCATATCTATAGTCCATTTTGGCATATATTACTTAATAACCTTCTTCCTAACCTGGGGAAAGAAAACATACAAAAGGGTGAGCTCAAATGCTCAGAAAGGGTAAACAAAAGAAATATTAATCACATCATATTCATAAGAACATAACTTTTCGAAATCTTAACCTGCAAAAGAGATCATAATTTCATAACATGGGATAAATCATAGTAGTGAAATGTAATCCCAATAATCATAACTTAAAACATGAAAATTTGTGTCACACACACATAATCATAGAGAATCATTTCTTAGTAGTCAAGACTCATTTCCAAGACTATCTTAGCGGACAAAGTCCATTTCTGAACCGAGTTCACTCCTCATTCGAGTCCTGTTTCAATGAACCGGTTTAACCTGACGTTCCAGCCATGTCTATCTCATGAGATATAAAATCTTTAACCAATGCATTGGAGGGAGATATAGGTCCCACCCATCTCATAATGATACCATTCTTATGTGTGCCACAAAATCATAAACCATACATCATAGCATAACCCATGTAATAAAAATGGGATTCATAAACATCATGAAATCATAAAACAATTCATATAAGATAAAAACAATTCATTAAAATAATTCCATCACAACATAATCAAATAAATGTAATAATAGGGATAGAAACAGAACCATTTATTATCTTAGATGGAAAATAATTTTGATAAAACACTTGAACTCCATTCTTGAGGAAAATATCCTTTCTACTTCAAAAACACTTTTCCTTTCTTAACATGTCTTACAATTCTAAACTAAAATAAGTTGATTAAAAATAAACTTGAAAACTTTTAAAAGAATCTTCTTGGAAATAATGTTTTAAAAATCCATTCATGCCGTATAAGTTAAAAAAACATTCTTCTCGTACTTTTGTCAGAAAAGTCAAAAAGTACCTTGTACGAAAAACGACAAAGGATTCCTTTCATATCTTTTACTAAAAACTCCCCAAATGGTAAAATAGGATTCAAACAATTGTATGTGGATGGAAAAAATATTAAATATTGAGGAAACATGGATGTGGATGATAAAATACACCCCAGTAAATACCAAAGTATAAACAATCTCGGATAAAATGAGATTGTGATATTTTCCCTTACCTTATGTCCAATTTTCTTCGTAAGTGTCCAATCCTCCAATATAATGATTTAAATAATGTCATTGACTTATTCCAGAATCATAATCATTGTTATGATATCATTTATGGTCATATTCTTAGCTTAATATTAGTAATATTTCATTGCTACTTGTTATTCGGGTGTTTATTACTTTTTGTTCTTATGCGTGTTTTGTCGAATAAATTCTTATTCTTCTTTTTAGGTTATAGATACCTCATTTCCAGAATGGTATTAGTGTAATATATATCATATTAATTCATTCAATTCATTTATATAATCATTATGCAATGAATATCATATAGAACGAGTCGCATCACATCGTGGAGACGGTATTCCGTACGTACGCACGAGCGATGATATCATTCCCATGATCGTGGAATTGTATTGGAGTGTATTTATACTATTTCAGAATAAATATCAATTTATAATAATCATATATATTCATTATTTACACCATTATACCCATCCAAGTAAGGTGGTGGTGGAAAATAGATTACACCACGGCGTGGAGACGGTATTCCGTACGTACGCACGCGCGGTGACTTCATTTTACATAGGATGTATAGATGGTGAAATAAGGTTGTTTCATACTTATAATAACATATCAGTATATTAGTGATACTGATGTTATTATTTCATAATGAAAAAACTAAAGTAGAAGAAGTGGAAGAAGAAATAAAGATGAAAGAATCGGTAACGGACATTACCTCTTCTTTGAAGTGCTTCTTTGAGACCTCCTTTTAGGGCACTAAAATTGGTCTTTGAAGAAGAACAGGACCTCTAGGATGTCTCTAGGGAAGTGTAGAGAAGAACTTTTCATGGGTTGGCCGAGCTTGAAGGCTCAAAGTGGTGTGAGGAGGAGAGGGAGGAGGTTCCCTTTTATAAGGGAGGAGAGGGGCACCTTTGGAATAACAAAAAATATTATTTTATTATAAAGTAAAATTTGGTTTTTAATAGCTCCCAATTGATATATTTCGAATCTAAGGTGGGTATGGGTAGAAATACTCTCATCTAATAGAATTTAGACAAGTTTAAGTATCAATTTTAACCTTATCATTTAGATTTAACTTTAAGTTAGATAAATTAACTTTTATCGTGTCTTCTTGGTTTCTTACACTATAAGGTTAATAAACTTACTATATCAAGCCAAACAAACCCCAAGTTGTTTATTATTATTATATATAACCTTATATAAGTCATTTGGCCGAACCATATATTTTTAGGAATAAAATAAAAATTAATAATATAATATTTGTTTTAAAAACAATTTTTTGTCAATTTTGACACTGTTTGGTAATTGATTTTTGTGAAAATCATAACAGAATGATTAGTTCGAAAAAATTTAAATAAATCAATAATAACATGTCATATTAACATATAAAAATATTGGAATTCATAAAAAGTCTCAAATTACATTTATTTGGGTATTTATAACATTAATTATGTCAATATTTCATTAATAAGATAATTACTGCATCATCATTGTGTCAAAAATAAATTAAATTATTTAATGTCAAAAAATTATAAATAAAATACCATTATGTAGGAAATATTTTCATATTTATAATGAATATTTATAGTCAAATTTATCTTATGTATAACCCTATATTAAAAATTATTTACTTATTAAACTTTGATTTTAACTATTTTAACCCTTCTTTAAATAAATTAATAATAAATGTCCTAATCTAATCCAAGTGGGCCTAAATGGTCATATTTTATTCCTAAGGTTGTTTTTGGTCGAATTACACTTATACAATAGAATTAGGACATGTGTTAGCGTAATAATAATATCATTTTTACCCTTAACTACCCTATTTACTTTTAACCATGGTAAAAAAAAGTAAAAAGTTACTATTCACCAAAAATTATTTTCTTCTCATTGAACCACATTTTAGTCCTTGATATTAACCGTTTCTCTCTAATTTTGTAAATTCTACTCACCGAAGTGGTAAAATTAAGTTTTATGAAAAAAATCAATTTTTTAACTACCACTTAGTGGTTTCACTATTCATCAAAAAATGAATGTTTTCAGAAAAATACCAAAAATTAGGCCTAAGCTATATTTGATATTATGAATTCAAAAATGATGTTTATTTTACCAAATTTAAAACATATCTGTTACATTAACTAATTTAAAAATTAATTCCCGTTGTCAAGGCAAATATCGTTTTTTTAAGAGATGATAACTATCAAAAGATTGACACTTGTTTATGTCTGGTTTAAATGTGAAATTATATCCAATAACCAACATTGTATTAAATTGTAAAAATATATTCTAAATATACTTTAAAACCACTCAAATTAATAATTTATCACTATTAATTATTTCTATTAAAAAAGTTGTTTTTAATTAAAATTTAGTAATTTTCACTATTCATCAGAATATGAAAGTTATCCGAAAAGTACCAAAATTTCACCCTAGGCTAATTTCGATATTCCGAATCCAAAAATGAAGTCCATTTTCAAAAATAAAATTTGAAAAAGTGGGTATTACAATTCATAACGGCTAGTTTTAATAATATTTTAATAGCATATCGTTATTTAGTGAAACTCGGTATTGCGTACAACACACGCTATCGTGGAAGGTCGCGCTTGCGTGTAATGCAAGCCAAGTCAGGGATGCATGTTGTGCAAGCTCCTTTTGGTGTAGCGTACAACATAAGACATTAATGAAATTAAAAAGAATATTTTTCGTAAAATCTTGGGGTGTTACAGTTCCCAGTGGAGATAGAGGATCGACAGAAGTGGGTCCTTCGTGGGAAGTCGATTCCTCTAGTGCGAGTTTTTTTGGAAGCATGAGAATCTCCAAGAGAGCACATGGGAGTTGGAGGCCCAGATGCGTGCTCAGTACCCCTCATTTGTTCCTCTATTTTTGTTATAGCTTTCAGAGATGAAAATCCCTAAGGTGGGGAGAATGTAAAGACCCAAAAATTCTATGTAATTATTTTAAAATTATTTGGGATTATTAAGTGTCTGCAAAAATTGATGGCGTGTGATTCTGAGGCCCAGTGTACCCATAATGAATTTCTGAAATTTTTTTAAGGTACGTTCAGTAAACGTGCGGGTGGCATTTTCTATCTTTTGAACTGGTGCTTAGATTAAAAATTCAAGGACAACGTTGAATCCACAGCGCTGGGATTCTATTAAGGGAGGATTCACTTTGACCATAGTAGATCAGGAGAAAAGTTTAGTTTTTATAATTTTTAAAAGAAAAGTAAAATAACATATAATTGTTATTTTATTTTATTTTTCCCCAACAGATGAGCGGCAGTGGTGGGGTCGGTGACTTTTCAATCCATTTAATGGATTGACTCAACAACTACATAACTCCACTGTTGTGAATAAAAAGAGGTTCATTAATTCATTTAATGAACCTCATTAATTCATTTAATGAACCTCATTAATTCCTCAGTGTGTTACTCACCTTTCCCCCTCCTATTTAAAAGGAGCTCGTGGTGGGGTTTTGGCATGGCTTCTTCAAGCGAGGAAACTCTAGTGAAGTCATGTGGCAACATCCACCGATGGAGGATGGAAGCACGGGTGTAAATGATCCAGGATTGATGAATGCAGATGACTCTATCCAACGTGGACGCTCCTCCCGCCGCAACCACAACACCACCAATGGATCTCGAGGTAGGGGGTTTATTGTTGAAATTTTCGTTGATGAATTATTCTCCTGACTGTTATCATGTTAACGCAGAGGTAATGGGCTAAAAAAACAAGGTCAAACCCTCCACTGCTTCGTTTATCATTGGGTTCTTCGGGGCCAGTTTTTCCAATTTGATGGCAATGCAAGACAGATGGTCACGCTATGACGGCAGCAGCTTGGGAGGCCCATAGGTGCAGGCGAGAGTGGAAGTGGAGCTCTGGAGCATCGACGGATCCCCATGAAAGAAGAGACAACATGGAATCAGTGTGACGGTGCTGGAGACTAACGCCGATAGATGAGAGCAGCGGCCGACAACCGCCGGCCGTGGTGAAAGAGCGGCGTCGCGGTAGTCGGATAGACAGCCGGCAGCGGCCAACTACGGACACGGAGGTGGAGGCGGGACGTTGTTGCACACTATGTTGAAGGGTCACGACTTTCAAGCCGTGACGGTGGTGAACTTCGGGACCCACTCCCTAAGAGTCCCGCGGGTAACGAGGCGGTGCCAACTAGTGCCGCCAATCAGGGAGCCGAGAGGCTCCTTTGAGTTGTTCGGCAGGCAGACTGCGCAAACCCGTGTGGGTCGCACCAGCTGATGGGCCAAGCCATCGTGGCCCCACCCAGCCGAAATGGGCCGAGTCGGGCCCTCTGCGGCCCAACCTAATCGGGTCGGCCAGGTCAAACCCAGACTGGGTCGGGTCAACCTGAGTCAGGTCGACCCGACTCAGGTCGGGTCGACCAGAGTCTGGCCGGGTTGACCCGAGTCTAGTCAGGTCAACCCAGGATGGGTTGGGTCGACCTAGGATGGATCAATCCGGGTCCGTCAAACTGGGTTGGACCGGACCCAGACCCCACTCGGGCCCAAATACGCTTAAATGACCGTATCTTGCGAACCAGATGTCTGTTTGACTAACCGTCTACGGGGATAGTATCCTTAGAGAAAGACGATGCTTTTGAAATACTCCACGAGAGTTTTGGAGAAATTTAGAGTACAATTGGGTTGGATCGACTCTGAATCCAATCGGGCCCTCAACACTAAAATGTTAATAACTTATAGACTGGGTGTTCGGTTGATGCGTTGTTTGTTGTGTTGTGACCCTTATGATATTATGTATCGTCAGGTAACTTCTTAGTGGGACTTTTTGCTAGTTAAAATACAACTGATGGCTTGAGGAGTGGTTCTCCCATAATCAAGCATTCTAAGAGTGTGAATCCAATGGCTGGTAGTGAGGCGGAGGTTAGAGACAGATCATATAAAGGTTAGTACCGAGATATCCTGTGTGGTTCAGCACCTAGCGATCCAGTGTGGATTAGGACCGATCCTATGTGGGTCATATCATGTGTGGGTCAGCGCTCAGTGATCCTGTGTTAGTCAGTGCATACCGATCCTGTGTGGGTCAGATCCTGTGTGGGTCAACATTCAGTGATCTTGTGTGGGTCAACACATACTGATCATGTGTGGGTCAGATCTTATGTGGGTCAGTGGGGGTTAGTACTTATCGACTTCGGGTGGGTTTTATCATGTGTGGGTCTTTCAAGGGTTGGTACCTATCGACTCCAAGTGGGTCGGATCTTATGCCGGTCTTGCGGGGGTTAGAACCTACCAATCTTGTGTGGGTCTAACTCTGTATGGTTAGCAGCAATGCCTATTGACAGAATAAGTTGATCTAGCTTCTCGATTAATCATCTGTACTTTTGTGATTTACTTATACCTAGTTTGATCTGTGTCTATTTATTTATGCTTTGTGATTGAGATCATGCTTTGTGGTTTTCTTTTGTGTAATTCTATGAGACCTTCAGGGGTCTTGGGGTCCCTACTAGGTGTTGTTATACTCACCCCTGCATGACCTTCGCTCACACCTTATTGTGTCTTGTGCAGACGATGAACAGCTTGGATGAGACATGAGGGAGCCAGGACCAGGCGGTACACGAAGGATATTGGATGACGTGGAGAGCAGTAGAGACAAGTTGTACCTACCATTCAGGAAGGATCCTCAATGGATGATTCCAAAAGCTATTTTTTGTTTTTTCATTGTTGTTGTACCATTCATTTGGGCTTGTATTCCGACCTCTTTACTTTCAGTACACACCTTTAGTATTGTAGTTTTACTTCATGGTTTCATCTTATTGTGTTCTTGGTTTGAGTGTTTGTACAGGTTTAAAGAAACGCCTTCCCGTTTTAGGGATATGTCTTTCTGGTGCTAGTCGCCAACCCCTGGCCTATAGAAGGCGGGCTCGGGGTAGTCACGGCATGGGCCCCGGGGGATGGGTCGTGACAGGTCTCACTAATGGAATTTCAGATATTTGCGAAGGGCTATTTACGATGGGATCCCGTTGCAAATAGCTCGTTGTAGAAAACGACATCGCAACATGTATTTTTTGCGACAAGCCAATCACAAAAAATACTACTTACGATGGGAAGCAGGCCCGTCGCAAATAGATGTCTGATTAAGTACATTATATATACAAGAACCTTTAGTGGTGGGCCCATCACAAAAACTTTTAAATATATATATATATATATTCTATTTGCGACGGGGTCCCGTCGCAAAAGGTCACGTCACAAATAATTAATAAAATATTAATATTATTAAAATTATTAAAAAATAATAATAAATAAAATAATAAAATTATCAATATTTGAAAATACTTAATAAAATAAAAAAATATATAATTATGATTAATGAAAAAAATAATATTAATATTATTAAAATAATAAAAAAATATTAAAATTTTCAATATTCAAAAATAAAAAATATCAAAAAAATCATAAAATGTTATTTTTATTATTATTATTAAAATAAAAAAACATTAAAAAATATAATACTAATAATAAATATTAAAATATTAAAATATTAAAAATGAAAAAAATTATGCAATATTCGCACCAATATAAAAGAAAAAAGCTTTAAATAGTTCATATTACAAAAAATGTTCAATTCAAATATCTTTAACAGAACAAAAAACTCACTGGGGGGGATAGTCTTCAGGAGGAGCTGGAGGAGCAGAAGAAGATAGTGGAGGAAACTTCATCCCTAAACTATAAGTCAAACGACGCATTTACTTCATCTGATTGTGTTGCTGCTACTGTCATCGACGCATGTCCTCCTCGTGTTGCTGCTGCTGCTATCGACGCATGTCCTCCTTGTTCTGATGATGTTGCTGCTACCATCGACACATGTCCTCCTCATGTTGCTACTGCTACTATTGATGCATCTATTCCTGCTGCTTCTTTAAACTCTCTATAAGCTCAGTTTGAGCTCATAACTGCTCCTGATACTGTGAGCCAAAAGATAATGACTCTCCATGAGCTCCTCTCGAGTTGGATGTCGACATCGTTGCAGTACCATAATAACTCCCAGGAGTCAAATGAGAGCCGATACCAACTACTCCGCCCTTCTCGAACCCATACTGGGTCACCTACATCCATGCAGTTGTGTTTTGAGGGATATTTAGATTCAAAATAATGAGAGCATAAAAAAGCAATTTCCTCTTAAAATTAAGCTTCAGTAATTGAGCCTTAAATTAATTCTTTGTTACGTACTTTTTTCTTCAATTTCTGTATGCACCTCTCAAATGGGTACATCTATCGAAACTGTACCAGACCTCCACAATTATCTTCACGTGGCAAATGTAATATCAGATGTTCCATTGAGTTAAAGAAAGTCGGAAGGAATATTTTTTCCAGTTTACATATAATGACAACAACATCTTATTTTATTTTACTTAGTGCATCATAGTTTGTTGTTGTTGCACAAATGTCTTAAAAAATATGATATGTTTGTTACCAAATCCAAAATCATAGAATTCAACAATCCTCTGAATCCAATCGGCATAAGTCTTTCCATTATAAAATGAAAATCATGACTTTTTAATCAGGTAATATGACCATTCTTAACACATCTACCCAAATTGGAAGCATAACCATCTGGAAGTCTCAAATCTTCAATCCGCTAACAAAATAATAAGACACTCTCTTTGGACAGTGTATAAGCTGTTTTTCATTCATTAAACTCTGTGATCTGACATTTTGAAACAGTTCAAGTTCTGATCGTCTGCAAATTTGGGTAAGATCTAATTGTTCCTTTACATTATCTTTGGTCTTACCTGGTGTATCCAAAAATGTATGAAATAAATTATCAAAAAAATTCTTCTCAATATGCATGACATACAACATGTGGCAGACCAACAAATCAGACCAATATGAAAGATCCCAAAAAATGCTATGTTTTATCCGATTATGCTCTTTTCCAAATCCATGAATTTTCTATTGGTTTACTATTGGCCCAAATGTTATGAGAGGTAATGAAAATACAACTGATTTTAACTCTTTACCTGAGATCATTTTTGGAGGTTCATCCCTTTCAATTGTGCCTTTTCTGAAATGAGATTTGTTCCTCCGAAAAGGATGATCATTTGGAAGAAATCTACGATGATAATCAAAATAGCAAGGTTTTCTTCCATTGACGATCATAAAGGCTTTGTTGTCTTTCATATAGTAAGGACATGATTTCGGACCACGTGTATTCCCACCAGATAACATGTCATATGTCAGGAAGTCACTAATCGTCCACATCAATGTAGCTTTTAATATTAAATTTTGTTTTGCAGCAACATCATATGTATTAACACCAATACTCCACAATTAATTTAACTCATCAATAAATGGTTTCAAATAAACATCAATATTAATTTTTGGATGTCCTGAGATTAATAAGGTCAAAAAGATATAGGGATCCTTCATCAACATCCATGAAGGTAAATTTTACGGAGTTATAAAGATATACCAACATGAATACTAACTACCATAAGAACCAAACGGACAGAAACCATAAGTAGAGAGACCCAATCGCACGTTTCAGGATTCTAAAGCAAAAGGCGGATGCAGTCGGTCAAAATGTTTCCATGAATCACCATCATATGGATGATTCAAGCTTTTATCAGTTTAAATTTTGGATTTGTGCCATGACATCATTGATGCTTTGTTCTGAGACATAAACAAACATAGCAACCTGGGTGTAAGGGGGAAATATCTCAAATGTTTCACACGAATCGATCCAGACTTCCTCGGTTGAGCTTTTTTATACCTCAATTGTCCACATGTGGGACAACTATCCAATGACACATTTTCACTAAAATATAAGATGCAACCATTTGCACATGCATGAATCTTCTGATAAGTAAGGCCCAGATTTTGAACCAGCCTCTTTCTCTCATAGTAATTTGTAGGTAACATATTTCCTTCAGGCAATAGTGTTTTAACCAAAGAAAATATCTGATCAAAACAGTTTTTTGACATTGCATTATCTGATTTGTTAGGCATAAATTTTGCAACATATTCTAATTATTTCTATTTATTGCTATTTATTTTTATTTATTTCTATTTATTGCTCTTTATTTCTATTTATTGTTATTTATTGCTAATTATTTCTAATTATTGCTAATTATTACTAATTTTTGTTAATTATTGCTAATTATTGCTAATTATTGTTAATTATTTCTAATTATTGCTAATTATTGTTATTTATTGCAATTTATTGCCATTTATTGTAATTTATTGCAATTTATTTCAATTTATTGTAATTTATTGCTATTTATTACTATTAATTGTTATTTATTGCAATTAATTCCAATTAATTACAAATTATTACTATTTATTACTATTTATTACTAATTATTTCTATTTATTACTATTTATTACTATTTATTACTATTTATTACTATTTATTACTATTTATTCCTATTTATTCTTATTTAGTGGTATTTATTAGTATTCAGTAGTATTTATTACTATTTATTAGTATTTATTTCTATTTATTTGTATTTATTCGTATTTATTTCTATTTATTAGTCTTTATTTCTATTTATTACAATTTATTTCTATTTATTAGTATTTCTTTCTATTTATTTCTATTTGTTTCTATTTATTTCTATTTATTACTTTTTATTACTAATTACTACTATTTATTAGTATTTATTACTATTTATTACCAAATTTTACTATTTATTACTATTTATTACTAACTATTACTATTTACTACTAAGTATTACTATTTATTACTAATTATTACTAATTATTAGTATTTATTACTATTTATTACTATTTATTACTATTTATTAATATTTATTACTATTTATTACTATTTATTACTAATTATTACAAATTATTACTAATTATTACTAATTATTACTAATTATTACTAATTATTACTATTTATTACTAATTATTACTATTTATTACTTTTTATTACTATTTTTTAGTATTTATTAGCATTTATTACTATTTATTAGTATTTATTAGTATTTATTAGTATTTATTACTATTTATTAGTATTTATTACTATTTATTAGTATTTATTAGTATTTGTTGCTATTTATTAGTATTTATTTTTATTTATTTCTATTTATTAGTATTTATTTCTATTTATTTCTATTTATTTCTCTTTATTTCTATTTATTTCAATTTATTTCTATTTATTTCTATTTATTTCTATTTATTTTTATTTATTACAAATTATTGCTAATTATTACTATTTATTACTATTTATTACTATTTATTAGTATTTATTACTATTTATTAGTATTTATTACTAGTTATTAGTATTTATTTATATTTATTAGTATTTATTTCTATTTATTAGTATTTATTAGTATTTATTACTATTTATTAGTATTTATTACTATTTATTAGTATTTATTAGTATTTATTAGTATTTGTTAGTATTTATTAGTATTTATTACTATTTATTAGTATTTATTAGTATTTATTAGTAATTATTAAAAATTATTACTATTTATTACTAATTGTTAATATTTATTAGTATTTATTACTATTTATTAGTATTTATTACTATTTATTAGTATTTATTAGTATTTATTACTATTTATTACTATTTATTACTATTTATTACTATTTATTACTATTTATTAGTATTTATTACTATTAATTAGTATTTATTACTAATTATTTTTATTTATTACTAATTATTGGTATTTATTACTAATTATTAGTATTTATTACTAATTATTAGTATTTATTACTATTTATTAGTATTTATTAGTATTTATTACTATTTATTAGTATTTATTACTAATTATTACTAATTAATACTATTTATTATTAATTGTTAATATTTATTACTATTTTTTCTAATTATTACTATTTATTTCTAATTATTACTAATTAGTGTTAATTACTATTAATTACTGCAAAATATAGCTAATAATTACTAATTACCAGTAATTATTTATATACATTACTAATTATTGTTAGTAATTATTAGTTATTACTAATTACTATGAATTAGTACTAATAATTTAATTTTATTATTACAAATAAATACTGGTGACAAAACAATTTAAATCTAACTTAATTGCAACTAATCAACAATAATTAAAATTACTATAAAGAAAGGAAATAAATACTAAATTAAATAAAACATAAATACCTTTAAACTTGATCTCTTATAACCGTAGGCAGCTTCACAACTTCTTCGTAAAAAAAAGCTAACTCTAAAAAAATTTCACTCTAAAATTAGAGTTTACAGAAGCAGAGGAACAAGAAATTCTGACGGAGAGAAGAAAAAACGGAGGGGGTATATATAGATTAGATTAGTTGCGACGGGACCCATCGCAAATACCTTCAGCCACATTAATTATCATCGGTAGTTAAAAGGTTATTTGCGATGGGGCCCGTCACAAAAAGTGACCTGCCAACACACTTTTTGCGACGGGACAGCATCCCATCGTAAATAGGTTTTTACCGCCGCCGGTTATTTGCAACGGGGGATCCCCCCATCGCAACTAGGTCTTACCGCCTCCCAGCATTTGCGACGGGCGGTGCCAACCCGTCGCAAATATCCTTTTGCGCGGTTTGTCGCGCAAACTGCGCCAATCCACGCATAACTTTTTTGCGACGGGGCACCTATTCCCATCGCAAATAACGGTTTTTCTCGTAGTATCTAAGTGTGGGGGGTAACTATTATCCCTTTACAATTACAATATGATAGTTCTTGAGAATTATCAAGACCATTCTTATTAAGTGAAATTATTCCCAAGAGTATGAAGATAGAGAAATCCATTGAATTCGTGAATCTTCATCAGGGAGAGTGAATTGTTAAGGAGTATGACTATCATTTTTTTTATTTGGCATTTTTTATACCAATCTAGTCACCAATGAATTTCTAATATCTCATTTTCTTTACAGAGGCCTTCACACAGACCTTAGATATATTTTTATTTTTATTTTTTTGTATCTTATAAAGAAATAGTTGAAAATGTATTTTAGAGGGAAATTAATTGAATTATACAACCTATAATGGGTGATGACTTGATTACACTTTGTTAGGTTGATAAGGTTTGGAGTTCTCTAAGCCTTACTATTACTCATAATAAGAAGAGACATCTCATGTGTTTCCAAAGTGAGACCACTGTTAGAACCACAACCGTTCTATGTAAAAAATAGAGTTTGGTTTTTGTTTGTTGTCAATCCTTTTTGGAAGTTCAGAATGTTTTCTAGGAAAGGGACCATACAGTTCAAACAGACAATAGTACTGAAGGTGGTGTCGTCTTATAGTGTTTGTCAAATTTTTGGGCCTAAAAATCGAAAAATGGAGAAAAGTGTGTTTGGAAAAGGAAGTTGCACGCAAAATTGTAGGTGTTGTGGGAACTTGTGCGCAAGGCATGTTTCAGGATTAGAATGTCGAAAAATAGCAAAGGCATGAGCTGTGCGAAAAATATGGAGTTGTCCGCGGAAAATGGTTCCTACGCGAAAAGTATTGCACACAGAATGAGAGGTTTTTCATGACACGGTGGGGTTTACGTGTGGGGGTCAGCCACCCCTATAAATAATAGGCGACCCCTCATTCATTATAGCTAAATACTTAGAGAAGATATGAGTTCTGATGTGAATAAAAGTTACCGAAAAGGAAGTTACGCGGAAAATTTGAAGTTGCGCTGAAAAGTTAAAGTTGCCTGCAAAAGTTAGCGTTGCGCAGAAAAGTTAAAGTTTCATGAAAAAGTTCAAGTTGTGCGTAAAAGATAAATTTGAGCGTATAGGGTGTAGTTGCGTGAAATATTTTCCACGTGAAAAGCAAATCTTGCGCGCAAAAGTTAGATCTTGTGCGCAAAGAGTTGGTGTTGTATGCAATTGTCAGTATATGCTGAATACATGTTCTGAATATCTTGTTCAATGGTTCGGTGCTTTCAAGGGCATCGATTCAGGACATCGACCCAAGCAGTGTCTCTTACTGAATAGAGACAAAGACTTCAATGCAAATCTATTGAAGTGAACATCAAGTCGATAAACTGAGTTTGATTTCTCTCGAGGTAGTGAGCTAGGGGTAGTCGAGGGAAGTGATCAGAGGGATGCAGTGAGTTATCCCTAAACCTTTGTAAAGGCAGTGTGCTTGGAACGAAGTTATTGTGACCAAATCTTGTAATCCTCAAAATAGTAAAGATTAGTGAATTTAGGTATGACCGACACACTGCTGCCGTATGCTCCTATGACGTAGCCCTTTGTGCTCAACCAAGTAAAAGTGTTGTGTCATCTCCCTACTTTCATTTGTTTGAAAGATTTAATAAGTTCCTACCAACGTGGGAACAAGATCCACAACTTTAAAAAGAAAAATTTACCACTCTGATTGACCCCTCCCCTCTCAGGGTGTTTTGGAGTCCTTCAAGTGGTATCAAAGAGAGGTTGTTGGTGTTTATCTATCTTATACTGTCATGGATAATTCATCCACTGTTAGGGTACTCCCCCTCTTTGATGGAAGTAATTTTTAGATTTGGAAGAACAGAATGAGATGTCATCTAAGATCCCTTGGAATGATAGTCCTATTTTCCACTATGAAAGGTATACAATTTACTGATCCAACAGGGCTGGATTTGACTGATGCAGACAGAAAAATTCTTGATGCAGATGCTAAAGTGAAGAATACTCTCACCGCAACCCTTTCTAATCAGATCTATCTAAAGGTGATGAGTTTCACCTCAATAATTCCATGTTGGATAGACTTGAAAATATTTGTGAAGGAGATATAAATGTTAAGGAGGTGAAACTAAAAGTCCTGCACAATAGGTTTGATGATCTGAAGATGCATCCTGATGAGAATACAGACTCCTTATTCAATCGAATTACTGAAGTGGTTGGAGAAATTTAGGGTCTAGGAGAAGAAATCAAATATGTTTACATTGTAAAGAAAATATTTATAAGACTTTCACCCTTATACAATGCAAAGTTATCATACCTTGAGTAAAGAGATATTTCTTAACTTTATATGGATGGTCTGCTGAGTAACCTGGTGGCATATGAAATGAGATTCCAACCAGAAGATGCTACAAATCGAGTGAGCAAGGAAATGGAATTCAAATACATGGAGAAACTGAAAATTTCAAAATATTGTAGTGGTGAAAACGATGTGGAAAAAGAAATTCTTTCTCTCATTACCAAGAAGTTTCAGAAGGTAAAAGGGATATTCAAAGGGAAGTTACCTCTTGCTTGCTTTCATTGTGGAAAAGTTGGGCACATTTCCTCTTAGTGCTTAAGAAAGATCAATGATGAAGATAGAGAAGATGAAAACATTGAGAAGAATTATAAAAGGTTTTTCAAAAAGGTAGACTTAAAATCTAGAATTAAAGTACCGAAGAAGTGTTTTTTCTATGTAGAGGAAGATGATGATAATGAATTCTGTGAAGAAGAAGAACCAGAATTTAAACTAGAAACCACGCTTCCATGATGTCCACTATTGAAAAATCATAAGATAATGGTGGAGACAATCAGTTTAAAACTAGTGAAAATCCCAATTTGCAATGTAAGGATTCTATTAGTAAGCTTAATATTAAATGTAAGAGTTGAAATAAGTGGAAATAAATTGTAGAATAATCATCTAAATATGTTGATTAGCTCGAAGCTAAAATTGAACGGATGGAATAATTTGTAAAAGTACAGTCTAAAATCCTTGAAAGAAATGATGACATAGTGGATCTAAAGCTGAGAATTTAAGAGTAGGAAAAGGTCGTCACTAACCTCACCTCCAGACTGGAAGAAAATTTCAACACTGTTGAGGGTATTGAGGAGGAAGTTGTTACTCTTATGAGTAAACTTGAGAGTGAATTAATTTCAAAAGAATCAAAGAAGAAAATACAGTTTGGAAGGTTCTCGGATGTTGAGCTGTTGGAGAGAGAAAAACGTGGCTCTAATGGAGTTGAAATGATTTTAAATGATCAAAGACCCACTTACATGGGAAATAGTGAAATCAGTTGTGCGGCCGAATTATCAAATGCTGCAAATAAAGGTGAAAAAAATAAAGGAAAGGTGAAAGTGGGTCATGTAGAAAAGTCACTTGGATTATTGAAAAAGAAAACATCAATTCAATATAAAAGAAGAACAAAAGACTATCCTTGAGCCTCCAAGAATAAGAGGCACTCAAACTATTATCCCACAGGAGAAGTAATGAAGATAAACAGAAGTGAGAATAAATTTCCTCTCATGAAGTTTCAGTTTTGTGGATATCTAGTTCATACCATTTCTTATTGTGAAGAGGCATGAAGCTTTGTTAATAGAGAAGATATGGGAGTTCAACAAAGGAGAACAAATTCATATTCTAATTCTTTTAGAATATAAAATTTCTAAGGATATTGTTTTCATTGTTCTAACTTTGGTCAAAAGGTCATTGATTGCCGGCAAAGGAGGGATTGGACACCTCTTACCAGAGTTTGAGACAAGTCAAATCTTGTCAACAAGATAGTGTTTCTCCTACAAACAGGTTTTCTCCTCTGGAAGAAGATTTCAACTATGAAGAACCCATGTACATGGAAGAGAAAATTTAAAGGCCATTAGTGTTCTACACTCAATCCAATGCATCATGGAAAGAAAAGAAGAAACTTGAGAAATCCAACCTTACAGAGGTATCCATCGAAGCTACAAAAAGAAAAAGCACTTGGATTCTAGATAATGGTTGTTCATCTCATATGATAGGTAATACAGGCTTGTTAAGGGATTTCAATAGGAGGGTTGATGGAACAATATGGTTTGGTAATGATGGAGCTATAAAAATCAAAGGCAGTGTAAGTACTGAACTAGCTAATGGAGAGCTAAAGAAAACTGAAGTCTTTTATGTATATGTCCCATGTCATAATCCCCTCAGCGTGAGCCAACTTTGTGACTCAGGACTCATAGTTACTTTTAATCAGAAACGATGCACTATCAAGGGAAAGACAGAAAATTCACTTATGAATGGATGCAAAACAGAAGGAAACCTATATCAGGTTGATGATAAAGAAAACATTTTCTACATGACTATTGAAGAAGAAAATAAATTTTGGATTTGGAGATTGGGGCACATCAATCAACAAGAGATGGAAAAATATCAAAAATTAATATTGTCATAGACATTCCCAACCTGTAGCGTGAACTTGGAAAGTCTTGTGATGATTGCATTCTGGTGAAGCTGGTCTGCAGTTCATATCTTCCAAAGAAGAAAAGGGCATCTCATATTCTTGATATCATTCATACAGGTGTATGTGGCCTAATAAATGTTTTCGAAACACATGGAGAATGGTACTTTGTTATTTTCATAGATGATTATAGTAGAATAGCATGTGTAATGGTTATACATAGAAAATGAAAATTGCTTGACTGCATGAAAACATATCGGTGAATCACCAATATTGATACAAGATGAACAATCAATGCACTACGATCTGACAATGGAGGGGAATACATGTCCCTTGAATATTAAAATTACCTATAGAATCATGGGACACAACATGTGGTAGCTTCTTTGAGAACTCCATAGACAAATGGCATTGTTGAGCACATGAATCGACAGGTTGACAACATATAAAGAACTATGCTAACTAAGATTCGTATTCCACGACATTACTAGAAAGAGGTCGTTCAAGGTGTATTGTATATTCAAAATTGAACAGGTCTTTATATGGGTGAGATGAATACACCATATGAATTGTGTCGTGGAAGGAATTCCTCTTTGAAGTAATTTCGTGTTTTTGGAAGTAAATGCTTAATCATAAACAAAGAAGAAAATCAAGGGAAGTATGGTGACAATGCAGATGAAAGAATTTTCCTTGGATACTCAATGAACAACAAAGCCTACAATTGTTTCAAAAAGCACTTAGGAGGGATTGTGGAAAGCAGCCATGTTAAGATCATCAAAGAGAAAACCAAAAATGGTTCAAGGATTTCATATGATAATGTGATATAAAATGAGGAATAAAGTGAATGTGGAGTAAATGAAAATACATAAATAAAGGAAGGTGTACAAAACACTCTAGAGCCACATCATGATGTTGACTCGGAAGAGGAATTTGAAGAAGAAACCTTGGTTGGAGAGAATGTGGTTGAATCTCAAAGGAGGAATCGAAGAGTAGAAATTGATCAATCCAACATTATTAAGGATTGGAATGCGCCCACATAGACAAGGAGAATAAGGAATAACACACCATTTTCATTTCTATGAGTTGTGGAACCATCATCATTTGAAGAAGCTATAAAGGATGAATCATGGGTGAATGCCACGAATGAAGAGTTAGATGAGATTGAAATGAATCACACATGGGATCTAGTCAAGCTACCCAAAGGTCACAATTTGATTGGTACAAAATTTATTTTCAAGAACAAGTTTCATGAGCATGGAAGTATTATCAGAAACAAGGTGCAATTGGTATGTAAAGGATATTCACCGATTGAAGGTGTCGATGTTGAAGAAACCTTTTCTCCAGTGGCTAGACTGGAGTCAATCAGGATTTTTATTGCCATGTAAATCCAAATAGGATATAAAGTATTTCAAATGTATGTCATGAGATCATTATTGAATGGTGTTCTCGAAGAATAAGTCTACATCGAACAAACTGTGGGTTTTCTTCTTGGTACTAATGAAACAAATGTTTGTAAACTAAAGAATGCTCTCTATGGTTTAAAGCAGGAACCATGATCATGGTATTCCCAGCTATATTCTTATCTCAAGAAGCTAGAATTCAAAAGATAAGGAGTATATCACAATATCTATGTGAATAATTCTACAAATGATCAATTCATGGTTCTAGTTTACGTTGATGGAATTATATTTTGTGGAAGCATGCAAAAATCATAGGATGAATTTACCAATCACATGAAATAATAATTTGAAATTTCTATGATTTGGGAGATCACATATTTCTTGGGGCTGCAGGTGACTCAAAATAAGGATTACACTTTCATTTCTTAGGAAAAGTATACAAGAGAGTTGCTGAAGAGATTTAATATGCATGGCTCCAAACCAATGTCAACTTCGATTTCAGTTGGAAACAAACTTGGAAAGAATGAGTATGAGACCTCTGTAGATCCCACCATGTACAGAACGATTATTGGAATCTCACTATACCTAACGGCATCACAACCTAATATTGTCTTTTCAACTTTCTTAGCAGCCCGATTTCAAAGTAATATGAAGGAAGAACATATGACAGTAGTAAAAAGAATCATGAGGTATATTCAAGGTACTCATAATTATGGGTTATACTTTGTTGCGGGAAGGTACAGTGAATTATCAGTGTTTTCTAATGCTAGCTGGGATGGAGATGTAAGAACCCATGTTTTGAGACTATGAGGCTTTGAAATTATTTTCATGATGTTATTCCAGAGCAAGGCGTTCAGACAGCCTGCGATTCTAAGCCCCGGTGTGGCCAAAATAAAATTTAAGTGTGTTCACACTAGGCACACCAAATAAATGGAATAACTCTTAAATTGTAGCTTGGACTGGAAAACCGAGGTCACCGTTTAGTCGAGAGCGTGTCGTTTACCCTAGGAGGGGTGTAACTTTCATGGGTGCGAGCCTTCTGTGGAAAACGCCACCAGGGGCGTTTTCGTAATTTAGCGGCCTCGGGCGTGAACTTTATAACTTCTTAACAGAGGCTCGAATTAAAATTTTGAGACCACTGATGTGCTCAGAACGTTGATTTTACCCTAGGAGCAGCTTAACCTCGACCCCGTCGATAGTTCGGGTACGAGCCTACTGGTGGGTGTTTAAAATTAATTAAATTTTAATTAAGTTTTCCATACTTAAACACATCCACCCCCTTCTACCCTCTTAATATCTCTCTGGCGGATGATCTCCCTACAAATAACCTCCACCTTTTTCAAGCTCCTATCCCCACCTCTCCAAGGTGGTTGCGGCTCTGGCAGATCATTTGTGAAGCGACGGGCTACGCCCTGCGAGGTAGGATCGTTGCGTTTTCATTTTAAAATCCATCATCTTCTTTGAACACAATTTATATAATTTTAATGCTTTTTAATTATCGAGCGAAGTCCATATTTGAGTAGGGCTCGATCCAAGCTTTCCAATGATTCTTTTGGATCAAAATTTCGAGTCTTAGGGTGTCTAAGGTGACCCCGGGAAGTTTTCCAGCCAAAACCCCTATTTTCCGGTGGTTCCAGGGCGGTCTGACGGCTCCACGCGGTGGTCCGGCGAGTCCCGGTGGCGGTGGATCCTTAGGTGGTCCGTGACGGTGGCAGCGCGGCAGATCCATAGGCGGTGGCATGGCCGGTTGCGGATGAGCGGCTACGGGTGAGCTGCAACGGGAGGCGGCATCGGCGACACATGTGGGAGGCCAGGGGCGTGTGTCGGCCAGCTTTGCTAGTCGGCGTGCAGCGGGAGACCGGGGTCTTCATGACCCCAGGAGCGGACTGGGACCCACGAAATGCGGGTCCCGTGGAAAAGAGCCGGACCAGCTTAAGCTGGTCCCGGTGAATCGGTGCGGCCCACGCGGTGAACCACGGGCCGGGTTGGACCAGGCAGTCCGGGTAGTCGAGCCACGAACCACCGGTTCAGGGAGAGGGTGGGCCGGCCGAACCGGCCCGGCCCACCCCGTTTCGGTCCATTAGTATTAAAACACCTCGTTTTTTTTTTGCAAACCGAGTGTCGGATTCGCATGCCGTCTACGGCGACACAATCCTCGGATTAAGACGGAGGTTTTGAGATGGTCTCGGGAATTTTTTTGTTCCATAGATGGGGGGATCGATGGCGCGACACATACGTTAAGTAGTATTAGCACATTTCCCAATATCCTTTTTTCGAATGGCGTGAGCACATCCAGAGTCTGTTTTGGGCGTCTTCAGTGGCATTACGACCCTGGCATCGAGACGAAGTTTTCTAAGGGTTTTTAGGAATTGAAGCCAGAGTTGAGGCGTGGGCCCCACAGGACATCTTTTAAACTGTGTGCAGTGTATTGCTACTTTTTCATTAGATGTCTTTTTGGGGTGAATGAATAGTTGATTTGGCGTGTTTTTCTGAGAGCATCGTGATGGCGCAGTTCGCCAGACCTTTTTTGGGACCAAGGTGTGGTCCCCACAAGACGTTCTATGGGTATAAAGCGGTGTTGAATAACTTTTTCTTTGGGAGGCCGTTTCAAGCGAGTAAATATTCTATCTCGCATGTTCTTCCATGAGGATTGAAATGGTGTATTCTTTTTTGGCGGGCAGAGCTTCATTAGAGATCTCATTAAATGTGGAAGTATGAAAGGGCATTGGTCGGAGGTTCCTTTGACGCACTTAGAACCAACGCACGATAGCGATGTTAGTGACACCCTGTGATGGCACAGGCAGCGTGGATTTATCGGGCCAGTTCTGGGTTTACCCTTCAGTGAGGCTGGGTAGTGGGTTACCCACCGGAATATCAGGGTTTTCCCTCCTGCGGGGCAGGGTAGTGGGTTACCCATTGATCTTAGGGTTTACCCTCCTGTGGAGCTGGGCAGTAGGTTACCCATTCACCTTAGGGTTTACCCTCGAGCTGGGTTGGGTAGTGGGTTACCAGACGACCTCTTAGGGTTTACCCTCCAGCTGGGTTGGGCACTTGGTTACCTGATGACTTCTTTTAGACTCAGTCCTTTCTATGATGATATTTAGTAACTTTTCTATGTGATTACCAGAGCGGGACCCTTGGTTGTACGGTTCAGCGATGAGATAACTTTGACATACAGGACATTTGGGCATCAGTGATGGATATCCTTAGAACTATTGGTGACTTTTCCTGGGATGATCTTGGAGATGGAGATCCCCTTACACACTCGTTCAGGTTTCTTGTTGAGCACATATATATACACCCTACTTTTTTTCCCACTCCTTTGGCTCAGTTACTCTCCTTCTAGGAGGGGTGAAGATGCGTGGGGTATGCCACGTGATTTCCGTGTCCAGCTCTTATTGGTTGGATGAGTCTACTCTTCTGTTATAGGTAGCAAAGACTTGACAAGAAGTTTGTATTATCACCATTTCTAGCTCCTTGCATTTGGACGAGTCTGATTCCTTTCTCTTGTTGGGTTGATCTGCACTCTATTTTCTGTACTCATTCACTATCCTTTGTTCTGTCTACTGCTCACCTCTTTAGTGCCTCCTTTCTTTCTCCCTCAATATTTTGGGGCATCCTATTGAGTATCTTCATACTCACCCATTCTGGGGATTTGCCTTCACCTAGTGTGCCCTTGTTGATGACGGACAGGTCGATCATGACTACTGAGGAGCGTAGAGGGCACAAGAGCTTGGGCCGCGTACCGGGGCTACATTAGAGTTTTCAGGTGTGGGAATCTCCAATTGTTTACTTTTGTTTACCTGTTTTTGGGTTGTGGCACTTTTCAGGTTGGGCACGTGTTTTTCCCTTTTTCTATTCAGTTTCCTTGTCAGTACTTTTTAGCACTTTACTTGTTCTATTTTTGAGGTCGATGCATGCTTTGGTTGGGATACTGTAGTCAATAATTTGGTTTCCTTTTCACTCCTCACTTCTTCATTGAGTGGGTTGTGTGTGTGTATAGGTACTTAGGAAAATGCCTCCCTGTTATTTTTACGCCTTCAGCGCTTGTCGCCAGCCCCTGGCCTATGAAGGCGGGCTTGGGGTAGTTGCAGCTCAAGACCGTTAGGGTCGGGTCGTGAAAAAGTGGCATCAGAGGATGGTTCATTCCTTGGGGTGTTGTTTGGACGTCCCTAAAAAGGAATTGGTTGGGATTTAGGGAAATAGTGTCGATGTGTCTCGAGAGCATCTCTCAGGCCAGGGAGTCCAGTGATGGTACGGGTGGCCGATGTATCCATTCACTAAGACACTGATAACCCGCTTGTCGACTTGACACGCTGAGACACTTGTTGCAGGGATCTTTAGAACATGCATCTGGTAGGATTGAGTCTTTGACTATCCTTTTTGAGTCAGCTTCCCTTTGTTATTACTATTATATATATATATATATTCTCATCTGATTGTGGTAATCCTTGATAATTTTTAGGATGCCCCCACGACATCAGCCAGCTAGGTTGCCCTCTCCAAATCGTGATGACGACCTGGAGAGCAACGAGGCATTAGTTCAGGGACCCTCACATGATCCCCTTCCAGCCAGTGGTTCAGAAATATCCCATATATCTAGAGAGTGGTAGTTAGTACTAGCAGCACAGGCCGAGGCTGAGTGCAGGCTGAGTGTGCTCCGAGACTTCCAGTGTCAGCGACCGCAAAAGTTCTATGGGGACCCAGATCCCCAGGCAGCGGAAGACTGACTAGAGTTTGTGGACCGACTTTTCAGGCTGGTACAGACACCATCGGACCAGAAGGTAGCCCGAGCTTCCATCCTTTTCATCAGGACGGTCGGGAATTGGTGGGGGTTGGTTATGCAGACCCATGATGAGTCGTCTCTCATGTGGGATAGCTTCCATTAGCTCTTCCGAGAGGAGTACTCCCCCTCTTTTTTATGCTCCGTTCGGATTTAGGAGCTTCTAGATATGAATTAGGGGGATGACCATGGCGTAGTACTTGGCCCGGTTTACCGATCTGACATGATACTCGTAGGATATGATCCACGATAGTTACTTCCGAGCGCGGAAGGTTGAGCAGGGTCTTCGCAAGAAGATCCGTGCTAGTGTAGTAACCCTGTGAATCCCTACTTATCCTGGGGTGCTAGAGTGGGCAATCGTGATAGAGAGATTCTTGGCTGAGGGATGCCAGCTCGTAGGGCCTAGTAGTGGCCTCTTAAGAGTAGAGTCTTCGGTAACATACAGGTGGAAGAGAGAAGGGCCTCAGTCAAGGAGACCCTTTCGTGAGCAGACTCAGGGGCAGGGTCGTGTATTGCAGTGGTTCCATAGATCACCGGGGAAGTCAGGAGAGAGTCGGTGCTATGCTTTTGACAGACATGGTCAACTAGCATGGGACTACCCTACCAAACGTACCGACTAGCTGTGGCAGGTAGTGGGCCCACCGCAGTGGCAAAGGTAGCGTCGTGACCAGGGATCTCCCAGGTGAGGACAGGGTGGTCCTCAGGGAGGTGGCGCAAGCATAGTGGCAGGACCTGGAGGTGGGGGGTGGCGTTTCGAGGTCCTTCCACCGCCACCACTTTGTGGCCCATGCCAGGATCAGGGAGCTAGCAATAGGGGTCATGGGAAACATCAGGATATGGGTGTTTGTGACCCCCCAGCACACGAGATAGTCCAAGGTACACTTTGTGTTTACTCTACGCTTTCTTTGGTACTAGTAGACATAGGTTCTTACCACTCTTTTATATCACTACTTTTGGTGCGGGAATTGGATATCCCAATAGAGGTGCTGACACACGCGCTTAGCCTCAAGGTTCCTATGGGAAGTGCCTCATTGGTGAACTTTATCTACAGACTGTGTGAACTATCGTTTGGTGGAGAGAGCTTCACGTGGGACCTACTCGTCATCATGATGGAACATTATGACATCATCTTGGGCATGGATTGGCTTTCCATGGTTCGCGCCTAGATTGAATGTCGGCGCAGACTAGTCAGATGCATTCGTTCTAATGGGATGAGGTTAACCATTCTAGGTGAACGAGACCTCATGGCAGAGTAGATGGGAACTCTGAGTAGGAGACCATGACCTTTTTCTCACCAATTGGAGAGCATGGATCTTGGAGTAGTAGACGCTACAATAACCTAGATCCCTACCGTTGTAGAGGACTATATGGACATTTTTCCCGAGGATGTCTCTGTACTACCTCAGAGGCAAGAGATGGAGTTCTGCATTGACTTGTAGCAAGGGACTGCCCCGATATCATGTGCAGCATATCGGATGGCACCCACAGAGCTTCGGGAGCTACGACTTCAATTGGAGGACCTTCGTGAGAAGGGATTAATCAGGACCATTGTGTCTCTCTGGGTAGCTCCGGTTTTGTTTGTGAAAAAGGTAGATGGGAGTCTGTGACTTTGTGTGGATTATCATCGCCTGAATCAGACCATGATAAAGAACAAGTACCCTTTTCTGAGGATTTATGACCTCTTCGACCAGTTGAGAGGTGCGAAGTGGTTCTCCAAGATTGATCTTCGATTCGGCTACCACCAATTGCAGGTTTGTGAGGCTGACATCCCAAAGTTGGCTATCTGTTGTCATTATGGGCATTATGAGTTTCTGGTGATGCCCTTTGGCATGACGAATTCCCCCACCATTTCCATGGATTTAGTGAACCATATATTCTAGTCGTACTTGGACCGGTTTTCGGTTGTCTTTATTGACGACATACTCATCTACTCTGCGATAGAGGAGGAGCACATGGAGCATTTTAGGATGGTCCTAGACTTACACTGGGAGCACCAACAGTATGGGAAGCTCTCGAAGTGTCAGTTCTGGATTTATGAGGTTCACATTCTAGGGAATGTCATTATGTAGTAGGGATTGGCTGTAGATTCCACAAAGATAGAGGTAGTGCTTTCTTGGTAGCCACCCAAGAACGTGTCAGAGGTGCGAAGCTTCCTTGGTTTGCCAGGGTACTACAGGAGGTTTGTGGAAGATTTCTCCAGGATTGCTACCCCTTTAACCGCATTGACACAGAAGGGACAACCATTCACCTGGACTGATCAGTGCCAAAAGACCTTCGAGGAGCTGAGGCGGAGGCTGACTAGTTCTCCAGTGTTGAGGCTACCAGAGTATGGCGTCGAGTTCGTGGTATATTGAGACACTTCAGGATCTGGGCTTGGGTACGTGCTGATGCAGCAATAGGCAGTGATTTCATATGGGTCAAGGAAGTTGAGGCTCCATGAGCAGAATTATGCAACTCACGATTTGGAGCTGGAAACGGTGGTCTTCACCTTGAAGTTATGGAGACACTACCTTCTGGGTGAGCGTTTTGTGGTCTACTCAGACCACCAGAGCCTCAAGTACATCTTCACTCAGAGGGATCTAAATCTGAGGCAGTGGTGCTGGATGGAGTTTCTATAGGACTATGATTTTGAGATAGTCTACACTCTATGGAAAGACAACGTAGTAGTATATTCCCTTATCAGGAAGTCCCAAGATCTTCTAGTGTGGGAAGCTTCAGAGTAGTTGGCTTCCCTACAGCTGACCTTGGAGCAGCTGGAGGGTACATCTTTTCTGCAGTCGATGACGCTGACTCCTTCTCTCCTTGAGCATGTGAGAGAGTCCCAGCTGGGGGATATTGACAGCGAGGTACTGCGTGATCAGATATCCACGGGCGACGTACCCGATGGGTATTCTGAAGGAGGGAATCATGAGATCCTGTTCCACGGGCGAGTCGTAGTACCAGTGGAGATGCAGGAGGAGGTGATGCGGTAATTCCACAATTCTCTATTGGTTATACATACCGGTGTGGGGAAGATGTACAGAGACCTTCAGCAGTAGTTTTGGTGGTCTGGCATGAAGTTGAGGGTAGCTGAGTTTGTTTCTCGGTGTCTTACCTGTCAACAGGTGAAGGAAGAGGATCAGGTTCTCACAGGGTTGTTGCAACCCCTTGATATCTCGGAGTGTAAGTGGGATGACATATCTATTTACTTTTTCATAGGTCTTCTACGCACAGCGAAGGGCCATGATTCCATTTGGGTGATAGTGGACCTACTCACGAAGTCGGCACACTTTCTTTTCCATCATGGAGGAGAGCTCGGTGGAGACTCTAGGGAAGATGTATGTTCGAGAGATCTTCCACCTTCATAGAGTAACCTCGATGATTGTCTCCGACCACGACTCATGGTTTACGTCGCGTTTGTGGAAAGGCCTACAGGAGGCATTCGGGACTCGGCTGTGGATGAGTACAACTTTTCCCCCCCAGTGGGACGGGCAGACCGAGCGTACTATCCATGTGTTTGAGGATATACTTAGGGTGTGCATGTTAGACTTTTTCCTAAGCTGGGAGGATCACCTTCCCTTGGTGGAGTTAGCATATAACAATAGTTACCACTCTACTATCGGCATGACACCTTTTGAGTCCCTCTACGGGAGACCCTTCAGGTCACCGTTGTGCAGGAAGGAGGTTGGGTAGACCTCCCTCATGGGCCCAGAGTTGGTGCGGGTGACGACGGAGAAGGTACAGGTCATTCGTGAGCAGATGATGATGGATCAGAGTAGACAGAAGTCCTACGCAGACAGTCATCACAGGCCTTTGGAGTTCGAGCAGTGGGACCATGTCTTTTTTAGAGTCTCCCTGCAGTGTGGATCCCGGAGGTTCGGCCGGGGAGGCAAGCTATCCCCGAGGTTCACCGGGCCTTTTGAGATCGCATGCAGGGTTGGTGAGGTTGCATACCGTCTTTCTCTACCCCCACAACTGGAGAGGGTGCATGACGTCTTCTACGTGTCGTAGCTGAGGAAATATGTGCATGACCCCATGCACGTTATCGACTGGGGAGAGCTAGAAATTGAGGATGAAGCCACCTTTGTGGAGCAACCAGTGGCGATTGAGGACCGGCAGGAGCGGACTTTGCGTGGACGGACCATTCCTTTGGTTCGTGTGTTGTGGCGGCATGGGAGGGTGTAGGAGAGCACCTAGGAATGGGAGAGCCAGATGCAGGCTCAATATCTCGAGTTTTTTATGTAGTTTTGTTTTTCAGGGATGCAAAACTTGAAGGAGGTAATGATTTAAGAACCTGGGTTTTGAGACTGTGAGTCTTTGGAAATTTTTTATTGATTTTATTCCAGAGCAGGGCGTTCAGACAGCGTGCGATTTCGAGCCTTGGTGTGGCCAAAATTAAATTTTAAGTGTGTTCACACTAGGCACACCAAATAAATGGAATAACTCTTAAACGGTAGCTCAGACCGGAAAACCAAGGTCATTGTTGAGTCTGTAGCATGTCGTTTACCCTAGTAGGGGTGTAACTTTCACAGGCGCGGGCCTTCTGTGGAAAATGCCACCAGGGGCATTTTTTTAATTTAGCGGCCTCGAGCGTGAACTTTATAACTTTTGAACGGAGGCTCAGATTAAAATTTCAAGACCACCGTTGCGCTCAGAATGTGGATTTTACCCTCAGAGCGGCTTAACCTTGACCCCGTCGAGAGTTCGGGTACGGGCCTACTGGTGGGTGTTTAAAATTAATTAAATTTTAATAAAGTTTTCCCTATTTAAACACATCCACCCCCTTCTTCCCCCTTAGAATCTCTCTAGTGTAAGCTCTCCCAACAAAGAACCACCACCTTATTGAAGCTTATATCCCCACCTCTCCAAGGTGGTTGCGGCTCCGACGGATCATTTGTGAAGCGACGGGCTACGCCCTACGAGGTAGGATCGTTGTGTTTTCGTTTTAAATTCCTAAATCGTCTTTGAAATCAATTTATAGAATTGAAATTCTGTTTAATTATCTAGATAATGCCATATTTTAGTAGGGATCAATCCTAGATTTCCAACGATTCTTTCGGATCAAAATTTTGAGTCTCGGGGTGTTCGGGGTGACCCCGGGAAGTTTTCCGGCCAAAACCACTATTTTTCGGTGGTTCCAGGGCAGTCTGGTGGCTCCGTGCGGCAGTCTGGAGAGTCCCAGAAGTGGTGGCTCCTCAGGTGGTCATGGACGGTGGCGGCGCGGTGGATCCCCAGGCGGTGGCGCGGCCGGCTGCGGCCAAGCGGCAGCAGGAGGCGGCGTCGGCGGCGCATGTGGGAGGCCAGGGGCGTGGGTCGGCCAACTTTTCCGATCGGCATGCAGCGAGAGACCAGGGTCTTTGTGACCCTGGGAGAAGACGGGGACCCGAAAAACGTGGGTCTCGTGGAAAAGATCCAGACCGGCTTAAGCCAGTCAGGGTGAAGCGGTGCGTCCCACGAGGTGAACCACGGGCCGGGTTGGACCGGGTGGTCCAGGCAACCGAGCCGCGGACCGCCGGTTCAAGGAGAGGGTGGGCCGGCCAAACCGGCCCGACCCACCCCATTTCGGTCCATTAGTATTAAAACACCTCTTTTTTTGAAAACTAAGTGTCGGATTCGTGGGCCATCTGGAGTGAAGAGATCCTTGATTTGAGACGGAGGTTTTGATATGGTCTTGGGACTTTTTTTGTTCCAGAGACAGGGGGCTCGGTGGCGTGACACGTACGTTAAGTAGTATTAGCGCTTTTTCTGAGATCCTTGTTTCGGATGGCGCAAGAACATCCGGAGTCCAATTTGGGTTCTGTCAATGAAATTGCCACCCTGGCATCGAGACGAAGGTTTCCTAGGGGTTTTAGGCGTTGAAGTCAGAGTTGAGGCTTGGGCCCCACGGGCCGTCTTTTAAGCTGTGTGTGGCATATTGTGTATTTTTCATCAAACTCCCATTCGGGCCGAATGAATAGTTGATTTGGCATGTTTTTTCGAGAGCATAAAGATGGGGAATTTCTCCTGACATTTTTTGGGACCGAGGTGTGGGCCCCATGAGATTTCGTATGGGCATAAAGTGGTGTTGAATAAATTTTTTGTTGGGAGTCCATTTCAAGCGAGTAAATAGTCTATCTCACGTGTTTTTCCATGTGGATTTCAATGGTGTAATCTGTTTGGGCATGTAGAACCTCATTCGAGATTTCATTAAATGTGGAAGCATGAAAGGGGGTTGGTAAGAGGTTCCTTTAACGCACTTTGAACCAATGCACGATAGCGATGTTAGTGACACCCAGTGATGGTGTGTGCAATGCGTAGTTATCAGACCAGTTCTGGGTTTACCTTTCAGCGGGGCTGGGTAGTGGGTTACCCACCGGCGTATTAGGGTTTACCCTCCAGCGGGGCTGGGCAGTGGGTTACCCATTGAGCTTAGGGTTTACCCTCCAGTGGGGCTAGGAAGTGGGTTACCCGTTCACCTTAGGGTTTACCCTCCAGTTGGGCTGGGCAGTGGGTTACCCAATGACTTCTTTCAGACTCAGCCCTTTCTATGAGGTTAGTCAATGACTTTTATCTACTATTACTGGAGCGGGACCCTTGGTTGTATGATTCAGTGTTTCGACAGCTTTGACGTGCAGGAAATTTGGGCATTAGGGATGGATATCCTTAGAACTGTTGGCGACTTTTCCTGGGCTGATCTTGGAGATGGAGATCCCCTTACACACTCGTTTGGGTTTCTTGTTGAGTATATATATATACCCTACTTTTTTTCCCACTCCATGGGTTTAGTTACTCTCCTTCTTGGTGGGGTGAAGACACGTGGGGTATGTCACGTGCTTTCTGTGTCTAGATCCTCTTAGTTTGATGAGTATACTCTCCTGCTATAGGTAGAGAATACTCGACGAGAAGTTCGTCTTCTCATCGTTTCTAGCTCATTACGTTTGGACGAGTCTGCTTCTTTTCTCTTGTTAGGTTGAGCCGCACTTTATTTACTGTACTCTTTCACTATTCTTTGTTCTATCTACTGCTCACCTATTTAGTGCCTCCTTTGTTTCTCCCTCAAGATTTCATGGCATCCTACTGAGTATCTTTATACTCACCCCTTCTAGGGCTTTCCCCACACCTGGTGTGCCCTTGCAGACAACGGATAGGTCGATCGTAACTACGGAGGAGTGTAGAGGGCAGAGGAGCTTGGGTTGCATACCAGGGTCTCAGTAGATTTTTCAGGTGCGGGACTCTCCAGTTGTTTACTTTTGTTTACCTGTTGCTGGGTTGTGGAACTTTTCGATTTGGGCACGTGTTTTTCCCTTTTTCTGTTCATTTTCCTTGTCAGTACTTTTCATCACTTTACATGTTTTGTTTTTTAGGTCTATGCATGATTTTGTTGGGATATTGTAGTCTATATATTGGTTTCCTTTTCACTTTGTACTTCGGCATTGAGTGGGTTGTGTGTGTGTACTGGTACTTAGGCAAAGACCTCCTTGAGATTGTTAATCCTTTGGCACTTGTCGCCATCCCCTGGCCTATAGAGGCGGGCTTGGGGTAGTTGCGACTCAAGACCAGTAGGGTCGAGTCGTGACAGGAGATGTAGTGGACATAAAGTCCAACAATGGTGGGGCATTCTATATTAGGTAGAAATGTGTTGGATTGTTGAGAAAGAAACAAGAACTTACTTCTCTTAGTACTGTTGAAGTTGAGTATATCTCCACTACAAAGTCATGAACTGAACTACTATGGATTGTTTGACCTTGACTATAGTATTTGTGTATACTTTTGGGTTTGTAATTATTTTAGCATTCTGAAATGGTTTCATAAATGGTTTTTATGGTTGGTGCAGAATTATCATTTCCCTTGGTGAATTGAGGAAACATTTTTACTTTGGTGATATCTTTCTAGTATGAATATATATTATTTAGTTTCACCGTTTTTGATGAATTCTAAATTATGGGGTGACCTATTATAGGTTTTCATGATCTTTTGGATTCATATTCCTTTATTATGATTTCGATTATACTTATAGATGTTTGATGATATCTGAGTATTATTTTTATTGATCTTGAGGAGTTGTGTGCTTGTCAAGTATCTTCTTACACAATGCCCCTTTGAGATTTTCTCAACCCACCTACCTCATGTATCTAGATGGGAGTGGGTGGTAGTGAGGAAGATTTTTGATGTAAACTAGAAATTATGAATTAGATAGTATTTTGTTTCAGGATATAGATAATATATATCCCCTTACCTATTTGGTTTACTTGGTATAATTTTGAACCCTTTATTGGGTGAAGAGGCTTAGTTCTTATTACTTTCTAATTTTTCTAATAACTTTATAAGGATAGAAAGTGGCATGGTTGGGAGAATTGTGACAACCCCGTGTCACTATTATATTAAATATCATATAATTATGGTTTATTTTTTTTAATTTTTCAAACATTTCAAAAGTTAATGGTTTGAGATTTAAAAAATTAGGGAAACTAGACAATTACATTGTTAGTATTAACCATGTAGTTGGACCATGTGGGAGGTGGAGTAGTTTCTAGTAGAACATGCACGGTTGAAATGTAACTCTCTAAACCATGATTCTAGTCCATTAAAACTAGACTTATGTATGAGAAGACCGTACTTGGTCAGGGATTGGTCCAGTTCCCCCCATAGCTGCAATGGATCTTGGTTCTACCTTTTCAGGTGGACTTACAACTTTCATATGAAGCATGAAACTCCAACAACGATGATTTGTGTGATTTTCACTAAACATCCATTACTATTTCAATTTTTTTTGATTATGTGATTGCAAGGTAATATAGATGGAATATATTTGTGTTTTGAAAGTATAAAAAATTCATATTTCCACCAGGTTTCTCCCCAAATCTTTGTTGAAGTAGATGTCTTCAGATTTCCAACTCAGTAAGTTTGGATTTTAGTGGGGGAAGAGTTTTCATACAAACAAGTTGTGGTTTTTAAATAATTGTTTTATTTATAATCTCCCTATAATAAAATTGTAAATTTAATATTATAATGTAGTTGTTGGATTAATAACATTGATCATAAGATTTTTGTGTCCTTAGGAAGAAGTGGAAAGGGATTTGGGCTTGGTGTTGATGAAGGTATGACTTGACAAAGTCATTTGGGTGCATCCACGGATCTGAGTTCTCCTAATATGGTGAAATTCGAGACACGTGAGGTTAATTAATTGGTATCTAACATATACAGTCACTTTAGGAAGGATTTGGGTCATCCCAAGCCTTCTGTGCAAGACCCTATGAGACTATTGTGAATTGATGTGGTTAGTGTTGTTGGTGTTTTGGATTCTTTACCCTACATTTAAATTGATGGATCCCATGGTGAGGTTGTTTGTTATGTTAGTGTAAACAATCATTAAGTGGAGATACAATTGGATGATGAGGGAGGTTCAAGGGCTCCTAAGGTTGCATCCTATGTAGAGGCAGTTCTTTCAGGGTATGGAACCATTGTAAGAGAGATATATCAAGAGAATAAGACATTGTGAGGCCATTAAGTCATGTCTAATGTGACAAGGGAGGGTGTCTCAATTGATGGAAAGTTTTGGTAGTAGGTTGTAGAAGTTGGTACTATGATCATTTCAAGTCTAATAAGGGGGTTTCCAGCTATTATGTTTGGAAATATCTTTGAAGGATTGGAGAGTGGAGGGTCGAAACAAAAGTTTGAAGCATCTTGGGAAAAGAATCCAATGATGAGCAGGGAATAACCAGGGATGAGACTAGCGATGAGTTTTCAAATCAGTTCTCTAGAGACAGTGAAAAATATTTTCAAGGTACAGGGTTTCTCAGTCTAAGGGGGAGGAAGGTTCGGCAAGGAAATAAGAAATGCTGAAAGGATTATTCCTACTTACCCCTACCAATAGAGACTCGATCAGCCAAAAGGTTGAAATCCAAGATAATGGATGGTGATCCCAAAGTTTTTAGAATTACTAATCTTGTTGTTGCTGCGGATCATGGGTAATTTCCCCACAAGGGTGGTATATCTAGAGAGAAGTAGGTGATAAGAGTGGAATCAAATCAAACTCTAGATTTTCTCATGTATTCAGAAGAAGAAATGGTAGAGGGGTGTATTTTGATTAATTCCACAATAGGAGAAGTTGATATGATGATTGTAATTTTGATTATCATGGATACTAACCATGAGCAATGTTAATGGATTAACGAGAAATATCTTATACTAATAAGGGGATTCAACGATGGGAATATCAACAAAATAAGAGTACATTCAAACATGGGACAATATGGCATATCAATTTTAATACCTCATAAAGAATGATCTAGATACATGGGTAACCTCTCTCTCCTAGAAATTATTTAGGGAGCATGATTCCAATAGGATTAATTTATTTTTAAATAATTATGTGGTTTATTTTAGTGTTTTCTCTAGGTGAACCTTAAGGTTTCTCATTTTTTCCTTAAAATTATTTTGATAATAAAAAATTTATGTTTTAGTCAGCCTTCATAAATTGTGCATGAATTAGACATGGTTTGGGGAATCATTTAAGGAAAATATGTGGGGTTGTAGCTCTATTCCAATGCAAGCTACACAGTTGGTGTACATTTTAATATTAACCATATGGAAAAATTGTACATCCTACCCAAAATTTTAAAACTTTAAATTATCTACCTACCTATAATCTATTTAACCACCTTTGGACCACCTCTATTCTCATTCACATGTGGGTATTTAAGAGATAGATCAAGTGATTTTATCATCTTCTCCTCCTTGTATCCAAGCCCTTTTCTTTATGGATTTCAAGTATAATTATGATTTAGACCCTCTGTATCTCCTCTTTATTCTTCCTTCTTCCAATTCACATGGTTTATTATTCTCTCATGAACCCTAATAACCATGGTTGTCAAACCTAGGGATTGGGTTGGTTTAATTTTTCTACTTTGGTTGTCTAGGAATTTTTTAGGTCTCATTGTTCCATGTTTTAGCTTTATCCATCGAGGGTGAGTTGTTTCTGGAGATTGAGGTGGGTGATTTTGCCCATTATTTTACATGTTTTGAGATTCTTCAGTTTTTCTAAATTTTTTTCCTATCAATATATACCTATATATGATACTTATGAGGGGTTGGTAAAAAAATTCCACATTTCCTATACTTATAATAAATGGTTTTTTCATAGATTTCTCATTCTTTATTTCTAAAAGAAATTTTTATGTGTGCAAGTGTCTGTAAAGATAATTGAGAGGGTTTATAATATTAATTTTATGATTAAATAAGGGTTTTGGATCATTTTTTATTTTTAAATGATATAACCATTATTTTAGGGTTTTGTTTCAAGTGATGGAGTTTTTCTATTTCCATCTGACACCTAAGGGAGGAATGATTTTTTTAAGTGGCACTCCTTGTTTTCTTTTCAAAGGTTGTTATATAAAATGGCATTCAAAATTTTCTAAAGTACTGGTAGGTAGATTATAAAATCAAATTCCTTAATGATTTTACACCCTTTTTATGAGCCCCTATTAATTATGTATTGAATATATTATTTCCATTAATGGGATGAAATAAATGTTAATGCGATGCTTATGTAAATTTGAAAAGGGACTATTTCTTGAGAGGGTGTTAGAGGTGATACTGGATTTATTGTTTATGTTTTATTACTTATTTTTGTGATTATTGTATGACTATTTGATTACTCACAAAAATTTATACTATGTCATGGTAAAACAAGGTAATTAAGTGAGATATCTCGTTTATTGTATACTATTTTAGATTGTGTTATGACTAGGGCCCTAATTTAGATTGTGATCTATCTAGTGGAGGGCCCCTGATGAGAGTGATTTAGGTGTTTATATCATTTAGGAATTAAAAATTATTCCTTCAATTGGTTCCACATGGATATATCTAAAATCATCTCATGTTAGGACCTAGTGAGCTTTTCTTGATGTATATTTCTTTAGGGATGATATTATCTTAGGGATCCCCATTATGTACTTCATCTGTATCCCCTTGTGATTATATTAAATTTGTGGCACCATTTATATTATTTTTGTTTGATTATATTGTGTTTATTTTATATTATGGTTTTTTTTATGATATAACTTCTTTATTTATGATTTACTTTACTTTTTATCTTTTTTGAAAAGGGGGTTTTGTGGAAAAAATTAAAAGATAGAAATGATTTGGTTTTAACTTCATATACTTAGAAGTCCACCATTTTTAAGGTTTTAAATTGATTTTATTTTCTTACATGGCGGTTCAACCCCTTGGTTGGTAAAAAGGGGGTTTTAAATAAAGGTTTTAAATGATAATTTTATTTATCTTTATAATATTAAATTAATATTTCTAAGCCTGAGGTGATTTTATTTTCCAAAAAGGTTTTAACTTATGGTTTTAAAAAAATATTGAATGTATGTTATTTACCTTTTGTATAATTTTAATTTAGAAATAATATTTTCTAAATGATTTTCAAACTAGAATTTATGAAAAAAATATAAAATTAATTTTATATACTCTTTGTTGAAATATTATTGGGCATGTTTGGCCCACACCCTAAATACACGTGTGTGTGTGTGTGTGTGTGTGTGTGCACGCGTGTGTGTTGTTCTTATGTTTTCATACAGGTTCCAAAGTTTTGATATTAGTTTGGATGTTGTTTTCATGGTCTATAGTTATATGTTTTAGATATAGTGAGTATCAATGGGTCACATGGATATGATTTGGTGGTATCTTGGGTTACTAGTCTATTTTTTGGACGTATTTGTATTGGCCAGTTCATCCAGCCACTTTATTTTTATTTTTGGTTTCCTTTATGTAAATACATGATTACGTATTATTATAATTTTTTATATTTATTTTTGTAAAGTGGGTTTTAGAATGTTTATATTGGTTATACCCAATTTGGTTGGTTTTATTAATTGGGATTATTTATTTTATATGCATGGAAGTTCAATGTCTAGACGCACCATATCAGATTCTCAGTTAGTTTCTATTACTTTAATATTTTTATTTTATGTGTAAATTGTTCCCACTTGGTTATATTTTGATTCCCTAGTACTTTTCGTCAACTCATGGTTATTTGGAAATCACTTCGAACCTTGTGGTGGACTGACCTAAGTGGCATGATTGGTTGACCTAGGCCAGTTTGTTATAGTTTATGTGAACTATTATACACACACACACACACTAAAATAAGATATGTGAAAGTGAAAAACTAAAATTGTGTATCTATATGTATATATATCATATATATACTCGTATCAGTGCTCAAATTAGTGTTAATAAATGTTAAATTTTATCAACACTAAAATTAACATCTCTATTCACATATAAATGTGTGCACTGTAGAATCCAAGGACTTGTGTCTGTGTGGACGAGATAGGTGAACTCAACACATGTGTGTATTAAAATAAAATTAATATAATATTAATTTCATTATAATTTATAGAATAAAATAAATTAAAATTAATTGCAAATATATAATAATTATTATATTATTTAATATTGTTATATAAATATTATAATAATTGTTAATTATATAAATGTATATATTATTTGCAGGGTTATACATAAAAAAATGTTAATAATTTTAAACTGTATTTATATATTACAAATTATATTTTCAAAAATATTATAAATTATATAAATGAATTAATATTTTACACTAAATAAAAAATATAGTTATATTTATAAATATTATAGCATTGTTGTATTTAATTATAAAATATTTTCAATACATTTTACTAATTAAAATAAATAATAAATTTTCCTATCAATTGTATCTTAAAAAACAATTCACTATTTTTTATATTTAAATTTAAACTTTTAAAAATATATATATTACATATATGTGTGTGTGTGTGTGTACTTATTATTAAAATTCATATATACATATATATATAATTTCATTAATTATATTTGAATAACATTAATTATTACTATTATAAAGGATGACATGTATATAAAAATAATATTAATAATATTTAAATATGAAAAATTTATAAACAATTAATTTTTTATAATTAAAGTTCAATTTTTTAATTCATTTAATTAAATTAAAGATATTATTTTCATTAAAATATAAATTTATATTGATTATTATATGTATTCTAACTATAATATACATATATGTAATATATGTAATATTATCTAGACTCAAATCACTACTGCAAATATGACATTTATCAGCGCTAGCAAAAGGGCATTAATAGCACTAGAAAAACGATGTTAATCAAGATGAAGATAAAGGGGTTCCCTTTTATCATCACTTAGAAAAGAGATGATAAATGAACCTTTAATCAGCGCCTTTAAAAAGTGTTGATAAAAATTAAAAAATAGAAAAAAAAAATCCAAAAAAATCTGCATATTGGGGGGGGGGGCTTCAATAGCGCTTAAAGCCCCCCTTCAACAGCACCCCACCCCCAGCCGTAGCCCGCACTCCCCAGCCACCAACCAGCCTTTAACAGCACCCCTAACCCCATTAACAGCACTAGGAATTATTCTCCACCTGCGCGCGTGACCTGCCTCCCCCGGGATTCGAACTCGGAACTCGTTGCATGTGCGCCTAAGCCTTTACCACTCCACCATATTTCTTTTCTCTTTATTTATTAATATATCCATTTAAATATATATAGTTATATTTACTCATATATTAATATATATATATATATATATATTAACATATATATATTTATATTAATATATATATATATATATTGAGTTATATTAATATATATATCCTTATATTAATATATATATATATAGTTATATTTACATATTAATATATTTATTCGTATATTAATATATATTTATAAGATCAGTTTTGAATGCATTTATAAAATATGTTTTTATGTGTGTTTATAAATAAATAAATACATATATACAAGACACACACACACACACACACACACACATATATATTATATGTATATCTGTATGTATAATTATACATATATTTATTTATTTAAAAATATTATATATTAATATTTATATACATATGTTTAGAATATATAGATAATATATATAAGCTTGTCAATACAGACGCACACAAATATATATATATATATATACACACGTACACATTATATAGGTATATAAATATTCATATATTTGTATTTTAAATAAAATGAATGTTAGTTTCTTATTTAGATTAGCCTTATATATTGGAAAATATATTTTATATGTAAATATGTTTAATTATTTATTTATAAAATTAAATTTTTAAGTGCGAATATATAAAAAATATGTATATATTGTTATGCATTTGATTATAAATAACAGTACATTATGAAAAATGTTAAAATTTTAAATCCATGATAATAATATGAATGTAATCCATTGAAATAAATTCATTCCCCACTGAAAAAGGGAAAAAATACCCCCTTAAATGAGGCTGAAATTCCATCGAATGTTAAAAAATTTGGGTATCCCGACTAAAAACTCAGTTTTAGAGGCCTTCTAGGACTTTTTTTACCTCTAAAAAAGTGAAAAAAGGTTCCCTTGTGTCACTAGCACATAGATCTCATCCCAGGCTTCGATTTGATATGTTTTAGAGCTCAAACAGACACTCAGATCAAAAGTTATGGTCGTTTGATGTTTGAGTGACCTTTTCAACTTATTTTAGATCTTTTATTAATTTTTTTGATTTTTTGTGTCTTCAAATTGTTATTAAATTATTATTATTCGATGATAATTATTAAATCATTAATTAATAATATTTTTTAAAATATTTTAAAGCCATATTTACTAAATTTAAAATATATTAAATGCAATAGTCTATTTATACTTATCTAAAACATATTTAAAAAATATATATATTATATTTATATCAATATAAATGTACTTATATATTAATATATTATTTTCCACGATTTTTTTTAAAATATACACTTTATCAATGCTAGGAAAAAACACTAATAAATCCCCCCCTTTATCAGCGCTAGTAAAAAAAGCACTAATAAAGGGGGGCCATTAACAGTGCTTTTTTAGTGCTATTAAAGGGTGGCGCTACGGAAACCCAGTTTTATGGTAGTGAATGTGTTTGATTGTGTGTACATAGATTTGTGTGTGCGTGTGTCATATATACTCTCTAATTTACTATTTTATAAAATAAATATTTTATCACTACTGCAATTATCTCTATTAAAATTTGACCTTTATCAATGATAAATAAAGCATTGATAAAGGTTGACTTTTATTATTACTAAATAAAACACTAATAAATGTTGAATTTTATCATCTCTCATTTTTAGCACTGATAAAAGTAAAATTTTTATTTCATGTGATATGTAATAGATCATGTGTTACAAAATGCATGAGTGATGCCTCAGTCACCCATGTATTCATCACATGAATGCATCGTACTTCCTCTCATGAATTTAATCTTGTGATATGGTTATTATTAATGATATCCAACATAAGAGAGAAACCAAAATTGATACTTAAAATTTTTCAGCCTCTTTCAAACATATTAAATCATAACATAACCCTTCATGATATGCTCTAGTCATAAAATATGACTTAATAGAGGCAGAGGTGTAACATCATTATATTTCACACTATGATTAACAAAAACCAAGGCATAAAATATGACCTAGTAACATGCATGCTATTCTATATAACATGTATATATCATATACTATGACATAATTTATTTAGGTTATGTCTACTTAAAATACAAGATATTCATTGAAAATGACTGTTTATCAGTTACCCAAGGACGGTTTCGGAACCACCCACCCAAGCTCTCTCATCTTTTATGGAATATTTTCTCTAATCTATTATCAATTATAGATTTTTTGTATCTATATAATGTCATATGGAATAATTACTATCTATTTTTTCATGTTCATTTGGATTCAGTGATGTACTCTTTATTTACAAGTGACTCTGTGAGGCATTTATAGGAGAAATACGGTAAGTACATTCTATTTTTATTAGATCAGTCACTGATAAAAAATTGGTTTCTTCAATCATGGGTGGCCACTCAATCACTATATTTTTTTAGGATTGTTATTTTTTTTGATGGATTTGGATGCATTTAAATGAATTTATTTTTAACCATAAGATATTGCTAGTAGATATCTTTATATAAATCAAGACTTAATCTAAAGGTGGAAGATCATAAAAACCTTTAATCCCAATAAATTCATGTGTCTAAAATATAAAATACATAAACTAGAATTGAATAACATCTATAACTTTCTCTTTATAATACCATTTTTTGTTGAATTTAATAATGATCACCAAAGGAATAACCTAAATATTCAACCCTCTATGGAGTATCCACGGTTTTCTATGAATTTTCCATACATTTTGGCGGAGATATCCCAATTTTTTCCGGAAATATGCTTGTATCTAGGTAATGGATAGTGAAGGGAGATAAATTTATAGGGATAGTAGTTATTTGACTAGGAGGATCGCAAGGATGGTTATACAGTTTCCAAGGCTTGGCCTTCATTTCTATAGGCTATAGGGATACTCCCCAAGGCATGCATCTAAATCATGACATTACTCATACATTTAATAAATATATGAGTAATATATTTAGTTACATTTCATGTAAATAATATCCATAAATCCCATGTTTATTGATAACATAATGTGTAGGAGGCTTTGAATGTTTTCCCTTAACATTTGAGAGGATTCATGGGTTTTGATAGTGCCAAAAGTATTGATAAAATTGATACTTGGAACTATGATAAGCTTATATCATTCACTATGATAAACCCATGTGGCCTTTCATATGATTCATCCTATATCATAACATATGATTTAAATATACTTTAATTCAATCTTTTTGATGTAGTTTATATCATATAAAATGATATACCCCATTATGCATGCAAATCTTAATTTGTATGAAAGTCATATTCTTTGACTAAATATATTGTACCATATGACATAAATTATGTATATATAATATGTATCTAATGGATTTAGGTCTACTAGGGTGTTATTCAAGTGTTATACCTGATTGGTACCAACTTTCTACCCATGGGAACTGGTAGAGGCTCAAGTCCCACCAGACTTAGACACTGTTCATATTACGAATAGGTCAATTAAAAGTCATTGTAAGCTTAGCAACATGAAGCACACTCTAATATTGGTAAGGGTCCCCATTCGGAGTTGATAATTACCCTACACACATTTTTGATGGGATATATCATACTTGGGAGCTCTCAACTCATGTTTTCTTCTCCAGGAATCTTTGGCGGGGAGTCCCACATCCTTCGGCGCATCTCTTCTAGCAAGAAGCATGGTGGGTGAGGTGTAAGTGATGGATGAGGTAATATCTAATATGGATCTATCATAGGCCGATTCCCAGATGATTTGTCACATAGATCTATCCTCTGGTCGCACAAATTTAGATTTTTGATCTACTTTGGTATCTCTGATGTGTGGTCTTCAATCCTATTTACTGATCTATGAAACCTATGGTTCGCTATATTCTATTTCAATTTAATTGACCATTATATATTTGGATGGTGATGTTGTGGTTTCTAGGTGGTGGAAGGTTTTGGGAGTTTGGAATGCTTTGGATGGCAGAACGAATTAACTTAATCCTGAAGGCTTCAACAATGTGTGTTGTGGTGGTTAGTCATGGATGACGGTGTGGGAGACTAGGCGAATCAAGAGAGAGATATTTATCAGAAGTCCCAAGTTATTTGGATCATTCTCTGGTCTTCATACATAAGGTCTACAGATCACTAGATGTATTCAAGATTTTGTTCTTTGCTCCACATCACAGTGGGTTGAGGTCAGGTGGTGGTGTGATTTGGGGGATGGCGGTGGACGAGTTCTCAAAGTGATGGTGTTGTTCAAACGGGTACTGCTATGGTTCTTCAAGGCCTTTAGGCCTATTAGTAATTTACTATGAGTTTATGGGATTTAGAACATTGATTATGGAATTTTTCCACTGATTCTTTGGAACATGTAATTTTTTGGACTACTTATTTTGTAATGGGTTCACCTTCACCAACTTTAAAAGAGGTTTCCTTTTCTTTTCTAAATAAATCAGGTTTACCCCCATCTAATTTCATATATATAATGGATTTACAGCATATCTATTTTTATCTCTAACTTTTACTAAAACCTAATATACTTTTTTATTTTCTCACATTATACTATATCAAATATAATAACTTGTGAAATTATATACAAATCACTATTAAATATCTTCCGAAAACCTTTTGGAAAGTAATCATTAACTTTATATTATATTACATCATATGTAATTCCTTATGAAAACCATTATCCAATAATATTTTTGATAAAAACAACACTTTTAGCGCATCTATTTGAGACAAACTAAATCTCTATTCAATCAACTAAAATGTGTTACCCTACAACCCTTTGTAGCATTAAAAAAATAAAAAAAACTCGATCCTTAAATGTAATCAAAGAGAAGCCTCTATAAAAGAATAAATGCTACTCAAGAAATAAAGGGATCTAGCATGATCTCCATAAAACACATGTATTTGTATACCCATATACACTGGATACATGTTCTAATATTGTTTATTTTCATATGTTTCCTTTTTCTAAGACATCAAGTGACTAAGGCCATGGTGTATGTCAACCCCATATATTCTCCTCAAAACAGTCTCGATTCTACAAGTATAGACAGAACGAGTCGATGAATGCATCACATGTCATTCATCTAGTAGATGAGTATATCACATGCCCCTCATCTAAATAGATAGGTACATCATATATACCTTCTAAATATAGCCATTAATTTCTTCATTATATCTCAATTGAGGTCCTAGATTTCATACTCATCATGTGAGAGGATAAATCTCATCTTGGTTAAGATATGACCAATGACATGATTAGAAAAATACCTAACAATCCCATGATTTTATATAACTCAATGGATTGTGTAAGAAATTTATGAGAGTATAAATGTTCTCATACTAGGTATCTTATTAACCTCGTTTAATGGGGACTACTATATAATCCATGTAGCCTTAGTATACCAAAGACATAGTGTACCACACTCCATATGGTATCCTTAGTGGGTCATCTAGTATAAAAAACACTTTTGTGCCTCATGAGCATATTATATATCTCCATACAATAATCTTACTCATGATAATCATTAACATTTCATAATAACCAATAATACTATATGGTGAACATAATTTAGGGATAACTCAAATTTAAACTTTGGGAGGTTAATTATCACTGTAGTTCTAAAAATGTAAATTAATATATACATATATTTATCCAGAATGAAGGAATGATAAATTGGATATTACCTTTTATATTATACATTTAATATTCTTAAACTATTTTAATAATAATTACTAAAACTCTACATAAGCACCTATATATCATATCATATGATATAAATTGTCAAATCAGCCTTATATTTTCTAAAATTTATAGAGTTTTGTTAACCACTACCACAAAACTGGGCAAGGCCAGCGCCACCGCTTTATCAGCGCTAACGAAAAAGTGCTGATAAAGGGGGGGGGGGCTTTATCAGCGCTCAAAAAAGCGCTGATAAAGGGTGCCTTTATCAGAGATAAAAAAAGTGCTGATAAAAGTACCCCTTTATCAGTGCTTTTTTTAGCGCTGATAAAGGCCCCCCCTTTATCAGCGCTTTTTTTAGCGCTGATAAAGGGACCCCCTTTATCAGTGCTTTTTTAGTAGCGCTGATAATGGGGGGGCCTTTATCAGCGCTTTTTTTAAAAGCGCTGATAAAGGGTCGACTTCAAAAAAAATTAAAAAATTTATTAATATATAAATATAGTTATATAGTTATATTGATATAAATATAATATATAATTTTTAAATATATTTTAGATAAGTATAAATGTACATTTACACTTATTATACTTAATATATATGATATTTAGTGAAAATGGATTATAAAAAAATTAAAAAAAATATTTTGAATTAATAATTTGCTAATTATTATGGAGTAATATCCATTTAATAACAATTTGAAGACTAAAAAATAAAAAAAAATAAAAAAGATCCAAAATATGTTGAAAACGCAACTCGAACTTCAAACGGCCATAACTTTTGATCTGGGTGTCCGTTTGAGCTCTACCACATATCAAATCGTAGCCTGCAATGAGATCTACATCACTGTGACAGGAGGGACCCAGGTCAAGCGTTTTTGGAGGCCAAAATAGGCCCATAATGCCTACAAAACTAAGTTTTTAGTCGGGGTACCCAGATTGTTTAACATTTTATGGATTTTCAGCCTCGTTTAAGGGGGTATTATTGGATTTTTTTGGTGGGGACTGAATTTATTCCAAGGTATTACATTCATATTGATATTATGACTTTAAAATTTCATCATTTTTTATAATTCACTACTATTTATAATCAAATATATAACTATATGTACATATTTTTTATATATTCACACCTAAAAATTAAATTTTTTAAATAAATAATTAAACATATTTATATATAAAATATATTAGCTTTATCTAAATAATAACTAATATCCTTTTTATTTAAAATACCAATATATGAATATTTATATAACTACTATATGTTAAAATAACTATACATATATTAATATAACTATATATATATATTAATATAACTATATGTATATATTAATATAACTATATATATATTAATATAACTATATGTATATATTAATATAACTATATATATATATTAATATAACTATATATATTAATATAAATATATATTACTATACGAATAAATATAACTAAATATATATATAAATAAATAGATATATCATGAATCGGAGAACAAATCAATATACGGTAGTGGAAAAGGCTTTAGGTGCGCAGGGGGGAGGTCTCGAGATCAAATCAGGTGGAGGCACAAGTGCGCGCGCAAGGGTGATTTAAAGGGATAGCACTGATAAAGGGTGTAGGCGGTGCGGGCGGGCACTGGAGGTGCGGGAAAGCGATGATAAATAGGGGATCAAGTGCTGTAAAAAGCCCCCCCCCCCCCTGAGATTGGCAGTGTTTTTTTATTTTTTTTATTTTTATCAGTACTAAAAAAGTGCTGATAAAAGGGGTCTTTATCAGCGCTTTTTGGAGCGCTGATAAAGGGGACCCCCCATTTATCTTCGCCAACATTAAGAGTGCTTTTTCTAGCGATGTTAATAGCCATTTTTAGCGCTGATAAAAGCCATATTTGTAGTAGTGAACTCATTAAAACTATATATCATTCATTTCACAACTATATGTGACCATCTAATAAAAATATCATACTAACCTATTTAGTGGGTAACATTTATAGAGGAAGTGTTTTTGAATAATGCTGATATTTAGGAATCATGTTCCAAATGTTTAAATACTTTAACATATTCAAATTCCTCAACTCAACAACATAATTTTTTATGATGTTAATAACTCTTATTATCTACTTAGGACTTTTATAAGTTCATCTTCATCATTCTTGTAACCCATCCATCAATCCTTTCCCTTTAAATCATTTAGTAACTAATGTAACTTTAACATATTACTACCACATCATAAAATCTTTTATGATATCTAGTATAATTCATTTTTCTATGGTAAGTGATGTAACTTTTACATTATTTATTTACTATTGTATAATAAACATTTTAGGATATATAGTGAAATTGACAATTATCATTAACTAGTATAATATTTTCTTTGTTAATTATTAACTTATTTATGTTTATATATACTCCCACTAGACTCTTTGTCACTATATCCTAGTTATAATATCATGCTAAGGTACAAAAAATATTTTTTTTTGGGAAATAAAAATTATTTTCTTTAAGTGGGAATATTCTAAAAATAGACCACTATTACCATTTTATATATGGTTTTATATATATTTGAAATATAAATTGAAAAGGAGACTTTTTTGAATATTCCATAGTTAGTAGTGGAATATTATTCTAACATATTCTTGGATAAAAAATTTATCCAAGATAAAAAAACATTTTATCCATATCTCCTTTATAATCAAGTTGTTTAATTTAGATGAATAATAAACCATGTATATTAAAACCATCCATATAATTTATTTAAAAAATAATTGTTTATAAGTTCTTATCAAGAGAAAAATGAGATAAAAAATATGCATCTTTTTAAAAATTCATTCAATATTGAACTTACCCATGAATCTAATTTCTTAATGAAATAAATCATTTCTCTATTACTATAAAGAAATCTTATATCTATACCTTTAACTCTTTGTTCACTTATGAATTCCTACATATTTATAACATTTTTATAACATATGGTTGGTATCATATACCTTATATAATCTCTGAATTAAGTTCTATAACACCCTAAACTTTACTTTCCTAACTATATTATTTATTAAATGATTTTTATCCACATCCACAATTTCTAGGTATAATTTCTTTGAAAATTTAAAATTTTTAATTCTCATTACAGGGCGCATAGTTTGTGCATGGATAGTACTAACCATGAAGAAAACTATAAAAAACCTATAATTCATTGTCAAAGGATATTTCCATGGTTGGTGCGAGATTTTCCAAACTGTACAAAAAAAATCATCTCTTTAGGTGTGTCCAATTAGGGGCATAGGGTTGGCACATGGTTTGGAAAATCATGAAGCTTACCCAGAACTTTTAAAATTTGAGTTTCATGATTTACCCCTAGGAATAATAAGACCCAAAATATTTATCCTCTTCCCCCATTTTGTTTGATATTCATATTGGAGGTGCTTGTATATATTTCTCCTCGTCCACTTTAAATTTTGAGTCTCTTCATTCAATTTTAAACTGAATATTCAAGGAAAGGTCATCATTTCTATTCTCCTTGCTCTTCTTATTTGTTTCTTCCTCTTCTATTGGTCTAAACCCCAGGGTAGGTATTTGACTTAATTACTTGTCATTATTGATATTAGGATGAATTTATTGTTTCATAGGATCTTCTCCCTTTATATTCATGGGTTTTTAACGATATGCACTCTGTTTGAGGTAGGTGTTTCTATAGATTTTTTTTTAAAAAAACTAGGTATTCTTGTGATTTATAAAATATGTTTCCCTTAAAATTATATTTTTCTTAGAAATATATGACTATTTTATTGATTGGATGATAAAATAAATAAACAAATGTTTTATTTTTTAAGAAAATTAGTGTATGCTTAGTGTTTGATAAAATACTAAAATAGGTTTCTTGAGTTATTTGGTTGTTCAATTGATGTTTTGAACCGTGATATGATTATATGTTATTTAAATCAAGGTGTAGGGTGTTTTTTGATTTGGATTTATATTTTCTATGGGATTTTATGGATTTATTTTTAAAGGTCATATTATTTTCTTATTTGACTTGATTTTATGATTTCATACATGAATTTTATTTGAAAATCATTACATTATAAGTTATATGATTAGTATTTTGACTTAAAGTGTGTTTTATTAAAAATTATATGAGGTTTTAATAGGATAATTGGTTTTCAAACTATATTGTAAAAATTTATTCCAAATGATATTTTAAATTATAGAACATCATTTGGACCTTTACAAAGAGGTTTCTCAAGTGACATTGATTTTGGGAAAGGTTTCTAAGGGAATTTGAAAAGTGATTTATAGTATTAAATATCAAGGACTAGTTTTTTACCTTATATAGATATTTTACACAAACATCTTTCACCCTTACATTAAGGCTCATGTTACTATTATATATGATCTTGTGAGTTAAAGTGATTTATTGACACTCTTGGGTATATTTTAGATAGGAGATTGGTATTAAAGGGTGTGAGGAGGTGGGATGAGGTGATGTGATTGTGATGTCATGTTATGAGATTTATTATCATGATATGATTGGTAGATGATAAATTTTATGTCACCTATTATCTTTATCGTCATAGAGATCTGATGTATCCTAGTGATAGATTAAGATTTGGATACTATCTAGTCACAATGATACTAACTGGATCCCCCTTATGTGTGACACATATTGGCCCTAGGGAAGTACCAATGACATAGCTATTCTAGAGAAGTAAAGAGTTAATAGACTAATAACTTCATCTATAGGCTGGTTTATGGTTCTACCCAAGTACATCTAAGATTATATGACTGTATTTATAAGAGTTTCCAATGATTATGTATACCCTATTACATTCTTTTTTAGTATTCTTTTCTTTTGGAATAGTTTTACCTATGGTTTTAGTTATTCCATACTGAACTATTCTAGGTTTATTTTTTTAATTATACCATTATAATTCACTTTTTAACTCTATATTATTCATTATTATTTCCACTGACTTATATTTTTTCCTATCTGACCTGTTCTATTATTTAAATTTTATATTGTGCAGTTTATATTAGTTCATTTGGTTGATCATACACCTAATTGTTTTTTAAAATTATATTGGGTTTAATTTTAGATATGGTTTTATAAGGGGATTAAAATGTTGTGTTTTATAAAGTTAATGTTTAAAATAATATTTTAATTTTTTTTTATTTAGAACATTTTTTGAGTTTTAAAAACTAGTTTCTCAGAAAACTCATGTGTTTGTTCTCTTTAAGGATAAAGACTTATTTTATAACTATATTTTCAAATAGGAATTTATGGTTTGTTTAGTAAAATGAAATTCATTTAATATTGGTGGTATCTTATTGGGATGTTATGCTTATGCCTTACTTTCACTACTCAGTGTATGTAGACCGAGTGGGTCTTTGGAGTTTGTCTTGGGTACTTTTGGATTTATTTTTTATCATTAATATATTATCTAGGTTGGATATTTTATATTTAGGTTGTTATCTCAACTCTGTTGTAGTATGATATATTTATTTTGAGTTGGGTGTTTTGATGTTTTTATGATTTGTTTGGTTTTTTGTTATTTTTGTTTCTTCTTGTTTAATTATATATATTAATCTAATTTATATATGCATCATACAATAGTTCTTATACAGTTCCACTACATGTTAATTATTATTTACTGGGTGAATTCATTCCCTTTTGATTATATTTGATTCCCTGGAACTAGTTTCCAGCCCTTAGGGATCGGTAATGCCCTTTGGGCCTTTCCACGGGTCATCTTGGTTGCCTGATTGATGGATAAACCAAGTTGGTTCATGAAAAAAGGTATCAAGGCCCTTTTTTAGTTGGGTAATTTTGGTAGATAAGATCTAGAACTATCGGAGTTTGAGTGTAAGGTATTGGAAAATCCTAGATAACTCTTACTCATTCTGAACCTCGATTTACCATGGGATGTTGGGATTGAGTCTTTAATTTTGAGTTTTATTTATTTATTTTTGGTATATTTTGATATGGATTAATTTTATTTTCTCTTGAATTTATGTTTTTTAGGTAGGTACTGTAGGATCGAAATAAAAATGTAGATTCTCAATATACAAGAGGGGGTGAATTGTATACTTTAAAAATTCCTTTGGAGCCTTTAAAAGTTAAGTTTAGCAAGGTTAAACAAGCATTCACAAGGCCTAATAAAGAAACATTTTCTAATTTCTTATAAGAAATATTCTACCTTAAAGCGTATATAATCTGTAACATAATCAGAGTAACGGAATTACAAAGTATAAGAAATTTATACTTCTTAACTTTAATAGAGTTACATATAACAATAGAATTAAAACAACTTGTAATAGTAAACAACTAACAATAGGATTCTTTTAGGCCAAAGAGAAGGGTACCCAACAACCTTGGATAAAGGTTCCTTGATTTATACTTTCAAGAAAGACTATCTTACCCAAACCCAGGTAAGCCCTCAATCCGAAGATCGATATCTGTCTTGCTATCCCCGCAAGCCCTCAATTTAGAAGGAAATCGGAACCTCTATCTTCCAAACCCAGAATCCCACAATCAGCATGATCGGAGTCTGCATCAAGCAAGTCTGAACAAGTTGTTCACACCCGAACAGGTTGTTCACAACATCTTTATAAAGCACTGAGAGTTGTAAGAGCCTCTCTCTCTATAAATCACTTCACAACTATTTCAAATTCATCAAGTTCATCCACTCTCTAAAATTTATTTTACTTATTAAAATGAGCATGTATTTATAGGAAAAACTTCCCAATGGTCGGATCCTCTCTAACGATCTTATTTCCCTTAAATCTTGGAGGGACATGGACATGTGGAAAACATACAACAGTTAGTTTGCAACAGATTGTAGGACATCATTTCAAGTAATAGAAACTATGTTAAGTTAAAGATAAATGTTAAGTATAAGAAATCATAGAATCTGATATCATTGGAATGATACATTAGGCATCTTTAACATTATAAAGAAAATGTAATCTTATGAAATCAAGAAAATAGATTCTTAGAAATAACATTCTCAAGAAAAAATGGAATCATAAAATAGAAGTCACAAATACACCAGATTCGGTATCATGAATATCGGCATCACATATACACCGGATTCAGTATCATGAATATCGGCATCACATATACACCGGAATCGGTATTGAAAATTAGCATCATATATACACCAGAATCGGTATTGAAAATAGGCATCACATATACACCAAAATCGGTATTGAAAATCAGCATCACATATACACCGGAATGAGTATTGAAAATCAGCATCATATATACACCAGAATCGGTATTGAAAATCGGCATCATATATACACCAGATTTGTAATCGAAAATCGGCATCATATATACACCGGATTCGGAATCATAAAAACTGAATGGAAAATCAGGATGGTAGATCTGTAAGTATAATAGAATGGAAAATCGGAATGACAGATCTGTAATCCCAACAGAATGGAAAAACATAACAATATATTTGTAAGTATAATGGAATGACAATTCCGAATCCTAAGAAAAATACAAAACCTAAAAAAAATATTCAGAACTTAGAAATAAGTGTTTGTGATTTTCAAAACATAAAACCATAAGGAATGGAGAAGTCATAATATATCCTTATTGACTCAAAAATATCCCCCTTTTAGGAAAGCACAAACAACTTTTCTAAGGAAGAGTATATTGATCTAGATAAACAAGTAAGAAAAACTTATCTCCCACTTTGAATGAGATTATAAATGAATACGAATAACTCCCCCTTAGGTCATGTTTCCCAAGGATTGTATTATTGATCTATAATGTCTGGGTTTTCTTAAGAAAATAACTCCTCCTTAGATAAACATCTCTTCTTAAAAGAAAACTCCCCCTTACTTGGACATTTTCCTTTCTTTACAAACTCCCCCTTAATAGATTATCCCAATCGGAGATTAAATTCTTACTTTAAATAAATTTCCCCCCTTTGTGATTTTCAAAAAGAGGGAATGGAGAAGTATAAGATGCACCTAAAAGGTTAAGAAATAATACATCCAAAAACAAAAGAAATATATGTAATAAATTTATTAATAAAAATTTAAAAATAAGGTTTGGAAAAAACATTATAATGTAAAAAAATCATCCACTCTTCTTCTTCTCAGACAACATATTCTTTATTAGGGCTTTGAGCTTCTTTAATTACTTATGATCATCTTGAAACTTCTTAAGTAAGATATCTTGATCCTGGTTCTTCTTTTCTAAATTCAAGATCCTTTCTTTTTGAGCAGCGACCTTTTTCCCTAATTCAGCTCTGACTTCCTTTTCACTGCTAACAGATCGAGCAACAGAAATGAGTTGAATTCCCTTCTCAGATATTGAAGCCTTAACCTTGTTGAGCTCAGATTCGTTGGAATTAAAAGATCCCCTTGTTGAATCCATGAAATCACCAAACTGCCTGAGCTCTTCATTAATGGTTTTTGTGTGGTTAAATACTTTATTACAAGTTACCTTTTGGGATTTGTAATCAATCAAAAGATTACTGAAGTCAGCTTCTTGCTTGACAACCATGTCCATAAGCATATTGGTTGATTCCATCTTTTGGTTCAGGGTTTCTTGCATCATTTGACTTTGGAAATCTATGTTTTCAAGAATCGGAATTGTACTGACCAAATTCCTCAAAGATAGCTTAACAAAATAATTTTCAACAGATTAAGAGGACTCGGTTCCTGAAACTTCTTTTCCTTTCTCAACTCGTTTTGGAGTTAAGGATACTGGTCTCTCTAATCTCTTGAAAGACATCTGAGGTGTTTTCTTATTAGGTGAGGCAACCAAAACACTTTTGAATTTGTCAGGATTTTGGATTGGGGTTTGTTTATCTGTAACTTGGATAACATTAATATCTCCCTGTTCATCTTCTTCCTCTTGAAACTCTTCTTCTTATGCAACTTGATGTGCAACCCGTTCTTTCTCTACTTCTTCTTCTAGTTCAAATTCGACTTCTTCCTCATCTTAAAATTAAACCTCTTCCTCTACTTCTACATCTTCTTCAACTTCTATCTCTTCTTGTACTTCTTCTTCAACTTTTTCTTCTGAAACAGATTTAGAAACTGAACTCAAATGAGTTCCAACATAATCTTCCACTTCCTTTAAAACATCATCTTCTTCTTCTGGGACTATCTGATCTTCTAGTTCTTGAACAGGTTTTGATAAGTCTAGAACCTTCTTGGATTTTTTGATTTCCAGAGTGGCCACAGGTTTATTATGAGGTTCCAGAACTTGTTGAGATTACTTCTCTATAGCTTTTAGTAGAGACTGACATACTTGGGCTTCCACAGATTTCTTCTTTAGGATCTTCTCCTTCTTTTCTTTCTCAAGATTTTCAGCTTGCTTGATTTTCAAGGCCTTAGCCTCTACTGGATTCAAACAAAAAGAAGGATCTCTATCTTTTCTGGTGGATTCCATTTCTCTCTACTTTGAAACTGTTCCATATGAATAAGCTTTTAGTTTCTTAGAAGGAGGAGGTGATGAAACCGGAATATAAGAAACTGGTACTGTTAGACATGGTTCTTCAAGTTTTCTCTTCTTAGATATCGGCTTTGAAGATTCTGAAACATCACCCTTGTTCTGGACAACCATTTCTTCAAATATTTTCGATTCTGGAACAAAATCTACCTTCATCATCCTTAGAGTATCATCACTTAGCAACAATATCTTGAACGGCTTCGAGACCGATCGACATGGAACATTCATCTCTTGAAGACACATAACTATTATCCTGGAAATAGTTGTTTGGCACATAAGGATCTGAGATCTGATAGATCTTCCTTTAATTGCTTGGATGGTGAGAAAGAAGTAAGTCACCAAGTTGATCTTCCTTAAGTTGACAAGGAAGTCTAAGAGAAATATATCACATATCTTCACGGAATCCTTATCTCCCTTTATTAGAATAAGAAATCCTTGCATCCAAAGGGATACCATCTTGTGATTAGTTGAGAGATTCATGATTTTCGGATTCTTGTTAAACTTAAGACCAAGAATATCCAAATCCATAGCTTTCTCAAAAGAACCTTCTTTCTCAGGGAGTTTCTGAGAGCATATAAGAGCTTCCCCTTCATATGAAATATTGAAAACATTTGTTGCCTTCTTGTAAAGAATTGAATATGTATTATCATTGAACTTGAACTGAAACAGATCCTTACCATCCTTTTAGAACAAAGAAACTGATTCGTAGAATTGAACAAGCAGGTCAGGATAAACCGGATCCTTAGATTTTTCCTTAGCCACACAAATGCTTTCCCATCCATTAGTTCTTATTACATTAGAAATAAGGGAATCATATTTCTTAAAGAACTTAGGGCATACCAACCTTTCTATAAAGTTTGACCAATCCTTTATCTCCTTGCTAATCAGCATGTGATCTGCTGAGGATTCCAGAGTCATTAAAGGTGAAGGAGAAGTTCAGAAAGAAAGATTTGAGAATGAGACACCCCTTATATAGACATGGATACATCTTTTCAACTTCCATAAGATAATCAAACGGCAGAGGATAATCTGATCTGATCTGATGTTTGAGAATGGATGTTTGAAAAATTAATTCCGATCTTTTAAAGTAAGGTAAACTGGAATTTAAGAAATTTTGAAATACCAACAACTAAAAACTTAGCATAAGAAAATAAAGAGTGAGAAGGATTACTTTTTGGAATACTCTAAGAGATTTTTAGGTATTCTAATAATTTTTTTTAAGTTTTCAAATCCGAAATTTTCAAATCCAAAATTTTCAAATCCTCTTGAAATATTCTTTGTTACCAGTCATGTGCTAAGAACATCCACTATCCATGTACCAAATGTTGTTGGTACTTCCTTCATTTTCTTGAAAAAAGAAAGACTCGGATCTTTTGAATCCAAATTTGCTTGGATCCGGAATTATTAGATAATAAGAGCTTGGGTAACCATATTTGTTTGGAAAAATAGGATTTATGAAACCCAAGGGATTGAACCCTATTTAAAGAGTATATTTTCTTCCAATGCCCACCACTTTGACATTTAGTAAAAAAAGGGTCTCTAGAAGGAACAAAATAATTATTTTTAAAAATGGGTTTTTCATGAGAGTAACCTAAACCCTGACTATTACCATGATGTCGGATCTGGGAATACATCTTGTCAAAATTTTCCTTACCAGAAGTGAATTTTTCAAGAAGTTTATTCAAGCAAAATATCTCAGATTTTATTCTTAGGACTAAATTCTTTCCTCAAGAATAAAAGATTTAGAGTTAATTTTATCCTCTAAAAATCTATTTCTAAAATTAGATTTTTAAGATCCTCAGAAATTTTATTCTTCTTAGAATTAACTTCCTTAAGTTTTTTGAAAGATTTTCTAAAACAAATTTTTTCTCATCAAGGTCTTTTGAAAGATCTAAAATTTCATTTGTTAAAATACATTCTCTAGAATTTTCTTTATCAAGTTTCTTAGAAACTTTACAATATCTTTTCTCAAGAAACTTAGAAAATCTAGAAACTACCTCATAGGAAGGAAAATAACTATCATTATATGATGAAGAAGATTATTCATCTGAAGAAAAACCTCTAACTGGAAAATTTTTACTTAAAGACATATTGGCTAAGGATTCGGCAGTTTGTACCTTAGCCATAAAGAAATGCTTTTGAAATAGAGCTCTAGCTTTTAGACCAATATTCTTTTTCCCAGAAGAATCATATTATGAGGATTCATCAGAAGAATCTCCACCACTGGCACTCCATGTGTCATTGGATTTCAATAATTTCTTATGCTTTGATCTGTATAAATTCTTCTTGTTTCTTTTAGAATTCCTATCTTTCTTGTCTTTCTTTTTAAGCAAGGTACAATCAGGTCTGATATGACCAGTTCTTCTACATTCATAGCATGTCACTTCTACATATTTCTTATCTTTTCCATATTTCTTCTTGTATCTATATTGAAATTTCTTCTATCCAACAATCTTTTTCATCCTCTGAACAAGGTTGGCTAACTCATTTTCTAAAGTTTCACTTTCACTGGATTCAGATTGAACAACAACCTTCTTAGCTTTAGATCTTGTAATTCTCTTAGGAGTCTTGGATTTAATATGATTTGAAGTAGTTTCTAAAGAAAATCATCCATTTCCATTATTCTTATAAATATTATTTACATCTCTCTTAATTCTGGTTTCATGTTGAAGAAGAGTTCCAAATAGTTCTTCAAGGGAAATCTAAGTAACTTTTCTATTCTCATCTATAGCATTTCTATTGGATTCCCATTTTTTAGGCATGATGCCAATGATATTATCTATAAGAGCCTCATCATCCAAACCTTTTTCTCCCCTAGATTGTAAGCTGTTGACAATAGTCATAAATCTTTGTTGTACCTTACATACAGGTTCTCCATAGGGAAAGAAAAAACCATGATACTCATCCCGGAGCATTGCTCTTCAAGTTTCAATGAATTTGGAAGTTCCAAAGTTAGTTACTTCAAGCTTCTTCCAAATACTATTTGTAGCTTCATGGTATGAAATCTGGCTATATATATTTCTAGTCATGGAACATAGCAAAGTATTACGTACCTTAAATTTCAGCTGATATTCTACCTTTTCTGGATTAGTAAAGGTTCTAAGTTCCTTATCAGGAATTTTATTATCTTCAGTTAACATGATGTAGTTATCTACACCTATGTTTATCACAAAGGTCTTCATTCTATCTCTCCAGTATTCATAGTCATTTCCATCGAAGATCAGTGGTCTAGTATAATTGAGATTATCTAGAGATACAACATGAATACCTACCATACTAAAAAGGTATTTCCTTCCACAAAACTTATTAGTAGTAAAAGTTTAAGAACAAATATGAAGAACTTAAAAAAAACTTGAACAAGAAATCTTATATGTAGATATAAGTATTTCAAAGACCTTCTCTGATACCAATTGTGATATTGGTTCAGAGTATGAGGTATCCAACCTTTGATACCAATTGTAGGATCAAAATAAGAATGTAGATGCTCAATATACAAGATGGGGGGTGAATTGTATACTTTAAAAATTCCTTTTGAACATTTAAAAGTTAAGTTTAACAAGGTTAAACAAACATTTACAAGACCTCTTAAAGAAACCTTTTCTAATTTCATAAAAGAAAGATTATACCTTAAAGCATATAGAATTTATAACATAATCAGAGTAACGAAATTACAAAGTATAAGAAAGTTATACTTCTTAACTTTAACAGAGTTATATACAATAGAAGAATTAAAACAACTTGTAATAGTAAACAAGTAAAAATAGTATTCTTTTAACCCAAAGAGAAGATTATCCAACAACCTTAGATAAAGGTTCCTTGATTTATACTTTCAAGAAATTCTATCTTACCCAAACCCAGGTAATCCCTCAATCCGAAGATCGGTATCTATTTTTTTATCCCTGCAAGCCCCCGATTTAGAAGGAAATCAGAACCTCTATCTTCCAAACCCGAAAGCCCATGATCAGCACGATCAGAGTCTGCACGAAGCAAGTCTGAACAAGTTAATCACACCCGAACAGGTTGTTCACAACATCTGCATGAAGCACTGAGATTTTTAAGAGCCTCTCTCTCGAGAAATAACTTCATAGCTATTTCACATGAATCAAGTTTATCCACCCTCTACAATTTATTTTTCTCGTTCAAATGAGCTTGTATTTATAGGCAAAACTTCCCAACGGCCGAATCCTTTCTAATGTTCATATTTCCCTTAAATCTCGGAGGGACCTGGACACGTGGCAAACATACAACAGTTAGTTTTTAACAGATTGTTACGACATCGTCTCAAGTAACATAAATGATGTTAAGTTAAAGATAAATGTTAAGTATAATAAATCTTAGAATCTGATATCATTGGAATGACACATTAGGTATCTTTAACATTATCAAGAAAACGTAATCTTAAGAAATCAAGAAAATCGATTCTTAGAAATACATTCTCAAGAAAAAACAGATTCATAAAATCGGAGTCACAAATACACCAGATTTGGTATCATGAATATCATCATCACATATACACCAGATTCAGTATCATGAATACCGGCATCACATATATATCGGAATCGGTATTGAAAATCGACATCATATATACACCATAATCGGTATTGAAAATTGGCATCACATATACACCAGAATCGGTATTGAAAATCGGCATCACATATACGCCAAAATCGGTATTGAAAATAGGCATCATATATACACCGAAATCAGTATTGAAAATCAGCATCATATATACATTGGATTCGGAATTGAAAATCGGCATTGAAAATCAGCATCATATATACACCGGATTCGGAATTATAAAAACTGAATGGAAAATTGTGATGGAAGATCTGTAAGTATAACAGAATGGAAAATCGGAATGACAGATCTGTAAGCCTAACATAATGAAAAAATGTAACGATATATCTGTAAGTATAACGGAATGACAATTACTAATCTTAAGAAAAATACAAAACTTAAAAAAAATCAGAACTTAGAAAAAAGTGTTTGTGATTTTCAAAACATAAAACCATAAGGAATGGATAAGTCATAATATATCCTTATTGACTCAACAGGTACTTCAAATGCTTTTCATGTTTTGGGGGTAAAAATGGATGAAGAAACAGAGGCACATTGTAACATCCCAAACTTTTATATTTATTGAATTTTCCTTTTGAATAAATTAGGGTTTTCATATTTAGGAATATAATATAGTTTAAACACATAATTTTTTATTTAATTAATTGGTAACCGTAAATTTTAAGAATAAATATGTCCATAAAAATTTAAAACATTATAATGGGATAATAAACATAAAAAAATAAGTATAAATGGAAAATATGGATCGCGTTGATTTCTTAGAATTATCGCACTCGTGAATAGAATTATAAAAAATATAAAAAAAATTATTAATCCAATTTAAATTTCTGAAATAAAAAATCTATAACATTGAGATCAATTCATGTGAATGATTAACGATGTTATTAAAGGGTATTTATTGGAGGTAATATGACAATTGGAATAGTAACCCAAACGTTATGAATTGTAACATGACCATTCGTACAATAAATTGACCTAAAAATAGTAAAAATTTTATATAAATAATATTTATATTATATAATTTAATAAAATATAAATATTTTAATTCCATAAAATAAATATCACAGTTAAAAACTCATAGAAATTATAAGCATGTTTTTAATAAACTCCATTTTAACGTATTTCATAAAAATCATAATTTTTATGTTATTAATTAAAATTATCTATTTTAGAACATAATTATTATACAATTAATTTAATTTTTATAATAATAAAATTGAAATTATATCAGGGTGATTTTTTAATATTTTTCTAAAAAACTTCAATTTTTAGGTGAATAGTAAAAATACAGCTTTTTTCATAACCAGTGTGTTTTAAATTATATCATTCATGATATAATAATGACATAAACAATTATATAATTTTATTATTAACCAAAAAAAATGTTTAATAACTTAAATAATTCATGAAATTCAAATTCCAAACCAAAATATTATTTTCCAAATTCTAAAGTCTAAAGTATTCCGTTAAAAAACAATTTTCATTTTTCCACTTTTTTTATAAACTAATGAATTCAGTTTATAAAGAATTTAAAAAGTATTAAAATAATTATTTTTAATAAAATATAATTCATGATTTCAAAAATATCACTATCATAAGGTATTCCTTAGAAATTATATTTTATTCAATACTTTAACCCTAAAATCACCCCTAAACTCAATTATACACCCTCTCCCTCCCCTTGAAAAGTAAATTCACTTCCACGTAGCAAAGACAAACATCTACCCAACTATAATATATTAATCCCCTTATCATTATTAAGGAAATTATAGAGTAATCTAACTCCAATATTACAATAATTTAAGGGTCATATAAATACAATGACATTGAGAAAGAGGTAATGACATTTCATCCTTTTATTTTATTTTAATTTTCTATTTCCCTATCCTCTTATTATTTTCTAATGAAAACATTATTAAAATAATTAAATATTATCTTAAAATTATCTTTATAATGTTAATATTCTATTAAAAATATTTATAATATAATTATATATTATATATCTTGCGCCTCCTCTTTTGGAAATGCCTCGTCAATGGTTAGTTTACCGCCCATGACGATATTTCCAAGTCTATACTTATCACCGCCATTATGAATTATTATCATAAATTATTAATAATATATAAATACATAAATATATTTATTTATAATCTTATTTATTTAATCTTATTAATTTATAAGTAGCAATAAATCAAGATCATGATTGAAGCAAGATGGGATGTTTTAAGAAAAATATAATATCAAAAAAATCACCTTTAATAAAAGAAATTAATAAATAAAATCCAATGATTATAATTGATAAATAGTGGAAAAAAATTACATAATTCAATACTGTTTTCATGTTTTAATAAATTTAATTTTATTATATAGGAGGTGTAAAAGTGATTAAATAACACAGGATTTAAGGTAAGGTGAATCTTGAATCCAACTTCTTATTTTTGGGTTTATCACTGATTTATATTTATTTTCAATGTAGATTATTATAAATTAATAAATAAATATTTTTCACACTTATTTATATTTTTATTTTCTATGGATATTCTTTTTTCTACCTTGTTGAAATTATTTCTAAGCTGGCTACAAATATTTTTCAAAAAGACTTCATTTTCTAAAAACATCTCTTTGAATCCAATTGATTTGTTTATTATTAAAATAACAATGATATTTTATTCCAAAATATTATCTACCCTATTATTTTGGGAACGTCAAATTTTATTCCTTAAATTGTGATTTATGACATCCTTATGAAACTCATTCCTTTTCATGGGTTTATTTCATGACTATGATTGTTATATGTTCTCTTTCCACATGGAATGTATGATTATGATGATTTTATAATTTTATGGGTATTATTAGAATAATATGTCCCTCCAATTAATTGGTTAATTTGATATATATCATGATATTATGTGTATTATTCATGAATGTGATGCAATATTTTTTCATAATTACGATGTTATGATTTATGCACATATGTTATGCAAGAACATGATGCTAGATTTTTTCACAAATATGTATGGTATTTGACCATTATGTTATGATGTTTCATTATTATACATATTTCACATTACATTAATTTTTTAAAAGATTCCTTCATATTTATGATGTTAATACTATGATTATTATATAATTATAATGATTATTATGATCACCCATGTATTATTAAATTGTGTCTCATATTCCTTCCATGTTATTCCTTACCTTACTGGGATTTTATCTCACCCATTTCTTTAGTTTATATCCTCAGGTGAATATATGTACTAATGATATCATGATATATTTTAGGATGACTATGAATAATTATAAAAATAATTTTTAAGTTTTATTATGTAATTGTGATGTATAAACCTAATTTTCCTAAGATACTAAAACTTTTGATTCCAAAATTTATTACTATTATGTTTATTATATTAAATATGATGTAATAGAAATATAATAAAAATTTGGACTGTTATAGGCATGGTTAACTCAAATGGTATAAAAAACCATGAGAATCCCATGTGGATGGTTCTGTCTAGACTTCTAGTGATAGTTTCATGGTTGGCACATTGTCCACTAATTGTTCACATCCACTAGACACTTTGATTTTTGGGGGGATTATTTGGCATTAAATTTATTAAATTATTATATAATTGTTATTTGTGAAAAATTATAGAGGATTTTTATGGTGTATGGATATTATTTGGTTTTATTTCAATGTGTTTTTCAAATGATATTTTATTTTTAAATGTGAAGGTTGGTTTTTAAATAAATGGGGAAGTTCACCATAGGGAATTAAAATGTACTTACTACCTTGTAAATTGTTAAATGTTTTCAAGGATAAACACATGAAGTTTTTAACTGGTTCTGAGGTAATTTTTTTGAAAATTTCAAACTAAATTGTGGGGTTTTGAAATGACATAAAAGTAAAACCTTTTAATTTTATTCTATATCAAGATCTTTTTAAGTAATGGTTGTGATTTGATTTTCTGGGATATTATTTTAAATTTAGTTTTATTTCCAACTAGGTTAATTTCATATTTTAATTATTTTTAACTAATATTTTTGTCTTAATTTTTATTTAGAGTATACCTCCTAGAAAATTTATGAATAATCCTAGGATATTTGTATCTTGGAGTTTCAGTTTGTCTCTTCTAGTTTAAAACTCTAAGCATAATCATGAAAGTGTGGTGGAGTTGGTTTCCTCTCATATTTTTCCTATATTTTGTGTTGATAAAGGTCCTTAAGAGGTTTTGGAGTGGATAGAGAAGGTTTATGAGACTTTTGTATCTCTAGGAACTCCTAAATCCTTGATGGTGAGAGTTATCTTGGGTTTGTTGAAGGGATCTAGTTAGGAACAATAGAGGATCTTCATTCCAAGCAAGTTGGAAGATGATATGATGTGGGAATTATTTAGGAACATATTTATTCAGTGTAATTTCCTTGAGGAATTTAAAGAGAGGAAAGTAATTGAGCTTATGAGTCTCTAGAGGATTCAGTAAATAGATAAGGAATATGTTGACTGCTTCAATGAAATTATTAGATTATCTCATGAGGTTATGTTTGGAGATTAAAAGTGTATCTTTTTTTAAATGTTCTCCATCTAGATATTGGTTTTGAAGCACTTACAACTGGACTAAATTTATTTAATGGATAATCAATAAATCTATAATGGAGGAGTTTGTCTATGGAGGGAGAAATATGAGCATCAGTGAATGTTTTCTATTTTGAGGGATTCATAAACCATAGGAACCTGATCTTGAGAATATAGATGATTCTGAAAATTATTCTCTTTTGTTATTCACTCCTTAGGAAATGAAGTGATATTTGGTGTGTTCCAAGTGTGGTCAGTTTTGATATTCCAATCTCTATTACTTGAATATTTTGAAAAACTATCATCATTATGGATGACTGGAACATCTCCATAAATTTTATAGATTTAGTTATCTGTAGAGGAAGAAGTCATCTCTATATTTTAGATATTAATGTTGAATCATTGAATCTTATTAGATATCTCTTATTTTTCCCCTTTATGTATCTCACTATTATTTTTCTTTCACTATTACTAGTTATGATCTATGGAATGTATTTTGGGTGGTTTGGTGTCTCGTTCCTTTTTAGAGAGTGAATGTTTGTCCCTGTGAATTTATATATGTTTCTTCATTTGAATATTGTTGCTTCAATAATTATTCTTGGGTAGTTTTTCGTAATGTCTCTTAGTTGTTTTTTTGATCCACTATGAAAATGAATTCTTAAATAGAGGGGAGACCCATTGTGGGTACCCATATAATGATATTAATTTGGGATGGTCAAGTGTGACTTTCAAACTAAAATTATAAATTTTCATATAGTTTTTATATGATTTTTTCAGAATTATGAGATATATTTAGAGGTATCTCTTTCTTTTTAGTTGGAACTCTTGAATTATCTTCCACCATTATAAAATTAAATGAATTTTAGTGGGAATAAATTGTTATGTTGGGGATAATTTTTACACCCGAACCTTCACTTTCCCTTTTATTTTATTTTTTTACTTATCCTCAATTCTTGTGTTGAATTTACTCTAAAATTTATGATATGAAGTCTCTATGTATGGTGAACAATTTGTGCATGGTTAGTACTAACCGTACATAAAACTATTAAACTCCTATAATTCATTATCATAGGTGATTTACATGATTAGAACATAATTTTTCAAACCATGCGGCTCCCCAGGTGTTCCTAGTGAGGGGTGTATGGTTGGCGCATGGTTTGGTAAATTGTGCATCATTCCTTGAACATTAAAAATTTTAGTTCTTAATTTACCCCCACTAAAAATAAGACCCAAAATGGGTCTCCTATCCCAAATTTCACATGATACACCTCCTAGGTTAACTCTTAGAAATTTCTCCTTCTCCACTTGTAATTTTGAGCCTCTTTCTTTGATTTTAAGCCAAATATTCAAGGTAATATCTTCATTTATCATATAATTTTTCCTCTTATTTTTTTACACTTATCTTATCATGTAATCCTTTTGGTCCAAACTCTAGGGTGGGGATTAAAAATAATACCCTGTGTTTCTTGATATTAAGGTATTAAAATTGTATTTTGGGATCTTCTCCTTCCGTATTCATGGGCTTTACACCATCTGCACTCCATTTGAGGTTAATGTTTTCATGAATTTTCCTTTTCAAAAAACCAAGTATTCTTGGGATTTATAAAAATTTTTACCATTAAAATTATTGTTTTTTTAGAAATATACGATGATTTTAAGGGCTAACTGATAAAATAAATAAACTCAGGTTTTATTTTCTAAGGAAATGGGTGTATTCTGGACGTTTGATAAAATTACAAAATGAGTTTATTAAGGTATTTGGTTATCCAATTGATTATTTGAACCTTGACATGTTTATATGTGATTTTAATCAAGGATGTTAAGTATTATTTTATTTTTATTTCTATTTTCTATGGTTTTTGATGGATTTACCTTGAAATATTATTTACTTTTCAAATTTGGATTGAATTTATGATTTTGTACATGATGTTTCTTTTCACATTATTGTATTATATACTACATGAATGTTATTTTTACTTAAAGTTTGATTTATAAAAAATTAATGGAGGTTTTAAGAGGATACATGGTTTTAAAAATGACTATTAGAATGGATTTTAAATTCTATTTTAAATGATTAAACATTTAGTCCCATTTGGAAATTTCAAAAAGGGTTTCTCAAGTGGAATAAATTTTGGGAAAGGTTTCCAGGGGAAGTTTAAAATTGTTTTTTAGTTTTAAACACCAAGTCCTTTTTGGAACCTGCTAGAGATATTTTCCATAAACGTGATGCACCCTTATTATAAGCCCTATGTTTTTTTATATGTAATCGTGTGATTTGATGTGATTTATTTTCACTTTTTATGTCATTTATATAGGGAATTGGTATTAGAGTGTGTGAGGAGGTGGGATGAGGTGATGTGGTTATGATATCTTGTTATGATATTTACTATTGTGATATAATTGATAAATGATAAATTTTACCTCACCTAATATCGTTGTCATCATGGTGATCCAAGGTTTCTTGGTGATAGATTAAGATGTGGTTAATATCTAGTCATGATGAGATTGACTAGATCCCCTTTGTGTGGGATATTTCCTGACCCTAAGGTCGTGCCACTGATGAGGAAAGGAAAGATCATTTAGGAGGTTATAGACTAAAAAATTCATTGATAGGATATAATACGGTTCTACCAAAGTATGCCTAGGATCGTCTTATGGGATTTTTATGTCATGACCCCCTCCCAACAAAGATATTGTAATGAAGCGAGAGAGATAATGACCCTTGAGACCTAGCTCCATTAAGACCCTAGTTGGAAAATAGCACCAAGGGAATAAAAAAACTCATAAAAATGGGATGTATTTCCCTCCATAATAATATAGGATCGAATGATAGGATGCATAAACCACAAAAAAACTCTATGACATAATATAAAATAAATACAAAAACCATCCCACAATGCATGTATAAATAAAATAGTTAAAGATAAAAGTCTTCAAAGTAAATACCCAAAAGTAAATCTAAAGCAGCGACACAACAACAATCCAAGTGTCCAAGCTTGTAATGTCCATCACGGTTCATGTAATACTCCATGAAACCTAAAAATTAGTTTAAATATATAGGGTGAGCATATAAGTATACTTAGTAGGAAAACTAAAGTCTCTCATGAACATGTAAAAAAAATATACTAATGCACCTATGAGAAAATAGTAGAACTAACACCACCTAAATAGGTTAACTATTCAACCCAAACCACACCAAGGCATACTCACCAAATAACGCAAGCCAAGTATAATAACATAATATGAATCATATCAATAAATGGTACCTCGCACCACTTTCCTGCTGATTTTTTACTCTCACACCCCAATTTCATACTTCTTGGTTCTCTCATATCTTATGTATAACATATACCACCTCCCCACAGTATAGTCACATCACATCACACCCATAAACACTTAGGACACCACCCCATATCATGGCCACATATCATCTCATCCAAATATACTTATTAAATCACACTACATCCAATACCATAACTAGAGTAGTAAGGTATCATGAACATGAAGGACATCAACCCCGTGCCCTCCTCCTACCATTCATGACCCCCACCATAAGTTTCCCCATAGCACGGTCATATCACACCTCACCCGTAGACATCTGGGCCATCGCCTAGTGTAGTATCTAACCTATAGCCATCACAGCCTATGTATATATAATTTTATAGAGTGGGTATTCAACCATCCATCATCACCATAAGAATGTTGTGAAAAACACCCCCATATATATATGTGGGGGGTCTACACATGGTGATCAATGTTGGTGGGGTGCATATAGAAATAACAAGGAATATAAAAAGTATATATATACATTTTTACACACAAGACCATCTTAAATATTCACAACAATTCATTAACCAGGTCACAAAATCCCAACTTTTGCTACCACCATTAAATGCATAAAACCACATAACAATCATAAGCCACAAGACACTTCCCAATGTTATTAAAATCCAATCCAATTCTATTTAAACACCCCATTCCCATTATTAGTTTTCAAAAAATAAATTTAACCACACATCACATTATTAATTTGTTCATTAACCATTTCTATCCCATTAACCAACTAGTTATTCAATCACTACCCATGCATCAAGCACAAAACAACCATTCTCATCTCATCCTATATATAACACAACCACAAATCTATTCCCCATATCATATCCTCATACCAACCACACATCACCCCATACTGCATCGCAACCACACATCGCCACCGCACAACACGGCCTCATACCAATCACATATCACCCCATACCACATCGCAACCACAAATAATTTCCCTGTAGAATAGCCTCATACCAACCACACATCACCCCATACTACATCATAACTATACATCATTTTCCCATAGCATGTACTCATACCAACCACACATCACCCCATACCATATTGCAACCACGCATCGCCCCATTCCGCATCATAACTAAACATTGCCCCATACTGCATCACACCCACACATAGTCTCCCAACAGGATGTCTACATATAAATCACACATTACAAAACATTTTATAGATTTAGTAAGGGTATTTACTCAATCTAATTTTTAATTTAGGACATTCTCACTCAAACTATAAATCTAGGGGTAACCAATTTATTAGCCAAATTTAATTGGTTATACAATTTCTATTTTATGGTGATGCCAAAAAAATTAAATAAGGATTACATATCACAAAAACTATGTAAAAAAAGGCTCCCAACAACTTTGTTTTTTAGCAGGGTGTCAATCCCATTAATTTATAATATCAAAATAATAATATCAAAGATGTAAAAACATGTTAATCAATCCCTATCACCTTAAATTTTAATTAAACCTTTCATTATATTTATTAGGCCATTTAAAACCATCCACCATAGATAAAAAAGATTAATCCCCTCCTACATGATACACAAAAGTGATAAACGAAGGAAACCCTACCTCAAAGAAGCTTTTCTAACTCGTTTCACACCACAGGATGAAGAAGAAACACCTACAAACCACAACCGAACATGGTAAACCATGGATCATACTAAACCACACCAAAGGATAATAAAAACACATCCCACACACACCCACCACCAAAACCACAATGTCTCTCAAGATTCCTACGAAATGGGGAAAAAATAAAACAACATGGAAGAGAGGAAAAAATACCACAATCACCAAAACTCAACCACTAGAACCTATATATTAAAGTAGGATAGGATGGTATATAAGATCATTCAAAGGTTCCTAGGACTCCTCTAAAAACAAGTGAATGTAGGGTGTACAAATGACTAAAGGGTCATCCAAACAAAATAAATAAAAACTTGGAACCTTCCCCTTTTACATCATGAATCCCATTCACAATGTGAATTCCATAGGGTCCCATGGATTATAATCCATGAATATGGTACAAGATTTGAAAAATATATATTTTTATTTTCTTCCAAAAATTAAGTATTTTCATATTCGATTAATTACACATCATTAATTTCACTTTCGTGATATGAATTCATTTCTTGGATCCCCCATTATCCACACACACAAGTCATGAAACATGTTAGGTACACAATCTATGAGACATCAAATGATGATGTGAATATAGTTCATGTCATGAACCACCTATTGTATCACTCTATAGCTCTAACCTCCACGGAAATCTTTAGGACTTTCTCCAAACAATCTCTAACCACCAAAATTGGAAAAACTAACAGGTCAGGGAGGCTTGGGGATTTACATAATATACCTCTCAAAAGATTCTCATCCTTGATAATCAAAACCAAACTCAAGGAAATGAAGGGGTCTAAAAACCACCCCATGAGATACCTTTCAAGGTTATTGTTACACCACAAACTCTACCATCATCCAAACACACCCAACAAAGTTACCCATGAAACAACTTGCACAAACATATCACCACCTCCCACTGGTATAATACCACACATCTAGTACCAGCCTCAAACCACCAAATTACCAGATATCCACTTATAAAACCATACAAACTCTAGAAAATCCAATCCATAAACCACTAAAACCATCACTCAACAATCCTAATGAACAAAAATCAAGGAATTTCAACTCCCGTGTCAAGATACTAACCACTTTGGGCGGTACTGACTTGACTTCCCAATTTTAATCTCTTTAAAAGTATAACGCATCCTGATTAGGATTTAGGTCCTCCCTTTTTCATGTGTTGGGATATTTATCACACATCACATAACAAGGAAATTAAACACCTCATAAAACAACTGAATCCAAGCATCATATTGTCAAAATAATACAGAGAAAAGAAGAACTCAAAATAGATATGGGTACTATGCATGAATCTATGTCTATCACTCCCAAGTACTCTCCTTAAATCCACCATTCCTACAAGATACATGAACCAATAGAATGGTTCATCCATTCATCACCCTCTATCAAAAACCCTGAACATCCATTGGCCACTCTATGAATGTTGCATCATCATCGATATCCAACTCTCCCTGATTAATGACATGGGGGTCATTATGAAGATACCCATGGAGATAAGAGATGTAGAAGACTTCATGGATCTTCTCCAACCACAGTGTAAATGAAAACTGATATCCATCCTTACCAACTCACCCCAACACCTCAAAGGGTCCAAATAACTATGGATAAATCTTTATCACCTTGTCAAACCTCTCTTTCTCATGTCTAGGGGAAACCTTCAAGAACATGTGGTCTCTAACCTCCAACTTTAAGGGTCTCATACTATTATTTTCATAATACTTATACTGGTCATACACTGCTTTCATCCTCTCATGAACAAGCTAAACCTTCTTCATCATGCTCTACACCACATCAGGACCAAGAACTGCTACCTCCCCAGTCTCTATCTAGCATAATGGAGAATGACATGGTCAACCGTACAAGGCCTCAAACAGTCCCATGATAAAGGATGAGTGATATTTATTATTTAAATCAAACTCAACCAAAGTAAGATTACTTACCCATAATCTGTTGAAGTCAAATATACACTCCCACAACATATAATCTAGTTTATGGAAAGTTTGCTTCGTCTTCCCATTTATCTGAGTGAAAGCATTGTTAAGGAATAATTGAGTATCAAAATAATGCTACAGTCCCCTCTAGACTTACAAGGTAAAGCGTGTGTCCCAATCCAATACAATGGACCTCAAAACAATATTAAATCACACCAAATAATACACATACCTCATATCTAAAACATCATATAACTTGACTCCTTGGTCTCTAATAAGTGGGATAATTTCATCAACATATCAAAGATTATCCAGATATTATCATAAACTCCCCGAGATTGGGGTAACTCTATGACAAAATCCATCAATATTTCATCCCATTTATACTTGATAGAATCCAAGGGCTATAAAAAATCACCATTAACGTGATGCTCATCCATTACCTATTGAAAAACCAAACACCAATTTGCAAACTCCAAACCCTCCCATTTCACCCTAGGCCACCAACACTGTTTCCTTAAGCCATAATACATCTTGTAAATTCCCGAGTTTACTACCAAAGTTGAGCTATGAAACTCAAAAAGGACCCCATCACACATCACTATTAGAACAAACAATCTTTTTTAAACAACATCTAGTTCTAACGGTTATCCCTATGAAGCATCACCATGGATAACACAATCACACATCACCTCTGCCTCTAAGTCTTCCCATTGAGACTCCTCCACATGCTACATTAGAGAAGATATCCCTATCATCTAAAACAAACTACCTCTACCATCAACCATTCCTGCATCCAATTTAAGGGATACCAACTCCTCCATCACTCTCCAACCATCTCTGGACTCCCGAGAAACATCATTTCGCATCTTCCTACTCAAAGAATCATCTAAAACATTACCTTTTACTAAGGTGTGGGAGATCTCAAAATCATAATCTTGGATAAAATCCATCCACATTTTTTGTCTCATATTCATATCATGTTAAGAAAATATATAACGTGATATCTTATGATCGGTGAATACCACAAAGTGGTCCCCAAAGAGGTAATGTCTCCACAATTTCAATGAAAACACAACCGTTGCTAAATTCAGATCATGGGTGGAATGGTTATTCTCATGGGGACATTAATACCTTGACCCATAAGAGATCACTATTCTATGATTCATAAAAATTCATCCTAATACTAGATAGGAAGATTCACAAAACACCTCAAACATCGCCCCCTCATCAAATAACTGGAGCACTAGAGCACTGACCAATTCCCCCTTTAGGTAAATGAACATTTCTTGGCACTGATTGGTCCACACAAAATCCAAGTCCTTCCTAGTAAAAAAATCAATGGGGATACAACTTGAGATAAATCAAGTATAAACCTCTTATAATAGCCTTCAAGGCCAAGGAAACTATGAACCTCTACCATGTTATTGGGTTCTTTCCAAGAAACTACCACCTCAAACTTTGATAGGTCTACTTACACACCCAACTGAGACACCACATTCCTGAGGAAATAAACCTATCATGTTTATAACTTATACTTTGAGAACATTCCATATATTTGTTGTCATCTAAGAACCTATATGATAGATCAGAGATGATCAGAATACTTCTCCTTTTACTTTGAGTATATCAATATTTTATCAATGAACACAACTATGAAGTGGTGTGGGAATTAACGACCATTAATTTCATGGTCCTGATGAATACAAATAGGTATTTTGTGATGATGAACAGCATTAATAGGAACTTAAAGTTCCCAAAATTGCATATGAAGTCAGTATTCAAGATATATCCCTCCTTCACCCTTGGTTGGTGATATATAGACCATAGATTGATCTTAGAAAACCAACTGTACCCTCTCAACTAGTTAAAATTATTTTCTATCCTCAAAAAAGGGTAAATATTCTTAAATATTACCTAATTAAACCTCTTTTAGTCTATGAACAATATAATGACCAATACTTTACATACATTGTTAATACTTCAAAATTGAAGCATACTTATTACAACATATAACAAAACCATGAAAGGACCGTATAGGTATAGTGTCTTTAGAAACTAGGAAACATAAACAACTGGTTCATAAAGCGTCTACACTGTCTCCCATTTATTTCATCATATCTATAGTCACTTTTGGCATATCTTACTTAATAACATTCTTCCTGACCTAGGGAAAGAAAACATACAAAAGGGTGAGCTCAAATGCTCAGTAAGGGTAAACAAAAGAAATATCAATCACATAATATTCATAAGAACATAACTTTTGGAAATCTTAACCTGCAAAAGAGAGCATAATTTCATAACATGGGATAAATCATAGTAGTGAAATGTAATCCCAATAATCATAACATAAAACATGAAAATTTGTGGCATACACACATAATCATATAGAATAATTTCTTATTAGTCAAGACTCATTTCCAAGACTATCTTAGTGGAAAAAGTCCATTTCTGAACCGAGTTCACTCCTCGTTTCAGTCCTGTTTCACTGAACTGGTATAACCTACCATTCCAGCCATGTCTATCTCATGAGATATAAAATCTTTACCCAATGAATTGGAGGGAGATATAGGTCCCACCCATCTCATAATGATACCATTCTTATGTGTGCCACAAAATCATAAACCATACATCATAGCATAACCCATGTAATAAAAATGGGAATCTTAAACATCATGTCATCATAACATAATCATAACATAATCAAATCAATGTAAAAATAGGGATATAATTAGAACCATATATTATCTTAGATGGAAAATAATTTGATAAAACACTTGAACTCCATTTTTGAGGAAAATATCCTTTCTACTTCAAAAACATTTTTCCTTTCTTAACATGTCATACAATTTTAAACTAAAAGATGTTGATTAAAAATAAGCTTTAAAACTTGTAAATGAAGCTTCTTGGAAATAATTTTTTAAAAATCCATTCATGCTGTATAAGTTAAAAAAACATTCTTCTCGTACTTTTGTCGGAAAAGTCCAAAAGTACCTTGTACGAAAAACGACAAAAGATTCCTTTCATATCTTTTCATAAAAACTCACCGAAGGGTAAAATTGGATTTAAAATATTGAAAGTGGATGGGAACAATATTACATATTGATGTAACATGGATTTTGATGATAAAATACACCCCAGTAAATACCAAAGTATAAACAATCTCGGATAAAAATGAGATTGTGATATTTCCCTTACCTTAGGTCTGATTTGCTTCGTAAGTGTCTAAAACTCTTGTATAATGATTTAAATAATGTTATTAACTTATTATGGAATCATACTTATTGTTATTATATCATATATGGTCATATTATTAGCTTCTTATTAGTAATATTTCATTACTACTTGTTATTCGGGTGTTTATTACTTTTTGTTCTTATGCGTGTTTTGTCGAATAAAATCTTATTCTTCTCTTTAGGTTATAGATACCTCATTTACAGAATGGTATTAGTGTAATATATATCATATTCATTCATTCAATTCATTTATATAATCATTATTAAATGAAGATCATGTAGAATGAGTCGCATCACATCGTGGAGACGGTATTCCGTACGTACGTACGAGTGATGATATCGTTCCTATGATTTTGGAATTGTATTGGAGTGTATATATACTATTTCAGAATCAATATCACTTTATAATAGTCATATATAGTAATTATTTACACCATTATACCCATTCAATTAAGGTGGTGGTGGAAAATAGATTACACCACGGCGTGGAGACGGTATTCCGTACGTACGCACGCGCGGTGATTTATTTTTCTGTAGGATGGATAGATGGTGAAATAGGGTTGTTTCATACTTATAATAACATATCATTATATGAGTGATACTTATTTTATTACTTCATAATGAAACAATTAAATAAGAATAAGTGGAAGAAGAAATAAAGATGAAAGAATCGGTAACGGACATTACCTCTTCTTTGAAGTGCTTCTTTGAGACCTCCTTTTAGGGCACTAAAATAGGTCTTTGAAGAAGACCAGAACCTCTAGGATGTTTCTATGGAAGTGGAGAAGAGAAATTGACAGGTTTTGTACGAGCTTTAAGGCTCAAAGTGGTGTGAGGAAGAGGGGGAGGAGGTTCCCTTTTATAAGGTAGGAGAGGGGCACCTTTGGAATAACTAAAAATATTATTTTATTATAAATTAAAATTCGGTTTTTAATAGCTCCAAATTGATATATTTAGAATTTAAGGTGGGTAGGGTTCTAAATCCTCTCATACAATATAATTTAGACAAGTTTAGGTATCAATTTTAACATTATCATTTAGATTTAACTTTAAGTTAGATAATTTAACTTTTACCGTGTCTTCTTGTTTTCTTACACTATAAGGTTAATAAACTTACTATATCAAGCCAAACGAACCCCAAGCTGATTATTATTAAAATATAAAACATTATATAAGTCATTTGGCCAAACCTTAGATTTTTATGAATAAAATAACAATTAATAATATAATATTTGTTTTTAAAAACTATTTTATGTCAATTTTGAAACTATTTAGTAATTGATTTTTGTAAAAATCATAACAGAATTATTAGTTCAATAAAAGTTACTTAAATCAATAATAACATGTCATATTAACCTAGAAAATTAGTTTAATTCATAAAAAGTCTCAAATTACATTTATTTGGGTATTTATAACATCAATTATGTCAATATTTCATTAATAAGATAATTACTGCATCATCTTTTGTGTCATAAATAAATTAACATATTTAAAGTCTAAAAATTAAAAATATAATATAATTATGTAGGAAATATTTTTATCTTTCTAATGAATATTTATAGTCAAATTTATCTTATTTATAACCACATATTAAAAATTATTTACTTATTAAACTTTGATTTTAACTATTTTAACCCTTCTTTAAATAAATTAATAATAAATGTCCTAATCTAATCCAAGTGGGACTAAATGGTCATATTTTATTACTAAGGTTGTTTTTGGTCGAATTACACTTGTCCAATAGAATTAGGACATGTGTTAGGGTAATAATAATATCATTTTTACCCTTAATTACCCTGTTTACTTTTAACCGTGGTAAAAAAAAGTAAAAAGTTACTATTCACCAAAAAATTATTTTCATCTCATTGTACCACATTTTACTTATTGACATCAACCGTGTCTCTCATATTTCCAAATTCCACTCACAGAAGCGATAAAATTAAGTTTTATGAAAAATTCAGTTTTTTAACTACCACTTAGTGGTTTGACAATTCATCAAAAATTGAAAGTTTTCAGAAAAATACCAAAATTTCACCCTAGGATAATTTCGATATTCTAAATCCAAAAATGAAGTCCATTTTGAAAAATAAAATTTATACAATTTCAAAAAGTTGTTATACTATTTATAACGGCTAGTTTTAATAATATTTTAATAGCATATCATTGTTTAGTGAAACTCGGTATTGCGTACGATACAAGCTATCGAGGAAGGCTGCCATTGTGTGTAAATCAAGCCAAGATAGTGTTGTGTGTAGTGAAAGATTCCTTTGATGATTTATATAACATAAAAACAAAATATTTCACAGAAAAGTCTCAGGTGTTACATTCTACCCCCCTTAAAATGAATTTCGCCCTAGAAATTCGTCACTTTGTAACAAACAGATGAGGATACCTCTCCCTCATCATATCCTCAAGCTCCCATGTAGCTTCCTCTAATTGGTGGTTCCTCCATAAAACATTCACCAAGCGAGTGGTCTTACTTCGTAGGACTTTTTCGCTACGATCTAGAATCTCTATCGGTTGTTCTTCATAAGAAAGATCTTGCTCCAGCGGTACAACTTCTGAGCTAAGTACATGTGAAGGATCAGGTATGTACTTTCTCAGGAGAGATACATAGAACACATCATGAACTTGAGAGAGACTCGGTTGAAGCGCCAAACGGTAAGCTACCTTCCCGACACGATCCAGTATTTCGAAAGGACTGATATATCTAGGGCTCAACTTCCCCCTTCTTTCCAAATCTCATGACTCTCTTCCAGGGAGATATTCGTAAGAACACTTTATCACCCACTTCAAACTCTAGGTCTTTTCTTCGGTTGTCGGTATAACTTTTCTGTCAACTCTGAGCTGCTCTTATGTGTTTTTGAATAGATCTGACCTTTTCTGCCATTTTATCAATGAGATCAGGTCCTAATAGCTTTCTTTCCCCAACTTCATCCCAGCAAGTTGGAGTCCTGCATTTATTTCCGTAGAGAGCCTCATAAGGAGCCATCTGAATACTGGAGTGAAAGATATTATTATAAGAAAATTCCACCAAAGGTATGTGTTGATCCCAACCACATTTGAAATCCATAGAGCAAGCTCTCAACATATCTTCTAGGGTTTGAATTGTTCTCTCAGACTGACCGTCTGTCTGAGGATGATAAGCAGTGCTGAAACTCAACTCTGTATCCAGAGTATGCTGAAGACTTTGCCAGAACTTCGAGGTAAATCTTGGATCCCTATCAGATAAAATAGAAAGTGGTACTCTAGGCAATCTTACCACTTCCTTCACATATATCCTGGAAAGCTGATCTAGAGAGAAATCCTCTCTAATAGCGATGAAGTGTGCAGACTTTGTAAGACGACCAACTATGACTCAGATAGAATTATTGCCTTTGGATGTTTTAGGAAGTCCTGTGACAAAGTCCATAGTGATGTTTTCCCATTTCCATTCGGGTATGGGTAATGGTTGTAACATCCCCTTAGACTTCTGTCTCTCAGCTTTAACTTGCTGACAAACCAAGCATCGAGAGACATATTCAGCAACATCTCTTTTCATGCCATCCCACCAGAAGTACTCTTTCAGGTCCCTATACATCTTCGTGCTTCCAAGATGAATAGAGAATGAAGAACTATGAGCCTCATCCAGTAGCTCCTTATTTAATTCTGGGATGGGAGGAACACAAACCTGATTCCTGAACTTTATTATCCCATCACAATCAAGGTTGAGTTCAGGAACATTTCTCACATTCTTTTGTAACTCGACATCTTCTTTCTGTGCCTCTTTAATCTTCACATGTATAGATGGTTGAACATTCATTTGAGAAAGATAAGATTTTTACCCTTCCATTATAATTCCAAGATCCATCCTTTGTAAATCCATAAATATTGGATCTTTTGTGATCCTCATCATGGATAAACTGGCATGGTCTTGTCGACTTAATGAATCTGCCACCTTGTTTTCTTTCCCAGGGTGGTAATGGATTGAGCAGTCATAATCCTTAATCACCTCTAACCATCTTCTTTGACGCATATTCATCTCCTTTTGTGTGAAAATATACTTTAAACTTTTATGATCAGTATAAATGTCACACCTTTCTCCATAAAGATAATGCCTCCAAATCTTTAATGTAAAGATTACCGCAGCTAACTCCAAATTATGTGTTGGGTAATTTTGCTCATGGATTTTTAACTGTCGTGAGGCATAAGCTATCACCATATCATTTTGCATAAGAACACACCCCAATACCTTCTTGGATTCATTACTATAGATCATAAACCTTTCTCCACTACAAGGAAGTGTGAGCACAGGTGCACTGGATAACCTTCTTTTCAACTCCTTAAAATTCTCTTCACATTCTTCCATACAAACAAACTTAACTCCTTTCCGAGTCAACTTGGTGAGTGGATTAGATAATCGTGAAAAATCTTTCACAAAACGTCGATAATATCCAGCCAAACCAAGAAAACTTCGGATCTCAGTCACTGTTGTTGGTCTCGACCATCTTTCGATAACCTCTGTTTTTTATGGATCCACAGATATCCCCTCTTTTGAGATTATGTGACCCAAAAATGAAACTTTTTTAATCCAAAATTCACACTTGGTAAATTTGGCATAAAGCATCTCCTTTATCAGGGTCTTCAATATAATTCTCAAGTGATCTTCATGTTCTTCCTTGCTCTTTGAATAGACAAGAATATCGTCTATAAAGACTACCACAAACTGATCAAGATAGTATCTAAAGACTCAATTCATCAGATCCATGAAGATAGCAGGGGCATTAGTAAGACCAAATGGCATCACTATAAATTCATAGTGTCCATACCTTGTACAGAAAGTCGTCTTTGGTATATCCTCCCTTTTGAACCTTAATTGATGATACCCTGAATGAAGATCAATCTTGGAAAAGTATTGAGCTCCGCGTAGTTGGTCAAATAAGTCATCAATGCATGGGAGAGGATATTTTTTCTTGATAGTGATCTTGTTAAGTTCTCGATAATCAATGCGGAGTCTTATTGATCCATCTTTCTTCTTAACAAATAGAACAGGTGCTCCCCAAGGTGACGCACTAGGGCGTATGAATCCCTTATCAATATTCTCTTGGAGTTGCTTCTTCAATTCCTGCAACTCAATTGGGGCCATTCTATAAGTTGTCTTTGAAATAGGCAAAGAACCCGGTATGAGTTCTATTGAAAACTCAACTTCACGATTTGGTGGAAGACCCAGTAATTCCTCTGGAAAGAAATCATCAAACTCCCATACAATGGGAATATTCTTAATCGTGAGTTTCTCACCAACCATTTGAGATAAAAAACCTTCATTTAGTGGAATCAAGACCCATAAGGTAGAAGGAATTTCCACTGGAAGGTTATGTTCATCCTTGCATTGATAGACGATCATAGATTGGTCTGGAATTTTAAATGTGACTTCCCTTCATTGGCAATTGATATGAGCTCCATATAAAGAAATACAATCCATGCCAAGAATCACATCAAATTCCACTATAGGAAGGATCACAAGATTTGCAGGAAGCACTTTCCCACAAACTTCTATCGGAGAAGAATTATACACTTTTGATGTGACTGTTGTGCCATTAGGAGTTGTCACAGCTAACTCAACATCCAATTGTTGAGGTAATACGGTGATATCCTTAGAAAATTCTTCAGAAATAAAGGAGTGGGTGGATCCAGAATCAAATAAAACATTTTCTACTTTAGAGTGGATGGTAAGTGTACCTTTCACCACATCGTTATCGTACTCCACATCGCTGATAGAAATTGCATGTGACTTTTCTTTGTCTTTAGCCTTAAGAGTTTGTTGACGTCGACCATCATCATCAAACCTTGGATTAGGGCATTTATTGGCATAATGTCCCTTCTCCTTGCACTTGAAACATTGAAGTGTAGTAGGTTCATTCTGTGTATCCCTTCCTTTGTTTGCATCATTAGATATCTTCTTCCCATCATCGCGGCATTCAAATGCCCGATGACCTTCCTTTCCACACTTGAAACATTTACTTGTCCCTTTAAGACAACTCCCTCCATGTTTCTTTCCACACTTTGAGCATAAGGTAAATCTCATCTTCTTTTCAGTGTGCTCTTTAGATTTTCCTTTGAATTCCATTTTCCTCTTCTTATCAAACCCATATGACTGATGGGTTACTCCAATCTCCATCTCAACTTTGAGAGCACGTCGAACGATTTCCTCGTAGCTATTGAAGTCCCTTAGGGATAAGGCCCTTTTAAGACTTGGTTTTAAGCCACTAAAGAATCGATCAATCTTACTCTCAGGTTGGATAATAATACCAGAAGCATACCTTGCATGTCTTGTAAAATTTGCTTCATAGGTACCAATAGATTCATCATCCTTTTGCTTCAGTTCAAGAAACTCTTTCTCCATCTTTGTTCGGAGAATACGAGGGAAGTACTTATTGAAAAAAAGTTCTTGAACTCGTCCCATTCCATGGACTCAATTTCATCCCTTTGCCTTGTATTCTTAATAAGATTCCACCATTGATCATCATCACCTTCCAAACGATACACTGCTAAGATGACTTTATCATGCTCAGAACATTGAAGAACTGAAAATATCTTTTCAGTAGTACTAATCCATTGTTCAGCAACTAATGGATTAGTAGATCCGCTAAATGAAGGTGGACGCTGTCTCATGAAGGATTCAACATAATGTTGCTCCTTCCTTTGCTCGTTTGGAAGTCCTTCATGATTCATAGCTTGATAAAGTTGTGTGAGCATGGCTACAAGATTTTTCATTCCAGCTCCCATAACGTTTGGTTGCTCAGGGGGACAATCATTGCATTTCCCGTCGCATTCCGCATTAACACGGTTCCTTCGGGTTCCAGCCATTGACTAAAACCAAGAAGAATAGTGTGAGCAACACTAATTATAATAGGAAAACCACATAATCAAGAATAAAATTTCACACTTAAGGTCTTATCCTAGGTTATTCATGGCCATTTCTAAAACACTAAGATTGTGTTCTATGCTTAGAATTATCCTTAGGGTTCTTACTAAGGCTTTCACATCCTAGTTTCCAAAGGTTGACTATACCTTTCCTCTGATACCAACTATAACGACCCATACTTTACATGCATTGTTAATACTTCAAAATTGAATCATACTTATTACAACATATAACAAAACCATGAAAGGACCGTATAGGTATAGTGTCTTTAGAAACTGGGAAACATAAACAACTGGTTCATAAAGCGTCTACACTATCTCCCATTTATTTCATCATATCTATAGTCCCTTTTGGAATATCTTACTTGATAACCTTCTTCCTGACCTGGGGAAAGAAAACATACAAAAGGGTGAACTCAAATGCACAGTAAGGGTAAACAAAAGAAATATCAATCACATCATATTCATAATAACATAACTTTTGGAAATCTTAACTTGCAAAAGAGAGCATAATTTCATAACATGGGATAAATCATAGTAGTGAAATAGAATCCCAATAATCATAACATAAAACATGAAAATTTATGGCATACACACATAATCATAGAGAATCATTTCTTATTAGTCAAGACTCATTTCCAAGACTATCTTAGTAGACAAAGTCCATTTCTGAACCGAGTTCACTCCTCGTTTCAGTCCTGTTTCACTGAACCGGTATAACCTACCGTTCCAGCCATATCTATCTCATGAGATATAAAATCTTTACCCAATGCATTGTAGGGAGATATAGGTCCCACCCATCTCATAATTATACCATTCTTATGTGTGCCACAAAATCATAAACCATACATCATAGCATAACCCATGTAATAAAAATGGGAATCTTAAACATCATGCCATCATAACATAATCATAACATAATCAAATCAATGTAAAAATAGGGATAGAAACAGAACCTTATATTATCTTAGATGGAAAATAATTTGATAAAACACTTGAACTCCATTTTTGAGGAAAATATCCTTTCTACTTCAAAAACATTTTTCCTTTCTTAACATGTCATACAATTTTAAACTAAAAGATGTTGATTAAAAATAAGCTTGAAAACTTGTAAAGTAAGATTCTTGGAAATAAAGTTTTAAAAATCCATTCATGCCATATAAGTTAAAAAAACATTCTTCTCGTACTTTTGTCAGAAAAGTCAAAAAGTACCTCGTACGAAAAACGACAAAAGATTCCTTTCATATATTTTAATAAAAACTCACCGAAGGGTAAAATTGGATTTAAACTATTGTAAGTGTATGGGAACAATATTACATATTGAGGGAACATGGATTTGGATGATAAAATACACCCCAGTAAATACCAAAGTATAAACAATCTCAGATAAAAATGAGATTGTGATATTTCCCTTACCTTAGGTCCGATTTTCTTTGTAAGTGTCTGAACCTCCTGTATAATGATTTAAATAATGTTATTTACTTATTAAAAAATCATACTTATTGTTATTATATCATATATGGTCATATTCTTAGCTTCTTATTAGTAATATTTCATTACTACTTGTTATTCGGGTGTTTATTACTTTTTGTTCTTATGCGTGTTTTGTCGAATAAATTCTTATTCTTCTATTTAGGTTATAGATAACTCATTTCCATAATGGTATTAGTGTAATATTTATCATATTCATTCATTAAATTCATTTATATAATCATTATGAAATGAAGACCATGTAGAACGAGTCGCATCACATCGTGGAGATGGTATTCCGTACGTACACACGAGTGATGATATCGTTCCTATGATCTTGGAATTGTATTGGAGTGCATGTATACTATTTAAGAATCAATATCACTTTATAATAGTCATATATAGTCATTATTTACACCATTATACCCATTCAAGTAAGGTTGTGGTGGAAAATAGATTACCCCACGGCGTGGAGACGGTATTCCGTACGTACGCACGCGCGGTGATTTCTTTTTCCGTAGGATGGATAGATGGTGAAATAGGGTTGTTTCATACTTATAATAACATATCAGTATATGAGTGATACTGATGTTATTACTTCATAATGAAACAACTAAATAAGAAGAAGTGGAAGAAGAAATAAAGATGAAAGAATCGGTAACGGACATTACCTCTTCTTTGAAGTGCTTCTTTGAGACCTCATTTTAGGGCACTAAAATAGGTCTTTGAAGAAGACCAGAACCTCTAGGATGTTTATAGGGAAGTAGAGAGGATAAATTTTCAGGTGTTGTCCGAGCTTGAAGGCTCAAAGTGGTGTGAGGAAGAGGGGGAGGAGGTGCCCTTTTATAAGGGAGGAGAGGGGCACCTTTGGAATAACTAAAAATATTATTTTATTATAAAGTCAAATTCGGTTTTTAATATCTCCAAATTGATATATTTCAAAGATAATGTGGGTAGGGGTCGAAATAATCTCATCCAATAGAATTTATACAAGTTTTGGTATCAATTTTAACCTTATCATTTAGATTTAACTTTAAGTTAGATAATTTAACTTTTACCGTGTCTTCTTGTTTTCTTACACTATAAGGTTAATCAACTTACTATATCAATCCAAACGAACCCCAAGTTGTTTATTTTTAAAATATATAACCTTATCTAAGTCATTTGGCCGAACCTTAGATTTTTAGGAATAAAATAATAATTAATAATATAATATTTGTTTTTAAAAACTATTTTATGTCAATTTTGACACTATTTAGTAATTGATTTTTGTGAAAATCATAACAGAATGATTAGTTCGAACCAAGTTACTTAAATCAATACTAACATGTCATATGAACCTATAAAATTATTGTAATTCATAAAAAGTCTCAAATTACATTTATTTGGGTATTTATAACATCAATTATGTTAATATTTCATTAATAAGATAATTACTGCATCATCTTTTGTGTCATAAATAAATTAACATATTTAAAGTCTAAAAATTAAAAATAAAATATCATTATGTAGGAAATCTTTTTAGATTTCTAATTAATATTTATAGTCGAATTTATCTTATGTATAACCCTATATTAAAAATTATTTACTTATTAAACTTTGATTTTAACTATTTTAACCCTTCTTTAAATTAATTAATAATAAATGTCCTAATCTAATCCAAGTGGGACTAAATGGTCATATTTTATTCCTAAGGTTATTTTTGGTCGAATTAAACTTGTCCAATAGAATTGGGACATGTGTTAGGGTAATAATAATATCATTTTTACCCTTAATTACCCTATTTACTTTTAACCGTGGTAAAAAAAAGTAAAAAGTTACTATTCACCAAAATATTATTTTCAACTCATTGAACCACATTTTACTTATTGACATCAACCGTGTCTCTCGGATTTTCGAAATTCCACTCACAGAAGTGGTAAAATTAAGTTTTATGAAAAATTCAGTTTTTTAACTACCACTTAGTGGTTTCACTATTCATTAAAAATTGAAAGTTTTCATAAAAATACCCAAATTTCACCCTAGGATAATTTCGATATTCCAAATCCAAAAATGAAGTCCATTTTGAAAAATAAAATTTATACAATTTCAAAAAGTGGTTATTACTATTTATAACGGCTAGTTTTAATAATATTTTAATAGCATATCATTGTTTAGTGAAACTCGGTATTGCGTACGACACAAGCTATCGAGGAAGGCCGCGGTTGCGTGTAAAGCAAGACAAGCTAGTGTTGTGTGTAGTGAAAGATTCCTTTGATGATTTATATAACATAAAAACAAAATATTTCACATAAAATTCTCGGTTGTTACACACAACCACAGACTATCATCCTCTTTTATGGAGAACAACACTGGAGAACCCCATAATGATACACTAGGTCAGATGAAACCTTTCTACATCACATCATCTATCTAAATTCTTAGATCCCACAATTCAGAAGGTTTCATATGATACGGAGACATTGAAATCAAAGAATAATTGGGCTACAAGTATATCATGAACTCAACATCAGGTTGAGGTGGTAGCATCACAACTACCTCAGTAAAATCATCTAGAAACTCCCCCAATGACCTTAGGAACATCCACTATACCATCATCTACTGATTCTATAGACAACTTATCCATGAAATAAAGAAGGGGATCCACACATCTACTATACAACTAAAAACCTTGGTCACAAACAAAAATAACATGTTAGAAATCCATATTCAAGAACACAACTCTCCTTCAAAAGTAGTTAATATCAACATACATAGAATACAACCATTAGATGTCAAGGATGAAATCGTATAGCTGCATCTGAAGCAAGAAAATATCTCCATAGGATTTATGTGGCCCAGTGATTATTCTACATCCCTAAAAAAACATAAAATAATATGTTCTATCCTCTAATTGAAATAGTGAACACAAGGGGAATGGGAAGACTCTCTACATCTTGTCCAAAATCATAGACTAGATAGGGTAAAATAAAGGAGTGTGAAGCTCCCAAATAAAATAAGGCATAAAAAGGGTGGATAATAATTTAATCATACCATGAAAAATCTATTTACCCTATGTAACTACTACCTCCACTGTGTAGAACTAACCACACCTAGATCATCTACCTCTCTTCTAACATACACCTCCATGACCACACTCAAGTCAAGGTCCCTAAACATGAGGAATATCTTGAAATCATCCTCTACCCGCTCTATCCACTCTTAGTAGAAAATAATCCTATTATCCTTGCTATTGAAATGAACTATCTGAAAACTATTGCTGAGGATGGTGCTAAAATTGGCCACCTACATTGAACTATGCTCAAAGAACCACTAGAAATAGATTCTGGTGATGTCCATGAACCCCATAGAAAAACACACTAACCTAGATTCCCCAGGAAAATTATGGAAACCACTAGCCTCAAAAACCTGGAAAGGAATTTGATGAGGTCGACTCCCCACTATTCAAAACCTTGAAGGTCTTGGCACCTAAGATCTAATACTAACAACTATAGTCCTCAAGGAAACTTGTTGGCTCCCTTGTCACATAAAACCTCCTCATGACTGAATTCACTCAATCACCTATGCATTCTTGTGAACCCCCAAATAATTTGGCAAAATAAAAGGAGTAACTGCATACTAGATCAAAAGATGGAGTGCCTTCTTAAGATTTCTAAAATGAGACTCATTGTTTGGGAAAAATGAAAAAGGTATTTAAACTTGATACCCAACTTCTGCGCTGAAAAAAGTCCATGTTGAAGAGAAAGAAAATCCTACCTCATCACTTATTTCATGGTTGATGAAAAAACTCTACCTAAAACTATTTATAAAAGTAGAACCATGAAAAATATGCCTCTTTCCTTTCACCCAGATACAGGATCCACCACTAACGCACAACTCCCCACATTCGACTAACTTCCAAAGTTACCCAATACTTGACTGAGGCCCAGATAAAATTGAACACAATACCAAGCTCTTAAAACTATCTATCTATCTCTACATCAAAAACATATCCCTCACAATTCCCCAAATCCTTCTTATAAAAAGCACCCAATACCCTCTCTCAAGCCTCATCCTTCTCTACTAGATCTACCTTATGGAAATCTACCATATCAGCCTGTCAAACCTTCACTTCCTGAACCACACACAGATGATGAACAAGATCCATAGATGAAAGAAAAAACAAGGATTTTCTAATCTCGATGTTATGGACTTTTATTAAGATTTAATTAATTCATTTTAATTATTTTTAACTTCTTGTAATGAAAACCGCCCAATTAAAGAAATAACACAAGTCTTCATGATGCATGTACATATTCTTGGTCTCTACCCTACAGATAGGTTTACCTCACTTGATCATTCAATAAGATCATATTCCATGCACCAGATCATGGTGGGGGCCTAAAATTCTATATCCTAGATGGTCCCCCTATCATATGTCACTCACCAAGATCAATTGGAACCAATGCCAAACCAACCCATGAAATCCTCACTATTCCTAACTCCAAACTCCCTCCTATCTATCAGTCATCACCTCTAATACCACTTTGTCATGATCCCCTCCCAGTAAAGATATCGCAATGAAGGGTGAGATATAATAACCTCCGAGTCCCGCCTCCAGTGGGACCCAAGTTTGTGACTAGCACTTAGGGTATAAAAATATCATAAAAACGGGAGGTATTCCCATATATGATAATATAGGATCGGGAGATATGATGAATCAACCATTAGAAACTCCATGATATAATATAAAATAAATCCAAAACCATCCCACAATGAATGTATAAATAAAACAGGTATAGATAAAAGTATCCAAAGTAAATACCCAAAATTAATTCCAAAGAAGCCACAAATGAATAATCTAGGGGGTTCGAGCTTGTAATGTCTAGCATGGTCAATGTAATCTTCCTTGAAACATGAAAACCAATTTAAATATGAAAGAATCATACTAATGCACCTATGAGAAAACAGAAAAACCCAAAGAACCTAAACATATCAACTATCCAACCCAAATCTCACCAAGGCACACTCACCAAATAACTCAAGCCATTTATAATAAGATAATTTGAATCATATCGATAAAGGGTACCCAACACTACTTTCCCACTAGTTTTATACTCTCACTTCCCAACATCATACATCTTGTTGTTCTCATCTCTTACATATAACATATACCACTACCCCATAGCACGGTCACATCACATCACACCCACAAACACCTGGGATACTTCCCCACAACACAATTACATATCATCTCACCTGAAGACACCTGGGCCATCACAACACATCCACTTCCATAATCAGAGTAGTAGAGTGTCATGAAAATGAAGAACATCAACCTCATTCATTCCTACTAACATTCATGACCTCTTCCATAAGCCTCCCTAGAACACATTCATATCACATATCATTTGTAGACACATCATACATCAACTAGTGCACTATCTGTCCTTCGTACATCACATCTTGTGTATATATACGTACCTGGAAGAGATAACAGAAAATATTAGGTATATAACCATCCATCCTCACCACTGGAATGTTGGAAAAAACACCCCCATATATATATATATATATATATATATATATATATATATATATATATATATATATATATATATATATATATATACGGGTGTCGGCACATAGTGTTATATGCGGGTGGGGTGCATATAGAAATCAAAAGGAATATACAAAGTATATATATACATAACCACAATCCTTTACTAAAGATTTATAATAAGGCACTAACCACCTCAAAATATAGTCACTTTCAATGAAACCACTAAATGAAAATCAAAACACCTAAAAAATACAAGCCACTTCCCACTATCATTACAAGCTAAGACAAGTTCATTTAAACACACCATTCCTTTCATTATTTATCAGCAACTTCATTTAACCACACATCCCATTATTAATTGATTCATTAACCATTTACATCCCATTAACCAAACCAACCCAATCCATTTAGAACATTATTAACCAACTATTCCATCACAACTCGAGAATCTAGCACATAACAACCATTCTCATCTCATCCTTAAATAAATACAACAACACATTACCGCCCCATAGCATGACCTCATACCAACAACACATCACTGACCCATAGCACAGCCTCATACCAACCACACATCACCCCATACCGCATCGCAATCACACATTTCCACCCCACAGCATGGTATCATACCAACCACTCATCACCCCATATCACATTGAAACCACATATCACTACCCCACAGAAACACCTCATATCAACCATACATCACTCAATACCACATCACAACTACATATCACCACCCCACAACATGGCCTCATACCAACCACACATCATAAAACATTTTACAGATTTAATAAGGTGATTTTACTCAATTCACTTCTTTATTTAAGGGAATTCTGACATAAATTATAAATCTAGGGTCAAGCATTTTATTATAAAAATATAAGTGTTTAGCCAATTTACAACTTAGGTTGATTCAAAATAACATGATACAAGGTTTCCATATCACAAAAACTATGAAATAAAATCCTCTCAACATCCATCATTTTTAGTGGGGTGTCAATCCCATTAATTAAAAATATTGAGATAATAATATCAAATCTATAAAACATGTGAATCAATCCTTGTCCTATTAAATTGAAATTAATCATATAATTATCTTTTTTAGGATAGCACAAACTATCCCCCATATATAAACAAGATTAATCCCCTCTTGTATAATACACAAAATTGAGAAATAAAGGAAACCCTGCCTCAAAGAAGCTTTTCAAACTCACTGCACACCCTGAGGTGAAGAAGAAACACCTGAAAAACACAACCTCACATGGGAAACCATAGATCAACCTACAGTGCACCCAAGGATCGCCAAAATTTAGTCCACACATACCCCAAACCAAAACCACAATTTCATAGAAATTTCAATCGAAATAGGAATGTAAAGAAAACTAAAGGGAAGGGAGGAGAACATAACTCAATCAAAAAAACTCAACCACCAGACCCCACAGATAGAATAAGGGGATTATAATTTGAAAGATCTTCTAAAGGAACCTAGGATTCATCTAAAAACAAGCCAAATTACTAAAGGGTCAGCTAAACAAAATAAATAAAAACCTAGAAACCACCCCTTTCACATCATAAATTCAATTCACAAAATGAATTCCATGGGGTCTCAGGGATTACAAGCTTTGAATCGGGTACAATCCATGAAACCTCAATATTTGTGGTATCTTCCAAAAATTAAGTCACCTTGGATCGAATTAATTACATATCATGAATTAAACTTTCATGATGTGAATTATTTTCATATATCTCCCCCTATCCACACACATAAGGCGTGAAACCTTACGACTACATAACCCATGATCCTCCAACTCATGATGGGAATTCAGTTCACATCGTGAGCCACCTACTACAGAACTCTATAGATCTAACCTCCACCAAACTCTCTAGGACTTCCTCCAAACACTCTCCAACCACAGAATTTAGAAAAATTAACGGTCCAAGAAGGGATAGATTGTTACATAAGATACCTATCAGATGATTCTCATTATTGAGAATAAAAACCAAACATCAGGAGATAAAGGGGTCTAAAAAACCACCCCATGAGATACCACTTAAGGTTCTCATTATACCTCAAATTATAACACCATCCAAACATACCCCACTAAGGCACCCATAAAACAACTCACACAACCACATAATCACCTACCATTGTTGTAACACCACACATCCGGTACTAGCCTTGAACCACCATATTCCCATACATCCACTTGTACAGCTATCCAACCTCCACATAGCCCAAACCAGCAACTACTACAACCATCATGAAACAATCCCTATGCACAAAAATCAAGAAATTTCATCTTCTATGTTAAGATACTATCTAATTTGGGTGGTACTGACTCACCCACATAGTTTTAATCAAGTCAAAGTATAATGGATCTACTATAGTTTCATATATTTATTTTGAGTTGGATGTTTAAGTGTCATTATTCTTCATTTGATTTTTAATTATTTATTTTTATACTTATTTGATTTTTTATGATCATATAATATATGGAATAATCATGTTGGAATTTTGGTAGATTTATAATGCATGTTAATTATTATTTAATGGGAGAAATATTCCTTCCTGTGTATATTTGATTTCATGGCACTATTTTTCTGCTTTTGGGGATCAGGAACATCTTTCAGGCCTTTCCACGGGTTAGGTTAGGTGCCCTATTGAGGGATGACCCAGCTTAGTTCATGATAATTTCAATAATATTAATACCTAAAGTGGACCCTCCAAGGGATTTATTAGAAACCTTCAAATATTTTGGGTAATTCCTCTTCAAATGGGTCAATTTTCCATAATGTAAACATTTTCCATCCTTCCTCTTCTTTAGTTTAAGTGTAATTATGGACTATATGTGACCTCTTTTCTTCTCTCTATATCCAAAAAAATACTATTTTATTTATGAACCATAATAATAAAACTTGAGCCTAGACCACCCATATCCTACTCATCTATCCTCAATGTATTGAGGTGATCTAGTAAACTTTTATAGAATTAATTTATGTTATAATTTACAAAAAAAACTGTTGGAACCTTTATGGTAGTGATTAAAGAATGAATTCCATAGCCATATTGAACCTAAGAGGTGAACCTAGCCACTCCAAGTCATTAGAATACCCAATCATATTGATAAAATGATTTGAGATTATGGTTCCTTCCACTATGCTTCACTTAAAGTGAGCCTTTAATACCCTAAACCTCTCATGCCTAACTTTGTATTAATAGTGTCTTTTAGTTTTTATGTCATATCATACAAATTCATGGTCTCATATTACTTCTACATATTAGCTTCCATGGGGGAAATCATGAGTGTGGTGAATTTTAGTGAATCCTTAAGATGCTCAAAATATGCATCTATCATCTCTTTTTGAATGAATTCATCGGTCAGTTGCTTAGGAATAGGTTCCTCTAATATAAATAAATTTCCATCTTTCTTGAAAATTATTCACACATTCTAGTACCAGTAAATGAAATTAATACTATTTAGTTTTTCTTTATCCATAATTGATCTCAAGTTCAATATTGAAGATGATGATTCCAATTATCTATAATATAAGTTTTATTAGATTAGTACTATAAAAACCCGGTTCTTCTTTAAGGTGTATATACTTTAATTTCCATTAATTTTTAGTTTAAATTTTTACATATGGATTAGTATGAATTATATTTGGGTTTATGGAGGTATTGGGGGTTTCTGGGGCTAGTTTAGAGCTCAGAACCCAGGTTTTGGGGTGAAATAATCCTAGCGCACAATTAGTTCAAACCATGTGGGGAAGGCCACATGGTTAGATAAAAACGTGTGAGGCTAGATAGTGGAGAGATATAGGCCACATGGTTAGATCAAACTATATAATTTGGGGTTCACGGACATGTGATAATGTCTCTAATTTTTATAGTTGATTTTGGCATAGTTTGCGCACAGCTAGTCAAATCGTGTGGACAAACTATAAGATGTGCCCTTCCCTACAGCTAAGCATGCACGGTTTTTGAAAATTTTGTCTAAACTATGCGGAAAAACAATTTGATACCCAATTTTTGGTGATTTTACCATTTTACACCTTATTAATCTATTAAAATATAACATAATTTTATTATTCTCCAATGGAGAGAAGCTTTACCATTTGATAACTCTTTGAGATCTTTTCTTGGAATTGAGAGATAATATTTATCTAGTGTCTGATTCAATAACATTGTGTCTAGTTGGATTCACATCAGTAAAATCTTGATTCCTTTTTTCATTCCTCATATAGTTTGGTATCGACTGTGATATTTTGGTGCAATCTAGTATGCCATAATTTCAGGTTCTTCATCCATTATTCATTTCTCTCCCAGTCTAAGTTGAATTAAAAGTTGATACTGTAAGATCAATCTACTGTTGAGATGTGGTAGGTGGTCTATAAATTTTTCATTGGTTTTGGTGATTTATCGACCTAGCTATCATTGTGACTCCAACTAAACTTTCTATAGAAGCCCCGGAATTAAATTGAATAATTGAATTAAATGAATTTGGACCTGTTAAGAAATCTCTTAGGTACCCTTGAGATGTTTTGGTGGTTTTTTAACCAACCAAGTACACCCTTGGGGTGTTCCATTTATGTATGACACATTTTGAACCACCAATGGGTGTGATTTAGGCTTACCTAGTTTAATGAATCTCAATTATATTTTAAATGATATTGAAGTGTTTGGATGGGAGATGTAATGCCTCCTTAACTTATGTTAACATGTTATGTCATGCTTGAATTAGTTAAATGGAATAAATGGATTCCGTTGAATGAGTCGGTATACTCACTATTTTCCTTGAATTTGGATTGTTGATAATGAGTGGGTATGCTCGTGGTATGGAATAGTAATGGTTTTGGTTGATGAATGTAATAAAATGTATTTGAAATGGTAGTGGATTCCTTGGTTTGTATACTATAGGTCATGATTCCATTTAGATGCCTTTGATGTTACTCTTTGGATATTGATGTGGTATTGGATGCCTTGGATGGATATTGTTCCTTGGGCCTTGATTCCATGAGATGAATTGGGCTTTATTACCCCTTGGATTTAGTTTATCTTGGGATCGCAATGGACATTGTTGGTAGACATGCTCCTTGGACCCCATCTCAAGCCTAACCAAGTTTCTATCAAGATTATTCTGGTACTCGAAGAGGATGCCTTGGTATTCTATACCTTGGATCCAACCCTTCTTGGTCTGGCACATTGATTATACATCATAACCGTGGTAAATTGTGAAATATTTGGTTTCATGGAATTTTTGTGGATATGAGGACACTTATGATTATGCATAAAGGTCATGGTTGACATGAAACATATGGATGTATGGTGGGGATATGTTGGTTATTATTTTCTTTATAGATGAAATCTGTTTTGTAAGGAGCCTCTTGATGTTATACAGTCTCACTTTCTTAGTAGTGGATATGCCATGGCCACTTTACACTTATTTACTACATGCCTTATTTACTTGAACAATTTTTATATTGTTATATTTCATAGTATGGAATTGTATAGATCTTTGGTTTGTTGCCTATTGGGATTGTATCTCACACCCTATTTGGGACGTCTTTGGGTAGACAGACAGGCTTCATAGATACTGATAGAGATCGGGAAAAGTGCACATAGTTTGTTACTTGATTTTGTGTCATGCGTAGGAGTAAGGGATCATGGGACTGGGATGAAGCTTTTGATGATATCAGAAGATAGTACTTTTGAAATTTTTTATATTTTGGGACATGTATTGTATTGTACTATTGTGTGCCCATTTTTTCTATTTTGTAGAGGCATGTATTATCATCTTTGTATATGTGATTAATTTTTTTATCATTATATATTCATATTGTTTATCTATTTTCTATGTTATTTACTACTTCCACTAATAACTTTTATTGATATTCCATTGTGTTACACATAGTGATGAGGGCATAGTCTCCCCACAAACACACCTAGTCCCTCACTTCTACTCGTCATCCTATGGAATTTTAGGAGATGTGCTTGTGGTCATGTGGCCAACTAGGATCGGGGCACTTTCAATGGCATCCAGGTATGGGATGTTACAAAGTGGTATCAGATCATTCTTTTCTAGGTTGATTTACTATTTAGAGACAATATAAAGGGATAGAAAGGAAATGAAATTTGGTAATGAGTTGTGCCCAGGCGTAGCTAACCTACGTATAAGAAAAATACAAATTACCTCAAAATAAATTATTATTTTCTAGATGTTAACTATTATAGTTGATTTGATTCCACCATTGTGTGATGCACTTGGATTATGATATTATTATTTATATGACTAAGGATTCTATTTTGTTGCAACCCGGTGATATAGGAGTATTCCATCTCATGCATCATTTTAGGCACTTGCTAAAAATCACATCCCATGCATTATTCCATTCAATTTATGATGCATTAATTGTTGTATATTGTTGTGATAGGTTCTATGATATATGTACTTGCTATTGTGATAGATTTTTGTGCATTGGATAGATAAGTCATGCCATATTTTAGTTCATAAGGAGTATAGGCCCTTATGGACTAGAAAGTGGAACACTTTTTGATTCAATAATTTAAATTGAATGTGATATGGTGTAAATTATATGGGTGCCACATTTTGATTCATAAGGTGTACGGTCCCTTATGGATCGAAACTTAGTGAACCATTAGTTCAACCATTTAAAATTAATTGTGATATATAAGGAAATGAGTATGAATTGTAATGAAATATAAAATGAATATGAATTGAAATATAAAATTGAAATAATAAATAGAGAATCGTTCTGGCCCTAACTTTTGAGTGGGAAAGAGGTAGTGCCTCTAGTGGCATTTGTGGTTCTTCTTTATACAGTCCTAGCTTTAAGATCTGGTTGTGCGGTATGACCTTGTTTTAGGAGGGTTTTGACCTAACCTGCGCTTTTGATCTATGAAGTTTGATATTGTTCTTCTCTAAAGTGAGAGTTCGTCGTTGTAGAGACATGCCACCACGACGACCTCTAGTCATGCACTAGGAGGGAGGAGACGACCAAACTCTAGAGGTGGTGGGCCATAGGCTACAGGTGGATCCATTTTTAGTGGCATCTGCATCACCAGCTATTGTTATGGACATAGTTTATGAGGAACAGTTCCACGAGGGGTTTTATTGATTCATGTATACTTTTTAGGGAGAACTACACCTTTACTTTTCTATGGTTGAGCTGATGCATGTGTTCCAATAGCAGAAGCATCTCACATTTTTAGGGGATGGTGGCCCATAGGATACTGATCTATTAATAAAGACTATGATGAAAATATTCAAGAATCTGGAGACACCTCCTAAGAGGAGAGTGAAGCTCATGACATATATGATTTTTGTGGAAACAAATAACTAGTGGGATGTTCTAAACCAAGTCTTAAGGTTGCAAGACATGGTTTGGGATGATTTCCAAACCAAGTTCTATGACTACTTTTACCCCAAATCATTGTGAGAAAAGCGGGCTAGTGAGTTCTTGTGTCTAAAGAAGGGAGATATGATGGTTATGGAGTACTCAGAATGCTTAATAGAGTTGCAGGGTTTTGTGCTAATGTACCTTTCTTATGAGTTGTCGAGGGAGATATGATTTGATGAAGGTCTTCGACATGCCATTCAATATTAGTTCAATGTGATCATATTGACCTCTAATACTAAAATTTTTAATCAAGCACTTATTATAGAGTAGAACCTAAGAAAATTTCGGGGTGTAGAGAAGATCAGTATAGTCTCTTAACCCAGTAGTTTGACTTCCAATAGCAAGAAGTGAAATTTTAAGGCTTACCATGAGGTGATTACCAGTCAGTATCAAAGTTCTAGTAGATTAGTTTTCTGACATTGGTGTGGTAGAGGCCAAATTAAGAACCAGTGTGATAGTGACACATTCGAGTGTTGAGATTGCGGTAGGATGGTCCATGTGAAACGTTTTTTGTAGTAATTTCCCTCTAGCTGTGAATGTTAGGGGTTATCTCTAAAACCATGTTCAAGAGAGAGTTTCTCAACTTCACGTCAAGTAGGGAGTTGGAGCAGTGTTGGTCGATCGGGCTGAGGCAATGGTGGTTATGGACAATGCAGCCAAAAAGCAGTTACACCATGACATCAAAGTGGGCCTAATCCAGTTAGTGAGGTTGTATCATGGGTCCATGGTTCAACTCAGATCTATTTTTTACAGCTTTCCCTAAAGAGTAGGGTTTCATACCATCTATGGTAAGAGGTACTATCTTAGTATACTCTACTACTACTTGTGATATTTTTTATATAGTTTCATCACATAGTTTCATATCTACACCTATGGTAACATCCTTGAGCTCATTGTGTTTTCTTATGAGAGTGTTATGACACTAAACACTCCATTGGGAATTAGAACAAAGGGTGTATGCCAGTGCAGGGAGTGCCCCATTGAGGTTGGTGGGTGCCACTTCATCTGTAAGTTATATGTCCTCGTGATGATAGGGTTTGATGTCATACTCAAGATAGACTGGCTAGTATCTTATCGATATTATGTCGACAGCTATCTCCATAGGGTGAATTTCACATCACCAGAGGGTGTAGTTTATACTCATAAGGGTGAATGGGATGTCCATGTGAGCTGAGATGGACCAAAACATCATGGGATAGGCAGTATGATATCCCAAATCACTAGTTTGTATATGGATGATTAGGAAGCACGTAAAGTGAACTTTCCTCCAATGGTTAATCATTTTAGGGAATTTATCCCAGATGACTTTTCTGGTTTACCTCTTGAGAGAGATGTTTATTTCTCTATCGAGCTAGTTCAAGGTGGTGCACCAGTATATATTCCCCCTTACAGGATGGCTATGATGGAGTTTCATGATATCCAGAGGTAGCTATAGTATTTGGAGGAAAAATGTTTTATTTGTCCTGGTACTTCTCTATGAGGTTCACCAGTCCTTTTTTGAAAAAGGAGGATGGTACCCTTAGGCTATGTGTGGACTATCAAAAACTGAACTGGATTATGGTTAAGAACTGGTATACTTTTCCACAAATAGATGATATGTTTGATCATCTTTGATGAGATTGGGTATTTTAAAAAATTAACTTGAGGTAAATTTATCACAATGTATGTGTTCAACCTACATACATACCTTGTATATCCTTTTTTAGGAAGTATGGTCTATACGAGTATCTAGTTATGTCATTTAGTCTAATGAATTCTCTAGTGATTTTCATCATGTTGATGAACCGAGTGTTCCATCCTTATTTGGATTCATTTTTTGTGGTTTTCATGGATGATATCTTAGTGTATTCTTAAAATCAACATAACCATTCCAAACATCTTGATATCTTTTTGGATACACTAAGAGAGCATCAGTTATATGTTAATATGACAAAGTATCACTTATGGATGGACAAGATTCACATCCTAGTCACATTATATTGGAGACAATAGCATCACTTAACCCAAATAATGGGATATTTTTAGCTTCCTTGGTGCATCCCAAGAACATTTTTTATATACAAAGTTTCTTGGGGATAGTTGGACATTATAGGCGTTTCATACAGGACTTCTCATGCTTATGAGCACCAGTGATGATCTTAACTAAGAAGGGTATGAATTTTGTATGGTTAGAAACCTACGAGATATCCTTTCAGAAGATGAAAGGTATATTTAATTCAAAATTGATCATGATATAGTTATTGTAGGTAATAAGATACACTTTGTATTATGATGCATCGGGTATTGGGCTTGGAGCAGTGCTAATGCGGAGAGATAGAGTCATGGCGTATAGATCGTGGAAGATGAGGAAACATGAGATTAACTACCTATTGCATGATATAAAGTTATCTATAGTCGTTCCTGATTTTCATTGTTATATACATTACTTACTTGGAGAGAATTTTTTGGTGTTTAAGGGCCACAAAATCCTCAAATACATATTTATATAGCATGATCTGAATATGGGGAAGTGAAGGTGGGTTGAATACCTATAGTATTTTAACTTTGAGATTTCCTACACACCTATTAAAGGAAATGTAGTGGTCAATGCACTGAGCAAGAGGACTCAAATACAAGTAGTTCAACAGACCAGTAGCGAGTGGTAGCTCGTGGCTTTGTTCTTTGAGATATACTTGGAGGTGCAAGATGGTCAGGGATAGAATTATCTTTCATCCTTAGTTATGACCTCTAACCTACTGGATAGAGTGAGTATGAGGAAGTTATTATATTCTGAAGGCCTAGTCCAACAGGAGAGTGTGGCAAGTGAGGACCCTCCACCTGGGTGGACCATAGGTGAGGATGAGGTTCTATGTATCCATGGTTGTGTTTGGGTTCCAATAGACATACATGAAGAGTTTATGTGGGAGTTTCATGCCTCAGCTTGGGCAGTGCACCCCGGAATCACCAAGATATTTCATGACTTACACTGTCAGTACTAGTTTTCGGGTATAAAAAGAGATGTAGTTGGTTTTGTTAAAAGATGATCCACCTATCAGCAGGTGAATGCGGAACATCAATAACCAGTTGGACTTTAACAGATGTTTCTGATTCCTAAGTGAAAATAGGATGAAATCATGATGGATTTTGTGAGAGGTTTAATAAGGTAACCTTGAGGTAATGATACAGTTTGGGTTGTTTTTTATAGGATCACAAAGGTCACACATTTCCTACCAACCAAGGAGACCTTCAGTGCTGATGATCTTGGGAGGTTGTACATCTGTGAGATAGTATAAATTCACGGGGACCCGTGCACTATCATTTCATATAGGGACACCTGGTTTATGTCTCATTTCTAGTAGAGTTAATAGAGAATTATGGGTACACAGGTTCTTCTGGGCATAAAATACCACCCTCAGACTAATGCCCTGTCAGATCATATGATATAGGTGCTTGAGGTTGCGAGTATTCGTCCTAGATTTTGGGAGTTCTTGGGAGAGGAATATACCCCCAGTTGAGTTTTCCTATAATAATAGTTATCAAGTGACTATACATATGGAACCTTATGAGGATTTATATGATAGGTCATTCCAATCACCCCTGTTCTAGTTAGAGGTGAAAAAGAAAAATTTACTGGGACCATGTCTCATGCCGAAGACTTCTAAGTAGGTCCAGTTGATTCAGAAACAGATGGATACTGCACAGTATGGACATAAGTCTTATGCCGATCACTGTAGAAGACCACTAGAGTTAGAGGTTGGTGATTAGTTCTTCTTACGTTTCTCACCAAGGCTGGGACATAGATGGATCATGAGATAGGGTAAACTTTCACCATGGTATGTTGAGTCGTTCGAGATTCTGGATAGAGTCGGTCTAGTAGCCTATGAGTTGCAGTTTTCTCGGAGGTACTAAACAATTCTCAAAATCTTCCATGTATCATAGTTGTGCCACTATCACTCAAACCTGTCTCATGCTTTTCATCCAGGGTATGTTGAGTTACAAGTTGATGTGTCCCTTGAGGAGCATCTGATTTGTGTCATTGACAGGAGCATGAAGGTTCTCTAATGCCGGTCATTTCCTCTAGTATGGGTTTTATGGTATCATGATAGTTTACAAGGTGATACTTTGGAGTGGTAGGTCAACATACATGCTTAGTGGCCAGATATTTTCTCAAACGAATCTTGACCACCCTAGAGAGTGAAATTTGGGGATAAATTTCTTTAAGGGGGAAAGTTTGTAAGAACCTGGTTCTTCTTTGAGGGTATGGATCCTTTAATTTCTACCAATTTTAAGTTTAAATGTTTAAATATGTCCTAGTGTGAATTATCTTTGGGTTCATGGAGGTATAAGGGGTGTTCAGGACTAGTTCGGATCCTGGAACCCAAGTTTTGGGGTGAAATAAGCATGGTGATTGGTTAGATAAAATCATGCGATGTTGGATAGTTGGGAGATATAGACCTAATAGTTAGATCAAACCATGGGATTTGGGGTGCACATTAATGTGATAATATATTCAATTTTGAAAATGGTTTTTGGAATAATTTTCTGACGATTATTCAAATCGTACAGACAAATCGTTCAATGTGCCCTTCCCTACAGCTAATCATGCATAGTTTATGAATATTTTGGCCAAACCATGCGGCCAAACCATGTGATGAAAATTTTTGGGTGATTTTAACATTTTAACCCTAATTAATATATTAAAATGAAGCCTAATTTTATTCTTATCTAATAGAAAAACTCTTCACCATTTGATATCTCTTTAAGATCTATTATTGGAATTGAGAGATCGTCTATGTCCGATGTTTGATTCAAGAACCGTTTATCTCATTTGATCTATGTTGGTAAGATCTTGATTCTTTTCATGTCATTACTTGTTTAGTTTGGTATTGGATGTGCTATTTAGGTGTATGCTAATATTCCCTAATTTCAGGTTCTTAGTATGTTCTTTATTTTTCTCATGATCTGATTCGAATCAAAAGTTGACAGTGGAAGAACACTCTACTACCAAGATACAGTAGGTTTCCTATACTTTTTCTATTGATTTTGGTGATTTATATACCTAGATTCCATTATGATTCCCTCTGGACTTTTTGGAATGGCCCTATAATTAAATTGAATAATTGAATTAAATTAATTGGGACCTATTAAGAAATCCCATAGGTACCCTTGATATGTGTTGGTGGTTGTTTCCCCAACCAAGGCCACCCTTGGGGTGTGCCCTTTGCCCATGCCACGTGTTTAACCACCCATGGGGGTGATTTGGGATTTCCTAGTTTAAAAAATATCAATTATATTTAAATGAGATTTAATTGTTTGAATAAGAGATATACTGCCTCCTTGCCTTATGTTAACATGTTATGACATGCTTGAATTAGTTAAATGGATTAAATGGATTCGTTTGAATGAGTGGGTATAGTAATTTTTTTCTTGAATGCTAATTGTGGATAATGATTGGGTATACACATGGTATGTAATGGTAATATTTTTACTTGATGAATGAAATGAGATGTATTTTAAATGGCATTGGAAGCCTTGGTTGGTATACCAAGGGTGTTGATTCCATTTAAATGCCTTAGATGTTACTCTTAGGATCTTAATGCGATAGTGGATACCTTAGATGGATATTTCTCTTTGGGTCTTGATTCTATGGGATCCCTTGGGCCTTACTACCCCTTGGATCTGGTTTATCTTGGGCTCACAATGGACATGGTCAGTAGACATTCTCCTTGGACCCCATCTCAAGCCTAACCGAGTTTCCATAGAGATGATCATGGGACACGATGAGGATTCCTTGGTCTTCTACACCTTGTATCCAACCCTTAATGGTATGAAACTTTAATTATATGGCACTCCCATGTTAAATTGTGATATACGTGGTTGTACACCATGGTCATGGATGTGATGAAACTTCTGGTTATATGGAAATGTCGTGGTTGACATGATACATATGGATACATGGTGGGGATGTGTTAGTTATTCCTATTTTTTATAGCTAAAACTTAATTTACATGGATCCTATTAAAGCTATATAGTTTCACTTGTTTAGTAGTAGATATGACATGGAAAATTTACACTTATTTACTACTTACCTGCTTTAACTGCACACAACTCAGCTTGTTATATTATATATCCTAGAATTTTATAGATCTTTAGGTGGTTACCTACTAGGATTTCATCTCACACCCTATTTGGTCCACTGATGGGTACCTAGATAGACTTTATGGATGCAAGTAGGGATCAGGGAAATCACCCATAGTTTGATGGTTGATTGTGTGCCATGCATAGAAGCAGGGGAGCATGGGACCGGGCTGAGGCTCGTAATGCTATCAGGATATAGTACTTTTTGTGTTTTTGATATTTTGGGATTGGTATTATATTGTACTGTTGTGTACCTATTTTGGATACTTTGTAGAGACATGTACCATCATCATTGTATATGAGATTCATTTTGTTATTGTTATTTATTCATGTTGTTTATCTATTGTATGTATGATTTACTGCTTCTGATACTAACTATTATTGATATTTCACTTTGTTACACTCTTGTGATGAGATCATAGTCTCCCCACAGACACATCTAGGCCCTCACTTATAACCGATATTCTTTAGTGTTTGAGGAGATGTTCTTGAGGCCATGTGGTCAACTAATCTTGGGGAACTTTTAGTGGCATTTGGGCCTGGAATGTTACAAGTACCGTGTTTAATATTCATTTAATGATGACTTTTATTAAAATTAGTCCTAACTAAAATGGTAACTCCATACATCATGTCCATTTAGTGAGTTAAGACCCATATTTCATCATAAATTTCATTGGTTTGATCATGTAAATACATCATGACTATATCTAGTAGAAAATAACTATCAATCATATCTTATAAAATTGTTGGATAGTTGAGTGGATAAATATTTATCCAAATCCATCGTATGGATTCACTTAACTCTATTCCATTAGTATCTTAACTGTTACGGTTTCCCATCTAAGTGTAAGTCAAACCCAACATCAAGAAAAAGTCTCCTAACGGTTAGGTTCACATTGTCACTTGCTTTTCTCACACCAGATAATTCATAGGCACCTAATGGTTAGGGTCACCCATACTAAATGATCAAGGTACTAACAAGTTCTGATTTATAAGGAATATAACACATATTGTTTTTAAGGGGTTTTAATCTCACAATCAAATCTCATGTTATTCCTTTATGTATAAATTCTTCTAATAATTTAGTTTTTGAATACCAATTCCAACCACCAAATTAATATGTCCATTCCATATTAATTTGTAACTCTTTAGACAACCCCTAAGTCTATGTTACTCACCCAAAAAAAGAATCCATACATATTAATACATATCCAAATGCATATCATGAATAAGTTATATGAACTCTTCATGTAAAGTTTTATAATTATATGAGATTGAAAAACTCCACAATAGTAAGGTTGAGTTGACAGATATCAAACTCCCACCTTTCTAGAACAAGGTATAAGCCTCCAAGATAGTAAGAAATCCATCTCAAGTACCTATCCCCAGGAAGACATTACTCAAGATGGAATCTAATTCATCATAATTAAAAAACCAAATATGATAAAAATATATTCAAAAAATAAATTCAAGAAAATATATTTAACTATAATAAAAGGTCAAGGTGGTTTAAAACTAAATCTTATATCATCATTCCTAGAATGGTATAACAATTTACAAGAATCATTTTATCTCATAAACTAAATCATTCATAACAATTCATAATATAACAATTATATCTATGAATTAAATAGGGAAGAAATGATTCATGAATTTAACATGAGATAAAATTATGAAAAATTCATAAAACAGTGATTATAAATATTTTATAATTCATTCCATAATAAATATAAACATTTTACATTTATTTTCAATATGAACTCCTTTATATTAATTATGTGGAATTTTATTTTAATATACGATATTTCATGAAATATAAACATTTTATATTTCAATTTTTTATTATGTAAACCTTTTACATAATCTAAATATCATATATTAATATTATTTTAACCTTTAATCATATTAATTTATAAAAAAAAATTGATAAGATTCAAATGATTTCTAAATAAGGCTCTTGTAATTTTAATATTTCAAATTAATCATTATGAACACTTCATAATTTTATAAATATAAACTCCATATATGTTTCTTTATTTTATAATTTATAAACTATTAATAAATTACTATTATAATTTTTCATATAAACACTTTATATTTAAATTATAGGGTGTACTGTGTAAATTTGAAAAAGATATTTTAATATTAACACTTAATATTATCGGGATATTTATAAATGTTTCAAAACATTTAATTAATTAATCATAAAAAATTAAAATTAATTAATTTCTAAATTAATTTCATAAATTTATAAATATTCTAAACTAAATTTTTCCATTAATTATAAACAATTTATAAATAATTAAATTCAATTCATAATTGAAAATAAAGAAAAACAATTTTTATTCAATATATTGTATTTAAATATTTTGGTTAAATTGTTTTATGTGATTGATGCCTAACTGTGCATAAATATATTATACACTATCTATCATATTTTATGATAGATAGGACAATCATTAAATGAAATATATAGTTGTTTTTTATGATTTAAAGTTGTTTCATATCCGTTGATATCCCTTTCATATTTTACAAATTACCAATATATCATAATAGCGGTACGATGCTCTGTTTTCTAAAAACACAACATAGAAATTATAAAATATGATATTTGGGTGTCATATGATATGACCAGTGAAAAAATAAAAGGTTTATCTTGTATCAAATCTTATTATATCATATATTATATACTGAAAAAACAAAAACTGTAGAGTGAAACCATGTATTGTATTTAACAAACTTAACTACAATTCATAATATGATAGGAAAAAAAATAATTTCTCAAAGATTTTCACAAATAAAAAAGCATGGGTAGGAATTGATAACACTAATAAATATCTATGCATAGATTAACACTTAATCTAAGTGTGTGATCATATATAAATCTTTAATTCCAAGAACTCCATGCGTTAGAAACATAAAATACATAAACTAGAAATGAAAAACATGTGTAGAGTTATCCTTAAACTATTTTTTGCCTTTTTTGTTTGATAATGATCACTAAAGGAATGACCTAAAGGTTCTTTCATCTGAGGTGTATCTACGGGTTGTTAAAAATCAACCAAACCTTATATACAAGATCTCCTAATTTATTCATGAGATATGTTAGTATCTAGTTAACAGAGAAGGAAGGAAGAGAGAGCTTCAGGGAGGGTAGATATTTGACTAGGAGAATCACAAGGAGGGTTGCACACTTACCAAAGGCATGTCCATCCTTTATATAGGCTATGGGAATGATCCCTGGTCCATGTATCTTTATAATGAAATTAATCATATGTTTCATAAACATATAAATAATGTATTTAGTTACATCGTATGTAACTAATGGCTATAAATCTTATATTTATTAATAGATTAATGTGTAAGAGGCTTTGAATGTTAAATATTAATGTTCAGGAGGTTTCATGGGTTGTGATAGTGCCAAAAACATTGATCCATTCGATGTTTGGTGCTATAGTAGGCTTATATCATTCCATAAAATAAGCCCATGAATCCCATGAATCCTTTCATTTGATTCATATTGTATTGTATCAAATGATTGAAACATACTCTCATTTAACCCTTATGATATACTTTATATCGTATAAAACAACATAACCCATTATGCATGAAAATCATAATTTTCATGCAAGTCATATTCTAAGACTAGAAATTTCATACCATAAGATATAGATTATATATATATAATGGATTTTAGGAATATATTATTTGGTTCACTAGTGAAATTTGGATTCAGCAGATGCATAACTTTTTGAAAATTTGGGTAAATTGGAGTAAAGATTTAGTTGTTCTGGGGAGAAATTTGGGTAATGTGAGAAATGGTGTTGATCATGTTTGGAATTTTCCATTTAACAATTTTATTAAATTTAACATTGATGTGAGATTTACTGGTGGTGGTAAGGAGGGTCTTGGAGTTGTTTTAAAATAATTTTATAGGTGAGTGCTCAGTTATTTATATAATTCTTTTTTGGCATGGTGGATTTCCCCAGTTTCTAAGGCGTCTACAATTCATGAAGCTTTAAAATTTACAAGGTTTAATAACTAGGGAAGATACGTCATTGAATTATATTTACAAGTTTTGGTTAATTTAATAAATTTGTGATTGTCAGTCCTTGGCTTGACTGGTCCTCATTTGGATGAATTTAGGAGATGGTTATGAGCTTTGATTATTATAATTTTTCTTTTATCTGGATAGGTGTTAATCAAGTTGTACATTCTTTAACATGTTTCAAGACTTATTTCAATGTCCATGTGTGGATGGGTTGTGTTCCACTTTTTATTACTAATCTTATACTCAAGGATATTGATCTTTAATAAACTTGGTTTGTTTTAAAAAAGCAACAGCTACAATAACCACCATTAAATAATTTATATTACTCATGTAACACCCTCAAGATTTTGAAATAACATTATGTTCGATAGGGTATACAACACACAACTGTGAGATTAAATAAACCCTAAAATATTATTATTTGAACAAGTATCCCCTTATGAGGATTGAAGACCTCTTTGATAAGCTCAAGGGAGCACGATGGTTCTCAAAGATATACCTCTGGTCAGGCTATCATCAACTCAGAGTTCGAGATAAGGATGTGCAGAAGACGGCCTTCAGGTGTCGGTATGGCCACTATGAGTTATTGGTTATGCCTTTCAGTGTAACCAACGCTCCAGCAGTGTTCATGAGTCTCATGAATAGGATCTTCCAGCCTTATCTCAATCGATTTTTCATGGTCTTCATCGATGACATATTGATATACTCGACTACTGAGGAGGAGCACGCCTACCACTTGCGGGTTGTACTGGACACTCTCCGAGAGCACCAGCTTTATGGTAAGCTCTCAAAGTGTCAGTTCTAGATACGTGAGGTCCACTTCTTTGGGCATGTCATCTCTGAGGCAGGAGTTGCGGTGGATCCTACGAAGATCGAGGCAGTGCTAGATTGGGATCCACCCAGGAGCGTGACGGAGGTGCGGAGTTTCTTAGGTCTGGCTGGGTACTACTGGAGATTTGTTCCAGACTTCTCCAGAGTTGCGGAACCGCTTTCAGCTTTGACAAAGAAGGTGAAACCCTTCGTGTGGTCAGATAGATGTCAGTAGAGCTTCCAGAAGCTGAGACAGAGATTGACCAGTGCAACTATCTTGAGGATACTGGAGGAGGGAGTAGGGTACGTAGTTTACTATGATGCATCAGGGACCAAACTCAGGTGTGTCCTGATGCATAATTGAGCAGTGATCGCCTATGGATCATGACAGTTGAGGCAGCATGAGCAGAACTATGCTACCCATGACCTGGAGTTATCAGCAGTGGTCTTCACCTTGAAGATGTGGCGGCACTATCTGATGGGCGAGCACTTTACAGTCTATTCTGACCACCAGAGTCTTAGGTACATCTTCTCGCAGAATGACCTAAACCTAAGACAGTGGAGATGGCTTGAGTTCCTCTAGGACTATGACTTTGAGATAGTCTATACTCCTGGAAAGGGGAACGTAGTAGTCGATGATCTCAACAGGAGGACGGGCATTCAGCTTCTTGGAGAGGCGATAGAGCAGTTAGCTGTGTTGCAGATATCCTTCGTGGATAGAGATGGGGAAGCCTTTCTACAGTCACTCACAGTCACACCACCACTTCTTCAGTGGGCCAGAGAAGCATAGAATGGGTACGTTGACTGTGAGACGTGGCGTGCACAGATATCATCAGGACAGGCACCTGATGGATTCTATGTAGGAGGAGAGCACGTCGTCCTTTTTAGAGGACATACCATGGTACCAGCTGCTTTGCGGGAGGAGGTGATGAGAGAGTTTCACACTTCCCCTTTAGCGGTACATCCAGGAGTGGAAAAGATGTACCATGATCTCAAATGACAGCACTGGTGGCCGGGTTTGAAGAAGGCTATGGCAGAGTTCGTTTCACGATGCCTCACCTGCCATCAGGTGAAGGTAGAGCACCAGGTAGTAGCATTCTTGTTATATCCCTTTGAGGTCCCGAAGTGGAAGTGGGATGGGATATCTATGGATTTCATGACTGGACTTCCACGTGCTTCCAGAGGACATGACTCCATTTGGGTGATCGTCGACCGACTCACCAAGTCGGCCCACTTATTACCCATCAGAGAGCAGGGCTCAGTGCATAGCTTAGGACGCCTCTAAATTCAGAAGATCGTACGACTTCATGGTGTGCCATCATCTATCATCTATGATCAAGATGCTCGTTTTACTTCCCGGATTTGGAAGGGGTTGCAGGAGGCATTCAGGACACAGCTACGCCTAAGCATCGCCTTTCACCCTCAGATGGATGGATAGACGGAGAGGACCATTCAGACTCTCGAGGATATGCTCTGTGCAAGTGTCCTCAACTTTGTTCATAGCTGGGAGGATCACCTAACCTTGGTGGAGTTTTCATACAATAAAATCTACCACTCCACCATTGGGATGGCACCAAACGAGGAATTGTACGGCTGACCTTGTAGATCACCTATGTGCTGGACAAACCCTGGGGAGTCAGCACTTGTGGGACCAGAGATGGTCCAGGCCACGACAGAGAAGGTCCAGGACATCCAGGAGCGGATGAGGATAGATCAGAGTTGACAGAAGTCTTATACTGACAGGAGGCGGAGACCACTAGAGTTCGAGGATGGAAACCACGTTTTCTTACAGGTTTCACCTCGACGTGGGTTACGGAGATTTGGTCGGGGCAGCAAGTTATCTCCACGCTTCATCGGACCATTCCAGGTTCTCAGTAGGATAGGTGAGGTGTCTTATTGCTGGCTCTACCACCTCCGTTGCACCGGGTGCATGACGTCTTCCACGTATCCCAGCTGAGGAGATACGTGCACGACTCGACGCATATCATCGACCATGGGGAACTGGACATCGATGACGGGGAGAATTTTGCAGAGGTCCCGGTGGAGATCAAGGATCGACAAGAGTGGGTCCTACGTGGGCGGTCGATCCCTCTAGTGTGCATCATGTGGAATCACGAAAACCTCTAGGAGAGCACTTGGGAGCGGGAGGCTCAGATGCGTGCACAATACCCTCATTTGTTCCCCTAGTTTGTGATGTATCTTTACAGGGACGTAAAGCCCTGAGGTGGGAGTAATTTAAAGACCCGTAAATTTCAAGGAAATTTTTTTCTTAATTTCTTAGGGATTTTACGAGTACGCAGTTTCTGACGGAACCTGATTTTGAGGCCCGGTGTGCTCGGAATCAATTTCCGAAGTTTAGCTCGGGTACGTTCAGTGAACGAACGAGCGGGTTTTTCTAACTTTTGAACCGGTGCTCGGAATCGAAATCTGAGGTCACCAATGAAACCGCAGCATCGGTAATTGCTTAAGAAGAATTTCACTGGAGTTGCGTTTTCTCGGGAGGTGTTGTTAAAAATGAAGTGGTTTAATTGAAGAGTGAAATAAAATTCGTATTACAATTTTATTTCTACTCTAACTAATTATAACCTACGTGTGGAAGTTGAGGTGGGACCCACTAAATCCTAACTCCTCTTGATAAGATATTAGTGAGGTGGGACCCACATGAGCCCCACCTTTTCAATTTCCTCTAACCTCACTTAATGTTGGAAAACCCCCCATTAATTTGTAACTCACCCACTCTCCCTCTTTAATTGCATGTCAACTCTCGCATTAAATTGATGGATTAAAGCTATTCAATTAATTTAATTTTGATTTTGAGTTTTTGAAGATTTGAAAATGCATGGAATGTGTTAATAAAATAAGGGAGCCCTTATTTTATTTGGGGGTTGATTAGTTGTGTGAGGATCTTTGGAGAGAATTCTCCAAGTCATAAGAACTTCATCTTCGTCGTGAAGAACACCAAGACTTCGACGAAAAACATCGTCATGGAAAGGAGAGATCGACATGCCATATCTTCTCCTCTCCGCAGCTGGTGTGTGACGCCTTTCCTAAAGAACGACGACGTTCCCTCTTTCGATCTTCTTCCCACATCAAAGGAAGGGAGACACTGCTCCTCCTCAGACGTTCTCCGTCAACCTATACGGAGCTTCACCTCATGACGCCGTTTTCTGCGACGATCATCGTTCGACAACTCCTTCGAGGTAGGGGATTATTTTACGTTCGTGATTAATTTGGCGTTCATCGTTAAATAATTAGCCGCTTGTTATCGAATTAACGAGAGGAGGCCGGACCACACAATCATGGCCGACCCTCCTCCCCATTGTTGTTGTATTTCGTGGCTTGGAACGGAGACGACATGGTGCAACGGCAGAGCGCGGAAACGAGGGAAACCGCAGCTGGAGTGGGCCACGGAGAAGGATCGTGGCGCCGTCGCGCTGCGTCGGTGAAGCCGATGGAGGTCACGGCTGAGAGCGGGCTACAGTGAAGGGGCGCGGCACCGTCGCGCAGCGCCAGAGCACTGAGGAGGGTCGCGGTCGGGGCAGGCCGCGGCGGAGGGGCGCAGCGCCGACGCACCACGCCGGACAACCAAGAGCGGCGGCCCATGGCCACAACGGTTCTGCGAGGCGGCCAACTCATCTAGCCGCCGGTACACCCTTGTGGCGGGACCCCCCGTGAGTCCTGCATGAACCGAACGGTCGGCCATAAAGACCGGCCGCTACCCTGGAAAACCGGGGGTTGAAACCCCCGAACAACAAATAGGGCGGACCCCGTGGGTTCCGTCGTTCGGTTCGAAGGGAGCGGCGCCCTCCCCCCTTCCGCGTCCGCTCAGTGCGCGGGCACCCGCATTGAGCCAGACCGGCCTTACCGGGCCGGACCGCCCACGCTGGGCCGGACCGCCCGCGCCGGGCCAGACCGCCCGCGCCGGGTCAGGCCGCCCGCGCTGGGCCGGACCCCTGCGCCGGTCGGGCCGCACCCGCACCCACCGGGCCGGGCCGCACCCAACCGGGCCAGACCCGGACCCGGGTCGGGTTGACCCGGTTCGGGCTGCCCAGGGGTATCGGGCCGGGTCGGACCGGGCCCGAACCCCTTATTTTCTGGACAGATCTGTTCAAACGCCCATAACTTGGGCTACGGACCTCCGATCGATGCACCGTTAGTTGGGTAACGATCCTTGAATCGAGACAGTCGTTTCGGTATATTACACTCAATATTTAAGAGAAATATTTGTACTGCCGGGTTGGTTCGAACATTAAACCAATCGGGCCCTCGGAACGGAAACGCTTATAACTTGAGCTCCGGACGTCCGATTGACATGTCGTCGACTTTGTTGGATTCCTATTAGTGAGACGGTTCTTCTGGATAAATCCGATCAAGGTTTGGACACAGTTGGAGTATGGTCGGGTTGGTTTTGACTTAAAAACCAACCGAGCCCCTAGGACGAAAAAGCCAATAACTCTGAGACCGGGCGTCCGATTGACGCGCCGTCTGTCGCGTTGAGTTCCTATTGACGAGACAGAAATTTGGGATACATAAACTCTGGACTTTGGGTCAGTTGATGTATCGAACCCCCTTGGATCGTGGAGCAGACCCTCCCAGAATCGAGCATGTCGTGTACGGGAACCCTAGAGCTGGCTGCGACTGCGACGACGATGACTACTGTACTGGGATCCTCTATGGGTTCGGCAGCGATGACGACCGGACTGGAATCCTCCATGGGTTCGATGGTGATGACTACTGTTCTTGTATCCTATGTGGGTCCGGCAGTACTTGACTACTGTTCTTGTATCCTAAGTGGGTCCGGCAGTATTTGACTCTGTAGTTGTATCCTATGTGGGTCCGGCAGAGTAGCAGGTCTTGTATCCTTTGTGGGTCTGACAGCTTAGCTGGTCTTGTATCCTATATGGGTCCGACAGCTTAGATGAATTAGTGGCTACATCTGATCAACTCTATCGTCTTGCGAAGAGTATACCTGTGTGAGCTGAGTCTTGACTTTCAATCATTACCTTCGATATGATTGACTTGTTTTCCTGTGTGGATTGGGTTGTGATTTCTTGTGTGGATTGGTTTGTACTATCCTGTGTGGACTAGATCGAGCTTGGGCTCGGATGTTGGAGCCGAACTGGAATTTATGACTTAGGTATATGTATGGGAATATACCTAAGTAGAGTTGGTTGTTACTTCGTGATTGTAACTTTCCTTTGTGGTTTATCCTTCGTGGATTTTGGAAGACCTTCAGGGGTCTCAGGGTCCCTACTGAGTAGCGTATACTCACCCCTGCACGGGCTATGCCAGCACTACGTTGTATTGGATGCAGACGACGGACAACGCTGATCGAGGTAGGAGCTCATGGAGCCAGACGATACCTGGAGGTGGATCACTGGACGAGACGTACACAGAGCGGACGGCTGGAGCCGAGGAGCAGAGGAGACTATTTGTACCCACCCTTCAGGTGGGATTTCCTAGAGGATGGCTTGGTGTTGCTGCTTTACTTTTCTGCTGTTGTACTCTCTTTCCAGTTGTACTTTACTTTCATTTGGGTTTGTATACTGGCTCATTTACTTTCCATCACTTACTTTTGTACTCAGTTTACTTAGTGTTTACTTCAGCTTGCATACTCTGTGGTGTTTGTTTTCTTACATAAAGGCAATTCCTTCCCTTATATCGAGATTTACACCTTTGGTGATAGTCGTCAGCCCCTGGCCTATGGGAGGTGGTCTTGGGGTAGTCACGGCATGGGTCCCGAGGACAGGTCGTGAAATGCTAGATAAATCCTTTATTAGTGCTAAAAAAGTGTTGTTGATCTAAGAACTGTTAAAAGTGAGACTCTTTTATCAGCGCTAGAAAAGTGATCATAAATTGGGTCCTTTATAAGCACTAAAAAAGTGTTTATATAGGTGTTCCTTTATCAGTTCTAGTTTAGTTATGATAAAGGGTTCCCTTTATCATATCTACTTTTAGCATGGATAAAGGATGACCTTCTAAAGTGTGATTTTAAAATTATAGCACATTGAAGCAGCAAATACACCTGTATGGAAAATTCATAATTTAATTGAAATAAAAATTAAATCACAAATACAATAAAAAAACTATAGTGTACACATTTCAAACATTTTTTTGTACAATTACACTAGAAAGTGCAATCACAAACAATCAAAAACATCAATGGTTTCATTGTGTTTTTGTAACAACCTAAAATTTTATAAATGGGATTTCCCTTCTTATGTCATAAAGCACATAAATCACATTGAGACCCCAATAAAAAATTATTCTCATAAATGAAGAATTATACTTTATTTTGAAAACAAACCAATAATAATGCTTAATATTACACTAGGACAATAAATAGAAAATAAGATAATAAGAATTGGAAAATTTGGATATGATTGATCCACTAGAATAACTACACTCAAGACCAAAGATATAGAAATAAAACATAAAATATTAATTATAAAGTTGAATGAATATATATAACCTTGGGAAAACGAGCCAGTACCCAAGTAGTAGAGGCTTCTTCTTGGCATCCAAATGACCCAGGATCAAATCTGGGCAGAGGAGAAATTTCTGAGTACTGTAGCAGCACTATAGCAGGCACTGTAGTAGATATTGTAGCATCCCAGGTTATGTAGCAATAATATTCACTGAAGGTCCCTTTGAGAAAAAAATGGGCTTTCAAGCCTTGTATTCAGGCCACTTGGCCTAAGGCCTTCGGGCTATGTAATGGGTCTCCCTCTAACCAAACAAATAGAGGTCTTTGCTTTAATAATAAAAATGAGGCTTCAGCCCCAAACTTAAAAAAAATATATATGAAACTAATATATATATATATATATATATATATATAAAACCTTGGGAGAAAATAGAAGTGATTGATGAATAGAAGAAAAGGTATTTATAGGAAGTAATAAACTCTTATAACCATTATAAATCAGACTATTTGAATAGTAACATGACTGTGGGAATAGTAATGTGACCATTAGGAATAGTAATTTGACCCTTAGAATAGTAACCTCGCCTATTAAAATATAAATAAAATTTATTTATCTTATAAATGAAAATATTATATATTTATATCAATGAATAAGTAAATAAATATTTTAAAAATGATAAATTAAGTGTTGGTATTTTTGTGAAACGTAAATGTTTATTTCCAATTTTGTAACTAATATAATGATTTAAAATAAAAAATATATTTTCATAAAATATATTCATAAATTAATATTTTGTTTTATTATAATTTTAATATAATTTTATGAGAACTTAATTAATTTTTCAAAGTGTCATAAAATTAGTTATAATATTAAAATCGATATTTTTTGAATAAATGGTTATTTTAATTAAATATTAATTTTCTCATATATATAAAATTATTTTCATAAAATGGATTCCATTTTTTAAATCTACATGTTGAAAAAAATTAGGTTTAATTTTTGGAATTTTTCTAAAATAGGTGAATTTTTGTGAATAGTGAAATACACTAATTTTCTATATTTAACAAATACATGAATTTTTTAGTAATGGATGATGTAAGCACTAATATCACAAAATATCATTCATTATTTAATGTATTTATTGATAAGCATCAACACTATTGATAGTCTTGATCCAAAATAATAAACAAATGTATAAAATAATCAAAAACGCCCCTCTCCACCCCCTATAAATATCACTCCTCCCCACCCCTTCTTCTCACACCTTCTAAGACTTGAAGCTTGTATAAATTATACCCAACTCCCTTCTCAATACTCTTCCTCACATCTAGGAGCTTATTTTCTTGAAAAAATACCAAACCCAAATTCCTTAAGGAGGATCTCAAAGAGACTACATTCAAGAGGTAAAATCCTCCACCTTTCTCTTTTAAATTATTTCTTTCTTCTACCTCACCCTTTCCTCCACTATCCAAAGTTACATGATAACTCCAATGTCATATATATAATTTAAATATATTTTTTTAATGTAATATACATCATAAATTCTCTTCTCTCCTCCTTTTATTCTAAAAATGGAAACATCGTTCATGAGGTGTCGATTCACCGCCTTCATGGTTGATGAGTTTTCATTTTCCATTACCACCTTAAAGTATGGTCATAAAACCAATATTATGGTTAAATAATATTTAAATATGTATATTATATATTTTTTCATGTTTTGTAACTGGTATATATACATAATATTGAATAATAAAACAAAACTAGTTCGTGATGATCGAAAAACCGCAAAAATGAACTAAATGTTTATCTTTAACATTTTATCAAATGAATCATACTCATATCAGAAAAAATGATATATGGGACCATTTAAAATTATTTATTTATATTATTTTCATATCATTCCAATTCTTGGGTTTTTCTTCCATTTGACAAGAACTCCCATAATTAAACTCAAGGGAACCGATTATAAAATCATAAAACGAACACTCCAGGAATAAAGAAATTAAACTCTATAACTCATTAAAATAGCCATAAATGAACTTAATAAAATTATAATAAATCAAATAAATGTAAAATAGGTTCTAAAATAATTAATTAATGGATTTACTCTTATTATCCAGGACATTATGTGAAAGCGCGGAATGCTTTCGAACATAAGGTAAGGGATCTCTCTGAACCTCCGCTTTTCCTTCAGGTTATAATTTCTCTCTCTTTACTCCAATGTATTTCTTAATTATTCTTATATAATTATTTTAAAATCTGTTTATATTTCTCAAAATTATGTATACTTATCAAATAATTATTCTTTTATGTGGAAATACATGTTTTAAAGGTTCTCTTCTCAAATCTTCTCGATAAACAAGCACGATTAAAGGGAACTTCTCCAATCCTGGCCCATTTTCAAGTACACTCCATATTATATTTTAAGCCATCATTATTTTTCTAAAATAAATCATTTTATCATGAAAAACTATCTTAGTTTATTTATGGTTTTATATAAATAATTATACATTTTCCTCTTTAAAGACTCTTTAATATTTTCCCTTAAACCCCACTAAAGTGGCTTATTTCTAAAGTTTCTTAAACACTATTTTTACATGTTTTATCTTTAGTTGGCCATCATTTATAATAATATATTTCTATTTTCCCTTATTAATTTCCAACTATGATTTAAATCCATTCTTTCTTATACACCATCGTGATACAACCTTTCGTTATGCCTTATGACATGATTACAATACCCATTTCCTTCCATGGGTAACCCTTATGTCTATTCCCTATGTTTGATTCTTCAGGTGGCACACATATGCATGAACATGTTATGATGGGTGCACCCATATAGTGATCCAATTCATTGGGTAATGTTTAGGCTCATGATACGTCATGTATGGGATTATAGAGTAAATCTAATCCATTATGGGACTTTGTCAACCATGTGATATAATCTTGGAAGTTAGCCTTGACTTGTGTTTATATCATGTTGTATGTTGCTGCCATATTCCTATGTGTCCATTATCATATGATTCGATGTTATATGTTATATGATTACATATGATTATTCATGTGCCATGACTTTTATTTTATCATGTTATGACTTCTAACTCATGTTTTATGATGTATTCCCATGTTTATTCCCTTACTAGGCTTTTTAGATCAACCGTTTTGTGTATGTATTCCCATAGTTATCCTATGAAATTATAGGATCTCAAAGGGAGTTAGGAGATCATTATGGAGATTAATAAATATGTTTCATATTTTAGTTCCATGTTTTCAATTTTATGTACCTAATATTTTAAATACACTAGTCTTTACGATCCTTGGTTTTTATTTTATGGATAATTATGCTTAAAATCATTTATTAGTACATGTAAAATGGCTAGGGTTTTTATACTTTATCACTCTAACCCCTCTTAAAAAATCTTGATCATGGTATCAGTTACTGAAAAAACCACCCCAACTCAAGTAAAATAATTTACTTGTATAAGAAAACAATTATTATGTTGGTAATACAATAAAAAAATAAATTAAACATAAATATAAAATAATATATTAGTAAAATATCAATTTTAAATAAAAGGTCACACTTCACGTCATATCAGTCACATTGTCTATCATAATGAAATTTTAATGGTTCTTATACATCAAAAATGAATTCAGTATCATTGTACTGGAGTATCAAGATAATTTGAATGTGTTTTCTCGGTTTTGAGTGTATCTCATGTATTTTTTACTAAAATGCCAATTTAAACTAAAAATGCATACTCTGAGTCATACCAGTCACATCATGTGTCAGTTTTACATGATACTGATTCCTACGCATCATAAATGGCTTATGAATCTTTTTTTAAATGTATAAAGACAATTGGAGCATGTTTTCTTGGTTTTCAATTAGTGACACACATTTTTAACTAAATCATCAATCTTAAACTAATAACAGGAAATTTGATTCATACCAAGTACATCGTATATCATATTGAGGTGAAGATTATTCCTACACATCATAAATGGATGACTGTACTAAACTATAAAAACAATCTGAATGTTTTTTCTCAGTTTTAAGTATGTGATGTGTGTTTTGAACTAAAAAGTCAATTTTAAATAAAAGGACACACTCAGAGTCATACATATAAAATAGTGCATAATATTGATGTTTGGATGATTCCTACACATCAAAAATGACATTAAGTATACTTGTATTCAAGTATCAAGAAAATCCAATTTTTTTCCCAGTTTTGAGTTTTTCATGTGCCTTTTTTACTAAAATGTCAATTTAAACTGAAAACATGAACTTTGAGTCACACCAGACACATAATGTATTGGTTATATGTGAGACCAATACTACATGTCGAAAATGACTTATGAGTCATTTTCTTAAAGTATCACGACAATCCAAGTGTATTTTATTAGTTTTTAGTGAGTAACGCTCATTTTGAACTAAATTGTCAATTTTAAACTAATAACATACAATTTTAGTCATACAAGGCACACTAAGTATCATATTGAGGTGAGAATGATTCCTAAACATCAAAAATGACTTATGCATCATTGTCCTAAAGTACTAAAACCATTCAAATTTGTTTTCTCAATTTTGAGAATTTGATGTGTGTTTTGAACTAAAATGTCAATTTTTAATAAAAAGACACACTTAAAATTATAATTATCACACCATGCATCAGATGGACATGAAAATGATTCTTACATGTCAAAAATGAATTATAGATCATTTTTCTAAAGTATCAAAACAATCTGATTTTTTTTTCTCAATTTTTACTATGTCATGTGTCTTTTTTAATAAAATGTAAATTTAAACTGAAAACACACAATTTGAGTCATACTGGCCACATAATGTGTCTTTTTTATGTGAGACTTATTCCAATATGTCACCAATGACTTATTAATTATTTTTCTAAATTATCAAAACAATCTGATAATTTTTTTTCTTGGTTTTCAATGAGTGACGCATGTTTTGAACTAAATTGTCGATTTTAAACTGATAATGGACACTTTGAGTCATACTGGGCACATCATATATCATATTCAGGTGAGGATGATTCATACACATAAAAAAGGACTTATGGATATTTTTCCTAAATTATAAATACAATCCAAATATGTTTTCCTGGTTTTGAGTATGTGACATGTGTTTTAAACTAAAATGTCAATTTTAAATAAAAAGACATACTTGGAGTCATACCTTTCACATCGTGCATCGGATTGGAATGAGGCCAATTCCTACATGTCAAAAATGACTTATGAATAATTTTCCTAAAGTATCAAGAAAATAAGAACATGTTTTCTTGGTTTTGAGTATGTCATGTGTATTTTTTTACTAAAATGTGAATTTAAACTGAAAACACATATTTTGAGTCATACCAGTCACATCATGTGTCAGTTTGATATGAGACTGATTACTACATGTCAAAAATGACTTGTGAATCATTTTTATAAATTATCAAGGCAATACGATTGTATTTTATTTGTTTTTAGTGAGTTACATGTGTTTTGAACTAAATAGTCAATTTTAAACTGATAATGGAAACGTTGAGTCATATTGGTAAAACTATGTATCAGATTGAGGTGAAGATGATTTATACACATAAAAAATGACTTATGGATATTTTTCATAAAGTATCAAAACAATACAAAATCATTTTTTTATTTTTGAGTATGTTACATGTGTTTTGAGCTAAATGACAATTTTACATAAAAAACACACTTGGAGTCATACTTGTCACACCGTATATCGGATTCACAAGCGGCTAATCCCTACACATGAAAAATGAATTATTTATCATTTTTATAAAGTATTAAGATAATATAAATTTGTTTTTTCAATTTTGAGTATGTCACATGTCATTTTTACTAAAATGTGAATTTAAAATAAAAGCATACACTTTGAGTCATAATGGCCAAATCATGTGTTGGTTTCATGTGATATTGATTACTATACATCAAAAATGACCTATGAATATTTTTCCTAAAATTTCAAGAAAATATAATCATTTTTTCTTATTTTTAATTGAGTGACACACATTTTGAACTTAATTGTCAATTTTAAACTGATAACGGACACTTTGAGTAATAGCGAGCACACTGTGTATCAGATTGAGATGCAGCTGATTCATACTTGTCGCAAATGACATATGGATTTTTTTCCTAAAGTATAAAAATAATACAAATGGGTTTGCATTGTTTTGAGTATGTGATGTGTGTTTTGAACTAAAATGTCGATTTTAAACTAAAAACACGCAGTTTGAGTCATAATAAACACACCGTGTATCATATTAAAGTGTGGTTGATTCCTATATGTTATAAATGTCTTATGGATTATTTTCCTAAAGTATAAAAAATATGAATATGTTTTCTCAGTTTTGAGTGTATGATGTGTGTTTTGAACAAAAATGTAAATTATAAACTAAAAACATCCACTTGTAGTCATACTGATCACGTTGTGTATTGGATTGAGGTGAGGCTAATTGAGGTGTGGTTGATTTCTACACAAGCACGAGCAGCTTCAAACATGTTACAGCTCGGTCATACTAGGCACATCATGTATTGGATTGAGGTGTTGCTGATTCCTACAAGTTACATAGGACTTATGAATCATTTTCCTAAAGTCTCAAAATAATATTAATGTGTTTTCTCAATTTTTTTTATATAACATGTGTTTTGAAATAAAATCTCTACTTTAAACTAATATCATAAAATTTGAGTCATACTAGGCATATTGTGTATCAAATTGAGTTGCGGTTGATTCCTATACATCACACTATGTCTTTTTATTCTTCAATAAATTCTACATTCAGGATTATCTAACAATATTGTTATTTAATAACCCTAAATTTTAAATGAATTTAAAAATAAAAAATAAAAGTGCATTATCTTGAGTGCATCATCCTCATTGAGTTCATAATTGTAGTACATGAGTGAATCATGAGTGTATCATCCTTCTTTATAACCTCTAAGAAAATTAACAAAATAAGCATTAGATAAAAATGATAAGTAAATTAACTAAAAAAGTTAGATAAAATGATGATAAATTCACTAAATAAGTAATAGGAAGTCACCTCTTCATGATGTTTGTATACGATCTGACATTATGTATTCTGCACATTCGTTTCAAAATGGATCTATTTCTTATTTTGAATATGAGGCATGTTGAAAGTCCTGGTAGTATTGAAAAAATATAAATAATTAAATTTTTAGAAAATATTTTAAATTAAATTATAATTATCATCATAAATACCTCTTCATGGATGCTAGTTTGTGGATGTAATACGACATATTTCATAAATTTTCAAACATAACAACCACAATCATTACCATTAGTTTGTTCTGAACATTGTAGAAACATTGAGAAAAATAAGTAATCTGTTTTGATATATGTTTCTATAGTGGAATTTTTTATATATACCCTAATAATTTCATGTTTTTAAAATTATATAGGATTTTTGTTCTCATAGACTATCCCCATGCCATAATTTTGATGATATTTAAACACCACACTATCATAACATAATTTTCAATAAAACATAATATAAAATGTATAACATGAAGTTTATTTGTAAAATGTTTCATGTAGTATATTAAAAATTGATAAAATTTATCATGTGTGGCCAGTTTATTGGGTATCCATGCAATTAATATAGAAAATAAATCTTTGGAATATCAAAATTGGCTACAATGAGTAACCAATAATGCCTAAAAAGTAATAATTGATGAAATTAATAAAAATATATTTGATATTATTAAATTATAGAGTTTTACCCATGCATCATGGTAATTAAGAAGAGCCTATTATCTATAAGTTTTATTTAAAACATTGTGGCCATTTTTTTGCCACTTTAGTTTTCTTTGGTTCCAATGAGAATAGTTGTGTAGAAGTGATGTGAGAACTAATGAGTCTAAATTTCTATTCATAGGGGTTTCCCTACAAATAGTATTGATATATATGCCTGTAAAAAAAATATAAATTGTATTTAGTTATAATTAACATACTAGATCAGCTATTGGATAAACAAATTATAAAAACAGGCTTCATGTATAAATTTACAACGAAGAATCTTAACCATTCATTCTTTAGGATTTCATTTACATTCTCAAGACAAATATAGTCTGTAATGGCCTCTCTATAAATTTTTTGTTCAAAATAAATTATTGTTGTATCACCACTTGTTAATGTTGTATCTTCCTGAACCTTTAATATTAGTAAATGCAGAAGTTGAATGGGTGGGGTAAGGGTACTTTGAGAAGATATTTTTGATTGGTTGGTTGATCCTTTAGATCATTTTGATTTGGCCTTCCATTTCACCCCCTTCCCTTTTTCCATCTATAATAACATCCATTAGTTTTTTCCTTTTTTAATTAATTGTTAAAAGTTTGCATAAAAATAAATTGGAAATGAATACCTCCTTGTTGACATGTAGTTTTACAAGATCTAATGGTTATGCTATGAATGTTCTAATAGCTTTCTTGACCATATTAATATCTACATCATCATGTAGAATAGGTAGTTTGTCTCTCGTATCATGAACAACATGAATCCACACTATCACACAACCTATTATAAGTTATTTTTTGTGTATAATATCTCCTTGGATATTGTACATAGTACCCCTCACAACAAGCTGATGGGTGGGTGTTGATAGATATAAATCATAGTGATTTTCATCGTGTTGAATATTAATACAGGAAAGGTATCAATGTCTACCTAATTCACCTTTCATAGAAATAGTTATGATAATATTTATCTCCTATTCTAAGACATATATTTTAGGGGAACGGTTTCCCTCAAGGATGGGGGGGATGATGGGGGTCTTCACTTAGTGGTCGTTCTTGTATTGTTTATTCTCTTTAACTCCTTCCCATTACATTTTCTAATAACTCTGACTATTAATTAATTTTTTCTTATAGATTAGCTAATTATGTTTGAAACTCTTTCATTTTATTATCTTTAGACCCTTGATAATTTATTTAATCAAAATATGTTTGGGGTGACACCCCAAAAACCGTACCTTTGACGTGTCCATACTGTTTTGGATGCTTCAAGGCCACTGATAGTAATTGTTCATAAATTACAACTGACGATGATTCTTGTTTCTCATTCGGATAAAAAATATAGGAAAATTAGTAATAAATATTATGTAATACTGATTTAAATCAAAAAAATTGTGTCATACTTACACATGCTTCCCACACTTTTTGTGTGTTTTCATCTATTAGTATCTTATCTTTATTTACACATACATCCTTCCATAACGCATGATGTGGAATGTAATTGGATTTTGATTTTGATTTTGATTCATCAATCTTCATAAAATACTTATACTGTTTGTGATTCCATTATAAATGGTTCATCTTTTTACCCTTCCTTACTGAAATCCACTTTCATGAATCTCAATTCATCAATTTTAACAACACTCCTGTTATTAACCCACTTTCATCAAAAAAATTGGCACTTGGAATATTGTATAATCCAATTCCCTTATTTTTTTGATGATGCCAATGTATGACATATTCACATAAATTTGATTTCTACCCTTGGTACCATACACATGAAATATTTCATCCACAAGTTTAACTCCACTATTTTTCATGGTATTGTGTTCATCAAGTTCATTTGTATAGAACGTATAACAATTAATTACATAACCATAATAAGATAACACACGCACACTTGGTCCTATGGCTAGTCATTAAATTCATTATGAAATTGAATCTATATTTTCTATTGGCTTCTTACAAATATGGTCTCAAAACTATCCTATAAAATGTTGATTATGTGTATTTTATTTCCCGCTTTCATCCCTTGATGGATTCAAATTCCTAAGAACTACTTTTTGGGTTTCAATATATGGTGAAACCTATAAAATTTTATTCAAAGTGTAAAGGCGTTCCTTCTCCCACTCTGTATTAATAATTGTGACAACATATATTATATAAACTCTTTCACCAACAAGCCGACTGGTGTGATGAGAGTTTGGTACACCAATGCTTTCCACATCAGATAGGTAGTCGGTATAGAATTAAATGGCTTCCTCAACAACATATTACTCAATAATAAAACCTTTTGGATGAATTCAATTTCTGACACACCATTTCAAAATCTTTATATACCATTTAATGGGGTACACTCATTTATAATGTATATAACCACATAGTCAAATATCTCTTACCAAGTGAACCATCATATCAAAGAATTTTTGGCTAGAAGAACATCTTCAATTAATATAATATGATAACAATTTACTATTCTATAGTTTTATATTTCATCGATTCTATAACTTTGTTACATATAGCTTTGAAAAAGAAACAAATCTTGGTTAATATATGATGGAAATTCTTAAGGAAAATGCAATGTAAAGCTATAGGTATTAGATATTACATCAAACATGATCATCATATGATTTCAGACCCTTTAACTTTAAATTAGTCATTGACATGATATTATTGATATTTGATGAATACCCCCTCTGGAACCTTTACATCAGTCAAGAAGTTTCAAAATTGATATCTCTCTTGCCTGAAAAGAGTGTAAGAAGTTAGAGGAAGAAATTTTCAATTTTTACTCTTCACTAATGCCAACTCTTTTTGTATTCCCATGTCAATCATGTTCAACCTAGCATTAATTTCAACCCTTGCTTTTTCTAGGTTCATTTAGTAACATTCCAATGACACTATCATATTCATTTTTTTAACATGCATAACATCAAGAAAATTTCTGACATACAAACAATTCCAGTATGGTAATTCAAAAAATGCACTTTTTCCAACCGATTTTTGTATGGTTTTTTGAAAAAGTTTTACCAAAATAATTGTTCATATATTTTACTTTCTCAAACAAATGATCACATGTTAGTGGAGATGGTGTTGTACATTTTTCTGAACTCCCATCAAATTATGTCATCCAAGATAGGTACTTATGTCACTGGGGTATAAATCAATGATGTCCTAGAAATACAGTCTTCAATGAATGTTTCAAACTAATTGATTGTGTAACTTGTTCGCAAATGGAACACCCTTGAGTTCCATTAATTATATATCCTAAAAAAATTATATTATCATGAAAGTAATTTATCATCCCATACAACATGGATCTCAACATGAAATCTGCATTTCTATAAGTATCATATAACGTAACACCTGAATCCCACAATAATTTCAAATCTTCATTTCTGTTTCATGAATATCCATGGTGGAAAGTTATAATTTTCCAAAATAACCATCCATGTACTATGAGTGCTACTTTGAAAACCAAAAGGATTCACTCTATATATAGATAGCACAAGCTGAAGATTTCTCATCTCTTTTCTAAATTTAGGATACTCTTGATCAATTCTATTCTACTAAGGAGAGTTTGTTGGGTGAAAAAGTTTCCCATATTTATTTATTATATCTGTGTGTCATGTTTATTGTCCATTAGTCTCATAACTTCTATAGAGGCACCTAAACCTTGGAATTATTAGAAAGCACCATACAAATTTCTTAGGACCCAATTCATCTTTCTTGTATCAAGAAACACCGCAATTTGGGAATTTTTTAAGTGATTTTTTGTCCTTATGAAACAGTATATAGTAATTTAGATGGTCATGTATTATTTCAGTGATCATACCCATTAAATGTAGCATTCATTTAGTGTCATGTGTTTGGTAAGGAAGCACATTATATTCTGGGAGTATATCATTCAAGAGATAAAGTAATTCAGAAAAACTGGTTTCGCTCCAGCCATTGCCCACTTTTAAATTATACAGCTTCAGTATAACTGGAAATGATGTATATTTAATACAACCAGAATATAATGGAATTTTTTTATCCCAGCCATTATCTATATTTAGTTTTTCCTCATGTTTATTCCAACATTTGTAAATTCGATCTATTATGTGATAAATCAAGTGTTCTTCCAACTCCTCTGGACTAATTAATCTTGAATAACAACAGCATAAACATGAACAAATGATTTGAGAAGTTTCATATACATGATCTTTTTCATAATTGATGAAATATTTCACCTCATCCTTGTACTATTTCTTCATAAGATTGTCATCTATCCATTTTTTATTTATATCTATCCTATTTGATTCGGTAATATTATTATTTGACAAAATAAATAAATACACAGAAATTCTGAGCTTAGAACCCATAAAAGGTCATTATTAAGGCATCATTTAGGATATATGAATTCATTGTTCTAAGATAATAAGTGTTGAATAATGGGTATTAATATTGTTTTTTAGTGGTGGAAATCATTGAAGGAAAGGAGTGTGTGATGTCTATAAAGTTATAAAGAATCTAATTAAATTTTTATCTATTGCAAAACATAGAGATCTCACGTAGGATCAATTCAATGAGTATGTGTATAAGTATAAAAAGTATCTTGAAATAATTTTTATCAAGAAATATAAATATAAAAAATTGGAAAAAATTATACAAATTAAATTAAACTCATTTCATAATTCCTATAAAAATTACAAAAAAATCAGGAGATATTAAAATGATTGAGGTTCTTCTTCCTGGTAATGGAAGAAAATGGGAAAAAATAATTTTAATTCATGGAATCATGTGGGATACTTGGAACTTAGAGATTTTTACCTTCTGTACATCGCAAAAACCTCTTCTTACTTATCATTTGCAGTAACCACCTTATATGATAAGCTGGAAGAGTTTTTATGATGCACGGTTGGGAGCTCCATGGAATCAGAGTGAGAAATAATGACGAATGAGTGAAAATGAATATGAAGGAGAGGGAGAGGGTGAACCAACAATGGCTCGAGGTAAGGGATATTGGATGGAGAATAGAATATGAGAATTATGAATTTTATATATTTGTGTGTGTGTGATCATCATAATAAAATTATACTAATAAATAAATACTTATAGAATTAATAATTATAAAATAAAAATAACAAAAACAATTATACAATTATATTTCATGTGTAAATATATAGGAAATTAAAATATGTAAATTATAAGATAAATATGTTAACGAGGAAGAAGTAAGGGTAGTGATTGATAAATTATCTTTCAAAAAATAAATAAACAACAAAGTTAATATGGAGAGATCGTATTCATATGAGAGGATATACATAATGCAAGAAGATAAAACTCACATAAATAGAAATAAGTTAAGCCTTTAATGTATGGTTTCTTTCAATATGTGTAATGTAGAATGTTTTTTATGAGTTATGAAAATAATATTGCAATATGATTTTGGTGTTTTATTGGGTGTTTCGAGTAAAATTTGTCTTCTTTATCATGTCCATCCATGACATGTCATTTCCTCATGAGATGTACGAGTACACAACTAGAAAAAATAGCTCGGATATCAATCGGGTATTTTCATATCCATGTCTTCTTTCTAAAGATAAAAAAATACATTTTAACCACTAAGTCTCCATATACAGAACTCTATAGCTTATGGTCTAAACGAAACTCAATATATCATAACTAGATTGATTATGACGTTGCATGAAATAGTGTATCATGTGTTATATATCTTGTGAATATACATGGAAATGATACACTATTCTATTGTCTGTAGATCCATCTCATGGGATTCGTGCCTCATGTATGACTGCTTTCGATTCACAGAAGCTGGATATCGATTCGCAGAAGGTAGATATCGATTTGTGAAAGTTGGAGCTCGATTCGCCAAAGGCGATGCACGATTCGAATTTGACGTTGTGGATTAATGACAGGCGAGGAAAGAAACACTTGATGCCTCAAGTAGGTATTTTATAGAGGGGTGAGAGGAAGGGGATTTCTTTGAAAGCATCTTATTCGACAGAATTTTGAAGAAGTCATTTTGAAAGAAAGCGTCTCTTTTAATTTATTTCATTGGAAGGCTATTTCTGGGAAAGCTCCTTCTCAAAATTCCCTTTATAGAAGGTGCCTTCTTGGAAATTTGGAATTAGTTTTCTCTTCTCACTATTTAGGTAATTTAAAAAAATAATTATTATATATGGAAAAAAATTCTTGTGGTGAAGGAGTTTTTGATACGCCATGGAAGCCCTGGATTTTCCAGACGCTTAGTTTTGATGATTCAAGGATCCTTATGCCACAAATTATGGTTGTGCTGTAACTAGAGAAGAATACTTGGATTCTTGTGAAAAGATTGTGGTGAATCTGTTTAGGCTACACCATGGAAGAGAAGAGGAGAAAAATGATTTCCATGGAAGTTGGGTTTGTAGTGTAAGTTGTTACTACACCATGGAGTTGATCAGATCAATAGATACAAGGGTTTAGAATGATCGACTGACTCTACGATGTGGGATACTAGTTTAACCTTAATGGAGATTGGAGAAGAATGATAATATTTATGAAGTGACCATTGCAGCATAGGGTATTTTTGAGTTGGGAAGACATATGAGATCGTTGTGTGCGTCGGTCGTTCAAACCATTTGGAAAAATTAAAAACAAACAAATATGTTTGAGGGGAGCCAAATAACCACTTGTGATCACATACCTTGGCTTTTGTAGGTATTAATTTGTTCGAAATGATTGAGGGAGAACGACGACAAATATTTGATTTCGTGAGAGTTTGAATGGTGTGATCGAGAATAACTCAGTTAGGGTTCTATTTTAATGACTGAGAATGATTTTATCAGCGCTTTTAAAAAAACGTTGATAAAGAGTAGTTTTATGAGCGCTAAAATAGTAAGCCCTGATAAATATGATATTTATCATCATTAAAAAATGCTGATAAAACATATTTTTATTAATGCTAAAATTCTAGTGCTAATAAAGATATGTTTTATTAGTTCTTTTTTAATGCTGATAAAAAGAATTATTTATGAGTACTAACAAAACACTAGTACAGATCTGATTTAAAAATATAATTAATATAATTTAAAAAATTAAATGTATATAATTATAAATATATATATATATAATTATAAATAAATAAATTTATAAACATTTGTATGTAATTATAAATAAATTTATATAATTATATATATTTATATAATTATATATATATATATATTAATATGTAAATATATATAATTATAGATATAATAAATATATTTATTATTTAAATATATTTATTGTAATTTTATAATTATTTAAATATATTTTTATTTATCTGTAATTTTATAAATAATTTTTGAAACATTATATATCTATAATTTTATAATTAACTATTTAAATTACACAATTATTAAAAATTCATTTAAATAGATTAATAATATAAATTTAAAAAATATTTTAGATGTTAAAAGTGGATAAAAAATGAATAAATATAATTCACATAAGTTCCAAACATATTGAAAATATTATATGTATAGTAAATAAATATATGTATGAATAAATATTACAAAATGATTAAATTCCAACAAATATAAAAATCAACAAATATTAAAATTGAATAAATAATATTAAATGAAAGAAATATTAAAAAAGAATAAATATAATTTAATAGATAATATTGTTTTAAAAAATGAATTCATATAAGATTAACAACATGAATTATAAACACCTACTAAAATGAAGTATTAAAAACGCATTTAAATAACTTAATTATATAAATTTCAAACATTTTAAAAATGTTACAACTTAATAAATAAAATTTCATAGATAATAATCATATAAATTAAAAACATATTGAAAATAATACTTAGTAAAAATAAAAATGTAAACAAATGAATAAATTCCAAAAAAATTATATAAAAAATAAAAAATATACATCAAATGTGAAATAAGTACATGTTATACATATGCATGTTATAAATATACGTGCATCTCATGTACATGTGCACATATACATGCATATACATCCACATACATACAACATCTATATAAACACAGACACATGATATAATGCATACACATATATGAACAGAAATCAATATATATATATATATATAAGTTAGAATTTCACATATTAACAAAGAATGATTTATATTTATATAATTTTTTGAATTATTAAGATATATATATTAATATATAATATTTAGATTAATTATATACATGCATTTTATAATTAATATATATAAATAAAAATTAATTTTTTAATACAAATGTGATATTATTTTAGACTAAATAAAAACATATAGTGCTATTTATAAATATTAACTTTATTTTATTTAAATAAAATACTATATTACCATTTATATACAAAATATTATTAATTATATAAATGCATAAATATTTTACACTATATAAAAATGTATAGTAATGTTTATAAATATTATAAATGTATTGTATTTAAATACAAAATATTTTGAATACATTTTACTAATAAAAATAGATATTACATTTACTATCATTTATATTTTTATAAAACATCTATTCATTACTTTTTATATTTAAATTATAATTTTCTGAAAAAATAAATTACACACACACACACGCACATATATTTACTATTAAAATTCATATATATGAATATGTATTTCTATATAAAATTTCATTAATTATTTTTTGATAAAATTAATTATTAATATTATACATAATTACATTTATAAAATAATAATATTAATAATGTTTAATTATGAAAAATTTCTATAAAAATAATTTGTTATAAATATAAAGTTCATTTTTTTTATCCATTAAATTAAATTAATGATTTTAGTTTCATTATAAATATCTTTATGTTGATAATTATTTATATATATATGTGTGTGTATAAATATATATTATCTAGACTCATGTGTGATTGTGGGTACGTATATTTATATATCTATATTATTGGGGAACGTATATTTATATATAAATATATATACTACAATGATATATATGAAATTTTAAAACCAAAAGTTTGGGTCGATGTATATATATGTGTGTGTGTGTGTGTGTGTGTGTCATATATACTCTTATCAGTGCTAAAATTGGCATTGATAGATCTTAACTTTTATCAGTGCTAAAATTACCATCTTTAATCACATGTAAATGTGTGTGTGTGCTCTCCTCTACGTAGGAGCTTCTTTATAGGGTTTCTCTTATATTTACCACCTTCGGCTGGTTTTGTTTTTGTTTTTCATGGTTTATTTTTTGTGTTTCTCCTTGATTTTCCACCATCAGTTTTAGTTTGATCAGACTTCTTTTGTATCAATTACTCAGTTTAATCATTTGTATCGAATTGTTGTGGCTGCATCAAATTGATCGGTTATGTTTGAATTGCATCATTCTGTTTGAGTTTCAACATCTACATTGGATTGATCAAATTACATATCTTTTAGATTGATATCATCTACTTCAACATCAGTTTGGTTTTACATCTGCGTCATATATCATCTGTATTGGTTTGTTCAGATCTACATCAAGGTGTTTGGTTTTGGTAGGAATGAAAAGAACGCAAGCATGAAAATGAAAAGATAGGCATGATCATATCCCAGACTCCCTCTATTTGGATACAAACTATAGGAAAATAATACTTGAGAAGGATTTTGATAATGATGTCAAATCAAAAATGTTTCAAAAGCATGGGGTTTGTTCTCACTCTGGAAATCTAGAGGTAGAGGCTGGGTTGATCCAACCATGCCTGCACTAATGATTCTTCAGTGCTGGAACCGCTATGGGCTTGGTAACCCACATACAGTTTGAACGCTCCAATATAAGAGCTCAAAGTTTTTCCCTTACATGGTGTTTTTGTCTAAGACCATTTTGGAAAACAAGGACATTCACAGTATTGATGTGAAGGTTGGTTTCAAAGGCTATCCACCTGTGGGAAAATAGGGACGTACTGGCAGGGTCTCTCTTCTTTGGAAAGAGGACCTCGATGTTAGAATTAAACACTTCTCTAATAACCATATCATTAATTCATTCCATCAGTCGGGGATCCCCATTTGGACTTTTGTGGGATTTTATGGCCGGTTGTGTCAAAATAATAAATGGTGGTCTTGGGAATTGTTGTGATCTCTGCAGAGTAGCTATGTCGACCTTATCTTAATTGGAGGATATTTTAATTTTTTTATAGTGAATTTCTCAGGTGTGGCCTTTTCAAACCCTCCACACCAGGAAACCCCCCTCCCCACGAAGGGATCACTCGGGAGAGAGCCCCAACTTGGAAGGAGCCATTTCCAGTCGAGATGGAAGAGAGTCTCGGAGGGTAACGACCCGATAGACGATGGTTCGACTCAGAAATCTGTCATCATAGGTGGGTCGCACCTCATTTTTACCACCCAGTTAGGAACTGGGTGACCCGACAAGGTGAGTGGATCCCGGGAGATAGGTTCACCTTGAAAGCGGACTCCCAGGATGCGAACCCCGTACCTCCTAAATAATGACAGGGTTATGCCCCTCTCCATCAACACTACGCCACCACCAAAGCAGAAAAAGAAAACTGGGTTTTCAGGCCCAATGGGTTACACGGTATAGGCAGGTCGTCACCCACCACCAAGCGCCTTTACGTACTCCCCCAGTCGTAGGCCTAGGTGTAATGAAACCCAGTATTTCAGGCCAGTTTCACACGGGGTAGAGGGGGCCATGAGAGGAGATAATGACATATAGTGTGAGTTGCCTTGTGAGGATTCAAACTCGGAACCTCGGGTTCAAGATGCCATTGTCGCTCACCAACTCACCCATGCCCCGTGGGAAAAAGTACACTGGATTCTCAGGCCCAAGGGGGTACACGGTATAGGTGGGCCATCACCCACCATCGAGCGCCTTTATGTAGTCCCCTAGCCACAAACCTAGGTGTAATGACACCCAGGATTTCAGGCAAGTTCCACATGGGGTAGAGAAAAGTACATTGGTTTTTCAGGCCCAAGGGGTTACACGGTATAGGCGGGCCATCACCCACCGCCGACCACCTTTATTAATCCCCCATCCATAGGCTCAGGTGTACCGACACACAGGCTTTCAGACTAGTTCCACACGGGTTACAGGGGCCCATGAGAGGAGATAATGGCATATAGTGTGTGTTGCCTTGTAAGGACTCAAACCCGGAACCTTAGGGTCAGGATGCTATTGTCGCTCACCAACTCATCCATGCCCTTTGGGAAAAAGTACACTGGGTTTTCAGGACCAAGGGGTTACACAATATAGGCGGGTCGTCACCCACCACTGAGCACCTTTATGTACTCCCCCAGCCGCAGACCCAGGTGTAACGACACCCAGGCTTTCAGGACAGTTCCACACAGGGTAGAGGGGCCCTAGAGAGGAGATAATGGCATATAGTGCATGTTGCCTTGCAAGGACTCAAACCCAGAACCTTGGGGTCAGGACACCTCTGCCTCTCACCAACTCACCCATGCCCCGTGGGAAAAAGTACACTGGGTTTTTAGGCCCAATGGGTTATACAATATAGGCGGGCCGTCACCCACCACCGAGCACCATTATGTACTCCCCTAGCTGCAGGCCCAGGTGTAATGACACCCAATCTTTCAGGCCAATTCCACACATGGTAGAGGGGCCCATGAGAGGAGATAATGTCATATAGTGTGTGTTGTCTTACGAGGACTCAAACCCGGAACCTTGGGGTCAGTACGCCACCACTGTTCACCAACTCACCCACGCCCCATAGGCATTGGAGGATATTTTAATTATATCTTGTTTCAGTATGAGAAAGAAGGTGGAGTTGATAGGCCTCCCTCTTATATGGATTAATTTCAGGAGGCGATGTAGGGAGATGAGGTTTCTGACCATGGATTCATTGGTAACACTTTCACATGGTTCCAGGGAAAATATGTTCATTGCCGAATTTCAAAACATCTTGATAGTTCTTTTTTGTAATAACCCAAAATTTTGAATAATGTTTTTTTCCTAAATTTTTGTGATATTTTATACTCAACAAAACTATATCCTTTAATTAATTAAGTATAATCAAAATGAGATCGTTGGGTTTTGACTGTTATATGATCGTTGGTCAATATGACCGTTGGAAACTATACTCTTAACATTATGATTATTATTTATAAATATAAATTATCATGGTTAATTAATACAAAAAGAATCCAGTAGATTCGGGTCGTACGAATCTCATCTATCGGAGCTTGGGAAGGAGGTAACATCACTGGGATTTTCTCTGGACCAAGCCCAATATGAACTCCAACACGTTAAGCTTGAACATAATTGCTTAAGGAAGAAGTTGAAGCTGATATAAATCACAACTTGGGAAATGTTGTCTAAGCCGCCTCAAGATTCTATCACAATTTCACACCTTACTCTTAGGTCCTATGCAGGTATTATAAGGGGCTATGTAACGAGACCTTAGTTATTTTGTGTAATCCTTTTTGTATAAATAAAATTTTTATTTCCTATTATGGTAAAATTTTCGAATCTCAAATGTCAAAATCAATATAAGATAAATTTATAGAATTTCTATATTATTGGTGAATTTTGGAAAAAGGGTGTTTTAAAATATTTTTGTATACTTTAAATAATTAATAATGTGAAATTATTTTCAAAAAATGGTCTTCTACAATTGTGATCATTAAGAGATTTAGAGTCTAATAAAATCAACTTAATTTTTTGTGAATAGTAAAGTATGAATATTAATATTACCCTTATGAATAGTAATGTGGCTAATAGAATAGTAACCTCACATAAGAAAGTATAAATATATTTTAAGCATCTTGAATGGTGAAGTGATATAATAGAATAAGTAAATAACCGTTTCAGAAATTATTAGTTAAGTATTAGTATTTTTCAGGTAAATAGTGTTTTTACTTAAAAATTAAATATATTATAATTAGAAATTTATTTTCATAAAATGGAGTTCATTTTTTATTTCAGAGCATTGATATTATGTTAGGGTGAATTTATGACATTTTTATAAAAAAAATTCTTTTTCGGTGAATAATAAAAATACAGTTTTGAGTTTCGGTGTGTTTAATGACATCATTAATGATTAATAATAATGTAATAATTCTCATCAACTTGTGTATAGTAATATATGTTATGAGGTGTCTCAATTGGCCACTTCCATGGGAAAATACCATGGGCAAGCCCATGGTTTTTCAAATACCACTAATGAGGTGTCCTTTAAAAATTAATAAAATATTTCCTTACTTTTGCTATAAATACCAACCCATTCCTTCATTAATTCCATTAAAAATTCCTCCTCAATAAATCTATGGTTTCTTTACCTCCCAAGGAGCCCTTCCAAGGTGCCCTCAATCCCCCCAAGGTACCAACCTTTGAGCTTTTGAAGTTACTCTTCAAGGTAAGGGAACCTTTCACCCTCCTCTTTTAGTCACGATTTACTTTATGTTATGTCTTCTAGTTTCCATATTATTATGTGAGGGTATACTCTTCTATATCCTTATTACTGTCTATTTCATTTCCAAATGATGAGAGGCCCTTTCTGCTCTCATAAATTGATTTTCTGAATATTTAATTGACACTGTTAGGTTGCCAAATTTTCGTAAAAGAAATCGCATTTTCTCTTTTCTTTCAAGTTTCCTTTTTTGTGGTATGTCATTAAAATATCCACACCATGATATTATTTCTATTTTTATTATGTCCCTATACTATAAAATGATTCATCTATGTATGGGATACCCTTTTCCCCTCTATTTTTATTTTTTTCTAAAACCATGTTATATAGTCGTTATGATGCAGAAATTTCATCCCAAAATCTCTCTCTTTTTCTCAAGAAATTATCTTATTTTATTTATGTGAATACCCAAAACTATTTCATTTCCAGGTGTATTAATTAAGAAATAAAATTTATATATTTTATTCTGTAATTTAAAGTCATATAACCCTCACTCTCTTTCAATGGGTTATAAATTACATAATGATCTTGTTTTTGAGGACTTTTTTAAAACGTCGTGATTTTAATATGAAATCCATTTCTTTTATTCTCTTTGGGTTATTTATGGAATTTATTATTATAATATATGTGTATCACATAAAAAATAAAAACATATTAATGGTGTGCCCTTATAGTGCTCCAATGCATTGGGTAAATAATTTAATCTCTATAGATGACAAGTTTCACGATACCATGGTGAATACCCTTGGTAATTTTTATGAAGCCTTGGGGATGAACCTTGGTGATATGTTCATGAATGTCTAAATTAAATTTTGTATCCACATTTTCAAGTTATTATTTATGTTATTTTTATTATGATATGCCTCTTCTTCCATTTCTCATGTCGTTATATTTTTCATCAATTTCTTATTGATATCACAAGTAAATTGATTCCCTTGTTTTCCTTACTGGGCCTTCTGATCACCCTTTCCTTTGATGTATATCTTCAGCTTATGAGATGTAGTAATTGTGTATAGGATGAAATTTTCAATAAGTTTTTCAAGGGTATTTAAAATATTGTTTTAAGTTTTCATGTTTTATGTTTCTGATTTCCAAGACACTAGACTTTAACGATCCTCTATTTGTAAAATGTAATGAAAAGTTGTGTAAATAAAAGGTGGGATGCCATAGTTGGTATCAAATTATATTTTAGTTATTTTTGGAAAATAGGATATGAAAACTTTAGTAATAAACCTATATAAATGTTTAAATATAGGAAAATTTCCTGGTATTTTGGTGAAATATTAAGTAAGTGTTTTCCAAGAAAATAAATCTATGTCTGGATATGAACAAGTGGATGTGGCTCTAGCACAAATGTACCTAGGAGTGAAAACTCTGACAAGGAGTTTTGGGCTTGACCTAGGGTATCCTGGTACATGACAATGGGACTTGTTTCATTCCTTGTTTGACACTCCTGGGGGATATGTTTGGTTAATAATAATATTTTTATTAATCATTATGAAGGATTTATAAAGAAATGTAATTGTTGTTAAAGAATACTATGTTTAAGCACAAAGTTTTAAGTCATAAAAATACTTTATAGTTAAAAGATTCATAAATGAAATAAGTTTCTCACTAAGGTTTTATTCTTTTAGAAAATGGAAGGCAATGGGAGGAACCATTCAAATGGTGACCGCAATGGACCATGTGCTGAAGGCCCTTCGATGGAAGCTGGAATGGAAACTTTCATGAGAATGATGAACCAACTGACTCAAGTTATGGGAAACAACTTGAATCAAGATGAGAGACTGATCTCAACATGAAGGGAACAACATTATGTTGTGTGATTTATGCATCAATGACCACCAACCTTCAGTGGATCTACCGACCCATTGGCTGTTGAACAGTGGATCAACACTATCGAGAAGATCTTTTTTTTGCTCCGCTATTCGGAACAAGAGAAGGTCACCCTAGTTGTTTACTGCTTAGAGGGGAAACTGATCAGTGGTGGGATATGATTAAAAACATGAGTCCAAGAGTGGAGGTTGAAGCTATGGAGTGATAAGAGTTCAGATGGATCTTCTTCAACAAGTATTTCCATCGATCGATGAGAAAAAAAACAGAGAAGGAATTTCTCGAGCTGAAGCAGAAGGAGAATGAATCTATATAAATCTATGATATGAACTTTACAAGGCTTTCACATTACACCTATAGCTTTTTTATAGATCCAAATGGGAAATTTTATAGATTCTTTGGTAGACTAAGACCTCGTCTGTGGAAGAATCTAGACAACTGAGACTACGATAGCTATGAGGAGATCGTGTAGAGTGCGATGAAAGTTGAATTGGAGTATGGTGAGACGAAGTGGTCTCATAAATCCAATGACAAGAAGAGATCAATGGAGACCATCTTAGGGAGGAATTTTTATTAGGGAAGAGGAGGTAAGAAATTGCAACATCCCACATCTAATAAATGTGGGAAGAAGCATTCGGGGAACTGCCTTCTCGGAAGCGGGAAGTGCTACAAGTGTGGAAAAGATGTCCATATCATGTGGAATTATTATAGTGAGGTGAATCCATAACTTCCCAACACTAATGATAAAGGGAAGATGGTGTAGACCCTACTTGATGTCCAATGCTATAAGTATGGACAACTTGGGAACTTTTCCAATCACTGCCCAAATCTGAGGGCAGTGGAGGGGAACCACCATCAGCCTCAACAAAGTCCAAGGGAGAAAGGTCATTATTTTTCTCTCATGACAACTGATTTTGAAGATTTAAATGATGTGGCGGTAGGTACTCTTGTTGTTCTCTCAAAGCTACCAAGTACTTTGTTTGATTCTGGTTCTACTCATCCCTTTATTTCCTCCAAGTTTTCAAAGAATTTAGAATCAATCCTAGAATTTCTAAAATTAGAGTTACCAATCAATACTTCTGGTGGGATTATCCAAGCATCATCAGTGTTTAGAAACTCTAGTATTTACTTTAGTGAGAAAAATCTTATCGTAAATCTAGTAGTCATTCCCATGCTGCAATTCGAAATTATACTAGGGATGGACTGACTCTCAAAGTATAATGCTAAGATCAAATGAAGAAGTAAGGAAATATTTGTAGTCTTGAGTAGAAAACTTACAATTATCTTACAAGGAGAGATATATCAACCTGATATATGTCTATAAGAACCTTTTATATCCTTATTTATAGAGTTTATCAGTGAAGAAGAAGAAGGAAATGAGAGTTTAAGGATAGAAAATGTCACCATCATCCTGGAATACATTGACGTATTTCCTGAGGAGTTACCCTGTCCTCCCCTAGAAAGAGAGGTAGATCTCTCCATTGAACTCGTACTTGGATCTCATCCGATATCAAAGACCCCGTATAGGATGGAAAATGTGGAGCTGGAGGAATTAAAAAATCAACTCCAAGATCTTTTGGAGAAGGGGTTTATCCGACCGAGTGTGTATCCTTGGGGAGCACTTGTTATCTTTGTAAAGAAGAAGGATGGATCAATGTGGCTATGCATTGATTATAGAGAACTGAATGGGATCATAGTAAATAAAAAATACCATCTTCCAAGAATTGATGACTTATTTGGTCAACTTACTGGGGCACAATTCTTCTCCAAGATTGATCTTTAATCTGGTTATCATCAATTGAGGGTGAATAAAGAAGATATTCTAAAAAATGCCTTTTGATCAAGATATGGGCATTATGAGTTTTTTTATGCCCTTCAAAATGACTAATGTACCTGATATTTTCATGGATTTGATAAATAGATTCTTTAAGGACTATCTTGAAAACTTTGTGGTAGTTTTTATTGATGATATTCTGATATATTCCAAAAGTCATGAGGATCATGAGGATCATATAAGGGTTATTTTGAAAACTCTACAGAAGGAGAGTATTTTTGGAAAGTTTCGAAAATGTGAATTTTGGTTACAAAAATTTGCTTTCATGGGGCACATTGTAACCAATTAAGTAATCACAGTTGAACCTACAAAGAAAAAGGTTGTAGAGGAGTATCCTCAGCCTAAAACAATAATTGACATTTGAAGTTTTTTTCGGTTAGTGGGATATTATAGGATGTTTGTGAAAAAAAATTCATGACTTTGTAATACATTAACCAAGTTAACTTGAAAAGGGGTCAAGTTCATCTGGAAAAAGGAGTGTGAGGAAAGTTTCCAAGAGTTGAAGAAGAGATTGGTTACTGCACCCGTGTTAACTCTACCCTCAAGTGGATAAAGATTCTTTATTTTTAGCGATGAAACTCTGAAAGGGATTGGGTGCATCCTCATGAAAAATGAAAAATTCATTGCTTATGCATCTCGACAGTTGAAGACTCATGAGTAGAACTATCATACGCATGATCTGGAACTGACTATGGTCGTTTTTTCTATAGAGATATAGAGCCACTATATTTATGGGGAGAAATGTAATATATACACAGACCATCAAGGTTTGAAGTATATTTTCACACAAAAGGAATTGAACATGAGACAAAGGATATGGTTGGAACTTCTTAAATACTATGATTGTTCAATTAATTGTCATCCCAGAAGAGCAAAAAAAGTCATTGATGCATTAAGAAAGAAATACCCAGTTGTTCTTTCTATAATGAGGATTCAAAGAGATCCTTTGATCAATGACCTAGTAAAGCTGGACATGGGAATTATAAGGTAAGGGGAATCATCAACCCTAACCCAAATTATTTCTCAACCGTCATTACTAGAGAAGATCGAGAAAGATTAGAAAGAAGATCCTTTTTTACAGAAGAAGTTTAAAGTTTTGAAGGACAAAAAGTTTCCTGAGTTCAATGTTGATCAAGAAGGTGTACTGAAATTTTATACAAGACTATGTGTTCCATCTATTTCAGAAATAAAGGAGTTGATGGATGATGTTCATAGATCTACATTCTCTATACATCCTGTAAGTACAAAAATGTATAGAGACCTTCATGATAATTATTGGCAGGATAATATGAAAGGGGAGATTGCTGACTACAATACAAGGTGTCTGGTATGTCAGCAAGTGAAGGAATAGTGACAACTTCCTAAAAGTGTATTACAACCAATACCCATACAAGCATGGAAGTTGGAAAATATCACTATGGACTTTGTCACTTGTCTCCTAAGAACTTAAAAAGGAAACAATGTGATATGGGTTATTGTAGACCATCACACCAAGACTGCCCATTTTATCTCTATTTAGGAAGATTTATCTCTTCATCAACTTTCCAGGATTTATGTGAAGGAATTGGTAAGGATGCATGGAGTTACACTTTCTATTGTATCTAATCGTGATTCATGGTTCACATCAAAATTCTAGAGAAGTCTTTAACATGATCTATGTACCAAATTGAATTTCATTACGACCTATCACCCCCAAAATAATGGCCAATCTGAAAATACTATTCAAAAACATGAGGACATACTGATAACATGCTCAATGGAATTTAAGGGTGGATGAGATCACCATCTTCCATTAGTTGAGTTCTCTTACAACAACAGCTTCCACTTGAGCATTCAAATGGAACCCTATGAAGCTTTATATGGAAAGCGATGTAGAACATCTACTTGTTGGGATGAAGCTGGTGAGAGAAATCTTCTTGGGACTGATCTTGTATAGGAGAAGACAAAAAAGGTCCATGCTATCCAACAACACATTATGGATGCTCAGAGTTGGAAAAAGAGTTATGACAAAAACCGATGAAGGGACTTGGAGTTTGATGTTGGGGACAAATTCTTTCTTCAAATTTCACCTTAGAAGAGATTCATGAGGTCTGGGAAGAAAGGGAAGCTCAGCCCTAGGTATATTGGCCCCTATGAAATCCTTGACTGCATAGGAGCAGTGTCCTATCAGCTTGCACTTCCTCAAAATCTAGCACAAGGTCATGATGTCTTCCACATATCCCTCTTGAGGAAGTACATACCTGACCCTTAACGTGTACTAAATCTAGAGGCGGTACAATTGTAACATGTCCTCTCTTATGAGGAGAAGCCGATGTAGATCTTGGATTGTAGGGACAAGGTTCTACACAACAAGACTACCCACCTTGTTAAGATGTTTTCAAGGAACCACAAATGTGAATAAGCCATGTGGGAACCAAAGGAGTCTATGAGGTATAATTACCCACAATTTTTCTCTTCTGAGGGTACAAGTTAAAATTTTGGGGATAAAATTTCTTAAGGGGGAATAATGTAACAACCCTAAATTTTGAATAATGTGTTTTTCCTGAATTTGTGTGATATTTTATACTCAACAAAACTATATCCTTTAATTAATGAAGTGAGTATAATTAAAATGATACTGTTAGGTTTCAACTATTATATGATCGTTGGTCAATATGACCATTGGAAACTATACTCTTAACGTTATGACTATTGTTTATAAATAAAAATCATCATGGTTAATTAATACAGAAAGAAGCGACGATGGCCTCTTCCAATAGACTTGGGTTGTATGAAGCCCATCTGTCGGAGCTTAGGAAGGAGGTATCATCACTGGGCTTTGCTCTGGACCAAGCCCAAGCCGAACTCCAACATGTTAAGCTTGAACAGAATTACTTAAGAGAGAAGTTCAAGCCGATAGAAATCACCACTCGAGCAATGTTGTCCGAGCCGCCTCAAGATTATATCACCATTGCACCCCTTACTCTTAGGTCCTATGTAGGTGTTATAAGGGGCTATGTAACGAGGCCTTAGTTATTTTTTGTAGTCCTTTTTGTATAAATAAAATTGGTATTTCTTATTATGGTAAAATTTTTGAATCTAAAATGTCAAAATAAATATAGGATGAATTTATAGAAGTTCCATATTATTGGTGAATTTTGGAAAAACGGTATTTTATAAAATTTTTGTATACTTTAAATAATTAATAATGTGAAATTATTTTCAAAAAATGGTCTTCTACAGTTGTGGTCAATAAGAAATTTAGAGTAATAAAATCAACTTACTTTTTAGTGAATAGTAAAGTATGAATAGTAATATTACCCTTATGAATAGTAATGTCACCAATGGAATAGTAACCTCACTTAAGAAAGTATAAATATAATTTAAGCATCTTGAATGGTGAAGTGATATAACAGAATAAGTAAATAAATGTTTTAGAAATTATTAGTTAAGTATTACTATTTTTTAGGTAAATAGAGTTTTTATTTAAAAATTAAATATCTCAAAATTATAAAATTATATTCATAAAATGGAGTTTATTTTTGAATTTAGAACATCGATATTAGGTTAGGGTGAATTTACGATATTTTTATAAAATGTTTTATTTTTCAGTGAATAGTAAAAATACAGTTTTGAGTTTCAGTGTGTTTAATGACATCATTAATGATTAATCATGATGTAATAATTCTGGTCAACTTGTGTATAGTAATATATGTTATGAGGTGTCCCAAGTTTAAAATACCATGGTAAAATACCATGGGAAAGCCCATGGTTTTGCAAATACCACTAATGAGGTGTCCCTTGGAAATTAATAAAATATTCCCTCTCTTTTGCTATAAATACCAACCCATTCCTTCATTCCTTCCATTACAAATTCCTCCTAAAGGAATCTATGGTCTTTTTACCTCCCAAGTATTCCTTTTAAGGTTCCCTCAAGCCCCCCCAATTTCCCAACCTTTGATCCTTTGAAGTTACTCTTCAAGGTAAGGGAATCTTTCACCCTCCTCTTTTAGTCATGATTTCTATTATGTTATGTCTTATAGTTTCCATATTATTATGTGAGGGTATGTTATTATAAATCTTTATTACTATCCATTTAATTTAAAAATTATGAGAGACTCTTTTCTCTCTCATCAATTGATTTTCTAAATCTTTAAGTGACGCCGTTAGGCTGCCGAATTTTCGTAAAAGAAATCACATTTTCTCTTTTCTTTCAAGTTTCCTTTTCATGTGGTATATCATTAAAATATCCACACCATGATCTTATTTCGATTTTTATTCTATACCTATACTATAAAATGATTAATTTAGGGATGTTAGACCCTTTTTTCCTCTCTTTTTATTTCTTTCTAAAACCATGTTATATAGTTGTTATACTGCAAAAATTTCTTCTCAAAATCTCTCTTTTTCTCAAGAAATTGTCTTTTTTTATTTATGGAAATACCCAAACCTATTTCATTTCTAGGGGTATTAATCAATAGATAAAATGGATATATTTTATTCTGTAATTTACGTGCATAAACCCTCACTTACTTTCCATGGGTTATAAAATGACACAATGAACTTGTTTTTAAGTACTTTTTAAAACATCATGATTTTGATATGAAACCCATTTCTTTTATTCTCTTTGTTTTATTAAGGGAATGTATGATTATGATCTATGTGGATCACATGAAAATAAATTCATATTCAGGGTGCGCCCTTATATTTCTCTAATTCAATGGGTGAATAATTTAATCTCTAAATATGACAAGTTTCACGATACCTTGGTGAATAACCTTGGTAATTTTTATGACGCCTTGGGGATGAATCTTGGTGATATGTTCATGAATGTATAAATTAAATGTAGAACCCACATATTCAATTTATAATTCATGTTATTTTTATTATGACATTCCTCTTCTTACATTTCTCATGTCTTTATATTTTTTATCAAGTTCTTATTGATATCACAAGTACATTGATTCCCTTTCTTTCCTTACCGGGCCTTCTGATCACCCTTTCCTTTGATGTATGTATCCATGTTATGAGATGTAGTGATTTTACATAGGATGAAATTTTCAAGAATATTTTAAAGGGTATTTAAAAGAGTGTTTTGTGTTTTCATGTTTTATGTTCCTGATTTCTAAGACACTAGACTTTAAAGATATTATATTTGTAAAATGTAAAGAAACATTATGTAAATAAAAGGTGGGATGCCATATTTTTGGGTTCATATGATTGGATCAACATTTTTAACTCCTATCAGATCTCTCACTTTTCCCCAGTCTTCTCTGATCACTGACCCATTATCCTATTAACTTCCTATTGTGCTTGACTCCTCCCTCATGTTAAGTTGTTTCGATTTAAGAGTTTTTGGACTCAGGAGAAAGGTTGTGAATATATCATCTACTCAAGCTAGAATTCAAATGTCACTAATTTCTGCTCAAAAAAAGTCCAGGTTTCCTATAATTTAAGGTGGAGTGCCCCTAAATTTCAACACCTTGATACCCATATTGATTTCATGGATAAGAGGTTAAAATAATTTTATTCTCTTACCATGTCAGACCCAAGTATCTCTAAAATTTTATCCCTTGAATCTGAGTTGGAGGTGAATATAAGGTAGAAAGAGAGTTTCTGGTTTATGCATGCTCTTTAATCCCATATTAAATAACATACTTTAATACACTTTATTTTCACCATAAGGATTCCTTAATATGACATATAAATTATATATTAGGGATAGAAACTCCTAAAGGAAGAGTGGTTATGGAAGAAAATGATATTCACAATCTCATCCTTGTGTTTTTCTGTAACCTCTATTCTTTTGAGGGAACTGATGTTTCTCATATGGTCACTTCCACCATTTCTCTAGTTTTTATAGAGGTTATGAATTAACAATTTCCAAGAGATATCACCGATGATGAAATCTTATCCACTCTCAAGCAGATCCACTCTACCAAGGCTCTTGGCCTATATGGATTTCATGCTCACTTATTAAAATAGTATTAGAACATTATAGGTTCAGAGTGAAGTTCCTATGGTCGTTGAACCATTGGGGGGTTGAATCAATGGTGTTCTTTTTAACAATTTCTAATTTTATAAAATTTAAACCCTATAACTTGTTAGATTTATTTTCCTTATCAAATTTCATAACAATATCATGAGCATGAAAAAATGATAAAGTAAACATGGCACACAATATTTAAAAGGTTTGACCTCAGTGTGAGAACCTACATCCTTTTTATGGACACTCTCACAGGTCCATAGAAATTCACTATTAGAATGAAGTGAATACAAAATTTAATCCAACTCCCATTAAACACCTTCTATCTTCTGATAGGTATGATTATATTGACTCCCATCAGTTTATAAGTTTTTCTTACAAAACTGAGTCACAACAAAAGATATAAAACGTTATGAAATTTTCTCCCACAAAATTTTGTCTGGATTTCTCCATCCATTTTCCTTTTTCTAGAAATGTCTATCTGATGCACCATTTCTACGTTCAGAAAAGTTCATCCATTGTGCTTCACTGAAACTATGCCAATTTTTCTAACCCATTTTTTGTCTATTTAAAAAAACCTCTGTGCCTCACAGACTCTCCTTAGAAACTCCATCTGTTCCTATCTATCTAGAAACTCTAAACTGAAACTCTGTCTAATTCTATGAACAAAAACTATTTTTGGAACTCTTCTTCAACATGAAACATGTCATGAACCAAGCCAAGATGTCATCTATCCTAACACCCAACCTGGTCTGTGGCATGGACCAAAGGGCGTTCCTAATCCCCATGGGATTCAACTAGTGCTTGGGTATCAACATCATGCTTTGGGAATGATTTAACCCATTTAGATAAGCATAAATATCCAACAAAAATAAACTTCACAAGGATAAATAATCATAACCAAACAAGGAACAACAATTTTAAGAAACTGGGCTTTAAAACTTTAACCAAAAACCAAAATACTACAATGGAAGGGAAACCAAAAAAACCCCAAAAACCTCCATGCAATAAGAGGGTCCTCACCCCCAAGCCTCCACCACCAACAACTGCAAGAAAGAACACTAACAACCCGAATACCCTGAGAGGGGGGGTGAATCATGGTATGACTAATTTAAAATTAAATCCCATCTTGATCTTGTTTCGTTGTTAAGAAAAACACTATTCTCTCTCTTTCCCATTGCATAATATAAACAGAAAGTAAATCATGCATAGGACACAAAAAAAATTACTTGGTTCACCCTCACTGGGCTACGTCCAAGGAGCATACATCAGCAATGTGCCGATGTACCAAATCCACTATAAGCACACTGCTGTTTATAGGGTTCGGGATAGATCACTTCTATTCCCAAACTCACTGCCTTTACAAGGTTTAGGTTCATCTCACTACTTTCCTAGGGGTCACTCCCTGTTTCTCTCTCTCTGGATCACGGCCGGTGGAGAGCATCACCTTCTTCTTCTTCATTTGCTCACTGATCTGGAAAGGATCCAATAAGAGTTTATAGACCTGTAGGTCTCTTCATTATCACTAATTAATGCATCCTCCATTGTATGTAGATGCTCTATTGAAGTCCAACTTTCTCCCATAGGTGAATCTCTCTTTGCACCGAGGGTATCGGGCAATCCTCCAGCTTCCACGCAGCCCTGAACCACTGTTGTGAAACTACCTTACATGGCGCCCTTCTCTAAGCCAGCGCGCAAGTCTCGGCGCGCAAGTCCTCCTAAACCACTTGTGAGACACAAGCTTCTGAAAATCCAAACTTGCGTGATGCACACCCTTTTACGCCCAAACCAATATTGGTGTGCAACCAACAAATTTCGCGCTTCTTCAAAATCTGGCATGCAAGTGTCACCAAACAACTTACGTGACGCCTTCTTCTACAACTCCAAACTTTCGCGACACACTTCCTTTCTCACCCAAACCACCTTAGGCACATAACTATCACCTGGCGCGCAACTTATACTTGCGCGACCACACACCACTTGCGCGACCACCACACCTACGCGAAGGGAGATCTGATTTTTCTTAGTATTGAACTCTGCACTGAATGAGGATGGGTTGACCTGTATTTATAGGCATTTGGACACCCTGCGCGATGGCGCGCAAGTCTCCCCTCGACGTGCAAGTTTCAGCGCGCAAGTCTCTGCCGCACAAATCACTTGCGCGACCAACTCTAAAACTTGAGCACCCCTTATCCCTTTTCCATATTTTGATGTTATGATCTTGAAAAACATTAGGCATTAAATTTTCCTCTCCTTCAAGTACACGGCGCACAAGTCCCTTTGTCAAAAACCACTTTTCTTCATTTGTCGATTTTCAGGCCCAAAATTTTGGCAAACACTAGAAAACGGCGCCACCTTGTATCTACTCTTTTTGTACCTCCTCCAGATCATCCATTCCTTTGTCAATGTTCTTGAATCAAACATGGATTTTTAACCACAGTCCTTGAACTCGGCATGCCACTATGAAATCCCCTTTTTCAAAAAATTTGTATATCATGGTTTTCTTTGTCAACAATCACAACACAGATGTCCACTTTGTCAACAAACACAATCACCTCAAAATGCTTCAATGATACCTTGAGGGATTTTTTCCCAACATAGATCATATAATAATGTATAATCCAAAAACTAAAAAAATTCTCAACATTAATTGAATATTTTTACAAATCTAACCTCATAATCATAAAAATGGTTTCTTTGCAGACATATTTACTCATAAACCCTTCATAATGGCTTGTAAAGAAAATATGAATTATTATAAGCATATCACCCAGGAGTGTCACAGCCAAGAGTGCTGCAAGGACCGTTATGATGTACCATGATACCCTAGGTCATGTTCAAAACTCTTTATCAGAGTTTTCACTCCACGGTACATCTGTGCTAGAGCCGCCTCTACCTGTTCCTATCCAGACAGGGATAACTTTCTTGGAAAACTCATAAAATCTCTACATTACCAAAATTCTAGGAAGTTCTTATATACTAATCCTCAAAGTCTATCTTAGAGTAATGTTCTCTAATAAGAGTCTTTCTAAATCTAGTTTCCAAGGTTATTGTTAAGATTCCTCTGATACCAAGTGTAACACCCTGATCTTGGAATCTCAGAGTTGATGAATTATTTTAATACATTTGCAAGATTTCAAGGAATCAATTCTTGAAGGACCGATCTGTTTAGCAGTCCTGGAAAATAGATTACATACATGAATGTTACATTACACTTTATAACATAAAATATAGAATAAATAATCCATTGATAATTCCATTATTCCTTTACCTTAATCCTGATAATAATAAGATTGAGGAATTAACCATTACCTTGAACTTCCCTTTGGTCCAAGGTACATTTAACCTCTTGTATAATTACCATAGTATGTTATTAAATTATACCAAAACCATATTAATATTTATTATATCATACATGATTCATTTATGAATTTATACTACTCATTTAATAATTATTTCCATCTTAAATCAACATTTCGGGTAATAATCGCTTTCTTTATCATACGTGTTTTAACTTATTATTCTTGATCGTATCACTTAGATATTGATTTAAATACTTCCAGAATATAAAACATGATTTATATATCATATAAATTTAGAATATAAATATGTATAATTGATAGATATATGAAATGGAAAGAACCATTTATTGAGACTGTAGGTCGTACGTACGCATAAAATCTATGGTGAAAGTGGAAATGAATCTCATCGCGTTGTGGAGACAGTAATTCGTACATACACACGAGTGACGATAACATTTCCTTTATAATTAACAGGTGTAGAATTGGATGGTATATTAATTTTCTAGAAACATTAGAATTTTATTTTCATTATTTATATACATATTACTCATCATTATATTAATCCAATTAATAGTGTTGAATAACAAATTACACCATAGTGTGGAGACAGTAAGTCGTACGTACGCACGCATAGTGACATTATCATTAACAGGATGGATAGAATAATTAATATGGTTGTAATATATTTATAATATCATCATATTATGTAGAATGTACTGGATTTATTATATGGTTATGTAAATAACATAGAAATAGAAAGTGGAAGAAGAATAGAACTTTGAAAGAGGTGATAAAATAATTACATCTTCTTCGGGTGTTTCCTATTGATTTGAACAAAACAACTCCTTAGGATGGATTTATTATCAAGGGAAGGACTCTAGGTTTAATTGGGGGAAGTGGGGAGGATATTTGGGCTGGGTTTTGCTGAGCCAAAGGGCTTTGGAGGTGTGAATTTAAGAGAAGGGGAAGTACCCTTTTATAAGAGAGGGGAGTGGCACTTTAGGAAAAGCTTGAAATATTATTTTATTATAAAATTATTTTCAGTTTATAATAGATCCAAATGGATGTATTTTGAGTATAAGGTGGGTATGGGTTACAATACTTTAAACAAATAGGTTTTATACAAGTGTAGGTCACTATATTAACCTTATCTTTTATATTTAACCCTTAGCTAAACAGTTTAACTTTTACCATGTCCTCTTGTATTTTTATATTACATGGTTAATAAACATACTATAAAATGCCAAGAAAACCTAAAGTTGATCATTAATTAAATATCTAACCTTATATAAGTCATTTTTCCGAACTATATATTTTTAGGGATATTATATCATTTTATAATATAGTATTTGTTTTAGAAACTCATTTATGTCAATTTTGACACTATTTAGTATTTTGTTTTTCTGAAAGTCATAAAATCTTTATTACTTATAAATAAATACTTTTAATCAACCCTATTATGTCATATTAACGTAGATAATTTGTGGATGGCATAAAAAGTTTCAATTTACATTTATTTTTATATTTATAATATCAATTATTTTAATCATTCATTAATAAGTTAATTACTACATCATTATTGTGTCATATATAAATTTAATTATTAAAAGTCTAAAAATTATAAATAAAATACCATGATGTATGAAATAATTTTATATTTCTAATGAATATTTATAGTCTAAATTATCATATGTTTAACTCTATATTAAAAACAGTTTAGTTAATAAAATTTGAGTTTAGCGCTTTTAACACTTCTTTAAATAAAATATAACAAATGTCTTAATCTAACCCAAATGGATCAAAAAGGATCTTAGTTTTGTCCTAAGGTTAATTTTGGTCAAAATAAACTTATCCAATAGAATTAGAACATGTGTTATGGTAATTATAATATCATTTTTACCATTAATTACCCTATTTACTTTTAATCGTGGTAAATAAAATTCAAAAGTTACTATTCACCAAAAATTATTTTCATCTTATTGAACCAAGTTTTACTTACGGATTTCAACCGTGTCTCTTTTATTTTTTAAATTCAATTCTTAGAAGTGGTAAAATTATGTTTTATGCAAATTTGAAAATGTTCCTAGAAGGTGGGTAAAAGACGTTAAAAAGTTCATTAAATTTTAAATATCTAATCTTATTATAAAATGACTCCAATGAATTAAATTGGAATAATATAGGTGTTATGTATCTATTTTGACTTTAAAATAAATTTAAATAAAAAATAATTATTATTTAAATAAATTTGGTTTTAAACAAGAAAATAATGTTTTCACTATTCATCAAAAATTGAAGGTTTTCAAAAAAATACCAAAAAATCACCCTAAGATAATTTTGACAATATGAATTCAAAAATAATGTCTCATTTAACAAATTCATAACATGTAATTTTCATTAATTAATTTAAAATTAATTCCTGTTCTCAAAACCAAAAAGCGGGTTTTTAAAAAAATTAAAACTATCAAAAGATTATCATGTGTTTATGTCCAATTTAAATGTGAAATTACTTATAATGACCTAAATTATATTAAATGATAAAAATATAATCTAATTATACTTTATAACCACTCAAATGAATAATTTAACACCATAATTAAATTTTAGTATTTTTCACTATTTATCAAAATATGAAAGTTATCAGAAAAATACCAAAAATTTATCCAAACTAAGATTTTATGTCCTGCTTCTAAAGAAGAATTTTATTTTTTCAAATAAAATATATAAAAGTGTCAAATATTGGATTTATAATGGGTTCACCATTAAAAGGCTGTAAAATTTCATTTTCTGAAAAATACTTCTTTTATCTGAAAAATTAAATTTGTCCTTATATTATGTCTAAGAAACACAAAAGTTTAATGCTAAAATTATATAGGATATATATAAAATTAAAAATGTGGTTAATTGTATTTATAAACGCGTTTTGAATGGCAAGTTTGGTAAGTTTTGGTGCGCTCAAGCTTGGTATTGCGTGTAGTGCAAGCTATTTAATTACTTTAAAGAGATAACATACTATGAAATCCTGTGGTGTTACATTCTCCCCTCCTTCAATAAATTTCTTGCTCGTAATTTGAGACTATTCTTCGAAAATAAAAAGTTAAAAATAGAAAATACCTTTGGGGAAAACCCACATCGGAAATAGGGTTAATAAAATTTAGTCTTAATAAGAGGGAAAGTGAAATGAAAAAGTCACCACCAAATTATGATCTCGAATAGGAGAACATTGGTGGAAATTAAAGACACAAAATTGGGGGAAAACATATATTTTTAAAGGGAGTGATGGAGTTCATCAATCACAAATAAGTGAACAATAAATAGAATATTTTGGGCCTCAAAGCCACAAATCTATGATGATTTAAATTCCATCAGTTCAACAAAACATAAGGTATTAGGATAACACATTTTTGGTTTTGAGATCCATTCCCTAGAGTTTAAGAATTATTTTCTTCATAGAATAAAAGGAAAAAAATTACTTGATAAGTAGAGGTCCACCTTTCAACTAACTTCCACCACAAACTCATCTTTCACTCTATGAGATCATAGAATTCAAAAATATTTTATTTATCCTAATTGTATAGGGTTTCAGAAAAAATGAATTTATAATTCATATAATATATCATTTAAAAAACTAAATTATACAAACCAGGACATCACGTAGCCCAATGGTAGGTGATGTACCCTTGTCGCCCTTCGGTTGTGGGTTCAAGTCTCGCAACATTGCTGGACATGACGGGTTTTCACCCAACCTCCAGGTTTTCCTTTTTATAACAATCCAAAAATAATCTTAAGAATTTTTTTCAGCTTAAACAATGCTATCCAATGTTCAACTTAATTCATTCCAACCTTTAGACATATCCAAAATACTTATGTCTAAACTCATAGCCCAAAATTTATAAGGAAGGTAAACATATTGAAGATCTATTTTTCCACATAATAAAATGTGAATACCATCATCATGTATACTCTTAAAACATGGTAACACCCTAAATTACCATAAAACCTAACTGATTACATTCATCCTTTTTTATTCCTTATAGAATACTGGATATACTCCTTATATCCAAAAATGTTGTAAACTCCAACAATGATGGAATAAACAAACAATTAATTATTTTCAAGTTAGTAAAGAATATCTAATATAATTTTCCCAAATCAATCATATCTTATTCCAAAATCATTATCTCAATTTCAGAAACATATTAAGGGTTATATTTTCCCCAACCATATATTTTCCAAAAATTTTAACTTGAAACTTTTCCACTTTACATGATACCATAAAATCTAAAATCCTTAATGAAAACGTACTACAGTACAATCCTTATATACTTTATAAATCTTATAACATGTACATCATTAATGCAATACTCAAATAAAAAAATTATATAATAACAACTTAAGAGCACTAATCATTCATCTTCATTTGTAGTAGTATCATAACTTTATTATTATCCAATAGCATCATTTGGGGTATACTCTGATGATTGTGAAAATGATTTGCGTAGTGTCACATATCCTTTCATATGAGGCATTGTACATTTGAAACATTTTTCTTACCTTTTAAATCACATACTTTGTGTCCTTTTTCTCCACACTTATAAAAAACTCTCATTCACTTTAAGCATTTACCAAGGTGATTCTTTCCACAGTTATCACATATGGGAAAATCCTTCTTTCCCTTCTTCCCTTTATCCATATTTCTCTCAACCATCCTCTTCATATCTGGATTCCCTTCAAAGCCGTATGACTCATATAATTCTTTACTTATCTTATTAACACATGATATTTTTTCATCATACGATGGGAATAGTGGGAGACTATTTACCTTTTAAATGATGGAATAAGATCATAAAAGATATGATCCTTATTACTCTTTGGATCATGTTTATTGCTGGAGTTCTCATTCCTTCTATTGGGCGCCATTTCTAAATGATGAAATACACTAGTTTAGATCATATCATGATGTATAATCCAAAAACTAAAACAATTATCAACATTGATTTAATATTTTCACACATCTAGTCTCATTATCATAAAAAGGTTTTATTTTCTAACATATTTACTCATAAATCATTTATAATGGCTTGTAAAGAAAATGTGAATTATCCTAAGCATATCCCCTAGGAGTGTCGTAACCAAGAGTGCAGTAAGGCCCATTGTCATGTACCAGGATACCCCTGGTCAAGTCTGAACTTCTTTTCAGAGTTTTCACTACTAGGTACATTTTTTATAGAGCTTCCTCTACCTTATTGTATCTAGACATGGATGTATTTCTTGGAAAACTCACAAAATCTCTACATTACCAAAATTATAGGAAGTTATTCTATATTAATCCTCAAAGTATATGTTAGGGTAATGTTCTCTAATCAGATTTTATCTAAATCTAGTTTACAAGGTTATTAATAAACTTCCTCTAATACCAACTATAATTCCCTGACCCAAGAAGCCCAAAGTATGTGCATTATTTTAATACATTTTCATGATTACAAGGAATCAAGTCCCAAAGGACTGATCGATTTAGTAGTCTTGGAAAATAGATTACATAAATGAATGTTACATTAAACATTATAACATACACCAAAGCATAAATAATCCATTGATAGTGCCATTATTCCTTTAGATTAACCATGTATATCAATCATAACACACATCTTATAATCCCAGGAAAATAAATCATAAAAAATGGGTGGGCTCGGATGCTTAGTAAGGGTAAATAATTTAGAAGAAGCTATAAAATTTTAATGAAAGATGTGTAATAAAAAAACAAAATTATTTTAAACATAAGCATGAACATAATATGGAAAAAATAAATCAAATATCACCACATAAACATTCACCTGGATATACTACTAGTTTAATAATAACATGTAATAACTAATTTCATATTGAGAGAATGTATAACGCCGGACATCATTACCACATAGTCAAGGCCCCGTGCCAAGACTACAAATAAAAATTTTGTCAAGGCCTTATCCCAAGACACTAATTTGTCTAATGAGACCTATCGATGCATCAAGAGGCTATATTGGGGCTCACCTGTCACTTACTAAGTCCACTACATTCCTCATGTGAAAATGTTGAAACATAACATAAACATTCATATCAAAACTAGCATTCGAAATCTCAATACTTCATCCATAAACCATGAAGTGTATAAAAATATCACTTCCACATTCAAATATATCATAACTCATTAAATACAATATGGAAGATTTTATTATAACAAATCAACCTCAATTAGTAATAATATTCAGTAAAGGATGTTGACATAGTTGAAAATGATCAGTAAAACTTTTTGATAGAAATATCCCTTTTTGTAAAATCATTTAAAAGTCACACATTTATAAAGGAATTCATTTAAAAAAGATTTTTGAATAAAATCATTCCATAACACTTTGAAACTTTTTAATGGAATTAACATTTTAAAACAATCATGTCCATATAAATAAATCCTTGAAACTATTTTGAAAACATAGACATTAATGAGAAATATTTAGAAGAATAAATATTTAAAACATTTAAAATGATTTTTAAGTTAAAGATTACCTTAAAATAATAATTTTTAAAAATTATTTTATGAAATATGGACATAGATAATAAATATTTCCCAGAAAATACTTACACATAAACAATACCAGATAATAACGAGATTGAGTAATTAACCCTTACCGTGTACTTTTATTTGGTGTAGGGTACAATTAACCTTCTGTATAATGACCGTAGTATGTTATTAAACTATAACAGAACCATATTAATATTTATGATATCATACATGATTCATTTATGACTTTATACTACCCATTTAATAATAATTTCATTGTTAAATTAACATTTCGGGTAATAATCACTTTCTTTATCGTACGTGTTTTAACTTATTATTCTTGATCGTATCACTTAGATCATGATTTAAATAATTCTAGAATATAAAACCTGATTTATATATCATATATATTTATAAAATAAATATGTATAATAGATATATATAGTAAATGAAAAACATCATTTATGGAGATGGTAGGTTGTACGTATGCAAAAACGTTGTTTTCGTTTTCATATCGTATTGAACGGAACTAGGTGAATAAGATATATGTAAATATATATATATATATATATATATATATATATATATATATATATATATATATACAGTATCATTATTATGTCATATATTACATACTTATTAATAATATATATTTTTATAATTATCGTTGAATGGTGAACATGGAAATGAATCTCATCGCGTCGCGGAGATGGTAAGTTGTACGTACACACGAGTGACGATATAATTTCTTTAATGATTAAAAGGTGTAGAATTGGATGGTATATTGATTTTATATAAACATTATCATGTTATTTTTATTATTTATATACATATTACTCATCATTATATCCACCCAAATAACATAGAGTTGAATAACAAATCACACCATGGTGTGGAGATGGTAAGTTATACGTACGCACGCATTGTGAAATTATCATTCATAGGATGGATAGAATAATGAATATTGTTGTTACATATTTATAATAACATCACAATATATATAAGGTACTGAAGTTATTATATTGGTATATAAATAACAAATAAAGATAAAGTGGAAGAAGAATAGATCTTTGAAAGAGGTGATAAAATAATTACCTCTTATTTGGGTGTTTCCTTATGATTTGGACAAAAGGGATCCTTAGGTTGGATTTCTACTCAAAGTAATGCCTCTAGGATGAATTGAGAGAATTTGGGAGGAGATTTTGTCAGGTATTGTCTGAGAAAAAAGGCTTTGGATGTGTGAATTTAAGAGAAGGAGAAGTACCCTTTTATGAGAGAGGTGAGGGGCCTTTTAGGAAAATCTTGAAATATTATTTTACTATAAAATTATTTTCGGTTTATAATATCTCTAAATGGATTTATTTTGATTATAAGGTGGGGATGTGTCTCAATACTTTCAACCAATAGGTTTTATAAAATTTTACCTCACTATATTAACCTTATCTTTTAGATTTAACCCTTAGTTAAATAGTTTAACTTTTACCATGTCCTCTTGTATTTTTATATTACATGGTTAATAAACTTAATATAAAATTCCATGAGAACCTAAATTGGATCATTAATTACATATATAACCTTATATTTTTCATTTTGCTAAATTATATATTTTTAAGGATATTATACCATTTAATAATATAGTATTTGTTTCAAAAACTCATTTATGTCAATTTTGACACTATTTAGTATTTGGTTTTTGTGAAAGTCATAAAATATTGATTAATTATAAAAAAATGAATCAAATCAACCCTAACATGTATTATTCACCTAGAAAATTCATTTATGGCATCAAAAGCTTCAATTTAAATTTATTTTAATATTTATAATATCAATTATGTTAATCATTTCCTTATTAGTTAATTACTACATCATCATTGTGTAATATATAAATTTAATTATTCAATGTCTAAAAATTATAAATAGAATACCATGATGTAGGAAATATTTTTATCTTTCTGATGAATATTTATATTTGAATTTATCTTATGTACTTTATATCAAAAATGGTTTGGTTAATAAAATTTTAATTTAACGCTTTTAACAATTATTTAAATAAAATATAATAAATGTCTTAATCTAACCCAAATGGATCAAAAAGGATATTAATTTTGTCCTAAGGTTGCTTTTTGTTGAAATAAACTTAACCAATAGAATTAAAACATGTGTTAGGGTAATTATAATATCATTTTTACCATTAATTTCCCTATTTACTTTTAACCGTGGTAAATAAAATTCAAAAGCTATTATTCAGAAAAAATTATTTTCATCTTATTGAACTTCATTTTACTTACTGATTTCAACCATGTCTCTTGGATTTTTTAAATTCAATTCACAAAAATGGTAAAATTCTATTTTATGAAAATTTGCAAATGTGCCTAGAAGGTGGGTAAAAGAGGTTAAAAAGTTCAATAAAATTTTATATATATAATATTATTATAAAATGACTCAAATGAATTAAATTATACTAATATAGGTATTATTTATCTATTTATAATTTAAAATAAATTTAACTAAAAAATAAATTATTTAAATAAAATTCGGTTTTAAACAATTACACATTGTTTGTCAATATTCATCAAATATTGTATGTTTTCTTAAAAATACAAAAAATTCACCCTTAGAATTTTTTGATAATCCAAATTCAAAAATTAAGTCTATTTTACCAAATTTAGAACATATACGTTTTATTAATTAATTTTAAATTAATTCCCATTGTCAAAACCAAAAAACGGGTTTTTTAAAAAGTAAAAATTCTCAAAAGATTGACATGTGTTTATGTCCAATTTAAATGTGAAATTACTTATAATGACCTAAATTATATGAAATGATAAAATTATAATCTAATTATACTTTAAAACTGCTCAAATTAATAATTTAATATTATAAATTATTTCGATTAAAAAAGTTGTTTTCAATTAAATTTTAGTATTTTTCACAATTCATCAAAATATGAAAGTTATCATAAAAATACCAAAAATTTATCCAAACTAAGTTTTTATGTACCACTTTTGAAGAATAATTTTATTTTGTCAAATAAAATATATAAAAGTGTCAAATATTAGATTTATAAAGGGTTCTCCATTAAAAGGTGGTAAAATTTCATTTTCTGAAAAATACTTCTTTTATTTGAAAATTGAATTTGTCCTTATATTATGTCTAAGAAACACAAAAGTTGAATGTTAAAATTATATAGGATATATATATAATTTAAAATGTGGTTAATATTATTCATAACCACTTTTTGAACGACTAGTTTGGGAAGTCGCGGTGCGCTCGAACTCAGTGTTGCTTGTAGCGCAAGCTATTGAATTACTTTAAAGAGATAATGTACTATGAAATCTGAATGTGTTACAACCATTATGATTCCCAAGGTCCAGTCAGGCTAGGTGCTTCCCAAAAAATGTCAAACCAGGACCATAGGGTCCAACCGGTGATGAACGTCAAGAAATAAAGGGGTAAAAGCACAAGAACAAAGGTTTCAATGATCATTTCCAAGAAGTCATGGACAAAAAATACAGAATGGGCATATGGGATTATAAAACATTGAAAAAATTAAACTAATATTTCAATACATGGACACATGATCAATATACAATTGGTGAAGATCAATATAAGGGTTCGATCTGCTCAATCAGTTTAATGAAAATGGGTATGATTCAAAAATTGATGAGTCCAAGATAGATATTTGAATATTCATCATCAAAGAACATGATCACCAATGGTCATAAAAAGTTTTTTCATTCACTACATCTCAACATTCACTGATATAGCGTTTCATCGTCATCCGAGGAGATTCACTAACAAAGGAGGAAGAAGGAGCTCAAGAATTATCCTAGGGTTTATGTAGCTAACCCTATAGAATTTTCCATGGAATTATACTTATATATTTCATTTAGGTTAAAAATCAATTAAATAATGTATTTAATAATGTATTTAAAACCATTGAACATACCACTAACAATTAAGGAGTCTGAAGGTCCCACGATGACATTTTTTATGTTGCGCCTAAGGTAAAAACCATGTTATAGACCCAACTATGGTCTCATAATTCTAATCCAAGATTTTGTTTACAAGTTATATCATTTTCATTAAGAAGATTCATACTCACTATATAAAGTACATTTAATTTTTTAGAAAATTAATTTTGGGCTTTTCGGGCCTTGGAATCACATGTTGTCTTAGTTCCTAACTCTTGAAATATATTTAAAAATATTTCAATGACTTGTAAGGAAAAAATTGGTCCTTCGAGGTATAGTATCACTATTGTACTTATTAGACCCTAGATTCTAGTTGTCAGCCTCTATAATATGTGGAGGTATGATTGAGGTATTTTGGTGAATTTTCTTGTTCACATGGGGGGGGGGAACCAGACCAAGGACGGTACAACTAGCTTAGAGCTCAAGGATTGTTTCTAAGTTGTTTTCATAAGATTTTTCTTTTCATATTTATTTTTGTAGAAACCTATATTTATATGAAATTTTCCATGAATTCTGGGATATTTTCTATTACTTTATATTATAACATTTATTAGGGTTTTTTTATTATGTTCCTGGGATTTATGAGGGAAATTCCTCCCATTTGTGTGATTTATACCCTTGGTGTTAGTTTTAAACATCTAACCCATAAGAGGTGGGATTTGGGGGTCACTATCACATTCACTATAAGTACAAAATGGGTTCCTTGTGTGAGTGGGTCAAGATAGGTTGATTCATACATGTCACAAATTAATCACAACTATTTTTTCTAAATTATCAAGACAATCAGAGTGTATTTTTATGGTTTTGATTATATGATGAGTGTTTTGAACTAAAATTCCACTTTAAAAATGAATCTATACAATTTTAGTCATACTGACCACACTATGAGTTGGATTGATATGTGATTAATTCTTATACATCATAAATGAATTATTTATGTTTCCTTTAAAGTATCATGATAATCCAATCATTTTTTCTCTATTTTCAGTGTGTAATTCTCATTGTGAACTAAAATATTACTTTTATAATGAAAACATGAAATTGAGTCATACCAGCCACACCATGTGTTATATTGAAGTTTAGTTGTCTCGTACACATCAAAAATGAATCATAGATATTTTTACTAAATTATTAAGATAATATAACTGTGTTATCATGGTTTTGAGTCTGTTATTTTTGTTTTGAACTAAAATTTCACTTTTTAGACTAAAAATATAAAATTTTAATCACTTTGAGTATTTGATGCTTGTTGAACTAAAATGTTACTTTTATATTAAAAACACACACTTTGTGTTATATTAGACACACCATGTGTTTTATTGGTGTGCATATGATTACTACACATCAGAAATAAATCATGGATCATTTCCCTAGTTTATTCAGATAACTTCAAGATGTTTTATTAGTTTTTAATTTTTTGATGCATGTTTTGAACTAAAATGTCACTTCTAAATTGAAAACATTCACTTTCAGTCATATTAGTCACACTGTGTTTCATATGTATATGAGATTAATTATTTTACAATAATAATTAATTATTAGTATTTTTTATAAAATTTGCAGAAAATTTAAGCATTTTTTCTCAATTTGGAATATATAGCACATGTTGTGATCTAAAATGTCACATTTAAATGAAAATACACACTTTCATTAATACAGACCACATATTGTATCAAATTGAAATTTATTTTATTCCTAATGATCAAAAATGAATCACGGATAACTTTTATAAAGTGTCATGGCATATTGAGTGTTTTTTCTTATTTTTTGATTATTTGATTTGTGTTTTGAAAAAAAAATCATTTTAGGACTAATTTTCATTCTTTTAATAAGTGAAATTTTCATTAAGTTTACCTTGTTAATAGGTGTATCCCTAGAACTTCTTCTAACTTATTAAGACCATCTCAATATAGTCCCAACCATATTCTAATTAAATACACTCTAATTTCCTCTTGAATGCATTCATTTCCTATCTAATCTATATTAGAATTCCCAAATGCTCATGTTAATATTTTCATTTCTTCTACCCATATTTTTTATTAAAAGTGTCTCATTAAAGGCTAATACTCACAACCATATAGAATATATGGTCTCAAATGACCCTATTTATATTCTTTCTCATCACTAATAAGAGGGAAACCTTATGATTTTAAGGTATCTCTCTATAAATTTAACCTAAAAGGATAAAAAAATTAATAAATCAACTATAGATAAATAAATATTCATGATGTCTATAAAAAAAATTAAAAAATGATAGTAAATCAACACTTCATTATCTTTGTAAATATTATCACACCATGTAAGTTTCCCACTCATTCTAAAAAAATCTATTTACTCAATCAAATATTTAGATTTTTATAAAACCAGATAGTATTGTAAATATATATATATATATATATTAAATTTAATTGTAATTACATTTAGAAATGCCTCTTCAAGAATTCATGTTTGTGAATGGAATATGATACCTTTCATAAATTTAAAATTTTGATAAGCATAATCAGTGTGATTTCTTTGTTTAGAACACAACATAAACATTGATAGAAATAATTAAATTTTTTCAAATATGTTTTTATAGTGAAATATTTTTATATATACCCTAATACTTATCCAGTTGAATAAATCCATAAGTTTCTTATGTGCATTGGATGTCCTCATACCATGGTTTGATGATAAATAAACATCACCCTATCATAACAAAATTATTGTTAAAACATAATATATAACATCTAATTTGAAGTTTATTTTTAAAATTTTTAATGTGGTGTATTAAAAATTTATAAGGGACATCATGTGTGGTCAATTTGTTTGACATACATGTGTTAGTTCAAAAAATATATATCTTTTTAGTATCCAAATTGATCCCAATGAGAATATAGTGATTCCTAAAAAACAAAAAGGAACATGTAACGGGAAAAGATGAAAATATATTTTTACCCCTACATTAAAGGTATTAAGATGATCTAGTAATCTATTATTTTCTTTTCAAAAATTTTGGCTACCTAGTGTGATCTTGATAAATTTTTATATTTATCCATTAATGGTTTTTGTATAGAATTGACACAAGTAATTATAAATCCAAATTTTTTCTTTCATGTTCTTACCATTATATTAATGTGTTATAAATCCCTATAGAAAAAAATTAATAGTATTAAACTATAATTATCATTTTATATAAATATTGGACAAATAGATTATGAAAATGTACCACATGTATATATTCACAATCCAAGCTCCCAATCATTCATGCTTGATAATTTCATTTACTTTCTCAAAACCAATCATATTAGTAATGGTGTCTCTATAAATTTGTTCTTTATATTCAATATAGGCCATATTTTAATCTTATAATATTGTATCTTCATGAACTTGTAATATTAATAAATGTGGTAGTGTAATTGGTGGGGTAAAGGTAATTTTGGGTGGTCTTTCAATATATTAGTTAATCCTTTGTATTTTCTTCACTTGACCTTTTATTTCCCTTATATTTATCCTTCTATAATAACATACCTCGGTTCAATACCTTTTCATTTTTTTTACAAAAAATTACATATAATATAAATTGAAAATGGCATGCCTCATTGTCATCATATATCTTTATAAGATTAAATGAAAATGCTGTGAAAGTTCCAATGTCAAGTTTTCCTATGTGAACATTAATATCATCAAAGTGAATGTGTAGCTTAGTGCTCAGATCCTGAGCTATATGAATCCCTAATCTAATATAATCTTTTGGAAGTTGTTTATTATATAGAATATCTCCTTGTATATTGTAAAATATACTTCTCAAAACATGGTAATGAGTGGGAGTTGATAGATATAAATCATAATCAATTTCACCCTATGTAATTTTATTATGATAAACGTATTATTAGTTATTAAATTCATATTTATCATAAATTTTCATGAAAAAATCAATTACCTCAGGTAAGAAAAGCCTTTGAGAGGAATGGCTAGCCTCAAAGTTCGGGAGTATCTTTATGTTTTGGTCCCTCCTATGTTGGATCTTCTCATTGATCCCTTCAATGAAACCATATTATCACATCATCCCATAAACTAAATTTTTTTAGAGCATCTATCTATGTCTATATGTTTTTATTTTCCCATTTTATATCCCCATGAATTTTCTTTCTTAATGTATTCTCAGGGTGACACTCTATAACTAGCCCCTCCAAAACTGTCATATTTTTCTAGATTTGTCAAAATAACGGAAAGTATTTTTTCATCAAAGTATAGTAGATGATAGTTATTATGTCTACATAGGATAAAAATATAGAAAAATAAGTAGTCATTATTATGTAATACAATTTTTAAGTAGGAAAATTTTATATTATGTTATACTTTCTCATACTTTCTATGTGTTTTAATATACTATTTTTTTGTTTTTGATTTACATGAGACTACTTTCATAGCACATGACATGTGATGGAAATTATTCAGATTAAAATTCATTAATCTATATATAAAAAAACATAATTATGTTATTTTTTCTTATCACATAAAATTTTTTATTTATATTTAAACTTCATACCATTTTTAAGTAAGGCATGCCCCATTAATTGTTTTATGGTTAGGTTGTGTTAGTTTTTATGAATGCTATTTATTTTATATAGTCCTTTACTATTTCATAAATTATAAATTTTGAATCAAAATGATTAATGCATGTAATGTAAAATAAAATATTACCAATTACAATGTACCTTAAATACTTCCTCCTCCCAATGTCCAACATAATCATCCTAAATTTCTTGGTTTATTATTTGTACATATATAGTTTGTGGGTGGGGTTTTAATTTCCGCTCAATATCCCTAATATGACGATTCTTAATAATTTTTTCAAATACTTAATGTTCCTTTACAATGATGATTAATATGAATTTCATTTAAAATAATCTAATATAAATGTACTTTTCAAGGGATAATGAAGATTAAATAAATGTTAAAATATTTTATTTATCTATAAAATAGATAAATTATATCATAATTTTACCATGATGTATTCCCAAATTATTATCTTTATTGTAGTAATAATATTGTGTTGTATATCTATATCATTCAACACATAAATTTGAGTACTAACCCTAATTTAACTAATGAAAAATCACTTTTTTAGGCTAATAGGTTGACCACGTAGATTCCATACAACCTTAAATTTCTGAATGGTACTTCCCTTTTTAATATTTTTTATTATAATTGTTTCAGTACACAAATCTTTTATTTTTTTTAACCATATGTTTTTCACCTTCTAAAATTTTCTCAATTTCAACATCTCCAATAAATTATTCCTCGAGACTGGTACCATCATCAGGTGGAGAATCAATTATATGAAAAGTAGTTAAACATTTAATTAAGATTACGTAAATATAATAGTGAACACATAAAATTACAAGGAAACACATTTCTTATCAAAAACTAATTAGATAAATTAGACCACTTAATTGAAGTCATTTTATTTCTTAAAATTTTTAAGGTATTTAGACCCTTTGTCTGGTATCCAAATCCCCTCTTTGTGGTCTCATCTGATATATAAGATAATATATATAAGAAATTTGTAAAATTATTATGACATCCTAATAAAAGATTCGTCCCCATTAGAATTTTCATTTGACCCTAAATTTTTTCCATTCAATAATAGAATAATTGAATAATTTTTGTTTACAAGATATAGGGAATAAAATACATTTACTACCTATGATTCCATTATAAATGGTTTTTCCTTGTATCCTTACTTTATGAAATTCACTTTCATGAATCCCAATTCATTAATTTTAACTTAAATATTGTTATCAAACCATTTTAATTAAAAAATAAACACATGGAATATATTATAATCCAACTCTAATATTTTTTCATGATTCCAAAGTAGACATATCCACATAAATTAGATCTTTATCCTTGGTACCTGATACATGCCTCACTTATACCATAAAAGTCACTCCAGTATTTTGCATCATGCAATAATAAACATATTCTATTTTATATAACATATATTTTTTTAATTATGTAACTATTATAAGATAATATATATACACTTGGTCCACCATCTATCCATCAAAAAAATTATAAATTAAATTTCGATTTTCATATCATTCCTTAAAAATTTGGCTTCAAGAACATTGTATAAACTATTTATTATATGTATTTGATATCTATATTTTATCCCTTTATTGATTTAAATACCTAATAATTACTTTATGGGTTTCAAAATATGGCACAAATGTTATATTGTTAAATAAAATGTAAAGTTGTGCATTATCCTTATCTATAATATAAATTGTGATATTATCTATTATAGAAATTCTTTCATACATAAGGTATTCATTGTGATGAAATTTTGGGAGACCAATGTTATCCACATCAAAGAGGTAGTTAGTGTAGAATTATACTGGTTCTTAAACAACATATTTCTATTCAATAAAATTTTCTGTCAAACTTTTGTTTTTTACATACCCTTTCAAAATCATCATATATCATTCAATGGTGTGAATCCATTTGTAATGTACAAGACCACATAATTGTATTTATTTAACCAATTGAACCATTAAGTGAACCACTATATAAAATAGTAATATAAGGAAAACATCTTCAATTCACATAATATGATATAAATTTTATTTTCTATACATAGAAATTTCATTAAGTCAATAAATTTACAACATATAGTTTTGAAATAAAATAAAATACAAGTTAATGTGTATCAAAAAAATTTAGGTAGAATGCAACATAAATCCACAATAATTAAATATTACATAAAAATTATAGTTAAGTTATTTTGAAGCCTTAAACTTAAAATTAGTCATTGAAATGATATTATTCATTATTTATTAATACCCCTTTAGAAGATTTACACTATTAAGAAACTTAAAAAACTAAAATATCTTTTTCCTGGATAGAGCATAAGGCACTATGGGAAGAAAATTACATCTTTCGCCCATCATTGGTTCCAAATATTACTTTATCCCCATATCAATCATGTATAACATAGCCTTAATTCTATCTTTTATTTTTATGATTTTATTTATTAATATTTCAATAACACTATCACATATATATTTTCTACTTGTATGATATTAATAAAAGGTATGACATATAAAAAAAATCTAATATGGTGATTTAAAAAATAATCTCCATTTCCAACCTTATTTTAAATCGTTTTCAAATAAAATTACCAAAAACATTGAAAAATCCTTTACTTTCTCAAAAAATTTCATCACATGTTAATAGAGAGGGTTTTGTAACTTTTTCTAAATTCTTATCGAATGATGTTGTCCAAGATCGGTATTTATGTAATCAGGATAAAAATTTATGATATCTTAGAAATAATATCCTCAAGTAATGTTTCAACATAACTGATTGTTAACCTTATTCATAAATGGGATACCCTAACATTACTTTAATGCTATATCCTGACAAATTTTCATAAGCAGGAAAGTCATTTATCATCCTAAACAACATGTCACTCAATGTGAACTCTTCATTTATATGGTCAACATAAAACATAACACCTAGATCCTACATCATTTTTAGATATTTGATCAATGGATCCAAATAAACATTGATACCATTATATGGTTTTTTTGGACTTGATATAAGTTGAGACAACATAATGTACTTTAACTTCATGCATAATCATGGTGGAAAGTTATAATTTACCAACATAACCATATATTTACTGTGAGTGATACTTAGTACACCAAAAGGATTCATTACATACGTATATAGTGAAATATGTAGGTTTGTCAGCTCATTTCCATGTTCAAGATACTCATAATCAATTTTCTTCTATTGAGGAGGGTCTGGTGGGTGATGAAGTTTCTCATCATGAATTCCCGTATCAAAATTCCATATCAATTGATTTGCAGTATTATCACATCCATACAGACATATAAACCTTAAAATTGTTATAATGTTCCATAAAACATTAAAATCACTTAATTAATCTTTCTTTTATCAAGTTACACCGTACTTGGGAATTTTTTATGTGATTCGTGGTACTTTTAAACCACTATAAAGTCATTTGGATTTGTATTTATTATTTCATATATTATACCCATTGAATATAACATTCATTTAGTATAATATGTTGGATAAGGAAATTAATTATCTTTGGTAAATATACCATTCAAGAGAGAGAGTAGTTCTATAAAGTTAGTGTTGTTCCATACATTTCCAGGTTTCAAATTATATAGCTTTTGAATGGTTGACAATATTTTATATTTATTACAAACTATAAACATTGATATCATTTAATATATCTATAACTTCTCAAATATATTTATACAATTATGAAGGTCATCTTAAACTATCATGTCATTTACTAAATATAATATCTATCATCATTTATAATTATACTCATATTAAATGATCCATAAACCATAGTGTTATACCAATCACTAGATACAATCTGTTATTCAATGTCTTTAGTTTAAAATTCATAACTTATATCTATTACATGTTATATAATGTGTTCTTGAAACTCATATGAACAAATTCATCTTGAATAAATACAATGTAAACATGAACAAGTGATTTGAGAATGGTCATTTCTATGCTTTGTTGCAAACTTGATAGAATCTTTAAAACCTTCTTTATACTCTTTTGTCGTATGATTGTAAATTATTCATTTTCTCATTCATTTCATCCTACTTGGTTCAAAAATATTCATTATTTAACAAAAAAATACATATAATGTATTTATATAACATATAATTTCAATATTCATAAATCACATAAAGTATAGCTTTAAAAAATATAATCATAAATTATAATACATATATATGGGATATATTTAGTATATCTATCTTGATTATAAAGAAATTAATTTGATTTGAATGGTTTATTTTTCAATAATATTTTGATACTCAAAGTTAAATAATTAAATGAAATTTTACATGAACCTATGTGATGGTTATTGATTTATATTTTGTTTATTTAAAACCTTGATTTAGCACCTTGTGAAAATATAATTTTTTGAAAAAAAAAATTGTTCATGCTAATTTTTAGTTTGAATATGTAAATTCTAGGATGTTATAATAGTTTTTATATTAGTTCATTATTATTTGCTTTCAAGAACGTATATGCATATTAGAATTTGTTAAATTATTATTGTCCAATAATAACTTGTTTACATTTTTTTATTGGTCTCATGTGTAAGGAATATTAATCATGTTTTTTTGTCTTAAAATTCTATGTTTCATTAATTTATCATATGGTTTTGTGTTCTATAATTTCTTACATACATATATTTATATATTTTCATACATTGAAATTTTATAAATATCTGAATGGTTTTAAGATTCATAAAGAAATATTTTCTTCACATGTTTTGGTTATATCCTTAGATTTTATTCCCATTAAGTAAAAAAAATTAATGTATTAATAATTGGGTCAATAAAGAAAATTTATATTTTATTTATAATTATTTTTTGTTATATTGAGTCATTTTGGTAAACCTAGGTTTAATTTTTAAATATATAATTTGAATGGTATGAATATACCTTAGTTAATTATGACTTGTTAAACTCTTTTATGCATTAAAAAGTAAGTTATTTCTTTCCAATAAAACCTGAATTAATTTTAATTCGATGAAAAATACTTAACCTTGGTTAAGAAATACTTTAGTGACAATATAATGGTTGGGTTTGACTAAGTGAAAACAAATGATTTGGTTTTTAAAGATATTGGGTTTCATTAACTATGTTGTTTTATTAAACTAAACATAAAATTTTATAAATAATTATAGAATTTATTTTCATGAATATGTGTTAATATAATTGGTACTAGATAATGACTTTAAATTTTATTACTATTCTTCGTGAATCCATAAGATTTGGTAATTTAATTCTTTAAAATGTTTTATTTAAAACTAATTTTCCACCCAGAATAAATGGATTTCATTTATATAGTAAATATATAAAGTGTGATTATTTTCTCTTTGTAAATATGGGAAACATGGGTAGACCTTAACTTGATGTAGAATATTTTATTTAATAAACATTTTTTTTCAAAATTAAGTTTTCAATGTAGAAAACTTATTTATATAAGGAACTTTTACTTTGATAATTATATTATATAAATGGTGTTTATTACATATATTATAGTTTATTTAAATTTTTAATGGAATGAATTGGTTATGATTAATTCCATAAAAAATACCTTACTTGGTTCACTATTAACATGAAAACATCATCAAAACAAATACCAATATGCCTATTTGGGAATATTGAATATGGTTCAAACTTTAATTACAAGTTTTGAATCCATGTGAAACTCAAACCAATATATAACCACCTTATAAAATTAGTTTAAAATAAACAATACCATGAAAAACATACTAAGAAAACATGATATTAAAAACCAAAAGAGTTATAAATCCATTAAATCAAACCAAAATTCATCCCAAATCTATTATTACGAAACTCAAAAAATTATTTGTGAAAATAACTGACTTTTGAATTAAAATTAAATCTAAACAAAGCCTTAGAAACCCAAAATGCACTTCCACTCATCAAAACTAATTAAAATTCAATAATGATTATAGTAGAAAACAATTCATTCTAAAAAAAGATTCCTTTTTTGAAAATACACCCAAATCAAACATGGAATTATTCTTTAAAATTAATTCCTCTTAAAACACTTACATACAATAAAGTTGAAACCAACTTCTATTTTAAAACATTCCCAAAAAACCCATTACTTTAAGATTAAAAAAACCATTTTAAATATTTTTTATTCTAAAAAAATCTACTCAAACACTAATGAACATGGAATTTCAATTATAAATTCGTATCCACAAAACTACTTGACTCATTTCATGAAAAAACTTGAAACAAAATCACCAAAATCATAAAATATATAAATGATTATCATGAGGGGTGTCACAAATTGTGGAATAATTATACATGAATAAAAATCCAAAAAATCAATAAAAACCCACCACGATTGGACGAGATTGCATACCTTTGATTTTGAAAGTGTAATTGTTCATAAAATGATATGAGGGGGTGTTGTAGAGTATTAATCACATAATATATTTAAATATAAGTTTGATCAACATCGTTGGTAGGGTTCATTTATAAAGACATAAGGGATTTATTAGCGCTTACTAAAAAGCACAAACAAATGAGGATTTCATCAGTTTTGTAATCGTAATCTCTAATACATTAATATTTTATCAAATCTACTTTTAGAACTAATAACTTTCGGCACTAATAAATATGATCTTTATCGATTCTAACATTAGTGTTGATAAAATCTTGTTATGTAAGGGTAACTACCATATACATAATGGTTTACCCTTACATATAAGGCCTATATGAGTGCTAACTTTATCACTGGTATCGGTAGAATTATCATCATTATGTTTAGTGCTGATAACGGTGAAAATATAATCATTTATATAAATGAATAAAAAAATAAAATATATCGTTAATTGTATAAGTGTATAATTATATTCATAAATTATTAAATTTATACATACGAAAATATAAATTACAAAATTAAATGTATATAATATTATTAATTAGATAAATTTATATTATATTAATAATATATATATATATATATAATATTAAAAATTACTGGTTGTAGTTAAATAATATTAGTTATACTTTTTAAAATATTATTATTTGTTTAAATGAATGGATATTTTAGATTAAATATAAATATATTTTTATATTTATAAACGTTAATTGTATTGTATTTAAATTAAAAAATTAATTCAATATATTTTATTAATTAATTATAAATATTAAATTCTATAACAATTGTTTTTTAAAAAACTATTCACTGTTTTTTATATTTAAATATATTTATTTTTAAGAAATAAAAATTGTAATTGATGGTTATTATGAAGTGTATTAAAATGAATTATTATATATATTTGGGTGCATGTATATATATATATGTGTGTGTAAATTTATTAATAAAAAATTACATTAATTACATTTTAATTGATTTTATTATTACACTACAACAAAAATTGGTTTTAGCGGCGGTTTATTAGTGGCGGTTCTGGTAACTGCCGCTAAACGTTTTTTTAAAATGGTTTCGCGGCAGTTTATTATAAACCGCCGTGAAACATTTTTTTTCTAACACAGCCGACCCTCCCCCCCCACCCCGACCTCGCTGTCCCCACTTCCCCCACAACCCCATCCCCCCATTACCCCCCGCGACCCCGTGACGCCGACGACCCCGCGACCCCGGCGACCCCGGCCCTCCCCGACCCTAGCGACCTCGCGACCCCAGTGACCTCGGCCCCCCGCGATCCCGGTGACCCCGTGACCTAAGGTGGTATTGAAGATTTTTCTCCTAAAATTTATGGATTATATGTGTATGTGGTTGTTCCAATTTAATTCTTTACTATGTTTTGTGTTCCTGAGTAAGAAAAGTGATATTAGGACTTAGATTGATGTATGAAACCCTCTAAGGACTTTGTTGGGTCCATTGATGTTTGAGATCATACTTAGGTCTACCTTTGGGTTATGAAAACCCCTTAAGAATGGTGAAATATTTTTTAAAATGTTGCAATAATATAATTATGAAAGTGAATGGGTAGATAATTGTAAGTTGGTATGTAGTCAAGGTTAATGGGATATTTGAAATACGGAATTGTTATTTTTTTGAAATGGCTAGTTGGATTCTGAAATGGATTAAAATAAGCATTTGTCACTTTCATTTTTTTATGGTTCTCCATGAAGGAAAACTATGTTTTTAAAGTGGTTATTGTTTTGAAAAGGAGGTGTGGACCTCAATGTTATCGGAAAGAAGGGGTTATCTTAATAGATTTCAAATGGTGATTAGAAATGAGGGTGTGGTTCCCCTTTTTTGAAATTGATTTAAAATCCCATTTTATGGTTGTAAATAGAAATGAAATTATTGGGACATGTTGAGTTTTTAAAAGAGGAAGACTCATTTTTTGAAGGGTGGATTCAAGATTATTTCAATTGAGTATCTTGAATTGTGTTTTATTCCATGATTTGATTTTAAAGATATGTTGAGAACATAGTCATTTAAATGATATATGGGTTCGTGAAATAGAACCCCCAACAATTAGGTTGGCATGTTAAATTGTTTTATTAAATGAAATAAGTGATAAATGTGTTTTGTTGATGACATAACATAAGGGGGCATTTGATATAATGTGATTGTGTTAAATGGGTTAAGGTATGGAATTGATATATGTGATAAATGAGTTGCGATTGTAAATAGAATATATGTTAATGGGTTATTCATTATAAATGGGATATAAATAGTCAGTTATGGGAATTATCCTTGATGTAGATTGATATAATATATTATTTCAATCTTGGATGGTAACCTAGAGAAATCATTTGGAAAGATGTTGGTGTGTCAATCCACTATGATAGTTTCCACATGTTGATTAACAATAGAATAATGATGGATGTGTCTAATACAAAAATATCATATATGATATCCATAATTTCCATATTTAGACAAATGGTACCCCAAACCATATATGAATTATGTTTCTTGTTCATGATATCCTTCACTTATGTATAAAACTACTTCTCAAATGTCACAAGATAGTTATTGTTTCTCTAATGAGGCCCATCCTAATAAAATTAATTCATCTTAGATGCCTCTTAGTTTTCCTAAGTCTTTTGTTAAGAACTGGTCTAATAGGACTATTCCATCTGAGCATACAAAACCAGAGGTAGTGTTGATCTTGTTTCACCAACTGGTCATAGAATTTTATGAAAATATTTTTTAAGATTCCCATTCATGGAACAATGGTGTAAATTCTATAGTGGTGATATGAATTAATTATTCATGTGTAAATTCATGATGCACTGTAAAAACCCTGGTCAATTGATGTGATATGGATTATAAGAAACTCATCCCATTGATTGATTTTCTCTTACATTACTATCATAGGATTGACTCTATATATTGTGTTTAAATCCCATGTTGATGCTCCTAGTTTGACATAGCTGAACAATGGTGTCTCCTACACTAATATTCCATCCAAAGTCTCTTCCTCCAACCAACTCCTTATTATCAATTTCTAGGTGGAATGTAATATAGAACATTATAAATATTGATAGATCCTTAGTTTGGATACCTTAAATAATGATCTATTAATTCAGTCTTTTTTTAGGTGTTTCCTCTCATGAACAGTGAAAAAAGTGAGTGAATTTTGAAGTATATTTAATCTCTTGTACTCATACATGTTCAAATTTAACAAATTATTCTACATTTATTACCCCAATGGTTTTGAACAATAATTATTTTACATTACAAGTATACAAATCCTTTCCAAGTGAGGTATTTAAACAACATATCCAAAACAACTATGTCTAATAATTCTAGCATCGGGTACTCAAGAATATTCATTCCAACATTGACATTTATCTCATCTGGTTTCCCATCAATGTTAAAAAAAACTGGACCTCCTATATGAAAACACATCTTCTTTATTAGGTCTAAAATCCATTTAGAATGTTAGTGGATTATATTTTAGAAGTTCTATTAAATGATTTACCTAAATGAAGTTCCACATTTACAGGTCCCTTAACGACTTCAACAAAATCATGTTCTACACTCTGAACAATATCCTAGTTTTCTTGTTGTCCTAGAGCATCTACATTCTTCGTTTCTCTATCTTTTGGTTATAGTGGATTTATGGGGGGATAAAATAGAGAGGCTTCTATAGTATTGTTAGCTTCCTACTTATAGAATCAAGAAAATAGTATTTGGATCCCAACATAACTATAAAAAACTAAGCTATGATAAAATGTGTTTGGTGCCAATTTTTTTCTATCATCATGGGGATAGAGGAGAATATTGATAAAGTGGGGTTTCTTCTCCAACTCTTTTATGGCTTGGGCACAATTGTTAACCATGATGAGTTTTGTGTCTATTTACTTATATAGTTTTAGTTCATGAAATTTTTACTGATATAGATGATGTTTAAGGTTTCTCTTTACAATTGGTGCACATTGTTTAAGTTTATGATGTGTGGACCATAAGTTGGGGTAGCCTACATGAATAGATGTTTCAAGTTAACCTGATATAAATTGGTAAAATATAGTATCATGAAAATGGATGATCTCATAATTAATTATAACTCAATAAAACTAATCACAATGACCACATAAGAGGGGAATAGGGTGTTAGATAGTAGAATAAGTAGGATATCACCTAGGTGTTCTAGAATATGTCTCTGTAAAATAATAGTAGTATTCTCATTTTACTTTAATAATTCCCTGATAATCATTAAAGCATTTTTATAAAAAAATAAAAACAGTTCAAATTTCCCAATAATTCCAAAAAAATGAAGGTGTAGATACGGTCTTGGAACATGGGTCATTTAGTTTATGGTCATGAATCCCATACCGTTTGCTTTGTGATTTAGAGTCACACAATCAGGACCAATTAAGGGTTACATACTGCTATTTCTATACTTCTTCATCAATATTGGAAACATTATTTTTTCCTCATGAACTATGATTCCAACCAATTTATGATTATGTTACTTTTTTTTATCTAATATTATATTTTTATGCTATAAAGGATTTCAAAAGTCAAGGGTTGAAAATTTGGAGATTTTGGAGAAACATGATAGGAATATTGTTTAGCATAACTTTTAGTATTGACCATGTGGTAATTGAGTAATATGGTATTGTTAGCACACTATTTCTCTTTACCAAAGAAACATCCCTTATCCCAAACACTTGAGGGTTCATATATAACTCAGGGGATCATCTATATTATATTATGTTTCTATAATCTTACACTATCGTATATATGAATCTCTTTCTCTATTTAGTAGTAACTTTGTGTTTTAATTTTTTTTTATTGTGTAGGCACATTGTGATATACATGGATAAAAGTTGGATCACATTACCAAGGAACACACCTTAGTATGTTAAGGGTTTGAATGAGTTTTTAGATTTTGCAATTTCTAATCGATCCGTTGAAGGGAGAGTAAGATTTCCATGTACTAAATGTAAATTTATAACATGGTTGAAGAGAGATAAAGTTTATGAACATTTAATACTGAAGGAATTCCCTGGTCAATATTTGTGTTTGGTTTGGAATAGAGAATCAAACTTTACAGAAAGATTGATTACTGATGTTAATCCACAGAATGAGGTCCCAAGTTCATCGACAAAGGAAAATGAAATGCAAAACCTCATAAATGATGCATTCGGAACTGCAAGACACCACTATCAGCATCAAAACATATCAGAACAACCATAAGAGGGTGCTACAAATTACAACGTGACAAGTGATGTTTTGAGACTATAACACAAGTAGATCAAGATTGTAACATATATTTGGATCCTCCTCTTGATTCTATGGAGCCAACTGTAAGAGAAAACCTCACTGAGAAAAATGTGTTTCATGATTTAGTTGATGATGGAAATCAAAAGTTGTATAGTGGGTGTTTGAAATATTCAAAGCTTTAATTTCCGCTGAAGTTGTACCATATCAAATGTCTATGTGGAATTACAAATAAGTCAATGTCCGTGATATTTGAATTGATTCATGATTCATTTCTTGAAGGAAAAATCCCAGAATCTTTTTATGATATGAAAAAGGTTATTAACAAGATTGGTCTAAATTATACAAAAATACATGTGTGTCCCAATGATTGTATGCTTTATTGGGGAGAGGATTCAAGTAGAAATAATTGTAAGAATTTTTCTTCTTTTAGATGGCAGTCAAAGGGTGATGTTGGAAGTCTGAATGAACATAATTTCATGGATAAGAAGAAAAAGAACACACCTGCAAAGGTTTTTCATTCCTTTCCCTTGAATCCTTGATTGAAAAGATTATTCATGTCATTAAAAACCTCTGAACACATGAAGTGGCATTCTGTAGATACAAAAATGATGGGTTAATGATACATCCATGAGATTACCAATCATGGAAGACATTTGATTCATTACATCTAGATTTCTCGACTGATCCTAGGAATTTTCGATTAGGATTGGCTGCTGATAGATTCAACCCATTTGGGACTTTGAGTACCAGTTAGAGAATTTGGCCAGTTGTTTTGATCCCTTATAATAATCCTTCATGGATGTGTATGCAACAAAAATATTTTATCATTTTAATGATTATTCCTGGAAAAAAATTCCTGGAAATGATATTGATGTATAATTGCAGCCTTTGATTGACGAATTGCAGGAGTTATAGAGCAACAGTGTTGAGACATTTGATGCTTCTTCTAAAACAATGTTCAAAATGTGTGCTACTATAATGTGGACCATTAGTGACTTCCCTGGGCTTGGGAATTTATCTGGTTAGAAATCTTACACGGGTTTGGATTGTCCCGTTTGTAACTTTGATTTTGAGCCCAAACGGCTACCTCACAGTAGAAAATGGTGCTTCTTGGGCGAATAGAATATTTCTCGATGCATCTCATAGATTTCGGCTGAACAGATAAAAATTTAATGGTTCCATTGATCATAGATCACCTCCAAAGTTTTTAACTAGTTCTGAAATATTAACACATCTTGAAAATGTTGAAACAGAATTTGGGAAGGTTCATCATTTGAATAATAGTGGAAAACAGGTCCGAAGTGCATCGTCAGGTGAAATCAGAATGCAACAATTGAAGAAAGAAATTATATTCTTCAAACTCCCGTACTGGGAATTTAATTTTTTGCGGCACAATCTTGATGTGATGCATATTGAGAAGAATTTATGTGATAATTTTATTTTCAAATTACTTAATGAGCATGGAAAGTTGAAGGATCATATCAATGCTTAAAAAGACTTACAAGTAATGAACATAAAATGTGATCTCTTTCCATTTGAGAATGAAAAGTATGCTCCGGCCATTTTTTCAATGAAAAATAGGTATAAAGATACATTCCTTCGAATTTTAAAGAATATGAAGGTATCTGATGGGTATTCGAGTAACATCTCGAGGTTTGTTGACTTGAAGAATCATAATTTACATAGATTGAAAAGTCACGATTCACATATTTTGTTACAATAGTTACTACCATTGACATTGCGTACATTATTACCAGAAAAAGTTAATGTTGTTGTATCCAATTCTGCACATTTTTCAGGAAATTATGTGAGAAATCTCTACATCCATTTCATCTTAACAACCTCTAGGAGAGGTTTGTATTGACCCTTTGTGTAATGGAGATGATATTTCCTCCATCGTTTTTTACTGTCATGATGCATTTATCTGTGCATTTGGTTGAAGAAGCTAAATTAGGATGTCCCATTCATTATCGATGGATGTATTCAATTGAGAGGTATTTTATTTATATGTTTTTCATTTAAGTAAAAAAAAATTGGCATTTAAATAAATGCATAATATTATTATTTTATTTCATAGATATCTTGGGAATTTAAAAGCATACGTGAGAAATAAAGCTCAACCAGAAGGCTCTATTGATGAAGACTATTTTGCTGAGGAGTGTCTTACATTTTCTTACAGATATTTGGATGATATTGAGACAAGATTTAATTGATTTGGATGTGTTGAAGACACATCAAATCAATCTCAAATGCATCAAAAATCAAAAATATTTCCTGCTATTGGCCGATCAGTTGGGAGGACCTCAAATGTGATACTAACATAATTGGAATTATTACAGGCACATAGATATGTGCTTCTGAATAGTGAAATTTTAGATCCATTTATTGAAGATTTGAGTATACAATCAAAGAGAAAATTGAGAGGTTGAACACGTAATGAGAAGGATATAACGAAAGTTTTGAATAAAGAGCTTGTAGAATGGTTTGCACGATGTGTAAGTTCAAAAATATTGTAATAAATATGAATAATAGTTTGACACGTACATTTTGTAAATATATTAAATTATATTTCTTTTTTCAGATCATGAATTCTGATACTCAAGCACACTTGTCAGAAGATTTGATGTTTCTTGCTAGTGGTCCTATAAAACAAGTTAGAAAGTTCAATGCTTATAATGTGAATAGATTTAGATTTCGTACAGTCGATCGAGAAGTGGGTTTGAAAACACAGAATAATGGTATATTTACATTTTCTGAAGTGGGATACTATGGAAAGCTGCATGATATTATTGAATTAAACTATCATAGACATTTTTCTGTTGTTTTATTCAAATTCAAATGGGTCGATATTATCAGAGGTGTTAAAAGAGATTCCATGCAATTTAATTCTGTGAAATTCTCTTGCTTGATGGATGTTGGTGATCGTGAACTGCATGATCCATATATCTTGGCATCATAAGAAAAAATGTTATATTATGTGAATTATGTTGTTGATGAAGGGTGGAGTGTATTTGTTCACGTAATAAAAATAGATTTGTATGATATGGGTGATGAAGTGGAATATTTGACCTCTGAAATTGAATTTCATCAACAACAGGAAGCAGAATTATTTTTCCATCATGATATTGAAAATATTATTATTGCAAGGATGAATGAAGTGGATGAAGCAATAGAGTAGGAAACTGACATGATTGAAGGGTAAAATGATTGTATGTACAATTATTTATTCATTCAGCAACCACTTTTTTCATTTCTGCAGTCATTCATTATCATTGTTATGTATATTTTGTCTGTTAGTACTGGGAATCTATTATCATTTTTAATTTTTTTTCTGCATAATTTTTTTGAAATATATATTCTAAACTAAATTTTATTTGATTAAATGACAGGAAGGCCAAGGAAAAAGCGGTACACTATTTTATCTAGTTCTGTGACAGATAACGATCCATCTGGCTCCCTCCCCATAGCATCTGAGGCACCAGGTGCCTACACCCCTGCACCATCTCTCCCTGCACCATCTCTCGCACCATCTATGGGTGTCCCATTTGAGGCTGAGTCATCAACTCCCCCTTTAGAAGCCTCAGTAGTGGGGCAGCGACACGCCCCTTCCAGTTCATCATGGACAAACTGAAGTGTCACTGTCATAGGTACACATTTTAATTAAATAAATTTATTGCATTTTGTTTATACTAATTGCTTTCTCGTTGAAGATGAAAAAAATGAAACCGTGAAGAAAAAATTAAAAATTTCATATGTTTGGAATATGAATGGAGAGAATATAGTCGTGCCATTTGATTCTTATGGGGTCCCTATGGATGACGCCGCGGGGTTACTTGGCCAGATTCTAGGCCAGCTGGCAGCGGAGCCCACTTACCTTCCGATTTCTTATGATGATTGGAGATATATTCCTCCAAGCTGGAAAAATGAAGTTTTTGATTCCCAAATAAAGGTAATTTTATTACATTATGGTTTAATTGAATTCATGTTTCTAATATGTTCAAAATTAATTTCTGTATACAGATGTTCTTCCACTTTACAGTTGCTGATGTGACAGCACGGAATTGGACGTAGAAAAATCTTGGTAAGAAATGGAAACATTTTAAATGGATATTGTGGTGTGATGTCAACGATACTTTGTTGACCGTGCAGCAAATGTATGAGAAGCTACCCAGTGGGGTACCAAAAGAACAGTGGAATGTTTTTTTTTACAGACATCGTGAGGAGAAGTGGATGGTATTGAAATATATATTATTATATTATCCTCATTTTACATTTATACATGTATATGAATATGAGATGACATTGAATACATTACTGTTAAATTTCATTTTATTTATTTCAGGATCTCTCAAGGCAGAATGCATCAAACCGGGCTAAGCAAGTCATCCCTCACACTGCGGGCACAAAAAGCTTTTCTAGAAGCTGAAAGAAATTGGTAATCTTTTAATTATTTTAAATATTTATAAGACAATATTATCTGTTTAATATATTGAATTGTTGATTTATCTTTTCTTAATGCAGTCACAGAGTTTAGGGAACGAAGCATCCTGGACTTAACTATGGTTGGATGTTCACAAAAAATCAGATGGAAGTTTTGTTAATGAGTCTTCCAATGAAGTTGGGGTATGAAGTCAATTTTTTATTATAATAACTTATTATCAGTTTTTACTGTGTTAATATATATTGATATTTGATTTATAGGTAAAAATTAAAGAACTATGGGATTCCAATTTTGGGGAGTCCTACTCAGTCTCCCAGGATGACCCAGTTGCTAAATCCTTGGGAAGGAGCATCCTGGTAGAGTGCGCGGGATGGGTTTTGGACCCGTACCATCTTAGGTCTTTGGCATGCCACCAGGGATTCTAGCTGCATCTACTCCTGGTTATAGTCAGTCCATACCCAAATATTCTCAGAGGGATATTGCTTCTCTACGAACCACAGTTCAAGATCAGGGGGCTCAAATATCCACTTTGCAGCATGCGATGACTACTATACATCATCAGATGAGAAGATATGCCCCTGGTGGTAGTGCATCGAATGGTGGCCAGTAGGTAAATCACAACAAATAAAAATCATTTAGTTTTCAAACTTTCATTGGTTTTAAGTTTTAATATAAATATGCAACAGTATTTAATTTTCAATATAATATTCTTACAGGTGACAGCAGAAAGTGGAGATGGAGGTGGAGAGGGTGACGATGCATCATCGGACCACGAGTATATTTGTATTGTTGATTTGTTGAAACAATATGAGAATATTTGGTTTATATATGTACCATATGTGGCACATTTGTTCCACCACTCATTTTTATATCCAAACATTTTTTTGATTTCTCATGTTTCCTTTTATGCATTTTATTGATTTCTGATATTTCCTTTTATTTCTTGATTTCTCGATTCTGGTATGCATCATTCTAGTTAAGCCTGTGTTTGAATTGGTAGTCGAGATTTTGGATGTCTATGAGCTAAACCCATTATTGATGTGTTGAATAAATTCTCGATCCTTAATATTATAATAAGTAATTATTCAACATCATCATCCAAGAAGGTAAACCCTTCTGGCGTTGGTATCCTATGACACCGTGAATCACAAAAACATGTGGATTGATAACTCTTTATTAGGAACTATTTTCTATGAAACCAATAGAAAATGATTTTCATTTTCCATAACACAAACATAACCTTGTTTTCTATTTGAGCCTAATATGATTCATGTTATATAAATCCTGATTTCCTAAAATTATTCATGAATATATAAAAAATTACATGTCGTTCCATGAATAAAACCTTAGAAAACAATAATATCTCACAGCTAGCGTATCACCCAAGGTGAAATAACATCCAACTATAACATCAAACAACAAGAACAATAATCCCACACCAAGAACCTAGGTTTTACCCCATATATGGGTTAGATAATCCCACAAAATAACACATTACCAAGGTTCCACTAAACTAGTTCCCCAAACCAATGTGCCACATGACCATAGAAATTCCTCCTCATATACAAGAGGCTTCCTACTAGGATTCCTTGGATACACTCCTTGGATCTAGAATTTATAAGTAGGTTCTATGGTTAAATCCCAAAAGGCCCAGTCACTGCTTATCCTCGTTTTACCTTAGATGAACTCCTTGGACTCAATAGGTGCATCATTGTAAAATTACTTGGACTATTATACTTGGATTACACAATTACCCCATTCCATTCTACATTTATTACTAATTTGGTGACACTTGAGGTCAACATCGCCTTGGTTATTTCCTTGGGACTTCACTATTAAACATCATTATATATTTCCTTGTTATAACTTTCATACTTCAATATTCATAAAATGTGATATGTTATAAACTGGAAACAATAAGATAATGAATTTATTAAATTTTCATACAATAGTTGTGGTCATAAATTGGTACCAGGGTAATTAGGTACATTTTTCTACTTTAATTAATATATGCATGCCACAATAGTGTTACATTTCCATTACATTGTCCAGATGTTATAGACATTGTTGGTTGTGGCCCACTGAGATTTATCTCACACCCTATCCAGGTGTCGTTTGGTACAAAGACTATATTACATGGTTGAAGGTGTTGACAACAGAAAGCATACAACTTCAAAAACATGATTGCTTTCTATTTATTAGGGAGCTTGAGAGAAGAGGACTGAGTTGGAACTTAGTATGCATGGGATAGTCTTTTTATTTCATTTATACTTTAATGGAATATGTTAGGCCTACTATATTGTATCCATGTTTTCCAATTTTCAAGTGACATTACAAATTATCATCATTTTTTGAATGTTATTAAAGTTATTTTAGTTATTGGTACTATTGTCTCTATTTTTATATAGTGCATTCTGTTTACTTATCTTTATTCCACTATTTACCTATGTTTACTTTTATACTGTAACACCAGAGACTTTTATGTGAAATATTTTGTTTTTATGTTATATAAATCATCAAAGTAATCTTTCACTACACACAACACTAGCTTGGCTTGCTTTATACGCAACTGCGGCCTTCCTCGATAGCTTGTGTCATACGCAATACCGAGTTTGACTAAACAATGATATGCTATATTATTAAAACTAGCCGCTATGAATAGTAATAACCACTTTTTGAAATTTTATAAATTTTATTTTTCAAAATGGACTTCAATTTTGGATTCGGAATATCAAAATTAGCATAGGGTGAAATTTTGGTATTTCTCTGAAAACTTTCAATTTTTGATGAATAGTGAAACCACTAAGTGGTAGTTAAAAAACTGAATTTTTCATAAAACTTAATTTTAACGCTTATGTGAGTGTAATTTTGATAATCCGAGAGACACGGTTGATGTCAGTAAGTAAAATGTGGTTCAATGAGATGAAAATAATTTTTTGGTGAATAATAACTTTTTACTTTTTTTACCACAGTTAAAAGTAAATAGGGTAATTAAGGGTAAAAAAGATATTATTATTACCATAACACATGTCCTAATTCTATTGGATAAGTGTAATTAGACCAAAAACAACCTTAGGAATAAAATATGACCATTTAGTCCCACTTGGATTAGATTAGGACATTTATTATTAATTTATTTAAAGAATGGTTAAAATAGTTAAAATCAATTTTTAATAAGTAAATCATTTTTAATATGGGGTTATACATAAGATAAATTCGACTATAAATATTCATTAGAAATATAAAAAGATTTCCTACATAATTATATTTTATTTTTAATTTTTAGACTTTAAATAAGTTAATTTATTTATCACACAATGATGAGGCAGTAATTATCTTATTAATGAAATATTGAGATAACTGATCTTATAAATACCCAAATAAATGTAATTTGAGACTTTTTATGAATTAAACTAATTTTTTAGGTTAATATGACATGTTAGTATTGATTTAAGTAACTTTTTTTTAACTAATAATTCTGTTATGATTTTCACAAAAATCAATTACAAAATAGTGTCAAAATTGACATAAAATAGTTTTTAAAACAAATATTATATTACTAATTGTTATTTTATTCCTAAAAATCTAAGGTTCTGCCAAATGACCAAGATAAGGTTATATATATTAATAATAAACAACTTGGGGTTCTTTTTGCTTGATATGGTAAGTCTATTAACCTTATAGTGTAAGAAAACAAGAAGACACGGTAAAAGTTAAATTATCTAACTTAAAGTTAAATCTAAATGATAAGGTTAAAATTGATATCTAAACTTGTCTAAATTATATTGGATGAGATTATTTAGACCCCTACCCACCTTATCTTATAAATATATCAATTTGGAGATATTAAAAACCGAATTTTACTTTATAATAAAATAATATTTTTAGTTATTCCAAAGGTGCCCCTCTCCTCCCTTATAAAAGGGCACCTCCTCCCCCTCTTCCTCACACCACTTTGAGCCTTCATGCTCGGCCAACCGCTGCCAATTTCTCCTCTCCACTTCCCTAGAAACATCCTAGAGGTTCTTGTCTTCTTCAAAGACCTATTTTAGTGCCCTAAAAGGAGGTCTCAAAGAAGCACTTCAAAGAAGAGGTAATGTATGTTACCGATTATTTCATCATTATTTCTTATTCCACTTCTTCTTATTTAGTTGTTTCATTATGAAGTAATAACATAATTATCACTCATATACTGATATGTTATTATAAGTATGAAACAACCCTATTTCACCATCTATCCATCCTACGTAAAAAGAAATCACCGCACGTGTGTACGTACGGAATACCATCTCCACACCGTGGTGTAATCTATTTTCCACCACCACCTTACTTGAATGGGTATAATGGTGTAAATAATAACTATATACGACTATTATAAAGTTATATTGATTCTGAAATAGTATAAATACACTCCAATACAATTCCATGATCATAGGAACGATATCATCACTCGTGCGTACGTACGGAATACCGTCTCCACGATGTGATGCGACTCATTCTACATGATCTCCATTTCATAATGATTATATAAATGAATTTAATGAATGAATATGATATATATTATACTAATTCCATTCTGTAAATTATGTATCTATAACCTAAAGAGAAGAATTCGAATTTATTCGACAAAACACGCATAAGAACAAAAAGTAATAAACACCCGAATAACAAGTAGTAATGAAATATTACTAATAAGAAGCTAAGAATATGACCATATATGATATCATAACAATAAGTATGATTCTGGAATAATTCGATAACATTATTTAAATCATTATACAGGAGGTTCGAATACTTACTAATCAAATCGAACCTAAGGTAAGGGAAATATCACAATCTCATTTTTATCCAAGATTGTTTATACTTTGGTTTTTACTGGGGTGTATTTTATCATCCACATCCATTTTCCCTCAATATGTAATATTTTTCCCATCCACTTACAATATTTTAAATCCAATTTTACCCTTTGGTGAGTTTTTATTAAAAGATATGAAAGGAATCTTTTGTCGTTTTTCGTACGAGGTACTTTCTGACTTTTCCGACAAAAGTACGAGAAGAATGTTTTTTTAACTGATACGGCATGAATGGATTTTTTAAAACATTATTTCCAAGAAGCTTACCTTACAAGTTTTCAAGATTATTTTTAATCAACATCTTTTAGTTTAAAATTGTATGACATGTTAAGAAAGGAAAAATGTTTTTGAAGTAGAAAGGATATTTTCCTCAAGAATGGAGTTCAAGTGTTTTATCAAAATTATTTTTCCATCTAAGATAATAAAGGGTTATGTTTCTATCCCTATTATTACATTGATTTTATTATGTGTTGATGGAAATATTTTTATGAATTACTTTATCTTATATGAATTGTTTTATGATGTCCTGATGTTTAAGATTCCCATTTTTATTACATGGGTTATGCAATGATGTATGATTTATGATTTTGTGGCACACATAAGAATGGTATCATTATGAGATGGGTGGGACCTATATCTCCCTCAAATTCATTGGGTAAAGATTTTATATCTCATGAGATAAACAGGGCTGGAACAGTAGGTTATACCGGTTCAGTGAAACAGGACTGAAACGAGGAGTGAACTCGGTTCAGAAATGGACTTTGTCCACTAAGATAGTCTTGGAAATGAGTCTTGACTAATAAGAAATGATTCTCTATGATTATGTGTGTATGCCACAAATTTTCATGTTTTATGTTATGATTATTGGGATTCCATTTCACTACTATTATTTATCCCATGTTATGAAATTATGCTCTCTTTTGCAGGTTAAGATTTACAAAGTTATGTTCTTATGAATATGATGTGATTGATATTTCTTTTGTTTACCCTTACTGAGCATTTGAGCTCACCCTTTTGTATGTTTTCTTTCCCCAGGTCAGGAAGAAGGTTATTAAGTAAGATATGCCAAAAGGGACTATATTTATGATGAAATAAATGGGAGACAGTGTAGACGCTTTACGAACCAGTTGTTTATGTTTCCCAGTTTCTAAAGATACTATACCTATACGGTCCTTTAGTGGTTTTGTTATATGTTGTAATAAGTATTCTTTAATTTTGAAGTTATAACAATGTATGTAAAGTGTGGGTCGTTATATATACATTGTGCTAAACTTTATTAATGAAGGCATATTCTCCCCAAGAACACACCATAGTCCCTTGTTTCTAATTGTAAGCCTCTAGAGTTTAGGGAATTGGGCTTGACGCCTCGTGGACCACTGAGATCGGGGTACCCATTAGGTGGCACCCGGGTCTTGGATGTCACAATCACGAAGGCTCTCCAAGGCATGTCAGTACCTTTGGATTCAGTGATTTGGATGCATAGATGCATACATGACAATACATCGGAGTGGGAAGTATATTTGAATGCATTGGGGCCAAGACACTTCTCTGATGATGTTCTACTAAAATATGAAGGGAAACTAATGGAGTAATTTTCATAAGGAGGGGAGGTTGTAACATCCTAGATTTTTTTCCAAAGGTATACACAATTTATTATTGGTTCTAATTCCTTCAAAATGACTCATAAGTGATGCCTAAATGGTTCAAGGAGGTCTCGAGTGCATCCAGGACTAGTTTATATCCTATATACATAAAATGGGAAGAAAATACTAGGCCACACCATCTAAAGAAACCATGATTCACATCCTATATAGTTTCCCTGAACCGTGAGGCCGTAGACAGTGGAATAGAGGTGGTCACATGGTTTGCCTGAAAACATGCGACCCTAGGAGATCACTAATGTAACCAACTATAGGTCTTGGAAAGTGGAATTTAGAATGTTATACACACAGTTAGATAAACAATTCACCTAATTGGGAGGATTCACCCCTTATAGAAGTGACTACTGCACAGTTGGTGGCCAATTTGGACAACCGTGAAACCAAACTATGTGTAGTTGTGTTTGAGGATGAAATTCCTAAACAACCCATCTTAAATGATTTTAAAACAAATTTATTCCTACTTATTTATAAAATAGTTTTCTCCTCTCCACTTCATGCATGGACATTAGCCTCTCTTATCCATAGGTTTTGAGAAATCTTCCTCCACTAGGGTCAGAATCCTTCATCATCAGAAGCAATGAAAAGCCCTTAGTAATCAATTCCTTCCACTCTAATATATTTCAAGGTTCCTATATCAAATGCTGTGAAATTTAGGTGACAATCTATTCACATTATTTTTGTTTATTTTGGTAAATCATTCAATTTTCATTCATTCTAGGTCCAACAAACCTTGATAATGGATGAATGGAGTGATACAATATCGAGGTAGGTGGTTTAGGGCATGAACATTTGTTTCATCCCAATTTAAATAACTTGTCATTGTTATGCTCTCCAACCCCTTTTGGAGATGTTAAAATTGGTTTAATAAATTAATTTAAAATGTTCTTTGTGACCATTGTGACATTACCATCTGATAAAAACCATTAATTTTTCACCTTGACATTTGGGCACCACCTTGATTTGTTTTTTCAGGGCAGTGGTGCAGTGGAAGCAGCAATGTTTTTCTTTCTGGTCATCTTTTAGCGGTGGTTTTAACCACCTCTAAAGTGAAGATAACTTCCACTAAAGTGGAGAGAACCACTGTGAAATGAGGCCCCTATGACGCCTTTTTTAAACCGCCACTAAATGGAAAAAACTGCCATGAATAGTTTACCGATGCCAAATTTAGCGGCAGTTTAAACCGCCGCTAAATGCAAAAAAAACCGCTGCTACATGGCTATTTTCAAGTAGTGTTATTATTATAAATAATGACATGTATATAATAATGTTATTTGTAACATCCTAGGTAATTATAGAATAATACCTTTTCATATTTATAATATTTTTGAATTATATAGTGGTTTTAACTTAACAGGGATGCCTTGTTCAATAGCGTACTCGACATGCAACAATGGATTTCTCTAAAATCTTACGTTGCATAGAAGACTGAGTTATACCAAAAAATAATACATTATTAGTGTTATTATTTTAAATGGTAGTTATCGCCTAGACATTGTATTAGAGGGAATGAACAGAACTAAATATATTATGTTTATACATGTTTATTAAATGTTTTTACTTTCATATAATTAATTTTAGAGGCTAAAAATGAGAATAAATCCATTTTAAGCATAAAATAAACTAATATTTTTAAAAGGTAGTTTTACCACCTTTTGATGACGAACCCTTTTTAAATCTAGATTTTTTCACTTTTATATTTTATATTTGATAAAATATACTTCTTATTTGGAAGCATGATATAAAAATATACTTTGGTTTAAATTTTGATATTTTTCTACTAAAATTCATATTTTAATTAATAGTGAAAAATACTGCATTTTAATTCAAAAATATCTTTTCGTATAATTTATTTGTATTATTCTATTATAATTTGAATTGGTTTTAAGTATATTTATATTTTATTTTTATCATTTAATCCAATTTTTTTTAATGGCAGTAATTTTACATTGAAATTTGGTATAAATACAAGTCAATCTTTTGGTGGTTTTTAATTTTTGAAAAACAATTCTCATTCTGAAAACAGGATTAATTTTAAATTTAATTTTTCCACTTATGTTAATTTGATTTTAAAAAAATAACATATTTGGTAGTAATAATTATAAATAAAATTGGTTTAATAGGATCAAAATATTTTTTAGTGAATAGTAACATTAATATTTTACTTAACACGGTTAAAGGGTAAATCAGTTAAATAAAGGTAAAAATAATATTATAATAATATAAAACTATCCTAAAACTTTTCCTAATATTATTAGATGAGATATGTCCAACCAATAAAACCCCTGGGATGAAAATTTTTCCTTTGGGAGACACTTGGGTATGATAATGAAATTTATAACATTTAGTTTTAAGTAAAGGAAAAAATATCATAAACATGACTTTTATTGCTAAAAAATTTTTAATATGGGGTTATATAAGTGATCTCTTTGACTATAAAAATTAGTTATAAATATAAAAATATTAACTATATCATGATGATTTATTTAAAATTTTTAAAAATTAAATAATTAAATTTAGTTATGACATAAAGATGATGTGGTAATTTATTAATTAATGAAATAATCAAATAAATGATTTTATAAATATTAAAATAAATATTATTTGATAAAATTTATGTCATACAAGAATTTTATAGAAATATTTTACTTTTTGGTGATGGTTAAAAGGAGTTGGTTCGAACTTATCTTACTATTATGATATTTTTTAAAAGTTAACTAATGAATAGTGTTAGAATTGACACTATTCATATTTTTAAAAATAATATAGTTTATTAAATGTTATAAAATTTATAAAAATTTAAGATTCATCAAAATGGTTAGGATAAGTCCCAATATTTCATAAATTACACATTTTTTTATTGTTATACATGTTATGATAATTACATTAACCCACAAAGTGTAAATAACAAGATATCACGATAAGATTAAAAAGGGTTGTTGGACTCCTCATGTTTTAATCATTTTTTAATGATCACAAATTGTTACTCCTATTTAATCTGTCTCATATCATGTGTAGATATGCTTGGTTTCTTTATGATTCATATAAATTCTCTCAAGATCTTAATTCCTATAAATAATGACTGATTTTTATAAACTATATTTAACTTTGGTCAATAATGATTTCTTTTAAGAATGATTAAGTCTAATTCATTCAGTGAATATTACTGCTTAAGTCTATATATAAATATTTGGCTATGTTTGAGAAACTGTGAGTCTGCCACCGGTTCTGGTTTTCTAGAAAAGGACCCAGACACCGTGACCCAGACACCATGACCCAGACACCATGACCTAGACACAGTGACCCAGACACCATGACCCAGACACCCTGACCCAGACACCATGACTAGACATCGTAACCATTTATAGATCTCATGATGTTTGTGATACTGATTCCTTGCTTAGACACCGTTCGAAGTTTGGCAAAGACCAGACACTGTTATCCTAACACTGCATCTGTGCTACCGGTTTCTGATCTTAACACAACTATTCCATCATGAATGTCTCACCACTCAAAGGAAAAGAAGAAGACATTGTTTTGTGGTGACACCATTTTCAAGTGATACCATTTCTAGATAGATTATGACATCGTTCTTTAATTTTTTTTTCAATTTAATTTATAAAGTTCATATTTGATATTTTTAAATGCACTAACATAATTAATATTTCTTTGTAAACATGTCACCTAACAGTATGAGGTAAAAGGTACAAGATACATGCATCATGTCGGATCCAAAACATTCACTCAAAGAACAAAAAGAAAAACATGGCCCTGAAACAAGGGACGACAAGTAAAAGTGTGTAGAAGAAGCGCAATAATTTTTGAGAAGTAGGCTTATATATCCACCAAGATACATTTGAAGAACCCACGAAGCATGCTATAATCAAAAAGATAGAATATCACAGATCAGAGCCAAATCATCCTCACAATTCCAACTCTACGAATAATACGAGCTAGATATAACTTGAAACCAGAACACCAGACTTGTGATACTTTTTTCTCGCACGAGGACTCGATACTTGAATATGCTTCATCTTAGAAGTCCATAGTTTCATAAAATAACACTCAAATCTCTTCTAACCTTATCTCATCATCTTTGATCTATTGTGTATTGTTTTTATCCTTTGAGAAGTATGTGTGTGTTGGTACTAAATATACACATTGTCTTCTACACTAAACTATAGGATGCAAGATATCCTTCCTCTCATATCTTTTTACACTTGTTTACTCCCATGGATAAGTGTGGAAGATGTCCTTGTGTGACCTGATAGTTTTTACCCACGAAGAATTGTGGAAGAGGTCGTGTGACCTAGATAGTCTTGTGCACTATTGTTTAACCCGATCTAGGGTGTTGATCAAGTTTATTAATATAAACTGATTGGTGGCAGGTGATCACCAAGTGGAGTGGATTAGGTCTCAGCTTGAGACTGCACCACTTATTTTATCCATTGTGTTGTTTAATTTAGTTTTTCTATGTTTTACTATATAATTCATAAATCACTATATTTTCATTGGTAGTTAATATTAGAAAGAAGTTATAATTGTTTTACCTTATTATAATAACTTTAAAAGTAATATCAATAACTCATTCTGATATTACTGAGAACTAATCAATCTTTTGAGAGGTCATTTGAACAGTCAAACCTTTATAACTATATTACATTGATTGATTGGGATGTATTTATTTTAAATAGGGAATATTTTTAAGAAAACTTTTTAACAAAAAATTTTATAGATACTCAATTCACCCCCCCCCCCCTCTTGATTACTCTACTTCGACCAACATTTGGTATCAAAGGTGGTTTTAAGACTCTGTTTTTGAACCTATTCAACTGTGATTTTAGTTGCACTTTAAAGATATGTAAATTTATGTTAATTCTAAATTTCTATCTCTTTAAAAGTATTTATTTTTTATATACAATAGTCTGGAAGGTTCTGCAACAAACAGACAACAGTTCTTTAATGGAACCAATTATGCCCAATGGAAGATTAAAATGAAAATGCATTTAGAAGGTATGTGTTTTTAAATTTAGTCATCAATTATATATGAGTATAAGATTACTTCTACTGATATAATTTCTTGGGATGAACCAACCAAGACAGCCTACAATAACAATTACAAATCCATGAATGCTTTATATTTCACTTTAGGAGATGAGGAATTTAACAGAATTTCTGCATGTAAAACTACCCATGAAATTTAGGATACTTTTTCTATTTCACATGAAGGAACTTATAGTGTGAAATAAACTAGACTTAATAATTATACTATTGAATATGATAACTTTAAAATGAAACCTGTTGATCTTATTTCTAAAATGTATCTCAGGTTCAACTAAATTGTCAACACAATGATTTCTCTTGGAAGAGAAGTTACTCCCAAAGAACAAATCATGAGGATTCTGATATGCCTACCTGATAGATGGAGAGGAACCTCTGTATCTATTAGAGAGTCATGTGACATTAGAAAATTACCTACCAAATAACTTATTAGTAAACTAATGATGTATTAAGAGGAGATGGAAGTCAACAAGGAAGAAGAGGATGAACCCAAAAGGAAATATGTTGCATTCAAGACCACCACCTATAAACACAAAGAAAATGAGAAATTGAATGTCTCTGTAGAAATTTCTAGCAGTGAAAAATCATCACCTAACAGTGATGAGTAAATGGCTCAATTATCCAGAAGCTTTAAGAAGTTTTACAGTAATAAGAAATTTTTCAGAAATCCTAACTTTAAAGTAAGATATGATCAAAAGGAAAGTTGAAATAAAGATTGGAAAAGAAATGACAAGTCTATTGAGATAGTATGCTATGAATATAAGTGAAAGTTAGATGTAAAGGCTTACAATCCCAAGATCAAGTATAAAAAAAATATGAGTACAAAGATAGAAAGTATAAAAAGGCAATGAAAGCAACTTGGAGTGATTATGAGGATAGTTCAAGTGACTCAGAGTCTTCATATGATGAATAGACTAACAAATCCAATATGTGTTTCATGAAAAACACATATGAGGTAACCCTAACATCTCCTGTACAAAATTCATATTATTCTGGAGATGAAATTAATTCTGAAAATATGTCAAAATAAGAAATGTTTGAGTATTTCAATATGATTGAAGAGACATGTAATGAAATAAAAGATAAATACGAGTCTTTAAAGAAACATCATTCTTATACCTCAACTTTTAAATCTGAACTTACTGTAGAAAGAGAGGAAAATGTTCAATTACTCAAAGAAAACAATGAACTAAAGATATATAATGATCAATTGAAAAAGTAACTTGAAAGGTTTACAAATGTTAAATATACTTTTGTACAAATTCTATGTAAACATATTTCTCCTAAATATACTAATGGTATTGGATATCAACATGGTAAAAAAATTTGGAAAACCCAATTTTGTTTCTAGATCCAAAACATACAGATTTACTACTAGTTCAGGAAAACATTCTGCTAGTTCAAGTTATGATACACTCTCTACTATTTAAATATTTTTTGGAAAAAATAAAGTTTATTTTTGAAGAACATTACATAATGCTTATAGGAAACCTATGAGGCAGGTGTCGGTTCCTAAATCACTAGTCACTAATATTAAAAGACCCAAACAAATATGGGTACCAAAGTCTATTTCTATTTGACTATTTTGTAAGAAAATTGTTTAAATATCTCCTGTAAAAGCATATGGTACTTGGATAGTGGGTTTTCAAGACACATGATAGGATACTATTCATGATTTAAGAACTTAATAAAAATTGATGGTGGACATGTCACTTTTGTTGATAATGGAAAAGGAAGAATCATTTCCCTTGGCCAAATTGGTAACTCTAACTCTGTTTTAATTTTTAAACTACTTTTTGTCGATGGATTGAAATATAATCTTCTTAGTATTTCACAACTATGTGATGATGGATGTCATGTCAAATTTGAGAATTATTCTTCCAATGTTTTTAATTCTAAAAATTAATTAGTTTTTTCAGCATTGATAAATGAAAATGTATACTTTGTTAACATAGATTCTTTAATTTCTCAAAATGCTTAATTTTTAAGTGTGTTTCACAAGGGGTTTTGGCTTTAGAATAGGAGACTAAGACACTGTAATATTCACTCCCTTAGAAAGATAACGATAAAAAAATAGTTAATGACCTACCCAAACTTGAGTTTCCAAATGATAAAGTGTGTAATCCTTGTCAAAAGGGAAAGCAACACGAAATTTCCTTCAAACCAAAGAAAGAAGTGTCAACTTCTCAACCTATCAAACTATTTCACATGGATTTTTTTGGAACATCTAGAATTTATAATTTAAATAGGAATAATTGTTTTTATGTTCTTGTAGATGACTTTTCTAGATATACATGGAATTTATTTTTGGCTCACAAAAGTGAAGCCTTCTCTCATTTCACCAAATATCCTAAAAATGTATAAAATCTTAGTGGACTTAGAATTAAATCCTTAATAAGTGATCATGGCTGTGATTTTGACAATCAAGAGTTTGAATCCTTTTGTTCAAAAAATGGATATAGTCATAATTTCTCTGCCCCTATAACACCTCAACAAAATGGATTTGAAGAAAGAATAAATAAGACCTTGTAAGAAATTACTACTATCATGCTTAGTGAATATGACTTACCTATTTATTTTTGGGCTGAAGTAGTAAATAAAGCATGCTATATTATTAATGGAGTGTTGATTAGTACTATTCTTAAAAGAACTCCATATGAGTTTTGGAACAATAGAAAACCCAAAGTAAGCTACTTCAAAGTTTTTTGTTGTAAATTTATATCCTTAACACTAAGTAAAATCTTGATAATTTTGCATCCAAGAGTGATGAAGTAATTTTTCTAGGATATTCAATCTCTAGTAAAGCCTATAGAGTGTTTAAAAAAATAACTAAATGTGTGGAATAATCTATCCACGTAAAGTTTTATGAGACAATTCCTCATGAGAATAAGACCACTCTAGAGAACCTGGAGGATGATATGTAAAATCTGGATATCAATGCTAAATCTTGTAACCATCCTGTAAAAGAATCTGTGAAAACTTCTAGTTCAGGAAATTCTCCAGACTCAAGTCATAATGAAGCTAAACCTAATTATGAACCTGAAATCACAAGTCCCACTTTTTCTAGATCTTTTAGAACCCTTAAGAACCATTCTTTAGATGTTATTGTAGGAGATTTAGATAAATGAACTCAAACTAGAGCTTCTCTTAGAAATCAGATTGAACATCAAGTTTTATTGTCACAACTTGAACCTAAAAACATTAATAATGCTATCAATGATGAATTTTGGGTGATGACTATGCAAGAAGAACTTAATCTGTTTGAAAGGAAAAAAGTTTGGAAACTTTTTGACAGACCTAAAGACACATTTACCATAGGCACTAAGTGGTTATTTAGAAATAAGGTAGATGAAGAAGGTAACATAGTTATAAACAAGGATAGATTGGTTGCACAAGGCTATAGTCAAGAATAAGTAATTGACTATGAAGAGACTTTTTCACCAGTAGCTAGACTTGAAGCCATCAGAATCCCGCTTGCTTATGTTTCACATCTAAATTTTAAACTATATTAAATGGATGTTAAGAGTGCATTCCTAAATGGGTATATAGATAAGGATTTCTTTGTTTATAAACCCCCTAGTTTTACAAATCCACATTTTCCAAATAATTTTTTCAAATTATCAAAAGCTTTGTATAGTTTAAAACAAGATCCAAGAGCTTGGTATGATAGATTAAGTACTTTTCTTATTTCCAAAGGTTTTACAAAATGAATATATGATCCTACCCTTTTTATAAAACAAATTTCCAATGATGTTTTAGTAGTTCAAATTTATGTAGACAATATTATCTTCGGATCTTCAAAAAATTATTTATGTATTTCATTTTCTAAAATAATGCAAAACGAATTTGAAATGAGTCTAATGGGTGAACTAAAATTCTTTCTTGGATTTAAAATCTTTCAAAATAATGATGGTATTATTTTAAATCAAGGAAAATATCCTAAATATCTTCTAAAACGTTTTATCTTGGATAGAACTAAAAGTAGTGGAACTCTAATGAGTACTAATTGTAAGTTGGATCTTGATGAATATGGAAAATCTGCTGATCAAACCACTTACAAAGGAATGATTGGAAGATTACTCTATTTAACCTCTATTTGACCTGATATTATGTTTAGTGTATGTATGTGTGCTTGTTTTCAAGAAAACCCTAAAGAATATCATTTAAATTATGTTAAAAGGATTTTAAAATACCTCAAACATACACCCAATCTAGGAATGTTCTATCCCAGAGGACAATCATTTAAGTTAGTTAGTTATTCTGATTCTGATTTCAGTGGTCATAAATTATATAGAAAAAACACCTCTGGAACATGTCACCTTTTAAGCAAGTCTCTATTATCATGGTGTAGTAAGAAACAAAACTTTGTTGCATTATCTATTGCCAAAGATGAATACATAGTTGTTGGTAGTTTTTGTGCACAAATTTTGTGGATGAAACACACATTACTAGATTATGGTATCAATTTTGGCATGTACCTATAAATTATGACAATACAAGTGCTATTAAAATCTCAAAAAATCCTATTTCACACTCTAGGAAAAAACATATTGATGTAAGACATCACTTTTTGAGAGACCATTATCAAAAAGATGATATCACTTTAAAATTCATTGGAACTAAATATCTACTTGCTGATATATTCACCAAGCCATTAAATTATGAAAGAATAGATTACATCTTACCTGAATAAGGAATGATAAATCTTACATAGAAAATGTACCGATTTCAAAACTTACTGTTTTACAGTTTACAGTTTCATGAGGTAATGTCTAAGAACTACTATCTCACTCTCACAGTTCTGCAAGTTAATATCTCAAAGCTGTTATCTCATGTTTATGGCCTCATAGTTACTGTCTCTCAGTTACCATTTCGCACATACTGTTTCAAACAATATGGTCACACTGTTTTAAAATCACACAGTAGGGCTGATACTGTGAAAACCTATTATGGTCTCACCATGAAAACCTGTTACGGTCTCACCATGAAATTCTATTCCAGTCTCACTATAATAACACTTTATCATTTTATTTAAATATTATAACTTGTATCGTTGTGATTTATTATTTTATTTTTTTCATTCCTGCACTTTTAAATTTGCGACGCTTGATATCCCTAAATGATAAAAATGAAAGAGGTTTTACTATTTTATTCACTCGATCTCTCTTCTCTCAAACCGTAAGTCCTCCTTCAACCCTTTAGTTCTCTATCTCTCTCTCTAGAACCTTTGTTGAATGTCCATAATGAAACGCATGTCTTCATCAACTCCTGAGAATCATAGATCAAAGAATAACATTAAAATATCACCGAAGATAGTGCCTGAAGGTCCTTTGAATCCGAATCTTGTTGATAGAATAGTAGTACCAAAAAAGGAGATCCACCCTAAGTGGTTACTATCAAGAAATTTTTTATTGTTTAAAGTACTGAAAGAGTGGGGTTGGATGGCTTGGTTCACAAAAGAGGAAAGGCCGATTTACCCAAATCTAGTTGCTCAGTTATATGAGTTTGTACAATTCTCTTTCAATACAAAAGATAATTTTGTTGTAAGAAGCTGGATCAATGGCCAAAGATGTACCTTTTCATCAAGGTTATGGTCTCCTTTCCTAGGGATACCTCATAAAGGAATTTTTGAGGACTATTAGAGAGGTCCTCCTCCTCCCAGTGATATCTTTGTTTTAGAAGAATCCTTGGGAAGCTTTACTGGAAATAAAACAAAGAGAAGAGATATTGCTGCTGAGCTGGATGGTGAAACCATATTTTTGTTTAATTTTATTCAGAATCTGATTAGTCTTAGAAAAGGATATTTTGATACCCTCAAATATCAAGATATATTTTTGATACATTTTATAAATAATGGACACGAGATTAACCTGTGCAAGTATGTTACACTTAATATGTGTGAGTTGATTAAGGAAACCTCAAATTCTACCTCATTGTTCTACTCAAAGATAATATCTACTATACTTTATTCTAAAGGAATGGTTGGAATGAATAAATAAGTTATCAAGGACTGTGAATTCTGTATCTCAAAGGTTACAGTTAAAATAATGAAAATTAGTTGGAATCCATGGAAAAGTCTAGGGTTGAGGATAATGAAAGGTTTTATGCAAATTTTAATCCGGTCAAGCATTATTTAAGACCTAAGGACATATCTGATCCTAGTTTGGAACCAGATGAAATTGTTGACTATTCTGTTGAAGAATTATAAGAGGAGGTTATTGAACCTATAGGGGAAACTGTCTTAAATATGGAAGACATTGGACCTGTTCCTCAAGACATATTTGAGAAGGAAGTGGCTTTTCTTGAAGAAACTGTTGATTTGGAAGAACAACCTGCTTCTAGAGAAGAGTCTGTTATTAATGTAAGGGAAAAGGTTGTTCTGGAAGAGCATCTAGAATAAGAACTTTCTCTTGAGAAAGAATCTTCTTTTGATGAACACTTAGAGGAAAACTTTTCTCCTAAGATTATCCTATCTGTTGAGGAATGAATGGAGCAAGCCTTTCAGTTGGACAGAAAAGAAATGGGTGAGGATATTGGGGATGAAAATTTAGAAAAAGATCAAATAACTGAATCTCTTAGTCCTATGAGAGATGCACTCATTGAGGGGGATCATCACCCTAATCTAGAAAGTTTTGAACTTCCTAATCCAGTTGATCAAAGCACTATGGATACATGGTATAAGTTCCCTAGATATTTTTATGTGAATGATACCCAGGAAGCCTCAGTTAAAGGTATAGACCTATCTACTGTGTTTCAATTGAAACTGGTATCTGCTCTTGAAGTAATCACTGTAAAGGAACCTGAGCCTGTCTCAACTCCTGTTTCTGAACCTTCCCAAGAACTTCCTACTTTTGTGATTCAGAATGATCTAAAAACATTTGGAGCTACTTTATTAGCTGGCGTTGAAAATATCATGAACACTCAACCTACTCCTATAAAAAACTTGAGTGAAAGAGATGCTGCCTGGATATTAGGAAAGATTATATGGCAGATTCATCCAAAAATGCTTTATGAAATTCAGGAGGTCATAATTGAGAACAAACAACTAAGTGATGAAGTGAATTCTCTCAAAGCTATGCTTGAAGATATGTACAAAGTGTTGAAATCAGGACTAGATCATGTTTCTCATCCTATTGAGGATGTTAGTGGTCATATTCCACAAGTATTAACCTCTCTGATTCAACCAAACCTAACTTCCTTAGCTGAAAAGGTGGCTAAGAGAAACAAGATGATAGTTCAAGAAATTCATGAGATTGTTTTTGGTCTCAACAAATTGACTGATAATTATAAGGGATGTCTACCAAAAGTTCTAAATTATCTAAAGTCCCCCACTTCAGCTATTACAGTCTCTAATACCTCTAGAAAATCATCTCAACCCTTTGACAGTGATCTTATCAGAACTGTGGTTAAGGAATAACATCAATTAGTGCTATGTGGCTTTGACAAAGAGAGTCTATCTTTGGTTGTCAAAAATAGATATAGATTCCTTGATTTGGAAAGGATTCATTAAAATATTTCAAATGATGCTCGAGAATAAATAACTAAGAATGTGGATTTCTACTTCACTAGTATTTTCTCTAAGTAGTATATGACAAACCATTTAACGTAACTTGTAGAGAATTTGATAATTCCTCTTGTCACTCAAGATTTATAAACTCAAGTTCAAAAGATAAAAGATTTCACTCCTTTTTTGGACAAGTTCATAGAGAAAAAAAAATATGATTTTGAGAAATAAATGCAGTATTGTGGTGAGATTATTGTTAACTTCATCAAGTTATTGAGGACTTATCTTCATGTGCATATCACTTCTATTGTGGCTCCTGTAGCTGCACCCTTATAGCCTGGTTTGCCTCCTTCCTCATCCATTACCTGTGTTTCTATTTCTATGTCTGTCTCTCAGGCTCTGAGTTAGACCAGACCTGTTATTCTTGACCAACAATTACCTCACTCTTCCACCAGACCTACCTTGGAACCCTCTGTTTTTGAAGGGCTCCCTCTTACTTCTCTAAAAATTGGTTCACTCCCTTTTTCAACTTATACCTCTCCTCCTGTGTTTCCTCTGGATGATACTACCAAGGGAAAATAGAATAAATCTAGTGCTGAAGAAAAGTAAACACTATCTTTTTATAGGGATATTTTGTACTTTTGTTGTCTACTGCTTGAAATGACACAATGTTCTCCATCTAATGCACAGTGAACTCTTATTTTCTATTATATTATTTACTTTTGAACTCTTTTTAATAATCTCAAAAGGTGGAGAGACACGTACACTAAGGTAGAGACATCACACTAAGAACAGATATCTCACTCATATGATTTTTGATCATCAAAACGAGGGATATTGTTGGACTCCTCATTTTTTAATCATGTTTTAATGATCAAAAATTCTTACTCCTATTTAATCTATCTCATATAATGTGTAGATATTCTTGGTTTCTTTATGCATCAAATAAATTCTCTCAAGATCTTGATTTCTATAAATCATGACTGATTATTATAAACTATATTTAACTTTGGTCTTTAATGATTTCTTTTATGAATTATTAAGTCTAATTCATTCAGCGAATATTACTGCTTAAGTGTGTATACAGATATTTGGCTATGTATAAGAAACCGTGATTCTTCCACCGGTTTGGGTTTTCTGGAAAAGGACCCAGACACCATGACCCAAACACCATGACCCAGACACCGTGACCCAAACACCATGACCTAGACACCGTGACCCACACACCGTGGCCCAGACATCGTGACTTAGACACCATGACCCAGACACCATGACCAGACACTGTGACTAGACACCGTAACCATTTTCAGATCTCATGAATTTTGTGACACCGGTTCCTTGCTAAGACACCATTTGAAGTTTGGAAAAGGGCTAGACACCATGATCTTAATACTACATTTGAGATACCGGTTCCTGATCGTAACACAACTATGCCATCATGATTGTCTCTCCACTCAAAGGCAAAGAAGAATACATCGTTTTGTTATGAAACTGTTTTCAAGAGAACCCGTTTCTAGAAAGACTGTGACACCATTCTTTAATCTGTTTTTTCCTTTTCAACTTAATTTCTAACAGTCATATTTGAGTCTTTTAAATGCACTGACATAATTAATATTTCTTTGAAGATATGTAACCTGGCATTATGAGGTACGAGTTGTAGAAAACATTCATCCTGTCGGCTCCAACACATATACTCCAAGAATAAAAAAATAAAATTGTGGACCTAAAACAAGGGATGAAAAGTAGCAGTGTGTAGAAGAAGAACGAGAATTTTTGAAAATTTGACTGATACATGCACCAAGATACATCTGAAGAACACATGAAGCATTCTCAAATTAAAAAGATGGAATACCATAGATCATATCAAAATAATCTTCACAATACCAACTCCATGAAGAACATGAGCTAGATCTAACTAGAAATCAGAGCACCAGACTTGTGATACTCTATTTCTAGCAAAAGAAATCGATACTTTCCTCTGCTTCATCCTAGAAGTCTAGAACTATATATAATAACACTCAGTTCTCTTATAACCTTATCTCATCATCTTTTCTATGTTGTGTATTTATTTTAACTTTAGATCAGTGTGTGTGTGTCTTTATTAAATACACACACTATATCCTGTACTAAACTGAAGGATACCAGATATCCTTCCTCTCATATCTTTTTATACTTGTTTACTCACATAGATAAGTGTGGAAGACGTCCTTGTGTGACCTAATAGTTTTTACCCGTGAAGAAATGTGGATGAGGTTGTGTGACCTAGACAGTCCTGTGCACTGTTGTTTACCCCGATCTAGGGTGTGGATCAAGATTATTAATATAAACTACTTGGTGGAAGGTGATCACCAAGTGGAGCGGATTAGGTCTCGACTTAAGACTGGACCACTTGTTTTATCCACTGTGTTGTTTAATTTATTTTTTCTCTGATTTACTATATAATTAAGAAATCACTAGATTTTCTTTTATAGTTAATATTGGATAGAAGTTATAATTGTTTTTTCCTTATTAGAATAACTTCAAAATTAATATTAATAACTCATTCTGATATTACTAAGACTTAATCAATCTTTTGAGAGGTCATTTGAACAGTCAAACCTTTATAACTATATTGCCTTGGTTAACTGGGTTGTATTTGTTTTTAATAGGGAATATTTTTAAGAAAACTATTTAACAAAATTTTTTATAGATACTCAACTCACCCCCCCTCTTAAGTACTCTACTCCGACAAACAAGGGTAAAATAAGGGTTAAAACAAAAAAGATAAGGATTCAAAAATGTTAAAAACTTGTCTAATTTTAATTGGATGATTTTTATTCATCCCAACATCATGTTTCTATATAAATAATTGATTTTGGGACTATTTGGAACTGAATTTGAATTTATATTAATTTAATATTTTAAGAGTTTCTAAGGGTGCCCCTCTTCTCTCCAATAAAAAGATACCCACTATTATCTAAAAATCACACTTCCAAATCCTTTTGATTTGTAAAATATCTACACAAACCCCATAATAAAATCCCTATACACTTTTTTTCAACCTTATTTTAGGCATAAAACCCTCCTTATAGGTGTTAAGGTGTTCTTCAAAGGTGAAATCCCAAAGAAGAGGTGTCGTTTTTTTAGTGTCTCTTTTATTTATTCTTCCACTTCATTTACATATCTTTAATCCATAATTAAATATTAAATCTAGTATAATAAATATAGGAAGATTTATTTTGTTAATACCATCACCTAAATCCATCTCTAATTCCATCAAATTGGAAATGAACATTTCATTCGTGTGTACAGCGGACTGCCTCCTCACAAACTGATATTGTTCGTTTTTAATTACCATCTATCAAGACTGATTATAATGATGGAATAAATATTTATATATGATATTAATGAAATATTTATTATTTTAAAATAATAATATTTCAATTATGTTCTTACTTTCGATCCACGTAAAAATGATAACATCATTTGTGCGTACGTGTAAATTATCACATCCACGAAGCGATGTGAATTGTTTTTATTCACCACATCACTTGTATAATATATATATAAGTATTTTTAAATTATCATTATGAATTTAATTATATTATTATCATTCTGGAAACATAAAATATTAACTATCTTATTTCTATAATGATCAATGAAAAATGGAAACGTTATTCCTGCATACATATGACCTACAATCTCCATGATTACAACGTTGTTCATTTTTCATACCATAAATGAATTGTTTGATTTAAAAAATATAATTGATGTATAAAATTTATTATTATATCATAAATTTTATTATGTATATGATGGACTTATGACTAAAAGGACTATTTACATCAATCCAATTTCATTTTCAACTCAAGAACCAAATTTCGATTGAACGTCCAATATGAACTTAAATAATTATGTAATTGTTATAACATAGTAATAAGTGATGTAAAAGAAATAATAAACTTGAAAAAAGTTCTCAAGAAAGTATAAATTAGCCTAAGTTTATTATTTATGAATTACAAGGAACATACGTGATGAATCGAACTCAAGGTAAGGGATTTCGTCTCAATCTCCTTTCATTAAGGCATTTCTTGATAATATGCACCTATATTATTTTATAAGGTGTCTATACTGATACTATGACATGTAATATCCATATTGTATCTATACTAATGTTAATTAATTTTTTTATTAATAGTATTTATTCATGGATATTAATATTTAAAAGTCCAAAGAGGTATGGGACACCTTGAACGTTTATAAATTTAATTATCAAATCTTTTTCTTCATGATATTAATTTAAATATTTATTTATATGAATATATACGATTATATAGGAAATTTTATGTCTATATTGAATTTAATTCAATGTTTTGAAAAGGAATCTTTTTTATAAGAATCAATTTAATTTCTTTACAAAATGACAAAAAGGATTTTTTTAACATACGCGGTGATAAAAAATTTTCCACCGCCATGACCATTTTGGTATTCAGATTCCACTATAAGAAAAAATGTTTTTAAAAGAAAAATAAACACCATATTACAATTTCAGGTATTTTGGTATTGAAAATGGATTTAATAATGGTTTTATTATATCAATATCGTGTAATGATTCCTTGTGATTGAAAATTTTATGGGTGAAATATTGATAATTGCAATCTTTTATGTACTATGATTATAAAATGGTACTTTGACAATTTACAGGTGGTTACATGATAAACCAAAGATGGTTAGTTATGTGATAATCTAAAGATAGTTGGTTTTGTAAGAAACTAATAATGGAAGGTTACGTTATAACCACCAATGCATTGGGTATGGAATTCAGTCGTATGGCTATTCCATTTAGTGATATACATGGAAGTCGTCCATATGGCTATTTCACTTAGTTATATGTGTGGATGTATATCATATGGTTATTCTATTTAAGTGTTATTATGCCCCAAGTCACCTTTATATTTCATATTTTTCTTTATATCGGTTTTATTTTAATCTTTTGGTTACAAAATGGGTAAGCAATGAGCTTATATTTAGTAAATAGTATTTACTACTTCATATAGGTGAAAAGTATTAATTTGTGATAAATTATTCATAGTTTACATTTTTTAGCAAGGCTAACAGTTTTACTTCTATGAGTATCCCTTAATGAATTTTTTATGCTCATCCCAAGTTTTGAAATGTTTTTCACGGGATTTAAAGAAGAATAGAATCAAATATGAGATCAAGGAAAATTTATGATGTTTAAACATGAAACGAAACCATGTTTCTTTTTAAAAGTTTTTGTTTTATAAAAAAAATATATTGAGTAGAAGTTTCTAATTTCTAATATTTAAGTTGTTACGTAATATTTATGGCCTAATTATCTAAAACTCTAAACCTGAAAAGATCCTCAATGTGAATTAAAGTAAAATTATTGACTTATCTTTAGATTAATTAAGGTTTAAGGTTGGGGCCTTATAGTTGGTATCAGATCATGGTTTAGAAAACTTTGGATATTGGGATGTTTTATTAAGAGTTAGGGATATCATCATGGGTTTTTAATTTTAAGTTTGATCATAAGTTTAATGTCTTATAAACCCCTTTTGAGGCTTTATGTTCTGAAATATTAAGGTGACTAATGGTATTTTTAGAGACATTTTCTTTTGGGGAAATTAGGGGTTATTAGTTTTTGGGATGAAAAATGTGAGTTATGAAATAACCTTTGAGGTTAAAACATGTTATGGTTATTTTTGAGTTATTTATAATAATTTTATAATATTATAAGAATTATATAGCTTTTTAAAAAGGAAATTTTGTAGGATAGGTGATATCCCACAGGATGGGGGACAACCTGTCACATCTGGCAAGGCCATGGGGATCAAACCCACAACCTAAGGGAGACAAGGGTGCATCGCCTACCACTGTCCTATCTTAAGTCCCTTATTAGTATGACTTTTTTCAGTTGAAAAGTTGATTAAATAAGAATAATTTGATTTTGGTAACTTATGTTTTATCAAATGGATATCCTTAGTATTGGAAAATGATTTTTGAATTACGTGATAAATGTTATTTTGGAAGACATTTACTATTTTGGGAACTTTATATGATAAAAGTAAATTGAATACTATGGGATTTTAACTGATTAATGGTTGAATAATATTTTGGAATAATCTATTATTTTAATTGTGGACCTATGGAAATTAGGTTATTTATGGAAATGATTAACCTATCATGGAAAATGTATGATTAGGTTAATAACTTTTCAGTATGAGGCTTTAAGAGTGGTTGATTTTATATGGAGATAAATATTAATATTTATCTTGAAAGACTATGTGATCAAATCCTTCTGAATTTTGGGTTTCAATATTTGTTTGGATTATTTTGAGAAATTTCAGGGATAGTTATTTGTTGAATGGTCAATGTTAAAATTTGGGTATCAGTGTTAAATTTTGGAAATTAATGTATTTTTATCATATAATGGTCTATTCATTTTGGAGAATTATATTAACTTGTACTAACCATATTGGTTTTGGTTAATGTTTTAAGATAGGAGAAATAGATAGTTAATATTTAGTGGATTATGTGATTCACTGGAAGTTGATTTTAGTTTTTTAGGTGTGAAAATTTCCACTTGAAGGATAATAGTTTAGGAAAAAAAGATGATTTTGTGGTGTAATTTGATTATTTTATGAAAATCAACTTGTCAAGTAAGTATATTTCCTTATGTTCTTATTCTATGTAGTAAAAGAATTCCATAACTTTATGAAAAGGATCTTAGAAAAACAACATTATTTGTACTAATATGAAATCACATACGGTTTAACCCTTTACAAGTTTATGGTTTTCTAGTTGTTATCTTTCTCTTTATCATGTATTCTATTACTCTCTATCAGAACTTGATGGTTAGTTTTCTCTTATATATCCATATTTTCTTACATGGAACCCTAGTATGTGTTATCTCGGGTGACCTTTGTACTGCACTTTCTATATTTTAAAGTGGAAGTTTTGTTAATACTTTTTTGGATGTGGGATTGTAATAAAGTTATTTTGAAAAGTGAAACCTTAGTTATCAAGCCCAAATTTAAAATTTCAAGGACGCAATTTCCAAAAGTGGGGAAGGATGTAACATCCCAGGTAATTATAGAATAATAATTTTTTATATTTATTTATATTTATGAATTAGATAGTGGTTTTACCTTAATAGGGATTCTTTTTTTGATATCATACTCAACACATAACAATAGGTTTCTCTAAAATGTTACGTTTCACAAAAGACTTAGTTATACCGAAAAATAATACATTATTAATATTATTATTTTAAATGATATTTATCACCTAGCCATTATATTGGTAGGAATGAATAGAACTAAATATATTATATTTTCTCATGTTTATTAATTTTTTTTAATTTAATATAATTAATTTTATAGGTTTAAAATGAGAATAAATCCATTTTTAAGCATAAAATACTCTAATATTTTTAAAAGGTAGTTTTACCACCTTTTGACGGAGAACACTTTTTAAATCTAGTTTTTTTTCACTTTTATATGTTTTATTTGACATAATAAACTTCTTATTTAGAATCAGGACATCAAAATTTTAATTTTTTTGAATTTTTGGTATTTTTTTGAAAAAAATCATATTTTAATGAATAGTGAAAAATACTGCATTTTAATTCAAAACTTCCTTTTTGTTTAATTAATTTTTATTGTTAGATTATCATTTGAATTAGTTTTAAATTATATTTAGATTATTATTTTTTCAAATAATCCAATTTTTCCATTGGAAGTAATTTCACATTGAAATTTGATATAAATACATGTCAATCTTTTGATAGTTTTTACTTTTAAAAAACATGTTTTCCCATTCCGACAACAGGATTAATTTTAAATTTAATTTTTCCAATTATATGAATTTAATTTTAAAAAAACTAGAATAAATGGTTATAATCTATATAAAAAATTTGGTTTAATAGGATTAAAATATTTTTTGGTGAGTATTAACTTTAGTATTTTATTTACCACGTTGAAAAGGTAAATCGGGTAAATAAGATAAAAATAATATTATAATAATATAAAACAATACTAAAAATTGTCATAATATTATTAGATGATATATGGATGACCAAGAAAACCCATGGAATAAAAATTTTGCCTTTGTGAGCCACTAGGGTGTGATAATGACATTTATAACATTTAATTTTAAGTAATGGAAAAAATATCATAAACATGACTTTTATGACAAAAAAATTAATATGGGGTTATATAAGTGACTTATTCAGATATAAATTGTAATTATAAATCTAAAAATGTTTCCTACATCATGATTATTTATTTATAATTTTTATAAATTTTATAATTAAATTTAATTATTACACAAAGATGATGTAGTAATTTATTAATTAATGAAAGAATCAAATAAATGATTTTATAAATATTAAAATAAATATTATTTGAAATAATTTAAGTCATACAATAATTTTATAGATATATTTGACATGTTTTTTATGATTAAAATCATCTGTTTTGAACTTATCTTATGGTTATGATGTTTTTAAAAGTCAACTAATGAATAGTGTGAAAATTGACATTATTGTTATTTTAAAATATAAACTAGTTTATTAAATGTTATAAAATTTTTAAAAATATAAAATTTGTCCAAATGGTTAGTATAAGTCCTAATATTTTATAAATGACACTTTTTTATCATTAGACATGTTTTGGTAACTACATTAACCCACAAAGTGTAAATAACAAGATATCACGATAAGATTAAAGAGGATAAAATAAGGTTAAACAAAAAAGATAAGGATTAAAAAATATTAAAAACTTATCTAATTTTACTTTTATGATATTTATTTTACCCTAAAAAATATTATCATCAAAATAAATAATTTTGGGACCATTTGGAACCAAAATTGAATTTATATTAATTTAATATTTTAAGAGTTTCTAAGGGTGCCCCTCCCCTCTCCTGTAAAAAGGTACCCGCTCTTCTCTAATAATCACAACTCCAAATCCTTTTGTTTCGGCAAATATCTACCTGAAACCCTTCTAAAAATACCTCCCCACATTTTTTAGTCCTTATTTTAGTCATAACACCCTTATTATAGGTGTTAAGGTGTTCTTCAAAGGTGATCAATTGAAGAAGAGGTATTGTTTTTTTAAGTGTTTCTGTTTTATTTCTTCTTCCACTTTCTTTAAATCTATTTAATACATTATGAACTAATATATCTAGTATCCTCAATATAATTAGATGTTATTTTTTCAATATAATCACCTAAATACATCTCCAATTTCATCAAATGGAAAATAAACATTTCATTAGTGTGTATGGTGGACTTCCACCTCGCTAACCAATATAGTTCATTTTTCATTAATGTCTATCAATCCGGGTTATAATTGCGGAATAAATGTTTATATATAATATTCATGCCATATTTATCATTTTAAAAGAATAATATTTCAATTATGTTCTTACTTTCCATGCACATAAAAATGATAACATCATTCGTGCGTACGTGTGAATTATCACCTCCACGAATCGATATGAATCGTTTTTATTCACCACATCACTTGAATGATATATATAAGTATTTTAAAATGATTATTATTATTTTAATTATATTATTATAATTCATTAAATATAAAATATTAATTACTTTATTTCTATATTTATCAATGAAAAATGAAAATGTTACTCATGCGTACGAACGCCCTACCATCTCCATGATTATAACATTGTTCATTTAACATACCATAAATGAATTGTATGATTTAAAAAGTATAATTTATGTATAAAATTGATCATTATTTCATAAATTTTGTTCTTAATATGATGTAATTATCACTACATGGACTATTTACATCAATCCATGTTCATTTCCAACTCAAGTACTGAATATTGATTGAATGTCTAATATAAACTTAAATAATTATGTAATTATTATAACAAAGAAATAAGAGATTTAAAAGAAATAATAAACTTAAAAAAGGTTTTTAATAAATTATAAATTAACCTAAGTTTACTATTCAGTGAGAATAATGAACATACAGGACAAATCGAACACAGGGTAAGGGATTCAGTCTCAATCTCTTTTCATTGAGGTATTTCTTGATAATACACACCTTTATTCTTTTATAAGGTGTATATATAGACACTATGACATTTCATATCAATATTTTATCAATACTAATGTTAATTATTGTTTTATTAATGTATTAATTCATGGATATTAATATTTAAATGTTCAAATTAATATGGGACACCTTGAATATTTGTAGATTTAATTATCAAATATTTTTCTTCATGATATTAATTTACATATTTATTTATATGGATATAAAGGATTATATATGACGTTTTATCCCTATCTTTAATTTAATTCAATGTTTTGAAAAGGAATATTTTTTATACAAATAATTTTACTTTATTTACAAAATGAAAAAGAGGAATGTTTTTTTAACATACGCGGTGACAATGACTTTTCCACTGCCATGACCATTTTGGTATTTGGCTTCCTCTACAAGACAAAATGTTTTTATAAGAAAAATAAATACCATATTAACTTTTTTGGTATTTTTGTACTAGAAATGGTTTTAATAATGGTTTGATTATATCTATATCTTGTAATAATTCCTTGGGATTTTAATTTTTATGAGTGAAAAGTTGATAATTGTAATATTTTATGTGTTATGATTATGTAATGGTACTTGGAAATTTCATGGGTTGTTATGTGATAAACCAAAGATGAGTGTTTATGTGATAAAAAAAATATGATTGGATCCGTTATAAACTAGGGGTGGATGGTTAAGTTATAACCTCCAATGCATTGGGTATGGAATTCTGTCATATGGCTATTCCATTTAGTGATATGTATTGTCACGAACCGCCTTCACCAAGATGAGAGAAGGGATAGAAAAATATCAGAAACTTCCTTCTTCAATTTTAAGGAGAGATAATGACCCCCGAGTCCTACCTTTAATAGGCCCTAGAGTGGTGACTAGCTCTAAGGGTATAGAATCACACATAATATGGAAGTCATTACCCTTTTTGTAGAAAAAGGTTGGGATATAAAATGGAAAGTCCCAAACAACTCCAAAAGATGAAAGTAAAAGTAAAACCCAACAATCCATTCCCACATGCATGTCCAAAATAAAGTGATACAAAGTACAAGAAACTCCGAAGGAAAGTACCAAGGGAATGGAAAATAAGCAACAACAACTCCCAACGCCCAACCTAGTAAGGTCTGGTATGGTCCTCAAGGTCCTCCTAGAAACCTGAAAGTATTTTTATATACATAGGGTGGGTACATAGGTATACTTATTAGGGAAAACCAAAATCTCTCATGCACAAGTGAGGAGGAACTCTAATGCCCCTTGAGAAAGTATAGGTAACCAAAACACCTAGCAAGGATACTATCCACCCAACCTCACCAAAGCACACACTCCAAACAATGAAATTAAGGTAGAGTAATAGTAATAGAACATTGATATTTGGGTACCTCGCACCACCTTTCCACTAGTTATTTAGGAAATCAAACGCATAAGACCTCCCCCACAAGTTCCACTGTAATCCCACTACCTCCCCAACAACAACCTTATGGGTCATCACAACCACGCATCCCTCCTGCAGACACCTAGGCCACCACAACCACACATATCACCACCCGCAGACACATAGGCCACCAAAACCATGCATCCCACCCATATACACCTTGGCCACAACCACCACCACTACTCCCAAAGACACATGTTCCAGAACAACCACTATCGTGCCCGAAGACACCTGGGCCTCATCCCAAAGACACTTGGGAAACTTACATGCCCGCACACTCCTGGTCCAACTACCACAACACACCCTTCCTAAAGGATCTTGGTCCATAGTGATCCTTAGACTGTCACAGCCTATCCAAAGAATCTTGCGCTACTTGGGAGAGAGAGAATAAAGGAGATAATAACCAACCACTTATATTAATGTTAGGAAAACACCCTCCCCCATGAAATGGGGTTGTTTGTCACAAAGTGCCCAACATGTGTGGGGTGCGTATAAGAAACATAGGAAATAAATTTTATACATATAGGTAAACAAGAACTCATACCAACCTAGGGGTTCCAAAATAGACAACCATACCATACACAACCACTCTCATTATTATCCCTACATACACAAATACACAGCAGCCACAACCAGTGCACAACCCATTTCTAGAAGACAATCCCCATTGTACCCATTCTCATTTTCATGTTCAAGTGATTCCGTTGAAAATATTTCTCCACTATTGGGAAACTAACAGGCACAACCAAAAGACACAACAACACTAAATTGAAGAAGTAAACGGTCAAGAAGCAATTTAAGCATTCACACCCAGTTCTCTAGTAAAGTCACAACAAAAAAAGGGATCTATAGGATCCCTTGAAGTATTGGAACCAAACCAAGCCCCAAAATACCAGCTCCACACAACATCATATTTACAAGCCAATAACTTCTCAACCAGAATATTCCATCCCCCTCTACGTCACCCCACAAATCATCAAACAGAGCCACCACACATACCACCAGAACTGAGCAAGGAAGTGTTCGGATTTAACCAGACCATTCGTTAAGTTCCTTATTTTTGTTTAGTTAACTAGGGTGACCACACCAGTATTCTTATTCATTGGTCATCCATTTAATCAACCAAGTTTACGTGATTAACCAGCTTCCATGTTACATCTATTCAATCACAATATTATCCAGAAAAATAAATATTCATTAGTGTGTAAGAAAGAACCACCAATGGACAAAATTTTCATTGGGCATAAGCCCATACGATTCAAAACATAAAAAATGAAGATAAAATAATACATCAACATCGTCATCATTCACACCCCTTTATTATTTAAAATAATTTTTATTATCATTGTCAAGGTTTTGTTTTATCCACATTCCAAGGGAAACATTATCACACCCACCCCGCATGATGCACAGTAAGGAGAGATGAAGGAAAAACCACTACTTGGATTATCAAGGATAAAAGTTTTTATCCTCATGTCAAGAACTGAGGATGTGCAACTTACAGGAAAGGAAAACTCAAGGGCTTCATGATTGAGCGGGAAGATCTCCAGCACGGGCACACGATTCATATTGAGAGTAAGTCTCTAGGCACACTTAGAGAACTAAAAGGAATTACGAAGAGAAGATATCAGCTTAAGAAGAGGTCAGATCCTAAAATTATGGAGACAATTTCGAAGTACTTGAATTTAGATCGTGGTATGACCACGCGATTGGGTGGTATCACACACCAGTATTAATTTTCATTTTATAAATCTCCTCGTAGATGGTGGAGATAATAGCTGTGAGTTAACAGATATCTTCTAAATAGATAAAAAACCATGTAGTATGGGTGAAGTTGGAAATCATTGGGAAAGGTGTGATACTGAGGGAAAAAAAGAAACACGTTTTGGTAACTCAAGGCTCACCCGACTCTTGGGGGTTTAAAATGTAGAGACCCGAAGCCTAACGTACATGAACATTACATTACTTTTGCGGAATACTTAATACATAACAAAAATACACACACAAGGATCGTAATAGTTTAGTGTCTTTGGAAACTCGGAACGTAATCTTCTAATCCTGGTGAAAGATCTTCAAAATCTCCCATAAAGATCTTCCTTCTTTTTTTACCTAAAACCTTTCTTTATATCCTGGGGAAAAGAAAACATAAAAGGGTGAGCTCAAATGCTCAGTAAGGGTAAACAAAAGAAATATCAATCACATAATTTTCATAAGAACATAACATTTTTGGAAATCTTAACCTGCAAAAGAGAGCATAATTTCATAACATGGGATAAATCATAGTAGTGAAAATGAAACCATAACTTAAAACATTACTCATTGTGGCATACACACATAATCATAGAGAATCATTTCTTGTTAGTCAAGACTCATTGCCAAGACTATCTTAGTGGACAATGTCCCTTTCTGAATCGAGTAATCCTCGTTTCAGTCCTGTTTCACTGAACCGGTATAACATACCATTCCAGCCATGTCTATCTCATGAGATATAAAATCTTTACCCAATGCATTGGAGGGAGATATAGGTCCCACCCATCTTATAATGAATCCTTTCTTATGTGTGCCACATAATCATAAAACATACATCATCGCATAACACATGTAACAAAAATGGGATTCTTGAAACCTCATGACATCATAAATCAATTCATATAAGATAAAGGAATTCATAAACTTAATTCCATCACAAAATAGTCAAATCAATGTAAAAATATGGATATAAACAGAACTCTTTATTATCTTAGATGGAAAATAATTTTGATAAAACACTTGAATTGAATTCTTGAGGAAAATATCCTTTCTTCTTCAAAATCAATTTCTTTTCACAAAACATCATGCAATTTTAAAAGAAAGAGATTTTATTGAAAATAGTTATGAAATATTTTAGAGGAAGCTTCATGAAAATAAGGCTTTATAAAACAGTAGAAATCCGTTCGTGCCGTATAAGTTAAAAAAACATTCTTCTCGTACTTTTGTCGGAAAAGTCAAAAAGTACCTCGTACGGAAAAACGACAAAAGATTCCTTTCATGTTCTTTACTAAAAACTCACCTAAGGGTAAAATTGGATTTAGACTATTGCAAGTGGATGGAAACAATATTACATATTGAGGGAACATGGATGTGGATGATAAAATACACCCCAGTAAATACTTACGAATAAACAATCTCGGATAAAAATGAGATTGTGATATTTCCCTTACCTTAGGTCCGACTTGCTTTGTAAGTGTCCGAACCTCCTGTATAATGATTTAAATCATGTTATTGACTTATTACAGAATCATATTCATTGTTATGATATCATATATGGTTCACTTATGACATTATATTACCCGTTCTTTTGTAAATTCCATGTTAAAGAAGCGTTTTGGGTAAAATCGTTTCATTTATCGTAGGTGTTTTGACTTGTTGTTCTTGACATCATTATTACTTATATCATGATTTACTTACTTCCAGAATATAAAATATGATTTATATATCATATATATTCAGTATATATATATATATAATAGGTAGATAAATAAAATGAAAAACACCGTTCATGGAGACGGTAGTCCGTACGTACGCATGAACGCTGTTTTCCTTTCCTTATTGTCTTGAAATGGAAGTAAGTAGATGACATACATATGTATATATATACATAAATCCAGTAGCTTTATAATGTCATATATTTCATTATTATTTCTTATATATACATTATAATCATTCTTAAATGGTTAACATGGAGAATGAATCTCATCGCGTCGTGGAGACGGTATTCCGTACGTATGCACGAGCGATGATATCATTTCTATAAATATTGAATTGAATTGGAGTGGATTATACAATATATCAGAATCAATATGATGTTGTAATAACTATGTATAGTTATTCTTTACACCATTATACCCATCCATGTAAGGTGGTGGTGGAAAATAGATTACACCACGGCGTGGAGACGGTATTCCGTACGTACGCACGCGCGGTGATTTCTTTTTTCGTAGGATGGATAGATGGTGAAATAGGGTTGTTTCATACTTATAATAACATATCAGTATATGAGTGATACTGATGTTATTACTTCATAATGAAACAACCTAAGAAGAAGAAGTGGAAGAAGAAATAAAGATGAAAGAATTGGTAACGGTAATTACCTCTTCTTTGAAGTGCCTCTTTGAGACCTCCTCTTAGGGCACTAGAATTGGTCTTTGAGGAAGACCAGAACCTCTAGGATGTTTCTAGGGAAGTGGAGAAGAGATTTTGGCAGGGTTTGGCCGAGCTTGAGTGCTCAAATTGGTGTGAGGAGGAGGGGGGGGAGGTGTCCTTTTATAAGGGAGGAGAGGGGCACCTTAGGAATATCTAAAAATATTATTTTATATTAAAGTCAAAATCGGTTTATAATGGTTCCAAAGGGTCTTATTTCGAAGCTAAAGTGGGGATGGGTCGAAATCCTATCAACCAATAGGATTTAGACAAGTTTAGGGTATTATGTTAACCTTATCAATTAGATTTAACTCTAAGTTAAATAATTTAACTTTTACCGTGTCTTTTTGTTTTCTTTCACTATATGGTTAATAAACTTACTATAACATGCCAAACGAACCCCAAATTGTTTATTATTAATATATATATCCTTATCTAAGTCATTTGGCAGAACTTTAGATTTTTAGGAATACAATAACAATTAATAATATAATATTTGATTTAAAAACTATTTTGTGTCAATTTTGACACTATTTGATATATGATTTTTGTTAAAGTCATAACAGAATTAAATGTTCAAACCAAGTTGATTAAATCAACATTAATATATCATAGTAACCTAGAAAATTAGTGGAATTCATAAAAAATCTCAAATTACATTTATTTTGGTGTTTATAACATCAATTATGTCAATATTTCATTAATAAGATAATTACTGAATCATCGTTGTGTCATAAATAAATTAAATTATTTTATGTCTAAAAATTACAAATAAAATACCATCATGTAGGAAATCTTTTTAGATTTCTAATGAATATTTAAAATCGAATTTATCTTATGTATAACCCCATATTAAAAATGATTTACTTATTAAACTTTGATTTTAACTATTTTAACCTTTCTTTAAATAAATTAATAATAAATGTCCTAATCTAATCCAAGTGGGCCTAAATGGTCATATTTTATTCCTAAGTTTGTTTTTGGTCGAATTACACTTGTCCAATAGAATTAGGACATGTGTTAGGGTAATAGTAATATCATATTTACCCTTAGTTACCCTATTTACTATTAACCGCGGTAAAAAAGTAAAAAGTTACTATTCACCAAAAAATTATTTTCATCTCATTGAACCACATTTTAGTCCTTGATATTAACCGTGTCTCTCGGATTTTCGAAATTCCATTCACAGAAGCGGTAAAATTAAGTTTTATGCAAAATTCAGTTTTTAACCTACCACTTAGTAGTTTCACTATTCATCAAAAATTGATGTTTTTCAGAACAATGCCAAAATTTCATCCCAAGCTATATTTCATATTCCGAATTCAAAAATGAAGTCTATTTTACCAAATTCATAACATAAAAGTTGCATTAATTAATTTTATAATCAAATCCCGCTGTTAAAACAAATAGCGTGTTTTTAAGAAACAATATCTATCAAAAGATTGACACTTGTTTATGTCTAGTTTAAATGTGAAATTACATCCAATGACCAACATTGTATTAAATTGTAAAAATATATTCTAAATATACTTTAAAACCACTCAAATTAATGATTTATCACTATTAATTATTTCGATTAAAAAAAGTTGTTTTTAATTATAATTTAGTAATTTTTCACTATTCATCAGAATATGAAAGTTATCCGAAAAGTACCAAAATTTCACCTTAGGCTAAATTCGATACTCCGAATCCAAGAATGAAGTTCATTTTGAAAAATAAGATTTACAGAATTTTAAAAAGTGGTTATTACTATTCATAACGGCTAGTTTTAATAATCTTTTAATAGCACATCGTTGTTTAGTGAAACTCGGTATTGCGTATTACACACGCTATCGAGGAAGGTCGCAATTGCGTGTAATGCAAGGCAAGACAAGGATGCGTGTTGTGCAAGCTCCTTTTGGTGTAGCGTACAACACAAGACATTAATGAAAAAAAAAGAATATTTTTCATAAAATCTCGGGCTGTTACATTCTACCCCCCTTAAAATGAATTTCGCCCTCGAAATTCGTCGGTGTTATAAATGGTTTACTATTCGAAAGTTTCTTTAATAGAAACCCACATCGTAAAAGGGAATACCAAAACTTGGCTTTAAAAACTAAAGTATGAAATGTAACGATTACCCAAATAAACTAATCACTGGGTTTCCACATAGGTGAAAATATGGATATGGAAGAGAAATCTAACCATCATGTTCTGATGGAGAGTGGTAGAGAACATGGCTATGGAAAAGCCAGTAATCACAAATCCATAAATTTGTGACGATCTAAGGTACCATCTGATTCATCAGGTATAAGAGAACTAGGACAACATTTTTGGTTTTCAAGATCATTTCCCTAAAGTTAAAGAATTTGAATTAGAATAAATACTTACTTTATTTCGGTACAATCTCACTGTTGTTCGTGCCTTTAACAATTTCCACTTCATCTCTTAAATAAATGAAGTTGAATTTGTTATTCGTGAAGTGCTAGCAGATCATGTGATAGAATGACGGGTCATTCCATCTGTTTCAAACAAAAGGTTAGCAAAATTATATACATAAGTCGATCTATAGTGAGATTAATCACATATGGTTTCTAAAATGGACTTATACTTCATATATCATACTGATTAATATAATAAAACTAGTTTCTACTAAACAGGGACTTCCTGTAGGTCAGTGGTAGGCGATAAAGGCCAGTCGCACTTCGGTTGTGGGTTCGATTCCTACAGCCTTGTCCGAAGCGATGGGCTGTCGCCCGTCCTGCAGGTTGTCCCTTTTTCTAAAACTACGTTACTATAACATCCCATCAATAATATCGAAAATCTTATATCCTTAAACAATACTAACTTATGTCCAACATAATCCAGTCTAATCTTTAGGATTATACATAATACTGCAGTCCACTCTCATAATATAGTGACATCGATTACCAGAGATTTAATACTGTCGTTGATCCCCACATATCATAAGATATGTCTTGTTGGTCACATTCCAAACATTCAAAGTCCTTAATCGTGTATTCTCTTGAATACCTTAGTGAAAACATGAGTGCAGTTAAAAGTTAACACTTTCCACATACCAAAATCCTCAAAATTCTATATACTCAAACCATGATATCACTTAGTCCTTATATCAATCATGAGCTCATGAATACTATCAAACATTTAATTTTCTCCTTATCCCTTTATTATGCGCATATCATCTACATTCCAAAAATATCTGAATAACCTTTCATGGTAACATTAATCATACACTTTCAAAACACAAGGAAAGACAAAAGTGTAACAATCCATAGATGTCTCTTTATTCCAAAATTACACATGATAAACATGTAATCATTCCACTACATTCTCAAACCATTGACCGAGATTCAAAAATTCTTTCATCTCACATATCATTTGTAGTCTCTTCATCATCATCCACATAAATACTACCCATATGACCATACTGATTCTCTTCATGAGTCTTTCCCTTAGGGCATTTGTTTGCATAATGCCCATACATTCCACATTTAAAACACTTAACCATTTTTGATGTCGTAGCAATACCATTATCCTCATCCATGGTGTTAACCGACCCTTTTCCTTTGCACTTACTTGCTTTGTGTCCTTCTTTTCCACACCCAAAGCATCTTCCAGTTCCCTTGAAACATTCTCCTTGATGCCTCTTCCCACATGATTTACATAGGGGAAATTGAACTTTCTTTCCTCTATGATCATCATGAAACTCCATCTTTCTCTTATTAGCCGAGTCAGGAAACTTACCAAAGTTTACTTTATTGATCATATTATGAGATTGCTGATTCGGCATAATAATGATGTTTGGACTTCCAAATCCCATTTCATTTGGTTGCTCATAAAGAATATCACTCCATTGTCCATCATATCCTCCATTATTGTGAATCATCTTGTTTCCAGCCATTTTCTAAAACCCAAACAGAATAGTGTTAGATGCAAAAATCGTAATAAAGGGGGAGTAACTTAAATATCTATCATCTTTGGTTTAATCTAATATCGTTACCATAGTTCTAGGACTATATCCTATACGTATACCTATCCTTAGGGGCAACCCTAGACATACCTTAGAAATATCTCTAGGGATCTCACTAATGTTTTCGCGTCCTAGTTTCCAAAGGTTGACTAAACCTTTCCTTTGATACCAACTGTAGAGACCCGAAGCCTAACGTACATGAACATTACATTACTTTTGTGGAATACTTAATACATAACAAAAATACACACACAAGGATCGTAATAGTTTAGTGTCTTTGGAAACTCGGAACGTAATCTTCTAATCCTGGTGAAAGATCTTCAAAATCTCCCATAAAGATCTTCCTTCTTTTTTTACCTAAAACCTTTCTTTATATCCTGGGGAAAAGAAAACATAAAAGGGTGAGCTCAAATGCTCAGTAAGGGTAAACAAAAGAAATATCAATCACATAATTTTCATAAGAACATAACATTTTTGGAAATCTTAACCTGCAAAAGAGAGCATAATTTCATAACATGGGATAAATCATAGTAGTGAAAATGAAACCATAACTTAAAACATTACTCATTGTGGCATACACACATAATCATAGAGAATCATTTCTTGTTAGTCAAGACTCATTTCCAAGACTATCTTAGTGGACAATGTCCCTTTCTGAATCGAGTAATCCTCGTTTCAGTCCTGTTTCACTGAACCAGTATAACATACCATTCCAGCCATGTCTATCTCATGAGATATAAAATCTTTACCCAATGCATTGGAGGGAGATATAGGTCCCACCCATCTTATAATGAATCCTTTCTTATGTGTGCCACATAATCATAAAACATACATCATCGCATAACACATGTAACAAAAATGGGATTCTTGAAACATCATGACATCATAAATCAATTCATATAAGATAAAGGAATTCATAAACTTAATTCCATCACAAAATAGTCAAATCAATGTAAAAATATGGATAGAAACAGAACTCTTTATTATCTTAGATGGAAAATAATTTTGATAAAACACTTGAATTGAATTCTTGAGGAAAATATCCTTTCTTCTTCAAAATCAATTTCTTTTCACAAAACATCATGCAATTTTAAAAGAAAGAGATTTTATTGAAAATAGTCATGAAATCTTTTAGAGGAAGCTTCATGAAAATAAGGCTTTATAAAACAGTAGAAATCCGTTCGTGCCGTATAAGTTAAAAAAACATTCTTCTCGTACTTTTGTCGGAAAAGTCAAAAAGTACCTCGTACGGAAAAACGACAAAAGATTCCTTTCATGTTCTTTACTAAAAACTCACCTAAGGGTAAAATTGGATTTAGACTATTGCAAGTGGATGGAAACAATATTACATATTGAGGTAACATGGATGTGGATGATAAAATACACCCCAGTAAATACTTACGAATAAACAATCTCGGATAAAAATGAGATTGTGATATTTCCCTTACCTTAGGTCCGACTTGCTTTGTAAGTGTCCGAACCTCCTTTATAATGATTTAAATCATGTTATTGACTTATTACAGAATCATATTCATTGTTATGATATCATATATGGTTCACTTATGACATTATATTACCCGTTCTTTTGTAAATTCCATGTTAAAGAAGCGTTTTGGGTAAAATCGTTTCATTTATCGTAGGTGTTTTGACTTGTTGTTCTTGACATCATTATTACTTATATCATGATTTACTTACTTCCAGAATATAAAATATGATTTATATATCATATATATTCAGTATATATATATATATAATAGGTAGATAAATAAAATGAAAAACACCGTTCATGGAGACGGTAGTCCGTACGTACGCATGAACGCTGTTTTCCTTTCCTTATTGTCTTGAAATGGAAGTAAGTAGATGACATACATATGTATATATATACATAAATCCAGTAGCTTTATAATGTCATATATTTCATTATTATTTCTTATATATACATTATAATCATTCTTAAATGGTTAACATGGAGAATGAATCTCATCGCGTCGTGGAGACGGTATTCCGTACGTACGCACGAGCGATGATATCATTTCTATAAATATTGAATTGAATTGGAGTGGATTATACAATATATCAGAATCAATATGATGTTGTAATAACTATGTATAGTTATTCTTTACACCATTATACCCATCCATGTAAGGTGGTGGTGGAAAATAGATTACACCACGGCGTGGAGACGGTATTCCGTACGTACGCACGCGCGGTGATTTCTTTTTCCGTAGGATGGATAGATGGTGAAATAGGGTTGTTTCATACTTATAATAACATATCAGTATATGAGTGATACTGATGTTATTACTTCATAATGAAACAACCTAAGAAGAAGAAGTGGAAGAAGAAATAAAGATGAAAGAATTGGTAACGGTAATTACCTCTTCTTTGAAGTGCCTCTTTGAGACCTCCTCTTAGGGCACTAGAATTGGTCTTTGAGGAAGACCAGAACCTCTAGGATGTTTCTAGGGAAGTGGAGAAGAGATTTTGGCAGGGGTTGGCCGAGCTTGAGTGCTCAAATTGGTGTGAGGAGGAGGGGGAGGAGGTGTCCTTTTATAAGGGAGGAGAGGGGCACCTTAGGAATATCTAAAAATATTATTTTATATTAAAGTCAAAATCGGTTTATAATGGTTCCAAAGGGTCTTATTTCGAAGCTAAAGTGGGTATGGGTCGAAATCCTATCAACCAATAGGATTTAGACAAGTTTAGGGTATTATGTTAACCTTATCAATTAGATTTAACTCTAAGTTAAATAATTTAACTTTTACCGTGTCTTTTTGTTTTCTTTCACTATATGGTTAATAAACTTACTATAACATGCCAAACGAACCCCAAATTGTTTATTATTAATATATATATCCTTATCTAAGTCATTTGGCCGAACTTTAGATTTTTAGGAATACAATAACAATTAATAATATAATATTTGATTTAAAAACTATTTTGTGTCAATTTTGACACTATTTGATATATGATTTTTGTTAAAGTCATAACAGAATTAAATGTTCGAACCAAGTTGATTAAATCAACATTAATATATCATAGTAACCTAGAAAATTAGTGGAATTCATAAAAAATCTCAAATTACATTTATTTTGGTGTTTATAACATCAATTATGTCAATATTTCATTAATAAGATAATTACTGAATCATCGTTGTGTCATAAATAAATTAAATTATTTTATGTCTAAAAATTACAAATAAAATACCATCATGTAGGAAATCTTTTGAGATTTCTAATGAATATTTAAAATCGAATTTATCTTATGTATAACCCCATATTAAAAATGATTTACTTATTAAACTTTGATTTTAACTATTTTAACCTTTCTTTAAATAAATTAATAATAAATGTCCTAATCTAATCCAAGTGGGCCTAAATGGTCATATTTTATTCCTAAGTTTGTTTTTGGTCGAATTACACTTGTCCAATAGAATTAGGACATGTGTTAGGGTAATAGTAATATCATATTTACCCTTAGTTACCCTATTTACTATTAACCGCGGTAAAAAAGTAAAAAGTTACTATTCACCAAAAAATTATTTTCATCTCATTGAACCACATTTTAGTCCTTGATATTAACCGTGTCTCTCGGATTTTCGAAATTCCATTCACAGAAGCGGTAAAATTAAGTTTTATGCAAAATTCAGTTTTTAACCTACCACTTAGTAGTTTCACTATTCATCAAAAATTGATGTTTTTCAGAACAATGCCAAAATTTCATCCCAAGCTATATTTCATATTCCGAATTCAAAAATGAAGTCTATTTTACCAAATTCATAACATAAAAGTTGCATTAATTAATTTTATAATCAAATCCCGCTGTTAAAACAAATAGCGTGTTTTTAAGAAACAATATCTATCAAAAGATTGACACTTGTTTATGTCTAGTTTAAATGTGAAATTACATCCAATGACCAACATTGTATTAAATTGTAAAAATATATTCTAAATATACTTTAAAACCACTCAAATTAATGATTTATCACTATTAATTATTTCGATTAAAAAAAGTTGTTTTTAATTATAATTTAGTAATTTTTCACTATTCATCAGAATATGAAAGTTATCCGAAAAGTACCAAAATTTCACCTTAGGCTAAATTCGATACTCCGAATCCAAGAATGAAGTTCATTTTGAAAAATAAGATTTACAGAATTTTAAAAAGTGGTTATTACTATTCATAACGGCTAGTTTTAATAATCTTTTAATAGCACATCGTTGTTTAGTGAAACTCGGTATTGCGTATTACACACGCTATCGAGGAAGGTCGCAATTGCGTGTAATGCAAGGCAAGACAAGGATGCGTGTTGTGCAAGCTCCTTTTGGTGTAGCGTACAACACAAGACATTAATGAAAAAAAAAGAATATTTTTCATAAAATCTCGGGCTGTTACATAAAACATCTTTTACTAGATTTAAATGGCTTTAAAAAGCGTATTAAAACACTTTTACATCAAAATATTCGTTACCGGGGGCAGAACTAGAAAAAAACTTGGAACTAGGGGGAAATTGGAAAAAGGTTGTACACCGTTCAGTGAGACACTGTAATGGTGCCACCAGATTGGTGAGACACCATAAGTAGTGCCACCATTTCATTGTGCAACCGTGATAGTGCCACCATCATGGTGCCACCGTGACCGGTGGAACCAAGTTTTTGGAAAACTCCTCGTCCAAAATCCACATGACCCCCCCCCTAAGAACACTACCAACACTAGACTTCCAAAAGGGAATGGATCAATAAAATCGGGTTATTAAATCAGATACCTCTCAAGCTATTCTCATCCTCAAGAATTTAAAATCTATCGGATGAAAAGAGTTCCGAACAACCATCCTTAAGATACCTCTCAGGAGTAAACCTCCTTGACATCTATCTCTTGAACAACTCGAGAAACACTAAGGCTTCACAAGGACACCTCCTTGACATATAGAAACACCTATCCCTCATATTGATCAACTGTAGAAGCACTAACGCTCCCCTAACTTAAGTGGCCACATGAACATATAAGGTCACACCTCCCAAACTTATGGATTATAGAGTCCCATTTCTCATGTCAAGATACTATCCTCTTTGGGCGGCACTGACTCGCCCGCACGAGTTTAATCGCATCCAACTTAATGAATCTTGGTTAGGGACCAGGTCCTCCTCTCCCCACATTCGAGACTTTCACATACATTTAGAGAATAAGGAAAAAAACTCATCTCATAATTAACAAGGTCAATAATTTCATCACAGTCAAGTACAAAACAACACAAAACAAAACTCAAAACATATCTGTGTACTGGGAACACATTTTTTCCTCCGGTTCCTGGGTAGTCTTCTAGAGACCACCATGCCTCCATAACACCCTAACCAAGGGAATGGTCTACCAAAAAATCACATTCTCCTTGTTATCCTTGATCCTCACTAGTTACTCCAAAAACATCGCATCATCCTCAATATCCATCTATCCCCAGTAGAGGAAGTGCAATTCATCGGGTAGATACCTATAGAGATTGGACACATGGAATACATCGTGGACCCTCAATAGCTATGGTGGTAGTGCTAGATGATATGCCACATTGCTGACTCTCTGTAAAACCTTAAGGGTTCAACAAACTTGGGAGAAAGAATACTCCCCCTACCAAACCTCTACTTCCCATGTTGAGGGGATACCTTTAAGAACATGTGGTCCCTAACCTTGAACTCCAAGGGTCTCCTCCTATGATCAACATAAGACTTATGCCGGTCCTGATTCAACTCCATACTCTCACACACAAGCTAAACCTTCTCTGTCGTGCTCTACACCACCTTCATGCCAAGAACACCTGCTTCCACAACCTCTGCCCAGCACATGGGTGAACGACACGGTCTTCCGTACAAGGATTTGAATGGATCCATGCCAATGGAAGATTGATAACTATTGATGTAGTAAAAATCTACCAGTGGAAAGTTTCATACCCATGATCCTTCTAAGTCTAGAACACCCATACACAACATATCTTACAACTTCTGGATAGTCCTCTCTGTCTGCTCATCCGTCTAGGGGTGGAAAGCAGTGTTAAGGCATAGCTGGGTTCCAAAAGCACGCTACATTCCCTTACAGACCCATTAAGTAAAGCATGTGTCCTGATTCAAAATGATGGTTCTATGAACATCGTGCAGCCACACAACTTTACCCGCATATTTCTGTGCTAAGTCATCCATGGTGCTCGACTCCTTAATCGCTAAGAAGTGAGCCGATTTCATTAGCTAGTCCACCACTAACCAGATAGAATCACAAAATCCCCTAGCCCTGGGTATTTCTATTATGAAATACATTAAAATATCATCCCACTTCCACTTGGGAATGTCTAAGGGTTGCAATAGACCGCCCGGAACACGGTGCTCATTCATCACCAACTAGAACATGAGGCACTTTGCCACAAGCTATACCACTTTCTACTGCACTATGAGACACCAAAACTAACCTTTCGAGCTTTGGTGCATCTTAGAAACTCCTAAATGTACTACTAGGGGTGATTTATGGAACTCACTATGAAATCTCTCATGCATCATCTCCGGGAAAAACAACTTCATGCAGAAAAGCATATGATTCTGACCATCCTTCCGGAGCATTTCCCTAGCTAACACGATCACGCATCACTTCAGCCTCAAAGTCCCCCACTGAGACTCCTACACCTGACTTACCTAGGAATACTGCACCATCATCTAGAACATACATCCTCAACCATCCTCTACTCTCATTCTAAAATGTAAAGTAGTTAACTCCTCCATTTATTTCCAAGAATATTCTGACTCCCAAACCACATCCTTATGTGACTTCCTACTCAATGAATCAGACACCAAGTTCCCATTTCCTAAGGTATAGGATATCTCAAAGTCATAAGCCTAAAGAAACTCTATCCACCTCCATTTCTGCAAGTTTAGGTCTCGCTGAGAGAAGACATACCTCAATCTATTATGATCTATGAAGACCAAAAAACATTCATTGATGATGTAATGCCTCAACAACTTCAGTGAAAACACAAATACAAAAAGATATAAGTCATAGGTGGAATAGTTACATTCATAAGGAAGTAACTTCCTAGACCCATAAGAGATTAATCCCCACTGCTAAATCAGCACACACCCCAATACTAGACCAGAAGAATCATAGAACTCTCCAAAAACTACCCCTTCCTCTGGAAACCTCAGTACAGGGGCACTAACCAGTTTCCCTTCAGATAACTGAAATATTTATAGCACTTCTCACTCCAAACTAAATCTTGGTATTTCCTGGTCAAGTCCATAAAAGGTGTTGCAAATCAAGAGAAGTTGTGCACGAACCTCCAGTAGTAACCTACTAGTCCTAGGAAACTACGAACCTACACGACGTTCTTGGGTGATTCCCAAGAAACAACTTCTTAAACCTTTGTTGGGTCCACTATTATTCCCTTCTAGGATACCACGTGTCCAAGGAAGTGCACCAGCCATGTCCAGAACTTGCACTTGGACAACTTCTGGTAGAGTTGGTTGTGTCGGAGGACTTTTAAAAAATATCCTCATATGCTCGGTGTGATCCTCCTCTGATCTTGAGTAGACAAGGATGTAATCGATAAACACAACTATGAACCAGTCCAGATATTCGTGGAAGATGTATTTCATGAGCCCCATGAACAGGGTTGATTCATTCGTAACATTGAGTGAAATGACCACAAACTCAAAGTTCTCATATCTTCACCTGAAGGTAGTATTAGAGATGTCACCCTCCTTCACCCTCAACTATTGATATCCAGACTGCACTTCAATCTTAGAGAACCAATCTACCCCCTTCAACTATTCAAAAAGGGTTATCAATCCTTGGGAGGGGTTAATGGTTCTTGACCATCACCTAATTTAGTCTCCGGTAGTCTATGCATAGCTCGATACCACTATATTTATTCTTTGTGAACAAGACTGGAGCACCCCATGGCAACATGATCAGTCAGATAAAACCCTTCTTCATCAGGTCATCAACCTGAATCTGCAATTCCCGTAACTCAGAAGGCGCCATCTAATAGGGAGCCATCAAAATCAGACGGGCACAGGGTTGCAAGTCTATCCTGAACTCAACATCACGGTGAGGGGGTGGATTCATCACCTCTCTAGGGAAGACATCCAGGAACTCACGGATGATCCCCAAGACTTCCACCATCTATGTGTCTACCAAATCCACTGACAGCTCAACTAACAAGGAAAGATGGGGCCCCACTTTCCAGCTTTCCTCCTGGAAACTCCACTTTCTAAGGAAAGTTACACGTTGGACTCCCATATCTGAAAAAAAGACCCTTCTCTAGAATCATTCAATAATAGAATGCACAAAAAAATAGTTAGTTGATGACCAGGATGAAATTGTATGGTTGCATTTACAGTATAAGGAGATCCCCACTAGATTGATGCAGCCTGGGCATTAGTCTTCATCCTTGACAAATGTCAAACAAGCTAGTCTAATCTACAATTAGCATAATCATCACCATGGGTATGGATAGCCTCTCTATGTCTAGGCCCAAGGCATTGGATAGACTAAGTTAAACAAAGGAGTGAAAATCTCTAGAATCAAACAAGGAACAGTCAAAAGTACTAATCAAGTTGATCGTACCCTGAATGACTTTCAGCCCTGCCAGAACTGTTGCCTCTATGGCATGAAACTACCCATGCCCAGCTCCCCTGCCTCCTGTCTATCTACTACCTCCCCGACCAGGCCCTGGTCGAGGTCCCTGAGGAGTGCCTGAGTTCGGATTCCTCCTGCAACATATTTTGTTGGTGGATCGGGAGCTTTCTACCCCTGCTTTTTCTTCTGCTGAAAAGGTCTAGCTGGAAACTACTACTTAGGTGGGTGCTGAACCTGCCCACCTCCACTATACTGCACTCGGTCTGGGAACTGATTTCTAATATTCCCATGGCTTCCACAAATAAAGAATCAATGTTCTAGGCCCATAGGGAAAGGTGAGGTCCAGGATATCGGAACTGGAACTGTTGTGGCATGTTCCCCGTCATTCGAAACCTAGAAGGCCCTAATGCTGGGGGCCTACTGCTAACAGCCTTCCCCTTCGACGAGCTTAACTGGATCCCATCTCGCAGTACAACTCTCATCATGTGCATCCTCTCCACCACTTTTTTACTTCTTCTTAACCTCCAAGTATTTCATTATAGTGAAGGGAGTAACAATATACTATAGGGAAGGTCAGAGTGCCTCCTCTCAATGCCTTGCTCGTGATTCCTCATCTGGGTTGAGGTCTGGAATGAAATGAAGGAGATCCTTGAACATGATCTCCAACTCCCTAACCAAAATACTCCCTTTCTATAGGGAGAGAATATCTTGCCTCTTTTCTTCCTTCATCGTAGAAGAAATAAATTCAGCCTGAAACTTTTTCTCAAAGTCAGTCCACAAAATCTCAGTCTCCATCCTCTCTCTAGGATAGAGTGTCCACCACTGACGTGCTGCTCCCCTCATATGACTGACATCCAATGGAACCTAGTACTCCCTTGAATCACAAATCAAGGTAAATGTGATCACCAGCTCCTCATGGAAGCCTTAGGTCCCCAAGTCGGAAACACTACCCTTGTATTTCCTGAGGGTCTGCCGCTGGAAAGAATGTAGATTCTTCTGCCACTTTTCATCCTCTTCCTCTCGGTTAATCCTCTGCTGGTTGAATAGATCATCCTCCTGGGCCTAAATTAGCCACACTACTCATGGACATCTTATGGGTGCCATAGATGCAAGGTAAACAAGGAATTTCTTATCTCGAGTAGTGTGTAAGATTTCTTTTAAATTTTTCTTAAATTGTTTATTAATTTTGAATTCCCCAAAATACTGGAGACACATAACCACACAAGTCATCCTGATGAAATAAACTTTCCTAGGGCCTCCACGCACCATGATTTCCTAACACTGTTGTCCCACCATCCCAGGAAATTATCACTTTTCCTAACCCCTAACTCCATCATATATCTCAACCACTCTCCTTTGATACCATTATGTCATGACCCACCTTCACCAAGATGATTAAAGGGACAGAAAACTACTAGACCCTTCCTTCTTGAAGTTGAAAGGAGAGATAATGGCCTCAAGTCTCACCTTCAAAAGGCCCCGGAGTGGCGACTAGCATCAAGGGTATAGAATCACACATAATATGGAATTTAATACACTTTTTATTGAAAAATATTGGAAGATAAGACGGTAAGTCCCAAAAAACTATAAAATATGAAAGTAAAAGTAAAACCCAACAATCCATTCCCACATGCATGTCCAAAATAAAGTGATAAAAAGTAAAAGAAACTCCAAAGGAAAGTACCAAGGGAAAGGAATATAGGTAGAAACTCCCAATTCCCAAGCTAGTAAATTCTGGCATGGTCCTCAAGGTCCTCCTGGAAACCTGAAAGCAGTTTTATAAATGTAGGGTGAGTACGCAGCTATACATAGTAGGGAAAACCAAAATCTCTTGTGCACAAGTGAGGAGGTTCTCTAATTCCCCATGAGAATGTATAGGTAACTGAAACACCTAGAAATGGAACTATCCACCTAGCCTCACCAAATAATACTCCCCAAATAACAAAAGTTAGGTAGAGTAATAGTAACAGCACATCAATATTTGGGTACCCTGCACCACCTTACCACTAGTTATTTAAGAAATCCTTTGTATCAGACCTCCCCCACAAGTTCCAATGTAGTCCCACTACTTCCCCAACAAGTACCTTTTGGGCCATCACAACCACGCATCCCAACTGTAGACACCCGGGCCACCACAACCACACACATCCCTACCCACAAACACCTGGGCAATCGCAACCATGCATCCCACCCACAAACACCTAGACCACAACAACCACCACTACTCCCGAAGAAAATTGGTCCAGAACAACCACTACCGTTCCCAAAGACACTTGGGCCTCATCTCGAAGACACTTGGGAAACAAACATGCTTTTACACTCTTAGGACAACTACCACAACACACCATGCCTGAAGGGTCTTGGGCCATAGTGATCCTTAGGTTGTCACAGCCTGCCCAAAGAATCTTAGGCTACCTAGGAGAGGAAGCTAAAAGAATCTAATAATTATCCACTCATAGGAATTTTTGGAAAAACAACCTCCCCCATGAAATGAGGGTGTTTGGAACGAAGTTCCCAACATGGGTGGGGTGTTTATAAGAAACATAGGAACTACATTTTATACATATAGGTAAACAAGCACTAATCCCAACCGAAGGGTTCTGAAATAGACAACTATCCCATACACAACCACTCCCATTGTAATCCCTACATGCACAAATAAACAATAGCCACAACGAGTGCGCAACCCATTTCTGGAAAACAATCCCTTTTGTACCCATTCTCATTTTCATGTTCAAGTAATTCCATTGAAAATAATTCTCCACCACCAGGAAACTAACAGGCACAACCACAAGCCAAAACAACACTAGACTGAAGAAGGAAATGGCCAAGAAGAAATTTAAGCATTCACACCCGGTTCTCTTGTAAAGTCACAACAACAAAAGGGATCCATGGTATCCCTCAAAGTAATGGAAATAAACCAAGACCCAACATACCGGCTCCACATGGCCTCATATTTATAAGATAACAGCTTCTCAACTAAAACATTTCATCCCTCTCTACATCACCCCACAAGGATTCAAATAGATCCACAACACATACCACTAGAACAGAGCAAGGAAGTTTTTTAGATTTAACCACACCATTCGTTAAGTTCCTTCTTTCTATTTAGTTAATTGGGGTAAACACACCAGGATTTTTATTCATTGGGTATCTATTTAATCAATTGAGTTTACGTGATTAACAAGATTCCATTTACATCCATTCAATCACAAGATTATCTAGAAAATAGGGGTTCATTAGTGTGCAAGAAAGGACCACCAACGACCACAATTTTTAGTGGGAAAAAGCCCATACATATCACAACATAAAAAAATGAATATAAAATAATACATTAACATCATAATCATTTACACCCCTTTATTCTTTAAAAGTTTGTTTATTATCTTCGTCAAGGTTTGGTTTCATCCAGGTCATGAGGGAAACATTATCACACCAACCCCGCATGATGCACAATAAGGAGAGACGAAGGAAAACCCCTACTTGGATGATCAAGGATATAATTTTTTACCCTCTCTTCAAAAACTAACGATGCACGACTTGCAGGAAAGGAAAAATCTAGGGATACAAGGCCAAGCGGGAAGAGATCCATCACGGGTGCATGATTCATCTCCAGAGTAAGTCTCTAGGAACACTTGGAGAACTGAAAGGAGTTATGAATAGAGGATCTTGGCTTAAGAAAAGGTTAGATCCTAAAATCAGGGGGATGATTTTAAAGTACTTGAAGTCAAATTGTGGCTTGACCACGTGTTTGGGTGGTTTCACACATCAGGATTAATTGTCATTTAATGATTCTCCTCATAGATGGTGGAGATAGTCGCTATGAGTTAGCAGATATCTTCTAAAAAGTGAAAAAACCACATAACATGGGTGAAGTTGGAAAGCACGGGGAAATGTGTGACACTGTGGGAAAAAAACCACATGTTTTGGTAACTGAAGGGTCACCCAACTCTTGGGGGTTTAAAATATCGTTTACTGTCTTTAGATGGATTTGAAAAGGGTATTAAAATACCTTTACATCAAAAGATACATTACTGGGGGCATAAGTGGAAAAAAAACTTGAAACTGGGAAAAAATTGGCAAAGGGAAGGACACCATTCGATGAGACACCGTAACGGTGCCACCATAACGGTTTCACTGGTTTGGTGAGACATCATAAGCGGTGCCACCATTTTAGTGTGCATCTGTGATAGTTCCACCATCATGGTGCCATTATTTCATTGGAACTGTTTGGAGGAACCATGTTTTTGGAAAACTCCTAGGCAAGAAGCCACGTGACCCCCCCCCCCCCTCCCCAAGAACACTACCAACACTAGACTTCCACAAAGGAAGGGCTTAGGAAAACCAGGTTATTACATGTATAGAAGTCATCCATATAGCTATTCTATTTAGTGATATGTGTGGAAGTCAGTTGTATGGTTATTCCATTTAAGTATGATTATATCACAATTCACCTTTATATGTTATATGTTGCTTTCTATGGGTTTTATAGAAATATTTTGGTTTCAAAAAGGGTAAGCAATGAGCTTATATTTAGTGAATATTATTTAATACTTCATAAAGGTGAAAACTATTACTTTATGATAAATTGTTCAAAGATAACATGTTTTTGCAAGGTTGATAATTTTTCTTCTTTGTGTATCCCTTACTGAGATTTTTATGCACATCCCAAGTTTTGAAATGTTTTTCACGGGATTTAAAGAAGAATAGAGTCAAGGATGGGATCAAGGAAAATTTATATGTTTAAACAAGAAGAGAAACCATGTTTCTTTTTAAAAGTATTTGTTTTATGAAAAAATAGATAGTGAGTAGAAGTGTCTACTTTGTAATATTTAAGTTGTTATGTAATAGTTATAGCCTAATTCTATAAAAATCTAAACCTAAAAAGATCATCGATGTGAATAAAAGTAAAATTATTGAATTATCTAAAGATTAAGTAATGTTTAAGGCTAGGGCCTTATATTATTTATAATATTTATAAAATATGAATATTTCTATAGAAATTTTTATCCTCAATTTAAGTTAACTGAAATTATAATTTCATTGTACTATAATATATACACACACACACACATTACAAATGTATATGTGATTGTGTCTATGTATGTTTGTATGTATATATATATATATATATATCAAAGCCGACTCACCTTAGGGATAAGTTGAGTATATATATATATATATATATATATATATTATACATGTAAATTTTTTTGGAACTCGTACAAAGAATAACTTAACAGTATTATATAAATGTTAATAATTACTAGTTATTCAAAATTTATGTAATATTAGTATAATTATATAGAATATATATTAATAGTTATAAATTCTATTTGAATATTATTAGTTATATTTTCAAAAATATTATTAATTATATAAATGAATAAATATTTTACACTAAATAAAAAACATATAGTTGTATTTATAAATATTATAACAATATTTTATTTAAATACAAAATATTTTCAAAACAATTTACTAAATAAAACAAATATTAAATTTCCTATCATTTATATTTAAAAAAATTATTCAATATTTTAATATTTAAATTATAACTTTTAAATATTTATATTAAATATATATATATATATATATATTTTAAATATATATATGTAAATGAGTATTTCTATATAAAATTTCAATAATTACATTTAAATGAAATTAATTAAAAATATTATAAATAATGATATATATAATAATTATAATAATAATAACTATTAGTAAATATGAGCATTTTATATTATTTTTTAAAAAAAATATTGTTCAATCATTTAATTACATTAATTAAATTAATTATATTATTTTAATTAAAAATAAATTTATATTGATAATTATATTTATTCTAGATATGTATATAATATACATATATATTATTATTTAGACTTATGTGTGTGATTTTGTACCACCCAAAGATTTTGTGAAATGTTTTTTCTCAAATAAATTTAATCTTTTCAATATTTTGTGTTACACATAACACTAAGTTTATATTTTGTTACATGTAACACTGGGTTTAGCTTGTGTTACATGCAACATTGAGTTTAAACAAAATAGTCATATTAATAAAATATTATTATATGATAGTTATCACCTAGCCATTGGAATGGAAGTATGAATAGGATTCACTAAATTATGAAAATATATGTTTTAAAAATGTATATAAAATTAATTATTTGATGAACGATTAATTAAAAAGGAAAATAAATACCATCTCAAAATAAATGAAATCTTTTGTTTTGAAAAAAGCTATTTTTATATGCACAAACACAATTTATCTCAATAAATTCAACAACCCATTTTTAGTGAATTATTTGAATGAAATATATATATTACATAATCAATGAAATTTTTAATATTCATCTTATGTGTGTTTCTATACAAGTGATAAGAATAAACCCAATTTTACATTAAAAGATCGTATATTTCTAAAAAGTAGTTTTGTCACCTTTGTTCACACTTATTTTAAAACTAATTTTTGATACATGTAATAAATTTATTAGAAAAAAAAAGTTTATTTTTGAAATCATCGTGTCAAAATTATCTAACATTATATTTTTTATAATTTTTGGAAAATATTAACTTTATGATGAATATTGAAAAATACTAAATTTTGTTTAAAAATAAAATTTTCATTTAAATTATTTATGAAGGTAAATTATATTTTAATTTTTTAATGTAAAATTAGTTCAACTATATGTCTATTAATCCAATTTAGGCTATTCGAATCATTTTCATAATGAATTTTGATATAAAAACCTGGTAAACTTTTTAACTTTTTCTTTATGAAAACCAGTTTTCTCATCTCATCTAGAGGATTAATTTTAAATTAAAATTTTCCACTAATATAAATTAAAATTTTAAAAAAGGATTCCATATTTTTAATGAGTATAATTTATATTATCTAATAAGGTTAGATTAATTTTTGACCAAAATTAATAGTGAAAACAATAAAAATTAATTATTGTAGTTAAGGTAAAAATGGGTTTACCGGGGGTTAAACTAAAAATATAAGGGTTAAAATGACCTAAAAACTTGTCTAAAATCTATTATATATAAATATTTCAACCCTATAATGCCTAAGTCTTAATAATACTCTATTTTAGAGCCTTTTATAATGATAAAATGTGGTACACTTTTTTATTTTTAAAAAATTACAGGCGTTCCACTCACCTCACTTATAGAAGGTCACCCCCTCTCCTCAACTCTTCACACATTCAAACACTTTTTTTCCAACGCCTTCCAAAAATCACTCCGTAGAACGCCCTAAGTTTTTATGAATTAATTTTTTTTAATTAAATTAAAATTCTTTGATAGCTTGTGTTGCACGCTACACCAACTTAGTCTTTCGGTACACACAACACTAATTTTAGATTACAGTACATGAAATATTGAATCCCTTTGATATCTTTCATTACATGCAAGACCCAGTTTATCCAAACTAAAAAATACTATTAATATTTTTATTAAGGAATTATTATAGTTATCACCTAGCCGTTGCAATGGAAGTTATGAAATGGATTAACTGAATTGTAAAAATATGGTTTATGCATGTTTATAAAATGAATTTATTGATGAATAATTAATTAGAAATGAAGGTAAGAACAATTTGAAAATAAAGAAAATCCTTTTTTGAAATACTATTTTTCTATGCACAAACACATTTTATCTTAACAAATTAAATAAACCACTTTTTATGAATGATTTTAATGAAAATTATATAGTATATATTCATTCAAATATTTATAATTCATCTTATTTGTTTTATTAAAAAGTGATAATAATAAATTCAATTTTAGGCATAAAAATATGTATTTTTCTAAAAGGCAGTTTTACCACCTTCTAATGTCACACTTACTTTAAAACTAAATTTTTATAGTTTTATAAATTTTATTTGATAAATTAAACTTCAATTTTGAAAGAGTAATGTCAAAATTATCTTAGGGTTAATTTTTAATATTTTTATGAGAAGTTTCATTTTTTGATGAATAGTAAAAAATAATAAATTTTAATTGAAAACTTCCTTTTCATATAATTTATTTATTATTGAATCAAAAGTTATACATCTTACTTTTCAATTTCTTTAGTTTTGGAAATCTCAAACACTTACTTAAAAAAAATTTACTAATGTTTTATGTCCCAATTGTTTTAGCATGTTTTTGTAGAAAACATTACTTTTTACCATACATAGAATAAGTTATCAAGTGTAAATAATATAAACATCACATTATTCACATTGTTAAGGATTTATATCAAACTAAATGAAGTTTATAATTAGAATACAAAAACTAGTTTCTAATGTAAGGAATATCTTTAACACTATAATGGTGTTAGTCAATATGATGTCAAACATTCAGTTATGATGAGCAATCAAGTGTCATATATCTGAGTTCATTACAAAAAACTTGGAAATGTGACCATTGGGATATCACCTATAAATACCAGGTCATTTGAATAGTTTAGAGCTGGTTGATTACTTGATTATAAAGAGTTCTCTGCATGAAATGCTTGTTCTTAGTCAGTGTTATTATTTAATAAGTTTTTGTTCTAAAGAATCCTCTTAAGGGCAGTTTCCTTAAGAAATTTTTTAATTGTAACTCACATCATATCATTTTTATGATCAAGGGATTCTAGGGATAGGAAGACGGTGATTATAATCCATCAGATAGAGGTATTTCTGGACTAGAAAGATAGATCTGACCATCGTATTGAGGACTTCTAAGGATAGGAAGAGAGAGCTAATATGATCATCGTATTAAGGGCTTTCTTAGTAAAGAAAGATTAACTTTACTATAAGTATATAACAGTGGAAATCCTTATTCAAGGTTATTGGATACCTTACTCTTAAGGTTCAAAGTTATATTTTTTAATATAGCTTGTAAGTCATTCTTACTTTTACATAGCTATTGTATTGGTTGTTTTCACAAGTATCTATTCCTCTTCATGTGATATAAAGTTGGTCATCATAATCATCCTTATATATTGTTTTGTTTTTTTATTGATATAACTCTGATTATGATAAACATACTTTGATTAATCAGATACACTATGATACCAATATTTTACTCTGATATAATCAGAGCATTTTTTAGTTCCGATATTGTATCTCTCATAATCAGACTGATTCCAATTATATAATATTAGTTTAATAGTTTTGTGTATTTTTTAGTTTAATTATTTTAAACTATGTTTTTTAAACTATAATTCACCCCCCCCCCCCCTCTTGTAAGTATATCCATCTAAGCTAATTCCTACTATCCTACATTTATATAGTTAAATTATATTTTAATTTGGTTTTAAATTATAATTAGTTTAAATATACCTAAATAAATCTAATGTAGGTTATTAGAATCAATTTCACATTGAAATTGGGTATAAAAACATTTTAAACTACATTTTTACTTTAAAACCCCATTGTTTTGTCTCATTTGTGGGATTAATTTTAAATTAATTTATTCCACTTATATGATTGTATTTTGGGAAAATGGATTCCATATTTTGAATCAACATAATTTATAATTTCTAAAAAGGTTAACATAATTTTTGACCAAAATTATTAGTGAAAACAGTTAAAATTAATTACAATGATTAAGTGAAAAACGAGTTTACCAAGGGACTAAACTTTAACTTAAGGATCCAAATTACCTAGACACATGTGAAATTGGTAATAGTTAATTACTAAGATATCATCATTTAATCTTTATATTATGTTATTCTTTCATGTATATTATGATTCAAAGTTACCAAAGTGGTAAGAGTTTAATGCTATAATATCATTATTTATTGGGATTGTTTATGATTATGCTCTCATTGATGAAATATTATGATATACATCTCGATAATTCTCATTAATTATATTATATTTTATTTATTCATGATATATTCAAGAAATATTACCATTTTTTAAAACTTTGTTACTTAATATACTTAATAAAAAAATTTAAGTGAATCTTACTTTATTTCTCTCTTCGGTCAGAAATCTATGTTCTTTCAAAACAATGTTTTCTAAAAATGTTTTCAAAAATTTTTAAATAATATTTTAAGCTCATTTTCAAGGAAAATTATTTTGAAAATTTTATATGTTTTAAAAATTATTGATTTTTTTAAAATATTACTTTATAAGTTTTCAAGTTTTTCTTCAAAGAAAATGGTTTTCAAAATGTTTTATGTTTCAAAACGAGTTTTTTGGAGAAGAAAGGATGTGTTTATCAAGGAATATTTTAAATTATATTTCAAAATTATTATACATATAATATTTCATCCATTTATGTCACTTATTCTTTACTAAGTTTAGGATCTAACGATACCATTCATATTCTTTTTCTGAATGGTTTATATTTTTATGGCATGATATTTTTGAAAACTTGTTTCTCTTACATAGGTTATACCAAGAATAAATACCAATGAAACCCACTTTTTATGGGTTATTCTATAATAGTTAATAAACCTTCATATTTTTCATATGTTATGATATGATAAAATGTTTATGATACCCATTTCATTTCATGAGTTGTGATATGATTAATTTCTATGATCTTATGGCGCACATAAATATGGTTTTCATTATGTGATGGGTGGGACATATATATCCCTCTAGTTAATTTGGTAAATATTTATATATCTCATTATATAGATAAGACTAAAATGGGAAGTCAACTTGGTTCAGGAATACAAGGCTAGAATGAGGAGTGAACTCAGTTCAGTAATGTAGGGCTAGAATGAGGAGTGAACTCAGTTCAGTAACACAGGGCTATAATGGGAAGTGAACTTAATTAAATAATAAAAGGATAGAATGGGAGGTGAAATTGCTTTAGTAATATAGAGATAAATGGGGAGTGGACCTGGTTCAGTAAAGGATTGTGTCCTCTATGATGGTAATGGCAGTGATCCTTGACAAATATGAAATGGTTGTTTATGCTTATGTGTTTGCCACAAATTCCATGTCTTATGCCTATGTTATGCTATTATGACTCAAGTTCTTTGATTATATTATGATTAATTTCTTATCAATTTCCAATATTTATTCCATGATACAAGATTATGACCGATGATATGATGGGCATGGTTTTCAAATGTTATGATCATATTTTCATACCCTTATGTTCATGTAATGCATACATATCTCCTTTGTTTACCCTTATTGAGCATTTGAGATCACCCTTTATTATGTTTCCTTTATAAAGGTTATTAAGAAAGGTTTTAAGTAGTATTACTAAAGGGGGGATATATTTATGGAATATTTTGAAGTTTTTTCACAAAATTAGAAGAATGTGTTCTTAGTTCCCAAAGACACTAAACTATTACATTCCTCAGGAATGTACTTTTATAATTTGCTAAATATTCATCTAAAATGACTTAATATCCATGTATGATAATACTGGGTCAATATACTTCCCAAATAACCTCCTCTCATTACATAAGACTTATTTTTTCTATAAATCCAACCTTGGAAGGCTTTTGGTGTAAACCAAAGGAGGATACCCAAATAAGAGGTAACATTCTTCAATGAGTGTTTTTATTTTATTTCATCCTCCACCACCATAAATTAATATTAAACAATGATTATATAATAACATAAGTATCTCCCATATACTGAGATGTTGTTATTTTAATGGAATAACCTACAACCATATCTACTTCAAATAAAAGGATTAGGAAATCATTGTTCGTGTGTACGGTAGACTACCGCCTCGCAAACGGATGTCATTCATTTTTTCATTTCCACCTCTCATGGTTTGGTATGATGATGGATATAAAGTATATATATGATATTTATAAAATAATTATACCTATGGAGTTATTATATTATATATAAATTTTTAATTTCCATTCCACATGGTATAAGATAACATCGCATGTGTGTACGGTGGACTACCGCCTCGCGAGGTGATGTGATTCGTTTTTCACTAACGATTTGAATAGTATATAATAAAGAAAAATATATCTGATATACATGACATAATTATGACATTAATGAAATATTTATCATTCTTAAAATATGATATATCATATTATTTCTTACCTTTTCATTCACTGAAATATGATAGCGTCAATCGTATACGTGTGGACTACCACCTTCACAAAGCGATGTGACACTATTTTAATCACCACATAACATGGATGATATGTATAAGTATATTTAAATGAATAATATGGTATTTATGATATTATGATCATTTTATAAAGATTATATATTACTTACCTTTTTTTATAATTATTTTTGAAAAAATGGAAATGTTACTCATGCGTACGTAGGGCCCACATCTCTATGATCATAATGTACTTCATTTATCAAAACTATATTTCATGATTTTTATTAAAATTATAACTTATTTATAAATATTATAATTATTTCATTGTTATTATTATGGATTTTATGGATCCATGATCAAAGTAAGAGTACCAAAAATAACAAATCAAAACATATATGAAAAACAAAGTGGTTATTACGCGAAACTTGGTTTTAACAAGGAATTGTAAATAAATAGGTAACAAATGGTCATAATTAAATAATTTGTAGTATATATAATTATGTTTATATAAAATATGTATAATAAAATTATATTTATTATATTGTAGGTTTGAACATATACTAAGTAAGTCGAGAATTAAGGTAAGGGATTTCTAACCTCTCTTTAATTTCTGGGAGACATATGAAAATTCACCGCTCATTTATTTTATGTGGTGTATATAATACTCATTTAAAATTTTATATCATGAATATAATTTTATAATGAAAATTAAATTTTCATTTTATTTTATGATTTATTGGGGCTTACAATTTAAAATATTTCTAAAGTGGTAAGGGATTTCTATCTCACTTTTATTTTTTGTGAGACACAAACCATATTCACCATGTGTTTCTTTTTTGTGGTGTATATAATACACATTAAATTATGTTATTATTATTATCCTAAAAAAAATTTATTTACATATCCATTTGATTATGTCTCTTTTATGGGTGTTATGATTCAAAAGATACTAAAGTGGTAAGGTATTTTTGTCTCAATTTACCTTATTTGAGACATATGTTATGTTATGAATCTATCTTCTTTTATGAGGTTTATATAAAACCTATTTGACATGAAATACAATGAATTTATTTATTATCATGATATTTTAAGTTTCATTTAATTTTATTCTTTCATTGATCTTATGACTCAATGTTACCAAAATGGTAATACTTTTATGGTACAAGCTCATCGTTTATTAGGATTGTTTATGTTTATGCTTCCAATGATGAAATATTATTATCCATATCTCAATAAACTCATTAATTTTATTCTATTAAGTATATTTCATGAGATAAAATTTTTTCCCCTTCATTTTTATCTCTTTAGGAACTCAAGAGTTTAAAATAATATTTTTAAGAAAAAACGAATTCATTTTACTCTTCAGTCGAAAACCCTTTTTCTTCAAAAACCATATTTTCTAAAAATGTTTCCAAAAGTTTTTTTTTAAATTCTTAAAATGGTTTGTTAAATAAATTTTTACCTATGTTTTAATTTTTTACAAAATTTTTGAAAGGAATCTTCATGTCTTTTTTGAAACAATTCCCATTTGTCTTTTACCAAAAATGTTAAAGGATTTTTTTTTAACATGTATGGCCTGAACGAAATTTTATACCATCGTGACCATTATTTAATTTAAAGATTCATTTATAAGTTTTCAAGATTATTTTTAAAGAAAATTATTTTAAAATTTTTATGATTTTTTAGTTTTAAAACGTGTTTTTTAAATAAAAAATATTTTCCTCAATAAATGTTCTAAGTGATTTATCTTTCAAAATCATTCTCCATCTAAGATGATATTATTTGATATAAATTATTCTTTACTGGGGATGTGAACCAAGGATTCCATTATTATTATTTATCTAAATGTTTTATAATGATAATATTTTTATGAAACCCATTTATATTCCAAGGGTTATACCATGATAAAATTTTTATGAAACCCACTTCCTCTTCCACAGGTTATGCTATGATAAAATGATGAAATAGTTATGAATCTTGTCTCTTTTACATAGGTTATGATATAATGAAATTTTTATGAACCCTAATTCATTTCATGAGTTATGATATGATGTGTGTTTTATGATTTTTTGGCACACATATGTATGGTTTTCAATATGTTATGGGTGGGACCTATATCTCCCTCAAATGTATTGGTAAATGATTAATATTATATAATCTCAAAGGTTACATGTGAGGTTATCCAAAGCCTGAAATAGGGTACATGGGAGTTCATATGAAGCCTAAATCATGTGCACTAGTGGTTAGCTCAATCCTAAATGTTATTAATGTCTTGGTGGGTAGCCTTGAAATAATATTTTCTATGCTTATATGTATTATGAAATTCTTTGTCTTACGCCAATGTTATTCTCTAATGAATCATGTTCTATTATTCCCTTCTGATTCATGTATTATGAACTACTAATATTTATGACATGACTCTATATTATGATATTTGATATGCAAGGTATGGTTTTCAAATATTATTCTCATCTTCTCATACCCTTATGATCATGTTATGATTATGTATCTCCCTTGTCTACCTTTACTAAGAATCTGATCCCACCCATTCTTATTTTTCATTCCCCTATGTTATAAAGAAAGGTTTTAAGTAGGGTATGATTTTGCGGAGTACTAAAGGGTAATATCTTTATGGGATATGTTGAAGATATTTCTATAAACTATAATATTGTGTACCTAATATACAAAGACACTATACTCTTATGGTCCTCAGGCATGTGTTTATGTAATGTATTGAATATTCATCTAAGAATATATAATATCTATGTATGATAATCTTAGGTCTCTATAGATTGTTACACCCCCATGTCACTTTTTTATTCAATAATATATAATTAGTGGATACTTTTGAATTTTTAATATTTTTAATGAGTTATAGGTTTGATGGTTTGAAAGTTGGGGGAAAATTTATGAGTGTCCTGGTTAGGGAACTGTTAATGTCAATCATTCATCTTTACCATGTTGTAGGTGTAAGATCTTATTGTGTAACATGAAAAATTAGTGCACGGTTCTCTAAAGTGTGTAACTAGACTATGAAAACTACCCTTATGTATGGGATGAACCTATACTATTGGTTCACGCTTTGGAAAATGGTACAACCAAAACATGTGATTAACCCTTACATGTGGGTGTTTTCCTTAGTGACTTGGTCCTGTCTTGCAAATAGTTTTCAAAACTGTGTGAGGAAATTTTGTAGTGTTGTGGCTTTGTTAAAGTTCAATCTATATAGCTGGTGCATAATTGTTAAACCATGGGGCCAAATCATGAAACCTACCTAGAATTTTAAAACATGAAAGTACCTACCTACCCCTACTCAATTTAACCTCTTTTGGACCTCCCCTATTCTTTTTTCATTTTTGGTGATCATTAGAAAACTCAAGGTAGCTTATCCTCATCTTTTCTTAGTATCTAATCCCTTTTCTTCATATATTTAATGTGGATTTTGAAGTTAGGTCATTTTCCCCCAATTTATCCATCCATCTTCCATATCCCCTTTGTTTATGCTTCTCCCATAAAACCTAATTTCCTAAGGTGGTAAAACCTAAGGTTTGGGTTGGTCTAATTTTGTGGATTTGGTTATCTAGGTATTTTAGATACTCTTTTCTTCTTTAGTTTAGCTTTCACCATGAAAGCTAAGTTTTCTCTAATGATTATGTTATAAGTTTTATGAAATTTATTTATTTCACATTTCAAGAAATACTTGAGTTTTTCTAAAAAAAATACTATCAACATATACCTATATGTGATACGGATGATGGTTTTTTGAAATGTTTCACATGTTTCCTACACTTGTTATATTTGGGGTTTTTAGATATTTCTAATTATTTATTTCAAAAATATTTTTTTATCTATGCTAAGTGACTATAAAAATTCCTAAAAAGAGATATCAAATGAATTTGAAGTTAAAATAAGGGTTTTGACCTATTTTGATTTCCAAATAATGTAACCTATGGTTTAAGGGTTTATTTCAAATAAAAAACTATTTATATTTTTAATTGACTCTTAAGATGGGAAAGATTTTTTTTAATGTTTTGAACCATGTTTGGTTTTCAAAGGATGTTATATAATTTATCTTCCCAAGTTGGTTTTAAAGGCACTATTGGAATCTTATAAAATGAGTTTCCTTGATGTTTTTACACCCTTGTTGTGATCCCCTATTGTTTATTTCTTGTATATACCTTTTCCAATTATGGTATTAAATAAATTGGTATGTGATTAGTATGTAATTATGAAAAGGTGTTTCTAATTTATATGGTGTTTGAGGTGAGATAATATTTACTATTTATTTTTTTATTGATTTTTTTTATGATCATAAGCTTGTTTGATATATCACCTCCACTTTTACTATGTCATGGAAACCCAAGATAACTAATTGAGAGATATAGTTTATATTTTAATAGTTTATATTTTGATTTGGATTGAGGAGTTCTACCAAATATATTGATTCATGTGTTTATATCATAAAGTAATTCAACATTAAGTTGTTAGTTTATTACATTTGAATATATCTAAGATCTTCTCACATTACGACCTAGTGAGTTTCCCATGATATTTATTTTTTGTTGATAATATTATCTTAGGTATCACTAAAACATTATTAATTTGTACCCCTTGTGTTCATATTGTATTTTTAGAATCATTTAAAACACTTTTATTTACTTATATTGTGTTTCTTGATATTATAGTTCTTATTTGATGATATACCTTCTTTCTTGATGATTTAGTTTACTTTTCAACTTGTTTTAGAATAAGAGTTTTGTAGAAAGTTTTGAATGAATGAAAAAAATTTATACTGTTTTTATAAATTTGTAATTCCACCCTTTTAAAAGTTTTAAAGTATTTTCCTATTATTTAATTATAGTTCCATACATTGGTAGGTAAAATGGGGGTTTGAAAGAATGGTTTCAAAGGAATTTTTTTATCTTTGTAACATTAAATCATTGTTTATAAGCCTGAGGTGATCTTTTTCCAAAAAGGTTTTACCTTATGGTTTGGTAAAAATATTCAATGTATGTTACTTTCATTATGTATACTTTTCATTTGGAAAACCACATTTTTAAATGATTTATAAGCTAGAATTTATAAAAAAAATTATGACAGGAATCACATAAAAACTTTAATGAAATATTATTTGTCCTATTTAACCCACACCCTACATACACATGTGTGTGTGTAGATATTATGTTTTCATATAGGTTCCTGAGTTTTGATATCAGTTTTGATGTTGTTCCCATATTTTTATGTTGGATGTTTTAGATATAGTAAGCCACCTGGGGTTACATGGTGATTATTTGATGGTATCTTGGGTTTTTAGTCTATTTTTGGGATTTTTATTTATTAAATAGTTTGTCCATCTATTTTATGTATATTTGGTTTCCATTATGTTAGGATCTAATAATGTATTACTCTGATTTTGTATATTTATTTTTTAAAGTGATATTTTGTATTTTTATATTTCTTATGCCTTGTTTTGTTGGTTTTATAAATTGGGATTATTTAATTTATATGAAAGGATGTCCAATGTATGGATTCACTATACCAAATTATCAATTAGTTTCTACTAATTTATTATTATTCATGGGTCAAACCATTAACACTCAGTTATATTATTATTATATGGTACTTGTCTATAGCCTATGGTGATCGGGAATGCTCTTTGGGCTTTGTGGGAGAGTGAACTAGGTGGCGCAACTAGTTAACTTAGGTTGATGTATTACAAAATGGTATTAGAGTACTTTCTTATTATTTGGGGAGTTTGGAAGTATTTAGATAGTATTTTTGGAACTTGGGAGGTAGTTCTTGAGTAAAAGTTTGTAATCACCACCTTTTTTATGAGACTTAATTTTCCATGGGTAGTCAAGATTTAATCTTGAATTTTAATTCCATTTTGATTATTAATTATGTATTTTAATTTTAGATGATGGTATTTTGATCCCCATAGAGCTATATCAAGTTTTTTCATTGAGTTTGGGGTGAAAACGGAAGATGAAGAAAAAAGGAATGGTTAGCACACATAGTCTCACAAATTATGTGGAGCCCATATCCATGGTTCTAAAATATTTATACAGGTTTTCATGTGGTCAGTGAATGGTTGGCCACCTATGTGACCAAACCATTCATAGTCTTTCACCCCTCCTAAATTTGTTTCTATGGCATATTTTGAATTATTAAATGCTCCTAGTGTTATTCATATTACTTTTAGATCAATCAAAGAGGGTTTTGTAATGTATTTTTATTATTTGGATTTATGTTTTAAAGGTTTATTGTGTGTGAAAAGAGAATTTTCTGAAATGTTTTTGTTTTGAAACCAGTTTTAATGGTTAATTGAATGAATGATTTTTACTGTCATGTAGTGTTTTCAAATTTGGTTGGTTTTATAATGAAATTCAAGGAATGTTTAGAAATTAAAATGGATTTTATATAAGTTTTTTGAATTCCCTAATGTGGAAGCTGGAATTTTAACTCATGATAGAGTTTTGAAATAGGTTTTCATTAGTTTTACAAATGATGTGGAATTTTTTTAAAAAAATTATGATTTTATAAAAAAAAGTTCTTTTAGACTCTTTACTAAATGGTGGTGATTATAAAGAGAGGGTTTTTTTAGTGTGTTATAATTCAGTAAATTATGATTTAAAATTTAATCCCTTAGTGATATTGGGATTGTGTTATTTGGGTTATGAAGCATAAATTTATTGAGTTTGTGTTTCATAAAATTTGGAATTTTCCTCTTATAAATGTATTTATGGAATGTGGAAAGTCTTTGTCTAGGTATGATCCTTAAGGTGATTCCTCTTATCGTATAAGTGAGACCCTTCTAGTTATTAAATAAACATAAATTATGAATAGATTAGTAGAGATAGAACATTATTTACTCTTGTAACCCATCCAAGACTTGTTGAATCATCACTCATATACTTTCCATGGTTATAAAGGTCCAATTGAGGTGATGCAGTGGTTTGAGAGGATTTGGGGAATCATTAATTCTCTGGAAAAAATTTGAAACTTTTTAGGTTAAATATGTGGTAGTATTGTTTGAAATACTGGTCTTGTAAAGTCCTAAAAATTACATGAATTTTTTTTAAATTATTTGGGATTATTATGATTTTGTGAAAATTGAAGGCATGTGATTTTGAGGCCCGGTGTTCCTGGAATGAATTTCTGAAATTTTTTTAAGGTACATTCAGTAAACGCATGGGCGGCATTTTCTATATTTTGAACCGGTGCTTGGATTAAAAATCCAAGGAAACAGTTGAATCTGTAGTGCTGGGATTCACTTAAGGGAGGCTTCACTTCGACCGTAGTAGGTCGGGAGAAAAAATTAGTTTTGGACATTTTAAAGAAAAGTAAAATAACATGTAATTGTTATTTTACTTCATTTTTCTCTAATTGATGAGCAGTGGTGGCGGGCCGGTGACTTGTTAGTCCATTTAATGGCTTAACTCATCAACTGCATAACTCCACCATTTTGAAATAAAAGAGGTTCATTAATTCATTTAATGAACCTCATTGATTCTTCAATGTGTTACTCACCTTTCTCTCTCCTATTTAAATGAAGCTCACGGTGGGGTTTTGGCACTGCTTCTCAAGTGAGGAAACTCTAGCGAATTCATGAGGAAACATCCACAGATGGAGGACAGAAGCCCGGGCAGCAACGATCTGGGATCGACGAACGTCGATGACTCCATCCAACGTGGATGCTCCTCCTGCCGCAACCGTGACACCTCCTATGGATCTCAAGGTAGGGTGTTTATTGTTGAAATTTTATTTGATAAATTCTTCTCCCACCTGTTATCATGTTAACGCGGAGGGCGCTGGCCAAACGAACAAGTCCCAGACCCTCCGCCACTTCGTTTATCATTACATTCTTCGGGAATGGTTTTCTCAATTTGATGGAAACGTGAGAAAGAGGGTCACACTATGATTAAAGAAGTCCGGGAGGCCCATAGGTGTAGAAAAGAGTGGAAATGGAGCTTTGGGGCATCACCAGAGCCCTGAAGAAGAAGTGTCGGTGCGGCAGCGGCGCTGGAAGATGAGAGCGGCAGCCGGGAAACGCCGGCCAAAATGGAAGAGTGGTGCTGCTTGGCATCGCGGTGGTCGGATGGGCGGCCGACAACAGCCATCCATAGATGAGGAGATGGATTTTACATGCCGTCGTATGCCGCATTGAAGGGTTGCGGCTTTGAGGCTACGGCGGTGGCGAAGTCTGGGACCTGCTCCCTGTGAGTCCCGCGGGTGACGAGGCGGTACCAACTGGTGCCGCCAATCAGAGAGACAAACGCCTCCTTTGAGCCATTCGGCGGACGAGATGAGCCACCTTGGACCAGCCCAACTGGGTCGGGCTAGGTCAAACCCGGACAAGGTCAGGTCGGCTCAGGCCTGGTCGGGCCGACTGGGTCGGACCGAACTTGGATGCCTCTTGGGCCTAGATACGCTTAAATGACTGTATCTTGTGAACCAGATGTCTATTTGATGAACCGTCTGCAGAGCTAGGATACTTGGAGAAATATGGTCCCTTTGAGATACTCCACAAGAGGTTTAGAGAAATTTGGAGTGCAGCTGGTTTGGATCGACTCTAAATCAAACCTGGCCCTCGACACTAAAATGCAATAACTTACAAACCGAGAATCTGGTTGACGTGTCGTCTATTGCATTGGGAACCTTATAATGTGACAGATCATCAGGTTACATATTTTTGGGAATTTATGCTGGTTGAAATATGACCGATGACTTGAGGAGAAGTTCTCCCAGAATCAAGCATTCTATGAGCGGGAATCTAGATATCGGTATTGAGGAGAAGTTTGGAGACAGATCATGCGGAGGTTATTACTAAGTGATCCTGTGTGGGTCAGAACCTAGCGATCTTGTGTGGATTAGCACCAATCCTATGTGGGTTAGATCTTGTGTGGGTTAGCGCTCAGCGATCCTGTGTGGGTCAGCGCTCAGCAATCCTGTGTGGGTCATATCCTGTGTGGGTCAGCACTCAGTGATCCTGTGTGGGTCAGCGCATACTAATCATGTGTGGGTCAGATCTTATGTGGGTCAGTGGGGGTTAGTACCTATCGACTTCAGGTGGGTCTGATCTTGTGTGGGTCTTGTGGGGGTTAGTACCTATTGACTTTCGGCGGGTCAGATCCTATGTGGGTCTTGTGGGGGTTAGTACCTACTGATCCTATGTAGGTCAGACTTTGTATGGTTAATAGTAGTGCCTCTAGACAGAATAAGATGATCTAGCTTCTCAACTAATCATCTATACTTTTGTGCTTTACTTATACCTGGTTTGAGCTACGTTTATTGCTTTGTGCTTTGTGATTGAGATCATGCTTTGTGGTTTTACTTTGTATAATTCTGTGAGACCTTTAGGGGTCACGGGGTCCCTACTGGTGTTGATATACTCCCCCATGCACGGGCTTCACCCGCACCTTGTAGTGTCTTGTGCCGATGACGAGAAACTTGGTTGAGACTTGAGGGATCCAAGACCTGGTGGTACACGGAGGAGATTAGATGTCGTGGAGAGAAATGGAGATGAGTTGTACCTACCCATCAGATAGGATCCCCAGTGTAAGATTCTAGGAGCTATTTTCTATTTTTCAATTTTATTTTTACCTTTCAATTGGGATTTTACTTTGGCCCCTTTACTTTCAATACACACCTTAACTATTGTAGTTATACTTCGTGGTTGCATATTGTTGTGTTCTTGGTTTGAGTTTTTGTACAGGTTTAAAGCAAATGCCTTTCTGTTTTAAGGATACGTCTTTCCGGTGCTAGTCTCCAACCCATGGTGTATGGAAGGTGGGCTTGGGTTAGTAACAGCATGGGCCCCAGGGTACGGGTCATGACAAAGTGGTATCAGAGTAGTTTGTTCTACCGAAGAACTAGGAATCTGATCTTTTTGATGGTGCAATAGTGTTCAATGTTTTTTAGTGTGTTTTTCAGTTCAGGGTGTCCAGTTTTGGTGCAACGGCTGATGTATCCATACACTATGACCCTGAATTCTGATTTCTGACTCAGTTAACAAAAAATACCAATTTCGTGTGTTTTGGGAATGCTTTTACTTTGATCTATTTTGAGTCATCTCACTAGTTATAACTTTTTGACTGTGGCTCACCTGTTTCTTTTCTAGATGTCGCCGTAGAGAGAGCCAACCAGGATTCCCGAGAGAGTACACGAGATGACCAACCGAGTGAGGAGGCTTTGATGTAGGGCCCTCTTATTGTGTTAGCACCTTCGGGTGGAGCACCAACAGCACCACCACCTGTTGGGTAGCAAATGCCACCATCCCCACCAGAATACCATTCATGTCGACTAAGCATGTGGAGTGAGTTCCAGAGATAGATTCCTCTAAAGTTTAGAGGTGAGACAGATCCCCAAGCAGCTGAGGACTGGCTGGAGACTATGGCTAGAGTTTTCTGCTTCGTTGAGATACCAGCAAAGCAGATGGTTATTCTAAATCCTAACCTTTTCCAGGGAATATAAGGGAGATGGTGGACCCTAACACTCCATACTCATGATGAGGAGACCCTCACCTAGATGGAATTTGAGGGGAAGAGTTAGTTTCAGCAACACTATGCCCTCGGCGTATTCAGGATCTCCTGCACTTACAGCATGGGCAGCCTCACAATTGCCCATTACTCAGTGAGATTCACAAACCTCTCGCATTACTCCACAAAAATGGTACATGACCCATTATTCAGGGCCCAGACCTTTGATCAAGGTCTCCAGCGGGAGATCAGAGCATCGATGATATCGCTGAATATCCCGATGTAGGATGGAGTGCTCAAGCGAGCACTATTGGTGGTGAGCTTTATAGATAAGTCGGCACCGATGGTGAGAGCCACCACCGGACAACAAGTAGTTGAGTCATCTGCAGGAGGTTGTAGACAAATGACGCAGAAGTCCAAGTGGGCCAGACCCATTGGTGGACAACCCCAGGATGCAGGGTCGGAGGTTTAGAGCTCATGAGGCATAGAAGTTCAATTGGGAGGCTGACTGTGCTTCACGTACGGTGGGCAGGGCCACATGGCTCGTGGTTTCCTGACCCGCCATACTGACGATTAGCATATGGTCTCGGGAACACCGAGTCAGAGGATGATATTTGAGCGAGGAGGTCCGCAGTGTGATGGACGAGGCAGAGGAGCAGGCCGTGCAGTAGGTGGTGGGCGGCGATTTGAGATTCTACCACCACCACCCCCAGGAGGTCCACCCTGAACACAAGGAGCAGGTGGAAAGGGGCGAGCACATCTACTGTCAGTAGAGGCCTATGACCACGACGCTTCGGAGATGATTATAGGTATGATCTATGTTTATTCCAAACTAGCTACAGTACTTATAGACATAGGTTCTAGTCACTCTTTCATTTCCATGACACTCGTTCGGAGCTCCGAAATTCCAATGGAGCCATTGGCTCGATCCTTACGATTAGAGACTCTTGTGGGAGAGGATTTGACGATTACACACTGGTGATGATAGTGTGAGCTTACTCTAGGAGGCAAGAGATTTGGTTGGGATCTCCTAGTAGCAGCATTGAGGCCTTACGACGTCATCTTGGGTATGGACTGGCTATCCATAGTTCATGCTCAGATCGACTATTTTAGGCACAAACTACGGTCTGTCCACGAGGATGACATTAGGTTTACCTTCACCGGGGAGAAGGAAACTTTTGTAGCACATGATGAACTATCTTAGAAGAGGGTGCAGCCAATTACTCATCAGTTGGATAGCCTCACCCTTGGAGTAGTTGATGTGGGGAGTCCGAGTTATCCTGTAGTGATGGACCAGTATGCTGATGTCTTTCCTGATGATGTTTTGGGACAACCTCCACGAAGATAGGTAGACTTTCACATTGACATGTACCCCAAGATGATACCAATATCTACACCAACATATTGGATGGATCCCATAGAGCTTTGGGAGCTGAGGGTACAACTAGAGGACTTTTAGGGAAAGGGGTTCATAAGGCCCCGTGTTTCTCTATGGGCATCCCCGATCTTGTTTTCCAAGAAGGCGAATGGGAGCTTGAGGCTTTGTGTGGACTATCGGCACCTGAACCAGGTGATCATGAAGAAAAATTATCCACTCCTGAGGATCGATGATCTCTTCGACCAGCTTAAGGGAGTTCGTTGGTTTTTGAAGATAGACCTCAGATCGGGCTATCACCAGCTCATGGTACAAAATGAGGACGTATCGAAGATAGGCTTCAGATGTTTGTATGGCCATTAAGAGTTCTTGGTAATGCCTTTTGGTGTGACCAACACTCCAGTAGTGTTCATGGGGCTCATGAACAAGATCTTCCAGCCATACCTCGATCATTTTTTGGTGTTCTTCATCAATGACATCTTGATCTATTCAGTGTCGAAGTAGGAGCACGCCACTCACCTACAGATAGTCCTCAATACACTCTGATAGCACCAGATTTATGGCAAGATCTCTAAGTGCTAGATCTGGATATGGGAAGTCCACTTTATAGGGAACATTATCTTGGAGGATGGAATTGTTGTGGATCTGGTGAAGATATAGGCAGTGCTTATTTGGGAGCAACCCAGGAGTGTGACCAAGGTGCGGAGTTTTCTGGGATTGGTACTACCAAAGATTTGTACCTGACTTCTCCAAGGTAGCATCACCCTTTTCATCTTTGAGGAAGAAGAGTCCACCTTTATTGTAGATGGAGAAGTGCCAGCAGAGTTTCTAGGAGCAGAGGAAGAGACCGATGAGTGACCCCATCCTGAGGCTACCAGAAGAGGGTGTTGAGTATGTAGTTTACTGCGACGCATTAGGGACCGGACTGGGTTGTGTCCTGATGCAGAAGTGAGAGGTGATTTCCTACGGATCATGGCAGTTGTGACAGCATGAGAATAAATGCACTACCCATGACCTAGAGTTAGCAGTAGTGGTCTTTGCACTGAATATGTGGTGAAACTACTTGATGGGTGAATTGTTTACTGTCTACTATGATCACAAGAGTCTCAGGTATATCTTCTCACAGAAGGACCTAAACTTGAGACAGTGATGATGGCTAGAGTTCCTCCAGGACTATGACTTTGAGATAGTCTATACTTTGGGGAAGGGGAACTTAGTAGAAGACGCACTCAGCAGGAGGACTGGCTTGCATTTGCTGAGTGAGGCAACAAAGCAGCTATCCGCATTGCTGATATCCTTTGTGGATAGAGATGGAGAAGCTTACCTTCAGTCTATTTCTGTCACTCCTCTAGTTCCTCAGTGAGCTCGGGAGACACAGCTAGGGGGCATACACTGTGAGGCTCGATGTGCTCAGATATCCTTAGGACAGGCTTCTGATGGATTTTATGAAGGTGGGGAGCATGTCTTCCTCATCAGAGGACACATTATGGTACCAGTGACGCTTCCAGAGGAGGTGTTGAGGGAGTTACATACATCCCCTTTAGCGTTACATCCTTGAGTGGTGAAGATGTACCAAGACCTCCGGCATCAATACTGGTGGACATGTATGAGGAAAGAAGTGGTAGAGTTTGTATCCTAATGTATCACTTGTCAGCAAGTGAAGGCTGAGCATCAGGTACCAGCGGGCTTAGCTCGACCACTTGATGTACCAGAGTGGAAGTGGGATGGTATCTCCATGGAATTCATGACAGGGATACCACGTACGTCTAAGGTCCATGATTCCATCTGGGTGATCTTTGACTGACTCACCAAGTCGGCCCACTTCCTACCCATCCAACAGCAGGGATCAGTAGAGGGATGGGGACGCCTCTACGTGTAGGAGATAGTGAAACTTCATAGAGTGCCATCGAAGATTGTCTCAGATCGCGATGAACGTTTTACATCCCACTTTTGGAAGGGATTGCAAGAGGCATTTGGGACTAAGATATGCTTGATCACAACTTTTCACCCTCATACAGATGGTCAAACAGAGCGGACCATATAGACCCTTGAGGACATGCTTCATGCTTGTGTCCATGATTTTGGCTATAGTTGGGAGGACCACCTACCATGGGTCGAGTTTTCATAAAACAATAGTTATCACTCCACCATCGGAATGGCACTATTTGAGGCCTCATACGAGCGACCATGCATATCACCCCTTTGCAGGATAGACCCAGGGGAGTCAGCACTTATAGGTCCAGAGTTGGTACAGGCTGCCACAGAGAAGGTGCAGATCATAGAGGAGATAATGAAAACTACATAGAGCTAACAGAAGTTTTATTCCAATAGTAGATGGAGACCCTTGGATTTTGATGTGGGAGACCATGTCTTCCTACGGGTCTCATCCCGACAAGGATTACGGAGGTTGGGCCGGGGCGGTAAGATATCTCTGAGGTTCATCAGACCTTTCCAAATCCTCAGTAGAGTAGGTGAGGTGGTGTACCATCTACCTCTTCCCCCACAAATGCACTGGGTGCATAATGTATTCTACGTGTTTCAATTGAGAAGATACATGCATGATCCATCACACGTTATCAACTAGGGAAAGATGGACAACGTCGATGGGGTGGCATTTGTGGAGTTCCTATAACGACCCATACTTTACATACATTGTTATTACTTCAAAATTGAAGCACACTTATTAAAACATATAACAAAACCAGGAAAGGACCGTATAGGTATAGTGTCTTTAGAAACTGGGTATTTATACTATTTCAGAATCAATGTAAATTTACAATAATCATATATATTCATTCTTTGCACCATTATACCCATCCAAGTAAGGTGGTGGTGGAAAATAGATTACACCACGGCGTGGAGACGGTATTCCATACGTACGCACGTGCGGTGATTTCATTTTCCGTAGGATGGATAGATGGTGAAATAGGGTTGTTTCATACTTATAATAACATATCAGTATATGAGTGATACTGATGTTATTACTTCATAATGAAACAACTAAAGAAGAAGAAGTGTAAGAAGAAATAAAGATGAAAGAATCGGTAACAAACATTACCTCTTCTTTGAAGCGCTTCTTTGAGACCTCCTTTTAGGGCACTAAAATTGGTCTTTGAAGAAGACCAAGACATCTAGGATGTCTCTAGGGAAGTGGAGAGAATAAATTGGTAGGGGTTTGCCGATCTTGAAGGCTCAAAGTGGTGTTATGAGGAGAGGGAGGAGGTTTCCTTTTAAAAGGGAGGAGAGGGGCACCTTTGGAATAACTAAAAATATTATTTTATTATAAAGTCAAATTCGGTTTTTAATAGCTCCAAATTGATATATTTCGAATCTAATGTGGGTATGGGTCTAACTCCTCTAATCCAATAGAATTTATACAAGTTTAAGTATCAATTTTAACCTTATAATTTAGATTTAACTTTAAGTTAGATAATTTAACTTTTACCGTGTCTTCTTGTTTTCTTACACTATAAGGTTAATAAACTTACTATATCAAGACAAACGAACCCCAAGTTATTTATTATTAATATATATAACCTTATCTAAGTCATTTGTCCGAACCTTAGATTTTTAGGAATAAAATAATAATTAATAATATAATATTTTTTTTAAAAACAATTTGTTGTAAATTTTGACACTATTTGGTAATTGATTTTTGTGAAAATTATAACAGAATTATTTGTTCGAAAAAATTTAATTAAATCAATACTAACATGTCATATTAACATATAAAATTTATATTAATTCATAAAAAGTCTCAAATAACATTTATTTGGGTATTTATAACATCAATTATGTCAATATTTCATTAATAAGATAATTACTAAATCATCATTGTGTCATAAATAAATTAAATTATTTAGTGTCTAAAAATTATAAATAAAATAACATTATGTAGGAAATATTTTTATCTTTATAATTAATATTTATATTCAAATTTATCTTATGTATAACCCTATATTAAAAATTATTTACTTATTAAACTTTGATTTTAACTATTTTAACCCTTCTTTAAATAAATTAATAATAAATGTCCTAATCTAATCCAAGTGGGCCTAAATGGTCATATTTTATTCCTAAGGTTGTTTTGTTTGAATTAAACTTATCTAATAGAATTAGGAGATGTGTTAGGGTAATAATAATATCATTTTTACCCATAACTACCAGATTTACTTTTAACCGTGGTAAAAAAAAGTAAAAAGTTACTATTCACAAAAAATTATTTTCATCTCATTGGACAAAATTTTAGTACTTGATATTAACCGTGTCTCTCGGATTTTGTAAATTACACTCACAGAAGCAGTAAAATTATTTTTTATGAAAAAATTCAATTTTTTAACTACCACTTAGTGGTTTCACTATTCATCAAAAAATGAAAGTTTCCAGAAAAATACCAAAAATTAGGCCTAAGATATATTTGATATTATGAATTCAAAAATGATTTTTATTTTACCTAATTCAAAACATATCAGTTACATTAACTAATTTAAAAATTAATTCTCATCGTCAAGACAAATAGCGTGTTTTTAAGAGATAATAACTATCAAAAGATTGACACTTGTTTATGTCTGGTTTAAATGTGAAATTATATCCAATGACCAACATTGTATTAAATTGTAAAAATATATTATAAATATACTTTAAAACCACTCAAATTAATAATTTATCACTATTAATTATTTCGAATAAAAAAGTTGTTTTTAATTAAAATTTAATAATTTTCACTATTCATCAGAATATGAAAGTTATCCGAAAAGTATCAAAATTTCAACCTAGGCTAATTTCGATATTCTGAATCCAAAAATGAAGTCCATTTTCAAAAATAAAATTTATAAAATTTCAAAAAGTGGGTATTAATATTTATAATGGCTAGTTTTAATAATATTTTAATAGCATATCGTTGTTTAGCGAAACTCGTTATTGCGTACAACACACGCTATCGTGGAAGGTCGCGCTTACATGTATTTCAAGCCAAGTCAGGGATGCGTGTTGTGCAAGCTCCTTTTGGTGTAGCGTAAAACACAAGACATTAATGAAATTAAATAGAATATTTTTCGTAAAATCTTGGGGTCTTACATTCTACCCCCTTAAAATGAATTTCGCCCTCGAAATTCGTCGAGGTTATAAATGGTTTACTACTCGAAAGTTTCTTTAGTAGAAACCCACATCGTAAAAAGGAATACCAAAACTGGGCTTTAAAAACTAAAGTATGAAACGTAACGGTTACCCAAATTAACTAATCACTGGGTTTCCACACAGGAGAACATAGGTAAAAATATGGATGTGGAAGAGAAATCTAACCGCCAGGTTCTGATGGAGAGTGGTAGAGAACATGGCTATCAAAAATACAACAATCACAAAGCCATAAATTTGTGATGATCTAGGGTACCATCTGATTCATCGGATATAAGGGCACTAGGACAACATTTTTGGTTTTCAAGATCATTTCCTTAAAGTTGAAAATTTTGAATTAGAATAAATACTTACTTTATTTTGGTACAATCTCACTGTTGTTCATGCTTTGAACAATTTCCACTTAATTTATTAAAGAAATGAAGTTGAATTTGTTATTCATGAAATGTTAATAGATCATGTGATAGAATGATGGGTCATTGCATCTGTTTCAAACAAAAGGTTAACAAAAGTTATCAAATATACATAAGTCCATCTATGGTAAGGTTAATCGTATACGATTCCAAGAATGAACTTATACTTCATATATCATACCGCGTAATAAAATAAAACTAGTTTCTAATAACCAGGGACTTCCCGTAGGCCAGTGGTATGCGATAAAGGCTATTCGCACTTCGGTTGTGGGTTCGATTCCCACAGCCTTGTCTGTCGCGATGGGCTGTCGCCCGTCTTGCAGGTTATCCTTTTCTAAAGCTATATTACTATAATATCCCATAAATAATATCGAAAAAAGTTCTATCCTTAAACAATACTAACTTATGTCCAACATAATCCATTCCAATCTTTAGGCTTATCTAAAATACTTCATTCCAAGCTCATAGTATAAAGAAAATGATTACTTGAAATGTCACATAACAATCACGTGAATGCCATCCTTTATCCCCCATATATCATAAGATATATCTTGTTGGTTAAATTATGAACATGTGAATACCTTAATCATGTATTCTCTTGAAAAATGAATACCCATTTAACCTTAGTGAAAACATGAATTCTGTCAAAAGTTAACTCTTTCCACATACCAAAATCCCAAAATTTCTGTACAATCAAACCATAATATCACTTAGTCCTTATATCAGTCATGAGCTCATGAATACAATCAAACATCTCATTATCTTCTTATCCCTTCATTATGCGCATATCATCTACTTTTCGAAAATATATGAATAACCTTCCATGGTTACCGGTACCATTCAACATATACTTTCATATACTTTAGGAAAAACAATAGTGTAACAATCCTTAAATGATTCTTTATTCCATAGTACCATACATTATTCTTTATAAACATAAAATCATTCCACTAACATCTTAAACCACTAGCTGAGATTCATCATTTATTTCATCTCATATTTCATTTGTAGTCTCTTCATCATCATACACATAAATACCACCCATATGACCATGCTGATTCTCTTCATGAGATTTTCCCTTAGGGAATTGGTTTGCATAATGCCCATACATTCCACATTTAAAACATCTAATCATTGTTGATATCGTAGCAATACCATTATCCTTGTCCATGGTGTTAATTGAACCATTTCCTTTGCACTTACTGGCTTTGTGTCCTTCTTTTCCACACCCAAAGCATCTTCCAGTTCCTTTGAAACAATCTCCCTGATGCCTCTTCCCACATGATTTACATGAGGGAAATTGAAATTTCTTTCCTCTATGATCATCATGAAACTCCATATTTCTCTTATTATCTGAGTCGGGAAACTTACCAAAGTTGAGATTATTGATCATATTATGAGATTGCTAATTAGGCATAATAACGATGTTTGGACTTCCAGATCCCGTTTCATTTGGTTTCTCATAGAGAATATCATTCCATTATCTGTCATATCCTCCATTATCGTGAATCTTCCTGTTTCCAGCCATTTTCTAAAACCCAAAAAGAATAGTGTGGGAGGAAAAAATCATGTTAGGGAAAACAACATAGTAAAGGGGGAGTTCCCTCAATATCTAACATCTTAGGTTAAATTATAAGATTGTTACCGTAGTTCTAGGACTATATCCTATACGTATACTTATCCTTATGGAAATCCCTAGACATACCTTAGAAATATCTCTAGGGATCTCACTAACGTTTTTGCATCCTAGTTTCCAAAGGTTAACTAAAACTTTCCTCTCATACCAAACTATAATGACCCATACTTTACATACATTGTTATTACTTCAAAATTGAAGCACACTTATTACAACATATAACAAAACCAGTAAAGGACCGTATAGGTATAGTGTCTTTAGAAACTGGGAAACATAAACAACTGGTTCATAAGGCGTCTACACTATCTCCCATTTATTTCATCATATCTATAGTCCCTTTTGGCATATCTTACTTAATAACCTCCTTCCTAACCTGGGGAAAGAAAACATACAAAAGGGTGAGCTCAAATTCTCAATAAGGGTAAACAAAAGAAATATCAATCACATCATATTCATAAGAACATAACTTTTGGAAATCTTAACCTGCAAAAGAGATCATAATTTCATAACATGGGATAAATCATAGTAGTGAAATGTAATCTCAATAATCATAACTTAAAACATGAAACTTTGTGTCACAAACACATAATCATAGAGAATCATTTCTTAGTAGTCAAGACTCATTGCCAAGACTATCTTAGCGGACAAAGTCCATTTCTGAACCGAGTTCACTCCTCATTCCAGTCCTGTTTCAATGAACCGGTTTAACATGCCGTTCCAGACATGTCTATCTCATGAGATATAAAATCTTTACCCAATGCATTGGAGGGAGATATAGGTCCCACCCATCTCATAATTATACCATTCTTATGTGTTCCACAAAATCATAAACCATACATCATAGCATAACCCATGTAATAAAAATGGGATTCATAAACATCATGAAATCATAAAACAATTCATATAAGATAAAGGAATTCATAAAAATAATTCCATCACAACATAATCAAATCAATGTAATAATAGGGATAGAAACATAACCCTTTATTATCTTATATAGAAAATAATTTTGATAAAACCCTTGAACTCCATTCTTGAGGAAAATATCATTTCTACTTCAAAAACACTTTTCCTTTCTTAACATGTCATACAATTCTAAACTAAAAGAAGTTGATTAAAAATAAGCTTGAAAACTTGTAAAAGAAGCTTCTTGGAAATAATGTTTTCAAAATCCATTCATGCCGTATAAGTTAAAAAAACATTCTTCTCGTACATTTGTCGGAAAAGTCAAAAAGTACCTCGTACGAAAAACGACAAAAGATTCCTTTCATATCTTTTTCTAAAAACTCACCAAATTGTAAAATAGGATTTAAAAAATTGTAGGTGGATGGAAAAAATATTACATATTGAGGAAACATGTATTTGGATGATAAAATACACCCTAGTAAATACCAAAGTATAAACAATCTCGGATAAAATGAGATTGTGATATTTTCCCTTACCTTAGGTCTGATTTGCTTCGTAAGTGTCTGAACCTCATGTATAATGATTTAAATAATGTCATTGACTTATTCCATAATCATACTCATTGTTATGATATCATATATGGTCATATTCATAGCTTAATATTAGTAATATTTCATTGCTACTTGTTATTCGGGTGTTTATTACTTTTCGTTCTTATGCGTGTTTTGTCGAATAAATTCTTATTCTTCTTTTTAGGTTATAGATACATAATTTCCAGAATGGTATTAGTGTAATATATATCATATTAATTCATTCAATTCATTTATATAATCATTATGCAATGAAGATCATGTAGAACGAGTCGCATCACATCGTGGAGATGGTATTCCGTACGTACGCACGAGCGATGATATCGTTCCCATGATCGTGGAATTGTATTGGAGTGTATTTATACTATTTCAGAATCAATATAAATTTACAATAATCATATATATTCATTCTTTGCACCATTATACCCATCCAAGTAAGGTGGTGGTGGAAAATAGATTACACCACGGCGTGGAGACGGTATTCTGTACGTACGCACGCGCGGTGATTTCATTTTCCGTAGGATGGATAGATGGTGAAATAGGGTTGTTTCATACTTATAATAACATATAAGTATATTATTGATACTAATGTTATTACTTCATAATGAAACAACTAAAGTGGAATAAGTGGAAGAAGAAATAAAGATGAAAGAATCGGTAACGGACATTACCTCTTCTTTGAAGCGCTTCTTTGAGAGCTCCTTTTAGGGCACTAAAATTGGTCTTTGAAGAAGACCAGGACCTATATTATGTCTCTAGGGAAGTGGAGAAAAGAAATTTGCATGGGTTGGCCGAGCATGAAGGCTCAAAGTGGTGTGAGGAGGAGAGGGAGGAGGTGCCCTTTTATAAGGGAGGAGAGGGGCACCTTTGGAATAACTAAAAATATTATTTTATTATAAAGTAAAATTCGGTTTTTAATAGCTTCAAATTGATATATTTCGAATATAAGGTGGGTATGGGTCGAAATCCTCTCATATAATAGAATTTAGACAAGTTTAAGTATCAATTTTAACCTTATCATTTAGATTTAACTTTAAGTTAGATAAATTAACTTTTACCGTGTCTTCTTGTTTTCTTACACTATAAGGTTAATAAACTTACTATATCAAGCCAAACAAACCCCAATTTGTTTATTATTAATATATATAACCTTATCTAAGTCATTTTTCCGAACCTTAGATTTTTAGGAATAAAATAACAATTAATAATATAATATTTGTTTTAAAAACAATTTTTTGTCAATTTTGACACTGTTTGGTAATTGATTTTTGTGAAAATCATAACAGAATTATTAGTTCTAAAAAATTTAATTAAATCAATAATAACATGTCATATTAACATATAAAATTATTGGAATTCATAAAAAGTCTCAAATTACATTTATTTGGGTATTTATAACATCAATTATGTCAATATTTCATTAATAAGATAATTATTGCATCATCATTGTGTCATAAATAAATTAAATTATTTAATGTCTAAAAATTATAAATAAAATACCATTATGTAGGAAATATTTATATCTTTATAATGAATATTTATATTCAAATTTATCTTATGTATAACCCTATATTAAAAATTATTTACTTATTAAACTTTGATTTTAACTATTTTAACCCTTCTTTAAATAAATTAATAATAATTGTCCTAATCTAATCCAAATGGACCTAAATGGTCATATTTTATTCCTAATGTTGTTTTTGGTCGAATTAAACTTATCCAATAGAATTAGGACATGTGTTAGGGTAATAATAATATCAATTTTACCCTTAACTACCCTATTTACTTTTAACCGTGGTAAAAAAAAGTAAAAAGTTACTATTCACCAAAAATTATTTTATCACACTGAACCACATTTTAGTCCTTGATATTAACCGTGTCTCTCGGATTTTGTAAATTCCACTCACAGAAGCGGTAAAATTAAGTTTTATGAAAAAAAATCAATTTTTTAACTACCACTTAGTGGTTTCACTATTCATCAAAAAATGAAAGTTTTCAGAAAAATACCAAAAATTAGGCCTAAGCTATATTTGATATTATGACTTTAAAAATGATGTTTATTTTAACAAATTCAAAACATATCAGTTACATTAACTAATTTAAAAATTAATTCTCGTCGTCAAGACAAATAGCGTGTTTTTAAGAGATAATAACTATCAAAAGATTGACACTTGTTTATGTCTGGTTTAAATGTGAAATTATATCCAATAACCAACATTGTATTAAATTGTAAAAATATATTCTAAATATACTTTAAAACCACTCAAATTAATAATTTGTCACTATTAATTATTTCTATTAAAAAAGTTGTTTTTAATTAAAATTTAGTAATTTTCACTATTCATCAGAATATGAAAGTTATCCGAAAAGTACCAAAATTTCACCCTAGGCTAATTTCAATATTCTGAATCCAAAAATGAAGTCCATTTTCAAAAATTAAATTTATAAAATTTGAAAAAGTGGGTATTACTATTCATAACGGCTAGCTTTAATAATATTTTAATAGCATATCGTTATTTAGCGAAACTCGGTATTGCGTACAACACACGCTATCGTGGAAGGCCGCGCTTGCGTGTAATGAAAGACAAGTTAGGTATGCGTGTTGTGAAAGATCTTTTTGGTGTAGCGTACAACACAAGACATTAATGAAATTAAAAAGAATATTTTTCGTAAAATCTTGGGGTGTTACAGTTCCCAGTGGAGATAGAGGATCGACAGAAGTGGGTCCTTCGTGGGAAGTCGATTCCTCTAGTGAGAGTTTTTTTGGAAGAATGAGAATCTCCAAGAGAGCACATGGGAGTGGGAGGCTCAGATGCGTGCTCAGTATCCCTCATTTGTTCCTCTATTTTTGTTATAGCTTTCAGAGATGAAAATCCCTAAGGTGGGGAGAATGTAAAGACCCAAAAATTCTATGTAATTTTTTTAAAATTATTTGGGATTATTACGAGTCTGTAAAAATTGATGACGTGTGATTCTGAGGCCCGGTGGACCCATAATAAATTTCTGAAATTTTTTTAAGGTACGTTTAGTAAACGTGCGGGCGGAATTTTCTATCTTTTGAACTGGTGCTTGGATTAAAAATTCAAGGACACCGTTTAATCCGCAGCGCTGAGATTCTCTTAAGGGAGGCTTCACTTTGACCGTAGTAGATCGGGAGAAAATTTTAGTTTTTATAATTTTTAAAAGAAAAGTAAAATAACATATAATTGTTATTTTATTTTATTTTTCTCCAACAGATGAGCGGCAGTGGCGGGGTCGGTGACTTTTCAATCCATTTAATGGCTTGACTCAACAACTATGTAACTCCACTATTGTGAATAAAAAGAGGTTCATTAATTCATTTAATGAACCTCATTAATTCCTCAGTGTGTTACTCACCTTTCCCCCTCCTATTTAAAAGGAGCTCAGGGTGGGGTTTTGGCATGGCTTCTTCAAGCGAGGAAACTCTAGTGAAGTCATGGGGAAACATCCACCGATGGAGGATGGAAGCATGGGTGGAAATGATCCGGGATTGATGAATGTCGATGACTCTATCCAACGTGGACGCTCCTCCCGTCGCAACCACAACACCACCAATGGATCTCGAGGTAGGGGGTTTATTGTTGAAATTTTATTTGATGAATTCTTCTCCTGACTGTTATCATGTTAACGCAGAGGGCATAGGCTAAACAAACAAGGTCAAACCCTCCACTGCTTCGTTTATCATTGGGTTCTTCGGGGCCAGTTTTCCCAATTTGACAGCAATGCAAGACAGATGGTCACGCTATGACGGCAGCAGCTTGGGAGGCCCATAGGTGCAGGTGAGAGTGGAAGTGGAGCTCTAGAGCATCGACGGATCCCCATGAAAGAAGAGACAACATGGAATCGGTGTGACGGTGCTGGCGACTAACGCCGACAGATGAGAGCAACGGCCGACAACCGCCGGCCGTGGTGAAAGAGCGGCGTCTCGGTAGTCGGACAAGCAGCAGGCAGCGGCCAACTACGAACGCGGAGGTGGAGGCGGGGTGTTGTCGCACACTATGTTGAAGGGTCACGGCTTTCAAGCCGTGACGGTGGTGAACTCCGGGACCCACTCCCTGAGAGTCCCACGGGTAACGAGGCGGTGCCACCTGGTGCCGCCAATCAGGGAGCCGAGAGGCTCCTTTGAGTTATTCGGCAGGCAGACTGCGCAAACCCGTGTGGGTCGCACTAGCTGATGGGCCAAGCCATCGTGGCCCCACCCAGCCGAAATGGGCCAGGTTGGGCCCTCTGCGGCCCCGCCTAATCGGGTTGGGCCAGGTCAAACCCAGACTGGGTCGGGTCAACCTGAGTCAGGTCGACCAAAGTCTGGCCGGGTTGACCCAAGTCTAGTCAGGTCAACCCAGGATGGGTTGGGTCGACCTAGGATGGATCAATCTGGGTCCGTCAGACTGGGTTGGACCAGACCCAGACCCCACTCGGGCCCAAATACGCTTAAATGACCGTCTCTTGCGAACCAGATGTTTGTTTGACTAACCGTATATGGGGATAGTATCCTTAGAGCAAGACGATGCTTTTGAAATAGTCCACGAGAGTTTTGGAGAAATTTAGAGTACAGTTGGGTTGGATCGACTCTGAATCCAATCGGGCCCTCAACACTAAAATGCCAATAACTTATAGACCGGGTGTTCGGTTGATGTGTTGTTTGTTGTGTTGTGACCCTTATGATATTATGGATCGTCAGGTAACTTCTTAGTGGGACTTTGTGCTAGTTAAAATACAACTGATGGCTTGAGGAGCGGTTCTCCCATAATCAAGCGTTCTAAGAGTGTGAATCCAATGGCTGGTAGTGAGGCGGAGGTTAGAGACAGATCATATAAAGGTTAGTACCGAGCTATCCTGTGTGGTTCAGCACCTAGCGATCCAGTGTGGATTAGGACCGATCCTATGTGGGTCATATCTTGTGTGGGTCAGCGCTCAGCGATCCTGTGTTGGTCAGTGCATACCGATCCTGTGTGGGTCAGATCCTGTGTGGGTCAACGTTCAGTGATCCTGTGTGGGTCAACACATATTGATCATGTGTGGGTCAGATCTTGTGTGGGTCAGTGGGGGTTAGTACCTATCGACTTCGGGCGGGTTGTATCATGTGTGGGTCTTTCAAGGGTTGGTACCTATCGACTCCAAGTGGGTCGGATCTTATGCGGGTCTTGCGGGGGTTAGAACCTACCGATCTTGTGTGGGTCTAACTCTATATGGTTAGCAGCAGTGCCTATTGACAGAATAAGTTGATCTAGCTTCTTGATTAATCATCTGTACTTATGTGCTTTACTTATACCTAGTTTGATTTGTGTCTATTTATTTATGCTTTGTGATTGAGATCATGCTTTGTGGTTTTCTTTTGTGTAATTCTATGAGACCTTCAGGGGTCTTGGGGTCCCTACTAGGTGTTGTTATACTCACCCCTGCATGACCTTCGCTCGCACCTTATTGTGTCTTGTGCAGACGATGAACAGCTTGGATGAGACATGAGGGAGCCAGGACCAGGTGGTACACGAAGGAGATTGGATGACGTGGAGAGCAGTAGAGACAAGTTGTACCTACCATTCAGGTAGGATCCTCAGTGGATGATTCCAAAATCTATTTTTTGTTTTTTCATTGTTGTTGTACCATTCATTTGGGATTGTATTCCGACCTCTTTACTTTCAGTACACACCTTTACTACTGTAGTTTTACTTCATGGTTGCATCTTATTGTGTTCTTGGTTTGAGTGTTTGTACAGGTTTAAAAGAAACGCCTTCCTGTTTTAGGGATATGCCTTTCTGGTGCTAGTCGCCAACCCCTGGCCTATAGAAGGTGGGCTCGGGGTAGTCATGGCATGGGCCCTGGGGGATGGGTCGTGATAGGTCTCACTAATGGAATTTCAGATATTTTCGAAGGGCTATTTGCGACGGGATCCCGTTGCAAATAGCTCGTTGTAGAAAACGACATCGCAACATGTATTTTTTGCGACAAGCCAATCACAAAAAAATACTACTTACGATGGGAAGCAGGCCCATCGCAAATAGATGTCTAATTAAGTACATTATATATACAAGAACCTTTAGTGGTGGGCCCATCACAAAAACTTTTAAATATATATATATATATAATCTATTTGCGACGGGGTCCCATCTCAAAAGGTCACGTCACAAATAATTAATAAAATATTAATATTATTAAAATTATTAAAATAAATAAAATAAATAAAATAATAAAATTATCAATATTTGAAAATACTTAATAAAATAAAAAAATATATAATTATGATTAATGAAAAAAATAATATTAATATTATTAAAATAATAAAAAAATATATTAAAATTTTCAATATTCCAAAATAAAAAATATAAAAAAATCCTAAAATGTTATTATTATTATTATTATTAAAATAAACAAACATTAAAAAATATAATACTAATAATAAATATTAAAATATGAAAATATTAAAAATGAAAAAAATTATGCAATATTCGCACCAATATAAAAGAAAAAAGATTTAAATAGTTCATATTACAAAAAATGTTCAATTCAAATATCTTTAACAGAACAAAAAACTCACTGGGGTGGATAGTCTTCAGGAGGAGCTGGAGGAGCTGAAGAAGATAGTGGAGGAAACTTCATCCCTAAACTATAAGTCAAACAACGCATTTACTTCATCTGATTGTGTTGCTGCTACTATCATCGACGCATGTCCTCCTCGTGTTGTTGTCGCTACTATCGACGCATGTCCTCCTTGTTCTGATGATGCTGCTGCTGCCATCGACACATGTCCTCCTCATGTTGTTGCTGCTACTATTGATTCATCTATTCCTGTTGCTTCTTCAAACTCTTTATAAGCTCGGTTTGAGCTCATAACTGCTCCTGATACTGTGAGCCAAAAGATAATGACTCTCCACGAGCTCCTCTTGAGTTGGACGTCGACATCGTAGCAGTACCATAATAAGTCCCAGGAGTCAAATGAGAGCCGATACCAACTACTCAGCCCTTCTCGAACCCATACTGGGTCACCTACATCCATGCAGTTGTGTTTTGAGGGATATTTAGATTCAAAATAATGAGAGCATAAAAAAGCAATTTCCTCTTGAAATTAAGCTTCAGTAATTGAGCCTTTAATTAATTCTTTGTTATGTACTTTTTTCTTCAATTTCTGTATGCATCTATCAAATGGGTACATCTATCGAAACTGTACCAGACCTCCACATTTATCTTCATGTGGCAAATGTAATATCAGATGTTCCATTGAGTTAAAGAAAGTCAGAAGGAATAATTTTTCCAGTTTACATATAATGACAACAACATCTTATTTTATTTTACTTAGTGCATCATAGTTTGTTGTTGTTGCACAAATGTCTTAAAAAATATGATATGTTTGTTACCAAATCCAAAATCACAGTATTCAACAATCCTCTGAATCCAATCGGCATAAGTCTTTCCATTATAAAATGAAAATCATGACTTTTTAATCAGGTAATATGACCATTCTTAACACATCTTCCCAAATTGGAAGCATAACCATCTGGAAGTCTCAAATCTGTAATCCGCTAACAAAATAATAAGACACTCTCTTTGGACAGTGTATAAGCTGTTTTTCCTTCATTAAACTCTGTGATCTGACCTTTTGAAACAGATCAAGTTCCGATCGTCTGCAAATTTGTGTAAGATCTAATTGTGCCTTTACATTATCTTTGGTCTTACCTGGTGTATCCAAAACTGTATGAAATAAATTATCAAAACAGTTCTTCTCAATATGCATGACATACAACATGTGGCAGACCAATAAATCAGACCAATATGAAAGATCCCAAAAAATGCTATGTTTTATCCGATTATGCTCTTTTCCAAAGCCATGAATTTTCTATTGGTTTACTATTGGACCAAATGTGATGAGAGGTAATGAAAATACAACTGATTTTAACTCTTTACCTGAGATCATTTTTGGAGGTTCATCCCTTTCAATTGTGCCTTTTCTGAAATGAGATTTGTTCCTCCGAAAAGGATGATCATTTGGAAGAAATCTACGATGATAATCAAAATAGCAAGGTTTTCTTCCATTGACGAGCATAAAGGCTTTGTTGTCTTTCATATAGTAAGGACATGATTTCGGACCACGTGTATTCCCGCCAGATAACATGTCATATGTCGGGAAGTCACTAATCGTCCACATCAATGTAGCTTTTAATATTAAATTTTGTTTTGCAGCAACATCATATGTATTAACACCATTACTCCACAATTAATTTAACTCATCAATAAATGGTTTCAAATAAACATCAATATTAATTTTTGGATGTCCTGAGATTAATAAGGTCAAAAAGATATAGGGATCCTTCATCAACATCCATGAAGGTAAATTGTACGGAGTTATAAAGATATACCAACATGAATACTAACTACCATAAGAACCAAACGGACAGAAACCGTAAGTAGAGAGACCCAATCTCACGTTTCGGGATTCTAAAGCAAAAGGCGGATGCAGTCGGTCAAAATGTTTCCATGAATCACCATCATATGGATGATTCAAGCTTTTATCAGTTTAAATTTTGGTTTTGGGCCATGACATCATTGATGCTTTGTTCTGAGACATAAACAAACATAGCAACCTGGGTGTAAGGGGGAAATATCTCAAATGTTTCACACGAATCGATCCATACTTCCTCGGTTGAGCTTTTTTATACCTCAATTGTCCACATGTGGGACAACTATCCAATGACACATTTTCACTAAAATATAAGATGCAACCATTTGCACATGTGTGAATCTTCTGATAAGTAAGGCCCAGATTTTGAACCAGCCTCTTGCTCTCATAGTAATTTGTAGGTAACATATTTCCTTCAGGCAATAGTGTTTTAACCAAAGAAAATATCTGATCAAAATGGTTTTTTGACATTGCATTATCTGATTTGTTAGGCATAAATTTTGCAACATATTCTAATTATTGATATTTATTGCTATTTATTTCTATTTATTGCTATTTATTGCTCTTTATTTCTATTTATTTTTATTTATTGCTAATTATTTCTAATTATTGCTAATTATTACTAATTGTTGTTAATTATTGCTAATTATTGCTAATTATTGTTAATTGATGCTAATTATTGCTAATTATTGTTATTTATTGCAATTTATTGCCATTTATTGTAATTTATTGCAATTTATTTCAATTTATTGTAATTTATTGTTATTTATTACTATTAATTGTTATTTATTGCAATTAATTCCAATTAATTACAAATTATTACTATTTATTACTATTTATTACTAATTATTTCTATTTATTAATATTTATTACTATTTATTACTATTTATTACTATTTATTACTATTTATTACTATTTATTACTATTTATTACTATTTATTACTATTTATTACTATTTATTCCTATTTATTCCTATTTAGTGGTATTTATTAGTATTTAGTAGTATTTATTACTATTTATTAGTATTTATTTCTATTTATTAGTATTTATTCGTATTTATTTCTATTTATTAGTCTTTATTTATATTTGTTACAATTTATTTCTATTTATTAGTATTTATTTCTATTTATTTCTATTTATTTCTATTTATTTCTATTTATTACTTTTTATTACTAATTACTACTATTTATTAGTATGTATTACTATTTATTACCAAATTTTACTATTTATTACTATTTATTACTAACTATTACCATTTACTACTATGTATTACTATTTATTACTAATTATTACTAATTATTAGTATTTATTACTATTTATTACTATTTATTAATATTTATTACTATTTATTACTATTTATTACTAATTATTACAAATTATTACTAATTATTACTAATTATTACTAATTATTACTAATTATTACTAATTATTATTATTTATTACTATTTATTACTATTTTTAGTATTTATTAGAATTTATTACTATTTATTAGTATTTATTAGTATTTATTACTATTTATTAGTATTTATTACTATTTATTAGTATTTATTAGTATTTGTTACTATTTATTAGTATTTATTTCTATTTATTTCTATTTATTAGTATTTATTTCTATTTATTTCTATTTATTTCTATTTATTTCTATTTATTTTTATTTATTTCTATTTATTTTTATTTATTACAAATTATTGCTAATTATTACTATTTATTACTATTTATTAGTATTTATTAGTATTTATTAGTATTTAGTAGTATTTATTACTATTTATTAGTATTTATTACTATTTATTAGTATTTGTTTCTATTTATTAGTATTTATTTCTATTTATTAGTATCTATTACTATTTATTACTATTTATTAGTATTTATTACTATTTATTAGTATTTATTAGTATTTATTAGTATTTATTAGTATTTATTAGTATTTATTAGTATTTATTAGTAATTATTAAAAATTATTACTATTTATTACTAATTATTAATATTTATTACTATTTATTACTATTTATTAGTATTTATTACTATTTATTAGTATTTATTAGTATTTATTACTATTTATAACTATTTATTACTATTTATTACTATTTATTACTATTTATTAGTATTTATTACTATTAATTAGTATTTATTACTAATTATTTTTATTTATTACTAATTATTGGTATTTATTACTAATTATTAGTATTTATTACTAATTATTAGTATTTATTACTATTTATTACTATTTATTAGTATTTATTAGTATTTATTACTATTTATTAGTATTTATTACTAATTATTACTAATTAATACTATTTATTATTAATTGTTAATATTTATTACTATTTTTTTCTAATTATTACTATTTATTTCTAATTATTACTAATTAGTGTTAATTACTATTAATTACTGCAAAATATAGCTAATAATTACTAATTACCAGTAATTATTTATATACATTACTAATTATTGTTAGTAATTATTAGTTATTACTAATTACTATGAATTAGTACTAATAATTTAATTTTATTATTACAAATAAATACTAATGACAAAACAATTTAAATCTAACTTAATTGCAACTAATCAACAATAATTAAAATTAATATAAAGAAAGGAAATAAATACTAAATTAAATAAAACATAAATAACTTTAAACTTGATCTCTTATAACTGTAGGCGGCTTCACAACTTCTTCGTAAAAAAAAGCTAACTCTAAAAAAATTTCACTCTAAAATTAGAGTTTACAGAAGCAGAGGAACAAGAAATTCTGGCGGAGAGAAGAAAAAACAGAGGGGGTATATATAGATTAGATTAGTTGCGACGGGACCCATCGCAAATACCTTCAGCCACATTAATTATCATCGGTTGTTAAAAGGTTATTTGTGATGGGGCCCGTCACAAAAAGTGACCTGCCAACACACTTTTTGCGACGAGACAGCATCTCGTCGTAAATAGGTTTTTACCGCCGCCAGTTATTTGCAACGGGGGATCCCCCATCGCAACTAGGTCTTACCGCCTCCCAGCATTTGCGACGAGCGGTGCCAACCCGTCGCAAATATCCTTTCGCGCGGTTTGTCGCGCAAACTTCGCCAATCCGCGCATAACTTTTTTGCGACGGGGCACCTATTCCCATCGCAAATAACGGGTTTTCTCGTAGTATCTAAGTGTGGGGGGTAACTATTATCCCTTTACGATTACAATATGAGAGTTCTTGAGAATTTTCAAGACCATTCTTATTAAGTGAAATTATTCCCAAGAGTATGAAGATAGAGAAATCCATTGAATTCATGAATCTTCATCAGGGAGAGTGAATGGTTAAAGAGTATGACTATCATTTTTTTTTGATTTGGCATTTTTTCTACCAATCTAGTCATGAATGAATTTCTAAAATCTCATTTCTTTTAGAGAGGCCTTCACCCAGACCTTAGATAGATTTTTATTTTAATTTTTTTGTATCTTATAAAGAAATAGTTGAAAATGTATTTTTGAGGGAAATTAATTGAATTATACAACCTATAATGGGTGATGACTTGATTACACTTTGTTAGGGTGATAAGGTTTGGAGTTCTCTAAGCCTTACTATTACTCATAATAAGAAGTGACATCTCATGTGTTTCCAAAGTGAGACCACTGTTAGAACCACGATCGTTCTATGTAAAAAATAGAGTTTGGTTTTTGTTTGTTGTCAACCCTTTTTGGAAGTTCAGAATGTTTTCTAGGAAAGGGATCATACAGTTCAAACAGACAATAGTACTGAAGGTGGTGTCGTCTTACAGTGTTTGTCAAATTTTTGGGCCTAAAAATCAAAAAATGGAGAAAAGTGTGTTTGGAAAAGGAAGTTGCACGCAAAATTGTAGGTGTTGTGGAAACTTGTGCGCAAGGCATGTTTCAGGTTCAGAATGTCAAAAAATAGCAAAGGCATGAGCTGTGCGAAAAATATGGAGTTGTCTGCGGAAAATGGTTCCTACGCGAAAAGTATTGCACGCAGAATGAGAGGTTTTTCATGACACGGTGGGGTTTACGTGTGGGGGTCATCCACCCCTATAAATAATAGGCGACCCCCCTCATTCATTATAGCTAAATACTTAGAGAAGATATGAGTTCTGATGTGCATAAAAGTTACCGAAAAGGAAGTTGCGCAGAAAATTTGAAGTTGCGCTGAAAAGTTAAAGTTGCCTGCAAAAGTTAGTGTTACGCACAAAAGTTAAAGTTGGATGAAAAAGTTAAAGTTGTGCGTAGAAGATAAATTTGTGTGTATAGGGTGTAGTTGCGTGAAATATTTTCCACGTGAAAAGAAAATCTTGCGCGCAAAAGTTAGATCTTGTGCGCAAAGAGTTGGTGTTGTATGAAATTGTCAGTATATGCTGAATACATGTTCTGAATATCTCGTTCAATGGTTCGGTGCTTTCAAGGGCATCGATTCAGGACATCGACCCAAGCAGTGTCTCTTACTGAATAGAGACAAAGACTTCAATGCAAATCTATTGAAGTGAACATCAAGTCGATAAACTGAGTTTGATTTCTCTCGAGGTAGTGAGCTAGGGGTAGTCGAGGGAAGTGATCAGAGGGATGCAGTGAGTTATCCTTAAACCTTTGTAAAGGTGGTGTGCTTGGAATGAAGTTATTGTGACCAAATCTTGTAATCCTCAAAATAGTAAAGATTAGTGAATTTAGGTATGACCGACACACTGCTGCCGTATGCTCCTTCGACGTAGCCCTTTGTGGTGAACCAAGTAAAAGTGTTGTGTCATCTCCCTGCTTTCATTTTTTTGAAAGATTTAATAAGTTCCTACCAACGTGGGAACAAGATCCAAAACTTTAAAAAGAAAAAGTTACCACTCTGATTGACCCCTCCCCTCTCAGGGTGTTTTGGAGTCCTTCAAGTGGTATCAAAGAGAGGTTGTTGGTGTTTATCTATCTTATACCGTCATGGAGAATTCATCCACTGTTAGGGTACTCCCCCTATTTGATGGAAGTAATTTTTAGATTTGGAATAACAGAATGAGATGTCATCTAAGATCCCTTGGAATGGAAGTCCTATTTTCCACTATGAAAGGTATACAATTTACTGATCCAACAGGGCTGGATATGACTGATGCAGACAGAAAAATTCTTGATGCAGATGCTAAAGTGAAGAATACTCTCACCACAACCCTTTCTAATCAGATCTATCTAAAGGTGATGAGTTTCACCTCAATAATTCCATGTTGGATAAACTTGAAAATATTTATGAAGGAGATATAAAAGTTAAGGAGGTGAAACTAAAAGTCCGGCACAATAGGTTTGATAATCTGAAGATGCATCCTGATGAGAATACAGACTCCTTATTCAATCGAATTACTGAAGTGGTTGGAGCAATTTAGGGTCTAGGAGAAGAAATCAAAGATGTTGACATTGTAAAGAAAATATTTAGAAGACTTTCACCCCTATACAATGAAAAGTTATCATACCTTGAGTAAAGAGATATTTCCTAACTTTCTATGGATGGTCTACTGAGCAGCCTGGTGGAATATGAAATGAGAGTCCAACCAGAAGATGTTACAAATCGAGTGAGCAAGGAAATGGAATTCAAATACATGGAGAAACTGAAAATTTCAAAATATTGTAGTGGTGAAAACGATGTGGAAAAATAAATTCTTTCTATCATTACCAAGAAGTTTCAGAAGGGAAAAGGGAGATTCAAAGGGAAGTTACCTCTTGCTTGCTTTCATTGTGGCAAAGTTGGGCACATTTCCTCTTAGTGCTTAAGAAAGATCGATGATGAAGATAGAGAAGATGAAAACATTGAGAAGAATCAGAAAAGGTTTTTCAAAAATGGAGACTTAAAATCTATAATTAAAGTACCGAATAAGTGTTTTTTCTATGTAGAGGAAGATGATGATAATGAATTCTGTGAAGAAGAAGAACCAGAATTTAAACTAGAAACCACGCTTCCATGATGGCCACTATTGAAAAATCATAAGATAATGGTGGAGACAATCAGTTTAGAACTAGTTAAAATCCCAAGTTGCAATGTAAGGATTCTATTAGTAAGCTTAATATTAAATGTAAGAGTTGAAATAAGTGGAAATCAATTCTAGAATAATCATCTAAATATGTTGATTAGCTCGAAGCTAAAATTGAACGGATGGAATAATTTGTAAAATTACAGTCTAAAATCCTTGAAAGAAATGATGACATAGTGGATCTAAAGATGAGAATTGAAGAGTAGGAAAAGGTCATCAATGACCTCACCTCCAGATTGGAAGAAAATTTCAAAACTGTTGAGGGTATTGAGGAGGAAGTTGTTACTCTTATGAGTAAACTTGAGAGTGAATTAATTTCAAAAGAATCAAAGAAGAAAATATAGTTTGGAAGGTTCTCAGATGTTGAGATTTTTGAGAGAGAAAAACGTGGCTCTAATGGAGTTGAAATGATTTTGAATGATCAAAGACCCACTTACATGGGAAATAGTGAAATCAGTTGTGAGGCCGAATCATCAAATGATGCAAATAAAGGTGAAAAAAATAAAGGAAAGGTGAAAGTGGGTCATGTAGAAAATTCACTTGGATTATTGAAAAAGAAACCATCAATTCAATATAAAATAAGAAAAAAAGACTATCCTTGAGCCTCCAGGAATAAGAGGCACTCAAACTATTATCCCACAGGAGAAGTAATGAAGATAAACAGAAGTGAGAAGAAATTTCCTCTCATGAAGTTTCAGTTTTGTGGATATCTAGGTCATACCATTTCTTATCGTGAAGAGGCATGAAGCTTTGTTAATGGAGAAGATATGGGAGTTCAACAAAGGAGAAAAAATTCATATTCTAATTCTTTTATAATAGACAATTTCTAAGGATATTGTTTTCATTGTTCTAACTTTGGTCAAAAGGTCATTGATTGCCGGCAAAGGAGGGATTGGACACCTCTTACCAGAGTCTGAGACAAGTCAAATCTTGTCAACAAGATAGTGTTTCTCCTACAAATAGGTTTTCTCCTCTGGAAGAATATTTCAACTATGAAGAACCCATGTACATGGAAGAGAAAATTTAAAGGCCATTAGTGTTCTACACTCAATCCAATGCATCATGGAAAGAAAAGAAGAAACTTGAGAAATCCAACCTTGTAGGGGTATCCATCGAAGCTACAAAAAGAAAAAGCACTTGGATTATAGATAATGGTTGTTCATCTCATATGATAGGTAATATAGGCTTGTTAATGGATTTCAATAGGAGGGTTGATGGAACAATATGGTTTGGTAATGATGGAGCTATAAAAATCAAAGGCAGTGTAAGTACTGAACTAGCTAATGGAGAGATAAAGAAAACTGAAGTCTTTTATGTATATGGCCCGTGTCATAATCCCCTTAGCGTGAGTCAACTTTGTGACTCGGGACTCATAGTTACTTTTAATCAGAAAGGATGCACTATCAAGGGAAAGACAGAAAATTCACTTATGAATGGATGCAAAACAGAATGAAACCTATATCAGGTTGATGATAAAGAAAACATTTTCTACATGACTATTGAAGAAGAAAATAAATTTTGGATTTGGAGATTGGGGAACATCAATCAACAAGACATGGAAAAATATCAAAAATTAATATTTTCATAGACATTCCCAACCTGTAGCATGAACTTGGAAAGTCTTGTGATGATTGCATTCTGGGGAAGCTGGTCTGCAGTTCATATCATCCAAAGAAGAAAAGGGCATCTTATCTTCTTGATATCATTCATACAGGTGTATGTGGCCTAATAAATGTTTTCGGAACTCATGGAGAAAGGTACTTTGTTCTTTTCATAGATGATTATAGTAGAATAGAATGTGTAATGGTTATACACAGGAAATTAAAATTGCTTGACTGCATGAAAACATATCGGTGAATCACTGATATTGATACAAGATGAAAAATCAAAGCACTACGATCTGACAATGGAGGGGAATACATGTCCCTTGAATTTCAAAATTACCTGGAGAATCATGGGACACAACATGTGGTAGCTTCTTTGAGAACTCCATAGCAAAATGGCATTGTTGAGCACATGAATCGACAGGTGAACAACATATAAAGAACTATGCTAACTGAGATTTGTATTCCACGACATTACTAGAAAGAGGTCGTTCAAGGTGTATTGTATATTCAAAATTGAATAGGTCTTTATATGGGTGAGATGAATACACCATATGAATTGTGTCGTGGAAGGAATTCCTCTTTGAAGTAATTTCGTGTTTTTGGAAGTAAATGTTTAATCATAAACAAAGAAGAAAATCAAGGGAAGTATGGTGACAATGCAGATGAAAGAATTTTCCTTGGATACTCAATGAAAATCAAAGCCTACAATTGTTTCAAAAAGCACTTAGGAGGGATTGTGGAAAGCATCTATGTTAAGATCATCAAAGAGAAAACCAAAAATGGTTCAAGGATTTCATATGATAATGTGATATAAAATGAGGAATAAAGTGAACGTGGAGTAAATGAAAATACATAAATAAAGGAAGGTGTACAAAACACTCTAGAGCCACATCATGATGTTGACTCGGAAGAGGAATTTGAAGAAGAAACCTTGGTTGGAGAGAATGCGGTTGAATCTCAAAGGAGGAATCGAATAGTAGAAATTGATCAATCCAACATTATTAAGGATTGGAATGCGCCCACATAGACAAGGAGAATAAGGGATAACACACAATTTTCATTTCTATGAGTTGTGGAACCATCATCATTTGAAGAATCTACAAAGGATGAATCATGGGTGAATGCCACGAATGAAGAGTTAGATGAGATTGAAATGAATCACACATGGGATCTATTCAAGATACCCAAAGGTCGCAATGTGATTGGTACAAATTTTATTTTCAAGAACAAGTTTCATGAGCATGGAAGTATTATCAGAAACAAGGTGCAATTGGTATGTAAAGGATATTCATCGATTGAAGGTGTCGATGTTGAAGAAACCTTTTCTCCAGTGGCTAGACTGGAGTCAATCAGGATTTTTATTGCCATGTAAATCCAAATAGGATATAAAGTATTTCAAATGTATGTCATGAGAGCATTATTGAATGGTGTTCTCGAAGAATAAGTCTACATCGAACAACCAGTGGGTTTTCTTCTTGGTACTGATAAAACAAATGTTTGTAAACAAAAGAATGCTCTCTATGGTTTGAATCAGGAACCATGATCATGGTATTCCTAGCTAGATTCTTATCTCACGAAGCTAGAATTCAAAAGATAAGGAGTTTATCACAATATCTATGTGAATAATTCTACAAATGATCAATTCATGGTTCTAGTTTATGTTTATGGCATTATATTTGGTGGAAGCATGCAAAAATCATAGAATGAATTTACCAATCACATGAAATAATAATTTGAAATTTCTATGATTGGGGAGATCACATATTTCTTGGGGCTGCAGGTGACTCAAAATAAGGATTACACTTTCATTTCTTAGGAAAAGTATACAAGAGAGTTGCTGAAGAGATTTAATATGCATGGCTCCATACCAATGTCAACTTTGATTGCAGTTGGAAACAAACATGGAAAGAATGAGGATGAGACCTCTGTAGATCCCACCATGTACAGAACGATTATTGGAATCTCACTATACCTAACGGCAACACAACCTGATATTGTCTTTTAAACTTTCTTAGCAGCCCGATCTCAAAGTAATATGAAGGAAGAACATATGACAGTAGTAAAAAGAATCATGAGATACATTCAAGGTACTCATAATTATGGGTTATACTTTGTTGCGGGAAGGTACAGTGAATTATCAGTGTTTTCTAATGCTGACTGGGATGGAGATGTAAGAACCCGGGTTTTGAGACTAAGAGGCTTTGAACTTATTTTCATGATGTTATTCCAGAGTAAGGCGTTCAGACAGCCTATGATTCTAAGCTCCGGTGTGGCCAAAATAAAATTTAAGTGTGTTCACACTAGGCACACCAAATAAATGGAATAACTCTTAAATTGTATCTTGGACCGGAAAACCGAGGTCACAGTTGAGTCCAGAGCGTGTCATTTACCCTAGGAGGGGTGTAACTTTCACGGGTGCGAGCCTTCTGTGGAAAATGCCACCAGGGGCGTTTTCTTAATTTAGCAGCCTCGGGCGTGAACTTTATAACTTCTGAACAGAGGCTCGAATTAAAATTTTGAGACCACTGATGTGCTCAGAACGTTGATTTTACCCTAGGAGCAGCTTAACCTCGACCCCGTCGATAGTTCGGGTACGAGCCTACTGGAGGGTGTTTAAAATTAATTAAATTTTAATTAAGTTTTCCATAATTAAACACATCCACCCCCTTATTCCCCCTTAGAATCTCTCTGGCAGAATCTCTCCCAACAAAGAACCTCCTCCTCTTTCAAGATCCTCTCCCCACCTCTCCAAGGTGGTTGCGGATCTGGCAGATCATTTGTGAAGCGACGGGCTACGCCATGCGAGGTAGGATCGTTGTGTTTTCATTTTAAAATCCATCATCTTCTTTGAACTCAATTTATATAATTGTAATGCTGTTTAATTATCGAGTGAAGGCCATATTTGAGTAGGGCTCGATCCGAGATTTCCAATGATTCTTTTGGATCAAAATTTCGAGTCTCAGGGTGTCTAGGGTGACCCCGGGAAGTTTTACAGCCAAAACCCCTATTTTCTGGTGGTTCCAGGGCGGTCTGGCGGCTCCACGCGGTGTTCCGGTGAGTCCCGGTGGTGGTGTCTCCTTAGGTGGTCCGTGATGGTGGCGGAACGGCAGATCCATAGGCGGTGGCATGGCCGGCTGCGGGCGAGCGGCTGCGGGTGAGCTGCAGCGGGAGGCGGCATCGGCGACACATGTGGGAGGCCAGGGGCATGTGTCGGCCAGATTTGCTGGTTGGCGTGCAGCGGGAGACCGGGGTCTTCATTTCCCCAGGAGCGGACTGGGACCCATGAAATGCGGGTCTCGTGGAAAAGAGTCGGACCAGCTTAAGCTGGTCCCAGTGAATCGGTGCGGCCCACGCGGCGAACCACGGGCCGGGTTGGACCGGGCAGTCCGGGCAGTCGAGCCATGAACCACTGGTTCAAGGAGAGGGTGGGCCGGCCGAACCGGCCCGGCCCACCTCGTTTCGGTCCATTAGATTAAAAGACCTCGTTTTTTTTTTGCAAACCGAGTTTCGGATTCGCATGCCGTCTACGGAAACACAATCCTCGGATTAAGACAGAGGTTTTGAGATGGTCTCAGGAATTTTTTTCATTCCCGAGATGGGGGGATCGATGGCGCGACACATACGTTAAGTAGTATTAGCGCATTTCCCAAGATCCTTTTTTCGAATGGCGCGAGCACATCCGGAGTCTGTTTTGGGCGTCGTCAGTGGCATTACGACCCTGGCATCGAGACGAAGTTTTCTAAGGGGTTTTAGGAATTGAAGCTAGAGTTGAGGCGTGGGCCCCACAGGACATCTTTTAAACTGTGTGCAGTGTATTGCTACTTTTTCATTAGATGTTTGTTTGGGGTGAATGAATAGTAGATTTGGCGTGTTTTTCTGAGAACATCGTGATGGCGCAGTTCGCCAGACCTTTTTCGGGACCAAGGTGTGGTCCCCACGAGACGTTCTATGGGCATAAAGTGGTGTTGAATAACTTTTTCTTCGGGAGGCCATTTCAAGCGAGTAAATATTCTATCTCGCATGTTCTTCCATGAGGATTGCAATGGTGTATTCTTTTTTGGTGGGCAGAGCTTCATTAGAGATCTCATTAAATGTGGAAGTATGAAAGGGCATTGGTCGAGGGTTCCTTTGACGCACTTAGAAACAACACACGGTAGCGATGTTAGTGACACCCTGTGATGGCACAGGCAGCGTGGAGTTATCGGACCAGTTCTGGGTTTACCCTCCAGTGAGGCTGGGTAGTGGGTTACCCACCAACATATCAGGGTTTTCCCTCCTGCGGGGCAGGGTAGTGGGTTACCCGTTGACCTTAGGGTTTACCCTCCAGTGGGGCTGGGCAGTAGGTTACCCATTCACCTTAGGGTTTACCCTCGAGCTGGGTTGGGTAGTGCGTTACCAGACGACCTCTTAGGGTTTACCCTCCAGCTGGTTTGGGCACTTGGTTACCTGATGACTTCTTTTAGACTCAGTCCTTTCTATGAGGATATTTAGTAACTTTTCTCTTTGATTACCAGAGCGGGACCCTTGGTTGTATGGTTTAGCGATGAGATAACTTTGACATACAGGACATTTGGGCATCAGTGATGGATATCCTTAGAACTATTGGTGACTTTTCCTGGGATGATCTTGGAGATGGAGATCCCCTTACACACTCGTTTAGGTTTCTTGTTGAGCACATATATATACACCCTACTTTTTTTCCCACTCCTTGGGTTCAGTTACTCTTCTTCTAGGAGGGGTGAAGATGCGTGGGGTATGCCACGTGATTTCTATGTCTAGATCTTATTGGTTGGATGAGTCTACTCTTCTGTTATAGGTAGCAAAGACTTGACAAGAAGTTTGTATTCTCACCATTTCTAGCTCCTTGCATTTGGACGAGTTTGCTTCCTTTCTCTTGTTGGGTTGATCTGCACTCTATTTTCTGTACTCATTCACTATTCTTTGTTCTGTCTACTGCTCACCTCTTTAGTGCCTCCTTTCTTTCTCCCTCGAGATTTTGGGGTATCCTACTGAGTATCTTTATACTCACCCATGCTGGTGATTTTCCTTCACCTAGTGTGCCCTTGTTGATGACGGACAGGTCGATCATGACTATGGAGGAGCGTAGAGGGCACAAGAGCTTGGGCCGCGTACTGGGGCTGGAGTAGAGTTTTCAGGTGTGGGACTCTCCAATTGTTTACTTTTGTTTACCTGTTTTTGGGTTGTGGCACTTTTCAGGTTGGGCGCGTGTTTTTCCCTTTTTCTGTTTAGTTTCCTTGTCAGTACTTTTTAGCACTTTACTTGTTCTGTTTTTGAGGTCGATGCATGCTTTGGTTGGGATACTGTAGTCAATAATTTGGTTTCCTTTTCACTCCGCACTTCTTCATTGAGTGGGTTGTGTGTGTGTATAGGTACTTAGGCAAATGCCTCCCTGATATTTTTACGCCTTCAACGCTTGTCGCCAGCCCCTGGCCTATGACGGCGGGCTTGGGGTAGTTGCATCTCAAGACCGGTAGGGTCGGGTCGTGAAAAAGTGGTATCAGAGGATGGTTCATTCCTTGGGGTGTTGTTTGGACGTCCCTAAAAAGGAATTGGTTGGGATTTAGGGAAATAGTGTCGATGTGTCTCGAGAGCATCTCTCAGGCCAGGGAGTCCAGTGATGGTACGGGCGGCCGATGTATCCACTCACCAGGACCCTGATAACCCGCTTGTCGACTTGACACGCTGAGACACTTGTTGCAGGGAACTTTGGAACATGCATCTAGTAGGATTGAGTCTTTGACTGTCCTTTTTAAATCAGCTTCCCTTTGTTATTACTATTATATATATATATATATGCTCATCTGATCGTGGTAATCCTTGATAATTTTTAGGATGCCCCCACGACATCAGCCAGCTAGGTTACCCTCTCCAATTCGTGATGACGACCTGGAGAGCAACGAGGCATTAGTTCAGGGACCCTCACATGATCCCCTTCCACCCAGGGGTTCAGAAATATACCCTATATCTAGAGAGCGGTAGTTAGTACTGGCAGCACAGGCCGAGGCTGAGTGCAGGCTGAGTGCGCTCCGAGACTTCCAGCATCAGCGACCGCAGAATTTCTATGGGGACCCAGATCCCTAGGCAGCGGAAGACTGACTAGAGTTCGTGGACCGACTTTTCAGGCTGGTACAGACACCAGCGGACCGAATGGTAGCCCGAGCTGCCATCCTTTTCATCAGTACGGTCAGGAATTGGTGGGGGTTGGTTACGCAGACCCACGATGAGTCGTCTCTCATGTGGGATAGCTTCCATTAGCTCTTCTGATAGGAGTAATCCCCCTCTTTTTTATGCTCCGTTCGGATTTATGAGCTTCTAGATATGAAGGAGGGGGATGAACATGGCGTAGTACTTGTCCCGGTTTACTGATCTGACATGCTACTCGTAGGATATGATCCGTGATAGTTACTTCTGAGTGCGGAAGTTTGAGCAGGGTCTTCGTAAGAAGATCCGTTCTAGTGTAGTAACTCTATGCATCCCTACTTATCCTGGGGTGCTAGAGTGGGCAATCGTGACAGAGAGATTCTTGGCTGAGGGACGCCAGCTCGTAGGGCCTAGTAGTGGCCTCTTAAGAGTAGAGTCTTCGGTAACATGCATGTGGCAAAGAGCAGGGCCTCCGTCAAGGAGACCCTTTTGTGAGCAGACTCAGGGGCAGGGTCGTGCATTGCAGTGGTTCCATAGAGCACCGAGGAAGTCATGAGAGATTCGGTGCTATGCTGGTGACAGACATGGTCACCTAGCATGGGACTACTCGACCAAACGTACTGAGTAGCCATGGCAGGTAGTGGGCCCACTGTATTGGAAAAGGTAGCGTCATGACCAGGGATCTCCCAGGTGAGGACAGGGTGGTCCTCAGGGAGGTGGCGCAAGCATAGTGGCAGGACCTGGAGGTGGGGGTGGAGTTTCGAGGTCCTTCCACCGCCACCACTTGGCGGCCCATGCCAGGATCAGGGAGCTAGCAATAGAGGTTGTGGGCACCATCAGGATATGGGTGTTTGTGACCCCCCAGCACACGAGATGGTCCAAGGTACACTTTGTGTTTACTCTACGCTTTCTTCGGTACTAGTAGACATAGGTTCTAACCACTCTTTTATATCACTACTTTTGGTGCGGGAATTGGATATCCCAATAGAGGTGTTGACACACGCGCTTAGCCTCAAGGTTACTATGGGAAGTGCCTCATTGGTGAACTTTATCTACAGACTGTGTGAACTGTCGTTTGGAGGAGAGAGCTTCATGTGGGACCTACTCGTCATCATGATGGAACATTATGACATCATCTTGGGCATGGATTGGATTTCCATGGTTCGCGCCCAGATTTAATGTCGGCGCAGACTAGTCAGATGCATTCGTTCTAATGGGATGAGGTTAACCATTCTAGGTGAACAAGACCTCGTGGTAGAGTAGATGGGCACTCTGAGTAGGAGACCATGACCTTTTTCTCACCAATTGGCGATCATGGATCTCGGAGCAGCAGACGCTACAATAACCTAGATCCCTACCATTGTAGAGGACTATATGGACATTTTTTCTGAGGATGTCTCGGGACTACCTCAGAGGCGAGAGATGGAGTTCTGCATTGACTTGTAGCAAGGGACTGCCCCGATATCATGTGCAGCATATCGGATGTCACCCACAGAGCTTTGGGAGCTACGACTTCAATTGGAGGACCTTCGTGAGAAGGGATTCATCAGGACCATTCTGTCCCTCTGGGTAGCTCCATTTTTGTTTGTGAAAAAGGTAGATGGGAGTCTATGACTTTTTGTGGATTATCATCACCTGAATCAGACCACAAAAAAGAACAAGTACCCTTTTTTGAGGATTGATGACCTCTTCGACCAGTTGAGAGGTGCGAAGTGGTTCTCCAAGATTGATCTTCGATTCGGCTACCACCAATTGCGGGTTCGTGAGGCTGACATCCCAAAGTTGGATATCTGTTTTCATTATGGGCATTACGAGTTTCTGGTGATTCCCTTTGGCATGACGAATTCCCCCACCATTTCCATGGCTTTAATGAACCATATCTTCTAGTCGTACTTGGACCAGTTTTTGGTTGTCTTTATTGAAGACATACTCATCTACTCTGCGATAGAGGAGGAGCACATGGAGCATTTTTGGATGGTCCTAGACTTACACAGGGAGTACCAACTGTATGGGAAGCTCTCGAAGTGTCAGTTCTGGATTTATGAGGTTCAATTTCTAGGGAATGTCATTATGAAGTAGGGATTGGTCGTAGATCCCACAAAGATAGAGGTAGTGCTTGCTTGGTAGCCACCCAAGAATGCATCAGAGGTGTGAAGCTTCCTTGGTTTGTCAGGGTACTACAGGAGGTTTGTGGAAGATTTATCTAGGATTGATACCCCTTTGACCGCATTGACACAGAAGCGACGACCATTCACCTGGACTGATCAGTGCCAGAAGGCCTTCAAGGAGCTGAGGCGGAGGCTGACTAGTGCTCCAGTGTTGAGGCTACCAGAGGACGGCGTCGAGTTCGTGGTATATTGAGACACTTCAGGATCTGGGCTCGGGTACGTGCTGATGCAGCAACAGGCAGTGATTGCATATGGGTCAAGGCAGTTGAGGCTCCATGAGCAGAATTATGCAACTCGTGATTTAGATCTGGAAACGGTGGTCTTCACCTTGAAGTTATGGAGACACTACCTTCTGGGTGAGCGTTTTGTGGTCTACTCAGACCACCAGAGCCTCAAGTACACCTTCACTCAGAGGGATCTAAATATGAAGCAGTGGTGCTGGATGGAGTTTCTATAGGACTATGATTTTGAGATAGTCTACACTCCATGGAAAGGCAACATAGTAGTATATTCCCTTAGCAGGAAGTCCCAGGCTCATCTAGTGTGGGAAGCTTCAGAGCAATTGGCTTCCCTACAGCTGACCTTGGAGCAGCAGGAGGGTACATCTTTTCTGCAGTCGATGACGCTAACTCCTTCTCTCCTTGATCATGTGAGAGATTCCCAGCTGGGGGATATTTACAGCGAGGTACTGCGTGATCAGATATCCACGGGCGACGTACCCGATGGGTATTCTGAAGGAGGGAATCATGAGATCCTGTTCCATGGGCGAGTCGTAGTACCAGTGGAGATGCGGGAGGATGTGATGCGGTAATTCCACAATTCTCTATTGGTTGTACATCCCGGTGAGGGGAATATGTACAGAGACCTTCAGCAGCAGTTTTGGTGGTCTGGCATGAAGTGGAGGGTAGCTGAGTTTGTTTCTCGGTGTCTTACCTGTCAATAGGTGAAGGCAGAGGATCAGGTTCTGACAGGGTTGTTGAAACCCCTTGATATCTCAGAGTGTAAGTGGGATGACATATCTATTTACTTTTTCATAGGTATTTCACACACAGCGAAGGGCCATGATTCCATTTGGGTGATAGTGGACCTACTCCCGAAGTCGGCACACTTTCTTTTCCATCGTGGAGGAGAGCTCGGTGGAGACTCTAGGGCAGCTATATGTTCGGGAGATCTTCCACCTTCATAGAGTAACCTTGGCGATTGTCTCCGACCATGACTCATGGTTTATGTCGCGTTTGTGGAAAGGCATGCAGGAGGCATTCGGGACTCGACTGTGGATGAGTGCAACTTTTCACCCCCAGTGGGACGGTCAGACCGAGCGTACTATCCATGTGTTGGAGGATATTCTTAGGGTGTGCATGTTAGACTTTTTCCTAAGCTGGGAGGATCACCTGCCCTTGGTGGAGTTAGCATATAACAATAGTTACCACTCTACTATCGGCATGACACCTTTTGAGTCCCTCTACGGGAGACCCTTCAGGTCACCGTTGTGCTGGAAGGAGGTTGGGTAGACCTCCCTCATGGGCCCAGAGTTGGTGCGGGTGACGACGGAGAAGGTACAGGTCATTCATGAGTAGATGAGGATGGATCCGAGTAGACAGAAGTCCTACATAGACAGTCATCACAGGCCTTTGGAGTTCGAGCAGTGGGACCATGTCTTTTTTAGAGTCTCCCCACGGCGTGGAACCCGGAGGTTCGGCCGGGGAGGCAAGCTATCCCCGAGGTTCATCGGGCCTTTTGAGATCGCATGCAGGGTTGGTGAGGTTACATACCGTCTTTCTCTACCCCCACAGCTGGAGAAGGTTCATGACGTCTTCTACGTGTCATAGTTGAGGAAATATGTGCATGACCCCATGCACGTTATCGACTGGGGAGAGCTGGAAATTGAGGAAGAATCCACCTTTGTAGAGAACCCAGTGGCGATTGAGGACCGGCAGGAGTGGACTCTGCGTGGATAGACCATTCCCTTGGTTCGTGTTTTGTGGCAGCATGGGAGGGTGCAGGAGAGCACCTAGTAGGGGTGTAACTTTCGCAGGCGTGGGCCTTCTGTGGAAAACGCCACCAGGGGAATTTTTGTAATTTAGCGGCCTCGAGCGTGAACTTTATAACTTCTGAATGGAGGCTCATATTAAAATTTCAAGACCACCGTTGCGCTCATAATGTGGATTTTACCCTCAGAGCGGCTTAACCTCGACCCCGTCGAGAGTTTGGGTACGGGCCTATTGGTGGGTGTTTAAAATTAATTAAATTTTAATAAAGTTTTCCCTATTTAAACACATCCACCCCCTTCTTCCCCCTTAGAATCTCTCTGGTGTAAGCTCTCCCAACAAAGAACCTCCACCTTATTGAATCTTATATCCCCACCTCTCTAAGGTGGTTGCGGCTCCTACGGATCATTTGTGAAGCGACGGGCTACGCCCTACGAGGTAGGATCGTTGTGTTTTCGTTTTAAATTCCTAAATCTTCTTTGAAATCAATTTATAGCATTGAAATTCTGTTTAATTATCTAGATAAGGCCATATTTTAGTAGGGATCGATCCTAGATTTCCAACGATTCTTTCGGATCAAAATTTTGAGTCTCGGGGTGTTCGGGGTGACCCCGGGAAGTTTTCCGGCCAAAACCCCTGTTTTTCGGTGGTTCCAGGGCAGTGTGGTGGCTCTGTGTGGCAGTCTGGAGAGTCCCAGAAGTGGTGGCTCCTCAGGTGGTCATGGACGGTGGCGGCGCGGTGGATCCCCAGGTGGTGGCGCGGTCGGCTGCGGGCAAGCGACAGCAGGAGGCGGCATCGGCGGCGCATGTGGGAGGCCAGGGGTGTGGGTCGGCCAACTTTGCTGATCAGCGTGCAGTGGGAGACCAGGGTCTTTCTGACCTTGGGAGAAGACTGGGACCCGCAAAACGTGGGTCTCGTGGAAAAGAGCCAGACCGGCTTATCCCAATCAGGGTGAAGCGGTGCGTCCCGCGAGGTGAACCACGGGCCGGGTTGGACCGGGTGGTCCAGGAAACCGAGTCGCGGACTGCCGGTTCAAGGAGAGGGTGGGCTGGCCAAACCGGCCCGACCCACCCCATTTCGGTCCATTAGTATTAAAACACCTCTTTTTTTGAAAACTGAGTGTCGGATTTGCGGGCCATCTGGAGTGACGAGATCCTTGAATCGAGACGGAGGTTTTGATATGGTCTTGGGATTTTTTTATTCCAGAGACAGGGGGCTCGGTGGCGTGACATGTACGTTAAGTAGTATTAGCGCTTTTTCTGAGATCCTTGTTTCGGATGGCGCGAGCACATCCGGAGTCCATTTTGGGTTCTGTCAACGAAATTGTGACCCTAGCATTGAGACGAAGTTTTCCTGTGGGTTTTAGGCGTTGAAGTCAGAGTTGAGGCTTGGGCCCCACGGGCCGTCTTTTAAGTTGTGTGCGTCATATTGTGGATTTTTCATCAAACTCCCATTCGGGCCAAATGAATAGTTGATTTGGCATGTTTTTTCGAGAGCATCAAGATGGGGCATTTCTCATGACCTTTTTTGGGACCAAGGTGTGGGCCCCATGAGATTTCGTATGGGCATAAAGTGGCGTTGAATAAATTTTTTGTTGGGAGTCCATTTCAAGCGAGTAAATAGTCTATCTCGCGTGTTTTTCCATGTGGATTTCAATGGTGTAATCTGTTTGGGTGTGTAGAACCTAATTCGAGATTTCATTAAATATGGAAGCATTAAAGGGGGTTGTTCAGAGGTTCCTTTAATGCACTCTGAACCAATGCACGATAGCGATGTTAGTGACACCCAGTGATGGTGTGGGAAATGCGTAGTTATCGGACCAGTTCTGGGTTTACCTTTCAGCAGGGCTGGGTAGTGGGTTACCCACCGGCGTATTAGGGTTTACCCTCTAGCGGGGCTGGTCAGTGGGTTACCCATTGAGCTTAGGGTTTACCGTCCAGTGGGGCTAGGAAGTGGGTTACCCGTTCACCTTAGGGTTTACCCTCTAGTTGGGCTGGGCAGTGGGTTACCCGATGACTTCTTTCAGACTCAGCCCTTTCTATGAGGTTAGTCAATGACTTTTCTCCACTATTACTGTAGCGGGACCCTTGGTTGTACGGTTCAGTGTTTCGACAGCTTTGACGTGTGGGACATTTGGGAATTAGTGATGGATATCCTTAGAACTATTGGCGACTTTTCCTGGGCTGATCTTGGAGATGGAGATCCCCTTACACACTCATTTGGGTTTCTTGTTGAGCATATATTTATATACACCCTACTTTTGTTCCCACTCCTTGGGTTCAATTACTCTCCTTCTTGGTGGGGTGAAGACGCGTGGGGTATGTCACGTTCTTTTTGTGTCTGGATCCTCTTGGTTGGACGAGTATACTCTTCTGCTATAGGTAGAGAATACTCGATGAGAAGTTCGTCTTCTCATAGTTTCTAGCTCCTTATGTTTGGATGAGTCTGCTTCTTTTCTCTTGTTAGGTTGAGCTGCACTTTATTTACTGTACTCTTTCACTATTCTTTGTTCTATCTACTGCTCACCTCTTTAGTGCCTCCTTTGTTTCTCCCTCTATATTTCATGTCATCCTACTGAGTATCTTTATACTCACCCCTTCTAGGGCTTTGCCCACACCTGGTGTGCCCCTGCAGACAACGGACAGGTCGATCGTGACTACGGAGGAGTGTAGAGGGCAGAAGAGCTTGGGTTGCATACTAGGGTCTCAGTAGAGTTTCCAGGTGCGGGACTCTCCAGTTGTTTACTTTTGTTTACCTGTTTCTGGGTTGTGGAACCTTTCAATTTGGGCACATTTTTCCCCTTTTTCTGTTCATTTTCCTTGTCAGTACTTTTCAACACTTTACTTGTTCTGTTTTTGAGGCCTATGCATGCTTTTATTGGGATACTGTAGTCTATACATTGGTTTCCTTTTCACTTTGTACTTCTGCATTGAGTGGGTTGTGTGTTTTTGTACTGGTACTTAGGCAAAGGCCTCCTTGAGATTGTTAATCCTTTGGCACTTGTCGCCATCCCCTGGCCTATAGAGGCGGGCTTGGGGTAGTTGCGACTCAAGACCAGTAGGGTCGAGTCGTGACAGGAGATGTAGTGGACAGAAAGTCCAACAATGGTGGGGAATTCTATATTAGGAATAAATGTGTTGGATCGTTGAGAAAGAAACAAGAAATTACTTCTCTTAGTACTGTTGAAGTTGAGTATATCTCCACTACAAAGTCATGCACTCAACTATTATGGATTGTTTGACCTTGACTATAGTATTTGTGTATACTTTTGGGTTTGTAATTATTTTATCATTCTGAAATGGTTTCATAAATGGTTTTTATGGTTGGTGCAGAATTATCATTTCCCTTGGTGAATTGAGGAAAAAATTTTACTTTGGTGATATCTTTCTAGTATGAATATATATTATTTAGTTTCACCGTTTTTGATGAATTCTAAATTATAGGGTGACCTATTATAGGTTTTCATGATCTTTTGGATTCATATTCCTTTATTATGATTTGGATTATACTTATAGATGTTTGGTGATATCTGAGTATTATTTTTATTGATCTTGAGGAGTTGTGTGCTTGTCAAGTATCTTCTTACACCATGCCCCTTTGAGATTTTCTCAACCCACCTACCTCATGTATCTAGATGGGAGCGGGTGGTAGTGAGGAAGATTTTTGATGTAAACTAGAAATTATGAATTAGATAGTATTTTGTTTCAGGATATAGATAATATATATCCCCTTACCTATTTGGTTTACTTGGTATAATTTTGAACCCTTTATTGGGTGAAGAGGCTTAGTTCTTATTACTTTCTAATTTTTCTAATAACTTTATAAGGATAGAAAGTGGCATGGTTGGGAGAATTGTGACAACCCCGTGTCACTATTATATTAAATATCATATAATTATGGTTTATTTTTTAATTTTTTGAACTTTTAAAAAGTTAATGGTTTGAGATTTAAAAAATTAGGGAAACTAGACAATTACATTGTTAGTATTAACCATGTAGTTGGACCATGTGGGAGGTGGAGTAGTTTCTAGTAGAACATGTACGGTTGAAATGTAACTCTCTAAACCATGATTCTAGTCCATGAAAACTAGACTTATGTATGAGAAGACCGTACTTGGTCAGGGATTGGACCAGTTCCCCCCATAGCTGCAATGGATCTTGGTTCTACCTTTTCAGGTGGACTTACAACTTTCATATGAAGCATGAAACTCCAACAACGATGATTTGTGTGATTTTCCCTAAACTTCCATTACTATTTCAATTTTTTTTTATTATGTGATTGCAAGTTAATATAGATAGAAGATATTTGTGTTTTAAAAGTATAAAAAATTCATATTTCCACCAGGTTTCTCCCCAAATCTTTGTTGAAGTAGATGTATTGAGATTTCCAACTGAGTAAGTTTGGATTTTAGTGGGGGAAGAGTTTTGATACAAACAAGTTGTGGTTTTTGAATCATTGTTTTATTTATAATCTCCCTATAATAAAATTGTAAATTTAATATTATAATGTAGGTGTTGGATTAATAACATTGATCATAAGATGTTTGTGTCCTTAGGAAGAAGTGGAAAGGGATTTGGGCTTGGTGTTGATGAAGGTATGACTTAAAAAGTCATTTGGGTGCATCCATAGATCTGAGTTCTACTAATGCGGTGAAATTCGAGACACGTGAGGTTAATTAATTGGTATCTAACATATACAGTCACTTTACGAAGGATTTCGGTCATCCCAAGCCTTTTGTGCAAGACCCTATGAGACTACTGTGAATTGATGTGGTTAGTGCTGTTGGTTTTTTGGATTCTTTACCCTACATTTAAATTCATGGATCCCATGGTGAGGTTTTGTGTTATGTTAGTGTAAACAATCATTAAGTGGAGATACAATTGGATGATGAGGGAGGTTCAAGAGCTCCTAAGGTTTCATCCTATGTAGAGGCAGTGCTTTCAGGGTATGGAACCATTGTAAGAGAGATATATCAAGAGAATAAGACATTGTGAGGCCATTAAGTTATGTCTAATGTGACAAGGGAGGGTGTCTCAATTGATGGAAAGTTTTGGTAGTAGGTTGTATAAGTTGGTACTATGATCATTTCAAGTATAATAAGGGAGTTTCCAGTTATTATGTTTGGAAATAGCTTTGAAGGATTGGAGAGTGAAGGGTCGAAATAGAAGTTTGAAACATCTTGGGAAAAGAATCCAATGATGAGCAGGGAATAACCAGGGATGAGACTAGCGATGAGTTTTCATATCAGTTCTCTAGAGACAGTGAAAAATATTTTCAAGGTATAGGGTTTCTCAGTCTAAGGGGGAGGAAGGTTCGGCAAGGCAATAGGAAATGCTGAAAGGATTATTCCTACTTACCCCTACCAATGGAGACTCGATCATCCAAAAGGTTGAAATCCAAGATAATGGATGGTGATCCAAAAAAATTTAGAATTACTAATCTTGTTGTGGCTGCGGATCATGGGTAATTTCCCCACAAGGGTGGTCTATCTGGATAGAAGTAGGTGATAAGAGTGGAATCAAATCAAACTCTAGATTTTCTCATGTATTCAGAAGAAGAAATGGTAGAGGGGTGTATTTTGATTAATTCCACAATAGAAGAAGTTGATATGATGATTGTAATTTTGATTCTCATGGATACTAACCATGAGCAGTTTTAATGGATTAACGAGAAATATCTTATACTAATAAGGGGATTCAACGATGGGAATATCAACAAAATAAGAGTACATTAAAACATGGGACAATCTGGCATATCGATTTTAATACCTCATAAAGAATGATCTAGATACATGGGTAACCTCTCTCTCCTAGAAATTATTTAGGGAGTATGATTCCAATAGGATTAATTTATTTTTAAATAATTATGTGGTTTATTTTAGTGTTTTCTCTAGGTGAACCTTAAGGTTTCTCATTTTTTCCTTAAAATTATTTTGATAATAAAAAATTTATGTTTTAGTCATCCTTCATAAATTGTGCATGAATTATACATGGTTTGGGGAATCATTCAAGGAAAATATGTGGGGTTGTAGCTCTATTCCAATGCTAGCTACACACTTGGTGTACATTTTAATATTAACCATATGGAAAAATTGTACATCCTACCCAAAATTTTAAAACTTTAAATTATCTACCTACCTATAATCTATTTAACCACATTTGGACCACCTATATTCTCATTCACATGTGGGTAGTTAAGAGATAGCTCAAGTGATTTTATCATCTTCTCCTCCTTGTATCCAAGCCCTTTTCTTTATGGATTTCAAGTATAATTATGATTTAGACCCTCTGTATCTCCTCTTTATTCTTCCTTCTTCCAATTCACATGGTTTATTACTCTCTCATGAACCCTAATAACCATGGTTGTCAAACCTAGGGATTGGGTTGGTTTAATTTTTCTACTTTGACTGTATAGGAATTTTTTAGGTCTCATTGTTCCATTTTTTAGCTTTATCCATCGAGGGTGAGTTGTTTCTGGAGATTGAGGTGGGTGATTTTTCCCATTATTTTACATGTTTTGAGATTCTTTAGTTTTTCTAAATTTTTTTCCTATCAATATATACCTATATATGATACTTATGAGGGGTTGGTAAAAAAATTCCACATTTCCTATACTTATAATAAATGGTTTTTTCATAGATTTCTCATTCTTTATTTCTAAAAGAAATTTTTATGTGTGCAAGTGTCTGTAAAGATAATTGAGAGGGTTTATAATATTAATTTTATGATTAAATAAGGGTTTTGGACCATTTTTTATTTTTAAATGATATAACCTGTGTTTTAGGGTTTTGTTTCAAGTGATGAAGTTTTTTTATTTCCATCTGACACCTAAGGGAGGAATGATTTTTTTAAGTGGCGCTCCTTGTTTTCTTTTCAAAGGTTGTTATATAACATGGCATTAAAAATTTTCTAAAGTACTGGTAGGTAGATTATAAAATCAAATTCCTTAATGAGTTTACACCCTTTTTATGAGCCCCTATTAATTATGTATTGAATATATTATTTCCATTTATGGGATGAAATAAATTTTAATGCGATGCTTATGTAAATTTGAAAAGGGACTATTTCTTGAGAGGGTGTTAGAGGTGATATTGGATTTATTGTTTATGTTTTATTACTTATTTGTGTGATTATTGTATGACTATTTGATTACTCACAAAAATTTAAACTATGTCATGGTAAAACAAGGTAATTAAGTGAGATATCTCGTTTATTGTATACTATTTTAGATTGTGCTATGACTAGGGCCCTAATTTAGATTGTGATCTATCCCGTGGAGGGCCCCTGATGAGAGTGATTTAGGTGTTTATATCATTTAAGAATTCAAAATTATTCCTTCAATTGGTTCCACATGGATATATCTAAGATCATCTCATGTTAGGACCTAGTGAGCTTTTCATGATGCATATTTCTTTAGGGATGATATTATCTTAGGGATCCCCATTATGTACTTCATCTATATCCCCTTGTGATTATATTAAATTTGTGGCACCATTTATATTATTTTTGTTTGATTATATTGTGTTTAATTTATATTATGTTTTTTTATGATATAACTTCTTTATTTATGATTTACTTTACTTTTTATCTTTTTTGAAAAGGTGGTTTTGTGGAAAAAATTAAAAGATGGAAATGATTTGGTTTTAACTTCATATACTTAGAAGTCCACCATTTTTAAGGTTTTAAATTGATTTTATTTTCTTACATGGCGGTTCAACCCCTTGGTTGGTAAAAAGGGGGTTTTAAATAAAGGTTTTAAATGATAATTTTGTTTATCTTTATAATATTAAATTAATATTTCTAAGCCTGAGGTGATTTTATTTTCCAAAAAGGTTTTACCTTATGGTTTTAAAAAAAGATTGAATGTATTTCATTTACCATTTGTATAATTTTAATTTAGAAATATTATTTTCTAAATGATTTTCAAACTAGAATTTATGAAAAAAAAAATTAATTCTATATACTCTTTGTTGAAATATTATTGGGCATGTTTGGCCCACACCCTAAATACACGTGTGTGTGTGTGTGTGTGTGTGTGTGCACGCGTGTGTGTTGTTCTTATGTTTTCATACAGGTTCCAAAGTTTTGATATTAGTTTGGATGTTGTTTTCATGGTCTATAGTTATATGTTTTAGATATAGTGAGTATCAATGGGTAACATGGATATGATTTGGTGGTATCTTGGGTTACTAGTCTATTTTTTGGACGTATTTGTATTGGCCAGTTCATCCAGCCACTTTATTTTTATTTTTGGTTTCCTTTATGTAAAGACATGATTACGTATTACTATAATTTTTTTATATTTATTTTTGTAAAGTGGGTTTTAGAATGTTTATATTGGTTATACCCAATTTGGTTGGTTTTATTAATTGGGATTATTTATTTTATATGCAAGGAAGTTCAATGTCTAGACGCACCATATCAGATTCTCAGTTAGTTTCTATTACTTTAATATTTTTATTTGATGGGTAAATTGTTCCCACTTGGTTATATTTTGATTCCCTAGTACTTTTCGTCAACTCATGGTTATTTGGAAATCACTTCGAACCTTGTGGTGGACTGACCTAAGTGGCATGATTGGTTGACCTAGGCCAGTTTGTTATAGTTTACGTGAACTATTATACACACACACACACACACTAAAATAAGATATGTGAAAGTGAAAAACTAAAATTGTGTATCTATATGTATATATATCATATATATACTCGTATTAGTGCTCAAATTAGTTTTAATAAATGTTAAATTTTATCAACACTAAAATTAACATCTCTATTCACATATAAATGTGTGCACTGTAGAATCCAAGGACTTGTGTGTGTGTGGATGAGATAGGTGAACTCAACACATGCGTGTATCAAAATAAAATGAATATAATATTAATTTCATTATAATTTATAGAATAAAATAAATTAAAATTAATTGAAAATATATAATAATTATTATATTATTTAATATTGTTATATAAATATTATAATAATTGTTAATTGTATAAATGTATATATTATTTGCAGGGTTATACATAAAAAAATGTTAATAATTTTAAACTGTATTTATATATTACTAATTATATTTTCAAAAATATTATAAATTATATAAATGAATTAATATTTTACACTAAATAAAAAATATAGTTATATTTATAAATATTATAGCATTGTTGTATTTAATTATAAAATATTTTCAATACATTTTACTAATTAAAATAAATAATAAATTATCCTATCAATTCTTTCTTAAAAAACTATTCACTATTTTTTATATTTAAATTTGAACTTTTAAAAATATATATATTACATATATGTGTGTGTGTGTGTACTTATTATTAAAATTCATATATACATATATATATAATTTCATTAATTATATTTGAATAACATTAATTATTACTATTATAAAGGATGACATGTATATAAAAATAATATTAATAATATTTAAATATGAAAAATTTATAAACAATTATTTTTTTATAATTAAAGTTCAATTTTTTAATTCATTTAATTAGATTAAAGATATTATTTTCATTAAAATATAAATTTATATTGATTATTATATGTATTCTAACTATAATATACATATATGTAATATATGTAATATTATCTAGACTCAAATCACTACTGCAAATATTGCATTTATCAGCGCTAGAAAAAGGGCATTAACAGCACTAGAAAAGCGATGTTAATCAAGATGAAGATAAAGGGGGTCCCTTTTATCATCACTTAGAAAAGAGCTGATAAATGAACCTTTAATCAGCGCCTTTAAAAAGTGTTGATAAAAGTTAAAAAATAGGAAAAAAAATTAAAAAAAATCTGCATATTGGGGGGGGGGGGATTCAATAGCGCTTAAAGCCCCCCTTCAACAGCGCCCCACCCCCAGCCATAGCCCGCACTCCCCATCCACCAACCAGCCTTTAACAACGCCCTTAACCCCATTAATAGCGCTAGGCATTATTCTCCACCTGCGCGCGTGACCTGCCTCCCCCGGGATTCGAACTCGGAACCTGTTGCATGTGCGCCTAAGCCTTTACCACTCCACCATATTTCTTTTCTCTTTATTTATTAATATATCTATTTATATATATATATATAGTTATATTTACTCGTATATTAATATATATATATATATATATATATTAACATATATATATTTATATTAATATATATATATATATTGAGTTATATTAATATATATATCCTTATATTAATATATATATAGTTATATTTATATATTAATATATTTATTCGTATATTAATATATATTTATAAGATCAGTTTTGAATGCATTTATAAAATATGTTTTTTATGTGTGTTTATAAATAAATAAATACATATATACAAGACACACACACACACACACACAGATATATATATATATATTATATGTATATCTGTATGTATAATTATACATATATTTATTTATTTAAAAATATTATATATTAATATTTATATACATATGTTTAGAATATATAGATAATATATATAAGCTTGTCAATACAGATGCACACAAATATATATATATACACACGTACACATTATATAGGTATATAAATATTCATATATTTGTATTTTAAATAAAATGAATGTTAGTTTCTTATTTAGATTAGCCTTATATATTGGAAAATATATTTTATATGTAAATATTTTTAATTATTTATTTATAAAATTAAAATTTTAAGTGTGAATATATAAAAAATATGTATATATTGTTATGCATTTGATTATAAATAACAGTACATTATGAAAAATGTTAAAATTTAAAATCCATGATAATAATATGAAGGTAATCCATTGAAATAAATTCATTCCCCACTGAAAAAGGGCAAAAATACCCCCTTAAATGAGGCTGAAATTCCATCGAATGTTAAAAAATTTGGGTATCCCGACAAAAAACTCAGTTTTATAGGACTTCTAGGACTTTTTTCACCTCTAAAAAGGTGAAAAAAGGTTCCCTTGGGTCACTAGCACATAGAGCTCATCACAGGCTTCGATTTGATATGTTTTATAGCTCAAACAGACACTCGGATCAAAAGTTATGGTCGTTTGATGTTTGAGTTACCTTTTCAACTTATTTTAGATATTTTATTAATTTTTTTGATTTTTTGTGTCTTTAAATTGTTATTAAATTATTATTAGTCGATGATAATTATTAAATCATTAATTAATAAGATTTTTTAAAATATTTTAAAGCCATATTTACTAATTTTAAAATATATTAAATGCAATAGTCTATTTATATTTATCTAAAACATATTTAAAATATATATATATTATATTTATATCAATATAAATGTACTTATATATTAATATATTATTTTCCACGATTTTTTTTAAAATATACAATTTATCAATGCTAGGAAAAAACACTAATAAAGCCCCCCCTTTATCAGCTCTAGTAAAAAAAGCACTAATAAAGGGGGTCCATTAACTGTGCTTTTTTTAGTGCTATTAAAGGGTGGCGCTACGGAAACCCAGTTTTATGGTAGTGAATGTGTTTGATTGTGTGTACATAGATTTGTGTGTGCGTGTGTCATATATACTCTTTAATTTACTATTTTATAAAATAAATATTTTATCACTGCTGCAATTATCTCTATTAAAATTTGACCTTTATCAATGATAAAAAAAGCATTGATAAACGTTGACTTTTATTATTACTAAATAAAGCACTAATAAATGTTGAATTTTATCATCTCTCATTTTTATCACTGATAAAAGTCAAATTTTTATTTCATGTGATATGTAATAGATCATGTGTTACAAAATGCATGAGTGATGCCTCAGTCACCCATGTATTCATCACATGAATGCATCGTACTTCCTCTCATGAATTTAATCTTGTGATATGGTTATTATTAATGATATCCAACATAAGAGAGAAACCAAAATTGATAATTAAAATTTTTCAGCCTCTTTCAAACATATTAAATCATAACATAACCCTTCATGATATGCTCTAGTCATAAAATATGACTTAATAGAGGCAGAGGTGTAACATCATTATATTTCACACTATGATTAACAAAAACCAAGGCATAAAATATGACCTAGTAACATGCATGCTATTCTATACAACATGTATATATCATATACTATGACATAATTTATTTAGGTTATGTCTACTTAAAATACAAGATATTCATTGAAAATGATTGTTTATCAGTTACCCAAGGATGGTTTCTGAACCACCCACCCAAGGTCTCTCATCTTTTATGGAATATTTTCTCTAATCTATTATCAATTATAGGTTTTTTGTATCTCTATAATGTCATATTGAATAATTACTATATATTTTTTCATGTTCATTTGGATTCAGTGATGTACTCTTTATTTACAAGTGACTCTGTGAGGCATTTATAGGAGAAATATGGTAAGTACATTCTATTTTTATTAGATCAGTCACTGATAAAAAATTGGTTTCTTCAATCATGGGTGGCCACTCAATCGCTATATTTTTTTAGGATTGTTATTTTTCTTGATGGATTTGGATGCATTTAAATGAATTTATTTTTAACCATAAGATATTGCTAGTAGATATCTCTATATAAATCAAGACTTAATCTAAAGGTGGAAGATCATAGAAACCTTTAATCCCAATAAATTCATGTGTCTAAAATATAAAATACATAAACTAGAATTGAATAACATCTATAACTTTCTCTTTATAATACCATTTTTTGTTGAATTTAATAATGATCACCAAATGAATAACCTAAATATTCAACCCTCTATGGTGTATCCACGGTTTTCTATGAATTTTCCAAACATTTTGGCTGAGATATCCCAATTTTTTCCGGAAATATGCTTGTATCTAGGTAATGGATAGTGAAGGGAGATAAAGTTATAGGGATAGTAGTTATTTGACTAGGAGGATCGCAAGGATGGTCATACACTTGCCAAGTCTTGGCCTTCATTTCTATAGGCTATAGGGATACTCCCCAAGGCATGCATCTAAATCATGACATTACTCATACATTTAATAAATATATGAGTAATATATTTAGTTACATTTCATGTAAATAATATCCATAAATACAATGTTTATTGATAACATAATGTGTAGGAGGCTTTGAATGTTTTCCCTTAACATTTGAGAGGTTTCATGGGTTTTGATAGTGCCAAAAATATTGATAAAATTGATACTTGGAACTATGATAAGCTTATATCATTCACTATGATAAACCCATGTGGCCTTTCATATGATTCATCCTATATCATAACATATGATTTAAATATACTTTAATTCAATCTTTTTGATGTAGTTTATATCATATAAAATGATATACCCCATTATGCATGCAAATCATAATTTGTATGAAAGTCATATTCTTTGACTAAATATATTGTACCATATGACATAAATTATGTATATATCATATGTATCTAATGGATTTAGTTCTACTAGGGTGTTAGTCAAGTGTTATACCTGGTTGGTACCAACTTTCTACCCATGGGAACTGGTAGAGGCTCAAGTCCCACCAGACTTAGACACTGTTCATATTACGAATAGGTCAATTAAAAGTCATTGTAAGCTTAGAAACATGAAGCACACTCTAAGATTGGTAAGGGTCCCCATTCGGAGTTGATAATTACCCTACACACATTTTTGATGGGATATATCATACTTGGGAGCTCTCAACTCATGTTTTCTTCTCCAGGCATCTTTGGCGGGGAGTCCCACATCCTTCGGCGCATCTCTTCTAGCAAGAAGCATGGTGGGTGAGGTGTAAGTGATGGATGAGGTAATATCTAATATGGATCTATCATAGGCCGATTCCCAGATGATTTTTCACATAGATCTATCCTCTGGTCGCACAGATTTAGATTTTTGAACTACTTTGGTATCTCTGATGTGTGGTCTTCAATCCTATTTATTGATCTATCAAACCTATGGTTTGCTATATTCTATTTCAAGTTAATTGACCATTATATATTTGGATGGTGATGTTGTGGTTTCTAGGTGGTGGAAGGTTTTGGGAGTTTGGGATGCTTTGGATGGCAGAACGAATTCACTTAATCCTGAAGGCTTCAGCAATGTGTGTTGTGGTGGTTAGTCATGGATGACGGTGTGGGAGACTAGGCGAATCAAGAGAGAGATATTTATCAGAAGTCCCAAGTTATTTGGATCATTATCTGGTCTTCATACATAAGGTCTACAGACCACTAGCTATATTCAAGATTTTTTTCTGTGCTCCACATCACAGCGGGTTGAGGTCAGGTGGTGGTGTGATTTGGGGGATGGCGGTGGACGAGTTCTCAAAGTGATGGTGTTGTTCAAACGGGTACTGTTATGGTTCTTCAAGGCCTTTAGGCCTATTAGTAATTTACAATGAGTTTATGGGATTTAGAACATTGATTATGGAATTTTTCCACTGATTCTTTTGAACATGTAATTTTTTGGACTACTTATTTTGTAATGGGTTCACCTTCACCAACTTTAAAAGGGGTTTCCTTTTCTTTTCTAAATAAATCAGGTTTACCCCCATCTAATTTCATATATATAATGGATTTACAACATATCTATTTTTATCTCTCAATTTTACTAAAACCTAATATACTTTTTTATTTTCTCACATTATACTATATCAAATATAATAACTTGTGAAATTATATACAAATCACTGTTAAATATCTTCCAAAAACCTTTTGGAAAGTAATCATTAACTTTACATTATATTACATCATATGTAATTCCTTATGAAAACCATTATGCAAAAATATTTTTGATAAAAACAACACTATTAGCGCATTTATTTGAGACAAACTAAATCCCTATTCAATCAACTAAAATGTGTTACCCTACAACCCTTTGTAGCATTAAAAAAATAAAAAAAACTCGATCCCTAAATGTAATCAAAGAGAAGCCTCTATAAAAGAATAAATGCTACTCAAGAAATAAAGGGATCTAGCATGATCTCTATAAAAAACATGTATTTATATTCCCATATCCACTGGATACATGTTCTAATATTGTTTATTTTCATATGTTTCCTTTTTCTAAGACATCAAGTGACTAAGGCCTTGGTGTATGTCAACCCCATATATTATCCTCAAAACAGTCTCGATTCTCCATGTATAGACAGACCAGGTCAATGAATGCATCACATGTCATTCATCTATTAGATGAGTATATCACATGCCCCTCATCTAAATAGATAGGTACATCATATATACCTTCTAAATATAGCCATTAATTTCTTCATTATATCTCAATTGAGGTCCTAGATTTCATACTCATCATGTGAGAGGATAAATCTCATCTTGGTTAAGATCTGACCAATGACATGATTAGAAAAAGACCTAACAATCCCATGATTATATATAACTCAATGGATTGTGTAAGAAATTTATGATAGTATAAATGTTCTCATACTAGGTATCTTATTAACCTCGGTTAATGGGGACTACTATATGATCCATGTAGCCTTAGTATACCAAAGACATAGTGTACCACACTCCATATGGTATCCTTAGTGGGTCATCTAGTATAAAAAACACTTTTATGCCTCATGAGCATATTATATATCTCCATACAATAATCTTACTCATGCTAATCGTTAACATTTCATAATAACCAATAACACTATATGGTGAACATCATTTTGGGATAACTCAAATTTAAACTTTGGGATGTTAATTATCACTGTAGTTCTAAAAATGTAAATTAATATATACATATATTTATCCAGAATGAAGGAATGATAAATTGGATATTACCTTTTATATGATACATTTAATATTCTTAAACTATTTTAATAATAATTACTAAAACTCTACATAAGCACCTATATATCATATCATATGATATAAATTGTCAAATCAGCCTTATATTTTCTAAAATTTATAGAGTTTTGTTAACCACTACCACAAAACTGGGCAAGGCCAGCGCCACTGCTTTATCAGCGCTAACGAAAAAGTGCTGATAAAGGGGGGGGGGGCTTTATCAGCGCTCAAAAAAGCGCTGATAAAGGGTGCCTTTATCAGTGATAAAAAAAAGTGCTGATAAAAGTACCCCTTTATCAGTTCTTTCTTTAGCGCTGATAAAGGCCCCCCATTTATCAGCGCTTTTTTTTAGCACTGATAAAGGGACCCCCTTTATCAGCACTTTTTTAGTAGCGCTGATAATGGGGGGGCCTTTATCAGCGCTTTTTTTAAAAGCGCTGATAAAGGGTCGACTTCAAAAAAAATTAAAAAATATATTAATATATAAATATAGTTATATAGTTATATTGATATAAATATAATATATAATTTTTAAATATATTTTAGATAAGTATAAATGTACATTTACACTTATTATACTTAATATATATGATATTTAGTGAAAATGGCTTATAAAAAAATTTAAAAAAATATTTTGAATTAATAATTTGCTAATTATTATGGAGTAATAGTCATTTAATAACAATTTGAAGACTAAAAAATAAAAAAAATAAAAAAAAGATCCAAAATATGTTGAAAACGCAACTCGAACTTCAAACGGACATAACTTTTGATCTGGGTGTCCGTTTGAGCTCTACCACATATCAAATCGAAGCCTGCGATGAGATCTACATCGCTGTGACAGGAGGGACCCAGGTCAAGCGTTTTTAGAGGCCCATAAGGCCTACAAAACTGAGTTTTTAGTCGGGGCACCCAGATTGTTTAACATTTTGTGGATTTTCAGCCTCGTTTAAGGGGGTATTATTGGCTTTTTTTGGTGGGGACTGAATTTATTCCAAGGTATTACATTCATATTGATATTATGTCTTTGAAATTTCATCCTTTTTTATAATTCACTGCTATTTATAATCAAATATATAACTATATGTACATATTTTTTATATATTCACACCTAAAAATTAAATTTTTTAAATAAATAATTAAACATATTTACATATAAAATATATTAGCTTTATCTAAATAATAACTAATATCCTTTTTATTTAAAATACCAATATATGAATATTTATATAACTACTATATATTAATATAACTATACATATATTAATATAACTATATATATATATTAATATAACTATATGTATATATTAATATAACTATATATATATTAATATAACTATATATATTAATATAAATATATATTACTATACGAATAAATATAACTAAATATATATATAAATAAATAGATATATAATGAATCGGAGAACAAATCAATATAGGGTAGTGGAAAAGGCTTTAGGTGCGCAGGGGGGAGGTCTCGAGATCAAATCCGGGTGGAGGCACGGGTGCGCGCGCAAGGGTGATTTAAAGGGATAGCACTGATAAAGGGTGTAGGCGGTGCGGGCGGGCGCTGGAGGTACGGGAAAGTGCTGATAAATGGGGGCTCAAGTGCTGTAAAAAGCCCCCCCCCCCCCGAGATTGGCAGTATTATTTTATTTTTTTTATTTTTTTTATTTTTATCAGCGCTAAAAAAAGCGCTGATAAAAGGGGTCTTTATCAGTGCTTTTTGGAGGGCTGATAAAGGGGACCCCCTCTTTATCTTCTCCATCATTAATAGTGCTTTTTCTAGCGCTATTAATAGCCATTTTTAGCGCTAATAAAATCCATATTTGTAGTAGTGAACTCATTAAAACTATATATCATTCATTTCACAACTATATGTGACCATCTAATAAAAATATCATACTAACCTATTTAGTGGGTAACATTTATAGAGGAAGTGTTTTTTAATAATGGTGATATTTAGGAATCATGTTCCAAATGTTTAAATACTTGTGCATATTCAAATTCCTCAACTCAACAACATCATTTTTTATGATGTTAATAACTCTTATTATCTACTTAGGACTTTTATAAGTTCATCTTCATCATTCTTGTAACCCATCCATCAATCCTTTCCCTTTAAATCATTTAGTAACTAATGTAACTTTAACATATTACTATCACATCATAAAATCTTTTATGATATCTAGTATAATTCATTTTTCTATGGTAAGTGATGTAACTTTTACATTATTTCTTTACTATTGTATAATAAACATTTTAGGATATATAGTGAAATTGACAAATATCATTAACTAGTATAATATTTTCTTTGTTAATTATTAACTTCTTTATGTTTATATTTACTCCCACTAGACTCTTTGTCACTATATCCTAGTTATAATATCATGCTAAGGTACAAAAAATATTTTTTTTGGGAAATAAAAATTATTTTCTTTAAGTGGGAATATTCTAAAAATAAACCACTATTACCATTTTATATATGGTTTTATATATATTTGAAATATAAATTGAAAAGAAGACTTTGTTGAATATTACATAGTTAGTAGTGGAATATTATTCTAACATATTCTTGGATAAATAATTTATCCAAGATAAAAAAACATTTTATCCATATCTCCTTTATAATCATGTTATTTAATTTAGATGAATAATAAACCATGTATATTAAAACCATCCATATAATTTATTTAAAAAATAATTGTTTATAAGTTCTTATCAAGAGAAAAATGAGATAAAAAATATGCATAATTTTAAAAATTCATCCAATATTGAACTTACCCATGAATCTAATTTCATAATGAAATAAATCATTTCTCCATTACTATAAAGAAATCTTATAGCTCTACCTTTAACTCTTTGTTCACTTATGAATTCTTACATATTTATAACATTTTTATAACATATGGTTTGTATCATATACCTTATAGAATATATGAATTAAGTTCTATAACACCCTAAACTTTACTTTCCTAACTATATTATTTATTAAATGATTTTTATCCACATCCACAATTTCTAGGTCTAATTTCTTTGAAAATTTAAAATTTTTAATTCTCATTGAAGGGCGCACAGTTTGTGCATGGATAGTACTAACCATTAAGAAAACTATGAAAAACCTATAATTCATTGTCAAAGGATATTTCCATGGTTGGTGCGAGATTTTCCTAACTGTACAAAAGAATCATCTCTTTAGGTGTGTCCAATTAGGGGCATAGGGTTGGAACATGGTTTGGAAAATCATGAAGCTTACCCAGAACTTTTAAAATTTGAGTTTCATGATTTACCCCTAGAAAAAATAAGACCCAAAATATTTATCCTCTTCCCCCATTTTGTTTGATATTCATATTGGAGGTGATTGTATATATTTCTCCTCTTCCACTTTAAATTTTGAGTCTCTTCATTCAATTTTAAACTGAATCTTCAAGGAAAGGTCATCATTTCTATTCTCCTTGCTCTTCTTATTTGTTTCTTCCTCTTCTATTGGTCCAAACCCCAGGGAAGGTATTTGACTTAATTACTTGTCATTATTGATATTAGGATGCATGTATTGTTTCATAGGATCTTCTCCCTTCATATTCATGGGTTTTTAACCATATGCACTCTGTTTGAGGTAGGTGTTTCTATAGATTTTTTAAAAAAACCTAGGTATTCTTGAGATTTATAAAATATCTTTCCCTTAAAATTATATTTTTCTTAGAAATATATGACTATTTTATTTATTGGATGATAAAATAAATAAACAAATGTTTTATTTTTTAAGAAAATTAGTGTATGCTTAGTGTTTGATAAAATACTAAAATAGGTTTCTTGAGTTATTTGGTTGTTCAATTGATGTTTTGAACCGTGATATGATTATATGTTATTTAAATCAATGTGTAGGGTATTTTTTGATTTGGATTTATATTTTCTATGGGATTTTATGGATTTATATTTAAAGGTCATATTATTTTCTTATTTGACTTGATTTTATGATTTCATACATGAATTTTATTTGCAAATCATTACATTATAAGTTATATGAATAGTATTTTGACTTAAAGTGTGTTTTATTAAAAATTATATGAGGTTTTAATAGGATAATTGGTTTTCAAACTGTATTTTAAAAATGTATTCCAAATGATATTTTAAATTATAGAACATCATTTGGACCTTTACAAAGAGGTTTCTCAAGTGACATTGATTTTGGGAAAGGTTTCTAAGGGAATTTGAAAAGTGATTTATAGTATTAAATCTCAAGGACTAGTTTTTTACCTTATATAGATATTTTACACAAACATTTTTCACCCTTACATTAAGCCTCATGTTACTATTATATATGATCTTGTGAGTTAATGTGATTTATTGACACTCTTGGGTATATTTTAGATAGGAGATTGGTATTAAAGGGTGTTAGGAGGTGGGATGAGGTGATGTGATTGTGATGTCATGTTATGAGATTTATTATTATGATATGATTGGTAGATGATAAATTTTATGTCACCTATTATCTTTATCGTCATAGAGATCCGATGTATCCTAGTGATAGATTAAGATTTGACTACTATATAGTCACAATGACACTAACTGGATCCCCCTTATGTGTGACACATATTGGCCCTAGGGAAGTACCAATGACATAGCTATGATAGAGAAGTAAAGAGGTAATAGACTAATAACTTCATCTATAGGCTGGTTTATGGTTCTACCCAAGTACATTTAAGATTATATGACTGTATTTATAAGAGTTTCCAATGATTATGTATACCCTATTACATTCTTTTTTAGTATTCTTTTCTTTCGGAATAGTTTTAACTATGGTTTTAGTTATTCCATACTGAAATGTTCTAGGTTTATTTTTTTTATTATACCATTATAATTAACTTTTTAACTCTATATTATTCATTATTATTTCCACTGACTTATATTTTTTCCTATCTGACATGTTCTATTATTTAAATTTTATATTGTGCAGTTTATATTAGTTTATTTGGTTGATCATACACCTAATTGTTTTTTAAAATTATATTGGGTTTAATTTTAGATATGGTTTTATAAGGGGATTCAAATATTGTGTTTTATAAAGTTAATGTTTAAAATAATATTTTAAATTTTTTTATTTAGAACATTTTTTGAGTTTTAAAAACTAGTTTCTCAGAAAACTCATGTGTTTGTTCTCTTCAAGGATAAAGACTTATTTTCTAACTATATTTTCAAATAGGAATTTATGGTTTGTTTAGTAAAATGATATTCATTTAATATTGGTGGTATCTTATTGGGATGTTATGCTTATTCCTTACTTTCACTACTCAGTGTCTGTAGACCGAGTGGGTCTTTGGAGGATCTAGTTTAGTTTTGGAATATCTTTGAAGCATGATGGTTTGGATGATTGATGGTGATGTTAAAGTCACATGGAGTTTGTCTTGGGTACTTTTGGATTTATTTTTTTATCATAGATATATTATCTAGGTTGGATATTTTATATTTAGGTTGTTATCTCAACTTTGTTGTAGTATGATATATTTATTTTGAGTTGGGTGTTTCAATGTTTTTATGCTTTGTTTGGTTTTTTGTTATTTTTGTTTCTTCTTGTTTAATTATATATATTAATCTAATTTATATATGCATCATACAATAGTTATTATACAGTTCCACTACATGTTAATTATTATTTACTGGGTGAATTCCTTCCCTTTTGATTATATTTGATTCCCTGGAACTAGTTTCCAGCCCTTAAGGATCGGTAATGCCCTTTGGGCCTTTCCACGGGTCATCTTGGTTGCCTGATTAATGGATAAACCAAGTTGGTTCATGAAAAAAGGTATCAAGGCCCTTTTTTAGTTGGGTAATTTTGGTAGATAAGATCTAGAACTATCGGAATTTGAGTGTAAGGTATTGGAAAATCCTAGATAACTCTTACTCATTCTGAACCTCGATTTACCATGGGATGTTGGGATTGAGTCTTTAATTTTGAGTTTTATTTATTTATTTTTGGTATATTTTGATATGCATTAATTGTATTTTCTATTGAATTTATGTTTTGTAGGTAGGTACTGTAGGATCGAAATAAAAATTTAGATTCTCAATATACAAGAGGGGGCTGAATTGTATACTTTAAAAATTCCTTTGGAGCCTTTAAAAGTTAAGTTTAACAAGGTTAAACAAACATTCACAAGACCTACTAAAGAAACATTTTCTAATTTCTTATAAGAAATATTCTACCTTAAAGCGTATAGAATCTATAATATAATCAGAGTAACGGAATTACAAAGTATAAGAAATTTATACTTCTTAACTTTAATAGAGTTACATATAGCAGCAGAATTAAAACAACTTGTAATAGTAAACAACTAACAAAAGGATTCTTTTAACCCAAAGAGAAGGGTACCCAACAACCTTGGATAAAGGTTCCTTGATTTATACTTTCAAGAAAGACTATCTTACCCAAACCCAGGTAAGGCCTCAATCCGAAGATCGATATCTGTCTTGCTATCCCCACAAGCCCTCAATTTAGAAGGAAATCGGAACCTCTATCTTGCAAACCCGGAAGCCCACGATCAGCATGATTGGAGTCTGCATCAAGAAAGTCTGAACAAGTTGTTCACACCTGAACAGGTTGTTCACAAAATCTTTATAAAGCACTGAGAGTTATAAGAGACTCTCTCTCTATAAATCACTTCACAGCTATTTCAAATGCATCAAGTTCATCCACTCTCTAAAATTTATTTTACTCATTAAAATGAGCTTGTATTTATAGGAAAAACTTCCCAACGGTCGGATCCTCTCTAACAATTGTATTTACCTTAAATCTTGGAGGGACATGGACATGTGGAAAACATACAACGGTTAGTTTGAAACAGATTGTAGGACATCATTTCAAGTAATAGAAACTATGTTAAGTTAAAGATAAATGTTAAGTATAAGAAATCATAGAATCTGATATCATTGGAATGATACATTAGGCATCTTTAACATTATCAAGAAAATGTAATCTTATGAAATCAAGAAAACAGATTCTTAGAAATAACATTCTCAAGAAAAAACGGAATCATAAAATCGAAGTCACAAATACACCAGATTCGGTATCATGAATATCGGCATCACATATACACCGAATTCAGTATCATGAATATCGGCATCACATATACACCAGAATCGGTATTGAAAATTGGCATCATATATACACCAGAATCGGTATGGAAAATCGGCATCACATATACACCAGAATCGGTATTGAAAATCGGCATCACATATACATCGGAATGAGTACTGAAAATCGGCATCATATATACACCAGAATCGGTATTGAAAATCGGCATCATATATACACCAGATTTGTAATTGAAAATCAGCATCATATATACACCGGATTCGGAATCATAAAAACTGAATGGAAAATCATGATGGTAGATCTGTAAGTATAATAGAATGGAAAATTGGAATGACAGATCTGTAATCCTAACAAAATGGAAAAACAAAACAATATATTTGTAAGTATAACGGAATGACAATTCCAGATCTTAAGAAAAATACAAAACCTAAAAAATTATTCAGAACTTAGAAATAAGTGTTTGTGATTTTCAAAACATAAAACCATAAGGAATGGAGAAGTCATAAGATATCCTTATGGACTCAAAAATATCCCCCTTTTTGGAAAGCACAAACAACTTTTCTAAGTAAGAGTATGTTGATCAAGATAAACAAGTAAGAAAAAATTATCTCCCACTTTGAATGAGATTATAAATGAATACGACTAACTCCCCCTTAGGTCATGTTTCCCAAGGATTGTATTCTTGATCTATAATGTCTGGGTTTTCTTAAGAAAATAACTCCTCCTTAGATAAACATCTCTTCTTAAAAGAAAACTCCCCCTTACTTGGACATTTTTATTTCTTTCCAAACTCCCCCTTAATAGATTATCCCAATCGGAGATTAAATTCTTCCTTTAAATAAATTTCCCCCCTTTGTGATTTTCAAAAAGAGGGAATGGAGAAGCATAAGATGTACCTAAAAGGTTGATAAATCATACATCCAAAAACAAAATAAATATATGTAAGAAATTTCTTAAGAAAAATTTAGAAATAAGGTTTGTAACAAAACATCAGAATGTAAAAAAATCATCCACTCTTCTTCTGCTCAGACAACATATTCTTTATCAGGGCTTTGAGCTTATTGAATTACTTATGATCATCTTGAAACTTCTTAATCAAGATATCTTGATCCTAGTTCTTCTTTTCTAAATTCAAGATCCTTTCTTCTTGAGCAGCGACCTTTTTCCCTAATTCAGCTCTGACTTCCTTTTCACTGCTAATAGATAGAGCAACAGAAATGAGTTGAATACCCTTCTCAGATATTGAAGCCTTAACCTTGTTGAGCTCAGATTCGTGGGAATTAAAAGATCCCTTTGTTGAATCCATGAAATCACCAAACTGCCTGAGCTATTCATTAATGGTTTTTGTGTGGTTAAATACTTTATTACAAGTTACCTTTTGGGATTTGTAATCAATCAAAAGATTACTGAAGTCAACTTCTTGCTTGACAACCATGTCCATAAGCATATTGGTCGATTCCATATTTTGGTTCAGGGTTTCTTGCATCATTTGACTCTGGAAATCTATGTTTTCAAGAATCAGAATTGTACTGACCAACTTCCTCAAAGATAGCTTAACAAAATAATTTTCAACAGATGAAGAGGACTCGGTTCCTAAAACATCTTTTCCTTTCTCAACTCGTTTTGGAGTTAAGGATACTGGTCTCTCTAATCTCTTGAAAGACATCTGAGGCGTTTTGTTATTAGGTGAGGCAACCAAAACACTTTTGACATTGTCAGGATTTTGGACTGGGGTTTGTTTATCTGTAACTTGGATAACATTAATATCTCCCTGTTCATCTTCTTCCTCTTGAAACTCTTCTTATTATGCACCTTGATGTGCAACCCGTTCTTTCTCTACTTCTTCTTCTAGTTCAAATTCGACTTCTTCCTCATCTTCAAATTCAACCTCTTCCTCTACTTCTACATCTTCTTCAACTTCTATCTCTTCTTGTACTTCTTCTTAAACTTTTTCTTCTGAAACAGATTTAGAAACTGAACTCAAATGAGTTCCAACATAATCTTCCACTTCCTTTAAAACATCATCATCTTCTTCTTGGACTATCTGATCTTCTACTTCTTGAACAGGTTCTAATAAGGCTAGAACCTTCTTGGATTTTTTGATTTCCAAAGTGGCCACAGGTTTATTATGAGGTTCTAGAACTTGTTGAGATTACTTCTCTACAACTTTTAGTAGAGACTGACATACTTGGGCTTCCAAAGATTTCTTCTTCAGGATCTTCTCCTTCTTTTCTTTCTCAAGATTTTCAGCTTGCTTGATTTTCAAGGCCTTAGCCTCTACTGGATTCAAACCAAAAGAAGGATCTCTATCTTTTCTGGTGGCTTCCATTTCTCTCCACTTTTCAACTGTTCCATATGAATAAGCTTTCGGTTTCTTAGAAGGAGGAGGTGCTGATACCAGAATATAAGAAACTGGTACTGTTAGACATGGTTCTTTGAGTTTTCTCTTCTTAGATATCGGCTTTGAAGATTCCGAAACATCACCCTTGTTCTAGACAACCATTTATTCAAAGATTTTCGATTCTGGAACAAAATCTACCTTCATCATCCTTGGAGTATCATCACTTAGAAACAATATCTTGAACGGCTTCGAGACCGATCGGCATGGAACATTCATCTCTTGAAGACACATAACTATTATCCTAGAAATAGTTGTTGGGTACATAAGGATCTGAGATCTGATAGATCTGCCTTTAATTGCTTGGATGGTGAGAAAGAAGTAAGTCACCAAGTTGATCTTCCTTAAGTTGACAAGGAAGTATAAGAGAAATATATCACATATCTTCATGGAATCCTTATCTCCCTTTATTGGAATAAGAAATCCTTGCATCCAAAGGGATACCATCTTGTGATTAGTTGAGATATTCATGATTTTCGGATTCTTGATAAACTTAAGACCAAGAAAATACAAATCCTTAGCTTTCTCAGAAGAACCTTCTTTCTCAGGGAGTTTCTGAGAGCATATAAGATCTTCCCCTTCATATGAAATATTGAGAACATTTTTTGCCTTCTTGTAAGGAATTGTATATGTATTATCATAGCACTTGAACTGAAACAGATCCTCACCATCCTTTTAGAACAAAGAAACTGATTCGTAGAATTGAACAAGAAGGTCAGGATAAACCGGATCCTTAGATTTTTCCTTAGCCACACAAACGTTTTCCCATCCATTAGTTCTTATTACATTAGAAATAAGGGAATCATATTTCTTAAATAACTTAGGGCATACCAACCTTTCTATAAAGATTGACCAATCCTTTATCTCCTTGCTAATCAGCATGTGATCTGCTGAGGATTCCAGAGTCATTCAAGTTGAAGGAGAATTTCGGAAAGAAATATTTGAGAATGAGACACCCCTTATATAGACATGGATACGTCTTTTCAACTTACATAAGATAATCAAACGGCTGAGGATAATCTGATATGATCTGATGGTTGAGAATGGATGTTTGAAAAATTAATTCTGATCTTTTAAAGTAAGGTAAACTGGAATTTAAGAAATTTTGAAATACCAACAACTAAAAACTTAGAATAAGAAAATAAAGAGTGAGAAGGATTACTTTTTGGAATACTCTGAGAGATTTATCGGTATTCTAATAATTTTTTTTTAAGTTTTCAAATCCGAAATTTCCAAATCCGAAATTTTCAAATCCTCTTGAAATATTCTTTGTTACCAGTCATGTGCCGAGAACATCCACTATCCATGTAGAAAATGTTGTTGGTACTTCCTTCATTTTCTTGAAAAAAGAAAGACTCGGATCTTCGGAATCCAAATTTGCTTGGATCCAGAATTATTAGATAATAAGATCTTGGGTAACCATATTTGTTTGGAAAAATAAGCTTTATGAAACCCAAGGGATTGAACCTTATTTAAAGAGTATATTTTCTTCCAATGCCCACCACTTTGACATTTAGTAAAAAAGGGGGCTCTTGAAAGGACAAAATAATTATTTTTAAAAATGGGGTTTTCATGAGAGTAACCTAAACCCTGACTATTACCATGATGTCGGATCTGGGAATACATCTTGTCAAAATTTTCCTTACCAGAAGTGAATTTTTCAAGAAGTTTATTCAAGGAAAATATCTCAAATTTTATTCTTAGGACTAAATTCTTATCCTCAAGAATAAAAGATTTAGAGTTAATTTTATCCTCTAAAAATCTATTTCTAAAATCAGATTTTTAAGATCCTCAGAAAGTTTATTCTTCTCAAAATTAACTTCCTTAAGTTTTTTGAAAGATTTTCTAAAACAAAATTTTTCTCATCAAGGTCTTTTGAAAGATCTAAAATTTCATTTGTTAAAATACATTCTCTAGAATTTTCTTTATCAATTTTCTTAGAAACTTTACAATATCTTTTCTCAAGAAACATAGAAAATCTAGAAACTACCTCATAGGAAGGCAAATAATTATCATTATATGATGAAGAAGATTATTCATCTGAAGAAAAACCTCTAACTGGAAAATTTTTAATTAAAGGCATATTGGTTAAGGATTCGGCAGTTTGTACCTTAGCCATAAAGCAATGCTTTTGAAATAGAGCTCTAGCTATTAGACCAATATTCTTTTGCCCAGAAGAATCATATTATGAGGATTCATCATAAGAATCTCCACCACTGGCACTCCAAGTGTCATTGGATTTCAATAATTTCTTATGCTTTGATCTGTATAACTTCTTCTTGTTTCTTTTAGAATTCATATCTTTCTTGTCTTTCTTTTTAAGCAAGGTACAATCAGGTCTGATATGACCAGTTCTTCTACATTCATAGCATGTCACTTCTCCATATTTCTTATCTTTTCCATATTTCTTCTTGTATCTATATTGAAAGTTCTTCTATCCAACAATCTTGTTCATCCTCCGAACAAGGTTGGCTAACTCATTTTCTGAAGTTTCACTTTCACTGGATTCAGATTGAACAACAACCTTCTTAGCTTTAGATCTTGTAATTCTCTTAGGAGTCTTGGATTTAATATGATTTGAAGTAGTATTAAAAGAAACTCCTCCATTTCCATTCTTCTTCTAAATATTATTTACATCTCTCTTAATTCTGGTTTCATGCTGAAGAGGAGTTCCAAATAGTTCATCAAGGGAAATCTAAGTAACTTTCTTATTCTCATCTATAGCAGTTCTATTGGATTCCCATTTTTTAGGCATGATGTCAATGATATTATCTATAAGAGCCTCATCATCCAAACCTTTTTCTCCCCTAGATTGTAAGTTGTTGACAATAGTCATAAATCTTTGTTGTACCTTACATACAGGTTCTCCATAGGGAAATCAAAAACCATGATACTCATCCCTGAGAATTGCTCTTCAGGTTTCAATGACTTTGGAAGTTCCAAAGTTAGTTACTTCAAGCTTCTTCCAAATACTATTTGCAGCTTCATGGTATGAAATCTGGCTATATATATTTCTAGTCATGGAACATAGCAAAGTATTACGTACCTTAAATTTCAGATGATATTCTACCTTTTCTGGATTAGTGAAGGTTCTAAGTTCTTTATCAGGAATCTTATTATCTTCAGTTAACATGATGTAGTTATCTACACCTATGTTTATCACAAAGGTCTTCATTCTATCTCTCCAGTATTAATAGTCATTTCCATCGAAGATCTGTGGTCTAGTATAATTGAGATTATCTAGAGATACAACATGAATACCTACCATACTAAAAAGGTATTTCCTTCCACAAAACTTATTGGTAGTAAAAGTTTAAGAACAAATATGAAGAACTTAAAAAAACATGAACAAGAAATCTTATATGTAGATATAAGTATTTCAAAGACCTTATCTGATACTAATTGTGATATTGGTTCAGAGTATGAGGTATCCAACCTTTGATACCAATTGTTGGATCAAAATAAGAATGTAGATGCTCAATATACAAGATGGGGGGTGAATTGTATACTTTAAAAATTCCTTTTGAACATTTAAAAGTTAAGTTTAAAAAGGTTAAACAAACATTCACAAGACCTCTTAAAGAAACCTTTTCTAATTTCATAAAAGAAAGATTATACCTTAAAGCGTATAGAATTTGTAACATAATCAGAGTAACGAAATTACAAAGTATAAGAAAGTTATACTTCTTAACTTTAACAGAGTTATATACAACAGCAGAATTAAAACAACTTGTAATCATAAACAAGTAACAATAGTATTCTTTTAACCCAAAGAGAAGATTATCCAAAAACCTTAGATAAAGGTTCCTCGATTTATACTTTCAAGAAATTCTGTCTTACCCAAACCCAGGTAAGCCCTCAATCCGAAGATAGGTATCTATCTTTCTATCCCTGCAAGCCCTCGATTTAGAAGGAAATCGGAACCTCTGTCTTCCAAACCTGAAAGCCCACGATCAGCACGATCAGATTCTGCACGAAGCAAGTCTGAACAAGTTAATTACACTCGAACAGGTTGTTGACAACATCTGCATGAAGCACTGAGATTTGTAAGAGCCTCTCTCTCAAGAAATAACTTCATAGCTATTTCACATGCATCAAGTTTATCCACTCTCTACAATTTATTTTTCTCGTTCAAATGAGCTTGTATTTATAGGAAAAACTTCCCAACGGTCGGATCCTCTCTAACGGTCATATTTCCCTTAAATCTCGGAGGGACCTGGACACGTGGCAAACATACAACGGTTAGTTTGTAACAAATTGTTACGACATCGTTTCAAGTAACATAAACGATGTTAAGTTAAAGATAAATGTTAAGTATAATAAATCTTAGAATCTGATATCATTGGAATGATACATTAGGCATATTTAACATTATCAAGAAAATGTAATCTTAAGAAATCAAGAAAATGGATTCTTAGAAATACATTCTCAAGAAAAAACAGATTCATAAAATCGGAGTCACAAATACACCGGATTCGGTATCATGAATATCGACATCACATATACACCAGATTCAGTATCATGAATACCGGCATCACATATATATCGGAATCAGTATTGAAAATCGACATCATATATACACCGGAATCGGTATTGAAAATCGGCATCACATATACACCGAAATCGGTATTGAAAATCGGCATCATATATACACCGGAATCCGTATTGAAAATCAGCATCATATATACACTGGATTCGGAATTGAAAATCAGCATTGAAAATCAGCATCATATATACACCGGATTCGGAATCATAAAAACTGAATGGAAAATCGTGATGGCAGATCTGTAAGTATAACAGAATGGAAAATCAGAATGACAGATCTGTAAGCCTAACAGAATGGAAAAATGTAACGATATATCTGTAAGTATAACGGAATGACAATTACGAATCTTAAGAAAAATACAAAACATAAAAAAAATATTCAGAACTTAGAAAAAAGTGTTTGTGATTTTCAAAACATAAAACCATAAGGAATGGATAAGTCATAAGATATCCTTATTGACTCAACAGGTACTTCAAATGCTTTTCATGTTTTGGGGGTAAAAATGGAGGAAGAAACAGAGGCACATTGTAACATCCCAAACTTTTATATTTATTGAATTTTCCTTTTGAATAAATTAGGGTTTTCATATTCAGGAATATAATATAGTTTAAACACATAATTTTTTATTTAGTTAATTGGTAACCTTAAATTTTAAGAATAAATATGTCCATAAAAATTTAAAACATTATAATGGGATAATAAACATAAAAAAATAAGTATAAATGGAAAATATGGATCGCGTTGATTTCTTAGAATTATCGCACTCGTGAATAGCATTATAAAAAATATAAAAAAATTATTAATACAATTTATATTTTTGAAATAAAAAATCTATAAAATTGAGATCAATTCATGTGAATGATTAACGATGTTATTAAAGGGTATTTATTGGAGGTAATATGACAATTGGAATAGTAACCCAAACGTTATGAATTGTAACATGACCATTCGTACAATAAATTGACCTAAAAATAGTAAAATTTTCATATAAATAATATTTATATTATATAATTTAATAAAATATAAATATTTTAATTCCACAAAATAAATATCACAGTTAAAAACTCAAAGAAATTATAAGCATGTTTTTAATAAACTCCATTTTAACGTATTTCATAAAAATCATAATTTTTATGTTATTAATTAAAATTATCTATTTTAGAACATAATTTTTATATAATGAATTTAATTTTTATAATAATAAAATTGAAATTATATCAGATTGATTTTTTGATATTTTTCTAAAAAACTTCAATTTTTAGGTGAATAGTAAAAATACAGCTTTTTTCATAACCAGTGTGTTTTAAATTATATCATTCATGATATAATAATGACATAAACAATTATATAATTTTATTATTAACCAAAAAAATATTTAATAACTTAAATAATTCATGAAATTCAAATTCCAAACCAAAAAATTATTTTCCAAATTCTAAAGTCTAAAGTATTCCGTTAAAAAACAATTTTCATTTTTCCACTTTTTTTTATAAACTAATGAATTCAGTTTATAAAGAATTTAAAAAGTATTAAAATAATTATTTTTAATAAAATATAATTCATGATTTCAAAAATATCACTATCATAAGGTATTCCTTAGAAATTATATTTTATTCAATACTTTAACCCTAAAAGCACCCCTAAACTCAAGTATACACCCTCTCCCTCCCCTTTAAAAGTAACTTCACTTCCACGTAACAAAGACAAACATCTACCCAACCATAATATATTAAGCCCCTTATCATTATTAAGGATATTATAGAGTAATATAACTCCAATATTACAATAATTTAAGGGTCATATAAATACAATGACATTGAGAAAGAGGTAATGACATTTCATCCTTTTATTTTATTTTACTTTTCCATTTCCCTATCCTCTTAATATTTTCTAATGAAAACCTTATTAAAATAATTAAATAGTATCTTAAAATTATCTTTATAATGTTAATATTCTATTAAAAAATATTTATAATATAATCATATATTATATATCTTGCGCCTCCTCTTTTGGAAATGCCTCGTCAATGGTTAGTTTACCACCCATGAGGATGTTTACAAGTCTATATTTATCACCGCCATTATGAATTATTATAATAAATTATTAATAATATATAAATACATAAATATATTTATTTCTAATCTTCTTTATTTAATCTTACTAATTTATAAGTAGCAATAAATCAAGATCATGATTGAAACAAGATGGGATGTTTTAAGAAAAATATAATTTCAAAAAAAATCACCTTTAACAAAAGAAATTAAGAAATAGAATCCAATGATTATAATTGATAAATAGTGGAAAAAATTACATAATTAAATATTTTTTTTCATGTTTTAATAAATTTAATTTTATTATATAGGAGGTGTAAAAGTGATTAAATAACACAGGATTTAAGGTAAGGGGAATCTTGAATCCAACTTCTTATTTTTGGGTTTATCACTGATTTATATTTATTTTCAATGTGTAATATTATAAATTAATAAATAAATATTTTTCACACTTATTTATATTTTTATTTTCTATGGATATTCTTTTTTCTACCTTTTTGAAATTATTTCTAAGTTGGCTACAAATATTTTTCAAAAAGGCTTCATTTTCTAAAAACATCTCTTTGGATCCAATTGATTTTTTTATTCTTAAAATAACAATGATATTTTATTCCAAAATATTATCTACCCTATTATTTTGGGAACCTAAAATTTTATTCCTTAAATTGTGATTTATGACATACTTATGAAACTCATTCCTTTTCAAGGGTTTATTTCATGACTATGATTGTTATATGTTCTCTTTCCACATGGAATGTATGATTATGATGATTTTATAATTTTATGGGTATTATTAGAATAATATGTCCCTCCAATTAATTGGTTAATTTGATATATATCATGATATTATGTGTATTATTCATGAATGTGATGCAATATTTGTTCATAATTACGATGTTATGATTTATGCACATATGTTATGCAAGAACATGATGCTAGATTTTTTCACAAATATGTATGGTATTTGACCATTATGTTATGATGTTTCATTATTATACATATTTCACATTACATTAATTTTTTAAAAGATTCCCTCATATTTATGATGTTAATACTATGATTATTATATGATGATAATGATTATTATGATCACCCATGTATTATTAATTTGTGTCTCATATTCCTTCCATGTTATTCCTTACCTTACTAGGATTTTATCTCACCCATTTCTTTAGTTTATATCCTCAGGTGAATATATGTACTAATGATATCATGATATATTTTAGGATGACTATGAATAATTATAAAAATAATTTTTAAGTTTTATTATGTACTTGTGATGTATAAACCTAATTTTCCTAAGATACTAAAACTTTTGATTCCAAAATTTATTACTATTATGTTTATTATATTAAATATGATGTAATAGAAATATAATAAAAATTTGGACTGGTATAGGCATGGTTAACTCAAATGGTATAAAAAACCATGAGAATCCCATGTGGATGGTTCTATCTAGACTTCTAGTAATAGTTTCATGGTTGGCACATTGTCCACTAATTGTTCACATCCACTAGGCACTTTGATTTTTTGGGGGATTATTTGGCATTAAATTGATTAAATTATTATATAATTGTTATTTGTGAAAAATTATAGAGGATTTTTATGGTGTATGGATATTATTTGGTTTTATTTCAATGTGTTTTTTAAATTATATTTTATTTTTAAATGTGAAGGTTGGTTTTAAAATAAATGGGGAAGTTCACCATAGGGAATTAAAATGTACTTACTACCTTGTAAATTGATAAATGTTTTCAAGGATAAACACATGAAGTTTTTAACTGGTTCTCAGGTAATTTTTTTGAAAATTTCAAACTAAATTGTGGGGTTTTGAAATGACATAAAAGTAAAACCTTTGAATTTTATTCTATATCAATATCTTTTTAAGTAATGGTTGTGATTTGATTTTTTGGGATATTATTTTAAATTTAGTTTTATTTCCAACTAGGTTAATTTGATATTTTAATTATTTTTAACTAATATTTTTGTATTAATTTTTATTTAGAGTATGCCTCCTAGAAAATTTATGAATAATCCTAGGATATTTGTATCTTGGAGTTTGAGTTTGTCTCTTCTAGTTTAAAACTCTAACCATAATCATGAAAGTGTGGTGGAGTTGGTTTCCTCTCATATTTTTCCTATATTTTGTGTTGATAAAGGTCCTTAAGAGGTTTTGGAGTGGATAGAGAAGGTTTATGAGACTTTTTTATCTCTAGGAACTCCTAAATCCTTGATGGTGAGAGTTATATTGGGTTTGTTCAAGGGATCTAGTTAGGAACAATAGAGGATCTTCATTACAAGCAAGTTGGAAGATGATATGATGTGGGAATTATTTAGGAACATATTTATTCAGTGTAATTTCCTTGCGGAATTTAAAGAGAGGAAAGTAATGGAGCTTATGAGTCTCTAGAGGATTCAGTAAATAGATAAGGAATATGTTTACTGCTTCAATGAAATTATTATATTATCTCATGAGGTTATGTTTGGAGATTAAAAGTGTATCTTTTTTTAAATGTTCTCCATCTAGATATTTTTTTTGAAGCACTTAAAACTGGACTAAATTTATTTAATGGATAATCAATAAATATATAATGGAGGAGTTTGTCTATGGAGGGAGAAATATGAGCATCAGTGAATGTTTTCTATTTGGATGGATTCATAAACCATAGGAACCTGATCTTGAGAATCTAGATGATTCTGAAAATTATTCTCTTTTGTTATTAACTCCTTGGGAAATGAAGTGATATTTGGTGTGTTCCAAGTGTGTTCAGTTTGGATATTCCAATCTCTATTACTTGAATGTTTCAAAAAACTGTCATCATTTTGGATGACTGGAACATCTCCATAAATTTTATAGATTTAGGTATCTGTAGAGGAAGAATTCATCTCTATATTTTAGATATTAATGTTGAATCATTGAATCTTATTAGATATCTCTTCTTTTTTTCCTTTATGAATCTCACTCTTATTTTTCTTTCACTATTACTAGTTATGATCTATGGAATGTATTTTGGGTGGTTTGGTGTCTTGTTCCTCTTTAGAGAGTGAATGTTTGTCCTTGTGAATTTATATATGTTTCTTCATTTGAATATTGTTGCTTCAATAATTATTCTTGGGTAGTGTTTCGTAATGTCTCTTAGTTGTTTTTTTGATCCACTATGAAAATTAATTCTTAAATAGAGGGGAGACCCATTGTGGGTACCAATATAATGATATTAATTTGGGATGGTCAAGTGTGACTTTAAAACTAAAATTATAAATTTTCATATAATTTTTATATGATTTTTTCAGAATTATGAGATATATTTAGAGGTATCTCTTTCTTTTTAGTTGGAACTCTTGGATTATCTTCCACCTCTATAAAATTAAATGAATTTCAGTGGGAATAAATTGTTATGTTGGGGAGAATTTTTACACCCAAACCATCACTTTCCCTTTTATTTTATTTTTTTACTCATCCTCAATTCTTGTGTTGAATTTACTCTAAAATTTATGATATGAAGTCTCTATGTATGGTGAACAGTTTGTGCATGGTTAGTACTAACCATACATAAAACTATTAAACTCCTATAATTCATTATCATAGGTTATTTACATGATTAGAACATAATTTTTCAAACCATGCGGCTCCCCAGGTGTTCCTAGTGAGGGGTGTATGGTTGGCGCATGGTTTGGTAAATTGTTCATCTTTCCTTAAACATTAAAAATTTTAGTTCTTAATTTACCCCCACTAAAACTAAGACCCAAAATGGGTCTCCTATACCAAATTTCACATGATACACCTCCTAGGGTAACTCTTAGCAATTTCTCCTTCTCCACTTGTAATTTTGAGTCTCTTTCTTTGATTTTAAGCCAAATATTCAAGGTAATATCTTCATTTATCATATAATTTTTCCCCTTATTTTTTTACACATATCTTATCATGTAATCCTTTTGGTACAAACTCTAGGGTGGGGATTAAAATTAATACCCTGTGTTTCTTGATATTAAGGTATTAAAATTGTATTTTGGGATCTTCTCCATCCGTATTCATGGGCTTTACACCATCTGCACTCCATTTGAGGTTAATGTTTTCATGAATTTTCCTTTTCAAAAAACCAAGTATTCTTGGGATTTATAAAAAATTTTACCATTAAAATTATTGTTTTTTTAGAAATATATGATGATTTTAAGGGCTAACTGATAAAATAAATAAACTCAGGTTTTATTTTTTAAGGAAATGGGTGTATTCTGGACGTTTGATAAAATTCCAAAATGATTTTATTAAGGTATTTGGTTATCCAATTGATTCTTTGAACCTTGACATGTTTATATGTGATTTTAATCAAGGATGTTAAGTATTATTTTATTTTGATTTCTATTTTCTATGGTTTTTGATGGATTTACCTTGAAATATTATTTAATTTTCAAATTTGGATTAAATTTATGATTTTGTACATGATGTTTCTTTTCACATTATTGTATTATATACTACATGAATGTTATTTTGACTTGAAGTGTGATTTATAAAAAATTAATGGAGGTTTTAAGAGGATACATGGTTTTAAAAATGACTATTAGAATGGATTTTAAATTATATTTTAAATGATGAACCATTTAGTCCCATTTGGAAATTTCAAAAAGGTTTTCTCAAGTGGAATAAATTTTAGGAAATGCTTCCAGGGGAAGTTTAAATTTTTTTTTAGTTTTAAACACCAAGTCCTTTTTGGAACCTTCTAGAGATATTTTCCATAAACGTGATGCACCCTTATTATAAGCCCCATGTTTTTTATATGTAATCGTGTGATTTGATGTGATTTATTTTCACTTTTTATGTCATTTAGATAGGGAATTGGTATTAGAGTGTGTGAGGAGGTGGGATGAGGTGATGTGGTTATGATATCATGTTATGATATTTACTATTGTGATATGATTGATAAATGATAAATTTTACCTCACCTCATATCATTGTCATCATGGTGATCCAAGGTTTCTTGGTGAGAGATTAAGAGGTGGTTAATATCTAGTCATGATGAGATTGACTAGATCCCCTTTGTGTGGGATATGTCCTGACCCTAAGGGTGTGCCACTGATGAGGCAAGGAAAGATCATTTAGGAGGTTATAGACTAAAAAATTCATTGATAGGATATAATACGGTTCTACCAAAGTATGCCTAGGATCGTCTTATGGGATTTCTATGTCATGACCCCCTCCCACCAAAGATATTGTAATGAAGCGAGAGAGATAATGACCCTTGAGACCTAGCTCCATTAAGACCCTAGTTGGAAAATAACACCAAGGGAATAAAAAAACTCATAAAAATGGGATGTATTTCCCTCCATAATAATATAGGATCGAATGATAGGATGAATAAACCACAAAAAAACTCTATGACATAATATAAAATAAATAAAAAAACCATCCCACAATGCATGTATAAATAAAATAGTTAAAGATAAAAGTCTTCAAAGTAAATACCCAAAATTAAATCTAAAGCAGCGACACAACAACAATCCAAGGGTCCAAGCTTGTAATGTCCATCACGGTTCATGTAATACTCCAAGAAACCTAAAAATTAGTTTAAATATATAGGGTGAGCATATTAGTATACTTAGTAGGAAAACTAAAGTCTCTCATGAACATGTGAAAAAAAATATACTGATGCACCTATGAGAAAATAGTAGAACTAACACCACCTAAATAGGTTAACTATTCAACCCAAACCACACCAAGGCATACTCACCAAATAACGCAAGCCAAGTATAATAACATAATATGAGTCATATCAATAAATGGTACCTCGCACCACTTTCCTGCTGATTTTTCACTCTCACACCCCAATTTCATACTTCTTGGTTCTCTCATATCTTATGTATAACATATACCACCTCCCCACAGTATAGTCACATCACATCACACCCATAAACACCTAGGACACCACCCCATATCATGGTCACATATCATCTCATCCAAATATACTTATTAAATCACACTACATCCACTACCATAACCAGAGTAGTAAGGTATCATGAACATAAAGGACATCAACCCCGTGCCCTCCTCCTACCATTCATGACCCCCACCATAAGTTTCCCCATAGCACGGTCATATCACACCTCACCCGTAGACATCTGGGCCATCACCTAGTGTAGTATCTAACCTATAGCCATCACAGCCTATGTATATATAATTTTATAGAGTGGGTATTCAACCATCCATCATCACTATCAGAATGTTGTGAAAAACACCCCCATATATATATGTGGGGGGGTCTACACATGGTGATCAATGTTGGTGGGGTGCATATAGAAATAACAAGGAATATAAAAATTATATATATACATTTTTACACACAAGAGCATCTTAAAGATTCACAACAATTCATTAACCAGGTCACAAAATCGCAACTTTTGCTACCACCACTAAATGCATAAAACCACATAAAAATCATAAGCCACAAGACACTTCCCATTGTTATTAAAATCCAATCCAATTATATCTAAACACCCCATTCACATTATTAGTTTTCAAAAAATAAATTTAACCACACATCACATTATTAATTTGTTCATTAACCATTTCCATCCCATTAACCAACTAGTTATTCAATCACTACCCATGAATCAAGCACAAAACAACCATTCTCATCTCATCCTATATATAACACAACCACAAATCTATTACCCATATCATATCCTCATACCAACCACACATCACCCCATACTGCATCGCAACCACACATCGCCACCGCACAACACGACCTCATATCAATCACATATCACCCCATACCACATCGCAACCACAAATAATTTCCCTGCAGAATAGCCTCATACCAACCACACATCACCCCATACTACATCATAACTATACATCATTTTCCCATAGAATGTACTCATACCAACCACACATCACCCCATACCATATTTCAACCACGCATCGCCCCATTCCGCATCATAACTAAACATCGCCCCATACTGCATCACACCCACACATAGTCTCCCAACAGGATGTCTACATATAAATCACACATTACAAAACATTTTATAGATTTAGTAAGGGTATTTAATCAATATAATTTTTAATTTAGGACATTCTCACTCAAACTATAAATCTAGGGGTAACCAATTTATTAGCCAAATTTAATTGGTTATCAAATTTCTATTTTATGGTGATGCCAAAAAAATTAAATAAGGATTACATATCACAAAAACTATGTAATAAAAGGCTCCCAACAACTTTGTTTTTTAGCAGGGTGTCAATCCCATTAATTTACAATATCAAAATAATAATATCAAAGATGTAAAAACATGTTAATAAATCCCTATCACCTTAGATTTAAATTAAACCTTTCATTATATTGATTAGGCCATCTAAAACCATCCACCATAGATAAAAAAGATTAATCCTCTCCTACATGATACACAAAAGTGATAAACGAAGGAAACCCTACCTCAAAGAAGCTTTTCTAACTCATTGCACACCATAGGATGAAGAAGAAACACCTACAAACCACAACCGAACATGGTAAACCATGGATCATCCTAAACCACACCAAAGGATAATAAAAACACATCCCACACACACCCACCACCAAAACCACAATGTCTCTCAAGATTCCTACGAAATGGGGAAAAAATAAAACAACATGGAAGAGAGGAAAACATACCACAATCACCAAAACTCAACCACTAGAACCTATATATTGAAGTAGGATAGTATGGTATATAAGATCATTCAAAGGTTCCTAGGACTCCTCTAAAAACAAGTGAAGGTAGGGTGTACAAATGACTAAAGGGTCAGCCAAACAAAATAAATAAAAACTTGGAACCTTCCCCTTTCACATCATGAATCCCATTCACAATGTGAATTCCATAGGGTCCCATGGATTATAATCCATGAATATAGTAAAAGATTCGAAAAATATATATTTTTAGTTTCTTCCAAAAATTAAGTATTTTCATATTCGATTAATTACACATCATTAATTTCACTTTTGTGATATGAATTCATTTCTTGGATCCCCCCTTATCCACACACACAAGTCATGAAACATGTTAGGTACACAATCTGTGAGCCATCAACTGATGATGTGAATATAGTTCATGTCATGAACCACCTACTGTATCACTCTATAGATCTAACCTCCACTGAAATCTTTAGAACTTTCTCCAAACAATCTCTAACCACCAAAATTGGAAAAACTAACAGGTCAGGGAGGCTTGGGGAATTACATCATATACCTCTCAAAAGATTCTCATCCTTGATAATAAAAACCAAACTCAAGGAAATTAAGTGGTCTAAAAACCACCCCATGAGATACCTTTCAAGGTTATTGTTACACCACAAACTTTACCACCATCCAAACACACCCAACAAAGGTACCCATGAAACAACTTGCACAAACACATCACCACCTCCCACTGGTATAATACCACACATCTAGTACCAGCCTCAAACCACCAAATTACCAGATATCCACTTATAAAACCATCCAAACTCTAGAAAATACAATCCATAAACCACTACAACCATCACTCAACAATCCTAATGAACAAAAATCAAGGAATTTCAACTCCCGTGTCAAGATACTATCCACTTTGGGCAGTACTGACTTGACTTCCCAATTTTAATCTCTTTAAAAGTATAACGCATCCTGATTAGGATTTAGGTCCTCCCTTTTTCATGTGTTGGGATATTTATCACACATCACATAACAAGGAAATAAAACACCTCATAAAACAACTGAATCCAAGCATCATATTGTGAAAATAATACAGAGAAAAGAAGAACTCAAAATAGATATGGGTACTATGCATGAATTTATGTCTCTCACTCCCAAGTACTCTCCTTAAATCCACCATTCCTACAAGATACATGAACCAATAGAATGGTTCATCCATGCATCACCATCTATCAAAAACCCTGAACATCCATTGGCCACTCTATGAATGTTGCATCATCATCGATATCCAACTCTCCCTGATTAATGACATGGGGGGTCATTATAAAGATACCCATGGAGCTAAGAGATGTAGAAGACTTCATGGATCTTCTCCAACCACAGTGTAAATGACAACTGATATCCATACTTACCAACTCACCCCAACACCTCAAAGGGTCCAAATAACTGTGGATAAATCTTTATCACCTTGTCAAACCTCTCTTTCTCATGTCTAGGGGAAACCTTCAAAAACATGTGGTCTCTAACCTCCAACTTTAAGGGCCTCATACTATTATTTTCATAATACTTATACTGGTCATACACTGCTTTCATCCTCTCATGAACAAGCTAAACCTTCTTCATCATGCTCTACACCACATCAGGACCAAGAACTGCTACCTCCCCAGTCTCTATCTAGCATAATGGAGAATGACATGGTCACCCGTACAAGGCCTCAAACAGTCCCATGATAAAGGATGAGTGATATTTATTATTTAAATCAAACTCAACCAAAGTAAGATTCCTTACCCATAATCTGTTGAAGTCAAATATACACTCCCATAACAAATAATCTAGTTTATGGAAAGTTTTCTTCGTCTTCACATTTATCTGAGTGAAAGTAGTGTTAAGGAATAATTGAGTATCAAAATAATGCTACAGTCCCCTCTAGACTTACAAGGTAAAACATGTGTCCCAATCCAATACAATGGACCTAAAAACTCTATTAAATCACACCAAATAACACACATACCTCATATCCAAAAACCAAACACCAATTTGCAAACTCCGAACCCTCCCATTTCACCCTAGGCCACCAACACTGTTTCCTTAAGCCACAATACATCTTGTAAATTCCCGAGTTTACTACCAAAGTTGAGCTATGAAACTCAAAAAGGACCCCATCACACATCACTATTAGAAAAAACAATCTTTTTTTAAACAATATCTAGTTCTAACGGTCATCCCTATGAAGCATCACCATGGATAACACAATCACACATCACCTCTGCCTCTAAGTCTTCCCATTGAGACTCCTCCACATGCTACATCAGAGAAGATATCCCTATCATCTGAAACAAACTACCTCTACCATCAACCATTCTTGCATCCAATTTAAGGGATACCAACTCCTCCATCACTCTCCAACCATCTCTGGACTCCCGAGAAACATCATTTCACATCTTCCTACTCAAAGAATCATCTATAACATTACCTTTTACTAAGGTGTGGGAGATCTCAAAATCATAATCTTGGATAAAATCCATCCACATTTTTTGTCTCATATTCATATCATGTTAATAAAATATATAACATGATCTCTTATGATCGGTGAATACCACAAAGTGGTCCCCAAAGAGGTAATGTCTCCACAACTTCAATGAAAACACAACTGTTGCTAAATTCAGATCATGGGTGGAATGGTTATTCTCATGGGGACATTAATACCTTGACCCATAAGAGATCACTATTCTATGATTCATAAAAATTCATCTTAATACTAGATAGGAAGATTCACAAAACACCTCAAACATCGCCCCCTCCTCAAATAACTGGAGCACTAGAGCACTGACCAATTTCCCCTTTAGGTAAATGAACATTTCTTGGCACTGATTGGTCCACACAAAATCCAAGTCCTTCCTAGTAAAAAAATCAATGGGGATACAACTTGAGATAAATCAAGTATAAACCTATTATAATAGCCTTCAAGGCCAAGGAAACTATGAACCTCTACCTTGTTATTGGGTTCTGTCCAAGAAACTACCACCTCAAACTTTGATAGGTCTACTTACACACCCTATTGAGACACCACATGCCTGAGGAAATAAACCTATCATGTTTATAACTTATACTTTGAGAACATTACATAGATATGTTGGCATCTAAGAACCTATATGATAGATCGGAGATGATCAGAATAATTCTCCTTTTACTTTGAGTATATCAATATTTTATCAATGAACACAACTATGAAGTGGTGTAGGAATTAACGAACATTAATTTCATGGTCCTGATGAATACAAACAGTTATTTTGTGATGATGAACAGCATGAATAGGAACTTAAAGTTCCCAAAATTGAATCTGAAGTCAGTATTCAAGATATATCCCTCCTTCACCCTTGGTTGGTGATATATAGACCATAGATTGATCTTAGAAAACCAACTGGACCCTCTCAACTAGTTAAAATTATTTTCTATCCTCAAAATAGGGTAAATATTCTTAAATATTACCTAATTAAACCTCTTTTAGTCTATGAACAATATAACGACCCATACTTTACATACATTGTTAATACTTCAAAATTGAAGCATAATTATTACAACATATAACAAAACAATGAAAGGACCGTATAGGTATAGTGTCTTTAGAAACTAGGAAACATAAACAACTGGTTCATAAAGTGCCTACACTGTGTCCCATTTATTTCATCATATTTATAGTCCCTTTTGGAATATCATACTTAATAACCTTCTTCCTGACCTGGGGAAAGAAAACATACAAAAGGGTGATCTCAAATGCTCAGTAAGGGTAAACAAAAGAAATATCAATCACATCATATTCATAAGAACATAACTTTTAGAAATCTTAACCTGCAAAAGAGAGAATAATTTCATAACATGGGATAAATCATAGTAGTGAAATGGAATCCCAATAATCATAACATAAAACATGAAAATTTTTGGCATACACACATAATAATAGAGAATAATTTCTTATTAGACAAGACTCATTGCCAAGACTATCTTAGTGGACAAAGTCCATTTCTGAACCGAGTTCACTCCTCGTTTCAATCCTGTTTCACTAAACTGGTATAACCTACCATTCCATCCATGTCTATCTCATGAGATATAAAATCTTTACCCAATGAATTGGAGGGAGATATAGGTCTCACTCATCTCATAATGATATCATTATTATGTGTGCCACAAAATCATAAACCATACATCATAGCATAACCCATGTAATAAAAATGGGAATCTTAAACATCATGCCATCATAACATAATCATAGCATAATCAAATCAATGTAAAAATAGGGATAGAAATAGAACCTTATATTATCTTAGATGGAAAATAATTTGATAAAACACCTGAACTCCATTTTTGAGGAAAATATCCTTTCTACTTCAAATTTTTTTTTCCTTTCTTAACATGTCATACAATTTTAAACTAAAAGATGTTGATTAAAAATAAGATTGAAAACTTGTAAAGTAAGATTCTTGGAAATAATGTTTTAAAAATCCATTCATGCTGTATAAGTTAAAAAAACATTCTTCTCGTACTTTTGTCGGAAAAGTCAAAAAGTACCTCGTACGAAAAACGAAAAAAGATTCCTTTCATATCTTTTAATAAAAACTCACCGAAGGGTAAAATTGGATTTAAACTATTGTAAGTGGATGGTAACAATATTACATATTGAGGTAACATGGATGTGGATGATAAAATACACCCCAGTAAATATCAAAGTATAAACAATCTCGGATAAAAATGAGATTGTGATATTTCCCTTACCTTAGGTCTAATTTGCTTCGTAAGTGTCCGAACCTCCTGTATAATGATTTAAATAATGTTATTGAATTATTCAGGAATCATAAATATTGTTATGATATCATATATGGTCATATTCTTATCTTCTTATTAGTAATATTTCATTACTACTTTTTATTCGGGTGTTTATTACTTTTTGTTCTTATGCGTGTTTTGTCGAATAAATTCTTATTCTTCTATTTAGGTTATAGATACCTCATTTCCAGAATGGTATTAGTGTAATATATATCATATTCATTCATTCAATTCATTTATATAATCATTATGAAATGAAGATCATGTAGAATGAGTCGCATCACATCGTGGAGACGGTATTCCGTACGTACGCACGAGTGATGATATCGTTCCTATGATTGTGGAATTGTATTGGAGTGTATGTATACTATTTCAGAATCAATATCACTTTATAATAGTCATATATAGTAATTATTTACACCATTATACCCATTCAAGTAAGGTGGTGGTGGAAAATAGATTACACCACGGCGTGGAGACGGTATTCCGTACGTACGCACGCGCGGTAATTTCTTTTTCTGTAGGATGGATAGATGGTGAAATAGGGTTGTTTCATACTTATAATAACATATAATTATATGAGTGATACTGATGTTATTACTTCATAATGAAACAACTAAAGAAGAATAAGTGGAAGAAGAAATAAAGATGAAAGAATCGGTAACGGACATTACCTCTTCTTTGAAGTGCTTCTTTGAGACCTCCTTTTAGGGCACTAAAATAGGTCTTTGAAGAAGACCAGAACCTCTAGGATGTTTCTAGGGAAGTGGAGAGGAGAAATTGGAAGGGTTTTTCCAAGCTTGAAGGCTCAAAGTGGTGTTAGGAAGAGGGGGAGTAGGTGCCCTTTTATAAGGTAGGAGAGGGGCACCTTTGGAATAACTAAAAATATTATTTTATTATAAAGTCAAATTCGGTTTTTAATAGCTCCAAATTGATATATTTTGAAGTTAAGGTGGGTAGGGGTAGGAATAATCTCATAAAATAGAATTTATAAAAGTTTAGGTATCAATTTTAACCTTATCATTTAGATTTAACTTTAAGTTAGATAATTTAACTTTTACAGTATCTTCTTGTTTTCTTACACTATAAGGTTAATAAACTTACTATATCAAGCCAAACGAACCCCAAGATGTTTATTATTAAAATATATAACCTTATCTAAGTTATTTGGCCGAACCATAGATTTTTATGAATAAAATAACAATTAATAATATAATATTTGTTTTTAAAAACTATTTTATGTCAATTTTGACACTATTTAGTAATTGATTTTTGTGAAAATCATAACAGAATTATTAGTTCAAAACAAGTTAATTAAATCAATACTAACATGTCATATTAACCTAGAAAATTTTTTTAATTCATAAAAAGTCTCAAATTACATTTATTTGGGTATTTATAAAATCAATTATGTCAATATTTCATTAATAAGATAATTACTACATCATCGTTTGTGTCATAAATAAATTAACTTATTTAAAGTCTAAAAATTAAAAATAAAATATCATTATGTAGGAAATCTTTTTATATTTATAATGAATATTTATAGTCGAATTTATCTTATGTATAACCCCATATTAAAAATTATTTACTTATTAAACTTTGATTTTAACTGTTTTAACCCTTCTTTAAATAAATTAATAATAAATGTCCTAATCTAATCCAAGTGGGACTAAATGGTCATATTTTATTCCTAAGGTTGTTTTTGGTCGAATTACACTTGTCCAATAGAATTAGGACATGTGTTAGGGTAATAATAATATCATTTTTACCCTTAATTACCCTATTTACTTTTAACCGTGGTAAAAAAAGTAAAAAGTTACTATTCACCAAAAAAATTATTTTCATCTCATTTAACCACATTTTACTTATTAACATCAACTGTGTCTCTCGGAGTTTTGAAATTCCACTCACAGAAGCGGTAAAATTAAGTTTTATGAAAAATTCAGTTTTTTAACTACCACTTAGTGGTTTCACTATTCATCAAAAATTGAAAGTTTTCAGAAAAATACCAAAATTTTACCCCAGGCTAATTTCGATATTCCGAATCCAAAAATGAAGTCCATTTTGAAAAATAAAATTTATACAATTTCAAAAAGTGGTTATTACTATTTATAACGGTGAGTTTTAATAATATTTTAATAGCAAATCATTGTTTAGTGAAACTCGGTATTGCGTACGATACAAGCTATCGAGGAAGGCCGTAGTTGCGTGTAAAGCAATCTAAGCTAGTTTTGTGTGTAGTGAAAGATTCCTTTGATGATTTATATAACATAAAAACAAAATATTTCACATAAAAGTCTCGGGTGTTACATTCTACCCCCCTTAAAACGAATTTCGCCCTCAAAATTCGTCACTTTGTAACAAAAAGATGAGGATACCTCTCCCTCATCATATCCTCAAGATCCCATGTAGCTTCTTCTAATTGGTGGTTCCTCCATAAAACTTTCACCAAGCGAGTGGTCTTGCTTCGCAGGACTTTTTCGCTACAATCCAGAATCTCTATCGGCTGTTCTTCATAAGAAAGATCTTTCTCCAGCGGTACAACTTATGAGCTAAGTACATGTGAAGGATCAGGTATGTACTTTCTCGGGAGAGATACATGGAACACATCGTGAACTTGAGAGAGATTCGGTGGAAGCGCCAAATGGTAAGCTACCTTCCTGACACGATCCAGTATTTCGAAAGGACCGATATATCTAGGGCTCAACTTCCCCTTCTTTCCAAATCTCATGACTCTCTTCCAGGGAGATATTCGTAAGAACACTTTATCACCCACTTCAAACTCTAGGTCTTTTCTTAGGTTGTCGGCATAACTTTTCTGTCGACTCTGAGCTGCTCTTATGTGTTGTTGAATAGATCTGACCTTTTCTGCCATTTCATCAACGAGATCAGGTCCTAATAGCTTTCTTTCCCAAACTTCATCCCAGCAAGTTGGAGTCCTGTATTTCTTTCCGTAGAGAGCCTCATAAAGAGCCATCTGAATACTGGAGTGAAAGTTATTATTATAATAAAATTCCACCAAAGGTATGTGTTGATCCCAACCACCTTTGAAATCCATAGAGCAATCTCTCAACATATCTTCTAGGGTTTGAATTGTTCTCTCAGACTGACCGTCTGTCTGAGGATGATAAGCAGTGCTGAAACTCAACTCTGTATATAAAGTATGCTAAAGACTTCACCAGAACTTCGAGGTAAATCTTGGATCCCGATCAAATATAATAGAAATTGGTACTCCATGCAATCTTACCACTTCCTTCACATATATCCCTGCAAGATGATCTAGAGAGAAATCCTCTCTAATAGCGATGAAGTGTGCAGACTTTGTAAGACGATCAACTATGACCCAGATAGCATTATTGCCTTTGGATGTTTTAGGAAGTCCTGTGACAAAGTCCATAGTGATGTTTTCCCATTTCCATTCGGGTATGGGTAATGGTTGTAACATCCCCTTAGACTTCTGTCTCTCAGCTTTAACTTGCTGACAAACCAAGCATCGAGAGACATATTCAGCAACATCTCTTTTCTTGCCATCCCACCAGAAGTACTCTTTCAGGTCCCTATACATCTTCGTGCTTCCAAGATGAATAGAAAATGAAGAACTATGAGCCTCATCCAGTAGCTCCTTCTTTAATTCCGGGATGGGAGGAACACAAACCCGATTCCTGAACTTTATTATCCCATCACAATCAAGGTTGAATTCAGGAACATTTCTCACCTTCTTTTGTAACTCGAAATCTTCTTTCTGTGCCTCTTTAATCTTCACATGTATAGATGGTTGAACATTCATTTGAGAAAGATAAGATTTTTCCCCTTCCATTATAATTCCAAGATCCATCCTTTGTAAATCCATAAATATTGGATCTTTTGTGATCCTCGTCATGGATAAACTGGCATGGTCTTGTCGACTTAATGCATCTGCCACCTTGTTTGCTTTCCCAGGGTGGTAATGGATTGAGCAGTCATAATCCTTAATCAGCTCCAACCATCTTCTTTGACGCATATTCATCTCCTTTTGTGTGAAAATATACTTTAAACTTTTATGATCAGTATAAATGTCACACCTTTCTCCATAAAGATAATGCCTCCAAATATTTAATGCAAAGATTACCGTAGCTAACTCCAAATCATGTGTTGGGTAATTTTTCTCATGGATTTTCAACTGTCGTGAGGCATAAGCAATCACCATATCATTTTTCATAAGAACACACCCCAATCCCTTCTTGGATTCATTACTATAGATCACAAACCTTTATCCACTACAAGGCAGTGTGAGCACAGGTGCACTGGATAACCTTCTTTTCAACTCCTTAAAATTCTCTTCACATTCTTCCGTCCAAACAAACTTAACTACTTTCCGAGTCAACTTGGTGATTGGATTAGATAATCGTGAAAAATCTTTCACAAAACGTCGATAATATCCATCCAAACCAAGAAAACTTCGGATCTCAGTCACTGTTGTTGGTCTCGACCATCTTTCGATAACCTCTGTTTTTGCTGGATCCACAGATATCCCCTCTTTTGAGATTATGTGACCCAAAAATGAAACTTTTTGAATCCAAAATTCACACTTGGTAAATTTGGCATAAAGATTCTCCTTTATCAGGGTCTTCAATATAATTCTCAAGTGATCTTCATGTTCTTCTTTTCTCTTTGAATAGACAAGAATATTGTCTATAAAGACTACCAAAAACTGATCAAGATAGTCTCTAAATACTCAATTCATCAGATCCATGAAGATAGCAAGGGCATTAGTAAGACCAAATGGCATCACTATAAATTCATAGTGTCTATACCTTGTACGAAAAGTCGTCTTTGGTATATCCTCCCTTTTGACCCTTAATTGATGATACCCTGAACGAAGATCAATCTTGGAAAAGTATTGAGCTCCGCATAGTTGGTCAAATAAGTCATCAATGCGTGGGAGAGGATATTTGTTCTTGATAGTGATCTTGTTAAGTTCTCGATAATCAATGCAGAGTCTTATTGATCCATATTTCTTCTTAACAAATAGAACAGGTGCTCCCCAAGGTGACGCACTAGGGCGTATGAATCCCTTATCAAGATTCTCTTGGATTTGCTTCTTCAATTCCTGCAACTCAATTGGGGCCATTCTATAAGGTGTCTTTGAAATAGGCAAAGCACCCGGTACGAGTTCTATTGAAAACTCAACTTCACGATTTGGTGGAAGTCCCAGTAATTCCTCTGGAAAGACATCATCAAACTCCCGTACGATGGGCATATTCTTAATCATGATTTTCTCACCAACCATTTGAGATAAATAACCTTCATTTAGTGGAATCAAGACCCATAAGGTAGAAGGAATTTCCACTGGAAGGTTATGTTCATCCTTGCATTGATAGACGATCATATATTGGTCTGGAATATGAAATGTGACTTCCCTTCATTGGCAATTGATATGAGCTCCATATAAAGAAAGTCAATCCATGCCAAGAATCACATCAAATTCCACTATAGGAAGGATCACAAGATTTGTAGGAAGCACTTTCACACAAACTTCTATTGGAGAAGAATTATAAACTTTTGATGCGACTGTTGTGCCATTAGGGGTTTTCACAGCTAACTCAACATCCAATTGTTGAGGTAATATGGTGATATCCTTAGAAAATTCTTCAGAAATAAAGGAGTGGGTGGATCCAGAATCAAATAAAACATTTGCTACTTTAGAGTGGATGGTAAGTGTACCTTTCACCACATCATTATCGTACTCCACATCGCTGATAGAAATTGCATGTGACTTTCCTTTGTCTTTAGCCTTAAGAGTTTGTTGACATCGACCATCATCATCAACCCTTGGATTAGGGCATTTATTGGCATAATGTCCCATCTCCTTGCACTTGAAACATTGAAGTGTAGTAGGTTCATTCTATGTATCCCTTCCTTTGTTTTCATCATTAGACATCTTCTTCCCATCATCGCGGCATTCAAATGCCCGATGACCTTCCTTTCCACAATTGAAACATTTACTTCTCACTTTAAGACAACTCCCTCCATGTTTCTTTCCACACTTTGAGCATAAGGGAAAGCTCATCTTCTTTTCAGTGTGCTCTTTAGATTTTCCTTTGAATTCCATTTTCCTCTTCTTATCAAACCCATATGACTGATGGGTTACTCCAATCTCCATCTCAACTTTGAGAGCACATTGAACGATTTCCTCATAGCTATTGAAGTCCCATATGGCTAAGGCCCTTCGAAGACTTGGTTTTAAGCCACTAAAGAATCGATCGATCTTACTCTCAGGTTGGATAATAATACCAGAAGTGTACCTTGCAAGTCTTGTAAGATTTTCTTCATAGGTACCAACAGATTCATCATCCTTTTGCTTCAGTTCAAGAAACTCTTTCTCCATCTTTGTTCGGAGAATACGATGGAAGTACTTATTGAAAAATAAGTTCTTGAACTCGTCCCATTCCATGGACTCAATTTCATCCCTTTGCCTCGTATTCTTAATAAGATTCCACCATTGATCAGCATCACCTTCCAAACGATACACTGCTAAGATACCTTTATCATGCTCAGAACATTGAAGAACTGAAAATATCTTTTCAGTAGTACTAATCCATTGTTTAGCAACTAATGGATCAGTAGATCCGCTGAATGAAGGTGGACGCTGTCTCATGAAGGATTCAACATAATGTTGCTCCTTCCTTTGCTCGTTTGGAAGTTTTGCATGATTCATAGCTTGAGAAAGTTGTGTGATCATGGCTACAAGATTTTGCATTCCAGCTCCCATAACATTTGGTTGCTCAGGGGGACAATCATTGCATTGCCCGTCGCATTCCGCATTAACACGGTTCCTTCGGGTTCCATCCATTGACTAAAACCAAGAAGAATAGTGTGAGGAACACTAATTATAATAGGAAAACCACATAATCAAGAATAAAATTTCACACTTAAGGTCTTATCCTAGGTTATTAATGGCCATTTCTAAAACACTAAGATTGTGTTCTATGCTTAGACTTATCCTTAGGGTTCTTACTAAGGCTTTCACATCCTAGTTTCCAAAGGTTGACTATACCTTTCCTCTGATACCAACTATAATGACCCATACTTTACATACATTGTTAATACTTCAAAATTGAAGCATACTTATTACAACATATAACAAAACCATGAAAGGACCGTATATGAATAGTGTCTTTAGAAACTGGGAAACATAAACAACTGGTTCATAAATCGTCTACACTATCTCCCATTTATTTCATCATATCTATAGTCCCTTTTGGAATATCTTACTTAATAACCTTCTTCCTGACCTGGGGAAAGAAAACATACAAAAGGGTGAGCTCAAATGCTCAGTAAGGGTAAACAAAAGAAATATCAATCACATCATATTCATAAGAACATAACTTTTGGAAATCTTAACCTGCAAAAGAGAGCATAATTTCATAACATGGGATAAATCATAGTAGTGAAATGGAATCCAAATAATCATAACATAAAACTTGAAAATTTTTGGCATACACACATAATCATAGAGAATCATTTCTTATTAGTCAAGACTCATTGCCAAGACTATCTTAGTGGACAAAGTCCATTTCTGAACTGAGTTCACTCCTCATTTCAGTCCTGTTTCACTGAACTGGTATAACCTACCGTTCCAGCCATGTCTATCTCATGAGATATAAAATCTTTACCCAATGCATTGGAGGGAGATATAGGTCCCACCCATCTCATAATGATACCATTCTTATATGTGCCACAAAATCATAAACCATACATCATAGCATAACCCATGTAATAAAAATGGGAATCTTAAACATCATGCCATCATAACATAATCATAACATAATCAAATCAATGTAAAAATAGGGATAGAAACAGAACCTTATATTATCTTAGATGGAAAATAATTTGATAAAACACTTGAACTCCATTTTTTGAGGAAAATATCCTTTCTACTTCAAAAACAATTTTCCTTTCTTAACATGTCATACAATTTTAAACTAAAAGATGTTGATTAAAAATAAGATTGAAAACTTGTAAAGGAAGATTCTTGGAAATAATGTTTTAAAAATCCATTCATGCCGTATAAGTTAAAAAAAACATTCTTCTCGTACTTTTGTCGGAAAAGTCAAAAAGTACCTCGTACGAAAAACGACAAAAGATTCTTTTCATATCTTTTAATAAAAACTCACCGAAGGGTAAAATTGGATTTAAACTATTTTAAGTGGATGGGAACAATATTACATATTGAGGGAACATGGATGTGGATGATAAAATACACCCCAGTAAATACCAAAGTATAAACAATCTCGGATAAAAATGAGATTGTGATATTTCCCTTACCTTAGGTCTGATTTGCTTCGTAAGTGTCCGAACCTCCTGTATAATGATTTAAATAATTTTATTGACTTATTCAAGAATCATACTTATTGTTATGATATCATATATGGTTATATTCTTAGCTTCTTATTAGTAATGTTTCATTACTACTTGTTATTCGGGTGTTTATTACTTTTTGTTCTTATGCGTGTTTTGTCGAATAAATTCTTATTCTTCTCTTTAGGTTATAGATACCTCATTTCCAGAATGGTATTAGTGTAATATATATCATATTCATTCATTCAATTCATTTATATAATCATTATTAAATGAAGACCATGTAGAACGAGTCGCATCACATCGTGGAGACGGTATCCGTACGTACGCACGAGTGATGATATCGTTCCTATGATCGTGGAATTGTATTGGAGTGTATGTATACTATTTCAGAATCAATATCACTTTATAATAGTCATATATAGTCATTATTTACACCATTATATCCATTCAAGTAATTTGGTGGTGGAAAATAGATTACACCACGACATAGAGACGGTATTTCGTACGTACGCACACGCGGTGATTTCTATTTCCGTAGGATGGATAGATGGTGAAATAGGGTTGTTTAATACTTATAATAACATATCAGTATATGAGTGATACTGATGTTATTACTTCATAATTAAACAACTAAAGAAGAATAAGTGAAAGAAGAAATAAATATGTAAGAATCGGTAACGGAGATTACCTCTTCTTTGAAGTGCTTCTTTGAGACCTCCTTTTAGGGCACTAAAATAGGTCTTTGAAGAAGACCAGAACCTCTAGGATGTTTCTAGGGAAGTGGATAGGAGAAATTGTGAGGGGTTGTCTGAGCTTGAAGGCTCAAAGTGGTGTGAGGAAGAGGGGGAGGAGGTGCCCTTTTATAAGGGAGGAGAGGGGCGCCTTTGGAATAACTAAAAATATTATTTTATTATAAAGTCAAATTCGGTTTTTAATAGCTCCAAATTGATATATTTCAAAGATAATGTGGGTAGGGGTCGAAATCATCTCATCCAATATAATTTAGACAAGTTTAGGAATCAATTTTAACCTTATCATTTTGATTTAACTTTAAGTTAGATAATTTAACTTTTACCGTGTCTTCTTGTTTTCTTACACTATAAGGTTAATAAACTTACTATATCAAGCCAAACGAACCCCAAGTTGTTTATTATTAAAATATATAACCTTATCTAAGTCATTTGGCCGAACCGTAAATTTTTATGAATAAAATAACAATTAATAATATAATATTTGTTTTTAAAAACTATTTTATGTCAATTTTGACACTATTTAGTAATTGATTTTTGTGAAAATCATAATAGAATGATTAGTTCGAACCAAGTTACTTAAATCAATACTAACATGTCATATTAACCTATAAAATTAGTTTAATTCATAAAAAGTCTCAAATTACATTTATTTGGGTATTTATAACATCAATTATGTCAATATTTCATTAATAAGATAATTATTGCATCATCTTTTGTGTCATAAATAAATTAACTTATTTAAAGTCTAAAAATTAAAAATAAAATATAATTATGTAGGAAATATTTTTAGATTTCTAATGAATATTTATAGTCGAATTTATCTTATGTATAACCCCATATTAAAAATGATTTACTTATTAAACTTTGATTTTAACTATTTTAACCCTTCTTTAAATAAATTAATAATAAATGTCCTAATCTAATCCATGTGGGACTAAATGGTCATATTTTATTCCTAAGGTTGATTTTGGTCGAATTACACTTGTCCAATAGAATTAGGACATGTGTTAGGGGAATAATAATATCATTTTTACCCTTAATTACCCTATTTACTTTTAACCGTGGTAAAAAAAAGTAAAAAGTTACTATTCACCAAAAAATTATTTTCATCTCATTGAACCAAATTTTACTTATTGACATCAACCGTGTCTCTCAGATTTTCGAAATTCCACTCACAGAAGCGGTAAAATTAAGTTTTATGAAAAATTCAGTTTTTTAACTACCACTTAGTGGTTTCACTATTCATCAAAAATTAAAAGTTTTCAGAAAAATACCAAAATTTCACCCTAGGATAATTTCGATATTCCAAATCCAAAAATGAAGTCCATTTTAAAAAATAAAATTTATACAATTTCAAAAATTGGTTATTACTATTTATAACGGCTAGTTTTAATAATATTTTAATAGCATATCATTATTTAGTGAAACTTGGTATTGCGTACGACACAAGCTATCGAGGAAGGTCGCGGTTGCATGTAAAGCTAGCCAAGCTAGTGTTGTGTGTAGTGAAAAATTCCTTTGATGATTTATATAACATAAAAACAAAATATTTCACATAAAAGTCTCGGGTGTTACACACAACCACAGACTATCATCCTCCTTTATGGAGAAAAACACTAGAGAACCCCATAGTGATACACTAGTTCAGATGAAACCTTTCTACATCACATCATCTATCTAAATTCTTAGATCCCACAATTCAGAAGGTTTCATATGATAAGGAGACATTGAAATCAAAGAATAATTGGGCTATAAGTATATCATGAACTCAACATCAGGTTGAGGTGGTAGCATCACAACTACCTCAGTAAAATCATCTAGAAACTCCCCCAATGACCTTAGGAACATCCACTATACCATCATCTACTGATTATATAGACAACTTATCCATGAAATAAAGAAGGGGATCCACACATCTACTATACAACTAAAAACCTTGGTCACAAACAAAAATAACATGTTAGAAATCCATATTCAAGAACACAACTCTCCTTCAAAAGTAGTTAATAACAACATACATAGAATACAACCATTAGATGTCAAGTATGAAATCATATAGTTGCATCTGAAGCAAGAAAATTTCTCCATAGGATTTATGTGGCCCAGTGATTATTCTACATCCCTAAAAAAAATATGTTCTATCCTCTAATTGAAATAGTGAACACAAGGGGAATGGGAAGACTCTCTACATCTTGTCCAAAATCATAGACTAGATAGGGTAAAATAAAGGAGTTTGAAGCTCCCAAATAAAATATGGCATAAAAAAGGGTGGATAATAATTTAATCATACCATGAAAAATCTATTTACCCTTTGTAACTACTACCTCCACTGTGTGGAACTAACCACACCTAGATCATCTACCTCTCTTCTAACATACACCTCCATGACCACACTCAAGTCAAGGTCCCTAAACATGAGGAATATCTTGAAATCATCCTCTACCCACTCTATCTACTCTTAGTAGAAAATAAGCCTATTATCCCTGCTATTGAAATGAACTAGCTGAAAACTATTGTTGAGGATGGTGTTAAAATTGGCCACCTACATTGAACTAAGTTCAAAGAACCACTAGAAATAGATTCTGGTGATGTCCATGAACCCCATAGAAAAACACACTAACCTAGATTCCCCAGGAAAATTATGGAAACCACTAGCCTCAAAAGCCTGGAAAGGAATTTGATGAGGTCGACTCCCCACTATTCAAAACCTTGAAGGTCTTGGCACCTAAGATCTAATACTAACAACTATAGTCTTCAAGGAAACTTGTTGGCTCCCTTGTCACATAAAACCTCCTCATGACTAAATTCACTCAATCACCTATGAATTCTTGTGAACCCCCAAATACATTGGCAAAATAAAAGGAGTAACTGCATACTAGATCAAAGGATGGAGTGCCTTCTTAAGATTTCTAAAATGAGACTCACTGTTTGGGAAAAATGAAAAAGGTATTTAAACTTGATACCCAACATCCGCTCTGAAAAAAGTCCATGTTGAAGAGAAAGAAAATCCTACCTCATCACTTCTTTCATGGTTGATGAAAAAACTCTACCTAAAACTATTTATAAAAGTAGAACCATGAAAAATATGTCTCCTTCCTTTCACCCAGATACAGGATCCACCACTAACGCACAACTCCCCACATTCGACTAACTTCCAAAGTTACCCAATACTTGACTGAGGCCCAGATCAAATTGAACACAATCCCAAGCTCTTAAAACTATCTATCTATCTCTACATCAAAAACATTTCCCTCATAATTCCCCAAATCCTTTTTATAAAAAGCACCCAATACCCTCTCTCAAGCCTCATCCTTCTCTACTAGATCTACCTTATGTAAATCTACCATATCAGCCTATCAAACCTTCACTTCCTGAACCACACACAGACGATGACCAAGATCCATAGATGAAAGAAAAAACAAGGATTTTCTAATCTCGATGTTATGGAATTTTATTAAGATTTAATTAATTCATTTTAATTATTTTTAACTTCCCGTAATGAAAACCGCCCAATTCAAGCAATAACACAAGTCTTCATGATGCACGTACATATCCTTGGTCTCTACCCTGCAGATAGGTTTACCTCACTTGATCATTCAATAATATCATATTCCATGCACCAGATCATGGTGGGGGCCTAAAATCCTATATCCTAAATGGTCCCCCTATCATATGTCACCCACCAAGATCAATTGGAACCAATGCCAAACCAACCCATGAAATCCTCACTATTCCTAACTCCAAACTCCCTCCTATCTATCAGTCATAACCTCTAATACCACTTTGTCATGATCCCCTCCCAGTAAAGATATCGCAATGAAGGGTGAGATATAATAACCTCCGAGTCCCGCCTCCAGTGGGACCCAAGTTTGTGACTAGCACTTAGGGTATAAAAATATCATAAAAATGGGGGGTATTCCCATCTATGATAATATAGGATCGGGAGATATGATGAATCAACCATTAGAAACTCCATGATATAATATAAAATAAATCCAAAACCATCCCACAATGCATGTATAAATAAAACAGGTATAGATAAAAGTATCCAAAGTAAATACCCAAAATTAATGCCAAAGAAGCCACAAATGAATAATCTAGGGGGTTCGAGCTTGTAATGTCTATCATGGTCAATGTAATCTTCCTTGAAACATGAAAACCAATTTAAATATGAAAGAATCATACTAATTCACCTATGAGAAAACAGAAAAACCAAAAGCACCTAAATATATCAACTATCCAACCCAAATCTCACCAAGGCACACTCACCAAATAACTCAAGCCATTTATAATAAGATAACATGAATCATATCGATAAAGGATACCCAACACTACTTTCCCACTGGTTTTATACTCTCACTTCCCAACATCATACATATTGTTGTTCTCATCTCTTACATATAACATATACCACTACCCCACAGCACGGTCACATCAAATCACACCCACAAACACCTGGGATACTTCCCCACAACACAATTACATATCATATCACCTGAAGACACCTGGTCCATCACAACACATCCACTTCCATAATCATAGTAGTAGAGTGTCATAAAAATAAAGAACATCAACCTCATTCATTCCTACTAACATGCATGACCTCTTCCATAAGCCTCCCTAGAACACATTCATATCACATATCATTTGTAAACACATTATACATCACCTAGTGCACTATTTGTCCTCCGTCCATCACATCTTGTGTATATATACTTACCTGGAAGAGATAACAGAAAATATTAGGTATATAACCATCCATCCTCACCACTGGAATGTTGGAAAAAATACCCCCATATATATATATATATATATATATATATATACGGGTGTCGGCACATAGTGTTAAATGCGGGTGGGGTGCATATAGAAATCAAAAGGAATATACAAAGTATATATATACATAACCACAATCCTTTACTAAAGATTTATAATAAGGCACTAACCACATCAAAATACAGTCACTTTCAATGAAACCACTAAATGAAAAAAAAAACACCTAAAAAATACAAGCCACTTCCCACTATCATTACAAGCTAAGACAAGTTCATTTAAACACCCCATTCCTTTCATTATTTATCAGCAACTTCATTTAACCACACATCCCATTATTAATTGATTCATTAACCATTTACATTCCATTAACCAAACCAACCCAATCCATTTAGAACATTATTAACCAACTATTCCATCACAACTCGAGAATCTAGCACATAACAGCCATTCTCATCTCATCCTTAAATTAATACAACAACACATTACCGCCCCATAGCATGACCTCATACCAACAACACATCACTGACCCATAGCACAACCTCATACCAACCACACATCACCCCATACCACATCGCAATCACACATTTCCACCCCACAGCATGGTATCATACCAACCACTCATCACCCCATATCACATTGCAACCACATATCACTACCCCACAGAAACACCTCATATCAACCATACATCACTCCATACCACATCACAACTACATATCACCACCCCACAACATGGCCTCATACCAACCACACATCATAAAACATTTTACAGATTTAATAAGGTGATTTTACTCAATTCACTTCTTTATTTAAGGGAATTCTGACATAAACTATAAATCTAGGGTCAAGCATTTTATTATCCAAATATAAGTGTTTAGCCAATTTACAACTTAGGTTGATGCAAAATAACATGAAACAAGGTTTACATATCACAAAAACTATGAAAGAAAATCCTCTCAACATCCATCATTTTTAGTGGGGTGTCAATCCCATTAATTAAAAATATTGAGATAATAATATCAAATCTATAAAACATGTGAATCAATCCTTGTCCCATTAAATTGAAATTAATCATATAATTATCTTTATTAGGATAGCACAAACTATCCCCCATATATAAACAATATTAATCCCCTCTTGTATAATACACAAAATTGAGAAATAAAGGAAACCCTGCCTCAAAGAAGCTTTTAAAACTCACTGCACACCCTGAGGTGAAGAAGAAACACCTGAAAAACACAACCTCACATGTGAAACCGTAGATCAACCTACAGTGCACCCAAGGATCGCCAAAATTTAGTCCACACATACCCCAAACCAAAACCACAATTTCATATAAATTTCAATCGAAATAGGAATGTAAAGAAAACTAAAGGGAAGGGAGGAGAACATACCTCAATCAAAAAAACTCAACCACCAGACCCCACAGATAGAATAAGGGTATTATAGTTTGAAAGATCTTCTGAAGGCACCTAGGATTCGTCTAAAAACAAGCCAAATTACTAAAGGGTCAGCTAAACAAAATAAATAGAAACCTAGAAACCACCCCTTTCACATCATAAATTCAATTCACAAAATGAATTCCATGGGGTCTCAGGGATTACAAGCTGTGAATCGGGTACAATCCATGAAACCTCAATATTTGTGGTATCTTCCAAAAATTAAGTCACCTTGGATCTAATTAATTACATATCATGAATTACACTTTCATGATGTGAATTATTTTCATATATCTCCCCCTATCCACACACATAAGGCGTGAAACCTTCTGACTACATAACCCATGATCCTCCAACTCATGATGGGAATTCAGTTCACATCGTGAGCCACCTACTACAGAACTCTATAGATCTAACCTCCACCAAACTCTCTAGGAATTCCTCCAAACACTCTCCAACCACAGAAATTAGAAAAATTAACGGTCCAAGAAGGGATAGATCATTACTTAAGATACCTCTCAGATGATTCTCATTATTGAGAATAAAAACCAAACCTCAGGAGATAAAGGGGTCTAAAAAACCACCCCATGAGATACCACTTAAGGTTCTCATTATACCTCAAATTATAACACCATCCAAACATACCCCACTAAGGCACCCATAAAACAACTCACACAACCACATCATAACCTACCATTGTTGTAACACCACACATCCGGTACTAGCCTTGAACCACCATATTCCAATACATCCACTTGTACAGTTATCCAACCTCCACATAGCCCAAACCAGCAACTACTACAACCATCATGAAACAATCCCTATGCACAAAAATCAAGACATTTCATCTTCTATGTTAAGATACTATCCAATTTGGGTGGTACTGACTCACCCACATAGTTTTAATCAATTCAAAGTATAATGGATCTACTATAGTTTTATATATTTATTTTGAGTTGGATGTTTATGTGTCATTATTCTTCATTTGATTTTTAATTATTTATTTTTATACTTATTTGATTTTCTATGATAATATAATACATGGAATCATCATGTTGGAATTTTGGTAGATTTATAATGCATGTTAATTATTATTTAATGGGAGAAATATTCCTTCCTGTGTATATTTGATTTCTTGGCACTATTTTTCTGCTTTTGGGGATCAGGAACATCTTTCAGGCCTTTCTACAGGTTAGGTTAGGTTCCCTATTGAGGGATGACCCAGCTTAGTTCATGATAATTTCAATAATATTAATACCTAAAGTGGACTCTCCAAGGGATTTATTAGAAACCTTCAAATATTTTGGGTAATTCCTCTTCAAATGGGTCAATTTTCCATAATGTAAACATTTTCCATCCTTCCTCTTCTTTAGTTTAAGTGTAGTTATGGACTATATGTGACCTATTTTCTTCTCTCTATATCCAAAAAAATACTCTTTTATTTATGAACCATAATAATAAAACTTGAGCCCAGACCACCCATATCCTACTCATCTATCCTCAATGTATTGAGGTGATCTAGTAAACTTTTATAGAATTAATTTATGTTATAATTTACAAAAAAAACTGTTGGAACCTTTATGGTAGTGATTAAAGAATCAATTCTATAGCCATATTGAACCTAAGAGGTGAACCTAGCCTCTCCAAGTCATTATAATACCCAATCATATTGATAAAATGATTTGAGATTATGGTTCATTCCACTATGCTTCACTTAAAGTGAGCCTTTAATACCCTAAACCTCTCATGCCTAACTTTGTATTAATAGTGTCTTTTAGGTTTTATGTCATATCATAAAAATTCATGGTCTCATATTACTTCTACATCTTAGCTTCCATGGGGGAAATCATGAGTGTGGTGAATTTTAGTGAATCCTTAAGATGCTCAAAATATGCATCTGTCATCTCTTTTTGAATGAATTCATCGGTCAGTTGCTTAGGAATAGGTTCCTCTAATATAAATAAATTTCCATCTTTCTTGAAAATAATTCACACATTCTAGTACTAGTAAATGAAATTAATACCATTTAGTTTTTCTTTATCCAGAATTGATCTCAAGTTCAATATTGAAGATGATGATTCCAATTATCTATAATATAAGTTTTATTAGATTAGTACTATAAGAACCTGGTTCTTCTTTAAGGTACATATACTTTAATTTCCATTAATTTTTAGTTTAAAATTTTACATATGGATTAGTATGAATTATATTTGGGTTTATGGAGGTATTGGGGGTTTCTGGGGCTAGTTCAGAGCTCAGAACCCAGGTTTTGAGGTGAAATAATCCTAGCGCACAATTATTTCAAACCATGTGGGGAAGGACACATGGTTAGATAAAAACGTGTGAGGCTAGATAGTGGAGAGATATAGGCCACATGGTTAGATCAAACTATATAATTTGGGGTGCACGGACAGGCGATAATGTCTCTAATTTTTATAGTTGATTCTGGCACAGTTTGCGCACAGCTAGTCAAATCATGTGGACAAATTATAATATGTGCCCTTCCCTACAGCTAAGCATGCACGGTTGGTGAAAATTTTGTCTAAAATATGTGGAAAAACAATTTGATACCCAATTTTTGGTGATTTTACCATTTTACACCTTATTAATCTATTAAAATATAACATAATTTTATTATTCTCCAATGGAGAGAAGCTCCACCATTTGATAGCTCTTTAAGATCTATTCTTGGAATTAAGAGATAATCTCTATCTAGTGTCTGATTCAATAACTTTGTGTCTAGTTGGATTCACATCAGTAAGATCTTGATTCCTTTTTTTCATTCCTCATATAGTTTGGTATCGACTGTGATATTTTGGTGCAAGCTAGTATGCCATAATTTCAGGTTATTCATCAATTATTCATTTCTCTCCCAGTCTGAGTTGAATTAAAAGTTGATACTGTAAGATCAATCTACTGTTGAGATGTGGTAGGTGGTCTATAAATTTTTCATTGGTTTTGGTGCTTTATAGACCTAGCTATCATTGTGACTCCAACTAAACTTTCTAGGGAAGCCCCAGAATTAAATTGAATAATTGAATTAAATGAATTTGGACTTGTTGAGAAATCTCTTAGGTACCCTTGAGATGTTTTGGTGGTTTTTTACCCAACCAAGTACACACTTGGGGTGTTCCATTTATGTATGACACATTTTGAACAACCAATGGGTGTGATTTAGGCTTACCTAGTTTAAGGAAGCTCAATTATATTTTAAATGAGATTGAAATGTTTGGATGGGAGATGTAATGCCTCCTTAACTTATGTTAACATGTTATGTCATGATTGAATTAGTTAAATGGAATAAATGGATTCCATTGAATGAGTTGGTATACTCACTATTTTCCTTGAATTTGGATTGTTGATAATGAGTGGGTATGCTCATGGTATGGAATGGTAATGGTTTTGGTTGATGAATGTAATAAAATGTATTTGAAATGGTAGTGGATTCCTTGGTTTGTATACTATAGGTCTTGATTCCATTTAGATGCCTTTGATGTTACTCTTTGGATATTGATGTGGTATTGGATGCCTTGGATAGATATTGTTCCTTGGGCCTTGATTCCATGAGATGAATTGGGCCTTATTACCCCTTGGATTCAGTTTATCTTGGGATCGCATTGGAAATTGTTGGTAGACATGCTCCTTGGACCCCATCTCAAGCCTAACCAAGTTTCTATCAAGATTCTTCTGGGACTCGAAGAGGATGCCTTGGTATTCTATACCTTGGATCCAACCCTTCTTGGTCTGACACATTGATTATACATCATGACCGTGGTAAATTGTGAAATATTTGGTTTCATGGAATTTTTGTGGATGTGAGGACACTTCTGATTATGCATAAAGGTCATGGTTGACATGAAACATATGGATGTATGGTGGGGATATGTTGGTTATTCTTGTTTTTTATAGATGAAATGTGTTTTGTAAGGAGCCTCTTGATGTTATACAGTCTCACTTTCTTAGTAGTGGATATGCCATGGCCACTTTACACTTATTTACTACATGCCTTATTTACTTGAACAATTTTTAGATTGTTATATTTCATAGTATGGAATTGTATAGATATTTGGTTTGTTGCCTATTGGGATTGTATATCACACCCTATTTGGGACGTCTTTGGGTAGACAGACAGGCTTCATAGATACTGATAGAGACCGGGAAAAGTGCACATAGTTTGTTACTTGATTTTGTGTCATGCATAGGAGTAAGGGACCATGGGACTGGGATGAGGCTTTTGATGATATCAGAAGATAGTACTTTTGAAATTTTTTATATTTTGGGACATGTATTGTATTGTACTATTGTGTGCCCATTTTTTCTATTTTGTAGAGACATGTATTATCATCATTGTATATGTGATTAATTTTTTTATCATTATATATTCATATTGTTTATCTATTGTCTATGTTATTTACTACTTCCACTACTAACTTTTATTGATATTCCATTGTGTTACACTTAGTGATGAGGGCATAGTCTCCCCACGAACACACCTAGTCCCTCACTTCTAGTCGGCATCCTATGGCATTTTAGGAGATGTGCTTGTGGTCATGTGGCCAACCAGGATCGGGGCACTTTCAATGGAATCCAGGTATGGGATGTTACAAAGTGGTATCAGATAATTCTTTTCTAGGTTGATTTACTATTTAGAGACAATATAAAGGGATAGAAAGGAAATGAAATTTGGTAATGAGTTGTGCCCAGGCGTAGCTAACCTACGTATAAGAAAAATACAAATTACCTCAAAATAAATTATTATTTTCTAGATGTTAACTATTATAGTTGATTTGATTCCACCATTGTGTGATGCACTTGGATTATGATATTATTATTTATGTGACTAAGGGTTCTATTTTGTTGCAACCCGGTGATATAATAGTATGCCATCTCATGCATCATTTTAGGCACTTTCTAAAAATCACATCCCATGCATTATTCCATTCAATTTATGATGCATTAATTGTTGTATATAGTTTTTATAGGTTCTATGATATATGTACTTGCTATTGTGATAGATTTTTGTGCATTGGATAGATAAGTCATGCCATATTTTAGTTCATAAGAAGTATAGGCCCTTATGGACTAGAAAGTGGAACACTTTTTGATTCAATAATTTAAATTGAATGTGATATGGTGTAAATTATATGGGTTCCACATTTTGATTCATAAGGTGTACGGTCCCTTATGGATCAGAACTTAGTGAACCATTAGTTCAACCCTTTAAAATTAATTGTGATATATAAGGAAATGAGTATGAATTGTAATGAAATATAAAATGAATATGAATTGAAATATAAAATTGAAATGATAAATAGAGAATCGGTTTGGCCCTAACTTTTGAGGGGGAAAGAGGTAGTGCCTCTAGTGGCATTTGTGGTTGTTCTTTATACAGTTCTAGCTTTAAGATCTAGTTGTGCGGTATGACCTTGTTTTAGGAGGTTTTTGACCTAACCTGTGATTTTGATCTATGAAGTTTGATATTGTTCTTCTATAAGGTGAGAGTTCGGCGTTGTAGAGACATGCCACCACGACGGCCTCTAGTCATGCACTAGGAGGGAGGTGACGACCAAACTCTAGAGGTGGTGGTCCATAGGCTACAGTTGGATCCATCTTTAGTGGCATCTACATCACCAGCTATTATTATGGACATAGTTGTTGAGGCACAGTTCCACGAGGGGTTTTATTGATTCATGTATACTTTTTAGGGAGCACTACACCTTGCCTTTTCTATGGTTGAGCTGATGCGTGTGTTCCAATAGCAGAAGAATCTCACATTTTTAGGGGATGATGGCCCATAGGATACTGATCTATTAATAAAGACTATGATGAAAATATTCAAGAATCTGGAGACACCTCCTAAGAGGAGAGTGAAGCTCATGACATATATGATTTTTGTGGAAACAAATCACTGGTAGGATGATCTAAACCAGGCCGTAAGGTTGCAAGACATGGTTTGGGATGATTTCCAAACCAAGTTCTATGACAACTTTTACCCCAAATCATTGTGAGAAAAGCGGGCTAGTGAGTTCATGTGTCTAAAGAAGGGAGATATGATGGTTATGGAGTACTTATAATGCTTAATAGAGTTGCAGGGTTTTGTGCTAATGTACCTTGCTTATGAGTTGTCGGGGGAGTTATGCTTTGATGAAGGTCTTCAACATTCCATTAAATATTAGTTCAATGTGATCATATTGACCTCTAATACTAAAATTTTTAATCAAACACTTATTATAGAGTAGAACCTAAGAAAATTTGGGGGTGTAGAGCAGATCAATATAGTCTCTTAACCGAGTAGTTTGACTTCCAATAGCAATAAGTGAAATTTTAAGGCTTACCATGAGGTGATTACCAGTCAGTATCAAAGTTCTAGTATATTAGTTTTCTGCCATTGGTGTGGTAGAGGCCAAATTAAGAACCAGTGTGATAGTGACACATTCGAGTGTTGATATTGCGGTAGGATGGTCCATGTGAAACGTTTTTTGTAGTAATTTCCCTCTAGCTGTGAATTGTAGGGGTTAGCTCTAAAACCATGTTCAAGAGAGAGTTTCTCAACTTCACATCAAGTAGGGAGTTGGAGCAGTGTTGGTCGATCGGGCTGAGGCAATGGTGGTTATGGACGATGCAGCCAAAAAGCAGTTACACCATGACATCAAAGTGGGCCTAATCCAGTTAGTGAGGTTGTATCATGGGTCCATAGTTCAACTCAGATCTATTTTTTACAGCTTTCCCTAAAGATTAGGGTTTCATACCATCTATGGTAAGAGGTACTATCTTAGTATACTCTACTACTACTTGTGATCTTTTTTATATAGGTGCATAACATAGTTTCATATCTACACCTATGGTAACATCCTTGAGCTCATTGTGTTTTCTTATGAGAGTGTTATGACACTAAACACTCCATTGGGAATTAGAACAGAGGGTGTATGCTAGTGCAGGGAGTGCCCCATTGAGGTTGGTGGGTGCCACTTCATCTGTAATTTGTATGTCCTCGTGATGATAGGGTTTGATGTCATACTCAAGATAGGCTGGCTAGCATCTTATCGATCTTATGTCGACAGCTATCTCCATAGGGTGAATTTCACATCACCAGAGGGTGTAGTTTATACTCATAAGGGTGAATGGGATGTCCATGTGAGCTGAGATGGACCAAAACGTCATGGGATAGGCAGGATGATATCCCAAATCACTAGATTGTATATGGATGATTAGGGAGCACATAAAGTGAACTTTCCTCCAATGGTTAATCATTTTAGGGAATTTATCCCAGATGACTTTTCTGGTTTACCTCTTGAGAGAGATGTTGATTTCTCTATCAAGCTAGTTCAATGTGGTGCACCGGTATATATTCCCCCTTACAGGATGGCTATGATGGAGTTTCATGATATCCAGAGGTAGCTATAGTATTTGGAGGCAAAGGGTTATATTTGTCCTGGTACTTCTCTATGGGGTTCACCAGTCCTTTTTTGAAAAAGGAGGATGGTACCCTTAGGCTATGTGTGGACTAACAAAAACTGATTTGGATTATGGTTAAGAACTGGTATACTTTTCCACAAATAGATGATATTTTTGATCATCTTTGATGAGATTGGGTATTTTAAAAAATTTACTTGAGGTAAATTTATCACAATGTATGTGTTCAACCTACAGACATACCTTGTATATCCTTTTGTAGCAAGTATGGTCTATACGAGTATCTAGTTATGTCATTTAGTCTCATGAATTCTCTAGTGATTTTCATCATGTTGATGAACCGAGTGTTCCATCCTTATTTGGATTCATTTTTTGTGGTTTTCATGGATGATATCTTAGTGTATTCTTAAAATCAACATAATCATTCCAAACATCTTGATATCTTTTTGGATACACTAAGAGAGCATCAGTTATATGTTAATCTTACAAAGTATCACTTATGGATGGACAAGATTCACATCCTAGCCACATTATATTGGAGACAATAGCATCAGTTAACCCAAATAATGGGAGATTTGTAGCTTCCTTGGTGCATCCCAAGAACATTTTTTATATACAAAGTTTCTTGGGGATAGTTGGACATCATAGGCGTTTCATACAGGACTTCTGATGCTTATCAGCACCAGTGATGATCTTAACTAAGAAGGGTGTGAATTTTGTATGGTTAGAAACCTATGAGATATCCTTTCAGAAGATGAAAGGTATATTTAATTCAAAATTGATCATGATATAGTTATAGTAGGTAAGAATATACACTTTGTATTATGATGCATCGGGTATTGGGCTTGGAGCAGTGCTAATGCTGGGAGATAGAGTCATGGCGTATAGATCATGGAAGATGAGGAAACATGAGAGTAACTACCTATTGCATGATATAAAGTTAGCTATAGTCTTTCTTGATTTTCATTGTTAGATACATTACCTACTTGGAGAGAATGTTTTGGTGTTTAAGGGCCACAAAATCCTCAAATACATATTTACATAGCATGATCTGAATATGGGGAAGTGAAGGTGGGTTGAATACCTATAGTATTTTAACTTTGATATTTCCTACACACCTATTAAAGGAAATGTAGTGGTCAATGCACTAATCAAGAGGACTCAAATACAAGTAGTTCAGCAGACCAGTAGCGAGTGGTAGCTCGTGGCTTTGTTCTTTGAGATATACTTGGAGGTGCAAGATGGTCAGGGATAGAATTATATTTCATCCTTAGTTATGACCTATACCCTACTGGATAGAGTGAGTATGAGGAAGTTATTATATTCTGAAGACCTAGTCCAACAGGAGAGTGTGGCAAGTGAGGACCCTCCACCTGGGTGGACCATAGGTGAGGATGAGGTTCTATGTATCCATGGTCGTGTTTGGGTTCCAATAGACATACATGAAGAGTTTATGTGGGAGTTTCATGCCTCAGCTTGGGAAGTGCACCCCGGAATCACCAAGATATTTCATGACTTACACTTTCAGTACTATTTTTCGGGTATAAAAAGAGATGTAGTTGGTTTTGTTAAAAGATTATCCACCTATCAGCAGGTGAATGCGGAACATCAATAACCAGTTGGACTTTTATAGATGTTTCTGATTCCTAAGTGAAAATAGTATGAAATCTTGATGGATTTTGTGAGAGGTTTAATAAGGTAACCTTGAGGTAATGATACAGTTTGGGTTGTTTTTTATAGGATCACAAAGGTCACACATTTCCTACCAACCAAGGAGACCTTCAGTGTTGATGATCTTGGGAGGTTGTACATCTGTGAGATAGTATAAATTCATGGGGACCCATGCACTATCATTTCATATAGGGACACCCGGTTTATGTCTCATTTCTAGTAGAGTTTATAGAGAATTATGGGTACACAGGTTCTTCTGGGCATAAAATACCACCCTCAGACTAATGCCCTATCAGATCATATGATATAGGTGCTTGAGGTTGCGAGTATTCATCCTAGATTTTGGGAGTTATTGGGAGAGGAATATACCCCCAATTGAGTTTTCCTATAATAATAGTTATCAAGTGACTATACATATGGAACCTTATGAGGATTTATATGATAGGTCATGCCAATCACCCCTGTTCTAGTTAGAGGTGAAAAAGAAAACTTTACTGGGACCATGTCTCATGCAGAAGACTTCTAAGTAGGTCCAGTTGATTCAGAAACAGATGGCTACTGCACAGTATGGACATAAGTCTTATGTCGATCACTGTAGAATACCACTAGAGTTAGAGGTTGGTGATTAGTTCTTCTTACGTTTCTCACCAAGGCTGGGACATAGTTGGATCGGGAGATAGGGTAAACTTTCACCATGGTATGTTGAGTCGTTCGAGATTCTAGATAGAGTCGGTCTGGTAGCCTATGAGTTGCAGTTTTCTCGGAGGTACTAAACAATGCACAACATCTTCCATGTATCATAGTTGTGCCACTATCACTCAAACCTGTCTCATGCTTTTCATCCAGGGGATGTTGAGTTACAGGTTGATGTGTCCCTTGAGGAGCATCTGATTTGTGTCATTGATAGGAGCATGAAGGTTCTCTAATGCCGGTCATTTCCTCTACTATGGGTTTTATGGTATCATGATAGTTTACAAGGTGATACTTTGGAGTGGTAGGTCAACATACATGATCAGTGGCTAGATCTTTTCTCAAACGGATCTTGACCACCCTAGAGAGGGAAATTTGGGGATAAATTTCTTTAAGGGGGAAAGTTTGTAAGAACCTGGTTCTTCTTTGAGGGTATAATTCCTTTAATTTATACCCATTTTAAGTTTAAATGTTTAAATATGTCCTAGTGTGAATTATCTTTGGGTTCATGGAGGTATAAGGGGTTTTCAGGACTGGTTCGGAGCCTGGAACCCAAGTTTTGGGGTGAAATAAGCATGGTGATTGGTTAGATAAAATCATGCGATGTTGGATAATTGGGAGATATAGACCTAATAGTTACATCAAACCATGGGATTTGGGGTGCACATTAATGTGAGAATATCTTCATTTTTGAAAATGGTTTTTGGAATAATTTTCTGATGATTATTCAAAACGTACAGACAAATCGTTCAATGTGCCCTTCCCTACAGCTAATCATGCACAGTTTGTGAAATTTTTGGCCAAACCATGCGGCCAAACCATGTGATGAAAATTTTTGGGTAATTTTAACATTTTAACCCTAATTAATATATTAAAATGAAGCATAATTTTATTCTTATCTAATAGAAAAAATCTTCACCATTTGATATCTCTTTAAGATCTATTCTTGGAATTGAGAGATCGTCTATGTCCGATGTTTGATTCAAGAACCGTCTATCTCATTTGATCTATGTTGGTAAGATCTTGATTCTTTTCACGTCATTACTTGTTTAGTTTGGTATTGGATGTTCTATTTAGGTGTATTCTAATATTCCCTAATTTTAGGTTCTTAGTATGTTCTTTATTTTTCTCATGATCTGAGTTGAATCAAAAGTTGACAGTGGAAGAACACTCTACTACCAAGATACAGTAGGTTTCCTATACTTTTTCTATTGATTTTGGTGATTTATAGACCTAGATTCCATTATGATTCCCGCTGGACTTTTTGGAATGGCCCTATAATTAAATTGAATAATTGAATTAAATTAATTGGGACCTATTAAGAAATCCCATAGGTACCCTTGAGATGTGTTGGTGGTTGTTTCCCCAACCAAGGCCACCCTTGGGGTGTGCCCTTTGACCATGCCACATGTGTAACCACCCATGGGGGTGATTTAGGATTTCCTAGTTTAAAAAATATCAATTATATTTAAATGAGATTTAATTGTTTGAATAAGAGATATACTTCCTCCTTGCCTTATGTTAACATGTTATGACATGCTTGAATTAGTTAAATGGATTAAATGGATTCGTTTGAATGAGTGGGTATAGTAATTTTTTTTTCTTGAATGCTAATTGTGGATAATGAGTGGGTATACACATGGTATGTAATGGTAATATTTTTACTTGATGAATGCAATGAGATGTATTTTAAATGGCATTGGAAGCCTTGGTTGGTATACCAAGGGTGTTGATTCCATTTAAATGCCTTAGATGTTACTCTTTGGATCTTAATGCGATAGTGGATACCTTAGATGGATATTTCTCTTTGGGTCTTGATTCTATGGGATGCCTTGGGCCTTACTACCCCTTGGATCTGGTTTATCTTGCGCTCACAATGGACATGGTCAGTAGACATTCTCCTTGGACCCCATCTCAAGCCTAACCGAGTTTCCATCGGGTTGATCATGGGACACGATGAGGATTCCTTGGTCTTCTACACCTTGTATCCAACCCTTAATGGTATGAAACTTTAATTATATGGCACTTACATGTTAAATTGTGATATACGTGGTTGTACACCATGGTCATGGATGTGATGAAACTTCTGGTTATATGGAAATGTCGTGGTTGACATGATACATATGGATACATGGTGGGGATGTGTTAGTTATTCCTATTTTTTATAGCTAAAACTTATTTTACATGGATCCTATTAAAGCTATATAGTTTCACCTGTTTAGTAGTAGATATGACATGGAAAATTTACACTTATTTACTACTTACCTACTTTACTTGCACACTACTCAGCTTGTTATATTATATATCCTGGAATTTTATAGATCTTTAGGTGGTTACCTACTAGGATTTAATCTCACACCCTATTTGGTCCACTAATGGGTACCTAGATAGACTTTATGGATGCAAGTAGGGATCGGGGAAATCACCCATAGTTTGATGGTTGATTGTGTGCCATGCATAGAATCAGGGGAGCATGGGACCGGGCTGAGGCTCGTGATGCTATTAGGATATAGTAATTTTTGTGTTTTTGATATTTTGGGATTGGTATTATATTGTACTATTGTGTACCTATTTTGGATACTTTGTAGAGACATGTACCATCATCATTGTATATGAGATTCATTTTGTTATTGTTATTTATTCATGTTGTTTATCTATTGTATGTATGATTTACCGCTTCTGATACTAACTATTATTGATATTTCACTTTGTTACACTCTTGTGATGAGAGCATAGTCTCCCCACGGACACATCTAGGCCCTCGCTTATAGCCGATATTCTTTAGTGTTTGAGGATATGTTCTTGAGGCCATGTGGTCAACTAATCTTGGGGCACTTTTAGTGGCATTTGGGCCTGGAATGTTACAAGTACCGTGTTTAATATTCATTTAATGATGACTTTTATTAAAATTAGTCCTAACTAAAATGTTAACTCCATACATCATGTCCATTTAGTGAGCTAAGACCCGTATTTCATCATAAATTTCATTGGTTTGATCATGTAAATACATCATGACTATATCTAGTAGAAAATAACTATCAATCATATCTTATAAAATTCTTGGATAGTTGAGTGGATAAATATTTATCCAAATCCATCGTATGGATTCACTTAACTCTATTCCATTAGTATCTTAACTGTTACGGTTTCCCATCTAAGTGTAAGTCAAACCCAACATCAAGAAAAAGTCTCCTAACGGTTAGGTTCACCTTGTCACTTGCTTTTCTCACACCAGATAATTCATAGGCACCTAATGGTTAGGGTCACCCATACTAAATGATCAAGGAACTAACAAGTTCTGCTTTATAAGGAATATAACACATATTGTTTTTAAGGGGTTTTAATCTCACAATCAAATCTCATGTTATTCCTTTATGTATAAATTCTTCTAATAATTTAGTTTTTGAATACCAATTCCAACCACCAAATTAATATGTCCATTCCATATTAATTTGTAACTCTTTAGACAACCCCCATGTCTATGTTACTCATCCAAAAAAAGAATCCATACATATTAATACATATCCAAATGCATATCATGAATAAGTTATATGAACTCTTCATGTAAAGTTTTATAATTATATGAGATTGAAAAAGTACACAATAGTAAGGTTGAGTTGACAGATATCAAACTCCCACCTTTCTAGAACATGGCATAAGCCTCCAGGATAGTAAGAAATCCATCTCAAGTACCTATCCCCAGGAAGACATTACTCAAGATGGAATCTAATTCATCATAATTCAAAAACCAAATATGATAAAAATATATTCAAAAAATAAATTCAAGAAAATATATTTAACTATAATAAAAGGTCAAGGTAGTTTAAAACTAAATCTTATATCATCATTCCTAGAATGGTATAATAATTTACAAGAATCATTTTATCTCATAAACTAAAGCATTCATAAAAATTCATAATATAACAATTATATCTATGAATTAAATAGGGAAGAAATGATTCATGAATTTAACATGAGATAAAATTATAAAAAATTCATAAAACAGTGATTATAAATATTTTATAATTCATTCCATAATAAATATAAACATTTTACATTTATTTTCAATATGAACTCCTTTATATTAATTATGTGGAATTTTATTTTAATATATGATATTTCATGAAATATAAACATTTTATATTTCAATTTTTTCTTATGTAAACCTTTTACATAATCTAAATATCATATATTAATATTATTTTAACCTTTAATCATATTAATTTATAAAAAAATTTGATAAGATTGAAATGATTTCTAAATAAGGCTCTTGTAATTTTAATATTTCAAATTAATCATTATGAACACTTCATAATTTTATAAATATAAACTCCATATATGTTTCTTTATTTTATAATTTATAAACTATTAATAAATTGCTCTTATAATTTTTCATATAAACACTTTATATTTAAATTATAGGGTGTACCGTGTAAATTTGAAAAAGATATTTTAATATTAACACTTAATATTATCGGGATATTTATAAATGTTTCAAAACATTTAATTAATTAATCATAAAAAAATTAAAATTAATTAATTTCTAAATTAATTTCATAAATTTATAAATATTCCAAACTAAATTTTTCCATTAATTATAAACAATTTATAAATAATTAAATTCAATTCATAATTGAAAATAAAGAAAAACAATTTTTATTCAATATATTGTATTGAAATATTTTGGTTAAATTGTTTTATGTGATTGATGCCTAACTGTGCATAAATATATTATACACTATCTATCATATTTTATGATAGATAGGAAAATAATTAAATGAAATATATAGTTGTTTTTTATGATTTAAAGTTGTTTCATATCTGTTGATATCCCTTTCATATTTTACAAATTACCAATATATCGTAATAGCGGTATGATGCTCTGTTTTCTAAAAACACAACATAGAAATTATAAAATATGATATTTGGGTGTCATATGATATGACCAATGAAAAAATAAAAGGATTATCTTGTATCAAATCTTATTATATCATATATTATATACTGAAATAACAAAAACTACAGAGTAAAACCATGTATTGTATTTAACAAACTTAACTACAATTCATAATATGATAAGAAAAAAAATAATTTCTCAAAGATTTTCACAAATAAAAAAGCATGGGTAGGCATTGATAACACTAATAAATATCTATGCATAGATTAACACTTAATCTAAGTGTGTAATCATATATAAATCTTTAATCCCAAGAACTCCATGCATTAGAAACATAAAATACATAAACTAGAAATGAAAAACATGTGTAGCTTTATCCTTAAACTATTTTTTGCCTTTTTTGTTTGATAATGATCACTAAAGGAATGACCTAAAGGTTCTTTCATCTGAGGTGTATCTACGGGTTGTTAAAAATCATCCAAACCTTATATACAAGATCTCTTAATTTATTCATGAGATATGTTAGTATCTAGTTAACAGAGAAGTAAGGAAGAGAGAGCTTCAGGGAGGGTAGATATTTGACTAGGAGAATCACAAGGAGGGTTGCACACTTACCAAAGGCATTTCTATCCTTTATATAGGCTATGGGAATGATCCCTGGTCCATGTATCTTTATAATGAAATTAATCAAATGTTTCATAAACATATAAATAATGTATTTAGTTACATCGTATGTAACTAATGGCTATAAATCTTATATTTATTAATAGATTAATGTGTAAGAGGCTTTTAATGTTAAATATTAATGTTCAGGAGGTTTCATGGGTTGTGATAGTGCCAAAAACATTGATCCATTCGATGTTTGGTGCTATAGTGGGCTTATATCATTCCATAAAATAAGCCCATGAATCCCATGAATCCTTTCATTTGATTCATATTGTATTGTATCAAATGATTGAAACATACTCTCATTTAACCCTTATGATATACTTTATATCGTATAAAACAACATAACCCATTATGCATGAAAATCATAATTTTCATGCAAGTCATATTCTAAGACTAGAAATTTCATACCATAAGATATAGATTATATATATATATATATAATGGATTTTAGGAATATATTATTTGGTTCACTAGTGAAATTTGGATTCAACGGATGCATAACTTTTAGAAAATTTGGGTAAATTGGAGTAAAGATTTAGTTGTTCTGGGGAGAAATTTGGGTAATGTGAGAAATAGTGTTGATCATGTTTGGAATTTTCCATTTACCAATTTTATTAAATTTAACATTGATGTGAGATTTACTGGTGGTGGTAAGGAGGTTCTTGGAGTTGTTTGAAAATAATTTTACAGGTGAGTGCTCACTTATTTATATAATTCTGTTTTGGCATGGTGGATTCCCCCAGTTTCTAAGGCGTCTACAATTCATGAAGCTTTAAAATTTACAAGGATTAATAACTGGGGAAGATACGTCATTGAATTATATTTACAAGTTTTGGTTAATTTAATAAATTCGAGATTGTCAGTCCTTGTCTTGATTGGTCATCATTTGGATGAAATTTAGGAGATGGTTATGAGCTTTGATTATTGTAATTTTTCTTTTATCTGGATAGGTGTTAATCAAGTTGTACATTCTTTAACATGTTTCAAGACTTATTTCAATGTCCATGTGTGGATGGGTTGTGTTCCACTTTTTATTATTAATCTTATACTCAAGGATATTGATCTTTAATAAACTTGGTTTGTTTTAAAAAAGAAACAGCTACAATAACCACCATTAAATAATTTATATTACTCATGTAACACCCTCAGGATTTTGAAATAACATTATGTTCGATAGGGTATACAACACACAACTGTGAGATTAAATGAACCCTAAAATATTATTATTTGAATATGGTTGTTATAACCTAGCTGTTAAATTGGTGGGTATTAATAATATTAACCAAATTATTAAATATATATATATATATAAATTACAAACTCAACAAAAATTCCTTGATTAATTCTTATGAAATGATTACTCAATTTTTAGCTTTATAAATATTCTTTTTTCAAAAAAGATTTTTATTTATTTTTGTGAGTAAATATTATAATTAATTTATGGAATTTATATAAATTATATTTTATTAAAATAATATGATTTTTAAAATCATATTATCAAAATTATCTTAGAGTGAATTTTTGGTTTTTTTATGAAAATATTTATTTTCCAATGAATAATAAAAAATACTACTTTTTATTGAAAATTGTATTTTTGATTCAAACATTTACAACGTCCCATTTTGTTTTAAAATATTTTCAAAGTAAAATTATATCTTTAATATCATTAATAATCAGATTAATTTCATTGGAATCATTTTCGTGATTTAATTTATTATAAAATCATTTTTATACTAAAAAGGCATTTTTCTAAAAAACAACTTTTCATTGCATTTTATGTTTAAATTTTAAATTAAATTATACCACTTATGTGTTTAAAATATTAAAAAATTGATTCCATATTTGGAATACATATTTTAATATTTAGTAAATAGGTCCCTTTTATGTTTGGTCAATATGAATAGTAACCTTGATAACTTTTGTTACTTCGGTAAAGGGTAAATCGGGTAATTAAAGTTAAAAATGAAATGACAAGGATTATAAAATGACCCTAAAAATTGAATTTATTTTATTTTATGAATAAATTTAATCCATAGTCATCCAATATTTTTTTATATGGAATTTTATGGCTATTTTGATGAGATTATGACCTTTATAATAAGAAAAGTCAAAATGTCACACTCTTGTTCTTAATAACTATAATATTTATAATATGGGGTTATCCAAAGTATATGTTTGACTATAAATAGTTATTTTAAATTTAAAATATTTATATTCATTATGAAAAATATATTTTTAATTTTTAGTGAATAAATAATTTCCTTAAATGCTTCCATAACGTTGACGTGATAATTTTTCAATTAATGGAAAAATCAAATAAATGATAGTTAAAATATTAAAAGTAATATAATTTGAGATAAATAATGTTATATATGAATTTTCTATATGAAAATGACAATTTTGGTATATAATACAATATTTTTTTAAAATCTAAGCGTTTTCTTGATATTATTAAAGTCAAAGTAATGAATAGTTCAAAAAATTGATATTATTGATATTTTATAATAAATAATATTTTATTAAATGATATAAAAATTCCTAAAAATATTAGATTAATCCAAATTAATTTTATATAGTTAATGACATCAAAAATGGTCCATTTATGGGCCTTTTTCATTATTTATCTTTAAAGAGTATAAAATTTTAATAGTACGGTAATTATCAAAAGGGTTAACTAGGGTTAAAACTAAAATAAAAGGGTAAAAAATATTCAAAACTAGTCCAAATTTTGTCATTTGAAATTATTTCAACTTATATTCACCTTATATTTATATTAAATCAATTTTTATCCATTTGGATATGAGAAATAATTTATATTAATTTAAAATTTTAATAAATTCCAAGAATGCCCCTCCCCTCAATTATAAATAGGCACCCCTTCTTTCATTTATTTACATCACTTTGAGTCATATATCTCAACCAAACCCTTTAAATTACTCTTATAAAAATAATTACACAAGTTCTTAAGGTTTTGAAACTTGAAAAATAGTATCCCTAGGTCCCTTAAGAATAGATCTAAAGGAAGTTAACTGAAGAAGAGGGAATCATCTTTACCGAATCTTTCAAGTTTATTTCTTCTTCTACTTCCTATTAATGTGTTGAAACCATAATAAAGTAATAAATAAATTATTATCAATATAATAATATGTTATTATTATTACCTTACAACCATATTCCATCTAATTATATCCTATGAAAATCCAAAACATTTCTTGTGCGTATGTAAAACTTACAGTCTCCACATAACAGTGTAATTTGTTTTTCATCACCACTCTACTTGGATGGTTATAGATATATAATTAATGAGTATATATGATAATTATAAAATAATTATACCTATATAATTATAATATAATATCTACCTTCTTATCTTTTGATCTTTTTGGAAATGATAACGTTGTTTTGCGTATGTGTGGATTATCACCTCCACAAAGTGATGTGATTTGTTTTTCATTTCTATTTTACAAGGATGGTAATAAGGACAGATTTAATAAATATATATTATATATATGATATAATAATTATTTTTTAAATATTAATTATTATTTAACTATCTTTTTTTCTATCCAATGAAAATTGAAAACTGTGTTCATGCGTATGTACGGCCTCCCGTCTTCATGAATAGTGTAGTTCATTTTCTATCTCCAAATTTTATGGATTACTATAAATACATATATAATAAATATATATGATATTTATATCACTATTAAAATTATATATATTATTTAACTATAATCAAATTTTATGCATTGAAACTACTAAACAAAAACATACATGAAAAACAAAGCAATTATCACACAAAACGGTGATTTTAACAAAAGAATTGTTAATAAACGGGTGATAAAATATTATAATTAAATAATATATGGAATAATAAATATGATTATGGTTTTTTAATATATGTATAATAAATCTATATTTATTATACAGGAGGCCCATACACATCTGATGGAAGTCGGACCTAATGCAAAATATTTTAATCTAACTTTTATTTTAGTGGGACACATATCATATTCACCACTTATTTATTTTTTGTGGTGTATATACTACCCATGAATGTGTTTTATGATTATTATCATGAAAATTATGAGATATAAATAATAATATAAGATTATTTCATTCATGGGGCTTATGATTCAAAAGCTACCAAAGTGGTGAGGATTTTACTTCACGATCTAATCATTATTCAAGATTGTTTATCTTTAAGTCTCAAATGAGGAATATTTCTCTTCCATGTCCATGTTTTCTAAAAATGTTTTAAAAAATGTTTTTAATATTCTCAAATTATTTTTTAAATTAATTTTTACACATTTTTTACTTTTTACAAAAAAAATAAAAGGAATCTTCCTATCATTTTTTGAACATTGTATTTTTTTTATTTTTCTAACAAAAGTGTGAAAGGAATATTTTTTAACTTATACAGAATGAACATAATTTCCTTACATAATTAATCCTTAATGATTTGAAAATTCCTTTACAAATTTACAAGTTTATTTTCAAATAAAAATATTTCTTTATTACGTGCACAATTTTTACATTTTAAAAAATATTTACAAAGTAAAAAGGGTATTTCCCTCAATAAATATTTCAGTAATATTTTTAAAGTATTTTCATTTATAAAAACATCATTTTTTTAATATTATGTTGAGTAAAAAATTATATAATTATACCATTCATCATTTTTATTTGGATGTTTTATGATTAGTTTGACTAGGGAAATTATTGATATTCTGTATGACTAGTTCTTCTAATATGAATAGTTATTGACTTTGTTAAGGAATGTTGATTCTATTATATTATTTATTCATATGAGGAATGAATTAGACTTATTAAGTGATGTGAAAGGCCCAATATAACCTCTTGATGCATTTTTATGTCTCACGAGACAAACTATCTTAGGTTTTGGCTGAGGTCTTACCCTTTTATTCAGATGTCATGGCACAAGGCCTTGATGGTATTTTCAGATGTATTGGTTGAGGACTCAACCATAAGTTTCATATTTCCAACATTATTACTTCCATCATTATGAAGTCATTTATGTATATCCATGTGATTATTATATTATTTATAATATCCATGGATAAGTTATGAGATCATGTGATTATTTATATGTCTTATTCGATCGTCATTTATTTCTGTCACAGTATGGTCAAGTTATTGTTTAAATGGAATGTGTTTTAGTTATTTACCTTTATATATTATTTATACTTTTTATTCATGATAGTTTTTGTTGTAATATTTACCTTACTCATAATTTGATCTCATCCCTTTTTTATAGTTTATTTTTTCCAAGATATCAGTAAGTGTTTTGTGATTGATATATAGGGATACGCTAAGAGGAATAACAATGTTCTCAAAGACAACACTTTGTGTATTTTATTTTTTAAAATGTAATGTTAATTTCAAGTATGTATCTAGTTTACTAAAAATACTAAACTATTAGGTCATTTGGGATGTGATTTCTTGTATCCATTTTCAATGTAACAAATTAACCATCGACCCTGGGCTACTAAGTTCAGAATCCATACAACTGATCCTAAATACAACCCATTTAGTTTTTTTTAACTTAAACTCATTTATAAATTGTTTAATTTTTAAAATAATTTCCCTTACTCACTGCTACAGAAGTTCCTTTTAAAATGCTATATAAAGACCTGTAAATTTCAAGGAAATTTTTTTCTTAATTTCTTTGAGATTTTACGAGTACGCAGTTTCTGACGACACCTGATTCTGAGGCCCGGTGTGCCCGAAATCAATTTCCAAATTTTAGTTTGGGTACGTTCAGTGAATGAACGAGCGGGTTTTTCTAACTTTTGAACCGATGCTCGGAATTGAAATTTGAGGGCACTGATGAAACCATAGTGCCGGTAATTGCTTAAGAAGACTTTCACTGGAGTTGCGTTTTCTCGGAAGGTGTTGTTAAAAATGAAGTGGTTTAATTGAAGAGTGAAATAAAATTCGTATTACAATTTTATTTCTAATCTAAGTAATTATAACCTACGTGTGGAAGTTGAGGTGGGACCCACTAAATCCTAACTCCTCTTGATAGGATATTAGTGAGGTGGGCCCCACACAAGCCCCACCTTTTCAATTTCCTCTAACCTCTCTTAAAGTTGGAAAACCCCCCATTAATTTGTAACTCACCCACTCTCCCTCTTTATTTCATGTCAAATCTCGCATTAAATTGATGGATTAAAGCTATTCAATTAATTTAATTTTTAGTTTGAGTTTTTGAAGATTTGAAAATGCCTGGCATGTGTTAATAAAATAAGGGATCCCTTATTTTATTTGGGGGTTAATTAGTTGTGTGAGGATCTTTGGAGAGAATTCTCCCAGTCGGAAGAACTTCATCTTCTTTGCGGAGAACACCAAGACTTCAACGAAGAACGCCGTCACTGCAAGGAGAGATCGACGTGCCGTCTCTTCTCCTCTCTGCAGCCGGTGTGTGACGCCTTTCCCGAAGAATGACGACGCACCCTCCTTCGATCTTTTTCCTGCGTCAAAGGAAGGGAGACACCGATCCTCCTGGTACATTCTCTGTCAACCTATACGGAGCTTCACCCCGTGACGCCGTTTTCCGCGACGATCATTGTTCGAAAACTCCTTCGAGGTAGGGTATTGTTTTACGTTCGTGATTAATTTGGCGTTCATCATTAAATAATTAGCCGCTTATTATTGAATTAACAGGAGGAGGCCAGACCGCACAAACATGACCGACCCTCCTCCCCATTGTTGTTGTATTTTTCAGCTTGGAACGGAGGCGGCATGGTGCAACGACATCGTGCGGAAACGAGGGAAACCGCGGCCGGAGCGGGCCGTGGTGAAGAAGCGCGGCGCCGTCACGCCGCTCCGGTGAAGCTGAAGGAGGCAGTGGCCAAGGGCGGGCCATGGTGAATGGGCACAGCGCCGGAGCACTAAGGAGGGTCGCGGCCGGGGCAGGCCATGGCGGAGGGGCACAGCGCCGACGCGCTGCGCTGGACGACCAAGAGCAGCGTCCCATAGCCACGACGGTTCTGGGAGGCGGCCGGCTGAGCCGGCCAGTGAGTAGCGTATACTCACCCCTGCACGAGCTATTCCCATACTACGTTGTGTTGGATGTAGACGACGGACATCACTGATCGAGGTAGGAGCTCGTGGAGCTGGATGGTACCTGGAGGTGGATCACTGGACGAGACGTACATGGAGCAGACGGCTGGAGCTGAGGAGTGGAGGAGACTATCTATACCCACCCTTTAGGTGGGATTTCCCAGAGGATGGCTTGGTGTTTCTTCTTTACTTTTCTGCTACTGTAATATCTTTCCAATTGTACTTTACTTTCAGTTGGGTTTGTATACTGGCCCATTTACTTTCCAGCACTTACTTTTGTACTCAGTTTACTTAGTGTTTACTTCAGCTTGCATACTCTGTGGTGTTTGTTTTCTTACATAAAGGCAATGCATTCCCTTATATCAGGATTTATTCCTTTGGTGCTAGTCGCCAGCCTTTGGCCTATGGGAGGCGAGCTTGGGGTAGTCACGGCACAGGCCCCGAGGACGGGTCGTGAAAAATTGGTATCAGAGGAGTTCGGTTCTACCACAGAACTCCGGACTCTGATCTTTCTTCTATGTGAAGCAATAGTGTTAAGGGTATTGAGTGTGGTTATTAGTTCAGGGAGTCCAGTGTTGGTGTCTCGGCAGATGTATCCAGGACCCTGACTTCTGATTTCCGACTCAATGCATGAAAACATTGATTGCATGTGTGTTTCAAAAATTTTCTTTTTGATTACATTGTGTCATATAACCAGGTATACTGTATTGACCGTGGCGCACCTTTTTCTTTTCAGGATGGACCCAGGATGGTATCCAGCTAGGGTTCTGAGCTTTGTGTGAGACGACAACCCACTGAGAGATGAGGCCTCGGTGTAAGGCCCTATTACAGCGGAGGCACCGGCGGTACCTCTACCCACTGAGCCACTGATGCTACCAGCCCGAGCCGCTGAGAGTGCACGTCGCCTTAGTGCACTTCATGAGTTTTAGAATCAGAGACAACCCAGGTTCTGTGGGGATACAGACCCTCAGGCAGTCGAGGATTGGCTAGAGGTTGTTGTACGAGTTTTCAGGTTAGTGGGGACACCAACTGATCTCATGGTGATCCTTGCAGTGAGTCTTCTGCACGCGGCAGCAGGTAGATGGTGGAGCCTGATTCTCCAAGTGCGCGATGAGGCATCTCTCCATTGGTCGGACTTCGAGAGCCTCTTCCGCTCGGAGTTCGTTCCAGCCACCCTATGTACGGTGCACATTCAGAAGTTACTGCAGTTACGGAAGGGCAGCATGATGGTAGCCCAGTACTCTGCGAGATTTACCGATCTCTCACGCTATTCCATAGACATGGTACGGGACCCATTCTTCTGGTCCCGGACCTTTGAGCAGGGACTGAGTCATGAGATCAGGGCATCAATGATCTCCATCAGCATTCTGACATAGGCAGGAGTACTGGAGAGATCTCTTCTTGTGGAGAGATTTCTTGCTGGGCCTACACCAGTAGCGAGACCTACCGCAGGGAGGCATGTAGCAGAGTCTTCTACAGCTGGAAGTAGACGGATGTCACAGGGGTCCAATCCGACCAGACCATCAGGCGGACGACCTCAGGATACTGGCTCAGAGGTGTGGGGAACACGGCGCAGAGCCAGCCTTCTGAGGAGCAGACAATGTTATGCATGCGACGGGCAGGGCCACATGGCTCATGACTGCCCGACCCGCCATGCAAAGGAGCAGCAAACTGTTGAGGGACCACCCAGGCAGAGGCAGAGGTTCGACCGTGGTGGTCCGCAGGGAGTAGGTGGATGAGGCAGAGGATCTGGCCAAGCATCAAGTGGTGGGCGACGCTTTTAGGCTCTACCACCACCACCAGGAAGTCCACCCCGACCAAAGGGAGTTGGCGGACAGAGGCAGGCTCAGCTTTAGGTAGTGGAGGCCTATAACCACGGTGCACTAGAGATGATTCGAGGTACTATCTGTGTCTACTCCACCCTTGCTGCAGTTCTTATAGAAATAAGAGTGAGTCATTATTTCATTGCCACTGCCCTTGTTTAGATCTCAGAGATTCCGATGGAGACGTTGGCTCGATCCTTACGGCTAGAGACTCCTACGGGAGCAGAATTGACAATTACGCACTCGTGTCAGCAGTGTGAGCTTACTCTAGGAGGTGAGAGTTTCGGCTGGGATCTTCTTGTAGCGGCGTCGAGGCCTTACGACGTCATCTTGGGCATGGATTGGTTATCTACAGTCCATGCTCAGATCGACTATATTAGGCGCAAGGTGCGGTGTGTCCGCACCGATGGGAGCAGGTTCACCTTCACCGGTGAGTAGGGAGCCTTTGCAGCGCAGGATGGACTCACGCAGATGAGAGGACATCCAATCACTCATCAGTTGGCTAGCCTCATCCTAGGAGCAGTTGACGTGCGGAGTCCGAGTTTTCCTGTCGTGGTGGATCTGTATGCGGACGTTTTTCCTGAAGACGTTCTCGGAATACCTCCTCGCAGAGAGGTACACTTCTATATTGACATGTACCCCGAGAAAGCCCCGATATCTACTCCAGCATATTGGATGGTTCCCGATGAGCTTCGAGAGCTACGGGTACAGCTGGAGGACTTTCAGGGTAAGGGATTCATTCAACCCAGTGTTTTACCATGGGCTTCCCTGATATTGTTCACCAAGAAGGTGGACGGGATCTTGCGACTGTGTGTCAATTATCGTCGCCTGAACCAGGTGACCGTGAAGAACAAGTATCCCCTTCTGAGGATTGAAGACCTCTTTGATAAGCTCAAGGGAGCACGATGGTTCTCAAAGATATACCTCAGGTCAGGCTATCATCAACTCAGAGTTCGAGACGAGGATGTGCAGAAGACGGCCTTCAGGTGTCGGTATGGCCACTATGAGTTATTGGTTATGCCTTTCAGTGTAACCAACGCTCCAGTAGTGTTCATGAGTCTCATGAATAGGATCTTCCAGCCTTATCTCAATCGATTTTTCATGGTCTTCGTCGACGACATGTTGATATACTCGACTACTGAGGAGGAGCAGGCCTACCACTTGCGGGTTGTACTGGACACTCTCCGAGAGCACCAGCTTTATGGTAAGCTCTCGAAGTGTCAGTTCTAGATACGTGAGGTCCACTTCTTGGGGCATGTCATCTCTGAGGCGGGAGTTGCGGTGGATCCTGTGAAGATCGAGGTAGTGCTATATTGGGATCCACCCAGGAGCGTGACGGAGGTGCGGAGTTTCTTAGGTCTGGCTGGGTACTACTAGAGATTTGTGCCAGACTTCTCCAGAGTTGCGGCACCGCTTTAAGCTTTGACAAAGAAGGGGAAACCCTTCGTGTGGTCAGATAGATGTCAGTAGAGCTTCCAGGAGCTGAGACAGAGATTGACCAGTGCACCTATCTTGAGGCTACTGGAGGAGGGAGTAGGGAACGTAGTTTACTACGATGCATCAGGGACCAGACTTAGGTGTGTCCTGATATAGAATTGAGTAGTGATCGCCTATGGATCATGACAGTTGAGGCAGCATGAGCAGAACTACGCTACCCATGACCTGGAGTTAGCAGTAGTGGTCTTCACCTTGAAGATGTGGTGGCACTATCTGATGGGTGAGCCCTTTACAGTCTATTCTGACCACCAGAGTCTTAGGTACATCTTCTCACAGAATGACCTGAACCTAAGATAGCGGAGATGGCTTGAGTTCCTCTAGGACTATGACTTTGAGATAGTCTATACTCCTGGAAAGGGGAACGTAGTAGTCGATGATCTCAACAGGAGGACGGGCATTCAGCTTCTTGGAGAGGCGATAGATCAGTTAGCTGCGTTGCAGATATCCTTCGTGGATAGAGATGGGGAAGCCTTTCTACAGTCACTCACAGTCACACCACCACTTCTTCAGCGGGTCAGAGAAGCATAGAATGGGTACGTCGACTATGAGACGTGGCGTGCACAGATATCATCAGGACAGGCACCTGATGGATTCTATGTAGGAGGAGAGCACGTCGTCCTTTTAAGAGGACATGCCATGGTACCAGCTGCTTTGCGGGAGGAGGTGCTGAGAGAGTTTCACACTTCCCATTTAGCGGTACATCCAGGAGTGGCGAAGATGTACCATGATCTCAAATGACAACACTGGTGGCCGGGTATGAAGAAGGCTATGGCAGAGTTCGTTTCATGATGCCTCACCTGCGAGTAGGTGAAGGCAGAGCACCAGGTAGTAGCAGGCTTGGTACAGCCCTTGGAGGTCTCGAAGTGGAAGTGGGACGGGATATCTATGGATTTCATGACTGGACTTCCACGTGCTTCCAGAGGACATGACTCCATTTGGGTGATCATCGACCGACTCACCAAGTCGACCCACTTCTTACCCATCAGAGAGCAGGGCTCAGTGGAGAGCTTGGGATGCCTCTACATTCAGGAGATCGTATGACTTCATGGTGTGCCATCATCTATCGTCTACGATCAAGATGCTCGTTTTACTTCCCGTCTTTGGAAGGGGTTGCAGGAGGCATTCAGGACACAGCTACGCCTAAGCATCGCCTTTCACCCTCAGATGGATGGTTAGACGGAGAGGACCATTCAGACTCTCGAGAACGTACTCTGTGAAAGTGTCCTTGACTTTGGTCATATCTGGGAGGATCACCTAACCTTGGTGGTGTTTGCATACAATAAAAGATACCACTCCACCATCGGGATGGCACCATACGAGGAATTGTACGGCTAACCTTGCAGATCACCTCTGTGCTGGACAAACCCTGGGGAGTCAGCACTTGTGGGACCAGAGATGGTCCAGGCCACGACAGAGAATGTCCAGGTCATCCAGGAGTGGATGAGGACAGATCAGAGTTGACAGAAGTCTTATACTCACAGGAGGTGGAGACCACTAGAGTTCGAGGATGGCGACCACGTTTTCTTATGGGTCTCACCTCGACGTGGGTTACGGAGATTTGGTCGGGGCGGCAAGTTATCTCCATGCTTCATCGGACCATTCTAGGTTCTCAGTAGGATAGGTGAGGTGGCTTATTGCTGGCTCTACCACCTTAGTTGCATCGGGTGCACGACGTCTTCCACGTATCCCAGCTGAGGAGATACGTGCATGACCCGACGCATATCATCGACCATGGGGAGCTGGACATCGATGACGGGGAGAATTTTGCAGAGGTCCCGGTGGAGATCAAGGATCGACAGGAGTGGGTCCTACGTGGGCGGTCGATTCCTCTAGTGTGCATCAGGTGGCATCACGAAAACCTCTAGGAGAGAACTTGGGAGCGGGAGGCTCAGATGCGTGCACAATACCCTCATTTGTTCCCCTAGTTTGTGATGTATCTTTATGGGGACGTAAAGCCCTGAGGTGGGAGTAATGTAAAGACCCGTAAATTTCAAGGAAATTTTTTTCTTAATTTCTTAGGGATTTTACGAGTACACAGTTTCTGACGGAACCTGATTTTGAGGCCCGGTGTGCCCAAAATCAATTTCCGAAGTTTAGCTCGGGTACGTTCAGTGAACGAACGAGCGGGTTTTTCTAACTTTTGAACCGGTGCTCAGAATTGAAATCTGAGGGCACCGATGAAACCGCAGCACCGATAATTTCTTAAGAAGACTTTCACTGGAGTTGCGTTTGCTCGGGAGGTGTTGTTAAAAATGAAGTGGTTTAATTTAAGAGTGAAATAAAATTCGTATTACAATTTTATTTCTACTCTAACTAATTATAACCTACGTGTGGAAGTTGAGGTGGGACCCACTAAATCCTAACTCCTCTTGATAGGATATTAGTGAGGTGGGACCCACACGAGCCCCACCTTTTCAATTTCCTCTAACTTCACTTAATGTTGGAAAACCCCCCATTAATTTGTAACTCACCCACTCTCCCTCTTTAATTGCATGTCAACTCTCGCATTAAATTGATGGATTAAAGCAATTCAATTAATTTACTTTTGAGTTTGAGTTTTTGAAGATTTGAAAACGCATGGAATGTGTTAATAAAATAAGGGAGCCCTTATTTTATTTGGGGGTTGATTAGTTGTGTGAGGATCTTTGGAGAGAATTCTCCAAGTTGAAAGAACTTAATCTTCTTCGTGATGAACGCCAAGACTTCAAGGAAGAACGTCGTCACCGCAAGGAGAGATCGACGTGCCATCTCTTCTCCTCTCCGCAGCTGGTGTGTGACGCCTTTCCTGAAGAACGACGACGTGACCTCTTTCGATCTTCTTCCCACATCAAAGGAAGGGAGACGCTGCTCCTCCTCAGACGCTCTCCATCAACCTATACGGAGCTTCACCTCGCGATGTCGTTTTCCACGACGATCATCGTTCGACAACTCCTTCGAGGTAGGGGATTGTTTTACGTTCGTGATTAATTTGGCGTTCATCATTAAATAATTAGCCGCTTGTTATTGAATTAACGAGAGGAGGCCGGACCACACAAACATGGCCGACCCTCCTCCCCATTGTTGTTGTATTTCGTGGCTTGGAATGGAGACGACATGGTGCAATGGCACAGCGTGGAAACAAGGGAAACCGCAGCTGGAGCGGGCCACGACGAAGGAGCGTGGCGCCGTCGCGCCGTGTCGTTGAAGCCGAAGGAGGCCATGGCTAAGAGAGGGCTACGGTGAAGGGGCGCGGCACCATTGCGCAGCACCGGAGCACTGAGGAGGGACGCGGTCGGGGCAGGCCGCGGCGGAGGGGCGCAGCGCCAACGCACCGCACCGGACGACGAAGAGCGGCGGCCCATGGCCGCGGCGGTTCTGGGAGGCGGCCGGCTGATCCGGCCGCCGGTACACCCTTGATGCGAGACCCCCCGTGAGTCCTACATGAACTGAACGGTCGGCCATAAAGACTGGCCGCTACCCTGGAAAACCGGGGGTTGAAACCCCCGATCAACAGACAGGGGGGACCCCGTGGGGTCCGCCGTTCAGTTCGAAGGGAGCGGTGCCCTCCCCCCTTCCGCGTCTGCTTAGTTCGTGGGCACCCGCACTGATCCGGACTGTCCTTACCAGGCCGGACCGCCCGCGCTGGGCCGGACCGCCCGCGCCGGGCCAGACCGCCCGCGCCGGGTCGGGCCGCCCGCGCTGGGCCAGACCCCTGCGCCGGCTGGGCCGAACCCGCGCCAGCCGGGCCGGGCCACACCCAACCGGTCCAGACCCAGACCTTGGTCGGGTTGACCCGGTTCGGGCCGCCCAGGGGTATCGGGCCGGGTCGGACCGGGCCCGAACCCCTTATTTTCCGGACAGATCCGTTCAAACGCCCATAACTTGGGCTACGGACCTCTGATCGATGCACCGTCAGTTGAGTAACGATCCTTGCATCGAGACAGTCGTTTCGGTATATTACACTCAATATTTAAGTGAAATTTTTGTACTGCCGGGTTGGTTCGAACATGAAACCAATCGGGCCCTCGGAACGGAAACGCTAATAACTTGAGCTTCGGACGTCTGATTGATGTGTCATCGACTTTTTTGGATTACTCTTAGTGAGACTGTTCTTCTGGATAAATCTGATCAAGGTTTGGATGTAGTTGGAGTATGGTCAGGTTGGTTTTGACTTAAAAACCAACTGGGCCCCTAGGACGAAAAAGCCAATAACTCTCAGATCGGGCGTCCGATTGACGCGCCGTCTGTTGCGTTGAGTTCCTATTGACGAGACAGAAATTTGGGATAAATCAAATCTGGACTTTGTGTCAGTTGATGTATCGAACCCCCTTGAATCGTGGAGCGGACCCTACCAGAATCGAGCATGTCGTGTGCGGGAACCCTAGAGCTGGCTGCGACTGTGACGACGATGACTACTGTACTGGGATCCTCTATGGGTTCGGCAGCAACGACGACCGGACTGGAATCCTCCATGGGTTCGATGGCGATGAATACTGTTCTTGTATCCTATTTGGGTCCGGTAGTACTTGACTACTGTTCTTGTATCCTAAGTGGGTCCGGCAGTATTTGACTCTGTAATTGTATCTTATGTGGGTCTGGCAGAGTAGCAGGTCTTGTATCCTTTGTGGGTCTGACAGCTTAGCTGGTCGTGTATCCTATATGGGTCCAACAGCTTAGATGAATTAGTGGCTACATCTGATCAACTCTATCGTCTTGCGAAGAGTATACCTGTGTAAGCTGAGTCTTGACTTTCAATCATTACCTTCGATATGATTGACTTGTTTTCCTATGTGGATTGGGTTGTGATTTATTGTGTGGATTGGGTTGTACTATCTTGTGTGGACTAGATCGAACTTGGGCTCGGATGTTGGAGTCGAACTGGAATTTATGACTTAGGTATATGTATGGGAATATACCTAAGTAGAGTTGGTTGTTACTTCGTGATTGTAACTTTCCTTTGTGGTTTATCCTTCGTGGATTTTGGAAGACCTTCAGGGGTCTCAGGGTCCCTACTGAGTAGCGTATACTCACCCCTGCATGGGCTATGCCAGCACTACGTTGTGTTGGATGCAGACGACGGACAACGCTGATCGAGGTAGGAGCTCATGGAGCCAGACGATACCTGGAGGTGGATCACTGGACGAGATGTACACGGAGTGGACGGCTGGAGCCGAGGAGCAGAGGAGACTATCTGCACCCACCCTTCAGGTGGGATTTCCCAGAGGACGGCTTGGTGTTTTTGCTTTACTTTTCTGTTGTTGTACTCTCTTTCCAGTTGTACTTTACTTTCAGTTGGGTTTGTATATTGACCCATTTACTTTCCAGCACTTACTTTTGTACTCAGTTTACTTAGAGTTTACTTCAGCTTGCATACTCTGTGGTGTTTGTTTTCTTACATAAAGGAAATTCCTTCCCTTATATCGAGATTTACACCTTTGGTGATAGTCGCCAGCCCCTGGCCTATGGGAGGCGGGCTTGGGGTAGTCACGGCATGGGTCCCGAGGACAAGTCGTGACATGCTAGATAAATCCTTTATTAGTGCTAAAAAAGTGGTCTTGATCTAAGAACTGTTAAAAGTGAGACTCTTTTATCAGCGCTAGAAAAGTGATCATAAATTGGGTCCTTTATAAGCACTAAAAAAGTGTTTATATAGGTGTTCCTTTATCAGTTCTATTTTAGTTCTGATAAAGGGTTCCCTTTATCATATCTACTTTTAGCGTGGATAAAGGATGACCTTCTAAAGTGTGCTTTTAAAATTATAGCACATTGCAGCAGCAAATACACCTGTATGGAAAATTAATAATTTAATTGAAATAAAAATTAAATCACAAATACAAGAAAAAAACTATAGTGTACACATTTCAAACATTTTTTTGTACAATTACACTAGAAAGTGCAATCACAAACAATCAAAAACATCAATGGTTTCATTGTGTTTTTGTAACAACCCAAAATTTTATAAATGGGATTTCACTTCTTATGTCATAAAGCACATAAATCACATTGAGACCCCAATAAAAAAATTATTCTCATAAATGAATAATTATACTTTATTTTGAAAACAAACCAATAATAATGCTTAATATTACACTAGGACAATAAATAGAAAATAAGATAATAAGAATTGGAAAATTTGGATATGATTGATCCACTAGAATAACTACACTCAAGACCAAAGCTATAGAAATAAAACATAAAATATTAATTATAAAGTTGAATGTATATATATAACCTTGGGAAAACGAGCCAGTACTCAAGTAGTAGAGGCTTCTTCTTGGCATCCAAATGACCCAGAATCAAATCTGGGCAGAGGAGAAATTTCTGAGTACTGTAGCAGCACTATAGCAGGCACTATAGTAGATATTGTAGCATCCCGGGTTATGTAGAAATAATATTCACCGAAGGTCCCTTTGAGAAAAAAATGGGCTTTCAAGCCTTGTATTCAGGCCAATTGGCCTAAGGCCTTCGGGCTATGTAATGGGTCTCCCTCTACCCAAACAAATAGAGGTCTTTGCTTTAATAATAAAAATGAGGCTTCAGCCCCAACCTTAAAAAATATATATATGAAAATAATATATATATATATATATATATATATATATATAACCTTGGGAGAAAATAGAAGTGATTGATGAATAGAAGAAAAGGTATTTATAGGAAGTAGTAAACTCTTATAACCATTATAAATCAGACTATTTGAATAGTAACATGACTGTGGGAATAGTAATGTGACCATTAGGTAGTAATTTGACCCTTAGAATAGTAACCTCACCTATTAAAATATAAATAAAATTTATTTATCTTATAAATGAAAATTTTATATATTTATATCAATGAATAAGTAAATAAATATTTTAAAAATGACAAATTAAGTGTTGGTATTTTTGTGAAACGTAAATGTTTATTTACAATTTTATAACTAATATAATGATTTAAAATAAAAAATATATTTTCATAAAATATATTCATAAATTAATATTTTGTTTTATTATAATTTTAATATAATTTTATGAGACCTTAATTAACTTTTCAAAGTGTCATAAAATTAGTTATAATATTTAAATCGGTATTTTTTGAATAAATGGTTATTTTAATTAAATATTAATTTTTTCATATATATAAAATTATTTTCATAAAATGGATTCCATTTTTTAAATCTACATGTTGAAAAAAATTTAGGTTCAATTTTTGGAATTTTTCTAAAATAGGTGAATTTTTGTGAATAGTGAAATACACTAATTTTCTATATTTAACAAATACATGATTTTTTGAGTAATGGATGATTTAAGCACTAATATCACAAAATATCATTCATTATTTAATGTATTTATTGATAATCATCAACACTATTGATAGTCTTGATCCAAAATAATAAACAAATGTATAAAATAATCAAAAACGCCCCTCTCCACCCCCTATAAATATCACTCCTCACCACCCCTTCTTCTCACACCTTCTAAGACTTGAAGCTTGTATAAATTATACCCAACTCCCTTCTCAATACTATTCCTCACATCTAGGAGCTTATGTTCTTGACAAAATACCAAACCCAAATTCCTTAAGGAGGATCTCAAAGAGACTATATTCAAGAGGTAAAATCCTCCACCTTTCTCTTTTAAATTATTTCTTTCTTCTACCTCACCCTTTCCTCCACTATCCAAAGTTACATGATAACTACAATATCATATATATAATTTAACTATGTTTTTTAATTTAATATACATCATAAATTCTCTTCTCTCCTCCTTTTATTCTAAAAATGGAAACATCGTTCATGAGGTGTCGATTCACCGCCTTCATGGATAATGAGTTTTCATTTTCCATTACCACCTTAAAGTATGGTCATAAAACCAATATTATGGTTAAATAATTTTTAAATATGTATATTATATATTTTTTCATGTTTTGGAACTGGTATATATACATAATATTGAATAATAAAACAAAACTTGTTCGTGATGATCGAAAAACCGCCAAAATGAACTAAATGTTTATCTTTAACATTTTATCAAATGAATCATACTCATATAAGAAAAAATGATATATGGGACAATTTAAAATTATTTATTTATATTATTATCATATCATTCCAATTCTAGGGTTTTTCTTCCATTTGACAAGAACTCCCATAATTAAACTCAAGGGAACCGATCATAAAATCATAAAACGAACACTCCCGGAATAAAGAAATTAAACTCTATAACTCATCAAAATAGGCATAAATGAACTTAATAAAATTATAATAAATCAAATAAATGTAAAATAGGTTCTAAAATAATTAATTAATGGATTTAATTTTATTATCTAGGACATTAAGTGCAAGTGCGGAATGCTTTCGGACATAAGGTAAGGGATCTCTCTGAACCTCCACTTTTCCTTCAGGTTATGATTTCTCTCTCTTTACTCCAATGTATTTCTTCATTATTCTTATATAATTATTTTAAAATCTGTTTATATTTTTCAAAATTATGTATCCTTATCAAATAATTATTCTTTTATGTGGAAATACATGTTTTTAAAGGTTCTCTTCTCAAATCTTCTCGATAAACAAGCACGATTAAAGGGAACTTCTCCAATCCTGGCCCATTTTCAAGTACACTCCATATTATATTTTAATCCATCATTATTTTTCTAAAATAAATCATTTTATCATGAAAAACTATCTTAGTTCATTTATGTTTTTATATAAATAATTATACATTTTCCTCTTTAAAGACTCTTTAATATTTTCCCTTAAACCCCACTAAAGTGGCTCATTTCTAAAGTTTCTTAAGCACTATTTTTACATGTTTTATCTTTAGTTGGTCATCATTTATAATAATATATTTCTATTTTCCCTTATTAATTTCCAAATATGATTTAAATCCATTCTTTATTATACACCATCATGATACAACCTTTGGTTATGCCTTATGACATGATTACAATACCCATTTCTTTCCATGGGTAACCCTTATGTCTATTCCCTATGTTTGATTCTTCAGGTGGCACACATATGCATGAACATGTTATGATGGGTGCACCCAGATAGTGATCCAATTCATTGGGTAATGTTTAGTCTCATGATACGTCATGTATGGGATTATAGAGTAAATCTAATCCATTATGGGACTTTGTCAACCATGTGATATAATCTTGGAAGTTAGCCTTGACTTGTGTTTATATCATGTTGTATGTTGCTGCCATATTCCTATGTGTCCATTATCATATGATTCCATGTTCTATGTTCTATGATTACATATGATTATTCATGTGCCATGACTTTTATTTTATCATGTTATGACTTGTAACTCATGGTTTATGATGTATTCCCATGTTTATTCCCTTACTAGGCTTTTTAGATCAACCATTTTGTGTATGTATTCCCATAGTTATCCTATGAAATTATAGGAGCTCAAAGGGAGTTAGGAGATCATTATAGAGATTAATAATTATGTTTCTTATTTTAGTTCCATGTTTTCAATTTTATGTACCTAATATTTCAAATACACTAGTCTTTACGATCCTTGGTTTTTATTTTATGGATAATTATGCTTAAAATCATTTATTAATACATATAAAATGGCTAGGGTTTCTATACTTTATCACTCTAACCCCTATTAAAAAATCTTGATCGTGGTATCAGTTACTAAAAAAACCACCCCAACTCAAGTAAAATAATTTACATATATAAGAAAACAATTATTATGTTGGTAATACAATATAAAAATAAATTAAACATAAATATAAAATAATATATTAGTAAAATATCAATTTTAAATAAAAGGTCACACTTCAAGTCATATCAGTCACATTGTGTGTCATAATGAAATTTAAATGGTTCTTATACATCAAAAATGAATTCAATATCATTGTACTGGAGTATCAAGATAATTTGAATGTGTTTTCTTGGTTTTGAGTGTGTCTCGTGTATTTTTTACTAAAATGCAAATTTAAACTAAAAACGCATACTTTGAGTCATACCAGTCACATCATGTGTCAGTTTTACATGAGACTGATTCTTACGCATCATAAATGGCTTATGAATCTTTTTTTAATTGTATAAAGACAATTGGAGCATGTTTTCTTGGTTTTCAATGAGTGACACACATTTTTAACTAAATCATCAATCTTAAACTAATAACAGGAAATTTGATTCATACCAAGTACATCGTATATCATATTGAGGTGAAGATTATTCCTACACATCATAAATGGATGACTGTACTAAACTATCAAAACAATCTGAATGTTTTTTCTCAGTTTTAAGTATGTGATGTGTGTTTTGAACTAAAAAGTCAATTTTAAATAAAAAGACACACTTAGAGTCATACATATAACATAGTGCATAATATTGATGTTTGGATGATTCCTACACATCAAAAATGACATTAAGTATCCTTGTATACAAGTATCAAGACAATCCAATTTTTTTCTCAGTTTTGAGTTTTTCATGTGCCTTTTTTACTAAAATGTCAATGTAAATTGAAAACATGAACTTTGAGTCACACCAGACACATAATGTATTGGTTCTATGTGAGACCAATACTACATGTCAAAAATGACTTATGAGTCATTTTCTTAAAGTATCACGACAATCCAAGTGTATTTTCTTAGTTTTTAGTGAGTAACGCTCATTTTGAACTAAATTGTCAATTTTAAACTAATAACAGACACTTTTAGTCATACAAGGCACACTAAGTATCAGATTGATGTGAGAATGATTCCTAAACATCAAAAATGACTTATGCATCATTGTCCTAAAGTACTAAAACCATTCAAATTTGTTTTCTCAATTTTGAGAATATGATGTGTGTTTTGAACTAAAATGTCAATTTTAAATAAAAAGACACACTTAAAATTATAATTATCAAACCATGCATCAGATGGACATGAAAATGATTCTTACATGTCAAAAATGAATTATAGATCATTTTTCTAAAGTATCAAAACAATCTGATTTTTTTCTCAATTTTTAGTATGTCATGTGTCTTTTTTAATAAAATGTAAATTTAAACTGAAAACACACAATTTGAGTCATACTGGCCACATAATGTGTCTTTTTTATGTGATACTTATTCCAATATGTCACCAATGACTTATTAATTATTTTTTTAAATTATCAAAACAATCTGATAATTTTTTTCTTGGTTTTCAATGAGTGACGCATGTTTTGAACTAAATTGTCGATTTTAAACTGATAATGGACACTTTGAGTCATACCGGGCACATCATATATCATATTCAGGTGAGGATGATTCATACACATAAAAAAGGACTTATGGATATTTTTCCTAAATTATAAAAACAATCCAAATATGTTTTCTTGGTTTTGAGTATGTGACATGTGTTTTAAACTAAAATGTCAATTTTAAATAAAAAGACATACTTGGAGTCATACCTTTCACATCGTGAATCGGATTGGTGTGAGACCAATTCCTACATGTAAAAAATGACTTATGAATAATTTTCCAAAAGTATCAAGAAAATAAGAACATGTTTTCTTGGTTTTTAGTATGTCATGTGTATTTTTTTACTAAAATGTGAATTTAAACTGAAAACACATATTTTGAGTCATACCAGTCACATCATGTGTCAGTTTGATATGAGACTGATTACTACATGTCAAAAATGACTTGTGAATCATTTTTATAAAGTATCAAGGCAATATGAGTGTATTTTATTTGTTTTTAGTGAGTTACATGCGTTTTTAACTAAATAGTCAATTTTAAACTGATAATGGAAACGTTGAGTCATATTGGGAAAACTATGTATCAGATTGAGGTGAAGATGATTTATACACATAAAAATGACTTATGGATAGTTTTCATAAAGTATCAAAACAATACAAAATCATTTTCTTATTTTTGAGTATGTTACACGTGTTTTGAGCTAAAATGACAATTTTACATAAAAAACACACTTGGAGTCATACTTGTCACACCATATATCGGATTAACAAGCGGCTAATCCATACACATGAAAAATGAATTATTTATCATTTTTATAAAGTATTAAGATAATATAAATGTGTTTTATCAATTTTGAGTATGTCACGTGTCGTTTTTACTAAAATGTGAATTTAAAATAAAAGCATACACTTTGATTCATAATGGCCACATCATGTGTTGGTTTCATGTGATATTGATTACTATACATCAAAAATGACCTATGAATATTTTTACTAAAATTTCAAGAAAATATAATCATTTTTTCCTATTTTTCATTGAGTGACACACATTTTGAATTGAATTGTCAATTTTAAACTGATAACGGACACTTTGAGTTATAGCGAGCACACTGTGTATCAGATTGAGATACAACTGATTCATACATGTCACAAATGACATATGGATTGTTTTCCTAAAGTATAAAAATAATACAAATGGGTTTGCATTGTTTTGAGTATGTGATGTGTGTTTTGAACTAAAATGTCGATTTTAAACTAAAAACACGTAGTTTGAGTCATAATAAACACACCGTGTATCATATTAAAGTGTGGTTGATTCCTATCTGTTACAAATAACTTATGGATCATTTTCCTAAAGTATAAAAAATATGAATATGTTTTCTCATTTTTGAGTGTATGATGTGTGTTTTGAACAAAAATGTAAATTATAAACTAAAAACATCCACTTGGAGTCATACTGATCACGTTGTGTATTGGATTGAGGTGAGACTAATTGAGGTGTGGTTGATTTCTACACAAGAACGAGCAGCTTCAAACATGTTACAGCTCGGTCATACTAGGCACATCATGTATTGGATTGAGGTGTTGCTGATTCATACAAGTTACATAGGACTTATGAATCATTTTCCTAAAGTGTCAAAATAATATTAATGTGTTTTCTCAATTTTTTTATGTAACATGTGTTTTGAAATAAAATCTCTACTTTAAACTAATATCATAAAATTTGAGTCATACTAGGTATATCGTGTATTAAATTGAGTTGAGGTTGATTCCTATAAATCACACTATGTCTTTTTATTCTTCAATACATTCAACATTCAGGATTATCTAACAATATTGTTATTTAATAACCCGAAATTTTAAATGAATTTAAAAATAAAAAATAAAGGTGCATTATCTTGAGTGCATAATCCTCATTGAGTTCATAATCGTAGTACATGAGTGCATCATGAGTGTATCATCCTTCTTTATAACCTCTAATAAACTTAACAAAATAATCATTAGATAAAAATGATAAGTAAATTAACTAAAAAAGTTAGATAAAATGATGATAAATTCACTAAATAAGTAATAGGAAGTCACCTCTTCATGATGTTTGTATACGATTTGACACTATGTATTCTGCACATTCGTTTCAAAATGGATCTATTTCTTATTTTGAATATGAGGCATGTTTAAAGTCCTGGTAGTATTGGAAAAATATAAATAATTAAATTTTTAGAAAATATTTTAAATTAAATTATAATTATCATCATAAATACCTCTTCATGGATGCTAGTTTGTTGATGTAATACGACATATTTCATAAATTTTCAAACATAACAACCATAATCATTACCATTAGTTTGTTATGAACATTGTAGAAACATTAAGAAAAATAAGTAATCTGTTTTGATATATGTTTCTATAGTGGAATTTTATTATATATACCCTAATACTTTCATGTTTTTAAAATTATATAGGATTTTTGTTCTCATAGACTATCCCCATGCCATAATTTTGATGATATTTAAACACCTCCCTATCATAACATAATTTTCAATAAAACATAATATAAAATGTATAACATGAAGTTTATTTGTAAAATGTTTCATGTAGTATACTAAAAATTGATAAAATTTATCATGTGTGGCCAGTTTATTGGGTATCCATGCAATAAATATAGAAAATAAATCTTTGGAATATCAAAATTGGCTACAATGAGTAACCAATAATTCCTAAAAATTAATAATTGATGAAATTAATAAAAATATATTTGATATTATTAAATTATAGAGTTTTACCCATGCATCATGGTAATTAAGAAGAGTCTATTATCTATAAGTTTTATTTAAAACATTGTGGCCATTTTTTTGTCACTTTAGTTTTCTTTGGTTCCAATGAGAATAGTTGTGTAGAAGTGATGTGAGAACTAATGAGTCTAAATTTCTATTCATAGGGTTTTCCCTACAAATAGTATTGATATATATGCCTGTAAAAAAAATATGAATTGTATTTAGTTATAATTAACATACTAGATTAGCTATTGGATAAACAAATTATAAAAACAGGCTTCATGTATAAATTTACAACGAAGAATCTTAGCCATTCATTCTTTAGGATTTCATTTACATTCTCAAGACCAATATAGTCTGTAATGGCCTCTCTATAAATTTTTTGTTCAAAATAAATTATTGTTGTATCACCACTTGTTAATGTTGTATCTGCCTGAACCTTTAATATTAGTAAATGCAGAAGTTGAATGGGTGGGGTAAGGGTACTTTGTGAAGATATTTTTGATTGGTTGGTTGATCCTTTAGAACATTTTGATTTGGCCTTCCATTTCACCCCTTCCCTTTTTCCATATATAATATCATCCATTAGTTTTTTCCTTTTTTAATTAATTGTTAAAAGTTTGCATAAAAATAAATTGGAAATGAATACCTCCTTGTTGACATCTAGTTTTACAAGATCTAATGGTTATGCTATGAAAGTTCCAATAGCTTTCTCGACCATATTAATATCTACATCATCATGTAGAATAGATTGTTTGTCTCTCGTATCATGAACAATGTGAATCTACACTATCACATAACCTATTATAAGTTATTTGTTGTGTATAATATCTCCTTAGATATTGTACATAGTACCCCTCACAACAAGATGATGGGTGGGTGTTGATAGATATAAATCATAGTAATTTTCATTGTGTTGAATATTAATACAGGAAAGGTATCAATGTCTGCCTAATTCACATTTCATATAAATAGTTATGATAATATTTATTTCCTATTCTAAGACATATATTTTAGGGGAACGGTTTCCCTCAAGGATGGGGGGGATGTGGGGGGGTCTTCACTTAGTGGTCGTTCTTGTATTGTTTATTCTCTTTAACTCCTTCCCATTACATTTTCTAATAACTCTGACTGTTAATTAATTTTTTCTTTTAGATTAGCTAATTATGTTTGAAACTCTTTCATTTTATTATATTTAGACCCTTGATCATTTATTTAATCAAAATATGTTTGGGGTGACACCCCAAAAACCGTACCTTTGACATGTCCATACTGTTTTGGATGCTTCAAGGCCGCTGATAGTAATTGTTCATAAAGTACAGCTGATTATGATTCTTGTTTCTCATTCGGATAAAAAATATAGGAAAATTAGTAATAATTATTATGTAATACTTATTTAAATCAAAAAAAATTGTGTCATACTTGCACATGCTTCCCACACTTTTTGTGTGTTTTCATCTATTAGTATCTTATCTTTATTTACACATACATCCTTCCATAATGCATGATGTGGAATGTAATTGGATTTTGATTTTGATTTTGATTCATCAATCTTCATAAAATACTTATACTGTTTGTGATTCCATTATAAATGGTTCATCTTTTTACCCTTCCTTACTGAAATCCACTTTCATGAATCTCAATTCATCAATTTTAACAAGACTCCTGTTATTAACCCACTTTCATTAAAAAATTGGCACTTGGAATATTGTATAATCCAACTCCCTTATTTTTTTGATGATGCCAAAGTATGACATATTCACATAAATTTGATTTCTACCCTTGGTACCATACACATGCAATATTTCATCCACAAGTTTAACTCCACTATTTTTCATGGTATTCTGTTCATCATGTTCATTTGTATAGAACGTATAACAATTAATTACATAACCATAATAAGATAACACATGCACACTTGGTCCTATGGCTAGTCATTAAATTCATTATGAAATTGAATCTATATTTTCTATTGGCTTCTTACAAATATGGTCTCAAAACTATCCTATAAAATGTTGATTATGTGTATTTGATTTCCAGCTTTCATCCCTTGATGGATTCAAATTCCTAAGAACTACTTTTTGGGTTTCAATATATGGTGAAACCTATAAAATTTTATTCAAAGTGTAAAGGCGTTCCTTCTCCCACTCTGTATTAATAATTGTGACAACATATATTATATAAACTCTTTCACCAACAAGCCGACTGGTGTGACGAGAGTTTGGTACACCAATGCTTTCCACATCAGATAGGTAGTCGGTATAGAATTCAATGGATTCCTCAACAACATATTACTCAATAATAAAACCTTTTGGACAACTTCAATTTCTGACACACCATTTCAAAATCTTTATATACCATTTAATGGGGTACACTCATCTATAATGTATATAACCACATGGTCAAATATCTCTTACCAACTGAACCATCATATCAAAGAATTTTTGGCTAGAAGAACATCTTCAATTAATATAATATGATAACAATTTACTATTCTATAGTTTTAGATTTCATCGATTCTATAACTTTGTTACATATAGCTTTGAAAAAGAAACAAATCTTGGTTAATATATGATGGAAATTCTTAAGGAAAATGCAATGTAAAGCTATAGGTATTAGATATTACATCAAAACATGATCGTCATATGATTTCATACCCTTTAACTTTAAATTAGTCATTGACATGATATTATTGATATTTGATGAATACCCCCTCTGGAACCTTTACATCATTCAAGAAGTTTCAAAATTGATATCTCTCTTGCCTGAAAAGAGTGTAAGAAGTTAGAGGAAGAAATTTTCAATTTTTACTCTTCACTAATGCCAACTCTTTTTGTATTCCCATGTCAATCATGTTCAACCTAGCATTAATTTCAACCCTTGTTTTTTCTAGGTACATTTAGTAACATTCCAATGAAACTATCATATTCATTTTTTTAACATGCATAACATCAAGAAAATTTCTGACATACAAACAATTTCAATATGGTAATTCAAAAAATGCACTTTTTCCAACCGATTTTTGTATAGTTTTTTGAAAAAGTTTTACCAAAATAATTGTTCATATATTTTACTTTCTCAAACAAATGATCACATGTTAGTGGATATGGTGTTGTACATTCTTCTGAACTCCCATCAAATTATGTCATCCAAGATCGGTACTTATGTCACCGGGGTAGAAATCAATGATGTCCTAGAAATACAGTCTTCAATGAATGTTTCAAACTAATTGATTGTGTAACTTGTTCGCAAATGGGACACCCTTGAGTTCCATTAATTATATATCCTAAAAAAATTATATTATCATGAAAGTAATTTATCATCCCATACAACATGTATCTCAACATGAAATCTTCATTTCTATAAGTATCATAAAACGTAACACCTGAATCCCACAATAATTTCAAATCTTCATTTCTGTTTCATGAATATCCATGGTGGAAAGTTATAATTTTCCAAAATAACCATCCATGTACTATGAGTGCTACTTTGAAAACCAAAAGGATTCACTCTATATATAGATAGCACAAGGTGAATATTTCTCATCTCTTTTCTAAATTTAGGATACTCTTGATCAATTCTCTTCTACTAAGGAGAGTTTGTTGGGTGAAAAAGTTTCCCATATTTATTTATTATATCTGTGTGTCACGTTTATTTTCCATTAGTCTCCTCACTTCTATGGAGGAACCTAAACCTTGGAATTATTAGAAAGCACCATAAAACTTTCTTAGGACCCAATTCATCTTTCTTGTATCAAGAAACACCGCAATTTGGGAATTTTTTAAGTGATTTTTTGTCCTTATGAAACAGTATATAGTAATTTAGATGGGCATGTATTATTCCAGTGATCATTACAATTAAATGTAGCATTCATTTAGTGTCATGTGTTTAGTACGGAAGCACATTATATTCTGGGAGTATATCATTCAAGAGATAAAGTAATTCAAAAAAACTGGTTTCACTCCAGCCATTTCCCACTTTTAAATTATACAGCTTCAGTATAACTGGAAATGATGTATATTTAATACAACCAGCATATAATTTAATTTTTTCACAAATATTTAACTTATCAAACAATTTTGTATCATAATGAAGTTCATCTTCAACTGTCATAGTCATTTTCTCAATACGATCTTCATCATCATTCACACCTGTAATCACATCCTCAATATAGTCATCATTATTTTCCACACTTGTAATCATATTGGATGATCCATAAAACATAGTCTTATCCCAGCTATTATCTATATTTAGTTTTTCCTCATGTTTATTCCAAAATTTGTAAATTCGATCTATTATGTGATAGATCAAGTGTTCTTCCAACTCCTCTGGACTAATTAATCTTGAATAACAACAGCATAAACATGAACAAATGATTTGAGAAGGTTAATATACATGATCTTTTTCATAATTGATGAAATATTTCACCTCATCCTTGTACTCTTTCTTCATAAGATTGGCATCTATCCATTTTTTATTTATATATATCCTATTTGATTCGGTAATATTATTATTTAACAAAATAAATAAATACACAGAAATTCTGAGCTTGGAACCCATAAAAGGTCATTCTTAAGGCATCATTTAGGATATATAAATTAATTGTTCTAAGATAATAAGTGTTGAATAATGGGTATTAATATTGTTTTTTAGTGGTGGAAATCATTGAAGGAAAGGAGTGTGTGATGTCTATAAAGTTATAAAGAATCTAATTAAATTTTTATCTATTGCAAAACATAGAGATCTCACGTAGGATCAATTCAATGAGTATGTGTATAAGTATCAAAATATCTTGAAATAATTTTTATCAAGCACTATAAATATAAAAAATTGGAACAAATTATACAAATTAAATTAAACTCATTTCATAATTCCTATAAAAATTACAAAAAAAATCAGGAGATATTAAAATGATTGAGGTTCTTCTTCCTGGTAATGGAAGAAAATGGGAAAAAATAATTTTAATTCATGGAATCATGAGGGATACTTGGAACTTAGAGATTTTTACCTTCTGTACATCGCAAAAACCTCTTCTTACTTATCATTTCCAGTAACCACCTTATATGATAAGCTGGAAGAGTTTTTATGATGCACGGTTGGGAGCTCCATGGAATCAGAGTGAGAAATAATGACGAATGAGTGAAAATGAATGTGAAGGAGAGGGAGAGGGTGAACCAACAATGGCTCGAGGTAAGGGATATTGGATGGAGAATCGAATATGAGAATTATGAATTTTATATATGTGTGTGTGTGTGTGTGATCATCATAATAAAATTATACTAATAAATAAATACTTATAGAATTAATCATTATAAAATAATAATAACAAAAACAATTATATAATTATATTTCACGTGTAAATATATAGGAAATGAAAATATGTAAATTATAAGAGAAATACGTTAACGAGGAATAAGTAAGGGTAGTGAATGATAAATTATCTTTCAAAAAATAAATAAACAACAAATTTAATATGGAGAGATCATATTCATATGAGAGGATATACATCATGCAAGAAGATAAAACTCACATAAATAGAAATAATTTGAGCCTTTAATGTATGGTTTCTTTCAATATGTGTAATGTAGAATGTTTTTTATGAGTTATGAAAATAATATTGCAATATGATTTTGGTGTTTTATTGGGTGTTTTGAGTAAAATTTTTCTTCTTTATCATGTCCATCCATGACATGTCATTTCCTCATGAGACGCACGAGTACACAACTAGAAAAAATAGCTCGGATATCAATTGGGTATTTTGATATCCATGTCTTCTTGATAAAGATAAAAAAATACATTTTAACCACTAAGTCGCCATATACAGCACTCTATAGCTTATGGTCTAAACGAGACTCAATATATCATAACTAGATTGATTAAGACGTTACATGAAATAGTGTATCATGTGTTATGTATCTTGTGCATATACATGGAAACAATACACTATTCTATTGTCTGGAGATCCATCGCATGGGATTCGTGCCTCATGTATGACTGCTTGCGATTCACAGAAGCCGGATATCGATTCACGGAAGGTAGATATCGATTTGTGAAAGTTGGAGCTCGATTCGCCAAAGGCGATGCACGATTCGAATTTGACGTTGTGGATTAATGACAGGCGAGGAAAGAAACACTTGATGCCTCAAGTTGGTATTTTATAGCGGGGTGAGAGGAAGGGGATTTCTTTGAAAGCATCTTATTCGGCAGAATTTTGAAGAAGTCATTTTGAAAGAAAGTGTCTCTTTTAATTTATTTCATTGGAAGGCTATTTCTGGGAAAGCGCCTTCTCAAAATTCCCTTTATAGAAGGTGCCTTCTTGGAAATCTGGAATTAGTTTTCTCTTCTCACTATTTAGGTAATTTAAAAAATAATTATTATATATGGAAAAAAATTCTTGTGGTGAAGGAGTTTTTGATACACCATGGAAGCCCTAGATTTTCCAGAGGCTTAGTTTTGATGATTCAAGGATCCTTATGCCACGAATTATGGTTGTGCTGTAACTAGAGAAGAAGACTTGGATTCTTGTGGAAAGATTGTGGTGAAGCTGTTTAGGCTACACCATGGAACAGAAGAGGAGAAAAATGATTTCCATGGAAGTTGGGTTTGTAGTGTAAGTTGTTACTACATCATAGAGTTGATCAAATCAATAGATACAAGGGTTTAGAATGATCGACTGACTCTGCGATGTGGGATACTAGTTTAACCTTAATGGAGATTGGAGAAGAATGATAATATTTATGAAGTGACCATTGCAGCATAGGGTATTTTTGAGTTGGGAAGACATATGAGATCGTTGTGTGCGTCGGTCATTCAAACCATTTGGAAAAATTAAAAACAAACAAATATGTTTGAGGGGAGCCAAATAACCACAAGTGATCACATACCTTGGCTTTTGTAGGTATTAATTTGTTCGAAATGATTGAGGGAGAATGACGACAAATATTTGATTTCGTGAGAGTTTGAATGGTGTGAGCGAGAATAACTCAGTTAGGGTTCTATTTTAATGACTGAGAATGATTTTATCAGCACTTTTAAAAAAATGTTGATAAAGAGTAGTTTTATGAGCGCTAAAATAGTAAGCACTGATAAATATGATATTTATCATCATTAAAAAATTCTGATAAAACATATTTTTATTAATGCTAAAATTCTAGTGCTAATAAAGATATGTTTTATCAATTCTTTTTTAACGCTGATAAAAAGAATTATTTATGAGTACTAACAAAACACTAATACAGATCTGATTTAAAAATATAATTAATATAATTTAAAAAATTAATTGTATATAATTATAAATATATATATATATATAATTATAAATAAATAAATTTATAAACATTTGTATGTAATTATAAATAAATTTATATAATTATATATATTTATATAATTATATATATATATATATTAATATGTAAATATATATAATTATATATATAATAAATATATTTATTATTTAAATATATTTATTGTAATTTTATAATTATTTAAATATATTTTTATTTATCTGTAATTTTATAAATAATTTTTGAAACATTATATATCTATAATTTTATAATTAACTATTTAAATTACACAATTATTAAAAATTCATTTAAATAGATTAATAATATAAATTTAAAACATATTTTAGATGTTAAAAGTGGATAAAAATGAATAAATATAATTCACATAAGTTGCAAACATATTGAAAATATTATATGTATAGTAAATAAATATATGTATGAATAAATATTACAAAATGATTAAATTCCAACAAATATAAAAATCAATAAATATTAAAATTGAATAAATAATATTAAATGAAAGCAATTTTAAAAAAGAATAAATATAATTTAATAGATATTATTGTTTTAAAAAATGAATTCATATAAGATTAACTACATGAATTATAAACACCTACAAAAATGAAGTATTAAAAACGCATTTAAATAACTTAATTATATAAATTTCAAACATTTTAAAAATGTTACAACTTAATAAATAAAATTGAATAGATAATAATCATATAAATTAAAAACATATTGAAAATAATACTTAGTAAAAATAAAAATGTAAACAAATGAATAAATTCCAAAAATATTATATAAAAAATAAAAAATATACATCAAATGTGAAATAAGTACATGTTATACATATGCATGTTATAAATATACGTACATATCATGTACATGTGCACATATACATACATATACATCCACATACATACAAAATCTATATAAACACACACACATGATATAATGCATACACATATATGCACAGAAATAGATATATATATATATATATATATATATATATATATATATAAGTTATAATTTCACATAGTAACAAAGAATAATTTATATTTATATAATTTTTTGAATTATTAAGATATATATATTAATATATAATATTTAGATTAATTATATACATGCATTTTATAATTAATATATATAAATAAAGATTAATTTTTTAATACAAATGTGATAATATTTTAGACTAAATAAAAACATATAGTGCTATTTATAAATATTAACTTTATTTTATTTAAATAAAATACTATATTACCATTTATATACAAAATATTATTAATTATATAAATGCATAAATATTTTACACTATATAAAAATGTATAGTAATGTTTATAAATATTATAAATGTATTGTATTTAAATACAAAATATTTTGAATACATTTTACTAATAAAAATAGATATTACATTTACTATCATTTATATTTTTATAAAATATCTATTCATTACTTTTTATATTTAAATTATAATTTTCTGAAAAAATAAATTACACACACACACACACATATATATTTACTATTAAAATGCATATATATGAATATGTATTTCTATATAAAATTTCATTAATTATTTTTGGATAAAATTAATTATTAATATTATACATAATTACATTTATAAAATAATAATATTAATAATGTTTAAATATGAAAAATTTCTATAAAATTAATTTGTTATAAATATAAAGTTCATTTTTTTAATCCATTTAATTAAATTAATGATTTTAGTTTCATTATAAATAACTTTATGTTGATAATTATTTATATATATGTGTGTGTGTATAAATATATATTATCTAGACTCATGTGTGATTGTGGGTACGTATATTTATTTATCTATATTATTGGGGAATGTATATTTATATATAAATATATATAATACAATGATATATATGAAATTTTAAAACCAAAAGTTTGGGTCGATGTATATATGTGTGTGTGTGTGTGTGTGTCATATATACTCTTATCAGTGCTAAAATTGGCATTGATAGATGTTAACTTTTATCAGTGCTAAAATTACCGTCTTTAATCACATGTAAATGTGTGTGTGTACTCTCCTCTATGTAGGAGCTTCTTTATAGGGTTTCTCTTATATTTACCACCTTTGGATGGTTTTGTTTTTGTTTTTCATGGTTTATTTTTTTTGTTTCTCCTTGATTTTCCACCATCTGTTTTAGTTTGATCAGACTTCTTTTGTATCAATTACTTGGTTTAATCATTTGTATCGAATTATTGTGGCTGCATCAAATTGATCGGTTATGTTTGAATTGCATCATTCTGTTTGAGTTTCAACTTCTACTTTGGATTTATCGAATTACATATCTTTTAGATTGATCTAATCTACTTCAACATCAGTTTGGTTTTACATCTGCATCATATAGCATCTATATTGGTTTTTTCAGATCTACATCAAGGTGTTTGGTTTTGGTAGGAATGAAAAGAACGCAAGCATGAAAATGAAAAGATAGGCATGATCATATCCCAGACTCCCTCTATTTGGATACAAACTATAGGAAAATAATACTTGAGAAGGATTTTGATAATGATGTCAAATAAAAAATGTTTCAAAAGCATGGGGTTTGTTCTCACTCTGGAAATCTAGAGGTAGAGGCTGGGTTGATCCAACCCTGCCTGCACTAATGATTCTTCAGTGCTGGAATCGCTATGGGCTTGGTAACCCACATACAGTTTGAACGCTCCAATATAAGAGCTCAAAGTTTTTCCCTTACATGGTGTTTTTGTCTAAGACCATGTTGGAAAACAAGGATATTCACAGTATTGATGTGAAGGTTGGTTTCAAAGGCTATCCACCTGTGGGAAAACAGGGACGTACTGGCAGGGTCTCTCTTCTTTGGAAAGAGGACCTCGATGTTAGAATTAAACAATTCTCTAATAACCATATCATTAATTCATTCCATCTGTCGGGGATCCCCATTTGGACTTTTGTGGGATTTTATGGCCGGTCGTGTCAAACTTATAAATGGTGGTCTTGGGAATTGTTGTGATCTCTGCAGAGTAGCTATGTCGACCTTATCTTAATTGGAGGATATTTTAATTTTTTTATAGTGAATTTCTTAGGTGTGGCCTTTTCAAACCCTCCACACCAGGAAACCCCCCTCCCCACGAAGGGATCACTCTGGAGAGAGCCCCAACTTGGAAGGAGCCATTTCCACTCGAGATGGCAGAGAGTCCCGGAGGGTAACAACCCGATAGACGATGGTTAAACTCAGCAATCCGTCAGCATAGGTGGGTCGCACCTCATTTTTCCCACCCAGTCAGGAACCGAGTGACCCGACAAGGTGAGTGGATCCCGGGGGATAGGTTCACCTTAAAATCAGACTCCCAGGATTCGAACCCTGTACCTCCTAAATAACGATAGGGTTATTCCCCTCTCCTTCAACACTACACCACCACCGAAGCGGAAAAAGTACACTGGGTTTTCAGGCCCAAGGGGTTACACGGTATATGTAGGTCGTCACCCACCACCGAGCGCCTTTACGTACTCCCCCAGTCGTAGGCCTAGGTGTAATGAAACCCAGGATTTCAGGCCAGTTTCACACGGGGTAGAGGGGGCCATGAGAGGAGATAATGACATATAGTGTGAGTTGCCTTGTGAGGATTCAAACTCAGAACCTCGAGTTCAGGATGCCATTGCCGCTCACCAACTCACCCATGCCCCGTGGGAAAAATTACACTAGATTCTCAGGCCCAAGGGGTTACATGGTATAGGTGGGCCATCACCCACCACCGAGCGCCTTTATGTACTCCCCTAGACACAAACCTAGGTGTAATGACACCCAGGCTTTCAGGCAAGTTCAGCATGGGGTAGAGAAAAGTACATTGGGTTTTCAGGCCCAAGGGGTTACACGGTATAGGCGGGCCATCACCCACCGCCGACCACCTTTATTACTCCCCCGTCCATAGGCTCAGGTGTAATGACACACAGACTTTCAGACTAGTTCCACATAGGTTACAGGGGCCCATGAGAGGAGATAATGGCATATAGTGTGTGTTTCCTTGTAAGGACTCAAACCCGGAACCTCAGGGTCGGGATGCTATTGTCTCTCACCAACTCATCCATGCCCTGTGGGAAAAATTACACTGGGTTTTCAGGACCAAGGGGTTACACGGTATAGGCGGGCCTTCACCCACCACTGAGCACCTTTATGTACTCCCCCAGCCGCAGACCCAGGTGTAACGACACCCAGGCTTTCAGGCCAGTTCCACACAGGGTAGAGGGGCCCTCGAGAGGAGATAATGGCATATAGTGCATGTTGCCTTGCAAGGACTCAAACCCAGAACCTTTGGGTCAGGACACCTCTGCCTCTCACCAACTCACCCATGCCCCGTGGGAAAAAGTACACTGGGTTTTTAGGCCCAAGGGGTCATACAGTATAGGCGGGTCGTCACCCACCACCGAGCGCCATTATGTACTCCCCTAGCTGCAGGCCCAGGTGTAATGACACCCAATCTTTAAGGCCAATTCCACACATGGTAGAGGGGACCATGAGAGGAGATAATGTCATATAGTGTGTGTTGCCTTACGAGGACTCGAACCTGGAACCTTGGGGTCAGGACGCCACCACTGTTCACCAACTCACCCACGCCCCATAGGCATTGTAGAATATTTTAATTATATCTTGTTTCAGTATGAGAAAGAAGGTGGAGTTGATAGGCCTCCCTCTTATATGGATGAATTTCAGGAGGCGATGTAGGGAGATGAGGTTTCTGACCATGGCTTCATTGGTAACACTTTCACATGGTTCCATGGAAAATATGTTCATTGCAGAATTTCAGAACATCTTGATAGTTTTTTTTTTGAAATAACCCAAAATTTTGAATAATGTTTGTTTCCTAAATTTTTGTGATATTTTATACTCAACAAAACTATATCCTTTAATTAATTAAGTAAGTATAATCAAAATGAGATCATTGGGTTTTGACTGTTATATGATTGTTGGTCAATATGACCGTTGGAAACTATACTCTTAACGTTATGATTATTGTTTATAAATATAAATTATCATGGTTAATTAATACAAAAAGAATCCAGTAGACTCGGGTCATACGAAGCTCATCTATCGGAGCTTGGGAAGGATGTAACATCACTGGGATTTGCTCTGACCAAGCCCAATCTGAACTTCAACACGTTAAGATTGAACAAAATTGCTTAAGGAAGAAGTTTAAGCTGATATAAATCACCACTTGGGCAATGTTGTCTGAGCCACCTCAAGATTCTATCACCATTGCACACCTTACTCTTAGGTCCTATGCAGGTGTTATAAGGGGCTATGTAACGAGACCTTAGTTATTTTGTGTAATCCTTTTTGTATAAATAAAATTTTTATTTCTTATTATGGTAAAATTTGCGAATCTCAAATGTCAAAATCAATATAGGATAAATTTATAGAAGTTCTATATTATTGGTGAATTTTGTAAAAAGGGTGTTTTAAAATATTTTTGTATACTTTAAATAATTAATAATGTGAAATTATTTTGAAAAAATGGTCTTCTATAATTGTGATCATTAAGATATTTAGAGTCTAATAAAATCAACTTAATTTTTTGTGAATAGTAAAGTATGAATATTAATATTACCCTTATGAATAGTAATGTGGCTAATAGAATAGTAACCTCACTTAAGAAAGTATAAATATAATTTAAGCATCTTGAATGGTGAAGTGATATAATAGAATAAGTAAATAACCGTTTCAGAAATTATTAGTTAAGTATTAGTATTTTTCAGGTAAATAGTGTTTTTACTTAAAAATTAGATATATTCTAATTAGAAATTTATTTTCATAAAATGGAGTTCATTTTTTATTTCAGAGCATTGATATTAGGTTAGGGTGAATTTATGACATTTTTATAAAAAAAATTCTTTTTCGGTGAATAATAAAAATACAGTTTTGAGTTTCGGTGTGTTTAATGACATCATTAATGATTAATAATAATGTAATAATTCTTGTCAACTTCTGTATAGTAATATATGTTATGAGGTGTCTCAATTGGCCAATACCATGGGAAAATACCATGGGCAAGCCCACGGTTTTTCAAATACCACTAATGAGGTGTCCTTTAAAAATTAATAAAATATTTCCTTACTTTTTCTATAAATACCAACCCATTCCTTCATTAATTCCATTAAAAATTCCTCCTCAATAAATCTATGGTTTTTTTACCTCCCAAGGAGCCCTTCCAAGGTGCCCTAAATCTCCCCAAGGTACCAACCTTTGAGATTTTGAAGTTACTCTTCAAGGTAAGGGAACCTTTCACCCTCCTCTTTTAGTCACGATTTACTTTATGTTATGTCTTCTAGTTTCCATATTATTATGTGAGGGTATACTCTTCTATATCCTTATTACTGTCTATTTCATTTCCAAATTATGAGAGGCCCTTTCTACTCTCATAAATTGATTTTCTGAATATTTAAGTGACACTGTTAGGTTGCCAAATTTTCGTAAAAGAAATCACATTTTCTCTTTTCTTTCAAGTTTCCTTTTTATGTGGTATGTCATTAAAATATCCACAACATGATATTATTTCTATTTTTATTCTGTCCCTATACTATAAAATGATTCATTTATGGATGGTATACCCTTTTCCCCTCTATTTTTATTTTTTTCTAAAACTATGTTATATAGTCGTTATGATGCAGAAATTTCATCCCAAAATCTCTCTCTTTTTCTCAAGAAATTATCTTATTTTATTTATGTTAATACCCAAACCTATTTCATTTCCAAGTTCATTAATTAAGACATAAAATTGATATATTTTATTCTGTAATTTAAATTCATATAACCCTCACTCTCTTTCCATGGGTTATAAATTACATAATGATCTTTTTTTAAGGACTTTTTTAAAACGTCGTGATTTTAATATGAAATCCATTTCTTTTATTCTCTTTGGGTTATTTATGGAATTTATTATTATGATCTATGTGTATCACATAAAAATAAATACATATTAATGGTGTGCCCTTATAGTGCTCCAATGCATTGGGTAAATAATTTAATCTCTATAGATGACAAGTTTCACGATACTATGGTGAATACCCTTGGTAATTTTTATGAAGCCTTGGGGATGAACCTTGGTGATATGTTCATGAATGTATAAATTAAATTTTTTATCCACATATTCAAGTTATTATTTATGTTATTTTTATTATGATATGCCTCTTCTTCCATTTCTCATGTCGTTATATTTTTCATCAAGTTCTTATTGATATCACAAGTAAATTCATTCCCTTGTTTTCCTTACTGGGCCTTCTGATCACCCTTTCCTTTGATGTATATATTTAGTTTATGAGATGCAGTGATTGTGTATATGATGAAATTTTCAATAGGTTTTTCAAGGGTATTTAAAAGAGTGCTTTAAGTTTTCATGTTTTATGTTTCTGATTTCCAAGACACTAGACTTTAAAGATCCTCTATTTGTAAAATGTAATGAAAAGTTGTGTAAATAAAAGGCGGGATGCCATAGTTGGTATCAAAGTATAGTTTAGTTATTTTTGGAAAATAGGATATGAAAACTTTAGTAATAACCCTATATAAAAGTTTAAATATAGGAAAATTTCCTGGTATTTTGGTGAAATATTAAGTAAGTGTTTTCCAAGCAAATAAATCTCTGTCTGGATATGAACAAGTGGATGTGGCTCTAGCACAAATGTACCTAGGAGTGAAAACTCTGACAAGGAGTTTTGGGCTTGAAGTAGGGTATCCTGGTACATGACAATGGGCCTTGTTTCATTCCTTGTTTGACACTCCTGGGGGATATGTTTGGTTAATCATAATATTTTTATTAATCATTATGAAGGATTTATAAAGAAATGTAATTGTTATTAAAGAATACTATGTTTAAGCACAAAGTTTTAAGTCATAAAAATACTTTATAGTTAAAAGATTCATAAATGAAATAAGTTTCTCACTAAGGTTTTATTCTTTTAGAAAATGGAAGGCAATGGGAGGAACCATTCAAATGGTGACCGCAATGGACCATGTGCTGAAGGCCCTTCGATGGAAGCCGGAATGGAAACTTTCATGAGAATGATGAACCAACTGACTCAAGTCATGGGAAACAACTTGAATCAAGATGAGAGACTGATCTCAACATGAAGGGAAAAACATTATGTTGTGTGATTTATGCATCAATGACCACCAACCTTCAGTGGATCTACCGACCCATTGGCTGTTGAACAGTGGATCAACACTATCGAGAAGATCTTTTTTTTTGATCCGCTATTCGGAACAAGAGAAGGTCACCCTAGTTGTTTACTACTTAGAGGGAGAAACTGATCAGTGGTGGGAGATGATTAAAAACATGAGTCCAAGATTGGAGGTTGAAGCTATGGAGTGAGAAGAGTTCAGATTGATCTTCTTCAACAAGTATTTCCATCAATCGATGAGAACAAAAACAGAGAAGGAATTTCTCGAGCTGAAGCAGAAGGAGAATGAATCTATATAAATCTATGATATGAACTTTACAAGGCTTTCACATTACACCTATAGCTTTTTCATATATCAAAATGGGAAATTTTATAGATTCTTTGGTAGACTAAGACCTCGTATGTGGAAGAATCTAGACAACCGAGACTACGATAGCTATGAGGAGATCGTGTAGAGTGCGATGAAAGTTGAACTGGAGTTTGGTGAGACGTAGTGGTCTCATAAATCCAATGACAAGAAAAGATAAATGGAGACCATATTAGGGAGGACTTTTGATTAGGTAAGAGGAGGTAAGAAAGTGCAACATCCCACATCTAATAAATGTGGGAAGAAGCATTCAGGGAAATGCCTTCTCGGAAGCGGGAAGTACTACAAGTGTGGAAAAGATGTCCATATCATGTGGAATTATCATAGTGAGGTGAATCCATAACTTCCCAACACTAATGATAAAGGGAAGATGGTGCAGGCCCTACTTTATGTCCAATGATATAAGTGTGGACAACTTGGGCACTTTTCCAATCACTTCCCAAATCTGAGGGCAGTAGATGGGAACCACCATCAGCCTCAACAAAGTCCAAGGGAGCAAGGTCATTATTTTTCTATTATGACAACTGATTTTGAAGCTTTAAATGATGTGGCGGTAGGTACTCTTATTGTTCTCTCAAAACTAATAAGTACTTTGTTTGATTTTGGTTCTACTCATCCCTTTATTTCCTCCAAGTTTTCAAATAATTTAGAATCAATCCTAGAATTTTTAAAAGTAGAGTTACCAATCAATACTTCTGGTGGGACTATCCAAGCATCATCAGTGTTTAGAAACTCTAGTATTTACTTTAGTGAGCACAATCTTATCATAAATCTAGTAGTCATTCCCATGTTGGAATTCGACATTATACTAGGGATGGACTGACTCTCAGAGTATAATGCTAAGATCAAATGCATAAGTAAGGAAATATTTGTAGTCTTGAGTATAAAACTTACAATTATCTTACAAGGAGAGATATATCAACCTGATATATGTCTATAAGAACCTTTTATATCCTTATTTATAGAGTTTATCAGTTAAGAAGAAGAAGGAAATGAGAGTTTAAGGATAGAAAATGTCCCCATCATCCTGGAATACATTGACGTATTTTCTGAGGAGTTACCCGGTCCTCCCCTAGAAAGAGAGGTAGAGCTCTCCATTGAACTTGTACTTGGATCTCATCCGATATCAAAGACCCCGTATAGGATGGAAAATGTGGAGCTGGAGGAATTAAAAAATCAACTCCAAGATCTTTTGGAGAAGGGGTTTATCCGACCGAGTGTGTATCCTTGGGGAGCACTTGTTATCTTTGTAAAGAATAAGGATGGATCAATGTGGCTATGCATTGATTATAGAGAACTAAATGGGATCATAGTAAAGAAAAAATACCCTCTTCCAAGAATTGATGACTTATTTTACCAACTTCCTGGGGCTCAATTCTTCTCCAAGATTGATCTTTAATCTGGTTATCATCGATTGAGGGTGAATAAAGAAGATATTCTAAAAGATGCCTTCCGACCAAGATATGGGCATTATGAGGTTTTTTATGCCCTTCAAAATGACTAATGCACCTACTATTTTTATGGATTTGATAAATAGATTCTTTAAAGACTATCTTGATAACTTTGTGGTAGTTTTTATTGATGATATTCTGATATATTCCAAAAGTCATGAGGATCATGAGGATCATATAAGGGTTATTTTGAAAACTCTACAGAAGGAGAGTATTTTTGGAAAGTTTTGAAAATGTGAATTTTGGTTACAAAAATTTTCTTTCATGGGGCACATTGTAACCAATTATGTAATCACAGTTGAACCTACAAAGAAAAAGGTTGTAAAGGAGTATCCTCATCCTAAAACAATAATTGAGATTTGAAGTTTCCTTGGGTTAGCGGGATATTATAGGATGTTTGTGAAAAAAATTCATGAATTTCTAATACATTAACTAAGTTAACTTGAAAAGGGGTCAAGTTCATCTGGAAAAAGGAGTGTGAGGAAAGTTTCCAAGAGTTGAAGAAGAGATTGGTTACTGCACCCATGTTAACTCTACCCTCAAGTGGATAAGGATTCTTTATTTTTAGCGATGAAACTCTGAAAGGTATTGGGTGAATCCTCATAAAAAATTAAAAATTCATTGCTTATGCATCTCGACAGTTGAAGACTCATGAGTAGAACTATCATACGCATGATCTAGAACTGACTATGGTCCTTTTTTCTCTAGAGATATAGAGGCACTATATTTATGGGGAGAAATGTAATATATACACAGACCATCAAGGTTTGAAGTATATTTTCACACAAAAGGAATTGAACATGAGACAAAGGATATGGTTGGAACTTCTTAAATACTATGATTATTCAATTAATTATCATCCCAGAAGAGAAAACAAAGTCATTGATTCATTAAGAAAGAAATACCCAGTTGTTCTTTCTATAATGAGGATTCAAAGAGATCCTTTGATCAATGACCTAGTAAAGATGGACATGGGAATTATAAGGTAAGGGGAATCATCAACCCTAACCCAAATGATTTCTCAACCGTCATTACTAGAGAAGATCGAGAAAGCTTAGAAATAAGATCCTTTTTTACAGAATAAGTTTAAGGTTGTGAAGGACAAAAAGTTTCCTGAGTTCAATATTGATCAAGAAGGTGTACTGAAATTTTATACAAGACTATGTGTTCCATCTATTTCGGAAATAAAGAAGGAGTTGATGGATGAAGTTCATAGATCTACATTCTTTATACATCCTGTAAGTACAAATATGTATAGAGACCTTCATGATCATTATTGGCAGGATAATATGAAAAGGGAGATTGCTGACTACACTACAAGGTGTCTGGTATGTCAGCAAGTGAAGGAATAGTGACAACTTCCTAAAAGGGTATTACAACCAATACCCATACAAGCATGGAAGTTGGAAAATATCACTATGGACTTTGTCACTTGTCTCCTAAGAACTTCAAAAGGAAACAATGCGATATGGGTTATTGTAGACCGTCACACCAAGACTGCCCATTTTATCTCTATTTAGGAAGATTTATCTCTTCATCAACTTTCCAGGATTTACATGAAGGAATTGGTAAGGATGCATGGAGTTACACTTTCTATTGTATCTAATCGTGATTCATGGTTCACATCAAAATTCTAGAGAAGTATTTAACATTATCTATGTACCGAATTGAATTTCATTACGACCTATCACCCCCAAACTAATGGACAATCTGAAAATACTATTCAAAAACTTGAGGACATTCTGATAACATGCTCAATGGAATTTAAGGGTGGATGAGATAACCATCTTCCATTAGTTGAGTTCTCTTAAAACAATAGCTTCCACTCGAGCATTCAAATAGAACCCTATGAATCTCTATATGGAAAGCGATGTAGAACTTCTACTTGTTGGGATAAAGCTTGTGTGAGAAATCTTCTTGGGACTGATCTTGTATAGGAGAGGACAAAAAAGGTCCATGCTATCCAACAACACATTATGGATGCTCAGAGTTGGAAAAAGAGTTATGCCAAAAACCGATGAAGGGACTTGTAGTTTGATGTCGGTGACAAAGTCTTTATTCAAATTTCACCTTAGAAGAGATTCATGAGGTCTGGGAAGAAAGGGAAGCTCGGCCCTATGTATATTGGCCCCTATGAAATCCTTGATCCCATAGGATCAGTGTCCTATCAGCTTGCACTTCCTCCAAATATAGCACAATTTTATGATTTCTTCCACATATCCCTCTTGAGAAAGTACATACCTGACCCTTCATGTGTACTAAATCTAGAGGCGGTACAACTGTAACATGTCCTCTCTTATGAGGAGAAGCCGATGTAGATCTTGGATTGTAGGGAAAAGGTTATATACAACAAGACTACCCACCTTGTTAAGATGTTGTCAAGGAACCACAAATGTGAAGAATCCATGTGGGAACCAAAGGAGTATATGAGGTAGAATTACCCACAAATTTTCTCTTCTGAGGGTACGAGTTAAAATTTTGGGGATAAAATTTCTTAAGGGGGAATAATGTAACAACCCTAAATTTTGAATAATGTTTGTTTCCTGAATTTGTGTGATATTTTATACTCAACAAAACTATATCCTTTAATTAATGAAGTGAGTATAATTAAAATGATACTGTTAGGTTTCAACTATTATATGATCGTTGGTCAATATGACCATTGGAAACTATACTCTTAACGTTATGACTATTGATAATAAAAAAAATGATCATGGTTAATTAATACAGAAAGAAGAGACGATGGCCTCATCCAATAGACTTGGGTTGTACGAAGCCCATCTATCGGAGCTTAGGAAGGAGGTATCATCACTGGGCTTTGCTCTGGACCAAGCCCAAGCCGAACTCCAACATGTTAAGCTTGAACAGAATTACTTAAGAGAGAAGTTCAAGCCGATAGAAATCACCACTCGGGCAATGTTGTCTGAGCCGCCTCAAGATTATATCACCATTGCACATCTTACTCTTAGGTCCTATGTAGGTGTTATAAGGGGCTATGTAACGAGGCCTTAGTTATTTTTTGTAATCCTTTTTGTATAAATAAAATTGGTATTTCTTATTATGGTAAAATTTTTGAATCTCAAATGTCAAAATAAATATAGGATGAATTTATAGAAGTTCCATATTATTGGTGAATTTTGGAAAAACGGTATTTTATAATATTTTTGTATACTTTAAATAATTAATAATGTGAAATTATTTTCAAAAAATGGTCTTCTACATTTGTGAGCAGTAAGAAATTTAGAGTAATAAAATCAACTTACTTTTTGGTGAATAGTAAAGTATGAATAGTAATATTAACCTTATGAATAGTAATGTCACCAATGGAATAGTAACCTCACTTAAGAAAGTATAAATATAATTTAAGCATCTTGAATGGTGAAGTGATATAACAGAATAAGTAAATAACTGTTTCAGAAATTATTAGTTAAGTATTACTATTTTTTCAGGTAAATAGCGTTTTTATTTAAAAATTAAATATCTCAAAATTATAAAATTATATTCATATAATGGAGTTTATTTTTGAATTTAGAACATCGATATTAGGTTAGGGTGAATTTATGATATTTTTATAAAATGTTTTATTTTTCAGTGAATAGTAAAAATACAATTTTGAGTTTCAGTGTGTTTAATGACATCCTTAATGATTAATCATGATGTAATAATTCTGGTCAACTTGTGTATAGTAATATATGTTATGAGGTGTCCCAAGTTTAAAATACCATGGTAAAATACCATGGGCAAGCCCATGGTTTTGCAAATACCACTAATGAGGTGACCCTTGGAAATTAATAAAATATTCCCTCTCTTTTTCTACAAATACCAACCCATTCCTTCATTCCTTCCATTCCAAATTCCTCCTAAAGTAATATATGGTCTTTTTACCTCCCAAGTAGTCCTTCTAATGTGCCCTCAAGCCCCCTCAATTTCCCAACCTTTGATCCTTTGAAGTTTCTCTTCAAGGTAAGGGAATCTTTCACCCTCCTCTTTTAGTCATGATTTCTGTTATGTTATGTATTATAGTTTCCATATTATTATATGAGGGTATGTTATTATATATCTTTATTACTATCCATTTAATTTAAAAATTATGAGAGACTCTTTTCGCTCTCATCAATTGATTTTCTAAATTTTTAAGTGACGCCGTTAGGCTGCCGAATTTTCGTAAAAGAAATCGCATTTTCTCTTTTCTTTCAAGTTTCCTTTTCATGTGGTATATCATTAAAATATCCACACCATGATCTTATTTAGATTTTTATTCTATACCTGTACTATAAAATGATTAATTTAGGGATGTTAGACCCTTTTTTCCACTCTTTTTATTTCTTTCTAAAACCATGTTATATAGTTGTTATACTGCAGAAATTTCTTCTCAAAATCTCTCTATTTTTCTCAATAAATTGTCTTTTTTTATTTATGTGAATACCCAAACCTATTTCATTTCTAGGGGTATTAATCAATAGATAAAATGGATATATTTTATTCTGTAATTTACGTGCATAAACCCTCACTTACTTTCCATGGGTTATAAAATGACGCAATGAACTTGTTTTTAAGTACTTTTTAAAACATCATGATTTTGATATGAAACCCATTTATTTTATTCTCTTTGTTTTATTAAGGGAATGTATGATTATGATCTATGTGGATCACATGAAAATAAATACATATTCAGGGTGTGCCCTTATATTGCTCTAATTCATTGGGTAAATAATTTAATCTCTAAATATGACAAGTTTCACGATACCTTGGTGAATAACCTTGGTAATTTTTATGACGCCTTGGCGATAAACCTTGGTGATATGTTAATGAATGTATAAATTAAATGTAGAACCCACATATTCAATTTATAATTCATGTTATTTTTATTATGACATTCCTCTTCTTACATTTCTCATGTCTTTATATTTTTTATCAAGTTCTTATTGATATCACAAGTAAATTGATTCCCTTTCTTTCCTTACCGGGCCTTCTGCTCACCCTTTCCTTTGATGTATGTATCCAGGTTATGAGATGTAGTGATTTTACATAGGATGAAATTTTCAAGAATATTTTCAAGGGTATTTAAAAGAGTGTTTTATGTTTTCATATTTTATGTTCCCGATTTCTAAGACACTAGACTTTAAAGATATTATGTTTGTAAAATGTAATGAAACATTATGTAAATAAAAGGTGGGATGCCATATTTTTGGGTTCAGATGATTGGATCAACATTTTTAACTCCTATCAGATCTCTCACTTTTCCCCAGTCTTCTCTAATCAGTGACCCATTCTCCTATTCACTTCCTATTGTGCTTGACTCCTCCCTCATGTAAAGTTGTTTCGATTTGAGAGTTTTTGGACTCAGGAGAAAGGTTGTGAATATATCATCTAATCAAGCTAGAATTCAAATGTCACTAATTTCTTCTCAAAAAAAGTCCAGGTTTCCTCTAATTTAAGGTGGAGTGACCCTAAATTTCAACACCTTGATACCCATATTGATTTCATGGATAAGAGGTTAAAATAATTTTATTCTCTTACCATGTCAGACCCAAGTATCTCTAAAATTTTAGCCCTTGAATCTGAGTTGGAGGTGAATCTAAGGTAGAAATAGAGTTTATGGTTTATGCATGCTCTTTAATCCCATATTAAATAACATACTTTAATACACTTTATTTTCACCATAAAGATTCCTCAATATGACATATAAATTCTATATTAGGGCTAGAAACTCCTAAAGGAAGAGTGGTTATGGAAGAAAATGATATTCACAATCTCATCCTTGTGTTTTTCTGTAACCTCTATTCTTTTGAGGGAACTGATGTTTCTCATATGGTCACTTCCACCATTTCTCTAGTTTTTATAGAGGCTATGAATTAATAATTTCCAAGAGATATCACTGATGATGAAATCTTATCCACTCTCAAGAAGATCCACTCTACCAAGTCTCTTGGCCTATATGGATTTCATGCTCTCTTATTAAAATAGTATTAGAACATTATAGGTTCAGAGTGAAGTTCCTATGGTCTTTGAACCATTGGGGGGTTGAATCAATGGTGTTCTTTTTAACAATTTCTAATTTTATAAAATTTAAACCCTATAACTTGTTAGATTTATTTTCCTTATCAAATTTCATAACAATCTCATGAGCATGAAAAAATGATAAAGTAAACATGGCACACAAGATTTAAAAGGTTTGACCTTAGTGTGAGAACCTACATCCTTTTTATGGACACTCTCACAGGTCCATAGAAATTCACTATTAGAATGAAGTGAATACAAAATTTAATCCAACTCCCATTAAACACCTTCTATCTTCTGATAGGTATGATTATATTGACTCCCATCAGTTTATAAGTTTTTCTTACAAAACTGAGTCACAAAAAAAGATATAAAACGTTATGAAATTTTCTCCCACAAAAGTTCGTCTGGATTTCTCCATCCATTTTCCTTTTTCTAGAAATGTCTATCTGATGCACCATTTCTACGTTCAGAAAAGTTCATCCATTGTGCTTCACTGAAACTATGCCAATTTTTCTAACCCATTTTTTGTCTATTTAACAAAACCTCTGTGCCTCACAGACTCTCCTTAGAAACTCCATCTGTTCCTATCTATCTAGAAACTCTAAACTGAAACTCTGTCTAATTCTATGAACAAAAACTATTTTTGGAACTCTTCTTCAACATGAAACATGTCATGAACCAAGCCAAGATGTCATCTATCCTAACACCCAACCTGGTCTGTGGCATGGACCAAAGGGCGTTCCTGATCCCCATGGGATTCGACTAGTGCTAGGGTATCAACATCATGCTTTGGGAACGATTTAACCCATTTAGATAAGCATAAATATCCAACAAAAATAAACTTCACAAGGATAAATAATCATAACCAAACAAGGAACAACAATTTTAAGAAATTGGGCTTTAAAACTTTAACCAAAAACCAAAATACTACAATGGACGGGAAACCAAAAAAATCCCAAAAACCTCCATGCAATAAGAGGGTCCTCACCCCCAAGCCTTCACCACCAACACCTGCAAGAAAGAACACTAAAAACCCGATCTACCATCGCCACCATTACACATCTTGCCTTTACATGGGTCATACATAACAAAGTATACATACATCCAAAGTTGCATGCAAGGTGTGAGACAAAGCTCAGAAGGATTCCACCCAAAATAAAATATTCCATACTATAACATTAGATGAAAATTTAATATGCACATCTATACAAAAGTCTTTGAGACATTTTCAATAAAACTTTTTTAAGAAAAACCATTCTCAAGGAAGCGCTTTCAAAGGAAACCATTTCTAAACAAATTGCTTTGAAAGAAATAAAATATATACAAGGTCCACCATATATAGATGGATGAAACCACATATAATAAGCATCATGTCTCAAGAGAGCACTATGGGTAAATCCCTAAGGGTAACTAGCACTAGTGGGACCCTAGAAACCTTGTACCTCGGTGAAAGGTGGTATAACAATGGCAACCAATAACTTTCTCATGCATGAGCCACTTTTAGGGAGCATCCCATGGCCCTAGTGTTCTCTTATCATTTCACATGTTTAGTTAGTATTGTAATCATCAATCATGCTAAGTGAATACTAGATTTTCCACTTCTGAGTCAACTAGTGTCAATCCACTAAAAGAATTTGGGCTTTCCACTTCCGAATCACTAGCTTACAAGTTCTAGTTCACCCACCTAGATACCTGGGATTCTATTTGTGCTCAATACTAATTCACATATACATTTCAAGCATTAAAAAAAAGGAAATCAACTCTTTATAAAATCATTACACAGGAACCATCATTTTCCATAAACAACCCACTCTCCATTTTACAAACACCAAAACCATTTGAAAACACATTTTTCACCACTTGCACAGCCAAAGAAACCCATTTGGAAAGGTCACAAGAAGATCACACAATTAACTCCAACCATTTCCATGGGCAAATCCCCTTTCAATTTCACACATAAACCAAGATCACTTTAAAACATTATTTACATCAATTACACAATTTAAAATTCATATTCAAAGGTGCACAAAAAAAAGAAAACATTCCAAAATAATCCATTTTCCATTGAAAACCCACTTTAAAACACATTTGAACCATAATTTCCTATGAAACCCCATTTCACACCATCCACACAAGTCATAAAACACTTTCAAAAAACACTACCATAAAGCTTACACAAAACATAACAAATTTCTTTTATAAATTCCACTTTAATTATATGTTCTTCATAAAACCCTTCCAAAAAATGTTTCACACCACATAAGAAATTAATAGAACAAATTTATGGATCCAAATAAGCATATAAAAATCATCTAAAAATTTTAGAGCATGGAACCACCTACCTCTTACTTGGAAACTTCTAGAAATTATAGGGAAACCACAACCAAACAACAAGAAAACCCTATAAAGGAAAGATCGATCCATAAACATAAATATTGAACCCTAAAGAACAATATCTAACACTAAATAGGTCACCCAACCCACTAGAAAACAAAACCCTAAAGTAAGAGGAATATGGCCTCTAGAAGAAGGGAGAAATCAAAGGAAGAGGAACTTACTTGATTATTTTTGGAGAATCCACACCAAAACCACCATAGAAATGGTTCCCAAGGGAGCCAAGAGGGAGAGGGGTAGGAAAATAGGGATGGAGAGCTTGAATGGGGTGATTAAGGGCGTATTTGGGGATAAATATCATGAGGACGCAAAGGTAATTTTCAAATTTTTAATGACCTGGACATCGCGCACGGTTTTCCCACATGATTTTCCAAACTGTGTGACAATCGTGCACCCCTATATATCTAATATAAGAAAGCTACATGGTTTACAAAGTGTTTTCTAACCATGCAGTTAGCCACTTCCCAAAAATAACACTATTCTGTAAGGTTTTCTGGGCAAGGGCACACAGGTTTCCAAATCGTGTGCTAACTGTGCACCACCTGCTGTTAACCCCAAAACATCCATTTTTTACCAAAAACTAAAAGGAAACCCAAGGGAAAAAATGATAGACCAAAAATAAAAAAATAAAATACTTCAAAATCTAATCCCATCACACCTGGAAGTCAAGAGAAAAACCAAGATTCAAAAATAAATAGGGGCAGATGACGAAAATAAAAAATTGGGTGTGACAATTCTTCCCACCATAACACTTTCCACACCCAGAAATCCATTCTAAGGTAAAATCTGAAAACAAAAACTGATACTCCTCCACAACTCAAGGAAAACCCTCCCAAACATCATAACGAATATAAAGCAAGAACACCCCAAAGGAAAATAGAGGTTCAAAAGATTTAACTTGGGAGTCCATAATGGACTCTCCAACATTCACCTTCTATACCCAAAAATACACAACACATCCAGTTGATTGATCAAAATAAAAGGAATTCTCATAACCACATAATACAACCCATAAATACAAGAATACCTCAGACATTACTAAACAAAACTCATACCTATATCTAAAACGAACAAACAAACCCAAACCACTTCTCGAAGAGCGTTAGAAACTTGGACCACAGCTTTTGAAACTCTTGATTCAAATAAGAACATTGGGTATGCTCCAAAATCCCCATGTTTATGGGAAGGAAAACTCAAGGCAAACTTCTCAATGCCAAGATATACCAGTGACTGAACTAAATTATCAACACAGGGAGGCCCGAAAAGACTCCCCACCATTTGAAATGAACTACCACATATTTACTCTAGAAGAAATCACAATGAAACCTGCAGTGGGTATCCCCACCATAAGAACCAACCAACTTAACCAACTAGAATACACCAAAAAAACATATTCCAACAAACCACTTCATCGATGAGAGAATCAACCACCCACAAAACATGTTAAAACCAAAACCAATATACAAAGGCCAACTGCACAAGGCCCACTAAAAAAATATCTACATCTTGAAATCTCAACCTATGGAATATCAAGAAAAAAAAATTACCATGCCTCCTTAAAACCAATAAAGTATTCTCAAACCAAAATTTATATAATAAATAAACTACCACAAAGTAGAATCTTTTCATGATGAAGAAACTAACACATGGAACTTAAGTTTTCCCCATTCTAGCACTAGAGACAAAATCCAGAATAAGGTCCCTCACACCCCTAAGATTTTTGACTATATGTCGGCCTCACTTTGGGGCCTATGGCTGGAGTCCTAATGTCTGAAGCATCTATTTCCTCATAGTCAGGAGTTAAAAATTCATTTTTAGAACTCCTTCTTTTGGTTTCATAAGCAACCACACAACACTCTAGGAAGAACCCAAAGAACACAATGCTTCATGAGACTCACTTTGGCCCAACTTGGAACTTTCACCAAGACAATGACTAAGAAGACACACACGCATCATACTCCTTCACCTTGAATGGGGAAAAATGGAAAAAATATGTCCATGGAACACACCTCTATCTAAAATAGCAAAGTTATAGAATTTCTAAAGGACAAACACACTCTCATATAATTAGGATTTCTCAAAAGATTCTGCAACATATACTTTTTCATTTTAAAGAGAATGTGTCACCACAAAACACCACCATATACAACCATTATAGCAAAATAATCATTAAAAGTAAAGGGACTTTAAATCAATCCCCAAACAACACACTACTCCAGCAAACATGCACGATGAATTCTTATGACCATACTTTCAACATTGGTGGCATAATCTGATCCTATGACCAAAAGTATATAATGAAAGAATAAGAGGCCCTTTTTAATCCTACAACCAACACCAATATCTTTAGGCCTATTTCCCTATTCTCTTTAACAACACTCCCTTTATTTCTTCTAGATACCAGAGGAAAATCTGCTACCTCAAGTTCTCCTTCTTAATAAAGCTTCATCACAAACCGCATGTATCGCCATATTGGAAAAAGAGGTCAAATCAAACTCTGACACCTTCAAGAATAAAGGTAACAATATTCATCTCTAAACACTCAAGAAACATAAGGAAACTGAAGTTTTTCTCTATTTTCTGTATTCACTCTTCCACTACGAGAGGATCCGCTTGACCATAAAAGAGAGGAGGATTCGACTTCTGTAACTCAAGAAGAAGGTTTATGGGTTGATCAAATGGAGGGTCTATCAATGGTGGAATACATGTGTCCACACTTGGAATATCCATTGAATATTTATCGAGGTGTACACTAGCCAACCAAGAAACACAATAACCCAATAAAACTAATCCATCATCCAAAACTTACAACAACAAAAACACCGAACACACAAAGGGAACCAACTAAAAGGCTTCCCAAAACAATTTTTCAAGAGAAACCACTAACCATTATTTCAAAACCAACTCATCGACAAAGACTCAAACTTGAAACACTATTGAAACAAAAATGAGTTCTCAAACTCAAAACACCTCACAATAAACATTCTCAAATCATAAGTAGACACACCATGAAACTATGAATTATCAAAACATCACATTTTTTCTTTAAAAGAATTTTTGAAAAGATAACAAGTTTTATGGGTTGCACACTCACCAATGGTATTCCATGGATCCTAAAACATGCATATTATCACACCAAACCAGGAACTCATCCACTTTCTCACACATATCCATGCATGTGATCACTCATAGAAATATCAAAGGTCAAAACACTTTCCAAGATAAAATATCCAACCCACACTTTTAACTTATTGACTTACTTACCATTTAAAAATCTATAAAACTTTTCAAAAAATCACTCAAGACTGAGTTAAAAATCACATTCAAATCCCACGCATCAAATCATTTCATCTTTTCTAAAATCATAATTCAATGGATTCCATTCAAAAATCCATTTCATCCCATTTAAAAACATTTTCAGCAACACATTTTAAATCATATTCCATTAAAAACCATTTGATTAGAACTCATTTCTTCTTATTTGAAACACATTTCCAAAACCCACTTGAAAATAAATTACATTGTCCAAACAACCAATTTTGATCAACCACATATTTTTATTATATAAATCCTATCTCAATAATATCATCCCTATTTACTCAAAAATCATTTTATAAAAATACACTTTTCTAAAGCTTCCTTCAAAATTATTTTGAAAACTTATTTTCTATATTTTCAAAACCAAACCATTTCCACATTAAAATCCAGTTTTTCAAAATTAAGGAAGACCCAAAAAATTCACAAGGGGAAACTAGTGTTGATGGGAGACTCAGCCATATGGTTGTAAACCATATGCCAATCGCACCACCATAACATAGAGTATTCTAGGACCATGTCTCCAACTACACATGGTTTGATAAGACCAAGGATCTCACTAAGATTAATATCCCCACTCCCTTTTCATATCCTAAACACCAAACAATTCAAAAAAACAAAAGGAACTAAAAAAAATTGGACTTCCCATGGAAACTTGAGACCCATCATGAGGTGTTCTGACCAGGCACCCTACTCACATCCAGAACCTCAAGCCCCAATAGTCCTAAATTCAGTATATCCAAACTCTTCCCCAAATAATGTGACCCAAAAATAGCACCACCTCCTCTAATACCATTTTTTCACGAACCAAGATGGGATTCCATCCAACCCGACACCCGACCCAATATGTGGCATGATCTGAAGGGCATTCCTAATCCCCATAGGAAAACAACTAGTGCCTGGGTATCAACATCGTGCTTTGGGAATGATATCACCCATTTATATAAGCATAAATAACCAAAAAAAATAAACTTCATATATATGAATAATCATAACAAAATAAGAAACAACATTTTTCAGAAACAAGGATTTATAACTTTAACCAAAAACTAAAATACTATAATAGAATGAAAACCACAAAACATCCCAAAAACCTATGTGCAACAGGAGTGTCCTCACCCTCAAGACACCACCACCAAAACCTATAAGAAATAACACTATAAACCCGATCTACCATCATCACCACAACACATCTTTCCTTTACCTAGGTCACACACAACAAAGTCGAAATACACCCAAAAATGTATGCAGGGTGTGAGCCAAATCCTAAAAGTAATATTCACTAAAGGTCCCTTTGGGAAAAAAAGGGTCTTTCAAGCCTTGTATTAAGGCCACTTGGCCTTGGGCCTTCATGCTATGTATTGGTTCTCCCTCTACCCAGACAAAAAGAGGTCTTTGCTTTAATAATAAAATGAGGCTTCGGCCCCAACCTTTTAAAAAAACTTGCTTTGAAAGAAATAAAATATATACAAGTTCCGTCATATGTCGATAGATAGCACCACATCTAATAAGCATCATGTCTCAAGAGAGAACCATGGGAAAATACCTAAGGGTAACTAGCACTAGAGGGACCCTAGAAACCTCATACCTCAGTGAAATATGGTATATCAACCATAACCAACCACTTTCTCATGCATGAGCCACTAGGAGAGAACATCCCATGGGTCCAATGGTCTCTGATCATGTCACATGTTTAGTTAGTGTTGTAATCTTCAATCATGCTAAGTGAATCCGGGATTTTCCACTTCCGAGTCAACTAGTGTCAATCCACTAGAAGAATCTGGGCTTGCCACTTCTGAATAATTAGTGTACTAGTTCTAGTTCACCCACATAGATACACAAGATTCCCTTTATGCTCAATAACAATTCACATATACATGTCAAGCATTACAAACACATAAAGAAGTCACTACTTTAGAAAATCATTACATGGAAACCACCATTTTCCATAAATAAACCACTTTCCATTTTAAACACACCAAAAACGTTTGAAAACACATTTTTTACCACCTGAACAACAAAAGAAACCCATTTCGAAAGATAAAAATAAGAGAACACAATTAATTCCAACTATTTACATGATCCAATACCCTTTAAAAATCATACATAAACCAAGTTCACTTTAAAAAATGAATCAACTCATTTACATAATTAACAATTCACATTTAAAGGTGCACAACAAAATCCAACATGCCAAAATATTCCATTTCCCATTGAAAACCCACTTTCAAATAATTTCACACCATAAGTGACTTTGAAACCCCATTTAACACCTTCCACACAAGGCATAAAACACTTTCAAGAAACACTACCATAAATAATACACAAAACATAACCATTTTTCTTTATAAATTCCACTTTCATTATATGTGAATCATAAATCCCTTATAAAACATGTGTTTAACCACATAAGAAATTTATAGAACAAATTTATGGATCCAAACAAGCATGTCAAAATCATTTAAAAATGTTAGAGCATGGAACCACTTACCAAATACCTGGAAACTTCCAAAAATTGGTGTGAAACTACAACTGAACCACAAGTGAAGCCTACAAAGGAAATATCAAACCATAAACATTAATATTGAACCCAAAAGAACATGATCCAACCCTAAATAGTTCATCCAACTGACTGGAAAACAAAACCCTAAAGAAAGAGGAAGAGGAACTCTTGAAGAAGGGAGAATTCAAAGGAAGAGGGATGTACTTGATGATTTATTTGATAATCCACACCAAAACCACCAAAGTAAGGGTTCCAAAGGGAGATAAGAGAGAGAGAGGGAGGTTCCTAGGGATAGAGATCTCTAATGGGGTGAGAAAGTGTGTATTTGTGGCTAAATCCTGAGAGGATACAAAGGAAATTTTCTATTTTGTAATGACCTGGACATCGTACATGATTTTTCCGCATGGTTTTCTAAACTATTCAGAACCTATGTACCACTCTGTATCCAATAAGATAAATCTGAATAGTTATCTTTCATGGTTTAGAAACCTTGTGGTTATCCACTACCCAAAAATAACACTAGGTCGCACGATTTCTTGGGAAAGGGTGCACTATTTTACAAACCATGCGCCAACCATCTTCCACCTACTGTTAACCCAAAAAAATCCATTTTTTATAAAAAAATAAAAGGAAACCCAAGGGTAAAATTATATAAAAATAAATAAATAAAATACCTCAAAATTCAAGCCTATGACACCCATAACTTGAGAGAAAAACTCAGATCTAAAAATGAACCGAGACAAATGATGAAAACAAAAATTTGGGTGTGAAAAAATAGAAAATCAGTTGGAAACTAACCTCCGACATAAATCCTTCAACGCTTTAACTTTTTTTCAATGAAAAGTATCAAGTAAATTGTACTTTTCACCCCTTTATCTAGGTTCTCCATAAGTAGAAAAGGCAGGAAAGCAATTTCATTTTCCCACTCACTGAAATTCCAAAACCAAATATCTAACATGTTTGAATTTCACTAGATGCTTCTCAAATATTATTGAATCTTCATATATCTTCTTGAATTCTCCAATATTTCCAACCATTCTCAAATTTCCTTAACTTGAGATGTTAAGGAAGTTCAGGAAACTTCTTTAAACTCAACATGATAACAAATATTGAAGATCAACACAACAACATTACATTTGTGGGATTTATAAAGTTATGTAAAGAATCTAAAAAATATCCTTCTTGAAAATTATTTTCTAGAAAACTTTTAATAATATTTCATATATTTATAAAAAATCCACTTCGACATTTTTTAACCATCTTCTTTGTTTGTTTGTTGACTTTATAAAAAAAAATTCAACCATCCATGTTGGTCCAATCACCCTTCAAAAACTTCTTTTTAACTGATGTCATTTATAAACATCCTATTCCCAATGAAAATTATGATTTTTTTTGAATGGATGTTTGGGCATTGGATTTTATTTTGATGGACTTTCCTTCAGAAATGCACTTTATAACTTCATAACTTCAAACTTCATCTTTCAATAAAACTCTTTATGAATAGAAACTTTAAACATTATACCTATCTAAAAATATCAACTTCCTATTTTCTTTATTATTGAACCTATTGAAAATAAACTTAATTTTCATTTTTATATTTCTCTGGAATCACTGAACATGGTTTAATTCCTTTTTGAAACTTCTAAAGACTCTAGTCACATGCATATTTCTCTTTCCGATGTTCTACTTTATCTGATAAAAACTTCAAAAAAAATATTCTTCCTAAACATTAAACTTATTGTGTTATTTATTTTCTCCCATTTGTGTTTGATAAAATAAAAACATGAATTCATACATCTCATTTTTGAACATTTTCTCCTTTTTTACATTCTCATAAAAAACTCAACACTTCAAACTACACATAAATCTCTATCTAATAACTTCATAAATTGTATGTATGATCACCTGTGTATAGTTAATTGTGCCCAGAAACATTGTTAAGCTTATATTTTTTTGAAACATCACAAACTTAGAGAAACAAACTCTTATGACTTCCATCTGATCAAGTTTTTCCAACATTCTACATCTGATATGTTTGATGGAAATGTACAAACTTTCTCCTATTAAATTTTGTCTGATGAATAATTATGATTTTATCCCTTTGCACAAACTCATAATTATTTCTTTATATGGAAACTAATCATTTATATGTATAATGAAAATGTATGATATCCAAAAAAATCACTCCCATATTGTTACAAACTCTCTATCTTGTGATCTTCATATTATATATCTAGAAAAGTTCATCTAGAGAATTATGTCTGAAAATTTGTGATTAGAAAATTATAACACACCCTTTGATCAAAAGTCTATATCATGAGATTGTTAATGATGCTTGAAACTTGAGAGAATAGTATGACATCATTTGAGTTAGTTAAAAAGTACTTTAAAAAGGTTTAAGGAAACTTACAAATTTCTAACTTTCTAACATTCTTATTCTCCATCAACTTTTTAATAAAATGTTCTCAACAAACTTTTTAAATAAAGTTTCTTAATAAACCTTTTTAACTTATATAAACTTAATAAAATGATTTTAACAACTTTTAGTAACTTTTCACATATGTTAACAATAACATTCTTAAAAAAATTATTTTTTAATAAATACAAAACTTTATTTTAAATCATCATAAAGGATCTTCAAACTCCCCCTTTGTATTTGCTGACAACATTCATTAATTTTTTTTCAACACTCAAACTTTTCACAAATTATTTTTTCTAAGTTTTATCAAACCATGGAATTTTTCATAATGAAGGTCCTGATACTACACTACTGTATAAAGTAATGTTTTTAAAAAAAAATCATCCCTCTGTGACAAGATTTTTTTTGGAAATGTTAAGACAAACTCTCTCTTAATTTTATATTTTCCAATTTTTTTAGAAATTTTTAACTCTTAATTTTCCAGTCGCCCCTTTTTCTCTCTCTCCTCATTCTATGATAACCATATCTTTAGATTAATTATATAAATAGTTTTAGAAACTTCTTAAAAAGTTGGTGCTTTCTCTTCCCCTTTTTCAACATACTCCAATGAATAATGGGGGAATTCCTTAAAAACATTAGGAAGTATTTTGTGGCGGTTGCATATGAAGTTGAAACCTTATTTCCACAAATCTTTCTTTTGTCATATTTTTTTTGAAAACTTTATAAATTTTATATTTTTTAGAAATATATTCCAATATAACATCTCCATCATCAACTTTCTCTTTGATGAAGTAATACATTATATCAACTTGTTTTGATCTCAAATGTTGTATAGGGTTTTTTGAAATATCAATATAACTTTTATCATCAAAAAGGGCCTTCAATGGTGTGAAAACTTTCACTTTCGAATATTCCAGCTATACTTTCATCCAAATCATTTGTGTACAAGCCTGGTTAGAGACAATATATTCTTCTTCTATTGTACCCAAATTTACTAAACATTTTTTCTTACTATGCCAAATTACACAACATTTTACCAAGAAAAATGTTATTCTTAAATTTGATTTTCTATCATTACAATATACAACCCAATCAACATCAGTTTATCCATGAAATTTTATATCACTACTTCTTTTATACAATAAAATATATGAAGATATTCTTTTGACGTATCTAAAATTATTTTTGTTTCCAACATATGAGACTGCTTCATATAACTATGATATCAGTAACATAATGTAACAATATACACAATGTTTGGCCTCAAATTTTTAAGATAGAGAAAACCACTTATTAATTTTCTTAAGTCTTTTAAATTCACATTTTTCCCAACTTCATCTTGACTCATCTTCATCCCAACTGAAATAAGGGTAGAAATTTATTTATAATTTTCCATGCTAATTTTTTTTAACAATTCTCTAGAATACTTATCTTTTGATAGAAAAATATATCTTTCTATATGTCTTACTTGTAAAAACATAAATAAGGTTAATTCATTGAGAATTTACATTTCAAAAAAAATCATTCATTTCTTTAGAAAAATATTTATAAGCATTTTCTATATTCCCTGTAAAAATTATATAATAAATATAAACAATAAGAATCAGCATACCAAATTTAATATCCTTCACATATATGTTTATTTCAACTTTCTCTTTATAAAAATTCAACTTTTTCAAGAGATTATCAAGTTTGGAGTACTAGGTTTGTGGTTATTTCTTCAACCTTTATGAGGCTTTATTCAACTTACACACATTAGTTTCACCTTTATCAATTAGGAAACCACAATATTTATCAATATAAAATTCTTCCTCAATCTATACTTTTAAGAAGACCAACTTTACATCCATGTGATAAAATTTATAATAAATATTTTAATATACTTTTAGAAACATTTTGATAGTTTCCAACATCGCAATGAGGGAAAAAGTTTCTTCAAAATCCACTCCCTCCAAATGTGAATAACCTTTACAAACAAGTTATTATTTGTTTCTTGAAACTTTCCCATGTTTATTTATATTTTTTCTAAACACCCATTTTTTCCTAATAATATTCTTCTCTACTGGTCATGGAACAAGTTCCCAAGTTTCATTTTTCTCAATTTGATCTAACTCTTTATTCATAGATTGTACCAATTCCTTGTGTTCAGAAAATTCTAAAATTGATTCTGGTTTAACCTATGAGATAAGTGATGTTTTATTTTCTAATCTCAACTTTTTTCTAGTCTGGATTGGGGATTAATGATTTCCAATGATATTTACATATTCAACTTGAATATTTAGGGTGTGAAATTTCAGATTTTTTCTTCCTTATTAACTTTCCTCACCACATGATTCTTTTGAATATTTAGTTACCTAATTTGGTTTACACTAATCTTCACTTTTTTTATTTTTACTTGGAATATTCAAACTATCTCCCACAATGTTTTCACCAACCCTTGTTAAGGAAGTTGGATTTTCAACAAATTTTACATCACAAAAGTCCACCAATTTTTGTAAACATTTTTTACAACATTTGTAGCTTCTTTCATTGGGTGAATATCCCATGAAAATTCCATCCTTGTATTTTTCATCAAATTTTACAAGATTATTATTTTCTATCATTAGTAAATAGAGACTTCCAAAAACCTTGAAATATTTTATTGAAGGTTTTTTACATTTCATAGGAAGTCATGTTGGATTATGACTTTAACAAACATATGTTCTGAGTAGTACTAATAGATTTTCTCTAGAAAAACTTAGAAAGTTTTTGTTCTACCAGCATTCTTCTTCCCATTTCCAATAAGCTTCTGTTTTTCATTTCTGCTGATCTATTTTATTGAGGAGTGTATGGATCACTATAATAATGTTTGATTTCATGATTCTTTAAATATAATTTGAAATAATTTCATGTGTATACCTTCACATTAACAATTATCAATTTTATTATACAAACACCCATTTTTATCTCAACTTCCCTTATGAAAAATTTAAACATTTTTACTACCTGTGATTTGTGCTTCATAAACATAATGTTGTTCATCCAAGTGAAATCATTAATAAAAGTGATAAAGTAAAAACCCCCTTTAATTGATTTATGTCTCATTGACCCATAAACATCTGAGTGAATAATCTAAATAGATCCAGATGATTGGATTTCAACTTTATTATGAATTTTACCAATCATTTTTCCTTTCTGATGTATTATAAAAACATCATCTTCTTTTCTTTTACAAATTGAAAAGTTTCTTAAAAAATATATTTTTTATATTTTATTCATACTTTTCTTACCAAGGTTTCTAAGTCTAAAATTCCATAATTTATTTTCATTTTCATTACTCAAATAACAAGAGCTACAAAGTTCCCAAATTTGAAAGTGATTTCTGTTTGTTCTTTCTACCATGGTGACTACTCTACCATCTTCCACACTTATGATGATGCATGAATATTTTTTGAAAATGACTTAATTTAAATCATCAAAAAGTTTCCTCATACTAAGTAAGTTTTTATTGAGCCCGTTAACATATAAAACTTCCTTAGATTTCAGTTTCTTATCTTCAATCTCAGTTGTTCTGATTCCTATAATTTTTAAGGAACTATCATTTCCATAAGTAACTAGTCCTCCATCACAATTTTAAAAATATTTCAATATTTTTATGTCACCTATTACATGTGAGTAACAGTCACTATCATTAATCCATGGTTTTTTCCTTTTTATTTCTTTTAGATTTGTCTCAACAATAAAATCTCTTTCTTAAACTTTCTTATTTCTAGTTTATTTCTCTTTACCTATATAAAGAACTTGTCCTAGAAGATTATTCATACATTCTTCATCAAGGTGACCCAGTTGTTCACATATTCCCTAAACTTACTCCAGTCATCGAAACTGATTTTGCTTTTGAAATTTTCTAACATCGTGAGATTTTGGTTTTCCAACTTCTCGTGGCTTAGGAAAGTTACTTTTATTCTCCTATTGCTCCACCTAATTTCATAACTACTTAAAGGAGGAGAAATTTTGTACAAAAAATATAATATTTCTAGAAAAGTATAACATAACACCAACAATATCCATTTAATCTCAGTTTTTTATAAAAATATGATCTTTCTATGTAAACAAATTTTCAAGGTGTGTAACATCATTCTGTTTTTGTTTCCTCCTGGAGTGGGAAAATTTTGTTATAGAGTTTGTTCTCAAATTTTTATATGTGATATATTTCAAACATCCTTTATCAATCCAATCTTTATTAACATTTTTTCTAACAGCTTCATTGTCAATAAAATTAGATGAAATTTTACATTTAGTGGGTAAAGGTTTCACCGGATTATTAGATTGAGATTTTATAAAGCTTAAGATCGTTCATCTATTACTTATGGATACTTATTGAAATTTTAATTTATATTTCTCAAGTAACTTTCAATATCAAAAAGTTTCAATTAGTTTTTACAAATATCATCTTCTTTAGCTATAATTTTATTATTGAGATCTCCCACCATCTTCCCTTATTCAGTAACTTTTAGTTTGAAGTAAATGATCATCCGGATATACCAAACATTTTTTTTGTATTTTCGAATAAATCACTTTATGGATGAGTGAGAACCTAAAAAAAATAACTTAGGCTAAGTGAGAACAAAAACAAGAAGAACCACAAGCAAAGAAACGTGTCTAAGGGGATCCACCATTGAATACACGTGACAGAACAAACCCAAAACACCAGAGGTAGATGATGACCAATTGAGAGGTACATCAACACCACTATGAAGACACCATGCCAAAAGAACACCCAAACATATCCACCTTCACCGAATCCACCAACACAATCCAAAAAACCATGGAATCCATTGTACCCAACCATGATGGGGTCATGCAAGAAGGAGCACAAAGAAATAGCAGAGGAAACAAGGAGAAGTAGAGACATTGGGGCACAAAGAAACAACAAAAGCACTAGAGAACAAGACATAAGGGAATTGTGAATCAATTTGGTGAGGATAAGAACACCATTGGCACTGAGTGCTCCTACGACGTCTATCAGCATCCACGTACAGGACCAGGTTATCAATGATGACCCTACTGCAATACGAATCCAATGAAACCAAACTAGTCTGGTCAAAACAAAAAGTCAACACCAAACACTTCTACACCAGAAGAAGTTATTCCAAGATTATACAAGGAGAATTGGACGCCACACTGGCCATCTATGCCTGCTTCAGGTTAGGGGATGTCATTTGGGGTAGTGGATGAGCTAGCAGGAACGAGATCCGATGCTACCAACCATATTTGGATGTTGAGTCCACACAAGGTTGGATCAAAACTTCTGACAAAAAAACTTTGTCAATGTGAGTGCGGCACAGTGAACCGCGAGGGATGCTCGGGTTGCCTATGTCTTCATAGAGAGAAAACAGTGTACCACCGGAGGGGGAGCGGATCAATCCATCAACACCTCAAGGAGGACGGGGATCAGAGGCGGGATCCCTACTGCGTTAGGAACACCGAGTCCATTAGATGAAAGCCACTCACCAGAAGGAGATCTCGGAACTGGCGGGAACTAGAGCTACTATATTGCATGAGGAAGATTAAATAATAATATGAGGCAGCGCAATCCAGCAACAGGCGATAGATCAAGGGCATTGAGATGCGGGTCATCAGACTTCGCGTGAGGGGGAAGGCGGAGAAGTACAGAAACCCTATAACGAGCGGAGCGGGCGATGCCAACTGGACTGCAGAGATAAGCTGACTGGATCTATGTCTTGTGAGAGGAAGGTGGGATGAAAATTCAGAGGCGACACTGGGGAAGGAGGGCGGTGCAAACCCTAGGCCAGCAGGAGCTCCCGAGTGGCTACATCACGCCCTCCGCATCATCCGAATATACCCATATTCTTATTTAAGGACATATTTCCTTCCTTTATTATTACATCAAATTTCATTATTCATAATTATAATATATTTCTTGATTTTTTTGTTTTTATTAAGATAAGACACAAGTTAGGATCTCATCGACTAATATTCTCTATAGCTTTCCCTTAACTTCTTCTTCTTCACTGCCTGGGGAATATTACTTCTTCTCAACATTAGCAAAGAAATTTATAAACTTTTCTGGTAACTTGGGAACATACAATGAAATGGCTGAGATATAAAGATTATTAAGAAACTAAACAAAGCATAACATGATGAAATTATTACATGGTAGTTAATATTAATTTCAATGGGACATAACAGGGGTGATAACCATAAATATTAACATAGAAACATGATATACAATGATAACATAAAGGAAACATGGGAGTGTTGAAACAACTTAAAAAATGAAATCATAAACATAAATCAAGGCTAACCTCCAAGACAACATAACAAAGTGTTCTAGGATAACTTGTCGTCCACTATACATGGCATCTCATGAGATCAAAACATTAACCAATTCATTATAAGGATATATAATTTGGTCTCACCCTACACTTTCATATAATGTACATGTACAAGTGTTCCACATAGATCATACAATAAAAGAATGTATTTAATTAATCTGAACCCCATGATTAATAATTGAGGGTTACATAAATATAATTCTATAATAAAATAAGGATAGGTACATCTAGTTGAATACCCTTGAGTGGAAATGGGGATGAGTATTCCTCCATCCAAGCCCGATGGCTTTAATTTTTTATTTAATTTTCTCCCCTTTTAAACTGGGTTGAGGGGTAACATTACATGGCCCAAATACTTGAGGCACTTAGGCCTATACCAGGAACCATAGGGCCCCATACACAGAATAGACCATACCCTAGTTGATAATTTCCCATAAATTCCTAAAGCACCCAACCTATAAGACTAATCAATTAGTAATGCCCTATGCAGAACTACATGGTGCCTGGTATCGATGGAGAAAGTCATACCCTCTTAGTATTATAATATGAAAAAATTATTTTTGGATTCTCCTTTTCACTTGAAATATATTTGGGTGAAACTATGTGAATTTTTTCTTCTATCATACTATCATCACTGGGGGAATCCAATGTTGTCTGAAGTTACTCACTCTGTCACACTCGTTCGAGAGTCTGTCGTCAAAGTCGCCCACTAATGTCGATCACCACATCCCGAAACCACACCACCCACTGATGAAGACCCTTTTTAGCATCACCAATGATGATTATAACCCCTACCTTTTCATTTTTTGTCCAGATATCATCCCCACCTACCTTCCATCACTCGCCAACATTGGACGGTCTTGCCTTTGTCTATCACGTTACACGCCTAGTCCACCATTCCCAGTCTATCCCACGCTGGATAAACTCCCCCAAAAATTCATTACTATCAGGACTCAATACCAAGATTTTATATAGGATTACAAAGTTTCTTTTATACTAGTCTACAATCCAAACTATGGGGATGATTATTCACAAAACAAAATTTTGGCATGGAAAATCGCAGGATAATTTCAGCAGCATAATAGGGGTTCTCAAAGATTAATGGGAGGGATTATGAGAATTAAATAGGTATATAATCACTTTTAAATCATAATGGAAGTAATAGTGATATGTAATAACATAATACAACATGAAAAATTTGGAATTAAAAGGCACAAGATGAAAAAAATGCTTGAATAAAGAGGAGAAAGAGAGGATCCCTTACATTGAGAGGGTGTTTCCCAAAGTTTGGGAGAATATTCTTGAGAGATTGAGAGAAAATTAGTAGGTCTATAAAGATGAAAAAGAATATTCATGTACCAAGGGTTTTTATTGAATAATAATGTGATCTCGGATGGGTTTATTTAGGAAAAGAGAGGGGAGTTCTTTTTTAATTTCTAAACTTAGGTTTTGAAATTTGTATGATAAATTAATCAAAACCAAAAACCTATTGCCCATTATTTCTAAAAAATTGAATGTGTTTTCATTATAATAATAGTTAAATCATTTATATTATTAAAATAATACCCCAGGTGATGTGGAAGCGAGTCATGTTTACCAAGAATTGATTTTAAAACCTTAAAATACAATATTGGTTTTGGAGGATTCATTAAGGGTTTATAAAATTAATCAAATGACCTCAAAAACAAATTCCTTTATAGGGGGGATATGTAGTTGTCTCTAGATACCATTTATGGAATATATTACATCACTTTTGGGTCATTATAATGTCATAATTCACACTATATTTTTATATTGTATTTAATTTTGACCCAAAAATTCTTTTGTCTCCAAAAATTATAAAAAAAATAACTATTGAATAATTTCATTGTTTTGATACAGAAAATAATATTATTTTATCAAAATAATTATCTAAGTATGATAATTTACTATTTTAAATAAAAAATCCACATTTATTAAAAAAATAATTGTTTTTTGACAATAACAGTTTTCTGTCCCTTTTAAAAATTATTTTTGACTTTGTAAAAATATATTATCATTTATATTTAACAAAAATTATTAAATAATAACATTTTATTAAAATATATTTTTTTAAATATCAATTTCATTAAAATATTGTGTCTTTATTAAAACTATACATTTCCTAAAAATATATTTTGTGTTTCATCATATCAAAATATATTTTTTATAAATCTCATTATCTAATAATTAAAAGTAATAAAAATCATAAAAGATAAATATAATAATTATTTTATAAAAAAATATAAAAATTCATTCTTTTAGGTTCTTGATACATACCCCTTTATTACACCAGAAAAATCCCTAAGGGTAAGGTGTGTGATCGTGAAATTTTCATGGGGTGATTCGATAGACATGATTTGGGTCATGATCTCGAGGAGTTTGAACTTCTCCTATTAATGGTTTCACTAATGCTTTAGTTGTTGAATATCAGATTGGGAATGATCAAGGGAAAATCCCAATGATTCTATCTACCTCAGAAGCTCCAATAAATGGGCTTCATAGTGTATTATCCTACTGGTTGAGGCCATCACTTATTTCATCCGTGTCAATTAGACTTTATCATAACCCTTAATATACTAATATTAATGGTAATTGTAAAATAGTTGTATTATCAATAGTTATGATTCATAATGGTATTTTAAATTTGAAATACCATATAACTATTCAAAATATCTAAATTAGTGCATGTTTTTTCTATAAATTCATTGATTAATAATATATTTACTCATTTAAAAGTAAATTTTAGTTATAAAATCTTGGTTCGTTACATTCTTACCCCATTTAGAAATTTTTCCCTTGAAATTTTCATTTCATACGCAAAAATAGATAAGGGTAATTCTTTTTCATCACCTCTTCTAGTTCCCAAGTCACTTATTAAAACTTGTGGTTCTTCCACAAAACTTTGACCAAGTGAGTTCTCTTGTTTTGTATAACTTTGTCTCTATGAACTATGATCTTCACTGACTACTCCTCATATTAAAGATCATTCTCCAAGGGTACCACCACTATATTCAATACATGTTAGGGTTCTAGTATGTACTTCCTAAATAGGGATACTTGGAATACATAATCTACTTAATATAAGTTAGGTGGGAGTGCTAGTCGATAAAGAATCACTTTAATGAGATCAAGGATCTAAAAGGGGATGATGTATCTAGGACTAATATTTCCCTTATTCCCAAACCTCGCCAATTTTTTCTATGGAGATATTAGAAGGATCACTTTATCATTGACCTCAAACTTAAGGTCTCATTTACAATTGTTTGCATATATTTTTTATTGACATTATACAGATTTCATATGAAGTTGAATGTGTTGACCCTTATCTATAACCTCTTAGATAAGATCAAGTCCTATCAGATTCCACTCTTTATCCCAGCATATTGGATTATGACACCTATTCCCATGAATAACCTCATAAGGTTCCATTTTGAATGCTAGAATGGAAACAATTGTTATATGATAACTCCACTAGAAGAATCTGTTTTAACCAACAGCCTTGTAAATCCATTGAACATGATTTAAGAATATCCTCCAGAGTTTGAATGTACCTTTCCATCTGACCATCCATATGAGGGTGATAAGAAAGGTTGAATCCTATTTTTTCATCCAATTATTACAAAAGGATTCTCCAAAACATCTAGGTAAACCTCGAATCTCGATCATATACAATGTAGAGTGGAACTCCATGTAGTATTAACACTTACCTTATGTATATCTTAGAGATTTGTTCAGGAGATAAATCTTCCTTGATATAAATGAAAATCACTAACTTTGTAAGACGATCGACTACCACCCAAATGGAATTATTTCCTTTATATGTCCTAGGGAGTTCTATGATGAAATCCATGATTATTTTTTTCCATTTTCATACTGGTATGGGAAATTATTGCATCATACCCTTAGACTTTTTTCATTCATCCTTGACTTGAAGGTATACTAAGAATCGATATATGAACTCCATGATTTCTCTCTTCATTTTTTCCACTATAAATGTTTCTTCAAATATTTATGCATCTTGGGGATTCCCATATGAATAGATAAGGATTAGTTATGTGCATCATCCAAAAGTTACCTCTTCAAATATATTTTTGATGGGACATATATCTAGGTTACAAACCTTATTAATCCATCTTTAGTAAAGTTAAACTTCAGAATATTCACTACCTTCTTCTATAGAAACTCATCATCTTTTAGAGCCTCCTTGTTTCTCTAAAGAATGGATGGTTGAGTAGTTATTTGATCAAGGTAGGATGAATGTACTTTTATTATTCCCATAGCCATCCTTTTCATGCCCAAGAATATTTAATCCCATGAAATCCTCATCATGGACAGATTTTTGGGATCCTTTCTACTCTGAGCATCTTCCACTTTTTTCACCTTCCTAAGATGGTAATGGATTGTACAATCGTAATCTTTGATCATATTTAACCTCATATATTGGTACATATTAAGCTTCTTTTGTGTGAATATATAATTAATGGTTTTATGATTCGTATTTATGTCACACTTCTCCACACAGAGATAATTATGCCAAATATTTAATGTGAAGATCATTGCAACCATTTCTAGATCATGATTTAGGTAGTTATGCTCATGGATATTTATTTGGTGGGAGGCATAGGCTATAACTTTGTTATCTTGCATGAGTATACAACCTAATCCCTTTTTGGATGAATCACTATAGATTAAAAATACTTCCCCACCGGTGGATAATGTGAGCATAGGTGCAATGATTAGCCTCTTATTCAGCTCTTTAAAACTTTCCTCACACTCATCATTATAGAAAAACATAACCCCTTTTTAAGTTAGCTTGGTTAGCTATCTTGAAACTGATATGTTTCTCAAAAATTAATGATAGTACCTAAATAATCCAAGAAAACTAAGAATTTCTGTCATAGAGGTTATTTTAGGCTATCCTTTAATTTCCTCCATTTTTAATGGTCTAAATATATCCCTTTTATAGTGATAATATTCCCCAAGAATGTTACTCCAACTAGAATTCAAATTTATTGTACTTCGCATACATCTTTTCTTTCCTCAAGGTCTTCAGTATAGTATTCAAATAATCCTCATGTTACTCTTTACTTTTGAAGTAAATGAGAATATCGTCTATAAATACTACCACAAATTTGTTGAGGTAATCTCTAAAGACTATATTCATCAAGTACAGGAATATTTCTAGGGTATTAGTGGGTCCAAATGGCATCATTATGAACTTGTAGTACCAGTACCTTGTATGAAAATCATTCTTATGGATATCCTGCTTATTTAAATTTACTTGATAGTATCCCGATCGAAGATCCACCTTAGATAAATATTGGAATCCACATATAAAATATAACAATTCATCTATTCATGGAAGATTATATTTATTCTTTATCGTGATCTTGTTGAGTTCATGATAATCAATAAAAAGGTGCATTAACCCATATTTCTTATTGATGAAGAGGACCTATGAACCCCATGGTTAAGTACTTGGGAATATGAACCCTTTATCTAGATTCTCATGAAGTTTCTTCTCTGAATCCTCAAGTTCAAAAAAATCAATATATAGTCTTGGATTTTGGAAAAGTTTCAGGTATAAGATTGATTGATAATTCAACCTCTCTACTTGGAGGAAGACCAAAAAAATATTTGGGAAACACATATGTGTATTCCCTCACAATGGTAATGTATTCAAGGATGATATTTTCATTATGCTCAATAATTTGATCTAGATATACTTACTCATAGGGTAGTAATATTCATGCTTGAGATGATGATACCAAAGAAGATTCATCCTCTTCCTTGCACTTGTGTAGAATTAGAGGGTGATTCATGATATGAAGGGTAATTTCTTTCTATCAACAATTTATGTTGGATCTATATAAAGAAATTAAATTCATGCCCAAAACAGTATTAAATTTTTATAAAGGAAGTATTACAAGGTTTTCTAGGAAGTTCAACCCACAAATTGTGACAGGAGAGGATTTATATACTTGAGATGTAATAATTTTCCCATTTTTTGTTTTCACTGATAGCTATAATTCCATACTCTGTATAGGTTTTTTAATAGTTATACAAAACTTTTGAGATATGAAAGGATGAATAAAACCATAATAAAAAAGTAAGTTTTCTATTCATGAATAAATAACTAGCATACCTATCACCACTTCATTTTCAGGATCCACCTCTACAATTGTGATAACATAATCTCACACTTTATCTCTAGGCCTTATAGGTTACTGTCATCATTTTTAATCAATAACCCTTGTATTAGTGCATTTATTTACATATTTTCTTTATTCCTTGAAGTTGAAATAGTAGAAAATGGAATAAGGGTTTACTAGATCATTCTTTTCTTCCATTGTATTGGTGGGTTTCTCCTACTAGAAATTTTTAGTTAGTTGCCCTTCCTTCCCACACCTAAATCATTTCCTAATCCCATTTAAGAAATTTCCAGGGTGCTTCTTCCCACATCTTTGAAAAGTGGGATGTTGAAATTTATTTCCACCACCATATTTTTCCATCACACCACTAGAATTAAAATCCACTTTCCACTTTTTAATCACCATGATACCCTTGAGATTCACTGATCTCCATTTCGACTTTGAGGGAACATTAGAAAATTTCTTCATAACAATCAAAGTCCTGAATTTCCAAGGATTTTCATAGACTCGTCTTTAGTCTAAAAATTAATTTTTCAACTTTACATTCAGGTGTAATAAAAAACCTAGAGGCATATAATGAAAGTATTTTAATGATTACCTTGTATGCCCTGATGGATTCATCATCCTTTTGCATGAGGCTAAGGAAGTCCCTCTTCATTTCAATCTCAAAGTGCGGGGAAAATATTTTTCGATTTTTTTCTATAATTCCTTCCACTCCATCACTCTGATAACTTCAGAAGGCTTCATATTTTGACCAATGTACACCATTTATCAACTTCACCTTATATATGATAAATATCTAGCATGAACCTCTCTTGCTTAGAGAATTGAAAAAGGATAAGATCTTTTCAATGGAGATGATCCATTGTTCTACAATTAAAGGATTATAAGATCCACTAAAATTTAGAGTCCTTTGTCGCATAAAGGTACCAATTGAAACTTTCACTTTCTTAGAGAGATTTGGGAATTATTTATGATTCAAGTTTCAGTTAAAAACTTTATTCAATTGAGAAATTATAGTCATGAAGTTTGTGATTCCTGCTCCCATCGGGTTGGGAATTTCATTTGGGGAGTCATTACATTATTCTTCACATTGGTTGTTGAATTAGTTCCTCCTATTCCCATCCATTTACTGAAAATAAAATAAAATTAAGGATGAATGTTTTTAGAAAATTAAATAAATAAATAGGAAGCCATAAAAATTAAAGGTATAAGTCATAAATGACATATTTCCTTAATCTATGAATTTCTAGGTTTTAATCTAAGTTTTTCATGATCTATTTCCAAAAATAAAATCTTATGGGAATTTTTGTTCCCTTAATAAAGTTTCATATGAGATTATGAATTTACTAATTCATATGCCCCAGTAGTTTCAAAATAGGTGTGTGGTAAGAACCATCATCATTCACTAGTTTATGATTGAGTCTAGCTCAATATGCCATTTTTGGGGTTATTACCCTTAGGTACATCTGTGCCAGATCCACCTCAACTTTTAGTTTCCAAATAGAGGTGTATTTGATTGGAAAACAATTACTCTATACTTTAAAAAAAATTAGGGATGTTTTTCTATGTTTTGTTTTATCCCTAAGGCTTTTACTAGAGTTTTCTGATCCTAATTCCAAAAATAACTAGACTTTTCTCTGATACCAACTATGACATCCCCTAGCCTTAATACACTTTATTTCATTATTTATTATAGATAAGTACACTTAATAAAACCAAAAATATTGTGAATACAAGTTTATCTATGAAATTAGGTACATAGAACATAAACTTGATACATTGATACAACAAAATTATTGAAAACATCCACAAAATTCTCTAAAATTCCATTGCCCTTTTAAAACTGCATGAGATAACCTAGGAACATACAATGAAAGGGCTGAGATATAAATACTAGTAAGGGAATAAACAAAGCATAAAATGATGAAATTAATACATGTCAGTCAATAGGAATTTCAATGGGACATAAAACATGTGAGAATCATAAACAAGAACATCTAAACATGACATATGACGATAATATAAAGAAACTTAGGAATGTGAAAATAACTTAAACCATGAAATCATAAACATAAGTCAAGGATAAACCCCAGGAAAACATAACATAGTGTGATTATTATAACCTCTTGTACACCATACATAAAATATCATGAGATTAAAACATTACCCAACTCATTAGAGGGATATATAATTTCAGGTCCACATGTCACTTTTATATCATGTATATACATAAGTGTGCCACATAGGCCATACAACATAAGGATAACTTATAAAAAAATTCCTCTGAGTGGCAGATATATTCTCTCCCACATCAGATAGGGTTCCCTTTCTGAAGTCGTCTCCTCCCCTCCTCTGGTGTACTCGGTGAGGCCCAACATCGTCTACTCAGGATCTCGGCATAGAACGACGTCAGTTCAGGCATGGATTCAGGGTTTACCCACTTTGGTGTGTCTTGGTGTATCCGAATTCTAGATTGGATCTGGATCTTAGCATGGCTCATGGTCGGCACGGCTCGGCAAGAGCTCTGACATTCCTTGGATTCGTCTTCTCCGGTGTGGCTCGGTGTTGGATCCAGAGTGGCTCGGAGGGGGAGGTTTTCTGGATTTGGTTCCCGATAGTGGTTTTGTTGTTTGGGGTTTAGAGTGTTGGTATTTTTGCTTCATATTCAATATGGATTTTTTTTTCTATGGTTGGTGGTTGATCTTGTGGTGTTGACACCTCCGACATGGACCTTCTCCTATTTTCTACTGTTTTTCCTCTCATCTACTTGCAATGATTTTGTTCAAATTGGAATCTAGTGAGGGGTCTTCCTCTATCTAGATCTAACAAGTTTCAGCCTAGAGTGGTGCTTCTGGTCTAGGTCAACTTAGTTACCCTCTCCGACAGTGCTCATATGGTGTGGTTCCTAGGTCTTCTAGCCCTAGGTGGTGCTAACCTGGCACCTCACACCTTGGAGCATTTTCCCCCTTAGGATGCTTGCTACTGCAGTGTGGAAGGGTGGCTTGTGGGATTAGTATGATGAGAAATTTTCAAACAATGGTTTTGGAATCCGATATTCCATATACGATGGTGATGGTTTTATAATGGTGATCATGGGATGCACTGTGATTATGGCGGTGAATTGGTGATGTTTCGGTTGGTTTTGCCTCTCTGTTATATGTTATTTGGCCTACAACCTATGGTTCAAGGGTTCATCCTTCCAAATTATCTTCATAGACTACTCCAGATGAGATTTAGAGCTGCAAGTTTTCACCAGACTTATGTGTTTTAGATTTGGATGATTGAGAGGGTATGGCCTTGGCCATCGGTATCAACCCATCTTTGTGTAGGAAAACTTTCTGTGCAGTGTTGGAAAGGTGGAAACTGGAATTAATTTTGTCTATGATGGGGAGGGGCCTTTCTTTGTTGTTTGATATAGTTTTTTGGATTTTTTATTTTGGGGGATTGGTTTGATGTTTTTTTCGTTGAAGTCATGTATAGTTCACCCTTAGCCCTTAAAAAGGGATTTATTTTAATAATAACAAATTAATTTTTAGTCAGTCAACATAAGGATGCCTTTCATCAATTTTTACCCCATGATTAAGGATTAAAATTTATATAAATTTATCTACCAAATAAAATATGTATAGTCACATCTATTTTAATACCCTTGAGTGGAAATGAGGATGAGTATTCATAAAAAAAGTTTGGCATAGAAAATCACTGGATAATTCCAACAGCATAATGGGGGTACTCAAAGATTCATGGGAGGGTTTAATATGATTTATAGGGGCCTATAATTATTTGTAAATAATAATGGTATTAATAGGGATATGTAATAACATAATCCAACATGAAAAATTGGGAATTAAAATGTATAAGACAAAAAAGGTGCTTGAATTAGAAGGAGAATAAGAGGATCCCTTACCTTGAGGGGGTGATCCCAAAAGCTTGGGGGAGCTTCTTAAGAGATTGAGGACACTATGGGAGGGATATATAGTGTAAATTTTTGATTATAATCATTATATAATGGTTTTTAGTGAAGATGAATTGAATCTTTGGTGGGTTTATATAGGAAAAGAGAATAGTATTCTTTATTAATTTCCAAAACTTAGGTTTTGGACTCTATATGACAACATAATCAAAACAACAAAACTAATCATGGGTTTTACCCATGGTTTCTACAAAATTGAAGCAGTTTTCATTATTTTACATTTTTAATTACATATATGATTAAAATAATACCCTTGGTGATGTGAAAGTGAGTCATGTTTACAAATAATTTATTTTAAAACCTTAAAATATAATATAGGTTTTGGGGGATTGATTAAGGGTTTATAAAATTATTAAAACACTAAAAAACGCATTATTTTAAAAGGGTAATATATATTTTTCCATGGATAACTTTTATGAATATATTATATCACTTTTGGGTCATTATGATGTCATAATACACACTATATTTTTATACGATGTTTAATTTTGACACAAAATTTTAACTGTTACAAAAAATTATGAAAAAATAATCATTGGATAATTTCAACATGATGATTTAAAAAATAATATTCATTTTATACAAATAATTATCTAAGTATGAGAATTTATACCTTTAATTAAAAAAATAGTTATTAAAAATTAATGGATTTTTGACAATAAAAGTTTTCTAACCATTATAAAAATTATTTTTGACTTCATAAAATTATATTATCATTTGTATTTAATAAAAATAATTTAATGATAATATTTTATTAAAATTTAATTTATTTCAAAAAATATTGAATTCATTAAAATAGTTTTTCTGGATTAAAACTATACATTTTCCAAAAATACAATTTGTGTTTCATCGTATTAAAATATAATTTCCATCAAACTCATTATCTAATCATTAAAAGTAATAATAATAATAAAATATAAATATAATAATTATTTTATAAAAAATATACAAATTTATTCTATTTGTTCCTTGATGTATATCCCTTTATTACACCAGCAAAATCTCTAAGAGTAAGGTGTGTGATCATGATATTTTCATGGGGTGGTTCAGTGAACATGGTTTGGGTCATGATCTCGATGATATTAAACTTCCAAAATAAATGTTTTCAATAATGCTTCAGATATTGAATCTAGGATTGGGATTGATCAAGGGAAAAAACCCATGATGTTATCTCTCTGTGAAGCTCTGATAAATAGGCTTCATAGGGTAATATTCTGCTGGCTGAGGACATCGCTTCTTCTGTCTATGTAAATTGAACTTTATCATAACCCTTAATATACTATTCTTAATGTTAACTGTAAAACATTTATATAATCAATAGTTATAATACATAATGGTCTTTTAAATTTTATAGGCCGTATAACTGTTCAAAATAGCTAAAGTAATGTTGGTGTTTTCTATAAATTCATTTATTAATAATTCCATTACTCATTTAAAAGTAAATTTCATTTATAAATGTTCAGGTTGTTACACTCTTCCCCCCTTCAGAAATTTCACCCACAAAATTTTCAATTCATACACTAAAATAGATGAGGGTGCTTCTATTTCATTGCCTCTTCTGATTCCCAAGTAACTTCTTCAAACTTGTGGTTCTGCCACGACACTTTGAACAGGTGAGTTGCCTTATTTCATATAACTTTATCTCTATGATCTAAGATCTTCACCTAATTCTCCTCATATGAAATATTATTCTTCAATGGTTCCACCTCTCAATTCAGTACATTTTAGGGGTCTGGTATGTACTTCATCAAAAGGTACACATGGAACACATCATGTACTTGAGATAGGTTAGGTGGGAGTGCTAGTTGTTAGGATACTACTCCAATGTGATCATGAATATCTAAGGGGTTGATGTATCTAGGACTAAGAATTCCCTTCTTCCCAAACCTCACTACTTTATTGCATAGAGATATATGAAGGCGTACTTTATCACCAACCTCAAACTCTAGGTCTCATCGATGATTTTATGCACATATTTCCTATTTAATTTGTGTGTATTTCATATGTCACTCAATGGTTTGAACCATCTCTATTATCTCTTGGATAAAATTAGGTTCCATCAAATTCAACTCCCCAACTTTATACCAGCATATTGAATTCTGAAACCTCTTCCCATACAGAGCCTCATAAGGTGTCATTTGAATACTAGAATGGAAACCATTGTTATATGACAACTCCACTAGGGGAAGGTGTTGGTCCCAACATCCTTGGAAATCCATTGAACATTATCTTAGCATATCCTCCAGAGTTTTAATGGTCCTTTTAAATTTAACATTGATCTAAGGGTAATAAGTAGTGTTGAAGCTCAATTATGTATCCAACTATTTTTAAAGGATTCTCCAAAACCACGAGGTAAACCTTAGATCTTGATCAGATACAATGGATAGTGGAACTCCCTATATTCTTACCACTTATCTTATGTATATCTTAGTGAGTTGGTCAAGAGAGAAATATTCTTTGAGAGAAATGAAAAGTGTTGACTTTGTAATGTGGTCAACTACAACCCAGATGGAATTATTAACTTTAGATTTTCTATGAAGTCCTATGATGAAATCCATGGTTATGTTTTCCCATTTCCATACTGGTATAGGTAATGGTTTCATCATACCCTAGACTTATATCGTCCAGCCTTGCCTTTTGACATAACAATCATCAAAATATAATCTCTGAAATCTCTCACTTCATGTTTTCCCACTAGAAATTTTACTTCAAATATCTATACATCTTGGTGATTCCCATAGTAATAGAGAAGGATGATCTATGTTCATCATCTAGAAGTTACCTCTTAAGTTATGATTTTGATGGGATACATATATGAGTTCCAAAACTTATGACTTCATCTTCAATAAAGTTGAGCTCTGTAATATTCGCTACCTTCTACTTTAGTAACTCATCATATTTTTTATCCTCCTTGATTCTCTCAAGAATGGATGGTTGAGTAGTTATTTTATCAAGGTAGTATTAAGATACTTTTATTATTCTCATATCAATCATTTTTACGTCTAATAATATTGGATCTCTTGTAATCCTCATCATGGATAGAGTTGTGGGATCCTTTATACTTAAAGCATCTTTCACTTTTTCAACATTACTAGGATGTTAATGGATTGAAAAATCATAATACTTGATCAGATATAACTACCTCCATTATCACATATTAATCACTTTTTGTGTGAATATATACTTGAGTCTTTTATGATTCGTTTATATGTCATACTTCTCCCTGTAGAGAAAATGTTTCTAAATCTTTAATTTAAAGATCACCAAAACCAATTTTAGATCATGAGTTGGGTAGTTATGCTCAAGGATATTTAGTTGGTGGGAGGAATAGTCTATCACCATTTTATTATTAATGAGCACACAACCTAATACCTTTTTGGATTCATTATTGCAGATCACAAATCCTTCACCACTAGTGGGTAATGTGAGAACAAGTGCAGTGATTAGCCACTTCTTCATCTCTTTAAAAAATTCTTCACATTCATCATTCCAGAAAAACTTGACTCCTTCCCATGTTATATTTTTTAAGGGGATTTACAATCATGAGAATTTTCTCAAAAATCAATAATAGTACCCAGCTAATCCAATGAAACTATGGTTTTCTGTCACAAAGGTTGGTCTGGTTTATCCTTCAATTTCCACTTTTTTTAAAGGGTCAACAAATATCAATTTTCTAGTGATAACATACCCCTAGAATGTTACTTGCTACAAATATAATCCACATTTACTATAATTTTCATACATATTATCTTTTTGAAAGTTCTTTAGTATGGTATTCAAATTCTCCTCATGTTCCTCCTTGCTTTTAGATTAAATGAGAATAATGTCTATAAAGACTACCACACATTTTATGAGGTAATCTATAAAGACCATATTCATCAATTCCATGAAGATTGTTGAAGAATTATTGATTCAAAATGAAATCACTATGAATTTGTGGTGCTTTTACCTTATATAAAAAGTAGCCTTGGGGATATCCACCTTCACCTTTACTTAATAGTATCCTGACTGAAGATCCACCTTAGAGAAATAATGGGCTCCACATAACTGGTCAAAAAAGTCATCGATTCATGGAAGAGGACACTAGTTATTTATTGTGATCTTTTTTATCTCAGGACAATCAATGTATAGGCACAATTACCCATCCTTCTTCTTGAAGAAAATTAATGGTTCACCCCATGGAAAAGCACTTGGGCGTATGAACACTTTATACATATTCTTCTATAGTTTCTTTTTTAGCTTCTTATTTTCAACAACAAACATTCTATATAGAGTCTTATATATTGTAAAATATCTAGGTATAATCTCAATTGAGAATTCAACCTCTCATCTAGAAGTAAGACCAAGAAATTCTTCAATAAACACATTAGCATATTCCATTACAATGGGAATGTATTCATGGATTATTTTAACTTATACTCAATAATTTTAGATAGAAACACTTACTCATAGGGAAATAATATCCATTATTAAGATTATGAAACCAAATAGTATTCATCCTCTTCCTTGCACTTGTATATAATTAGAGGGAGATTCATGATATGAAGGGTAATTTCCTTCTCTCAACAATTTATATTGGCTATATATAAGGAAAACCAATCCATGCTCAGAATAACATCTAATTCCACTAAAGTGAGTATCACAAGGTTTTCTTGGAAGTTTATCCCACAAATTTTGATTGGGGGGAGTTATATACTTTGGATGTAATAATTTATCCATTTTTCATTTTCATTGATAGCTATATGTCAATGATTTGTAGTGGTTTTTGAATAGTTTTACTAAAATTGGGAGATATGAAAGTATTAATAGAAATAAAAATAAAAAAGTATGATATATATTCTTAAATGAATAACTAGAATAGCATTCATCGCTTCATTGATGGGTTCCATCTTTATAGTTTTGATGTCATAAGCTCACCCTTTCTCTCTAGGTCTTGGAGGTTATTTTCATAAGTTTTCATAAAAAACCCTTGGCTTAGTGCATTTATTATCAAATTTAATGTTCTCTTTTTAGTTGAAACAATAAACAATGGGTTGAGGGTTTATAGGATCATTACTCTCTTATATCACATTAGCGGGTTTCTCCCACGAGAAATATCTAGCTAGGTTCCCTTACTTCCCACACCTAAATCATTTCCTCATCCCCTTTAGGTAATTTCCGAGGTGTTTCTTACCACACATTTGAAAAGTGGGATGTTGAAATTTCTTTCCACCGATGGATTTATACATCACACTTCTAAAACAAAAATCCACTTTCCACTTCTTATCCCCATGATACCCTTGAGATTCACTAATCTTTATTTTTACTAAAAGGGAACATGAGACAATTTCCTCATAACTATCAAAGTCTTAAATCTCTAAGACTTTTTGTAGAATCATATTCATTCCACCAAAGAATTTATTAACTTTACATTTGTGTGTAAGAACAAATATAGAGGTTTATTGTTATAGTGTTGTAAAGTTTGTATCATATGCTCCAATGGATTAATCATCCTTTTTCTTGAGGCTAAGTAATTACCTCTCTATTTTTAGTCGAGGATTACTAGGAAAATATTTATTGAAAAATATTTTATGGAATTACTTCCCCTCCATCAAATATCTTCCTCAGGATTCATATTTTTGACCAATTTCCACCATTGATCATCTTCTCTTTCTATATGATAAATAGCTAGCATGACATTCTCTCACTCATATAATTTAAGGATAAAGATGATCTTTTTAGTGGAGATAATAAATTGTTCCACAATTAAGGGATCAAGAGATCCACTAAAATTCAAAGTTATTTGCAAAATAAAGTTCCCAATTATAACTTTGTATTTATTAGGGGGATTTGGGTATTACTACTGATTCTGGTTTCAGTTAAAAACTTGTTTTAATTGAGAAAGTATAGTCATGAAGTTTTTTATTCCTACTCCCATCGGGTTGGGCATTTAATTTGGGTATTCATTACATTGTTTTTCACATTGGTTGTTAACTTAGTTCCTCATATTCCCATCCATTGACTAAAAATAAAGGGAAATTAGGGATGAGTATTTTTACACTATTAAATATAAAAACATTAAACTATAAACATTAAAGGGATAACTCATAGATAAAATATATTCTGTAACCTGTGAATTTCTAGGTTTCAATAAAAAATTTCCATGATCTATTTCCTAACATAAAATTTTATAGGAATTTTTGTTCCCTTGATAATGGTTCATAATGAGCATTTGAATTAACCAAAAAATATACCTTATGAGTGTTAAACTAGGTGTACAGTAAGGACCATTGTTTTGCACTAGTTTATAATTGATTCTAGCTCAATATGTCATTTTTTGGATTGTTACCCCTACATTACTGGAAAATTTGGCTATATCCACAGTTTAAAATCATGGCTATAAGTCCAAAAACCAGGGTTATAGGTTATAGGCACAATTTTATGAACTGTGGATGGTATTGTCATGGCTATATGAAAAAAACTATAGCCATGGTTTAAAACTGTGTTTATAGGGCAATAGTAATGGTTCAAACTGTGGTTAAATACCAAAATCCACAATTTGAAACTGTGACAACAGTTTAAGGCACACAGGGCTATATCCACAGTTTGAAACTGTGGATATAGGGTTTCCTATTACATAAAAAAACACCCCACCCCTTCAACCCCCCCTACAACACCCCTTATCCCATGAAAATCCCCCCTCCACTCCCCTAGACACCCCCCCCCCCCCCCCGGACAGACCCTGGACACCCCCCCCCCCCAGATCTTAGACACCCCCTAGATAGACCCTGCACACACCCCAGACCCCAGACACCCCCCAAATAGACCCTAGACAACTCACTATACATACCCTTTATAGACACCCCCTAGACCCTGGACACCCCCTTATCATAGACAGACCCCCCCCCCCCAAGATACACCCTGGACACCCCCCCAGACCCTAGACAGACCACCTCAGACCCTAGAAACCCACTCAGACCCTGGACACCCCCTGGACAGACCCTGGACACCCCCCAAACCTTGGAAATCCTCCCAGACAAACCCTGCACACCCCCCCCCCCCCCCACAGGCAAACCCTAGACTAACACGCCCCCTAGACCCTAGACAACCCCCCCCCCCAGATAGACCATGGACACCCCCCCCCCCCAAACAGACCCTAAATAGACACCCCTAGAACCTGAACACCCCCCAGACCCTAGACAGACCCCCCCCCCCCCACAGGACACCCCCCCCCCAACACCGGACACCCCCTGGACAGACCTTGGACACCCCCCAGACCCTGGACACCCCCAGACAAACCCTGAACACCCCCCCAAACCCTGGACCCCCCCAGACAGACCCTGGACAGACACCCCTCAGACCCTAGACAAACCCCCCTGGACAGAACCCCTAGGAAAGACCCTAGACACCCCCTGGATAGACCCCCCAGACACTGGACACCCCCCTGGATAGTCTCCCCCTCCTGGACACCCCCATCCCTCCTGGACACCCCCTCCCTTCTCAACATCCCCTGTACAGACCCCCACCCTCTACAACACCCCTTCCCCCATGAAAATCCCCCCTCCACTCCCCCTGGATATCCCCCCCCCCCCAGATAGACCCTCCCTTGCACAGACCCCACCCCTAGATAGAGCCCCCCCCCCCACAAAGAGTCCTCGGGCCAGACCCCCCCCCCCCCCCCCGAACAACCCCCCCTGCAGACACCACCCTTATGCACCCCCTGCGCACCCCCCTACATGGGTTCGCACACATGAATTCACATGATGATATAATCTAATGCTCTAATAAATGACCCACTACCATGCAGACCCCCTCCCCCTACCCTGCAAACCCCCCAGCCCCTTTCCCCCCTACACCCTCCCCCCTACCAGTTTTCCCTCCCCCACTGCCCCCTTTCACCCCCCTACCCCACCCCCTCCACCCCTTTCCCTACAGACCCCCCCTGCACCCCCTCCCTCTCCCCCACCCCTTACACCCTACCCCTGCTATTTTTCCCTCCCCCCACTACCCCCTTGCACCCCCTACTCCACCCCCTTGCACCAGATGTTTAAAAAATTAAAATATTTTTGGGAATATTATTCTCTCTTGCAAGATTGATATAACCAAACCCAACCTGAGGGATGTCTAAGCATTGTCACATAAATAACATGAAAATAAACTAAATTCTCATAATTTTTTGGAAGAGTTCATGGCACAAGAACTAGGTTTTGATGAATCACATGCAACAGGCAATCCATCCTAGACCCCCCCCCCCCTCCTATACAACACCCCCACTCCTGGATAGCCCCCCCCCCCTCCTAGACCCCCTCCCTCCTGGACACCCCCTCCCTCCTGGATAGCCCCCTCACCCTTCTGGATACCCCTCCCTTCTGGATACCACCCCCACCCTCCTGGATGCCTCCATCCCTCCTGGACCCCCTCCCTCCTTCCAGGACCCCCTCCTAGACACCCCCTACCCACCCCCTCCTCACTTAACACCCCCTTTCACACTCCCCCACCCATCCCCCCTAACCTACACCCCCCCCCCACACACACACACACCTGCACCCCCTCCCCCACACACCTGCACCCCCCCCCCCACACAACTGCACCCCCTCCCCCCCCACCTACACCCCCTGCCCCCCCCCACACCTGCACCCACTGCCCCCCCCCCCACCTGCACCCCCTTCCCCCCACCCCTACACCCCCACTACCCCCACCACTTCCCTCTCCACCCCCACCACTTGCACCCCCCACGCCCCCACCTCCACTCCCCCCCAACCCCACCTCCACTCCCCCCCCCCCACACCTCCCCCCACCTTCACCCCCCCCCCCACACACACACACACCTATATCCATCCACCCCCCCCCCCCCCCGCCGCCTGCCCCCCCACTGCCCCCCACCACTTCCCCTTACACCCCCACCACCTACACCCCCTACACCTGCCCCCACCACATCCCCCTACACCCCCCCCCCCCCACACACACACACCTTAACCCCCATTTCCCCCACCACTTACCCCTACAACACCCCCCCCCCCACACACACACACACACCACCTGCACCACCATTGCCCCCCCCCACCTCACTACCCCCAGCACCCCCCCCCCCCACCTGCACCCCCATTGCCCCACCTTGCACCCCACCCCCCAATCTTCCAACCAGAATTCAAATAATAACCAATTAGAATATGAATTCAGTTGAATCAAGTAATGTATAGTTTTAATGAGATATATAAAAGAAATAACCTTTAAACTTGTAGAACTATTTTTATCCTCTTGATGCTTCCCCAATATTACACATCATTCATAATAGTCAATAAAGTAATGATGAGAATGAATAAAAGGGAAAAATAGATGATAAGCCATAGTAAAGGTGGAATAAAGCAATGTAGATTAGAAAACATAAGTAAATGTACTGTGTAATTTTTTTTTATATAAATATGCAAGATTAAACAATTGAATCACTTAATTAGTTACCCATACATTACCTTTTTTATATTTTATGATTTTAAGAATTCATTGTGTACATGGTGCCAAGAAGCGGTAAACCTCATGTGCATTCTCTTTGTGATGTTGACCTCTCTATCTATGAAAAGCTGAGAAATGGATGAGATTCCATCCAGCATCTATACTCTTATCCTCCATTTTTTAAAAACCACTTATTGAAGGAGTAAGATATATAGGAAAAAATGATGCCTAGGGGAGTTAGCCATGGAAGATGATATCTAGAAAGGACACGTGGTTTGATCAGAGCACGGATATAGATTATTTTTTGTCATTATAGATGATGAAAAACTAGGGAGGATATGTAACACCATGGGTTATTTTTAAATGATTTTTGATGGTGTGATAAGCTATTTGTTCATCTAAAGTGGTGCATGTGTCACAGATTTAAATTAAACAAATAATATAAAAAATTACAGGTTATTGTAGTTATGATGGCATAAAATGAACAATATTCAAGGAATGGTAAGAAAACATCACCAAATGACAAATGAAAATTAAAAAAAGAAAACATACACTGAATAACAAACCAAACTACTAACCTGAATCTGAGCATAAATGGGCTCCAAAACAGAATTTTTTAAAATCATCACCGAGCAAATATTAAACTTTTTCCCTACAATATAAATTATTAGGAAAATGAAATTTGATATATTCAGGATAAATTATAACCAATTTTTTTTACATATCTTAACATGATCTCCGTAAACACATAATTAAATGCTATTAAGAAGTTACAAAATGCATCATCCACCAAGAAGTTACGACAAGATAAAAATAGTACCTTTGGAATTGAAAAGATAGCAGTGATATGAGCATCTTTGACCATAAAAGTGAATCTAAAACTCTTCTGATCACAAACTAACTTTTTGATGCTATTTACCAAATTGTTATTTTTTGTAAATTCTAGGTGATGAAAACCATAATATTTCAATTCCATAGGGACTCTTAATACACCTTGATCTTTTCATCACAACCTTGTCTAGTTATCAAAAGAAATTATAAAATTAACAAATTCTACATGTTTTTAAACTATCATTTAGTTAAAATGTTTCATTCATTGGTTTCTATAAAATATGTCTTTAACCACAAACTATTAGTCCTAGTTTAGCACATTCAAAATTCATCACATTAAACAAATTTTAGAATGAAATAATAAAGTTCTTAAATAATTTAATTTCCTTCCATGTTGGAAATAAAATGGTTAAAAAATCCAATAAACTTCTATTGACACAGTTTATACAATGTATGAAATAGCAGCGTATACTATATGCAATAATAGTGATTTAATGATAGTAATTGGAGATTGATATTGCATATGAAAATGTGTTAGATAATATAAGACCATATTAAGTATATGTATTATAAAAATGTATTTATAATAAGAATGTATAACATATGTATATTAAAAATTAAGTGTCTATGTTTTGCATTGAAATGTAGACATGTTTCACATTACACACATAGTATATGCATAAAAAGTATATCCATAGTGAATCGGTACATACTGCAGGATCGTAAATTAAATATATGTCATAGGGGGGTACTAATTTTTATGTTTTTTTGAATAATATTCAACGGGAAGTTGGATGGAGAGATCAGAATGAATGATCGAGTGGTGAAAATAAATTATGGGAGAAGGATGGGAAGTGATCGTTGGGGATGAACAGAGCGGCATGCGGATGAGAAGTAGAGTACATAAAGGACAATTTGACAACAATGAGTGATTTTAACAATATATGAACAACAAAAGGTAGAGCCTACAAGGTGGGATGTCTATTGTGATCGGAGGATGTTTAATAGAACTTTCAAACATTGTTCGTCGATGAGGGTGTCCGGGGAGGCTAGGGTTCATGTGATCAAAAATGGAGGAAGGTGGGGAGTGAAATTGGGAGCTGCGATGAAATGTGATGTCAGCTGAATAATTTAGGGAAGGCTGAAAGCGTTGAAGGTTGGAGGTGATCAAGGGTCGATGGTTGAGGTCTGAGGGAATCCATAGGTGATAAAAATGGATTATGATTGGGGTACGGTGTTGCAAGACAGACAGTGGTCGAGGCTGGGAGAGATGGATGCATAAGAGTCAAAGTCATAGATGGAGGTGGATGTGGAGGCTGGATGGAGGATGGGAGGGGGAAGGAAGGGAGTGGGATGCAGAAGAGGTGGAGCTGGTGATGGTGACCTCAGGGAGGGGATTCCAATATGGGTTTGGGGGAGGAGAGTTGGGGGTGCGGGGAAGGACGTAGGTAGGGGGTGCAGGGAGGTTGAGGGAGACGAATACACGTAAGGGAGAATCATTGTGGATCGAACATGTTGAGGAATGGGGGACACTCTTTAATATATATAATCAAAATTCAAGTTTTACAAAAATAGGGCATGTAGCATGGTTAGGCTATATATTTTGGTAAATAAAGCACTAATTGTGAAGTTTCAAGTTGACATCCATAGAGGAATCACACGGTTTGGTTGTATGGTTACTCTACACTAAATTCCAACAGTGCAGGTAACTCTTATGAAGAAAATGATCCACATGATTTTTTGTAAAGTACTTCCTAGTTTAGAGAATCAAGTTCCCACTATGTAAAACCACTTTATCAAAACTGAAACACCACTCTCATGGTTTCCATAGAGTTACTACCAACTATAAGAAAACTATAAAACGTAAAAAAGATCCAAAATTTATAAATCAAAGTAATTTTTTTTACAAAATATCATGATAAATAAAAATAATTTAATATAAATAACTACATTGACATGAGGTGTTATAATCTTCCCACCATGCCACTTTCTTCCATAGGAAATTATCTAGTGGAAGTGGAATTACTAAAATAAATGCCTCAATAATATCATACAAAAGAGGTTGGTTGGGTGTCGAATTGAAAATATATGGTTTTAAATAGGAAAATCATAACATATAACCAAACACTCCAAATTTATTTGTTAAATACACAAGATCATGTGACATCCCCAAAAACAATTCAGTAACAATTATGAAGTGAGAAACCTAAGGAGATAGATATTTGGCCTAGTTCTCCAAAAAAAATTATAATTATTATAAAACGGTATAAAATATGAGACACACACCTCAAATAAATAAATCTTCAAGAAGCACAATATCCACCAAAACATATAAAACCCATAGTTATCCAAGAAACCAATCTAAAACACCACAAAGAAAACACAATTCAAAAGAACACCATATTCACAAGATGAGAACCATCATAAGGATTCACTAAAAGAAATATAAGAAATAGAACAACACAAGGCTCAGTACAAAAAAATATAGGATTTAGATGTTTTGTCACTACACCCAACTGGTAAACTGGGACCTTCTACCATAACATCACCCCATAGTGAACCAACAAGAAAAAATGATCATTTATAAGTTCATAACTTCTCTAAGTATGTATTGGTTCTAGTTAGTGAAGCATTGGACCAATGGTATCTCATATTCAAACCATTATGAAACCAAACTTGAAAAAACCAGTTTATAAATGCACACCAACACCTAAACATAAATAAAAATAAATCAAAAGAGACCACAAAGATCCTGAATTCACTACAATCTACAAAATAATTCTAATAAACTTAAAACACTCCTCATAAAAATCCCAAAACACACAAATCACACAAAACCAATTTAAAACCAATACTTACCTTTATGAAAATTCAACTTAAAAAACTTATTAATATGGGAACAATCTACCCATGAAAAAAAATACCTTAGATACTTTATGCAAGAGGACTTGTGATTCCATGGAACTCCATAGAAAAATCACACAATATGCCTCTAATTAATCTTTTGAAGAGACAAACCCTAATTATTCTAACCTTATTTCTTGGGATGTGGGGATATAGATGGAGGAATTGGGAGGTGGGGAGGCCGAAAGGTTGAGACAGATGCAGTGACCGAATGAGGTGAGGAGGAGGCGGGGATGAAGATGTAGGAAGGGGAGGCTCAGAAGAGGCCAAAAGGTGGAGGAGGTAGAGAAGAGCGAGAGATTGTGATAGGAGGCAGAATGGGTTTATGTGGATGTTTATTTGTTTAATAAAATTAACATATAAACTAGATGGGCATTTTGGTTTAGAATTTTTTAAAATATTACCATATAAGCTGAAACAATTCAATAAAAGGGAATGCAGAACATGATTTTTAGTCACCACTATAAACTTCCATAAATATAAACAAATATAAACATGTAAGGATGTGAAATATAACCAATTCTTACATTTGACATGGTCTAATCTAGTATAAGCAGTAGAAAAATTTTATGTTCAGGAAATAAATTGTATGTTCATTAAATAAATATGGTTCAATGAATAACTAAACACATATTATAGAATAATAAAAATAATTTTAAAGGGGAAATTTGGGAAATCCTAACCAGTTATATAGATGAAATTCAATAGAAGAGCAGTGGGCAGAGATTTGGAAAGAGAAATCACAGAAGGGAGGGTTTTTCTGTCGACCGAAAGGAGGGTTTTACTATTGACCAAATGGGGTTAGTGATAAATTTCGGGAGGAGGAGGATAGTGAGGGTAGGTCTTGGTTCGAATAACAAATTTGGGAGGTGTTTTTGCCACGAGGAGAACGTTTTGGGGTGGCCAAGTTGAAGGATGAGGGTCTAGGGAGGTGGGGTGGTCGGGAAAGAGCCATGTCATAGTAGTGTCGGAGCTGCGTCAGAGTGGTGTTGGAGTGGCATCAGAGTCATGATAGAGCCGTTTTGGAGAAGGAGTATCATGTGGAGGAGGGGTGGTCGCATAATAGGTGTGTCAGACGAGGATGTTAGGATGCCGCATCGGGGTGTCGTCGGAGCAACATCCACGGGGAGGTGGGGTATTCGCGTCAAAGAAGCAATGGTGGGGGAGGAGGATCATGAGGGTAAGGGGGAGGAGGATCGTGAGGGTTAAGGGGAAAGAGTAAATTCACAAGGGGGGAGTTGTAGCATGGTGGGCTACTGCCATAGAGAAGAAAATAAGTTGTGGGTATAAGTGATTTATAGCCACGGACATTATTGTCCATGGCTATAAGCCCAACTTTTAGTAGTGCTAGGTACATCTATTCTAGATCCATTTCCACTTGTAGTATGAAGAAATGGATGTATTTTATTAGAAAACACTTTCTATATACTTTACCATAATTTAGGGATGTTTTCCAATGTTTATTCTTATTCCTAAGGCTTTTACTAGAGTTTTATAATCCGAATCCCAAATATAAATAGACTTTCCTCTTATACCAACTATGACAACCCATATCTTCAATACACTTTATTTCATGATTTATTAAATATAATAACACTTATTAAAACCCATAAGATCATGAATCCAAGTGTATTTGGGATATTAGGTATATATCACATCAACTTGATATATGGATACAACAACATTATTGAAAACTTCCTTAACATGCTTTAAAATTCCATTTCCCTTTTAAAACTAAACAGGAAAACCTAGGAACATACAATGATAAGAGTGATATATAAAACTAAGTAAGATAATAAAAAAATTATAAAAATGATGAAAGTATTACATGTTATTCAATAGTCATTTCAATGGGGCATAAAACTGGTGAGAATCATAAACATGAACATCGAATCATGATATACGATGATAACATAAAGGCAACATAGGAATGAGACAACAACTTAAAACATGACATCATAAACATAAGTCGGGGATAAATGATAAGGCAACATAACATAGTGTTCTTATGATAACATACGACTCACCATGCATGGAATATCATGATATTAAAATACTACCCAAGGAATTAAAGATCTATATAATTTCAAACCCACCCGTCACTTTCATATTATGTATAGGCATAAGTGTGCCATATAGATCATACAACAAAAGGATTTATTTCATCAATTTTAACCCCAATATTTAGGAGTGTGGGTTATATACATGTAATTACCTAATAAAATAAGAATAGGTACATCTAGGTGAATACCCTTGAGTGTAAATGGGGATGATTATTCACAAAGAAAAAGTTTGTCACAGAAAATCATAGGATAATTTTGGCAGCATAACGGGGGTACTCAAAGATTCATGGGAGGGTTAACGAGAGTGAGAGGGGTATATAATAACTTTTAAATAATAAGGGTGGTAATAGGGATATGTAATAACATAATACAACATGAAAAATTAGTAATTAAAAAGTATAATACAATAAATATTCTTGAATAAAGAGGAGAGGGAGAGGATCCCTTACCTTGAGAGGGTATTCCCAAAAGCTTGGGATGAGCTTCTTATATAACAAACCATACTTTAAATACATTGGTTTTACTTCATAATTGAAGTATATTTATTATAACCTATAACCAAACCATAATAGGAATGTATAGGTATAGTGTCTTAAGAAACTGGGAAACATAAACAACTAGTTCATAAAACATCTACATTGTCTCTCGTTTATTTCATCGTAACTATACTTATTTTTGGTATATAATACTTAATACCCTTCTTCCTGACTTGGGGAAAAGAAACATATGAAAGGGTGATCTCAAATTCTTAGTAAGGGTAAACAAAGGGAATATCAAACATATATGAAATTTGAAAATCTTATCCTGCATATAAGAGATCATGATATCATGTCGTGGGATAAATCATAGAAGTGCAATGTAATCCTAATAATCATAACATAAGACATGAAACTTTCTTTCATACACACATAAGAACATAAAATCATTTCATAAAAGTCAAAAATCATTTCCAAGACCATCATAGCAGACAAAGTCCATTACTGAACCGAGTTCACTCCTCGTTCCAGTCCTGTATCACTGAACCAGATTAACTTATTGTTTTATCCATGTCTATCTCATGAGATATAAATATTTAACCAATGAATTATAGGGAGATATAGGTCCCACCCATCTCATAATGAAACCATTCTTATGTGTTCCACAAAAACATAAATCATACATAATAGCATAACCAATGTAATAAAATGGGATTCTTAAATGTCATGCCATCATACAATAATCTATATAAGATAAAAGGACTTTATAAAAATAATTTCATCATAACATAATCAAATAAAAGTAATAATAGGGATAGAAATATAACCCTATATCATATTATATGGAAACTAATTTTTATAAAACACTTGAACTTAGTTATTGAGGAAAATATCCATTCTTCTTCAAAAAAAAATTATTTTCTCAATATGTTGTGAAATTTTAAAAGAAAATAAGTTAATTTAAAATAAACTTAAAAACATGTAAAAGAATCTTCATGTAAATAATACTCTATGAAATCATAAAAATCCATTCATTTTGTATAAGTTAAAAAAACATTCTCCATGTAATTTTGCTAGAAAAGTTAAAAAGTACCTCGTATGGTAAACAAAAGAAAGATTCATTTTCATACCATGTGTTAAAAGTCAACAAAGGGTAAAAATGAATTTAAACATACAAGGAATAATAGTAAAAATTTTATGAAAATTTTTTTAGAAAACATGGACATGGATGATAAATTTAACCCTAGTAAATACTTACGAATAACCAATTTTGGATAAAAATGAGATTGGAAAAGTTATCCCTTACCTTAGGTCCGATATTCTTTGTATGTATCTAAACCTCCTGTATAATGATTTAAATAATGTTACGGATTTATTCTATAATCATAATCATTATTATGATAACATTTATGATCATATTTTCATTTGTATTTTAGTAAAATTTTATTGTAACTCGTTATTCAGGTATTAACTACTTTATGTTCTTACGTATGTTTTGTCGGATAAGTTATTGTTCCTATTTTTAAGTTATAGTTATATAATTTATAGCAGGGTATTAGTATAATATGTATCATATTTATTCATTCAATTCATTTAAAAAATCCTGGTTTAATGAAGATCTTATAGAATGAATCACATCCCACCATGGAGACGGTAAGTCGTACGTATGTACGAGCGACGATATCGTTCCCATAATTATTGAATGGTATTGAAGTGGATGGTGTATAGTATCTCAGAATTAGTTTAATGTTATATTATTAATATATAGGTATTATTTACACCATTATACCCATACAAGTAAGGTGGTGGTGAAAAATATATTACACCACGGCATGGAGATGATAAGTCGTACGTACTCACGCGCGGTGATTTCATTTTTTTGTAGGATGGATAGAAAGTGAAATAGGGTTGTTTCATATTTATAATAACATATCAGTATATGAGGGATAATTACATTATTATTTTATAATGAAAAAACTAAATAATAGGAAGTATAAGAAGAAAGAAACTTGAAATAATCGGTATAAAAGATTATCTCTTCCTCGACGTGCCTCCTTTAAATTTCCACTTAGGGCACTAGAGTTGGTCTTTTGAGAAGACCAGAACCTCTAGAATGTTACTAGGAAAGTTGAGAATATTAATTTACAGGGTTTGGCCGATCTTGAAGGCTCAAAATGGATTGAATAGGAGGGGGAGGAGGTTCCCTTTTATAAGAGAAGAGAGGGTCACTTTAGGAAACTCTCAAAAATATTAATTTATAATAAAATAAAACCCAAACCAAAAACCTCCAAAGTGTCCCTAATTAGAATATGAGATGATATAGGGTTATAATATCATAAAAAATAAATTTTTGACAAATTATATTGTCAATTTAAACTTTATCGTTTTAATTGACCCTTAGTTATTCTATTAAAGTTTAATTTCTTTAATAACATTCTAAATATTTAATGGTAATTAATATTTACTTATTTGGTCTTAATTGACCATAAATGGATAATTTATGATATTTTAGACCTTATAATTATCTCTTTGTAATGTTTAAATATTTTTAATGTTTTTAAATAATTTAATAAAATGTTGTGTTTAAAAAATATCAATAGTGTCAATTTTGACACTATTCATTTATTAGACTTTAAATAAAATTCACACAGAAGATAAATTCAAACCCAAATATTAAATACACTCCTAAAATATCATATTAACCTATAAAATTAATGGATAACATTAATTAGTTTATATGATATTTCTTTGAACATTTTTAAAACCATTTATTTGATATTTTTATTAATAAAATAATTTCTACATCACTATTGTGTCATCATTAATGGAAATTATTTAATATATAAAAATTATAAATAATTTATTATGATGTGGGTAATTATTTTAGATTTATAGAGACTATATATAGTCGATTTTATCTTCTAGTTATCCATATATTAAAATTAATACACTTATATACAAATAGATTGTGACACTTTGTCCATTTCATTAGTTTTTATTACATTCATGTCATTTTCATAGGTAAGTAGAAATAAAGTGATTCCATTTAAAAAAATAGATGATAAGGGTTGAATTTAATCATCCAATAGGATTTATATAGGTTTTAAGGTAATTTTATAATATTATTTTTACCCTTAATTACCTGATTCACCTTTAACCATGGTAATAAAAATAATTACCAAAGTTACTATTCATAATGCCCAAAAATAAAGGTAGCCTATTAACATAATTTGGACCTAATGATTCCAAATATGGAATCCATTTTTAAAAATTCAAAACACATAAATTTCAGTTATTAATTTAAAATTAATCATGTTGTTGAGAAAACAGGTTTTAAAAGTTAAAACATTGCAAAAAATTGAAATGTTTTTACCTATGAATTCAATGTAAAATTAATGATAATGACATAAATTATATTAAATGGTAAAAATATATTATATTTATACTTTAAAAGCATTAAATATTATAATTTAACCATATATATTATCTCAATGAAAAAATAATAATTAAATTTTAGAGTATTTTTACTATTCATCAAAATTTGAAAGTTATCAGAAAAATATCAAAAATTAATAAAAAGTAAATTTTTATATCCCGCTTCAAAATAACATGTTTATGTTTTCATATAAAAATCATTAATGTGTCAAAGTCTTAATTTAAAATGGGTTCACCATTCAAAGGTGTAAAATTAACCTTTTTAAAAAAAATACATCAAATAGGGTTTTATTCATAACCTATGACTAAAATATCCATTGAATGAATATCAAAAATATTTTATTAAGTATATAACACATATATATCTTATTAATTTAATTAAAAAAATTAATTCAATCTAAAATAAAAATATCTGATTGATTTTTATTTTTTATAATGTATTTTCACAAGTTAGTTATAATTATTCTCGCTAACCTAACGGCTAGGCTATAATGGAAATTTTATATTAAGAGAATATTAAAGTTTATTAAAACTCATGATTTCATGAAAATAAATCTACTGAAGAATTAAAATTATTTAAATATTTTATAAAAACATACGGGCGTTACATTCTACCCCCCTTAAATTGAATTTCGCCTTTGAAATTCATCACTTGGAAACAAACAGATGAGGGTACCTATCCTTCATTATATCCTCAAGTTCCCATATAGCTTATTCAAATAGGTGTTTCTTCCATAAAACTTTAACCAAGCGAGTGATCTTGTTTCGTAGAACTTTTTTCGCTATGATCCAGAATCTCTATTGATTGTTCTTCTTAAGAAAGATGTTGCTCCAGCGGTACGATGTCTGAGCTTAGTACATGTGAAGGATCAGATATGTATTTTCTCAAGAGATACACATGAAACACATCTTGAACTTGAGAGAGATTTGGTGCAAGACCCAATTGATAATCTAACTTCCCAACATGATCCAAAATTTCAAAAGGACCAATATACCTAGTGATCAGCTTGCCCTTCTTTCCAAATCTCATTACTCTCTTCTAGGGAGATATTTTTAAGAACACCTTATCACCCACTTCAAAATCTAGGTATTTTCTTCAGTTGTCAGCATAACTTTTTTGTTGACTCTGAGATGCTCTTATATTTTGTTGGATATATCTTACCTTTTTTTCCATTTCTTCAACAAAATCAGGTCTTAATAGCTTTCTTTCCCCAACTTCAACCCAGCAAGTTGGAATTATACACTTCTTTCCATAGTGGGATTCATAAAAAGATATCTGAATATTAGAGTGAAATCTATTGTTATAAGAAAAAACCACCAATGGTAGGTGTTGATCCCAACCACCTTTGAAATCCATATATCAAGATCTCAATATGTCTTCCAAAGTTTGAATTGTCCTCTCAGACTGACTGTCTATCTGAGAATGATAAGTAGTGTTGAAGCTTAACTCTGTATCTAGATCTTGCTGATGACTTCGCCAGAACTTCAAGGTAAAACTCAGATCCTAATCATATATAATTGAAAGTGGTACACCATGCAATCTTACCACTTCTTTTACATATATCCAGGCAAGCTAATCAAGAGAGAAATCCTCTATAATATAAATGAAGTGTTTCAACTTCATAAGGCAACCAACTATAACCCAAATAGCATCATTTCCTTTGGATGTTTTAGGAAGTCCAATGACAAAGTCCATAGTGATGTTTACCCATTTCCATTCTGGTATGGTTAATGGTTGTAACATCCCCTTAGACTTGTATCTCTCAGCCTTAACTTGCCAAAAAACCAAGCATTTAGATACATATTCGGCGACATCTCTTTTCATTCCATCCCATAAAAGTACTCCTTCAGGTCCTTGTACATCTTTGTGCTTCTAGGGTGAATAGAGAATGAAGAACTATGAGCCTCATCCAATAGCTTCTTCTTTAATTATGGTATAAGAGGAACACAAACTGGATTCCTAACCCTTATTTTTTCATCATAATCAAGGTTGAATTCAAGAACATTTCTCACCCTCTTTTGTAACGCTATGTCTTCCTTTTGTGCCTCTTTAATCTTCACTTGTATAGATGGTTGAACATTCATTTGAGAAAAATAATATTACTCCCCTTCCATTAAAATTTCAAGATCCATCCTTTGTAAATCCACAAATATTGGATCTTTTGTGATACTTATCATGGATAAGCTGGCACGGTCTTTTCGACTCAAATCATCTACCACCTTGTTCGCTTTCCCAGGGTGATAATGTACTGAGTAGTTGTGATCTTTAATCAACTCCAACCATATTATTTGGTGCAAATTCAGATACTTTTTGTGAAAATATACTTTAAACTTTTATAATCAGTATAAATATCACACCTTTCACCATAAAGATAACGCCTCCATATTTTTAATGCAAAGATTACCATAGCTAACTCCAAATCATGAGTTTGGTAATTTTTCTCATGAATTTTCAACTATCATGAGGCATAATCTATCACCATATAATTTTTCATGAGAACACACCCCAACCCCTTCTTGGATGTATCACTGTAGATCACAAACCTTTCTCCACTACAAGGAAGTGTGAGCACAGGTGCACTGACTAAACTTCTTTTTATATCTTTGAAATTATCTTCACATTCCTCCATCCAAATGAACTTAACTTATTTCTGAGTCAACTTGGCGAGAGGATTAGATAATCGTGAAAAATCATTCACAAAACATCAATAATATCTATCCAAACCAAGAAAACTTCATATCTTAGTTACTGTTGTTGGTCTCAACCATCCTTCAATGACCTCTATTTTTTCTGGATCCATAGATATCCCCTCTCTTGAGATTATTTGACCCAAAAATGAAACTTTTTGAAGCCAAAATTCACACTTGGTAAATTTGGCAAAAAGCTTCTCCTTTCTCAGGGTCCTCAATACAATTCTCAAGTGATCTTCATGTTCTTCCTTGATCCTTGAATAAAAAATAATATAGTCTATAAAGACTACCAAAAACTGATCAAGATAGTCTCTAAAGACTTTATTAATTAGATCCATGAATATAGGAGGGGAATTAGTTAGACCAAAATGCATCACTATAAATTCATAGTTTTCATAACTTGTGCAGAATTATATCTTTGGTATATCCTCATTTTTTATCCTTAATTTATGATATCCTGAATAAAGATCAATCTTGGAAAATTATTGAGCTCCGTGTAGTTGGTAAAATAAGTCATCAATGCATAGGAGAGGATATTTGTTCTTGATAGTGATCTTGTTAAGTTCTCGATAATTAATTCAGAGTCTCATTGATCCATATTTCTTATTATCAAACAGAATAGGTGATCCCCAAGGTGACGCACTAGGGTGTATGAATCCCTTATCAAGTTTCTCTTGGAGTTACTTCTTCAATTCCAACAACTAAATTAGGGCCATTCTATAAGGTTTCTTTAAAATAGGTATAGAACTCAGTATGAGTTCTATTGAAAACTCAACTTCTTGTTTTGGTGGAAGACCTGGAAATTTCTCCATAATGACATCATCAAACTCTTGTACAATGGGTGTATTCTTAATCATGAGTTTCTCGCTAACCATTTGAGATAAATAACCTTCATTTATTGGAATCAAGACCCATAAGATGGAAGAAATTTCTATTGGATGGTTATATTCATCCTTACATCGATAGATGATCTTAGATTGATCTAGAATATAAAACATGACTTCCCTTCTTTGTAAATTGATATAAAATCCATATAACCAAAGCCAATCCATGACAAGAATCACATCAAATCCCACTATAGGAAGGATCACAAGATTTGCAGGAAGCACTTTCCCACAAACTTCAATCAGAGAAGAATTGTAAAATTTTGACGCGACTGTTGTGCCATTAGAAGTTTTCATAGCTAAAATAAAAGAGTGGGTGGATCTAGAATCAAATAAAACATTTTCTACTTTAGAGTGGGTGTTAATTATACCTTTCACCACTTCCTTATCATACTCCACATCACCGATAGTAATTGCATATGACTTTCCTTTTTCTTCAGCCTTAAGAGTTTTTTGACATCAATCACCATAAATAACCCTTGGATTAGGGCATTGATTGGAATAATTCCCCATTTCCTTGCACTTGTAACATTGAAGAGTGTGAGGTTAATTCTATGTAGCATTTTCTTTGTTCGCATCAATAGGCATATTTTTACCATCACTTCAGCATTCAATTTCCTGATGACCTTATTTTCCACACTTAAAACATTTACTTGTCCCTTTAAGACAATTCCCTCCATGTTTCTTTCCACATTTTGAGCATAAGGGAAAACTCATCTTATTTTTAGTGTGGTCTTTAGGCTTTCCTTTGAATTCTATTTTCCCATTCTTATCAAACAAATATGACTGATGGGTTACTCCAATCTCTATCTCAACCTTGATAGCATATCGAACAATTTCCTCATAGATATTGAAGTAACTTATGGCTAATTCCCTTCAAATACTTGGTTTTTAGCCACTAAATAATCGATCGATCTTACTCTTAGGTTGGATAATAATTCTGGAAGTATACCATGAAAGTCTTGTAAAATTTTCTTCGTAGGTACCAATGGATTCATAATCCTTTTTCTTCAGTTTAAGAAACTCTTTCTCCGTCTTTTTTTAAAGAATACGAGGGAAGTACTTATTGAAAAATAAGTTCTTGAACTCATCCCATTATATGGACTCAATTTCATCTCTTTTCCTTGTATTCTTGATAATATTACACCATTGATCAGCTTTACCTTCCAAATTATATACTACTAAGATGACTTTATCATGTTCAGAATATTGTAGGACTGAAAATATCTTTTTAGTGGTACTGATCCATTGTTCATCCACTAATGGATCAGAATACCCATTGAATGAAGGTGGACACTGGCTCATGAAGGATTCAATAGAGTGTTGCTTCCTCCTTTGATCATTTGTAAGTCTAGCTAGATTTATATCTTGAGAAATCTGTGTGAGCATGGCTACAAGATTTTTCATTCTAGCTCCCATAACATTTGGTAATTTCTATCAGCTTGAACTTATCCCGTAGGTGATTCTGTTCAAGCTTAAAATGTTGAAGCTCAGATTGGGCTTGGTCCAGAGGAAAGCCTAGAGATTCTACCACCTTATCAAGATCTAATAGATGGGATTCGTATGGCCCGAGTCTACTGTATGAGGCCATCGACTCTTATTTCTGTATTAATTAACCAAGATCACTTGTATTTATAAACAATAATCATAAAAATAAGATTTTATCTTCCAACAATCATATTGACCAACAGTCTTATAACAGTCAAAACCCTATGATATAATTTTAATTATACTCACTTTATTAATTAAAGGATAAAGTTTTTTTGAGTATAAAATAAAATAACACAAAAATTTAGGAAACAAATATTATTAAAAAGTTTGGGCCATTACACTTGTCATTCCAGCCATGTTTATCTCTTGAGATATAAATCTTTACCCAATTCATTGGAGGGAGATATAGGTCTCACCCATCTCAAAATGAAACCATTCTTATGTGTGCCACAAAAACATAAATCATAGATCATAGCATAACCCATGTAATAAAATGTGATTCTTAAACATTATTCCATCATAACATAATCTATATAAGATAAAAGGACTTCATAAAAATAATTCCATCATAACTTAATCAAATAAAAGTAAAAATAGGGATAGAAACATAACCCAATATCATCTTAGATGGAAATAATTTTGATAAAACACTTGAACTTAGTTCTTGAAAAAAATATCCTTTCTTCTTTAAAAACATTTTATTTTCTCAATATGTCATGAAATTTTAAAAGAAAAGAAGTTAATTCAAAATAAACTTGAAAATTTTTAAAGGAAGATTCATGGAAATAATGGTCTATGAAATCATAAAAATACATTCATTCCTTATAAGTAAAAAAACATTCTCTTTGTACTTTTTCCAGAAAAGTCAAGAAGTACCTCATATGGTAAACAAAAGAAAGATCCCTTCCATACCATGTGGTAAAAGTCAAAAAAGGGTGAAATGAATTTCAACATACATGGAAGAATAGTAAATATTTTATGAGAACATTTTTAGAAAACATGGACATGGATGATAAATGTGACCCTGGTAAATACTTATGAATAAACAATCTCGGATAAAAGCGATATTGGAAAACTTATCCCTTACCTTAGATCCGATATGATTTTTATGTATCCTAACCTCCTATTTAATGATTTAAAAAATGTTATAGATTTATTCCAGAATCATAATAATTTTATGATAACATTTATGATCATATTTTCATTTGTTTGTTAGTAACATTTCATTGTTACTCGTTATTTGGGTATTAACTGCTTTATGTTCTTACGTATGTTTTGTCAGATAAGTTCATGTTCCTATTTTTAGGTTATAGTTATATAATTTATATAATTTTATTAGTATAATATATATCATATTTATTCATTCAATTCATTTATATAATCATGGTTTAATGAAGATCATGTAGAATTAATCACATCGCACCGTGGAGATGGTAACTCGTACGTACACACGAGCGATGATATCGTTCCCATAATTGTTGAATGGTATTGAAGTGGATGGTGTATAGTATCTCAGAATTAGTATAATGTTATATTATTCATATATATGTAATATTAAAACCATTATACTCATCCAAGTAAGGTGGTGGTGAAAAACAGATTACACCAGCGTGGAGACGGTAAGTCGTACGTACGCACGTGCGGTGATTTCATTTTTTTATAGGATGGAAAGAAGGTGAAATAGGGTTGTTTCGTATTTATAATATCATATCAGTATATGAGTGATACTAATGTTATTATTTTATAATGAAACAACTAAATAATAGGAGGTAGAAGAAGAAAGAAACTTGAAAGAATCGGTAGAAGAGATCACCTCTTCCTCGACGTGCCTCCTTTGAATTTCCACTTAGGGCACTAGAGTTTGTCTTTTGAGAAGACCAAAACCTCCATAATGTTACTAGGGAAGTTGAGAAGAGTAATTTTCAGGGGTTGGCCTAGATTTAAGGCTCAAAATGGATTTAATAGTAGAGGGAGGAGGTTCCCTTTTATAAGAGAGGAGAGGGTCACTTTAGGAAACTCTCAAAAATATTAATTTATAATAAAATCAAACCCAAACCAAAAACCTATAAAGTATATATAATTAAAATATGAGATAAGATAGGGTTGTAATATCATCAAAAAATAAAATTTGGACAACTTATTTTTTCAACTTAAACCTTATCTTATTAATTGACCATTAGTTATTCTATTAAAGTTTAATTTTTGTAATAACATTATAAATATTTAATGGTAATGAATATTTACTTATGTGGTGTTAATTGACCATAAATGGATAATTTATGATAATTTAGACCTTATAATTATCACTTTGTAATTTTTAAATATTTTTATGATTTCTAAATAATTTAATAAAATGTTATGTTTATAAAATATCAATAGTGTCAATTTTGACACTATTCATTTATTAGACTTTAAATAAAATTAATACAGAAGATAAATTCAAAAAAATTATAAATTACCCTCCCAAAATGTCATAGTCACCTATAAAATTCATGGAGAACATTAATTATTTCATATGATATTTCTTTTAACATTTTTAATACCATTTATTTGATATTTCTATTAATAAAATAATTTCTACATCACTATTGTGTCATCATTAATAGTAATTATTTAATCTCTAAAAAATTATAAATAAATTTTTATTATGTGGATAATTCATTTATATTTCCATATAATATCTATAGTTGATTTTATCTCCTATTTATCCATATATTAAAATTAATACACTTATATAAAAAGATATTGTGACACTTTGTCCATTTCATTAGTTTTTATTACATTCATCTCATTTTCATAGGTAAGTGGAAATAAAGTGATTAAATTTCAAAAAATAGATGATAGGGTGAGAATTTAATCATCCAATAGGATTTTTATAGGTGTTAAGGTAATTTTATAATATTATTTTTACCCTTAATTACCCGATTCACCTTTAACCATGGTAATAAAAATAATTACCAAAGTTACTATTCATAATGCCCAAAAATAAAAGTAGCCTATTAAAATAATTTTGACCTAATGATTCCAAATATGGAATCCATTTTTCAAAATTCAAAACACATAATTTGTAGTAAATAATTTAAAATTAATCCCATTGTTGAGAAAACGGGATTTAAAAGTTAAAACATTGCAAAAGATTGAAATATTTCTACCTATGACTTCAATGTAAAATTAATGATAATGACATACATTATATTAAATCGTAAAAATATATTCTATTTATACTTTAAAAACATTAAATATTATAATTTAACCATATAAATTATCTCAATGAAAAAATTTGTTTTTAATTAAAATTTAGCGTATTTTTACGATTCATCAAAATATAAAAGTTATCAGAAAAATATCAGAAATTTATCCAAAGTAAATTTGTATACCCCACTTAAAAATAACATGTTTATGTTGTCATAAAAAATCATTAATGTGTCAAAGTATTTATTTAAAATGGTTTTTCCATTAAAAGGTGTAAAATTAACCTTTTTTAAAAAAATACATCAAATATGGTTTTATTCATAACCTATGACTCAAATAACCAATGAATGAATATAAAAAATATTTTATTAAGTATATAACATGTATATATCTTATTAATTTCATTACAAAAATCAATTCACCCTAAAATAAAAATATATAATTAATTTATATTTTCATAATGCATTTTCATTAGTTAGTTATAATTATTCCCCCTAACCTAACTATTATGCTATAATGGTAATTTTATATTAAGGGCATCTAATAGTTTGTTTAAACTCACGATTTCAGGCAAAGGAAGAGATTAAAGAATAAAAATTATTTAAATATTTTATAAAAACATACGGTCATTACATCTTGAGAGCTTGGGGGAACCTTGGGAGGGATATATATAGGAATTGGTAGATTTTAGTCATTCTCCAAGTGTTACTAGTGAAGATTAATTGGATCTAGGGTGGTTTATATAGGAAAAGAGTGGGGAGTTCTTTATTAATTTTAAAACTTAGGTTTTGGACTTTATATGATAAAGTAATCAAAACCACAAACCTTCCCATGGTTTTTGCCCCTGGTTTTTTCCAAATTGGGTTTTTTTTAGTATTTTAAAAGTTTAGGAACTGATCTAATTAAAATAATACCCTAGTGATTTGGAAGTGAATCATGTTTGCAAATAATTGATTTTAAAACCTTAAAATATAATATAGGTTTTGGAGGATTCATTAAGGGTTTATAAAATTAATAAAATAATATAAAAAACAAAGTATTTTAAATGGGGGGTATATATTTGGTATTGTATACCTTCTATGGAATATATTAAATTAGTTTTGGGTCATTATGTTGTCATAATATACACCATATTTTTATACTGTATTTAAATTTGGCCCAAAAATTCATCTCTCTCAAGGAATTATAAAAAAAAATACTATTGGATAATTTTGACGTGATTATTTCAAAAATAATATTTATTTTATCAAAATAATTATTTAAGTATGATAATTTACACTTTTAAATAAAAAATCCACATTTATTTAAAAACACTAGTTTTTTAACAATAATAGTTTTTTAGACCCTTATAAAAATTATTTTTTCCTTCATAAAATTATATTATCATTTATATTTAATAAATATTATTCAATAATAATATTTTATTAAAATATAATTTATTTAAAAAATTATTGAATTCATTAAAATAGTGTTTCTTGATTGAAACTATACATTTCTTAATAATACAATTTGTGTTTCAGAATATCAAAATATATAATTTATATCAAACTTGTTATCTAATCCTTAAAAATAATAATGATTATAAAATATAAATATAATAATTATTCTATAAAAATATATAAATTCATTCTTTTATGGTCTTGATACATATCCCTTTATTACACTAGAAAATACCTAAGGGTAAGATGTATAATCATGAGATTTTCATGGTATGGTTCAACGAACATGGTATGGGTCATGATCTCAATGAGCATAAAATTATCCCATAAATGTTTTTTATAATTCTTTATTTATTGAATACCATCTTGGTATTGATCAAGGGTAGATCCTAGTGATTTTATCTCCCTTGGAATCTCTGATAAATGAGCTTCATAAGGTATGATCCTACTGGTCGAAGTCATCGATTCTTCCATTTATGTCAATTAGAATTTATCATACCCTTAATATACTAATCTTAATAGTCAATATAAAATGGATATATTATCAATGTTTATGATTCATAATGGTATTTTAAATTTTATAGACCATATAAATATTCAAAATAACTAAATTATTTTATGTGTTTTCTATAACTTCATTCCTTAATAAGTCATTTACTCATTTGAAAAGGAAATTTTATTTATAAAATATTAGGTTGTTACATTATCAAACTTTTTACTCAACATACTTCTTCTATTTAAATTGAAATTTTTCTTACCACCATCATATTTCTTATCCTCATTATAAGATTTATTAAACTTCTTTCATCAATGTTTTTCTTTAGAATGATCTTCATATTCACCAACTTTCTTGTTGGGGCAATTTATAGAAAAATTTCCATTTTCTCCAAACTCAAAACATTTTAGTGGAAGTTTATCTGTATAATTTCCTCTACCTCTATGATAGTTTTTAAAGATAATAGACATGATCTTGTCATTTATTTCATTATATTCTTTATCTTCTGAATCACTAAGTTTAACATTCTTAGAATCTTAAATTTTAAAATTTCTCATATATTTAAAATTCATTTTATCCTTGATATTATTTTTGAATGTTGAAGATTTTCTCATCTCATAAGAAACAAGAAAGTTATGAAATTCATCAAGAGATAAATCATATTTATCTTATAAAGTTGATATTTTAGAGTCAAACCTAATAGGGAGGTTTCTCATGAATTTCTTGACAATAGTATAATCTTCCAAGATATGTCTAAAACCTACGACATTGCACACAACTTCATTGAACCTCATCAAGTATTTATCAATAGTTTCTTCATCTCTCATTATTATTTCTTCAAAATTGCTTCTCCAGATTTGTAACTTTTATTCCTTCATGTTTTTATTTCCCTAAAATATATTTTGAGCTTGTCTAAAATTTCCTTAATTGTTTTGAGACCTATCACCTTCATAAAAACATTTTCTGATAGATACATAAGAATATAATTTCAATATTTTCCCTCAACCAAAATATTTTTCTTTCCATAAAAGGTTATGGTAGAATTTTTCTCAATGGGTGGAAACCCAATTGTTATTGCATCTAAAAACTCCATGTCGAATGATAGAAGATAAAGTATCATTTTGTTTTTTCATCCATGATATTTTTTTCCATAAAAGGTAGGAATACCAATTTTATTGACCAAATTGAGATTTTTCATGAAAATGATTCAATAGGGGAACCTTTAATCTAATACCACTAGAAATACTTAAGGATAATTGAACCAATGAGAAGGGGGGTTGAATCAATAGTGGTCCTTTTATAAATTTACAACTTAATGAAATTTAACAACTGCAACTTATTATAGTTATTTTCCTTATAAAATTTTATAAAAATATAAAAATCATGAAAATATGAGGAAGTAAATAAGCCACACAATATTTACATGGTTTAGACTTAGTGTGAGAACCTATATCCTTTCCATAGACACTGTTGTGGGTTTATGGAAATTCAATATTAGAAATAAGTGAATGCAACTTTGAGATTAATCCCCTTAAACTCCTATCTCTCAATAGGTATTATTGTGATGACTCCCGCTAGTTTAAAATTTTGTCTTAAAAAACTAATCCACAAAAAAAGATATGTAAATTTATGAAATATTCTCCCATAAAATTTCATTTGGATTTCTCCATAAACCTTCCTCTGTCTATAAAATTTATCAGATGCACCCTTTCTACATCCATAAAATTCCATCCTTTGTGATTTACTAAAACCATGCCAAAAATTTAAACCTATGTTCCATCTATTTAACGAAACCTCTATGCCTCACAAACTCGGTTCAAAAAATCCATCCATTACTATCTATTAAAAAAATATAAACTGAAATTATATTTGATTATCTAAAAGAAAACTCTATCTAGAACTCTTATTCAACATGAAACAGAACTTTGGTTAGAAACTTTCTTCTGACACAAATTCTTCAGTGCTTCATCTTTTTTTTAGTGAATAGTATCAAGTATGTTGTACTTTTCACCCCTTTATATAGGTACTAAAGAAGTAGAAAATGTAAGAAAACAATTTCATTTTCCCACTCACTGAAATTATAAAACCAAATATCTCACATGTTTGAATTTTGCTATATGCTTCTCAAAAAATCTAGAATCTTCCATAATTGTAACAACCCAATGTTTTTCAATGGAAAATTACCTTATTATATTTATGTCATAAAAACACAACATAATGAACTACTAAGTGATAAGTGTCCTTTAAACATAATTTTGTCACTTCTATGTTTTGAATTTTGAAAATCCGACATACACGGTTGTGTTTAAGATGATTTTTGGAGTCTAATGAAACAAAAATAATTTTTGGTGAATAGTGACCTACCCTTATGAATAGTAACATACCCTTATGAATATTAATATGACCCTTATGAATATTAAATAATCCAACATAAAAGTAACATTACCTATGAATAATAAAATAAAATTTAGACATCTTAGAAAGTGACAATTTGACCTTAGTAAACGTTTTGGTATTTTGTAAGTCATAAATAATTAATTATAATTAATTAATTAATTTAAAAGAATGTTTATTTCCCTAAAATGTATTCATAAATTATTTAATATATGTCTTATAGTTTTTAGATAATTTTATAAGACCCTACGTAATTTTTGAAAGCACTATAAAATTAGTTTTAATCTTAAAAACTATTTTTTAAGTAAATTATGATTTTAATTAAATATTAAATTAATAATATTTAGAAAATTATTTTTGAAAAATGGAATTCATTTTTGGGTTCTACATGTCAAAAAATTGTTGGGGTAAATTTTTGGGATTTTTCTGAGATACTTGAATTTTTTATGAATAGTAAAATACCGTAATTTACAAAATAAGATAAATAAGATAATTATAGGGTCATGTGTGATGTTCTGCTGATGTAAGACCACTTGGTTCGGGATTACATTATAAAATTACTATTCTTGGTCGTTCAAGACTCACTATTCCTTTTCTTAGGGGAAATTAATAAACTAATGAATTTTATATTAAGGAAACCCCTCTCCCCTCCACTATAAAATCCACCCTTCACACCCTCATTTCCGCACACCTCTCAAGCTCCAAGACTTCTCTAAAATCTGCCCAAACACCTTCCCTATCCCCTCCCCCAAGTCAAAGAGCTTCTGGTCTCATCAAAAGACCAATCTTAGGCCCTTAAGGAGGTTCTCAAGAGAAGGATTCAAGAGGTAATTTCCCTCCCTCTTCTCCTTTAATTTCCTTTCAAGTTCAAGTTCATTTCTTGATCTCTCCCCACCTATATTCAAACAAATTGTATTTTAACTCCATTATTATACATATAATTTAATTTTATGATTCTAATGGGATATTATATCATCCAACCCCCTTTCCCTCTTCCTTTTATTTTATTAAAGAGAACGTTGTTCATGAGGTGTTAATTTATCACCTTCAAGAACGACATGTTTTCTTCTTCCATTTCTACCTTCATATCTAGTCATGAAACCATTTTTATGGTTGAACCAGAATATATTATATGTATTATTTTCTATTTAATGTTCTGGAAATATCCTATGGCCATATTACTAAGTTATAAGTTAAAACAAGCTCGTTGTGATCCAAAAACCGCCCAAATTTACCCAAATAACCATCATTTAATTCTTATCTAATGATTCATCCACATGGATATAATATAATTCATTATACGATCATTAAAACTCCTTTAATATCATTAATGGCATGTAATATCATTTCTGTATGTTTACCCATGTTCTACCCGAACTTCAATTTATGAATACAAGTGAACAACCAAAGAAAAACCATAAAAACGAACATCCCCAAACAATGTTTTTAAACTCTATAAGTCATCCAAAGGAACATAAAATGACATAATGAAACCAGAATGAAACCTATTAATGTACACATGGTTCTGGATTTCTAATTAATGAATATAATTTCATTATACAGGACATTAAATAGAAGGAAGCATTCGGGTACAAGGTAAGGGGGAATTCTCAAACCCAACTTTCATCTTTCGGGTTCTCCCTCTTTCACTCCATTTTTGATATGGTTAATCCTTAAAGATAATTTTTTCATAATTATATTACCTTTTCTGGGATATAAATGTTTTATACTAAAGTTTATCTCAATCAAAAAAAATTCAAAAGAAATCTTCTTTTAAGAACTCACCTTTTACCTCTCATTCAAGGTTGATAGTTCTTGTATCAAGTATGTTTTTCTCTCTTTCTTTTGGGGACCCAAAGTTTATGAATGTATTCTTATGAGATGAAACTCATTCCTTTTCATGGTTTAGTTATGTTCATATGTTCATTGTGGCATTCATGATATATGATAATGTTATGATGTGACGGGTGTGCCCGGAATTATATAGCGCAATATGAATGTTTCAAAGTGACGGGTGTGCTTGGAATTATACAGCGCTCCAATGCATTGGATAAAGTGATGAATCTCATGAGTAAATGTTAAATAATGTGTGAACAAGATGCTATATTTTTTCACAAGTATGTGTGGTATTTAACCACTAAGACATGATGTTTCATTTTTATGCATTGCCACATTCCAAGTCTTATATTTATGCTTCCTATCATGTTCATGATTTGTTTCCCATGTTATGATTATGATCATCCCATGCTATATTGTTCTTATCTATCCTCTTAATGGGCTTCTAGATCACCCCTTTTTATGTATATCCTCAAGTGGCTACATTTACTAAGGATAGGACAAGTGCCAATAAGAAGCTAGAGAAGAATAAATTAAATAAATGTTTATGCTAGATGTTGTATTTGTTATGTGTGGTCCTAGTTTTCCCAAGACACTAAACCTTTGGATCCTCTATGTGTAATAATATTATGTTTTTTATCTTTGAAATGATGTAATAGTAATGTAAGAAAAGGCTGGGTCTCTATAATAATCTTCTAAAATTCTTTAAAGTTTCCAACCAATCTCAAATTACCTTAACTTACAACATTAAGGAACTTTAGAAAGCTTCCTTAAACTTATTATGATAACAAACATTAAAGATCGTCACAACATCATCATGTTTGTGGGATTTAAAAAGTTATGTAAAGTATCTCAAAAAACTCTATCAAAAAAATAACTTTTTGGAAACCTTTTGTGGATATTTTTCTTATTTAAAAATACCCCACTTCTCTATTTTTTTACTTTACCGTCTACTTTTTTTCATATTTACTTCATAACAAATTCTTCATCCAACCCTATTTTTCTGATCACCCTTCCTCTTCTTCTATTCAATTTATGCTCTTTATAAACATCCTTTGTCTGATGAACATCAAGAAAAGTTTTCTAGGTGGATGTTTTTTGTCGGATATTAGTATGATGTACTTTCCTTCAGCATCACACTTTATAAATTTATAACTTTGAACTTTAGTGTTTTAAAAAAATATTTGTGAATAGAAAATTTAAACTATTTTTTTGTTTGGAAACTTCAAATTCCTTTTTATGTTGCTCTTGAACCCATTGAAAGTAAACTATATCTATATTTTTTGTTTCTATTGACTCACTTAATACAGTTTACTACATTATTAAAACTTCTAAAGACTTAAGTCACATGCAAATTTCTATTTCCAGTGCTCTACTTTTTATGGTAGAAACTTTAAAAAAATTATTCTTCTCAAACATTAAACTTATTAAGATATTTATTTTATCCCATTTGTGTTTACACACGTAAAAACATGAATTTTGACTACTAATTTTTTAACATGTTATCCTTTTGTACATTATCATACAAAACTCAACACTTCAGACCACACATAAATCTTTTTCTAATAACTTTAGAAACTATATGTCTGATGACCTATGTTCATTTAACTGTTTCTGGAAGCATTTTTAGATTTCTATTTTTTTTCAAAACATCACAAAATCATCAAAAAAAATCTTTTTCCTTCCATCCAATCAGATTTTTTGTATAGTATACATCTATTATGTCTAATGAAAATTTACAAACTTTCTCACAAGAAAGTTCACCTGATGAAAAATTGTTCTTTTATCCCCTTGTACAAACTCAATGTTATTTCGTTTTTTAAAAACTCAGAATTGGTATATCTGATGAAAATTTATGAGATGCAACAAATTTTCACTACCATATTTTTTTTATAAAAGCTCTATCTGGTGAGCTCTATCTTATACATATGATATATTTATTTCAAATAAGTATGTAAGGAAATTTTTTTCTGGAAAATTTCAACTCCCCCTATTATAAAAAGCTTGTATCATGAGGTTGTTCATGATGTTTAAAATTTTAGAAAATAGTATAGAATCAGATGAATTAATTAGAAAGTTATTTAACAAGATTTAAGGAAACTTTTAAACTTTTTAAATCTCTGACATTATTCCTCTCTGAAAGCTTTATAACAAAAACTTTCTCACTGAAATTTCATAACAAAGTTTCTTAAAAAACCTACTTAACTTCTAGAAATTTTATAGAAAAACATTTTTAAGAAATTTTATAAACTTTTCAAATTTAATAACAAAAACATTATTAACAAAAAGTGAGTTGAAAAAAACACAAAACATTATTAGAAATCACCACAAAGGATCTTCATGGAGGTCTCTCATCTCATGAAGGATAATTGGAAGGGGTAAGAAAATACTAGATCTTTAAATGAAACTTTGATAAACTTTATTACTTAGGTGAAGAAACACATCTTGGTCTCTTATTTCTATCCCATTAGTCTTTGTAATATTTCTTATAATATTTTATTTAAAATTTTGTTTAATCATCTTCATTGTTAGTTATAGTCTATTATTTCTGATCATTAGATCACCTATATTTTTAAGAGACTTATCACTAACAATGTGATTATTTATCATGAAAATTTTCACTTTTTGAAAACACACTCTATGGATAAGAGATGTGTTATGGAATAAAATCTTGATATAACTAAGGCATATTATAGGTTGGAATGGCCTTTATTTTTTTTGGTTCTGAATACGATGGGATTCTACTCTAAATGTAGTAAAGTGGTCATGTAGTGTGTTGTGTAGGTTTCATTCAATATTTGGGTTAATGGAGCTATAAACCATGGATTTATTCCCTCTTGGAACCTATACTAGGGGGATCCTTGACCCACTGATATTTTTATGCAATTATGTTAACCAATTTTATTGTTTTTCAATGATTTTCAATGATTATTTCCATGAATTACAATTATATGGAGATTTAAATTTTATTAATAAAAAATAATTTAAATGTTGGGTTTTAATGAATCATCTCATTAAATTTTTTTTTTGTATTTTTAACTGTTCCATTTTAGTTGTTTATAAATTTTTTTATTTGTTTATAAAAAAAATGTTTTCCAACTAGGCAGCCTCAACTCAAGGGGTGGAACACCACATATATGTCTCAAAGAGATCCAATCGGTCATACCAGCCCAGAAAGAAGGATTCCCAGTGGTAGGAGTGTGAGGCTCATAGGAGGATCCCATGACGAGTGTTGGTAGGTTTAGTCCCTCTTAGGCCACAAAGTGTGTGTGGACCATGTTTAGTGTGAAAGTGAATCCAACTGACCACACAGGTGTAGGATTTTGATGAGATAAATCCATTATTTTTATTACAAACCATCACATCTCTTTAATTCATTTTTTATGTAGGATGCAGTGATTTATGTTACTATTAACACATAATAAAAATGACATTATTACCATCCCACTCACAACCCCATGCCTCAAACACGAGCCACCACTATCCTCCATCATCTATGACACCTGACACCATCCCAACACTACCTTCTTTCCCCAGTAATGATTCCATTTTTGATGAAACTCTTGTCGTAGGGCATGGAAAAAGTAAATTTTCAAGTTTTTTCTAGTGCAACACAGTAGCTGACCAGGGTCATCTCACTTACGGAGCTTCAGTTTTTGTTCAATAACTTAATATAATTCACCTAATACAACTTGATTTTTATTTTTTTATAATTTTATTAAAACAATAAAATTTAAATGAAATAAAAGTTTGAAAAAGTTAAACATGCCATGAAATAATGTGATTAGCAAAGAAAGAACTTGACCTTTGTAATTTTGTTTATGGGCTCCATCATTATTGTTGTTGTTGTTTAAATTTAATTTGATATTTTAATTATAAAATAGCATTCTTAAACTACTAGTCTTTTAATTAGTGATTATGAAATCTGGAATGCCTATAAAAATATAAATTTTCTTTCCTCCTGTAATCAAGGTTGATAGTACACCTCAATCGACAGTGTTTCATCTTCCATGACCCAGCTCCATCGTATGTAATTTCATCCACTAAACATCTCAACTTCATCACATGAATATATTTTTCTAGTTTAAGGGAGGTAAAATATTTAAATAAAATAATAGAAATGATTTTGAGTTCAGTGATGTGGTGGAAAATTTCCACACCTGTTCACATCGCCCTTTCTCACCACAAACATAAATAAAACATTAGAATTTAAGTGTACAATTATAGAAACGCCACTTACCTGTCCCATGAAAAGGCTTGGGTTAACCCCTCATTATCGAGGGTAATAGGTCATGGTGGTGATAATGAGAGGAATAAAAGAGAATAAAAATAAAATAAATGAGAATGATAGGAAAAGAAGAAAACAAACATATGAAATAATAAAAATAAAAAAGAGAGTGAGAGAGAATGAATATAAGAAAAATAAAATAGAAGAGAAAATAAATTAAAATGAATAAAATAATGATTAAATTAGAATAATAAAATAAAAGAATAAAATAAGAAAATAAGAAGAAGAAGAAGAAGAAGTATTAGAATAAGATGGGTGAATGGGGTGGAGCACTCATTATAAAAACAATGCATGAATTAGACTGTAAAAAGAAGAAAATACATTAAAATATAAAATAAAATCTAAATAAGAATACAAAAATAATAAGAAAAATAATATCACCCCGATCTCTCCCCACGGTGGGTGTGGTTGGGCCTAGGCCTGCTCGGGTCGTGCAGTGCATGCAAACCAAGTTCAGTGTACAAGTGAATCTGAGTTCCCACCCCAGGGCATGCTTTTGAAGAGACAAAGTCATGATTTGTATTATAAAACATTGTATCCCCTAACTTCATTTATGATGTGGGATGTGGTGATTTTTGTTACTGTTCACACTTAATAAAAATGACATTATTCCTATCATGCTCGCGGCCCTGCACCAAGAGACAATCTGCCATTGTCCTCTGCCATATTTTCCACCTGATGTCAGCATGTCGTCGCCTTCTTTCACCAAAAAACACCATTGTCAATTCCTAAAGAAGATCAAGATCCATCTTATTCACACTTACTAATCCCTAGACCACCTTTTATTACTTCCATCATCCAGAATGACCTCAATACATCCATCCACTTCAAATATCGGATGACTCAGTTGGTTCATTGAGGATTTTTCGCTACTAAGAACCATTGTGCTTACACGTTTCACATGTAAATTCACTACATGTATCCCACACACACTATATGAGGTCATATCAAATAATTTTGACTAATTCGAAGCTACCCCTTGTGAAAACTCCACGATTTCCACTCAAAATATTCAGGTATTTCCAAAAAATACAATCAGGACTATGGGAAAAAATATTTATATTTCAAACCTAAAAAGGAATATTTAGAGAGATTCAAAGGATTTAATGACTGAGGAACTCCCTTACTATAAAATGAGGATAATTCCATACTGCTGGGTTATTAGCATTGACCCACTGGAGAAGAGGTCGAAGTGCTAGCTCCATTTTTGCTTCTATGTTTTTTTAAGTTTCTGTTATTTTATTTAGTTTATTTTTCCTCTTCTATGATTTTAATTTCATAATAATAATTCATGCATATTGTTTTCTTAAAAATTGTGTTCCACCCATCATATTATCCACCTCCTCCATCTTATTCGATTAAAATTTGGTATATTTATTTTTTATTTCTTTTCTTTTATTTTCTTCTTTTTCTTCTCTCTCTCTCTCTCTCTATTCTTCTTCTATTTTTATTTTTGGGATTCATGTGTTCTTTTTTTCTTATTCTCTAATCTTTACTCTTTTTATTTTCCTCTTCTTCTCTTTATCATATTTATACAATGACCTCTTACCCTCGAGAATGAGGGGATAACCTGAGGCTTGGCCCAAGGGAGGTAAGTGGTGTTTCCAAAATTCTAAGCTTAATTTTTTATTTTTATGGTGATAAAGGGTGATGTGAATGGGTTTAGTGATTTTCCACCACAAAAATGGAATCAGAATTACTTATAATTTTTATTTTAATATTTTCCCTTCTACTGGACACAATATATTCATACAATGAAGTTGAGTCGTTCAATGGATTAAATGACATACGATGGAATCGGGCCCTAGAAGGTGTTACATTATCAATCGAGGTGTGCCATCAACCTTGATTACAGGAGGTGGAATTTAGTTTCTTATAGGTATTCAAGATTTGACAAACATTAAATTAAATCATAGTAGTTTAAGAGTTAAATTTAATAATTTAACTATCAAAATAAATTAAAACAAAAAAATGAGAAGAATGATAGAACCCATGAACCAAACCATAAATTCCAAGTTATTTCTTTGTTAATAAAATTATTTCATTTCATGTTAGTTTAATTTTTTCAAAATTTTATTTGATTTAAATTTCATTTTTTTTAATAAATTAATAAAAACTATAAAAATAAGTAGATTTAGGTGAATTATAATAATTAAATAAAAAACAATGAATCTACTCAAGTGATATAGTCTTGTTCATCCACTATGTTAAACTATGAAAAACTTATAAATTTTTCTTTTTCCACGCCCCGTGACAGGCGTTCCATAAAAACTTGCATCGTTGCGAAGGAGCTAAGTAGTTGTTTTATTTCTATTTATATTTTCACATTGTAGATATATTTTCATTTTTTTCAAAATAAAAAACACTATAAAAAATATTTCCATGATGTATTCAAATGATTATTATTCTTCATGGACTCACAACTCAGAGGTGCAATAATCAGTTTCTGAATCACCCATATCTACAGAAGATGCAGTTTCACTTCTTTATAGACAATTCAGGAGAGCCTGAATAAAAATCATTATGGAGGATAAATTCAAGGACCTCATCTAGGAACTTAAATAGACCCTTAAACAATCATTAGTAAAATTATTTTCCAAAGAACTAACCAAACTCTATGATTACTTCCCAAAGTTTTATCAAGGAAGAGTCAGGCCATAAGAATATGCCTCCACATTTACTCCAAAAATTTATGAAGAAATTACCTAGGTGAAATTTTAGGAAAAAGTGGATAACAACAATATAAAATATGATATTAAATATCTTTAAGGTGTGTAAAATATCTATATTCAAAAATGGACTGTCTAACTGAGCATTTTAATACATCCCTCGAGCAACCTAAACATGAACTAGAAGATAAATACTTAATCTTCTCTAATTTTTATAAGTACATCCAAGGAGTTGAGATCATGATTGAAGAGTATCCACAACCCAACCATTTTAATAACTAGATCTAGGATGTCCATGATGAGATGGAGTGGATTCATGATGAGGAAGACTTGCCTGCAGAGCTATGTGTTAGAGATCAACAAGATCTGGACGACTTTTGGAATGTGTGTGAGGTAAAATTTGATATCCCCATTCCTTAAAAAGTAGAAGATCCAAAACCATTTAATATCTCTCTATAAATGGAGTAAGACACCACCCAAGTGGTTAAAATTATATAAAAGATGGAGGATCATGACTACCTACCTCCACTTGCTACCATCCAACTCCAATAGGTACTCACTAGAAGAAGATATTGAAATTAAACCAACTAATGGAGTTGATATTATATCAAACTATATTTTATTTGATTTTATTCATTATTAATTGAGTATTAATTTCTATTACTTTGAATTTTCATATTTAGTCATTTCATATTTTTCCTTAGCGAAAGATGAAGAAACAAAACCTTCGCCTACTAAGGAATACATGGATCTCCCTAATTTTGATGGACATGCATTTGAGGAAGCCCGTAAATAAGTCCAAGTGGATGATCCCTAGGAAAACAAGACATAACATACCCACTTTGAAAGGAATATTTTTTATTGATAATTCATATTTAAAATTTTATTCAAGTAAAGACACATGCTTACTTTCCCTTTGATCATTCATTTCATTAAGCTCCTATTGAGCAAGCATTGGATAAGGAGGAGGAGGTTGCATAAGTAAAAACCAAGAAGGAGTATGATCCATAATTCATCATACCCCTTCCATATAATCTATACTTAATTGTGAAGGGGATGGATCTAGAATACTTTATCCATGGATTATTCCTCACCAATAAATAAGAAGTGAAATTTGTGAAAAACCACATGTAGTGGTTTAAATCCAAAAAGCTCCACCCACTAACTAATTATGAATAATAGCTAGTAATTCCCTTTTATAGGTAGTAAAAATATAGGGACCACTTGGGGGATTATATGAAGTCTTATATTTATTTTATTTATAATAATTTAGATTTCAATTTTATTAGTGCAGAATACATCCCCGCTGCCCTTATCTTTTTATATTTAATGAAATGATCCTTGTGTTTTAATTGATTAATTATATTTTGTGGGTTCATGATGGAATAATTTATCACCCAATAACAATTTAAAATAGTAGGATCAAAATATTCATTTCAAAAAATAGTTCACTTTTAATATTTAACTTTTAAATTCTCTATATTTTTGTCTAGAAATATGTTTTGATATTTAAAATGGAAATTTTATGCCTATATTTGAATTATTTATTTACTTGAATTATCTAAGAGACATGAGTTTCTTACTAATCCTATGATTTCATGTTTTAAATTTCAATGATAATGAGATTGAATGAGTAAAATGGATAATTTAGTGATTAAATCTAACCATGGATATTAAAATGAGGACTCTTGATTTGAGGTAATTAGTTGATTCATGTAAATGAAATTTCCTTACCCCTTTTCATACTTTGAATTTATGAAATTCATGTAAATTTATTTTTTATTGTTATTCACATCATGAGTGATTGTACCAGATCAAATGTCTCATTCTTGAGAGGATTTCTAGACCAAGTACTTCCTATTTTATCTTAACAATATTTCTTGAGTGATCTCGGGACATACCATCTACCATAACTTGAATTGAAACTTTTTAAAGTTATGACTATGAAAAAATACATTTAAAATAATTGAGGAATCTTTTGAAAAGCCTTTATCCTTAATACCACCTTTACATTAATATTTGTTTAGCCCATAGATACCATGAATGACCTTTTTAGGGATGAGCTATATTTCAAGCCATTTTTTATCCATTCTTACCCTACTATTAATATTTGTATGATATTTTAAAGTTGAAGCGTGGGGGTTGAGGAATTCTGTGTAAAATGGATGGAATTAATTGTAAGGATAAAAAGTGGGGGGAGTTATCTTGGGTATTTAAAATTGAAAAAGGTTTTTGATATATATATATATATATATATTGTTTCCCTTCTTAAAAAATGAACAAATAGGAATGGGTTGTGACTTGAAAGAATAAAAAATCACCATTACTAAAATTAATATTTTATCCATATGTGGTTAGTTGGTGGGTTTGAGATTCATTCTAAGCATAACTTTTGAAAAAGTAAAAAAAAGGAAAAAATTAAAAAAAAATAATACTTTTAAAAAAAGATTATAAAAATAAATAAAATTAGAGGAGAAAATCACTCATTATGATTTCATGGATCATGAACATAATTTGATCTTGGGAAGTTGGATTTTTCACAATTTGAAGGGGATAATTTCATTTAACATTCTTATGATATCATACATGGTACTTTAGAGAGAAACCTCCTCCTTCAACCTTAATTTTTAAAACATCAATTCCAGCCTACCTTAAGCCTCAAAGTCATTAAAACCTTAATTAAAAATCTCTCATGATTTTATGTGAATTTTTTCTTTATAAGGTAAATAAAGTAGTTCATTTATAAGATTATGGATAAGGTGCATGTTCTCATGATATGAGCATAACTTTGCTTTAATTATATCATGATTGATGGGAGAAAAGATTCAAGGGAGGTAGATCATGATTTTGAATTCTTAATAAAAATGAATTAATAAGATTGAATGAATGAAAGGATAAGATCCAAAAAATTTAAAATGGATAAATTAAAATGATTTAATTGATTATTTCTTTGAAAAATAATAAATTGAATTGATAATTTATACGGAACTCGAAAATTTGATTTACCATTGATAATTTTTTTATTTCATTGATTTGAAATTTGAATAATGGTTGAATTAGTGATATCTAGAATTAAATTTTGAGATTTAATTCATGATTAAAATAATAGTTTAAGTATTTAGGTATTTGACACACTAATATTTTTATGTAATTATGTTAAACAATTATATTATTTTTCAATAATTTTCAATGGATATTTCTATTATTTCCAATTATTTAATAATATATGGGGACTTATAATTTAATAATAAAAATGAATTTGAATGTTGGATTTTAATTATTTATCTCATTTAAGAATATTTTATGGATTTTTAATTTTTCTATTGAAATTGTTTATAAATTTTTTAGGTGTTTATTAAAAAAAATTCCAACTAGGCAGCCTCAACTCAAGGGGAGGCATGCCACATAGCTAGCTGAAAGAGATCCAGCTGGCCATATTTTCCTGAAGAGGAGGTCTCCTAGTATAAGGATCGTGAGTCCCATAGGAGGATCTCGTGATGAGTGTGGTTCATCCTAAGCCCGCACAAGTTGAGCAGTGCACATGACACATGTTCAGTGTACAAATGAATTTGTGTGCCCACCCCAGTACAAGCTTCTGATGTGATGAAACTGTACTTTGTATTATAAACCATTGTAGACCCTGAATTAATTTTCGATATGGGTTGTAGTGATTTCGGTTGATATTCACACTTAATAAAAATGACACAGTTCCTTTCCTACTTGGGACCTCGCACCTCAAACACGAGCTGCCACTATCCTCAATCATCTTTACTTCCCAATGCCAACCCATCACTACTAGATTTCATCAAAAATCACCATTTTTGATGCCTATATAAGATTGGGATAAATATCCTTCACATTTACAAAGATTTTTACCACCTGGGATCACTTACACTATCCTAGAAAACCTTCATAAAGGCATCATTCAGCCACTTAGAAAGTCGAATGACTCAGTTGGTTCGTTGAGGAGTCTCCATGACCAAGAACCACCACGCTACCACATTTCATGTGTCTATGCACCCTATTCACACTAGAGGAGGACCTATGTAAGCACATTGTTCAATTTGAGGCTGCCTTTCGTAAACTCTCCACGCTCTCCAGCTGAGATCTTTGGGTGTTTCCAAAAAATACACTTTGGTCTCAGGGAAAAAATATTTATATTTCGAACTTAAAAAGAAATATTTGGAGGGATTCAAAGTCTTTTAAGGATGAGGTACTCCCTACCTATAAAAGGAGGAGGAGGAGTACAAGTTGTTGGGTTTTTGGCATGACCCACTAGAGAAGTGGTTGAAGTGCTGACACCGCTGCTTCTCCTATGTTTTTTTAAGTTTCTTTTATTTTATTTAGTTTATTTCTCTTTTTTTATAATTTTAATTTCATAATAATAATTCATGCATATTGTTTTCTTAATAATTTTGTTTTTCCCTTATTCTTCTTATTTTTATTTTAACATTATATCTATGTATTTTTTATTTCTTTTCTACTATTTTTTTTCCTTCTTCCTCTCTCTCTCTCACTCTCTCTTCTTATTTATTTTTATTTTTGTGATTCAGGTTTTTGTTTTCTTCTTAATATCCAATATTTATTATTTTTATTTTATTCTTCTTCTCTTTCTCATCTTTCCATAGTGACCTCTTACCCTCAATAATGAGGGGCTAACCTGAGGCTTGGATTGGGGCAGGTAAGTGGTGTTTCTAAAGTTATGACTTTAAATTTTTATGTTTTATTTATGTTTTTGGTGAGAAAGGGTGATGTTCATGGGTGTGGAGATTTTCAACCATGAAAATTAACTCAAAATTACTTATAATATTTTATTTTAATCATTTCCCTCATTTATACTAGAAAAATATCTTCATACAAGGAAGTTGAGTTATTTAGTGGATAAAACAACATATGATGGAACTAGGTCCTGGAAGGTGTCACATTCTAGATTGACGTGTGTCATCAACCTTGATTATAGATGGAGGTGAAATTTAGTTTGATATAGGCATTTAATATTTCACAATCACTAAATAAAATAATAGTATTTCAAGAGTGATATTTCATAATTAAACTATCAAACTAAATTTAAACAACAAATGAGAAGAATGAAGGAACCCATCAACCAAATGATAAGGTCTAAGTTTTTTCTTTGCTTACAACATTCTAACATTCCATGTTAATTTATTTTTTGAAAAAATTTCTTTCATTTAAATTTAATTATTTTAATAAATTAATAAAAAACAAAAATAGGTAGATCTAGGTGAATTGGAATAAGTAAGTAAAAATGTGAATCTCTTCAAGTGTGACAACTCTGGTTAGGAATTGCATTGCACTAGGAAAAATTTAGAAATTTTCTTTTTCCAAACCATGTGATAGGCATGCCACCAATCCGCTCTACCCATATCTCTTTATTATCATCATCGATGTCCTCTTTAACCTCATTTTAAGTGATTCAAGTGATAAGACTATCCATGTTACAAGGGATTTCTATTGAGGTTCACCTATTTCAAATTTATTCTTTGCAGATGATAGTATTATATTCTCAAGATCCACCTTGGAGGAATGTTCTATGATCAAACATCTTATTTTATGCTATAAATCAGCTTTGGGATATTCAGTTAGCTTCTCTAAATCAGAAGTATCTTTCAGCTCGGGTGTTTCGTAAGGTAGGAGGAATAAATTGTAAAACATTTCTGTTATTCGTATGGTCGAGAAGTTACAAAAATACCTTGGTTTTCTAACTATTATTGGTAGATCAATGAAATAATTCTTTTCATCAATTTCAGATGGAGTGGATAAGAAAATTAAAGAGTGGTCACATAGGAGAATTTCAAAATCAGGAAAAGAAGTGCTTAAGAAGAGGTATATTTTCCCATTCCATCATATGTGATCTCTCTTTTCAAACTCCCAGGCACTCTCATTGATCACATTTAGACCGATCTTGAAAATTTATTGTGGGGTGTTTATAATGGAATGAATAAAACCAATTGGGTGGCATGAGATAAAATTTGTGTGATGAAAGCATAGGGGATGCATTTTTGAGATCTTTATCATTTCAATGATGCTTTTCTTACTAAATAGGGTTGGAAACTCATTCATAATCATGACTCTTTGTGTGTTCAGGTACTTTTTGAGAATTAATTTCCCTATTCATACTTTTTCACTTCACACTTAGTCCCCCATATAATATTTATTGGGAGAAGTCTGTGGGGATCTCATGAGTTACTAGTAAAGGGCCTATTTTTGTGTATTGGTAATGGTATGAAAGTTAAAATTTAAAAGGATCCATACATTATTGATAAAAATAGTTTGAATGTGTCTTCACCCATTTTCCTAGGTATAGAAGATGCCTTAGTGCGTCTATTGATTAATGAGGATCTCAATGGGTGGTGTCTGGAGAAAATATCCTCAGAGTTTAAATAGAGACCAAAATATTATTCTCATCTCACCTATTTTATTAGAGAGGAATTAGACTAGGTGTATTGTATTAAGAAACCCTTGGGTTCATACTCTGTAAATTTAGGATACGATATTTCTTTCGATCTTTCTTTCATGGGGATTCCTCTGTGGTGGAAATTAATATAGAGACTCCTAGTCCTACCAAAAATATATTTTTCTATTCTAAAGTGTGCATGGGTGTTCTCCCTACAAATGGATTCATATTTAGTTATATCTCTTCTAAATACTCTACATGCCCCTTATTTCTAATGGTGGTTGAATCTGTTCCCATGATATACGTCACTACAGAAGGGTGGGAGATTTATGGAATGAATAGTATGATTAGTATGTTTTTTATCTTCCTCATAAAGTGATCTCCCTTTTTTATTGAAAGAATAATCATAATTATTTCCTATGGATATTATTTTCATGGAACGTATGATGGATTGGATGATCTAGAACTGTAAAAATGACTTCATTTTTAATAAAGTTGTCAAACCATGTTTTTTATGGGTTGATAGAGATATGTTATGGATGTTAGTGTGGAATAATAAGACAGGGCCTCACTTGAGTGTGTGAAAAAATTCCAACATTCATGGATGGTCTCACCCCCTACGTAGCTCTATAAAATCAATGTGGATACTTATACTCCTTGGTCATGTGGGATTGGCCATGGTCTGGTTGTCAATAATTCCTTTGGATCTAGATTCTCATTATTTTTTGGGTTCCTCTCATTCTTGGATTTCTGAGTTTCTATATTGGTTTGATTCTCTTATTCTGAATAATTCTTTGTAAATCTAATATTTCATATTTCTCTCTCAAAAAATGTGTGTGTTCATGTGCATGATAAAAACCCCAAGGATGTGTATGGGGGGGATGGGTGAACTCAATATATACATGTGTGTATCCATATAAATTCATATAATATTAATTTTATTTTAATTTATATTTAAAATAAACTAAAATTAATTACTAATATATAAAACTTATTATATTAATTAATATTATTATATAAATATTAAATATTAAAAATTATATAAATTTAATAAATATTAGTAGTAGTACACATAAAATATAAATATTTTAAAATGTATTTAAATATTATTAGTTATATTTTCAAAAATATTATTGATTGCATAAATGATTGACAATTTATATTATTATTCTCTGAATAATTCCCTTTTTAACTGGGTTGAGAGGGAACCCTTATATGATCTGAAGACCCTCAGATTTCATGGCTTGAATACCCAGGCCTAAGACCCCACCTTAGCACAACACCTTCTCATCTTCCAGAATCTATCTACTCTGGCTTTTTGATGTCCTGACTTTCACATCCATGGCTTAACATCACTTCCTCCCAGATTAGGGTCTTAAAACAAGTGTGTCCTAGACCCTCCAAAAATGTACCCCCCATGTCCAACTGATCAGCAAAGACCTTCTTTTCATCTTCATACTCTCCACTAGTTTTTAATTGCATCAACACAAATCCCCAAGGCCCACCATTGATGGTCTAAAGGATCTATAGACTATAGGCCTTCCTTCTTGGCTCGAAGGCCATAAAGACCATAGGCCTTATGATGACCTGAAGTTCCTATAGCCTGAAGGTACATTATAGTGGCCTGAAATCCCAAATCAAGTGAATAGTTTTGTTGTTACAGTACCAATTATAGTGTTTCTATAGTAACTCGAAAATACTTCACTTTCTGGATTTGATCCCAAGTTTTTTTATGTAAGATCACATGGGATACCATTCAGGTGCGCCCTCAACTAAATTTATATTTATAAATATTATAATTGTATTGTATTTAAATACAAAATATTTTCTATAAATTTTAATAATTAAAAAAATATTAAGTTTATCTATAAATTGTATTTAAAAAACATTTATTAATTATTTTTTATACTTACATTAAATTTTTAAAAAAATTATAAATTTCATATACATATATATTTATTATTAAAATAAAAACATGCATATATTTCCATATAAAATTAAATTAATTATATTTTAGTAATAGTAATTATCAATATTTTAAATGATTACATATATATTTACATCAGTTTAGGGAGAGGGAAAAATACAAAGAAAATAAACAAACGCCTACAAAGTACTCACGAAGACTTGACCCTAAGACATCCCCAAGACCCCTAAAAGACATGTAATTCCTTAACATGATTGATTTTATTGATTCATTCATGGTTTATCAAACAATGTGACCATACCATACAACTCTCTAGGTGTGTCTAATGATGGGTGCATAGTTGGAACATCATTTTCTAAACCATACATCCAAACCATGTGGCTTTCCCAAAACATTAAAAAATTGAGTTTTTAATTTACCCCCACACAAAAAGGGTCTCCACTCCCATAATTCACATGTTTCACCTCCTAGGATATCTCTTGGTGATTAATTATTCCCCATTATGATTTTGAGTCTCTTCCTTTGATTTTAAGCAGAAACTTCAGGGTAGAGTCTTTATTTCTCATGTGATTTCTCTTATTATTTGTTTCTTCCTCTTCAATCATCTTTGAATCCTTATGGTCCAAACCCTAAGGTCGGGATTTTACCTAATACCATGTGATTCTTGATATTAGGGTGTTCAAATTGTTTTTTGGGCTATTCTTCTTTCGTATTCATGGGATTTGTACCATCTACACTCTGTTTTAGGTAAGTGTTTTCTTATATTTTTATTTTATAAACAAAAAAACTATTATTTGGCTCTATAAAATATGATTTACTTAAAATTCTGTTTTTTTTTTGAAATCTATGATGATTTTATGGAGTGAGTGATAAAATTAATAAACTCATATTTTATTTTTTAATGAAATGAATGTATGTTGGGTGTTTTTTAAAATTACAAAATGGGTTTCTTGAGGTATTTGGTTATTAAATGGATTCCTTGAACCAAGATATGTTTTTTGTTATTTGAATCAAGAAAGTTAGGTTTTATTTGATTTTTATTTCTATTTTCTATGGGTTTTGATGGATTTACCTTCAAATATCATATGATTTTCATGTGTGGCTTGAGTTTATGATTTTTTACATGATGTTTATTTTCACATCATTGCATTATATCTTATATGAATGGTATTTTAACTTAAAGTGTTCTTTCTAAAAAATTAATGGAGTTTTTAAGAGGATACATGGTTTTAAAAATGGTTTTAAAAATAGATTCAAATTTTTATTTTAAACTATGAAACATTTAATATAATTTGGATGTTTAAAAGGGGGTTTCTCAAGTGGAATCAATTTTTTAAAATGTTTCTAATGGAATTTGAAAAGTGAATTTTAGTTTTAAATCACAAGTCCTGTTTGTAACCTTCTAGATATATTTTCTATAAACATGATGCACCCATATTCTAATCCCCATGTTACTATCATATGTGAGATTGTGAGTTTATGTTATTCATTATCACTCTTGGGTGTCTTTTAGATAGGGGCTTGGTATTAGAGGGTGTGATGTGGTGGTATGAGGTGATGTGGTTATGATGTTGTGTTGTGAGATTTAATTTTTTGATATGATTGATAAATGATAAATTTTACCCCACCTCATATCACTATCATCATGGGGATCCTAGTTTTATTGGTTTGATTTTAAGAGGTGGCTAATATCTAGTCACGATGAGACCTACTAGATCCCCTTTGCATGGGATATGTCTTGACCCTAGGGGAGTGCCGCTAGTGAGGATAGGATAAATCATCTAGGAGGTTAAAGACTAAAAAATCATCAATAGTATGGAATATGGTTCCACTGGAGTACTCTCAAGATCATCTCATGGGATGTCTAGGAGATTTACATGATTATGTATACCCTACTACTTTCATATTTACCATTATTTGATCTTAACACAACTTTATCTCTGGTTTTTGTTATTCCATCTTGACATTTTATGGATGTATTTTTTTTATTAAATTATTCTAATTCATTATTTTATTATATATTATTCTTTATTATGTCTACTATTTTATACTATTTTTTATTGCCTAACCTATTATTATATTTAAATATTATATCATATAGTTTGTGTTAGTTAATTTGGTTGATCTTATTCCTAGTTTTTTTAGAATTCTATTGCATGTAATTTGAGAAATTTTTTTAGAAGGGGATTAAAAAGGTGTGTTATAAAAATAGAATATTTAAAAGAAGGTTATATATGATTTTCTTTAAAACATGTTTTGAGTTTTAAAAACCATTTTATGGGAAAACTTGTGTGTTTATTCTCTTTAAGGATAAAAATCTATTTTCTATATGTATTTTCAAAATATCATATATGGTATTTTTGTAAAAGGGAATGTGTAAACTCTTTGTGGTATGCTACTGGGATTTTATACTCACATCTAATATTCACCACTCAGTGTCTATGAACCAGGTGGATCTCTGTAAGACCATGTCCAATTTTAGGATCACTCTTGGTGTGGGATGGTTTGGGTGATGGGTACTGATGTAGATGTCACATGGAGTTTTTGTTGGGTATTTTGGTTTTCTTTTGTATTGTATATGTATCATTCATATTGGATATTCTATATTTTGGTTGTTTTCTCAACTCTGCTGTAGTTTTATATATTTATTTTGATTTGGATGTTAATGCATTATGATTTTTTGGTTTGTAATTATTTTTGTTTCTACTTATTTGATTCTATATGTCCATCCAATGTATGAACGCGTCATGTTGGAATTATAGTGATTTGTACTATATTTTATTTATTATTTATTGGGATAAATGTTCACTCTTGTGTATGTTTTATTCTATAACACTGGTTTTTAGACCATGGGGATCAGGACAATCCTTTGGTCCTTTCAATAAGTTGGTTAGGGTGCCCAATTGAGGTGTGACCTGAGTTGGTTTGTGAAAAGTTTTATAAACTTAATACTTGAAGTAGAACCTCATGATATTTCTTGTAATCTTTCAAATATTTTTGGAAATTCATTCCAATGGATCATTTTTTTCATAATGGAAATAATTTCCCTCCTGCTTCTTTAGTTTACATGAAACTGTGGACCCTCCCTAAACTCTTTTCTTCACTCTATAGCCAAAAGTATTACCCTTATCTTTATGCACTATTATAATGGAACTTAATACTAGACCACCCATGTCTTACTTAGTTATACTCAATATACTGAGGATATATGGTAAAAAAAATTGAATTCATTAATGTTATAATTCACAATAAAATATTAGAAGCTTTCTCGCAGTGATTACAGAATCAATTTCATAGCTATAATCAGCCTAATATATGAACCTAGCCTCTCCAAGTAATTTACATACCCAGTCATATTGATAACATGATTTTATATTGTGGTTCCTTCCATTATCTTACACCAAAAGAGTGAATTAGATACCTTAAGCCTCTCATGCCTAAAATTTTCTTAAAATTACCTTTTTAAGTAGTCTATCATCTTATAAGCATCTATATTAATAATAATGAGGGCAGTGAATTTCAGTGAATTCTTAAGATTCTCATCATATGCATCTACCATTGCTTGTTGAATGGATTCACAGATTGGTTGCTTAGGAAGGGTTTTCTCCAGCATAAAGAATTCTTTGTCTTAATTTATAATTATTCACATATTCCAGTACCGATCAAGGAAATTACTACCATTTAGTTTTTCCTTATCCAGAATTGATATCAAGGTCAAAATTGATGATGATGATTCCATTTATCTATAACCAAAGTTTTATCAGATGTGTATCATGTTTTACATTCATTTAATAATGAATCTTATTTAAATTACTCCCACAAAAAAAAAAGATAACCCCATACATCATATCCATTTAGTGAGATAAGATCCATATTTCATCATAAATTTCATTAGTTTGAAAATATAAATACGTCGTAACTATATCTAGTAGACAAAAACTATCAATCATATCATTTATAATTCTTGGATAGATGAGTGGATAACTCTTTATCAAATTCCATCATGTGGATTCACTTAACTCTATTCCACCAGTATCCTAATAGTTAGGGTTTCCCAGCTAAGTGTAACTCAAACCCAATATCAAGAACATTTCACCTAAAGGTTAGGGTAACCTTTCACTTGTTTTCCTTACACAAGATAATCTATGGGAACCTAACGGTTAGGGTCACCTGTGCTGAATGATCAAGGTGCTAACAAGTTTTACTTTCGAATAAATATAACACATAGTATTTTGAATGGATTTTTAATTTCACAATTATATATCATGTTATTCCATTTATATATACATGCTTATAATAATATATTTTTATAATACCTATTACAACCACCAAAATAATATGTCCACACCATATTAATGTATAACTCTCAACACAACCCACATGTCGGTGTTACTCACCCAAAAATAGATGTCATAAATATTTATACATATACAAATATATCTCGTGAATAAGATACATGAACTCTTCATATAAAGGTTTAAAATTATATGATATTAGAAAACTCCCCAAGAGTAAGCCTGAATCGACAGATATCAAACCCCCACCTTTCTATAATAAGGAATAAGACTCTATCCCCCATGATCCACTCGTCTTATCGGGTCACCTAGTTTCTGACTGGGTGGGTGAAATGATGTGTGTCCCACCTATGCTGACATATTTTTGTGTCAAACCATCACTGATCGGGTCATCACCCTCTGGGATGCTCTACCATCTCAGCTGGAAATAGCTCCTTCCTAGCTAGGAGTCTCTTCGAAGTGATCTCTTTATGGGGAGGGGGGTTTCCTGGTATAGAGGGTTTTAAAAGGCCACGCCTAGGGATTCTCTTTTTAAAGAAGGATAAATTCAAGATAATAAATCGAACTACAAACTGATGTCAAGGAAGTTAAAATATAAATTTTAGGTTTTCATGTCTAGCTTGGTATGAAAATTTACAAGAAGAAACTTATCTCATAAATTAAAGCATACATAATAATTTATAATATAACAATTATATCTATGAATTAAATAGGGAATGAATGATTCATAAATTTAATATGTGATAAAATTATGAAAATTTTATAAAATATTGATTATAATTTTTTTATAATTTATTATATAATAAAAATAAATATTTTAAATTTATTTCTAATATAAACTCCTTTATATTCATTATATGGAATTTTATTTTAATATATGATATTTCATGAAATATAAACATTTTACATTTCAATTTTCAATTTTTCAAATATTTTATATAATCTAAATATCATATATTAATATTATTTAAACCTTTTATTACACCAATTTATTAAAAATATTTTGTTAAGATTTAAAATTTTTCTAAATAAGGCTCTTTTAATTTGAACATTTCAAATTAATCATTATGAGCCTTTCATAATTTTCTAAATAATAACACTTTATATTTTGATATACTTTTTAATTTATAAACTCTTTATAAATTACTCTTATATTTTTTCATAAAAAAGATTATATTTGAATTATAAGGTTTACCAAATAAATTTAAAACATATATTTTAATATTAACACTTAATATTAAAAGAATATTTATAATTATTTCAAAACATTTAATTAATTAATCATAAAAAGTATCGTTAATTGATTTATAAATCACTTTCATGAATTTATAAATATTCCAAAATATCTTTTCCCATCATTTATAAAAAATTTATAAATAATTAACTTAAATTCATAATTGAATATAAAGAAAAAAAATCTTAAATATATCGTATTTAATGATTTTGGCTAAATTGTAGTATATGATTGATGGATAACAGTGCATAAATCTATTATACACTATCTATCATATTTTTTGATAAATAGAACAATCATTAAATGAAATATATTATTGTTTTTTATGATTTAAATTCATTTCATTGCCTATGATATCCATGACATATTTTACGACTAATCGAGATATCGTAAGAGCAGTACGATGCTCTATTTTCTAAAAAAACAATATAGAAATTGGAAACTATGATATCTAGGTGTCGCATGTGTTAGGATCAAAAATAATTGTCCCTTCAATATAATCATAATTATGAGATAAAAATAAAATGAAAAAAAAATCATAAATAAAAAATGAACAACGGATGTAACGTAGAGAAACCCCAAAAATGAAAGGGGTGAAAACCACAAGAAAATTGAAGGATCTCAATATGTTAAAATGTGGGCACATACTCTCTTTAAATTACAAGGAGAAAAACTCGAAATATTCTCTTTTGAATCAATGGAGAAACACCTCACAAAATACCGTACTCAAAGATGAAACCAGGAGATGATGTGTTGCTTGAGAAGTCAATGATGAAAACTATTGAGGGAGATCCCATTTTATGGGCTACCCTCACCCTCATTTTCCCTACCCTAAAATAAATTCTTTTTACTAAATAAATTGGGTGGAATAAAGGCAGGGAGTTTCCCACTTTGAATGAATCAAATAGGTAATATGTTTTTTTATCTCCCCAAAAGTATTCCAACATATCTCCCACTTAGAGATTTGATTATGAAAAAATAACATCTCCAAAAATCATTTATATCTTCCTAATATATTAATAATGTCTCTAAAATTCCCCTCAAGGATCTACACCATCTAAAATTATCAAATCCAATCACCTTCTTCAGTAAATTGTCCATATTTTTTATAGTGGGAATTTTATCTATATCAACACTTCATATGCCACATATTGAAAAAATGATATTGTACGCTAATGTGATTTGTCTTGGAATGAAAATATGGATTCATTGAAATGTGCAAGTTGTTATGACTATCACAAAATAATTAAATATGCTCCTATTCGTGATCAAGATCCTCCAACAACCATTTCATCAAAATCACCTATTTGCAAGACTGTGTAGCTTACATGTACTCTACTCTACCTCGGTCATGGATAAGGCCACAACTAATTTTAATTTTTAAATCCAACTCAAAAATCCTCCTATAAGAGTAAACACATAACGAGTAGTGAATTTCCTCTGGTTATAATCACCTACAAAATCTAAATCAACATAACCTATGATAGTAAAATATGATCCTCCATAACATAATGTAGTATATGATGTCTCCTTGATGTATCCCATGATCCTCTTAACCATGTTCCAATACTCCAATCTCGAATTCTCCATGTACTGACTAACAGCTCCCACTACATGTGCAATGCCAGGTCTATTAAAAACCATTGCAAATATTAGACTCCCTACAATAAATTCATATAAAACTCGATACATTTTCATCCTCACTAATTCACTATTAGGAATCATAATAGAGGATAACTTGAAATTAATGGGAAGATAGGTAGATATTGGATTACAGTCTTGCGTGTTGAAGTGTTTCAAGAATTTCCTCAATTAATTCTACTATGATAAAAAAATATTTTTATTATTTCAATCTCAGTGGATCTGCATCCTAAGAATCTTTTTTATGAGTATCAAGTACTTCATATCAAACTCCTTGTCCAACTATGCCTTCTTCCCCTATATTTTATCATTATTGGGTCATGTAACCAACATGTTATCCATATACAATAGTATAATAATAAAATAATTACCATCTAGACCTTTGAAATATTCACAAGGATCTGAATTAAGTATTTCATATCCAAGTCTCATGATATAGGAATAAAATCTCTTATAACGACACCTTAGTTCCTATTTGAGATCGTAAAAAGTTTTTTTCAACTTGAAAACCAAGTTCTATTTACCATCTTCAAAAAAAATGGTTGGATCATGTAGATGTATTCATCAATATCACCATATAGAAAAAAAATTTCACATCAAGATACTATAGATGTAGAGTGTATGTAGTACACATTGATAAAACTACCAAAATAGCCATCATTCTAACAATGGGAGAAAATATTTCATTGAAATAAATACCTTATTTCTGAGAATATATTTTGACCACTAGTATCACACAACATATTTCCAATCGATCTGTTTTATCCTGCTTGATGTTGTAGATCCATTTGTTCCCAATGGTCTTCCTTCAGTGAGGTAATGGAACAAGATCCCAAGTATTTTTCTTGTTTAGGGATTCAAGTTCCTCCTACATCATCATCATACATGAAGATACATCTAGACTCTGGGTCACCTACATAAAATAATATGGTTCTCCATTCTCTTTCAATAAGAAATACTCAACATTTCTCTCAGTGACATAATCTGAGAGCCATATTGGTTCTCTTTTCTCTCAATTTGACTATCATATTTCAGAATCATCCAATACTTGATCATCATGATTTGGTAATGCATTGGAGGAAACCAGATCTTTATTTGTTTCTTCCTCCACCTCAACTATTGTAGTTTATTTACTCTCTTTCTCTATAACTTTATTAATCATCATTTTCACCTTATCTTCTGCAAAAAAAAATCTGTTAATGATAATTTTTTGGGTATTGGGATCCCACAAAGGACACCCCTTCCCACCATTATTGTATCCCAATAAGTTATATTCTCTGGATCTCAAGTCCAACTTCTATCTTTCTTGGTCATTAAACAATGCATATACAATACTTCCAAAAGAATGAAAATGAGAATAGTTAGTGGATTTACCAATCCACATATCCATCAATGTATTCAAATAAATTTCCACTAAAGGAAATCGATTGATCACATAGTAGGTGGTATCACTGCTTCTATCCATAATTTCTTAGAAACTCCTACAATTTTCAACATCAACCTTGTTTTATCCAATAAGGTTCTATTCATCCATTATACCACTCCATTTTACTAAGGATTTTATTCCAACATGAACTGTCACTTGATGTATTCCTATTGAAAAAAAGAATCAAACTCCTCGCTTGTATATTCTCCACCATTTTTAGTCCTCAAACACTTGATATTATTTTAAAATTAAATCTTATTCCACAATTTGAATGTTTTGAAGACATAAAATATATACACTTTTATCTTGATTGGAAACACCCAAAATCTCCTAGAATATTCATAAATTAAAGATACAAAGTACATTACTCCTCTTTGGGATAAAAACAGTTCTTTCTAGAAAAATAATCCGTTTTGGGGTTCCATCCTAAAACCCATGGGTGATAGGAGGAATTTTCTATCTAAGATTATATGTAATTCAAAATAATTTATATAATTTGATGTGAGACTAGGTTTTTAACCCAACAATCCCCCCCCCCTAAAATAAAATGCCACACAATTGGACCTCTCCTTCAATAATAATTCACCAGATCCAACCATCTTGCACTATCATTTTCTCATCATTGGGACTCACCACCTAACCACTGGTATCAGGAAGACTTTTGACACAAGCCACCATGGATCCACATGCTTTAAATAATCCATTGTTATCATTGTCAAACTAGTTTTGGGAATAATCCTTCATATATCACACCTTGGCTACACCATGGCTATGATACCACTTTTTAGTATTGATTTATTCCAGACCTAGGTCATCCTGGTCCAACAGATAAGCCCTTCTGGGGTTCCATCCTAAAACCCATGGGTGATGGGAGGAATTTTCCATCCATAAGTATATTAAGCCAGCATATTTTGTGAAATCTGATGTGGGACTTGGGTTTGTGGCCAAAAATATGATATGGCCAGGGAAAAAACTAAAGTTTTATCCTCTATTACAACTTATGATATCATATATCATACACTACCATAGATCATGCCTTATAAAATGCTATATTTTATCAGTGCTAAACATAAAATGCTGATAAAGGGTCACCTTTATTATTACTAGATAAAACCATTGATAAAGGTAACTTTTATCAACGTCATTCTTAGCATTGATTAAAACTTTTAATAAAAATATTTAAAATGTGTGTAGGGTAATGATTTAAATTATAATAAATATATTTATTATAATTTTATAATTATATATATATATATATTAGATGATTAGGGGTACAATTACATTAAACACACACACACACTACACACACAGGTTAAAAAGGTAGGCCATAGAACCACCAAGGGATATCCCGACCATCAATCCTTATTTATTTAGTACATGACCCGAAGGCCCAGTGGACATGAAGCTTATTACATAACCCGAAGACCCACTAACTATCCTAAGGGCCCAGTGCAACATCATACCTGCATCATACTACCTGTGTCACCAAGCCTGCATCATGCCTACGCCATCGTCTTCCTGCATCATGCATCATGTTTGTGTCACCACCTGCCTGTGAAAATTCACTCCCACCTAGATTTGAACCTGGGTCGAATGTAGGATTATAGAGAGCCTTTACTAGTTGGTTAAGACCCCAAATTAAAAATGTGTGTAGGTTAATGCTTTCCTCCCAATGGGTGGCCCCTCCAGGCCTAGAGCACACCGTATGTTCCCCAGCTAAGAAAATAGAGGTTTTTATGAGGGAGTGTTGAGACTTTCTCTCTCTGGTTCTTCATGGATATTAGCTTGATGATTATATGGGATCAAACTTGGATTGATATTTGATACCTCAAGAGGTATTTTTTGTCCCCTCAAATAAGGATAAAGGTGTGATGGAAGGTGTGAGTCGATCTTTGGTTCAAGTGGCGATGGCTCGTGTTGGACGTGAGGCTCACAAAGCTAAGGATATTTATTTGAACTAGAATCTGACCATTTTGGGAAGAAATGTGTCTTATGATGTTTTTAAATATTCTAATTTTAGGTGTTTCATTAACTCTCAGGTTGATGATGTGTAGTCATAGAGAAATTTATTGAAGAATAGATCCATGGACTTTGTTAAGCCCAAACCTAAATTTTTTTAAGATTAGTTGGAGTATTGAAAACATTTAATTATTAAGTGTTTGTCTCCACAAATCATGATCAATGCTTGGAAGCCAAAATTTTTGAGAAATCGGCTTCACCAGATCTGGTGATTTGATGATTGGCGGATCAAGTCCATTGGTATGGGTTGTTTTTACTACAGGACTAGGACTCCTAGTTTGATCCTTCTAAATCTATAAATTCATCTTTTCAAATGTGGATTTGGATCAGGGGTTTAAACTGGGTTTTTTTTGCACCCTCAGATTGTATGGGGCGCTTCCTCAATTGTTGGCCTTATGATTAAATTTTAAAAGATGACTGTGATTGATAGGTATGGTAATTATTCCAAAGTTATTATGGAAGTTGATATTGCTTCTTTGCTCATGGAAATAATTTTCCTCATGGCTGATGAATTCAAATTTGAGCTATCTGTTGAGTTTAATTTTTTCCTAAATTTTTTATCTAGTTTTCATTACATTGGGAATCTGAGAGAAGATTTCCTCAAGGTATTGAAATGTGTTAATTGTAAGAAGAGTGGAAATAAGGTTGAAAATTGTAAATTTAATTTTCCAGTTTTAGTGTCTATTTTCCAAATGAAAGCGGAGATATGAGGGCTGATAAGGGGCTTATTGATAAAGCTGACCGAATGGATTCTATAGTTATTATAACTATAGATGGTAGAGGCCCTTATTATGATAATTTTACATCCTATAATGTCATTAAGTTGAGGGATAGATTTGATGTCTATTGGGATGCATTTTCTCAACCGTGGTCCTTTGGTGAGGTAGTCTCTGGTTATAAGGATGGTATTTCTAGTGATTCTCCTATTGTCACCCCTACTGCAGGAAATGCGTAGGATGATCAGGTTTTTACTCCTTTTAAATGGGGAGTAGGTGTAAATAAATGAGGATGTGGATCTTGATAGTGATATTAGATGAGATATTGATGATTGCATTGAAGACCAATATCTTTCTAGTGGTAAGGAGGCTCGTTATACAGGATCTTACTTTTTGTAGCATTTAAAGGGTAGAAACTCGATGAGCAAGGAGATGGACAAGAAAATAGAAGATCCTTCTCAGGACCATGGAGTTATGGATTCTATGGAAAATGGGTATTGAGGGTAATGTGATAAAGGGGGGTGTCGAATACCCTTCTAGTGGTAAGGTGGTTACTGGATCTTTACTGAATAAGAAAGATGTGGAAGTTGTAAAGTAAGCCTTACATGTGTCTTATGTTGGGAAGGAACCTCTAAAGGGTGAAAAATCATGTGCTAAAGGCCTTGAAGATGATGCTAGGGAATCTAGTAATGGTATGGGTGCTGAAATGGTCCAAGGAGATCAGATTTCTTGCTTTGGAAAGAAAACTATTTTAAGTTATTAATAGAGTTGAGCGGTAGTCAACATACAATGACTAATCCAAATTTATTCACCATGGTTGACTCTATTAGCACCCCTAAATTTCAAATTTTCTATGTGGAATTCATTAATAATATTTGGGGTCCCTTTTAATGTAGAGGTGGTGGAGGGTTCCAATAAGACACCCTTTTAGAAACTCTCCAAGTAAGGGATTGTTGTGGGGGCTAATAAATTGGCTCTAGAGGAAAGCCAAATGTTGGATGAAGATGATCCTGATGTGAAGCATGTTAAGGAAGGTGTCAAGGAGCCTATGTGGGTGCTTTAAAATTCATCACATGGGGTTTCTGATTTATCATCCCCTTTAGCGAAGTCCATTAATGTGGAAGTTCAATCCACTAACATGATTCATGATTCAGAGGCAGTTAAGGATAAAGAGGACATCGTTAAGGATGATTGGAGTGGCCCATGGGTCACTCCAAAATAGAGAAGAGGACATCATCCTCATGGTCTCGGAAATGTAAGGAATTTGGGCAATAATAATTAAAGAGAATTAACCATGTTGATTTGTTTTCTTTGTGGGAATAGACTATTCTGTTTTTTGCTTTTGGTTTTTTATGGTGTGTGTGAAATTCCCTTTATGTCACAACCTCTATTTCATATACCTTTTCCTTGCTTTCATTTCTCTATCTTTGTATGCTTTTCCTTTTTAATAAATTTGGGGTCATGGATTTGGTCTCCAAATCCATGATGGATCCATTTTAGTATATATTTAATTATATAAATATATTTATAATTATAATTATAAATAAATAATTATATTTATAAATATATATACTTATATATTAATAAATATATATAATTATATATATATAATTATATAAATATAGGTATATATCGATGTTTGGGAGTAAAATCACATTCAAACACACACACACATGCGTCGAGGGCATAATCCAGACCATATCCCCCTCCCAAGGATAGTCCAGACCAGGCCATGATTTTATTTATATATATATATATATATTATAGGCAGCAATGCTAGCCCATTATTTCTCACCCCCTCATCATCAGAGCTTTCTGTGTTGTCATCCACAGCACGGCTCATCCACCAATTAGTCTTGTCATCAGGAAAGACCCTATTTTTATTCACCATCCATGGTTTTTCAACCCATCATCCACAAAGACCCTTATTAGCCTCCCTCTAGCTAATCGTCACATATAGACCACCATCCCAAAAGACCGTCACTCACCCACATTCAGTCACCGACACAATTTCCACGATGTGTTGTTGCATCGGTGACTGTCGCCCGCCCACCCATCTGAAAGTCACTCCAACTTGGTTTTCCAATCTAGGATTTTAATTGTCGTAAAACATCCCATCATTAGCCCCCTACACATTATAAACATTCAATGGTCTAACCTCCCCTATTAACCACAACATACAGGCACCCCAAATCCTACATTATGTGTTCCCCATGATGACATTTCCATCTTTATCCCACCTTGCTCACGAGCCACAATGTCACGAGGCAGCCACATATCACCTACAATAAACCCCCTCCATTAAATCACTGGTGGTCATGAAGCTTACCAATCACACTCGTCTGATGGATCACCTCTCTACCACCAAAAGGGGTTCGCTTTGTCCCACCACCACTATCTATTGTGTTGTCTCACTAAGAGCTGCAGCCAGAAATCAAACTCGTGTTGACCGCAGCCCACCACATAGGCTCGAGTCCCGCTAGACTCGAACATTTTTCATATTATGAATAGAGCTATTCAACGTCATTTTCTTATATAGGGAACGTGCGTAACACATTGTCTTGGAGGATCCCCCAATGTACCCTAGCGTGCGACCAATACACTCATTTTTTCATGGGGTGTTATCTGAGTGATACCCGCTGGTTTTACCCCTCACTCTCAGTGGGAACTAGCTCAAGATCATGTTCCACTAGAATCAGACATTGTTCATATTATGCATAGGGTGATTCAAATCCATTTTCCTAGCTGGGGAACATATGACGCGCTCTGAGCCTAACGAGGGCCCTAGTGGGAGGCGAGCATTACCCTTACACATGTTTGTAGTTGGGGGGCTTGCCCGAGTGGTAAAGGCTCCCCGTAATCCTACATCAGACCTGGGTTTAAATCCGGGTGGGAACGAATTTCTGTTGGAAGGCGGTAACGTAGACATGACGCAGAGAGGTAGTTACGTAGGTAAGGTATAGGCAGGCGGTGATGTAAGTAAGAAACAGGAAGACAGTGACGTAAGCATGATGCATGCATGATGCTACACTGGGCCATCGGGTCAGTTTTTGGGCTTTTGGTCCAGGTAATGGGCTTCATGCCTATAGGGCCTTCGGGCTATGTACTGAATAAATAAGGCTTGTTGTGTGGGTTATCCCTTGGAGGGGTTATGGCATGCCTTTCCAACCTGTGTGTGTGTTGTGTGTGTGTTTAATATAATTGTACCCTTAAACACCTAATATATATATATATATATAATAATAAAAATATATGTGATTATATAAATAAATATATATAATTATATAAATATATAAATATATTTATAATTATATACAAATATTTATAAATATAGTTATTTATAATTGGAATTATAAAAATATATATCTATATTTATTTAATAATTAAAAAATTATAATAAATATATTTATTATATTTATAATTATATATAATTATATATTAATAAATATATATAATTATATAAATATGTTTATAATTATATATAAATTTATTTATTTATAAGTATAAGTATAAATAAATATATATTTATTTAACTAATTATAAAATTTAAATAATAAATATATTCATGATAATTATAATTATATATAGTTATATATTAATAAATATGTTTATTTATAATTAGAATTATAAATATATATATATATTTAAATAATTATAAAATTATAATAAATATAATTAAATAATAAATATATTTATTATATTTATAATTATATATGCTTATATATTAATAAATAAATAAAATTATATATATATATATATAATAATATAAATATATAAAATTATATATATATAATAATATAAATATATTTATAATTATATACAAATATTTATTATTATATATGAATATTTATAAATATACTCAAAAGGTTCAAGTGACAGGTGAGCTCACTCCTAAAAGATTTATTATAAAAATAAAAATGATAAAGGGATAAGGATGGATGGGTCAAACAAAGAGGCATGTCCTCATCCAAAAAGGAAAACTGTAAATCAAGAACAAGATCACTCTCATAATCATGGCCAGAGTCATCATCATCATCAGAATTTATAAATATATTTATTTATAATTCTAATAATAAATATATTTATATTTATATTTATTTAAATAAGATTTATATTACAATAAATATATATATACATATATTTAAAGTAATATATAAATATGATTTATATAACATTTAATCAAAAATGAATCTTATTTTCATAATTATATATATATATATATATAATTATCAAATTTATATTAGTCAAAATGTTTAATTTTTTATTTATATACATTAATTATAAAATGTGTATATAATTAAAATAAATATTATATATTAATATTTTATTTAAACAATTATATAATATATAAATTAATATATTTATTTAGATATATATTTATATTGATATTAAATAATTTAAAATATATGTATATGTATAACTGTATGTATGTATGTGTATGTGTGTGTATACATGTATGTATGTAGATGTGTTTGTAGATGTGTACATGTACATATGTATGTATGTAATTCATTTAAATGTTACGAATTCACATTCTAATATTTTTATAATTTATTTAATTTCATTTATTCATTTGTTATTATATATTCATTAATAATGTTAAAAATATATTTAATCATTTTTTTATATTTATTTTTATATATATTTATTTAATATACATGTAATATTTTCAATATATTTGTAATTTATATGAATAATATTTATTCATTTTTATTTATTAAGTTTTAAAAATTAAAATATGATTGAAATTTATATAATTTATATATTTAAATTATTTTTTAATAATTTTTTAGTTTAAATATTTATTTATAAAATTATAAATATATATATATATATTTTTATAAAAAATATTTATGAAATTATAAATTTATATATATATTTATATAATTATAAAATTGTAATAAATATATTTAAATAATAAATATATTTATTATATTTATAATTATATATTAATAAAAATATGCATTTACATAAATATATTTATAATTATATATAAATACTTTTTAAATGGTTTGTGCGGGTTGGTTTTTCCAATTCACACTCAAACCTTTTCAAGTATAAATACTTTTTAAATATATTAATTTATAATTATAATTATAAATAAATATATATTTAAATAATTATAAAAATATAATAAATATATTTATTATATTTATAACTATATATTTATAATTATTAAGACGACGTGAACCATGGGTTTTGGCCCATGGTCTCGAAATTTATTGAAAATAAAAGCACCAAGAACAAAGGAGAGAGACATATGGAAAGTAGTGACAGACCACTTCCATGGAGAAAAAAGCAAACAGTTGTCCAAAAACAATAAATATAGTTCATCTATTAGAATGAGATTGGCCACCACCTCGACCTCTCGGATGGTGGCCTCGTGAAAGAGCGCTGTTGTGGGCGCCCTCAAATGATTAGTGTGATTTTGGAGTACTTAGGTGCAGCAGAGTGGCTGACCAAGGTTGTTTCTCAATGGAGGAAGTAAATTAAAACAACTTCTTAAAGGTATTCTAAAAATAAAATAGAATATAATTAAAACACTACTTGAAAGGATGGGGGTTGTTTATAGTTTATAAATCTAGAAGAAGTTTTCTGGAAGAAGATTGCATTTTTTTTGTTTTTAATTTTGAAATGAAGTTTGATTAAAAAGACACAACAAGAAGATGTTTTTTAGAAAATATTTTAAAAGGTGTAATCGATCTAACTCTACCTATTCACTCTATTATTAATCATTATCATTTAAATTAACATTCACTTAATTATGATCCCTTAATTTGTTAAATCTCGAACCCAACGAGAATTAACTTTACCACGAAGATGAAGTGAATTTAACCCGAGGCTAACTTCGGAACATGCAATCGTAACACCCTGCTTTGATTGATGTTCTAAGATTAGCTTATGGTCAGTGATAAATTAAGGCACATTTCCCCTCTGGAAATTATAATTAATTGAGTTTAGGGATTATATTTTAACACTTCAAATTGATCCCGCATGGTTTTGTATAACTGATTAAGTTCGCACTCTCACAATTTACACAAAATCTCGTCCTCTCGTGTTTTTATGTTAATTGTTCAATTGCTTGCTTAGTTTCAATTAAATTAAAAACTCAATTAATTTATCATATTATGTGAATTATAGTATATCATTGATTCAAAATAAATGAATGTAGAAGGTAAGAGATAGATCGATTACTAAAAGACTACTCTTCCATGGGTGGTGTAATCATCATAGAAGCGAATTGCATTTTTAACGGTTTATAATGGGTATAACCCAATAATGATTCTACTCAAGAATTCCAGCCCAAAGAGGTAGATTAAGAGAAGAATAAATTTAAACAAAACAGAATAAAAGAGAAGAAATAAAAGAATTACAAAAGAGTTTATTATGAAAACACAAACATTACAACATGAGGAAGAAGAATAGGGCTTCGACGAAGGGATCCTTGCTTCAAGAGATAACCTTATTTAATTACTTTGATAATTGGAGTGGAACCACTTCTTCTCTGCCCTAAACTTTCCAATGCAGGTCCCAACCCTACCAAATGATAAAAACATAAATTTATAGAATGGTGGGGAGGCTAGGTTCAAAGTGGTTTCAAGTGTGAATGGGGAATCTCGGCCAAATATTTTATGCCAAATTTCACCGCTCATTTGACAACCAAAACACGTGAATAAGCTGTCCTTCCAGAAGGATGATTCTCTATAATATGAGACATGTAGCTCCTCTCAAAATTTGGGCCTTATCCAAGCAAGTATGAAGAAGTTATGGCTCAAATACAAAACCCATGTCCATTCTGCCGAGTCCAAACCACCATTGATTTAATGGCCCATTTACTCCATCCAAATACACTCTTTAGCTCTAGTGTTCTGTATAAAAGTTGTAGAAAATTAATTTATGAACACTTTTACAAAATATTAATTTCAAATAATAAATATTAAAATATTTATCTTCAAAATACTACAGTGAATTTTAAAAGAGTAAAACTGGAATTTTCACCAAATTTTTAAATTAATGATATAATCCCAAATATTTCATAAATGAATATATTTTGCACAATGTGAGTAAATTATATCATATTTTATCAATAAAATATTCAACAAAATAGTGTTTTATCAACTCCTCCACACTTACCCTTTTGTACTCCTAGGCAAAACCTCATATCAAGTAAACATCAATATCAAATCAAAACCAATTTTTAAAACACATATCCTTGAGATCAAACAATTACACACCAAGAAACAAAAGATATCATGCCTAATAAAAAATCATTATTTCAAGTTCTTCATTTATATCATTCAATATATTTCCACTTTATTTATCCTTCAATTCACAAAACACTTACCTCACTTGAATTTTCTCTTATCACACAAATGTCAATTTTTTTTTGCAATGTCTTTCTCATCCAAACTCATACAAGGGTCGTCATAGGCTTGATAAATTCCTACATTGCTACCCGATGTGAGTCATGGACATATGTTTATCATGAGTACTTTTCAGGTTTGTTCTGTGTCTTTCATTTGGTAGGATTTAGATTTGAATAATTCTGAGGCTGAATGAGGAGGGCTTGACTCTTTTTTAAGAAAAATTGCATTAATCTAATTTTCACTTAAATATGATCTCCTCATTAATCCCCATAGTATCAATTCAGCTCCATCATCATGGAAAGTCATGGAAATTTTACACCATTCATCATTCAGAAACTAAAAATTTCAATCTTCTTGAACATGATTTTCTTAAAAGCATCAGATAGGCACAGCTTTCCCCCTCTATTAGAAGCTCCAGAAAGGCACAGCTTCTTTTATCATGAAAGCTCCAGAAAGACACAGCTTTCAATATAATGTTTTTCTTCAGCAGCAAACACATCTCTTCAAAATTTAATTTTTCACCCGAATTATCACAAAATGTGGTAGCACAACACAAGACAGATTCCCCCACACTTAAGCTTAACTAGATTATGAAATTTCACTTCAATAGTTGGTTGGATAGGGAAAATTGGATTGTAATGTGGCTAACCTAACAGGTTGTGCATGTCTTCTAAGAGCTACAAGGATTAAATGTTCAATGTAGGCCATTATAAAAAAATATATTCTTTGAAATAGGGGCTTTAATACCAAACAAATGCCTCAATCATTTAAACATAAGTACCTCAAACTCTCAAGTTTTGACAGGAAAAAATCAAATTCTAGTTAAATCAAGCATGGTTTGGTTCTCTCAATAAGTGAGGTAAATGTAAAGAATATGAAAATAATGGTTCAGAAGGCTCACAGGAAAGTAATTTCAAATATAAAGACAGTGAGATGTGGCATTGGATTCAAAATTCAGTGTACTTTTCATGAAATTACTAAATATTTGAACTTGAAACAAAGTAATCTCACCATTCATTTAAGTTTAGTTTCAAGAGATAAATTATTTCACTTATTGATATGGATTTCAAAATGGTTGTTGAGAATCATTTTAGCTCAAAAGTTTCAAAAACACGTAGAAAATTGAAAAATAAACACACAAAATTTGAAAATCACACTTTTTTTGTTTTTTGTTTTAAACAGGAAAACAGTTGAAATTACTAAACTAAAAGGTTCCCTCCCCCACACTTAAAATATTTCATTTTCCTCAATGTGAACCAATGAGATGATATGTGCACATGAAATGCATAATTTTATTTCAGACAATTAATATAAAAGTGAAAGGGTTAGGAACAGCCTGATATTCTCAAGTGATGATGGGGTCATGCAGTTTGATGAAATCAACTGCATCGGTAGGAAGTCCCTCGATGTATTTCTTCAAACATTTCCCATTGACTGAAAAGATCCTTCCAGTGTCCTCTTGTGTGATCTCCACTACACCATAAGGAAAAACATTAGACACAACATAAGGACCTAAACATCTGGAATGCAACTTACCAGACATCAACTTCAGTCGTGAACTGTAGAGTAGGACATTCTATCCAATAAAAAATCCATTTTCTGGATCATTTTATCATGAACTGCTTTTGATCTTTCCTTGTAGAGCCTTGAGTTCTCATATGATGATAGTCGAATCTCCTCAAGCTCTTGAATTTGCAACTTCCTTTGAATTCCAGCTTGGTCCAAATCCATGTTGCATTTCTTTATAGCCCAATATGCTCGATGCTCGACTTCCACTGGGAGATGACATGCTTTCCCAAAAACAATCCTAAATGGGGACATACCAATGGGGGTCTTGTATGATGTCCTATAAGCCCACAATGCATCATCCAAGTGCTTGCTCCAATCCTTCCTATTTGGTTGCACGGTTTTCTCCAAGATTTGTTTCAACTCACGATTTGAAACCTCAGTCTGGCCATTTGTTTGGGGGTGGTATGGTGTTGATGTTTTGTGTGTCACCCCATAATTTCTAAGTAGGGAAGCAAAATTCCTTTTGAAAAATTGTGTCCCTTGGTCACTGATGATGGCCTTTGGTACTCTAAACCTACAGAAAATTTGAGCCTTGACAAAATCCACTATAACATGAGAATCGTCAGTCCTGGTGGCCTTGGCCTCCACCCATTTACTCACATAATCGACAGCAATAAGGATATACAAGAAACCAAATGACCTAGGAAAAGGGACCATAAAATCAATTCCCCAAACATCAAAAATCTCACATAATAAAATGGTTTGTTGGGGCATCTCATGTCTCCTTGAAATGCTTCCAGTGTGTTGGAAACGAGAACATGACTTACAAAACACATGGGAATCATGGAATAAGCTAGGCCAATATAATCCAGAGTCTAAGACTTTTCTAGTAGTACGTTGGGGTCCAAAGTTTCCACCACAAGCAAGTGCATGACAGAAATGAAAAACAGACTCAAACTCGTGATCAGGAACCCACCTCCAAATTACTTGGTTACTACACATGCACCAGAGGTCAGGATCATCCTACACATAAAACCTAGAATCACTTTTTAATTTTTGGACTTGATGCTTCTTCAAGTTTACTAGGATTTTATAGGCAAAAATGTAATTAACTAAATCAGCATACCAAGGATGCGTACCTGAGATGGTATAGTGATTCTCATCAGGGAAAGTGTCCCGAAGGGGTACCTGGTCCAAGGTGTCACCCTCTGGTGTGTGAGTAAGCCTACTCATGTGGTCTGCCACCAAATTCTCTGACCCCTTATTTTCCTTCATCTCAATGTCAAACTCTTTAAGAAGAAGCATCCAATGGATAAGTCATGGATTTGCATCTGGATTCTTTAGGAGGTACCTCAAAGCTGCATGGTCAGAAAAAACAACTACTTTAGATCCCAATAAATATGAACGAAATTTATCTAAAGAAAATATAACAGCAAGAAACTCATTTTCTATTGTGGTGTAGTTTTATTGGGCAGAATCCAATGTCCTCGATGCATACTAAATCACATGTGAACGTCCCTCCACCCTCTGAGATAAGACAGCTCCAACCGCGAAGTTGGACGCATCACACATAAGCTCAAATGGAAGGTCCCACCGTGGGGGCTGTATGATCAGTGGAGTGGTCAGACACTTCTTTATCTCATCAAATGATACCCTGCATGAATCATCAAAATCGAAGTCAATATATTTTTGAAGCAATCAAGATAAGGGTAGAGTGATCTTACTAAAATCTCTGATGAAACGTCAATAAAATTCATCATGTCCAAGGAATGATCGAACATCACGCACACATGTAGGATATGGCAGGGATGAAATAATTTCTACCTTAGATTTATCAACTTCAATGCCATGTTTTAAGACTATATGACCTAAGACAATTCCCTTTTCGACCATGAAATGACATTTTTCAAAATTCAAAACCATATTTTTCTCAATACAACGATGCAACACATCACCCAAACTAGAGAGACATTCATCAAATGAGGATCCATAAACTATAAAATAATCCATATATACCTCCATGTAGTTCTCAATGAAATCTAATAAAATACTCACCATGCATCTCTAGAAGGTACCTGGGGCATTGAAAAGTCCAAATGGCATCCTTCGGTAAGCAAAGGTTCTGAATGGGCATGTGAATGTCATCTTCTCCTGGTCCTATACTGCAATGGGAACCTAAAAATAGCCAGAGAATCCATCCAAGAAGCAATAATGTGTCCTACCTGCAATTCTCTCAAGCATCTGGTCAATGAATGGAAGTGGGAAATGGTCCTTACAAGTGGATTGATTTAGTTTCCTATAATCAATACACACTCGCCAACTGTTTTGTACTCTCATAGGAACTAACTCATCATTTTTATTTTTTATAAAAGTGAAACCATTTTTCTTTGGTACAACCTGGATAGGGCTAACCCATTGTGAGTCAAAAATAGGGTAAATGATACCCGCCTCAAGTAATTTTTCAACTTATTTCTTAACAACTTCCAAAAGTTTTGGATTAAGCCTCCTTTGTGGCTGCCTAATTGGTTTAGCCCTGTCCTCCAAGATAATCCTATGCATGCAAATGGAGGGGCTAATACCTAATATGTCATCCAAGAACCACCCAATTTCCATGATGTTCTCCCTAAAAAGATTCAAAAGTTTTTCATCATGTTCAAAAGAGAGATTGTTAGCAATGATAACAGGTAATTTCTCACCACTCAACAAGTATGAGTATTTGAGATTTGGTGGAAATGGATTGAGTTCCAGTGTAGGGGGTGTTGTATGGATGGAGACATATAAGGAACTGAAATATGTGCACAAAGAGCATCAGTATCCAAATATACATCATCAAAATCAGAGAATAAAGCATCAAATCCATCTGCATACTCAACAGCCATGTCATAATCAGATTTCACATGATCAAAATCAGAATATGACTCCATTTCAAAACCAAATCTAATAGAGACTTGTGCATTAGAAATAGGTGTGGAAGTACTCTTATACATCAAACTAGAACCAATACTCATAATCTCTCTAATCATAGAACAATAAACTTCCATGGGGTTTTTACTTGGTGGTTCAAAATGGGAGATAACAAATGCAGAATGATCCTCTGAGGGGTACTTCATGGAATCCATAATATTAAATATCATAACTTCATCCCCAAATTCCATGGAAAGTGTACCCTCATTTAAATTTATGATATTTTTTGAAGTTTTGAGGAAGGGTATACCTAAGATAATGGGGGCATGAGAACTTACCTGATCATCCTCTATGTTAAGCATGTAGAAATCTACTGGAAAGATCATGTCTCTTACCCGGACAAGTACATCCTCAAGGACTCCCGCTGGATATGTCATAGCTCTATTCATCAACTGCACCACTACTCTCGTCAGTTTTAGCTCACCAAATTGCAAAGAAGAGAATGCAGAGTGAGGCATCACATTTATGGAAGCTTCCAAATCACAAAGTGCATTAGAAAAGTGCAACTCCCCTATGGTGCATGGGATGGTGAATGTCCCTATATCCTTGCAATTTTTTGGCATTGCAAAAGTTGGTGTAATGAGTGCTGACACATTCCTTCCAAGATTTATCCTTTCATTTCCCTTGAGCCCTCTTCAATTGGTACAAAGTTCTTTTAATAATTTCTCATACCTTGGAATTTTATTAATGGCTTCAAGTAGAGGAATATTGATCTCCACATGCTTGAATGTGTCCAAAACCTCCTTTTGCATTGCTTCTTCAGCCATCTTCTTGTTTTGAACAACCCTGTTTGGAAAAGGAAGAGGTTTAGGAGGAACATCATTAATCTTTTTCTTACCTTTATCTTTATCCTTGGGTTGCTCATTAGTTGATGTGGAATTGGGATTCTCCAGATTTGAGGTGAATCCAGGTGGAACAATAGTTGCAGATGTATCATTTGTTTGTTTCCTACTTCTCAATGTGATGGCACTGACATTCCCCTTAGGATTTGGAGTAGTTTGGGAAGGTAGATTTCCGGAATTCTTACTTACAAGTTCATGGAGGGCGGTGGCAATCTGGCTCATTTGAGTCTTCAACTCCCTAAACTCTGAACCTTGACTCTTCATCTCATTTTGTTGATTAAGAACAATTTTCATCAAAATATCATCAATGTTAGAATCTACCTTTGGTTGAGAATTCCCTTGTTGTTGACTTGTTAATACTTGGGCTTTAAATCTTCTTTGGGGTTGTTGGAATCCCTGTTAATAAGGTTGAGGCTGCTGGAAGTTTTGTTGAAAGTGTGGACTTTGTTGTTGTCCAGAGCCATACCTCATGTCTGATTGATCCTTCCACCCTTGGTTGTATGTTGGATCAAAAAAAAATTTGGGGATATGGTTGTTGTTGTTGTTGCAGATATGGTCTCCCAGGGAACACTACTGCACAATCTTCTGTTTCTTGGAGTTGTGGACAACAATCAGTTGGGTGGTTTGTCTCAGTGCAAATGCCATGGGACGTTAAAGGAGGGGGTTGGTATGTCTTTTGTGCCAAAGCAATCTGTCTCACCATAATTTTCAATTCTTCTAACTTGGTATCAATAAAATGACTCTCAAGAGAAGATGGACTTACCTGATGTACTCCCCTGACATGTGGTGTACCTCTATCACCAAATTTTTGGTAGTTTTGGGCCATCTTTTTTATCAATGCACATGCGGCTACCGGTGTCTTGTCCACCAATTCCCCTCCTGCTGCGACATCCACCGTGCTCCTCTCCATAGGTGTGAGTCCTTCATAGAAGTACTGAATGAGGATTTGCTCACTGATTTGGTGATGTAAACAGCTTGCACACAACTTCTTGAATCGCTCCCAGTACTCATACATTGACTCCCCTTATGTTTACTTGATCCCCGAGATCTCCTTACGAATGGAAGTTGTCCTTTATGCTATAAAAAATATCTGTAATAAAAGACATTTCAAATCATTCCAACATGTTACATCTTCGGGTTGTAAATAATACATCCAATCCTTTGCAACTCCATCAAGTGAAAATGGGAATGCTCTTAATTTTATTTGATCTTCAGAGACATTTCTAGGTTTTAGGGTTTAGAAAACCACATTAAATTCTTTCAAATGTTTTTTGGGATCCTCACCAGAGAGGCCATGAAAATTTGGAAGTAAGTGAATTAACCCATATTTTAGTTCAAAGTCTGATTTGAGATTTGGGTATGCAATACAATTTGGTTGATAATTAATATCGGGTGTAGCCAATTTCTGAATGGTTCTATTAAGTTCATTTCCATTATTTTTAGCCATTGGTTCTTGTTTTATGGTTTAATTTGAATTTATTCCAATTTGAATGTTATGATATTGGAATAATTCTAAAAATTGTTGAATGTTGAAACTTTCCGTAGACTAAGGATGTCTAATTCAAGCCCTAAGGCTACGTTCAATCTTAGGGTCAAGATCTAAGAGATCTTCGGGATTAGTTCGTGTCATAAATCAAATAAAAATAAAAAGAAATAAATTAGGCCATAGTAAAATAAAAATAATAAGTTTGAGTTGATGGTCCAAAAAGAAGTAGAAGAAAATAAAAGAAGAAAAAAAAAACAAAAAAATCAGATTGGGTAAAGAAGGAAGAAAGAAGAGAGGAAGAGAATAAAATGTAAAATAAAATAAATACCTCTAATTGGTTAAAATAATTACTTGCCTCTCCATCAATGGCTCCAATTTTAAAGAGTGCTGTCGTGGGTGCCCTCAAATGATTAGTGTGATTTTGGGGTACTTAGGTGTAGCAGAGTGGCTGACCAAGGCCGTTTCTCAAAGGAGGAAGTAAATTAAAACAACTTCTTAAAGGTATTCTAAAAATAAAATAGAATAGAATTAAAACACTACTTGAAATTATGGGGGTTTTTTATATTTTATAAATCTGGAAGAAGTTTGCTGGAAGAAGATTTCATTTTTTTTATTTTTTATTTTGAAATGAAGTTTGATTAAAAAGACACAACAAGAAGATGTTTTTTTTAGAAAATATTTTAAAAGGTGTAATAGATCTAACTATACCTCTTCACTATATTATTAATCATTATCATTTAAATTAACATTCACTTAATTATGATCCCTTAATTTTTTAAATCCCGAACCCAACGAGAATTAACTTTACCACGAAGATGAAGTGAATTTAACCCGAGGCTAACTTCGGAACATGCAATCGCAACACCCTGCTTTGATTGATGTTATAAGATTAGCTTATGGTCAGTGATAAATTAAGTCACATTTCCCCTCTGGAAATTATAATTAATTGAGTTCAGGGATTATATTTGAACACTATAAATTGATCCCGCATGGTTTTGTATAACTGATTAAGTTCGCACTCTCACGATTTACACAAAATCTCGTCCTTGCGTGTTTTTGTGTTAATTGTTCAATTGCTTTCTTAGTTTCAATTAAATTAAAAACTCAATTAATTGATCATATTATGTGAATTACATTATATCATTGATTTAAAATAAATGAATTTAGAAGGTAATAGATAGATCGATTACTAAAAACTACTCTTCCATGGGTGGCGTAATCATCGTAGAAGTGAATTTCATTTGCAACGGTTTATAATGGGTATAACCCAATAACGCTTCTACTCAAGAATTCCAGAACAAAGAGGAATATTAAGATAAAAATAAATTTAAACAAAATAGAAGAAAATAGAAGAAATAAAATAATAACAAATGAGTTTATTATGAAAACACAAACATTACAACATGACGAAGAAGAATAGGGCTTCGACGAAGGGATCCTTGCTTCAAGAGCTACCCTTATTTAATTGCTTGGGTAATTGGATTGGAACCTCTTATTATCTGCCCTAAACTTTAAAATGAACTTCCCAACCCTACCAAATGAGAAAACACCAATTTATAGAGTGGTGGGGAGGCTAGGTTCAAAGTGGTTTCAAGTGTGAATGGGGAATCTCGGCTAAATATTTTATGCCAACTTGAACCACCCATTTGACCACCAAAAAGCATGAATAATATATCCTTCTAGATGGATTATTCACGCGAATATTAGTCATGTATATCCTCTTAAAATTTGGGTCTGATCCAAGCACGGATGAAGATGTTATGGCCCAAATATAGAACCCATGTCTATTCTGCCGAGTCCAGACCACCATTGATTTAATGGCCCATTTACTCCATACAAATGCACTCTTTAGCTCTAGTGTCCTGAATAAAAGTTGTAGAAAATTAAGTTAGGAACACTGTTATAAAATATTAAGTTCAAATAATAAAAATTAAAATATTTATCTTTAAAATACTATAGTTCATTTTAAAATAGTAAAACTGGAATTTTCACCAAATTTTCAAATGAATGATCTAATCCCAAATATTTCATAAATGAATATATTTTGCACAATGTGAGGAAATTATATCATTTTTTATCAATAAAATATTCAAAAAAATATTGTTTTATGACCTCTCCTCCTTGATTTAGGATGTTTCTAAACCTTGTCATCATCAGCCTGAGATCGTGCAGTATCATACCGAGAGCAGGAGTGTAATGCCCCATTACCTTTCTATCAGGTATGTTATAATAGTTTCTTTTGATTTCCTTTTTCATTAGGTGATTTTTTCTAATCATGAATTTGGGAGGATACTTATAATGGTGAAGTCAGATATTTTTTGGATTTAACAACATAAATACTTGTATCTTCTACTGTTCACTAGGCAATTACATGATGTATAACAGGAGTACATGACGTGTAATGGCCACCGGCCTGATGTCATGAACTGAATACATAGTGTGAATTTTACACATCGTGTAAAGGGTTACATGTTGTGTAATTTAAAAACCCATGTTTTTAATCTGAGGCATGTGTTTTTTTTTGTAACTTAAAATGAAATAATTTCACGACGTGTAAAGGTATTTAACGTTGTGTAATTCCTCAAGTTACATCATTTAGAGTGTTGTACGGGTTTTTTAGGCTTCATTTTCTTTTTCATCCTTCTTCTATCAGCTAGAGTTATTACCCTAAATTATTTTGGGTGAGTTCCTTCTGTCCAGATTGATTCGTTTAGTGATTGATTGTCATTGGGGTCATAGTTCTCTTCTCTATTTAAGCGCTCCTCTTGGTTTTTCTTTGGTTCTAGTTGCAGCTATATTTAGTCTACAGTTTCATGATTGGATAGGATTTTCTATTGATCGTTTTCAGGTTTTTGAAATGCCTTGCTTTGAGAAGGTCGTTTATTGGTTTCCAATCTTCATTTTCAAATGTGGTTAGGTTTTATACATCCTTGAGGTAGGTGGGTCTATTAAAGTGTTCTAATTTATTAAATTGACTATTGTTCTTATTGATTCCTTGATATTTGAAATGGAATTTTATGGGTTGAAATTGAAAAGGGTGTGGGTTCATGTTTTAAAGGGTTTTTCTTTAAAAATGGAATTTCCTTGATTTTGGAAAATGGATTTTCAAACCCTAAAATAGATTGTATTGTCTTTGAAATGATTTTATAAAAATTTGAGCATGTTTTTCAAAACATAAATTGAAAAACATTGCACATCGAGAACCTTGGGTGTGTCAAGAAAGGGACATGGGTAGCCTTAGTGTGTGTGACACCACTAGGATGTAAGAACATGTATATTGATGGAATGTGGTAGGAATCAATATTAGTTGGATCCAACATTATTCTTTTTAGGCTTGTGAGTGTCTAGTACATATTGTCCCATAGGCTAGAGCTTGACTGGAAGGTGAATTGTTGTTTCCAGTTGTTTATTGCATGATAGATTATTTCATGGATGTCGAATCACATGTATATTTATATCTTGATATGCTTACCTATTTTTCTTACATGTTTGGTATGTTTATGGATTTGGAAAACATGGTATACAATATGGGGGAAACCCAAGGAATGTTTGAGATATGTTTTCAAAAAAAATGATAAAAAATTTTGCAAAAATGTATCATTTTAAATATTGAACTTGTTCATTTCTGATATTATAACTTGTTTAGATTTTTTAGGGGTATCATACTAGGCTATGTTTCTCACACCCTAATTATACATTTGGGATTATTTAGACCTTTTTTTGTATGATACAGGTGAAGGGAATGTCATTTTATAGCATTATGGATTCTATTTTATCGTTGTTTCAGTTTGGGATGGTTTGGAGGTGAAGTTTGGTCACATGGAGACTTGTTGGTCTATAATTTTCTTGCTTTTTGGTTTATCCTTTTTGGATTGGTTGTATCACTCTTTGTTTCAGCCTTTTATTTTGGTTGTATGTATTATTTTTCATATATACGTGACATGTTTTGTCATTTTTTTTACCTCACCCCATAATGGGCTAATTTGGGTGACTAGTCTGGTTGACTCAGGTTGGTTTCTTATATGGAGTCCATATATTATTCAGAAGTGATTTACAAGGGATTATTTACCTTTAAAGGCTATAAAACTTACCCCATACCTGACTTTACCACCTTAGAAGGTTGGGCTTTATCATCTCCCTTTAGAAAATAGTCATTGGTATCGACTCTTCCCACACTATCCAGTATACTAAAAATGATCTTACCATATCTAACAGCCTCAACATTTTCCTTGGATTCCATATTGGTATAGCCACCTCCATGAAAAAATACCTCCAGGGACATCTCCTTGTCTAGCATCACCATCATATGTTTTCTTGGTTCCTTATACTATCAGGCCTGCTAGTGCAGCCAAGGACATACCCTCATCAAAGATGATCTCCTGGGATGTAGGAGCCTATTAAATAACTGAATGGTCAACACCATTATCAAGCTACTGCATAGGTCCCTGTACATAAATTAGGTCCTTTAATAAAGAATTGAATAGAACCTTAGACTCAGTTGAAGAAAGAGAAACATTACTCTTGGGATTAGGAGAAGCAACCTTATCCATATCATTAGAAATTGGATAGGATTAAAAATTAATTCCCATATTAGAAACATTATCAAATACCTTTAAATATTGTTCATTAGGTACTTTCCCAATAACTTTAACAACCACATATGTATCAGAATCAGTTGGACTATCAGTTCTTCCAGACATCCTTGATGAATAAGCATTAGTATAATTTACCTGTACACCCTCCTTGGTATTCCTTGGTGTGGGTTTCTTATGTTGGATAGATGAGTTCAACCCAAATGACTTCATCCATTTCTTGGTTAAATAGTGAAGGTAATGATTCTTTAAATCCTCTGAAACATTAGAAAAACCATACTCACCTTCAGGGGAAGGGTCTATATGAGAGGTCTCATTTTTTTCTTCACAAATACCAATTTTTAAGAACCCGGATCATATGCATGACCAAGGTGATCAACCCCAACTTCTCTGGTATTGAGATTAATCAGGTCTCCTTCCTCATGTACCTGTATGTTCAAGTCCGATTTCATAATATGGGCACCATAACTCAGTTCACCACCCTCCATATGTAAATAAATTTCAACACCCTAATTATGTTATTGGAGCACATTATCATTGTCCTTCTATTCTTCTTTATAGGATTCCTTTGTAGATAACCTCCTACATTTATCAGTTGTGTGTCCATTCATCCCATAGGAACTACCGAAAATCCTTATTCAACATTTATCATAGGCATGCCCAATATTCTGGAAACCCATGAAAAAATCAGGAACATTTTCAAATAAAATGGATAAATCAAACCTATAATCATCAATAGAGAGAACCACTATTTTGATCAAAGGGGAGGTGAGGTCAACCTAAACAAGTAGTCAAGAAAAACGGTCATATCTTGCCCATTCTATTTCCCTATCCATATTAATAGGAACGCCTATAGCTAAGAAATTTTTTTAAATATATTTATTTATAATTATAATTATAAATATATATATATATTATTAAAATTAGATCTTTATCAGTGCTAAAAAATCACCAATAAAAGTACTCATTATCAATGCTAGAATTTTGGAACTGATAAAAAATCATTTTATCAATGTTTTTTAGCACTAATAAAGATATGTATTTTTTTAAAGTGATGATAAAACTATTACTCAGTATTATAAAAAAGAACCTTAAAAGAGTCTCCTCACTCACACCCTCAAGCTCTCATGGAACCCTACTATTGTCGATGCTGCTCTCACTGAACCCTACTGTTGTCGTTGCTTCTCTCACACAAATTGAGCTTGTCCAACTCTATGGTGTGTGTCAATTTATTTTTTTAGCACCTCCAGTTTTTTTTCTAACCACCGATGGAGATTCCTCATGTATTTATGTGTCGTGTAGCCATGTATTTCACCCCTTAACCACATTACACCACTCATCATGACTTCCATAACACCCAGTTAAATGGATTACATGTCGTTTCAAAATATCCATGATGTCCATAGCCTAACATCCCTACTTGAAAACCCCTACCCTCTAAGTATATTCCCCACCCACCACTATTGGGGTATTCTAAAATCATCACTAACCCCCTTCCCCCTCTCATCCCTTTTCTTTTGTGGTCCTCACACTCTTTGTGAACTCATCCCAGTTATCAACAATGGTTCCCTAATTCCTAACATCCCTCTGCCCATATAAGTTTTAAAAATATATATTACTTCTTTTATATTTTTTAATTATATGAAATTAAGTATTATAGTTAAATTTTAGTATTCACAAATTAAATTGAATTTACTATTGCATAATTTTTTAAAGAAAAAAAATAATTTTAGTGAAGTGAAATATAGTTTGATCATATAAATTTTGTTTGATATAAAACATTGAAATGAGAAAATTAATCAATGTATCAAAATATATTTTTTTTTTCTACATGTATATTTATTTTTAACCAGTAATTTAAGAAGTTTTGTTTAAATTTTTAATTATATATTCTTCATATATATTTTTTAAAATCTTTCTAAAATTCTAAAATAAATGTTATTATTGGATCCTTATATTGATGAATTAAATAAATTTGCATCATATTAAATATATGAATAAAATACAAGAAATTTCAACTAAAATAAAATACCAATAAGTGTTATATAATATTTTTTTAATGTAAATCTTAAATAAATTTTGCAATATTTTCTAACATTATATGTTTCATTCAAATGTATATTTTGATTTATCATTAAATATAGTTATATATTTCTAAGATCTATATAATGAATATTATTATTTAATTATATATAAAAGGATTGGAAAAAATAGTAATATAAAATTCAATTAGACATTGATTTCTTTTACTTAAAAGCTTAATTGATAAAGGAATATCTTACTAAATTTTCAAAAAAAACATTATTATCGATTCCTAAATCTAGGTTAATATTTATTAATATATGAAAATAATTTACACATATTCTATTAGATCCTCTATGATATTTTTTCTTAAATATCAATCATATTTTAAGATTGATAAACCTTTACATTTTTCCTTTACAGTATGACCATCAATACAAGGTGTGGTCGACTCTTCACCTCAAATAGTAAAGGGAATGAACCTTATGCATCACCCTTTATTCATGTAAATGACTCTTACGTATCATCCCTTATTCGTGGAAATAAATCTTACATACCACTTTATGACCTTTATTTAAAATCCAGATTCACACTTATATATATGAAGAAAATAAATCATAAAAGAGACTAAATAATGATAAAATATTATAAATACCATGGAAAGGAGATGGAATAAAGAATTGGTTGAATGATGAAGCATTGAAATAATGAAGGAGGTGTAAATATGGAATGTAGAATGTGGTGTAAGTGAAATTTATATAAGGTATTGCAAAAATCTTCTTGTGACATGATAAATTTATAGGCAGGAAAATAAATTGTATGGGTGTGTTGTAAAGAAATTGAAACATTATGAGTGCACGATTTGATATTTTAATTTTAACATAAGTTATTTATATAAATGAAATAAAAACCTAGTATTTTAAAACTATTTATATATTAATAAATGTTACAAATATTTTTAACATTGATTTTTATATAATAAATGTTAAAAACCACCATGAAAAAGTGTTCTGTGAAAAATTAAAATGGTGTGATGTAAAAAAATTTACTTTTATGATCAGTTATACATATAAATGAAATTAAAATCATTTGTTTTGATTTTAGTTATAATTGATATTAAATATGAAATTTAACATTACTTATTTAATAAATAATTTTAAAACCCACACTGATAGGGTTTTAACACTAATCATTTATATAACTGATGTTAAAACCCACACTGATAGGATTTTAACACTGATCATTTATCAAGATGTCTACTCCATAATTATATTCCTATGTTAAGACATAAGTTGAATTAATTTCCCACATCCCACTTGAATTAGATTTTCACTTTGGTCACTGACCTCTTATCAAAATACATTCATAAAAGTAGGAACCCCTTACAGGGATTATACTACTACTGCTACTTTTTTCAAATTTAGACAGTAAACTAGGAAATGTTGTCTGGTTATTCACAAAATCCCTAGCCTAGGAACATTTAGATTTAAGTAGAAAAATGTCATCCTAGTTAGATTCATATCTGGAATAGTTTTTTTGCATTTTTTCCCTGAGACTCATCCCCTATCTCTTCTGGACATGAAACTTTGTTGCTTGAACTCCCCTAAGTAGTAGTCATCCCATACTAGGTACTAGTGATAATTGTGGATGAATTTAGAGGATAAAACCTATAAAAATTGAAGTAATTATTTTATTAAATTTAATTACCCATTTCCTTTAAAGCATTCTAAAATTATTTGAAACATTAAAATGTTGGGTTCCCCTTTTATGAATGGACCATTTTGTGTATTTATTTATTTTGTTAAATATTAACATTATCTAATCAAATACGATCGATATGAATAGAAAATTGATGGATTCCAATTGTATGAAAAAATAGTAATAAGATGGGGTGAAAGAGTTCATGAAGTTTGAAAAATATCATGAATATGAACCTTATCAAATCCTTTTTATATGTTTACACTATTATTATTCAAGACTAATTAGTCCAAAAGAGTTGAAAGAACACTTTATCTATCTTAGAATAGATCTAAGTTATAAATGTTGGAATAAACACTGGTAAAAGGTGAATATAGCTAGTGAATGGGATAACACTACATTTTATAGATCATTTGATATGATTACAAGTGTGTACAATTAAGAATACCATATCGAGGATATGATTACAGGTGTGAATGATGATGAAGATCATATTGAGAAAATGACAATGATAGTTGAAGATAAACTTCATGATTATCCAAAATTTTTTGAAAAATTAAAGATTTGTACAAAGAATCCATTATATTCTAGTTGTACTAAATATACAGCATTATCAACCGCACTAAAGTTGTATAATTTAAAAGTTGTCAACATATGGAGTGACTCCATTTTTACTGAACTACTTTCTCTCTTGAATGATATGATCCCAAAACATAATGAGCTTCCTATTCAAAAATATGACATTAAATGAATGTTATATTCAATGGGTATGATCTTTGAAAGAATACATGTCTATCTAAATGACTGTATAATGCATTGTAAAGACCAAAAATCACTTCAATAATGCTCAAAGTGTGGTATTTCTCAACAAGAAATATGAATCGAGTCCTATGAAAGTTATCTGGTACTTTCCAATCATTCCATGGTTTACGCGCCTATATGGAAGTGAGTAGACTTAAAGGAAATTTACGTGGAATGTAGATACAAGAAATAAATATAGTAAACTTTTTTACCTGATAGTATAACATCCAAGACCCGCACTCCCAAATCTTGTGTTGAAATCATGAAATTTACATTTTTCGGCTTTGATGCTGATAAATGTGACCCATTTTTTCATCTAAACCTTACAATATAAAAGGAAAAATTGGATCACTTACAACATCAAGGACCTTTTAGATTTAGAGTTTTGGATAATTAGGAAAAACTCCTACATAAACAATTTACAAGTCTTCAAATGAAAATTTCTCCCATTTAACCCATCTTTTATTATTTCACATTAGGACATGAACATCATCATTGTGAAATCCTCTATAGACATAAATCATTCAAACTCATTCTTTATAACCTGGGGGAAAGGAAACATAAGAACAATGAGCTCAAATTCTTAGTAAGGTTAAACATAATCATTAACAAATGAATTACATCAATGTGCATAAGAGTGTATAAGGGTATGATGACATAATCAGAGTGCATGAGAGAATCATAAAAGAACTCATACCCATCAATACCTAGATCATCAAATATGAAAACATAGTAAATTCAAGAGTAATTAGAATCAATAATCATGAGCCATGTGATGTTAATATTTATCAAATGAAACATTATAAACCCATAATAAGCCTAAAGAAAACATGTACATAAATTGGGACATAATTTTCACTTCACTATTACAATCACTCTTAAAAATTGAATAACCATAAAATTTACTTCTATGCCCAATTAATTGGATGGATATCACAGACCCACTCATCCTTAGTTTATCATGGAACCACCCATCATTGTTTTATCATAGAACCACCCATAATTGGTTTATAATATAAACACCCATCATTGGTTTATAACATAACCACCCATCAAATGTCCAAGTACCATTACATAATCAAAACACATAAAATCTTTATTTTCATAATAAACTCATAGGAACAACCATTATCCCTTTTATAACTTGATTAACCTATGAAAAAGTAACTTGTTCTATAAAAAACTCCTTGAAACATGATTATCCCATGGAAAAGAAACAGGTTCCATAAAAATCTCTTTAAAAAAATCTTAATACATCCAAAAAATAATTATCATGGCATCAATAAAAAATATCCCCAGTGGAGGATAATTAAAAACAAGGGTTGTTAATTTTTATGAATGGGAATAACATTAAAAGATCATTAAAATATCTTGAGGAAAATATCCTTTTCATTTTGAAAATCATAAAACATTTTTAAAATACTTTTCTTTGAAAAAAACCTTGGAAACATATAAAATAAGTTTTAAAAATAATTTAATTCATTTCTTGAGGAAAATATCCTTTAATATTTGCCGAATAGCCCGAATGCCTTCTTTTTTATTGATTTTATAATAACCCCCCTTTCAAGGGATTAGGGGTAACCCTTACAAGGCTCGTATACTTTAGTAATTATATTGCTCGTAGTCTTGGAGACATTACATGACCCGTAGGTCTTAAAGAAATCATACAGACTATGACTACTTGGAATTGCTCCTCCCTAGCATCTGCATCATGACCAGCTCTCCACCTTTGCATGACTGTTCGGCTAGCATGTCCATGTGCAGGGGTGAACAGTCACGGTACCAATGGAAAATTTCATACCCTCTCATTCTTCTAAAGTCTGTTTAGCCCGACTCTAGTGGATGTGCCCTGCTCTTTCCTCTTCTGGAGTGGTTCCTTGTAGAATTTGTCTGTTAAACTGCAAATCAGGTGGCCCTGAGGGCCTTGAGGTGGCCCGAAAGCCTTACTGACCCAAAGAACTTGGGTGGTCCGAAGGCCTTAAGGACTCCAAGCCCAAACCGGTGGCCCAAGGTGAATAGTTCCAGCTATTACAGTACCGAACAGTAACTGCTACAGTACTGCTACAGTACCCTGACATTATGCCTCCACCTAGTTTTGAACCTGGGTCTCGTGGATTCACTTAGAGAGACCTCACCAAATGGGCTGAGGCTCATGTGCTCATATTTTAAAAACACTTTTTAAAACATTTTTAAAAACATTTTTAGAAAACATTCTTTTTGAAGAAAAGAATTTTTTCCCGAAAAGATGATTTTAATAAAAAAAATTATTGAAACTCTTAACTATACAAAGAGAGAAAAATGAAGAGGAAACATGTATTCTTATAAAATAACCAGATCATAAAAAAATCATGATAATTATTTAGATCTATATCATAAGATTTCAACATTGGAGACTTAATCACAACAATCCTGATAAATGATGAGATTGTAACAAAATACTCCTACCACTTTTGCAACTTTGAATCGTAATCCCCATGAAGTAATAATCATTAAATAAAACTAAAAATACCAAGAGAATATATAAATTCATGATATAAAATGTTAAATGGTATGTATATACACCTCTAAAAAATATAGGTGCATACATGAAATAAGTCTCAAAGAAGGAAAATTGTGATGAAAATCCATTACCGTTTTGGTAACTTTGAAACCATAAAACCCATGAAAGATATATCATCAAATGGATATGTAAATAACCATAAATATGATTATAATAATCATAAAATACATTTTTGGGCAATATATACACCACAAAACAAAAATAAGTGGTGAATATGGCATGTAAATCACAGAAATAAAAGTGAGACGAGAAAACCTTTACTACTTGAGTAAATTTTGAATCATGAGATCCATGAAAGAATAACATCAATTGAAACTTTTAATATAATTAAATAAATGAATTTAATTATATAACATGTAATAGGTAAGTATATACACCACACAAAATAAACGAGTGGTGAATGTGGCATAAGTCTCGCAGAAATAAAAGTGAGACTAGAAATCCCCTTACCTTAAGTCTTATCTCTCATCATACTTGTTCAAACCTACTATATAATAAATATAAGTTTATTATAAATATATAATATAACCATAATAATATAAATCATACCATATATTATTTTATTATGACTTTATATTACCTTTTTATTAACAATTCCATGTTAAAGGTATGTTTTAGGTAATAACCGCTTTGTTTTTCATATATGTTTTGACTTGTTATTTTTGGTCTTCTTATTTTGATAATTATTTACTCATTTGAATAATTTATAACATGATATAAATATCTTATATATTCAGTATATATTTATTTATAACAATATATAAAAGATATAAATATAAAATGAAATACACCGTTAATGGAGGCGGTAGGCCATATATACGCATGAACATTGTTTCCATTTTCTTATCATACTAAAATAAAGTAAATGATATATATATATATGTATATTATTAAATTATAATTATTAAATATTATATACCACATATTTATATTACACCCATCCTTAATACATTCCATGTAAAGTGTGAACGAATCACATCGCATTGCAGGGAGGTAGTCCTTCGTACACACGAACAACATTATCGTATTCCCACAAAATTGAGATCATGAAGTTATTTGTTATATAATAATTATATAAGAATAAATAAATAATATATATAATATATATATATATAATATATAAAAAAACATTTCCATCATTTTTCATAACCTTGATAGATGGTAATGGAAGAATGAATGACATCGGTTCGGGAGGCGGTAGTCCGCCGTACACACGAACGATGATTGTGTGTCCAATTTGATGGAAGTGTGTGAATTTTTAGGTCATACCATTAACATAACAAAATATAAGTATATTTAATATAATGAGATTAGTATATAATCTTGATATAAAAATAATTGAAGATGTTTGAGGAAGAAATGAAACAAAAATGTTTATTGATGAACATTACCTCTTTTTCGGGTAACTCCTTTTGGTTTTCACAAAAGGACTTCCTTGGTTTTATTTATGACCAAATTGAGTATTCTAGTATGATATTAGGGAATTTTTGAGTTTATTTGGTCAGTTTTTGGACGATATAAAAGTCTTTATAGGTGTGAATAAGTGGGGAGGGTGAATGCCTTTACTTAGTAGAGGAAGAGTGACATTCTTGTAAATACCAAAAAGCAAACAATATTGGGAGGTATATCTTACATAATTTGCCTCCAATAATGGACCATTTTTTTATAAAATATGGTATATAGTCTAAATATAGACATCAAATGGATTTTTTATAAGTTTATAGGTCATTTCATCCCTTAATATTAAAGTTCAACCACTAAGTAAACTCATTTTTACTTTAATCACTATAATAAATTTTAATTGATTTCACTTATATTTTTTGTCAAAAATGTCATGACCCGTCCCCCAAGGCCCATGCCGTGACTACCCCAAGCCTACCTTCTATAGGCCAGGGGCTGGCAACTAGCACTGTAAAGGCGTATCCCTATAATGGTAAGGCATTGTCTTTAAACCTATAAAAACACACAATCCAAGAACACAACAAGAAGCAACCATGAAGTAAACTACTATAGTAAAAAGTGTACTGAAAGAAAAGGATATAGAATACAAGACCAACTGGAAAGTACAAGTACAACTAAAAGAGAAAAACATCTCCTTGAATTTTCACCGAGGATCCTACCTGAAGGGTAGGTACAGCTCATGATCAGCAGTTACTACGTCACGTCACGTCAAATGTTCCACCTCTGAGCACTATCTAGTCCTGGATCTCTTAGCCTTGATCAACGTTGTCCATTGTCTGCACAAGACACAGTAAGGTGTGGGCATAGATAGTGTAGGGGTGAGTACAAAAATACTTAGTAGGGACCCCGAGACCCCACGAAGGTCTCCCAGAGTTCCACAAAAGAATAACCACAAAGCAAGACCCCATTCACAAAGCATGAAGCAGTCATTAACTTTACTTAGGTATATTACCATACATATACCTAAGTTATCAATATAATTATCTCATTCATGAGGAAACTTAAGGCTCCAAATTTTAAGCCATTTACACAAATGATCCACAAAGGAAGAATACCATAAGGGTAACACCACGAAGGTAACACCACGAAGGTAAAAGTACCACGAAGGTAACACCACGAGGATAACACCACGAAGGTAAAAGTACCACAAATGTAATACCACAAAGGTAACACCACAAATGTAAAATTACCACAAAGGTAAAGACTCAGCCCATAGTAGGTATATAACTTAAGTACAGAAGTACAAATGATTAGTTGTAAATATAGATCATCTTATTCTTGTCGAAAGGATTTGCTGCTGACCCACACAGGATCGGTATGCACTAACCCACATAGGATCGCTGAGGGCTGACCCACATAGGATTGGTATGCACTGACCCACATGGGATCACTAAGTGCTGACCCACATAGGATCGATAGGTATTAACCCACACAAGATCGCTATTATTTCTTCATGTCACAGCCAGCCATGAGATTCCCGCAATAAGAACGCTTGATTCCAAGAGAATATGATCCTAAAACCATCGTTCATACCTCAACTTCCACCAAGTTCCACGAAGAAGTATCCCAAATGACTGTCATGTCGTATGGGTTCCAAAGTGACAAAAAATGTGTCAATCAGATGCTCGGTTTGTGACTTATAAGCATTTTAGTACCGAGGCCCTGGTTGTATTTGGGTTCGATCCAACCTATATGTACTCCAAATTTATCCAAAACTCAAGTGGAGTATACAAAAAGTATTTTCTCAATCCAAGGATCCCAGTGTCGTAGACGGTTCGTCAAACGGATGCCCGGATTTCAAGTTATGGTCCTTTAGGTGAAATTGAGCCGGGAAGGGTCCAAGTCTGATCCGACCTGGCCCAACCCGGTCTGGGCTGACCCGACCTAGACTAGGCTGACCTGATCTGATCCGGGTCTGGCCTTGGCTGGCCCAGTTGGGCTGGGGCCATGGCGGGCTCGACCCGCAGGGCCGCAAACCTGCCTAGCCCACCTGGGCGGCGTGACCCATGGGGTTGGTGCATCCCGGCCCACGGAGGGGCACAGCCCGGTCTGCGAAGCGCGCAGCCCGCTGGGCTCGCACGGATCATCCCACATAGCATCACGGACCACTGGGCTCGCATGTCCTAGCCCACGGAGGGTCATGACCTGTTGAAGGCGCAGCCCGCTGGGGCTCGCGCTAGCTGGTATGGGGGGGTAACCCCCCCCCCCCCCCCCCCCACTCTCGAATGGATAAGTAATTCAATTAATGGAGTGGTGGCACCACATGGCGCCTCCTAGTTGTCACGGGATCTGTAGGAGGTGGGTCCCTCCTCCTTCACGGCTTCAATCCATGGCCACCTCCAGCGGCACGTGACGGCACGCCTCCATCTCTTCTGCGGCCAGCCGTTTTCATTCGCCGTTGTCGTCCGCCGTCGTCACCTGCAGACGTCGGTCGCCAGTGCTGCCATACCAGTGCCATGCCTGCGGTCTTCTACGGGTCTCCGAGTGAGCTCCAATGGCTCTTCTTTCCATCTGTAGGTACCAATTACCTCCCTGGGATTCCCTCTTCGCTACTTGACCCACCGTTCTCGGTTCTGTCCATCCCGAATAAAAGTCCGCGAAGAACGCATAGATCAACAAAGTAGTAGAGGGTCTGGGCCTTATTTATTTAGACTGCACCCTCCATGTTAGCTTGATAACATGAGAGAAGAATAGGATTCAAAAATCTCTTGGAATTAAAACAAGATAAATCTCTACTCAAGATCATTGGATATCATTTGTGTTTGAGGAGGATTCGATGTTTTTCATCCCCGCAACAAGCCTCCAACGGTACCACTCAATCGTCATTCTTCAGTTTGTGATTCGGTGGCGCTCGTCACCACTCACCAGAACCGGTCTCGTCCTCTAAGTTTTTGACTTCATGGTAATTTTCTAGAGCTTCATTTCTTGGTGGATTCATACCAATACTCCTCTGCAAGCTCCATATAAATAGTAGAGGGGGGAGGGTGAGTAACACACGTCGAATTCATGGGGTTAAATTAATTAAGGAACCTTCCTAATTCCAACGGTGCTATTAAAAAGAATTGAGAAGTCAATCCATTTAATGGCTTGACACGTCGTTGGTCCCACCATGCCACTTTTCCATTGGAGGAAAAATAAAAATAAAAATAAAATAACATAACATGTTATCTTATTAATTTTTTTCAAAAGTCCTAAAAATTAACTTTTTTACCCGACCTACTGTGGTCGAAGTGAAGCCTCCATTAAGAGAATCATGGAATTGTAGATTTAATGGTTCCCTCATATTTTTTAATCCAAGCACTAGTTCAAAATTTCGAAAACGCCACTCATGCGTTTACTGAACGTACCTTAAAAAAAGATCAAAAATTAATTTCGGGCACACCGGGCCTCATAATCATGCACCATCAATTTTTATATACTTTTAATAATTCCATATAATTAAAAAAAACTTGGAAAATTCAGGTCTTTACATTCTCCCTACTTTAGGGATTTCAATCCCCGAAATCCACAACATAGACTAAGGAAACAAATGGGGGTACTGAGCATGAAGTTGAGCCTCCCATTCCCATGTGCTCTCCTGGAGATTCCCATACTGCCAGTAAATGTGCACCAGAGGTATGGATCGCCCACGAAGGACTCACTCCTGTCGATCCTCAATCTCCACTGGAACCTCCGTAAACGTCGCTCCATCATCAAAGTCCAGCACTCCATGGTCGATGATGTGAGACGGGTCATGCACTTATCTCTTTAGCTGGGATACGTGGAATACTTCATGCACCCTCTCCAACTATGGTGGTAGTTCCAAGTGGTATGCCACAACACCAATCCTATGAAGTATTAGTGATTGTCTGATAAACCTCGGTGAGAGTTTGACGCCTCGGCCAAATCTCCATAGTCCCTGTCGAGGGGAGACTCGCAAGAATATGTGTCCCCCATCCTAGAACTCCAGAGGTCTACATATCCTATCAGCATAAGACTTATGTCTTCTCTATGCAGTCTTCATCCGCTCCTGGATGATCTTCACCTTTTTAGTGGTAGCCCGTACCAACTCTGGACCCATAAGTGCTGACTCCCCTGGGTCTATCCAGCATAGAGGTGATCTGCATGGTCGACCGTACAAGGCCTCAAATAGTTCCAAACCGATGGTGGAGTGATAATTGTTGGTGTATGGTAACTCCACCAAGGGAAAGTGGTCCTCCAAACTACGACCAAAATCTAGGACGCAAGCACGAAGCATGTCCTCGAGTGTCTGTATGGTCCGATCCTTCTGACCATCCATCCGAGGATGAAAGGCGGTGCTCAAACATAGCTGAGTCCCAAATGCCTCTTGTAATCCCTTCCACAAAAAGGATGTAAAATGTGTTTCATGGTCAGAGAAGATCATCGATGTCACCCCATGAAGTCATACAATCTTCTGTACGTAGAGGCGTCCCAAGCCCTCAACTGATCCCTGCTCTCGGATGGGTAGGAAGTGGGCCAAATTTGTGAGTCAGTCAACAATCACCCAGATGGAATCATGTCCCTAAGATGTACATGAAATCCCTATAACAAAGTACATGGAAATACCATCCCACTTCCAATCTGTTACCTCTAGTGGTTGCACTAATCCTACTGGAACCTGATGATAGGCCTTCACTTGCTGACAAGTGAGGCATCATGAAACAAACTCTGCCACTACTTTCTTTATCCCTAGCCACTAGTGATGATGCTAGAGGTCTAGGTACATCTTCACCACACTAGGATGTACCGCCATAGGGGATGTATGTAACTCCCTCAACACCTCCTCCTGTAGCACCACTGGTACCATGGTGTGTCCTCTGAAAAGGATGATGTGCTCCCCACCTTCATAAAATCCATCAGGTGCTTGTCCTGAGGATATCTGAGTATTTCGAGTCTCGTAGTCAATGACCCCAAGATATGCCTCCCAAAATCACTGAAGAAGTGGGGGAGTGACATTCATAGACTTGAGGTAAGCTGCTCTATCTCTTTCCACAAAGGATATCTGCAATATGGATAGCTGCTCTGTTGCCTTACTCAGTAGCTATAAACAAAACCTCCTACTGAGTGTGTCTTCCACTATGTTCCCCTTCCCAAGAGTATAGACTATCTCGAAGTCATAGTCCTAAAGGAACTCTATCCATCTTCGTTTCATCAGATTCAGATCCTTCTGAGAGAAGATATACCCGAGACTCTTGTGATCCAAGTAAATAGTAAATCATTCACCCGTCAAGTAGTGTCGCCGCATATTTGGGGAAAATACCAATACTGATAACTCCAGGTCATGGGTAGCATAGTTTTTCTCATTTTGTCTCAATTCCCATGATCCATAGGCAATCACTTCCCACTCCTGCATCAGGAAACAACCTAGTTTGGTTCTTGATGCATCGCAGTATACTACATACCCAATGCCATCTTATGGTAGCCTCAAGATGGGGGCACTCTTCAGTATCTATCTTAGCTCCTAAAAGCTCTTCTAACACTTCTCTATCCACAGGAAAGGATCCCCCTTCTTTGTCAAAGCTGAAAAGGGTGTCGCTACCCTGGAGAAGTCAGGTACAAATCTTCGTTAGTACCCAGCCAAAGCAGAAGTCCCATTCCCTTCAGGGAGGTAATCCTAGAAACATCTTTTGAAAATATGTCCCCACACTCTTCCACTACTATTGGAAATTTAAAAGTCAAAACTTCTGATGCCACGAGGGTAAGGCTGGCTGACTCAAGAGTGATCAGTTGCACCCTTCTGTGCATGAGTTTATCCTGTGCTACCTGGGTTTCTAGTTTCATCGACCAAGGAAAAACCCATTCCAACACTGTAGATATACTACATCCTTTTTTCCTAAAAATTTCAATCTGAGTATGAACTTTGGATGTTCAGTCCATCCCCAAAGTAACTTCGTAAGGCGTCGATGCTGCCACCAAGAGGTTCCAACTAAAACTCTCACCTCAAGGGTCATATCACACCATCGGTATAAGTGTGATTATCGAGTCTCCTCCCAAAGGTATCTCTAGACATAAGGGTCAAGTCATCAGTTTAACCGAAAACTCTAGGTCTTGAACAAGATTTGTGGTAAGAAAAAATGATTGGTACCTATGTCTATTAATATGGAATCTAGTAGTATGCATAGACCATACCTCGAATAATTCCTAGAGCCCTTAGGTCACACTCCTTGACTGTATGCAGTTACTCCCTTCCCCTGTCCTCCAGCTCCCTGAGCCTAGTGGGGACCATATTGGGGTGGTGGTTGTAACATGTCAAAATGTATACCACCTCATGCTGCTCTCCTAGATTCACTTCCACATCTGTTGCCCTGCAGATTCATCTATCCCTATCACTTACTCTTCCTGAAACATTTTACACACCCAAGTCTTTGAGACTGGTGTTAGTTTTCTGCTTTCTCACTGCTAACATTCACTGATTTTATCTTCTCATCCAAATAACATTCAACCACAAAGGTTCTCTATAGCACCCTAACATAATTAAGAATGCATAGAGGAATAGTGCTGGCTTGGATGTCCTTAAACACACCTTTCTCAGAGGTTCAATCCCTTAAGAATTGACCATACTGTATTCATCGAGTACCTAGGATGGTCGGTATGCCTCAATTAATACTCAACTACCGACATTTCATCCTTCCGAAGCTGTAGAATCTCTAGGGAACACTCACCCCTTATCTTTTTATAGTAAGAGACCCCCTTTTTTGAGGAAGTTTCTTAATATTTCCCACAGAAAAGTCACCTCTTCACAAGATCAGGGTAATCTAAACCCTATCATCATCATGCTGAGCCATGTAGAAGGCTATTTACTAGGATCTCCATCTGATCGAATGGCATCCTGGCTAGATGGAAACTTGTCTGCCTCCTCAAGCCATTCCTTAGCCACTTGTGAGTCAAGCTCACCTCGGAAAATGAGGGGTATCTGATGTTGAAATGTGTGTAGGGAACTAATCCTACATGTTTCCTCTACCAGTATCGCCGGTTGTAACTACTGACCAACGGGCAGTGATATAGCTGGCACACTAATTGAAGGTACCATCTAGGGAAACGGTCCATGTACCAAATCCTCATCACTATGGAGACCATCCTCATGGTCATTCAATGATAAAGACTAGCAGCTAAGATCACCATCTGATCTGTTGGTGTCCCAACTAGGCGGAAAACTCTAGCCACAGTATCCATCCTGTTCTCAAATGCCTGGGGATATGTCTCACCTTGAAACCTTATAGGCCTCTACCACTAGAACTCGTGAAACGTGCTCATTCGGCATGCAAGTTCCACTGGTAGTATCTATTGTTGATTCACACAGGATCACTCGGTGTTGATCCACACAGGATAGCTAGAATGCTAATCCACACAGGGTCGCTCGGTGGGCCGTCATTGTGTACTCTCTCAGAAATCCTAGCTGGATATCTACACGGTAGCATCCTAATAAGTAATAGGTGCAACATGTTCATTAAGTTATACCTAGTGAGATGATTCCAAAGAAACCAAGGAAAAACATTTCCAAAACACACACAATTAGTGTTTTCATGCACCGAGTCAAAAATCAGAATTCAGGGTCCTAGTGTATGGATATATCAGCTTCCACACCAACATTGGACTCCCGGAACTAAAAACCACACTCAAAAAACTTAGCACTATTGCTCCATTTAAAATATTAGATTCATAGTTCTTTGGTAGAATTGACTCCTCTGATACCACTTTGTCACGACTCGTCCCCCAAGGACCGTACTGTGACTACCCCAAGCCCGCCTTCCATAGGCCAGGGGCTGGAGACTAGCACCGGAAAGGTGTATCCCTATAATGGGAAGTCATTGCCTTTAAACCTGTACAAACACACAATCCAAGAACACAAAAAGAAGCAACCATGAAGTAAACTATTGTAGTAAAAAGTGTACTGAAAGAAAAGGGGCCAGAATACAAGCACAACTGGAAAGTAAAAGTGCAACTGAAATAGAAAAATAGATCATGGAATGTCCACCATGGATCCTACCAGAAGGGTAGGTATAGCTCATGATCAGTAGTCACTGCATTACGTCACATCAAATGGTACACCTCTGATCACCGTCCAGTACTGGATTCATCAGCCTCGATCAACGTTGTCCATCGTCTGCACAAGACACTGCAAGGTGTGGGCATAGCCTGTACAGGGGTAAGTACAAAAATACTTAGTAGGGACCCTGAGACCCCTCAAAGGTCTCCAAGAGTTCCACAAAGTAATAACCACAAACCAATACCTCATTCAAAAATCACGAAACATACATCAACTTTACTTAGTTATATCTCCATACATATACCTAAGTTATAAAGATACTCATCTCATTCATGAGGAAACTTAAGGCTCCAACTTTTAATCCATTTTCACAACTAATCCATGAAGGAATAATACCACAAGGGTAACACCACGAAGGTAACACCACGAAGGTAAAAGTACCATGAAGGTAACACTACAAGGATAACACCAAGAAGGTAAAAGTACCACAAAGGTAATACCACAAAGGTAACACCATGAAGGTAAAAGTACCACAAAGGTAAATACTCAGCTCAAAATAGGTATATAACTTAATTATATAAGTACAAATGATTATTAGTAAATCTATATCATCATATTCTGTCGATAGGCTCTGTTGCTGACCCACACAGGATCGGTATGCACTGACCCACACAGGATCTGACCCATAAAGGATTGGTATGCACTGACCCACACATGATTGCTGAGCACTAACCCACACAGGATCGATAGGTACTAACACATATAGGATTGCTATTTATTCTTCACGTCACATCCAACCACGAGATTCCCGCACTAAGCACGCTAGATTCCATGAGGATCCACTCCTCAAACCATAGTTCATACCTCAACCTTCACTAGGTTACACAAAAAAGTATCCCAAAGGACCTCCATGTTGTAAGGGTTATAACGCAAAATATGGCACATCAATCAGATAACCAGTCTGTGACTTATAAGCGTTTTAGTACCAAGGCCCTGGTTGGATTCAGGTTCGATCCAACCCATCCATACACCAAATTTATCCAAAACTTATGCGGAGTATACCAAAAGGACCATCTTGCTCCAAGGATCTTAGCGCCATAGACAGTTCGTCAAACTGTTGCCCGGATTTCAAGTTATGGTCCTTTAGGTGAAATTGGGCCTGGAAGGGTTCGGGTCCGATCCGACCCGGTCGGACCAACCCGGTACAACCCAGTCTGGGCCGACTTGACCCGGCCCGGTTGGGCTAGACCATGGTGGGATCATCCTACTAGGTCGTGGACTGGCCTGGCCCGCCTGGGTGGTGCGGACCGCAGGGCTCGCACGGCCCGACCCGTGGAGGGGCACGGCCTGATGGAGGTGCGGCCTACTGGGGCTCGTTCCAGCTGGCACGGGGGGGTGATAACGCTTCCCCCTTTACTTCTGAACAGCTAAGACGTTCGTATAATGGAGAGGCGGTGCCATGCGGCACCGCTCGGTGGTCGCGGGACCCATAGGAGGGGGGTCCCTCCTCTGCCAAGGCATCGATCCATGATCGCCTCCAGCGGCGCACGACGGCTCGCCGCTCCACCTCTACCATCCTCGGCCAGCCCGAGCTGGCCGCCATCTTCACCCACCATAGTTATGGGTGTGGCCTTCTCCGTCGGTGGTGCATGACGGCACACTTCCATCTCTTCCATGGCCGACCGCCGCTGTCACCCGTTCATACCGGTCGTCGGTGCTCTCATGTTGGTGTCATGCCTGCAGTCTTCCAGGGGTCATCGAGTGAGCTCCGGTGGCCCGTCTTTCCGTCCGAAGGTACCAAAGGCCTCCCCGAGACACCCTCTTTACTGCTTGACCCATCATTTTGGGTTCTTTCCATATTGAATAAAAGTCCACGAAGAACGCATAGATCAACAAAGTAGCGGAGGGTCTAGGCCTTGTTCATTTGGCACGCACCCTCCACGTTATCTTGATAACATGAGGGAAGAATAGGATTCAACAATCTTTTGGAATTAAAACACGATAAATCGCTACCTCAAGATAGTTGGAGAATGTCTGTGTTTGAGGATTTGGTGTTTGTCATCCCCACAACAAGCCTCCAACGGCACCGCTCAATCATCATTCTTCGGTTCGTGATTCGGTGGCGCTCGTCACTGCTCGCCGGAACCGGTCACATCCTACAAGTGGTTGGCGTCACAGTACTTTTCTGGAGCTTAGTTACTTGGGGAAGTCATGCAAATACTCCTCCACAAGCTCTATAGAAATAGGATAGGGGGTGAGTAACGCACATAGAATTAATGGGATTTGATTAATTAAGGAACCTTCCTAATTCCAATGGCACTATTATAAAGAATTGAAGAGTCAATCCATTTAATGGATTGACACATCGTTGGTCCCTCCACACCGCTTTTCTGTTGGAGAAAAAAGAAAAGGAAAAATAACATAACATAAAATGTTATTTTATTAATTTTTTTCAAAAGTTTACAAAATTAACTATTTCACCTGACCTACTGCGGTCGAAGTGAAGCCTCCCTTAAGCGAATCTCGGCGCTGCAGATTCAACAGTGCTCTCAGATTTTTAATCCGAGCACCAGTTCAAAAGTTATAAAACCCCACTCACACGTTTACTGAACATACCTTAAAAAAGTTAAAAAAATTCATTCCTAGCACACCAGGCCTCGGAATCACACACCATCAATTTTTTCAGACATGTAATAATTCCATATAATTAAAAAAAATACATGGAAAATATGGTTCTTTATAAAAAACTAAGTTTAACTTACTATAAATTATAAATTATTTTGATTCTAAATATAGAATCCATTTTTTCAAATTCAATTCATAGAAGTGGAATAATTGAATTTAATAATTAATCACACAGACGGGATGAGAAAGCGGGTTTTTAAAGTAAAAAAGATTAAAAATTTACAAAGTTTTTATATCCAATTTCATTATGAAATTGATCCCAATGACCTAAATTATATTATAAGATGTATAATTGAGATATTATGACTTTAAAACCAATTAAAAAAATAATTTAACATTATAAATTATTTAGATGAAAAGTTAGTTTTCAATTAAAATCCAGTGTGCTTTCATTATTCATCAAAAATGAAACTTCTCAAAAAAATACCAACAATTCACCCTAAGATAATTTTGAAATTAGTATTTAAAATAAAAATTTTATTTTTTCAAATAAATTTTATAAGTTCCCAAATTTAGTTTTAAAACAAGTGCACCATCAAAATGCAGCAAAACTACCTATAGAAAAATACAACTTTTTATAGGTAAAATTGAATTTATTTTTATATAATGTATAGAAAACACATAGGATAATGTTAAAAATTAGATCTAATATATTATATATATATATATATAATTAATATCATTAAATAATAGTAATTAATTCATTTTATTAATATAAAATGTCTTTGGACGCATAAATTAGTTTTATTTATAAAAATATTTCTTTATATTTAATTGGTTTTTATTTTCATTTATAATTAATTGGTAACCAATGAATTCCTTATATAGACATGTGTAAACCATATTTTCATAATTTAGTTGATATTATTCATTCTCTTTATTCCAATGTCTAGGTGATAACTATCATGTTAAATAATAATATTAATAGTATGTTATTGTCTAGTAAGACTCAGCCTTGCATGTAACACAAATTATTGAATAAACTTGATGTTATGTGCAATAAAAGATAAAATTGGTGTTGATTATAATTAAATATAAACTATTAATTATGTGTAACATAAGATATCAAAGAATTTAAATTAATTTGAAAGAATATATTTCATAAAATATTAGGATGTTACATCCTACCCCCCTTCAAATGAATTTAATCCTATAAATTTGTCTTGGTTATCAAAGGATTAACATTTTTTATAATTAATTTATTGAAAACCACATCATTAAAATGAAATAAATAAAACAACCCATAAAAATGGAAAGTGGGAAACATAACAGTCGCACAAAGTTATGTATAACTAGGATTCCACATATGAAGAACATTAGTAGGAAATTAAAAGATGGATTTTGAAGGTAAAACCAATTCCCATTGAATAATAGAGAATGATATAGAACTTGTTCAATATGAAGTCAATTAAAAACAACAAAAAAACAAATATGTGTTTTGAAGGTCATTGATATCATCAAAAAATATGGTAATGGGGTAGCATTTTATTTCAAGATCATTTTCCTAAATTTGAAGCATTCTTTATCCATCTAGACTGAAAAAATAAATAAATATACTTTATTGACAAGTAAATTTCACCCTTTAACCAATTTCCACAAAAATCTCATATTTTTCTCAAGATGGTGAGTTTTTTAGATGAATTTTTTTATGCCTGAAGCAAAAAAAATTAAATTTTAAAGACCATATCACCATAAGAGTGATAGTCAGGCTATTCTTCCTATCTTTAGAAATTAAACAAAACCAAAATGGTTATCACATGATAAGATAATTTAAAAAATTATTAAACCTTGATTTGATAAATTAAAGTAATACCCAAAGTTCAAACCAAACCATTCCATAAATAACTACCATTAAAATTCATCAAACATTTTCTGACCAAGTTTGAAACCCAAAGATTATAAGGATTTGATCATATATTCTTTCAAAATAAATAAACCATTATTACTCAAATAAAATAGCATGTTTTTATAAAATAAACTTAATATTAATCTATAAAAATGTCATGTTAAATATAACATTGTGTAGGCCGGTGGTAAGTGTGAAACCATTGTCGTCCTTCGGTCATGGGTTCAAGCCCCATCATCTTACCGGATGTGACGGTTTATCACCCAACATAAATTTGGTTTCTATTTTTTTATTCAAAAAAGTAAAATAATTCCTCCATAAATAATACTTCATGTTAATAGTAGGGGTTATAAATATCTAAACCCAATTAAACATCTCCAAAAATTCCATTAATCACTTTAAGATATCATCGCTTAAAACCTCAAAATGGGTGTCAAAGACTTTGAACTTATGATCATTCTTAATCTTATAGGCCTATTATGGTATCCATGAATATTAAGATAACCTCACATGAAAACATCTTAATCTCAAAATTCATCTAAAATGATCTTTGATACTAACTATTACGGCTCAGGACCCACACTTCTGAATCCTATGCCAAAATGATGAACTTTACATTTATGGATTTGATGTTGATAATTGTGACCCAATTTTTTTCATATAAACCTTAAAACATAAAAATGAAAATTGGATCACTTATAACCTCGAGGAACTTTTATGTTTAGAGTATATAATTAGGATAAATTCTTATATAAACAATTCACAAGTCATCAAATGAACATTTCTCCCATTTAACCTAGATTTTCATATTTTACATTAGGTTATCAAAAACATACTTGTGAAATACTTTATAGAAATAAATTGGTCAACCTCATTATTTATAAACTAGGAAAATTGAAACATAAGACGGGTGAACTCAAATACTCAGTAAGGATAACCATAAGAATTAACAATTTAATTACATCAATGAGCATAAGTGCGCATAAGGGTATAATGGCATAATCAGAGTGCATGAGAGAATCATAAAAGAACTCTTACCCATAAATACATGGATCATAAAATATGAAAACATGTAAAATTAAATAGCCATAAAAATCAATAATCATGAGCCATGTGATATCAATACTGATCAAATGAAACATCATAAACCCATAGAAATCATAAATAAAACTTGTACATGACTTGGGACATCATTTTCACTTCACTCTTAAAATCACTCTTAGAAATGGAATAACCATACAGTCAAATTTCATACCCAATGCATCATAGGTATATAACAGACCCACCTATCCTTGGTTTATCAAAAAACCACCCATCATTGGTTTATCACAAAACCACCTGTCATTAGTTTATAATGTAACCACCCATCAAATTTTTAAGTAACATTACATAATCATGACACATAAAATATTTCATTTCATCATAAACTCACAATAACAAACATTATACCTTTTATAAATTTATTAAACCATGGAAGATAAATGGGTTCTATAACAATCTCTTTGAAACTTTATTAACCGGTAGAAAAGAAATGGGTTCCATAACAATCTATTTAAAATAATATTAATCCATCCAGAAAATAATGAGGATGGTATCAATAAATAATATACCTAGTGTGTTATAAGTAAAAATAATATTTTTTTATATTTATGAATGGAAATACCATCAAAGGATCATTAAAATTTTATTAAGGAAAATATCCTTTTCATTTTAAAAAACATAAAACATTTTCAAAATCCTTTTATTTGAAAAAAACATTGGATACATGTAAAGTAAATTTTAAAAATAATTTAAAGCATTTATAGTGTAAAATATCCTTTTGTATTTGAAAAACACCTTTTAAAACATTTTTTAAAACATTCTTAGAAAATATTATTTTGGAAGAAAAGAGTTTTTGACTAAAAAGATGATTTTTAATGAAAACATTATTTGGAAATCTGGAGTATAAAAAGAGATTAAAATGAAGGTAAAACATGTATTATCATGACATAACCATAAGATAATAAAATTCATGAGAATTATTTTTATTTGGATCATAATATTTCAACATTGGATACTTAATCACAAACAATCTTGATAAATGATGAGATTGTAACAAAATACTCTTACCACTTTTGTAACTTTGAATCATAATACCCATGAAGGAATAATCATTAAATGAAATGTAAAATTCCATGATAATAAATAAATTCATGATATTAAATGTCAAATAGGATGTATATACACCTCATAAAATAATATAGGTGTATAACATGAGATAAGTCTCAAAGAAGGCAAATCGTGACAAAAATCCATTACCGCTTTGGTAAATTTGAAACTGTAAACCTCATGAAAGATATATCATAAAATGGATGATTAAATCCAAATATGATTAAGTAAACTAATCATAAAATAAATTAATGGGTATTATATACACCACACAACAAAAATAAGTGGTGAATATGGCATGTATCTAACATAAGTAAAAGTGGGACGAGAAAAACCCTTACTACTTGAGTAACTTTTGAATCTGAGATATGTGAAATAATAAAATCAATTGAAACTTTTAATATCATGAAATAAATAAAATTAATGATATAACATGTCATAGGTTAGAATATATACCACAAAAAATAAATGAGTGGCAAATATGGCATAAGGCTTGCATAAATAAAAACGAGACTAGAAATCACCTTACCTTATGTCTTGACTCTCATTGTACTTATTCAAAACTACTGAATAATAAATATAAGTTTATTATAAATATATAATTTAACCATAATAATATAAATATAATACCATATATTATTTTATTATGACTTTATATTATCCATTTATTAACAATTCCATGGTAAAGTTACGTTTTGGGTAATAACCGCTTTGTTTTTTGTATATGTTTTGACTTGTTATTTTTGGTCCTCTTACTTTGATCATGATTTACTCATTTACATAATTTAAACCATGATATAAATATCATATATATTCATTATATATTTATTTATAATAATCTATAAAATATAGAAATAATAAATGAAATACATTGTTCATGGAAACGGTAGGTCGTACATACGCATGAATGTTGTTTCCATATTCTCGTCGTATTGAAAAAAATAAAGTAAATGATATATATATATATTATTCAAATAGAATTATTATTTATTATATATCACATATTTCTATTACATACATTATTAATACATTCTATGTAAATTGTGAATGAATCACATCACTTCGCAAGGTGGTAGTCCGCTGTACACACGAACGACATTATCATATTCCTACAAAATGGAAAGCATGAAGGTATGTGTTATATAATAATTTTATAATAATAAATAAATCATAAATATAATATATATATACATATATCATATATAAATATATTTTCCATTATTATACCCAACCTTGAGAGGTATTAATAGAAGAACAAATGATATCGGTATGCGAGGTGGTAGTTTACCGTATACACGAATGATGATTGCGTATCTCATTCGATGGAAGTGTGTAAATTTATAAGTAATACCCTTAACATAACAAAATATAATTATATTTAATATACTGAGGTTATTATATAATATTGATATAAAAATAATTGAATAGTTTTGAGGAAGAAATAAAACAGAAACATTCATTGATAAACATTACCACTTCTTCAGGTAACTTCTTTTGGTTTGTACCAAAGGACTAACTTGGTTTTCTTTATTCCCAAATTGAGGTTTCTAGGATGATATTAGGTAAGTAATTATTTGATTTTTTAGTGTTTTTATGATCCAAAAGGCGTGAAATGTGTGAATAATTGGGGAGAGTGAGTGCCTTTATATAGTGGAGGAGGAGTGACATTCATGTAAATACCAAAAACCAAACACTATTAGGGGGTCTACCTTACATCATGAACCTAAAATAATGAATAATTTTATATAAAATATGTTATATGTTATAAATATGGCCATTAAATTGGTTTTTACAAGTTTCTAGGTCATTTGGACCCTTAAGATTAAAGTTTAACCACTTAGTAAACTCATTTTTACTTTAATCATTGTAATTAGTTTTAATTTATTTCACTAATATTTTTTGTCAAAAAATAAGTTTAAATTAATAGAAATTATAAATTATTATTATTATAAATATTAAATACATTTTTCCAAATTTAATTCATAGAAGTGGAAGAATTGAATTTAAAAATTAATCCCATAGATGGAATGAGAAAGCGTGTTTTTAAAGTGAAAAGTTTCAAAAGTTCACAAAGTTTTTATATCCAATTTCAATATAAAGTTGATTAAAATGACCTAAATTGGATTAATATATGTATAATTAAACTATATTTACTTTAAAACCAATTAAAAATTTAATTTAACATTATAAATTATTCAGACGAAAAGTCAGTTTTCAATTAAAATCCAGTATTTTTTCACTATTCATCAAAAATGAAACTTCTTAAAAAATATCAAAAATTCACCCTAAGATAATTTTAAACTTATTATTTTAAATAAGAATATTATTTTTTCCAAATAAAATTTATAAATTTGTTGAAATTTATTTTTAAAACAAGTGTTCCATCAAAAGACAGCAAAAATATCATTAGAAGAATACAGTTTTTTATGCGTATAATTGAATTTATTTTTATATCATATCTAGAAAACACATAGGATGAATTTTAAACATTATATTGAATATATTATATATATATATCATTAATATTATTAAATAATATTTATTTATTTATTTTATTAATATAAAACGTCTTTGGGTGCATAAAATAGTTTTATTTATAAAAACATTTTCTTTATATTCAATTGATTTTTATTTTAATTTCTAATTAATCAGTAACCAACTAATTCATTATATAAACATATTTAAACAATATTTTAATAATTTATTTAATAATATTAATTCTCTCTATTACAATGGATATGTGATAACTATCATGTTAAAAAATAATATTAATTATATATTATTATCTAGTTAGACTCTGGCTTGCGTGTAACACAAGTTATCAAAGAAACTTGATGTTATGTGAAACACAATATAAACACGGTGTTATGTATAATTCAAGATAAAATATGAATTGTGTTTAACATAATCTATCAAATAATTTAAATTAATTTTAAATAATATCTTTCATAAAATCTTAGGATGTTATAGGCAGACTCTCCTCAGTGGAAGAGAATTGATCATCAGTATCCTAAATTTAGAAACAAGGTGAGAAACCTTCGTCTTATGCTATCTACAGATGGAATTAATCCTTTTTTTTTCAATTTACCACTCACGGTACATGGCTGGTTATGTTGGTAATTTATAACTGTCCACCTTCATTATGCATAAAATGAAAATACATTATGTTATTTATGCTTATATAAGGACCAAAACAACTGAGAAATGATATTGATGTTTATTTGGATCCATTGATCAAAGATTTAAAATTATTGTGGGATTGAGGTGGTAATTTTTATGATTCTATTAGAAATTAATATTTCACATTGAGATCTATGTTGTATGGGATGATAAATTAATTTCCCAGCTTATGGAAATTGTTCAGGATATAACATTAAAGGAACTCAAGGGAGTCCCATTTTTGAACAAGGTACATGATCAATTAGGTTAAAACATTCATTGAAGACTATTTTTCTAGGACATCTTATATTTTTACCCCTATGACATAAGTACCGATCTTGGAAGACATCATTTGATGGGGTTTAAGGAGAACATACAACACCATCTCCACTAACAGGTGATCAAATGTTTTAGAAAGTAAAAGATATGAACACTACTTTTGGTAAAAAAAAATTAAAAACCCTGTGAAAACCAGTTGGAAAAAGAGATCAATTTTTTTAATTACCATACTAGAATTTTTTTGTAAGCCAATAATTTTCTTGATGTTATGCATGTTGAAAAAAAATATGTGATAGTTTCATTGGCATGTTACTAAATTCACTCGAAAAAAAAGGATGAAATTAAGGCTAGGTTGGACATGATTGACATGGGAATGCAGAAAGAGTTGGCACCAATAAAGGGTGAAAAACATAATTTTCTTCCTCCATCTTCTTACGGTCATTTTAGGCAGGAGCGATATAAATTTTTTAACTTCTTGAATGACGTATAGGTTTCATAGGGGTATTCATCAAATATCAAGAATATCATGTCAATAAATGATTTAGAGTTAAAGGGTTTGAAATCAAACAACTATCATGTTTTGATGAAAGATATAATGCTCGTATCTTTACATTTCATATTTCCCAAGAATTTTTTTCATACATTGACTAAGCTCTTTTTATTTTTCAAAGCTATATGTATCAAAGTTATAGACCTAGGAAAATTTCCATCTATGGAAAAGGAAATTGTTGTCATATTATGTGAATTGAAAATGTTATTCCCCTTGATATTATTTGATATAATGTCTTACTTGATGATTTAATTTTTAAGATAGATTTTACTATGTGGTCTTATACATTATAGATGTATATACTCCATTGAATGGTATATGAATATTTTTAAAGGGTATGTAAAAAATCAAAGTCAGCTATAAGGTTGTATTACAAAGTGATATATTGTTGAGGAAGCCATTGAATTCAATATCGATTACCTATACGATGTGGAAAGCATTATTCTAATGAAATTTCATCACACTGGGAAAATTTTGAGTAAAGTAATTTCTAGAATTGATGTTGTCACAACCATTATTACATATTGGGAGTATTCCACCTTTACGTTTTTTATAACAGTTTATAGGTTTCCCAATATGTTCAAACCCACAAAGAAATTTTTAGTTATTTGAATCCATAAAGGGTTGAAATATGGATATCAAATACACATAATAAATAGTTTATATGATAGTTTAAAGACCATATTTTTAAGGATTCAGATGAAAATATGGATTCAATTTCATAACGACTTCAATGACTAGCCATAGGATCATGGGTGCATGTATTATCTTATAATGTTTATGTAATTAATGGTTATACATTTGATACATATGAACGTGATGAATGTGAAACCATGAAAAATAGAGGAGTTACACTTGTGGATGAAGTGATGCATGTATCTAGTATTAAGGATAAAAAACCAATTTATGAAAATATATCATACTTTGGCATCATCAAAAAAATATGAGAGTTGGATTATACAATATTCCAAGTATCTATTTTATAATGCAAGTGGGTTGATAATATGAGTGTTGTTAAAATAGATAAATTGGGATTCATTAAAGTCAATTTAAGTGAGGAAGAGTACAAAGACAATCCATTTATAAAGGAATCACATACAGTACAAGTATTTTATATTCCAAATCCCACAAACCAAAAGTGGTCAATTGTTCTGTTATCAACAAAAACCATTGAAGGGTCAGATGAAAATTCAACTAAGGATGAACCTTTCATTGGTATGTCTCAATAATTTTGAAGTGGTACCAATATAGATAGGTTATTGTATGTAAAATTAGACCATAACGAAGGGATTTGGATACTTGATAGAGGGTTCAAATGCCTTCAATCTTTAAAAAAAGAGATTTCAATAATCAGGTTATATATTTTTTGTAATATACATTATGTTACCTAATATTATTATCTTTTCAATACTACATTTATTTAATATAAATTAAATGTTCAAATAATTATACAGATAATGACTTCTACACATGTCGATGATCCCAACCCTGAGGAACATTATTTTTCTCAACCAACTGGTGCTCATAATGCATAGTAACAACAACCTTCTACACATGTCGATGCTACTAATCTATAGGAAAAACATATTGATGATGTTGAACCTGAGGAAATGGTAGATGGTGAACAACCTATATCCCATAAAAATAGGAGTGTCATAGTGTGAGGGAGTTGTAATAAATTATTAATTCAAGAAACAAAGGCATAAAATTCGAGGTTGGATGGAATGTACGTGTCCAAAATGTTAACCCCAAGAAGGACATGTTCATTAGTTTCATTGGGATAACCACTCAACAGTGCATGTTGGTTGAATAGATTTGTGGAATAATGTTGTACTCGTACTTAATACACTAATTTTGGAATAGATTAAGAAAAAATTATGATATAATTTTTTTATTTTAATAAAAAAATAATGAAACATTGACTTAATATTCATTATCCCTTGAAAAGTTCATTTATAGTAGATGAATACTAAATGAAATTTTTATTAGTTCTTGTTGGAAAGGCTCACAGAGGCTTTCACAAAATTCTAATGAAGTTTCATCTCAAATAGGGTAAAGGGAAAATAAACCTACACCCACTACAGATGTATGAACACCTAATAAGCCAAAAAAGTGTGGGATGTGTTTACTGGTTGTTGTGAGGAGACATATTTTTAGGTACATTATGGATAGTAATACATTGTTTGAAAATACATATATTAATAAATTTGATTAATAATTTTTAATTTATTAAATAGAAACCAAGTGATTAAAATATGAAACAGGTAGAAAAACTAACGTACCCCTATCGTAAAGCAAGGATGGGGTATGCTTCACTTGAAAAAAAAATGGTGCGTATTTTAAATCTATCGTAATATTTTTATGTGACATGAAACAACAACACAATTATGTTCCTCTATTTATATGCAGATTGGTAAATCCAAATCCAAATCCAATTCAATCTTACATTATGTGATATGGAAGGAGTCATGTGTAAATAAATATGGGATACTAATAGATGAAAACACACAAAATGTGTGGGGATCATGTGTATGTATGAAATAATAAAAAAAACTTTAAAATGGTATTACATAAAAATGATTAATTATTTTCTATATTTTTTATTTGACTTGTACAGAGGAATCATCATTAGTTGTACCATATGAATAACTACTATTAGTAGCCTTGAATTGGATAGAACAGTATGGCCACATCAGAGGTGGGTTTTGGGGTGACACCCTAAACATATTTTGAGAAAATAAATGAAACATGGGGGTAAAGATAAAAAAATAGAAGATATGTAGGCATGATTAGATACTCTTGAAAAAAATTAATTGGTAGTCAAAGTTTCTAGAAAATGTTATCATAAGGAATAAAAGATAAGTAACAATTCAAGAACAACCACTGCATGAAGATCCCCCCCCCCCACTAGCTTTGAGGTGAGACATTCCTCAAAGATATATCTTAGATGAGGTAATAAATATTCTCATAATTGTTTCTATGAAATGGGAATTAGGAAGACACTGATAACTTTCCTATACTGATATTCTATAGGGTGAAAATGATTGGGATTTATATCTATAAACACTTAATCATTACCTTTTTGTGAGGGATACAATGTTTAATATCTAAGAAGATATTATATACAACAAAAAAATTTCAATAGGTCATGTGAGATTGGTGATTAATGTAGATCATGAGCTGAGCATCGAGATACCTGTTCCACTTGACGATGCAGATATTCATATGGTCGATAAATCTATTGGAATATTTTTAGTATGATCATTATATCTTGTAAAAGAACATGTTGATAAAGAGTTGTTCATTTCTAATTAATTTTTCATGAAAAATCTTTAACATTTAATGAAAAAAGGCCTAAACTGATGAATGTTATTATAGACAGACAAAGGGAAGGGGTGAAATGAAAGGTCGAATCAAAATGATCTAAATGAACATCTGACCAATCAAAAATATCTTCACAAAGCACCTTTAACCCACCCATTCAATATCTACATTTACTAAAATTGAAGGTTTATACAGATACAAGGTTACAAAGTTGTAGTAATGTCATAGTTGATTTTGAAGAACAAATGTATGGAGGGTCCATTACAGACTACATTACTCTTGAGAGTGTAAATTAAATCCTCAAAAATGACTAGCTTGGAGTCTCAATTGTAAATGTATACATGAGGTGTGTTTTCATGATTTGTTTTTCCAATATTTCATCTAATATGTTAATTATGACTGATATAATTCATATTTTTTATTGGTGTCTATATCAATACTATTTGAAAGGAAAACCCTGTGAACATAAATATGGACTCATTAGTCCTCACATAACTTCTACACAACTAACCTCATTTGATTTATATCAAAGTGATGCAATAGTGGAAAAAATTGGTAATAGTGTTTGAAATAAAACTTATGGATGATAGAATATTCTTATTACCAATGTTGAAGGGGTAAAACTCTAAAATTTAATCATATAAAATATACTTTCATTCCTTTCATCAATTATTCCTTTTTTTAGACAGCATTGGGTGATCACTGAAGTCAATTTGGATACTCTAAAGATTTATTTTTTGGATTCACAACATGGATACCCAATAAAGTGACCACATGTAATGGAATTTTTCAATTTTTAATACACTACATCCAATGTTTTAGAACTAAACTTCAAGTTATATATTTTATATTATATTTTAATGAGAATTCTGTTATGATAGGGCGGTGTTTAAATATCATCAAAATCATGGAATGAGGACAGTCCATGCGTACAAGGAGCCTATCGAATTCTATGAGTAGATAAGTATTAGGGTATATATAATAAAATTTCATTATAAAAACACATATCAAAAAAAATTATTTATTTTTTTCAATGTTTCTATAGTATATGAAACAAACCAATGGAAAATATTGTGGTTATTATGCCTATAAATTTATGAAATATATCATACACCATCAACAAAATAGCATCCCCAAAGAGGTATTTTCAAAGATAATTACAATTTCATTTAAAATATTTATTAATACTTTGTGTATTTATATTTTTCTAGCACTACCATGATTGTTGAAAGTCCTCATATTCACAAGATGAAATTTATTTTCTTATAAAAAAATAGGAAACATACCTAGTGTCATAATGTACACATATATCATAAAGATGTGACTTCCTACTACTTATTTGATTTTCACATAATTTTATCTACTTTTTTTAGTTAATTTCCTTATCATTTTTATCTGATACTTATTTTTTTGATTTTCACAGAGATCATAAAGAAATTACTTTTCCAACAAGGATGATTCACTCATAATGATGCAATTTTTTTTTATTCTCTAATGCATTCAGCATTTTGGGTTATCAAAGAACAATATTGTTAGATAATTCAAAATATTGAATGCACTATACGATAAAAAGACACGATGGAATCAAACACACCTCAATATGATACAAGGTGTACCCATTATGACATAAATTGTGTGGTTTCGGTTTAAAATTGATATTTTATTAATGTATGGTTTAATATTTATGTTTAATTTATTTATTTATAGTATTACTAATATGAGAATTTTTTTATTATACATGTGGATTTTTTTATTGAGTTGGGATGGTTTGTTTGAAGATGCTCGTTCTTATGATAGATTGGACTTCAAGGATGAAACTGAGATAATGGAAAAAGGAAATGGGCCAATCAACCGCACCATAATCTAATACACAATGTTCTTGGTATGTCTTGAACTATATGTTTTTAGTTTATAATTTATATTTTATTTCAAAAATCACATCACATACTCAAAACTAATAAAAAATGTTTATATTGTTTTTATACTTTAATGAAATAATCTATATGTCATTTTTTATGTATAGAAATAAACTGCACATCAATATGATGCACGGTGTGACTAGTATGACTCTAAGTGTGTCTTTTTATTTAAAATTGACATTTTATTAAAAAAGATAAGTGACATACTCAAAATATAGAAAACTCATTCATATTGTGTTGATACAATAGTAAAATGATCCATAATTTATTTTTGATGTGTAGTAATTATACATGCCTCAATCTGATACATGGTGTTCCCGATATCACTCAAAGTGGTCGTTATCAGTCTAAAATTGACATTTTAGTTCAAAATGTGTGCCACTCACTGAAAACCGAGAAAACACACTTGGATTGTCTTTATAATTTAGTATAAATATTCATAAGTCATTTGTGACATGTATAAATCATTCTCATGTCAAACTAACACACAATGTGACTGATATGACTCAAAGTGCTTGTTTCCAATATAAAATGAAATTTTAGTAAAAAATACAAGTTTCATACTCAAAACTTAGAAAATACATTCATATTATTTTGATACTTTAGGAAAATAATCCATAAATCATTTATGATGTATAATAATCATCTACACCTCAATATGATGCATGGTGTGGCTGGTATAACTCCAAGTGTGTCTTTTTATTTAAAATTGTCATTAATTTTAGTAAAAAAAGACAAGTGACACACTCAAAACCAATAAAACACATTTTTATTTTTTTTGATACTTTAGAGAAATAATTCATAAGTCATTTGTGATGTATCAAAATCATCCACACCTCAATTTGATACATATTATTCCCGATATTACTCAAAGTGTTCATTATCAGTTTAAAATTGACATTTTAGATCAAAACGTGTATCACTCATTGAAACCTGATAAAAAATGCTCCAATTGTCTTGATAATTTATAAAAATGATTCATAATTTATTTTTGATTTGTAGGAATTAATCTTACATCAAACCGAAAAACTATGTGATCGGTATGACTCAAAGTGTATATTTCTAGTTTAAAATGACATTTTAGTAAAAAAAGACAAGTGACATACTCAAAATCAAGAAAACACATTTGGGTTATTTTGATAATTTTGGACAATGATCCATAAAACATTTTTGGTATGTAGGAATCAGTTTCACCTCAATCTAAAATACGGTGTGATCGGTATGACTCCAAGTGTGTATTTTTATTTAAAATTGGTATTAATTTTAGTAAAAAGGACAAGTAAAATACTCAAAATTGAGTAAAAGAATTCATATTGTTTTGATAATTTAGGGAAAATATCTATAAGTAATTTTTGATGTGTAGGAATTATTTGTACCTCAATATGCTACACGGTGTGCGTGGTATGACTCAAATTTGTCATTATGAGTTTAAAATTGAAATTTTAGTTCAAAACGTGTGTCACTCATTGAAAACTGAGAAAAGGTTATCATGTTGTCCTGATAATTTAGGAAAGTTATAATGACAAAACTTGTCTTTATTACACATTAATTCATGATTTATTACATAAGATTACACATAATACAACTCAAAAGATCAAGAATTATAGTTTCTTTGGGAATTAGGTATATTACATAACAACTTAAAATAGGTAATACATCGCCATTATTGAAAAATTCCTTAACATGCTCAAATTATTCCATCGTACTTAAAACTGCATGGGATAACCTAAGGAAATACATAAGAAAGGGGTGATCTATAAAGCCTAGTAAGGGAATAAACATGTAATAACATGAAGAAATTATTACATGTTTAACAATAGGTATATCAATGAGACATAAAAGGGTTGAGAATCATAAACATGAAAAAAGAGGCATGTTATAGCATGATAACATAAAGGAAACATGGAAAAATGTGGCAAAAACTTTAAACATGGCATCATAAACATAGTTCAAGGCTATCCCCCAAGGAATAATGGTGGAAAAAGTCTCATGATGGATTAGGTTCACTCCCTAATCCCTTGCATGGTATCTCATGAGACTAAAACATTACCCAATTCATTGGAGTGCTATATAATTTCATTCACATGCATAAGTGTGCCACATAGATCATACAATATGGAATTATTTTTCATCCCATTTTATTCCCTAATCAAGGAGTGTGGAATAAATAATTATAATACCTCAATAAAATAATTATAAGTTCATAAAGTTGAACACCATTGATAGGAAATGGGTATGGGTATTCACTACACAATTGTTTAGCATGGGAAATCACGGTGAAATATCGGCAGCATAACGAGGATGTATAAATGTTCATGGGAGGGATTAATGAGAGTTAAATGGGTATTTCATCATTCATAAATGATATGGTAAGTAAGGGGGATATGTAATAACATTTCCCAATGTTAGGAAATAGAGATAAAAGGCATAAGATAATGAAGATGCATGAATAAAGAGGAGAAGGAGATGATCCCTAACCTTGAGATTGTGATTCCAAAAGCTTGGTAGAAGATTCTTGAGAGATTGGGGGCACCTTTGGAGGACTCTATAGATGAGAGGAAATATTAAGGACATGATCTAAGGTTTTTTAGTGTATAGTAATGAGATATTGGGTGGGTTTATATAGGAAAAGAGAGGGGAGTTCTTTATTATTTCTCAAACTTAGGTTTTGGACTCTATATAATAAAATAATCAAAACCACAAACCTTAACATGGTTTTTGACCATGGTTTATACCGAAGTAGATTTGTTATCATTATTTTATAATTTCAAGGGATGAAATTATTAAAATATTACCCTTTATGATGTGGAAGTGAGTCATTTCCTTAAAGAAATGATTTTAAAACCTTAAAATATAATGTAGATTTTGGAGGATTCATAAAGGATTTATAAAATTACTCAAATAAACTCAAAACCACATTATTTTAAAGGTTAAACATATATTTTTAATTGAGTAAACTTAATAGTATTTATTACACCACTTTTGGTTCATTATGGTGTTATAATACACACCGTATATTTATACCGTATTTAATTTTTACCCAAAAAATTGACTATCTCAGAATATTATAAAAATTTCACCATTGAATAATTTAAATGTTCTGATTCTAAAAAATAATATTTATTTTATCCAAATAATTTTCTAAATATGTGAATTTTCACTTTTAAAATAAGAATTGACATTTATTGAGAAATGATGAGTTCTTTGACAATAACAATTTTTGAATCCTTATAAAAATTACATTTTGAGTTCTTAAAAAATATATGAACATTTATATTTAAAAAATATTATTTAATAATAATATTTTATTAAAATATTATCTATTTCAAAAATCCATTAATTCATCAAAATAAATTTCTTAATTTAAATTAAATATTACCCAAAAATACAATTTGTGTTTTATTATGTCAAAATTGAAATCCTTTATAATGTAACAATAAAGAGTAATTATAACCATTATTCTATTGAAAATACAATATAAATATTTATATTATTATAGTCTTTATACATATCCCTTTATTACACCAGCATACTCCCTAAGGTTAAGGTATGCGATGGTGAGATTTTCATGTGGTGGTTCGACATACATGGTTTGGGTTGTGATCTCGATGAGTTTTAACTTCCCATAAATGGTTTTTTTGTACTTTAGTTGTTGGATATCAACTTGGGCATGGTCAAGGGAAAATCTCAGTTATGCTATCTCCCTCAAAAGCTTTGATAAATGGGCATCATAGGGTATAATCCTACTAATTGAGGTTATCACTTCCTTTGTTTGTGTTAATTGGATTTGTTAAAACCAAATATTTATGTTAATCATATGATAACTGTTAAAAATCTATATTATCAATGGTTATGATGTTTAATGGTCTTTTAAATCTGATATGATATAATAAAACCAATGAAGTGCATGTGTTTTCTATAACCATAATACATAATAAAAAAATTTAATTAAATCATTAGGGGAATTTTATTTATAAATTTTTGGGTCGTTACAACTATTCATAATTAATTTTTGACATGTAATAATTAGTCTCATGTCAAACCCACAAATGATGTGACTGGTATGACTCAAAGTGCATGTTTCTAGATTAAACTGACATTTTAGTAAAAAGCACAAGTGATATACTCAAAACTGAGTAAACACATTTGTATTTTTATTGATACTTTAAGACAACGATCTATAAGTTATTTGTGACATGTAGGAATCAATCGCACCTCAATGTGACACGCGTTGTGACTGGTATGACTTCAAGTGTGTCTTTTTATTTAAAATTAACATTAATTTTAGTAAAAAGGACAAGTGGAAAACTCAAGACCAAGAAAATGAATTCAAATTATTTTGATACATTAGAAAAATGATACATATGTCATTTTTAATTTGTAGGAAACAACCACATGTCAATCTGATACATCATGTTCCCAGTATGACTCAAAGTGGTTGTTATTGGTTTAAAATTAATATTTTAGTTCAAAACACATGTCACTCACAAAAAATAAATAAAATGCATTCTAATTTTCTTGATAATTTAGTAAAATGATTCATAACTCATCTGTGACATGCATAAATTAGTCTCATGTCAAACCAAAACACGATGTGATTGGTATAACTCAATGTCCTCGTTTTCAATTTAAAATTACATTTTAGTAAAAAATGAAAGTGACATACTCAAAACCAAGAAAAAACATTCGTTTTATTTTGATACTTTAGAAAAATGATTCATAAGTCATTTGTGATGTGTAGAAATCAACCACACCTTAATCTCACACATTGTGTTACCAGTATGACTCTAAGTGTGTATTTTTATTTAAAATTGACATTGATTTTAGTAAAAAGGACAAATTGTTGGAGTTGGTGGCCTATAACCAACTACTTTGTACTTTATTCATTAATAAAAGCCTTATCACATCTTGATTGTTCTTCTGCGTGACAATGCATGTGATAATGTCCTAAGGACAGTTGTTGCATTAAAGGGTCATAGCGGATCCCTACTATAATGAGAACCCAGAAGTGCTATAAAACTATTCTTGAATATATGTTCTATGGCTGGATGATATTATTTGAGGGGCACAAATAATACAGGTCATTAGGGGTGAGGACTCATAAAACTTTGAGGCACCTTCTCATGGTGTGCACCCTTGGTAATATCTAGGAGGATATTATGAGAACGAGGCCCGCTAGTAGGAAATCCACATTTCATAGTGTCATTGGATGTTCCTATATTCGGATGTGTGTATTGGTCCTTAGACTTTAAGATTATTATTAATGGGTATTACAACTCGCGCACTTATATGTATTGACGAAAACTGTGACGACACACTATTTGCAGTGAGGTAGGATACATTGGGTGCATCACGAGTAATACTGCATTAATAGATAATACGAGAAAGGATTTTTCCCTTCTGTTCCATAACAGAAGTTGATATCACAGGCCCTTTGATGGAATTGATATAGCCTAAATAAATCCATGTCCATGTTAAGGTATGGGAAATTTTAATTCTGGAAAGTCAAAGAAAGAATAATCGAGCACATGGGTTGATGGCACTAGCATACAACCCACTTGATTCGAGATATCATGATAAAGGGATTATATTACACAGTAAACATTCGTAGGAGGTGACACGTCATTGTGGCGTTAACTTCTTTCTCTATGGGTGCCTTGGCGTGTTGCTAGACGCTAACCTTGGACTTTAGGCAGGCTCCGCCTAATTCCACTGAGAAAGGGGCCTAGAGGGTCACACGCTAAGTGTGTCCATGTATCTCGGTTATATATTAATTTAGAAAGTTAAATAAATATTATTCCTGACTGTGGTTTAATAATTATTTAAGGATGCCTGATCGCATTTATTTCGACACTAGTTATTCAAGAGAATATATTGTGGGCAAAATAATATATTTATTAGCAAGTAATGCAGTTACATTTATTTAAGAGATAAATAGTCATTACTCAAGGACTAATAAATGTGGTGGAGGAAATAAAGGAAAGTGGAAAATAAAAGTACATGCCGTGTATTAATGATTACACGCCATGTAGTTTTTTCAGTCGGGATTTTGAGGATATAATATTGTTTTATTAAATGATATTTATTATAATCAACGTGGGCGCATGTCAAGGAATTAATAATTCGACATGGGGGTTTTCAATAAGAGTTAATGAAATAAATAAAACACGTAACGCGTTTATTTATTTTCATAACTCTATAACCTCAAACCCGATTATAAATATCCTCACAACCCCAACACTTTTACTCAATCGGTGTGCACAACAATTCTGGAGAATTCTTTCAAGGATGAATGAACTCCTTCCTCCAATAACGCTCTCAAGACTGAGAGATCAAGGCGATCGAAGGCAGACATTGCAAGCGAAGGTTCTTCCACGCTAGCACCTGGAGATCCCTTCAGCGATGTCCGGAGATACGTGACACACGTGTGGATCACCACTAGAGGAATCCTACACTTGGATTCTACGACGCAACGACGGATCACCGAATCGTGACCAAACACATCAACGAAGAAATAATTCCACCAAGGTAATTCTTGTGAATTAATTAAATTAATTATAATCAACATGTGATGATCCTATATCTATGGTTCTGGGATTCCCTCTTTTGTTTTTTTCGTTCTTCGTTATATTCCGAAGATCCGGCGTTTTATATCGTGACGGATCTCAGTTTGAATGTTGTTTAATGCTCAAATTAAAGTTGGGAAAACCCACCAATGCGCTTCCGCTACACCCGGAACCTACAAGTGGTATTAGATCAGTCATATCTTTGATTATAATTATTTATTTTTTCGTTGGTAATCTACGCATTAAATAATTTAGTTGTTTAAATTCAAGTTAATCATTCTTTAAATCTGAATCTCGAGATATGTTCCTCTTCTATCATTTCTCGTTCACCATACAGAAATGACCTTTTCTTTTAATTTTTTATTAAAATAAAATAGAGGATCTCATCTGGAGGAGCCAAACATTCCTGGTCGTACAACACGAGAATACACGGCGTGTATTCGGAAGTACACACAGTGTAGTCTAGGTTCATGCATCGGACTGGTATGCCAAATCAGGCCATGTATTGATCTTATCTAAGTCATTTATGACACCATGTGTTGACCAGGAATAGGTGGCACATGGTTTCCGGATTACATGTCGTGTGGTCCAACAGAACACGGCGTGTAGTCCCTTCGAGTTAGGGTTGGACCGTGTACCCCGTACACGGCTTGTCCGGCTGGAAACGGTGTAACGCAGAAACTACACGGCATGTCTCCCACTGTACACATTGTGTACTCCAAAAATTTCCGAAGTACATTAACACACCATGTCCCCAGGCGTGTACTTCGGATGGACGGTGAAGAAAAGTACACACCGTGTAGTCGGAACTACACGCCGTGTACTCACCCAAATTACGCAGATTTATTAAAATTTATTATTATATTATACAAAACCTTGAGACATGTACCATAGTGCAGGTGTAAAGCTGAGGCACAACACGTGATAGGTTTTTTATATATGTGTGTTTAATTTAACATCTGCATAATAAATGGGAATTCATCGGGTTGCCTCCAAGGTACAAGTTACGTACAAGGATAATTTTAAATGAATTTATTTGTTTAGAATTATGATGGATGAGAATCTCAAGGAAATTCAGGAAATGATTTAAGATAAAAGGATTGATTAATTAAAGATAATTAATTGATTTGTGCATGATTTATCTTAAGCAAGAACGATTAAATAATTAAATGCTAGTTTTATTTATGCGTAAATATCATTGCATGTATGGATGATCATGAGCTAGACCAAGACCTTTGTATGTGAATGGTTTCTTTTAATTTATTTATTTAAATTTTTTGGCCTACGAGTCTTCTCCTCATTGATATGTAGGGCATGCGCGCCCAAAGATTATTTTATGTAAAAACCCCTTTTTACCCCTCACATGCATGTGAGATAAATTCATATGTAATGGATGGAACTCCCAAGCTAGTGGAGGCGGCTTAAGTCAGGAGCAAAGGCGAAACCAATCCAAGGAGATACAAAGGTGGACAGGTGGAAAGCTGTAAACACGAACCCAAAAGGTTCAAGGTGTTTCTCCCCTGGGTCTTGGGTTAGTTTATCAACTGTTAGATAAACTAACCAATAGAAAAGCTCATGATCATACCATTTATTTTATTTCTATCAGTTGCATGGTTTATTTATTTTGGGTGTGTTGTCACAATCACACAATTAATGAATTAAACGAGCATGCAAGATGGAACTAAAATAAAACTGACTTATACGTAAATATTATCTTAGACATGGTTAATCACTTAAGTATATCCCACTTAATATTAACAAGCATTTAATAAAAGATAATAAATTAGAAATTTACGTATAAGGATAAAATCCCTCAAAATAAATATTAAGTCGGTATAGCCTTCCATAATCTTGGTTAGAATCGAACCATAGTTCAAAGTTCTTGACCAACCCTAGTTGTGGTGCTTTCAATTATCGGGGAATTCTAATTCAAGGTTTTGGGTTGACTTGACTTGGTTCGCATCAAGGGTTGACTGTCACAGTAGGACTTGGTGTGACCAAGAGGCAAAGGTTGAGGAAATCTAAAATAAAAGGATTTCAGGATTGGGGAGTCCACTCAGCAGATCAAGGAGCTGCGAGTTAATGCAGTTGGCATTTGGAATGCCTACTTAAAACCCTTCAAGTTGCTTGACCAAACCTAGTTGGGGTAATGAAAAGGGAAATATGGATCCTTTCCACTAGAATATTTAGGCAACAGAATATTCCGAAGTCAATGGTGAGGGCTATTAGATTTTGATAAAATAGTGGGAGACTAATAAGTATTAATTTATTTATTTGTCTCATTTTATAATAAATTACTAAACCTTTTCTCATCTTAATTTGTAAAAATGGAAAGAAAATGACTTCAAACATATCATTGTGAACCATACTCGAGAAGGAAAACCTTCTCACCGGCACCAATTTCCAAGAGTGGTAGAGGCGTTTACGCGTCATCCTTCACCACGAAAGGAAATTGTATGTGCTGGAAGAACTTATTCCAGTTGCGCTTGGGAAAGAGGCCAGTGATGAGGAATTATCTCTCTATATAAAACACATGGATGATGCCACAGATTTCCAGTGTTTCATGCTATCGTCCATTTCCAATGAGCTCTTGAAGCAACATGAAAACATGGACGCATATAGCATGATGTCTCACCTTAAGGATCTCTACCAAGAGAAGGCGAGACAGGAGAGGTATGAGATCTCCAATGCTTTGTTTACAACTAAGCTTTGAGAGTCTGTGCCAGTTGGGCCTCATGTAGTCAATCTTATTGGCTACATTGAACACCTGGGCATCTTATGTATTAAATTCCCAGATGAGTTGCATACAGATCTCATCCTATCATCACTGCCCAAGTCCTTCTCTAGCTTTATTGTCAACTAAAACATGAGAAACAATGATAAGAGTCTATCGGAACATCTGACCTTGATTCTCCAGGTAGATAAGGACATGGGGCGTGGCAAACCCGCAGTCCTTATGGTGAATAGGAAAAGAAGGACAGGGCAAAGGGGCCAAAGACTTATAAACAGTCTAAAGCCCTTGAGCACCATCCTTCCAAGAAGGGGAAGATCCAGAGGCAGGGTAAGGAACGGGAGGCGGTGTGTTTTTCATGTGGCAAGCAAGGCCACTAGAAGAGAAACTGCACCCAGAAGCGTGGGGACGCTAAAGGTGCGTTCGTTATCGAGTGTAATCTTTCCATTTCTACACATTGGGTATTAGATACAGCTTGTGGGGCTCACATATATATTCAAATGCAGGAACAAAGTATATTTAGAAAGATTTACATAGGATAGGTGGATCTTCGAGCTACTAATGGCACAAGGCTGGCTGCATTGGCTATTGGCGATTATCACCTCTCACTACCGACTGGGGTGATTTTTGTTTTACATAACTGTTATTATGTTCCTAGTGTTACCAATAACATAATTTCTGTATCTTGTTTGGATATGGATGGATTTTTTTTCAAATTTGGAAATAAGGGTTGTCTATTTTATAGTAACAACGTATGTTATGGTATGGCACATTTAAATAATGGTTTGTATGTATTAAATTACGAAAACCAAGTGTTGTAAATCGATAAAGAAACAAACTCATATGACTCATACATCACCCAATTGTGGCATCACCGTCTCGGTCATGTGAACAAGAAGCGCTTGACAAAGCTCTGCCAAGATGGCTATTTAGACTCTACTGAGCTAAAACCACTTGATAGATGTCACGCTTGTTTACAAGGAAAAATGACCAAGCCGCCTTTTGGTGGACAGGGTGAAAGGGCCACAAAGATTATAGGATTGGTACACACGGATGTGTTTGGACCATTTCTAGTAGAATCTAGAGGTGTATATTCTTACTTCATTACTTTTACTGATTATTTGAGTAGATATGGCTATGTCTACTTAATGAGGTATAAGTCAGAGTCCTTAGAGAAATTTAAGGAATTCAAGAATGAAGTAGAGAATCATCTTGGTAAGAAGATAAAGAAGCTTTGATCAGATCGAGGTGGAGAATATCTGAACCAAGAGTTCATCGATCTTCTACAGGAGTCTGGGATTCTATCTCAGCTCACTCCTCCTTATACACCACAGTGGAATGGTGTTAGTGAAAGGAGGAACTACACCTTGTTGGACATGGTGAGGTCGATGATGATTCATACGGATCTTCCATTATCATTTTGGGATATGCATTACAAACTGCAGCATACACATTAAACTGAGTACCAACTAAGGCGGAAAATGGAATTTCCTCTGAGTTATGGAATGGAAAGAACCCCATTTTGTCGCATACACGTGTATGGGGATGTGAGGCATTTGTTAGGACCTTCTCAGGCAACAAACTAGCACCCCGGGGCATGAAGTGTATCTTTATAGGATATCCTAAGAAAACAAAAGGATATTACCTATATAACCCTCAAGACAAGAAAGTGAATGTCACTAGACAAGCCATCTTTCTTGAGAGGGAGAACATCCTAAAAAAGGATAGTGGGAGCAAGATTGACTTCGACAAAGTTAATGCTCAAGATACACAAGAGTTGGTACAGGAACAAGTTCCACAGGTCCCTGTGGAAGAGGTTTCAGAAACACAAGTACTACGTAGGAGCTCAAGAGAGGTAAGGGAACCAGAGAGATTTGGTTTCCTAGTCACCGAGGATGGTGAATCGTTATTGTTGGACAATGATGAACCTCTATCCTACAAGGAAGCATTAGAAATCTCAAAAGCTGCAAGATGGCTAGAAGCTATGAATTCTAAGATGGATTCCATATATCAGAACCAAGTCTGGGTTCTGGTCGATGAGCCAGTTAATGTAAAGTCTGTTGGATGCAAATGGGTATTCAAGAGAAAACTGGACATGGAAGGTCAAGTTAGCACCTATAAAGCAAGGCTAATGGCTAAAGGATTCAGACAGCATTAAGGAATTGACTATGATGAAACCTTCTCGCCAGTTGCCATGTTTAAATCCATAATAATCATACTTGTCATAGCAGCTTACCATGACTACGAGATTTGGAAAATGGATGTCAAAACAGCATTCCTTAACGGGATCCTTCAGGAAGATGTCTATATGACACAACCAGAAGGGTTTGTGACACCAGGAGAAGCCAAACGGGTTTTAAAGTTGCAGAAATCCATTTATGGATTAAAGAAAGCATCCAAGTCATGGAACATTCGATTTGATGAAGCCATAAAGGAATTTGTTTTCATTAAGAACGAATGTGAGCCATGTGTTTATAAGCATTTTAATGGGAATGTGATCGTTATCCTAGTAGTATATGTTGACGACATATTACTTATTGGAAATGATGTACCAGTCTTACAGTTAGTTAAGGACTAGTTGAACAAGTGTTTCTCCATGAATGACTTAGGAGAAGAAGCCCGCATTCTAGGGATCAAGATCATTCATGATAGATCCAAGAGGCTGCTTGTACTAAGTCAGGCTACATACATTGACCAGATACTAAAGAGATTTAGTATGGAACAATCCAAGAGGGGATTAGTTCCAGTGTCACATGGACTATATATTTCTAATAAAATGTGTCCTCAGACACAACAAGAGAAAGATAGAATGAGTAAGATCCCATATGCTTCGGCTATAGGATCCATCATGTATATAATGTTATATACCAAGCTTGATGTTGCCTATGCACTGAGCATGGTAGGCAGATATCAAGTAGATCCAGGAGAACAGCATTGGACTGATGTTAAGACTATCCTTAAGTATCTGAGAAGAACTAAGGATATGTTCCTGGTGTATGGAGGATACGAGGAGCTTGTCATCAGAGGGTATGATGATGCTAGTTTTCAGACAGATCAGAACGATCTGAAGTCACAATATGGATATGTTTTTTGTCTCAATGGAGGAGCTGTGAGCTGGAAGAGTTCAAAGCAGCCAGTTGTTGTCGATTCTACAGTGGAGTCTGAATATATAGTGGCTTCTGATGCAGCCAAGGAAGCCGTCTGGATTTGGAACTTTGTACAGGAGCTTTATGTGGTGCCTAGAAGTAAAGATTTTTTTTTAGAGGTGGAGCCTCGGTCAAAGACCAAGGAAGTATTTATTGCTCAAATAAAGGAGTTACAAAAGTCTGAAAGACGGAATCTTATTACAATCCTTATCATAAAAAGGGAGCGAAACATCAGGCAACTCATCAAGCCAGGTAACATCCTGATTGACCTCCTTGTTGGCAAGACTATCAGTAACCATGTTCTCTTCACGGAACACATGTGTGGCAATGTAATTGAGGTCTATGAGCGAAGCAAGGCATTTCATCCATTGAGGGGTAAGCGGCCATGCGAGATGCGCCACCCCTTTCCAAATGGCTTGAACAACAGTGGTTGAATCACATTCAATCCATAGTTTGTGCCAGCCCTTTTGTTTGGAAAATTCCACCACATGAATAACACCCATCATTTCCGCTTCCAAAGCTGAGGTCATGCCACATCCACCGAAGAAGCATCCAAGGCATCTGCCAAGGGAGTCTCTAAAAATGGAACCACAACCTTCCGGACCCGGGTTTCCTCTAGAGGCGCCGTCGACATTCACTTTGATCCATCCTGAAAGTGGAGCTTTCCAGAAGACCTCAAAGGTGCGTCGAGGTTGCCTATAAGATCCCGCAATCCGAAGGCGGCGAAGAATCTCAAAATCTCCAACAGAGTTGTCACAATGGTCTTTCTGAAGAGAAGCAGCATCCTTGATGGCAATGAGAATATGCGTTTTACCTGCATTGAAACTGAAAGCACAATTATTATGAATGAAGTTATTTCTGTCATACCAGATCACATGTAGGAGTTCTACCACTATAGTCAGAAAAAGATTCTTGATTTGCTTTGAAGAGTCCCAATTAACACACAGCTGCAAATGGGAGTTGATAGTAGTGGGAATACACCATCTGCAACCAAAAATGTCAAAAGTGAAATTCCAAAGAGCTGCTGCTGTAGCACAAGACAAAAAAAAATGGTTATCATCCTCGTGATGTTGATTGCATATATGAAATCTAGAGCAAAGAGGAATCCCAAAGGATTGAAGGCACACATCGGTGAGGACCCTATTATGGGCAACATGCCAAATAAGAGTAAGTCTCGAGGGCTTGATCCAAGGTTTATTAAAGGCTTTCAACCAAACAAAATTAGAAACATAATTGTTGAAATTGTTTTTGTAGAAACTTTTGGAGTCAAGGACTCCATTAAAAGTAGGCTCCCAAATGAGGAAATCGTACGTGTTAGAGAAAGGATAGTTGTCAACGATGTGACTGATGTGGTTTGGAAGGGAGATGTTTTGGGAGTTAGTAACATACCTGATAGTGTAGTTGGTGTTGCCAGGAGAAGTGGTGGACGTCAACATTGAGATTAAGGGGACACCAGTCCAGTTATCCATCCAGAAATTCAAAGAGGAATTAGCACTAACCGTCCATCTAGAGTTATCCATGATATTAAGAAAAGAATTTCTAATGGAGGGCCATATGGAAGAGTTGATGTGACCAAAATTTCCATTTTGAAGCTTGGTAACAAATCTTTTCTTGAGGAAGTCCAGAGAATCAGAGTTGTTATGAATCAGATTCCAAGTCATCTTCACTTGAAGAGATTCATTGAAAATCTTAAGGTTCTTGATACCAAGACCACCCTTGTCCAAAGGTTTGCAACAAGTGACCCAAGGAATGGTGACAAGTTTTCTTTCAATCGTACTACCAGACCAAACGAAATTTTTAATATAGGCATTGATTTTCTTGAGAAGGTTGGCAGGCCAATTGTACACCATCATTGAGTAAACCATATTGGATACCACCGTAGATTTAACAAGACAAATTCTGTCAGCCATAGAAAGAGATTTACCCTACCAAGATGAAAGTTGATTGGTAATTTGATCAACAATGTTGTGAAAATAGTTGGGTTTTGTTCTTCCCAAAAATATGGGAACACCCAGATATGTGAAAGGAAAAAAGCCTTCTTTGATTCCTAGATAATTAATGATGTGACTTTTTCTAGTGGGGGAAAAGTTCTTCCCAAAGAAAACAAAGGATTTGTTCCAACTTATTGCTTGACCCGAAATGTCTTCATAATGAGCCAGAGCACTTTTGAGGTTTTGGATGTTCCTTTTATCACCCTTTAAAAATAGAATAATATCATCAGTATATAAAAGATGTATAGGAACATTTAAATTTCTAGATGCCTGAATGGGATTAATCTTATTTTGATTTGCAAGGCTCGTAAGAAGTCTACTTAGATAGTCTTCAGCAATAGCAAAAAGGATGGCAGAAAGAGGATCACCTTGCCTAACACCCTTGGTGCATTTAAATAATCCTTTCGAGGTCCCATTGACAAGAATAGAAATTGAATCCGAATTAAGTAAGGTGCGGATCATGGAAATAAAAGTATCATTGAACCCAAAGTCTACTTAGATAGTCTTCATTACATTGTATTGTGATAATACTGTAGCGGTGGATCTTGTGAAAGAACCAAGGTCACATCAACGGACAAAGCATATACTCCGAAATTATCACTTCTTGAGGGATTTCTATCAAAGGGGTGAATTTGCAGTGAGCTGAGTGTCCACGGAAGAGAACGTGGCATACCCCATGATTAAAGGTCTATCTCAGCAGAAGGATGAATATCATGTGAGAGTTAGCAGGTTAAAGGTTGTTAGCAGTTGGCTCTAGTCCAAGTGGGAGTCTATGTAAGAACCCAGTTTTTTCTGTGAAAGACTTTGGAATATTCTTGATGTTATTCTAGAGCAGCGCCTTCAGACGGTGTGCGATTCTGTGCCCCGGAGTGGCCGGAATTAAATTTTCAGTGCGTCACACTGGAAACGCAAAATAAATGGGATAACTCCTGAATGGTGATCCGGATCAGAGATCTGAGTGTACGGATGGGTCCGTAATGGGGTGTTTACCCTAGGAACGACATAAAACATGTCAGCACGGGACGTTTGGACCCCTCGCTTGCTTTCAGAACGTTAAACGGATAAATTTATTTATTTATTTATTCGTTTAATGATTAAACTCAAGTATCTCTTAAACGGTGGCTCGGATTGGTAAACTGAGGGCACCGTTGAGTTCGTAGCATGTCGTTTACCCTAAGAGGGGTGTAAGTTTTTTGGGCGCGGCCCGTCTGTGAAAAATGGCCCCAGGGGTGTTTTCGTAATTTGACGGCCTCAGGCACTAAGTTTAATAACTTTTGACCGGGGTCTCGGATTAAAATTATGAGACCACCATTGTGCTCGGTAGATGGTTTTTTCTCTAGGGGAGTCTTAACCTCGACCCTACTGAGGGTTCGGGTATGGGGCCCACGGGCGGGAGTTTAAGTGTTGTGTTTTTAAACACTCCCCCCCCCCCTCTTGGTGTTTCTCCCTGGCGCAAGAAGCTCCCCCTCCTCCCTCTCCTCCAGCTCCGGCGAGGCACCTCCGGCGAGGAAACTCCGGCAAGGTAGTGGTGCGGCGGCGGACTCCCCGTGAAGCTCCAGGCATCGCCCTTCGAGTATGAGTTTTCGGTTTTTACGTTTTCATTTCCGAACTCTACTTTCAAGTTAATTTATGTCGTTGAATTACCGTCGAATTTGCAATAAAATCCCATATTTGTCTATTATAATTTTTGAGCTACCCGACACATCTTTCGGATCGAAAATCCGAGTTCGGAGTCGATCGCAAACGACCACCGAAGGTTGCGGGTTTTCGGTTTCCGGCGGGTTTGAGCGGCGGCGCGGCTGGCTTCCGGTGGATGGCGCGGCGGCGGGGCTCTCGGACAGCGGTGGTCCAGCTTCGGCGTGAGAGGGCTCCTCGGCTGGGCAGGCAGCGGACTCGGCGGCAGGCGGCGGCTGCTTCTCAGCGCGGTGGCGCGGCGAGCCGAGCTCGCCGGAACGGAGCGGTGACCTGGGTCGCGGCGTGACCTCGGCGGACAGAGACCCGCAAACCGCGGGTCTCCGTGTGGGGGCAGCGGGACCGGCCATCCTGGTCGGTCGGGTGATGGCGGGCCGCGTGCGGTGCCTGGGCCTCGGGCTCAGTGGGCCGGCCGGTGCGTGCCGGCCCAAGCAGGGCGGACCGGCCGGACCGGGCCGGTTCGGCCCAAGGGGTTCTCCCCTTTTATCTTCGGACGCTCGTATCATTAGCTACGGGCGTCCGTTTTGCGTGACGTCAGCGGCAGCGCAGACCTTGCATCAAGGAGAAGATTTTGAGATGGTTTCAGGAATTTATAATTCCCAATACGGGGGCCTCGGTGGCGCGACACGTACGTCGAGGGGATTGACGTCATCCCGGGGGTTCTTGTTTTGGATGGCGCGGACGCGTATGATGTCCCTTTTGAGCGTCGTCAGTGGCGTTGGGACCCTGGCGCCGGGGTAGAGGTTTCCAGGGTGGTTTCGGGCATTGAGACTGGATTTGATGCGTGGGCCCCACGATCCGTCTTTCGAGCTGCGAGCAGCGTTTAGCACCCTTTTCACCGGACATCCGTTCAGGGCGTGCGAGCAGTCATTTCTGGGTGTTTTTCCGAGAGGATTGCAATGGTACAATCCGCCCGCTCTAATTTGGCACGATGGTGTGGGGCCCACGAGGGTCGTTTGGGCGTCGACGGTGATTTTTCCATCTTTATCACCGGGCGACCGTTTTGGACAAGTGAATAGTCCATCTTGTGTACTTTTTCGAGAGGATCGCAACGGTGCGATCCGTTCATTGTGTTTCGGGACCAGGATGCGGGTCCCATGAAGCACCGCTCGTGTGCGGTGCGTCGGAATGCATCTTTTTCTCCGGATATCCGTTCCACTCAAGTGAGTAGTCCTTTTGACGTGTTTTTTCAAAGGGATTGCAATGGTGCGATGCGCCCGACTGTTTTCGGGGCCAAGGCTTGGGATCACGGGACGTCTTTCGGGCGTGAGGCGGTGTTGGTGACTTTTCCTTCGGATATCCGTTGGAGGCGAGTAAGTAGTCGATCTCGCGTGTTTTTCTGCAAGGATTACAAAGGTATGATCTGTTTGGTTGTGTGATGCCTCTTGTGCGATCTTATTAAATGTGGAAATGTGAAGGTGCCCCGGTGGCGGTTATTCTACCGTGCTTGTAGTGGACCCTTGGTGAGTGATTGCGTTCACTCTCGTGTGAGTGATTTAAATGCTTGAAGTGATGTGGATGGTTGTGCCTCAGCTGATGAGGTGGAAAGTTGGAAAAGTTACGTTTACGCCCTTCGTGTTGACGTTGGGGTGTCGTGTGCATGATAGCCTTAGGGCTGGAGATGTGGTATACTCTCGGAGTATACAAGAGCGCTTGGAGGTACGTGTGGTTTGTACCTGAGAATGTTTATGCGCTTGGTTGGGGTTGACTTGGGGCCACATGTCGTGTGAGCCCCACATGCGTGTCGTGTTCTGCTTTGCGTACTTTGACCTCTCACGACGTAGAGGGTCCCTCTGTGCTCATTTGTTTGACCAGCGGGGTTGAGATTTTCCCCCGGCTCTGTGCTTGTTTGTTTGACCAGCACGGTTGAGTGGTCTCCCCCTGGTTTCGTTCTCGATGGATCGGTCGATAGCGGTGCTAGTGACACCCAGTGATGGATCAGGCGTTGAACCCCTATTGGGTGAGTTGTTCTGGAGTTGAGTGGTTGCACGGTACCCACTCAGTGCTCGGTTGGTCAGTGTTGTACCATTCGGTAGGGATGGCCAGAACTGTTCTGGGTTTACCCTCCAGTAGAGACTGGGAAGTGGGTCGCCCGATGCACTTAGGGTCTACCCTCTAGCAGAGACTGGGCAGTGGGTCACCCGACACACTTAGGGTCTACCCTCTAGTAGAGACTGGGCAGTGGGTCACCTGACACTCTTAGGGTCTACCCTCCTGCAAAGACTGGGCAGTGGGTCACCCGACGACCTCTTAGGGTCTACCCTCCAGCAGGGCTGGGCAGTGGGTCGTCCATCGTCTAGTTCCAGGTCTACCCTCCAGCGAGGCTGGGCAGTGGGTCACCTGTCGAATTATACCAGGTCTACCCTCCAGCGGGGCTGGGCAGTGGGTCGCCTGATGATGTATTAAGGTCTACCCTCCAGCGGGGTTGGGAAGTGGGTCGCCTGATGATGTATTAGGGTTTACCCTCCAGTAGGGTTGGGCAGTGGGTCACCCGATATCTGGTTATGGTTTACCCTCCAGCAGGGCTGGGCAGTGAGTCACCCGATATCTTTTTATGAATTACCCTCCAGCAGGGCTGGGCAGTGGGACACCCGTTGGTATTCCAGACTCAGTCCTTTCTACTAGGCTAGTCTGTGGCTTTCCTCCGTGATTACCGGAGAAGGACCCTTGGTTGTACGGGTCAGTGATGGAACGATCTTGACTTTGAGGAGACGTCTCGACTATGGGGCAGTGACGAGTTGTGGTTTGATGTTCCCCCAGAACTCTCAAGTACAAGGAGTGATTTCCCCACCAAGACGCATCCTTGTGACGCGACCCAAAACCATGCGGGTGAGTCAGTGCCACCCAAAGCGGATAGTGTCGAGGTGCGGTGATTGAGCCCTTGACTTGTAGTTCGGGGCAGACGTGCGGGATGTTGGGCATCGATGGTGTTACTTATGGGACTGTTGGCAACTCACTTTCTTGGGCTGAGCTACGTGATTGAGATCCCCTTATGACATTGTTCGGGCTTCTTGATGGAGAATATGGACTTGTATATACCTTGTTCTAGTACCCCCTTCTTGGGTTTGGTTACTCTCCTTCCAGGAGAGGTGAAGATGTGCGGGGTATGCCACGTGCTTTCCGTGTCTAGCTTCTTGTGGTTGGACGAGTCTACTCTCCTTTTATAGGTAGCGAAGACTCGATGGGAAGTTCATCTTCTCACTATTTCCAGCTCCTTGTGTCTGGACGAGTCTACCTTCTTTCCTCTTGTTGGGTTGAGTTGGACTCTCTATTGTTACTCTTTACTGCACTCTTGGTTGTACTCCTTTACTTTTCCTGTTTGCTCTACTGATCACCCTTTGGTACCTCCTTTGTTGCTCCCTCGAGCCTTCGGGGTATCCTACTGAGTATTTTTATACTCACCCCTGCTTGGGCTTTGCCCACAATTGGTGTGCCCTTGCAAACGATGGACAGGTTGGTCATGACGTCAGAGGATCTTAGGAGCCAGGATCTTGGACCGCATGCGGTGGTTGTAGTCGGGTTCCAGGTGGGGAACCCTTCCAGTTGTTTCTTTTGTTTTACCTGTTGTCAGGTTGTGGAACTTTTGGTTGGGCACATTTTTTTTCCCTTTTCTTTTCAGTTTACCTTCAGCTTGTACTTTGTACTGTTTCGAGGTGGATGCACATTTGTGGTTTTTATATAGCATTTTCTCTTTTACTCTGCTTGTCTTTTCTTTTACTCTGCACTTTTTCATTGAGTGTGTTGCGTGTGTGTGTACAGGTGCTTAGGTAAAGGCATCCCCGAGTTGTTGTGCCTTCGGCGCTGGTCGCCAGCCCCTGGCCTATGGAGGCGGGCTTGGGGTAGTTGCGGCTCGAGCCCGGGTAGGGTCGGGTCATGACAAAGTGGTATCAAAGGTGGTTTGTTCCTTGGGACGTTGTTCGGACATCCCTAAAATAAAAGTAATTTTTTGGGATTTAGGGCAACAGTGTCAACGTATCTTGAGAGTGGATCTCAGGCCAGGGAGTCCAGTGATGGTGCGGCGGCCGACGTATCCATTCACCAGGACCTTGATTACCCGCTTGTTGACTCATCATGCTGAGACACTTGTTGCAGGGAAAAATTTGGTTTGTGCATCACATAGGATTGAGTTTTTGACTGTCCTTCTTGAGTCAGCTCCCCATCGTTGTTGTTATTGGTATATACATATATGCTCATCTGACCGCGGCACTCCTTGATAATATTCAGGATGTCTCCGTGAAGACAGCTAGCCAGGATACCAGCTTTGGTTCGTGACGATGACCCAGTAAGCTACGAGGCCTCAGTCCAGGACCCATCATGCGAGCCCTTTCTCTGGGTGGGCTGGTAGTAGCACCCCCACCTGTTGAGTAGCGGACAGCTTCAGCAGAGCAAGCTGAGCTTGAGTGCAGTTTGAGCTCACTCCGTGAGTTCCAGTGGCAGGGACCGCTGATTTTCAGTGGTGAGCCAGACCCTCAGGCATCAGAGGGTTGGCTAGAGACAGTGGTTCACCTTTTCAGGATTGTGCAGACACCGGAATATCTTATGGTGGCTTTGGCAGCCGACCTTTTTCGTGGAGCCGCTCGGCATTGGTGGAGTCTGGTGACTCGGTTTCTTGACGAGTCATCACTTTCATGGGGCGACTTTCTGTTGTCTTTTCGTGAGGAGTTTTCCCCTCCTGCTTGTGCTCTGTTCGGATTCAGGAGCTCCTACAGTTTCAGCGGGGAGGGATGATGGAGGCCGAGTACGCGGCTAGTCTCGCAGACCATGCATGCTTTTACCCGGACTTGGTCCATGACGACAACATCCAAGCACAAAAGTTTGATCAGGGTCTCTGCCGAGAGATTTGTGTTGTCATAGTACTCTTGGGCATTTCCACATATGTCGGGGTGCCAGAGCAGGCGTTGGTGACAGAGATATTCCTATCATGTTTTGCGGTTGGTAGTGGCAGTGGACATGGCGGAGCTGAGACGTCTGTCGTAGCTAGCAGGCGCCGGAGGACAGGACCTCGACGCAGGTGGCCTTTCCACTGCCGGTTTCGGAGATGTGGTCGTATACCACTATGGCGGAAAGGTGAAGGGCCTCAGCCGAGGGTGACCTTCTGTGAGTGGGCTCCGGGCCGTGGTCGTACACCACAGTGGCTCCGGAGGGCACCAGAACAGCTCAGGGAGTGGCAGTGTTATGCTTGTGATGGGTGAGGTCACTTGGCACGAAACTGCCCGACCTGAGTTGCTGAGAGCTTCGGGCAGGCAGTAGGCGCACCACCACGACAGAGGCAGCGTCGTGATCGGATTAGCACCCAGAGAGGTTGTGCTAGCAGAGGAGCGGGAGGATCTGGGAGTGGGGGACAACATCAAGAGGTCTTCCCATCACCACTAGGCAGTCCACGTCAGGCTCCGGGAGCTGACAGTTGGGACTGGGGATAGCTGCGAGCTTTGGATGTCTACGACCCTGCAGAGCATGAGGTGCCAAGAGGTACGCTCTACAGCTATTCTACTTTTTGCAGTAGAATTGTTAGACGTTGTGTGTGTAATTCTTTCCTCCATGGTCCTTGCTTGAGGTGTTACCAGGTTGGCGTGGGGCGTCGGTGTAACCCTGTGTTGGTATGATAAAAGGCGTAGGACTTTTTTTCTTTAGTCTATGGTGATGACTCCATCGCTCTCCGAGCGTGTAAGAGAGTCTTGGTTGAGAGACATCGACTGTGAAATCTTGCATGACCAGATATCCTTGGGTGTTTCACCATATGGATATTCTGAAGGAGGGAATCACCAGGCCTTATTCCAGGTGCGGGCGGTGATTCCAGTCGCGGTGTGCGATGTGGAGGTTCGGTCAGGGAGGTGAGCTACCCCCGAGATCCTTCGGGCCGTTTGAGACTATGCAGAGGGATGACGAGGTTCCCTACCGCCTTTCCCTAACCCCAAAGGCTGGTTTTGGTGCGTGACGTCTCCCACGTGACTCACCCGAGAAGAGGTGTGCGTGCTCCTATGCACGACATCGGCAAGGGCCAACCTTGCATGAACAGATTAAATCCTTTGGTCTGTGTTCGGTGGCGTAGAGCTATGCGATAGTTCTTCTGGGTACAGGAGAGCCAGGTGTGGGCTTAGTACCTTGAGTTGTTCCCTTGTTTTTCTTTTCGGGGATGAAAATCTTGAAGGAGGGAATGATGTAAGAACCCAGTTTTTGCTGAGAAAGACTTTGGAATATTCTTGATGTTATTCTAGAGCAGCGCCTTCGGACGGCGTGCGATTCCGTGCCCCGGAGTGGCCGAAATTAAATTTTCAGTGCGTTCACACTGGAAACGCAAAATAAATGGCATAAATCCTGAACGGTGATCCAGATCAGAGATTTGAGTGTACGGATGGGTCCATAATGGGTTTTTTAACCTAGTAATGACATAAAACATGTCGACGCGGGGCGTTTGGACGCCTCGCTCGCTTTCGGAACGTTAAATGGATAAATTAATTAATTAATTAATTCGTTTAATGGTTAAACTCAATTATCTCTTAAACGGTGGATCGGATTGGAAAACTGAGGGCACGTTGAGTTTGGAGCATGTCTTTTACCCTAGGAGGGGTGTAAGTTTTGCGGGCGCCCGTCTGTGAAAAATGGCCCCAGGGGCGTTTTCGTAATTTGGCAGTCTCAGGCGCTAAGTTTAATAACTTTTGAGCGGGGTCTCGGATTAAAATTCTGAGACCACCATTGTGCTCGGGAGATGGTGTTTTCTCTATGGGAAGTTTAACCTCGACCCTGTTGAGGGTTCGGGTATGGGGCCCACGGGCGGGAGTTTAAGTGTTTTGTTTTAAACACTCCCCCCCCCACACACCACCACCTCTTGGTGGTTCTCCCTGGCGCAAGAAGCTCCCCCTCCTCCCTCTCCTCCAGCTCCGGCAAGGCTCCTCCGGTGAGGCAACTCTGGCAAGGCAGCGGTGCGGTGGCGGACTCCCTGTGAAGCTCCGGGCATCGCCCTTCGAGGTAGGAGTTTTCGGTTTTTACGTTTTCATTTCCGAACTCTACTTTCAAGTTGATTTATGCCATTTAATTACCATCGAATTTGCAATCAAAGCCCATATTCGTGTAGTATAATTTGTGAGCTACCCGACGCATCTTTTGGATCAAAAATCCGAGTTCGGAGTCGATCGCAAACGACCGCCGAAGGTTGCGGGTTTTCGGTTTCCGGCGGGTTTGAGCGGCGGCGCGGATGGCGCGGCGGCGGGGCTCTCGGACAGCGGCGGTCCGGCTTCGGAGCGAGCGGGCTCCTCGGCTGGGCAGGCAGCGAACTTGGCGGCAGGCGGCGGCTGCTCCTCAGTGCGGCGGCGCGGCGGGCCGACCTCACCGGAACGGGGCGGCGACCTGGGTCGCGGCGCGACCTCAGCTGACAGAGACCCGCAAATCGCGGGTCTCCGCGTGGGGGCAGCGGGACCGGCCATCCTGGCCGGTCGGGTGACAGTGGGCCGCGCACAGCGCCTAGGCCTCGGGCTCAGCGGGTCGGCCGGTGCGGGCCGGCCCAAGCAGGGCGGACCGGGCGGACCGGGCCGGTCCGGCCCAAGGGGTTCTCCCCTTTTATCTTCGGACGCTCGTATCTTTAGCTACGGGCATCCGTTTTGCATGCAGTCAGCGGAAGTGCGGACCTTGCATCAAGGAGAAGTTTTTGGGATGGTTTCAGGAATTTATAATTCCTGAGACGGGGGCCTCGATGGCACGACACGTACGTCGAGGGGATTGACGTCATCCCGGGGGTTCTTGTTTTGAACGGCGCGGACGCGTCTGACATCCGTTTTGAGCGTCGTCAGCGGCGTTGGGACCCTGGCGCCGGGGCAGAGGTTTCTAGAGTGGTTTCGGGCGTTGAGACTAGATTTGAGCAGTGGGCCCCATGAATCGTCTTTCGAGCTGTGAGCAGCATTTAGCACGCTTTTCACCGGACATCCGTTCGGGGCGTGCAAGCAGTCGTTTCTGGGTGTCTTTCCGAGAGGATTGCAATGGTGCAATCCACCCACTCTAATTCGGCATGATGGTGCAGGGCCCACGAGGGTCGTTTGGGTGTCGACGGTGATTTTTCCATATTTATCACCGGGCGACCGTTTTAGACAAGTGAATAGTCCATCTTGTGTACTTTTTCGATAGGATCGCAACGGTGCGATCTGTTCGTTGTGTTTCGGGACTAGGTTGTGAGTCCCATGAAGCACTTCTCGTGTGTGGTGCGCCGGAATGCATCTTTTTCTCCGGATATTCGTTCCACTCAAGTGAGTAGTCCTTTTGACGTGTTTTTTCGAGGGGATCGCAATGGTGTGATGTGCCCAACTGTTTTCGGGGTCAAGGCTCGGGATCACGGGACGTCGTTCGGGAGTGAGGCGGTGTTGGTGACTTTTCCGTCGGATATCCGTTGGAGGCGAGTAAGTAGTCGATCTCGCATGTTTTTCCGTGAGGATTACAATGGTATGATCCATTTGGTTATGCGGAGACTCTTCTGCGATCCTATTAAATGTGGAAATGTGAAGGTGCCCCGGTGGCGGTTCTTCTACCATGCTTGTAGCGAACCCTTGGCGAGTGATTGCGTGCACTTCCGTGTGAGTGATGTAAATGATTGAAGTGATGTGGATGGTTGTGCCTCAGCCTATGAGGTGGAAAGTTGGAAAAGTTATGTTTACGCCCTTTGTGTTGACGTTGGGGTGCCGTGTGCACGATAGCCTTAGGGCTGGAGACGTGGTATACTCTGGGAGTATACGAGAGCGCTTGGAGGTACGTGTGGTTTGTACCTGAGAATGTTTGTGCACTTGGTTGGGGTTGACTTGGGGCCACATGTCGTGTGATCCCCACGTGCGTGTCGTGTTCTGCTTTGCATACTTTGACCTCTCGCGACGTAGAGGGTCCCTCTGTGCTCGTTTGTTTGACCAGCGGGGTTGAGTTTTTCCCCCGGCTCTGTGCTTGTTTGTTTGACCAGCAGGGTTGAGTGGTCTCCCCCTGGTTTCGTTCTCGATGGATCGGCCGATAACGGTGCTAGTGACACCCAGTGATGGATCAGGCGTTGAACCCCTATTGGGTGAGTTGTTCTGGAGTTGAGTGGTTGCGCGGTACCCACTCAGTGCTCGGTTGGTCAGTGTTGTACCATCCAGTAGGGATGGCCAAAACTGTTCCGGGTTTACCCTCCAGCAGAGAATGGGCAGTGGGTCGCCCGACGCACTTAGGGTCTACCCTCCAGTAGAGATTGGGCAGTGGGTCGCCCGACGCACTTAGGGTCTACCCTCCAGTAGAGACTGGGCAGTGGGTCACCCGACGCTCTTAGGGTCTACCCTCCAGCAGAGATTGGGAAGTGGGTCGCCTGACCCTCTTAGGGTCTACCCTCCAGCAAAGACTGAGCAGTGGGTCACCCGACGACCTCTTAGGGTCTACCCTCCAGCAGGGCTGGGCAGTGGGTCGCCCGTTGTCTAGTTCTAGGTCTACCCTCCAGCAAGGCTGGGCAGTGGGTCGCCTGTCAACTTATACCAGGTCTACCCTCCAGTGGGGTTGGGCAGTGGGTCACCTGATGATGTATTAAGGCCTACCCTCCAGGGGGGGCTGAGCAGTGGGTCGCCTGATGATGTATTAGGGTTTACCCTCCAGTAGGGCTGGGCAGTGGGTCACCCGATATCTTTTTATGAATTACCCTCCATCAGGGCTGGGTAGTGGGACACCCGTTGGTATTCCAGACTCAGTCCTTTCTACTAGGCTAGTCTGTGGATTTCCTCCATGATTACTGGAGCGGGACCCTTGGTTGTACGGGTCAGTGATGGAACGATCTTGACTTTGAGGAGACCTCTCGACTGCGGGGCAGTGATGAGTTGTGGTTTGACGTTCCCCCAGAACTCTCAAGTACGAGGAGCACTTTCCCCATCGAGATGTGTCCTTATGACGCGACCCAAAACCGTGCGGGCGAGTCAGTGCCGCCTAAAGCGGATAGTGTCGAGGTGCGGTGATTGAGCCCTTGACTTGTAGTTCGGGGCAGACGTGCGGGATGCTGGGCATCGATGGTGTTACTTCTGGGACTGTTGGCAACTCACTTTCTTGGGCTGAGCTACGGGACGAAGATCCCCTTACAACATTGTTCGGGCTTCTTGATGGAGCATATGGACTTGTATATACCTTGTTCTAGTACCCACTTCTTGGGTTTGGTTACTCTCCTTCCAGGAGAGGTGAAGACGCGCGGGGTATGTCACGTGTTTTCCGTGTCTAGCTTCTCGTGGTTGGATGAGTCTACTCTCCTGCTATAGGTAGCGAAGACTCGACAGGAAGTTCATATTCTCATCATTTCCATCTCCTTGTGTCTGGACGAGTCTGCCTTCTTTCCTCTTGTTGGGTTGAGCTGGACTCTCTACTGTTACTCTTTACTGCACTCTTGGTTGTACTCCTTTACTTTTCCTGTTCGCTCTACTGTTCACCCTTCGGTACCTTTTTTGTTGCTCCCTCAAGCCTTAGGGGTATCCTAATGAGTATTTTTATACTCACCCTTGCTTGGGCTTTTCCCGCACTTGGTGTGCCCTTGCAGACGACGGACAGGTTGGTCGTGACGTCAGAGGAGCTTAGGAGCCGGGAGCTTGGACCGCGTACGGTGGTCGTAGTCAGGTTCCAGGTGGGGAACCCTTCCAGTTGTTTCTTTTGTTTTACCTGTTGCCGGGTTGTGGCACTTTTGGTTGGGCGCGTGTTTTTGCCCCTTTTCTTTTCAGTTTACCTTCAGGTTGTACTTTGTACTGTTTAGAGGTCGATGCACATTTATGGTTTTTATATAGCAGTTTCTCTTTTACTCTGTTTGTCTTTTCTTTTACTCTGCACTTTTGTGTTGAGTGTGATGTGTGTGTGGACAGGTGCTTAGGCAAAGGACTCCCCGAGTTGTTGTGCCTTCGGCGCTGGTCACCAGCCCCTGACCTATGGAGGCGAGCTTGGGGTAGTTGCGGCTCGAGCCCGGGTAGGGTCGGGTCGTGACAGTCTATTGGATTTGGTGGACTAGAACCAACTACTTTGTACATTATTCATTAATAAAAGTCTTATCACATCTTGATTGTTCTTCCATGTGACAATGCATGTGATAATGTCCTAAGGATAATTGTTGCATTGAAGGGTCATAGTGGATCCCTGCTATGATGAGAACCCAGAAGTGTTATAACACTGTTCTTGAATATATGTTCTATGGTCGGATGATATTATTTGAGGGGAACAAATAATACAGGTCATTAGGGGTGAAGACTCATAAAACTTTGAGGCACCTTCTCATGGTGTGCGCCCATGGTAATATCCAGGAGGATATTATGAGAACGAGGTCCGCCAATAGGAAATCTACATTTCATAGTGTCATTGGATGTTTCTATCTGCGAATGTGTGTATTGGTCCTTAGACTTTAAGATTATTATTAATGGGTATTACAACTCGCGCACTTAGATGTATTGACGAAAACTGTGACGACACACTGTTCGCTGCAAGGTAGGATACATTGGGTGCATCACGAGTAATACTGCATTAATAGATAATGCGAGAAAGGATTTGTCCCTTCTCTTCCATAACAGAAGTAGATATCTCAGGCCCTTTGATGGAATTGATATAGCCTAAATAAATCCATGGTCATGGTAAGGTATGGGCAAGTTCAATTCCGGAAAGTCAAAGAAAGAATAATCGAGCACATGGGTTGATGGCACTAGCATGCAACCCACTTGATTCGAGATATCATGATAAAGGGATTATATTACACAGTAAACGTTCGTAGGAGGTGACACGTCATTGCGGCGTTAACTTCTTTCTCTATGGGTGCCTTGGCGTGTTGCTAGACGCTAACCTTGGACTTTAGGCAGGCTCCGCCTAATGACACTGAGAAATGGGCCTAGAGGGTCACACACTAAGTGTGTCCATGTATCTCAGTTAAATATTAATTTAACAAGTTAAATAAATATTATTCCCGACTGTGGTTTAATAATTATTTAAGGATGTATGATCGCATTTATTTCCACACTAGTTATTCGAGATAATATATTGTGGGCGAAATAATATATTTATTAGCAAGTAATGCAGTTACATTTATTTAAGAAATAAATAGTCATTACTCAATGACTAATAAATTTGGTGGAGGAAATAAAGGAAAGTTGAAAATAAAAGTACACGTCGTGTATATTAAATATACACGCCGTGTAGTTTTATGGAAAATGAGTACACACCGTGTATTAATGATTACACGCCGTGTAGTTTTTCCAGTCGGGATTTTGAGGATATAATATTGTTTTATTAAATGATATTTATTATAATCAGCGTGGGTGCATTTCAAGGAATTAATAATTCGATATGGGGGTTTTCAATAAGAGTTAATGAAATAAATAAAATGTGTAACGTATTTATTTATTGTCATAACTCTATAGCCTCAAACCCGATTATAAATATCCTCACAACCCCAACATTTTTCCTCAATCGTTGTGCACAATAATTCTGGATAATTCTTTCAAGGCCGAAAGAAATCCTTCCTCCAAGAAAGCTCTCAAGACCGAGAGATCAAGGCGATCGAAGGCGGACATCGCAAGCGAAGGTTCTTCCACGCTAGCACCCGGAGATCCCTTCGGCGACGTCCGGAGATACGTGGCACGTGTGTGGATCACCACTAGAGGAATCCTACATTTGGATTCTACGATGCAATGACGGATCACCGAATCGTGACCGGACACATCAACGAAGAAAGAATTCCACCAAGGTAATTATTGTGAATTAATTAAATTAATTATAACCAACATATGATGATCTTGTCTCTATGGTTTCGGGATTCCCTCTTTTGTTTTTTTCGTTCTTCGTTCTATTCCGAAGATCCGGCGTTTTATATCGTGACGGATCTCGGTTTGAACGTTGTTTAACACTAAAATTAAAGTTGGGCAAACCCACCAACGCGCTTCCGCTGCACCCGAAACCTACACAAGTGACATGCTCAAAATCGAGAAAACACATACGGATTGTTTTGATACTTCGGGAAAATGATCCATGAATCATTTGTGATGTATATGTTTTAGTTTCACCTCAATCTGATACATTGTGTCCCGTTATGACTCAAAGTGTCTGTTATTAGTTTAAAATTAACATTTTAGTTCAAAACTTATGTCACTCACTGAAAACCAAGAAAATGCACCCCAATTATCTTAATAACTTAGAAAAATGGTTCATAATTCATTTGTGAAGTGTAGTAATCATCCACACATCAAATCAACATACGATGTGACCGGTATGACTCAAAGTGTGTGTTTTCAGTTTAAAATGACATTTTAATAAAAAAACGCAAGTGACATACTCAAAACCAAGAAAATGTATTCATATTATTTCGATACTTTAGGAAAATGATCCATAAGCCATTTGTGATGTGTAGAAATCAACCACACCTTAATCTGACATATTATGTGACCAGTATGACTCCAAATGTGTCTTTTTATTTAAAATTGACATTAATTTTAGTAAAAATAAAAAGTGACATACTCAAAACCAATAAAACGCTTTCGTATTGTTTTCATACTTTAGGAAAACGATCCAAAAAATATTTTTGATGTGTAGGAATCAGTCGTATCACAATCTAATACACCGTGTGCTCGGTATGACTCAAAGTGTCCGTTATCAGTTTAAAATTGACATTTTAGTTCAAAACATGTGTCACTCATTGAAAACCTAAAAAACACACTCTGATTGTCTTGATAATTTAGTACAATAATTCATAAGTCATTTTTTGATGAGTAGGAATCATTCTCACATCAAACCGACACACGATATGACCAATATGACTCAAAATATGTGTTTTCAGTTTAAAATGACATTTTAGTAAAAAACACAAGTGACATACTCAAAACTGAGAAAATGCATTCAGATTATTTTGATACTTTAGAACAACAATCTATTTGTCATTTGTGATGTGTAGGAATCAACCGCACCTCAATTCGCCGCATGGTGTGACCGGTATGACTCCAAATGGGTTTTTTTATTTAAAATTGACATTTTAGTAAAAAAAAATACAAATAGCGTACTCAAAACTGAGCAAACACATTCGGATTGTTTTGATATTTTAGGATAACGGTCCATAAGTCATTTGTGACTTATATGAATCAGTCGCATCTCAATCTGATACATTGTGTGTCTGTTCTAACTCAAAATGTATGTTATGAGTTTAAAATTGACATTTTAGTTCAACATGTGTCACTCACAGAAAACCGAGCAAAGACATTCAGATTGTCTTGGTACTTTAGGACAATGATTCATAAGCTATTTATGACGTGTAAGAATCAGTCTCATGTCAAACCGACACAGGGCGTGACCGGTATGACTCAAAGTGCGTGCTTTCAGTTTAAAATGACATTTTGGTAAAAAAGACAAATGACATACTCAAAACTGAGAAAACGTATTCGAATTGCTCCAATACTTTAAGATAATGATCCATAAGCCATTTGTGATGTGTATGAATCATTTATGCTTCAATCTAACGTACAGTGTGATCAGTATAACTCCAAGTGTGTCCTTTTAATTAAAATTGACATTTTATTAATATATTGTTTCATATTTATGTTTAATTTATTTCTTTATAATATTACTAACATAAAAATTGTTTTATTATACAGGTGGATTCTTTTGCTCGGGTTGGGGTGGTTTTTTCGGCAACTGATACCATGATCGGGCTTTTTTTATAAGGGGTTGTGAGTGGCAAAGACAACGGAACATTGATGTTTTTAAATGTTTTGTGACAGTAATTGCAAATATAACACAATCTTGTTTGAAATGTATATAATATAACGTTCCTTTTTTATATTTGTGATGAGACTTCTTTTTCAATTAAATTATGAATTTTCATATAGGTGTATTTGGTACAGTGTGTTGTAATTTCAACAATACAGTGCACCACTAGGGCCTTTATCAGTGCTAAATTGATGCTAATAAAAGACTACTTTTATTAGCGCTTTTTTAGCACTGATAAAGGGGTTCCCTTAACGACGCTTAAGACAACAACATTTTTTTAACGTTGTTAAATCTCGTTTTGCGTGCTGCTAAAAAACCTGTGTTTGGTAGTGGTATGTCATGAAACAAAGCCCGCGGAGGAAAACCATGGAAAGTATTTAACAACTTAAATAAAAATCATAATATGATAGGCGGAAACTTTATTTCTCGGAGATTTTCATGAATCAAGCATCATGGGTAGGATTTGATAACACATATATATGCATAGATTAACACTTAATCTAAAGGTGAAAGCTTATAGAAATCTTTAATCCCAAGAACTCCATGCGTCGGTAACAGAAAAATCTATTAATCGGGTTTTGATTTCACCGTTCTAACTCTATAAAAAATATGTTAACCACTGCTCTAACTCTACTTTATCCGGTCGGGTAGTGTTGGATATCCTTAATTGTTTATATATTTGAAGATGTATTATATTATGAAATTTTGAAATTTTAAATTTTGGAAATTATATATATATTATTTTTTTGTTGGATCAATAGATGTAATTGTTTTCTCAAAACATTAAAGGTCATCATAAAAGTTGAGGTCGGAACCTCAGTTTAAAGGTCATCATTGATAGTTGATAATGCATTATTATTATTATTGTTATTATTGTTGTTGTTAATATTATTATTATTATTATTTATGAATAACGTTGACTATTACGATCCCCAAAGATATGTTTGAAATTATAGTTTTTGATGGTATAGAAAGGAATGGTGTGACCCGAGATGGCACACTATTCTTTGGAATATTATTTTAGGAAGGGGTGTGATGGTTATTAAGGGTTTTTAAAACAAACTGATAATAACTAATTATAATATTATAAAAAAATATTAAAAAATAAAATAGATAAAAATTATAATGTTAATTTCGAAAATTATCAGTAAAAAATAATTTATTATATTTATTTTATAACTTTATTTAATTAGTCATTGGGTTTAACCTACCATTCACCTATAAAATTCCAAAACAGAACATTTAATTACATTTTATTTCATACAAACAAGTACTATTATATTTCATTAATAATGGTTTCATTTGATCTGATAAAAAAACACGGTAAACTTTTTGAATGGTCTTTATCACGGATTGTATTTCTAAAAAATATTTATTTATTTTGATCACCATTAAAATAAAAAGGCTTTTTTCCCTTTCCATTCACACCACACGCCCCTCCCGTGTTTTTGTTTTGTGGATATTTTTAATAGATGCATGAATTCTCCATCAATTTGTATTTAAAAAATATATACACTTTTACAAGTGCACCACCTCCGCCTTCAAATCCCAGCAATTTTTTTTTTAGAGTTAACCCCACGTAACTTATACATTTAGATAAAATTAAGCATTTAATGTATAAATTTCATTATATAAAAATATCTAGATATTTTGTAGGGGTTGGAAAAAAGCTTCAAAATAATTGCACTGAAAATGATGTCCTTACACGTGTTGTTCTTTAATTAATGATAATTTTTGTTTATTATTATATGTTTTAACTTCAGTTTTTAGAACAAATTACAATAATTACAATAATTATTTGTCGATGTGTTCATTGATGTAATGACAAAAAATAACGGATGCTACATTTCACTTTCAACGATTTCAAAAGTCAGTAATAATAATAATTATTGTCATGTCGATAATAATTATAAAACATAATTGACCGACATTTGATGCATGTTGAAAAATTAAAAAAAAAAACAAATAAAAATAATATTAAAATTTCTCAAATCATGAAAAATATTATCATATAAATTAATATTAATATTTTTAAAAAATATTTTAAACAAACATTTCAAAATTTTCAATAAATTCTTTCCTATTTTTTTTTAAAATCATATTATTGTATTAACTTTTTTTTTTATCAAAAATCATATAAGAATTATTTGAAAACTTTGTATTGTTTTATAATTAATTTATCGTATTTCTTTTCTGAATAAAATATAAGTTTTTTTTTTAAAAAATACTGGTTTTTAAAAAATAATCAATCCTATCGTCTATATATAAATTTATATATACTCACACATATATATACAAATTTACATATACAGAGAATCAGATATCAGATTTATAGATGATTAAGAGAAGAACGATAAAAAAAATCTCAAACTCATGCATGGTTAAGAAAATCCTAAAAAACAAGTTACAAATAGCATACCACCGATTTTGAGGATTGATTCATCAAAAATGTTTCAAAGGTGGCCCCAAAGTTTGGGTTCCTCGAAATCTTGAACACCGAGGAGTGACACCATTGTTTCAACTTTTTTAAAATATAAATAAAATGTTCTATCAACGCTAATAAAAAACACTGATAAAAGTAATCTTTATCAACGTTAAAACGTTAAGTGTCGATAAAAAAATATTTTATCAGCATCAATTTTAGCGCAAATACTAAAATTAGTTTTGATAAAATACAATCTAAAAAAATAACTAACTTGTAAATGTATATAATAATAATAATTTTATATATAAAAATACTAATAATTACTAATTTTATAAATGTATATAATATATAAAATATTAATAATTACTAATTATATTTAATTAATATAAGTTATATTTTTGAAAATATTATTAATTATTTAAATGAATAAATATTTTAGACTAAATAAAAATGTATGGTTGTATTTATAAATATTAACCGTATTTTATTTCAATATAAAACAAATTCAATATATTTTACAAATTGAATATAAATATTGAATTTAATATCAATTGTATTTTTTTAATATTCATTGTTTTCGATATTTTAATTTCATTTATTTTTTAAAAATAAAATATATAATTGGCGTTTATTATGAAGAATATTTAAATACAAGATTATGTGTGTGAGTGTTTCTTTATAAAAATTGTGTTAATTACATTTGGATCCCATTAATTATTAATATTATAAATAATGACATATATATAATAAGGTTATTGATGATATTTATAAAATATGAACATTTCTATAGAAATTTATTTATTTTTTGACAAAGGAAGATGATATATTAATGACGAAGATCAACAATAACAAAGTCATACAACCGTGGAGGAAAATGATCAAGCCAGGTATGATTCGCACAAAAAAAGCCAAAAGCGGTCAGATAGTGGGCTGCTTCATTTTCTTCCCTTTTGATGAAAGAGAATGAACATGCTGTGAAGTTTTGACGGAGAGACTGAATTTTCCTCATGAGGAAGCCAAAATATTGGAGGCCACCATCATTAAACCTGATAATATTGATGATGATGAGACAATCTGATTCAACGTAAATAGCATCCCATTCAAAATCTTTTGCAAAATTCAGCCCGACAAGGACAACGAAGTATCACAGGCTGAGCGTCTCATCACAGCAGTTGTGGAGTTATGTCATCATCCTTCTTTAGGTTGAAGGGGAGCAGGAACGTGTGATTAATTCAAAGATTCAATTAGGATATACTAGTTCTCCTTCAAGACATATGTGAGAATATGAATCCAATCCTGTGTTTTTGTTGGGATATGCTAACATTCCTCTTGAATGGGTGTGGGGATATAGGTCTGGTATCATATGGAAATTGGGATATGATGTTACCTTGCTCAACATTTATGGAAGCATGAATATGGGCTTACCCCTATGTGATATTTGAGATATTTTGATTACCACTTTCTACTAATGCTTCCAATATATGTTAACAAATATTTAAGACATGGGTGGGGATATAGGGTAGTTTTTATATTTCCTCCAAGTGGTATTGATGGGATTCTATAATTGCAATAGGATTATGAGCCTGTTTGTTTATAGGAGTGGGGATATATACCTACTCTTTCCCCTAATCCACTTCCATAAGAAATTGGTGGAATTTATGCATGGGTGTGTAAATATGTGCATTCCCCCTATTTTTTGTCAAGATGTACGGGTAGGCTCATTGAGTTTGAATAGGGATATGATCCTACTCACTAGATACCACGTGTTGTGTTGGAAAACATACAAACCTTCTCCCTATGATCAATAAATCTTAATTCCTAGAGAGACCTCATAGCTTTTTGGATCTAAGAGATTAGGGAAGGGGTCTGCATTGTAGTGCCCTCAACAGGCTTCTAAGGGTTAGTGGTCACTGAAGGTTTCGGGCGCAGCGGAAGCTCGTGGGTGGATGTGCCCACTTGACTTTTTTTCATTAGCAATGATCAATCCGGGATCAATACGACGATAAATGCCAGTCTCCATGGATCGATTCATAAAAATAGACAAAGAAGAAGAAAGGTCCCAGAACCACAAAAGTGGATCGTCACAGGTTGATTATAATTAATTTAATTAATTGAAAAGAAGTACATTTTGGGTATTCTTTCTTTATTGATATTCTTGATCATGTTCCGATGTGATTCGTCGTTGCGTCGCAGAAACCAAGTGTAGACTTCCTCTAGCAGTGATCCACATGTGCACCTCGCATCTCTGGACGTCACCAAAGGAGTCTCCGGGTGCTAGCGTTGAGAAACCTTTGCTTGCATTGTCCGCCTTAGATCATCTTGATCCGATGGAAGAGGATCTCTCTCGGTCTTGAGAGCATTCTTAGAGGAAGTGGTTCTTTCGGCCTTGAAAGAATTCTCTAGAATTGTTGTGCACAACGATTAGGGAAAAGTGTTGGGGTTGTGGGGATATTTATAATTAGGTTTGAGGCTATAGAGTTATGACAATAAATAAACGCATTAAGCGTTTTATTTATTTCATTAACTTTTATTGAAAACCCCTATGTCGAATTATTAATTCCTTGACATGCGCCCATGCTGATTATAATAAATATCATTTAATAAAACAATATTATATCCTCAAAATCCTGACTGGAAAAACTACATGACATGTATTTAGTAATACATGGCGTGTACTTTTTTTTTTCTGAGAAGGGAATTCCCTTGTGTGGCCTTTTCGAACCCTCCACACAAGGAAACCCCCTTCCCCACGAAGAGGTCACTCCGGAGAGAGCCCCAGCCGAGAAGGAGCCGTTGCCAGCCGAGATGGCAGAGCGTCCCGGAGGGTGACAACCCGGGCGACGATGGTTCATCAAGCAATCTGTCAGCACGGGATACATGGCGTGTACTTGTTTTTCATAAAACTACACGACGTGTAATCATTAATACACGACATATACTTGTTTTACATTTCCTTTCCAAAATAAAAACTACACGGCGTGTAATCATTAATACACGGCGTGTACTTGTTTTCAAAATAAAAACTACATGGTGTGTAATCATTAATACATGACATGTACTTGTTTTCGTTTTATTCTTCCTCCAACATTAAAACGATTTAGGTTTCCTTGAATAATTATTAAACCACGTACAGGAATAATCTTTATTCTACTTGAGATACTTGGATACACTTAGGGTGTGACCCTCTAGGCCTCTTTCTCGTTGGCATTAGGCGGGCTTGCCTAAAGTCCAAGATTACTGTCTAGCAATGGGTCAAGGAACCCAAGAGAAAGAAGTTGACGCCACATTAACGTGTCACCTCATACGAACGCTTACTAGTTAATTTAATCCCTTTGTCTCAATATCTCATCAAGCAGGTTTCATGGCAGTGTCATAAACCTATATGCTTGATCTTTCATTCTTTGACTTCCAGAAATAAACTCGTCGTTACACCATGGCCATGGAATTTGGGCGACCGTTCTATTTCAATCAAAGGTCCCAAGATATCTACTTCCATAAATATGTAAGGGACAAATCCTTCCTTGACTTATCTATTAACAACATGTCATTCGTGATGCACCCAACGTACCCTACTTCCCGCCAACTGTCTATGTGACGGTTTTCGTCAGCAAATCTAAGTGTGCGAGTCATGACATGAGTTAATGATAATTTTTTAGTCTAAGGACCATTACACACACTCGTAGATAGTAATATGCGATGACACCAAGAAATGCATAATTACTCCTGGCGGGTCTGTTCTCATAATCTCCCATCTTGGAGATTACAAAGTACGAACTCCTTGAGAGAGAATCTTGTCTTCTTATGAGTACTCGCACATGACGGTCTGTATACTATGTTTCCTATCATAGTATGTCATCCAACCGTAGAACTTTATTTAAGAATATTGTTATATCATTTCAAGGTTCTCATCATAGCAGGGATCTTCCATGACCTTATTAATGCAACAAATATTCCAGGACATTATTATATGATAATCATGCAGAACAATGAACAATATATAATAAGTGTACATTCATGTAATCAAAGTAAAAACAGTTGGTTCTCAGAACACCAACTCTAACAGTCACATGATGTTGGAGATAATGACGATTGTTAGGAGCCCTACTGGGCGACCCCTGAACTGAGTTGAGGTTATGGATGACTTCTTGATCCACCTTCCTAAGATAAGGAATATAATGATTATCATTCTCTAGGGATATAATTCTGAATTAATTAATGGTGGTGGTAGGTGACACTTTCTTTATTATAGTTTCCCTATAATGGGGTGGGTTGTGAGGCTTCAACACGTGAAGAACCTCATATGAAACTTCATGAGTAGGGACAATATTGTGTTAGTGGTACCCCCTTACCATCATGTCATCCACCTAGTTTTGAGGTCTCCGAATAGGTGATGTATTCCTTTGGATCATGGGGGTCGTAGATTTGGCAGAAATTGAAGCATGGGAACATCTAGTGGATGAAGAGACCTTCACTTTTGATTGAATAGAGTTCATAAGGGGTACCTATATACAAAAAATACCAAAAAAAAAGAATACTGATTAGTGAATTATTACAAATAAGTATGTTCGATTAATCATTTTAACAAGTAAAGGATTCATGTTATATTAAAATTTTTTGTTTACGCGTAAAACATGAAACAAAATAGACTGACATCCTAGGAACACCATTATATTCTCATTGAATAATTCAAATTGGGTTCGCTATTTTTTGTATGTGACACACAAATAAAATGTCCTAACATGTGGGGAACCTAATTTATTTAGTTATTGAATAATTTCATGTTAGTTTTATCATTTTTGTTTCAAATCAAAACAACATAGCCCGATTCTTGGTTGTGAGGGGGACTGAGTATGGTAGAACAATATTTGTGTCAGGTTATGATTCTTTTTCAGACAATTTTCAATGGGTTTATTCATATAACTAAAAACACCTAATGTCCCACACATTCGTAAGTTAGGCAAGAGAAGGATGTGGATGATCTCATGAGGAAGATGGATTCACGAGGATGGGTATGAAATATGAATATAGGTTTAGAACTCAAGATGGAATATTACATATCCCATCGAAATAGGAATCAAAGTCCACATAGTTTAAGGGAAATAGTTTAAGTTTGTTTGAAAATATTGTACCATGAAGTTTAAAGTCATGCAATTAGGATGTATGTGTCGTGAAAGGTGTGATAATAGAGGACTGATCAGGGCTTACTCATTTGGGATATACTATCTAGAATAAACTTGGGGATTATACCTAGTAAGGAGGACCTATTGGTCAGGGCTTACCCACTGTATGTTCATCTTTTATATTTTAAAAGTCTGTTGAACTCATTCTATCGAAGGTGGGTTCTATAATTTCTTGTTATCTTAAGGTGTGTTTAACCATGGTGTGGGTTGATTTCGGTTTTAGTGGGTTCTTGGGGTTTGTGGGATATGGTAAATGATGTACTCAGTTTTAGATTATTTTATTCTCATGGGGTTCCCCTATTTTATGTTTTCTTTTCAGTTGGAAATCTCCTCTGCTGTGCGCCTCTCCTCTTCCACGAACGCACCTCTGCCGTGTGCTTAACGACACCTTTGCGGTGAGTTTTCTTCTATTACTCATTGTTTTCCTCTTGTTTTCATGTTATTACTATTTGATATTGATGGTTATAATATGGAATGTACTGGCTAAATGCCCCGTTGAAAATCGTGGCCGTTGGTGGTCCTTGTTTGTGCACTAAATGAATTGCATATTGGTTGGTTCTTGTTGAACATTTGAATATAAAAATTGGTAATTTACATATACTTGACTTATGAATGAATTCCCCAGGATGATAAAACTTCTATGATAACCCATGAATTAACAAAAAAAATTGAATAAGGGATGCTTTGTAAAATCTAAAATTGTGATTGTTTGGTTTGTATGGTGTTGTGATTGTGAGAACGATTTTGTTTTTGTATGGTGTTGCGGTTGTTGGCATGATTGATATGCCATTTGTTTTCCATGTTATAGTTCTTCCACCATTGAATATCAATCCAAACTTTACCCATTTCAATGGCACCACCACTTTGTTACTAGTGCAATTCCATTGAATCCTAGAAAACCACTTCTAGAGGACTCTATGAGACACTTTATGGTGTGAAGATGATGTTTTTCAAATTCTATATATTTTTAAAATACATGGTATGTAGTCTTGTTAAATGGAACATGCTTTACCATACATGGATTTCATATAGATTTTAATGCCACACAACATTTATCTCCAAAATTTGCACCACATGACTCATCTTCTGACTCAAACTTGGAATAAGTTTCATTTTAAATGTTACATGTCATGTGAACCTAGGTCACACACAATGTATCTCCAAGACATATACTTCAGCATGAAACCATGTACATGCCATGAAATAATGGTATAACCATATGATATGTGTTTTAGTTCACTCACACCATGTATAGATACCATAGAAACTTTATGTGTATAGACTATAAACCCCTAATGGTCATGTAAGGACTATACACCGTGTATTCTACAAAAATGTGATGCATAGTCGGTGAGGTGACTCAGTATGTATCTAAAGTACATGCCTTTAGCTCAAGTTGTTCTATATGTCATGTATTTTCAAAGGCATCATGCAGTCATTGTAAGACTAACTTGGAATTAATTTGATATATGTTAGATTAAATTAGGTATCTTATCCATACACAATGTTCACCCTACTGCACACACCATGTATATGGATTTCACATTAGTTTATAAATGGTAGTATACAACCAACCGTGACTGAGAACCCTACACATTGTGTATCCATTGAAAAAATTGTGTGCTATATTATTTTCATTTTCATTATTTATTTTTCACTTAGATGATAATATTTCATGTATGATTAGCCCATTATAAATATCTTGTCATGTAGATCACAATAGTATGATTCCCTCATTCATTGGAAATTACACACGATGTGGTTTGGATATTTTAATTATCTTCACTCTACTTGAGAGTTGACAAGTGACAAGTGAGATGTTTGGAAAAAATATGGAGTATGGTACTCCCCCATGTTTCAGTGAAGATTCCTCCATATATAGGTTTTAGGTACTCCATGGAGATATAAAAAAGACAGGGCACAGTCCCCTGTATATAGATAGAGTTCAAGTACTTTCACATGTTTTGGGGTAAGTTCCTCTATTTCATTGTAGAGGCATTTGTACCATGATTTTTTTATAAAACCCAAAAAATGCTACTTGATTAATTAAAACATAATATTATGCAAGTTCAAGATTGAACCCATTAAGACAATGAATATGAATAAAGAATGGATGAATTCCAATCAGTTGACAAAAGAGTATGAAGATGGCGTGAAAGAGTTTATCAAGTTTGCAAAAGATCATGCATGTGACCCTTATCAAATCCTTTGTCCGTGTTTACGCTATTGTTATTCAAGACAAATTAGTCCAGAGGAGTTGGAAGAACACCTGATCTGTCACGGAATAGATCAAAGTTATACATGTTGGAATAAACATGGGGAAAAACGAATGTAGGTAGTGGCTCGGATAACATGACATTTTATGGATCATCTGATATGATTACAAGCGTGAATAGTGAAGATGATCATATGGAGGGTGTGATTACATATGTGAATGATGATGAAGATCGTATTGAGGAAATGATAAGGACAATTGAAGATAAACTTATTGATTTCCCAAAATTGTTTGAGAAGTTAAAGAGTTATGCAAAAACACCATTGTATACTGGTTGCACTAAATATACAACATTGTCAGCCATACTGAAGCTGTATAATTTGAAAGTAGGTAATGGGTGGAGTGACGCTAGTTTTACGGAACTACTTGCTCTCCTGAATGACATACTCCCAGAAGATAATGAACTCCCAATCCGAACATATGATTCCAAACGAATGCTACGATCGATCAGTATAATCTCTGAAAGAATACACGCCTGCCTGAATAACTGTATATTTTTTCGCAAGGACCACAAATCACTTAAAGAATGCCCAATGTGTGGTGCTTCTCGATACAAGAAATATGATTCTAGTCCTAAAAAATTTGTATGGTACTTTCCAATAATTCCAAGGTTTAGGTGCCTATATGGAAGTGAGGAGACTGTAGGACAATTGACATGGCATGCAAATACAATAATTAAATATGGGAAACTACGTCACCCAACAGACTCTCCTCAGTGGAAGAGAATTGATCACGAGTATCCTAAATTTGGAAATGAGTCAAGAAACCTTCGTCTGGCATTATCTACAGATGGGGTGAATCCTTTTGGTTTTCAAAGCAGCAATCACATTACATGGCTGGTTATGTTGGTAAAATATAACTTACCACTGTGGTTATGCATGAAATGAAAATACATAATGTTATTTATTATTATATCAGGACCAAAAAAACTGGGTAATGATATTGATTTTTATTTGGCCCCATTGATCGAGGATTTGGAAATATTGTGGGATTCAGGTGTTACATTGTATGATGCTTACAAAAATAAAGATTTCACTTTGAAAGCCATGTTGTATGAGATGATAAATGACTTTCCTGCTTATGGAAATTTTTCAGGATATATCATTAAAGTAACTCAAGGGTGTCCCGTTTGAGAAAAAGGTACACAATCAATTAGGTTGAATCATTCATCAAAAACCATGTTTCTAGGACATCACCGATTTCTACCTCGATGACATAAGTACTGATCTTGGACGACATCATTCAATGGAAGTTCAGAAAAATGTAAAACACCATCTCCACTAATAGATGATCAATTATTTGATAAAGTAAAATATTTGGACATTATTTTTGGTAAAACATTTTTGAAAAACCTTACGAAAACTGGTTGGAAAAAGAGATTAGTTTTTTTTTGAATTACCATACTAGAATTGTCTGTATGTCAGAAATTTTATTGATGTTATGCATGTTGAAAAAAATGTATGTGATAGTTTCATTGTCACGTTGCTAAATGCACCCGACAAAACAAAGGATGGAATTAAGGCTAGATTGGACATGGTTGATATGGGAATATGAGAAGAGTTGGCACCAATGAAGGGTGAAAAATGAACATTTCTTCCTCCTACTGCTTACACTCTTTCCAGGAAGGAGAGATATCAGTTTTAAAACTTATTGAATGATGTAAAGGTTCCAGAGGGGTATTCATCAAATATCAAGAACATCATGTCAATGAGCGATTTAAAATTAAAGGGTCTGAAATCACATGGCTGTCATGTTTTGATGCAAGATCTAATTCCTATAGCTTTATATTGCATTTTTCTCAAGAATTTCCACCATACATTAATGAAGCTCTATTTCTTCTTCAAATCTATATGCAGTAAAGTTATAGACCCGACAAAATTGCCAACTATGGATAGAGAAATTGTTGTCATATTATGTGAATTGGAAATGTTCTTCCCGCCGACATTTTTCGATATTATGGTTCATTTGATGGTTCATTTGGTGAGAAAGATTCGACTATGTGGTCCTCTACATTATATATGGATGTACCCTATTGAATGATATATGAATATTTTTAAAGGGTATGTCAAAAATTTAAGTCAACCAGAGGGTTGTATTACAGAGCAATATATTGTTGAGGAAGCCGTTGAATTTTGTACCAAATACCTGTCTGGTGTGAAAAAAATTGGCCTACCAAAATCTCGTCACACTGAGCGGCTTGAGGGTGAAGGAATTTCTAGAAGAGAGGTTGTCACAATCAATATTACAGATCGGGAGTAGGCTCACCTTTACGTTTTGTATAACAATTTCGACGTTGACCCATATGTTAAAACCCACAAAGAAATTCTTAGGCATTTGAATCCTTCTAGGGCTGAAAAATGGATATCAGATACACATAATTGACAGTATATAGGATGGTTTTGGGACCATATTTTTAATAAGTTAGATGAAAATCCAAACTCAATTTTAGAACAACTTCGATGTCTAGTTGGAGGAGCAAGTGTGTATGTATTATCTTACAATGATTATGCAGTTAATGGTTATAAATTCTGTACTAATGAACATGATGAAGATAATACCATGGAGAATAGTGGGGTTACACTTGTGGCTGAGGCGATGCATGTTTTCGGTGCTAAGGATATAAATCCAATTTATGCGAATATGTCATACTTTGGCATCATCAAATGAATATTGGAGTTGGATTATACGAAATTCAAAGTGCCAATTTTTCAATGCAAATGGGTTGATAATAGGAGTGTTGTTAAAATAGATGAATTAAGATACGTGAAAGTTTATTTTAGTAAGGAAGGGGAGAAAGATGAACCATTTATAATGGAATCACATGAAGTATGAGTATTTTATGTTCCAGACCCTGCAAACCAAAATTGGTCAATTGTTCTATTATCGACCAAAAAACTGAAGGGTCAGATGAAAGTTCAATGGAGGATGACCCTTTTATAGGGACTTCACAATCATTTCACAGCGGTCCCAATGTAGACGTCATTTTGTATGTCATAGGAGACCATAATGAATGGATTTACATAGTCAATAGAGGAGTCAAATCTCTTCATCCTTTAAAGAAAAAAAGAGAGTACAGTAATTAGGTTATTTGTTTATTGTAATATACATTGTGTTACGTTGTGTTATTATCTGTTCGCTATTGCTTTTATGTAATCTAAATTAAATGTTAAACCACTTCTGCAGATAATGACTTATGCACCTACTGATGCACCCAATCCTGAGGCACAAAAGGTCTCTCAACCAGCTACTGGTGGTCCCAGTGTAGAGAAACAACAGGTTTCTCAACCAGCTGCTGGTGGTCCCAGTGTAGAGAAACAACAGGTTTCTCAACCTGTTGTTGCTGGTCCCAGTGCTGAGGTACAACATGTTTCTCAACTTGTTTCTTCTGGTCCCAGTGCCGATGCTAGCGCTCCGGAGGAACATATTGATGATACTTCTGAAGAAATGGTAGGAAATGAAACCCTAAAAGCGCAAAAAAAAAACAAGAACACCGTAGTTTGACAGTGTTACCCAAAATACTTAAGTCAAAAGAAAAAGGCATCAAATTTGAGGTGGGATAGAATAAGCGAGGCCAACATGTTAACCCCAACAAAGCCATCTTTAGTAGCTACATTGGAATCATCACTCGGTAATGCATGCTGACTGATGTACAGTCGTGGAACCATGTTGTCACCGGGTTGAAGACACTAATATGGGAAGAGATTATGGTAACATTATGATATCATTTTTTTAATGTATTAAAATAAAATAAAATACCAAAACATTGACTTACTCTTCATCATTCATTACAGAGTGCATTTATATTAGATGCCTCTCACAAGTAATATTTAGTAAGAGTTACAGGAAGGATTCATAGAGGTTTCCATACAATTTTAACGAAATGTCATCTTAAAGATGCTGAAGGGAAAATCAAGATGCACCCACCTTCTCTTTATGGACACTTGATATCCCAAGGAGCATGGGATGTGTTTAGAAACTGTCATGGGGAGTAGACTTTTTAGGTACATTGTGTGGGGTAATACGTTGTTTGACGTTGCTTGTATTCGCCACTTTTATTGATAGTTTTTTATTTATGAAACTACAATTGAGTTATAAAAATAAAAAATGCGCAACAGAACTAGTGTACCCTTACTGTAAAGCAAGGATGGGGTACACTTCACTTGAGAAAAAATTGGTACGTCTTTTAAATCTACCGTACTACTTGTATGTGACATAAAACAACACCATAACCATGTTTCTCTATTTATATGCAGATTGATGAATTGAAATCAAAAGACATATCCATCCCACGCCATGTGCTATGGAAGGAGGCTCGTGTAAATTAATAGGGGATACTGATAGATGAAAACACACAAAAAGTGTGGGAAACATGTGTAAGTATGACATAATATAAATTTGATTTGATTTAAATATTAAATTACAATGAATACTTATTTTTCTATATTTTATATCTAAAATAGTTACAAGAATAAAAAACAGCTGCACCAGATGCAGACATACTTTCAGCAGCCTTGAAGTAGTCAGAATAGTATGGCCGCATCAGAGGTGCGGGTTTTGGGGTGACACCTTGAACATGTTTTCAAAAACAAAAACAAGCAGAGGATCAAAATGAAAAAATGGAAAAGCTGCAAAAAAAAATCTATTTTTCAAGAAGAATTACAATACCAGAGAGATATGATAGCAACATTGATGGGGGATAGGCAAAGAGAAGAAACAAATCAACAACAACCCATGCGTGACGATCCAGCCCCACCCCCACCAACTTTGAGGTGATCCATTCCCCTAAAGAACCCGACTTAGCTGAGGTAATCAATGTTTTAATAATTGTTTATGTGAAATGTGATTCAAATAGACACTAATACCTTTCCTGTACTAATATTATACAAGGTGAAAATGACTGTGATTTATATCTATCAACTCCCACCCATCAATTTGTAGCGAGGGCTACGATATTCAATACGCAGAACAACATGCTACACAACAGACAACTTCCAACATATCATATCAGAGTGTCAATTAATGTAGCTAATGATCCGAGTACTGAGCTACCTATTCCAAATGACGATGATGACATTCATACGGTTGAACAAGCTATTGGAACATTCATCGCATGGCTGACAATTCTTGTAAAAAAACATGTTGACAAGGAGGTATCCATTTCCAATTTATTTTTCAAGATGGACCTTTAATATTTAATGAAAAAAGGTCTGAACCGATGAATGTTATTACATAACGACAAAGATAAGGGGGTGAAACGAAATATCAGCTCAAAACTATCTCAAGGATCAACCCACCGATTGAAACAGTCTACTGAGAGCACCTTCACCATGCCCGTTCTATATCCATAGTTAATATCATTGCAGGCTCATGTGGATAAAAAGTCGATAGGCAATAATACTCACACAGTTGATTTTGAAAAAAATATGTACGGAGAGGAAGCATCATATTTCATTAGTGCTGAAAATGTAAATGAAATCCTCAAGTATGAATGGCTAGGCGCCTCGGTTATAAATGTATACATGAGGTATGTTTTCATGATTTGATTTTACAAAAGCTGATATACTCTGATAATTATGACTAAATAAATTTTATATTTTTCATAGGCGTATATATGAAAATTTTTTTAAGGGATTTCCCCATGAACAAAAATTTGGACTCGTTAGTCCTCACACCACCTCTTCAAAAGACTAAATAGATTCTGATAAATAGGCTACAATAATGTCATCCCTACCCAAATCATTTGAAAACAAAATTACAGATGACAAACTCCTTTTAATACCAACGATATAGGGGTAAAACTCTACAATTTAATAATATTAACTATATTTTCATTTCATTCTTTACTTATTCCTTTTTGTATTTTTAGGCAGCATTGGATGCTAATTGCAGTCAATTTGGATACTCCAAAGATTTATTTTCTGGATTCAATGCATGGATATCCAACAAATCGACCATGCATGATGGAGTTTGTTAATTTGTAATACACTAGATCCAACATTTTAAAACTAAACATATAGTTATATAATTTATGTTATCTTTTAATGAGGATTCTGTTATGATAGGGCGGTGCATCAATATCATCTACTGCATGGAATGAATCCAGGGCCTAAGGATAAGAACGCCTACAAGATCTACAACTGGAAAAATATCCTGGTATATATAATAAAATTACTCTATCCAAACACATATCAAAACAAATTACTTATTGTTGTCTATGTTTCTGCAGTTTTCAAAATAAAAAAATGGAAAGTACTGTGGTTATTATTTTTATAAATTTATGAAAGATATTGTATTTCATCAACAAACTAGCATCTCTGACGAGGTATTTTCGAAAATAATTACGAGTTCATTTAAAATATTTATTAATCCTTTGTGTATTTATATATTTTTAGTACTACCATGACTGTCACAAAAACACATATTCATAAGATGATATAGATGTGTTTAGAAATGAACGGGCAATATACTCGATAGAATATTGTACACAAATAGGATGAAGGTGAATTCCTACTACTTATGTTATCCATATATGATCATTGATATCTCCCTTATTTACACTTATTGAGCATATATGATCACCCTTTATTATGTTTTATATCCTTAGTTTATGGATAATGGTTTTAGAAATGATTTTTCTTTCTAGTAAAGCATAACTCATTGGAATACACTGGTCAATAGTGTGGAATTCGACCGATGCATAGTCATTCAGTCCACTCACATGCATATTAAAAGCTTGATGGGAACCAATATCTTGGATTTTCAATTTTCTAATTTTAGTTTCCATTATATGTGGGTGGGGGTGTCCAGGAGGGAGGGGGGTGTCCAGGAGTGGGGGGGTGTCCAGGAGGGGGTGTGTCTAGGAGGGTGGAGGTGTCCAGGTGTGAGGGTGTCCAAGAGGGGAGGGAGGGGGTGTGTCCAGGGGGGTGTCCATGAGTGGGGTGTCCAGGAGGGGAGGGAGGGGGGTGTGTCCAGAAGGGAGGGGGTGTCCAGACAAATATCCATTCAATTCCATTCAATGATGATAATATACAATGGGTAGATAACTTATAGAGTAGCCTGAAGTGGGTCCGTAGTGAGGCATCAAAAGTTCCAACCAACCAAACCAATTCTAAGCCCATGTAAAGGCCCAAGAATTATATTCCAGTTCAATTTGAGGCCCAATATATCTTATTTAATGTCATAAAGACCCAAAATATGCATCATTTACCTTTATCACATTATATTTATGTGAAATTTCATTCTTATTCCTCCAATATATTTTTTGTTTGGTGTTTTCCCTTGATTTGTTGAATTGTATCTCTTCAAAATATATATGATTTTATAATTAATATTATTGAATGATGGTGTATGATTAATATTTATTAAATTATCAAATAAATGATGAAAATATAGTTGGATAAATAAGGTTATTAATGGGTATACACTAAAGAACTAGGAGGGAGGGGGTGTCCAGGAGGGAGGGGGGGTGTCCAGGTGGGAGGGTGGGTGGGGGTGTCTAGGAGGGGAGGAGGGGATATCTAGGAGGGGAGGGGGCTATCCAGGGGGTGGGAAGGGGGCTATCCAGGGAAAGGGAGGGGGGCTGCAAGGGGAGGGAGGGGGGGTTGTCCAGGAGGAGGGAGGGGGGTTGCAGGTGGAGTGGTGGGAGGGAGGGGGGCTGCAAGGGGAGGGGGGGGATGTCCAGGGGTAGAGAGGGGGTTGTATAAGGGGGCTGTCTTGAGGAGGGGAGGGAGGGGGTTGTCCAGGAAGGAGGGGGTGTCCAGTAGGGGAGAGGGGCTGTCTAGGAGAGGAGGTGGGTTGTCCAGGAGGTGGGAAGGGGGCTGTCCAGGGAAAGGGAGGGCTACAAGGGGAGGAAGGGGGGGTGTCGTCCAGGGGAGGGAGGGGGGGGGTGCTGTCCAAGGAAATATGGGCATGTAAAGGTTGTGACAGGTAAAAATTGACATTTTTATTAATGTATTCTTTCATATTAATGTTTAATTTATTTCATTATTGTATTATTAACATAATATTTGTTTTCTTATATAAGTGAAATCTTTTTCCTGAGTTCTAATGCTTTGTTTGACAACTAATACCATGGAAGAAATTTTTTTAGAGCGGATCATGGATGCAAAAAGGATGAAACATCAATGTTTTTTAACTATTTGTTGGATAATTGTAATTGTAACCAAATTAAACATTGTTTGAAATGTATATAGCAATATGTTGTTTTTTATTCACAATTTAAAGTAAATGTATATAGAATTTTTGTTCTTCTGTGCTTTGTGTGTGGCTGTTGTTTGTGGTGTGTGCAGGTGCTGTCATATGTGTGTAGGTGTTGTGCAGGTTCTGGGTTTGCACAGGAAATTTGGCCTTTATCAATGCTAATTAAACACTGATAAATGGATAATATATCAGCGCTCAAAATAGCGCTGATAAAGGTAGCATTTATCAGCGCTATTTTTAGCGCTGATATATTATCCATTTATCAGCGCTAAAAATAGAACTGATAAATACTACCTTTATGAGCGCTAAGAAAGCGCTGATAAAGGCCCACCTTTATCAGTGCTTTTTTTAGTGCTGATAAAGGGGACCCCCCCCCTTTATCTTCGCCGAGATTAACAATGCTTTTTTAGCACTATTAAAGGTGATTTTTAGTGCTATTATAAGCCCTATTTGTAGTAGTGATATTCCATGCATGCCCTCATGCATCTAGGATCGTGGCATTCTGTGTGTCCGCGAAATGGTGCTTCCAACTAACCAGATACCAAGAATGGCTTCAGGGGATGCTCCATCCTTGTCGTTGACATCAATGGCCCACCCACTCACTAGGTCGCAAACCACCACGGTCCACCCTCTCTCTCAGGGTTGAAAACCACCTCCATGAGACCCGCCCTTCATAATGGCGTCTCTGCCTCTGAAATCTCTCGAGTGCGAACTTCTCTGTCGTGTCACCTCCACATGACACCCCGAGACTCCGCTCCTACCACTAAGGTCCGTTTGGTAGCATTATGCAACACCACGAGGCACATTCCCTCTGATACCACTTGTCATAGGCTGAGTGTCTCAGCACAACAGTTCGCTCGTGCGACACCCTAGCCCCCTCTAAGGTGGGAGGGGTTCAGCTATCCAGCTCTTCATATGTGAGGTTCACTGGTTTCGTCATACCATGGACTCATCAGGAGAGTGGCCCCAACTCCCAACCAGTGGTTTCAAGTCTAACACGCACAATCCTTCACTTTGTCAGGTTGACTCCCATCTATTCGATAAGGACAAACCAGATGAACCACAACTTTGATGTTCTTGCTGGTGTGGGACATGACCCCCATGATTGGGTCGTGACAGAAGGCTTCAGCAACAATGGACTCCCAAAGAGCGTGGTTTGATTCATGTTTGGCAGTAATAATTTGTCCATGATGGTCCCGGGATAAGAGTTCAATTTCAACAAATACATCCTTAGAGAGAGACGTATCAATATTAATCTTAAGGATCCCTTCTAGGGGAGAGCTCCATCATGAAACATCTGTGTGAGTGCCAAAGAGCCCATGCTGATCAGAGCCCTGATTCCACTCCTCAATCCAGGAGGTAGCCCATTCAGTCAAGAACCCAGAAGGCTTTGCTGTGTGATTAAAGATGAAATCATTTCGTCGGACCTAGATGATCCAAGATATGATACACAATGAGATAACTTTACCAGCAGTGAATGAAGAAGACCACAACATCAATAGTGCTCGAAGGCTCGACATTGTATCCAGCATAAGATCCGTAACAGAGCCCCAAGAAGTCTAGATCTCCTCCACCCCCGGGCACTGGATGATCACATACAGAGGAGATTCCAGAACACCCGAGCAAAGGGGACATAGCTTGTAATTCATAACATGGTTGAAAGAAATAATGTTTATGGTGGGGAGAATACTAGTGCAAACCCACCACCAAAAATAACGGATTTTCAGGGGGACATTTAGATGCCAGAGAGTTTTCCAAAGCCCCTTCCTTTCCTTGAGCTGAGCATTAAGAGAGATCCTATATCTTGACTTCACCATATAAGATACAGAAATTTAGTTGCTCCAAAATAAACAGTCTTTCCCCGCATCCATCACACAGGGGATGCTAAGAATAATCCTTTTGTCTCTTTTGTTGAACCATGAATTGATTTTAGTCACACACCACCCAGTCCCATGATCGTCAAAAGAGCAACGAACATAGGAATACTTATAGCCAGGAAAGGCTGGGGAAGTAGCCCACATACCATCTTTATCAATCAACCAGAGATCATTCCAAATGTTAACTTTTATACCATCCCCAATCCTCCAACCTAACCCTTTATTAACTAAATTTCTTGATCCCCAAATACTTCTCCATAGAAAGCTGGGGTGAGGGAGAAGAGAGGAGTTTTGGAAATCTGAGTGGGGGAAATATTTTGTACGAAGAATCCGCACACCGAGAGAAGATAGATGAATCATGAGGTTCCAACCCTGTTTGGCTAAAAGAGTATCATTAAAAAGACGGAGGTCCTAAAATCCCTTTTCGCCGCCTATTTTAGGGGTGCAGAGCGACTTCTAAGTAATCCAGTGTATTTTGTTTCTTCCATTATTATGACCCCACCAGAAATTAGCAATGCAAAAGTGAATTTGGTCAATAATCACATCGGGAAGCTTAAAAAGAGACATGATATAACTGGGGATAGACTGAAGAGTAGCCTTAATGAGAGTTTCCTTACCCGCTTTAGAAATTCTTTTCAGAGTCCAACCTTGGATGTTTTTCTCAATTCTATCCACCATAGATGAGAAAATTTCTTTTTTTAATCGGTTGACTAGCTTGGGAAGCCCAAGGTATTTGTTGTGCTTATCGACCATTTGAATACCAGTAGTGAGATAAAGCTCTTTTCTCTTGGTCAGTGAGACACCATCACTGAAAGATATTTCTGACTTTCCCTGATTGATCACTTGTCCAGAGGCCATATCATAAAGGTGGATCACACGGCAGATAGCGAGACATTCATTATGGGTAGCTCTAGAGAATAACATGCATTCTTCCACAAAGAAAAATGTGAAACAGGTGGTCTGACCTGACAAACCTTTTCCCCATGAATAAAATTAGAGGAAACTTGCAAGGAAATGAGGTTAGAAAAAATATCAGCCACCAAGATAAAGAGAAAGAGGGAGAGGGGATCTCCCTGGCGAAGGCCTAAGGTGGGTGAGAAGCCATGGGTGGGTCCACAATTAATATTAATCCTAAAAGAGATAGAAAAAACAAAGTGCATGATCATATTTGTTCATTTTGAGTAGAAACCCATTTTTGTCATAACGAACTGGAGAAAGTGCCATTCCACTCTGTCATAAGCCTTGGTCATATCCAGTTTCCAGGCCATAGTACCTCTTTTCGCAGTAGATCATGTTTTCATAGAATGGAAAACTTCATGGGCCACAATGGAATTATCTATGATAAGCCTATTTGCTACAAAGACACTTTGATTTTCAGAGATAATGGCAGGTAACCACATGCATAAATGATTGATCAGAATTTTTGAGAAGATCTTGTAGGAGACATTACAAAGGCCAATTTTCCTGAAGTCTGAATCAAAGAGGGGTTTCTTAATAATTGGTATGATGGTAATAATTTTCTCATTAATAGAGAATATTTTGATTTCCCTAGCCCAAATACCTTTTATAAGAGTGAAAATGTCGGGGCCAAGAATTTTCCAGTATTGCTTGAAGAAAAGAGCATGGGAGCCATCAGGACCTGGGGATTTTGTGGAATGGATATGTTTAAGAGCTTGAAGAATCTCATAATTCAAAAAATATTTTGTGAGATAACGATTCATCTCATTGGTGATCACATGTTTAATGCACAATTCAATCTCAGAAGAAATGGTGGAATCTCCTGCAGTATAGAGTTTTTGAAAATAACATGAAATAATATCATGGATACCTTCAATATTGGAAACAATTCCACCATCAGGGTGAGAGAGGCACAAAATATTATTTTTGTGACGTCTAACAGAAGCCTTCTGATGAAAGTAACGAGTGTTTGCATCCCCTTCTTTAATGTGGGTTTCACACACACGCATTTCCCAAAATATTTTCTTAATATGAAGAGATGCATCCAGTTCGATTTGGATAACACCAATTATGGAGAGAATACCATCAATTGGGGATAGGTCAAGTAGGGTGTTAAGTTATATCTCTAAAGAGTCACAGTACTTATCGGGTTGACGAAATTTTTTATTGCTCCAAGACCTCAGATTAGTAGCCACCTTCTGGAGGTTAAAACCAATGTCTGCATTTCCATCCTTCCAACAAGATCATATAACTTCATCACACTCATAGACTTTTACCCAAAATATTTAAAACCTGAAGGGTTTCCCATATCTTGGGTTGCGGTCACTGTGAGAGAAGTCAATAACAATAGGGAAGTGGTCCGAACAATTCGGCGCTAGGTGGGTGATATGAAAAATTTTGAACATGTCGGTCCATTCTGTCGATCCCAATTTTTTTTGCAGATGCTCTGAAATGCGCGTGCATTCTGTGTTCCCCCCAAAACTAGGTGAAGGGACTACCTGTATAGCCCATATCAGCCAAATCCGCCCTAGAAATGGCATCCCTGAAGCCTGACATCGAGGCAAAGGACTGACACGATCCTCCACATTTTTCATTATAGAATAGAATCTCATTGAAATCACCACCAAAGAGGATAGGGCCAGACATTCCTCATCACAGTGAACAGAGAAGGTCCCAAGATTTCCATTTATAATTTTGTGATGGCCATCCATAGAAACCCACAAATGTCCATGGTAGAGAGAGGTCATCATGGATGGATGCATCCACATGGTTTGAAGAGTACGAGATGATTCTGATGTCAATGTCATCCTTCCAAAGGAGACACAGTCCCCCTGAGTGGCCTTGGTGGGGGATCAGGAAGTAGCCCTAAAAACCGCATTTGTAAGAAATACCAGTGTTTTCTTGTTTTCCAAAATGGTTTTGGATAGAAAAACCATATCAGGTAGTATTTTTGCACAATGGAACTGGAGTATTTGAATTGTTCGTGGGTTGCCAAGCCCCTAATAGTTCCAACATTGGAGTTTCATTTCTCTAGGAGAGGTTGGGATATACCCACCTCTAACTCTGTAACTTCAAAGAACTGTCCATCACCCACCACTTTCTACCTTTATGGAAGGATTTCGGTCAACTCACAAGCCTCCAATCGTCGTTTATGATCACCGGGCTTCACATTAATAAGATTACCACCTTTATCTATGCAATTAATCCTTTTACACATCTGATGGTTTAAAGTAACTGATGATGTTATCCCAACCATATTAGTTTCATCCTGGGAGGTGATACCTGGAGCAACAAAATATGGATCAGGAGTAGGCTCTGGTGGTTCGATACACAGTTTCTATAGCTCATAACCTGGGTCTGGTGGTTCCCTACATTTTGAAATCGGTCCAAATGGTGGTAAGACACTATCTTTCTTAGAAGCAGTAACCAATTGGAGATGAAAACCGGGTCTATACTCTGACTCACATGTTTTCCCCCAGTTTCAACCACATCCATTGCATGATGACATTATTGTGTTATGGTTCAACCCACTTAGAGAAAGTCTTTGCAAGTCGATCTCGATCCTTTTGTTTTTCCACTTCAAAAATGAATGCGGGTCCTGCAGTTTGTGCGCGAAGCCAAGGGCCGTATTGCATAATGATGTTTCCTTGTTCATTCTCCTTCTCCGAGTCATAAAATTTATCTAGGTGTCCAATACACCCATAGTAAAAAAAGAAAATTGGAATCTTTTCAAACTCAAAAGATATCCAAATGTTAGAATCTTCAATTGATAAGAACAGACCCCTCATTACTGGATGTGTCACATTAACCAAGGCTATGATCCACACTATGGGTCCCCAGTGAATTGGATCAGATAAATCTCAGTCTATAAATTTACCAATTCGTTCTCTAATTCCCCGCATAACAAGTTCCGTTATACCATGGAACAATATTCCTTTGATTTGTATCCGGAAATGTGATAAAGTTAGGTTAATTTTCTGAATATCTATGAGAATGAGATGGATATCAAAATAACATAACCTACCTTTGAGAACCTTTTCTTTATCTTTGTCATTAAATAATTTGAAGGCAAGAAATACCTCTCCCACTTCCCGTATGGAAACACCATCCTCGAATCTCCATAAATTTTGTAGAGTGTTTTTAAGGTTCCCTTGATTGAATGAACGTTTTTATAAAAATTTCCCAACCACCAGGAGTGACATACGATGTGATAGAAAGGAGTCTTCATCTTTTCATGTGGCAATCGCCACTTTCTCTTTATCATTCAATGAAATATTCTTCCACCGATTCAACAGGCCTCATTCCATGTCAAAAAAAAAACTACGGTTTTTTTTTCTTTTTAAGTGCTAAAGGGTTGGCTCCCGAGCATAGCCCTTCATGAGCACACCCCTTTCATGTACCAAATTCCCCTACACAACCTGAACTTTCCTACGTGAACCAAAATAATCCCCCTTCGTGAACCGAGAATCCTGTGCCAGTAAAACTCCCCACTCACGAACAAAGATCCACTTTACAAACCAAAATCCCTATATGAACCAAAATTCAATGTGAAAAAAAATCCTCATTTGCGAAAAAAATGAATCCACTGTTCAAACCAGACACTCCCTTCACAAACCAGATCTTCACAACCACTTCCTACACAATCACACACTCCCCAAGCACAACATCTTTGTGCAACTGAGATTCCCACCATGAACCAGCCCGTCGTGAGAACTCCCTACACAAACATACACTCCCCTGCCCAAGATATCACTTTGAAAATAATCCTTGCACATAAAAACACTTCGCGAACCAGATCTCCACAAAAAACACTCCTCACGGCCATGCTCGGTGAGCCCACCCGACACGAGCCTACTCTTTGCGAGCCGTAATGGCGAACCAAAGCTAAATTCTTCACACACCCACCCTTCGCGAGCCCACCCTTCACAATTCCAACCTTTTCAATCCACCAATGGAAAAGTGACTCACCTGAGGAAAGAGTGGAAAACTAAAGGAAATGAAGTCCTAGAAGCAGACATAGATCCACATCTAGAGAAGAAACGAGAGGTCCGTCACCGATGTAGGATTGTTGAGAAGGCTGTCGCGGCTGCAAGAACACCGAGAGCACCAGAAAACCTAGGACACTATAGAAGTTGAGCCTCTCCAAGGAATATCCACATTGTTCCATCACTACAGCACCACCATAAAGGATAAGAACTACCACATTTGCGATGCACCACCGCCGCCTCATAACCACCGCACCAAGGGAGATCCGAATCGAGCCAGGACCTAGAAAACCCTAGGAGAAACTCTCTCAGCCACCGTCGCATGAGAGACTTTATTTTTAGGAGAGTTTGAATAGAAATTTATTAAACTCAATTTAAGTAAATTGAAGTTATAATTTCATTAGATGATAATATATTGATAGTATATTCTAACCATGCACACACAAAGAGAGATTGCAAATGTATATGCGACCGTGTCTTTGTACGTACGTATGTATGTATATATATACTAAACTGGTATATTTTTTTGGCAAAAATACACAATAAAAATTAATAATGTTATATAAATATTAATAATTACTAATTATATAAAATGTATACAATATTTATAATATTATACATTAGAAATATTAATAATTATTAATTATATTTAAATATTATTAGTTATATTTTCAAAAGTATTATTAATTATATAAATGAATAATTATTTTATACTAATTAAAAATGTATAGTTACATTTATAAATATTATAATTGTTTAAATTATTTATATTTTTAAATAATATAAATCACACACACACACACACACCAATATTTATTATTAAGATGCACACATATAAATATATATTTCTATATAAAATTGCATTAATTACACATGAATAAATCAATTACCAATATTATAAATAATGACATATATATAATAAAATAGGAATATAGTTGGGGATACAAGTTACAAGGAAGACACACACATCCAATTATTTTAGGTGGACCATACTAACATTCTCCCCTAAAGGGCTGAACCACATCCATTTACTTGAGGCGGGTGAAGACCTACAAGTTCATCCCCAACAAGTACAAACCCCCTAAAACTGCTACTATAGTATCACACAAGGTACTGCTATAGTACTCCATCATAGTCGCTGCTACAGTCCCCCACTACACCAGTGGTGTTACAGTATCCAACTACAATACTTTCACAATGACTTGGAAAATATGCCATGATCAAAATTCAAACTTGGGTCTCTGGAATGTAGATTCTACAAGTGAGTATCACTCACCTACAACAAATTTCACAATAACATTAATAATACTTAAATACGAAAAATTTATATGAAATTAATTTGTTAAAAAATTTCAATTTTTTAATTCATTTAATTAAATTAATGATATTATTTTCTTTGCAAATTGTTAAATTTTTCATGTTAATGTTACAAATTAAAATGTATTTGTTTTTTTGAAAAAGGAAGATGATATATTAATTAAGAAGATCAACAGTTAAAAATTCACGCAACCATGAAAAAAAATGATCAAGTTAGAGGTGATTTGTGCCAAAAAGTCCAAAAGAAGCCAGATGATGGGCTGCTGCATTTCTATCCCTTTTGATGAAAGAGAAGGAGAAGGATGTGAAGCTGTGGCTGAGAGATTGGATTTTTCTGATGATAAAGCCAAAATATTGGAGGCCATCACCATGAATCCTGATAGAATTGATGATAGCGAGACAATCTAATTCAATGTGGATAGTTTCCCATCCAAAATCTTTTGCAAAAGAAATTCCAACAAGGACAACGTAGGCTTCGACAACAACAGGCTCCCAGAGGGTGTGCTTTAATTCATGTTTGGAAGAAATGATTTGGCCATGATGGTCCCATGCCAAAAGTTCAATTTCAACAACTCCATCCGTGGAGAGAGACACATCGACATTAATATTTAGGATCCCTTATGGGGGAGGTCACCATTGTGAAAAAACTGTATGAGTTCCAAAGAGACCATGCTGATCTAAGTCCTTAGTAGACCCCTCAATCCAAGAATAAGACCATTCAATCCAGAACCCAAAAGGCTTTTCTATGTGATTAAAGATGAAGTCATTTTGTCGAACCTAGATGATCTAATTTGCAATGTACAATGATGAAACTTTATCAGCAGAGAATAAAGAATACCACAACATCAGTAGTGCTAGAAGGTTCGTCGCTGTGTCTAGCTTAAGCTCCCTAATAGAGCCCTAAGGAATCTAGATCTCCTCCACCCCTAGGCACTGGATGATCATATGAAGGGGAGATTCCTGTACACTCGAGAAAAGGGAACCTTGACTATTGTTCGTAACATGGAAGAAAGAGAAAAAGTCCATAGTGGAAAGAATACTGTACAAACCTACCACCAGAAATAATAGATTTTCAGGGGGACATTAAGATGCCAAAGGGTTTTCCAAAGCCCCCTTTCTTCGAACTAAGCATCAAGAGTGAGCCTATATCCTAACTTCACCGAATAGGATCTAGAAATGTCATTTCTCCAAAAGAAACAACCTTTCCCCACATCCATCACACAGGGGATGCTAAGAATAATCCTTTTGTCTTTTTCGTTAAACCACAAATTGATTTTTTCCATACACCACCCAATCCCATGATCATCAAACAATCAACGAACAATGGCATTCTCAAAGCCAGGAAAGGCTGGGGAAGTAGAACACATACCATCTTTATCAATCAACTAGGGATTAGTCCAAATGTTAACTTTTGTACTGTCCCCAATTCTCTAACCCAACCCTTTATTAAGTACATTTCTTGATCCTCAAAGGCTTCTCTATAGAAATATGGGGTGAGGGACAAGAGAGGAGTTTAGGAACTCTAAGTGGGGGAAATATTTTGAATGAAGGATCCTCGCACATAAAGAGAATGGGTGAGTCATGAAGCACCAACCCTGTTTGTCCAAAAGGGAATCATTGAAGAGACGAAGGTCTCAAAATCCCATTCCGCTGCCTGTTTTAGGGGTGCAGAGTGACTTACAAGAAATCCAATGTATTTTGATTCTTCCATTATTATGACACCACTAGAATTTAGCGATGTGGGAGTGAATTTGGTCAAAAATTTCACTAGTAAGATTAAAAATGTACATGATATAGTTGGGGATGGACTAAAGAGAGGCCTTGATGAGAGTTTCCATACCCACTTCAGAAATTACTTTTGGAGTCCAAACTTGTATTTTTTTCAAGATTTTATCCACCATAGATGATAAATTTTTTTATCGGCCGACTAACGTGGGAAACCCAAGGTATTTGTTGTGATTATTGACCATTTGAATACCTACAGTGAGACAAAGCTCTTCTATCTTGGTTGTTGGGAATCTAGAACTTAAAGAGATTTCCAACTTTCCTTGATTGATCGCTTGTCTAGAGGCCCTCTTGTAAAGAAGGATCACATGGAAGATAGTGATTAATTCACTATGAGTAGATCTGAAGAATAATAGGTATTTGTCTGCAAAGAAAAGATGAAAAATAGGTGGGATGGCTAGGAAAATTTTTTCCCCATGAATCAAATTTGAGGAAGATGCTAAGGAAATGTAGCTAGAAAAAACATCATCCACAAAGATGAAGATAAAGGGGGAGAGGGTATCTCCCCAGTGAAGGCATCAGGTGGGAAAGAATCCTTGGGTGAGTCCACCATTGATGTGAATACGAAAAGAGAAATATGAAAAACATTGCATAATCATATCTATCCATTTTGAGAAGAAACCCATTTTTTTCATAACGAACTAGAGAAAGTGCCATTCCACCCTATCGTAGGCCTTGGTCATGTCAAGTTTCCATTCCATAGTACCTCTTTTCACAGTAGATCACGTTTTTATAGAATGAAACACTTCATGGGACATAATGGCATTATCTGTGATAAGCCTCTTTGCTATAAAGGCACTTTGATTTTTAGAGATAATATCAGGTAACCACGTGCGCAAATGATTGGCCAAAACCTTTGATAAGATATTGTAGGATACATTGCAGATACTGATTGGCCTGAAGTCTAAATCTAAGAGGGGTTTCTTAATATTTGGGATGAGGGTAAGAATTTTATCATTAATAGAGGAGAGATTTATTTCCCCAACACAAATAATTTTCATAAGAGCGCACATGTCAGGGTTGAGAATGTGCCAGTATTTCTTAAAGAAAAGAGCATGGAAGCCATCAAGATCTGGGGATTTTGTGGAATAGATATGTTTAATATCCTGAATAATCTCATCATCTGAGAAATATTTTGTGAGTTGATGGTTCATATCATTGGTTATTACATGTTAGATGCAAGAATCAATCTCATAAGAAATGATGGAATCTTTTACGGTCTAGATTTCCTAGAAATAACATGAAATAATATCATGTATACCTTCAATATTGGATATAATTCTTCCATCAAGGAGAGAGAGGCACAAAATATTATTTTTTCAATGCTTAGAATAAGCCTTCTAATGAAAGTATCGGGTGTTTGCATCCCCTTATTTACTATGGATTTCACATGAACACATTGCCTAAAATCTTTCCTTAATGAGAAGATCCATGTCCAATTATCTTTGGATAACACCAATTCTGGAGAGAATACCATCAGTTGGGGACTAGGAAAGAAGGGCAGTAAGTTGTCTCTCTAAGGAGTCACAGTGCTTGTCGGGTTGATAGAATTTTTTATTACTCCATGACTTCAGATTAGTAGCAACCTATTGGAGGTTAAGACTAATGTCTTCTTTTCCACTCTTCCAATATGATCTGATAACTTCTTTACACTCATGGTCTTTTACCTAGAAGATTTAAAACCAAAAGGGTTTCCCATATCTTGGGTTTCAGCCACTATGAGAGAAGTCGATAACAATAGGGAAGTGGTCTGAACAATTCGGCACCAGGTGAGCAATATGAAAAATCTTGAAAATTTTGGTCCACTTCGTTGATCCCAGAAATATGTCCAAATGATCTGCAATGCATGTGCATTCTGTGTTCCCCCAAAACTAGGTGAAGGGGATACTTGCATGGCCCAAATCAGCTAAATCCTCCTTATAAATCACATCCCTAAAGCCTAACATTGGGGAAAAGGACCAACATGATCCTCTATGTTTTTCATTCTGGAACAGAATCTCATTGAAGTCACTTCCAATGAGGATAGGTCTTGGTATTCCTTGTTTTAGTGAATAGAGAAGGTCCTAAGATTTACATTTATTTTTTTGTGTGGGCCATTCTTAGAAACCCACAAAGGTCCATGGTGGGGATAAGTCATTATGTATAGATTCAGCCACATGATTCAGAGAGTACGAGGTGATTTTGACATCAACATTGTCCTTCCAAAGAAGGCATAGTCCCCCTGAGTGGCCTTGGAGGGGGACCGGGAAGCAGCCTTGAAAGCTGCATTTGAACATGGTATCAGGGTTGTTCTTATTTTCCAATATGGTTTCAGATAGAAAAACCATATCAGAGTGACTTTGTGCGCAATGGTGATGGAACATCCGAATCATCCGGGGGTTGAAAAGACCTCGAAATTTCCAACATAGGATTTTTATTGATCATGGTGGGGCTGGGACATACCCACCTCTGCCTCTGAAACTTAAAAAAAACTATCTATCACCCACTGATTTCTACCTTTTTGGGAGTCTTTTAGTCAACTTAAAACTGTCCAATTTTTGTTTATTCTCCTCGAACTTATCTTTTATAGGAACTCCACCACTATATTCGTGATTCATTCTTTTCCACGTCTGATGGTTCAAAGGACTCAATGACGTTATCCCTATTATATCATTTGCATTCAAGGAAGTGATACCTGGATCATCAGAATCAGGACCAGGAGCGGGCTCTGGTAATTTTATGTAAAGTTACTTTGGATTCGAAACTGGGTCTGGTAGTTCTTTACATTTTGGCATCGGTCTACATAGTGGTGAGACACTATGTTTCATAGAAGCAGGAACCCAACTTGAAGTGACAACTGGGTCCTTAATCTGACTTACACGATTTTCCATAGTTCTGACCACAACCATTGCACTGCACAAAATCCCTCATTCCACTTGTTGATCCACTTGATTACCCTTATAAAAATATGGTGGTTCGAGCATGATGACAATATTATGGTTTGGTTCAACCAGCTTAGAGAAGGCCTTTGCAAGGAGGTCTCGATCCTTTTGTTTTTCCATATCATAAATGGTCACAGATCCTAGAGTTTTTTGTATGAAGCCAAGGGCTGTATTGTAGAATAATTTTGCCTTGTTCATTATCCTTCTTTGAGTCACAATCTTTCTCAAGGTGTCCAATACACCCACATAAAAAATAGAAAATTGGAAGCTTTTCAAACTCAAAATAAATCTACGTGTTAGACCCTTCAATTGGTAAGAATAGACCCCTCATTAGTGGTTGTGTCACATTTACTAAGGCTTTAATCTACACCATGGGTCCCAAGTGAATGGGTTAGAACAATCCCAGTCCAGAAATTCACCAATGCGTTCTCCAATTTCCCGCATAACACGTTCTGTTTGATCGTGAAACGAGATTCCTTTGATTCGTATCTAGAAATGTGAGCAGGTCAGTTTAATTTTCTGAATATCATCCCCACCTTGAAAGTCATCCATGAGAATGAGATGGTTATCAAAATACCATGTCCTACCTTTGATAACCTTGTCTTTATCTCTATTATTAAAAAATTCAAAGATGAAAAATCCCTCTCCCACTTTCTGTATGGAAACACCATCCTTCAATATCCATAAAATTTTCAGAGTATTTTTAAGGGCCCCCATATTGAATGATCATTTTGAAAAAAAATTACCAACCACCATAAGAAACATGTGATATTATAGGAAGTCATCTTCATCTTTTCATGTAGTAATCAATGCTTTATCTTTGTTAGTTAGTGAAAGTTTCTTCCACTGAGTCACTAGGTTTGATTCCGTGTCAAAAAAACATGGTAAAAGGGGGAAAAAGGTGTCGACTCTTAAGAACCTACCTTAACTAGCCTACCCCTTTCACATACGAAACTCCTCAACATGACCAACACTTCCCTATGCAAACTAGAGTAAACTCCCTTGCGCAAACTGAGACCCCTGCACCTGCAAAACTCCCCGCTCACAAACAAAGCTCCATTGTACGAACCAAAACCCAATGTGAACCAGCCCCAATGTGAAGAAGCTCCACTGCATGAACCAAAACCCCACGTTAACCAAAACCCAATGCAAACCAGACTCTACGTGAAAAATCTCCACTACGTGAACCAAAACCCAGCATGAACCTGCCCCTACACGATCACTTCCATCGCAAACCACTCCTTTGCAATCCCAGCACGAACCACACCCTTGAAATTTCACCCATCACGGAACAGCCCCTCCGCATTTAAAACCACCATAAGGAACCTCCTTTGATAGCCTCTTCCTTCGTGAACCATCACCTTTTCACCCATGTAATATTGCGAACCAAAAACCAGCGCAGAAGACACTCTCTCGATTTTCACCCTTCACAATCAGAAATTCACACTCCCAAAAAAACATCATGAGATAAATTGGATCCCAAATCCTTTTTGAACCACAATTTTTGCGAAGAAAAACCTCAGTGGGTCCCAACTCTATGTGTTCAATCTCTCCATGCTCCGAGTCCTTCGTGAACCAAGTTGCGTCGGCATTTGATTGCCCACAAAACTTATCGTGAGCCGTAGATTACAAAACTCTTCCATGTGTTTTTTATTTTATTTTGCTTAGAAAGTGTTTGACAGTATTTTGGATTTTTTATTTTACTCTTACATAAGTGGTATGTTACCCTTATGTGAGATTTTCATTTGTAGGGGTTAACTTTATATATGGATTATTATACCCTTACACAACCACATTGATTTGTGGTTTATCCTTACGCACAATCATGTTGACCCTTACGTGAAGTATGTAGCGACCATGTTACCTTTATGTAAGGGGTGTGTTACCTTTACATAACCTATTGATGGAGCAGATTACCCTTACACAATCCAGGATTTACCCTTATGCAAGTAGAGTGTTGGAGGTTATACCCTTATGCAATGACCAGAAGACCCATACATGAGTGACGCTTTGGGCGAGTGACCCTTACGCAGTGGGTGGCACAACCCTTACATAGTAGGTTGCGGATTTTTCATTTCCCTTATGCAATGAGTGGGATACCCTTACACATCGGGTGTGAGATATTTACACAATGGGGGAAGGACCTTTACGTAGTGTTCTAGAAACCCTTACATAGTTCCATGTCGACCTGTACATAGCGCGTTGGTGGACCCTTACGTAGCGTCGACCATTTGGGTTTTTTTGCAAAAACTTATTCCGAAAGCATCTCAGATGAACATGTGTTCAAGGGTTATTGGAGGTTATTTAAATAGATTTAAATGGTTTAGATCCCTCCTCCTACATGTGTGGAATAGATCGAAGATGAGAGATGTAGAATCCGAGAGAAATCGAGGGAGAAGGAGATGATTAAGAGGTATGTGAGCCTATTTGTGGCTTTGTTGGTGACACCATTTGTGGATGATTCAGGGAGTACTGTTTCAGTGGGGGCTCATGGCTTGTAGGTTCTGAGGAGGATCAATCATCTATAAAAAATCTTTAAGGTATTTTTGACAAGTGATATTGATCCCTTATAAGGGGGTCTCAATTATGTTTTTCTTCTTCCTATTGAAGATTTCCCAGATTTATTTTTTGTTTTTTGTTCCAGTGCTTCTGAGTGTTTGGTTGTTCCTTTGATTGTTTGTTTTTGGTTTGTTTTCTTCCTTACATTTCCACTGTATGTTTCCATGTTTCTCTTTCATTAATAATAGGTTTTGAGTGGTGTTCTTGCCGTGGAGTAGGACCAAAGTTGTCTTAATCACATAAATTTTTGGTGTTTTTTTTATCTTTTTGAAATTTATCATTCTCACTGTGGATTTTGCATACTGTTGTGCCCATTGATTTTTGTGTAGAGGTTTTCATCCGTGTTAACCTCAATCAATATTTTCCCCCTTTTAATGCAGTACAGTGGTGACCATGGGGTTGTCTCTTGAGGAGGTTGCAGTTTGAGTTGAAAAACTGTCACTATTGTTTGTTATTTTTGAAAGAAGAGAAAATTGGGGTTTTTATTTAATGTTCCAAAATAGAATTTAATAATAATTAAATTGTAATGAAATTGAAGGAAAAGGTAAAAAATAGATAGAAAATAAATTGGGTTTGAAAATCAGATTTAAAACGGCGGTTACGGACTAGCTTCAACCTCTCAGACACTCCTCTCTTCCTTGTTAAAAAAATATTTCTCAATGTGAATTCCAAAATTCACCACCAAGGACCCCTAGGTGGACACTAAAACTTGAATAGATATCATATCAATGCCTCAACATGATTGTTTTTCTGCCTATGGATGTGATTCAATTGCTTGAAGACTTCGAAGTGATCAAACCTAATTAAATCCACTATGCTCAATGGAAAGACCTTGCCAAATAAATTTAAATAGTAAAGGTAATTAGTTTACATCATAATCAAAAAAATAACCTAAACATATTTTTTGGAAATAAATTTAAGAAAGAAAATAATCATATTCATTAAAAAATACAGGTTCAAAATAAATTCAAAAGAGAGAGTACACCATGAGTTCACAACTCAGAAGAGAGTATTCATTGGGTGTCACCAGCCACAACCACTTGCCACTTAGCCGCTCATTGCTTGGGACGCCACTTTCATATCCATCATAGCATGAAGGTGTGGCATCCTCCTCATGATCTTGATCTCCACCGTGGCGAAGGAAGGATTCAGACAAGCTGGAGGGTGTTCGGTGGTGTGTGTTTCTCTCTGTCTATCCCAGACTGCCTCAAAAGAGTGGCCAAGGGGTGCCTTTTATAGGCACTCCCTTCAAAACATCAGGCGACATCACCTTTATTTTTTCTGCACGTCAATCAGTACACAATGTGTACCGGGGGTTCATGACGTGTACCCCCTCCATGTTTACTAGATTAGGGAAATTTTTTCTTGTGAATATCAGTTGATCTTTGACTCTGGTAACATTTTTTACTTGAGGCTCACGATGTGTAGCTTATGTTCATGTTGTGTTTTGAAGTCATGACATGTCTCACATGGAAAAATCCATTTGAATAGGTCATGATGTGTACTGAAAGTACACGTTGTGTATGAATTCTGCTTTAGTTTTCCAATTCCGCTTCTTTTCTCCAAAATCCATTGTCGCACCATGAGCTTCACTCACTGCGTAAAGTGTTCATTACCTGCAATCCTGGAATACAACAGAAAATTCAAAGCTGTTAAAAGTCCAGAATTACAATATTTTCACAATTAAGCCCAAAACTTTCCTGAGTTCCAAAAAATGAAGCAATTCACATAAAATGTTAAATTGGTGGGGTTTAAATCATTAAATTATATATGAAAAACAATGGAAATATTAGCTCTATCACTTTTGATTCTATTTTTGTTGTTCTTATCTTCTTTTTGTAAAGTTTTCTTTGGCTTGAATCCTATTTTTTTTCTATTGTGTGGTGGGTTTGTGCGATACTACCACATACCTTGGTGTTTTTTGTTTCATGAGATACCTCCCCACAACATATTGGTATCATAGAGAGGTTTTATCAGGTTTAGAGATGTATTCGAGTAAATTATAGATTTAGAAGTTTGATGGAGAGAATGATTTAAATTTGTTGAGAGTTAAAATACATACTCTTTGTAGCACCACCGATTTATGGTAGGTAACCCTTTATTTATGATTTTAAGTATATAAAGTTTATGGATGAAGTTTGAAAGATTTGGTAGAACTTTAAATGTGTTTTTAGGGCTCAAGGGAAGGTTCACAGGTTGTGAACGGTTTGTCCAAACCGTGCGATATCCTAGGAGAAACCATGCACTTTGAATATAGCTTGGGTCTTTTGAGGTAGTGGATTTAGCATGGTTGACACAAAATTATGAAGACTAAGCGAGGATATCATTCAAAGAGACATCCTTAAGGCAGTGGCTAACGCACGGTTAGTGCACAGTTTGCCTAACCATGTGACTAAACCGTGAGCAGGGTCAAAGTTAGATCCTAAAAAAGTGGATGTAACACGTTTTTTCTTTAAGTGTCTCATTTTTTCTCTTATGAGGCCCTAACTCAGGATTTTTCTCCCCCAAAGGTCAAGGAAGGTTCTCCCATCAATCTAGAGATGATCCAAAGGCTTCCCTTGGTGATTAGAAGTCTATTATTCATGGTTTGTGTTCGTTCTTCATCATTCTTATTGAATTTCTTAGATCTACTTCTCCTCTTCTCTCAGTTTCATAGATCTACACCTTCTGTGGGTATATCTAAGGTTGTTAATGCCAAATAAGTTTATATTTGGCTTGTTTCTTGATAGGGGAAGAGATATAAGGCGAGTTTGTGAAGTTTTAACCCAGTTTCATTAGCGTTATTCATCCTATTATCATTTTCGCCAAAACTATCAAGGTAGGTGGATTCACTCTCAACTCCTCTTACTAGAATGGATTGGATTAGTTTCAAATTGGTCTATTTGATTGCAATTGGTTGTAAAATCTTCATTCAAAGAATGATATAAATCTTCTTTAGTGATGATTTATGGTTTTCGATGAAATTATGGAGTTTTGGTGAATTATTGTGCAAAGTGATTTAGTTTCTTGATTTTAAAATGGAAATTTTAAAATATGGATTTATTGGATTTTTAAAATGGATTGCTAGAAAATGGGTTTTTAATAAAAAATTATTTTTATTGAAATGGTTTTGTCATGTTTGGTATTAGCATGGTTTTTGGTCATACTTGGTGTGTGTGTGTTCATATTGCATTTATAAGGATTGGTTGAAATATGAACTTGTGCTCGGTGCCAATGGTGTAATGGAACATGGGAAATAATTACCTTGTGATGACATGGTAGATCAAAAAGAGACCGCTCATGAGTATAGAACTGTCATAACAAAGCATGCATGGTTAGCGGTGTGGTTATGTGGAATAAATTGGTTATTCCAAATGGGACTTGTGAAATGGATTTTAAAGCTTTGTTTGGCTGTTTTCTTGAAAATAGCTCTTTCTGGAAGATTGGTTGATATATCACTTGTTTATATTTGGTTATGAACTATTTCAGAAGTTGTTTATATTTGGTTATAAACTATTTTAGAAATTATGTTATATAAACTGTTTTATATAAATGTTGCTAACTCTTCTACCCTAGTGATGTGAGTAGGGAAGTCATTGGGGAAAAACCTACCGAGGTTTAGTACTCACCCATTCTTTGGTAATTTGGTGCTTTTGTGGATGTCATCTATCGGGACATGAGAATAGGTAATGTATCACACGTTTTTAGCACTACTTCATGATACTTGGTCTGTTAGGTGATGTTGGAGCATGGAGCTTGTAGATCATGGAGTCCTGCGGTCATCTTAGAGTTTTATTAGTCATATTATAGTGTTTACTTTGATATTAGTTTGGCTTCCATTGTAGTATACTTTGGTGGGTTTTGATATAAAATAATTTTTCGAGTTGTCGTTCTTTTTATCATGCATCATATAGTGGTTTTTTTGGTTTGGTTTTATTGGTTTCATTATTTCATTCTTAAAGGTTAAATCGTCCCCCAATTGTATTGAAACCCTTCGACATTTTTTCCAGCCTTTGGCATCTTGGGGATATTTCTTAGGGCCTAGAAATGCCTCACCACATTCTCAAGCCAATGAGAATGGACAAGATGCTACAAATGGTATCAATTTTGTTCATTCCAAAGGTCTGTTTAACATAAGTGGTATCAACTTGTTCCTTTCCTTATAGAACAAGTGGTCATCAGTTTTCTCTATTTTGGAGTTGAATTCATTCTTGTCTATTCCTTGAGTGGTGATGTTAGAAAGGAGTAGGATTATTAGGAATTGAAATGTAGATCATACAAAGAAATAGATAACCTTTTTATACTTAACTTCAAGTTACCAGGGAGTTGGGTACATAAGTGTTTTGGAGACACTTATAGGATTTTCAATCTCATTGTCACAAGTTTAGCCAATGAGACAAGCATGACATGACTTAGAGGAATGAATTATCACTAGGATTTCATATATCATTTTGAGTAATGATATATGATTTGATGCACTGTGTTTATTTTTGAAAAATTTTGCATTTTTTTTCAAATGAAATACTTTTAAAAGAGAATAGTTGGTGTATTGTGAAAATGGTTTGATTTTCAAAAGCGAGTAGAATTTTTTTTCAAATATAGTTGAACGTGGAGAAGGTTGATTTTGAAAAACCATGTTTTATAGCTAATGTGATAGAATTTTAAATGCTAAGACTTTAATTTCTAGAGAGTGATACTTATGGCATTTGTTGGTTGCTTAGAAAATGACACCTGGTAAGCGTTGTTGAAACCAACCGGAAGAAGCTACGGAAAATGTAGTTGAACCTAAGAAACAGTTGAACCAATAGCTGGTTCAAAGTATTCTCCAATAATTTCATGTTGTGGACACAAGGAACCAGAGGGATGATCCAAGAAAAGTGTATCATTCCATCTAGTTCTAGAAATAGAATCCACCCATCTTTCGGGCTGATTCTAAACTAGAAAAGGTAGTGGAAGGGATGAAAAGGATGAATCATATATTCGATTTCATCAGTACACCAGATGAACTAAAAGTAAATCTAGAGACATATATTCTCGAGGATCTTGTATTCATGTGGGGGGAACTAGTGGTGTAGGATAAAGTGGATCAAGGCCTTTCTTGGGTGAATTTTGAGGAATTGTTCAATAAACAATTCTATCCTCATACGTTCAAGATTCAGAGAACAACATAACTTTTCATCCTGAAACAAGAAAATATCTCTATAACAAAGTATATGGATAAATTCACGAATTTAGTGCGCTTTTCACCTGAAGTTTCTACTAGTGTATCCTTGAAGGCACACATATTTGAACTGGGGCTAAGGCAGGAGATTTGCTCAAAGATTGATGTGTTCTACATTACCGACTATAAAAAGATGGACAATAGAGTGATAGTAGATGAATGAGATATCACAAGATAAATTGGAGGAGGAAGTATATTGATACCCCCAGGAAATGGCGGGAACTCTAATGCTGGAAGTAAGTGGAAGAGGGACACCTATTTCCAAGGGGCGAGAAGGAATCAGAATCAGACAGATGGATCGATGAATCTTCCCATGAGACCCAAAATAAAAGCAGGATGTTTCTAATGTGGTTTCTTAAACCACATGAAGTGAGAGTGTACAACACCACCAATATAATTCCATAATTGCAAAAATATGGGAAATCTGAAGTGCTATTGTCGCAGTGCTATGAGGTTAAGCGCTCGAGACACTTCCCAGGTGTCACAATCATTGTATACTTTGACGGGGTGAGGATAGAAGAATCAGTCTAATCAGTAGAGAAAATCCATCCATAGTGATTCTAGGAATACCATGACTTCTCAGCAAGGGAAATATTATCAAGGAAATAAGAAGGAGAGTGAAATAATGAAGCAATTATATGGAGTTGAGCAGATGATTGTGGATGATCAAGCTGGACCATCTATGGTGATAGGTATAATTACTTTGAATTCTAATTTTATGAAAGTGTTGTTTGATACTAGTGAATCAAATTCCTTCATTGATTCTCATCCTATTGATTTTATAAGTTCAAAACTTGAGATGATTCCTTTTGTAATAAAACTTAAAACTCATCTTAGTTAAAGAGAATGTCGAGCCTTTATGTGCAGAGCATGTTCTATAACTATTGATGGAGTTGAACTGAAATGGGAATTCTCAGTGTTGGAGATGGATGTCTATGATGTAATCCTAGGTATGGATTGGTTGACAACATTCAAGGATCATATCGACTGTTATAGAAGAACAACAAGTTTCATGACCGAGGATAGCACCGAGCATCTCTTTATAGAAGAAAGGGTTGTAAAGATAGGTGCAATGAGCTTATTAGAACCAACAGTGGGAACAATCTCTTACCATTTGGTGACATTGACTTTTTCATCGATGAAAGAGATTGTGGATCACAATTTTCTAGTATTTTTGGATCAATTCTCAGTTGTTTTTCCAAAGAACTTATCAGGGTTACCACCTATAAGGGAAGCGAGTTTATGATTGATCTCATTCTAGGGACTAGTCCAATTTCCCTTCCATCTTATAGGATGACACCAATAGAATTAAGGGAGATGAAATTGTAGTTGAAAGAGCTATAAAGTAAGGGTTTCATTTAGTCAAGCACATCTCTGTGGGTAGTACCGGTCTTGTTTGTAAAGAAAGTAGATGGAACTCTTTGGATTTGTGTAAATTATCGTAAGCTTAACCAAGTTACAATAAAGAATAGATATACACTTCCATGCATTGATGATCTATTTGATAAATTGAGGGGAGATCAGTGCTTCTCTAAAATTGACTTGCGATCAGAATATCACCAATTGCGAGTTCAAAAGAAGGATATTCTGAAAATAGCTTTTATAAGAAGATATAGCCATTATGAATATGTGGTAATGACTTTCGGTCATACAAATGCATCTACAATCATTATGGAATTAATGAATCAGATATTTCAGAGATATCTATATTCTTTTTTGTGGTGTTTTTGGATGACATATTGGTGTATTAAAGGAAAAGGGTTGAGCATGAGCAATACATGGTGACAATGTTGGAAATATTGAGAGACTATAATTTTTATGCCGAATTATCAAAGTGTGATTTTTGGATACACTAGGTATACTTTCTTGTCCATGTAATTTTCAAAAGAGGCATTTTAGTGGATCCAAAGAAGATAGAAGATGTTATCTCTTGGAAATTTCCAAAGAATGTCTTTGAGATATGAAGTTTTCTTGGTCTAGCTAGTTATTAACAATGCTTTGTTCATGAATTTTCATGGATATACTGAACAATGATAGGTTTGAAAAAGAAAAATTTACCATTTAAATTGATTGAATAATGCTATAAATCTTTCCAAGAGCTGAAAGTTCATCTTACATCAACATCTATCTTTATACTTCCAGAATCAGGACATGGGTGCGTGGTGTACTATGATGCTTTGAGATCTGGGTTGGGGTGCATTATCATGTAAGGAGGTCATTTTGTGGCTTATGACTCATGACAGTTGAGGGTGCATAAGAAGAATTACTCGACACATGATTTGGAGTTAGCTGCAATTGTCCACGTCTTGAAGTCTTGGCGTCATTATCTCACTGGTGAGAAATTTACTATGTTCATGGATCATAAGATTTTGAAATTTTTTTTCTCACAACAAGATTTAAATATGAGATAAATAATATGGATGGAGTATCTCCAGATATTCAAATTTGACTTGATGTATACACTGAGTAAAGGAAATATGGTGGAAGATGCATTAAGCATAAAGTTGTATGCTCAATTGGTGAAAGAAGCTTTAGATGAGTGGTAGTTGATGTTGATCGTAGCTGATATGATTGTGGAATTTGAAGATCGATGTGATGTCGTGGTTTTCTTCTCAGTTGTAGTAGTTTATGATTTAGTAAATATGGTTAAAGAAGCATAGAAATCTAATGCATAATTCCTAACAGTGAGTTCAAAACTTAATGGCGGGGAGACCATTAAGGGATAGAGGATGGATGGAAGTTCAATGTTGTGATTTATGAATCAGATGGTTGTACCTATGGATTATTAGGAGAAAATTCTTAATGCTTATCACCATTCAAGATAGGCTATTCATCCTAGAATACAAAATATGTATAAGGCATTGAAGGCATAGTTTTGGTGGAACAATATGAAATAGAAAGTGGCCAAATTTTCTTTAAAGTGATTAAATTGTCAGCTAGTTAATGCAGAACATCAGTGATCAATAGGTATGTTGTAGTCTTTAACTATCCTAGTATGGAAATGGGAGTAGATAACTATGGAGTTTTTCATAGTTATCCCAAGAAGGGTTTGAAAACATGATTCCATATGGGTGATTTTGGATCGACTTACCAAGTCGGCTCATTTCAGCCCTATTCATGAAACTCACATGGTAGAGAATCAGTCCAAAATCTATATTCAAGAAGTGGTAAAGATACATGGAATACCTATTTCAATCATATCAGTCATGGATACGAGGTTCACATATCATTTTTGGAAATCCTTACAGAATGTCCTTGGGACTCAATTGAATATGAGTACGGAATATCATCCTCATATGGATGGGAAATTAAAAAGGATGATACAAACATTAAAATACATTATATGGGCTTGTGTAATGGATTTTGGTATCTCATGGGAATATCATGTTCCATTGGTGGAGTTCTCATATAACAACAACTATCTGGCCTTGATACATATGGATCCTTTTGAAGCATTGTATGGGCGTCCTTATTGTTCTCCACTTTGTTGGGTGGATATAGGTGAAACTTCACTAGTTGGGTTGAGCCTTGTCCAAGAAACAACAGAGAAGATTCAGTTGATTAGAAAGATAATGGAGACGACTCATAGTTGTCAGAAATCATATGTGGATCATCATCGATGGCCGTTGTCACTCGCGGTGATTGATCATGCATATTTAAGGATTTCTATAAGGCTTGGGCATCATTGTTTTGGGAAGAAGGGAAAGTTATCTCTTCAATAAATAGTCCCTTTTGAGATACTGGAATAAGTTAAAGATGTGTAATATCGGTTGGCATTGCCATCATGGTTCAATGCGGTGCATAATGCGTTCCACATATCTGAGTTGAAAAAGTGTCAACATGATCCTGACCATGTGATCATATGGGATCACATTGACCTAGAGCCGGATGCTTCGTTGGTACATATCATGGTGCAAATTTTTGATAGACTAGAGAAAGTATTACATGGAAAAAGCATCGTTCTAGTGCAGGTTTTATGGAAACATGTTCAGATTCAGGAAGAGACTTGGGAACGTGAGAATGAAATGAAAGATCAATGATTGGAACTCTTTTAAGACACCGATGGATTTCTACTTTCCTAGGATGTAAAGACCAATGGTGGGGAGAATTTAGCACCCACAGTTTCTTGTATATAACCCTTTATTTATGATTTTAAGTATATAAAGTTTATGGGTGAAGTTTGAAATATTTGGGAGAACTTTAAATTTGTTTTGGGGGCTAAAGGGAAGGAGCACGGGTTGTGAACAGTTTGTCCAAACCGTGCGATATCCTAGGAGAAACTATGCACTTTGAATATGGGTTGGGTCTTTTGAGGTAGTGGATTTGGAACGGTTGGTGCATAGTTATGGAGACTATATGAGGAGACCATGTGAAGGGACATCCTTAAGGCCGGGGATAACGCATAGTTAATGCATGGTTTGCCTAACCGTGTGACAAAACCACGCACATGGTCAAATTTAGAACCTAAAAAAGTGAATCCAACACATTTTTTCCTTTAAGTGTCTAATTTTTCATCCTATGTAGCTCTAACTTGGAATTTTTCTTCCCCAAAGGTCAAGGAAGGTTCTCTCATTGATTCAGAGGTAATATGAAGGCTTACCTTGGTGATTAGAAGCCGATTCTTCATGTTTTATGTTTATTCTTCATCATTCTTATTGTGTCTCTTAGATCTAATTATCCTATTCTCTTAGTTTCTTAGATCTATGCCCATTGTGGGTAGATATAAGGTTTTGAATTCCAAATAATTTTATATTTGGATTGAAAATTTATATATCAAGAGATATAATGTGATTTCATGAAGTTTTAACCCAGTTTCGTTGGTGTTCTTCATTCGTTTATTGTTTTTTCCAAAACTCTCAAGGTAGGTGGATTCACTCTCAACTCCTATTTCTATAATCGATTGTATTAGTTTAAAATTAGTCTATTTTATTGAAATTGGTTGTGAAATATTGGTATAAATTATGTCATAAATCTTCTTTAGTGATGATTTATGCTTTTCGATGAAATTGTGAAATTTTAGTGTATTAATGTGTAAAGTGATTTAGTTTCTTGATTTTAAAATGGTGATATTAAAATATGGATTTACTGGGTTTTTAAAATGGATTTTTAGAAATATTTTTTTTCAATAAAAATGTATTTTTATTGAAATGGTTTTGGCATGTTTGGTATTGGCATGGTTTTTAGGAATACATGGTGTGTGTGTTCATATTTCATTTATGAGGCTTGGTTGAAATACGACCTTGTGCTCAGTGCAAAGCTTTAATGGAACATGGAAAATAATTACCTTGTGACGACATGATAGATCGACGCTAGGCTAATCATTATTATGGAACCATTATAACAAAGCATCCATGGTTAGTGGTGTTATTATGTGGAATAAATTGGTTATGCCAAATGGGACTTGTGAAATAGATTTTAAATATTTGTTTGGATGTTTTATTGAAAATATATCTTGATGGAAAATTGGATGATATAAAACTTGTTTATATTTGGTTATGAATTGTTTTAAAAGTTATTTATATTTGTTCATAACTATTTTATATAAATGTTGCTAACTTTTATATTCTAGTGGCGTGAGTAAGGAAGTCATTGGGGAAAACCTACTGAGTTTTAGCACTACTTTGTGATACTTGGGAAATTTGGGGATGTTGGAGCATGGAGCTTGTGGAGCATAGAGTCTTTTGGTCATCTTGGAGTTTTATTAGTCATCTAACATTGTTTACTTTGTTTTTAGTTTGGATTCCATTGTAGTACACTTTTTTAGGTTTTGATATAAAATAATTGGTTGAGTTTTCATTCTTTTTATCATGAATCATATATTGGTTTTCTTGGTTTGGTTTTATTGGTTTTGTTGTTTCATTATTAAAGGGTAAATCATCCCCCAATTGTATTGAAACCCTTTATCATTTATTTCCAGCCTTTGAAATCTTGGAGATGTCGCTTAAGTCCTAGTAACTCCTCACCATCTTCTCAATCCAATGATAAGGGGATGGATGTTACACTCTTCTTGTCCACAATGGACTTGAATAGGTTTTGACAGGATCTAAGAGGTAGACCACTACTGTCTCTACTGTAGGAGAAACCCCGACCTCTTTTGAGGATGTTAACCCTACTATTTTGAAAAAGTCCCTTTCCCTAATGTTATTGATCCTATTAGACAAGGTCCCATGAGAAGTGGTACAAGAGAATCCTGCCAGTGCAATATGGTCAAAGTTAGAGTATCTTTACATAATTAGGTCCCTCTTAGGGAATCTACAAAAGAAAATGCATCTTTATCATTTCAAAATGGTCTCTAACACTTCTTTGCAGACTCATTTAGAAAGTTTTAATAATATGGTGTTAGTTTTATCCAATTTAGATGTTAAAATAACAAATGATGAAAAGACTTGTTTGTTGTTGAATTCCTTGGATGAATCATTCAATCTGGTTAGAGATTCCATGATGTATGGTAGGGATTCCATCACTTTAGAGGAAGTGAATTGATCTGTTTTTTCTAGGGATATTTAGATTCATGGTTTGAAGATGGAGGGTAATGGGGTAAATTTTGGGTCCAAGTTTCTTAGTGCGAACGGACAAAAAAGGTAAAGTAAATAAAGGAAAAATGGTAGTTGGTTTAAGAAGTTTAAGTTCTATCGGTGTGGAAAGACCAAACACATTAAGATATACTTACTTAAGGATACATCTAGGGATAGTAAGGCACAAAACAATGTGGTATACCCCAATTATAATATTGTTGAGGTTATATGTATTTTTTTATTATCCCTTAGCATAGAGTAGGCATGGCTTTATGTTTTCTTTCTTTTTGTGTTCCTAGGGCTGGCTCTTCATGTGATTTACTGGTGTAGGTTCTGGGCGCAATAGAAGCGTACAATGGGTGGTGCCCAAATTTGTTTTTTGTCATGATGGATGGTCAATCCGAGATGTAAAAAATGATAAATGTTGTGATCTATGGAATTGGATCAAAGAAAATAGACAAGGGATATAATGCCGAAACCAAATAGAGGATTATCACATATTACTTATAATTAATTTAATCAAATAAAGAATTACCTTTATTGGACTTATTTCTTTATTGATGGATCTAACAATAGATCTACGTTTTTATGTCATTGTGTTGTATGAATCAAATTAGATTACCTCTGGTGGTGATCCACACATTCTCCACAAATCTTTGAATGTCGTCGTAGGAATCTCCGGGTGCTAGCACGATAGATCCCATCACTTCTGTTGTCTTCCTTTGATCACCTTGAGAACTTATTCTAAAGTATTCTCCTTGATCTCTCTTGATTTGAGAGTAGATAGTGGAGAAAGATCACTCTCCATTATTGGAAGCATTCTTGGAGAAGGGATCTCTCTATGGTTTGAGAGAATTCTCCAAATCTATTGTGCACAACCAAACAAATGAATTGGCTTATTGAGAAAATAATATAATTGAGTTTATATATCACTAGGGTTAAACTAAAATAATTTCAAAAGTTCCTTTTATTATTTATTTAATCCCTGTGGAACCCCATGTAAAATAATAATAATAATAATAATAATATTTCTTAACATGCCTTAACTTGTGAATTAAATTAAATATTATTTAATCAAATAATATTCAATATTTATTATTTTTGACCAAACAATTAAAATCAGTCCTCCATTCCTCTACAATATTTATTAGGCCATGAAAAATAACTATTTATTTATTAGATAAATACCACTGCATTATTTTCTAATAAATAAATATTATATTCACTAAATAGAAAATAAATATTTATTAAATATTCCACTTGTAACGTCTCGATTCTGGAAGCCACCCAGAGGTGCCCCGAACCCGGTTGGTCACATGTCCTCAAGTACATTTCCCCGAATACCATAGTCTGCCAACTAGCAGTGAGGGCCTTGGGTATGATAGTAGGGAAACTATTGCCTCATTGACAGAGTAAAACAATGTAAGTAAATAGATATACAATAGCAGAAGTAGTAATAGTAACATACATCAGTAAACAATGGAAGACTGAAAGAATAAACTCTGGAGAACATATATAAATGATGCATGATATATATGTATAGGAAAACAACCAAACAAGTCACAATGCTAGAATACAGCAATGAACCAAAGTACAAAGAAAACAGATAAACTCCATAGCATCGCAAGCCTCCACTTGGTCCCATGCTCTCCATCTCCACAACAATCAAGTACCTGAAGTAGAAGGGTGCTTTATCATATCTATACCTGCAGAAATATAATCTGTTTGGGCCCAAAAGCATGACTCAAATAGGGTGTGAGAATAAATCTTAGTAGGCAACCACACACGGCTGTGTGCTCGACCGGTATATGGCTAGAACATGGCTACGTGCGGAAAAAGAGTACACGATGTGTACATATAAGTACACGGCGTGTACTTCAAAAATTTTCAGAAACTCCACTTTTTCTCAAAAACACCAAAAAAAGAGAAAAACATACCTTAAAAAAGATCCAGGTTCTTAAAAACTTCTCCCTTAAATAAATTCATCCCCAAATTTCCCTAGAAAGGCGACATAGAAGAAGAAGAATTCCAGAAAAGCTCCGGCCATTGTGATCGTACATCAGTCTCCCTCTCCTAAGTCTTGTCTTGTACTCTCTTGTGCTGCCATAACACTTGTACAAGAGGAATAGACTGAACACAAAGAACCTTCGCACTTTGATCAATAATTCAGATAGGATGATTCTCAAATGAGGCATCCACCTTGAGCTCAACCTCCTTAGGTTGGAAAACATGAGATGAGTCTGAGAAGTAACGTCGAAGTTGAGAAACATGGAAGACATTGTGGATAGCCCGGTACCTCTGAGGTAACTGCAACCAATAGACAACCGGCCTGACTCTCTCCAACACCTCAAATGGTCCAACGTACCTTGGTGAAAGTTTACCCTGCCTCCTAATCCTTCTGTGTCCCAACCTCAGTGTGACACGTAGGAAAACCCGATCCCCAACCTTGAACTCCATAGGTCGTCTCCATCAATCAACATAAGACTTCTGTTGAGAATATGTAGTATCCATACTCTTCTGAATAAACTCTATCTACTCTGTGGTCTCCTGGACAAGACGAGGTCCCAACATAGCTGCCTCTCCTACCTTCATCCAACATAAGAGTGATCAGCATGGGCTACCGTACAAATCCTTATAAGGTGCCATCTTAATAGTTACTTGGAAACTATTATTGTAGGCAAACTCCACAAGAGGTATGTGATTCTCCCAAGAACCTCCAAAATCCAGGATGCATGCTCGAATCATGTCATCAAGCACCTGAATCATACTCTTGGGTTGGACATCTGTCTGGGGATGGTAAGTTGTACTCATAAGTACTTGTTTACCCAAGGCCTTTTGTAATCCCTGTCAGACCCGAGAAGTAAAACGTGCATCTCTGTCTAAAACAATGAAGTGTGGAACTCCATGTAAACACACAATCTCTCAGATGTAAAACCTCCCAAGCTCATCAACACCGAATGTCTCCTTGATTGGTAATAAGTGAGAAAACTTGATGAGTTTGTCAATGAAAACCCATACTACATCATTCTCCCAAGATGAACTCGGTAAACCCATCATGAAGTCCATTGCGACATCATTCCATTTCCACTTGGGAATGGGTACCTGCTACAAAAGCCCTGCTGGTCGCTGATGCTCTGCCTTCACCTACTGATAGGTGGAACATCTCATGACAAACCTAGCAACATCTCTCTTCATACCTAGCCACCAAAACTGATGGTGTAGATCATGATACATCTTCGTGACACCAGGATGAACTTCCCAAACTGAGGAATGAAAGTCCCACATCAGCTCCTCACATATGTCTGTTGGCACCCATATGCGCCCATGAAAATGAAAGATCTCATCCTCGCCTACTATCCATCCAATAATAGGGTCCTTTCCTGAAACACTCTCCCATGGGACTAGGCCTTCAGAATCTGATAACTGCCTCATTCGTACTCGATCAAGTAGAGTAGAGGTAACATCCAAAGAAGAAAGAAACATCTTACCCTGACTATTATGCACCTCTAAATGTATCTTAGAGAATGGATCCATAAGCTTCCACTCACTGCTGACCTCCTGAACTGACTGACCTAAGTCCGTCTGCTCAACACATTAGCCACTATGTTTCCCTTCCCAGATGTGTAGGCAAGATCAAAGTCAAAATACTGAAGGTACTCAACCCACCTTCACTGTCTCAAATTCAGGCCATGCTGAGTGAAGATATACTTGAGAATTTTGTGGTCAATGAAAACCACCAAATGCTCTCCCAATAGGTAGTGTCTCCAACAACGTAAAGCATGAACAACTACAGCTAGCTCGAGATTGTGTGTTGGGTAGTTTCTCTCATGTGGTCTCAACTTCTAAGACCAGTACACAACGACTCCTTCTCCCTGTATAAGCATAGCTCCCAGCCCGATACCTGAAGCATCATAGTAAACAATATAGCTCTTAACCCAGCTCTGGAAATACTAGTATCGGTGCTAAAGTCAACCTACCTTTCAGCTTCTAAAAGGATGACTCACAAGAATATGACCACAAGTACTTCGCACCCTTTTTAGTCAGACCTGTCAGTGGTGCTGATAAGCGTAAAAAGTCCTGAATAAAATGTCTGTAGTGTCCAGCTAACCCTAAAAAACTTCGTACCTCAAATAATTTCTTCGGCTACTCCAAGGAAACTACTTCAATCACTTTCTATGGGTCTACTGATATTTCTGTCTCTGAGATAACATGACCCAAGAAGTGAATCTGGTCCACCCAAAAGTGGAATTTTGAGAGATTATCATATAACTGATGCTCTCTCAGTGTGCTAAAAACGATCTCAAGATGTGTGGCATAGTTGTGTCGAGTGTGAGAGTACACTAAGATATCGTCCATAAAGACTACCACGAAGGAATCCAAATATGGATGGAATACTCAGTTCATCAGTTCCATGAAAACTACAAGTGCGTTTGTGAGACCGAACGACATAACCACATACTCGTATAGACCATACCTACCCCGAAAGGCTATAAGAGGTACATATGATCATATAACATGCAACTGATGATAACTAGATCTCAAGTAAATCTTCGAGAACACCCAGGATCCTTGAAGCTGATCAAAGATATCATCAATCCTCATCAAGGGATAACAGTTCTTGACCGTTAAATAGTTCAACTTCTGATAATACACACAAAGTCTGAGGGTACCGTCTGCCTTCCTTGCAAACAGGATAGGTGAACCCCAAGGAGATGTACTGGGTCAGATGAAACCCTTTGCCTAAAACTCCTCCAACTGCTTCTTGAGCTCCTGCAACTTAGGTGTAGCCATCCTATAAGGAGGAATGGACACCAGTGTCACTCCTGGCACAAGCTCGATAGAAAATTCTACCTCTAGCTCCAGAGGAAAACCTGAAAAGTCCTCTGGAAATACATACCTGAAACTATCCACCACTAGAGGAAAGTCCTTCCATGATTCCCCTAGTCATCTAGATATAGACTAGAAATCCAGGCTATAACTCCTCCCAACCCATGATGCTTGGGTCCCGCTCTGCTCGCCTAGACATCCCATTATCCCTTATAAATAAACGATTCACCCTATGGTGACGTGAAACTATCCCTACGATGATAGAAATTGACAACTGTCTAGAAGGGAACTAACTTGTCCATTCCAAGAATGAAATCATGGCCTGTCATCTCTAAGACTTAAAGGTCCCATAAGAAGTGACACCACCAACCTCAAGAGGGAACTCCTTACACTATCATACACTAGCCGTTATTGTCCCCAATAGTGTGTCTAGTGTGAAGATATCAACAGAAGAAAGGATACAGATCCCAAGGCTCTCCACAACAGAAAAAAATAAAAAGCTATGGGAAGCCCCCGTATCGAAAAGATCATAAGATAAAACTGAGATAACTAGTATCGTACCTCGAACTGTAGAGGGTCTGGGATCCTGCTCCTGCTGGGTCTACTCTACTGCAAAAGTTTGGTCTGCACTGCAGCCCTACAACCCTGCCTGACCACTCTGAGCTGATCCACCCTGTTGTCACTAAAAGACTGGTGACTGTCTACCATGACCACGACCTCCACCTCAGCCTAAATGGACAAAAGAACTCCAGTTCCCAGATGGGTGAGAAACTGGTGATGTTGCTCCTGAACGAGGAGTTATAGAAGAACCCTTGTCACCAACTTATGGTGAGAAGATCTGACAGAAGCACTTAAGATGACCCATATTGTTGCATGATCTCCACTAGGTCTATTGGGCAATGTGTCCTCATATGTTTTCTCTTTCCGTACTGGTAGCACACCAATTGGATACTAGAAGAAGTGTCACTCCTCCTTGGATCCCCATGTGTAGACTCCCTATGGTGCTTCCTACTATCAGTAAGAGGGATACCAAACCCAGATGTTGAACTGAACTGGATCACCACTCCAAAATCCCTCAGGTTGTGCATCGTGATCAGTACCTGGTTGAATATAAAAGTGATGGAAGTCAACTTGAAGATGTTCACCTGATATCGGATGTCGTGCCTGAGACCATCCTCAAACTTCCTTGCCAGGAATAACTCATCACCTCCTAGAATAGGCATGAAGCACTATATCTCTATGAATCGAGAAGAATACTCCATAACTGAAAGAGTACCCTGTTCCAGACTCATGAACTCTTGGGATCAATCGGCCCTCAAGGTCTCTGGGTAGAAGTAGTCATAGAAGGAATGCTGGAACTCATCCCATGCCATAACCTATTAGTGTCCCACCTATGAGATCACATCCCATCATCTCTTGGAAGAATCCCAGAGCATGTATGTAGCGAGATCCACCCTCCTCTCTGGAGGTGTCTCCAGATGCTTGAAGATAGAAAGCATGGCTTCTAACCATGACTCTGCTGCCTGAGGTCCTCCTTCCCCTATGAAGGTGGGAGGATGCTGCTGCTGGAAAACCCGCGTCAACTCTGCCATAGAAGGGGTAGGATGCAATACTCCTTGGAAGGTCTACATGAACCTTATAAAGCCCTCTTGTAACTGTGCATCAACACCTATATCCAGAATGACGGATGGTGCCAAGACTGGCACTATTGGAGGATTTTCTGGTAGTCCCTGATTAGACATGTCTGGCATTTGATCACTGCCCTGTAACTGGTGGAAAACCAGATGACGTCTTAGTGGCATGACTCTGCAAGTTCAAGCGCACACCTTAGATAATGATTATCAAGGACTGAAAACTAGAAGTGTAAGAAGGGAACAAGAGAAATAAAGCATTCAAGTTTTTCAAAACATGGATACACAACTTGTATAATGCCTACACGGTGTGTTCCCTTAAGCCTTCACATGGGCGTGTACTTCTGCCAACCCAGGTCTTGTAACACCCCATACACACAACATGTTGTCCTAACACATGGCGTGTACTTGAATCCTCTTCCCCTACCCAAGTTCTTCTATATGGTTAAACCACACGGTTCTCCTAGAACAAGACTACACAATGTTTTAGTGCCAGACACAGCGTGTACTAGTCAAACCCCACCAACCCATGTTGTTAGTTACATGGACGGATACAAAGGTTGCACTACATGGCGTCTTTAATATTGACATAGCGTGTACAAATTAATTTTTCATCCATCCGTGTCGTTAGTCACATGGGTGGACACATGGTCTACACAACACGGTGTGTACAACCAGTACACAACATGTTCCCCCAAAGATTTCTCAACCCCGTGTCTCTGCCCACACAGTCTGTGACATGGTTAGAGACTACACAGTATGTACATATAGTACATGAAATGTACTTAAGAAAAATACTTTCTTCCCAAATAGAAGAACACATGACGTGTATTCATCATTACACGTCGTGTATTCTGGGTTTTTCTGGACAGTAAGCCTCAGAAAATTCTCCGGAACCTAGAAAAAACATTGAAACAAACATTAAAGTGCCAAATTCCAATCTGTAAGGGCCCATACTCCCCGCGAATCAAATCTTGACATCTTATGCATGTCATATACAAGGAAAACAAGGCAATAATCCACCAAATTTCGGTCCATGAGGGACCATAACACCTCAAGAACCAAATATTGACGTTCATTCAAAGAAATCCTTACACAAAGTAATACCATATCAAAAGCAGGTATTCTATCAAGGCATCTATCACAAAAACATGAATATCTAGTACAACATCTATCACAATAACATGTAATCGCTAATGCACCCTAAATGGCATGGAAAAAATGCATGACATGCGATTTCTAGCAAGTGCCTATATGATGCACGAGATGGAAGACCCTAATCTCATCAGGTTGCAACAGAAATAGAACCTAAATAACATCAAAAATAACAACACAATACATGTGAATCACCCAACAGTGAAAATCAAATCAAATGAAAAACTGCAAAACCAGAAAAATTTTAGTAAACAAGGTTGATTGACTTTTCCCTATACACTTGTCAGCTACTCCCGGGAATAGCTTATTACCAAGTACCTATTCCATCCTAACCCTAGCTATAGAATCCAAATAGTAATTCAAGAAGAAAATAATACCTCTAATACCACTTTGTAACGTCCCGATTTCGGAAGCCGCCCAGAGGCGCCCCGTACCCGGTTGGTCACATGGCATCAGAGCATTTCTCTGAATGCCAGAGGCTGCCAACTACCAGTGAGGGCCTTGTGTATGATAGTGGGGAAACTATGCCCTCATTGGAAGAGTAACACAGTAGAAGTAAATGGATATACAATAGAGAAAGCAGTAATAATACCATACATCAGTAAATAGTGGAATATTGAAAGAATAAAATCTGGAGCACATATATAAATGATGCATGATACATATGTCTAGGAAAGAATCCAAACAAGTCACAATTTTGGAATACAATAATGAAACAAAGTACAAAGAAAATAGATAAACTCTATAGTATCCCAATCCTCAGCTTGGTCCCATGCTCCCCAGATCTATAACAATCAAGTACCTGAAGTAGAAAGGTGCTTTCTCTTATCTATACCTACAACAATATAATATTTTTTGGGCCCAAAAGAATGACCCAAACAGAGTGTGAGACTAAATCCCAGTAGGAAACCACCCAAATATTTGTGCCTAACAGTCAGTGAATATATATGGCATGCTATAATCAAAATGAAGTAGTAAACAAGGAAGTACTCAAAAGTAAACAATCCTATAGTTCAAATGCATTCAATTTCATATATCAAATAAGTAGCTAAACAAAACAGGTAACCCTATGGGATTACTCATAACCTAACCCCTCTATTTTAACCAAACAAGAACAAGAAACCCCCTAGGAAGTACACACAGTCTAACCCCTCTGGTTCAGCTTAAAAATAAACTCTCTGAAGAAGCACTCACCATCAATTCCTCCTATAGTCTCATATCGGTAACTAAAAGGCACTTTGGGGAAGAAATTACGTCACATTCCCCCTGTAGATCACGTCAAGGAACTACAAAAACTCTGAGGAAGCACTTATTTCAATCTCCCCTATGGTCTCACATCGTAAAGGTAAGAACATACACTCTAGAGAAGCCCTTACATCCATTCTCTCTTTGGTCCACTACACCAGGTTCTCATGGACCTATGTAAGTCAAACGAGCAAATTAATGAAATACAGACAAAGTAAACTCATGAACTACTTGTCTAATAGTCTACAACATAATAGTATGTCAGATAAACAAACACTCCATCCTACAGTACTAGGCATGGTAAAAAACAAGGCAGCCTAACAGGCTAAGTAGGAACAAATGGTCATAAACCAACATGCATTGGAAAACACTTCTAAAGCATAGAAATTAACCCTATTCACATTCAATTAACCTCTAATCAAGAATACAAGCATAGAAGGCAATTAACAGGGCTAAAACTGTAAACACACAATACCCCGATCTTGGGTATTGGGAACTTTTTCACATATAACTCAAAGAATATCTATGGAAAGGCACAAACCACCTACCTCGGTGTTGTAGGATCTCTATATGTGAACCTCAAGCCTTGAATCACCCAAGAACACCATAGATATAAAAAAAATGCTAAAAACGCTCAACTGAGGATAACTCTTGAAAGAGGATGAATCAGGAAACAAAGATCTAGAAGAAGGAAGAGCTTACCGTGGCAATCCCAATGCAATCGACGACGGTCAATTTAGAGAACAGACGCTTGATCGGGGGCTTGGTGAAGATCTGCACCGTACAGACACTCTCGGACGAAGGAGGGGAAGAAGAAGAGCTTTCTTACAATTAGACACGACCCTGGTCTGTTTAATGAAAAAGAAAGAAAGAAAGTACATGATGTGTACTTTATAAGTACATGGTGTATACTTGCCCTTACCAACCCTCATATTAGGTGGTCTCCAGGTCACCACACACGACTGTGTGCTCGGTCGATACACGGCCAGAACACAGCTATGTGCGGAAAAAGAGTACACGACATGTACATATAAGTACACGGTGTGTACATATAAGTACACGGTGTGTACTTCAAAAATTTCCAGAAACTCCTCTTTTTCTCAAAAACACTAGAAAAGAGAAACACATACCTGAAAAGAAGATCCGGGTTCTTACGCCACTCACATTATATTATCTTGAATAGCTGGTGAAAAAATATATATGATCAAGGAGACATGAATAATAATTAAACCATGTGTGGGAATAATATGTATTCAACTTGTTAAATAATAAATAATAAAATATTATTTAGTTGAGATTCTGGATACACTTAGTGTGTGACCCTCTAAGCCTCTTTCTCAGTGGAATTAGGTGAAGCAACCTAAAGTTCAAGGTCAGTGTCTAGCAACATGAAAAGTCACCCATATAGAAAGAAATCAATACCGCAACAACATGTTTTAAAATACAGAAGCTTACTGTATAATATAATCCCTATATCAAGATATCTCCAATCAATCAGGTTGCATGTCAATGCCATCAACCAAAGTGCTCGATGTCTCTTTCTTTGATTTCCTGAAAAATGAACTTTCCTATCGAACACCATGGCCATGGATTCATTTAGGCTATATCATTTTCATCAAAGGGCCTGAGATATCGAATTCTATTAAAACATAAGGGATGAATTATTTCTCGCATTATTCATTAATGCAATATTACTCATGACACACCCAATGTATCCTACTTCTCCATGAACATATGTCATCCTGAGTTTCATCAGTACATCAAAGTATGTGACTCATAATATTCATTGATAATAATCTTAAAGTCTAAGGATCAATACAAAAATTTGTAGATAGGAATATCCAATGACACATATAAATATAGATTTCCTCGTGGTGGGTCTCATTCTCATAATATCCCATTGAATATTACCAAGGGCGTACACCCTGAGAAGGTTCCTCAAAGTCCTATGAGTCTCTAACCCTAATAGCCTATATCATTTGTTCCCTGTAAATGATATCATCTGGATATAGAACATATATTCAAGAATAGTTTCGTAGCACTTTTGGATTCTCATCATAGTAGGGAACTTCTACGACCTTTTAGTGCAAAAAATACTCTTAGGAAATTATCACATACCATGTCACAAAAAATAACAATCATGATGTGATAAATATTTTATTAATATTCAAAATAATGAATAAATATTATCATAAAGTACATATAAGTTGGTTCTAGGGCACAAAATCCAACAGACTCCCACTTGCACTAGAGCCAAATGCTAACATCCTTTAGTATACTAGCTCTCACATCATAATCGTGCTTCTGTAGAGATATACCTTTAGTCAAGGGGTCCACCATGTTCTCTTTTGTGGGTACTATGCTTACTGCAAATTCACCTCTCTAATAAAAATCCCCCTAGAGGTGATACTTCTGGAGTATATGCTTTGTCCGTTGGTGTGACCTTGGATCTTTTTCAAGAGCCACCACCGTAGTATTATAATAATATAATGTGATGGGATTTTTACTGCTAGTTACCACATAAAGATCTTGGACAAATTTTTGAATCCAAATGACTTCATTAGATACATTAAAAGTCACTATATATTCAGATTCTGCTGTACAATTAGCAACAACTGGATACTTTAAACTCTTCTATCTCACATCTCCTACGTTGAGACAAAAAAATATCCTAATTACAATTTTATATCATTCTAATTTTTCTAAAAACCAACATCAGTATAACCCCTGATGAATAGCTCCTCATCTCCTCCATATACCAGGAACATATCCTTAGTTCTTCTCATATACTTAAGGATAGCCTTAACAGCAGTCCAATTATATTCTCCTGGATGTTCTTAATATATTACAACCATGCTTAATTCATAGGAAACATCAAGTCTAGTACATAACATGAAATACATGATTGATCATATCATTGAAGCATATAAGAGATTTCTCATTATCTCTTTCTCTTGTTGTGTATGAGGACACATTTTCTTAAAAAGATATAAACCATGTGGCATTGGAACCAATCCCCTATTGGATTGTTCTATACTAAATCTCTTTAGTATCTGGTCAATATATGTACATTGAATTAGTTCAAGAAGCCTCTTGGATCTATCATGGATGATCTTGATCCCTAGAATAAATGCTGATTCTCCTTAGTTCTTCATGGAGAAACACTTGTTTAACTAGTCCTTAACTGATTGTAAGACTGGTACATCATTTCCAATAAGTAATATATTATCAACATATACTACCAGGATAATGACCACATTCCCAATAAACCTATTATAAACACATAGATCACATTCTTTCTTAATGAAACCAAATTCTTTTATGGCTCCATCAAATCAAATGTTCCATGATCTGGATGCTTGCTTCAATCCATAAATGGATCTATGTAACTTTAAAATATTCTTGTAATCACCTGGAGGCATAAAACCTTATGGCTGTGTCATATAAACTTCTTCCTAAAGGTTCCCAATAAGGAATACAATTTTACATCCATCTGTAAAATCTCATAGTTATGGTAAGCTGCTATACAATTATAATTCTGATGAATTTAAATATGGAAACTGGTGAAAAGGTTTCATCATAGTCAATTCCTTAACTCTGTTTAATCCCTTTAGCCACTAGCCTTGTTTTATAGGTATTTACTTTACCTTCCATGTCGAGTTTCCTTTTGAATACCCATTTTCATCCAATGGGATTCACATCAAATGGCACATTGAAAAAAACCCAAACTTGGTTATGATACATGAAATTCATTTCAGAATTAATGGCTTCTTACCACATTACAGGATCTCTACCGACTCCTTATAGGAGAGAGGTTCATCATTGTCAACCAATAATGAGTCACCATTTACGGTGACTAAAAAACCATATCTCTCTAGTTCTCTTACCTCTCTTGTACTCCTATACAGTACTTGGATTTCAGGAACTACATCTTTCACGGGGACCTATGGAATCTGTTCCTAATCCAACACTTGTGTATCTTGAGCATCAACTTCATTGAATTCAATCTTTCTCCCACTATCCCTTTTGAGGATGTTCTCCCTCTCAAGAAAGATAGTTTGTCAGCCGAAAATCACTTTCTTGTATGAGGTGTTGTATAGGTAGTATCCATTTGTTTTCTTGGGATACACTACTAGAAATTGAGTTATTTGTGGCGTGACATTTAGGACCGGAACTCGTCGCAAAAGGTCATTTGCGATGGGGACCCGTCGCAAATTCCCCGTTGTAGAAAATGACGCCACAAAAAGTATTTTTTGCGTTGGTCCGTTGCAAATAGTTTCTCTGACTTTTTAAAAAACACTTGCGACAACTCGCTGCAAAAAACTATAAAAAAAATAAAAAATAAAAAATAAATAAAAATAAATAAAATAATATTAATAATAAAAATAAAATAATATTAATAAAATAATATTAAATAATAATAATAATATAAATAATATTAATATAATAATAATAATAATAATAATAATAAAATAATAAAATAATAAAATAATAAAATAATAAAAAATTATAAAATAATAAAAAATTATAAAATAAAAAAAAAATTATAAAATAATAAAAAATTATAAAATAATAAAAACCTCAATATTCACAAAAATATAATAATAATAATAATAATAATATTAAAAAGAATAATAATAAAAATAATAATAATAATAGTAAAAAAATTAAATAAATAATGTTGTAAAAAAATAATAAAAAATTAAATAAATAATAAAATAATAAAAAACACAATATTCACAAAAATATAAAAAACGCACTATATAGAAATGTAAATATACAATATTACAAAAAAAATTACATTCAAATGTTTTATCATAAAAAGTAAATACGTCATTGAGGGGGAGAGTCTTCTAGAGGAGCTGGAGGAGATGGTGGAGGGAACTCCATCCCTAAACCATGAGTCAGATGTTGCATGTACTCCATTGTATGCTTGTTCTACTGTTGCTACTATCGACGCATCTCCTCCTCCACCTCCTGTTCCCACCAACGGAGCTCTTCCTAGTCTCTATGCATACTCTTGATAAGCTCACCCTGATCTCATAGCTGCTCCTGATACTGTGAAATAGATGATGTTGAATCTCTATGAGCTCCTCTTGAGATGCATGCCGACATCATAGGAGTACCATAATAACTCCCATGAATCAATTGAGAGATGATACCAATAATTCATCTTTTCTCGAAGACATATTGGGTCACCTGCATCCATGTTACCTCATCAAATCCTATTGCACTAGTATGATTCTCATTCTTGACTTGACCCTCAGTCTATATCTGAGACACTGCAGCCTCATATGACTCCTTCGATTACAATTTAAAATTAAAATAGTTAAAATATTATTTTCAGTTAATTTTAAAACTCAAAAATAAATTATACTAACCACAAATTGACACTGGTGATCACCTCTAATCTCTCCAATGATAGGATTGCTGTATATCCTCTTATAAACGTCAAAACTCTATAATATCAGGCTATTTGAATACCTATATGAATATAAAATAAATAGTTTACATTTAAAGTTATATAAATAAATTTAAAAAGGTACTTACTATATGTGCCCTATGCATACTGAATGTACGACTACTAGCTCGATGTGTCACCTCCTCTCTCCCCCAGTTTTTTGACCTACTGACGATATCCTCTGAAAACGACCACCCATCTAGTGTGAACATAGTCCATCCCGTACCTGAGATGAAATGTAATCAGGTTAGTGGGAGCAGCAAGACTCATCAAAATTTGTGACTCCTACTTTCCTCATTGTTGTCCTCCTCAAATTATGCAAAACCTGAAAACAACGATTGCACATAAAACCCTCCCATTCCTCATAGATAGATTCATGTATGATATCATAAATGAGATACCATAAACCCTAAAAAAACTAACAATACCAAGTTATTAATTAAATAAATTTCAAAATAAATATTATTTATTTACGTACCATCCAATGATCGAACATGCAATGCTAAACATCTACGGGAATTTGATCCCATATAACCCATGCTCCGGAAAAATAATTTCATAATATAGAACTCCCCTTTCCAATAGCTATACATGAAAAGTTGTGAAAAAATAACAAATAATCAAAAAATTAGTATATAAATAAATTAATGATAATTAATGAAAACTAAAAAAATACACAAGTAAATATGCCTCTGCATGTGTGGATCAAAGCCAATACATGGACGTCACTCAGGCGTAGTGTCAGGAATCATCAATCTTGAAAGACCACAACCCCTCCAAGTCCTCACTGCACCACCAATAGGCTAAGGGTCAAATGATCCAACATCCTGCTCATTACTAGGCAGATCATCACCCTCCAACTTACAAAATAGACCCGAGTTCATCTAAAACATAAAATCACTGTTGTTAGAAAATAGTTGAAAATAACTATTATATATAGATATATATTATATATGATTATAAAGAACATTTAACTATCAATATTCATATCCATACTCATCTTCGCATATAATGGTGTCTATTTCTTCATATTCCTACCTAGTATCATCAATTTACATATGAGTTTTAGTTTCATCATCTCTTGTCATTTCAAATTCATTTGTTACATCAATAACATCATCATCACCATCGACTCTTAACTGTGGGGTGTTATCATCAATATTCATGTCTCTTCATGGAAAAGATTGATTTGGAGTAGTCTCTTAAAAAATTTCAATTCCTTACACTCCAGCGGAACCACATTCACTTTGAATAAATTGATTTTCCTAATATTTCATTATCATTATCCTCCACCAATCAACCAACTCTCTTAAAGTATCAAAATAATTTTCATAATAAATTTTATGTTCCTAAAAATCCAATAAAAATGGTTCATTTATTACAAGAAGGATTTTATATTTAATATCAATGATTTCATGGCTTAGATGAACATGCAAGCCTCTATCAGTATCCAACCACTAAAATTTAAACATCATTATGTAATTCTGTTCTAGATAACATAATTCAATAATTTCTTCCATCATGTGGTAAAAGTCAACTTCAATTTCTCTATAATGAGATCTTCTCAAGAAAACACCACTATTAATTATTTTTTTAATTCCCCATATGCACGTGTATGAAATCACCACATATGCATTATAAGATTTAACCATTTTGGATGGTGGGTTTCTCAATACACAAAATCAATTATCAATTTTATCAGAATGTTTAAATACCTAAAATTTTGTAAAAAAATTATCAATATAAAAAGTAATAAATTTATTTTATATGTTAAACCATAAATAATTTATGTTATGAGTTTTTGAAACTAGCAGGAAAAATTAATTTTCCAAAATTCTTCAAGAGTAACTGCTGTAATTTGTGGAATCTATTTCTTGATATAATTATAATATAACCTATAAATAAAATAATATTAATTTACTATAACAAATATTATAGAATAAGTGATAGGATCATTCATAGTACAAATGGTGTCATTTCTTCACAGTTGAGAAGAATATATGTATGAGCTCTATGATGTTCATCATATGAAATCCATCATTCATAAAATCCACCGAATCCAAGTTCTGGCTGATTAAAAACAAATAATTGATTTCTTATTTTATCATCAACATTTCCCTCATTACATCCCATGTGGTTGTGTTTTGTGGGATATTCTGATTGAAAATAATGAGAGCATAAAAAAGAAATTTCCTCATACAAATAAGCTTCTACAATTGATCCTTCAACCGATGATTTTTTACGTACTTTTTTCTTCAATTTATGCATGCATCTCTTAAATGTGTACATCCATCAAAACTATACTGGAACTCCAAAATTTTCTTCATGTGGAAAATATAATATCAAATGTTCCATTGAGTCAAAGAAAGCTGATGAGAAGATTTTTTCCAGTTTATATAAAATTAAAACAACATATTCTTATAGTCTGCTTAGTACATCATAGTCTTTTGTCACTACAAAAATGTCTAAAAAAATGATATTTTTGTTAGCACATCCCAAATTATGGAATTCAACAAACCTCTTAATCTAATCAGTAGAAATATTTCCATTATAACATGACAGTCATGACTTTTTAATCTGGTAATATGATCATTTCTAACACATTTAACCAAATTGAAAACATAACCATCTGGAAGTCTCAAATCTACAATCCACTGACAAAATAATAATCGATTTTCTTTGAAAAGTGTATAAGCTTCTTTTGACTTCATTAACTTATGTGAACTGACATTTTCAAACATTTAAAGTTCTGGTTACCTGTACATTTGGGCAAGATCTAATCACACCTTTACATTATCTTTTTTCTTACATAGTGTATCCAAAATTGTATAAAACATATTATAAAAATAGTTATTCTCAATATGAATTACATCCAAAATGTGAAAGACCAACAAGTCAGACCAATATGGAAGATCCCAAAAATGCTTCATTTTATCCCATTTTGTTCTTTCCCAAAGCCATCGGTTTTCTATTGGTTTATAGTTAGTTTGAATGTAATGGGAGGTAATGAAGAGACAAATTATTTTAACTGGAAACCCGATATCATTTTTTGAGGTCCATCTATTTAAATAATTCCTTTTATGAAATGATACATATTCCTTCAAAAAGGGCGATCATTTGGACAGAATCTACGATGATAGTAGAAAAAACAAGGTTTTCTTGCATTGATAATCATAAACGCTTTTCTATCTCTCATACAATATGAACATTATTTTGGACCATGTGTACTTTAGCCAGATAACATTCCATATGATAAGAAGTCACTAATTGTCCACATCAATGCCGCTTTCAGTAGGAAATTTTGTTTCACATCAACATCATATATACTAGCACCATTACTCCACAATAAATTTAAATCATTAATCAATGGATTCAAATAAAGATCAATATTCTTTTTCAGATGTCCTGGAATTAATAAGGTTAAAAATATATCTGGCTCCTTCATCGACATCCAAGGAGATAAATTTTACAGAGTTATAAAGACAGACCAACAAGAATATTGACTACCATAATAACCAAATGAACAAAAAATATCAGTAGAAAGATCCAATAACATGTTTCAAGATTCTAAAGCAAAATAAGGATACACATGGTCAAAATGTTTCCATGAATCACCATCAGAGGGATGATTTAATATTTTATCAGTTGAAATATTGGTTTTATGCCATTACATCAATGATGTAGTGTTCTAAGACATAAATAAATTATACAATATGGGTGTAAGTGGGAAATAACTCAACTATTTTATAGGAATTAATCCAGGCTTCCCTAGTTGAGCCTCTTTATACCTCAATTTTCCACATGTATGAAAATTACCCAACAACTCATTTTTACCATAATATAAGATGCAATCATTTGAACATGCATGAATCTTCTGATAACCAAGACTCAGATTAGGAACCAACCTCTTGCTCTCATAGAAACTTGTAGGCAACACATTTTCTTTAGGTAACGGTGTTTTAATCAAAGAGAATATCCGATCAAAACAGCTATTTGAAATTCCATTTTCTGATTTAATATCCATAAATTTTACAACCACTTCAAATTTTCTTATCATACAATCAGGATATAAGACATACCCAATGGACCTTAGCAAATCATAAAATTGTGATGGTTCTAACTTTGGAGTTAAATCAATATCATCCTAAATTTAGTTTGTTGAAAAGATAGACTTGGCACATCATGTACTAAATTTTAAAACCATGATGGATCCAAAACAAAATTATTAATATCTACTCTGGAACCACATTCACTATGTTGATACCTAAAAAAATAATCTGTTTGAAAACCAAAATGCATTAGATGATCCCAATGTTGTCAAATTTGTCGAACATCCTCAAAGCACATTTTTTACATGGAAATTTAATAGTCCCTTCTAAAACAAATTCTGTTTTTGATGAATAAAATGATAAGAAATTTTCAACACCCTCAATATATACATGATTTATACTAGAGTTGTTTGGATTCCTGCACTGATTTATCTAAGCACGATCATCTAATATTAACTGTTGTCGACTCTCTTATTACATATTTCTCTAAAAATATACAATAATTAGTTTTTATGAATAATTTTATATAAGGAAGACACGATCAAAAAAATATTTTTTTAATTATTCCTAATTACCGCTAACTACTGCCAATTGCTTCTAATTATTCTTAATTATTCCTAATTATTCTAAATTATTCCTAATTATTCCTATTTATTCCTACTTAGTACTATGTATTCCTAATTAGTACCATGTATTCCTAATCAGTATTATGTATTACTATGTATTTCTAGTTAGCACTATGTATTACCAATTATTCATAATTATTACTAATTATTGCTAATTAATCCTAATTATTACTATGTATTACTAATTATTACTAATTATTACTACTTATTACTAATTATTACTAACTATAACCAATTATTACTAATTATTACTAATTATTACGAATTATTACAAATTATTACTATTTATTACTATTTATTACTAATTATTACTAATTATTACTAATTATTACTATTTATTACTATTTATTACTATTTATTACTAATTATTCATATTTATTACTAATTATTACTAATTATTCATATTTATAACTAATCATTACTAATTATTACTAATTATTACTAATTATTCATATTTATTACTAATTATTACTAATTATTCTTATTTATTACTAATTATTACAAATTATTACTATTTATTAATAATTATTCATATATATTTCTAATTATTACTAATTATTAATGTTTACTACTAATTGTTACTAATTATTCATATTTATTACTAATTATTACAAATTATTCATATTATTACTATTTATTACTAATTATTCATATTTATTACTAATTATTCATATTTATTACTAATTATTCATAATTATTACTAATTATTACTAATTATTACTAATTATTACTATTTATTACTAATTATTCATATTTATTACTAATTATTCATATTTATTACTAATTATTCATAATTACTACTAATTATTACTATTTATTACGATTTATTGCTAATTATTACTAATTATTACTATTTATTACTATTTATAACTATTTATAACTATTTATTACTATTTATTACTATTTATTACTATTTATTACTAATTATTACTATTTACTACTAATTAGTACTAATTATTACTAATTATTACTAATTATTACTAATTATTCATATTTATTACTAATTATTTCTTATTATTCATATTTATTACTAATTATTACCAATTATTCATATTTATTACTAATCATTACTAACTATTCATATTTATTCCTATTTATTCCTAATTAGTCCTATTTATTACTAATTATTACTAATTATTCATATTTATTCCTATTTATTACTAATTATTCATATTTATTCCTATTTATTACAAATTATTTCTATTTATTACAAATTATTCCTATTTATTACAAATTTTTCCTATTTATTACAAATTATTACAAATTATTCCTATTTATTACTAATTATTACTATTTATTCCAAATTATTCCTATTTATTACTATTTATTCATATTTATTTCTAATTATTCCTAATTATTACTAATTATTACTTATTATTACTATTTATTCCTAATTATTCATATTTATTACTAATTATTCATATTTATTACTAATTATTCCTATTTATTACTAATTATTTCTATTTATTGCTGTTTATTACAAATTACCCTTAATTATTACTAATTAGCTTTAATTATTACAATTTATTAGAATTAATTACTAATGAAACAACATATTTGTAAAAATAATGCAAAATAAAACTATCTAATTCTATTTTAATTTAATTGTCGCTAATTAACAATAATTACAACTAATATAAAATTAAATGAATTAACTAAAAAATAAAAGTAATAGATAAATAGCTTAAAACAAAATCTTTTGTACGATGCATGACTTGAAAATCTCTCTGATGTGAAATTTTAAACTTTGAAAAAATTTCAGAGAGAAATATGAGAGTTCATAGAGAGAGAGAGGAGTTGAGAGAAGTGTGAAATGAAAAAAAAAACAGATGAGGGTGTATATAGGTTAGATTATTTGCGACGAGATTATTTGTGACGGGATTCTCATCACAAATGCTAACCCCTATTAATTAGGGGCGGTGGTTAAAATGGTATTTGCGATGAGATTCGTCACAAATACCTTCCTGTCGGCATAACATTTGTGACAGAAGATAAATCCCATCACAAATAATAATATTTGCAATGGGTCCCGTCGCAAATGCTTTTTCCCCTATTAATTAGTGGGTAGTGATTAAAAAGGTATTTGCGATGGGACCCGTCGCAAATTCTAAAAACCACTGGAGGGTATTTACTATTTGCGATGGGACCCGTCGTAAATGCTAGACCCCCTATTAATTAGGGGGTGCCGATTAAAAAGGTATTTACGACGGGACACATCACAAATACTAAAACACTTCGAAGGGTATTTGTGACGGGTGTAACCACTCGTTGCAAATACCCTTCCTGCAGTTTAGCGCGCAGCACACGTCAAACCATTTATGATGGGATACCTATTCCTATCACAAATAGTCCCTCCCGAGGGACTATCTGCGACGAGACCCTTCCCCGTTACATATAGCCCGTCACAAATGACAGTTTTTTTCATAGTGATATCCTATAAAGTTACACTTTATGTCCTAGGGTGCTTGTTTGTTGCCTGAGAAGGCCTTAACAAATGCCTCACAACTCCATACACGTGTATGTGACAAAACGAGTTTCTTTCCACTCCATAAATCGAAGGGAATTTTGTTTACCACTTTAGTTGAAACTCTGTTTAATGTGTATGCTGCAGTTTGTAATGCATATCCCCAAAAGGATAATGGGAGATCTGTATGACTCATTATCAACTTTACCATGTCTAAAAAGGTAAAATTCCTCCTTTCACTAACACCATTCCACTGTGCTGTATAAGGTGAAGTGAGTTGAGATTGAATCCCAAACTTCCGTAGAAAGCCGATAAACTCTTGGTTAAAATATTCACCACCTCGATCCGATCAAAGCTTCTTTATCTTCTTACCAAGTTGATTCTCTACTCCATTCTTTAATTCCTTGAATTTCTCAAAGGACTCTAACTTATACCTCATTAAGTGACATATCCATATATACTCAAGTCATCAGTAAAAGTTATGAAATAAGAATATCCACCTCTAGTTTCTACTGGAAATGGTCCACTCACAATAGTGTGTACCAATCCTAGAAGCTCTATGGCCCTTTCAGCCTATCCACCAAATAGTGATTTGGTCCCTTTTCCTTGTAAACAAGTATGAAATCTTTCAAGTGGTTTTAGCTTAGAGGAGTCTAAATAACCATCTTGACAGAGATTTGTTAAATGCTTGTTGTTTACATGACCAAGACGGTGATGCCAAAGATGGGTGTTGTATGAGTCATGTGATCATGGTTCATTATCAATTTCCAATACTTGATTTTCATAATTTAATACATAAATACCATTATTTAAACATGCCATACCATAACATATGTTGTCTTTATAAAAGAAACAACTTTTATTTCCAAACTTGAAAATATACCCATCTATATATAGGCATGATACATAAATTATGCTCTTGGTAACCATAGGTACATAAAAACATTTTTTTAAAACCAAAATCATCCACGTTGGAAATGAAAGGTGATAGTCGCCAATGGTTAGAGCATCCAGCCTTCCACCATTGGTAGATCTCAGATCCACCTCTCCTCTAGCAATATTTCTGAATCTACTTGGTTCCCACATTTGAATACATATGTGATCCCCACAAGCTGTGTCTAATACCCAATGTGTAGATATTGAAATATTACATTTGATAATAAACACACCTTTAGCTTCCCCTTACTTATGGATGCAGTTCCTCTTCCAGTGGCCTGACTTGACACATGAAAAACATACTTCCTCCTTTTTCCTTGCCATGCCTTTGGATCTTTATCTTCTTGGAAGGATGGTGCTTGGGAGATTTAGACTGTTTATAGGTCTTGGTCCCCTTTGTCTTGTTATTCCTTTTCTTATTCACCATAAGGAACACAGGTTTTTTACACCCCATATCCTTATCTACTTAGCAAATTAAAGTAAGAAGTTCTGAAAGACTCTTCTCATTATTTCTCATATTGTAATTAACAATCAAATTGGAGAAGGTCTTGGGAAGTGATTAAAGTATGAGATCTGTACGCAACTCATCCAAAAATTTAATTCCTAAGATGTATAAGCATTCAATGTAGTCAATAATCTTAACTACATGAGACCCAACTAGTGCAGTTTCTCCAAGCTTAGTTGTAAACAAAACATTGGAGATCCCGTACCTCTCTTGTCTCCACTTCTCTTGATAGATATCCTGAAGGTGATACATCATGCTATAAACATCCACATCCTCATGTTTCATCATAAGATCATTGGACATGGATGATATCATGCAACATTAAACATCTGTGGAATTGTTCAAATGTTTATCTTAGAGTTTTAACTCTTCATCACTAGCCTCATTTCCAAGCACTTTAGGAAAAGGTTCTTCCAACACATATAATTTATTTTCATAGAGAAGGACAAAACATAGGCACCTTTTCCATTCTTGGAAATTTGTTCTGGTGAGAAGGTTATCCTTCTCAATTATGGATTAAAATGACATGTTTGATGTCATTTTATTATTTTTTCTATAAATACAATGAGTAGATATTTTAGTACTTTATTTGATAAAATTTAGACAAATAAACAAATATTATATTTATTAATCTCCCACTATTTTATCGAAACCCAATAGACCTCATCATTGGCTTTGGAATATATTTTTGCTTTGACATTAAAGTGGCAAGGATCCATATTCCCCTTCTTAATACCCCAACTTTGGTTGGTCAAGCAACTTTAATGTTTTTTGGTAGGCATTCCAAATGTCAATTTCATTAACTCATAGTTCCTTGATCTGTAGAGTGGACTACCCAATATCGAAATCCTTAAATTTGATTTCTTCAACCTTTGCCTCTTAGTTACACCAAGTCCGGATTTGGAAGTCAACCCTTGATGCAAACTAAGTTAAGTTAACCCAAAACATCATGTTAGAATTCCTTGATAATTGAAAGCACCCCAAATTTGGCTGGTTAAGCACTTTGAACTATGGTTCTCTTTTAACTGAAGTAATGGAAGGCTATACTGACTTAATATATGTTATTGATGGATTTTATCCTTTTATGCATAAATTTACAATTATTATCTTTATCACATGCTTGTAAATATTAAGTGGATTTACTCAAGTGATTAACCATGTCTTAGATAATATTTACACATAATCCAATTTATTTTAGTTTTATATTTCATTCTCATTAATTTCATTAATTACGTGATTGTGAAAAAACATCCATAATGAAATAATCATAAAAATTGACAGAAATAAAATAACAAAGTGGTATGATCATGAACATTTACTAATGGATATTTTATATAGCGATTGATAAACTAACTGTTGACCTAGAGGAAAAACACCTAGAACCAATTAAGGTTCATGTTATAGTTTTCCACATGTCCATCAATGTATCTTTCTTGGATTAGTTTCACCTCAACTCCAAAATTTTTACTACCTCCACTAGATCGGGATCTCTATCCATTACATATGCATTTACCCACACACAGGTGAGGGAAAAGGGTTTACATAAAAGAAACCATGGGTATGCAGAACCTACATAATAAGAGTAGAGAAGGAACGTAATCCAAAAATTTAATTTAATAGTAAATTAAATGAAACCAATCTCATAAAAAGGCCTTCTCGATGCTCATGATCATCCACATACATGAAACAAGTTACACATTTAATAAAACCAACATTCAATTATTAATCATTCTTATTTAAGATAAATCGTGCTCAAATAAATTAATTATTATATTTAATTAATCAATTCTTTTATCTTAATTCTCATTTGAATTTCCTTGAGATTCTCATCCATCATATTTTTAAATAAATTAGATAAATTTATTTAAAATTAACTACGTACTTAAATGTACCTTGGAGTCAACACAGTGATACCCGTCTGAATCCACCCAACATGTATTATAATAGTATACTGTTTACTCTTGTGATATATAGCATACACGAATTATCACGTACTTTCATGATGTGTATTATCAACTTAATGATTACATGAATTACATGATTTTTTTTGATCATATGTTATGATTCAATACACGTAGAGTAACAACTGTAATGTGACTCATACATGATATGAAAATATGAATATTACACAGATATTAATTAAAATTATATATATATATATATATATATTAAAACCTATCACATGACATGTACTATCAACTTAATAACCACACGCAAGCACATGTATCAAGGTTTACATAGTGTAACATGTAAATTTTAAATATGCATAATTTATTATAAGTACATGGTGTGTACAAGAGAGCTACATGGAATGTACATCTCTCACTATCTATATGAGGTACATTCATAGGGACTCGACGTGTAAATCATACCATAGAAAAATAAAGTACGCAACATATATAAATGACTACATGGCATGTTAACTTCGAGTTACATGGTCATAAGTCAGGTAGGCTGCGTATGGTAATACATGGCCCATTTATGACTCAAAGGGACTATGCACCATGTATGTGGTCTACATAGTGTGTAATCCAGATGACCATGTGACAGGATATCCCAATCAACACATGGTGTAAGAATTAACTACCCCACATATAATTAATTCACCCAGTTTGAGTAATTTCTTAATTAACTCCCAGTGCATTGAACACAAGTGAATGATGTGTAACCCCAATTACATGACGTGTACTCCCATGTTGTCTGGCTAAAAACCTCAACACCTCTAAATGAGTTCCTCGATTTTATTTTATTCATAAAATTAATCGACATGATTTTATCTACGATAAATGAAGGAAGAATAATATGCTGCAATTTAGATTAAAATAATTATTAAACTTGAATTGAAAAACTAAATAAAAAATGAGTAAATCAATCAACAATATTTAAATAATTATAAATAATTATGTGATCTCTTTGATACCACTTATAGGTTTCGATCATAGAAAAAACATGATATGAGTGATGCCCAACTTTGTTTTTTTTCATGATCGATGATCAATTTTAGATTTATATAATGATAAATGTCATGATCTACGTAATTTAATCAAATAAAAAACATAAGGGATAAAAAATCAGAACCAGAGATAGGATCATAACATATTATTTATAATTAATTAAATTAATTAAAGAATTACCTTTGTTGGAATTCTTTCTTCATTAATGGATCTGATAACAGATTTTTGTTTTTGCATCATTATGTTATAGGAATAAAAGTATATTACTTCTAGTAGTGATACACACGTGTTCCACAAATCTCAAAATGTTTCCCTAGGAATCTCCTTGTGCTAGCACAAAATATCCTATTTCTTGCATCATCCACCTTTGATCACCTCGAGAACCACTTCCAAAGTGTTCTCCTTGATCTCTCTTCACTTGAGAGTGGATGGTGGAGGAAGATCACTCTACATTCTTAGGAGTGTTCTTGGAGAAGAGATCTCTCTAGGGCTTGATAGAATTCTCCACATCCGTTATGCACAACCAAACAAATTAATTGTCTTATTGAGAAAATAATATAATAGAGTTTATATATCACTAGGGTTAAAATAAACTAATTAAACAAGTGAATTTTATTATTTATTTAATCCTTATGAAACCCAATGTTAAATAATAATAATAATAATATTTCTCGACATTATCTTAACTTGAGAATTAGTTTAAATATTATTTAATCAAATAATATTCAATATTTATTATTTATCACCAGACCATTAAACTCAGTCTAGAATTCCTCCACAATATTTATTGGGCCCTGAATAATGAATATTTATTTATTAATTAAATATCATTGTATTATTCACTAATAAATAAATATTATATTCACTAAATGGAAAATAAATATTTATTAAATATTTCACTCACATTATATTCTCTCAAATAGCTGGTGACAAAATATATATGATCAAGAATACATGAATAATCATTAAATCATGTGTGAGAATAATATTTATTCAACTTGTTAAATAATAAATAATAATATATTATTTAACTAAGATTATGGAAACACTCAGTGTGTGACCCTCTAGGCCTCTTTTTCTATGGAATTAGATGAAGTAACCTAAAGTACAAGGTCAACATCTAGAAAAACTCCAAGGAAGTCATAAAGAAATAAGTTAATTCCACAAAAACATGTTACCTCATACGAATGCTTACTATGTAATATAATCCCTTTATTGTGATATCTCTAATAAAGCAGGTTATATGTCGGTTCCATCAACCAAAGTTCTCGATGTCTCTTTCTTTTATTTACTAGAAAATGAACAAACCTATCAAACACCATGGCCATGGATTTATTTAGGCAATATCATTTCCATCAAAGGGCCTAAGATATGAACTTACATTAAAACATAAGAGACACATCCTTTCTCACATTATTCATTTATGAAATATTAATGGTCATGCACCCAACGAATCCTACCTCTTCATGAACATATGTCATCATGGTTTTAATCAATACATAAAAGCATGCGACTCATAATATTAATTAATAATAATAATCTTAAAGTCTAAGGATCAATACACACATCCACAGATAAGAATATCCATTGACACATAGAAATGTGGATTTCCTACTGGCGTGTCTCATTCCCATAATATCCTAGTGAATATTACCAAGGGCGTACACCATGAGAAGGTGCCTAAAAGTCCTATGAGTCTCCACCTGTAATAGACTGTATCATTTGTGTCCTATAAATGATATCATCTGGCTATAGAACATATATTCAAGAATAATGTTGTAGCACTTCCAGGTTCTCATCATAGCGGGGAACTGCTATGACCTTTTAGTGTGACAACTACTCTTAGAACATTATCACATAATATGTCATGCATAAGAACAATCATATTGTGATAAGTAGTTTATTACTATTCAAAAAAATGTATACATGTTATCATAAATTACACATAAGTTGGTTCTAGGGCAGCAAATCCAACAGCAGGGTGCCTCAATTGGAAGAGAGGGTGTGGGTAGGGCTAGTTGTCTAAGTAGTTTGGACTTAGGTGGCAACTTGTCTCCTACCAGCTTGTTGTGTGTTTTATACTACTTTTATTGCTTTCATACGGAACTATTTCACTTTTGAGCTTGTTTATACTTTGAATTATTTTTTACCTATTTATTTTTTTTGTTTAAGGTATTGGGTTCCACTTTATTTTATTTGGGTGACATAAAGGAACAATAGAGCTGACTGATACCTTTGATGACATGTTCCTAGCTAGTTGTAGGTATGTGATGACTGAAGCTTAGGTAAGTGAATGTATAAGTTCAGTTAATGTTGTTTCTTAAATTGTTTTGTTTTCTGAGAATGCTTCAGTAATTGATAGTAATAGATGTGTTGGTACGAGAATACATGTACTATGGTACATGCTAAGCAGTTGGTTAGGCTAGGATGGTCAGGTTTTAGCTTAGGGTCTTTTTTAGTGAAGACTATTCGAACCAACTGATAGGTTAGTCTAGTGTAGGCCTGTAAGAACACCACCCCTGTGTGATTTTTTTTGTAAGGATGAGATTTTTATAAATTTGGAATGTTAATGTTAAAAATTAAAATTTATTTGTTTATTTGTTTATTTCATGAATAATCTCTTATTTCATGTTAATTCATGTTTGTTTTTTGTTTTATTTTTCTTAGAAAATGTTTGGTAGTATTCTGGATTTTTTATTTTACCCTTACGTAAGTGGTATGTTACCCTTACATGATCTTGGAGTTTATAGGGATTACCTTTACATAGGGATTGTTATACCCTCATTTATCTATGATGATGGGTTGTTTAACATTATTTATTCTTAGTATGAACCTTAAATGAAGTATGTAGTGGCCACATTACCTTTACATGAGGTTCATGTTATCTTTATGCAACCTGTTTATGGAGCGAATTACCCTTAAATAAGCTTGGGTTTACCCTTATGCACATAGATTTTTAGAGTGTGTGCCCTTACATGAGGACTAGAAGACCTTTACATGACCAAAGATTTGGTCGAGAAACCCTTACACCACGGGTGGCACTACCCTTATGTAGTAGGTCACAGATTCAAGCCACCCTTACACAGTGGGTGTGAGGTTGTTACATAGTGGGTGTGAGACCCTTACACAGTGGGGTAAAGACATTTATACAATAGTCAAGAAACCCTTTATATATATATATATATATATATATATCCATTTTGACCTTTACATAGAGCGTTGGTGGAACCTTACATAGCACTGGCCCTTCAGGTTTTGTTTCAACAACTTATTCCAAAAGAATTTCAGACAAACACATGTCTGAGGGTTGTTGGAGTTTGTTCAAGGGGATTTAAATGATTAAGATCCTTCCTATTGAATGTATGTAACATATCAAATATTATAGAAGTAAAATTTTATAGAAATCAATGGATAAGGAGACAATTCATAGGTGGGTGGCCTACTAGTGCCTTTGTTAGTGACACCATTTGCATCTGATTTCAGGAGTATTGTTATGGTGGAGAGATCATGGCTTGTGGGTTCTGAGGAGGATCAATTGGCTGAAAAAAAATCTTGAATTAATTTTTTATAGGTGATATCTAGCCCTATTAAGGGGGTATCAATCTAGTTTTGTTCTTTTTTAAAGATTTACATGGTTTATTTGTCGTTTTCTTTTGTTCCTGTGTGCATCAGTGTTGGGTTATTCCTTTGATTGTATGGTTTTGTTAGATTTTGCTTCCTTACATTTATATTGTATGCTTCCATGAGTTTATTTGATTGATAAAAGGTTTTGGGTGGTTTTATTTCCATGTAGTAGGACCAAAGTGGTCAAAACCACATAAATTTCCCATGTTTTTTATCTTTCTATCATTTATCATTCTCGCTGTGGTTTTTGCATGATGCTATAACCAGTGATTTTGCTTCTCTTTTTTTTGTGGTTCTCTTTTTTTCTATGAATTTTTCTTTGGGTCAATTAATATTTTGTTTTTCTATTGTGCGGTGGGTTTGTGTGATGCTTCCTCCTACCTTAGAGTTGTGTGTTTCACTAGATACATCCCCATAATGCAAATAAATTAATATTGATAGTTATATGTATTCTAAATATATATATAATATACATATATATTATTATCTAGACTCATGTGTGTGATTTTGTTTGCATATATTTATATATAAATATATATACTACAATGATACATGTTAAAGTAAAAAACTAAAAATGTGTATCGATATATATATTCTTATCAGCACTAAAATCAGTGTTGATAAATTCTATTTTTTATCAGTTCTAAAATTACCATCTTTATTCACATATAAACATGCATGGATGCACAAAATAACCCAAAGGCATGTGTTTTTATAGTAGGTGAACTCAACACATATGTTTTTATATCCATATAAATGCATATAATATTAATTTTATTATAATTTATATATAAAATTAATTAAAATTAATTTCTAATATATAACAATTCATATATCAATTAATATAGTTAAATATTCATAATAAATAATTATATAAATATATATAATATTAGTAGTACTATACATAAAAATATTAATAATTTAAATTGTATTTAAATATTATAAGTTATGTTTTAAAAAATATTATTAATTATATAAATGAATAATTATTTTACACTAAAGAAAAATGTATAGTTATTTTTATAAATATTATAACTGTATTGTATTAAAATATAAAATATTTTCATTGCATTTTACTAATTAAAATAAATATTAAATTTTCCTATCAATTGTATTTTAAAAAAATTCTATTCATTATTTTCTATATTTAATCTAAACATTTAATAAAAATTATAAATCACACACACATTATTAAAATGTGTGTGGGTGTGAATACACACACCTATATCTCTATAAAATTGCATTTGTTACATTTGAATAATATTAACTATTGATATTATAAATGATGACATATATATAATAATAATAACAATAATATTTATATATGTAAAATTTCAATATAACTGATTTTTTATAATTAAAGTTTAATTTTTTAATTTATTTAATTAAATTAATGATAATATTTTAATTTAAATATAAATTTATATTGATAATTATATGAATTATAACACACACACACAAATTATCTAGACTTAAATGCATGTGATTGTGTGTACACATATTATTATAGGTAGAGGGGATTATGAACAATCAAATAATAAACACACTCAGACACCCTAGTGGGTTGAGCCTCATACCTCTCCATAAGAAATGAAAAGCACCCAACATACCAATTTTATTATATATGATGCACCTAAGAACCATTGACCCAAATACCTTTACATGGCCTAAATACCTAGTAGCCCGAAGGCCCAACATGTGGCCCTAAGGTCCAATGGATCATCCTACATCATGTCGTGTCACCTGTCAAATTCTTTTCCGCCCCTACTAGTAGTCATCAAACCATGTCACCAGTCTGAATTCTACATCACCCCTACCAAGAATCTGTGCTTCATTATCCCATTTAACACACCATGGCAGGACACCCCTCAAATTGTAAGAACTATGTGAAAAGGGTTAGATGATAGGTGTTAACACATCCATATCTCTTTCGAGATGACCACCCAACAATTCCTTGTGTGGCACCCCACTACATAGCCTACCCTTCTTGCTGCATCATTTGATTGGTCTCACTACTTGATAGTCATTGGTAGGGTACCCATTAGTCCCGCATAAAAAATACATAGGGATGGGTGGATGGTTGATGGTCGCCAATGCATCCATCCCTCTTTCAAGGCCACCCACCCGGTGGTGCCTGTGTATTTCCATGTTGTACCACCTTCCTGTTACATCAAGTCATTTTTCTGGTCCTACTATGTCACATGTTGTCAAAAAATGGTGGCCCAAAGGTCCTATGGCCTGAAGGCCATGATGGCCCCATGGATTGTAAGACCAATTCTATATCCCAAAATCCCATTTTTGATGAATAGTTTCATTATTAAAATACCACTATTGTACCCACTATAGTACTACTATAGTGATTTCTATAAAACTACCACAAACAGACACACAACAAATGAGATATGTGAAATTGAAAATCCAAAAATGTGCGTGTGTGTGTCATATATACTCTTTAATTTAATATTTTATAAGTTAAATATTTTATCAATGTTAGGATTATAATTGATAAATTTTAACTTTTATCAATGCTAAAAAAAGTGTTGATAAAGGAAAAATTTTATTAGTGCTAAATCAAGTGTTGATAAATGTTGACTTTTATCAACAATCATTTTTAATGCTAATAAAAATAAATATTTATTATTTCTTCTAATAAGAACTAATAAAATTTAGTGCTTTATTTCATTGAATCATAGTAGTTTCTAAAGACAAGGTGTGTTTTATTAATGAATGGGAACCATTTACCTAGGGATCGTTTCTAGAAGTTTGTGTAGAATGTAAACCTCTCATCCAAGGTTTAGCATTTTTTATGAAAGCTTTATTATGATATGTTACCGATAATATATTTTTTCATCATTGGTATGCCATCTATAAAAATTATTGTTTGTTGTGTTATGGTTATTTGGATTCAACAACACATGATTTATTTTCATAATACTTGATGAGCCCTTTATGAGAGAAATGGGGTAAGCTCATTCTGTTTGTGTCAAATCAATCAGTGATGGAAAAGTAGTTTCTTCAATCTTGGGTGGCCTCTTAGTTTTTAGATGCTCTTTTTGAGACTTGTTCTTTATATTGGTGGGTTTTTACATGTTTAAATGAATTTTTTTAACCACAATATTTTTTCTGAGGAAATTTGGATTTAGTGAGTATATAGTTTTTTTTTGAAAATTTGGCCAAATCGAAGCATAGATTTAATTTTTATAGGGAGAAATTTGGGTAATGTGAGGAATGGTGTTGAGAATGTTATGAATTTTCCATCAATTTTTTTATTAAATTTAACACTGATACTTCATTTCTTTTTAGTGGTAAAGTGGACCTTAGAGTTGTTTACAAAGACTCTTATAGGCAGGTTCTTTCTTCTTTGTATAAGTCTATTTCGGCAAGTTGGAGTCCCTTGATCAGTAAGGCATATACAATTTGTGAAGCTTTAAAATTTTAAAGGAGTCCGAAGTGGTGAATAGTTATTATTAAATAAAATTTCCAACTTTTAATTAATTTGATAAATTTGAGTCTGCCCGTCCTTATCTCAATTGGTCTTCTTTTGGATGAAATTTGGGAAGTGGGCAAGATTTGATTGTTGTAAGTTTTGTTTTATCTGGAGTAGTGGGAATCAAGTTGCACATTATATAACATGTTTTAATAATTTTTTCAGTGTTAATGTGTGGATAGGCCATGTCCCACTTTCTGTTAGTTATCTTGTACTCAAGGATACCTATCTTTATTAAACCTAGTTTTATTTCAAAAAATAATCATTTATAATAAACACCATAATATAATAGTTACTAGTGATCCTAACTATAACCTATTTAGTTTGTTCAAAACCTAAACTCCTTTATAACTTGTTTAATTTTTAAACTAATTTCTCAACACTTATTACAATTTGAAATACTCATTTAAATACATGTTTTTAATTTTGAACATTTTAATTTCATTTATAAATATCAAATAAATGAAAGTAAAATAAAGTAATATATTTTATAATTTTATTATAATTTTAAAATATATTTTTAATAAATTAATAATAATTAATTTAATTATATTCAAATTTTTAATTAATTTAACTATAGATGACACAATATCCTTTGGAAGATATTTTTAGGAAGGGGTGAGATGGTTATTACAGGGTTTTTAGATCATTCCATATCCTCTTAACCCATTTTTTCTAACCAATGATAAAAATATTTGATAATAACTAATTATAATATTATAAAAAATATAAAAATTAAAAAATATAAAAAATATAATGTTAATTTTGAAAATTATCAATTTTTTAATATATTTATTTTATAATTTTATTTAAATAATCATTGGGTTTGACCTAACCATCCTTTATGAAAATTATAAACCAAATGTTTAATTTGATTCTATTTCATACAACTCTATACTATTATATTTCATTAACAGCTATTTCATTTATTCTCATAAAAACACATGATAGAACCAAACACTACACTTTTGAATGATCTTTTTTTAATAGAAACAATATTATCACTACTTTATCCTGGATTGGTTTTCTAAAAAATATTTATTTATTTTAATCACCATTAAAATAAATAGGCTCTTTCTCATCTCCACACTAATTTCCATTCATGAGGTGGAAGGTGCTCTATCCAAGCTTTCAAACTAGACACACCTCCCGTTTTTTTGTTTAGTGAAACAATATAAAAAATTTCAACCATTACATCAATTGGTATTAAACAAAATACTTCTACACATGATTCTTAGTGTAACACATCCTTCTTAAAATACTATAAAACCCTTTCATTTTTTATAGTTAATTCAATATACCAAACATTCCCATCACATTACTCTGTATTTTGGGTGATGGAGGTTCCCAGAGGTGGCTTGAGGAAGGATGTCTAGTTTGGAGATGAAATTTCAGTCAGGGGAGTGGTTAACGGTGTGAAAATTGTGTCATGGTGTGAAAGTATCTAGTTTTAACTAGTCATTTTATCTGTGGGGGGGAGGAGGTAGTTTATGGTGTAAATATTGGTTCATGGTGAGAAGCTTAGAGAGCTAGAGTTTGGTGGTTCCGTCTCAGGTGACATTAATAGCATGATACTTATAGAGACCCAAATCTTGACGTACATAGACATTACATTACTTTTGCGGAATACTTAATACATAACAAGAACCAACACTCAAGGACCGTAATAGTTTAGTGTCTTTGGAAACTCGGAACATAATCTTCTAATCGTGGTGAAAGATCTTCAACATCTCCCATAAAGATCTTACCCTTTTTTTTCTTACCTAAAACCTTTATTTAAATCCTGTGGAAAAGAAAACATAAAAAAGGGTGAGCTCAAATGCTCAGTAAGGGTAAGCATGGAGAAAATAAAACAAATCATGTACATTTGAACTTAAAAAAATCAACATAATGTTTAAACATCAAGATCTTGAGCAATGACATAAAACATGTCAGTACGTAAGGCATAGATCATAATGGGACAGAAATCATGATAAAATAGCATGGGAATAAAACATGTAATTGTGGAAACTATTAAGCACATGTTATGATTTCCATAGTAGCCAAGGCATTGCTTCCAAGACCATCTTAGTGGACAAAGTCCCTTTCTAAATCGAGTTCACTCCTCGTTTTAGTCCTGTAACACTGAATCAGATTAACTTATCGTTCCAGACATGTCTATCACATGAGATATAAATCTTTACCCAATGCATTTAAGGGAGATATAGGTCCCACCCATCTCATAATGAAATCATTCTTACTTGTTCCACAACATGAACATAAATCATTCATCATTACCCAAAGTATAAAATGGGTTTCATAAACATCATCCCATCATAAAATAATCCATACAAAAAAAGGATATCATTTCATCATAAGAAATGTGAAACCATGTAAATCATAGATAAATTATACTTGAAACATACACATATGAAATAATTCCATCTTATATGGATAATGGTTTTGATAAAACACTTGAAATGAATTCTTGAGGAAAATATCCTTTCTTCTTCAAAATCATTTTCTTTTCACAAAATGCCATGAAATTTTAAAGAAAAGGATTTTGTTGAAAATAGTCATTAAATCTTGTAGAGTAAGCTTTATTAAAATGAGTCGTTATGAAACTGTAAAAATCCGTTCACGCCGTATAAGTTAAAAATAACATTCTTCTTGTACTTTTTTTGGAAAAGTCAAAAAGTTCCCCATGTGGTAAACAAAAGTAAGAATACTTTCATAACATGTAATAAATTTCAAAAATGGGTAAAAAGGATTTTAAAAATACATGAAAATATTTTTAGAAAACATGGGAATGTATGATAACAATAACCCCTGTAAATACTTACGAATAACAATGTCGGATAAGAACGAGATTGGAATAGTTATCCCTTACCTTAGGTCCGATATCCTTCGTATGTATCTGAACCTCATGTATAATGATTTAAATAATGTCATTTACTTATTAAAGAATCATATTCATTTTTATGATATCATATATGGTTCACTTATGACTTTATATTACCCGTTCTTTTGTAAATTCCATGTTAAAGCAGTGTTTTGGGTAAAATTGTTTCATTTATCATACGTGTTTCAACATGTTGTTCTTGATATTATTACTCATATCATGATTTACTTAATTCCATATTGTAAAAAATGATTTATATATAATATATATTCAGCATATACATATATATATATGATAGATCGATAAATGGAATGAAATACACTGTTCATGGAGACGGTAGACCGTACGTACACATGAACGCTGTTTTCGTTTCCTTATTGAATTAAATGGAATTAAGTAAATGAAAAATATATGTTCATAAATAAAGTATCATTATTATGTAAAATCTTTCATGACTATTTATTATATATACTTTATAATCATACTTGAATGGTTAATCATGGAAAATGAATCTCACTGCGTTCGTGGAGACGGTAGTCCGTACGTACACATGAACGATGATATCATTCCCATGATCATGGAATTGTATTTAAGTGTTTTTATAATATTTAAGAATCATTATAAATTCACAAAAATCATATATAGTTATTTATTTACACCATTATACCCATCCAAGTAAGGTGGTGGTGGAAAACAGATTACACCACGGCGTGGAGACGGTATTCTGTACGTACGCACGCGCGGTGATTTCATTTTCTGTAGGATGGATAGAAAATTAAATTGTGTTGATTGATATTTATAATAACATATCAGTATATGATTGATACTGATGTTATTAATTTATGATGAAATAAATAGAGAAGAATAAGTAGAAGAAGAAATAAATTGGAAAGAATCGGTAAAGGATATTACCTCTTCTTTGACGCGCCTCTTCTTAACCTCCTCTTAAGGCACTAGGGTTGGTATTTTCAGGAGACCAGAACCTCTATAATGTTTCTAGAAAATATGATAAGGAAAATGGGTAGGGGTTGTCCAAGCTTCAAGTCTCAAAATGGTGTGAAGAGAAGAGGGAAGGGGTGCCCTTTTTATAAGGGAGGAGTAGGGCACCTTTGGAAAAACTTAAAATATTATTTTATAATAAAGTCATATTCGGTTTATAATAGCTCAAAATTGATTTATTTCTAAGATAAAGTGGGGATGGGTGGAAATACTCTCAACCAATATGTTTTAGACAAGTTTAGGTTATTATTTTAACCTTATCATTTAGATTTAACTCTAAGTTAAATAATTTAACTTTTTCCGTATCTTCTTGTTTTCTTACCCTATATGGTTAATAAACTTACTATAACAAGGCAAACGAACCGCAAGTGGTTCATTATTAATATATATAACCTTATATAAGTCATTTGGCCGAACCTTAGATTTTTAGGAATATAATAACAATTAATAATATAATATTTGTTTTAAAAACTATTTTATGTCAATTTTGACACTATTTGGTAATTGATTTTTGTGAAAATCATAACAACATGATTAGTTCAAAAAAAGTTAATTTAATAAATACTAACATGTCATATTAACCTATAAAGTTAGTGTAATTCATAAAAAGTCTCAAATTACATTTATTTGGGTATTTATAACATCAATTATGTTAATATTTCATTAATTAGGTAATTACTGCATCGTCATTGTGTCATAAATAAATTAAATCATTTAATGTCTAAAAATTATAAATAAAATACAATTATGTAATAAATATTTTTATATTTCTAATGAATATTTATAGTCGAATTTATCTTATGTATAACCCTATATTAAAAATGTTTTAATTATTAAACTTTGATTTTAACCATTTTAACTCTTCTTTAAATAAAATAATAATAAGTGTCCTAATCTAATCCAAGTGGACCTAAAGGGTAATATTTTATTCCTAAGGTTGTTTTTGGTCTAATTAAACTTATCTAATAGAATTAGGACATGTTTTAGGGTAATAATAATATCATTTTTACCTTTAATTACCCTATTTACTTTTAACCGTGGTAAATAAAAGTAAAAAGTTACTATTCACCAAAAATTATTTTTATCTTATTGAACCACATTTTACTCCTTGATATTAACCTTGTCTCTTGGATTTTCTAAATTCCACTCACATAAGCGGTAAAATTAAGTTTTTTGTAAGTTTGCAAAAAGCTCCTAGGAGGTAGGTAAAAGACGGTGAAAAGTTCAATAAAATTTTTATACATCGAAAATTATTATAAAATGACTCCAATGAATTACATTTAACTTATATAGGTATTATGTATCAATTTTTACCTAAAATAAATTTAAATAAAATAAATAATTATTTAAATAAAAAGTCGGTTTTTAAATAGTAACCCAGTGTTTTCACTATTCATCAAAAATTGAAAGTTTTCAGAAAAATACCAAAAATTCGCCCTAGGCTAATTTTGATATTCCGAATCCAAAAATGAAGTCCATTTTTGAAGATAAAATTTATAAAATTTCAAAAAGTGGGTATTACTATTCATAACGGCTAGTTCATAATAATATTATAATAATATCTCATTTAGTGAAACTTGGTATTGCGTACTACACACGCTATCGAAGAAGGTCTTGATTGCGTGTAATCCAAGCCAAGTCAGGGCTACGTGTAATGAAAGCTCTGTTTGGTGTTGCGTATAACATAATCAAAACTTATTTCATTTATACATTAAACAAAATCTATACTTAATGTTGCGTATAATAATTTCCACAAAACGAACTTGAAATTGAGTGTAACACGAGCCAAGAATAGTGTTGCGTATACTGTAAGCTAATATAGTGTTGCATATAGTACACGTTAATCTTGGTGTAGTGTATAATAGAAGACATCAAAGAAATTAAAAATAATATATCTCATAAAATCTCAGGGTGTTACATTCTACCCCACTTAAAATGAATTTCGCCCTTGAAATTCATCGGGGTTATAAATTGTTTACTACTTGAAAGTTTCGTTCATAAAAACCCACATCGTAAAAGGAATACTAAAACTTAATTTTAAAAATTAAAGTAAGAAATGTAATGGTTACCCATATTAACTCATCATTGGGTTTCCACATAGGAGAACATAGGTGGAAATATGGATATGGAAGAGAAATATAACCATCAACTTATGATGAAGAGTGGTAGATGACATGGCTATGAAAAATCCAACAATCACAAAGCCATAAATTTGTGATGATCTAAGGTACCATCTAATTCATCATATATAAGTGCACTTGGACAACATTTTTTTTGTTTTTCAAGATCATTTCCCTAAATTTGAATAAATTGAAATTAGAAGAAATACTTTATTGATTTTGGTACAATCTAGCTATTATTTGTGCCTTGAACAATTTACACTTCATCTCTTAAAGAAATGAAGTTGAATTTGTCTTCCGTGAAGTGTTAGCAGATCATGCGATAGAATGATAGGTCATTCCATCTATCTCAAACAAAAGGATAGAAAAATTTATTAAATATACATAAGTCCATCTATAGTGAGATTAATCGTATATGGTTCCTAAAATGGACTTATACTTCATATATCATACTGTTTAATATAATAAAACTAGTTTCTACTAACCAAAGACTTCCTGTAGGCCAGTGGTAGGCGATAAAGGTCTGTCGCACTTTGGTTATGGGTTCGATTCCCCCAGCCTTGTCCGACGCGATGGGTTGTCGCCCGTCTTTCATGTTGTCCTTTTTCTAAAACTACATTATTATAACATCCCATCAATAATATAGAAAAAAAGTTCTATCCTTAAACAATACTAACTTATTTCCAACATAATCCACTCCAATATTTAGGCTTATCTAAAATACTTCTTTCCAATCTTATAGTATAAAGAGAACGATTACTAGAAATGTCATGAAACAAGCATGTGAATACCATCATTTATCCCCCATATATCATATGATATATCTTGTTGGTCACATTACAAACATGTGAATATCTTAATCATGTATTCTCTTGAAAAATGAATACCCATTGAACCTTAGTGAAAACATGAATGCTGTCAAAAGTTAACTCATTCCACATACCAAAATCCCAAAATTTCTATATACTCAAACCATGATATCACTTTATCCTTATATCAGTCATGAGCTCATCAATACTATAAAAAATCTCATTATCTCCTTATCCCTTCATTATGTGCATATCATCTACTTTCCAAAAATATATGAATTAACCTTTCATGGTTACCGGTACCATTCAACATATACTTTCAAATACTTTAGGAAAAACAATAGCATAACAATCCTTAGATGTGTATTTATTCCATAGTACCATTACCTATACAACATAACTCTTGATAAACATAAATCATTCCACTACCTTCTTAAACCATTGACCAAGCTTCAACACTTCTTTTATCTCATATATCATTTTTAGCCTCCTCCTCATCATCCACATAAATACTACCCATATGACCATACTGATTCTCTTCATGAGATTTTACCTTAGGGCATTGGTTTTCATAATGCCCATACTTTCCACATTTAAAACATCTAATCATTATTGATGTGATATCAATACCATTATCCTTCTCCATGGTGTTAACTGAACCTTTTCCTTTGCACTTACTGGATTTGTGTTCTTATTTTCTGCACCCAACGCATCTTCGAGTTCCTTTGAAACATTTTCCTTGATGCCTCTTCCCACATGATTTACATGAGAGAAATTGAACTTTCTTTCCTCTATGATCATCATGAAACTCCATCTTTCTCTTATTAGCTGAGTCGGGAAACTTACCAAAGTTGAGATTATTGATCATATTACGAGATTGCTGATTAGGAATAATAACGATGTTTGGACTTCCAAATCCCGTTTCATTTGGTTTCTCATGAATAATATCATTCCATTGTCCATCATATCCTCCAATATCCTAAATCTTCTAGTTTCCAGCCATTTTCTAAAACCCAAAAAGAATAGTGTGAGAGGAAAAAATCATGCTGGGGAAAACAACATAATAAAGGGGGAGTACCGTCAATATCTAACATCTTAGGTTAAATTCTAAGATCGTTACCGTAATTCTAGGACTATAACCTATACATATACTTATCCTTAGGGACATCCCTAGACATACCTTAGAAATATATTTAGGGATTTCACTAAAGTTTCCTCATCCTAGTTTCAAAGGTTAACTAAACATTCCCTCTGATACCAACTGTAGAGACCCAAAGTTTGATGTACATAGACATTACATTACTTTTGTGGAATACTTAATACATAACAAGAACCAAAACTCAAGGACCGTAATAGTTTAGTGTCTTTGGAAACTCAAAACATAATCTTCTAATCGTGGTGAAAGATCTTCAACATCTCCCATAAAGATCTTACCCTTTTTGTTTTCTTACCTAAAACCTTTCTTTAAATCCTAAGGAAAAGAAAACATAAAAAAGGGTGAGCTCAAATGATCAGTACGGGTAATCATGGAGAAAATAAAACAAATCATATACATTTGAACTTAAAAACATGAACATAATGTTTAAACATCAAGATCTTGGGCAATGACATAAAACATGTCAGTACGTAAGGCATATATCATAATGGGACATCAATCATGATAAAATAGCATGGGAATAAAACATGTAATTGTGGAAACCATTAAGCACATGTAATGATTTCCATAGTAGCCAAGGCATTGCTGCCAAGACCATCTTAGTGGACAAAGTCCCTTTCTGAATCGAGTTCACTCCTCGTTTCAGTCCTGTAACACTGAACCGGATTAACTTACCGTTCCAGCCATGTATATCTCATGAGAAATAAATCTTTACCTAATGCGTTGGAGGGAGATATTGGTCTCTCCCACATCATAATTAAATCATTCTTACTTGTGCCACAACATGAACATAAATCATTCATTATTACCCAAAGTATAAAATGGGTTTCATAAACATCATCCCATCATAACATAATCCATACAAAAAAAAAGGATATCATTTCATCATAAGAAATGTAAAACCATGTAAATCATAGAGAAATTATACTTGAAACATACACATATGAAATAATGCCATCTTATATGGAAAATGGTTTTGATAAAACACTTGAAATGAATTATTGAGGAAAATATCCTTTCTTCTTCAAAATAATTTTCTTTTCTCAAAATGCCATGCAATTTTAAAGAAAAGGATTTTTTTGAAAATAGTAATTAAATCTTGTAGAGTAAGATTCATGAAAATGAGGCGTTATGAAACTGTAAAAATCCGTTCACGCTGTATAAGTTAAAAATAACATTCTTCTTGTACTTTTGTTGGAAAAATCAAAAAGTTCCCCATGTGGTAAAAAAAGTAATATTACTTTCATAACATGTTGTAAATTTCAAAAATGGGTAAAAAGGATTTTAAAAATACATGATTTTTTTTAGAAAACAGGGACATGTATGATAACAATAACCCTAGTAAATACTTACGAATAACAATCTCGGATAAGAACGAGATTAGAATAGTTATCCCTTACCTTAGGTCTGATATCCTTTGTACATATCCGAACCTCCTTTATAATGATTTAAATAATGTCATTGACTTATTATAGAATCATATTCATTGTTATGATATCATATATGGTTCAATTATGACTTTATATTACCCGTTCTTTTGTAAATTCCATGTTAAAGCAGCGTTTTGGGTAAAATTGTTTCATTTATCGTACGTGTTTCAACATGTTGTTCTTGATATTATTACTTATATCCTGATTTACTTAATTCCATATTTTAGAACATGATTTATATATAATATATATTCAGCATATACATATATATATGATAGATTGATAAATGGAATGAAATACACCGTTCATGGAGACGGTAGGTCGTACGTACGCATGAACGCTGTTTTCGTTTCCTTATTGAATTAAATGGAATTAAGTAAATGAAAAATATATGTTCATAAATCCAGTATCATTATTATGTAATATCTTTCATGAGTATTTATTATATATAATTTATAATCATACTTGAATGGTTAATCATGTAAAATGAATCTCATCGCGTTCGTGGAGACGGTAGTCCCAATTCTGGAAATCTCACATTTCCCAACACTTCTATACCAACGGTTTGTAAAAACCATTGGTATAGGTCCCCTTTCCCAATGGTTTGGACAAACCATTGGGAAATCCCACTTTGAGGTTACTTTTCCCAACGGTTTCCCAAAACCGTTGGGAAAGGGTATGGATTTTCCAACGGTTTGGACAAACTGTTGGAAAAAGTCCACTTTGTGGCCACTTTTCCCAATGTTTTGGTCAAACCATTAGGAAAGCCCCCACTTTTCCCAACGGTTTGGCCAAACCGTCGGGAAAGGGTACTTTGTGGCCACCTTTCCCAACGGTTTGGACAAACTGTTGGGAAAGGGTCTGAATTTCCCAACGGTTTTCCCAAACTATTGGAAAAGGTCCCCAATATACCAACATCACCCCGAAAACCCCAAAATCAAAAGGACCTATACCAACGGTTGTCAAAAACGTTGGTATAGGTCTATACCAATGGTTTTGACAACCGTTGGTATATGTCCTTTGATTTTTTATCGAATCTTCTTACCGAGAACATTATATAAATAAAATTTTAAAATAATTATGATAATATATATATATATATATTTATGCATTTATATTCACAAAATTCATGTTAGGTTAGTGGTTAGGTCTTTGAAACATAAACAAGAGGTCCTGGGATCAAATCCCACTGAATGTTTTTTTTGAAATACATATACCAACGATTTTATGGAACCATTGGTATAAACCTATCCCAATGGATTACTTGACCACGGTTCTCCAAACCCTTGGTATAGGCTATACCAATGGTTTGGAGGCCTATACCAACGGTTCCAAACCGTTGGTATAGGGTATTTTTCCAGTAGTGTCCATACGTACGCACGAACGATGATATCATTCCCATGATCATGGAATTGTATTTAAGTGTTTGTATAATATTTCAGAATCATTATCACTTGAAAATAATCATATATAGTTATTTATTTACACCATTATACCCATCCAAGTAAGGTGGTGGTGGAAAACAGATTACACCACGGCGTGGAGACGGTATTCCGTACGTACGCACGTGCGGTGATTTCGTTTTCCGTAGGATGGATAGAAGATGAAATTGGGTTGTTTCATATTTATAATAACATATCATTATATTAGTGATACTGATGTTATTAATTTATGATGAAACAAATAGAGAAGAAGAAGTAGAAGAAGAAATAAATTGGAAAGAATCGGTAAAGGATATTACCTCTTCTTTGACGCGCCTCTTCTTGACCTCCTCTTAAGGAACCAGGGTTGGTCTTTTGAGGAGACAAGAACCTATATAATGTTTCTAGGGAATATGATAAGTGAAATGGGCAGGGGTTGGATGAGCTTCAAGGCTCAAAAGGGTGTGAAGAGAAGAGAGAAGTGGTTCCCTTTTTATAAGGGAGGAGAGGGGCACCTTTGAAAAAACATAAAATATTATTTTATAATAAAGTCATATTCGGTTTATAATAGCTCCAAATTGATTTATTTCTAAGTTAAAGCGGGTATGGGTTAAAATCCTCTCAACCAATAGGTTTTAGACAAGTTTAGGTTACTATTTGAACATTATCATTTAGATTTAACTCTAAGTTAAATAATTTAACTTTTTCTGTGTCTTCTTGTTTTATTACACTATATGGTTAATAAACTTAATATAACAAGCCAAAATAACCCCAAGTGGTTCATTATTAATATATATATCCTTATATAAGTCATTTGGACAAACCTTATATTTTTAGGAATATAATAACAATTAATAATATAAGATTTGTTTTAAAAACTATTTTATGTCAATTTTGACACTATTTGGTAATTGATTTTTGTGAAAATCATAACAACATGATTAGTTCAAAAAAAAGTTAATTGAATAAATTATAACATGTCATATTAACCTATAAAATTAGTGTAATTCATAAAAAGTCTCAAATTACATTTATTTGGGTATTTATAACATCAATTATGTTAATATTTCATCAATAAGGTAATTACTGCATCATCATTGTGTCATAAATAAATTAATTAATTTAATGTCTAAAAATTATAAATAAAATACCATTATTTAGGAAATATTTTTATCTTTCTAATGAATATTTATAGTCGAATTAATCTTATGTATAACCCTATATTAAATTTTTTTTAGTTATTAAACTTTGATTTTAACCATTTTAACTCGTCTTTAAATAAAATAATAATAAGTGTCCTAATCTAATCCAAGTGGACCTAAAGGGTAATATTTTATTCCTAAGGTTGTTTTTGGTCGAATTACACTTATCTAATAGAATTAGGACATGTGTTAGGGTAATAATAATATCATTTTTACCCTTAATTACCCTATTTACTTTTAACCGTGGTAAATAAAAGTAAAAAGTTACGATTCACCAAAAATTATTTTTATCTTATTGAACCACATTTTACTCCTTGATATTAACCATGTCTCTCGGATTTTCTAAATTCCACTCACAGAAGTGGTAAAATTAAGTTTTATGTAAGTTTGCAAAAAGCTCCTAGGAGGTAGGTAAAAGACGGTGAAAAGTTCAATAAACTTTTTATATATCGAAAATTATTATAAAATGACTACAATGAATTAAATTGAACTTATATAGGTATTATATATCAATTTTCACCTAAAATAAATTTAAATAAAATAAATAATTATTTAAATAAAAATTTGGTTTTTAAATAGTAACCCAGTGTTTTCACTATTCATCAAAAATTGAAAGTTTGCAGAAAAATACCAAAAATTCACCCTCAGATAATTTTGATATTCCAAATCCAAAAATGAAGTCCATTTTTTAAGAGAGAATTTATAAAATTTCAAAAAGTGTGTATTACTATTCATAACAGTTAGTTCATAATAATATTATAATAATATCTCGTTTAGTGAAACTTGGTATTGCGTACTACACACGCTATTGAAGAAGGTCTTGATTGCGTGTAATGCAAGACAAGTCAGGGCTGCGTGTAGTGAAATCTCTGTTTGGTGTTGCATATAACATAATCAAAACTTATTTTATTTATACATTAAACAAAATCTATACTTAATGTTGCGTAGAATAATTTCCACAAAACGAACTTGAAATTGAGTGTAACACAAGCCAAGAATAGTGTTGCGTATATTGTAAGCTAATAAGGTGTTGTATATAGTACAATCTAATCTTGGTGTAGTGTATAATAGAATACATCAATGAAATTAAAAATAATATATCTCATAAAATCTCGGGGTGTTACAATACCCCCTTTCACAGTGTGAATGTTTTTTTGATTTATATGATATGACGACATAGATTTAAAGGGTAGTTTGGATCAAAGATTTCATGACATGAATACCCTTTTCATATTATGAATTAGGGGGTTCCTTGATCATTCACAATATAAATAAAGATGTCACACTTTGAATGGGTGTTCTACTACTCTAGTATAAAAACTAGGTGCCCCTTCAGTTTCTATCATTCCTTCTTTATCTATCTCAACTCTTAGATGAATCTTGGGTGATTTTAGAGGATATTTCAGCCCTTTCTTCCTAGAATTGAACATTTTCATTGGGAGATTTACTATTGATGATACGAGGTGAGTTTCTATCTTCCCTTCCTAGTTACCACTTTTTTATTTATCCCAACAAGGTTGTAGAAGCCAATTTTAGGGTTGGTTTTGATGTAATTGGATTTATATATTGATGATAATCATGAGAAACTATATTATTGATGTTTTCATTGTGTTTTTTCAATTAGAGATCATCTCTTCCTTGCTTGGGTCTTTCACATCGATTCATAAAGATTCCATTGAGTTTGGGGATCTGATAAATATCATCTTTCTTATATATAATGTGTGATTAAAACAATTTTTTCTCCTTTGGTGGATATTGGTAATTTAATTTAAAAAAATATAACGAACCAGACTATAGTAAATTAGAATAGAAGGGGAGTATTTTTCATGTGATTTACTAAGTTATTATTATTTAATAATGGTGATGATTTTTTTGTTTCCTTTTTGAGAAATTATTATTATTTTAATGTTATCTTATCACTTACTAAATTTGATTTGTAGAACCACATATTCATAAAATTATAATCACTTATAGATAATAATGAACTGGCCCTGTGAAAACTTGGTTGTTTGGTTTTTCTCCCAGGCTTATGAGATTAAATTAATATTATTGAGATGATTGAAGACTGAAATTTATAGTGGTAGTGGTCATCGAAATTAGTGTTTGTGTATGGTTGTGTGCTCATTATTTGTGATGGTAATTCTATGGGTTTTTGGGGTATGATTGTATAGTGATGGTTATGGCTGGTAATGGTGAGTGGTAATGGGAAGAGGGTTCATGGATGGATGCCACAATTAGCATGGGTTGTGGTGGATGATATTTTTCAATGGTTTGGATATGGAAATGGATTTGGTGTGGGATTTGTGATGACTAGTGCAATGATAGTGGTGTGTTATGTGGGGATAATTTTATTAGATACCTGGTGTCTATAGAGGTTATTTAGTAATGATAAACATGGTAATGTGACATGAGGTCAGAATTAATGGCATGGTCTGAAATTGAACAAATACGATCTGTAAATGAAATGATAATGCTTGAAATTAATGGGTAATGGTTGGGATTAATGTGGTTTATTTGATGAAGAATAGTTTCTCATAAATTATGGAATATGAATAACTTAATGGATTTAATGTGGTTGGTAGTGGTAAATATTCAATTAATGGGATGCTAAAAGTGGAATGAATATTGTGTGTTTTGATATGGTTGTTTTATATGCGAAGCATGGGATGGTTGTGTCATAGTAAATGGCAGCGATGAAAGGTGTGTGGTGAAAATTGTTAGCAGGAAGTTGTAGTGTTTTGATGATTTATTGTGGACTGAAGCTATGTTTCTCAAGTGTGAACCCTCCAGGGAAAGGTTTTCTGTACCTATTCTATATATATATATATAGATTTTATATGCACCCCAACCAAGTTAGATAACCTTATTTATTTCCAAAGGTTTTGGGTTTTGAGAATTTCCCCTAATATCTAGGTTAGTAAAGGAGGATGGATGATTACCCGATGTTCCCCACCCCCCTTTGGTGGAACCAACACATGGTTAATAGTGATACCTGGAGGTAGAGAATGGTTGGTATTGATGATACTTAGCGGGGGTCATGCATGGAAGGAGGAGGGAATGAGGTTGATGTCCTTCATATTCATGATACCTTACCATACCAAATATGAGACGTTTGGATGATGGTGTGGATGAGGCCTGTGATATATACTTACTAACTGATGCCAACATGGGATGTTGGACCCTATGATAGGTTGGGATAGGTTGGGGTGTGCTTCAAACCACATCAAACTTGGTTTGGTTATGTAATGATGTACATGGAAGGGATGAGAGCATATGATGTTTGACATTTGGGCATGAGAGCATATAATAAGTGGGTAAGTGGTTCCAGGTTTCCTTTGAACCTATGTCTTAATATTGTTCTATTATACTTGGATTAACTATTTAGTGAGTGATCCTTGGTGAGGCCGGGGGATAGGTGACCTGGTAGGTGCTGGTTGATTTTACAGTTTGTTTACTGATGTATTAATATAATCCTTCCACATTTTCATGAGATGAATTGAGTATGAAACTATTGATTATACATGTTATTCTCACCCCTATCTATAAAAACCATTTTTAGGTTATCAGGATAGATTAGGGGATTGGGTTGGACATTACTGTCTTGGTGTTTGGAGATATTGAGGATTTTCCACCATAAGATATTCTTAGTATTGTTTTATTTTAGAGACTTTTATTTTCATGACATGTAATTCATGTGGGATGATGGTTGTTTTATATTTATGTCATGGTTTTGGTTTGTTGTTTTATTTTATATTCCTAGGTTTATTGAGGCCAATGCCTCTCATTTATATATTTCATTCCCTTAATGTCAGTCGCTAACCCAAGACTTATTGGCAGCGATCCTCAGGGGTCATAGTCATATTCACTACTCTCCCAGGAGGAGTTTCTAGTGGATGTGGGTTGTGACATAGTGGTATCAAATATTTAGTTCCAAAGGCAGGTTTGAGTTGAGAGTTTGGATAAAGATTGGAGTTAGGCACTAGTGAGGATTTCATGGTTTGGTAGGGAAACAATGTTAGTTGAGCTTAACACATGGTGCATGCAAGGGAGACTGGCTATGAAATAAGATTTTAGGCCCCCTATAATATGATGTAAGGACCTTAAGATTTTTGAAAATTCTAGGTAAAGTGATGCTATTTTCATGGTAGATACATAGGAGAGGTATATATATCATGCTTATTTGAACTTTTTATTAAATGGTGAAATATTGGGAAATTAAAATGAATTTAATAAAATGAAACTTAGAATTACATTCTACCAGGTTAGAAGTTCCCCTTCTCCTATAAAGACATAAGTTGGTCATTTTCTATGCATGGTTTAGGTTGGAGAGGTCTGACAATTAGACCCATTTGACCATCGAAGGGTCAACTGGGTGGATGAGGATGAGATGTGGTAGAGAATGATACATTCTTTTTTGTATTAGAGTTTGTTGAGGTATGAGGGGAGAATCTACGATTTAGAGACAATGAGATAACTAGAAGAGTTTGAGATCACATTCAATCAGATTCATTCCCTAGTTGAGTACTGGGATCTACTGGTAGTTAGCTAAGTCAGAGGAGAAACCAGTCAGTTGTGGATTTTGTACCTTGGGGAGAGGTAGGAGGCATATGTTTCATGGGATGAATTCCATAAGGTGTTATATGCTGATTTCTTGTCATCAATGAAGAGGTTAGAGAATATTTTAGATATTTTTCCCTTCAGTAAGGGAGTATTAGTGTGAAAGAGTTCAGAATTGGGTTCAAGGACCTTCTCAATTTTTTCATGTTCCAATTGAGGAGTCCAGATCACAATGTCTTGAGGAGGTTTTTTGTCTTGACATCGGATATACAGTCACTCCATTTACATTTTCTACATACTTGGAGGTATAGAAGAAGGTTTAGGTGGTCAAAAGGATGCATCAATATAGAGGAGTGTCTCAAGAGTGAGACCAACAAAGTTTCTCTAAGAGACAGGGATTTGGATCGAGGATCTCAGGCTTCAGGTCAATTAAGATTTTGGTTAGTTGGGATTTGGTCACAATAGTCTATTATTAGTCCTACAAGATCTAGTAGTTCTCAAAAATATACTAGGATATCTATGTTGGTGTGATACACTTGTGGAGGTCATAGTAATCAGTGAACTCAATGCCTGGCTGTTTAGGGAGGTAAGTACAGTATGGGTGACCTAGTTCCTTTATATCCATAAAAGTATTAGTTATCTCTAAGGATATATCAGTCATAGACACCCCAAGTTTATATTTAGAAACATAGAAAAATAGGCTTGTGCTCAACTGAGTTGATATACATCTGGTAGAGGATAGCCCTGTAATGATCCTTGTCCTCAAGGACCTAGACTAGAGAGAAACCATGCGTATGGTCTCTAGAAGATAGGAAGAGGAGTTGGGCATGTTCATTTGTACACCACATAGGTGAAAATGCTATAGGGGCTGGAGGTAGTTTAAGGTATGATCAGATTTTCATCTACCTTAGACCTTTATTTAATTTTGGTGCTGTACACTCCTTTGTTTCACCCATCTTGGCCCATTACTTGGGACTAATGGTGGAGAGGTTTCTAGTGCTCCTAGTTTTGACCATGCTAATCAGAGGATATAACTTCTTACTTGATGTGTGTTGAGGTTATAGATTGGTGATGGGGAAACACCTATTGGTTGGGGATTTCCTTTTATTATAGATACATCCATACAATGTCATTCTTAGAATAGATAATCAATATTCTATTCACACGGTTATTTATTAATTAAAGAGGAGAGTAGAGTTCTATGGTATGTAGGTAAAATATGTGGTGTTTGTTGGAGAGTAGGATTATTGGATGGGTAGAAGTCATGGGAGCCTCTTCTATCTCAATTATAAGATTTTTAATTAGGATATGTAGAGTCACAAACTGTAGAGGTACTAGTATTTTTTGATGAATTTACAGATGCATTCACTGATGATATTGTGACACTATCATATTGATGTAAAATTAAGTACATGAAATTGTTTAAACTAAGTGCTTCTTAGATTTTGATGATGCTTTATTGGATGACACATTTTGAGTTACAAGATATGAGGATTCAGATTGATGATTTGATTCAGAAAGTTTTTTTTTCAGCCTAGTGTGTTGCTATGGGGTACTCCTTTGTTATTCACTAATAATTCCGATAATGGTATGCAGTTTTTTATAGACTAATGGAGGTTGAATCATGTAATGGTCAAGAATCGTTACCCTATTTCAAGGATTGCAGATTTGTTCGGCTAATTAAATGAAGATAACTAGTTTTCAAAGATTGATTTGTTATCTAGATATTATTATATTAGATTTAATGGAGTTGATATCTTGAAGACAACTTTTCAATTTTAGTATGGGAACTTAATGTTTGTGTTCATGTCATTTAGTGTTACTAATTATCCAGCTATTTTCATGGGACTCATGAACCTAGTTTTCCTTGAATTCTTGGATTAGTTCATGATTTTCTTCATAGATGAAATCCCCATATACTCAAAGTTAGAGGAGGATCATTTTGGGTAACATGGAGATGTTTTATAGCTCCTTAAAAACCATCATATCCCTAGTAAATTATTTAAGTTTATGTTTTAGATGATGAAAGTTCACTTCCTTGGACATGTGGTGTCTCATCAAGGTGTAGTGGTGGATCCATCGAGTATCAAGGTAGATGATTCTTGGGAAGCCCCAAGAATGTGGTAGAGGTTTGTAGTTTCCTTGTCCTTATGGGATATTAATAGATGTTCATAAATAATATCTCATATATTGAGGCCTGGTTGATAGATCTGACAAGGACAAACTAATCCTTATGTTGGAATGATCAGTTTCAGGTGAAATTTGAATACCTAAAGGAGAGACTGATCAATTTCCCAATGCTTCTATTTCCATAGGAAGGGGTAATGTTTAAGGTGTTTTGTGATGCATCCCATCTTGGTTTGGGTTGCATCCAAATGTTCTAGTGAGTAGTGATCCACTACTGGAAATCGGATCTTTCCCAACACTTATATATACCCTTTCCCAACGGTTCTCCCAAACCGTTGGGAAAGGGGGGTCTTTCCCAACGGTTTGGGAGAACCGTTGGGAAAGGGTCCTCAAAACCCACCTTTCCCAACGGTTCTCTCAAACCGTTGGGAAAGGGGGGGTCTTTCCCAACGGTTTGGGAGAACCGTTGGGAAAGGGTCCTCAAAACCCACCTTTCCCAACGGTTCTCCCAAACCGTTGGGAAAGACCCCCCCCTTTCCCAACAGTTTGAGAGAACCGTTGGGAAAGGTGGGTTTTGAGGACCCTTTCCCAACGGTTCTCCCAAACCGTTGGGAAAGACCCCCCCTTTCCCAACGGTTTGAGAGAACCGTTGGGAAAACTCACCCCAAAACCAACCTTCACCCTCCAGAAAATTTCCACCTATCCCAACAGTTTTGAGAACCGTTGGGATAGGTCTATCCCAACGGTTTTGAGAACCGTTGGGATAGATTCTTTCATTTCTTCCAGGTCTGCTACCCGAGAACATTATATAAATCTAAATTTTAAATAATTATGATAATACATATATATATTTATGAAATTATGTTTACAAAAGTGATGTTAGCTTAGTGGTTAAGTCGTTCGATTATAAACAAGGGGTCGTGGGATCAAATCCCAGCACATGTTTTTTTTTTGAAATACATTTACCAACGGTTTTATATCCGTTGGAATAGATTTTCATATTACTTATACCTACGGTTTTGTAAACCGTTGGGATAGGTCTATACCAACGGTTTTGGGAAAACCGTTGGTATAGACCTATCCCAACGGCTTACTTCGCAACGGTTCTCCAAACCGTTGGTATAGGCTATACCAACGGTTTGGAGGCCTATACCAACGGTTCCAAACCGTTGGTATAGGTTAGTATTATACTAGTGATCTCTTACAAATCTAGGTAGTTATGTCCCCATGAGCATAACTATGCCACCCATGATCTAGGGTTGGCGGTTGTAATGTTTTCCTTGAATATATGGAGACATTACATCATCATCAAGTGATTGTTGGTCTTCACAAATCACAAAATCCTAAGTTATGTTTTTTATTAATAGGATATGAATTTGTGATAGTTTAAGTGTAATCCTCCTTGTTGTAGTAGGTGGAGGAGTCTCAGTGGGGAGACATGTCGCGACCCGACCCAACGGGGCTCGAGCCGTGACTCCCCAAGACCGCCTCCAATAGGCCAGGGGTCAGCGACTAGTGTTAAGTAGGATATCACACACATGGGAGGAATTAGCCTAATGTACCTTTACACATGCACCCACATACACCTCCATGAAATAGTGCAGATATATATAAAACTGAAAAGAAAATGCATGCATACATCTATCCCAAACCAGAGTGAAATAGAAGTAAAAAAGGGAAAAAACAAGGCCCACCAAAATAAAACTACAAAAGCATCCAACCTGCTCAGAAGGAGGGGATCGATTTCAAAAGAACCCGCCGGTAAGCTCCTCAGAACAACTCAGGTAAACACCCCGGTCAGTCTTGCTCACAAAGCTCCACCTGCTCCGGGTCCTCCTGGGACTCCGTCAAAAGGCCTGTGGTCTGCACAAGACACAAACATGTGTGGGAAAAGCCTATGTAGGGGTGAGTATAAAAATACTCATTAGGCGCCCCAAAAACCCAAAACAAAAGAGAGAAAATGAAATGCAATAGTCAGCTCATCCCAGCCAAAGGGAACCCAGACGAGAGAGAAACTCCATCTTGAGACCATCCTTGGATAACACAACTAGTCAACTCAATTTAGGTGTATTCCCATACATACACCTTGAACATCCACTCAGGTATAAGCCCATACATATATCATGAAAATTCACTCAGGTATACGACCATACATATACTAGGAGCATCCGCACAGATATACATCCACACATATACCATGAACATCCAGATATACTCGACACACACACCAATCCTCAAGAGGTACCGACCTCATCACCAAAAATGGTTCACAACCAGGAGAACACACTTTATGAGCACTGTCATCCAGATAAAACTCGTCTGAGAGATACACTCAATCGATTCCCACACAAACATCCCAGATGCTCACCCGAGAGATCACACTCGTCGGATATCATCACTGAGAAAGTCACACTGAAACACCAAAAACACCAAACTCCTCATACAGGGGATCACTCCTAGGGTCTGCTAGGGGATACCAGAACCCACAACGGTATACGAAGATCTCATAGATAGGGTATCACTCCCAGGGTCCACTAGGGGATAACACAACCCGATCTGGAATTCGTAGATCTCACAGATAGGGGATCACTCCCAGGATCCGCTGGGGGATACCACAACCCGATCTGGCGCTCGTTAGAAACACGTCACTTAGATAGAGGATCTTCACCCATGTCACAATGATCACAATGATACCAAAACCCTAACAGGTACATCTCACGCTGTAGGGGATCGAACTGACGATGCCACAACCCTACAGAAACCACGCACTGAGTAGGGGATCGTATAACCAATGATACCACAACCCTACTATAATCCTCATGTTGAGTAGAGGATCATATACCCAACGATTCCACAACCCTACTGATCACGACCCACTACATAGGGGATCATATTCCCGATGATGCCACAAACCCTACGGGATTAATCTGCTAGATAGGGGATCACCGCCCGTGGATAAGTGGTCACATCGATACCAAGAACTCGATCTAGGGAAACGATGCTAGAGGATCCCACTCCAGGCCCACCTGAGGGATTCCAAAAATCTAACAAATTAAACATCCCATAGAGAGGATCAAAAACCTATACTAATGTTGTGATGCCGTGCGAACCCTCGTAGGAACGAATCAAGGGAGTACCCTCAACCACTGCTGGTCCAAACGTCGCTAACCGGAGCGACCTGCCACAACGCCCCACGTGCACCTCCAAGGCTGATACCGAGGCCACCATCGCAATCCACATGGTAAAACACGTAGGATAGGCCGTTTACTCACCTGAAACAGACAACTGGTGAAAAATTCACTATTCACCATAGCTATCCCATGTGGGTCCCACAATACGATCCCGAAACTCATCAAGTGGATTATACCACTACGATCCACTCAGAAAAAAGACACAGGATTGACTACTCGATCGTCCCAAACAGACACCCGGTGAAAAAGGTACTATTCACCGAAGCCATCCCGGGTGGGTCCCACACCACACTCCTGAAACTCGTCAAGCAGATCACACCATTGTGATCCCCTAGGAAAAACACACGGGATCGACTACTCGTTCGTCCAAAACGGACACCCAGCGGAAAAGTTATGTTTCTCTGAAAACGCCAAAACCCAGCCTCATGGGGCCCACACCCTATTCTCGGTCACAACAACCATAAACTATCTTTAAAATTCCTCCATACCATTAGGGTCTCAACACCACTACCGACACGTCATTTGGACACTCCGTGCAAGAGTTATGGCGGATCGAAGTTGGAAATAATAAAATATTATTATTATTTTGAACGTTTCATGGCCTCGGGCCAAAAACACGACTCAAAAAATTCTATAATGAATTTCAAGAGGTCCGTCTCGATGCAAGCTTCGCGTCAATGCAAATGTCTCTCAAATTGGACTTTCGGTTTGCGAGTTATAGGGGTTTAAAGAACCCCCGGAAAATCCTGGACGGACCAACGCCTGCCTCGTCGGAAACCACCACGCTGCAGCCAGAAACCACCGCGCTGCCGCCGCATTCTGCCGTGCCGCCGCCGGAAATCACCGCGCCGCCAATGATTTTCTGGAATCCTCCATGGCCGCTGCCCTCGCCGCTGGAAAACTGGGTTTTCCGCTGAAAAACTTACGGAAGCTACCGGGAGCACCCCGGTGCTCCAAATTCAGATCCGAAACATATTTCGGAAAGCTTAGGACCCAAACTACACAGCCCTTACGAAAATTTGAATAAAAACAACACAAATATTGGATCTGGGATTTTAAAACTTAAACTGTTTACCTGTTGGTGGATCGCCGAAACTTCGGGTGCAGAACGACACCTGCGTCGCCCTGAAACTCGATCCGCTGAAGATCGGTGCTGAAAACGGTCATCCACGGCTCTATTTGGAGAAGAATCAGAGGTAGGGGGAGGGGTTTGTTGTTCTGGCATGAGGGAGGAGGGAGGTGAGGGGTGAGGGTTTTTTTTAGTTTATATGAATTTCATTTAATTTAACACCCCCGACCAGACCTCCTGGCACAAAGGAAATTAGGTCGCCCCTAGGGTTAACGCGCCATTCTGAAAGAAATGGTGGGCTCAAATTTCTGATATAAGACTCTGTTCAGAAGTTATTTGATCCGATTCTCATAAATAAATTTTCAATTTATTTACGAAAATGCCCCTGTTGTCTTTTCCCACAGTAGGCCCGCGCCCACAAATTTTACACCCCGCATAGGGTAAACGACATGCTCCGGATGCAACCGTACCCTCACATTCCTGTCCTGATCTACCATTTAGGAGATAACTCATTATTCCCCCGCACATAATATTAAAATACTTAATATTTTATAAAATTAATTCCGGGCACCTCGGGCCTCAGAATCGCACACCGTCATCACACTTAGCTCTGGAATTATTTGTAGGAATTTTCCAAAGTCTGACAAGGCCAAAAACATGAGCCACTAAATCCTCCCCACCTTAGGACTTTTCCTCCCTAAAAAGCCATAAGTACGGGTGAAAGCAACTAAAATCTCAACTGGGTCTCCCACACCAGCGAGTTCGCCAACAAACACTCATGCCCGAGCACATAAGTCAGAGAGACTCATCCACCACACTTCAACACTATACGCTTTGGGAGGAACTAAAATGCTCGCATAGTTTTGATCGCGTCACAAAAATGCGTCTCGGTGGGGGAAGGATCCCTATTCCTCACGCATTTGAAGCATGTCGAACAACACCCACACAGGGTATTACCAACTATATGAACAAACCTCAAACAAGCAATGGAAAGGAGAGAGTACAACCTAAATAGTGTCTATCAAAACTACTGCAGAAAGTAGAAAAGACATAAGGTATACACCTATCCATATGTGGAGCCTCTGGGTCAATAGCCTCTAGGGCATACATCTTTCCTTGCCCTCGTACTCCAGCTCCCTAAGCTCGGTGTGGACCACCTGAGGGTGGTGGTGGTGGCATCTGATACCACCTACCACCTCCCACTGCTACACCAGCTCCATCGCCACGTCCGCCGCCCTGCGGACCTCCAAACTCGAGACGTTGCCACTACCAAGAAATCCTATTGACCAACTCCCTTTCAGCAACACGACGGGTTGGACAATCTCTAGAAATATGTTCCTGACTGTCTCAAGCATAACAATGACTCTCCTGTGGCTGACCAAAACTGGCCTACGATCCCTGTGAGCCCTGAGCCTTAGATCCTCCATCCTGGGGTGGCTTCCTGAAATGTCGGCCATGCCCAGACCCCTACGTCTGCCGCCGGATACGATCTATCGACGTCCCAACTTCCACAAGCCTAACTGTAATGCCCCGACCCCAGTTATCCAGAGTCGGTTCATTATTATGTAACATTGGAATGATCACAAAAGATCAAGTCTCGAAAGACCGATTAGTTTAGTAGCCTTGGAAACACTAGATACTTTCATAAATGTTACATTACATCATAAAGTGAAAAAATACAATAACATATTCTTCATAGTCCACACTTATATCCCCTTCAGACTATCCTTGCAGGTCAGTCATAAAATATTTCTTCACATCCTGGAAAAAATAAAACATAGAAAGGGGTGAGCTCAGATGCTCAGTAAGGATAACAATATAGCAGAAACATTCATAAATAAACATAAACATTTAAGGCAATGTATAACTAAAACAAAAACCTTTTAAACTTGAAATTCATCATAATATGGTAAAATAAAATGAAATAATGCCATTTACTTATTCACATGTATATTCTACTAGTCGAATAATCACATGCAATATCAATAACCACTTTCATAATGATGGAATTCATAATGCCATACTATCATAACCACGTAGTCAATGCCTCGTGCCAAGACTACAAATAAGATTTTGTCAAGGCCTCATGCCAAGACACTAGTTTGTCTCATGAGACCTACCGATGCATCGAAGAGCTATAGTGGGCTCCACCCGTCACTTATTAAGTCCAATTCATTCCTCATATGAACAGGTTTAAACATAACACAAAAATTCATATTAAAACTAGCATACGAAATGTCAATACTTTCTCCATAAACCATGAATGGTATAAAAATAACACATCCGCAGTCAAACATATCACAAAACCTTCAATACAATATGGAAGTTTTGAATCATAATAAATCAACTTCAAATAAGCTTAAAATCCATCAAAGGATGTTGACATAGAAGAAATCAAAACTATTTGAGAGAAATAACTTTTTTGAAATAATTTAAAAGTCACATAATTGTAAAAGAAAACATTTTCTTTGAAAATATTCTTATAATCTTGTAAGGGAAGCTTCAACAATTTTATAACGGCGGAAAATAGTCGCACCCTCCTTATAAGTTAAAAAAAAACATTCTTACCTTAATTTTGAAGAAAATGTCAAAAAGTGTCTTTTTTGGAAAATGACGGAAAGATTCCTTTCAAAAATGTATAAGGTCAAATAAGGGTATAAATGAATTCAACCCATTGTCTAATAAATAGTAAAAATGTTTTGAAAGACATTTTTAAGAAACATGGATGTGGATGATAAAGGGGTCCCAGTAGATAATTACATATGAACAACCTTGAATAATGAAGAGGTTGTAGAATTAACCCTTACCTCGTGTCCGACTTGACTCGATCATTCTTTAATATACTCAATAATAAACTAGAGTTAATCTCTACTTACTTAAGAAAATTTTTAAAGTTCATTATTCCTATTATATCACTTATTACCATGTTATGAACATTATGTAGTCATTTAAGTTAATAACAGTTGTTTTGTCGATCTTTGGTACTTGAGTCAACAATAAACTTCTTATAATTACAAGTTTTTCATGTGGTAAAATATCCATTATCTACAGAATTATATTCATGATATAGATATCATATATATCATATATATCCAGTATATACATGCATTTATAATATTACAGAACATTTAGAGGTAAGAAATGAAATGCATCGTTCATGGAGACGGTAAGACGTACGTACGCATGAACGATACTTTCATTTCTATTTCATATTTAATGGAATGAAATAATAGTGATATAAATTTATATTATAATTCAAATATGATATATAATATCATTTAACTTTTTCCTTTATACGTCCCACATATGGCATTAACGATTCAAATCACTTTGAGGGGGCGGTAATCCACACTTCCTAAAATGAAATTATCGTGTTTACCCATAATGGAAACCAAAAAGGTATGCCATAAATGAAAAATTAAGAAGCATAAGGAAAACATAAACATAATATATATCATATATAAATATAGTGACATCTTAATGGCCACCATTAAATGTGTTAAAATAAGATTGAACAATCATCGTTTCGTGAGACAATAATTCGCCACCCACAGAAACAGTATGTTCATTAACCATTAGATGAAGGTGTGTGTAAGTGTAAATCAAATAATTCCCATAAAAACATCCTATTATATTGAATATACAGGTTTTGTTACAAAATAATGTAATAAAAAGGGTTTAAGGGGTTTGAGAAGCAAAATAAAACAAAAGAACATAAGAGAAGACATTACCTTAAAATCGGGTAACTCTTTTTGATTTGAGCCAAAGGCTTCCTTGGGAAGACTTATGCCCAAAGTGAGGCTTATATGAGTAATAGAGGGAAGTTTAGAGAGTATTTGGGTAGATATTGGCCGATCCAAATGGATTTGAAGGTGTGAATAAGGTGGTAGAGGTGGGGGACTTTTATAAGAGGAGAGGAGGGGCTCTTTTGGAAAGATTGAAATGTTACTTTATTATGAAATGATTTTTGGATTTTAAAGGTCCCAAAATTATATATTTTTAGGATAAGATTATAAGGGTTCTAAATACACCCATAAAATAGGATTTAGAAAAGTGTAAGTCTTAGATTTTACCTTATCTTTTCATTTTATTTAAATCGTTCATTAATGAGCTAATCACTGCATCATCATGGTGTCATAAATAAATTTATTTATTTAATTTCTAAAAATTATAAAAAAAATACCATGATTTAGGAAATCTTTTTATCTTTCCAATGACTATTTATAGTCTAAGATATCATTTATTTAGACAAAATTAAAATTGTTTTACTTAGGTGTTACATACTTTTGTTATATTTTCCTTTAAAAAAATAAAATGATAAAATGCCACTATCACACAAAAGTGATTCCATGGGGTCCCTAAGTTGGCACAAGGAATACCATGGTTGGACATGACACAACCAATAGAATTAAGACACATGTTGGGGTCATTTTATATTATTATGATATTATTTCATTACCCTTAACTACCCGATTACTAATTAATTATGATAATTAAAGATAATTGTCGTTGTTACTATTCATAATGTCAAAAAACAAGAGTCTTATTTACATAATTTAGAACTTATGATTAAAAATATGGAATCCATTTTACCAAATTATAAAAACAGAAATTGCAGTAATTATTTTAAAAATTATTCCCGCTGTGAAAACAAATAGCGTGTTTTTAAGAAACAATATCTATCAAAAGATTGACAATTGTTTATGCCCAATTTCAAAGTGAAATTAATTCTAATGACCATTATTGGAATAAATGGTAAAAATATATTCTAATTATACTTTAAAACTACTCAATATTATAATTTATCACTATAAATTATTTTGATTAAAAAAGTTGTTTTTAAGTATTTTTTTACTATTCATCGAAAATTGGAAGTTCCCAGAAAAATACCAAAAAATTCAAAATAGGATAATTTTGATATTCTTAATCCAAAAATTAAGTCCATTTTGAAAAATAAAATTTATATAATTTAAAAAAGTGGGTATTACTATTCATAACAGCTACTTTGATTGGTCGCGATGTGTTAGAACTCGAGGTTGCGTACAACAAACGCTACTGTATTATTCAAAGAGAAGCGTACCATGGAAGCTTGGGGTGTTACATTCTCCCCTCCTTAAAATAATTTCTTCCTCAAAATTTCTAGAATATTAATGCATAAAAAGACTCTAGTGGTTCTTCATCATAATTTCCTCGGGTTCCCACGTTGCCTCTTCCATCTTATGGTTCCTCCATAGAACTTTTACCAGACGAGTCGTTCGGTTTCTCAACACTTTTTCTCTCATATCCAGAATCCTGACAGGCTCTTTGCAATAAGACAAATCGGGTTCCAGTTTTAATTCCTCATAGGTGAGTACATGCGTTGGGTCAGGCATGTATTTTCTCAACAGTGATATGTGGAACACATTGTGAACTTTAGAGAGACTTGGAGGCATTTCCAAACGGTAAGCTACAACCCCAATTCGTTCTAGAATTTCAAATTTTCCGATTTACCTGAGAATTAATTTTACCTTCTTACCAAATCGTATAACTCCCTTCCATGGAGATATCTTCAAGAAAACATGATATCCTACATGAAATTCCAAATCCTTCCTTTCGGTTATCGGCATAGCTCTTTTGCCTACTTTGAGATTCTTTGATGTGGTTTTGGACTACCTTTACCTTTTCCATCATTTCCTCCACTAGTTCTGGGCCTACAAGTTTTCTTTCACCAACGTCATCCCAACAGGTTGGTGTGCGACATCTCTTTCCGTATAACGCTTCATATGGTGCCATCCAAACACTTGAATGGAAGCTATTGTTATAGGAAATTTCCACTAGAGGTAAATATTGATCTCACATACCCTGAAATTCAAGTGAGCATGATCTCAACACGTCTTCTAAGGTTTGAATAGTCCATTCTGATTGTCCATCTGTTTGAGGGTGGTAGGCAGTGCTCAAACGAAGTTCAGTATCTAGGGATTTCTGAAGACTTTTCCAAAATCTTGATGTAAAATGAGGATCACGATCCGAAACAATTGATAGGGGTACTCTATGAATTCTCACAACTTCATTAATATATAGCCTTGCTATACGTTCAAGTGGTAAATCTTCCCTTATAGCAAGAAAATGTGCTGACTTGGTAAGACAATCAACAATGACCTATATTGCATCGTTCTTTCTAGGAGTCTTTGGTAGTCCCATGACAAAGTCCATCGTTATATTATCCCATTTCCACTCAGGTATGGGAAGAGGTTGCGTAACTCCTCCAGGAAGTTGCCTCTCAGCTTTCAATTGTTGAAAAACCATGCATCTTGACATGAAATCAGCAATCTACCTCTTCATGTTGTCCCACAAAAAATGTTCCTTCAAGTCCCTATACATCTTAGTGCTACCAGGGTGTATAGAGAAATTGGAACTATGAGCATCATCCAACAATTCCCTTTTTAGTTCAAGTATATCATGAACACAAAGTCTCTTCCAAAATTTCAAAATTCTATCTTCATAGACAAAGTCACTCAATCTCCCATCATTCATAGCTTTAATCTTCTTTTGAAATTCTTCATCATAGGTCTGAGAACTCTTTATCCTTTCTAGTAAATATGGTTTGGCAACCATTTGAAAAAGCATTGATGTTTCACCTTCCATAGTTATTCCTTTGTCCATCTTCACTAGATCCATGAAAATAGGATCCCTTTAAATTCTCATATTGTTCAAAACTCCATGATCTTTTCTGCTCAAAGCATCTTCCACCTTATTTGCCTTCCCCAGGTGGTAGTGTATCATGCAATCACAATCCTTCAGTAATTCAAGCCATCTCCTTTACTTCATGTTGAGTTCTTTTTGTGAGAAAATATACTTCAAACTCTTTTGATCAGTATAAATCTCACATTTTCACCATAGAGGTAGTGTCTCCATATCTTCAAAGAAAATATCAAAGTTGATAACTCAAGATCATGAGTAGGATAGTTTTTCTCATGAATTCTCAACTGTCGTGATGCATAGAAAATAACCCTATCATTCTGCATAAGGACACAACCAAGTCCTTTCTTCGATGCATTACTATAAATAACGAAACCATCATTCCCCGATGGTAGTGTCAATATAAATGCATTGAATAATCTTATCTTCAGTTCTTCAAAACATTCTCTACACTCTTTTGTCCAAACAAATTTAACCCCTTTACGTGTGATATTTGTTAATGGGTTATCCAATCGGGCAAAATTCTGAACGAAACGTCGATAATAACCTACTAAACCAATAAAACTATGTACCTCGGTTATACTCATTAGTGATGGACATTCTTTGATTTCTCTTGTCTTAGAAGGATCAATAGAGATTCAATCCTTATAGAAAATATGGACAAGAAAAGAGATCTCATGAAGCCAGAATTCACACTTGCTAAACTTCCCATATAATTCGTGTCTTCTAAGAGTCTTTAGGATAATGCACAAGTGATTTTCATGATCTTCATAGATTTTGGAGTATACCAAGATATCATCAATAAATACCACTACAAAATCATCGAGATATTCCTTGAAAACTCTGTTCATTGATTCCATGAAAACAGAGGGTGCATTAGTCAGCCCAAAAGGCATTACTATAAACTCGTAAAGCCCGTACCTGGTTCGAAATGATGTCTTCAGAATGTCTTCCTTCTTGACACACAACTGATGATATCCAGATCGAAGGTCAATCTTTGAAAATTATTGAGCTCCATGCATTTGGTCAAATAAATCATCAATGCGAGGTAGTGGATAATTGTTCTTTATTGTTATAGCATTGATCTCCCTGTAGTCGATACATAAACTCATAGATCCATCTTTCTTTTTAACAAAAAGAATAGGGGCTCCCCATGGAGAAACACTAGGGAAAATAAATACCTTATTACTCAATTCCTCTAATTGTTTCTTTAGTTCAACTAATTTCACAGTGGCCATTCTATAAGGGGTCTTTGATATGGGCCTTGAACCAGTCATTAGGTCAATAGAAAACTCAACTTCTTGTTCTAGAGGATGCCCAGGAAAATATTCTGGAAACACATCAACATATTCTTTCATAATAGGTATATAATCTATTTGAACATTCCCTTCCTCACCCACAGTTATTTCATTCTCTTCCTCCCCAATAAGTGAATTTAGTTGAGCTACGGGGGGTGGATCTAGATAAGAATTTGGCGGTGACGATTCTGATCTAAAGATAAGGTGTTACTTATCATCATCATTAAAAATCATAACCTCTTTCTTCTTACAATAAATATTCGCATCATGGTCCAAAATCCAATCCATACCGAGGATTATATCAAATTCAATCATGGGTATGATGATGATATCAACACATAAAGAACATTTATGTTCTTTAATGGGCACTGATTCACAAAACTTTGTTGCAATGATACTTCCCTTAGGAGTTTTGATTGACAACTCCGTTGTTAAATAAAATTGGAAATATCTAATTTTCTTAGAAAACTAGGAAGATATGAAACAATGCGATGATCCAGAATCAAATAAAGCATTTTCTAAACTTGAGGAAACCATTAAATTACCTGCCACCACATCTTTCAGAGCTTCTACCTTAGCAGTAGTGATAGAATAAGCTTGGCATTGATCCCTTGGCCTTGATCCCTTGGCCTTTTCTGAGGTAAGTTCCCCTGACGCTTAAAACATTCATTTGCATAATGTCCCATCTCTCTACAATTATAGCATTCCACGTTGACAAAAACTCTCTTTCCCTTGTAATCATGAGCTTGGTGGCCTTTTTCACCACACTTGTAACAGAATCCCATTCCCTTCAAGCAAGTACCGAGGTGTTTCTTCTCACATTTACTACAGGATGTATAATCAATTTTTCCCTTCTTCCCTTTATTTCCATTTCCAGTGTGGTCAGCAAATATCTTCTTCTCTTGTTTTTCCTTAAATTCGTAAGACTTAGAGAATTCCTTTTCTGTATTGATAGCACATGAGACAATATCTTCGTACGACGAGAAAGATTGTGAGACTAAGTCTTGACGGAGAAACAATTTTAACCCATCAATGAAATGATCAATCTTACTTCTTGGGTTATGTATATAATCTGCTGCATGCCTCGCTAACCTTGTAAAGTTAGCCTCATACTTTGTGACATTCTCATCCTCCTTTTTCCTCAGACTCGGAAATTGCCTTTCTATATCTGCTCGATGGTCACGGGGAAAGTATTTTTCTAAGAAAAGATCTTTTAACTCCCTCCATTAGATATTTGATACTTCATCATCTTTCTTCATGTTTTGTATCAATGACCACCATTGATCAGCATCTCCCGTGAGGTGATAAACTTCCATGACAACTTTTACCCTTTCACTACTCCCCAAAGATTGAAATATTTTCTCTAGGGAACTTATCCATTGATTATCTACTAATAGATTTTTACTCCCATTGAATGTTGGTGGTTTCTGCCTCATGAAGCGATCTAACATTGATCCTCCATGCTACGGACCAGGGTGCTCCATACGGGTAAGGTAATTATTCATAACCTGAGTGAGTTGTCCCAGTATGGTGATTAGCTGATCAGCACCAGTTGCATCACCAGCTTCACTATAATTATCTTGAGCAGGAGGAAAATCCCTACATGAAGTGCGCACATTGATACGGTTTCCATTCCTTCCACTAGGTGCCATTTCTAATCAATGGAATAAACTAGATCATTTTATGAATCAAAATACATAATTCCATACTTGTAAAACACTTAACATAAATGGAACAGTTTATGGATATAATCCATAATCATTAAAATGTTTTATTTTAGGAAGTATATACTCATAAACCCTTCATAATGGTTTGTAAAGAAAATGAGAATTATCCTAAGCATATCCCCTGGGAGTGTTGTAACCAAGAGTGCATCAAGGCCCGTTGTCATGTACCAGTTCCCATTCGAGTCTAGCTCAAAGCGGTGTTTTCAAGTTTTACCCCTAGGTACATCTATGCCAGAGACGCCTCTACCTGCTCGTATACAGACAGGGATGTATTGCTCGGAAAACTCACAAAATCTCTACAATACCAAAATTATAGGAAGTTCTTCTATACTAATCCTTAAAGTCTATATTAGGTCTATGTGATCTAATCAGAGTTTATCTAAATCTAGCTTCCAAGGTTAGTTCTAAACTGCCTCTGATACCAACTATAACACCCTGAACCCAGTTACCCAGAGTTGGTGCATTATTACGTAACATTAGCATGATCACAAAAGATCAAGTCTCCAAAGTCCGATTAGTTTAGTAGCCTCGGAAACACTAGATACTTTCTTAAATGTTACATTACATCATAAAGTGAAAAACTACAATAACATATTCTCCACAGTCCACACTCATATCCCCTTTAGACTATCCCTATAGGCCATTAATAAAATATTTCTTCACATCCTTGGAAAAATAAAACATAGAAAGGGGTGAGCTCAGATGCTCAGTAAGGATAAAAATATAGCGGAAACTTTCATAAATAAACATAAAAATTTAAGGAAATGTATAACTAAAACAAAAGCCTTTTAAACTTGAATTTCAGAATAATATAGAAAAAATAAAATGAAATAATGCCATTTACTTATTCACATGGATATTCTACTAGTCGAATAATCACATGAAATATCAATAACCACTTTCATAATGATGGAATGCATAATTCCAGACTATCATAACCACATAGTCAAGGCCTCATGCCAAGACTAAAAATAAGATTTTGTCAGGGCCTTGTGCCAAGACACTAGTTTGTCTCATGAGACCTACCGATGCATCAAGGAGCTATAGAAGGCTCCACCCATCACTTATTAAGTCCAATGCATTCCTCATATAAACAGGTTTAAACATAACATAAACATTCGTATTAAAACTAGCATACGAAATGTCAATACTTTCTCCATAAACCATGAATGGTATAAAAATAAAACATCCACAATCAAACATATCACAAAAACTTCAATACAATATGTAAGTTTTTAATCATAATAAATCAACATCAAATAAGCTTAAAATCCATCAAAGGATGTTGACATAGATGAAATCAAAACTACTTGAGAGAAATATCTTTTTTGAAATCATTTAAAAGTCACATAATTGTAAAAGAAAACATTTACTTTGAAAATATTATTATAATATTGTAAGGGAAGCTTCAAAAATTTTATACCGGTGGAAAATAGCCACACCCTCCATATAAGTTAAAAAAACATTCTTACCATAATTTTGTCAAAAATGTCAAAAAGTACATTGTTTGGAAAATGACAGAAAGATTCATTTCAAAAATGTATAAGGTAAAATAAGGGTATAAATGAATTACCTCATTGTATAATAAATAGTAATTTTTTTTGAAAGACATTTTTAAGAAACATGGATGTCGATGATAAAGAGGTCCCAGTAGATAATTACATATGAACAACCTTGAATAATGAAGAGGTTGTAGAATTAACCCTTACCTCATGTCCATCTTGACTCGATCGTTCTTTAATCTCCCGAATAATAAACTAGAGTTAATCTATAATTTCTTAAGAACCGTTTTCAAGTTCATTATTCCTTTTATATCACTTATTACCATGTTATGAACATTATGTAGTCATTTAAGTTAATAACGGTCGTTTTGTTGATCTTTGGTACTTGAGTCAACAATAAACTTCTTATAATTACAAGTTGTTCATGTGGTAAAATATCCATTATCTCCAGAATTATATTCATGATCTAGATATCATATATATCATATATATCCAGTATATACATGCATTTATAATATTACATAACATTTAGAGGTAAGAAATGAAATGCATCGTTCATGGAGACGGTAAGCCGTACGTACGCATGAACGCTACTTTCATTTCTATTTCATATTTAATGAAATGAAATCATAATGATATAAAGGTATATTATAATTCTAATATGATATATAATATCATTTAACTCCTTCCTTTATACTCCCCACATATGGCATTAACGATTAAAATCACTTTGAGGGGGTGGTAGTCCGCACTTCCTAAAATGAAATTATCATGTTTACCCATAATGGAAACCGTAAAGGTATGACATAAATAAAAAATACAGAATAATAAGAAAAACATAAACATAATATATATCATATATAAATATAGTTACATTTAATGGCCACCATGAAAGGTGTTAAAAGAATATTGAACAATCATTGTTTCGTGAGGCAGTAATTCGCCACCCACAGAAACAGTATGTTCTTTAACCATTAGATGGAGGTGTGTTTAAGTTTAAATCAAATACTTCTCATAAAAACATCCTAGTATATTTAATATACTGGTTTTGTTACAAAATAATGGAATAAAAAGGGTTTAAGGGGTTGTAGAATCAAAATAAAACAAAAGAACATAAGAGAAGACATTACCTTAAAATTGGGTGACTCTTTTTGATTTGAGTCAAAGGATTCCTTGGGAAGAATTATGCCAAAAGTTAGGATTCTAGGAGTAATATAGGGAAGTTGGGAGAGTATTTGGGCAGAGGTTGGCCGAACCAAATGGATTTGAAGGTGTGAATAAGGTGGTAGAGGTGGGGGCCTTTTATAAGGGGAGAGGAGGGGCTCTTTTGGAAATATTGAAATGTTACTTTATTATGAAATGATTTTTGGATTTTAAAGGTCACACAATGATATATTTCGAGTATAAGGTGATAAGGCTTCTAAATCCACCTATCCAATAGGTTTTATACAAGTTTAAGTCTTAGATTTTACCTTATCTTTTCATTTTATTTAAATTGTTCATTAATGAGGTAATCACTGCATCGTCATCGTGTCATAAATAAATTTATTTATTTAATGTTTAAAAATTATAAAAAAATACCATGATGTAAGAAATATTTTTATATTTCCAATGAATATTTATAGTCTAAGTGATAATTTATGTATACCAAATTAATTTTTTTTACTTAGGTGTTACATACTTTTGTTATATTTTCCTTAAAAAAAAACAAAATGATAAAATGTCACTATCACACAAAAGTGATTCCATGGGGTCCCTATGTTGGAAAAAGGCATACCATGGTCAGACATGACTTAAAAAATAGTATTAGGACACATTTTTGGTTCATTTTATATTATTATGATATTATTTCATTACCCTTAACTACCCGATTACTAATTAATCATGATAATTAAAGATAATTGTCATCATTACTATTCATAATGTACAAAAACAAGAGTCTTAATTACATAATTTAGATCTTTTGATTCCAAATATGGAATCCATTTTACCAAATTCTAAACACATAAATTTCAGTAATTAATTTAATAATTATTCCTGCTGTCAAAACAAATAGCGTGTTTTTAAGAAACAATATCTATCAAAAGATTGACAATTGTTTATGTCAAATTTCAAAGTGAAATTAATTATAATGACCATCATTATAATAAATGGTAAAAATATATTCTAATTATAATTTAAAACCACTCAATAGTATAATTTATCACTATAAATTATTTTTATTAAAAAAGCTGTTTTTATGTATTTTTTTACTATTCATCAAAAATTGGAAGTTCTCAGAAAAATACCAAAAAATTCAACATAGGCTAATTTTGATATTACGAATCCAAAAATAAAGTCCATTTTGAAATATAAAATTTATATAATTTCAAAAAGTGGGTATTACTATTCATAACGGCTACTTTGATTAGTCACGATGTGTTAGAACTTGAGGTTGCGTACAACACACACTACTGTATTATTCCAAGAGAAGCATACCATGGAAGCTTGGGGTGTTACTCTAGCACTGACAGGCTGAATCTGCTCATCCAGAAAGCTCTCCACTACCAAGGCTCACTCCAACACTCCAGCATAGGTGGGTGGACACAAGGAAACCACACCTACTCGGATGTCTCTGCGTAGGCCCTGTTCAAAGGTCCGAGCCCTAAAGAATGGGTCTCAAACCATATCTAGGGAGTAGTGCGATAGGTCAGTAAACCTCGCTGAGTACTCCGACATAGTCATGCCCTCCTGCCAAAGTTGCAGAAGCTTCTGAATCCACACTGACGTCAGCGTCACCGGATATAACTCTTCCCAGAAGAGCTGCTCAAACTCTGCCCACGTGAGCATCTCCTCACCCTGGGACTACATCACCAAACTCCACCATCGCCCGGCCGAACCATGCAGAAGGCTCGCCGCTAGGACCACCATCTTATCTGGGGGTGTCCTCACCAGGCAGAAAACTCGGGTGATTTCTTTGATCCAGTGATTTGCTACCTGAGGGTCTGAATCACCCTGAAACCATAGAGCTCGCTGCCTCTGGAACTCATGCAGTGAACTCAGCCTGCGCGCAACCTCATCCTGCACTACCGGCACAACCAGCTACTCGGTATGTGGTGGCTCAACTGGTGGACCACATGGAGGTGCAGCCTTAGAAACGGTGCCCTGGTCTATAGACACTATATGGGGTGGATCGTCACCACAACCCCACTGCGGAAGCCTCGCTGGCTGTCGTCGTGGAGGCATCCTAAAATACAATCAAGATGCTCCATAGTCAAAGAGTATATCTGGAGAGATGACTCAAGAAGAATAAGGGAAACCCAAAAACCCAGTCCTATATGATGCATGTACTGTTATGTCCCTACGACTAGTGTCCAAATGTACCGAGTCGAAAGGTAGGTTATCAGAGTCCTAGTGAATGGATACGTCAGCCACCGCACCAACATTGGATTCCATGGACTGAAAGATGAACTTGAAACATCTTGAAACTGCCGCTATGAAACGCAAACCAAACTCACAGCTAGACCAGCTATGCTCTGAGATCCCAATGGTGGGAACCTCCTTTGATACCACTCTGTTGCGACCCCACCCAACGGGGCTCGAGCCGTGACTCCCCAATCCCGCCTCCAATAGGCCAGGGGTTGGTGACTAGCAGCGAGTAGGATATCACACACATGGGAGGAATTATACTAAGGTAACTTTACACACACACCCACATACACATCCATGCAACAGTGAAGAGATATATAAAACTGAAAAGAAAATGCATGCATACATCTATCCCAAACCAAAGTGCAACAGAAGTACAAAAGGGAAAAAACAGGGCCCGCCAAAAGAAAAATGCAAAATCGTCCAACCTTCTCAGAAGGAGGGGATTGCTGTTAAAAGGACCCACTGGTAATCTCCTCAGCATAGCTCAGGTAAACACCCCGGTCAGTCTCGCTCACAAATCTATGCCTGCTCTGGGTCCTCCTAGGACTTAGTTGAAAGGCCTGTGGTCTGCATAAGACACACACATGTGCGGGCAAAGCCCGTGTAGGGGTGAGTATAAAAATACCCAGTAGGTTCCCCAACAACCCATAACAAAAGAGAGAAACTAAAAGGAAATGGTCAGCTCATCCTAGCCAGAGGGATCCCAAACGAGAGAGAAACTTCATCTCGAGACTATCCTCAGCTAACACAACTAGTCAACTCAATTCAGGTGTATGTTCATACATACACCTTGAACATCCACTCAGGTATACGACCATACATATATCATGAATATTCATTCAGGTATACGACCATATATATACCAGGAGCATCTGAACAGATATACATCCACACATATACCATAAACATTCAGATACACTCAATACACACACCATGCCCCAAGAGGTGTTGACCTCATCACCAGAAACGGTTCACAACTAGGAGAACACACTCTAGGAGCACTATCATCCAGATGAAACTCGTCCGAGTGATAAACTCCATCGAGTCCCACACAAACATCCCAGTTGCTCACCCAAGATATCACGCTCATCAGATATCATCACTAAGAAAGTCATGCTGAAACAGCAAAAACACAAAACTCATTGGATATGAGATCGCTTCTAGGATCCGCTAGGGGATACCGGAACCCACAATGGTATACAAAGATCTCACAGATAGGGGATCACTCCCAGGGTCCGCTGGGGGATACCACAACCCGATCTGGCATTCATAGATCTCATAGATAGGGGATCACTCCCAGGATCCATTGAGGGATACCACAACCCGATCTGGCGCTCGTCAGAAACACGTCACTCAAATAGAGGATCGTCACCCATGTCACGACGTTCAGGACGATACCAAAACCCTATCTGGTACATCTCATGCTATAGGGGATCGAACTGACGATGCCACAACCCTAGAGGAACCATGCGCTGAGTAGGTGATCGTATAACCAACGATACCGTAACCCTAATATAATCCTCATGTTGAGTAGGGGATCGTATACCCGATGATGCCACAACCCTACTGAGCACAACCCACTGTGTAGGGGATCATATTCCCGATGATGCCACAAACCCTACGGGATTAACCTGCTAGATAAGGGATTTCTGCCTATGGATAAGCGGTCACAACAATACCAAGAACCCGATCTAGGGAAACGATGCTAGAGGATACTGCTCCGGGACCACCGGAGAGATGCCACAACTCTAACAGATTAAATATCCCATCGAGAGGATCACAAACCTATACTAAGGTTGTGATGTCACGTGAACCCTCATAGGAATAAACCAAGGGAGTACCCTCAACCATTATTGGTCCAAACGTCCCTAACCTGGGTGACCCGCCACAATGCCACACCGTGCACCTCCAAGGCCGATACCGAGTCCACCATCACAATCCATGCAGAAAAACACGCAGGATAGGCTGTTTACTCGCCCGAAACAATAAACCGATGAAAAAGCACTATTCACCATAGCTAGCCCATGTGGGGCCCACACTACAATCTCAAAACTCATCATGTGGATCATACCACTACGATCCCCTCGGAAAAACACACGGGATCGACAACTAGATCGTCCCAAACGGACACCCGGTGAAAAGGTAATATTCACCGAAGCCAGCCTGAGTGGGGCCCACACCACACTCCCGAAACTTATCAAGAAGATCACACCATTGCGATCCCCTCGAAAAAACACACGGGATCAACTACTCGTTCGTCCAAAACGGACACCCGGAGGAAAAGTTGCGTTTCTCTGAAAACGCCAAAACCCAGCCTCATGGGGACCACACCCTATTCTCGGTCCCAACACCTGGAAACTATATTGAAATTTTCTCCACATCATCAGGGTATCAATACCACTAATGACACATCATTTGGACACTCCGTGCAGGAGTTAAGGCATATTGAAGTTGAAAATAATAAAATATTTTTATTATTTTGAACGTTTCATGGCCCCGGGCCAAAAACCCGACTCACAAAATTCCCTAAAGAATCTCAAGAGGTCCATCTCGACGCAAGATTCGTGTCTCTGCAAACGGATTTCAAATCGGATTTCCGTTTTGCGAGTTACAGGGGTTTAAAGAACCCCCATAAAAAGCTAGCCGGACCACCGCCTGCCTCGCCGGATGTAACAGCCCAAGATTTTATAAAAAATATTCTTTTTAATTTTATTAATGTCTTGTGTTGTACGCTACACCAAAAGGAGCTTGCACAACACGCATCCTTGACTTGCCTTGCATTACACGCAATCGCGACCTTCCTCGATAGCGTGTGTAATACGCAATACCGAGTTTCACTAAACAACGATATGCTATTAAAATATTATTAAAACTAGCCGGTATGAATAGTAATAACCACTTTTTAAAACTCTGTAAATCTTATTTTTCAAAATGAACTTCATTTTTGGATTCGGAGTATCGAATTTAGCCTAAGGTGAAATTTTGGTACTTTTCGGATAACTTTCATATTCTGATGAATAGTGAAAATTACTAAATTATAATTAAAAACAACTTTTTTAATCGAAATAATTAATAGTGATAAATTATTAATTTGAGTGGTTTTAAAGTATATTTATAATATATTTTTACAATTTAATACAATGTTGGTCATTAGATGTAATTTCACATTTAAACCAGACATAATCAAGTGTCAATCTTTTGATAGATATTGTTTCTTAAAAACACGCTATTTGTTTTAACAGCGGGATTTAATTATAAAATTAATTAATGCAAATTCTATGATATGAATTTGGTAAAATAGACTTCATTTTTGAATTCGGAATATGAAATATAGCTTAGGATGAAATTTTGGCATTGTTCTGAAAAACATCAATTTTTGATGAATAGTGAAACTACTAAGTGGTAGTTAAAAAAATTAATTTCTTCATAAATCTTAATTTTACCGCTTCTGTGAATGGAATTTCAAAAATCCGAGAGACACGGTTGATGTCAGTAAGTAAAATGTGGTTCAATGAGATGAAAATAATTTTTGGTGAATAGTAACTTTTTACTTTTTTTTTACCACAGTTAATAGTAAATAGGGTAACTAAGGGTAAATATGATATTACTATTACCCTAACACATGTCCTAATTCTATTGGATAAGTGTAATTCGACCAAAAACAACCTTATGAATATAATATGACCATTTAGGTCCACTTGGATTAGATTATGACATTTAATATTATATTATTTAATGAATAGTTAAAATAGTTAAAATCAAAGTTTATTTACTAAAACATTTTTAATATAGGGTTATACATAAGATAAATTAGACTATAAATATTCATTAGAAAGATAAAAAGATTTCCCACATAATGGTATTTTATTTGTAATTTTTAGACATCAAATAAGTTAATTTATTTATGACACAAAGATGATGCAGTAATAATCTTATTAATGAAATATTGACATAATTGATGTTATAAACACCAAACTAAATATAATTTGAGACTTTTTATGAATTCCACTAATTTTATAGGTTACTATGATATATTAGTGTTGATTTAATCAACTTGGTTCGAACATATAATTCTGTTATGACTTTCACAAAAATCATATATCAAATAGTGTCAAAATTGACACAAAATAGTTTTTAAATCAAATATTATATTATTAATTGTTATTTTATTCCTAAAAATCTAAGGTTCGGCCAAATTACTTAGATAAGGATATATATATTAATAATAAACAATTTGGGGTTCGTTTGGCATGTTATAGTAAGTGTATTAACCATATAGTGAAAGAAAACAAAAAGACACGGTAAAAGTTAAATTATGTAACTTAGAGTTAAATCTAATTGATAAGGTTAAAATAATACCCTAAACTTGTCTAAATCTTATTGGTTGATAGGATTTCGACCCATCCCCACTTTAGCTTCTAAATAAGACCCTTTGGAACCATTATAAACCGATTTTGACTTTAATATAAAATAATATTTTGAGATATTCCTAAGGTGCCCCTCTCCTCCCTTATAAAAGGACACCTCCTCCCCCTCCTCCTCACACCAATTTGAGCACTCAAGCTCGGCCAACCTCTGCCAAAATCTCTTCTTCACTTCCCTAGAAACATCCTAGAGGTTCTGGTCTTCCTCAAAGACCAATTTTAGTTCCCTAAGAGGAGGTCTCCAAAAGGCGCTTCAAAGAAGAGGTAATTACCGTTACCAATTCTTTCATCTTTATTTCTTCTTCCACTTCTTCTTATTAGGTTGTTTCATTATGAAGTAATAACATCAGTATCACTCATATACTGATATGTTATTATAAGTATGAAACAACCCTATTTCACCATCTATCCATCCTACGGAAAAAGAAATCACCGCGCGTGCGTACGTACGGAATACCGTCTCCACGCCGTGGTGTAATCTATTTTCCACCACCACCTTACATGGATGGGTATAATGGTGTAAAGAATAACTATAAATAGTTATTACAACATCATATTGATTCTGATATATTGTATAATCCACTCCAATTCAATTCAATATTTATGGAAATGATATCATCGCTCGTGCGTACGTACGGACTACCGTCTCCACGACGCGATGAGATTCATTCTCCATGTTAACCATTAAAGAATGATTATAAAGTATATATAAGAAATAATAATGAAATATATGACATTATAAAGCTACTGGATTTATGTATATATATGTATGTCATCTACTTACTTCCATTCAAGACAATAAGGAAAGGAAAACAACGTTCATGCGTACGTACGGACTACCGTCTCCATGAACGGTGTTTTTCATTTCATTTATCTATCTATTATATATATATATATACTGAATATATATGATATATAAATCATATTTTATATTCTGGATGTAAGTAAATAATGATATAAGTAATAATAATGTCAAGAACAACAAGTCAGAACACCTACGATAAATGATACGATTTTACCCAAAACGCTTCTTTAACATGGAATTTACAAAAGAACGGGTAAAATAATGTCATAAGTGAACCATATATGATATCATAACAACGAATATGATTCTATAATAAGTAAATGACATTATTTAAATCATTATACAGGAGGTTCGGACACTTACGAAGCAAATCAGACCTAAGGTAAGGGAAATATCACAATCTCATTTTTATCCGAGATTGTTTATACATTAGTATTTACTGGGGTGTATTTTATCATCCACATCCATGTTTCCTCAATATGTAATATTATTTCCATCCACCTAAAATTTTTTAAATCCAATTTTACCCTTCGGTGAGTTTTTAGTAAAAGATATGAAAGGAATCTTTTGTCGTTTTTTGTACGAGGTACTTTTTTGACTTTTCCGACAAAAGTACGAAGAATGTTTTTTTTAACTTATACGGAATGAATGGATTTTTAAAAAATTATTTCCAAGAATCTTCCTTTACAAGTTTATTTTTAATCAACTTCTTTTATTTTAAAGTTGTATGACATGTTATGAAAGGAAAAATGTTTTTGAAGAAGAAAGGATATTTTCCTCAAGAATGGAGTTCAAGTGTTTTATCAAAATTTATTTTCCATCTAAGATAATAAAGGGTTCTGTTTTTATACCTATTATTACATTGATTTGATCATGCTGTGATGGAATTATTTTTATGAATTCCTTTATCTTATATGAATTGATTTATGATGTCATGATGTTTCAAGAATCCCATTTTTGTTACATGTGTTATGCGATGATGTATGTTTTATGATTATGTGGAACACATAAGAAAGGATTCATTATAAGATGGGTGGGACCTATATCTCCCTCCAATGCATTGGGTAATGATTTTATATCTCATGAGATAGACACGGCTGGAACGGTAGGTTATACCGGTTCAGTGAAACAGGACTGAAACGAGGGTTACTCGATTCAGAAAGGGACTTTGTCCACTAAGATAGTCTTGGCAATGAGTCTTGACTAACAAGAAATGATTATCTATGATTATGTGTGTATGCCACAAAGATTAATGTTTTATGTTATGATTATTGGGATTTCATTTCACTACTATGATTTATCCCATGTTATGAAATTATACTCTCTTTTGCAGGTTAAGATTTCCAAAATGTTATGTTCTTATGAATACGATGTGATTGATTTTTCTTTTGTTTACCCTTACCGAGCATTTGAGCTCACCCTTTTATGTTTTCTTTTCCCCAGGATATAAAGAAAGGTTTTAGGTAAAAAAAAAGGGGAAGATCTTTATGGGAGATTTTGAAGATCTTTCACCACGATTAGAAGATTACGTTCCGAGTTTCCAAAGATACTAAACTATTACGATCCTTGTGTGTGTGTTTTTGTTATGTACTAAGTATTCCGCAAATGTAATGTAATGTCCATGTAAGTCAGGCTTCGGGTCTCTACACCGGAAACCACCGCGCCGCCACCAGAAACCACCGCACCACCGTCGGATTCCACCGCGACACCAAAAACCACTGCGGTGATATCGCACCATCGGTGATTCTTCGGAATCCTCCTTATACACTGCCCTCACCACCGGAAAATTGGGTTTTCTGTTGGAAAACTTCCGGAAGCCACCGGGAGCACCCCGGTGCTCCAAATTCTGATCCGAAACATGTTTCGGAAATCTCAAGACCCAAAATACACAAAACTTATAAAAATTTGAATAAAAACAACTCAAATACAGGATCTGGGATTTTAAAACTCAAACCGCCTACCTATTGGTGGATCGCCGAAGCTTCGAGTGCAGAACGACGCCCGCGTCGCCCTGAAGGTCGATCCGCTGACGATCGGCGCTGAAAATGGTCGTCTACGGCTTGATTTGGAGAATAATTAAAGTTAGGGGGAGGGGTTTGTCGTTATGGTGTGTGGGAGGAGGGAGGTGAGGGTTGATGGTTTTTTTTAATTTAAATGGATTCATTTAATTTAACACCCCTGACCAGACCTCCCGGCACGAAGGAAATTAGGTTTCCCCAAGGCTAAAAGCACCATTATGAACATAATGGTGGGATCAGATTTCTAATCCGAGACTCCATTAAAAATTTATTTGAGCTGATGCTCATAAATACACTTTTCAATTTATTTACGAAAACGCCCCTGGTGGCTTTTCCCACCACAGGCCCGTGCCCGCAAAGTTTAAACCCCATCTAGGGTAAACGGCATGCTCCAGACGCAATTGTACCCTCAGATTCCCATTCTGAGCTACCATTTAGAAGATAACTCATTCTCGCCTTGTTCATTGTATAAAAATACTTAAGATTTTTATAAAATTAATTCCGGGCACTCTGGGCCTTGGAATCGCACACCGTCATCATGCTTAGCTCTGGAATTATTCATAGGAATTTTCCAAAGTTCAAAAGGGCAAAAAACATGAGTCGCTACATGCTCCCCACCTTAGGAATTTTCGTCCCCAAAAATCCATAAATATAGGGGAAGCAACTGAACTCTCAACTAGGTCTCCCATTCTAGTGAGTTCACAAACAAACACCCATGCCCAAACACATAAGTTAGAGAGACTCATCCACCAAACCTCAACACTATCCACTTTGGGCGGCACTGACTCGCCCACATAGTTTTGATCGTGTCACAAAAACTCATCTTAGTGGGGGAAGGATATCTCTTCCTCACGCATTCAAAGCATGTCGAACAACACACACATATGGTCTTACCAATGCCCTGTACAAACCTCAAACAAGCAACGAAAAGGAGAGAGTACAACCTAAACAGTGTCTATCAAAACTACTGTAGAAAGTAGAAAGGACACAAGGTGTACCTCTATCCATCTGCGGAACCTTTGGGTCAACAGCCTCTAGGGCATGCAATTGTCCTCATCCTCACCCTTCAGCTCCCTGAGCTCGGCGTGGACCACCTAGGGTTGGTGGTGGTGGCATCTAATACCGCCTACCACCTCCCACTGCTCCACCATCTCCATCACCAGGTCCACCGCCTTGCGGACCTCCAAACTCAAGATGTTTCCTCTGCCAAGGAGGCCTATCGACCGACTCCCTTTCAGTAGCATGACAGGTTGGAAAATCTCTAACAAGATGTCCCCGACCATCGAAAGTGTAAAAAAACCTCTCCCGCAGCTAACCAAAACTGGCCTGCAAGACTTGTGAGCCCTAAGCCTCAGATCCTCCATCCCAGGGTCGCTTCTTGAAACGTCGGCCATGCCCAGACCCCTGCGTCTGCTGCTGGCTACCAGTTGCCGACGTCCCAGCTGCCATAATCCCAACACTAACGGGATGAATCTGATTAGGAAGAAATCTCTCCACCACCAAGGCTCGCTCCAACACTCTAGCATAGGTGGACCGACACAAGGAAACCACACCAACCCAGATGTCTCTGCGTAGGCCCTACTCTAAGGTCCGAGCCCTAAAGAACGGGTCTCGAACCATATCTAGGGAGTAGCACGGAAGGTTTGTAAACCTCACTGAGTACTCTGACACAGTAATTCCCTCCTTCCGAACCTACAGAAGCTCCTAAATCCGCATTAACCTCAGCATCACCAAATAGAACTCTTCCCTGAAGAGCTTCTCAAACTCTGCCCATGTGAGCATCTCCTCATTGTGGGACTACGTCACCAAACTCCACCATTCCCCGGCCGAACCATGATGAAGGATCGCCGCTAGGACCACCATCTAATCTGAGGGTGTCCTTACCAGGCGGAAAACTCAGGTGATTGCTTCGAGCCAGTCATCAACTGCCTGAGGGTCTGGATCACCTCGAAACCGCAGAGGTTGCTACCTCTGGAACTTGTGGAGTGCACTCAGCTTTTGTGCAACCTCATCCTAAAATACCAGCACAACCAGCTGCTCGATAGGTGGTGGCCCAACTGGTGGACCACCTGGAGGTGCAACCTCAGAACCTGCGCCCTGGTTTACAGACTCTACATGGGGAAGATCGTCACCACAATCCCATTGTGGAACCCTCACTGGCTGTTTTCATGGAGGAATCCTGAAATACAATCAAGATGCTCCATAGTCAAAGAGTATATCTGGAGAGATGAATCAAGAAGAACAAGGGAAACCCAAAAACCTAGTCCTATACGATGCATGTACCATTATGTCCCTACGACTAGTGTCCAAATGTCCAGAGTCGAAAGATAGGTTATCAGAGTCATAGTGAATGGATACATTAGCCGCTGCACCAACACTAGAGTCCCGGGCCTGAAATCCAAACTCGAAACATCTTGACACTGCCACTATGAAACCCAAACCACACTCACAGTTTGACCAGCTACGCTCTAAGATCCCAAAGGTGGAACCTCCTTTGATACCACTCTGTCGCGACCTAACCCAATGGGGCTCGAGCCGTGACTCCCCAAGCCCGCCTCGAATAGGCCAGGGGTTGGCGACTAGCGCCGAGTAGGAAATCACACACATGGGAGGCATTAACCTAAGGTACCTTTACACATGCACCCACATACACCTCTATGCAACAGTGCAAATATATATAAAACTGAAAAGAAAATGCATGCATACATCTATCCCAAACCAAAGTGAAACAAAATTACAAATGGGAAAAAATAGGTCCCACCAAAAGAAAACTACAAAAGTGTCCAACCTACTCAGAAGGAGGGAATCACTGTCAAAAGAACCCACCAGTAAGCTCCTCGGAACAACTCAAGTAAACACCCCGGTTAGTCTTTCTCACAATGCTCCGCCTGCTCCGGGTCCTCTTGGGACTTCGTCGAAAGGCCTGTGGTCTGCACATGACACAAACATGTGCGAGCAAAGCCCGTGTAGGGGTGAGTATAAAAATACTCAGTAGGTGCCCCAAAAACCCAAAAAAAGTGAGAAACTGAAAGGCCATAGTTAGATCATCCCAGCCTGAGGGAACCCAGATGAGAAAGAAACTCCATCTCGAGACCATCCTCACCTAACACAACTAGTCAGCTTAATTCAGGTGTATGACCATACATACACCTTGAACATTCACTCAGGTATACACCCATACATATATCATGAACATTCACTCAGGTATACACCCATACATATACCAGGAGAATCCGCACAGATATACATCCACACATATACCATGAACATCCTGATATACTCGATATACACACCAAGCCACAAGAGGTACAAACCTCATCACCAGAAATAGTTGACAACCAGGAGAACACACTCTAGGAGCACTGTCATCCAGATGAAACTCTTCTAAGAGATATACACAATCGAGTCCCACACAAACATCCTAGATGATCACATGAGAGATTACACTCATCGGATATCATCACTGAGAAAGTCACGCTGAAACAAAAAAAACCAAACTCCTTGGATAGGGGATCACTCATAGGGTCCGCTAGGGGATACCAGAACCCACAACGATATATGAATATCTCACAGATAGGGGATCACTCCCAGGGTCTGCTGGGGGATACCCTAACCCGATCTAGCATTCGTAGATCTTATAGATAGGGGATCACTCCCAGGATCCTCTGGGGGATACCACAATCCAATTTGGAACTCGTTAGAAACACGTCACTCAGACAAAGGATCGTCACCCGTGTCACGACAGTCACGATGATACCAAAACCCTATTTGGTACATCTCGTGCTATAGGGGATCAAAATGATGATGCCACATCCCTATAGAAACCACATGCTGAGTAGGGGATCGTATAACCGATGATTCCAGAACCCTACTATAATCCTCATGCTGAGTAGTGGATCGTATACCCGACGATGCCACAACCCTTCTGAGAAAAGCCCCCTGTGTGGGGGATCATATTCCCAATGATGCCACAAATCCTATGAGATTAACCTGTGGGATAGGGGATTTTCACCCATGGATAAGCGGTCACAGTGATACCAATAACCCGATATAGGGAAACAATGCTAGAGGATCCCACTCGGGGCCCATCAGAGGGATTCCACAACTTTAACAGATTAAACATCTTTTCGAGAGGATCAAAAACCTATAAGAAGGTTATGATGCTGTGAAAACCCTCGTAGGAACGAACTAAGGGAGTACCCTCAACCACTGCTTGTCCAAACGTCGCTAACCCGAGCGACCCACCACAATGCCACTCCACGCACTTCCAAGGCTGATACCGAGGCCACCATCACGATCCACATGAAAAAACACGCAGGATAGGTTGTTTACTCATCCGAAACAGACAACCGCTGAAAAATGCACTATTCCCCATAGCTAGCCCATGTGGGGACCACACTACGATCCCAAAACTCATCAAGCGGATCATACCACTGCGATCCCCTCGGAAAAACACACGGGATTGACTAATCGATCGTCCCAAACGGACACCCGATGAAAAAGGTACTCTTCAACGAAGCTAGCATGACTGGGGCCCACACCACATTCCTGAAACTCATCAAGAAGATCACACCATTGCGATCCCCTAAAAAAAACACACGGGACCGACTACTCGTTCGTCTAAAACGAACACCCGGCAGAAAAGTTGCATTTTTCCGAAAATGCCAAAACCCGTCCTCATGGGGCCCACACCCTGTTCTTGGTCCCAACACCCGGAAAATATCTTGAAAAGTCCACCGTACCATTAGGGTCTCAACACTACTGATAACACGTCATCTGGACACTCCGTGCAGGAGTTATGGCTGATCGAATTTGAAAATAATAAAATATTATTATTATTTTGAACGTTTCATGGACCTGACCCAAAAAACTGACTCAAAAAATTTCCTAAAGAATATCAAGAGGTCCATCTCGACACAAGATTCGCATCTCCGCAAACAGCTCTCAAATCGGACTTCCGATTTGCGAGTTACAGGGGTTTAAAGAACCCCCGGAAAAACCTGGCTGGACCACCGCCTGCCTCGTCGGAAACCACCGCACCGCTGCTGAAAATAGCTATGCTGCTGCCGGATTTTTCCGCACCACTGTCAGAAATCACCGCGCCGCCGCCGCACCACTGCTGCTTTTCCATAATTCTCTATGAATGCCACCCTCACCGCCGGAAAACCAGGTTTTCCGCCAGAAAACTTCCGGAAGCCACCGGGAGCACCCCAGTGCTCCAAATTCAGATCCGAAACATTTTTCAGAAAGCTCGGGACCTAAACTACAGAACCCTTAAGAAAATTTGAATAAAAACAATACAAATATGGGATCCAGGATTTTCAAACTCAAACCGCCAACCTGTTGGAAGATCGACGAAGCTTCGGGTGCAGAACGACGCCCACGTCGCCCTGAAGCTCCATCCGTTGACTATTGGTGCTGAAAACGGTCGTCCGCGACTCGATTTGGCGAAGAATCAGAGGTAGGGGGAATGGTTTGTCATTATAGAGTGTGGGAGGAGGGAGGTGAGGGGTTGTTATTTTTTCTTTTTAAATTTAAATGAATTCATTTAATTTAACACCCCCGACCGGACCTCCTGGCGTGCAGGAAATTAGGTCCCCCTAGGGTAAACGTGTCATTCTGAATGCAACAGCGGTCTTGGATTTACAATCTGAGACTCTGTTCAGAAGTTATTTGAGCCGATTCTCATAAATAAACTTTTCAATTTATTTATGAAAACACCCCTGGTGGCTTTTCCCACAGCAGGCCCGCGCCCGCAAAGTTTACACCCCGCCTATGGTGAACGACACGTTTTGGACGCAACCGTGCCCTCAGATTCCCGTTTTGAGCTACTGTTTAGGAGATAACTCGTTCTCCCCTCATGCATAGTATAAAAATACTTAATATTTTTATAAAATTAATTCCGAGCACACCGGGCCTCGGAATCGCACACCGTCATCATGCTTAGCTCTGGAATTATTCGTAGGAATTTTCCAAAGTCTTACAGGGCCAAAAAAATGAGTCGCTACATGGAAAAAAAGTTGAGGTGGTGTGGGGGCATGTTTTCCATGGTGACTCCCCTTGAGGGATGGTTAGAGGATGATATACATCAAATTTTATTCTAGTGTATGTTTTTTGATCCATCGATGGTGTGTGAGGATGTTCTATAGAAGCACCTTGGATCAATATTAGAAGTGTATCCTAGTGTTTCCAAGATGTAACATGCCTCGAAGGGTCAGATTTGGTGCCTCGTGATGAAGTAGTCTATAACAGAGTTTATATTATGATTCCCAGTTTACCAACAGGTGAAAGAAAAGTATCATGTTACTTGATGGTTATTGTATACACTTTATTTCCATGAATGGAAGTGGTATGAAATCTTGATGAATTTTTTCACCGGTCTACCATGATCCTAGGGAGGATGTGACGATATTTATAAGATTGTAGATCGACTGACAAAGTCAGCTCAGTTCCTAATGATAATGGAGTTGAGTGCTATGGATTATATAGTGAGGTAGTATGTGGATGAGATTATATAACTTCATAGGGTTTTTAGGACCATATTTATAGTGACCTATATTTTTCATTACATAACTATTACATTATTTTTAAGATAAATAACACAATAGTGATACAATCTAGGATCCAAAGGTTCAGTATCTTGGGTAAATTAGGCTCAAACATCACTTTTACATAATAAAACTAAAATATTTTTTAATTCCTTCTTCTATATCCTCTTATTGGTCCACATGTTCTCCTTAGTACAAGTAATCACCTGAGGATATACATTGATGAAAGGGGTGAGCTAAAATCTCAGTAAGGGGAGGTATAACATGGGGTGAATAAAGGACACGAATCAAAAGAACATGGGTGAACATAATCATATAATAATCATAGTATCATCATCATAATCATGAGGGAAAATTTTTAAAAAGGAATGGAATGTGGAATATGCATAAACAATACTATATATATTGCTTTTAAAAGCACTATAAACCTCTTTTAACAACAATACAAAAGCGATGTTAATCACAGTGAAGATAAAGGGGTTCCCCTTTATCAGCGCTAAAAAAGCACTGATAAAGGGGGCCCTTTATCTATGCTAAAAAAAGTGTTGATAAATTCCCCCTTTATCAATGCTATTTTAGCGTAGATAAAGGATACACTTTATCAATGCTATTTTTAGGGCTCATAAAGGACGACTTTATCGGTGCTAAAAATAGTTCTGATAAAGGGGACCTTTATCAACACTCAAAATAGTGCTGATAAAGGGGGCCTTTATTAGCACTCGAAATTGCACTGATAAAGGCCTTGATGCCTCTGATGTGCTGTTTATATAACAACACACCCACTAGCACCTACACAGAACACACACACCACCTACACAAAATAGCACCTGCACAGCGTACACAAGAACAAATCAACGCATACAACAACGCACACAAGAACAAAGAAACACACACAACAGTTTTACAAACAATTCTATAAACATTTCAAACAATGTTTTATATAATTACATTTACAATTGACTAATAAATAGTTAGAAATATTAATGTTTCATCCTTTGAAATCCGTGATCCCCTTTCAAAAATGCCTGCCCATGGTTTTAGTTGCCGAACAAATAATCCTAACTCAAGTAAAAGGTTCCACCTATATAATAAAACAAATATTATGTTAGTAATTTTATAAATATATAAATTAAACATTAATATGAAAGAATACATTAATAAAATTTCAATTTTTAATAAAAAAGACATATTTTGTGTTATACAGGTCACACTGTGCATCATATTGAGGTGGGGTTGATTCCTACACATCACAAATGAGTTATGGATTGTTGTTCTAAAATATCAAAACAACCCGAATGAGTTTTCTTGGTTTTGAGTATGTCCCTTGTTCTTTTACTAAAATTAATATAAAATTTAAATGACACATTTGGATTTATACCATTCACATCATTCGTTGGATTGAGGTGTGGTTGATTCCTACACATCACAAATGACTCATGGATCGTTGTTCTAATGTATTAAAACAATGTGAATGAATTTTCTCGATTTTTAGTATGTCAGTTGTGTTTTTTTACTAAAATATTATTTCAAAACAGAAAAACAAATTTTGAGTCATACCAGTTGCATAATGAATCGGTTTGAGGTGATAATGCTTCATACACATTAAAAATAACTTATGAATTGCTCTCCTAAATTATGAAGACAATCAGAGGGCGTTTTCTTGGTTTTCAGTGAGTGAAACATTTTGAGCTAAAATGTCAATTTTAAACTGATAATGGCAACTTTTAGTCATATTGGTCACACCATGCATCTGATTGAGGTGTGGTTGATTCCTACACATCAACAATGACTCATGGATCATTTTCTTAAAGTATCAAAACAACGAGAATGCATTTTCTTGGTTTTCAGTATGTCACATGTTCTTTTTTACTTAAATTAATGTCAATTTTAAATAAAAACACATTTGAATTTATACCAATCAAATAATTCATCATATTGAGGTGTTTTTTATTCCTAAATATAAAAAATGACTCATGTATTATTGTTCTAAAGTATCAAAAAAAATCCAAATGCATTTGATTAGTTTTCAGTATGTTAGTTGTGTTTTTTCACTAAAATATCATTTCAAACCAAAAACATGCTTTTTGAGTCATACCAGTTTCATAGTGCATAAATATGATGTAAGAATACTTCATACACGCCACAAAGGAAGTAAAAATCACTATACTAAATTATGAAGACAACCATAAAGTGTTTTATTGGTTTTCAGTGAGTGACATGTTTTGAGCTAAAATGTAAATTTTAAACTGATAATATAAAATTTTAGTCATATCAGTCACACTGTATGTCAGATTGAGGTGCGGTTTATTCCTAAACATAAAAAATGACTTATAGATAATTTTCCTAAAGTATAAAAACAATATGAATGTGTTTTTTTAGTTTTCAGTATGTCACTTGTTCATTTTAACTTAAATTAATGTCAATTTTAAATAAAAAGACACATTTGGATTTATACCAGTCACATAGTGCATTATATTGTGGTGGTTTTGAATCGTACACATCAAAAATGACTCATGGATCATTTTCATAAATTATCAAAACAATATGAATGAGTTTTCTCAGATTTCAATATGCTATTTGTGTTTTCTTACTAAAATTAATGTCAATTTTAAATAAAAAAGACACTTTGAGTCATACCGGTCACACCGTGTGTCAGATTGAGGTGTGGTTGATTAATATACATTAAAAATGACTTATAGATCATTTTATTAAATTATCAACACAATTTTAATGCGTTTTCTTAGTTTTTAGTTTGCCAGTTGTGTTTTTTACTAAAATATCATTTCAAACTAGAAAAATGCATTTTGAGTCATACTGGTCGCATCATGTGTCAGTTTGACATGATATTGCTTCATACACAATAAAAAGAACTTATGAATCATTGACCTAAATTATAAAGACAATTTGAGTGAGTTTTATTGGTTTTTAGTGATTGACATGTTTCAGGTCATGTAGTTCATCGGATTGAGGTGTGGTTTATTCCTACATATCAAAAATGACTGATAGATAATTTTCCTAAAGTATCAAAACAATACAAATGCATTTTCTCGGTTTTCAGTATGTCACTTGTTTTTTTTCTAAATTTATAGTTAATTTAATATAAAAATACACATTTAAAGTCATAACATTCACAATGTGCATCAGATTGAGGTGTGATTAATTCATACACATCACAAATGACTTATGGATCATTTTCCTAAAGTATCAAATCAATAATAATGTGTTTTCTTAGTTTTCAGTATGTCACTTGTTTTTTTACTAAAAATACTATCAATTTTAAGTAAAAATAGACACTTAAAGTCATACTGATCATATATTCATGCTATTTTTGTACATTATTCCATCAAGTATGCTTCCCATTCATTTCTAAATAAATATATATCATCTTGTGAATACAATTCTTTTCAAAAATCATGGTAGTACTGAAAAAAATATAAATACACAAAGGATTAATAAATATTTAAAATGAAATAGTAATTATTTTTGAAAATACCTCTTTAGGGATGCTGGTTTGTTCATGAAATATGATGTATTTCCTAAATTTACAAATATAATAAACAGTCTTTTCCATTTGTTTGTTTTAGACATTGAAAAAACATTGATAAAAATAGGTAATTTTTTATATGTTTTTGGAGAGTGAAATCTTATTATATATACCCTGATATTTATCCAGTTGTAGTACTTGTTATGTTTCTTGTCCTTTTCTCCTGGCCTCATTCCATGATATAGATGATATTCACACACCACCCTATCATAACAAAATTCTCATTAAAATATAATATAAATTATATAACTATATTTTTAGTTCTAAAATTTTGGATGTAGTGTATTAAAAATTGAAAAAATCCATCATTTGTGGTCGGTTTGTTGGATATCCATGCATTGAATCCAGAAAATAAATATTTGGAGTATACAAATAGACCGAAATGAGAATCCAATGGTGCTTAAGAACAAAAAAAGAATAAGTAATGAAAGAAATTAAAATATATTTGATATGATTAAATTTTATAGTTTTACCCCTATTTCATTGATATTAAGAAGAGTCTGTCATCTGTAATTTTTCTATTAAATAATTTGAGGAGGCCTGCCACTATTTCACCCTCTTTATTGGATTCTATTTTTGTTTGTTTTGTAGAGGTGATGTGAGGACGAACAAGTCCAATTTTTTTTCATGGGTAAATACCTTAAATTGTTTTTGATATATAGGCCTATGAAAATTATGAAATGTATTTAGTCATAATTATTATAGTATATTAGCTTTTGAAAAATCAAATCATGAAAAAATACCTCATGTATACATTTAAAACTGAGTCACCTAGCCAATTATACTCCAAGATTTCACTTACATTGTCAACAATAATGAAATATGGATCTTCCCCTCTGTATATATATTATTAAAAAACAATTTTGTGAGTAACACCATATTTCAACTTCATATTCACATGATCCTACAATGATAATAAATACGGATATAGAATGGAGAGGTTTAAGCTGCTTTTGGTAGATCATTTCGATCAGTTGGTTGATCCTTGAGTTGGTTTTGACCCATTCTTTCTTTTTACCCCTTCCATATGTCTGTCTGTAATAACATTCATTGGTTCAGAACTTTTTTCATTAAATGTTAAATCTTTATCTTGAAAAATAAAATTGAAATGAATACCTCCTTATCGACATGTTTTTTACAAGATGTGATGGCCATGTGATGAATGCTCCAAGATATTGTTCGACCTTATGAATATCCTCATCATCAACTGGAACATGTATCTTGGTGCTTGACTCATGGGCTATGTCAATCAAAACATTGACATGACCTATCAGTAGTGGTCTGTTGTGTAGTATGGTGTTCTAGATATTGAACATTGTAGTCCTCACTACAAGGTGATGAGTGAGTGTTGATAGATATAAATCACAGTCGTTTTAACCCTATAAAATATCAATACAGGAAAGGTATCAGTGTCTATATTATTCAAAATTCATAAAAAAATTATTATAAAATTTATTACCTTAGGTAATATAGGTTTTTTAGGGGAATGGCTTGCCTCAAAGCCTCTGGGGGGTGGGGCGGGATCTTCACGCACTGATTATTCTTGAGTTTCTTATTCTCTTTTCCCCCCACAATAAAATTTGTTATGATCTCTCTCTTCCATTTCATTTGTTCTTCAAGGATAGCTACTATTTCTCTCATTATTTTAATTTCTTCACTTTGATCATACTTTTGTTTTTTTTTCTCAAAAAATGTTTGGGGTGTCACCCCAAAACCCACACCTCTGGCACAACCATACTTTTCTAGTAACTTTAAGGCCACCGAAAGTATGTCTACATCTGGTTTGGATGTTTCTGATTCCTGTGACTATGTCAGATAGAAAATATAGGAAAATAAGTAATCATTTTTATGTAATATCGATTTAAATAAAAAAAATATTTATTATGTCATACTTACACATGTTTCCCACACTTTTTGTGTGTTTTCATCTATTAGTATCCCATATTTATTTACACATGCCTCCTTCCATAGCACATGGAATGGGATGGACGTGACTTTGGATTTGGATCCATTAATTTGCATATAAATAGAGAAACATAGTTATGGTGTTGTTCTATGTCACATAAAAGTATTACGATATATTTAAAATACGTACTAATTGATTTTCAAGTGAATAATACCCCATCCTTGCTTTACGGTAGGGGTATGCTGATTTTGTTGCTCATTCATTATTTTCATCACTCAATTTAAATTTTATAAATAAAAAACTTTCAATAAAAGTGATGAATAAGCATATTTTCAAACAATGTATTACCAAACACAATGTACCTGAAAAGACTGATCCACATGACGACTAGTATATGCATCCCACACTCCTTGGGTTATCAGGTGTTCATAAAGAGGAGGTGGGTGCGGGTTTATTTTCCCTTCAGTATCTTTAGGATAATATCACATTAAAATTGTGTGAAAACCTCTATGAATCCTTCTAGAAACCCTTAATATATAGTCCTTGTGCAAGTTATCTATTATAAATTTACTCTACAAGGGACGATGTATAGTAAGTTGATGTTTCATTATTTTATTTTTTAGTAAAATAATTAAATAATATCATAATTTTATAGTAATATCTCCCCACATTAGTGTCTTAAGCCTGGTGAAAACATGGTACCACAAAAATACATCAATCGGCACATGTTGCCGAGTGACGATTCCAATGTAACTACTAAACATGCCCTTTTTGGGGTTAACATGCGATCCCCGCTTATTTCATCTAACCTCGTATTTGATGCCTTTTGATTTTGTCTTAAGTATTTTTTATTACACCATCAATCCAAAACACTCCTATTTTTTCTACGCCACTAGTGTTTCATTGCCTACCATTTCCTTGGTTTCAAAATCATCAATATGTTCTTCTGGAGCGCTAGCATCAACATGTGCAGATGGTGGTTGTACCTATACACTGGGAGTAGCAACAACAGGTTGAGAAACCTATTGGTTCTCTACACTATGATAAATAGAAGGTTAAGAGACCTATTGTTCCTTTGCACTGTGAGAAATAGTAGGTTGAGAGACCTGTTGTTACTCTGTACTGGGAGCAACAACGGGTTGAGAGAACTTTTGTGCCTCGGGATTGGGTGCATCATCACATGTAGAAGTCATTATCTACACAATTGGTTTAAAATTTAATTTATATTTCATAATCGCAGCAGCTAATAGATAATAACCTATGGTAACATGATGTATATTACAAAAAAAATATAACCTGATTACTGAACTCTCTTTTTTTAAAGGCTGAAGGGATTTTACCCCTCTATCGACTATCCGAATACTTTTATTGTGGATTCTCTAATATAAAAAATACCATCTACATTGGAACCACTGTGAAATGATTGAGACATCCCAATGAAAGTTTCATCCTCCATTTAATTTTCCTCTAACCCTTTAGTGGTTTTGGTCGATAACAGAACAATTGACCAGTTTTGTTTTGTGGGATCTAGAACATAAAATACTCATAATGCCTATGATTCCATTATAAATGGTTAATCTTTGTACCCTTCCTTACTGAAATCAACTTTCAAAAATCCCAACTCATCTATTTTAAAACCACTCCTATTATCAACCCACTTTAATTAAAAATTTGTCATTTGAAATTTCATATAATCAACTCCCATATTTTTTTGATGATGAGAAAGTATGAAATATTTGCATAAATTGGATTTCTGTCCTTAGCAATAGAAACATGCATCACTTCAACCACAAGTGTAACTCCACTATTTTTTGTGGTACTATCTTCATCATGTTCATTAGTATAGAATGTATAACCATTAATTACATAAGAATTATAAGATAATACATACACACTTGGTCCTCCAACTAGCCATCAAATTCCTTCTGAAATTGAGTTTGGATTTTCATATGAATCCTTAAATATATGGTCCCAAAACTATCCTATAAATTGAAGACTATGCGTATTAGATATCCATTTTTAATCATTTGATAGATTCAAATGCCTAATAATTTCTTTATGGGTTTCAACATATGGGTCAACATCCAAAATATTATGCAAAACTTAAAGGTGGGGCTTCTACTGATCTATAATATTGATTGTGAAAATCTCTCCTCCAGAAATTCCTTCACCCGCAAGCTACCCAATGTGACAAGATTTTGGTAGAGTAACACTTTCCACACCGGATAGGTATTCGGTACAGAATTCAACAACTTCCTCAAAAATATATCACTCTGCAATACAACCCTCTTTCCAACTTTGATTTTTGACATACCATTTCAAAATCTTCATATACCATTCAATGGGGTAAATCCATCTATAATGTACAGAAACACATAGTCGAATCTCTCTCACCAAGTGAACCATCAAATGAACCATCATATCAAATAATGCCGGTGGGAAGAACATTTCCAATTCACATAATATGATGGAAATTTATCTTCCCATACTCATAAATTTCACCAGTTCTATGACTTTTATTCATATAGATTTAAAGAAGAAACAAAGATTTCTTAATGTATAATGGGAATTCTTGGAAAAAACACAACATAAGTATATAGGAATTAGATCTTGCATCAAAACGTGGTAGTCATGTTATTGCAGACCCTTTAACTTTAAATCAGTCACTAACACGATGTTCATGATATTCGGGCATGTGTTTATTCTTTTAGAGATCATACCCATCAAGCGTAGCATTCGTTTGACATTGTATGTTCAGCTCGGGATCTCATTATCTTCTGGGATCATGTCATTCAAGAGAGAAAGTAATTATATAAAACTAGCATCACCCCATCTATTGCCTTATTTCAAATTATACAGCTTCAGTATGGCTGACAATGCTGTATATTTAATGCAACCACCATACAATGGCATCTTTGAACAACTCTTTAACTGATCAAACAATTTTTAGCTATCACGAGGTTCATCTTCAACCATCTTTGTCATTTCCTCAATTTGATATTAATCATAATTCACATCTATAATCATATCCTCAATAAGATATTCTTCATTTTCCACACTTGTAATGATATAAGTTGATCCATAAAACACACTATTATCCCATCCACTAGATACATTCACTTTTTCCCCACATTTATTCCAACATTTATAACTTCAATATATTCCATGATAGATCAAGCATTCTTCTAACTCCTCTAGACTAACTTGTCTAGAATAACAACAACATAAACATGGACAAAGGATTTGAGAAGGGTCATATGCATGATCTTTTTTAAACTTTATGAACTCTTTCACTCTATATCCATACTCTTTTGTCAAAAAATTTGCATCCATCCATTATTTATTCATATCCATCCTATTTGATTCGGTGATATTAGTATTTAACAAAATAAATACAATAAATATTGATAAAATGTTATGTTTTTCCTAATTCTATAAAAATATGAACTTAAAATATTTTTAAAAAACTAAAATTCAAATGTAATTTTAAAAATATTTAAAAAATCACACTTCAAATACCATTAAAAAAACAACCATTTACACAAATTCTTATTTAAAATAACACACTCTTTTTAAAATAAATTAATTAGTTCCAAACACTTTCACAAAACCACAATTCCTTTTTTAAAACATTTAAGGCAACTTCATAACCCAACAATCTTAATCATTTGAAATGAGTGACAACCCTCTAAGAAACATTTAAAAACACTTGAATCATTTTAAAATAGACACTTAGTCATTTTGACAAATAAACAGACCCCAAGATAGGTACTTTATAAAAGATACATAGAAAACACCTCAATTCATCACAAATCAATCAGTGTTGTATGATTCCATCAAATTATCCCAAAGGTTTGTGGAATAATAATAATTTACATAAGCATTTTATATTGTTCTCCCCACCATTATATATCCCTTATTCATGCTTCCATTTTCCAGTTATATCAATTATCCTTCACCACAACACCAATGTCCCAACAAATATGTTCTATAGTCAGTGACCACACTCACAACAATGAAACACTCATGTTCTAGTTTACTACAAACAATGAATTATCCCAATGATCATTGGATCACACCAAATCAATTGGTTGTACACCCCAAGAATAGTGTATATGTCTCTCACATGATTTACTATTATTTCCTTCCTTTATACATACACCTAATAAAATCTATAAGCATGAACCAAACTACTAGATTGAGAGTGAACCCAACACTCCACTTCTCAATTACAATGCATCCATATGCCTACCCAAAAAGGTGTATTATTATATAATTATATCTTAGTGATAGAAAACCCCTACAAGACCAATGAATTGGAAGATCATCCACACCCATCCAAGCCCATGAAAAATAGTAGTCCCCCCAGATCCAACTATAAGACCTGATAGATTCCACTTGGTAGAAATTTATCCTTCTCCCCTATGGGGGTTTGTAAAACCTTTCCAAAAACTCGAACCTTGAAGAGTGTCAAAAAAGCCCATGATATTGCTGAAAATTGGGAAATATACTAGAAGATATAAGCTAAAAGGAGTATAAAGTAGGATAAGGAAACATTTAAGAAAGAAAGGTAAGAAGATAAATAAAGGATGGAAAAGAAATAGAAGATGAGTGGTTGGTTAGTGAGGAAGAACCAATAAAATATGAACCACTATTACCCTTTCAAGGGAGTTAAAGGACATGAGAGTAGAATGAAAAATGAGAGAAATTTTTAGAGTTGATTAAGAAATAATAAATGAACATAGCATTTTTTGAGGCTATTGTGAACATGTCTACCTATAAAAAATTTATGAATGAAATGGTTTATGAAAAGATAAATCCATTGGAATTGGGTACCATAACATTGATGGGGTATTGTTCTTTTTTTGTATGAAGAATCCTATTGAAGAAGTAATGTGATCTCATTAACTTTTCCATTTTTGTTAATATTGGTTCTAATGAATTTGGTTTGGATTTGAGTGGATTATGAGTTAGCATGAGTGTAATGTATTAATTTATATTTAAAATCTAGGTATTGAGAGAGATTAATCCAACTCAATTTATGATTTGACTTGTAAATACAACATCCTGTCACCCACTGGGTTTTCTTGAGGATTTAATTTTCAAGGTGGACAAGTTCAAATTATTAGTGGACTTCCTTTTGATAGACATGGAAAAATAGAAGGTTATTAAAATATTATGAGGACCATACCCATAAATGGTAGGTAATTTATATAAGTTCAAAGTGTGGAGTTATTCTTTAGAGTTAATGGAGTAGAGGTGATGTTCAATATCCACCGGACAGTGAAAAATCTGGATAAGAAAGTAGATGATTAGAGAAAATATAGATTTCAAGTACTTGAAGATACTACTGTACTTGGAAAATTATTTTATGTAGAAACATTAGTTAATAAATAAGTGGGTGAAAAAGATGTATGGAGATAAAAAGGGTTGTTGTAGATACTTCATACAACTAAACCTTAATTTTCAGTGAAATCAAACATAGAAAAGCATATGTCATGTTAATCCTGAATGTCTAGAATGATGCATGGGCATGGGCCTCTTACCAATAATCCAAGATCCAAAACCCTTAAATCATAGTATTCAAACTCAAGTGTATCACCCAAGGTGAAATCATACAACAGTAAAAATAGAAACAAATAGAAATAATCCCATCACCCTATTAACTTGGACTTCCCATCGAAAAAGTTGTTCATGATGCACTAGCATGGGGTATGTCATATGTCGTGATACATACCTAATCCTCTTAACTAATAACTCTCCAACTCATACAAAAATAGTTATTGATAACATTTATTCATGAACTAAAATTGGTTTACTTAACCTATCACCCGATCTAGCATAAGAAAAAACCTCTAGAAACCCTCCTCGTATGTTAGAGGCCACCAACTATTCATGAGGGCATAAAAAGAATATGGTGGTGTTAATATTGCATTGGATCAGAGTGTAGTAATAGTGGAAACAAGGACAAACAATATGAAATTCATTTAGTGTGCAAACAAGGACCGCCAACGATGACAATTTTCAGTAGGGAGTTTAACCCATACAATTCACAACATCACCATTAATATCAAATTATATTAACATGCGAAAATGATGAGAAAGAGAAAAAACTTACCATGGAGGTGTGGTTCAGTGCATGGTGGAGGTGAATTCGAGGCAAAGGAGAGGCGCATGATGGAGGAGTCCTACGGAGGATGAGAGGCGCATGACAGAGGAGTCCTATGGCAGAGGAGAGGTGTATGACAGAGGAGAGGTGTGCAGGGAATCTGGATTCACGATGGAGGAAATCATGGTGGTGGAGGAGTCAGCAGTGGAGGATAGGTGCATGACGAAGGAGTCCTTCAGTGGAAGAGAGGAGTGCGGTAGAGGAGAGTCGTGTAGTGGAGGAGAGTCGTGCGGCGGAGGAGAGGCGCGCAGTGGAGGAGAGGCACATGAGGATGGTGGGTTCGTGGTGGAGGAATTAGCGAGAGAGGAGGAGGAGGCGGCAACGATAGCGATCAGATTCTGTGAGAGCTTGAGGGGTGTGAGGAAAGAGGAGAAAGTTAAGGTTTCTTTATAAAACCTGGTGAACCTTTTATCAGCTCTAGCTAAAAAGCACTGATAAAGGTATGTTTTTTCAGTGCTAAAATAGAAAGTGCTGATAAAACATGCATTTATCAGTGCTTTTTTAGTGCTGATAAAGATAGACCTTTATCAATGTTAAAAAAACACTGATAAAAAATAAAATGTTAATAATTTATTTTTATTCGCATATATATTTATAAAATTATATACATGCTAAATATATATTTATATTTATAAAATTATAATTTAAATAATTTTAAAATTATAAAAATATACTTATTATATTTATAATCTTCAAAATATATATAATAAATATATTAATTATATATATTTATAAGATTATAGATGTATATGACTATATTTCTTATAATTTTATAAATATTTATATGAATATATATATATATTTATAATTATCATTATAAATGTATATATATATATATATTTAAATAGTTATAAAATTACAAAAAATTAATATTTATAATATTTATAATTTTATTAATATATATATTTAATTTATTTAAAATAATTTTATAATTATTTAAATATATCTGTATTTATTTATAACTATAAATATAAATATTTGAATTTATTTATCAATATTTCTATATATTTGTAAATATATTTAGCAATATATTTATTTAATTATATATAACATTATATATGAAAATAATAAATATATTTTTTTATGAATTAATAATCATTTAAATAAATATATATTTATTTATATTTATAACTATTAAATAAATAAATATTTATTTTTAATTAAAAATTATAATAAATAAATTATTTGTAGTTATAATTATTAATATATATAAATAATTATAAAATTATAACAAATATATTTATAATTTTATAAATATATATAATTAATATATTTATTATAATTTTTTAATTATTTAAATATATCTACATTTATTTAGAATTATATTTATAACTATTTTTATTTATTTATAGATATTTTTATATAAATAGATATAATTAATATATTTATTATAATTTCTTAATTATTTAAATATATCTATGTTTAGTTAGAAATTATAATTATAATTATTTTTATTTATTTATAAATATTTGTATATATTCATTTAGTTATATATTTATAACTTTATAAGTAGTATAATAAATATATTTATTATAATTTTATAATTATTTACACATATATATATATAATTATTTATAGTTATAATTATAACTATAAATAAATAAATTTATAAATATTTGTATATAATTATAAATATATTTATATATATATATTTATTTATAAAATTATAATATATGTATATATTTATTGTAATTTTATAGTAATTTAAATATATATATATAGTTGTAATTATAATTACAAATAAATATATTTAAAAATTATTTCTATATATTTAAAATTTAATAATTATAAATATGATAAATATATTTATTCTTTAAATATATTTAATGTAATTTTTAAGTATTGAGAACATAATATAGCATATATATGGGTAACATGCATGAAATAATCATATACATGTAGTAAAATATACATAATTAAAAATGAGCCATCAATGAGAAACATGAATAAGAAGAAGATTGTAATGTATAAATGAACATTCATGATGATACATAACATATATGCACACATGATCAATATATTTATTGACCAAATTCACTGGAAACACATATATATCTAATTATAATCTTATAAATACTTTTTTTAAAAACATTATATATATATATATTTTAATTATTTTAAAAAATATATTAATTATAAACATGCATTTTTTATTTAATGTATACAAATAAACCTTATTTTTGAATATAAATATAATAATTGTATAAAAAATATTATTAAAAACTTTTATCAATGCTAAAAATAGCACTGATAAATGTATAATTTATCAGTGCTAACAAAAGCACTGAAAAATGTGTAACCTTTATCAGCACTTTTAGCTAGCACTAATAAAGGCCCACCCCTTTATCAGTGCTTTCTGCTTAGCACTGATAAAATGAGGTGCTTCCCTTTCCCTATTTTGTGGTATTGAAAATTAAAAATCATGTCTTAGTGGTCAAATACCACACATAATTATAAACAAATATAGTATCATGTTCACACATAACATATGCATATAATCAAAACATAATCATTATGAAAAGAGCTAGCATCATGTTTATGCATATTACACATTATCTCATGAGATACATCACAATACCCTATGCATTTTAGGGCTATTTAATTCCGGTCCCACCCATCACATCATAAATGCTTATAATCATGCATGCCACATAGAACGTATAAAAATCATAGTTATGAAATAAACCCAAGGAATAGAATATGATTCATAATGATTTCATAAAGAATAATTTCATGAATAAACATTTTGATTCCCAAATGAATAAGGTAAATCATAATAGGACATAAAACATTATTATTCTTGAGTGGAAAAGAATCATTTGCAGAGGAGTAAAATACGATGTTTTATAAATTGAAGTTACTTTGAGAAAATGATTTTCTTAGAAAACATTTTGACATGGTAGGAATATGTATATCCATGAAAGAAAATGGAAAGGAAATTTGAAGGACATAATATGAATTTTCTTACTATAGAAGAGAGGATAACCCAAATAAAGGAATTGGGTTTGAGAACCCCCTTACCTTAAGTCCTGCTTTATTTTGTCACTTTTCCACCTTCTGAATAATTAACATAGGATTATTAAAGCATAGTTCCAAAAGTGAATTTTATTCATTTGTTACATTATTTTTCCACTATAATTACTGTATTATATTTTATAAAACTATTTGTTAAATGTGAATTGTTTTGATATCATGTTTTCATTAAAATTTCCGGTTTTGTTTTGATTTCACTATTTTTATTCAAAGTCATTTATACATAAGTATAATTAAGTATAAAAGATTATAATAAATGTAATTACATATATATATATATATATTATAATTAATAATTTCCATCCATGAAGGTGGTTATAATAATTGAATTGGTAATGTTTTCGTAGGTGGTTAATCGACCATTGATGAGACATTGTCGAAAGACTGGGAAAAAAGATTTTAAATTTATGAATTTCATAAATATGATACTTCTAGTAGGTTTAAATAATTAATATAATGTTAAAAAACTTCATAATTAATTTTATAATATTTTTTCTAAAGGGGGTGGTGAAAAAATAAATAGATGAAGAAAAATAGAGAAGAGTTGATCGAAACTTACTCTTTTCTCGATGCAACTTCTCTTATACGACACTAAAAATCCCTTGATGTTTGGAGTTGGATTACTCCAAAACGTCCCTAAGGATTATAAGGGAATTAATAGGAAGGATTTGGAATATTTTAGGATTTTTAAAGTGAGGGATGAGTGGGTTTCCAAGCAGAGGGAGAGGGGTTATTTATACTTTAGGTGAGGGTTATTTTTAGAATAAAATAGTAAATAAAATAATATATCAATGGTAAAAATTTTAATAGTGAATTTTTGACAATATAAATAATATATAAATATAATATAATGGTTTTAAAGTCTTTAAAACTCTTTATAATTAAAATTTATTAGTTTATTAAAAAGGAAAGTGGAAAAAATATAAATTGTTTTTTAAAGGATCAGTTTTGACTTAGGTTTTAGAAAGTGCTTTTTTAGGTTTGGAAATTAAGTTTATTGTATTTTGATTAATAGTTTATGAAATTAAACATATCATGGCCTAAAATTAATTTCTATAAATTATTAGTTCATTACTACATCATGAATTATTTAATTTAAGATATATAGGTTATGAGAAAAATTGTATTTTTACTATTCACCTAAAAATTGAAGTATTTCAGAAAAATAACAAAAAATCACCCTTGAAAAATTTAAACATTATAATTTTAAAAATTATATTCATTTTATTGAAATAAATTTATAACATAGGTAATTTTAGACTTCAATATAAAAATTATGATTTTTATGAAATACTTTAAAATATAGTTTATTCAAAATGTGTCAATATTTTCTTTGAGTTTTTTAATCATGATATTTAATTTTTGGAATTATAATATTTATATTTACTTAAATTAATTTTTTATCACATTTTATTATTTTCAGGTTAAATTACTATTTCAATAGTTAGGTTACTATTCTCAATGGCCAGGTTACTATTTCTAACAGTCATGCCACTATTCCCAATGGTCAGGTTACTATTCCAATGGCCAAAGTACCTCCTATATTTAACACTTCATTATTTCAATCAATATTTACTACAATTCCTCCTGGGTTTATATATTTTCATTTTCTAAGATGTTGATTAGTTTACTATTATTTTTCTTCATTTCTATTGTATTGGCTGTGGGGGAGATGATCCTAGCAGATTGGGGTGATCCATATTTTCCCATTTTAGATTTTCTATTTTATATTTTTTGTCCAATTTTAATATTTGTAATTTTAATTGGTTTCATAGATGAATAATGTAATTATATTTATTAATTAGATAAAATTTTTGTTGGTTTCTCTACATTTTGTATGTGTATAATATTATAAAATATAATATAACACACATTTATTCAAGAAAAAAATATTAATAATAAACACTGGGTTTTTACATTCTACCCCCTTTAGTAATTTCATCCATGAAATTTCAACTCATATTCTCAGTTGAGAATAGATGAGGGTACTTATGTTTCACTGTTTCCTCTGGTTCATATGTTGCCTCTTCATACTTTTGGTTCCACAAAAGTACTTTGAATAGGTGATTTGTTTTTTTTGCGTAGAATATTATCTCTATGGTCTAAGATCTTCACTAGATGCTCCTTATAAGAGAGGTAATTACCAATTTGTACGACAACAATATTCAGTACATGTGAGGGATGAGGTCTGCACTTCCTCAAGAGAGATACGTGAAACACATCATGAACTTGAGCCATATTTGGTGGAAATACTAGCTGATCGACCACTACTCCTATGTGATCAAGGATATAAAAGGTTCCAATGTACCTTGGGATGAGCTTTCCATTCTTTCAAAACCACATGAATCTCTTCTATGGTGGTATTTGAAGAAAACTTTTTCTCCCACATCGAACTCCTACTCCCTTCAACAGTTGTCAACATATATATTTTTCCAAATCTAAGAGGATTTTATGTGTTTTTTGGAGGGAATGAACATTCTCTATCATATCTTGCAAAAGATTAGGCCCAAGTAGATTTCATTCCACAACTTCATCCCATCAAGTAGGAGTTCTACATTACTTCCCATAGAGAGCTTCATATGGATCCATTTGAATACTTTAGTGGAAGCTGTTGTTGTAGGAGAACTCAACTAATGATATATGTTGATCCCATTCTCTTTTAAATTCCATTGAGCAGGATCTTAGAATATCCTCTAGTGTTTGAATAGTTCTTTTAGATTTTTCATTAGTTTGGGGGTGATAGGCCATATTGAAATTCAACGCAGTACTCAAATCATGTTGAAGACTTCTCTAGAATTTAGATGTGAACCATAGATCATGTTCGGAGACAATCAAAAGTGGAAACCCATTCAACCTCACCACTTCCTTATATATATATTAGAAAGTTATTCAAGCGAGAAATCTTCTTGAATATCAATGAAGTGGGAATTCTCGGTGAGTCGATCCACCACACCCCATATAACATTATTTCCTTTAGATTTATTTGGGAGTGTAGTGAATCAAATTTTCTATGTATTAATTTTAAATATTGTATGGATTATTTTTGAGACCATGGGTAGAGATGATGTGTGATTACATGGATCGATGTGTCTAGAATAAGTGTTTAAAATATATTAAATATATTAAATATAAAGTGTGAGTAGTTTTCCTAAAAAAGCGTAATGACTTCTAAATAGGGGCCTAGATTAGAAACCCAAGGGCACCATTGAGTTTTGAACGCAAGTTTGACCCTACGCATGACATGACCTAGGCCAGCATGGGGCATTTGTTGAAAATTCATCACGGGGGTAAAATGAATAAAATAAATAATTAAATTAAATTATTTTATTTCATTGACTCATCGATTGATGTGTCTTTAAGTAGACTGTTATGATATAATTCCTAGGATAACTACATATCTATGTAGCCATTGGAGAGAGCGTTGGAGAATCTATCTTAGATTAAATTCTGTGAGATCATGGATCGGTGATCAACGTGAAACAGTATAACGACCCATACTTTACATACATTTCTAGTACTTCAAAATTGAAGTACACTTATTACAACATATAACAAAACCATTAAAGGACCGTATAGGTATAGTGTCTTTAGAAATTGGGAAACATAAACAACTAGTTCATAAAGCATCTACACTATCTCCCATTTATTTCATTATATCTATAGTCCCTTTTGGAATATCTTACTTAATAACCTTCTTCCTGACCTGGGGAAAGAAAACATATAAAAGGGTGAGCTCAAATTCTTAGTAAAGTTAAACAAAAGAAATATCAATCAAATCATATTCATAATAACATAACATTTTGGAAATCTTACCCTGCAAAAGAGATCATAATTTCATAACATGGGATAAATCTTGGTAGTGAAATGTTATCACAATAATAATAACTTAAAACATGAAGCTCTGTGGAATACACACATAATCACAAAGAATCATTTCTTATTAGTCAAGACTCATTTCCAAGACTATCTTAGCGGACAAAGTCCATTTCTGAACCGAGTTCATTCCTCGTTTCAGTCCTGTTTTACTGAACCGGTTTAACCTGCCATTCCAGCCATGTCTATCTCATGAGATATAAAATCTTTAACCAATGAATTTGAGGGAGATATAGGTCCCACCCATCTCATAATTATACCATTCTTATGTGTGCCACAAAATCATAAACCATACATCATAGCATAACCCATGTAATAAAAATGGGATTCTTAAACATCGTGACATCATCAAAACAATTCATATAAGATAAAGGAATTCATAAAAATAATTCCATCACAACATAATAAAATCAATTTAATAATAGGTATAAAAACATAACCCTTTATTATCTTAGATGGAAAATAATTTTGATAAAACACTTGAACTCCATTCTTGAGGAAAATATCCTTTCTACTTCAAAAACACATTTCCTTTCTTAACATGTCATACAATTATAAAATAAAATAATTTGATTAAAAATAAACTTGAAAACTTTTAAGGGAAGATTCTTGGAAATAATGTTTTAAAAATCCATTCATGCCGTATAAGTTAAAAAAAAACATTCTTCTCGTACTTTTGTCGGAAAAGTCAAAAAGTACCTTGTACAAAAAATGACAAAAGATTCCTTTCATATCTTTTACTAAAAACTCACCGAAGGGTAAAATTGGATATAAAATATTTTAGAAGGATATAAATATTAAATATTGAGGAAAAATGGATGTGGATGATAAAATACATCCTAGTAAATTCCAAAGTATAAACAATCTCGGATAAAAATGAGATTGTGATATTTCCCTTACCTTAGGTCCGATTTGCTTCGTAAGTGTCCGAAACTCCTGTATAATGATTTAAATAATTTCATTGACTTATTACATAATCGTAATCATTGTTATGATATCATATATGGTCATATTCTTAACTTCTTATTAGTAATATTTCATTGCTACTTGTTATTCAGGTGTTTATTACTTTTTGTTCTTATGCGTGTTTTGTCGAATAAATTCTTATTCTTCTCTTTAGGTTATAGATACATCATTTCCAGAATGGTATTAGTGTACTATATATCATATTTATTCATTCAATTCATTTATATAATCATTATGCAATGAAGATCATGTAGAACGAATCACATCACATCGTGGAGACGGTATTCCGTACATACGCACGAGTGATGATATCGTTCCCATGATCGTGGAATTGTATTGGAGTGTATGTATACTATCTCAGAATCAATAACACTTTACAATAATCATATATAGTTATTTATTTGCACCATTATACCCATCCAAGTAAGGTGGTTATGGAAAATAGATTACACCACGGCGTGGAGACGGTATTCCGTACGTACGCACGCGTGGTGATTTCATTTTCCGTAGGATGGATAGATGGTGAAATAGGGTTGTTTAATACTTATAATAACATATCAGTATATGAGTGATACTGATGTTATTACTTAATAATGAAACAACTAAAGAATAAGAAGTATAATAATAAATAGAGTTGAAAGAATTGGTAACAGACATTACCTCTTCTTTGAAGCGCCTCTTTGAGAACTCCTTTTAGGGCACTAAAATTGGTCTTTGAAGAAGATCAGGACCTCTAGGATGTTTCTAGGGAAGTGGGAAAGTGAAATGGGCAGGGTTTGGATGAGCTTAAAGGCTCAAATTGGTGTGAGGAGGAGAGGGAGGAGGTTCCCTTTTATAAGGTAGGAGAGGAGCATCTTTGGAAATATAAGAAATATTAGTTTATATTAAATCGCTACCCCACTTAAAAACTTCCAAAATGACTCATATCAAAATATTAGATGAGATAGGGTTGTAATCTCATCAAACAATAAAATTTAGACATGTTAGGAATTTATTTTAGACATTATCAACTTTATTTATCCTTATTTATCAATTTAATTTTATTTGTGGTAATAATATTCTAAATTTTAAATTATTATAAATAATTACATATGTGTTGTGAATTTTCCATAATTTGACACTTTATGACATTTTCGACCATATAAATTTTAATTTATAAATTTTAAATATTTTTGTGATTTTTAAACAATTTTATAATATGTTATTTTTATGAAATAACAATAGTGTCAATTTTGACACTATTCATTTATTTGAATTTAAATAAAATATATACCGAAGATATGTTCGAACTAAAAGCTTTAATATATTCATAAAATTTCATATGTATCTAGAAAATTAGTGGATCACATTAAATAGTTCATATAATATTTATTTTAATATTTTTAAAACCGTTTATTTGATATTTTAATTAATAAAATAATTTCAACATCACTATTGTATCATAATTAATGATAATTATTTAATCCCTAAAAATTATAAATAAATTCCTATGATGTAGATAATTGTATTATATTTCTGGATACTATTCAGGTTCGAAGTTTCATTAAGTTTATCACTAAATTAAAATTATTATACTTATAATATTTAAGAAAGTTACATGTTGTCACATTCTTTGGTTTTAATAATAATTAAATTATTTTCATGGAAAAAAGTACATTAAATGAATATAATCCGACCCTTAGGTGATATGGGTAGACCTTTAGTCATCCAATAGGATTTTGGCAGGTGTTAGGGTAATTTTATAATCTTATATTTACCCTTAATTACCCGATTTACCTTTAACTATGGTAAATAAAATTTACCGTAGTTACTATTCATAATGCCAAAAAATAAAAAGTAGCCTATTAACATAATTTGAACCCACTGATTCCAAATATGGAAACCATTTTTCAAAATTCAAAACATATAAGTTTCCTTAATTAATTTAAAATAAATCCCGTTGTTAAGAAAACGAGTTTTAGAAGTTAAAACATTGCCAAAGATTGAAATGTTTTTACCTATGAATTCAATGTGAAATTAATGATAATGACATACATTATATTAAATGGTAAAAATATATTCTATTTATACTTTAAAACCATTCATTATTATAATTTAACCATATAAATTATCTCAATGAAAAAAGTTGTTTTTAATTAAAAATTAGCGTATTTTTAATATTCATCAAAATATGAAAGTTATCAGAAAAATATCAAAAATTTATCCAAAGTAAATTTTTATACCCTGATTCAAAAGAAGAATTTTATTTTGTCAAATTGAACTTATAATCATGTCAAAAACTAGATTTAATGTGGGTGTTCCATCAAAAGGCGGCAAAACTGCATTTTTTGAAAAATACTTATTTTTCCCGAAAAATTTATTTTATTCTCTTACCATATTATAGAAAATGTGTAAGATGAATAATAATGTTATAAAATTCAAATTGTAGTTAATAATATTCACAACATCTAGTCCATAATAATATATCTTTGTTTAGTGAAACCCGATATTGCGTATGACGCAAGCTATCGAGGAAGGTCACGATTGCGTGTAATGCAAGCCAAGTCCATATTGTTTGCTGTGAAAGATTCCTTTGGTGTTGTGTATAACATAAGACATAAAAAAAAAATATTTCTCATATAATCTCAGGGTGTTACAAACAGAATTAGAGGATCTCTCCAATGACAATGATGCCGCTTAATCCATCATCAACAATCGATCCAAATCTAGGTAGAAACTTTGTTGTGTTTTGATTATTTCCACATTATTGATTATTATGATGGATTCAAATAAATTAACCAACAAATCGATCTGTGGTTCGGTCATCTCGTGGGATGGTCTTATTTGTGGGATTCTTTTGGGAGTTTTGATTGATTGTTTTTGATTCATCATTTTTATTCTAACAACAATGGATAGAGGCCAACATAAACATTGGTCAAGGTTTGTTCCTCATGTTTTTGGTTGTGAATTTATCCCATATTTATTTGTTCATTGTGGGAATTCTCTGTTTGTCCCATGGTTCAATGTATACTAGAAATTCAAACATCGAGCACCCAATTCTTGGAACAACTGTCCAAAATCATAGATCTGAGCTCAACATGACATGATGTTGGTGCGACGATGGAGGTAGAATCAGATCAGACGACTTAGATACCCAGTTTTTATATTCTTTGGTGCACAATGAATTACAATGTACAAATATATTTTTAGAATGGATTCGAGGGTTAAATACTAGTGTCTGATGATGATGAAGTTTAGACAGCAACCCCCCTTGGTTCTGGTGAAGGGGGAGGCTAGAACAGTGTTCAGGAGGAGCTTACAATGCTGGGAAATCAGATATGTAAATCTAGAAAATTCTACACTACATGACATATAACATGGATCCACACACCATATGGGCCCCTCTCAGTGGAAACTAGGGTTTTGGGAAGGTGATAGGTATCACACGGCATGTGACCTTGTCACACGATGTGTATTCACCTATGGCTATATCGGTGTGTACCTCAGAGGGTACAAGAAACATGGGCTAAAGTACATGGGCATGGGCATTCCATATAATCCCACACAGAAATAGCCTAGAAAAATGTACATAGGATAAATTGTGTACTTTTACACAGACATTAGTACACAGGAAACATCACATCGTGTACTTCTACACAGAAATAGCCATGGGTTGTTTTAGATGGGTATGACCTGGTGTCGAAGGGACACAACATGCATCCTAATTACATGCCCTGTACTCCTAAAATGTTTTCTTGGATCCCTTTTCCTCTATATATTGGACAAGTTTCATTAGGGTGTGTTACCCATATCCATTTTTCCCTCAGATTTAGTATGGAATCAACTCCTACACATAGGGAAATTTTAATGTCCTTGAAATTCTGAATATTTTTTTAATTATATGGAATTATTTTGAGACTGTGAAATCTGACGGTGCATGATTTCGAGGCCCACAGTGCCCGAAATGATCTGTCGAAGTTTTGTTAAGCTTTAATTAGCACGTGTAAGCAAATTTTACTAAAAAAGTGGAATAACTCTTAAATGATTACTCGGATCAGAAATATGAGGGCACCGTTGCACTCAAGATGGTGGGTTTACCCTAAGCATGATTTAAGTTTAGTCATCACAAGCCTACAGTGAGAAAACCTGAAAATGGCATAACCGTAAATAAAATAATTAAATAAAGTTATTTTATTTTTCAAATGCTTATAAGTCACAAACAGTAACTCAGATTAAAAATCCGAGACCACCGCTGAACACGTGAGGGTATGATTTCTTTAGGCAGATACTAACATTGGCCAGTGCGGGCCACCAATGAAAGTTAGTTTTTGGATGTAAATAAAATAATTAAGTGACAATTATTTTATTGTAAAATCCATAACTTTTAAACGGTAAATCAGATTTGAAATCCAAAAGAAACATTGGGTTCATTGGAGTGTGTTTCACTTAGACATATCCTATCCTCAAACGGAACAGGTTGAGGGTGACTGTTAATAATTTTCCAAACTTTTTTTACCAGTGCGTTCAGTAAATGTGCGAGTGGCGATTTGTAACTTTTGAACTGGTGCACAGAATTGAAATCTGAGGACACTATTGAACTCACAACACCGATATTCACTTAAGGAGACCTTCACCTCAATCGCAGTAGGTTGAGGGTAGGAGTTGGTTTTCATACTTTTCATGGTATAAAATAAAATAAACATGCTTTATTTTATTTTTGAAATTGAAACCTCCAATTTGAAACATGAAGGTGGAGACCACATGAGGGTGGTCGGGCATTTAATGTTGGGCATTAAATGCCCGGTTACACAAAATGTGTATCCACATTCATCTTTAATTAATAGGATTCATTAATTCTGAATTAATCAATCAAATTTAACTCTTGGATTTCTCCAAATTAAATGTGCCATCTTAATTTAATTAATGTACAAAATTTAATTAAATTATTGCTTAAGCTTATATATTTTGGCACCTCACCTATCATGGGAAAATGGGATTGGAAAAGGAGGGGAGAGCTTTGAGAGTTGGAAAGATCTTTCTCCAACAAAGGAGATCCTCCAACAAAGAACGACTTCCGAAGTCGAAGAATGAGGAACCGACCTTGGAGAATCTTGCGCGAGTGACGAATGCCGATGTCAATCTTCAAATACTTCTTCTTCCTCGCGCTACCTCCATCATAAAATTGAGGTAGGGGATTTATTTATATATGATTGAATTTATTTATCAATTCTTCATATTCTGGTTTCACAATGACGATGACCAAACTAATATGGCCATCATCCTGTGAATATACCTTTCCTATTATCTTTTGATTCTCTATGTGTTCTTCGTGTGTTCTTCAATGTCAAATATTTAATGATGCTGGAAACACAATATTTTGTTGAACGCGATATATGGACATGGATCCCTCAATCCAAGGATCACAAATATGTGATCGATTTATTTTTCGGTCTTGGAACGAAGCCGCAATGGCTCGCGGAAGAAGGCGGCGGACGACACCTGGCCAACCATGAGGAAGGAAGGGCGGTGCACATCTGTGCCGCCAGTTGATGGGGAAGCCACGGCCTGTCGGTTGCAGCGGGGCAGGGTGGAGACCGACATTCCGCCGACCGCGAGGCAGAGTGGCGGTGCGCGTCCACGCCGCCAGAGCAGGAGGACACGACCGCTTGGCCGCGGTGGAGGTCGGAGGGTGGTCGACACCCTACTGGCTATAGAGGAGTAGTGGTGCGTGACCGCACCACTAGAAGGAGGACTGACCAGAGCATTGGCCGACCGTTGCGGTTATATGGGACCCGCTTGGGTCCCACGGTGACTTGGTAGTTCCTAAAGGCACTTCCTCATTATAGTTCCAAATAGAAGGGGGTCTGCTCCCCCTTCGGTGGAAGCTCGGGCAGATCGCGCCACCGGGCCATGCCAGCAGGCTGCGCCACCAGGCCAGGCCGGTCTGCCCCCTTTTTGGGCTGAGCTGGACCATGGCCTAGTGGTCTAGGCCTGCCAAGGTCCAGGCCAATCCGGTCTGACTCGGGTCAGGCCGGGTCGGTTCGACTGGGTCGGACCGGTCCCAGGCCCATCCAGACCCATTTTCACCTTTTTGGCTATATCTTGAGAACCGAGTGTCCGTTTGACAAATGAGGTTTGGATAAAGTTGGAGTACAAATGAGTTTTATCGAACCCCGAATCCAACCAGGCCCTTAGAGCCGAAACACTAATAACTTACAGACCGAGCATCCGATTGATGCACCGTTTTTTAAATTAGGTCCCTTATGTGGTGATAGACCTTTGGGATACTTCTTCATGGGACTTTGGGGTGGTTGAGGTATGACTGATGGATTGAGGAGCAGTTCTACCAAACGTTCTATGAGCAGGAACCCATTGGCTGGCAATGAGGCAGAGGTTGGAGATGGATAATACAGAGGTTAGTTACTTATCTACTTTGGGTAGGTCAGATCTTGTGTGGATCATTTCAGGGGTTAATACCTATTGATCCTGTGTGGGTCAGCACTCAACGATCCTGTGTGGTTCAGGTCATACCGATCCTGTGTGGGTCAGATCCTGTTTGGGTCATAGCGGGGGTTAATACCTATCGATCTCATGTGGGTCAGACTCCATATAATCTGCAGCAGTGCCTCTTGATAGAATAAGATGATCGAGCTTCGTGACTAATCATTTTTACTTCTATAATTTACTGAAAAACCAGGTTTAAGCTGAGAATCTATTTGAACTAAGACTTTTACCTTCGTCATACTATCTTCGTGGTGATACCTGTGTGGTAATTTTACCTTTGTGGTACTATCTTCGTGGTGATACTTGTGTGGTACTTTTACCTTCATGGTACTATCTTCGTGGTGATACCTGTGTGGTAGTTTTACCTTTGTGGTACTATCTTCGTGGTGATACCTATGTGTTACTTTTACCTTCGTGGTACTATCTTCATGGTGATACCTATATGGTAAATTTACCTTCGTTGTGTAACCTTCGTAGTGTTACCTGTGTGGTGCTTTTACCTTCATGGTGTTACCTTCATGGTGTTACCTTTTTGGTATTCTTCCCTCATGTATGAGATGTGTATATATTGATAACTTAGGGGTATGTATGGGTATATACCTAAGTAGAGTTGATGTCTTGATTTGTGGTTTTCCTTTGTGGAACTTTAGGAGACCTACGGGGTCTCAGGGTCCCTACTGAGTATCGTTATACTCACCCCTACGTAGGCTTCGCCCGAACCTTGTTGTGTCTTCTGTATATGACGTACAACATTGATCGAGGTTGAGGGAGCCGGGACTGGACAATATTCAGAGGCAGACCATTTGGTGTGATGTGATGTGGGGACTACTGATCGTGAGTTGTACCTACCCTTCAGGTAGGATCCATGGTGGAGGATTCAGGAGCTGATTTTCAATTTTTAGTTGTATTTGTACTTTTAATTTGTACTCTTACTTTCAGTTGGGCTTATATTCCGACCCCTTTATTTTCAGCACTCTTTTTACTATAGCAGTTTATTTAGTGGTTTCTTCTTGTTGTGTTCTACTCTATGTGTATGTATAGGTTTAAAGGCAATTCCTTCTTGTTTTAGGGATACTCCTTTATGGTGCTAGTCGCTAGCCCCTGGCCTATGGAAGGCGGTGTTGGGGTAGTCACATCAAGGCAATGCCTTTCCATTTTAGTGGTTGATTCTTGTTGCGTTCTCCTATACAAGTGCTTTGTAGAACCTCTGAGCTATAATCCTAACATGATATTGTGGTTTTGAATTACCTTTAGAATGTGTTTCATTGTTGAGTATATCTAGATATTCTTATTATATGTGTTGTAGATATTTACCTTTGTATGAATGACTATATTTTTTATCGTATGATTTATGGTTTTGGGGTGTCCTACTAGGTATTGTTGTACTCACCCCTACATGGGATTTTTTTGCACATGCCATTTATTATGTAGATCGATTCTTTGAAATAGTCCTAGAAAAACCAGAACTATATGGTGCTTAGTGAGACTGGACAAACCAAGGTGTGGCCCTAGGGTATTTTGACAGTAATCCCCAGTTTACTTTTAGGTTGGACTTGTTTTTCAAACTCTTGTGATGGGATTATATATGTCCCTATTTACTTTCTTTTACTTCCCACCGTACTCTAGTTGTGGGGTTTAGATGTATGCATGCATGTTTTTTTAGTATTTTTACATTTTATCATTGCATGGGATTGGATATGTGTGCGTGTGTATATGTTCTTAGGCTAAGGACTCCCATGTTAGGGATATACCTTCCCAGTGATAGTCTCCAACCCATGTCCTATTAGAGGCGGGATTTTGGAGTTTCAACATGGGCCCCGTTGGTATGGGTCATGAAAAATTGGTATTAGAGTAGTTGATTATACCTTAGAACTAGAGTCCGGGATATTAGTTCGGGGAAATAGTGTTAAGTGTTTCAAATTCATCTTTCTGGATAGGGAATCTAGTGTTGGTGCGGCGGCCGACGTGTCCATACACCATTACTTCAATCACCTGCTTTTCAACTGAGTATATAAGAACCCTGGTTGTGGGTAAAATAATGGAACATGCATCATATAGGAATGAGTTGTCATTTCCATGTCCTCCTAGAGTGAGCTCTCCAGATATACTCATTGACCATGATACATCATGTTTACTTTTAGGATTCCACTACAACATATTCCAGCTAGGATCCAACATCAGAATCATGAGGATGATCTCCTCAGTGATAAGGCATCAATACATGCACTGGTTCTAGAGGTTCTACCTCTAGATGGTACACCAACTATACCACCACCTATACCACCACCTATAAATTAATAGATAGTACCCAAAATACTAGAAGATGAGGTGCACAGGATGAGTACACTTCATGAGTTTCATTGATAGAGACCCTATAGGTTCTGAGGCAAGACTTAACCATAGGTGGATGAGGAATTGTTTGAGGTGGGGACCTGATATTTTCATCCATTCAAGACTCTATAAGATCATATAGTGGTCTTGGTAGCAAGCCTTCTCCATGAATCGGTGGTAGGATGGTGGGGGTTAGCGACCCAGTCTTATGAAGAGGTGACTCTAGCATGGTCAGGGTTTGAGCACCTTTTCAGAGAGGATTTATTTCTAGACACACTGAGGGATGTACATATCCAGGAGCTTCTGTAGCTCCCGCAGTGCAACATGATTGTAGTTGAGTATTCATTGAGGTTTACCAACCTCTCCAGGTACACAATGGATATGGTTTATTATCAGTTCTTATGAGCTTGGACCTTCGAGCGAGGACTATGTAGATACATCTACGCTAGTGTTATCCCTATATGATTTCCTACATATGTTGGGGTGCTCGAGTGATTTTTTTGGTTAATATTTTCTTGTATTATTATTTACATCTAGTGGTTGATGATGGTGGGAACACATGAGTGGAGACCTTAGAAGCAAGGAGGTAATATTATTCCTGAGGACCTAGATGCATGATGCATTTCATTAGGAGGTCCCAAGAAAGAGGGTCTATGGTTTTGGTCTCATAAGATGGGTCTAGTCATCCCAGAGAGAGGTGGTGATACTCATGTGACAATAGGGTACATATTTCTTGAGATTTTACAACCTGCCATATGGTATACGGAGAGATTATGGATGGGTCACAGAGGTAGAGGCAACAATAGGAGCAAACATGTTCATAGGGTGAAACATGTGGTAGAGGAGCTAAGAGAAAAATAGTAGGTGGTAAACTCTTTGAATTATTACTACAAACACCCCCAGGTAGTCCACACCAAGCTTAGGGAGATGGAGGGAAGGGGTGGTGATAACTATAGGCTGTCAAATCTTATGACCTAGAGTCTCTATGAATGACACGATGTATGATTTTTGTATTTTATACCTTATATGTAGTACCTATAGACAAAGGTTCTAGCCATTCCTTTCTTTCCATATATCTTGTTCAAGGCTTAGAGATTTAGGTTTATCCCTTGGATTAATCCTTTTTCTTAGAGACTCCTACTGGAGATGAACTAACAATCATACACTTTTGCCGATAGTGTGACCTAACTCTTAGAGGTGAGAGTTTCTATTGGGATCTCATTGTACCGTTAATGTGGCCTTACGACATCATATTAGGTATGGATTGGTTATCCTCAGTCTATGATCAGATTGATTGTTTCATGTGGAGAATGCAGTGTGTCCATAGTGAAAGAACTAGGTTCCCCTTTTTCAGTGAAAAGGTAACCCATACAGTATAGGATGGACTCACACACAGTATGTAAAGACCTCAAACCTAGTACCCTAGAGACGATTCCTTACTTTATTACATTGGTATAATAAATAAGAAAGTCTCATCTCAAAGGACCGAAGAGCATAGTATCATTGGAAAACTTGATAAAAATATAAGTATTGCATTGAAACTTGAAATGAAATACAAGATAAAAACTCCATTTAAAATATCCATAAACTCCTAGATTATCCTTTCAAGTCATTGATAGTATAAATATTTGTATCCTGTAGAAAAATAAAACATAATAAAGGGGTGAGATCAAATTATTAGTAAGTGTAAACAATACATAAGAAGCTAAAAACATAAAAAATAAGACAAGGTGAATATCTAACAACACCTTTCATTAAAACATAAACTTGAACATAATATGGAAGGAATAAAATCTGATCAAAATAATTCCATAATCACATGAGAATAAAACTTAACAATGAATATTTTACTATTCAAATAATCACATGGATTATTAATTACTAATAACATAATGAGGGAATTCATAATTTTGGACATCTTGAAACATACCATCGAGGCCTCAACCAATACATTTGAGAATAAATGGTTAAGGCCTCATCTATATTCGTATATTTTTGTGTCTCATGATACCCACCGATGCATCGAGGGGCTATAGTGGACCCTACCAATCAATTACTAAGTCCAATAAATTCCTCATATGAAAGGAGTGAAACATAATAAGCATATACATTCATATTTAAACTAGAATATTAAATTTTAATAACTTTCCCCAAATAGTAAACATAATCATTAACCATTCTGAGTAATACAATGATTGGTATCAAGCTATTACATCCAAAGTAAAACTAATCATAAACCATTTAATAAAATATGATATATGATATTATAAAATATCAATCCCAATTAAGCATAATTTTCAATCGAGGGTGTTGAAATAGATGAAAATACCCTAATAAAATTTTCAAGGAATTCTTGAGAGAAATACTTTTTTTTTACTTTGGAAATAAGAGTTAAATTAAAAAATCATTTATATTTGTCATTAAATCAGATTGTAAAATATATATCCCATAAAAGAAAAGTGAGGTGAAAAAAATTATATTTTTGGAATAAATAATTTAAAACTGAAGTGAAAACATGTAAAAAGTTCATTTAAGAAACTTTAGAAATGAACCACTTTAGTGCAGTTTAAGGGAAAATACTAGAGTCTTTAAAAAAGACAAAGGAATAATTTTTATATAAAACCAGAAATTAATAAATTTATTTTTTCATTATAAAATTAGTGATTTAATAAAAATAATTGTGGATTAAAATATATTATGGAGTGCACTTGAATATGGGTAAGAAACTGGGAAGTTCCCTTAAACCGGGCTTGTTTATTGGGAAGAATTGAGAAGGGAACCTTATAAAATCATGTATTTCCCATAAAAGAAGGACAAAATTATTCGAATACATGAGTTTGTAACATAGAAATAGAATTTATAATAAGTATATAAAATGAAATAATACTTACATTTTGGTAAAGAGAGATAAAGCGTAACCCAATGAAAAAAATGGAGATTCTGGTAGAATCCCTTACCTTATGTCCGAAAGCATTCTGTACTTGTACTTAACATATTGGATAATGAAATTAAATTCATTAATAATTTAATTTAGAACATATTAAACAAATATTTTTTTTATTATAATTTTATTATGTTCATTTATAGTCTTTTTGATGATTTAAAAGATTCAATTTCGTTGTTCGGAAGTGTTCGTTTCTTTTGTTTTCACGATTGGTTCACTTGTATACATGTACGAAAGATCATGTGAAATGGGAATATTTATCTAGAATTTAAATTAATTAATGAAATTAAAGAATATTTAATGGTATTATATATCATTGTTTTTCCATATATGATGATGATTCATTAGATAAAACGTTAATGATAATTGTTTCGATTATTTTGGCGTTTTTTTCGATCATCACACACTAGTTTTATTTTATTAGTTAATATCATGTATATATACTTGATACAAAACTAAATAAGTTGTAATATACATATTATAATCTATTTTAACCATAAAAATGGTTTCATTACCATCCTTGAAGGCATAATTTAAAAATTTAAACTCACCGTCCACGAAGGCGGTAAATCGGTACCTCACGAACGATGTTTTCATTTTTAGAATAGAAAGGGGAAGAGAAAGTAATTGATTGTGGATATCCCATTTTCATAATAAAATTACAATATATATAATATAAGAGTATTATCATGTATGTTTGGATAGAGTAGGTAAGGAAAGTATTAGAAAATAAATGAAAAGAAATTGAAATAAAATTAAAAGAATGAAAGGGGATTTACCTCTTGAATTCTTCTCCTTGAGAACCTCCTTAAAGAAGTTTGAAATGGTCTTTTTGTGAGACTAGAAAGACCAGAAAATTAGATAGAGGTTTAATGATTAGAATATAATAAATATTCAAGGATTTAATAGTGTGAGGTGAAGAGGTGGTGAGGGGTAGTATTTATAGTAGAGGAGAGGGTTTTGTTTGAATATTTTATTCATTTGTTTATTATTTTGGATCAAAACTATGAATAGTTTTGATTCTTGTGAATAAATACAGTAATAAGTGAATGTGAGTTATAACTAATGGTTGATTACATCAATAATGATGTTTTAATTCATGCAATTGTATTAAAATATTAAATACAGTAAATTACTGTATTTCACTATTCATAAAAAATTCAAATATTTTAGAAAAAACCCAAAATTCACCCTAACCATATTTAAATGTGCAGAATTAAAAAAATTAAATCCATTTTATGAAAATATTTTTTTAAATATGGTAAATTTAATTTTTAAATAAATTATAGTTTACGTGAAAAATTCCGATTTTAAAATTATAACTCTTTTTATGAAACTTTGAAAAATTAATTAAGGTCTCATAAAATTATCTTATCATCATAATAAAACAAATTATTAATTTAAGAATATATTTTATGAAAATAAATATTATTTTTAATCTTTATTTTAATTATAAAATTGTAAATAATCATTTATGTTTCACAAAAATCTAAACACTTAATTTGTCATTTTTAAAAATTTTTGTTTCTTATTCCATGATATAAATATACCATATTTTTATTTATAAGATACCAAAATTTTATTTATACTTTCATAGGTAAATTTACTATTCTATTGGTCATATTACTATTCCTAATGGTCACATTATTATTCCAATTTTCATATTTAATAGTATATTAGTATTTTAAACTCAGTGTTGCATGAAACTTAAAATATTGAAGATGATAAATTTTAAGAGACATAAAATAAGATCTTGGGGTGTTAAATTCTCCCCTACTACAAAAATCTTATCCTCAAAATTTCTATAATGTCACCTCATAAAAATATTTGGATATTTTTTCATCATAAATTCCTCTCGTCCCACATTATGTCTTCAATTTTATTATTTTTTTGAAGTACCTATACTATCTAAGTCATCCTATTACTCAACAAATGTTCTATAGTTTCCATAATCTAGATAGCCTCTTAATAGTAAGATAAATCATGTTCCAATTCTATTCCTTAAGAAATGAGGAAATTCACTGGGTCTGGTATGTACTTCTTTAACAAAGAGATATGGAACACATTGTGTACTTTAGAAAGATTAGTTGGCATCATCAAATGATAAACAAACTCTTAAATTCTTTCTAGAATTTCAAAAGGTTATATGCACCTAGGGATCATTTTCCATTTCTTACCAAACCTTACGAAACCCTTCTATGGAGATACTTTCATAAAAACATGATCTCCCACTTGAAACTCCAAATACTTTCTTTTCTTATCAACATAATTTTTTTATGTACTTTGAGTTGTTTTGATATGGGTTTAAATAGTATTTACCTTTGATTTTTTTTCTTCCATAAGTTCTAGCCCTACGATATTCCTGTCACTCACTTAATCCCAATGAGTTGAAGTACAACATCTCTTTCCATATATTGCTTCATATGGTGCCATTTGAATACTTGAATGGAAACTATTACTGTCGAAAAATTATACCAAAGGTAAATATTGACCCCCCATACCTTGAAATTCAAGTGAAGAGGACCTCAACATGTCTTCTAAAGTTTGAACCATCTTTTCTGACTGACCATTAGTTGGAGGGTGATAAACCGTTCTCAAATGAAGCTCAGTATTAAGATCCTTCTACAGACTTTTCTAGAACTTCAATGTAAATCATGGATCATGATCAAACATAATGGAAATAGGTGAACTATAAAGTCCTAAAATTTATTTAATATATATTTGTGCAAGGTTATCCAATGTAAAATATTCCCTTATAACGAGGAAATGTGTAGATTTGGTAATTCAATCAATAATTACTCATATTGCACCATTCTTTCTTGGAGTTTTTGGCAATACAGTGAAAAAAAACATTGTAATGTCACCCTATTTTCATGTATGGAATAGGAATAGGTTGTATTAATCCTCTAGTATATTGTCTTTCATCCTTTACCTATTGAAAAACTAAACACCTTGATACATAAACATCAATTTCTCACTTCATATTATCCCACAAAAAATGTTCCTTAAAATATCTATACATCTTAGTTCTAATAGGGTGTATAGAGAAATTTGAGCTATGAGCATCATCCAATAATAATCTCTTTATCTTGGGTATAGTGATAACACAAAGCCTATTCTCAAATTTCAAGATTCCATATTTGGATACGAAGTCTACCAATTTCTGATCATTTAAATATTTAATTTTCTTTTCAAAATTCTCACCATCAGACTAAGAAATTTTAATCCATTCCAAGAAAGATGGTTTGGAAACCATTTGAAAAAGTAGGGATGTTTCACCTTCCTTGATAATTACTATATAAATATTTATTAGATCCATGTACACAAGATCTTTTTCAATCCTTATTTTGTTTAGAACTCCATGATTCTTCCTGCTCAATGAATCTGCTACCTTATTTTCCTTCCCTGGGTGATACTATATTGAAAAATCATAATCCTTGAGTAGCTCAATCAATCTACTTTGGCTCATGTTGAGTTATTTCTGTGAGAAGATATATTTCAAACTCTTGATATCTATATATATATATATATCACATATTTCACAATAGAGACAGTGTCTCCATATCTTCAGAGAAAATATTATAGCTACTAACTCAAGATCATGAGTTGGATAATTCTCTTCACAAGTTTTTAACTGCCTTGATTCATAGGCAATAACTCCATCATTATTCATAAGGACACAACCAATTACTTTCTTTTATGCATCACTATAAATAAAATATACACTATTCCCCAAAGGTAGATTCAATATTTTTAGCATTCACTAACCTTTTTTTCAATTCTTCAAATCATTATTCACATTCCTTTGTTCAAATAAACTTAATCCCTTTATGAGTAATCTTGGTTAACGAGTTAGATAATTGGGGTGCGATCACACCTGAATTAATGCACCATTACCCATTAGAACTCTGTAGTTAAGATTAGGGTTCCACCTCACCCCTTGAAAGGTGGATTATCAAAATCAATAAAAAATGAAGGCCTTCGGGCCATTGGAGGTTAGCTAATCGGGAAAAATTATGAATGAAATTCCAATGGTAACCTACTAAACCAATGAAACTACATAACTTAGTTATGTTCGTTGGTGTAGAAAATTTTTGAACTTCATTTATCTTTATAGGATCAGATGATATTAGATCCTTAGAGACAATATGTCCAAGAAAAGAAACTATTTGAAGCCATAATTGACACTTGCTAAATTTACCATATAACTCTTTTATTATAAGAGTCTTCAGAACAATCTGCAAGTGGTTCACCTGATCCTCATAGATTTTGGAATATATATATCATCAATAAATACCACAAAAAAATTTCCAAGATATTCCTTGAACACTCTATCCATTAGGACCATAAAAATAGAGGGTGCATTAGTTAGTCAAAATGGAATTTCTGTAAAATTACAATGTCCATAACTGGTTCAGAATGCTATCTTTGGAATATCTTCCTTCCTCACACACAATTGATGATATATAGATCAAAGTTTAATATTCAAAAAATATTGAGCTCCATGAATTTGATCAAATAAATCATCATTGTGAGGCAGAGGATACTTATTCTTTATTATAATAATATTTAATTCTCTATAGTTGATGCAAAAACTTATGGATCCATATTTATTCCTAACAAAGTGAACATGGGATCCTAATGGAGAAACACTAGGATGAATAAACCCCCAATCAATTCCTATAGTGGTTTCTTCAGCTCCACTAATTCCATAGTGGCTATTATATAAGGAGTCTTTGATATATGCCTTTCATCAGGAATTAAATCAATAGATAACTCAACTTCCAGATCTAGTGGATGTATATGTAAATAATCTGGAAATACATAAATGTATTCTTGGAAAATAGTTACATCTTAAATTTGAAGATTTATTTTCTCATCCATAGATGATGTTTTCTCTTCTTCACCAAGAATTTAATTTATAAGAGCTACTGGAGGTGGATCCCAATATGACTTGCATGATGGAGTCTCCCCTCTAAAGATGAGAAAATGCATACCTTCATCATGAATCATAATTTCCTTCTCTTTACAATAAATTTTTTCATCATATTTCTAAATCCAACCCATAACAAGGATTAAATCCAAATCAACCATAGTTATGATGATAAAATTAGTAATTAGAGCACATTTATGTGTCACAATAGGAACTTCTCGACACATCATTGTTGCAATAAGGTTTACACTAGGATTCTTTAATGAAAACACTATTATTAATGTGAATTAGAAATATATAAATTTTAAACCAAAATGGGAAGATATAAATGAATGCATTGATCCAGAATCAAATAATGATTTATCTAAATTTGGGTTGTTTCTTAAAGTACCTTCCACCACATCATTAGGAACTTCAACCTTAGAAGTTATAATCACATAAGCTTGGAATTTTTTAGAGAAAGTTTAATTGATGCCTAGGAAAATTATTTTCATAATTCTTCATATCTTTACAATTTCATCATTGAACATTCATATCTTCTTTCTTTCACTCAAAATCACCGGCTTGGTGTCCTTTTTCTCCACACTTGTAACAAACTCCTTTTCCTTTTAAGTAGGAACCGGGGTGTTTCATTCCACAAGTTTCACATGTTGGAGAATTAACTTTTTATTCTTAACTTTATCCATTTTTTCTATGCCACCCTCTTCTTCTCTTGTCTTCCCTTAAAGTCATAAGAATTAGAGAATTAGTTATCTATCTTGATAGTACATGAGACTATATGTTTGTATTATGAGAAATTTTGGGAGACCAGTTCCCTTCATATGAATGGTTTTAAACCATCAAAGAATCAATCAACATTGCTTCTTGGATTACATATCTTGTCTGAAACATGACTTGATAACCTTGTAATGTTGGATTTATACATGGAAATATTTTCATCCTCTTGCTATCTAAGACTCCAGAATTTCCTCTCTATATCCACTCACTGTTCGTGAGAGAAATATTTCTAAAATAATATTTCCTCAATATCCTTACATTACATATTTTAAATTTCTTAATCATTTGTGTTTTGAATTAATGACCACCATTGATCTGTATCTCCCAATAGATGATAAAATTCCATGATAACCATCTCCCATTCGTGACTTCCCAAAGTGAGAAATATCTTCTATAAGGAACTTTTCCACTACTTAGCTACAAATGGGTTTTTTATCTCCATTTAATGATGGATTTTTTTTATCTCATGAAGCACTCTAACAATGTTCCTTCACATTGTGGATCATGATTCTCTATATGAGTAAGGTTATTATTCATAACCCGAGTTAGTTGTCCCAGTATAGTTATAAGTTTCTCAGCTCCAGTTTCATCTCCTGCTCCAATTTCATTATCTTGTATAGGATGAAAATCCATACATGGGATACACACATTGATATGGTTTCCATTACTTCCACTAGGAGTCATTTCTAAACAATGTAATACACTAAATTATGTTATGAATCTTAATGCATAATTTTGTACTAGTAACACTTAACATAAATTAAAAAATTTATGTATAGATAATCTCATAATCATAAAAATGGTTTATTTGGGGACATATTTTCTTTTAAATATTTCATAATGGTTTGTAAAGAAAATGTGAATTATCCTAAACATATCCCCTTGGAGTGTCAAACTAGGTGCACAGTAAGGATCATTGTTATGTACCAGGTTATGCTGAGTCACGCCCGACACACCTTGTTAGATTTGTTACCCCAAGTATATCTATGCCAAAACTATTTCCACTTTTAGCATCCAAAAAAGTATGTATTTATAGGAATACCCCCATAACTCCACCTTAAAAAAAATTCTTGGATGTTCTTCTATGATTTTCCTAAAAATATATCTTAGGGTTATGTTCCCCAATCTATGTTTTCTAAATCTAATTTCTAGGTTTTTCTACTAAACTTCCTCTAATACAAACTATAAAGACCCCGACCCCAGTATACTAGAGTTGGTACCTTACTTTATTACATTAATATAATAAACAAGGAAATCACATCCTGAAAGACTGAATAGTTTAGTAGCATTGGAAAACTAGATACAAACATAAGTACATTAAAACTTGAAATGAAATATAACATAACAACTCCATTGTAACCATCCGTAAACTTTTAGATTATCCATGAAAGTCATTCATAATATATATCTTCACATCCTGGGGAAAAATAAAACATAAGAAAGGGGTGATCTTAGATGCCTAGTGACGGTAAAAAATACAGAAAAATCTACAAACATAGATAATAAGTCAAGATGAATATCTAATAATACCTACCATTAAAACATAAACTTGAACATAATATAATAGGAATAAAATATAATCAAAATAATGATATAATCACATGAGAATAAAACTTAACCATGAATATTATACTAGTAGAATAATAACATGGATTCTCAATTACTAATATCCTAACGGGGGAATTCATAATGTTTTATATCTTGAAACATAACATTGAGGCCTCGACCAAGACATCTGAAAATAAATGGTTCAGGCCTTAGCCAAATCCATATCTGTTTTGTCTCATGAGACCCACCGATGTGTCGAGGGGATATAACGAGCCCCACCCATCAATTAATAAGTCTAATGAATTCCTCATATGAAAGAGGTGAAACATAATCAACATATATATTCATATTGAAATAATAATATGAAATGTTAATAACTTTCCCTAAATAATAAACATAATCACTAACCAGTTTGAGTAATATGGTGAATGGTATCAAGATAGAACCTCCACAGTCAAAATGATCATAAAACATTTAATAAAATATGGTAGATGATATAGTAATATATCAATCCAAATTAAGTATAATACTCAATATATGGTGTTAAAATATATGAAAATACCTTAATAAAATCATTGAGTAATTCTTGATAGAAATGAACTTTTTTACTTTGGAAATAAGAGTTCTTTTGGAAAATATTTTGTATTTTTCATAAAATAAGATTGTAACATGTATATACCATAAAGGAAAAGGTAGGTAAAAAAATTATATTTTAGTCATAAATGATTTCCAACAGAAGTGAAAAACTGTAAAAGTATCATTTAAGAAACTTTAGAAATGAGCTACTTTAGTGCGGTTTAAGGATAAATACTAAAAAGACTTTAAAAAAGACAAAGGAATAATTTTTGTATAAAAATGGAAATTAAGAAATATATTTTTTCATTATAAAATTATTTATTTTAAAAAAATAATGGTGGCCTAAAATAGATTATGGAGTGCACTTGAAAACGGGTAAGAAACTGAGAAGTTCCCTTAAATTGGGCTTGCTTATTCGAAACAATTGAGAAAGAAAACTTATAAAATCATGTATTTACCATCAAATAAGGATGAAATGATCTGGATAAATGATTTTGGAAAATATTAATAGAATTTATAAGAATTATATAAAATTAAATGAGAATTATATTGGGGTAAAGAGATAGAAATTGTAACCCAAATGAAAATGGAGATTTAGTTAGAATCCCTTACCTTATGTCCGAAAGCATTATGAACTTGTACTTAATGAACTAGATAATGAAATTATATTAATTAATAATTTAATTCATAACCTATTAAACATTTATTTTATTTATTATAATTTTATTAAGTTCATTTATAGTTTTTCTGGTGAGTTATAAGATTCAATTTTGTCATTTAGAAGTGTTTGTTTCCTTGGTTTTCATGAATGGTTTACTTGTATACATATAAGAAAGATCATGTGAAATGGGAATAATTATCCAAAATTTAAATTATATTAATGAAATTATAGAATATATAATGGTCTTATATGTCATTTTTTATATACATGAGGACGATTCATTAGGTAAAACGTTAATGATAATTGTTTGGATTATTTTGGCATTTTTTCGATCATCACACACTAGTTTTGTTTTATTAATTAATATCATGTATATATATAATGGTTCCAAAACTAAATAAGTTTTAATATATATATTATATTATATTTTAACCATTAAAATGGTTTCATGACTAGCCTTGAAGGCGGAATTGAAAAACAAAAACTCGTCATCCACGAAGGCAATAAATCGACACCTCAGAGATGATGTTTTCATGTTTAGAAAAAAATGGGGAAGAGAAAAGAATTTTTGGTGAATATACCATTATCATAATAAAATTTTGATATATATAAGATACTGGAGTTATCATTCATATTTTTACATAGGAGTTAATGAAATTATAATAGAAGAAAATAAAAGAAACTAAAATAAAATTAAAAGAGCGGAAGGGGATTTACCTCTATAATTCTTCTACTAGAGAACCTCATTAAGGAAATTTGAAATGGTATTTTGGTGAGACCAGAAATAACAGAATGAGGGGGAGAGGATTGGGTAAAAAAATGGGTATAATATAAGAAAACATAAATGTTTTGGGGTGTGAGGAGAAGAGGTGGAGAGGGGTGGTATTTATAGTGGAGGAGAGGGGTGTTTTTTGAATATTCTGTTCACTTGTTTATTATTTTGGCTCAATACTATGAATAGTTTTAATTATTGTGACTAAATATAGTAATAAGTTCATTTTAGTTTGAACTAATGGTTTCTTACATCATTCATGATGTTTTAATTCTTGTATTTGGCTTAAATATTAAATACCGTAAATTACTATATTTCACTATTCGTAAAAAATTAACTATTTTATAAAAATCCCAAAAAATTCACCCTAAACATTATTAGACACATATAATTAAAAAATGAACTCAATTTTATGAAAATAAATTTCTAAATATGAGAAATTTAATTTTTAATTAAAATCACCATTTACTCAAAAAATACTGATTTTAATATTATAACTATTTTTATGACTCTTTGAAAAATTAATTAAGGTGTCATAAAATTATATTATAATAATAAGAAAAAAAATTTATGAATCTATTTTATGAAAATAAATATTCTTTTAAATCATTATTTTAGTTATAAAATTTTAAATAATCATTTATGTTTCACAAAAATATCAACACTTAATTTGTCATTTAAAAAAAAATTTATTTTGTTGTTCCATGGTATAAATAGGCCATATTTTCATTTATAAGATACCCAATTTTTTTTATACTTTAATAGGTAAAGTTACTATTCTATTGGTCATATTACTATTCCTAATGATCACATTACTATTCCAATTGATATATTTAATAGTATATTATGGTTTTAAATTCGGTGTTGCATAAATCATAGACTATAGAAGATGATAAATTTTATAATAGACATACCATAAGATCTTGGGGTGTTACATAAGAGGGTGCAACTGATTAATCATCCATTGTCTATCCTGACCCTTGGTGCAGTGTATGCGATGAGTTTTCAGTTCCCTATAGTGGTGACGGAGTACGAGGACGTCTACCCCAAGGATGTTCTAGGTTTACCTATATACTAAGAGATAAAATTATGCATTGATCTACACCCCAATATGACACTGATATCTACGACATCATATCAGATGACTCCCGCAGTGCTTGATGAGCTAAGGGTAAATTTGGTGGAATTGCAGAGGAAGAGCTTTTTTTAGACCCAATGTTTCACCCCAAGCATCCCCAATTTTGTTTTTCAAGAATGGAGAAAAGAGATTGAGGTTGTGTGTGGAATACTAGATCTTGAACCTGGTTTCCATGAAGAAAAAGTTTCCACTAACTAGAATCGACGACCTCTTTGATTTGTTGATAGGGGCATGATGGTTCTTAAAGGTTGACCTTAGATCAGGATATTGCTAGTTATGGGTATGAGAAAAGGATATACTGAAGACGACATTCATATATCATTACAATCATTATGAGTACTTGGTTATTACCTTTGGCATGATGAATTCCCTAATAGTGTTCATGGGACTCATGAACTAGATATTTCAACCTTTCTAATACCAGTTCGTGACAGTCTTCATCGACGATGTTCTTGTGTACTCAACATCTGAGGAAGAGAATGTGAGACACTTGAGGATGGTTCTGGACATGCTTCAATATAACCAACTTTATGGGAATCTATTGAAGTTTCAATTTTGGATTCAGGTGGTCTGATTTCTAGTACACATCTATCTCAAAAGATGGAGTGGTAGTGGATGAGGCCAAGGTTGAGGCAGTGTTAGCTTGGGATCTATCCAAGAGCATGATGGAGGTACGAAACTTACTTGATTTGGTAGGATATTATCAGAGATTAAAATCTAATTTCTATATGATATTAGCACCCATGAAAACTTTGACTAGAAAGGTCCAGTCTTTCATGTGGATAGAGAAGTGCCAGCAGGCTTTTCAACAGTTGAGGCAGAGTTTTACGATCACTCCCATCTTGAGATTGCTGGAGGAGGGTGTCGAATACATAGTGTTCTGTAATGCATCAGGAACTGGGATTTGTTATGTTTTGATGCAAAGGAAGGTAGTAATTTCCTATGGTTAACATTATTTGAGACCATGTGAGTATAACTATGTGATCCATGATCTTGAGTTAGTAGTAGTAGTATTTTCACTAAATATACAGTGACACTACCTGATAGGTGAGAGATTTATCATCTATTATGGTCACAATATTCTCAAGTATATATTCTCTCATAAGTATCTTTACTTGAGATAGAGTTAAGGACTATATTTCCTCTAGGATTATGACTTCGATATTTTCTATACTTCTGGGAAGGGGAAATTTGTAGAAAATTCTCTCAGTAGAAGATCTTGTTTGCGGTTGTTGAATGAGGCATCAGAGTAGTTGACGTTTTTGTAGTTATCCTTTGTGGATGGAGATAGAGAAGCATACCTCTAGTCAATGGTTGTCACCCCTCCATTATTGTAGTGAGTCAGGTAGGCACAACTTGGGGATGTTGAATATGATACCCTATGTACCTAGATATCCACTAGACGTCCTCCTGATGTATTTTCTAAGGGTAAGGAGTATGTTGTTATTTTCAGAGTTTGTACGATGGTACCAGTGAAATTACAGGAGAAGTTTCTGAGAGAGTTTCAAACATATCATTTAGTGGTATATAAAAGTGTGGAAAATATGTACCAGGACTTCCAATGTTAGTTTTGGTGGCCAAGGATGAATAAGAAAGTTTCAAAGTTTGTCTCTTGATGCCTTGATTGTTAGTAAGTGAAGGCTGAGCACCAAGCTCCTATGGGTTTATCTCAACCCCTTGAGGTGTTAGAGTGGAAGTGGGATGGGATATCTATAAATTTTTTGATGGGATTACCATGTAAATCTAGGAAACATTATTACATCTGGGTGATCATAGATCTTCTCACCAAGTCGTCCCACTTCTTAGCTATTTGGGAGAAGAGTTTAGAAAAGAGATTGGGATGCCTCTCTGAAAAGGATATAGTTAAATTCCATGGAATTACATCAATGATCATTTCTAACCATGATTCCCGATTCACATATCAGTTATAGAAGTTATTTACAAAGGATTTAGAGACTTATTTACACTTGATCACATCATTTCAACCCCAAAATGATGGCTAGATAGAGCAGACCATTCATGTTTTATAGAAAATGTTGTGAGCTTTCATGTTAGACTTTGGACTTAGTTGATAGGATCACATACCTCTGGTGAAGTTTTCATACAACAATATATACCATTACACTATTGGTATGACACCATTAGAGGCCTTTTATGATAAACCCTATAGGTCACCACTTTGCTGAAATGACCTAGAAGAGTCAACACTTATTGGTCCAAAGTGAATTCAAGAAGATATAGAGAAGGTGTAGACCATCCAGGAGTGCATTAGGACTGCACAAAGCTATCATAAGTATTATACTGACTGAGAAAATAGGCCATTGGAGTTCAAGGAGGGAGAAAATCTGTTCCCACAAGTTTCACCTCGATGTAAACTGTTAAGATTTGGCCAGGGTGTCAAGCTATCTATGAGATTCATTTGCCCTTTCTAGATACTATGTAGAGTTAGAAAGGTGGTGTAATGATTAACTCTACTATAATAGTTAGACCAATTTCAAAAATTATTCCATATGTCACAACTGAGGAGGTACGTGCATGACCTATTACACGGTATCAACTAGAGTGAACTGGACATCGAGGATGGATCTACCTTTTCTGAGTAATTAGTAGAGATTGAGTATTGGTAGAAGAGGAACCTTTATGGGTGAGTGATTCCTTTAGTGTATATCTGGTGGCAACACAAGAATCTTTAGGAGAGAACCTAGGAGTGGGAGCCTCAGATTTGTGCTCAGTACCCACATCTCATTGTGTTGCCCTTCTTTTAGATTTTTAGGGACATAAAGACCCAAAGTGGGGAGAACTTAGTGAATTATATTTTCCATTTATTATTTTTGCATATTGTATGTATTATTTTTGAGACCAGGTAAAAATATGACATGTGAATCTGAGTCCTATTGTTCCCCAAGTAAATGATTGAAATATATTGAATAGCACATGCACAAATTTTCCTAAAAAAGTGGAATAAATTCTAAAAGGGGTCTTAGATTAGAAATCCAATAGAAGCATTGAGTTCAGAACATGGATTTTACCCTAGGAATTATATAACCATGATCAGTGATGTGAGTTTGTAGAAAATTCATCACCGGCATAAACTGAATAAAATAATTAATTAAATTAAATTATTTTATTTCTATGATGCAGTGAATAACACGTCTTCAAGTATACTATTATGATAAAATTCTAGGGATAAAAACAAAACCCTGGATCCATTAGAAAGAGTGTTTGAGGATCTCTCTCATATAAACTTCCACCGGATCATGGATCGATGGTCAATGTGCAACGAAATCAGAGTATCTCATCAATGATAGCGACACCACTTTTTCCATCATCAATGATCATTCCAAATATAGGTAGGATTTTTTTGTGTTTTGATTATTTCCCCATTCTTTATTCCTACAAAAAACATGAATCAATCAACCAATATATTGATTTGTGATATGATCATCTTGAGAGATTGGTTTATTTGTTGGATTACTTTGGGAGTTTCAATTGATTGTTTTTTATTCTTTTTTGTCATTATAATGGTGACAGATTAAGGACAACACAAATATTGTCCAAGGATCATTCCTCTTGTTTTTGGTTGTGAATTTCTCCCATATTTATTCATTCATCACAGACATTCTTCATTTGGTCCGTGGTTTTACATATAATAGAAATTTGAACACTGCATACCCGATTCTTTGTGAAAAAGTCTAAAATATTAGATCTAGGATCAACACGACATGATGGTGGTGCAACGATGGAGGTGACAATAGATTAGATGACGTATATACCCTTTTCTCGTATTATTATATGTGTAATGAATAATGACATACAAATAATTTTTTTGAATAGATTCGAGTGTTGAATCCTGCTGTTCGATGATGATGAGGTCTGAAAAATGATCCCCCTTGGTTTTGATGAAGGGAAAGGCTATAATTGTGTCCAGTAGGAGTGACCAATGATGTAGAAACCAGATCTAGGAATCTGGAAAATTTTTCACTACACGACGTGTACCATAGAGCCACATGCCACATGGGCCCCTCTTAGTGGAATTTAGTTTTTTGAGAAAGAGATAAGTATCACATGACATGTGACCCTATCACATGGTGTGTTCCCACCTTTAGTGAACTCAGTGTGTACCTCAGAGGGTACATGGAAATGAGTTGGAGTGCATGGGCATATGCACACCATGTACTTCCACACAGACACAGTCTGAAAAAATGTCCACAGGATAAGCCGTGTACTTTTACACGAGCATGAGAACATAGGCAGTAACATGCATCATACTTATATACCGACATGAACATGGGCCGCTTTAAGTGGACAGGACCCAATGTTGAAGGGACATAATGTGTATCCCTACTACATGTCGTGTACTCCTAAAATGTTGGCTTGGATCCCTTTTCCTTAATATCTTGGAAATGTTTCATTAGGGTGAGTTCCATATATCCATTTTCTATAAGGGTTAGTATGGAATTATATCCAAGACATAGGACATGGATCCCTTTAGTATGAATTCTTGGATGGAGTTGTTATAATCCTTTCATCAGTCCTAGAGTGAGATCCTATATCCATCTTTGTTCCTTAAGTGGAGTTCTTGGTATTGTCATGATGAAAACTATGTGGTCATTGATCCTATACTTAGAAAGTTAATCTAGATTGAGTTGCAGGTATACCCCATATCCTTGGGAGTGATCCTCATCTATGTATCATATCTCTTTGGACTATCATTATGTGCTTCTAATGGAAAGACCTAAGGAGCATTTCCTCTTGGATAAGCCTCATTGATTCTATTAGATTCGAGAGTGTGTTCTCCTAGATGAGTTGATTTACAGAACCTTCAAGATGGAATCCAAGGTTGGTATTGTAGTTGTGAATTACCTTTAGACTGTGTGTATTTTTTGAGTATATCTGTATATTATTATTATTTTTTCTATATAAATATACCTATGTAGAGTTGATTGTATTCTTTTTTTATGTGTTTTGGTTTCAAGGTATCCTACTGGGAATTTTTATACTCACCCTACACGGGATTTGCTTGCATATGTCATGTCTTGTGCAGATGATCAACATTTTGATAGATCTTTAGGAAAACTAGGAAACTAGGATGCTTAGTAAGACTGGATAGACTGAGGTGTATTCCTATGGTATTCTGATAGCAGTCCCCAATTTACTTTTAGGTTGGATTTTTTTCAGACTCTTTTGGTGGGCTTGTATTTGTCCCTCTTTACTTTACTTCCTTTCATACTATGGTTGTGGGATTTAGATATATGAATTCATGTTTTATTAGTTTATTTTATATTTTTACCATTTCATGGTCTTAGAGATGTGTGCATTTGTACAAGTACTTCGGCTAAGGCCTCCCATGTTAGTAATATTCCTACTCAGTGCTAATCGCCAACCCCTAGCCTATTGAAGGTGGGATTGGGGAGTCGTGGCATGGGTCCCTTTGGGATGGGTTGTGATAGGGAGATCAGTGACAAAGTCCACAATGATGTTCTCCCATTTCTATGTGGGTATGGTCAAGGGTGGAATCATCCCCTTGGATTTCTATTGCTCCTATTTTACTTGTTTCCATACAAAGCACTTTGAGGTGTACTAAGAAATCTTCTTCTTTATGTTTTCCCACCAAAAGTTCTCTTGAAGATCATGGTATATCTTAGTGCTTCTAGGATGGATAGAGAAAGATGAGATATGTGAATTGTACAATAGATATTTATTTATCTTCAGTGATTTAGGAACATAATTTTAGTTCCAAATCAAATGAAACCATCCTCATTGATTTTTAACTCATGAAACTTGAATTCTTTTACAGTTTTTACCTTCTTTTGAAGCTCAAAATCCTCCCTTTGTGCTACCAAGATCTTCTATTGGATTTATTGTTGTAAAATCATTTGGGTAAGGTAGTATGTATTCCCTAACTTTATGATTTCCAAATCTATCCTTTTCATATACAAGAAGATATGGTCTTTCTCAATCCACATCTTGGATAAAGTAGCATGTTATTTTTTGTTAAGAGTATGATCTACCTTTTCCACATTTCCCAGATGGTAGTGAATAAAAAAATCATAGTTTTTAATCATCTATAACCATATTCGTGACTCATGTTGAGATTCTTATATTTGAATATATACTTTAGAATCTTTTTATTAGTAAATATATCACACTTTTCATCATAAAGGTTGTGTCTAAAAATATTTAGAGCAACGATCATTGCTAATAAATTTAGATAATGAATCAAGAAGTTTTTCTCATGGATCTTCAACCACCATGAGGCATAGACCATCAATTTATCATTCTGTATTAGTACATAACCCAATCCTTTCTTTAAAGCATCACTATATATCAAAAAACCTTCTCCACTTATTGATAGATTGAACACAAGCATAGTGATTAGCCTCTTCTTGAGATCCATAAAACTTTCCTCACATTATTCTATCCATACATACTTTACCCCTTTCCATGTTAAATTAGTTAGTAGGATAGAAAATCATGATAAATTCCTCAAAAAATGTCGGTAGTACCCTACTAATCTAAGAAAACTAAGGATTTCTGTGACACTAGTGGGTCTGGTCCATTTCTCAATTACCTTTTTTTGAAGGGTCCATAGAAATTCTCTCACTTGTGATCACGTGCACCAATAAATTGACCCACCTCATCCAAAATTTATAGTTTATAAACTTAGCATACACATTCTTCTTCATTAATGTCACCAGTACAATCCTTATATGCTCTTTATATTCCTCCTTATTCTTGGAGTAGATGAGAATATCATTGATAAAGTCTACCATAAATTTTCTAAGATATTCTCTAAAGATTCTATTCATCAAATCCATGAATATTAAAGGGGAATTAGTAAGTTTGAATGGAATCACTATGAAATCATAGTATCCATACATTGTACAGAAGGATATCTTCTAAATTTATTCCTTCTTTACCTTTAGCTGATATATCTAGAATGAAGATACACCTTTTAGAAAAACTGAGCTTCTTAAAGTTGATTAAAAAAGTCATAAATCCTTGGTAAATGACACTTATTCTTTATGGTGATTTATTTAGCTCTCTATAATCAATACCTAACAACATTGATCTGTCATTATTATTGAAAAAGAGCACTAGCACACCCCAAGGTGATACATTAGGGTGTATGAACCCCTTTTACAAATGATCTTACGACTACCTTTTTAACTCCTCTAGTTAGATTAGGGCCATCCTATAAGGGAATTTGGATATAGGAGTAGAATCAAGTATAAGTTATATTGATAACTCTAATTCACAATCTGGGAGAAGTCCATGCAACTTTTCATGAAATACATCATTGTATTCCCTTAAAATGGGAATTTCCTCAAGGTTGGTACATTGATTCAACTCAACCATTTTGGTAAGGCATGCTTCTTCACATGGTATCATCACCCAAACCATTGACTGCTTTTCCATATGATATTCATAATCTTCCTTGAATTTTTATAGGATCATGGGATGATTTAGAATATATAAAGATATTCATTTTCCTGATATTTTATGTGTGATTTATATAATGAGATCCAATACATGCCTAGTATAGAATCAAATTCCACCAAGGGAAGGATTACAAGATTCACTAGAAGAATATTTCCATAGACAGTAACATGGAAAAATTTTAACACTTAGGTAGATTTTAACACACCACTAGGTATTTTTATAGATATCTATACTTCAATGTATCAAGAATGTGATCAAATAGTTCTAGAAAAATATTAGGATATAAAGAAATGTGTAGAACTAGAATCAAAATAAATCTCTTTACATTATTGAGTGAATAGAAAGTGTACCTTATATAACTTTATTTTCATGCTCCACCTCAGTAGTGGTGATAACATAAGCTTTCCCCTTCTATTTAGGATTTGGTGGTTGATGACACTGGTTATCCTCGAGGACCTATGGTTTAGTGCACTAGATTTCATAGTGATCTTGCTCCCTTTAGTTGAATCATTGAACCATGGGAGGTTATTTCCTTTACTCCAACACATTGAATGGATTCTTCATATCTCCTCAACATTCATAAGACTGATAGCCTTCTCTTCCAAACTTGTATCATTTATCTATACCTTTGAGGTAGTTCAATGACACTTCTTCCCACATATATCACATATGGGTGGTTGAGCCATCTATCCATATTTGTCATTAGATCCTCTATCTTGAAGCCCCATATTTATTTTCTTATCTCCATAGCCATGGGACTATTCTCCAAACTTAATATCTAATTTGAGAGCACATTGAAAGACCTCTTCATAACTCCCAAAGTATTGTATAACTAGAGCCTTATAGAGTTGTGGTTTTAATAAACAAAATAATCTATCAATCTTGATATTTTTTTGATAACAGAACCTAAGGCATATCTTGAAATCCTTGTAAAAGTTACCTCATAAGAAGTGACAAATTATCTATCATTTTTCTTAATCTCCAAGAATTCTCTCTCCATCTTTGTTTGATGATTTTTAGGGATATACTTGTTAAGAAATAAATTCTTAAATTAATCCCACTCTATTTATTCCATTTCATCCTTCAGTTTAGTATTCTTTATCAGCACCCACCATTGATCAAACTCTCCATCTAAATAATAGACAACTGGAGTAAACTTCTCATTCTTATAATAATGGGGACTAGAAAAGATCTTCTCTATTAATTCAAAATACTGTTCCGTAGTAAGTGGACCAGAATATCCACTAAACATCGATGGTCATTTCCACATAAAGTATTTAATAGCTAGTTTCTTCTTCTTAGGTGAAGGTGGAAATTACACATTGTTTAGGTTACTATTCATAGCCTAAGACAGCTGGGTGAGCATAACCATGAAGTTTTGAAATCCAACTCTAATTGCATTTTGATTTTCATTCAGGAAATCATTTCATTGTCCCTCACATGGGTTTTTGGCCTAGTTTCTCCTGGTTCCCACCATTTTTTAAAATAAATAATGTTTTAACACAAGTTAATAAAGAAAGAATAAATAATTTATTCTTTTTTATAATTAATTATAAATTCATATCTTATGGGATACCTAGGATTTTCAATTTCCATAAATGATAATTATAGGATCATGTACTTTAATATTTTTCTAGATTTAAAAAGGAATAATTACTTTAGCTATATATACTCCATAATTGTTTGTAATAGAGTTTTTGATTAACCAAAGAATATCCCCTGGGAGTGTCAAACTTTTTCCACAACAAGGCTTTTTGTTGTTCACCTATTCTTGATTGAGTCTATCTTGATATGATGCTTTCAGGGTTATTACCCCTAGGCATAGCTGTTCTAGGGCCACATCCACTTGTTGTATCCAGACAGATATTTCATTGCTCAGAAACCACACAATATTATACTTTACCAAAACATAGGATGTTTAGATATACTTAGACTCATACTTAGGATTTTACACTAAAATTTTCTAATCTTAATTCCCAAATTAACTAAACTATGTTCTAATACTAACTATATCGACCTGATTTTTTCATTATAGAACTATTCCATTATTTTTAAGATAGAAAACATAATAGTGATATAATCCATGATCCAAAGGTTTAGTATATTGGGTAAATTAGGATAAAACATCAATTTTACATAATAAAATTAGAAAATTATTTAATTCGTTCTTATTTATCCTCTTAGTGGCTCCCACATTCTCCTTAGTATAATTAATCACCCAAGGAAATACGTTAATGAAAGGGGTGAGAAAAAATCCCAGAAAGGGGAGGTATAAAATGTGGGGAATAAAGGAAATGAATCAAACATACATGTGTGATCATATTTATATCATAAGAATACGATCATAATCATAATCATGATGAAATTTTTGTATAAAGTCATGTAATGTGGAATATTTATAAAATGAAAAATCATGTCTTACTAGTCAAATACTACATATAGTTGTGAATAAAGCTAGCATCATGTTCGCGCATAACATATGTGTATAATCATAAAACGACCCCTTTTAATAGAGATAATATCATTTTAATTCATATTACACATTATCTAATGAGACACATCAAATTACTTAATTAATTTGAGGGCTATATAATTCCAGGCCCACCTATCACATCATAAAGGCTCATAAAAATTCATTCCACATAGAACATATAACAATCATAGTTATGAAATAAACCCAAAGAATATAATGGGAATCATAAGGATTTAATAAAGATTAATTTCATGAATAATTTTTTTTCCCAAATTAATAGTGGAAATCATACTTGGACATAAAATATCATTATTCTTGAGCGGACATAAAACATTTCAAGAGGAGTAAAATACATAGTTTTATAAATTAAAGTCACTTTGAAAAAAGGGTTTTCTTACAATTTTTATGACATGGTAGGAAAATTTATATAACCAAAATAATAGGTAAAGTAAATTTTAAGTAAATAATAGAAACATTATTACTATGGAATAGAGGATAACCCAAATAAAGAAACTCGGTTCAAGAATCCACTTACCTTAAGTCCTAAATTATTTTGTCACTTTTCCACCCCCTAAATAATAAACTTATGATTATTAAATCATAGTTATAGAAGTGAATTATTTTAATTTTTTTCTATATTTATCCATTATTATTGTTTGATTCTATTTTATAACACTCATTTTCAAATGTTAATTGTTTTGATATCATGTTTTCATCAAATGTTTCTGTTTTTTTTTGATTTCACTATTTTCATTCAAATTCATTTATACATAAGTATAATTAACTATATAACATTATAATAAATTTAATTACATATTTATATGTTATATGTAATTCATACCATCTGTCCATGAACGTGGTTATAAGAATTTACTTGGAAATGTCTCCATAGGTGGTTAGCCAACCTTTGACGAGACATTGTCAAAAGAGCAGGAAGGCGAGATTTGAAATTTATGTATGTAATAAATATGATACTTATTTTAGGTTAAAATCATTAATATAATGTTAAAATTCTACCTAATTAATATTATAATATTTAGTTTTGAAATGGGTGGTGAAAAAATAAAGTGAATTAGAAAAAGAGGGAAGAGTTGATCGAAACCTACTCTTTCCTCGGTGTAGCTTCTCTTACACGACACTAAAAATACCCTGATGTTTGGAGTTGGATTACTACATAAAGTTTCTAAGGATTATAAGGGGATTTTAAGGAAGGAATTTTGAAGTGGTTAGGCTTTGGAAAGTGAGGTATGAGTGGTTTTCCAATGGTAGGGAAAGAAGTTTTTTATACTTGAGGAGAGGTGTATTTTTAGAATAAAATATTAAATAAAATAATATATCAAAGGTATAAATTTTAATAGTGAATTTTTGATAATATAAAACATATATAAATATAATATAATATGTTTTAATAATTTAAACCTATTTATAATTCATATTCATTAGTTTATTAAAAAGGAAAGTGGAAAAAAAGAAAAATTGTTATTTTATTGGATCACATTTGACTTTAGGTTTTAGAAAGTGATTTTTAGGTTTTAGAAATTAAGTTTATTGTATTTGAAGGTCTCATTTATTAATTTAAATATATCATGACCGAAAATAAAGTTCTAGAAATGATTAAGTCATTATTACATCATGAATGATGTAATTTAAGATATAACGGTTATGAGAAAAACTATATTTTTACCATTCACATGAAAATTGATGTTTTTTAGAAAATTACCAAGAAATCACCCTTGGAAAATTTTGACATGCTGATTTCAAAAATGATATTAATTTTATAAAAATAAATTTCTAACATATTTAATTTTAATTTTTAAAATAAAAATCATGTTTTTATGAAATACTTTAAAATACAGTTTATTCAAAAAGTGACTATATTTTATTTGAGTTTTTTAAACATGATATTTATTTTATTGGAATTATAATTTTTATATTTAATTAAATTAATCATGATAAATATTATTTATATTACAATTTATTAAATTTAGGTAATATTACTATTCCAATAGTCAGGTTACTATTCCCAACGGTCAGGTTACTATTCTAACAGTCACATTACCTCATATATATATACTACTTCATTATTTCACTTAATGTTCACTAAAATTTCTCCCAAGGTTACATATTTTAATTTTCTAAGATGTTGATTGGTTTACTAATATTTTTATTTATTTCTATAGTGTTGGCCATGGGGGTGGTGATCCTAGCAGATTATGGCATTCTATATTTTCCATTTTTTGATTTTTTATATTTTTTTGTCTAATGATAATGTTTGTAAATTTAGTTGGTTTCATATCTGAATAATGTATTGAAATTTATTAATGAGATAATGTATTTGTTGGTTTCTCTATATTTTGTATGTTTATAATATTATATAATATAATATAACACACATTTATTCAGAAAACATATTTTAATAATATACACTAGGTCATTACAATCTTCTCAGATCAAAATTATATTTTCCACATAATGAGACTAGAGAGGAATGCGTCATGATTTTGACTCCTAATTACACCTTAAAGCTACTTTTTATCTCCATAAAAATGAGAATATGGAGCAGAACATCCATACACTGAAATCCTAGATTTTAGTGAATCATGGGTAAATTATTTTCCACTGGTTGAGATCAATTATAAAATCCATCACTCATACATCGATATAGAACCATTTGAATCCTTTTATGAGTGACCTTGCCGATCTTCATTTCATTAGACAAAGGTTGGGGAGTTTGTTGTTCTTGATTTGAATGTGGCGCAGAATACCATTAAGAAGATCCAGGTGATTCAGAAGTAGATGAATATAGTATATAAGCTTCAAAAGTCATGTGTGTATTTGAGGAGTATATCTCTTGATTTCAAGGTTATATACCATGTGTTTTTGAGGTTTACCCTCATTGTGGGAAATATTGGGTTGGTTCGAGAAGTAATCTCTATTTTTGGTTTATTGGGCCTTTTTAGGCATCGGAGAATGTTGGAGACATGGTGTACATCTGTTGAAACTTTCCCCATGGTTGGATAGGATCTATGATGTCTTCAACATCTCACAGATTCATCTATATCTTCCTGAAAACTCCCTTGTATTTGACTTGGAATAGTTGGATGTTGAGGGTGTTGTGATATTAATAGAGTGGAAAGTGGAGATTTAGGATCATTAAAACAGGGTTATATGTAGGAATATTATACCTTTGGTTCAAATTTTATAGTGGAATGATAGTTTAAATGGGATTAGTTAGGAATTTGAGTCACAAATGTATTCTCAGTATCCTGAGATTATTGAGTTTTTATTTTTTTGATGATTTACTTCATAGATTAGAATTTATTTATTGAATTTCCTATATTCTCTATAATTTATTTATTAATAGAATTATTCTCATTTGAGAGGTATCTACAGGGGGAGTGTTGGATTTTTAGGGTGGATATTTTTTTTCTTTTGGGTTTGGTTTTGATTCTTATGGAATATAATCATTTGATAGGTACCTAATGTAACCATCTAGACTTTCCCAACCCATCAATTTTTATTTTGATTGATGGAGGTCCAAAAGTAGTCTTGAGGAAGGATGGTTGGGGTGGAGCTATAATTTTATCTAGGTAGTGGTTCATGGCATGAACCTTATATCACGACATGAAAGTATTTGAAAAAAACTAGTTGATTTCTCTTGGGGTTTAGTCCATGGACCGAATCTTGGTTCATGATGTGAAGCATGGGGAGACAAAGTTTGGCGGTTCTATCTCATGCAACATTCACAACATGATACCACCATTCAAAACCTAAATGTTTTCTTGATTTATATGATTTTGAGAGATAGATATCAGAGGTAGCTTGACTGAAAAAATTCATCATGTAAATACCATTATCATGCCATGAATTGAGAATTTCTTTGACCATTCATGATGTGATGGAATTTGTCACACATTAAATGGGCGTTCTTTAGTCCAAGTATAAAATTCAGGTGCCCCTTCATTTTTTTTCATTACTCCTTCATCTATCTCAGCTCTTGGGAAACTCTTTGGTGATTTTGGAGGATATTTCAGCCTATTCTACCTATAATTGAACCTTGGATTTGGGAAATTGACTATTGATAATCCAAGGCGAGTTCCTCTCTTTCCATCTGTGTATTCTCTTCATTATTTATCCCAATATGGTTATGAAATCCAATTTAGGTATATTTTTGATGGAATTGTATCAATATATATATGGTAATCATGATGTCCAAGATTGTTTAGGATTTCATTATGTGGTTTCAATTAGTGAGCATCTCTTCCTTGCTTTGGGTCTTGCATAGTGAATCAGAAAGCTTCCTTGGGTAAGGGATCTGAAAATTCTCCTCTTTCCCATATGTAATGTGGAATTGTCTTGATTTTGTTTCATTGTGTGGAAGGTGGTAATATAATTAACAAAATATAATTAACTGGACTAAAGTAAATCAAAATATAAAGAGATTAATTCACATGTGCTTTACTGGGTTCTAGTTTTTTTTCTTAATGGTGATGTTTTGTTTGTTTCCTTGATGAGAAATTATGATTTTTCCCATTATATTTTATTTATTTCTAAATTTTGTTGTTGGAATTATCTATTTATAAAAGGATATTAACTTATAAATGTAAATGAACTAGTTGAGTGAGAATATGGTTGGTTGTTTTATCTCCCATGTTTGTGCGGTTAAATAAATATAATTGGTCTGATTGAAGGAAAAAAATGATATGGACAGTGGTTGATGAAATTAGTGTTTGTTTATAGTTGTGTGCTTATTTCTTATGTTGAGAATCATATAGTTTTTGAGGGGATGATTTTAAGGTGATAGTTATGGCTATGCGTGTAAATTCGAACCTTCTCGGACCATGCTGAGTTGGGCCTCCCCCCCCCCAAAAAAAAAACTAGGTAGTATACCACTATTTGGGCCATCTCGAACAACCCCATGAGTTGGACCAAGACGAACCCCAGGTTGGCCCGATCTATCAGTCCATGCCGGGATTTTCGGGCCGGGCCACAGGCAGTCCCTTGTGGGAATTTATTATTTTCAAAATAAAATATATAATGAGTTAGTATATATATATATATATTATGTTAAATTATTGATATATATATATAATTATATGAATAAATGATATATATATATATATAAATAGTTGATATATAATTATATATATATTATGTTAAATCATTGACACACACACACACATTATATATATTCTATTAAATTTTTGATACACGCACATACACACACATTATATTATACATAAAAATATTAAACATCGTTTAGAAAACAAATATATTATTTGTGATGAAAAATTACATACAAATTAAACATTAAGACATTAAAATATTTATTTTTATAATGAGAAAAATAAATAAAATAGGTAAATATATTTAATAAAAAATACATTACATATCTATTCCATTATAAAATAATAGTACATTAAACATTAAAAAATTCAATCATCCAATTTTGCATCTATTGAGCTCAATATCAACATTGATAGATTCTTATCATCGATCTTGTGCATAAAAATGATCCCTTGTGATTATAAGAGCTTCAACCATGTCTGGTGTTATTCATATATGATAATCATTAATAACTAGTCCTCCTACACTAAAAGTAGACCGAGATGCAATAGAAGAAATGAGAACACTAAGAACATCATGTGGAATTCATGTCAGTACAATCCATGTTGATTAAAAATCCTTCCACTAATTTAAAATATCAAAATCATATTCAATGCCGACTGGTAGAGAGTCAAAATATCATTGTAGTTTAGTTGTGCCTACATTAGAAGATTCAGAAAGTCATAAATTTTTTATAGTTTCCCATACACTTCCACTGTAATGAGAAGAATGTATAGGTTGTGTGGGTTATCTAATAATATTAATATGTGTAATAACTTTATATTTATTATATAATTTTTCTAAAAAATAAAATATACGATGAAATTGAGATTCACCATAAAAAATAATTTAAAAAAATGTTTTTAAACTAGTGTCTTTACACCTTGAATGCAATAAAATTACCATTCCAAATATTATAGGTAATGGATCAAAATATTTATCAGGTTTTTATTTCATGGAAGTAATCATGGGTATATATTATTAATAAGACATATATTTTATCAAAAAATACAATATATATGTTAAATAAAGTAAAACTAAAAGCGATGTAGGAATGTATACATGAAAAAAAAGATTATATTTTTCAAATACATGCAAAAAAATTTATATAATTTAAATTGAGGCCAAATGTTTTCATTAGGTAAAATTACACCTTCACATACTATTTTGGACTACAAAAATAAGTCTACAAGTTTCCTTTTTTTTAAAGATAATTTTAACATATAATATTTGAAATTATATCTTTTTATACAACTAATTGAAATTTCCATTATTTCATATTTTATTATTGATAAATCCTTCTATATAATTGTACACTATTAACAGAGCTATTAATAATACTAATGCATTTTATAATAATATCCACATAATCTTTATAAATATATAAACCATATTTAACAATCAAATGTAAAATACGAGTACAATAATGGACATGAAATATTTTTCAATCACATGAAAATTATAATACAGATATAAGATACGCCACTGTATTATTATATTATAATGCATTATCTATAATAAGTGTAAATTATTTATTTTTCAAACCCCATTTAGAAACACGTTCTCTTCATGAAACTCATAATGAATGACTTGTGTATTGCTGTTCAACCAATTTGAATGAAATAATTATTTATATAATTTTCAATCATTATCAATAAAATTATATACATTGATATTAAATTTGTTGATTATAAGTACATAATTCAAAAGTTAAAAAAATTACATTTAATTATTAAAAAATATCTGTAATATCTGATTTAATATAATTAATTTTTTGTAATTTTTTTCCTTATAGTATTCTGTGAAAAATATTTATATTGAGGTGTAAATGATCCTTGAAATAAATTAGTTAAATAAGGACATTCACTAGTGTTAAAAGGTTGTTCTTTTTTAATTATATAATCAACTATCATATATAGTGAACATATAGGCTCATAAAAAAACTACTTAATTTATCCCTTCCTAATAGAATTTATGTTCTAATATCCAATTTATTGATTCTAACAAGTGAATTAGCACATATTTTAAGGTGTCTCGTACCACTATTAGAAGGGACACTAGGTTTTTTTAAATGTTGAGGCCTAAGACTCATTTTATTATTAAATAAAAGACCTCTTTTGACTGGGTAGAGGGATACCCATTACATAGCTTGAAGGCCTAAGTCTAAGTGGCCTAAATGCTAGGCTTGAATACCCAAGATACTATAGTACCTACTACAATATTGCACCACTACAGTTCCTGCTACAGTGCCTCTGCCACTACAATGTCATCACTGTTAAAATTTTCCACTACTAAAGTACTACTACAGTGACCTGATATAGTGTTTCTATAGTACCTATAAATTCGTTCCTATCAGGATTCGATCCTGGGTCTTTTGGATGCCAAGAAGGAGCCTATACCACTTGGGTACATGCTTGTTGAAAAAACGTATGTAAGGGTCACACGCTTTGGCCTATTGAGGGCTCCACCAAGAAAACATGTTCCATACGTTCCCCATCTAAGCAACAAATTTGAATCTCCCTATGATTAATATGCACAGTTTCCGTGTCTAGCGGGACTTGAGCCTGAGCCAGTTCTCCCAGACAACGAGATGGTCCAACCGGTGAACCACTCGACCTACACCATTAGGGAATTAGAAGGAACACTAAGTAATTTAGCACAATATTTTATTTTTTATTTTAATTTTCTTGTAACCTCATATTCATTAACATAATATTTTTCAATGTGGTCCCACACATTAGATTGATTTTGAGTCCCAGATGATGATGCAACTTGAGGATGATGAGATGAAACAATAGGCAAAGATGGAATATCAACATTAGGTGAAACAATAAATTCAGGATCAACATATTGAAGAGGATCCATTTAAATAGTTAAATTAATTATAAACATAAAAATAATAAATAAAACACTAAATTTAGTACATGATGCAAACACAAAGTCAAAACTACTATGCACACGTGACCTAAAAAAGTAGAAAAATCACCACAATGGCATTGTGTAGCATTGGAAGTTTCCCAATAGAAGAACCTAATAATTTAGAGTAGATAAAGGTAAAAAATAAATGATGGGTATGGATTATTTATAATGAAATAACCCTTTTTTGTTGTATTTTTAAATATAAAATTGTAATATAATATTTTTTTTTGTTTTTTTATCATTTTACATGTGGGGAGCGTGCACCCCAAGCAACCCTCAAATGATCATACGACCATTTTACTATTTCTTTTTAAAAATTTAACATAGAATGAGGGGCGTGCACACAAAATATGGGTGGAGGGTTTTTTTTTAGTTTTTGTTAAAATATTTATTTATATATTTATCTATATCCAGTTTGGTAATTTAAAAATAAGTGCACTTCATAGATAGGTTGTTCTAGGTGTAGCCTTAGAATCTTATGGTAGGGGGTTCAAGTTTTCCTACCAAAAGTTTCCGAGATATTTTTTTAGAGAATGAAGGATTTTATGGGTTGAGGTTTATATGGGCCAATGGGAGGGCCGAGATTACCTGGACCACGAGCCTTATTATATAGGCCAAGGTCTGGACTGATGAACCATAGGCTTAATCCCAATATAGATCTGGTGGGATTTGTTGGTTTGGGTTGCGTTGGATTTTAGGTTGGGGTGATTAGGATTTCAGATTGTTGGGATAGAATTACATACTTTTTTATGGCTAGTAATGGTGTGCAGTAATGGGAAACAAGGTTACAGATCGATGCCATAGTTAGAATATATTTTGGGGGTTGGTATTATTCGATGGTTGGGCTATGATGATGGATTTGGTATGGGATACATGAAATTTAGTTAAGTGATAGTGGTTTGTGATGTGGGAATGGTTTTATTAGTTAGATAGTGGCTATGGAGGTGATTTGGTAATGATAAACAAATTAATACAACATGGTTTCAAAATCAAAGGAATGGTGTAGAATTGAAAAAATGTTGTTTTCAAATGAAATAATAATGCTTGACATGAATTGGTAATGGTTGGGATTAATGTGGTTTATTTTCCAATGAGCAGTTTTTATTAAATATGGAATATGAACAACTTAATGAATTTAATATGGTTAGTAACAGTATATATATAATTAATGTGATACTAAAAGTGGAATGAGTATTTTGTGTATTTATGTGGTTGTTTTTTTTGAGAAGTATGTAATAGTTATATCATAGTAAATAACATCAATGGAATGTGTGTGGTGGTAGTTGTTAGTGGGAAGTGGTGGTGTTGTGGTGACATGTTTTGGAATACTGTTGCATTGGTCAAGTGTGAACCCTCTAGTGTAGTGTCATGTGTACCTATTCTATTTATATTTTTATGTGATTTCACATGAACTCCTCCCATGTTAGGTAACATTATTGATTAAAAAATGTTTTTGGTTTAAGGGGTTTTCCCCAATATCCAGGTTGGAGAGGGTGGATGGATGACTACCCCCTCTTCCCCACTCTCCCTTTGGCAGTGGTTATGGTGGTTCTAGTGAAGAGTTGGTGGTGGTACTTACCAATAGATCATGGTTGGTGGTGATGATACTTAATGGGGGTCATTCTTGTAAGAAAAAAGGCATGGGGTTAATTCCCTTTATATTCATAATACCCAATCATACTAGATATGAGACATTCAAATGATGATGTATATGAGGCATGTGATATGTGCTCATTGATTGATTCCAATATTAGATGCTAGAACCTATAGGAGGTTGGGATAGGTAGGTCCATGAATTTACCTATACTTTACTTGGATTGGTTATGTGATGATGGATATAGAAAGGATGGGAGCACAAGACATATGATGTTGGAGTGTGAGAGTAGAAAAATAGTGGGAAAAGAGTTTTGAGGTGCCTTTGATACTATTTCTCTATATTGTTCTATTATAATTTGATGTGTTATTTGGTGAGTGATCCATGGTGAGGCTTGGGGATAATTAACCTGTTAGGCGATGGTTGATTCTGCTATTTGTCCACTAATGGATTATTTTGATCCTTACACATTTTCAGGAGAGGTTTTGAGTATGATCCTACCAAGTATACATGTTATGCTCACACATACATATGTAAAATATTTTTAAATTTATTATGAGGGATTTTAGGATTGGGGTGGAAATTATTATCTTGGTGTTTGGAGACGATGAGTAGTTTTTCCCATAATATCTTCTTGGTATTGTATTATTTTGGAGACTTTTATTTTTATGACATGACAAGAATGTATAATGATAGTTATTTTAAATTTATTGAATGGTTTTGGTTGGTGGTTTTTATATTCCTAGGTTTTTTTGAGGGTAATGCCTCCCCTTTTTATGTTTTATACCCTTGATTCTAGTCACCAACCTATTGGCTATTATTGGAAGGCCTCATAGGTTACACTTGTATTCACTGCCAGCCTAGAAGGAGTTTCCAATGGGTACAAGTCATGACAGATTGGTATAAAAGATGTAGTGAAAATACAAGTTTGAGATGAGAGTTAAGATGAAGATTAGATTTAAGCACTAGTGAGGATTACATTGGTTGGTATAAAAGCAATGCTAGTTGAGCTGAGTAGGTAGCGTAAGTATGAGAGACCTTCTTGGAAACTAGACTTTAGGGACCCTTGTCAGCCGATGTAGAGACATTATGATTACTAAATTTTCTAGGAGAAGTGAAACTTTTGATAGGAAATAGACCTATAATATGTACATGCATCATTATTTTTTATTATTTTGATTTAATAGGTTGATATTGGGAAAGTAAAATGAATTTAATAAAATGATACTTAAAATTATATTCTAATTAGTTTAAGAGTTTCCCTTTTTTCTTCTAGATATTCCAACTGATTATCATCCACACATGGTTTAGGTTTTGGAGGTACAATAATCTAACCCAGTTGATCATTTAAAGGTTGAAACAATAGTGGATGATGAGCTATAGAGAAGGACACTGTGTTCTTTTTAGCATTAGAGTTTAGATAAGTATGAGGGGAGCATCTCTAATTTATAGGTAGAGCACTGGTTTGAGGAGTTGGAGATCATGTTCAGTCTAATTCATGCCTAGGTTGGTTTCTGGGTTCCATTGGTAGTTAGGCAGGTTATAAGAGCGACCTATCATTGTTGGATTCTAAACCCCGGGGAGCGTAAAGAGGAATATTTTTCATGAGTTGATTTTTAGAAGGGGTTCTATGTTAAGTTATTATCATCAATAATGAGGATAATAAGGTGGAAGAATCTTCTCTCCCTTCATCAAGGGATCTTGAGCATGTTAGAGCTCAATATTAGGTTTGAAGATCTTATATATTTCACCCTTGACCTTTTTAGATATGAGGATTCTAGAGCATGGTGTCTTGAGGAGGAACTAAATCTAATAATCAGATATACAATCACTTCATTTAATTTATTTATGTACTTAGAGGTACAGAAGAAGGTAGAAGTACCCGAGAAGATGCATCATTAGGGAGGAGTATCTCAAGAGGGATCTAAATTTTTTTCTTCAGGAGCATGGATTTGGATAGAGGATCTCAGGCTTCAGAGCATTTGAGTTTCTGGTTAGTATGGAGCTGGTCACAAATAAATGTTTTGTATTTTCCTAGGGCTAACAATTCTCAAGCATCTGTCAGTTGCTCTCTAATGGACTTCTATGCTTGTGAAGGTCACAATCATCAAGGACCTCATGTTAGTGAACCCCACTCCAAATATAAAAATAGATAAAATCAACTATTTATACATAAATTCGATTATATAAAAATTGAAAAATATATTGTAGGTGTTTGGATGTAAACAAACAAATATTAAGCCTAAAAATACTTACACTGAAAATGATGTTCTTAACCCAAAACTTTCTTTATTATTCACTTGTAGTTTTTCTAACCTATATAATAAAATATATTTTTTGACTAAATTGGATATGAAGTTCTTTCACTAATGATAAATTTAGATTATTGTTATTTGTTTTAACTTCATTTTTAAGAATCATAAATTACAACAATTATTTTTGACAATATTAATTTTTTTGGAAAAAATATCATTCGTCAATATTTTTCAATATCAATCATACATTTATCGATATTCACATGAGTTTCATCAAATATGATTAATTATATTGAATATTTGTCGACATGTTCATTACTATATTGGTAAAAAATACAGTAATACTTTATTGTATTTTTGAATGATTTTAATTACTGATAATTATTATAATGGTTGTCATGTTGATAATAATTATAAAACATAATTGATCAAAATTTTATCCATGTTCAAAAAAAATTGAACAAAAATGATATTAAATTTAATGAAATCTTGAAAAATATTATCATATAATTTAAAATTAATATATATATATATATATATATATATTAAAATATATCAAACAAATATTTCAAAATTTTTAATAAATTTTTTCATATTTTTTTTGAAATTGTATCATTGTATTAACATTATTTCAGAAATAATATTGAAATTATTTGAAAATTTGGCATTTTTTAGAATTAATTTATCTTATTAATTTTTAAATAAATTATAGGTTTTTATGAAAATTGTATTCAAGATTACATTTATTATAATTTTTTATATAAATATTTTTCATATTTTAAGGAATTTTATTCTAATAAACTTTTTATAAAAATTTAATAGTATCTTAAGTTTTTAGATTCATTTAAATTGATATTTTTTTGTAAAGTTATATTATATTATTTAATTTAATAATTATTTTTAAAATTTATTTTATTTATTTCATTTTCAAAGAAAATAATTCTATTATATACATATATGATAACTTTCATTAAATTAAAAATATTTTCAAAATTTTTTAAGATATTTTATTAATTATTTTGAAATTTTATATGTATTCATGTTTTTTAAAATCTTCATTTTAATTTGTTTATTAGTGTATTAATAAGAATTAATTAAATATTTTTTTTAAAAAATTTAATTTCCATTTATTTAATGTTTATTATTTTAGTTAATATACAAAATATTATGATGTTTTTGAAAAATTTGTTTTAATATGAATTTATAACATAATATAAATTTTTAGTATTATTATTAAAATTTATAATGAATATATATAGTTTATTTAATTATTTATGATAATAAAAAAAATATGAAAACCCAAATCATAGAACCTCAGACCATACTCCGCTCCATTCCATGGAGGGTCTAATATAATCTTCAAGGCTAGGTTCCAGAATAACTTTGATAGTTCTAGTGGAACTTATCCTTGAAAAGGTTTACTAGACCCTACATGGCATGGAGGGGAAAATTTACATTGAACATCAATCTCCTCTCCCCCAAAACCTTACTACTTCAGGCCTCTACTCCACTACACCACTATGATGTATTCTCCAAAATCTTTACAATCAACCCTGTCATCTCCCCACCATCATTGTTCACGATAACCCCCCTTAGAAAACCAATTTGGTGTATATCTACCTCATCTATTGAAACCATATATTTCTAATCGTCTATAAGAATTAAAAACCTTATATCTGAACCCCATCTTCTGGACCTTTGTCACCCATCTGCTTTTTCGATCCTTTATATCTAGATTCAGCCTTATCTTACAATAATAACTTTTATCTTCATTAGATTTGACCTCTCTACCATATATCTAGGGAAATTATTAACATCACTTCTCCCACTTATGCTTGCATGCCAACTATATTTATATTATTCAAAAAAATATACGCACTTAAAACTTGGTACCCAATAAAATTATGGATTGTGGTGGGACATTTTCTTCCCCAGTACTTATTCTTAAAAGTTTGAATATCTCAAATTAGGCCAATAAAAATTATACACATGATTTGTATTATATATATAAAGAAGGTTCTCGGCCACAATTAAAGCAATCATGGTGGTACCCAATAATTGTTTTATTGGTTTTAATGGATAATATCTAAATAACTTTATAAAGAAACCCTAGAATATTTGTAGATATGATTTTTACAATTTAATTTATAATTAATTTAAAATTATAATTACCTCATCTTGATAATTCTTCTTGTCATTGATCAATCCTGTTTCTACTCATATCATATTGTCATAATGATGAATTATATAAACTAAAATTACTCTAACAATATCTAAACATGCTCCACAAATCACTTAATGTCACACTTGGTATTTTGTGTGCTAGTGTAGAGGTACCAAGTGCATTGTATTGTTCACTATTTATCACCACAAATATTATATCTTGTACTCTTATTCTTGTGAAAGAGGAGTTAGATTCAATCTATTGGACTTAAAAAGGATTTCTTGATAATTACTATCAGTCTTGAGAGGGTTCTATTGAGAAAATTAATTATTCAAAGCAACACTTTTCCCTAGAAAATAATATAAAATAGAATATATAGCCAGGGTTAGACATTTGATAATTTTACATAGGCCCTTCATCAACTATTCTAACCAATATATTCCCCATATCTAATAATAACATGATAATTATTATATTTATTGACTTCCACATATTTAAAAAGCATTTATTAAATAAATTATTATTTAACCTTGAATAATAAATATATAATTAAATATCATTAGTTCAATCAATATATAATTTTTATATTCAATAAACTTGAGTATAAATATTTGTTTTAATATCTACATAACTAAATAAATAGTTGTATTACTCTATTCACTAAATTTTTGAATAAATATATATTTATTCATTACCTTATGAATATTAAACAATATATTATATTCAACACACTTATTCTAAACTCTAATATTTGGTGATTGAATTTATATAATCAACCTAACTTAAATAATTATTATTCCACAGGCTGAGAATAATATTTATTCTTAATATAAAATTCAAATAATATTTAAATGAGATTCTAGATACATTTAATGTGTAACCCTCTAGGTTTTTTTCTTAGTGACATTAGGTGAAGTTACCTAAAGTTCAAGATCAATATTTAACAACACATCAAGGCACCCTTAAATAAAGAAGTTAATGTTTCAACGACAAAAAAGTCATATGAAAAATTAATGTGTAATAAAATCCATTTGTCACGATATCTCATCAAGTAGGTTTCTTAATTGTGTCATCAACCTATATGCTTGATTTATTTTCTTTGATACTCTAAAATGTACTCTTCGATTAACTACAAAACAATAGATTTAACCAGGAAGTTACATTCCAATCAAATGTTATATATTTTTTTATTAAATCCAAAATGAAAAATCCTTTCTTGACTTATTCAATTATTTTCATATCACTTATGAAGCACCCAACATATCCTACCTCTCCATGAGAATACATCATCACGATTATCCTTAATACATCAAAGTAAGCGATTCATGATATACATTAATAATAATCTTAAATCTTTGTACCAATACACACATTTTTAGATAGGAATATCCAATGACATATATTACATGATGAATTACTATTGGTGGTCTAGTCATCATAACCTCCCTTCTAGGATATTGCCAAGTTCAAACTTTATCAGAAGAAGTATCAATGTCTTATGATCCTCCCACACATGATAATCCAACATTATCTGTATCCCATCATACATATGCAATCTAGACCATGGTATATATGTTTAATAAAATTTTCATGTCATCTCAAGGTTCTAATTATAGTGTATAAATATTATAACCTTTCAATGTGAAAAATACTCTAATGAAATTATCAAATTCATTTTATACATAAGAACATTCATCATGCAATAAGATATTTGTCATTATTTTATTAATCATAAGTAGGATGTTAGTTGGTTCTAGGGAACCAACCCCAATAACTCCCAATTACATTAGATCCAATCAACAACTAAAAACTTGTGAGATATTACATGATAAACATGATTATACTGAGGTATGACTATAACTACCAGTTTCAACACATTCAACTATAGCTATTCCGCATATTGCTACTTCACTCATTTTAGATAATTCCCCAATAAATGATATCATTGAGTATTTAATTTTTTTCTCTATTATAAAAATGAAATATTGGAAAATACTACAATCTTAAGTTCAAAACAATATAGTTATTGTAACGCCCCGACCCTAGTTACCTAGAGTCAGTGCATTATTACATAACATTGGCATGATCACAAGAAAGATAAATTCTCGAAAGGCCGATTGGTTTAGTATCCTTGGAAACACTAGATATATTCATAAAGTTTTACATTACATCATGAAGTGAAAAACTACTAAAACAACATATTGTCTCCATAATCCACACTATTTTCCCCTCATAATATCCCTGCAGGTCATTCATAATTTACTTCTTCACATCCTAGGAAAAATAAAACATAGAAAAGGGGTGAGATCAAATGCCCAGTAAGGATAACAATATAGAGGAAACTTTCATAAATAAGAATAAACATTTAAGGCAATGTATAACTAAAACAAAAGCCTTTTAAACTTGAACTTAAACATAGTATGACAAAAATAAAATAAAATAATTCCATTTACTTATTAACATGGATATTCTACTAATCGAATAATCACATTCAATATCAATAACCACATTCATAATGATGGAATGCATAATGCTAGACTATCATAACCACATAGCCAAGGCCTCGTGCCAAGAATACAAATAATATTTTGTCAAGGCCTTGTTCCAAGACACTAGTTTGTCTCATGAGACCTACCGATGAATCAAGGAGCTATAGTGGGCTCCACCCGTCACATATTAAGTCCAATGCATTCCCATATGAAAAGGTTTAAACATAACATAAACATTCGTATTAAAACTAGCATACGAAATGTCAATACTTTCACCATAAACCATGAATGGTATAAAAATAGCTCATTCATAGTCAAACATAGAAAAAAACCTTCAATAAAATATAGAAGTTTTGTATCATAATAAATCAACTTCAAATAAGCGTAAAATCTATCAAAGGATGTTGAAATAGATGAAATCAAAACTCTTTTTAGAGAAATATATCTTTCTATTTTGAAATCATTTAAGAGTCATATATTTATAAAATAAAAAATTTTCTTTGAAAATATTTTTATAAGCTTGTAATGGAAGCTTCGACGATTTTATAACGGCATAAAATAGCCTCACCCACCGTATAAGTTAAAAAAACATTCTTATTTTAATTCTGTCGAAAAGGTTAAAAAGCACATTGTTTGTAAAACGACGGAAAGATTCCTTTATAAACCACTTATAAAAAGTCAAACAAGGGTATAAATGACTTTAACCCATATTATAGTAAATAGTAAAAATGTTTTGAAATTTATTTTTTTAAGAAACATGGATGTGGATGATAAAGAGATCCCAGTAGATTATTACATATAAACAACCTCGGATAATGAAGAGATTGCAAAATAAACCCTTACCAATTTGGTAACTTACGAAACATACAACCCATGAAAGAGGTATCATACAATGAATATGTAAATACACATAAATTAAAGTGTATTACACAAAGAATATAATTATGGGCAGTACATACACCACACAAAAGGTAATGGTGGCAATATGGCATGAATCTCACGAGAATAAGGAGTGATATGAAAACCCCTTACCTTGTAATTTTCCTTTCTTGGGGTAGGTTAAACTCCTGTATAATGGTGAAATAATTGTTATTAAATTATAAAATAATCATATATATTAATATGATATCATATATGATCTTTTAACATTGATTTGTTAATAATATCTTAGTATTATCGTTGTTTCGGGTGTCAACTTACTCGTTTTATTTTATATGTTTTGTCACGTAAGTTGTGTTTGTCATGGATAGGTTGTATATTATTCATATCCATAATTATATCAAGTCCTTAGATACTATTATTAATCATCAAATGAGAATTATACTTGAATGGATACGATGAAGAATGAATCTCATCACGTTCGTGGAGACAGTAGTCCGTACGTACGCACGAGCGACAATATCATTCTTTTGATATTAAAATAATATATAATTGGATGGTATATCATATATACAGAATCATTATCATGTTATATTAATTATTTACATGAATTACAAATCATTATTATAACCATCCAAATAATAATTTATTGAATAACAATTACACCACGACGCGGAGACGGTAAGCCGTACGTACGCACGTATGGTGACATGTTATTCAAAGGATGGATAGAATACTGAATATGGTTGTACCATATTTATAATAACATCATAGTATATATAAGATACTTGAGTTATTATTTTAGAATGGTAATAACAAATAAAGAAGAAGTGGAAGAAGAAAGGAACTTGAAAAAGGGTGGTGAAATCATTACCTCTTCTTTGGGTTCTTCCTTTTGATTTGATCAAAAGGGCTCTTAGGTTAGATTTATGACTAAAGGAAGGCCTCTATGATTAATTGAGGGAAGTTTAGAGAGTATTTGGGCAGAGTTTGGCCGAACCAAAAGGCTTTTATGGTGTGAGTTAATGAGAAGGGAGAGTGCCCTTTTATAAGAGGGGTGAGGGGCACCTTTGGAAAAGCTAGAAATATTATTTTATAATAAATTCATATTCGGTTTATAATGGCTCCAAAGTGGATTATTTAGAGGTTAAAGTGGGTATAGGTCTAAAACCACTCAACAAATATAATTTAGACAGGTTTGGGTTACTATATTAACCTTATATTTTAGTTTTAACTCTTAATTAATTAGTTTGACACTTACCATGTCACTTTGTATTTTTATATTATATAGTTAATAAACTTAATATATACCTGCAAGAGACCCCCAAGTGGTCCATTAATGATACACCTATCATGATATAAGTCTCTTGTCCGAACCTTAGATTTTTAGGAATTTTATATCAATTAATAATATAATATTTTTTTAAAAACTCTTTTATGTCAATTTTGACACTATTCAATAATTGATTTTTGTAAAAATTATAAAAGAATTATTACTTCTAAAAAAGTAAATTAAATCAATCCTAATATGTCATATTATCCTAGAAAGTTAGTGTAATTCATTAAAAGTCTCAAATTATAATTATTTGGGTATTTATAATATCAATTATTTTAATTTTTCACTATTATGGTAATTACTGCATCATCATTGTGTCATAAATAAATTAAATTATTTAATCTCTAAAAATTATAAATAAAATATCATTATGTAGGAAATCTTTTTATATTTCTAATGAATATTTATAGTCTAAAATCCATCATATATAACCCTATGTAAAAATTGTGTTTCTAAAAAATATATGCTTGTGTCATTTTTGTATTCATTTTAACTTAATTAAAATAAAGTGTCCCTATCACTTACATGTGGCACCATGGGGTCCCAAAATTGACCCAAAGATGCCCATGGTCGAACATGTATCAACCAATAATGTTAGGACACGTTTTAAGGTAATTTTTTATTATTATAAGATTATTTTTAACCCTTATTTACCGGATTTACCATTTAACCATGGTAAATAAAATATTTACCGAAGTAATTATTCAAAATGTCTAAAAATAAAAGTTACCTATTTAAAAAATTTAAACATCCTGATTCCAAATATTGAATATATTTTTCCAAATTCAAAACACAGAAGTGGCAGAAATTAATTTAAAAGTAATTCCCGCTGTCAAAACAAAAAGCGTGTTTTTAAGATATAATAACTATAAAAAAATTGATACTTGTTTATGTTCGGTTTAATTGTGAAATTATGTCCAATGACCAACATTTTATTAAATGGTAAAAATATATTCTAAATATACTTTAAAACCACTCAAATTCATAATTTATCACTATTAATTAGTTTGATTAAAAAAGTTGTTTTTAATTAAAATTTAGTAATTTTCACTATTCATCAAAATATGAAAGTTATCTGAAAAGTACCAAAATTTTACCTTAGGCTAAATTCGATACTCCGAATCCAAAAATGAAGTCCATTTTGAGAGATAAAATTTCTAAAATTTTAAAAAGTAGGTATTACTATTCATAACGGCTAGTTTGATCGGTTGTGGTGTGTGTTAGAACTCTATGTTGCGTACAACACACACTATTTCATTATTCAAAGAGAAGTGTACCATAGAAGCTTGGGGTGTTACAATTATTATGGTAATATTTTACTATCTCGATACAATTCCAAAATCTGGAAAAAATTGTTTATAAACCACTTCTTAAGATGAATTTGTAGCTAAAACATACTCCTTTTTTATTAATATGGAAGCCACTATATTTAACAAGATTCTATTACTTATTTACCTAGACTAAATATAATACTTGATGAAATTTTCCTGAAGATAAAATATTTTCTATCTTCTTGGAATCTAGTATTTCTATTTCTCCAATTACCAGTAAATAATCCACCTTAATATCACATGTATTGTCAGATAGTTTTAACTACTACCCTGAGAAATTCTCCAGGTTCTGTTTGATATTTTATCTCAATGATTTATGTATAATAAATATCAAATCTCAATACATATCATGACATATGAGATATATTCCAATCACTTAGGAATGTGAAATTTCTTTCATCACAAAAATCTCCTCCCTTACTTTCACCCATCAACTTGGATATATTTCATGCCATGTGGTAAATAAAAAAAATTTGATCATGAATTGTTCAATATTTTATTTTTCAGTGAATTATCAATGTAAATACTATGAATATACCTATAAAATCTGTCGATCTAGTTCCCTTGAACTATATTTTCTACTTTAAGTCATTCTTAGAGAAATTATTTCTGTTAGTCTTAAAAAACCATAAGACTCAATATCTTCTTTCCATATGTTATTAACATATTTTTATTGAAACACTATACCACTAACATTAACTAATTATAGATACATGGATCACACTAGTGAAAAAATAATTTTTTATTATTGGTTTTTATTTAATTTTAATTTCGTTGTTTTACCGATATTTATAATGGCGACGTTGAAAATCTGTTTTGGCATCGGTTCTAAAAAAACCAAGGCCTAATCCCCATGAAAAATTAGTGTTCGACAATTTTTTTTACCAAAACTAAAGTTGAATGACATTTTTTCACAGGCATTTGGTGTTGGTTGATATGATAACTGACGCCGAAGAAAACAAAAAAATTGGTCTTCAATGTCGGTTTATAAGAAAAACTGACATTGAAAGTAAAATAATTTTTTTAATAAAATTAAATATTTTACATTCCCCAAAAATAAACAATGTACCTATAATAAAACACATAATATAATGCAATGCATAGGTATAAGTATAAATATATAAAAGAAAACAAAATTTAACTACTTAATTAAAAAAACATCGACTTAATGATATTTTAAACTAGATTTAAAAACATATACCAAATAAAATATAACATAATAATCTGCTGTTATTGTTCAATAATTCCTTTGAGATTATTAACTTAAAAAAACTATTATAAAAAATGTATTATCTTATGTACACTTTGTTAGAAAATTGTAAAATAAAAATTAAAAGAAACATACCTGATAACTTAAATCACAACCATACTTAAAAATTAGTTTGAAAACAAGGTTCAAAGATGTGTAAGTTCATAATCTAAATAAAAATCTGTTTCATTGAATTTCTATAATTGCATTACATTATATAAGATTAAAAATAGAATATTATTAAAATAAATATAAAATAGTTAATATAATTAACAAACCTTATGAAATTTAGTCATTACTCCAGTTGTGATTATCTCAAACATGAATCGTGCATCATAATAAACACATTCTATGCTTCCATGTTGACGATGAAACTGAGGTTATAAAATATTTACTTGATATTAAAAACCAACACACACACACGTGCATATATATAAAATCAAAATATTATGTAATATAAAAATATTTACCTATACTTTCACGTATTGGATTGGATTTGGATTCTTGTTTGACAAGTGATCTTTGTTAAACTTTATCCATGGCCTACATTTTCATATATATCAACTAATGAAATATGTATAAATAATAAAATTAAAAGTAATGAACTTATAAAAAAGAAGAAAACTTAATTTTGTAATACTGTTCTAAATTTTTTACAAACATAGCCTAATAAAGAGAAAAACCTGTTTAAAGTGCATTTAGTTTGGCAAAATAAGCATAACATCCAATTCCATCTACAATAAAAAATGTTTCAAATTAATGAAATTATAATGAAAATTATTTCATAATTATATTAGTGTTGTTACCCATCAATTAATGGTAAAAACCAGCATCCAATATTTGTGTTTTATAATCTATTAGATATATATTTAACTCTATCAGCTTCCTTTACATATTGCACTACTGTTGAAACATATTCTGAGTCCATAAAACCATAAATAAATGTTCTCTCATTTTGTATGAGAAATGTGTATATATACCTAATTAAATAAGTAAAATTGTAATTCACTTAAAATAATCTTTATATAAATAAAATTTTATACTCAAACATAAATTTACTTACATGGAAAACAACTGTAATATAGGAACGCATAGCTCTTTATACTCTTTTAGATCCATGATATGTTTTTTAAATATTATAAATGGATAGTCACTTCCACATATTTAATATATCATGAAAAACTCATATATATTATCCATTTAAGAAGAAATTAGTGATAATCTATTTATCCCACAAGAAACAGAAGTATATACAACTTCTTGATTTTGAACCATTTTTTTTCCTTTAAATCATTTATTTTAATTGCTGATAATCCTATTAAAATTTAATATCATAAAAAATTATAAGTAATGTTCAATAAAATGTATTTAATATTTAGAAATAACTCATACCACATATGACATATAAAGAATAAGGTTTGTCGACCGAAGTAAAAACTAACCCATTGAATCCCCAAATCTGGTAACTTCATCAGTAGGAAATGGTAGTGGACAATTATGTTCAATAATATCATGCATCGATACTCTAACATAACCCAACTGAATCTGATAGTGGTGTACATAATCCCCAAAAATATATAAGACTTTGTACGCTACAATATTTACATATCATGCAAATCACAATATATAGTTGGGTCTGAACGAAGAGGTGTAGGATATGGGAAGGCATGATGGGTGGGATAGGCTTATGAGGAAGTCTGTACATGTTGCACATCTGACTGTGTAGGTTAAAAAGACTAGGTAGGTTGGGTGGGTTGGGCTAGCTGGGTAGTTTGTACATGATGGATATCCTACTATAAAGGCTTAAAAGATTGGATAGGCTGAGCAAGCTGTGATTGTCTCATCAATTGTTTAAACATAGCTTGCATAGATGATTTAATTTTATCACCCATGGAATATTTCATTTCTTTCATCTCAAATTATAAGTAATCCATTTTTGGATATCTTGACTGATTACTTTGTTTACAAATTTTTTTTTCTAATTCTAACACCCACCTGATATCCTCTTACTCAGCCTGTGTGTTCTTTCTTTCCTAAAGCCGTTGCTTGGATATCTATCCTAACCTTAGGGAAAAAAGTTCATTGGATATCTTTATCCTAAATATCATCCTGAAATATAAAATGAAAATGTTATATCAATTTTTTTAATTTAAAAAATAAAAATATTAATGAAAGATAAAACAAATATTTACTTTCAATTCATTCATCTACTTTCTTATCTTGCTCTTTAAGATACATTTTATTTTTCTTTCTTCTCACTCATTTCCATTTTCCATGGTGAGGGGGAGGAGATGTAGGACCAAACTGGACCTCCACTAAACCACTACTAGATCGAGCTCTTAATGCTTCAAATTTTTCTTCAATCATTTTATGCTCTAATAACAGATACTATCCATGTGATAAGGTATGGGGGTATACATTTTTCAACTAGATCTCTTGATGAGATCACATGGATTCTTATTTTATAAAAATAAACTAATAAGTAATTAGATAAATATATAATAAATTTTAAAATATCAAATAATTATCATACCTGAAATTTTTCTTCATGTCAACTGTCAGTTCTTTTCCACGCATCTTCATCTATAAACTGATACTTAAGGCATGGTCTTTCATAATTTTTCTTTCCAAAAGTATAATTTTTTGTCATTTTTATTTTAAAATCTCTCCATCAAACTGCCACTAAAGAGATACGCCTCTTATTAATTTCTTTTTTTTCCTCAAAATCAAATTTCATCTATAATTGAATAAATTAAACACATCATTTAAAAAATTTAATAATAAAAAAATGAGATAAAATAAATCAATTGAGATATTTTTCCATCACGACCTCATAAAGCTGCTATTTCACCATCCTGTCAACAAACTTCCAATCAGGATATAAAATACCAATCCTATAACATCTTTACATTAATATATAACTGATAAACTGTGCTGCATTTGGGCCAATTGTATTATCATTATCATAAAAATGAATATATAATCTCTCATCTCCATGAGCAAGTGACAGTTTTGGTAAACATGTAATCTCACATTTACCAACTTGAGAACTTGACTTATCTATAGTAACAGGAGAAGTCTCCTCCGGTGAGGACACATCAGTAGTCTTGCAATTTTGTTTTATAATTTTAAGTTTTATTTTTTTAAATAAGTATATTACTAAATATTTAATAATATGAAGAAATAAATATACCTTGGTAATTGATCCTCTCTCTTTATATATAACATTTATAAAAGAAAGTGTAATGAAATTTTATGTACCTGCATATCATTAGAAAATTGAATATTTATAAACAAGGATGAAAAAAATAAGTAAGTAATAAAAGAGGCACACATTTGTGATTTTCAAAAAATGAAATAAAATATAAATAATTTACAGAATAATTAAGAGATTAATTTACTATTTTCCCATACACCTTCATTAGGATCATTATGTACTGCATGAACTATGTATGCTATATAGTAATTGAAATCCTCTGAAAATCACGTAATAGATGAATAAGACTCATGTAAATCATTAACATCACCAACATCATCCTTATAACCAAAATGGTATCTTTTTTAGTTTAAATATGATGGACCACTGATAATTCAATGGATCAATGATATAAAATATCTTTTTTGCATGTGTCTCCATGATAAATGGTTCCTCAATGTAATTAAATCTTTTCAAATCAAATAGTGTAAATCCACAATCATCTTGTTTCACACCACTATTTCTATCAACCCAATTACACTTAAACACAATGAAATGAAATTTTTTATAATCAATTTCCCATATATCCTCAAGAACTCCAAAATATTTTGACAAATTAGAAATTGGGTTTTATATTTTTCACTTGAAAAATGAACAACTTTAGTGATAACCATCACATAACTATTTTGAACGGTACTCTTGTCATCCAGATTTTTATGTGTGTAAAATTTATACCTATTAAAACTAGACCATATTATCACATTAAGTAATGTTCACCCTTCCAACCATTTCAACATTTCTAATAAAGATATCTTTGTTCTCACTATCTCTTTAAACCATGAAACAAATTTCTTTTTATGCTCAATCATCAACCACTTTTCGTTTTTTTGGATATCATCTCTTTAATTCAACAATATGTGATGATATATATGATTGAACATCATCTGTGTTGATCAAAATATATAAATGTGCCTTCATTACTTTATCACATGGAATTAACTATACCTTTAAGACTAGAATCCATCTACCTTCACTATCAACTGTTAAATGTCGAGATATAGGGAGACCAATATGCTCTACTTCATACAAATAATCATTACAAAACTCAATCACCTCTTTTGATACATATTTTTGAACAATAGAGGCCTTTGTTTGATAAGTATTTTTAACACATCCCTTAAAAATTTTCATATACCTTTCAAAAGGATACATCCAACATAAATAAACAGGCCCACATATTCTTATCTCACGCACCAGATGAATCACCTGATGAACCATTATATCAAAAAATGTAGGTGGAAAATACATTTTTAGTTGATAAAGTATAAGAGAAGCTTTATTATCCAACTCATCTAATAAATTTGGATAAAAAACTTTCATAAAAATGGATATGAAAAAATTTCATAACCTGATGATAATCTTTCTAACAACTGACAACAATATACCATGTAGTGTGACTAGTAGTATTTGTTTCATAACTACATGAAATTCATGAGATTTCATAACTTTTAATTTATAATACTTCACTTACAAAAAATTCTTCACATTTGAATAATATCCACTGGGTACTTTTATAACATAAGGAAACTGAAAAAAATTCAACTTCTCACTCTTGCTTAATGTGTGACAAGCCAGAGGTAAATATGTTCTTTTTTCCTTTCATAGTGGGAGTTAACTCTAAACTTATTCCCATTGATATCAAGTCCAATCTATAATTAAATACATATTTTGTTTTTAATTTTATGTCTAATAAAGTTATAATCAAACTGTCACATATATTTTTCTCAACATGCATAATATCAATGTTATGTTTTATCTCTAAAAATATCTAATAAGGTAGTTCAAAAAAAGTATAATTTTTCTTCCAAATATTTTTTTGAAGACCATAAATACTTTTCTTTACAAATTTTGAATAATTATTTTTAACCCTATCATAATATTCTTCAACTAAAAATGGTTTTAGGGGAATATTTTATTCTTATAAATTATTAAATGCCTTTTCAATCTACAATAAGGATGATAAATTCGCAAAAAACATTGATGTCCCATGTACAATGTCTTTCATTCATTCTGTAATTGGTAATATTAAGTCTCTTATTCAAAAATTGGATATTATTTATGTCCCTTAACACTGTATACAGATAAGATTCCATATGCAAGATAGTCATCTATACTGAATATTATCATAGCATGAAAAAGAAAATACTCTTTTTTTATGAATAAAAAACATTAACACCTGTCTCCCGTAGAAGTTTCAAATCATCAATCAATGGTAAAAGAAAAAAATCAATATCATTTCCCAAGTGTTTTGGTTTAGAAATCATCAATCTCATCATATCATATTTTTTATTCGTACATATCTATGGGGATATGTTGTAAACTACCAATAAAATAGGCCATGAACGATGTTGGATACTTAGGCTCTGATATGGATTCATTCAACCTGTGCATACTCCCATTCTGAGTTTCTAACTTCACTTCCAAAAGTATGATTTTTTTATCAAATATATTACATTGTGATGAGTTAGTAGGGTGATATAATTTACCATTAGATATGAACTCATCTGAATTCCATCTTAACCTTTTTGAATCAAGTGAGTTTAAAAATAGATGCTTCAAACGAGGAATTATTGGAAGGTGCCAAATTTCTTTACTTGGAGCTATGATTATGGTACCTAAGAATGAATCATAGTATAATTTTCAGAATCTTATGAAAGAATTATTGGATTATGTCATTATAAAGTACAAAATTGATTTTTCATGAGATTAGATGCTAGTACCTGAGAATGATTCTGAGTTGTTTTTTTCATCCATCTTATAGAGTAATGTCCCATATGTAGAAAAACTTGATAAATATTCATATTCTTTCCTATAAAACACACAATCATTAGGGAAAACATGTATCTTTTTATACCCCAATCCTATTGTGCATAATATTTTCTTCACCTCATAACTGGAATATGGGAGCCCATTGCCTTCTTGAAGTTTCTCTTTTAAAAGTACAAGTAAGTTGGAGAAACTTTTATCACTCCACCCATTTCTTGTTTTCAAGTTAACTAATCTCAAAAATACTAATAACATTGTATATTTTATGCAACCTAGGAATAATGGATTCTCAAAATCTTTATTCATTAGTTTAATTTTTTTTATTTTTAGATGGTTTCAATACCTAAATCATGAATTAATTCTTCAACATGATCCTTTACCTCATTATAAATATTTTCATCAACATTGGATGTTGAATTATTAGTTCTTTCACCATGCCAGATCCAACATGTATAATTAAGGCTAAAACCATAACAAATGAGATGATCTTTGATTTCTCTAGAGTTTAACTTTCTCATATTCAAAAACTTCACACATGGATAGAAAATAAAATCTATTTTTTGAAGATCGCAGTTAGAAAAAGTCCAAGAATTCATCAACTCCTTTTTCATATTCAATAGTGGTTCTTCATAAATTTATCAAATTATGATCCATTCAATACCTGATATCACAATATAATTGGTTAATATATTAAAACATATAAAAATTTAAATATATATATATATATATATAAATAGATAAATTTTAAACACAAACACATTTAATAAAAATGATTGGTGATCAAATTTTATAACTTAACTTGTAAAAAAAACAAATAATGATATTAATTCTAATAAAAAATTATACCTATTGATCTAATAATATTATACATGAATTTATCTTAATAAATAAAAAAACTATACATAAATTATCTTCAAAAAATATTCATAATTTATCTTCACATATAAAAAAATATCTTAAACACTTATACATAAACTATAAAAAATTAATAACAAAAAATAACTAACAAAAAATTATCATAAAAATGTTACATAAAAAAATTACTTGAAAAAAATTATGAGAAAAGCATTTGAATTGAGAACAATTATACAAAGAATTACACAAAATATTATAGGAACATTTATACAATTACAACTTACACAATTATCATAAAAATTATATCTAAGATACAGTTGAACCTAAAAACTGATAAAAACTTATGAAGTATTATATATAAATTATTTGAAAAAAACATACAAAAAAACATATAAAAAAATTCATAAATTTTATATAAATTTCTGAGTTGAATAATGCAAAAAGTTTGTGGCAATATAGTAAAATCTACAATATTCAAGAAAAATGGGTGCAAAAATGAATTAAAATGAAAAATCTATTATCATGAATAATGAAAATGTATCCTAAATGGTTGTGAAAAAACAAATTACAAGAATGAATTAAAAATAAAAAATGACTGCAACAATTAATCAACAATAAAAGGTATCTTGAATAATAAAAATTGTAACCTGAATATGAAATGTATCTTGAAAAATGAAAAATGTATCCTGAATAAAAGAAAATTGAATAATGTATCCTAAATGGAGTGAAAAAAATTAATTAATAAACTATTATCATAACAAACAATTATATATTAACTATTCTAAAAAACAAACTTACAAATTTTGGAGTTGAATGAAAAATGAATCCTGAATTCCAAGAAACTCAATAAAAGCTTGTGGTAATATCGAGAACCATGCAAGATTAAAGAAAAAATGAGTGTAAAAAGGAATTAAAATAAAAAACCAAAAAAAACATTAAATAGTAGTTGCAGATTAACCATAAGATCCTGATGATGAGAAATATGTATAAATGATGGGAGATTTAGGATAAGGAACAATAAAATACAGACAAAATGTGATTGCAACAGTTAATCGAGGTAGTTGGGGGGTTTTCGAGGGTGGTCAAGTTCATTTAGAGCTGTCACTATTTGAGATAGATGGTGTTTCAAGAGAAATAAATTTCAGGATCGAAGATCGCATTACATTTTTAAAGTATTTACTACTTCAGTTGATAAAAAACCGATGCGGTAATTTTTTTTTAATTTTTTTTGGCATCTATTTCTTTGAAAACTGACACAAAAAATAATTCAGATTATATTTTTGGCATCGATTTCATTCAAAACCAATGCCAAATATTTTTCCTACTAACCTTCGGTGTCATTTTTTAATAAAAACGATGTTGAAGGTTATATGAAACCAGTTTTGCATCACTTTTTTGGAAAATAGACACCAAAACTCCACTTTATTTTTTTTAACATTAGTTTTTAGAAACTGATGTTGAAATACCGATGTTAATTCCTATATTTCTAGTAGTTTCACTTTAATTATTAAAAAAATCCAACTCTCTTATGTCTTAATTAAACAAATTTTCTAGGACCATAATGGTTCCTTCATTCTATAAATGAATATATGTGACTCAAACACCTTATTGGATTTCTTTAGTGCCACTAAATCTTTTGGTTACGTCATATAAATATCTTCCATAGGGTTTTCTTCAAGGAAGGTGGTCTTGACATTTAGTTTCACAATATACATGATCATATGAGGTAGTTATGAAAAGTATAATTCTAATGGATTTTAGCATAATGACTGGTAAAATGTTTTATCATAGATTATTTTAAGACATCACTTGAGACCTTCAGTGACTAATCATGCCTCATAGGTACCAAATTATACCATTCATGTATATTTTCTTCTTTAATACCCACCAATGTATTTACATCAACTTTAGAAACCACCAAAATATAGAATAAGATTTTTGATATATAGAATCTATCTCAGAATTCATATAAACCTTTTAATCATAGATAATTTCCATTTACGAATTCCTTGTAGGATTTATTAATCTTATAAAATAATATATCACCTATCTTTGTGAATATAGAACCAACTCTTTGTTTTTAACCTTCATACACAATATGTGTCTCTGGAATAATCCATCCCCCAAATTCTTGTATAGTTCAGTGTTCCTATGAAAACTCATGTACATATAGAGCATTTACTTTGTTGAAGCTAATCTTGTTCCCACTGTCTCAAAAATACAAGTGGTTCCCTCTTATAAAAACATAAACAATCACTTGACTAATATCCTTTTATCTTCAAGATAGTAATATCTAGAGTAGTCTTAAAATAATTAATTGAGACACACTTAGTGTTTTCCTTGATATAATTTTTTTTGATAATATTAGCTTTAACAAATGGTTCTCATAAAATACATGAAGTTGTTACATAATTTATTTCAATCATATTATAACTAATATGATATCCATTAGTCAATATATTTGTCATATGTTTATCTATTATATTTCTATTTATTAAACATTTCTTAAAAGAATTTATGGTTAACTTACATAATACTTCTAATTGATCCACCTTATACTACCATCATCTCTTTGATGTGTATAAGGTATTGTGAGTTTAGGAATGGATCCAATCAATATTTAATTGATCAATGAATACTTGGTTAGGCTATTTTTGGACTAGCCTTCCTGTATATTCTAATATATTTTATAGAGTGTATTAAATACTTATATTTTAAATTCATACAATCTCTTAAGGAATCTTACAAAGTATATAGATTTACCACTAGCTTCTCCTTGAATAGTTAACATGTATCTTACTAAACAAATTCTATAACCTTTATGGATACACCTTTATTTTAAAGGTTTATTTACTTTAAAACCTACTATGTAAGTACATCAAAATACTTAAGAGTTTTATCTTTCAAGAGTCAAAACACCATTTTGGGTATATAATTTACAATTTCCATTAATTTTACTTAATAAAGAATTATTTTTCCACAAATGTGTATAAATCGAGTATTTTATTTCATATTCATAATAATCTATTGATATTGGAAATTTTTGTTTCAAGTATTAATAAACTATATGAAATACCATAATAATTTTCATTTCAAATATTAAATAATGTCTCATTATGTCTATATCTAGACACCGAGATAAATGTTTTTGTAATACTCTTTTCAAAAAAATAGTTTAATGAGAATCAATCCACTTATCAATGTAAATTTGTGATCTTCCCTTAGCTACAATGACTTGAAAATTTCCTATATGTTATTAATATAAGAACTCTTATTTTACAATGGTTTTTTATTACAAACATATAAAAATACTATTACATTTTATAAGATAATTACACATCATAAAATAATATTGTTTGTAATAGATAAGAATAATACATAGTGATAAATGTAAAAGAATTATGCATATAATAAGGGAAAATTTATATACCCAAATTCTCCCATGAAGATCACTCTTTCTATGATGAATGTAAAAAGAAAGAGATGCATTAAGAATACCATAAAAATTATCAAGGGATGTGTAGAACCTTTGTAAGAGAAGTAGTGAATGTTGAGTTATTGGAGTGGTAGAGTATATATAGGGTGTAAATAGATATGTGACCGTTAGGATCTAACTATTACCTGGCCATTACAATGTGACTGTTATATGACTATTAGAATAGTAATAATATCCAATAGAATAATAGAATAACATTTTAAAATTAAATTAAAAATTATTATATTTATATTTTAAGTATATTATTATATGCACATATACTCTTTATGATCCCATATGTGTGATATTATAAAATTCAAAAACCCTTAAGTGAATAAATAACGTGTTTCCCTTTAAAAATATTTTTTTATTATAAATAAGTAATATTTATTTAAAATCATTATTTATCATAATTAGAAATTTATTTTAATAAAATAAAATTATATTTTAAATTAAAATGTTCTAATTAGGTTAGGGAGAAATTTTGAGAGTTTTCTAAAATACTTTTTTTAGTGAATAATAAAAATATTGTTTTGTGTTTTCGACATGTTTTAAGTTATCATAAATATTTAATAATGATGTTATAGTTAATAAAATTGAATCCATTACTAAAAATAAGTTATTTTATTATTATAAAATATTTTAATGAATTAAAATCAATTTCCAAACCTATAAATAACTTTCCTATGTCTAAAATTAAAATTAAGTTTAAAAAAAAATTATTTTGTGGAAAAATTACTTTCCTATGCCCAAAGTATTATAAAAAATGAATTTCAATTATCAAAATCCAATATAAAAAAACTGAATTCTTTATTTCATAAAACATGATCTAAAATCCTAGGTGTCCCATTAAAAATTTATTTTCCAAAACCTAGAATTCAAAGGGCTATACTTGAAAAATAATAAATTATTTTCTTCACTTTTCTATAAATATCCACCTATACACCCCATTTTATTTATTTCTAACCAAGACACCCTCAAGGGGGTGGGGGTGAATTTTGGTGATGGTCAAATTAAACTACTATTTAAATCTATTCGAGTCAGTTTTAGGATCTTGTTATGATGTTGGTAGGGATTGTGTTCAACCTATTACTCTTATAAGGTCAATCACTAAAACAAGCACAAATATGTAAGAAAGTAAGGAATTCAAAAAATAAATGAATTTTACTTGGTTCTCCATAAATGGATACAAAAAGGAGCACACCCTTATGATGTTTTTATATTCTAGAATCCAATATTATTTACTAGTTTTTTGGATATGCTGATTTAGTCATGGTCACTCCATACAGGTTCACTGCCTTTATAATTTTTAGTGTCCAGTCACTCCTCACCCACAGCACACTAATTATTCTTCACTCCCACTTTTTTAAATGATCTTCTATAGTTTATAGACTTGTGGGTTTCTTCACCAAACAAGTATCATGACAGTCAATATCTATCCAACATGGGACTCTCCTTGTACTTGTATATCCAAATAGACGCTCCATTATGAACCTCTTTACTAATCTCCCTTTTTGAAGTATAGATGAGGAAGAATACTTATGGGGAGGTAAGTCTTGTTCTTTCCTATTTAAATTCTAGACGAGTCAATCCTATTGAATGAGGATAACTCTGTGTCTTCTCAGAACTATTTCAATAACAACACACATCTTCTACAAATAAAGATAATTCCAAGATGTAATTATCTTGAGAATTTATTCTTCTTTAACCCAGATGTGGTAGTGAAATCCTCTTCCATATTCTTCTTCCACTTATTTATAATTTTGATATGATAATGGTACTATTAAATGGATCTTCCAATATCTTTTTCAATCACCATAGAATCTTATTGAATTTTCCTAAAAGAACTATTCACTACAAATCCAAGTTGCATATCCTTCATCATATAACTCATATCATGTAACCCTTTCTGTACAACCCAAAACATGAGAACCTTGGCTCATAAATTTTGCACACAAAAATCCTAGAGTGTAATATCAAGAGTAAGAATATTGGAATGTTTCTTCATGTGAACTTGAGTGTGAGACCAGTGAGCTAAATACCCATGGGTGTAAGAATCTTGAGCATAAGACTCTGGGTGCATAACTCTAGTGAAATTCACCTGTGCACTTCACTCTGAGAACATGAATATACTAAGCATAATACCTATAATTTCAAAACCATTATATAAAACTTAAGGCACATATCTTCTTGATCGTAACCTGAATTGTGAAACCTTATGTGTATAACTACTCTACTTCTCTATAGGTTCATAACTACTGAACACAGGACTGCTTATGTGTAACCCATTTGTGACTCCATTTGCGAGTCTCAGTTCCCCTTATTCAGCCTCATGTACTTCTGCTCTAGATTTAAGACTATTAATCATGCTTATTTCTAATTATTAACTTTGGGTATTTACTAGGGTTTCCCACCAAATTGACTCTAAAAAATGAGGTTGTCTATCCATTCCACCACCTTAGGTATTTTTCACTTCACCTGACCCCACCGTCATGGATCACATAACATTGTTAAATGCATATGATTTCATGAAATATTTATATTTCCTCATCCACATGACACTAAAATAATATTTTCATTATTTCAAATGCATTACACTTCATGTGATTCTCAAGAACCCATAAAATGATATATTCAAGATTTTATGCTCAAAAAATCTTACATAAATCATGACACCTATCCCCCTCGGATAAAATATCCTTTTGATCTCATGTGATTGTGTGATCCTTTTTTGCTAATGTGCTCCACCTGATTCATCATGATTATGTAATTTTCTTAACTTCATCATACTTTGGCTCTCTTCCTAACTTTATCACATGACCAGTTCATACTCATGTGGTCCACTTGACTTTTCCAATTATGTACATCACCTAATATACCACTTAAGGCAATGTCACATGAACCATAAGGATTTATGTTGTTGTGTTCTCTTACACACTTATGTGATCAGGATCCTTTACACCTTATGCGATCATGAAAATATTTAAGGATTATACTATTTTAATTCCTTTACTTTGAAGTTTAACCTCTAAAATATGGAAAACACAATGAGATTGTTCCTACTTAAATTCTTATTATATGAATATGAATTGATGCTTTGTACTACTGCAGTCCTCTTTCAGACCATCTTTACTTCAGCTTCCAAACTATTGTGGTCCTCTTCCAAACCACCTTCATTTCATCTTCAAAATCTTCAGTGAATTTCATAGGCTTTAAACAACAATTGGGTTCATGATCTCTAGTCACCATATCCATCTTCATGAATAATACATATTGAAAAAAAATCCAACACCAAACATAGGTCTAGGTCCAACATTCTACCTATTTGGATTTTATTGGAAATATTATCATAAAACTATCCTCATCTATATATAAAAATTATTTCCAATTTTCTATGGCTATGGATTCATTATTACTTTATTTCCTCCCCCTTTAACATCAAAATGAACAAGGATGTATAAAATCATATTTTTCTTTTACGCTCACCCTCTCTTAGGGACTCAACAGATTTATATTTATTTCAACTCCACCATTCTTATATAATTCCACATGGAATTAATTTCTCTATGGATCTACTCCCTCTTAAACAAAAATCTCTATTCAACATATTTTTAATGAAGTTCAAAATCCAGTGGGAGCACACATTTCTCTTCCAACATCTAAAATTTAGAAACATGGAGAATGTTATCCCCCTTTATCATGAACTACTTCTCATACCATGTGATAACATATGTTTAAATATAAATACCACCTTTCTATTTTAACCATTTTCAAATTCACCTCCAATACATTAGAATCCTTATTTAACATTATAATGAATCTATCAACTTATGCTTGGATCCTTTCTCTTCTTTCCACTATTAAATCTTCAAGTCATGTTATTATTTATTACTTTAAACTAATAACATATTTTATATGAGTGAAATTTGAACATGGCATTGAGTCATTTAAAAATAGCATAATTCTACTGAGTTTAAACTCATTATAGGAAACAAGAGTTTAAGGTAATAAACACCAATGATGTACATGTCACTCACTTACTACCATGGATGCTAGAAGAATGTATTTATTTTAAAAAAATATTGTGATATAAATCACAATAACACCAAACAATAAGTAAATAATAAATTAAGTAAAACTGAGTGAGACATGCCATATTATAAGATAACTAACACCAATTGTTAATGATAAACTCATGGTACCACTTATTTTTCTTTTTGTTTAATTCTTCATATGAATCCTTTATCAGATGATGCTAAAAAACCTAGAGTGATTGTAAAAAATTATCCTTGAAAATATATATTTTTTGACTGACATAGATTGTTGATATAAATTGTTGAATAAATCCATATATTGAATTGATCTTTAGAATGATGAGACTCCTTTTTGGGAATGATACTGTTTTTTTGGTAGGCTCATTACATCCTGAAAATAGTTAACTGATACCACATTATTAAAAAATGGATAAACCTAAAATACGTTAATATTGAAAATTTCACACCAATATGAATTCTATTGGAGGTACAATACCACTTGAACAGATGCCTAATACTAATGGTGGAATAAAAAATATGGATTGACACTATTAGATAAATCACATGTAGCTTTGACAACTCTTCAACTTCATATCATTCTCTTCATCATATGATCTTCCCTTTTCTAAAACATGCAACTTCTAGATACAACATTCAAAGTTAGAGTGGATGTTTGACACTAATTATTACGTCTAACACTATATATAAGTTTCAGTAATAGACTCTTTTTATTACATGTATCACCATTTAGATTAATCACTTGTTCCCTTTTAGCACAACCCCACTGATAGTACCCCTCTTTAAACCTGTATCACTTACAACATATATTAGAAATAATTAAATGCATAGAGAGAGGGGTAATTATAGAATCCTTAAATAGAGGATTGTTGTTGGTCCTAATGGACCAAACCTTTTCTTATTTTTTTCTCCAAACCATTATTATGGTGCTGCTTTGCATGACATGGCTTACAAAAATTTCTGTCCATATTCCTTCTTTAAAATATCCCACGATTATCTTTATATTATTCTTAATTGTAAGAGAGAAACATTTATTTTTCTATGCCTCTTCCATATTCCATGAAAATTCCAATTGATTAGCCATATGATTAAGCAATCTTTCCATAAATTATAATTTTTCTTCTTGTTTGATGGTTTCAAAATAATTTTCTTCCTCACAATTATGGGATTAAACCCACAAGTATAGGTTTTTTTTCATTGATGAACAACCTCTTTTCCACTCACACTTCCTCCTCTACTAGAGAGATCTTTCTATTGCCTTCACTTTTCACCTCATGGAATAGTTTTTGAAGTCACTAAGTATTACTTCATGTATCTCCCTTCTAAAATCCATAACAATCACCTCATCCTTTTCCTTCAGTGGTGAGCCATTCTTCATGTGAAAATCCTTCTTTCTCATAACTAGATAAAATTATACTTTTTTATTCTAGATTTGATTATATTCTCTCTAGTAGGGTTACTATGAGTGTAACATAGTAAGTTCTTGGAATACATTTCATTGAGTTACATGTTTTTCCTCCAATACAGTAAACCTATTTTCTAGTTTAGCAGACTATATTCTGGTATATACTCTCTTATTAAATTCCAAAAGAGTTCAGGACCTATTTATAGTTTTTTTAACATTCATGATTTCTTATGGATTTAATATCTTACCAAATGGCTATGTTTATCACATATTTAACTTCCCCCATTAAAAACATACCTTGTGTTATAATTTATTGACTGAGATGTTGGTGCAACTAATGTTCTTCTTCTGACATTGAACCATTGGACTACTAGACACATACTCATGGTGTGTCCCAGTCTTCCACAATAGTATACTTTCATGGATAATTTCTTATGAGAGTTATTAATTTTATATTTTTAAACATCATCTACTGATTTTTACATTTACAAATATTTTCCCTCTTATTTGTAGAATTCATATTCATATCCTTTCATACTCCACTTGTATATTCTTCTATGGAGAGAAGCTCCACCTACTCCTTTACCTTATAAAAATCGAACTTTGCCTCAAGCTACCTGATCTTATAATCTTTATACTTTATCTAGGATTATATCCGCATTAATTTGGAACTATATTATTTTCATGATTTTATCTTCTATTCTAGTTGTTTCCTAAGAGGGAGGGTGATTTTTTTTCATCTCTTTCTCCATGACCATCCACTTTTGGATATTTTGGGACATTGTTTCAAAAAGATCACTTTATTATTTCATCTTAGAACCAATATTCTATATATCCACACTTAGAGACACCTTTTATTTTTTCATCCTCTCATTATCTATGCACAGATCTTCAATGATTTAATGGTCCAATTTTCACATGATCTCCCACAGATATTCCTTCTCTTGTAAGAGTTGGATACCTTCTTAATCTCCACACACACTATATCCAAATTGATGACCATACATCATACCCACTTATTACTTTTCAAAGTTCTCATTATGAATGAGTGGTTTAGCTTCACCACAAAATCCTCCAAAAAAATTATTCTAAAATTTATCATCTTCCAATAAATCTTTAATGTTTCTCCTTTCAAGAAATTCATCCTCAAGAGACTCAATCTTTTTGTCTTGTTATTTAAGAGAAGATTTAAAATTTTCACTAACCTTGGATTGTACTTCAGTATTCATCTTGAGATTCACTACTTCTTTAAGAATCATTTGATCAAGTATCAATTTTCCAAGTTGGTCAATTTCTTATTATAGGTCATTTACATTTTATGTATATTATTTTGGTAGACCATCAACCTTTTGATTTTTCACTCATTAAATGTATTGTTATTAGAGATAACCTTCCAAATCTACATGTAGGTTAACTAAATCCTTTGTTTGTTTCTTTTAAAGGGAGAAATCTACACTTCTAGATCGATTAGAAACTTCTACAACATGGTTAGAATCAGATGAAATAACTGAATTATAATCATTCACCTTAACTTCTATATCTGATATATCGGGAGTCTTATTATTATTCTTTTTCTTCTTCTTTCCTTTTTTTATACTAAACATTTCATCATTATTCTTCATAGTTTTCCCCTTCATATATTTTTTCTTAAAATAATTATAAATTAGTCCAAATCATGAAATATGTATCACAACAAGTAGTCTTTTTTAATACTTTATCTGATAAATATTGATACAATATATTTTCTATTTCATTATTTCTAGTTTATTCACTATAATTTGTCAGATCTAAATCTCAGAGTACATACTCCAATACTTCCTTTCCACTATATTGTAGGAATATAATAATTTATTTTCTCCAACCATCATAATTAGTTATATAAAAAATAATGGTTTCATCAATGAATTTCTGAAGTAAACAAATACAAACTTTAATATTTATGGTGAAATTCACGCCAACACCTTTAAATTATGATACCATTGGTTGAAACCATAGAAACCCTGATACGGGGGTAGGAGAGTGGGGGGGGGGGGGGTGAATCAGGGTGATAATCAAATTAAAATTTTCTTTTAAGCGGTTTAACTCAGTTTTAGGATCTTATTACCATGTTTGTAGGAATCATATTCAACCTGTTACTCTTTTAATATGAATCACCAAAACATAAAAAAATACAATAAAGTAAAGAATTCATAAAACACAAAAATATTACTTGATTAACCACAAATGGATATGTAAAAGAAGCACACATTGATGATGTGTTGATGTTCTAGAATCCACTAATATTTACACTAGTTTTGTGGATACAATGTTTCATCGCTGATCACTCTATACCAGGTATACTACCTTTGGAGTGTTTAGGGTTTGGTCACTCCTCACCCAACTAATACTACCTCTTATTCAATCCCATTCACTTCTTTAATGAGTGATATTCCAAAGTTTATAAACTTTTAGGTTTCTTCACTATATAAGGATCATAATGGTCCATCTCTATCCAACATGAGATGCTTCTTGCACCTATATCTTCAGATATATACTATGTTATGCTCCTATTTAATTCTCTCCCTTTACTTAAAGTACATATAAGGTTGAATCCTTATAGGGAGTTCAGTATTGTTCCTTCCTCTTCAAATTAAATATGAGTCAATCCCCTTGAGCAAGGATAAATCTATGTCTTCTCAGATCGATATCAGCATCAAAAATTTTATTCTCTAGATAAATATGATTCCAAAATGTAATTATCATGTGGATTTATTTTTATTCAACCTAGATGTGGAAGTGAAATCATCTTCCTCCTCATACTTATTTTTTTTTATAATTATGCTATGAAAATCGTACTCTTTAGTGAATCTCTTCAATAACTTATACAAACACTATAGAATATGATGGAGTTTTTCTAAAAGAACTTTCCACTAAAAATCCAAGTCATATATCCTTGATCACATAACCCATATTGTGTAACCTTGACCATACAAACCCAATCATAAGACCCTAAGTACATAAACATTAGGTAGAAGACTCCTGGTGCATAACCTCTGGTGAAAGACTCCTCGCACATTTCTTTGTGTGAAATCAATCCTGAAACTGATGAGAAAAAGACCCATGAGTATGATAATCCTAAGAAAATGACTCTGAGCATGTATCCCCTATGAAATTAACTCCAAATTCATGAATATGAGAGAGAAAAAATAAAATTGGAAGACCCTTCTATGGATTTTTAGCACATATGTTCTTGCACACAAGCTGAAGTGAAAAACCTCAAGCGCATAAATACTCTGTAGGTATGTTGGCACATAATCCCTAAGTACAAGAATGTTTTTAAACAACACATTTGTTAATTAAATCATGAGTCTCATCTCCCCTTGTTCAACCTCTCATACTTATAATCCATATTTCAGACTATTAATAATTCTCATTTATACTAATGAACTTTGGGTATTTTTATGAGTCTTTCCACCGACTTAACTCTAAAAAACATGGTTGTCCATCCATTCCATCACCTGCAGTATTTTTTATTCCCCTGATCTTACCATCATGGATCACATAAAACTATTCAACTCATGCAATCACATGAAATTTTCATATATCCTTAGATTCATGACACTAACTCATGCTATTTTTCATTTCCAATGTATTTTTCTTCAAGTGATTCTCAAGACCCCATCATGTGACCACTTAAAGATTTTTCACTCACAAAATTTGTGTAAATCATGAGACCTATCCAACTTATACAATATATCCTTTTTATATCACATTATCATGTGATCCTTTTATGAATATTAACTCCACCTAATTCATCATTCTTACACTATGAACTTAAATTCATCATACTTAGGTGATCTGCCTAACTTTATCATGTGATCGATTTATACTCACACCATCTAGTTGATTTTTTCACTTAAGTGAATCGTCAAAATTATCACTTATGTTGAAATCATGTGAACCATAAGAGTTTATATGATCGTGTTTATCTTATAAAATTATGTGATCACATAATTATTTCTACCTAATATAATCGCATAAATATTTAAGGATTAAATTATTTGACTTACTTTAATATGGATTTTATGCTTCAAAATATGAAAAAACTGGGAGATGAAACCTATATCAATTCCTATTTTGTGATTCCAAATTGATTCTTGGTCATACCACTATCCTGTTGTAGAACATCTTTAGTTCATGTTCTGAATATTTAAAACATGTCATAAGATTCACACATAAATTGGGTTTATGATATCTAGTCATATTATATATCTTCATGTATAATACCAATTGAAAAAAAATTCAACACTAAACATAGGCCTGGGTCTAAAATCATTCAATCCCAATCTGTTGAGCACAAATTTTACCTCATTTTCCCAATCTAGATACTTTCCAAGTAGTTTTTATGGTTACAAGGAACTCTCTTGAAGATTTATGAAGCTATCTCGTAAGATAAGAGATTCTCTTACTGTCCCTTTTTTTCCAAGTATTTCCTTTGTAGTTATTATTCTAATTTCAAAATTATTATGTTCTCAAGAAATTTTGATCATTCCATTATTGCCTCATTTTTTATCTATCAATTATATTTTTCTATTCTCTCTCATTAATCCTATTCTATAAGACACTTTGTATACCTGTTATGCTTCTGAAATCATTCCTCAATTTTATAATCATTACTTATTATATTGTGAATGCCCAATTATATTTTTACTCAAGGGTATTTATATATGTCAAAACCTGACCAATCGGGGGCTTCCTAACTGGTGATAAGCCAAGTGTGACTACCCCAAGCCTACCTCCAATAGGCTAGGGGCTAGCGACCAACACTGAGTAGGCATAAACCATACATTGAAGGAATTAACCTAATTTACTTATACACACACACATATCTAAGCCCATAAAACGATGAGAAAGTAACCATAAATGCATGCACAACATCTATCCCACATCAAAGTTTGACAACAATACTAAAAGTGATAATGGGTCTAAATGTAAACCCAAATAAAACTGTAATGGAGTCCAACCTTCTTAGATGGAGGGAACTATAATTAAATGCAACCACCTAGAAAACACCTCTATCTATTTCACCCAACTATGTTCTTCCTACCCCCCTTCTATTATGACACCATCAAAAGAGTGTTCATATGCAAAAGAGAAGACACATGTGGGAAGATCCCATGTAGATGTGAGTATAAAAATACCCAGTAGGATACCCAAAAATCACTTAGAATAAAGCATCAAGAGTGGTTAGCTGAAAATAATAATACAATAATAAACAAAACCTAGATTTATATATAATATAAAAACAGTATCAAGTGGTCTTAACCAATAATTTGAGCCACATGATACCACTCAAGGATTCTAGGTAAAGATAATTCTTGGTGTACTCACTCTATAATCCATGCTATCACTGGTGATTCTCATCCAAGAGGTGATGATCATTGTGACCCAACAAAGAAGTACTCACAGTATCTCATAAGATCTCATTATCCAGGTAGGTGATCACACCCAGGTCCCCCAAGGGACACCAAAAACCCTATTGGATCTGCCTACTAGAAAGGGGATTTACACCCTATGAATATTAAACACATGGATACCACAAACCCCATAAAAGAATGATGGAGTAACCCACCCTAGTCCCATTTGGGGATACATCAAAACCTATACAATAGTGCACCCATAGAGTGGATCAAATTCCTATTCCATGGATTTAAGGCCACACTGTACCCTCATGGGAAAGGACCAAGGTATCTCACTCAACTGAACCTGGTCTATACCGAATATACAAAGGGATTCAAGTCATCTCTAAGGAAGTACATAGTGTGTACATAGGGCATACTTCATGTAACAATAAATATATACATTCCCATTTCCATGCTCAGGTTCTTATTCCTGTACTTTTGTACCTTAGGCTGTAATCATGTATGATTGGCCGTGTCCGTGTACATGACTCATCCTGTGTACTCTAGCCATGTCTGAGTAAATGGCTTAACCCATGTACTAGGATCATGATCGTGTATCCTTCGAGTTACATGGAATGTCACTAACCAGAGGTCATGTGGTGTGTGGTATATACCATAATGTATGTGATCCTTATCTTTTCCATAAAAACCCTATCAATGCTGCTAGGGCCCCAAATAGTGTGTAATTCTGGATTACACACCGTGTAAAACGAGGTTTATTGAAACCCACCATTCCTCCACTGCATAATATTCCCACACCACTATCACTAAAAATATATATAGGAATTATGGATTGAGGCTCATCTGATCATTTTCATCATTATTCACTAGGGTCTGGCTCTGATCTGCTTTGAAATCACTTTTTCGAGCCGTACCGTCGTCATCACACGTCAAACTAGGATGAACAGGGAACACCAATCCAATACAATTCCCCATGATTCACCCTCCACCGTTTCACCTTGATCACATCCTCTACTAATAACCACAACCTAAGTATTGATCTATTTCACCAAATAATAATCTCACAATGATCAAAGACCCAGTTTTCATCGAATCGTGAGTAAAAGAAATTGCATGTGATGAAAAAGAGATGAAATGGGGAAGAAAACCATAAACCATACACAAGGAATGAAATTCATACTTTATTATTTCTATCCTTGATATATTATCATAGAATAAATAAATAAAGACTAATAAACAACAATGAACAAATAAATCAACCATAAAATAAACTAATTGTTGACGTGAAAATCAATTATTATTTGGTGAATTGATCCTTAATAAACATGGGATAAATAAATGGGATAAATCCACATAAATTAAACATAATATCTAGATTTGGATAGATCATTTATGAAGATATATTTTTCAGCGTCATCCTTGGTAAGTTCTACAATATATGTTAGCATAGATGATCCACGCATTAACGATTCATGGTCGTTTTCCAAATTCTCTCCAAAGGATCCTATCTAGGTATCCAGGGTTATGTAGATAACCCTAATACTTACCCATAATGGGGTATTTATATAGGAGGGATTTAGTTCACTGCGTTAATGACATAAAATATATTAAATAATTAAATAATTTATTTTTATCACCCGTGATAACATTTTCAAAAACACCTAATAACAAAAAAGGTTATGTCGGTCCTTGGGTAAATTATACATTATGAACTCAATGGTGGAATCAAATTTCTAATCCAAAAATAGTTTTAGGATTTATTCCACTTTTTAGGAAAACTATGTGCATGTGATATTAATATTTTTAATATTTGTAAACTATGAATTATGGGCTCACCGAGTCTCGGAATCTCGTATTGTCTTAGCACCTGGATTAGAAAATATTACTAGATATATTTAAATTATTTACATAGTAAAAACTGATACATTAAATTCTGCCCACCTAAGGTAATTTCATCTCAAAAATAAAAAGGGAGTACTCAAAAAGATTTGGGTACTATGATCCCATCCTGGTCTCCCGCTCCCAGGTGCTCTCCTGATGATTCCTATGTTACCAATGGACACTCTAAAGGAATCACTCACCCATGGAGGATCTTCTCCTTCTTACCCTCGAGCTAAATTGGGTAATCTACAAAGGTATCTCTATCATTGATGTCCAGATCACCTCAGTCAATAACATGTGATGGGTTATGCACATACCTCCTAAACCACGACACATGGAAGAAATCGTATACCTGTACTAACTACGATGGTAGATACAAGTGATATTCCACCTCACTGTCTCTATAAAGTATTTATAAAGGTCCATTGAATATCAGAGATAGCTTGACACCCTATCCAAATATCTATAATCCCTATTAAAGTGAGACCTTTAGGAATACACGGTCTCTCTCATATAACTCTAAATTCCTCCATCGTTGGTTGACATAAGACTTTTGATAGATCTGTTTAGTCCTAATCCGCTCCTAGATAATCTGTACCTTCTCTATTGTAGCTCTCACTAACTCTAGGCCCATGAGTATTGATTCTCCTGGATCAATCCAATAAAGTGGTGACCCCAAAGGTCACCCATAAAAGGCCTTGAATAGTTCCATACTGATGGTGGAATGGTAGATTATGTTGTATGAAAACTCCACCAATGGTATGTGATCTTCTTAACTATAAAAAAAGTATAACATTCAAGCCTTTAACATTTCCTCTAGAACCTAAACGGTCCGATCAGTCTAGGGGTGAAACACCATGCTCAAATGAAAATGATTCCAAATATACTCCTATAATACTCTCCACAATCATGATGTGATGTGGGCATCATAGTTTAAAATGATCAATTAGGGAACAATATAGTGCCATACTATGTCCAACATTTAAAGTAATCCCAATATCTTTACTAAAATCTACTCTCAAATATCTAGAAATTTGGATGACTTTGTGAGTCTATAAACTATCACCTAGATAGCATCACGTCCTTTAGATGTACATGGAATCCCCATCATGAAGTATATAGATATCCTATCTCACTTTCACTATGGAATGTCAAGGGGTAGAGTTATACCCACTAGAACCTGGTTCTCAACCTTCAACTACTGATAAGTGAGGCATTGAGAAACAAACTTTCCTACTAAATTCTTCATGCATGGACACCAGAACTATCACTGAATGTCCCAATACATATTTTCCACACCTAGATTTACCTTCAAGGTGGATGTATGAATCTCCATCATCACCTCCTCCTATAATGTTACTGGTACCATCAACCATCCTCTAAAAAGGATAACATACCGGGACCTTCAGAAAATCTATCGGGAGCATGCCCAGTGAATATATGAGTATATAAGTACTCATAGTTGATATATTCATGTTGATATTCCCTATCACACTATAAAAGTGGTGGGGGTAAAAACCATTGAAGAAGATATAAAGAACCATCCTTGTCCACCAAGGGAAACTGTAACAAGGATAACTACTTCGATGCCTCAACCAACAACTAAGAACTATATTTCCTACTGAGAATGTCTACCACCACATTCCCCTTCCCAAGAGTATAGAATATCTTGAAATCATAGTCCTAGTTGAACTTTAGACATTATCTCTATATCAAGTTAATAACCTTCTGAGATAAGATATAATCGAGACTCTTGTAATTAGAGTAGATGATAGACCTCTCACCCATAAGGTAGTGTCACAAAGTCATAACGACTAATAATATTACTACCGATTCCAGAAAATGGGTCTTGTAGTTCTACTTATATGGTTAAAACTACTGAGACCCATAGGAAATCACTGCCTACCTCTATAACATTACAAAACCAAGTCTGGTCCCTAAGACATCACAAAACACTACATACTCAAAAAACCTCCTTTTGAAATCTCTAGATGGGTTCACTCATCAACATTTACCAAAAATCATGAAAATATTGTTGAAAAATTTATGTCTAAACAAAAGGATGGACTTTCCTGGTCAAATTAGTCAAAGGTGTTATTATCTTGGATAAATCATTCACAAATTTCCTTTAGTATCTGACCAAACCAAGGAAGCTCTGTACCTCTGTCATGCTCTTGGGTGGATCCCAAGCTAACACTACCTCGACCTTTGATGGGTCCACTACTACACCATCATCTGAGATGATGTTTCCTATAAAGTGGATCTCTTAAATCTAAAACTAGCACTTATAAAGATTTTGATAAATATAGTGACCTCAAAATTTGTCTAGTTCCATCCTCAAGTGTCTCACATGCTCATTCTCAGACACGAAGTACACTAGGATATCATCAATGAAGACCACCAAAAAATAATATAAGAAAGGATGAAATACCTAGTTAATGATTCCCTTGAATACTACTAGAATATTATTCACACCGAAGGTCATCAATAAGTACTCATAGTGACCATAAAGACCATAGTGACATCTAAATTCCATCTTTTCTATATACTCATCTAGTATTCACAGCTATTGGTCGCCTGATCTGAGGTCAATCTTAGAGAACCATTACACCACTCTCAAATGATTGAAGAGGTATTGGATCCTCAATAGTTAATTAAAATTATTCACAATCACTTGGTTCAGACACTGATAATACACACACAACCTCAAGCTCCCATCCACCTTCTTAGTGAACAACACCAGGGCTTCCTAGGGGGAAACACTATGTCTCAGAATTCCCTTTCTCTAAAATTCTTCAAACCACACCGTCATCTCTCAAAGATATATTGGATGCATGTGATATAATCATGAAGATATTGGGGCTATATTAGGGTGTTATTAAATGCATAAGTCTATCTCTCATTGGGGAGGTAAGTCAGGCATGTCCTCAAGAAAGACATCTCATACTCCACCACCACTTCAGAAAATAGGTATCCCATAACATCCACTAATCTAAGAGTCATGCTATCTAATTTATGAGTAATTGACCACACTCTCTTATATATGATACCATCCTACCCTGATTGAATTTCTTTATCAACTAAAGAGTAAAATCTCATCCCATCACTATGAAAACATCGCATTCTCCACCTGGGGTAGTCAACTTGGGCATGAACTATGGATAACCAGTCATTAAGAAAGGTGAAATCATAAGTACTCATCATTGCTATAAGGAGATCCCATATAAGGGTATCACCTCTAAGAGTCAGTTCACACTATCAGGAAAGGTGTGTGATCAGAGAGTCACCTCTGACCAGAGTCTCCAAGCAAAAAGGCCAAGTGAGGGGCTAAATTGGAATCTCTACGTCTCGAATCAGGGAAGTGTTAAGAAAGTAATGACTCACAAAACTATATATAAATACTAAAACTAAGGTATTAAATACACATATCATACCCAGTATCAACCCTAGAGCCTCATAGTTATAGGCCTCCACTGCCTGTATCTGTCCTCGCCCCTTCCCATCAACTCCCAGATCCTGGCGTGGACCACTTAGGGGTGGTGGTGGAAATAAGTCAAACCATTTTCCATCTATAGCTACTTTAACTTCTCATATTCCATGCATACTACCCTACATACCTCCCCGCTTGTACCTTTATCTCTACTTTGGTGGTCCCTCGACCCTCTCCCTATCAACTATGAGATGGTTCAGACAATCTCGAGCAAGATGTACCCAACTTTATAATGAGAAGAACCACCTTTACCTCAGATAAATAAATACATACTAAGATCCCTGAACCACTGATACTATATCATAGGATCATCTTATGAAGTTTCTATAATACTCATATCCCTTACATTACTAGAGACTACTGGATTTTGAGGTGTCTGATCCTGGGTACCCACTACCAGCGTCCACAGAAGATGTATGCTCTTCCAAGAATCTCTCAACAAATAAAGCTATAGAAATCACTCCATTATAAGTGGGAATGAAAATAGATATCACTGATGCCCTGACATATTTGTGTAAGACCTATTGGAATGTCCATTTCCTAATGAAAGGATCTTGCACCATATCCATGGAGTTTCATGAGAGACCAGTAAACCACACTAAATACTACGCCATAGTCATACTTCCATATTATAGATGTAGAAGCTTCGGGATGTGTACTGATTGAAACATGTCCAAATATAACTTATCCATGAATATATGCTCAAAGTCTAACTAGGATAGATTTGTATCATTGTGTGACTAAGTCACCATACTCTACCATCACCCAACGAATCCCTGAAGAAGACTCAATGTTAGGATTACCATCTGATCTGTAGGAATCCTCATGGGGTGGAAAACTCCGATGAATAACTCTAGAAAGTCATCAACCACTTAGGGGGTGTAGAGTTCCTCAAAACATAGTAGTTTACTACTTCTAGTTCTCATGCAGCATACTTAGAATTCATGTATCCTCAACTAGTACTTCTGGTATTATCTACTGCTCAATGGGTCATGGCATGACTGGAAAACCACCTGAAGGTACCTGCTTTGGTATAGGTCCCTATACCAAATCCTTTTAACTCGAAGGATTATCATCATGATCACATAATAAAATCCCAAATGACTATCTTCATAGAGGAATCCTAAAATAAACAATATATACCATTGTCAAAGATTATATCTTTGGAGATGACTCAAGAAGGACATGTAAATCACAACCCATTTCTCTATGATGAATGTATCAATCCTTTTACCTATAACCAATATCTATATATATCAAGTTAATAAGTAGGTTATCAAATTCTTGGTGAATAGATACATTGTCCACTATATCAACACTAGAGCCCCTAGCCTGAAAGATGAACTTGAAATACTTTGACACCATTTCCATAAATCTCAAACCAATATCGTATCTAGAAAAAATTCTACACTCCAGTATTAAGGAAGAACTATCTCCTTAGACAAAACTGTATCATGAACTAACCCACTGGAGTCTTCCTATCCAATGATAAGCTATGTGTGACTACCCCAAGACTTCCTATAATAGGATAGGGCATGACGACCAATGCTGATTATGAATATCCCATACATGGGAGGCATTATAATAATGCACCTCTACACACATACATGTATCCAAAACCATAAAATACCAGTAAAATAATGGAAAATGATACCATAAATTAATTCACAACATCTATTATACAATAGAGTACAACAAAAATACTGAAAGTGATAATGGGGCCAAATACAAGACCAACCAAAACTGCAAAGGAGTCTAACCTACTCAAAAGGAGGGGACTACTATCATGTAAAACCACAAGGAAAATGCATTAGTCTGTCTATCCCAAATATTCTTTTCCCACTCCCTATCCTCCCATGAAACTATAATAATGGACACCATCTACATAATATGGTACATGTGTAGGAAGAACCTTTATAGGGGTGAGTATAACAATATTCAGTAGGACAACCCAAATTCACTAATCATAAATCATCAAGAATAGTTAGATCATAATAGTAATGTAGTAATTAAAAAGATCCAAATATACTCATAATGGACAACCAGTATCAAGTGGTATCCACAAATACAACAAACCACAAGATATAGCTCGAGTATTCTTGGTAAATTTCATTATAAGAAAACTCACTCCATGATCTATAATATGACTGGTGATGTTAATCTAATAGGAAATGATCATTAGGCCTCTCCTGAGATATACTCAACGTATATTAAAAGATATCATCATTAGGTATGGGATCAGACCTAGAGCTACTGAAGGACACCACACATCCTACTAGATCTACCTGTAAGATAGGGGATTAGTGATATATGTATGAAGATCACGCTGATACCATGAACCCCACCTAAGAATGATACAGAATCCCCCTGGTCCCATAGGTGGGTGCACTAAACCTTATCCAATACTACACCTACAGAGGGAATCAAAATCCTATTCCTAGGAAGTAATTTCACACTATAACCTCGTGGGAAAGGAAAAAGGTATCACACTCAACTGAACTAGGTCAATACTGATTATAAAAAGGGATTTGAGTCATCTCTGGGGAATTACATGACATGTACATGGGGTACAAAATTTATACGTCTAAATCCAGACCTATTTGTGTCTGTGCCCATGTACCTTGGGCTGTTCCCATGTACACCTGGCTATGTCTGAGTATATGGGTCCTGCCGTGTACTCTGTCTGTGTCTGAGCATATGACTTAGCCCATGTACTTGGCCTATGCCTATGTATCATCCAAGTTACATGGAATGATGCCAACCAGAGGTCACATGACTTGTGGTAGGTATCACACACTGTTTGATCCTTATCTCTTCTAAGGAAACCCCAGTGCTTCATCCAAGGCCCCACACAACATATAATTCTTGATTACACATCGTCTTACATGGGTTTTCTAGAAACCCATGGTTCCTTCTATATATCCTCTTTTTATGATTCCACCACTGAAAATCCAACTAGTAATCATTGATCGAAGGTCATATAACCCTTTCCATCACTGGTGTTTTTGAATCGGACTCTGATCTGCTTTGAATTCACTCCACCAAGCCGTATTATTGTCACTGCATGTCAAATTAAGAAGAAAAAGGAACACCAATCTGACCTGATCTACCACCAATCACCCTCTATCATGATGCACTGATCTCACCCTCGATCAAAAACTACACTCATGGTGTTGATTCATTGCATGAAAGAACATTCACTAAATGATCAAATTACCAGTATTCATCAGGCCACATGCGAATGAAATTTCCCATGATGAACATGTGATATAATGAGGGAGAAAACCATAAAACATAAAATTGAGGAATGAACCTCATAATTTTTTCATTTTATCCTTGATCTATTTTCATAGAATATATTAATTAAGAGGAATAATCAACAAAAAACAAATAAATCGACTATAAAATAATCCGACCATCGATGCACAAATCAATTATTATTAGTAGAATTAATCCAAGTTTGGCATGAGATAAATTAATGGGATGTATAAAAATAAATCAAACATCCTACATAGAGTTTGGATTTATCTCTGATGAATAATAATTCTACATTTTCTCCATTTTCAAGATCTATGATATCTATTGATGTGGACGATCCGTGTGGTACCGATCCAATCCTCTGATCCGACATCAACCACCAATGTCTCTCCAAAGGATCCTCTCTAAGTATCAAAGGTTATATGGATAACCCCAAGTCCTACCCATAATGGGGGTATTTATAGATGATGAATTTAGCTCAATGAATAAACAAAATAAAATAAATAAATAAATAATTTATTTATTTTTAAAGCCCGCGACACCTTTTTCACAAATTATCAAAGCTGAAAAAGGTTATGTCCTGCCTAGGGTAAAGCTCACATTCTGAACTCAATAGTAGTCTCAAATTTTTTATATGATACTCTATTCATGAGTTATTCAACTTTTTTAGAAAACTGTATGTGTGTGATATTAATATAATTAATATTTTTTAGATATCAATTTTGGGCTAATCGAGCCTCAGAATCTCATGCCATCTCAGTACTTGGATCGAAAAATATTACTAGATATATTTTAATTCATAACATGGAAAAAATAAGGACATTACAATATAAATGTAGTTATACTTCATTGATTTTGGATTTTAATGTATATAATCCACATTCCCTTCTCATGGGAAAAAATGGTGAAAAGTTCAAGTCATTAAATACTTAAGTACTCAATGATTTTATAAAAAACCCATTACTTATTATTCAAGGATTATTGATGAAATTATTTATTGTGATCCTTTTGGAACACATGAATTAAGGAATATGAAGTGTGCATACTGATAACACTCCAATGCATTGGTCTGATAATTAATCTCTAGAGATGACATGTTTATGATACCTTGGTGAATAAACTTGGTAATATGTTTTATTAAACCTTAGTGATTAACCTTGGAGATATTCTTATGAATGTATCATTGTTATGTTGTCAAAAAAATTCCATGTTATGTATCATATACTTATAATATAATGTTATTGATCATGTCTTATCCATGATGATCACTCATGTTTTATTTTCTTTGTTTATCCATTGTTGGGATTTATGATCATTATTTTCTATTGATGTATGACCCCAAGAGATTACTTATATTTAGGTTACCTAGTATGGAATAATAAATGTGTCTTTTGATATGATTAAATAACTATATGTTTATATTTTCCTTATATACTTCATATATTATGTACTTAATTTCCATGATGCTAAACCCCAAAAGATTCTTTGAAGTTATTAATGTAATATTTTGTTATGTAATTATGTTAAAAATTATGAATGAGAAAGGAGGGTCACCATAGTTGGTATCAAAAGAATATTTAGTTATTTATGGAAGTTATGACTATAAAACATTAGTAAAAACCATAGGGATAAGTCTATATATAGGAAAACATCATGAAATTTTGGTAAAGAGTAGAGATAGCGATTTCCAAGAATTGAAACCATTGTCAAGATACTATAAGTGTATGTGGATCAGAAATAGATGTACCTAGGGGTAATAACCCTAAAAGGTATCATTGGGTATCAAATCAACCAGTACTTAGTGAATGATAAATAGACCTTTCTACACACCAAGTTTGAAACTCTTAGCAGATATGCATTGTCACATGAGCCTCAACCTAGTTGGTGAGGTATCCTTAAGTGCATCCACGAGACCTAGGTTCAAAACTAGGTAGAGGCATATTTCCAGGGACTGTAGTAGTACTGTAGCAGAACTATACACTATGAGGGTACTATAGCATGTACTATAGTAGTTACTATAGCATGTACTGTAGCATATCTATACACTGTGAGGGTACTGTAGTAGAATTGTACACATTGTAGGTACTGTAGCAGAAATGTACACTATGCGGGTACTATATCATGTACTGTGGCAGTTACTGTAGTAGGTACTATTCGATACTGTATATTCTGGAACTATTCACCTTGGGCCACTGGTTTGGGCTTGGAGTCCTTAAGGCTTTCGGGCCACCCAGGTCTTCAGGTCAGTAGCGCTTTCTGGCCACCATTAAGGCCTTAGGGCCACCTCAAGGACTTCATGCCACATGTAGTTGTCCCAGACAGACTCTACAAAAGAGGAACAACCCCATAAGAGGATTCAGAGCAGGTGCACTCACCAGTGTTGAGAAAAATGGATTTGTTAGAATGAGATGGTATGGATATGACATTGGGACCAGCCTGTACTTGAACAGGAAGCCTAGCCAGATGGCCAAGAAAATGTGGAGAGATACTATCATAATGCAGATGCTGGGGAGGGGCTGTTCCTTATAGATAGTCTGGTTTAATTCTCTAAGACGTTCAGGTCATGTAATTGCCTAAGCCTACAGGCCATGTAATCTTTGAGCCTATGAGTCTTATAAGGGTTCCCCCTTATCCCTTGAAAGGAGGATTATAAAAAATCAATAAAAATGAAGGCCTTTGGGCCATTCGGGCCTAAGAGATATGCATTGTTAATCACATGATTTTAACAAACAACTATTAATGATATATATATAATGTAGTTTTTTTAAATATTTAATTATAACATTCTATAATCATGTTATTATAAAATTTTAGGATTAAACCTTCCTTTATAATTATTTTTATAATAATTAAAATATTAAAAAATTTCTCACTTAGGTTTTCTTGTTCTACAAAAATGGTAGGAAATAGAAAGAATCATGTAAATAATGAATGCAATGGGAAATTTGATGAAGACCATACTAATATAGGGGGATAAAGAGTTTAAAAAATCATGATAATTTTGAATCAGTTATCTCTGGTTATGAAAAATAACCTAAACCATGTGGGACATCCAGATTCACCAAGGATGGAACATTTAATAGTTTAATCTTTCATTCATCAACTACCAAATATTTTTAATAGATCTTATGATTAACTAATTGAATAATAATGTGTCAACACATTAGAAAATATATTTTCTATACTTCATTGTTTTGAGTAGGACAAAGTTAACTTATCAGTATATCTCTTAGAAGATGAAGATGATGAATGGTGAAAAATGATCAAGAACATGAAGGTGAAAGATGAAGTTGAATATATGGAATGGAAGGATTTAAAAATGGTTTTCTCAATATGTGTTTTCCTTACACCCTTAGAAAAAATAGAGAGGGAATTACTTTAATTAAAAAAATAAAATTAATTAGTGGGGAGTTATGTGATGAAATTTATAAGGCTTGCGTGATATGCTTCAAGATTTTTCATTGATTCTAATGGAAATATTGATCGATTCTTTGGTGGGATAAGACCTTATCTGTTAAAGGATCTTAAAATCCAAGAATTTGGGTGATATGATAAAATTGTGTGGTGTCTGTCTAAGTAAAATAGAGTTTGAATATTCACAATAGTCTCATGGAATGAATGATAATAATAGGATGTTGGAGAAAAAGTTCAAAAATAATTTTGACCATAAAAGGGAAGGTAGGAAACAAAAAGTACTCATATGCCACATGTTTGGGAAGAAGCATTTATGAAATTATATGTAAGAAATCATAGAGTGTTAAAAGTGTGTAGGATAAGGACATATAACTAAAAAATATCGTGGTGATGTAAAGCCTCAACATCTGAATGCTAATGAAAAATAGATGATGGTTCAAGTACAACATGTAGTAAAATGATTCAAGTGTGATGAGCATATACATTTAACTAAACAATGTCCCTATCAGAAGATAATAGAGGTAAATCACCATCAAACCTAGTAGATTCTAAGGGTTAAAATTCATGTTTTTTCAATGATGGTGACTAAATTTGAGGCTTTGAATGATATTGTGAAAGAGACACTCATCATACACTCATCATATACTCAATGTTAGAAAGTATATTTTCTGATTCTAGTTCTATGCATTCTTTTATTTCATTCAAGTTTACAAAGAACATCAAATTAAACAATAAAATGTTAGTGGTAGAGTTATCTATTAAAAATACTAGAGGAAATATTCAATAATCAATAATTTATAGAGATTCCATATTAAATTTGGTGAGTTAAATATCTCCACAAACCTGATGGCCATTTTAGTGGTGGAATTTGACATAATACATGGAATGGATTGAATATCAAAGTATAATGCCAATATCAACTATAAAATAAAGGAAATTTAAATTGTATTTAAGGGGAAAAAGGAATTGTATTTAAAGTAGATATATCCCATATCAAATATTTTCAATAAAAACCTCATATTTACTTCTTTGTGGAAATTATTAGTGAATAAGGTTAAGAAAGAAAAAGTATAAAGATAACAAATTCACCATTTTTGAGGAATACATTGATTTATTTCTTAAATAAATTACTTATACCTCCCATAAAAATATAGGAAAAGTTATCTATTGAATTCATACCTGGATTGAGTTTGATATTGAAGACCCCATGTGGAATGGATTATGTGGAATTAGAGGAATTAAAGAAGAAACTTCAAGATCTTTTGGAGAAGGGTTTTATTAAATCATATATGTAATCTTGGAGAGAAAATATTATCTTTGTGAAGAATAAGGATGGGTAAATGTGGTTATGAATTGATTATAAAAAAATTAATGGGATCATAGTGAAGAATAAACACCCTCTTCTAAGGATTTATAATTTTCTCGACTAACTTCATAGGGATCCACTCTTCTCCAAGATTGTCCTCTGATTGAGGTATAATCATCTAAGGGTGAATATAGAAGATATACCAAATAATAAATTTTGAACAAGATATATACAATTAATGTTTTACATTGTGAAATTTTTATGGATTAATTTTATTTGCATATTTATGGATTTGATTAATTGAGTCTTTCAAGACAAATTTGATGAACTTTTTGTGGTCTTTATTGATGATATTTTGATATATTCCAAAAATCATGAGGAGCATGAGTATCATGTAAGGGGAATATTAAAAACTCTGAGGAAAGATATTTTTTTGGTAAATTCAATAAATATGAGTTTTGGTTACCACAAATAGAATTCTTGGGACACATTGTGACTAATGAAGGAATCTTGGTTGACCCCATAAATACAAAGGACATAGAGAAGTTTCATTTTCCAACAGTTGTGACTGAGAGTCATAGTTTCCTTAGTTTAAAAGGATACTATAGAAGGTTTTCGAATTTTTTTATATATTTCCAATCAACTAACCAAGTTCACTTGAAAGAGATTTAAGTTTATCTTGAAAAATTAGTGTGAAGAAAGTTTCTGTGAACTAATGAATAGGTTGGTTAGTGAACTTGTTCTAACATTACCCTTTGATGGGGAAGGGTTTTTCATTTATAGTGATGCATCCTTTAAGGAACTTGGATGCATACTCCTAAAAATGATAAATTGATTGCCTATATATCTCAACAGTTTATGCATCATGAATAAAATTATCCTATACATGATTTGGAGTTAGCTGTAGTTATCCTTTCATTAAAGATATTGAGACACTATCTTTATTGGGAGAAGTAAGATATATACACTTACTGATATAGTCTAAATCATATATTCACACAAAAGTAAATGAACATGATACAAATTATATAGTCTTATCTTCCTAAGGATTATGATTATTCTATTCATTATAAACCTATAAAATCAAACAAAGTTATAGATGATTTGAGTAGGAAAGACCCAAGAGTTGTTACAATGATGAGGACTGGAGGGGATTTATTGATCAATGACTTGGTAAAGATAGACATGTAATTCATAAGGGAAGGAAAATCATCAATCCTATCCCAAATTACTTTATAACCATCATTATGGGGGAAGATCAAGAAATAAAAAATAGATGATCCTAAGTTACAAAAGTAGATAAAATCTTTGAAAATTGAGAATTTTCTAGAGTTTAATGTTGTTCAAGAGAGATTATCAAGGTTTGGTAATGGATATGTATCCCATATGTTAATGTGTTAAAGAAATTTATGATGGATGAACCTCACAACTCTATATTCTCTGTAAATCCCAAAATCTCCAAAATTTATAGAGAAACATGAGATCATTATTGGTGGGATAACATAAAAATTGAGATTAATAAATATAATGATTTTTTTGGTATTTTTGAAAGTGAATGTGGAGTGAAAACTACCTAAATGAGTGTTGCAACCACTACCCATACCTGTATAGAAGTGGGACAACATCACTTTGGACTTTATTACTAGACTTATTTAGAAATAAAATGGAAACAATTCCATATGGGTAATCATTGAAAAATTAACAAAGTCTACCCATTTTATCACTATATAATAGGATTTGTCCCTTTAGTTCCTTGCTCGATTGTATATTCAAGAAGCGCTAAGACTTCATGGGCACATTTATCAACTGTTTTAGGTTGAAATACAATATTTTCTTCTATATTTTATAGGATCCTCAAAAAGTCTATGAATACCAAAGTAAAACTTAACATAAACTATCATCCTAAAACAAATTATTAGTTTTAGGGGAATATTTAGACATTGTAAGATGTGTTATATGCCAGCTCACTTTATTTTCAAGGGGTTTGGGATCAATATCTCCCACTTGTTTAATTATCATATAAATACAATTTTAACTCAAGTATTTAAATGGTTCATTATGAATAACTATATAAGAATAGGTGTATAAAATTTATATACTAGGATTAAATTGGATAAGAAAAAGGGTTTGGACTGTAAATTATAAAATAAACCATGGAGAAGAGACATGTAATCCAGAAATATATCAATGTTTCTCAATATTGTAAAAAGTGTTATGATAATAATAAAAGGAAGGAATTAGAATTTCATGTTTGGGATATTTTATTCCTCAAAATACCACCATGTAAAGTATTCATGAGATTCAAAAATAAAGGAAAACTAAGTACATGGTACATTAGAACATTTGAGATTCTAGAGTGTGTTGGAGAAGTTTCCTACCAGTTTGCACTACCTCTAAATATTTCCAATGTACATGATTCATTCCACATGTTCCTATTAAGAAATTATATGTTATACCCCACAAATATATTAGACAAAAATGGTGTAGAATTGGAACATAACATATCTTGTGGAGAATAAACAAACTAGATTATTGATGAAAGAGAACAAGTGATGAGGAACAAGTAAAACTGACTCATGAAAGTATTTTGGAGAAATCATAAGTTTAAGGAAGCATCTTAGGATCCCAAAGAGGATATTAAGGATAAATACACCCATTTTATTTTAGGCAAGAAAATAATTTTTGGGAATGAAATTTCTTGGGGGGGATGTAAAAACCTAAAAATTACTTTATGTTATTAATATAAGAACTCTTATTTTTAGTGAATGTTTTATTATGAGCATATAGAAATAACATTAAATTTCCTAAGAACATTAAACATAATGAAATTATATTTACTATAATAGCAATTAATAATAAAAGGATATAAAGGAAAAAGAGTAACACACACATTAAGGGAAACTCTATAGGCTCAAATTCTCCCATGAAGATCACTCCTTCCATGATGAGCGTAAAAAGAAAGAGAAGATTTAAGAATATGATAGACATTATCAAGGTATGTGTAGAAAATTTTAAAGAGAATAAGTGAATGTTGAGACATGAGAATAGTGGAGTGTATATATTATGTAAAGTTTAATTCAACCGTTAGGATCTGACAGTTACCTATCCATTGTAATGTAACCATTTAAATAGTAATAATATTTAATAGAATAGTAAAATACCATTTTAAAATCAAATTAAAAATTATTATAATTATATTATAATTATATTATTATATTTTCATATACTTTTTATGAATAAATACATATGATATTATAAAATTTAGAAACTTTGAAAGTGAATAAATAATGTGTTTCCTTTTAAAAATAATATATATTGGAAATATGTCATTTTTTATTTAAAAGAATTATTTTTCATACTAAGGAAATTATTTTCATAAAATAAACATTATATTTTAAATTATCATGTTAGAATTAGGTTTGGGTAAATTTTTGTGAATTTTATAAATTAATTTATTTTTTAGTGAGTAGTAAAAATAGAGTTTTGTGTTTTTAGTATGTTCCGTGACTTAATAAATATGTAATATTGGCATTATAATTAATAAAACTAAATCAATGATAAAAATAATTTATTTTATTAATATAATTTATTTTAATAAATTATAATAAATTTACAAACATATAAGTCACTTTACAAAGTCTAAAATGGAAATTATTGTATTAAAAACATTATTTTATTGAAAAAATACTTTCCTATGCCAAAATAATATTTAAAAAATAAAGTTTGGTGATAAAATTCAAAAATTTCAATAAAAATTCCTTTATTTCATAAACCATGATCCAAAACCATGGGTGTCCAATGGAAAATTTATTTTCCAAAACCTACAATTCCAATGGCTATACTTTAATAATAATAAACAATTCTCCTCACGTCACTATAAATACCCACCTATCCACCCCATTTAATTCACTCCTAAGACATTGAGAATTAATTTCCCCTCATTTTACCTCTCTATATACTTTCTAAGGAGTTTCTAAAATTCCAAGGAAATTCCTCAATCTTTAAGAATCTATCTTGCAAGGTAAGAGATTCAATTCCTCTCCATTTTTATCAAATTACTTAAATTGTATTTATTCTTGTAATTTAAATGTTATTATGTTCTATATATATTATTATCATTACATTAATATCTAAATTTTGTTCTATCAATGTGATATTTCCATTATATTTCACTAATATTATTCTAGACATTACTTTGTATACCCATTATGCAGTTGAAAACATTTTTTGATTTTCCAAGCCCCCTTTTCATATTATAAATACCCAAACCTATTTTTTTCAAGTGTATTAATATATATATGTAATTAGAATTCATTGATTTGGTATTTAATTATATTATTCCCACATTCCCTTCTTCCTGGTTAAAAATGATGAAAAATTCAAGTCTTTAAAAACTTATATACTCAATGATTTTACATGAAACCCATTAATTATTATAGACATGTTATTTATGAAATGATTTATTATGATATATGAGGTGAAAATGAATTAAGAAATATTAAGGTTGTGCCCTGATAACCCTATAATGCATTAGGTAAATAATTAATCTCAAAAGATGTCATGTTTATGATACCTTGGTGAATAGATTTAGTAATATATTTTATGACACCTTGGAGATGGACCTTATTGATATACATATGAGTGTATCATTTTTGTATTGTAGCCTCATTTTGATATTATGATTCATATACTTATTCTCTCATGTTAGGCCTCATGAATTAACTATGATTATCGATAATGTTCCATTTCATTTATTAATCCCTTATTTGGATTTATACTCACCCTTTTTTGTCAATGTATGTCCCCATGAAATCACTTATAGCGAGGTGAACAAGGATGAAATAATAAAAAAATCTTTTAAGAGGAATAAATAATGTTTATTTTTATTCTTCAGTTATTTAATTTATGTATTATGTGCCTTGTTTTCAAGAAAATAAATCCTCAAATACAATTTTATGTTATTAATTTAATATTTTGTTAAGAAATTGTGTTAAAAATCATGTATGAAAGTGTTGGTTCACTATATTATCTAACTTAGTAATTTCCCTCCTTCAGCTACTTAGAGAGTCTAAATTAACTCTTATAATATTTTGAACATTATTAGTTACATTAATTTATTGAAATTATATGAATTACATATTGTATTTAATACGCATTAAGTAAAATATAAATATTACATGAAATGTTGAATATACCTGAAGTATAATTTTTTACATAATTATTCTTCAATTCATTACAGTTTCTATTCTAGTGAATTTTTTTACTACATGTGAAGTAGGTATCCTCTTATTCAGTTCACTCTCTCTAAATCATTTTCCTATTTGATGGACATTATGAAAGCACTATTAAAATTTAACTTTCTATAGGCTTCTCAAACTTTTCCTTCAATTTTTTCATCATAAGGGTCAAGGAGTCTTGTTCCCTATAATCCTTATCTTCTTAGAGAATCATATTTAAAATATTATCAAGCCACCTATTCATATTTTTCATTATGAAATTCATAATTATTATAGAGAATATAGGTGTTAAGGATGATATTATGAGATTAATGGATAATTTATTATCCAAATGGAAGCCCAACTTAACTAAATAATAAATATACTTAAAAATACATAATGAAACATCACTAGCTAGGTGCCCATATTAAATTTTACACTTATAAAGTGTAGTGAAAATATCATTTGTCTTTAGCCTCTATTTCTCATTTTCAGTTCTTGGGAGACGAGTTATCATGGTCTATAAATCCATGCCATTATATTGAAACTCCCCATTTCTAGACATAGTTGACAACATGGTGAAATGGTCATTTGTGCTTGTTGGTATCCCTTTCACCTTCACTGACTCATTGAGGTGGTTAATTAGGGGTTGGGGATTCTAGTACATAGTAAAAATTTCTTACTGCAGAGTAGTGTACAAATGTCTTTAGTGTTTTTGAAAATTTGTATTGGTGAGGAAGTATTCCTTGTATAGTAAGTATCTTTGTGTTCCCATGTTTTTTATTCCATTTTATATCATAAATAAAAAAATATTTTAGTAATTTATCTTGATTACTGTGTGTGATATAATAAATTATTTTATTATTCTCCCACCATTTTATCAAATTCTAAAAACACTCACCATTGGGCTTAAAATATCCCATTTCTTAGATATTCTAATTCATGTAATATAAGGTATTTAGGTAAGAGAGATATCCAACTACATTAAAGATCCATATCCCCTTTAAATAACTCAAACAAGGGCCTTATTAAATTATTTAATGGTATTTTTGTAGGAGATCTATCCAATTACATTAACTCATAGTTCCTTGATCAGTTGAGTAAACTCCCCAATATTAAAATCCTATACTCAAACTTCCTCATCGCGTTCCTCTATGTTATAGTATGTCTTTCAAGGTTGAATTATCTTGATGATAACTTAGTTAAGTCTACCAAAAAATTTCTTTACAACTCCCTGATAAATTAATGTATCCCAACATGGGCCAGACCAATACATTGATCTATGGTTGCATTCTAATTCAAGTAATGGAAGGTGTTTTATGAATTAATATTTTCACTAAGTGATTTTTTTATTTTATTTGTAAATGTTATTTATTTTATTCTTAACCTTCTTGTAAATATTATATGGATTTTACATAATTAATTAACCATGTTTGGTAAAATAATATATATATATAATAAGTTAATTTTATTTCACCTTAGCGTGCCTTTTAATTTATTTACTTTAAATGATCACATTTAAACTTCTAATAAACCATTCATCACAAAAAAAACCTTGCATTAAAAAAGAAAATAAACATGTGATATGATCATGAGATTTTATTACATTGGTTGGTTTATCAGGAATAAGATAAATCAACCTTGACCCTTGGAGAAATTATTCCCTAAGACCATATAAAGATCGAGTTATAGAATTATTATATTAACTTGTGTATCTCCTTGATTGGTTTAACCTAAAGCTCAATCTTTAATCATATACTCTTGATGGGAGCTCTATCCTTTTCATATTCTTACTCACTCATAGGTGAGGGGTACTAGGGGTTTTGGGCTACATACCCATGCATAATAAAGGTGTAAGAGTTGATATAAATATCATCATATTTAATTTAATAATAAATTATCACATAAAATCCATGAAATAATAATTTAATTAAATAAAATCCAAAACATACACATTTTGGTTTAACTCATGATTATTTATAACATACAACAACTATGTAGTTTACTTGATACCATTAATTTCAAATTGTTCTCATTATTATGAATTTTTGTCTCTAATTAATAGATCAATATAATTTTTTTAATTTTTTATCTTAATTATTAGTCTAAAAAATACTTGATATACATAAGATTCCCATATTATATAATTTTAAATAAATTAAAAAATTTAATTTTAATTAAATGTAATTATGTACATGCTATGTATCAACTGGATCACATGGCGTGCCCCCTCCTAGTCTGTTTAAAATTAATTTTTGGAATTTTCATATATACAAAACATGTATTGGAGGTGACACAACATGTAATCTATTATGTTCACTCAAAACAATATCTAGAATTTAATAGTTACATAGAGTGTACTATATCCCGACAAAACATGTGACTAATTCTATGTATGGTCCTTGTTGGGGACTATGTACTTACACAAACATGTCACAATATGCACAACATGTTGTTCCGTGTGTCAATATACATAATATTCACAATGTGTATGACTATAATACATGCCATAAATATAAACAGTGTATACTACTGGAAATGAACATGAAGTACATGATGTGTATGATGACTATACATGTTGTGAATTTGAATAATTACATAAATAATAATTTTTAAAGTATTCAATTCCACATGACCCATAAAAAATTACTAGACATGTAACTAGTGTGGAAGAAAACTTGTGACATAGCGTGTACATTCAGCTACACACCATGTGGTTTAGTTTAAATTAATTTCTCCACATGTTAATTCACATGAAATTCTTATCATAATGTGCACGTTTCATGAGTTAGAGTGAGTTACATTGTGTGTAAAACTGGCTACATGGAATGTAATCCCTTACTGTCCATCTGTACAACACACATTGGGACTCAACATGTATTTTTTGTGGGTTATAATGTGTTACACAATAGGTACACCTATTTACACACTATGTAATCACTTTTGGATTGTGTTTCCCAGTTTAAAGTAAATATACGATGTGTAATTACACTGTGTACTTTGACCACATGGCTTACATGATTTATGTTGAGTCAAAATCATGTGTGGTTACATGATGTGTACAAAGACTACACTGCCTATACTCATTGATAAACCGTGTGCCAACTGGTGGTCAATACACGATGTGTATTGTTTCTGTATACCAAACCCCACACGATGTTCCATAATTATCATGGTTCAACCTTGTTTGGTTGTACAAGGCCATAAGACATGTACTTTTCTGTTAAATGTAGTGTATATCTGTCACTAGAACATCATCTTGGGATCCTCTAGTTGGGATATTCAAGAATTCTTCACCTGTTATTATCCTGTTATTAGTCATATAAAACTGAATGATCATTCTATATCAACTTATGGAGTAAAAAATAAAAAACTAGAAATGAATACAAACAGAAAAAATGTGAAATTGGTAAAAAATAATTATAAATAATTATAAATTATACCGTGATCTCTTTGATACCACTAGTAGGATCTGTGGCATAATGATAGTTGTCAAGGTGTTACCCAACATCTTTTTCATTATTTTTAATGGATAATATCTAAACAACTTATCAAAGAAACCCCAGAATCTTTATAGGGAGGATCTTTTACTATTTAATTTATAATTAATTTTAAAAAATAATTACCCTGGCTTTATAATTATTCTTTTCATTGATCAATCTGGTTGGAACTCTTATCATATTGTCATTATGATGAATATTTCAAACTATAATTCCTCTAATGGTATCCACATATTCTCCATGAACCCCTAAACATAGCTCCTGTAATTCCAAGTAGTAGTGTATAGGAACCAAGTTCCTTGCATCATTCACTATTGATTGAAAGAAATATTATCTCTTACTCTCTCCTGCTTGAGAGGGAGGAGGTTGATTTACTCTCTTAGTATTATTAAAATTTCTAAATAATTCCTCTCGGTCTTGATAGAATTCGTTGTGTACATTAACTATTTTCCTTACAAAATGATATACATTGGAATATATATATAGGGTTGAATATTTAATAATAATGTTAAGTCTCATTATCAAATATTCTCACTAATATATTCCCATGTAAAATAATAATAATAATAATAATACATCACTTGACATGGTTATATTCAAATATAATTTTTAAATAAATAAATATTTATTTAAATTATATTAAATAAAATATATGATTTTTGTCATGTCCTTAACTAATCTCATAAATCCCCCCCCCAGAATTTATCAAACATTGCATAATAAAAATTTATTTTAAATGTTATTCATTTAATAAATAAAAAATATCATATTCATAAAAATTATGAACAAATATTTATTTTAATATTCACATAAATAAATAAATATTTATATTAATCTATTCACTAAACTGGTGAATAAATAAATCTTTATTTTTTTCATTATGAATAAAAAATAAGATATAATTTTTATCTAACATATTCTAAACCTAAATATATTGTGATTGAATTTATATGATCAACTTACATTTAATAATTATTATTCCACAAGCTGAGAATAATATTTATTCTTAATATTAAATCCAAATTTAATTTATTTGAGATTATGGATACACTTACCATGTGATCATCTATGACTCTTTTTTTATTGACATTATGTAAAATTACCTAAAGTCTAATATTATCATCTAAAAACTTGTGAAGTCTTCTACAGAGAAAGAAGTTAATGTCGTAATGAAAGAAACCCCATAAAAATGCTTACTATGTAATATAATCCATTTTTCATGATATCTCTTCGATCAGTTTTCATACTTGACTCATAAAATATATCTTTGATTTATTTTATTTGAATCTTTGAAATGAACTATGTGATAAACTAACATGACCATGGGTTTAATCAAACAGTTCTATTAAAAAAAAAGGGCTAGAGATATCTTCTTCCATTCACTTGAAAAGAATGAATCCTTTCTTGACATATTCAATTATGGTCATATCACTTATGACACACCCAATTTATCCTATATCTACGCGAGTATATGCTATCATAGTTTTCATCAATATATAAAAGTACACGATTCATGATATATGTTATTAATAATTTCAAGTCTAAGGACCAATGCACTTTTCTACATATAGAAGTATAAAATGACACATATAACATGTGGGATTTCTATTATTAGGAACATCCTTATATCCTCCCTTATTAGAGATTACCAAGTGATAACTTCATGAGAAGAATCCTGAATGTTTTATGATACTCTATCACTTTATAGTCAAACGCCATATGTGTCTCTTGAGACAGATGTAATCTAGACTATATGATATATGTTATGAATATTTTGATTGCATTTCAAGGTTATCAATTTTGAGGGGAATTTATATAACCTTTAAATGTGATAGATACTATAAGTATATTATCAAATTAATAATTCAAAAAAGAATAATCATCATGTGATAAGATATTTATTAATGTTCTAGTAATAAAAATTAAAAATTTAGTTGATTCTCTGGAACCATCTCCAACATATAGTACATATGTTCTATTAACTTTATATAATGCTCTACATTTTATTTTTTATTTTCGATGTGTTTAAAATTTATTATATATTAATAATTATAGTTTTAATATTCATAATAAGATTATCTTGGTAGAAAAAATAAAATATAAACATTAGGTTTTGATTTTATTTACTTTTTAATTATAAGTGATGGGTTTATGTGAATCATCATATGGTTAATGTAGTGATAAAAACCCATTTAAAATGATTAACCTATCATAAAAAAAACATGAAAAATGAATAACATAAATTACATGTGTACCTTAAATGTAGTGAACTACATATTCTATTCAAATATGAAGGATTACAATTGAATGGGATCACTAAACAATAACTAAATTGTCCGTGCCTCTAATAGTAAAACATCGATCACTAGAATCCTCATACACTATGAGAGAACCCCAAAACACCAAAGGAGTTTTATCACCTTATCCAAGGATACAAATGTTTAACTTAGAAAAATATATCTTTGAATACGGATTTTAAGTGTCATATACATCCAATAAGGTCCTCCTTTCGTTAAATGAGGGAGGTCGAGCATCGACTACCATTTCATGATAATTCTTATACATTGAAGTATAAATAACCATTAAACATTTCAATGATTATATCATATATGTATAGAAATAAATGAATCAAAACCTTGGTTCACAACTGAAGGAAACTAGGAAGACATGAAAAAATGCATGCATTTGATATCACATATTGTCTATCTATCATATTCTAGGATAGATATAAATTGTAAACTATGACAGAGGAATCTTCATTCCCTATCATAGATTATAATTCAAGGTATATCATAAAATATGATATAAAAATTTTAGTTCATATCCAATAATCCCCCACTTGAACTAAAATCCCAAACAGAATTTATCAAAAAACTTTGCAACTCTTTGTGGATCCATCAAAAAACCTTTTGGATATGGTTTATCAATATCTCTTCTTTATAGAAAAAACACTTTTTCCAAAATTTAATCCTTATACTAAGGCCTAATCGTGTGACCCTATGAGACTTTATAATGTTGAAAAAAATATGAAATTATGATTTCATAGATGTAACCCTAGAGTGAACTCTAGAAAATAATATATTCTACTAACTCTATAAATGGATGTAGTGTGATCTCGATAAATCATAAACATATATCTATATAACCATGTCATCCATAAAATGTATTACATAAAATGTTTCAATATCTATATAATCCCCTTTTCCATGACATTTATTGATTACAAGACACAGAATACGTCAATCTAGCATAGGATATATTATATATTCAATATTTTATAAAATAGAATAATTGGGTTATTGAATACATCACATGTCATTCATTTAGAAGATGAGAACATCACATGTCCCTTATCCAAGTAGCTGAAAACATCACACGCCACTCAACTAATAATGGACATGAATTTCCTCAGTATAATTAACTCAATGGTTTGTATATATTTTCTTATCATACAAGTGAAAAAAATCCCATTTTGGTTAATCCATAACTGATGAAATGATCAAAAAAATATCCAAAAACCCCATGATTAGTGAATCCTTAAAGCTTTCATGATAAAGGTGCACAAGTTTAAAGGTTACCATGATAGGAATCTATTTAGCTGAAAGTAATGGGGATTCATAATAAGCATGCACATCTAATTATATCAATGAACATATGACATTACATGTGATATACTTTATAGATTCAATCCTAATAATAAGTCTCAACTTATTCTCTCACGGGCCTATTCTTTATATCACATATATAACCCTTTGTAATGGTATTAGATTATACTCATTCTAATCTTAACATACCATCACAAATGATAATACTCTATGATGCTCATCGATTAAGGATAACTCAAAGTTATAATTGAAGGGGAAAATATAATTCTAATGTTCATGTAATATAATTTTTATAACAAATAAGGGAATTATAAACAATTATTTCTTTTATTACAAAACTGTGATAAAATTTTCAACCATTATGTCCAACATCTTATGTATCTATTCCATGAGATTCAACATGACCCTCACGATTTTTCTATGATAATGGTTTCATAAATAGTTATATATATTCTCCTATATTGAAACAATATATATATTTACATTTCAATTCTAAATGATCACTTGAATGAGATGGTACTTTTAAAGGATGTGTTCAGTCCTTTAGTGAGACCGAGGTTCCATATCTTGAGGAATAACTCCATTGTTTTCAAAGTAAATCTCAATTTATACCTTAATTCCAGTAACCTTCCCAAGTTTATTAATGAGATTATTAATCCAAATATCATCCCTCAAAATATCTAATCTATTGACGTACTCTACCTTGTCTGCTGAGTCTACTATGTTGGCTTGTTTGGAACTCTTCCAACCGATAGATCTACTATTTAGGAAGAACCATCAAAATTCCATTTTTTGAGTTTCTAACAAATCACTTTTATGTTGAGAGGGAACCAAAAAACCAAATAGAAAATAAAATTGGGAACATATCATTCAAAAAACCAAAAACCAAAAAATGATGCCTGGATGTCGGTGATACCCAAGTGACCGAAAAAAACACCATAAACAATTCAAAAATAAAATACAGAAGTTGATGGCTTGAGTTTTTCACTGTGCATCAACTGAGGCTATGTAACCATACATGTTTTTAATCACTCAATGTTGGAACTTATGAGCATGTTATTAATGATCAACCACTACCAAGGATCCATCATCCATAAAGATAAAACAACTATCACTAAATAGAATCATATTTGAATAAATAAGAATTGGATAGAAGAGATCAATACCGTTGAAAAATAGAAACCATGAAATATTGTGCCTATGCATAATCACACCATGTTTTGTTATCATCTCAAGTTTCAACCCACCATAGTAGAGATAATTCCATATCTCACAATGAAACTCCATCAATATTGAAAAAAAAACTAAAAAAATATCCACCATAGAAATCCAATCCCTTAATCGAAGGAAGACAAAACCAAGACTTATCACCAACATCATGAACAAAAGGTTACCAAAAGCTATTGTCACCACCATGAATTGATTCCCATTAGAACCAATTCATCATCACATAACATCAAAAGGAGGAAATATCCCCAGTAACCACCATACCATCCCCCAATCCAAGGAAGAACCATGCGAAGAATGAAACAAGAACAGATGAACCTGCTTCCAACCCCACCCACATCAGAGTAGCTCCTATGACTCCTAGGAAACCCATGACCCGCTAAAAGAGAAACCCTAGCTGATGAGCCAGATCCAAAAGTCTACTAAGGTTAATTTGATGCTAGTTTTGGATGGATGTGTAATAAACCTTATTTTCTGTGATAAGACCCTTTTAATATTTTAAATGATAACTTTGGAGGTATTCAAGGAGTTAACAAAAAGTTTTGAGTATCGATCACCCTAATATTGATATATTAAAATATTAATTCACAAGGAAACATTATTTTAGAAATAATAAATTTCCACATAAATGGTGTCTCATATGGGGAATCTGAGGTTGTGGTTGTGTATATAAAATCTCTTTTACCCATGATTTGATCTAATTTTTGTTTTCATTGAGTGTTGTGATGGTGCGCAGTTATAGGCAGATTAAATAGAGGATTAATTAAATAATTAATTTTTTAACACTATCCAAACTCTATATAAACTATATTATATATAATACCTATGATCATATGTATAATTATAGAGATTTTAGAGGAATAGTCCATGGTTAAAGCATTAATGAACATATTTCAAGGTCAAGGATCGATGACACACCCATCATATTCGTCAACGATGTATCATGTGGGAATTTTCTTTATTAATGATTGATCATAAATAAAGGTAGGACTTTTATTTTGTTTTATATATTTTTTATTTTTTATATTATTGTGATAATATATTAATTACCCTATAATTGAACCCATTATTAACTGTGACATGACCCCATTAACTTTTTTTATTTCTTTTTTTGAATTGTATAACTATAATTCTTTGAAAAATTTATTTTTCCTTGTTTATTCTCCATTATTAATCTCATGATAAATTTATAAATATCACATGGCCATCTTGGATTATTTAACTTTTTGGTTTCATGGTTTACCTCTTTGTTCTTTTCATTTTCTTTACAAGCCTTTGATTTGTCTTGCAGTTCTACTAACACACAATTCAATTTCCATTACAATCAAATATTGGAATCAAGTTCATCGATTTGTTATGAATTTTGAGGATTTGAATGCAATGATATAATTTGGATGATGAGGATTCATGATGGTATGGTGAGATCAAGTTACTTCTCATGTTGTAGAGATGTGCGATATGATGAGCCTTCAAAGGGAGATGGAGATTATGATAAATGGTGGTAAAAAAGGGTTTATGATGATGATAAATCAATATAATATGATTTTTATAGAGTTTTTTTCATGATTTGTGGTAGAATTGGTGTAAGAGGAAATAAATCTAAGTTGAAAAATTTAATATATGAAGAATCATGAGAGAACCAGACTACATGGTGTGTAGTTTAGAAGAACACATGCTATATAATCTGAGAGATACGATGACTAGGATTTTGGTGAAAGTTAAATATCACATGTTGTGTGATTGACTCATACACTATATAAACATAATACAATTACCTAAAATGTACAAGGATTATATTCCCAGAAGAACATTTGGACTCACGTGCCTTGTGAAATAGTACCACACACCATGTTACCTCAGAGGAACATGACATGAGAATCCAAGGTATAGACCTAACATACTCAGGGACATTATATGTATTGATAATATCTACACATTCTATTTAGTTATACTTTAAAATACCATATTAGGATTTAGTACATTGGAATGTTTCTTTCATTGGGTTACACACTATGTACCCCTGGGGGATGTGCTGTGTACTTTAACTATAACTTCTTAGATCCATTATTCCTTTTGTTCAGATTTTTTGGGGATTATGAGTAGTTTATGATAGGTTTAATAATGAGATATTCCTTGTCTCCTCCGAAATAAGGTCATGAATCCCATATTTTTTTACTTAGGCTGCTAATCCCTAATTGTGGGACAATTATGGATAGATTTAGATATTTCCTCATAGGCCCGAGGTGACAATCCCCTATTCCAATTCCTTGGGTAGCTTCAGGTATTATATATCCATAGCTTGGGTGTGTGATCCCCTACCTATGTGATATAATAATTTGGGTCAAGAATCCTAGTATGACCCATGATTTGATCCTCTATCTTTGAGTTGAATCCTCTCTCTTGAGGTATCTTTCAGTGAGGTGTGTCTTTCCCTTCAAGAATTTCCTGATGAGTCTCATGGATTTATTTTTCAATGGTATGGATTCATGTAGCCTCATAGATAATGATATTAATTTGATCAGTTGTGAGGTCCAAGACCTTACTGGGTGACTTGGGTCCTTCTATGTGCATATGAATTTTTTTATTTCATTTCCCTCCTTATTATAGATTACTACTAACTCTCTCATTATTGATGATTTATATCTTTAGTGATTTCAAATCATCCTACTAGGTATGTATATACTTTCCCATGCATGGGATTTTCCCATACATGTAATGTCTTATGTAGATGACATACACTTAAATGGTGTACTAGGTCGACCAGGTATGGGTAAAGCATAGTCTTGATTAGGGTCAGTGTTTGATTAGATAAGGTCATAATCCTAAGAATATCAGTAGAGATAGTTTTATTTCTAGTTTATATGTAAGAGATATTTTCATTTTTATGGGCCTATATCTTTCCCTTTTATACATTGGCTATGTGCTGTTATACTCTATTGTGTGATATTAGTTGTTATGCATACATTTATTATTTTCTTTGTTTATTATTCTTTATTACTATGATATGTATGGAGATGTACATTCATGTGTAAAAGTACATTAGGCTAAGGTCGACCATATGTGTGATATGCCTACTCGGTGCTAGTTACTAGTGCTTAGCCTATTGGAGGTGAGATTGGGAAAGTATTATTGTCCTAGTGTTGGATAGAAAGGCCCAGATGGGTCAGGTCATGTTAGGATGAACTACCAAGGAGACCCTAATACATCATTAAATATAGGTCCTAGGTCAATATATCCACAAAGCACTACTTAGGAATGAGATCCACTGAGATACGAGAACCATGAGACATCTTGTCAAGTAGAAATCATGGAATACATGATATATCCTATGTCTTCTATATAAGGAATCAAATCCACCCTTTCTAACTTTTTATAAGGATCTTATATCTTCCTAATATTTTTTCCATGCAATATTGGTAAAGTTTCCATTTTAGAGTTCTCTATGATAAACCAATTTTACAATTTATAAATATATGTCTTTTTAATTAGTCTTAGAAACCTTTAAAATATATCTCTATAAATATTTACACCAAGTATGTATGCTACTTCACCCATGTATTTCATTATAAATCATTTTCCTAACTATATATTTAAAGAATGTAAAGTTGGGACATCATTTCAGATAAGTAGCATGTCATACACATAAAATATTTGAAAAAAGAGAACACTCCCACCAATATTATTATATAAATAAGAATAATCCAGTTTATTATTTAATCCATAATATTTTATTTATTTATCAAACTAGATATTCCAACTTTGAGAGTTAGTATTTAATCCATAAATAGACCCTTGAAACTTCCAAATCTTAACTGACTCATTTGTAACTTCCAAAACTTTATGTTGTATCATATACACATCCTATACTAAGTTACCATTAAGGAAATTAGTTTTTACATGCATTTGATATATATTATAGTGAAAATGATCTTCTATAGAAAGAAATATCTGAATGAAGTTTATTATCCCAACTGGTGAAAAGGTCTCTTTATTGTTAATACCATGATTTTTTTTAAAAACTTTTGTCACAAAATTTGATTTATAGGTAGTCAGTCTAATATCCATGTTATTTTCCTTATAGAAAAAAAACTTTCACCCTATAGGTATCACCCCTTATGGTGTATCCACTAAGATCTAAACTTGGTTAGTGAATATTGAGTTGGTTTAAGAATCTATGGCTTTTAACCATTTATTGGAATTATAATTCTCAATGGAATATCTATAGGTAATAGGTTCAACAACTATGAACATTAATTAATTATAATTTTTAATAATAAATCCATATATCTTGGGATCTCAATGAATCCTATCAGATCTTTGAGGTTCCAATGTAACCGAAGTCAGTTCTTCTTCTAAAACTCTTTGATGAACAAACTCAACCTCCATCTTAGGAATAATTCTAATTATTTGGTATTGAACTTATTTAAGTTCAAATTTCCTCCCAATGACTCAAATATTGATATATTCCTTCACAAGGAATATATAAAATTGATCAATAAATATTTTTTTCTCAGTAGTATTATAGAAAAAACTATCCCTTATTTTCCTTAAGATAAATAATGAATAAGAACTTGTTAGAATTATGGTCAAGTTTATTATAATTCAATAATCATACAAATGATTAATAACCCTAAATCCTTATAATATATATTAGGATTTTTTCCACTACATATCTTAAATGGTGTCTTTATTAATGCTTTATATTGAATGTAATTAAGTAAAAATGCAGTGGTTTCTATAGCATAGCCTTCGAATGAAATAAAAAGGTTACACTAAATCATCATCGATAGATCCATGTACAATAGGGTATGATTCCCCCTCTAAAACATTCCATTCCAATGAGTTTTATAGGAGGATTTAATTTTTGAACATTTCCAAAAAATCTCTGATGATTAGTGAGTTATTAAATCAAGTATTCACTACCCTAATTTAATCTATGAATTGTAATAATTTTACCCACTTGAGTTTTTAATTTTTATAAAACTATTTGAGCTTTTAAAAAATTTCATACTTGTGTATCAACATAAACACATAACCATAGAAACTAATGTCATCAAAAAATGTAACAAAGTACTTAAACCCACTACTTTCAGTACTCATTAGTCTATATACACCATTATGTACGAGATCCAATAGTCAAATTTCTCAATCACCTTTTATACTAAAAGGTGGCTTGCGTATTTTCCCAATAAAAAAGAATCATAATATAATGGTACAAACAATATATTTTGAAACATCCCAGTTCATCCATCTATTAGGCACACAAACTGGTCCGTTATGTACTCTAGGTATATTCCCAATCTCTTCGGGTTGGAAACTAGTACAAGGGTTTGAGAACATAATTGCAAGGAACAATTTCACCCTTGAAAAAATAACTATAGAAATGATACTATAACTACATAATAGTAATATTCATAAACAAAATTAAGTAACCAGAGACTAAAAAATGAAAGTAACATCAGATACATAAGAGGGGAACATTAAATAAATGAATAAACATCAACTATTCACAAGCATCGAGGTTAAGGATTGGACAATAAAAAACATCCAAAATAAAAAATTCTCAAAAATAGTATCTCCTCATGAGTTAAACCCTATGAGACCACATATACACTAAAATAAAAAACTCTAGATAGAGATAATCAAGAATATCCACTCAAATTAGGTACCCTTTCCTTTACCTGTGTTATACAAAATAGCGTCTACACATTCCCAACGACATATGTAGGTTGTGAGGCACAAACCCCAGTAGGATACTACCATAAATCTATGTAAGAATTTTATAACCAATTAAACCAATAAGTATCATTTGAAAATTCATTTTTCAAAACCAAGTACACGTTTTAAAATAATAACTCTTGAAAATAATTCTTTATAAATACCTTTGGTTTTTCTAAAAAATAAATCATCTTTTAAAATAATGGTAACCAAAATGTGTTTCAATTTTTTTTTACCAAAATAGTTAAAATAAATAAATAAATAAATATATAAAATAATGCTCAACACAACCAAACCTAGGATAAACATGAGCATAAAGACAAACATCATTACATAAACATGCAATGGAAAATAGGAATAAGCATGAGCAATGTTACTGATAATTTTTTTTAAACATAGAAACATGGGAATAATGTTATTTCATAAATAAAATTTTGATAAAGGGAGGAAATTACAAGGAATAACATAATCACCCACGAAACTAAGAAGATTAAATAAGCATATAAAATTACTTGATCATAAGTAATGTGCACCCTAGATTCTACCCATAAGGGTCAACTATGACTTAGTATAAAATAGTGTTTTCTTACAGGATAGACTTATATAATAATTTTGGAATCTTGCATAGTCTTATATAAGACCAAACAACAAATGGATCTCTCAGTACCTTGTTCAATGTTTTTGGAATATTTCTCTATCTTCCTTCTTAAAGTCCCTCTTAGTCCATTGAACAACATTGTAGAAGTTTCCTCGGCCTTCCTCATCAAAGGTTCTCACAACCCCTTGAAAAATATTTTGGAAGCTTTCTTGTTATTCATCCAAAAGTCTCTATTAGTACCTTGTACAACATACCCTATATATTCCTTGATATAGACTAAGGTCTAAATTCCTAATTCACCATACACACACTCATGCTCTTCCACGCGCTACTCAATTCCATCACACAAACATACACATGTTACAGAACACAAAAGACATTTCAAAATAAAAATTAATAAACCAAATTTCCCATTTTAGAACAACACATCATTCAAGGTAAAATATTTCCAATTAAAATATAATTCCTTCCTCAAGGAAGCATCTTTTAAAATCCCACTTTAGAATAAATTTAAATCCATAAAAATGTTCCTCTAATTATTCATTTAAAAATGAAATTTCACAAACCAATTATTCTTAAATCATTTCAAGAATTCAACACCATGAAATAACTCTTTTAAAATCCCTTTCAAAATATAATTTTAAATAAAATAACCACTTTGTGCTATTTTATCAAATAATTAGGGTGTATAAACCAAAAACATTTATAAAACCCATTATAAGCATAAAATTTCTAATATAGGTCAAGAATCACATAAAAAACTGATTATGAAAAAAATTATAAACATTTAAATGTAAATTTAATAAACAAAAACCAATGGAAACTGGGAATCAAAGGTCAGACATGGAAAATCCCTTAAATATAGATACTTACCATGAAACTTAATAAAAAATTTTATCCTTAAATGAAAAACATTTGAATTAATAATGATGGATCCTCACACAACTAATACAAAAAAACAAACAAACTAGAACCCCCATTATTAACCCTAGGTTGGGCGAAAAAGGAATCTTGGGTTTCCCCTTCCCTAGAAAATGAAGAACAAGAGAAAAGGGGAGAATATGAAGATAATTTAAGTAGAAAAGGGATTACCTAATGCCAAACCACCAAGAGATCAATAAGAATTTGTCACAACCCATCCCTCGGGGCCTGTGTCGTGACATTCCCCAAGCCTGCCTCTCGTAGGTCAGGGGTTGGTGAGTAGCGCCGAATGTGTCAACCTGCAAGTGGGAGGAATTATCCTGAGTACCTATACACACACACACACACACACACACGTACAACCACATCCCAAAGCATGAAAAATAAACAAGCATACCACTAAAAAACCTCTGAGTACAAGTACAACTGAAAGTCAAATTGGCCAGAATAAAAACCCAAAAAAAGATTAACTAGAAAACAGGAAAGTATAAAAGAAAATATGGATATCCATCCACTGAAAACCCCACCTGATGGGCAGGTACATAGTAGCTAATGGGAGCCATAGAAGTACGAATGCCTACCTGGTCTCACTGGGCTCCACTGGGTCCTGCGACACCAAGTCCTCTGTCAAGTTAGTAGTCATATTCACTAGACACAACATGTGCGGGCGAAGCCCTTGAATGGGTGAATAACAAAATACTTAGTAGGGAACCAAAAACAATAAAGAAAATACCACAAATAAATCTACATGAAACCACAAAGTATCATCAGGAAGCATGATTACGAAGCATGACAACTCACAAAAGGTATATTATAGAGTAGGATAGTAAGACCATGAGTCATAACGTCAAAAACAATGGGATGCTGGAGAACTCCTCCTCAATGAGTATAGTGGGCCTACCTGGTCACACAAAAATAGCTTCCCACTAACCTGGGACTACTCTGCTACTCATCCCTGATGAGTACCATGGGTATGCTGGGTCACACCAAAGCCGCTCCCCACTGTGGGCTTGCCAGGTCACACAAAATTCACTCCCCACATATGGCCATACTGAGGTACTCCTCCAATCGAGTACCATGGGTATGCCGGGTTACAAAGAAGCTGCTCTCCACCGTGGGCCTGTCGGGTCACACAGAAGCTACTTCCCACTAGGCCATAGTATCTGATTCACACGAGGTCACTCATCAGCAGTATTTAGGTCTCATCCAACTGCATGGTTTTTGCACATAGAACGCTTGATCTTAGGACAACCTCTTCCCAAGATATTCATCTAATTACAACTTCCATGGAATCTTCCATAGAGTATACCCAAATATATGCCTCATTGCTAGGGTTCTAACACTATGAACAACTCATCAATCGGACGCTTGGTTTTCATGATATTGGAGTTTTTCCAAAATGGGGCCAGTTGGGTTTGTGTCCAGTCCGACCCGATCGAACTGACCCGACCCTACTCGGCCCGATGTCCACCGAACCAACCCGAGTCCACTGAACCAATACAAATCTAGCCGAAAATGGGTCTGGCCTAATGGACTACATGGTCTACCATAGGAAAACTTGATCGCTTGGACAAGACGCCGTTGGAAGCCGTTTCCGGCTCCCTTGCCCTACGATTCGTTCATGGGGCCGCCTGCCTAGCCACGGTCGATCGACCGCAACAACCACATGAGACACGGCACGATGCCACGTTCATGGTGCTCTAATGCATCCAGATGTCCACGTCCACCCACTTCCATCCACTAGACCAACCAGAGCCCCTTACTGCACTGCCACAGTTAGTTGACCGCGGAGTCCTCCCGACGCGCCGCCACCCACCCGCGGGCTCTTCTGTGGACCACCGGGTCCGCTTTGGTGATCCATTCTTCACGTCACTTGAGCCTATGGCGTCCTAGGGATCCCCTCCTCCCTACCAAGGCCTTAGATCCTCCTTGTCACCAATTTGAAAACTCTTCCATGAAGAACGTACATGCGGAGGGGCTCATGCCTTGTTTATGTTGGACCACTCCCTCAATGTTAGAGTTTTAATAAAGGGGAGGTTTGGGATGATGTTCTAACAACAATAATTCAATCCTGAATAGAAAACCCAAGAAACATCCCCCTCCCACAAGAACAGATGATCTGAGGATCAACATATTCATGGGTTGATCTGCATTCATCATTTGGAATAAGAATGGGGAAAACTTAAGACAAATAAACCCATACCTCGATCGAAATTTGTTGTTGAAGTGCTCAGCCCTTGAGGATTCAAACTCCATTAGTGTTCCTCACTTCCTAGTCCTTTTCTTCATAAGGCATCAGTTTTTATAATGATCATTCCAACATTCATCGTTTGTTGTAGGGGAGGAATTTTACCATAGGTTCATCAAAGGAAATTCCATAGTTTAATTTACAACTCCCCAATGCGTTATACTTATTAAAAATAAAACACATCACAATGTTTCTATTACACTACGATGTTGTGTTGTTACACTGTTTCATTTTTGAAACAACGTTTTTGTTACACTTAAATTAATGCATTGTTATGCTGCACAAAAATAATCCATTAAAGAGCTTCCTTTAATGTGCCTCATCACCACACCGCATCACCGTCGTTCGCCACTCAATAGTGAGAAAAGAAATAAAATCACATTTTAAGTTATTTTGTTATTTTATAAAAAGTTGAAAAATTAACTTTTCCATCCGACCCTTGCTGGTAAAAGTTAAGTCCTTTATAGGTGAATCCAGGCATTCCAATTTCAATGGTGCCCTCATATTTTTGATCCGAACACCAGTTTATAAGTTAGAAAAACCCACTTTCACATTTACATAAACGAACATAAAAAAATTTCAAAATTCCATTCCTGTCTTACCGGTCCTCAGAATCACACACCGTCAATGTTTATGGTCTTGAAATAATTCCATAAAATTTAAAATAATAATATGGAAATTCCATAACATTAAATTCTTCCCAACTTATGGATTTATGTACCCGAAAGCCAAAACAAGGGCTAATCAAACAAATTGGGGTACAGAGAATGAATACGAGCCTCCGACTCCCATGTGATCTTATGAAAATTTCTATACTACCATCTAATATGAAAAATTTGAATCGATCATCCACAAAGGACCCACTCCGGTTGATCCTCTATCTCGATTGGGAACTTCATAAACGTCGCCCCATCATAAATGTCTAGTTCACCCCATTCAATGACGTATGATGGATCACGCATGCACCTCCTCAGCTATGACATGTGGAAAACATCCTGAACCCAATGCATCTGTTGGGGAATATCTTGGTGGTATTCCACCTCACAAACTCTTCTTAGAATCTGGAAAGGACCAATGAACCTTGGGGACATCTTTCCGCCCCATCCAAATCTCCACAATCCTCATCGGGGTGAGACCTGGAGGAAAACATGGTCTTCCTCCTTTAACTCCAAGGGCCTCCGCCTTCTAAAAGCATACGATTTATGCCTGCTCTGTAAAATCCTCATCCTATCCTGGATGATATGCACCTTCTTAGTGGTAGCCCATACCAACTCTGGACCCATGAGTGCTAACTCATCTGGGTCTGTTTAGTGTTGTGGTGATCTTCACGTCCTCTCGTACAAGGCCTCAAATGGTGCCATTCCAATGGTAGAGTGATAAATTTTGATGTATGAAAACTCCACTAGTGGAAGGAGGTCTTCCCAGCTGTGACCAAAATCAAGGACATAAGCACGAAACATGTCCTATAAGGTTTGTATGGTCCGCTCTATCTGATCATCTGTCTAGGGGTGAAAAACTATGCTTAAGTGCAGATGAGTCCCAAACACCTCCTACAACCCATTCCCAAACCAGGATCTAAAACATGCACCACTTTCTGAGATGATCACTGAAGGCACCCCGTGAATCCACACTATCTCCTAGATGTAGAGGCTCCCTGATCCCTCTAACAATCCCTGCTCTTGAATGGTTAGGATGTGAGATGACTTGGTGAGTCGGTCAATGATCACCCAGATAGAATCATGGACCCTAGACATGCGTGGTAACCCCATCACGAATTCCATAGATATACCATCCCAATTCAATTCCAGTACCTCAAGTGGATGTGCCAAGCCTGTTGGGACATGATTCTCAGCCTTCACTTGTTGACAAGTGAGGCATCGTGAAACAAAATCTACCACTACTTTCTTTATCCCTAGACACCAATACTGACATCAGATGTCCTGGTATATCTTTTCCCCTCCAAGATGTACCACCAAATTGGATGTATGAAACTCCATCAACACCTCCTCTCGCAATTTCACTGGTACTACGGTGCATCCTCTAAAAAGGATGACGTGCTCCCCATCTATCGAAAATCCATCAAGAGCTTGTCCTGAGGATAACTGAGCACATCAGGCCTCGTATTCAACATCCACAAGTTGTGCCTCCTTGAATCACTATAAGAGTGGGGGAGTGTCAATCATTAATTAAAGGTAGGATTATCTATCATCGTCCACAAAGCATATCTTCATCACAACTATATTATCTATCGCCTCACTCAGCTGCTGTAAACAAGAACTTCTATAGAGCACCTCTGCCATCACATTCCCCTTCCCAAGAGTATAGAATATCTCTAAGTCATAGTCCTAGAGGAAGTCTAGCCATCACCACTATCTCGAGTTTAGGTCCTTATGCGAGAAGATATACCTGAGACTCTTGTGGTCAGAGTAGACATTAAACCACTCACCAATCAAGTAGTGCCACCACATCTTTAAGGTGAAGACCAATACTACTAACTCCCGGTCGTGGGTCACGTAGTTATGCTCATGCTGCCTCTACTACCATTAGCTGTAGGTGATCAACGCTCACTCTTGCATCAGGACACAACCCTGTTCGGTCCCTAAAGTGTCACAGAAAACTACATACCTGATGACCTATTTTGGTAGTCTCTAGATGGTGGCACTTGTTAGTCTCCACCTCAGCTCCTGGAAACTCTACTGGCACTTCTCCATCCACACGATTGGCTGTCCCTTACATTTCAGGGCTGATAAAGGTTATGATACTTTGGAAAAGTCAGCCATTAACCTTAGGTAGTATCCAACCAACCCCAAGAAACTCCGCACCTCAGTCACGCTCTTGGGTGGCTCCCAAGAAAGAACTGCCTCTATCTTCACCAGATCTACTGCAACTCCAGCCTCTGAGATGACATGTCCCAGAAAGTCGACCTCTTGAATCCAAAACTAGCACTTTGAGAGATTACCATAAAGTTGGTGATATCAGAGTGTATCCAAGACTATCCTAAAGCGTGTAGAATTCTCCTCCTATGACACTGAGTACACTAAGATGTCATCAATGAAGACTACCATGAAACAATTGAGGTAAGGATGGATGTTCATGTTTATGAGTCCCATGAACACTGCTAGGGAATTGGTCGTGCCAAAGGGTATGAAAAATAACTTGTAGTGGCTATACCAGCATCTGAATGCTATCTTTGGTAAATCCTCATCCCATACCTGAAGCTGATGATAGCCTGATCCAAGGCCAATATTTTTGAACCACATCACTCCCTTCATCTGATCGAAGAGGTCATCTATCCTCAGTAGTGGATGATTTTTCTTCATGGTCACTCAGTTTAGGTTCCAGAAGTCCATGCATATCCTTATAATCTCATCTTACTTCTTGGAAAAAAAATACTAGGGCTGACCATGGTGAAACGCTGGGCCTTACAAACCCCTTCTCCTGCAAGTCCTCCAGCTATATCCTCAACTCACATAGCTCCGCAGGAGATATCCGATATGCCTGTGTGGATATTAGTTCCATACCAGGGTACAAGTTGATGCCAAATTCTACCTCCCTACAAAGAGGTAGTTTTGGAACATCCTTAGGAAAGATATCCACATACTCTCCCACCACTACAGGAAAGCTTAGACTCCTCTCCTCCACTGCACCGAGGGTGAGGATAGACAACTAGTGAGTGATCGACTTTACTATCCTCTGAGAAAGTGTATCATGCAATACAATGGTTCCCTTCTCACAAGTAAAGTAAAAAATGGTCCCATCCTCATGGACACACTAGAATTTTCACCTAAAATAGTCGATCTGAGCATGGATTGTGGATAACCATTCCATACCCAAGATGACATTGTAAGGCCTTGACCTTGCTACTTTGAGATCCCAGACAAATCTATAACCTACAAGAGTAATCTCACACTATTGAAACTAGTGTGTAATCATCGAATCCTCTTTCGTAGAAGTCTCTAATTGTAAGGATCGAGCAAACGACTCCACCAGAATCTTTGAGCCTTGAACGAGGTTTGTGGAAAGGAAAGAGTGACTAAAACCTATGTATATAAGAACTAAAACTAAGGTGGATAAGATGTAGATCATACCTCTAATCATATTTGGAGCACCATGGTAATAGGCCTCCATCACCTGAAGTTGGCCTCACCAATGTCCACCGGCTCCCTAAGCCCATGGTGGACCACTTGAGGGTGGTGGTGGTAGCACCTCGAACCATCGTCCACCACCTGCCACCTGGCCTGATCCCCTACCACATCCATCACCCTACGGACCTACTCAATTGAACCACTGCCTCTGCCTTTGTGGTCCCTCAACCATCTGTTGATCATATGTGCGGCGGGTTAGGCAGTCATGGGCCATGTGTCCCTGCACGCCGCACATGAAGCATAGCTTAGTTCCTAGCTGACTCCCTCTGCTCTGGGAGCCCCGTACTGCCGACCCCGAGTCATGGCGTCACCCCTGAAATACCTATCCTTCTTGGACCCCGTGTCTTCTTCCTCCTACTCACCACTAAAGAATCTGCCGCCTGAGGTTTTCTGGTGGATACAACTATCGATGTCTGCTTAGCTAGGAATCTCTCCATAATAAGGGCTTTCTCCAGCACTCCATCCTGAGTGGGGATGATTAGAGACACCATGGACTCCCTGATATCCTATATGAGTTCCTAATCAAAGGTACATTCCCTAAAAAACAGGTCCTGCACCATATCTGTGGAGTAGCGAGAGATATTTTTAAACCTCGTAGAGTACTCAGCCACCAACAGGCTGCCCTACTATTGGTGAAGTAGCTCCTACATGCACACCGAGTACAGGTTCATGGGAAGAAACTCCTCCTGGAAAATTCACTCAAAGTCTACCCAGGTCAGGGTCACCTCATCATGAGTATAAATCGTTAGGATCCATCATCTCCCTATTGAAACCTGAAGAAGGATCTCAGCTAAGATCATCATTTGGTCAAGTGTTGTCCTCACTAAGCGGAAGACCCGCATAACTACCTCTAACCAGTCCTCAACAACCTGAGGATCTATCTCTCCCCGAACCTGTTTGGTCTCTATCTCTGGAACTTGTGAAAGGTTATGAGCCTTAGCGCATCCTCTACAGGTAATACTGGTCGAAACTACTGATCAACGTGTGGTGGAAACACTGGTGCCCCACCCGGCATGGCCATCTCTAGGACTGGTACCTGAATAGATGCCTCATCACTAGACATGATATCCACACAATCACATATCAGAAGTCTAGCAAGATGTCTATGTAGAGATATGCACCATAGTTAGAATATTATACCTAGTGAGCTAACTCTTATTCAAAAATATCATAAGGAGACACTTATGAAAACCGTGTTTTCATTGTTAGAGCTAAAAAAAAGAATTCAAGGTCCTATGTGGATCAAATACTATGGCCCAGTGGGAAGTGGTTTCTGTGTGACTCGGTAGACCCACGGTGGGGAGAGGCTTCTGTGTGAGCTATCATACCCACGACACTCAACTGGAGGAGTATCTTAGTATGACCATTGGTGGGAAGATGATTCTGTGTGACCTGGCAGGCCCATGGCGGGGATTGGATTCTGTGTGACCCAACATACTCACGATACTCATTAGGGATGAGTACCAAAATAGACCCAAGTTAGTGGGAAGTGACTTCTATGCGACCCACTAGTCCCATTGTACTTATTGAGGAGGATTTCTCCAGCTTCCCATGATGTTCGACGTTATGACTGATGGTCTTACTATCCTAATCAAGAATATACCTTGTGTGAGCTGTCTTGCTTCGTAATCATGCTTCGTGATGATAATTCATGGTTCCTTGTGGATTTATTTGTGGTATTTACTTCGTTTTTTAGGGTTCCTACTGAATATTTTGTTACTCACCCCTACATGGGCTTCACCCACACGTGTTGTGTTTGGTGCAGACGACCACCGGCTTGACGGAGGACTTGGTGGCCCATGACCTAGTTGATACCAATTATACTAGTCAGGCATGTCATACTTATATGGATTATAACTACTACTATGTACCTACCCATCATGTGGGGTTTTCAACGGATGGTTATCCATAGTTTATTCTTCACTTTCCTATTTTCCAGTTATTCTTTTTTCGGGTTTTTATTCTTTCCCTTTTAACTTTTAGTTGTACTTGTACTGAGAGGTTGTTTAGTGGAATGCTTGTTTATTTTTTTTAGCTTTGTTTTGTGGTTTTGTGTGCATGTGTACAGGTACTCAAGAAAATTCCTCCCACTTTCAGGTTGACGCCTTCGGCGCTAATCACCATCCCTTGGCCTTTGGGAGGCGGACTTGGGGTATGTCATGACATAGGCCCCGTGGGATGGGTTGTGATAGAATCAACCATTGATATAAGAGAATGATCTCCCAAGCCCATGGTTATGTATTCATTTAAGAGGTATTAGAAATAACATAAAGTGGAGTATAATCCATCAAGATAAAAAAAATGAGAAATTCCCAAAATTTTAATGACTTTTCCATACCGCATGGGTTTTCCGCATGGTTAAGAAAACCAAGCACCAACTATACAGAAGCTACTATCTCCCCAAAAATAGATCCGCACTATAACTCCTAGAGTTTATATTTTTTTTGAAAAAATTTTCATAATCCATGAAAAATGACACTATCCCCAAACCACCAACCTTGCACAGTTAGCCACACGTTTAAACTGATCATCTACTAACCATTTTCCATTGTTTGTTTTCCTAAAAACCATGGTTTCCAATACCCAACACATGAGAACTACAAGAACAGAAGAGTTGGTAAATAAAAATCCATCTTAGGAATACTAGTGACCTGGTGGGTGTCAAAAAACTCTACAACATGTCACTTTCCTCCCCTAGAATGTCCCAGGTTAAGACAGAAGCAAAATGAATAAGTCACAACCAATACTCTATAAAGAAATGCGATTTGAATGATAAAATATTAGAGTTTTACCTTGGAATAAAATTTTAAACATTTATGATTAATCTAAACTGAACCATCAAGTCCACACAACCAATAAATTTCTCCAAGTGGAACACAAACATGCTCACCGATGAAAGACCCAAAAAGGGCATGTAGACTAAGCATGGGTATCCCCACCTTTTAAAAATCTTTTAAATGGTGTAAAAATTGAAATCCTTGAATGAGGATGTTCACTATATGAATTAATATATAAAAATTTCTAGAGGACACTTAGAATCCGATTCTCAATTCCTAAATAAAACCAACCACAAGAAACTAAATGTATACATGGTCAAGGAATCAAAAAACTTAAAATACACATAAAGAAAATGGATAATTTATGATCATTCCACAATAAGAGAAGACATGGGATCCTGAATTGGGTCCCCAAACTCAATGGGTAATCTAGGAACTTGACACCGAACACCGTCCCATGATGAATCACATTAATCTAGCACTATCGAGTGATTAACAACCCAAAATCAACATATATCCTAATTACCCAAGAACTAACCTAAAATTTCACTTACAACCACATTAACAAGAAAATGAACATAAAATTTTCATTAAATGAGAAAAAACTAGAAGTAATATAGGAATTCAACCAAAAAAATATGGAAGACACCCAAGATTAAAAACCTAAGGCATCACACAAGCTAGAAGGTAAACACATAATCTAAAATAATTCAAAAGAAAAATCACACACAATAATTTCATAAAAATAATCATATTTGGATTAATTTTAAAAAATAGCATTAAAATCACTTTTTATATGCATTTGACCCATTTTATAAAACATCCCCATTCACCATCTAGAAAGTAGGTCAGAGTCTAAATATTTTTGATTAAAACAAAATAAAAAATTAAAATGCATTTTGTCCTCTTTCAAAAAATTTTCCTAAAAACAATTCAAAGTGAAATGATTTTCTCTACCAAAAAACATTCCAAATAATTTACATAAACTAATTTAAAAGTTAATAAAAAACTACTCAAATAAGAGGAGTAAACATAGCACCTAAAATAAACAAGCATACCCAAAGGGGCAAGAAGACCAAAATTTCCATAAAAAAACCACAATTGGGGATAAAATTAAGGAATTACCAACAAAATACACTAAAAAATCCAATTAAGGATGTTAATTCCTCCTAAGAATCCTCCTAGGGCTCAATAGGGTTTAATACTCACCAACTATATTTAGGAAAACACTAAAAGTTAAAAAAATACCTTTATGAAAGGACTTGGAAAGCTAAGACACTCCTCAATGGTTGAAGTCCAACTCCAAATCATTATTTAAAATTTATCTCTTTATGTCCATTTATAAAACTTCATCCAAATACATTTTTACAAAAGGATTATAAGAAAAACTTCATGTTCCAACATATTTTTATTTTAATCTCTCAATGGGCTTAAAAAACTCTTTAAATTCACACCACAACCCAACTAAAGTTAAATAATTTTAACGAATCAAACTCTTTTTAAAGTGATTTTCCCAAAAATTTCCAAAACACTAAATTTTAAATAATTTCTTTAATAAACCATAAAAACATTTCAAAAGTTAAAGAATACATTTACTATTTTATTTCAAGGACAAATAAGGTCAAAAACCATTTAAAATTCCACATTCAATTTTACATTATCTTTTGGAACTTATTACTGATTTTCATTTCAAGTCCCACTTGAAATTAAATATGGAAATTGTTTTCCAAGGGAATATAAAATCACCTTAAACTCATTGAAAACAAAAAACTCAACACACAAGGTTTAATCATTAACATTTGGGAATTTAAACTACCAAACACTCAAGGCCTAACAAAAAAACTACCCTTAGTTCTATAAAAACCTAGGCCAGAAGTCATTTCATAATATAAATAACACTCCGAAAACCTTAAATGGATTCAATGAATCCCTTTGGAATCTAGGTGACATCAAGAATAGAAAAGTTTAAATCTAAAAAATGGATGAGACCATCAAGGTAGAACTCCTAGAAACATAGTCATATCTTCTATAAATACCTTTCTAGGATAAAATTAGTAACTAACACAAGACATGATCATATTTTTTAATTCTCCTTAAGTAAAACAAATGGTCCCATTACTAAGGGAACTAAAAAAATCATTATTTCAAATAATATTTTCAAAAGTAATTTTCAAACTGCTTTGAAAATCTCATTTTTAAACCCATCTGTTTTCCCCCAACCCAATATTGAGACCCATTAGTCTCAAAAAATAATTTAAAAAAAGAAACCACCCCATTTTTAAAAATTATTACACAACTTATCATAAAAATTAAAGCTCATACTACTCTTAAATCCAATTTTTAACTTATTTAGAAAATGGAAATCATTAAAACATTCCACAACCTCTAAAATTGGCCACCCTAAATATCCTGATATTTAATCCACTTTTCTATTTCAATTTTTTTAAAAATCCATTTTGAAATAAACCACTTCATGGAAAACAATTTCATAAACCAATTATTAACTCATCCACTTTAATAATTAAAATATTTCACAAAATTATGCTTTTAAACTTAAATGATTTTTCACCCAAAACATTTTCCCTTAGTTTGAATTTTTAAAATAAAATACAACTTGGTTTTTATCAAAAAAAACAAAATATATTTTCACACCACCAAAAATGGTTTTAATAACAAAAAACTGCATGGAATTACTATCTTTTATTAAAAAAGTATTTTTTTCACAAAGAAAAGTCCCCAGGGGGCACAATTTAGGACACCGACACACATCTAAAATCATACCACATAAAAACATATTAATCTATATAAATAACCTATAAAAAACCATATATTATTCCATACTAATGGAGTAATCCATTGTAATCAATATAGTAATAGATTGAGGAAACAAAATTCTGGAGGATAAATTGCGCTTTACATGGTTTGTCCATATGGGATGGTTAACCATGCATCGACCATGCGACATGTACTATCATGGTTATAGAGACATTAAACATGATCACCACATGGTTTACTAGATCATGTGTGCCAATTATGAAACACTAGTCCGTTTACCATTTATTAATACAAAAATCAAACTGACCCCTAAAATCAGTAATACACTCAATAAGGATCAAATAATCATCAATATATATCAAAATATAAAAAAAAATATACAAATCCAAACTCAAGATCAAGAGTCAATCCCGATACACCCATGGAAACTCATGGTTTAATGTTACTGAGAGTTGTTCAGTCCCTTTCCCATACACTCCACCCATGGCCTGATGATGATCCTATTCTACAGACTTTATTGACACATCCCAAATAGTAAGTGAACCTTTTCTATGATACCATTTTTTAACAATCAAACCTAGTTTATCCATGCATCAGATACTCGAACTTGTTTGGTACATACCTGAGATGTATTCCTGATAACCTCGGATGGGAAACAAGTATCAGGGTCTTAAAATATAATCACTAGGAAATATTTCACCCTAGAAAACTAGAGAAATGATAACACAACCACATCAGTGTAAGTTATATAAACGAAATAAATAAACTAGAGACTAAAAAATGAAAGCAATATCACATGAATAAGTAGAAAGTATAACATAATATAATAAACATAAACTCCTTACAAACATCATGGTTAAGGAAAAACCAATAAAAATCATACCATTTGAAAAAAACTCAAAAATAGTATCTTCTCAAGAGATATGCTCCATGAGACCATGTCTCCACCAATAAAAAACCTTAGATGGTGATAATAAAGAATAACCACTGAATGTAGGAGCCCTTCCCTTTACTCATGTCTTAAAAAATTGATTCAATATACTCCCAAAGGCATACATAGGGTGTGAAGAAAAAATCCGAGTATAAAACCACCACGAATATATATAATAATTTTATAACCATGTAAACTAATAAGTCTCATTATAAAACTGATTTTCAAAACCAATTACACCTTTTAAAACAATATTACTTGAAAATAATCCTTTAGAAATCACTTTGTTTTTTTTTAAAAAAACAAACCATATTTTAAAAAATGGTAACAAAATCATGTTTCCAAAATTGTTCTCAACACGAATCAGATAAAAAAATAAGGAAATAAGTAAAAGAATTCTCAATGCTCCCAAACATTGCCTAAATATGAGGATAAATACAAACATCATTACAAAAACAAGTAATAGAGAATGGGTATAATCATGAGCAATATCACTGATAAAAAAATCATTTTAAACCTAGATTCATGGAAATAATATCATTTTATAAATCAAATTATGATAAAGGGTTCAATATTAAAATATATATCATAATCTCACATGGCACTAAAAACATGAAATAAGAATATTAAATTACCAGGGAATAAGTAATGTGCACCATGGGATCAAACCATAAGGCTCTAGTGTTAATTAGTCTAAAACAAAATTTTCTAGTCAGTTAGACTTACATAACAAGTTTGGAAGCTCTGATGGTCTTCCCTAATCCCAAACATCTGATATTTCTCTCTGTCCCTTGGTCAATGTTTTTGGAAGCTCACTCAGTCTTTCTCCTCAAAGTCTCTCTCAGTCCCTCAAATAACATTTTGGAAGCTCAATTGATCTTCCTACTCAAATGATCTCTTGGTCTTACTCCCAAAGGATATCTTAGTACCTTGGGAAACATAAACTAGTTAGTCTTTGAGATAGACTAATGTCTAAATTCTTAAGTTACCATACACACACCCATGGTTACCCATGTGCTACTCAATGTCAATACAAAAACACACACATGTGGAAACAAAAAAAATATATTTCGAAAGACAAATAAATAAATCAACTTCCCCATTTTTAAATAACACCTTAATTAAGGTAAAACATTACCATAAAAAATATAATACCTTACCCAAGGAAAAACCTTTTCAAATCCCATTTTAAAACACATTTAAAGCCATAATAAATTATCCTTGCATTATTCATTTAAAAAATAATTTCAAAAACCACTTATCCCCAAAATATGTATATCATTTAACACCAATAAATATATATTTCATAACTCCTTTCAAAATCTCATTTTAAAAAATTAAACCTCTTTAATCCATTTTATCAAACACTTGGGGTGTATTAAAATGACCCCCTATTGAAGACCTACTTTAAGCATAAAATTTTATGTACAAGTCATTCATCTCGTCAAGCATAGAAAATGCACAATTCATAAACCATTTAATAAAATAAAAAAATAAAACTTATAATAAAATGTTATCCCTTTAAATATTACTTAAATATAGACACTTACCTCAAAAATTAATAACAACTTTCCACCTTTGATAACAACCACTTGAATTAAGAAAGAGGGATCCTTACACACATAAAACACAATAAAACAAACCAAAACCCCCATTTATTAACCCTAGTTTTATCCAACAAGGAATATATGGTTCCCCCTTTCATAGAAATGGAAGAAAAAGGGAAGAAGTAGGGAAGAGGAAAAGAAATTTAAAATAAATGGGACTACCTCGAGCTGAACCACCTAGAGATCAATTGGAATCCACCCTAGATACAAGATGAGGATCTCCCAATCCCATAGAGTGGTATGTATGAACATGGGAGTAGAAATGAGCCAAAGGTGAATTAAATCTGTTAAAGAAAAAAAGGGAAATTCCCTATTTTTTAATGAACTCAATAGACCGCACTAATTGGGTAAATTGTACACCAATCACATGGGAGCTAATATATCCCCAAAAAACAAATATGCATAGTTACTCTTTTATTTCACATAGTTTAACAAACCATCCTCAATATATACAAAATTTAACTATCCCTATATGATCATACTCACATGGTTTGCCACACTGTTAAATAGACCATGCACCAACCATGCACCAATGCTTGTTTTCCCAAAAACTATGGTTTCCAACCCCCATCACCCGAGAAATCCATGAATGGAAGCATGTGTAAATAAAAACCTAATTAAGGCATACTAGAGACCCATCAGGTGTCCAAAAATCTATCACTATGGAGTATTTGGATGTGCTTTTCATTTATAACTTCAAGGAAATAATGCGAAATATAAGTCACATTCTATTCAACCTTGATATTTTAATTATAAATGTATATAAATGATTATATATATCCAAAATATATAATATATTCACCATATTTTTTATTCTATAAAAATTTTCATTCATATATATAAAACAAATCTTATTATTAATAATGAATGAAAATCCCATCTTATCCGAAAAAGATATAGAAATCAAAGTTTTGTTTATGGTGGGAGAATAATAAAAACTATCCAATTATAGTACTAATATAATAGATAGACTTCAATCATAAGTGTAGAATTATTTTGATGAAAATATATATCTATTTCTAATACATAAATGTACTTATCCCTTGTTCAATTCCCTCATATATTTGACTCTATGTTTTTCAATATAAATACATAAAACAAACCTAGTATCTAATAAAAATGAGTTAGAGTTGGAGAAATTGATCTCCATAACACTCAAATTCATATACTTATATTGTTTCTCATTGAGAACACTTATCAACTTTAGATACTAATCTATAATTGTTTTATAGGTAATACCAATAAGATATATTAAAATTATGAACATGATTAATGCCAAAATCTATAGTGAAGTCATATTTATGAGTGAGTATTATATTTTATAACTTTGATAAATGAATTTTAATGAGATTAATCCCAATAAAATGATAACACCATATATCATATCCATTTAGCGATCCATTAGAGCTTGCTTTGTAATTACTTTCTCCACTTATTTATTTATGTAGGGAATCTTCCCAACCAAAAAATATATAAATATTGGATAGTTTAGTGAAGAAACCATACCTAAATCCATCATATGTATAAATCCAAATCTATTCCTATGGTATATTAATGATTAGGGTTTGAAAATTAAGTGTCACCCAAGGCTAACAATGGGATTTGGTTGGCCAAATTTTAGGGTTATCCATTTTGACCATTTCTTACTTGTTATAATCCACATGAACCCTACTTTAGTAGAAACTACTTAGTTGGATGATTGAAGTATTGAAATGTGTTTTCATTAGAAGGAATATCATGATTAGTATTTTGAGGGGTTTTATTTAAAGGTCTCACCAATTTAATATACATCACATGAATATTAAATTCATAACTATTACATCATATTAAATCTTTATTATCTCATGTTTTATTCCTTTATGTGTGAATTATTATAATGATTGAGTTTTGAAATCCCTATTTTATCCACCAAATTAATATGTTTTTACCAAATTAATGTATAACTAATTACACAACCATAGTTTATGTTCCTCACACGAAAATTGAAGTTAAACATATTCAAACATATCAAATTTTTTCCTATGCACAAGTTACATGAAAAATTCATGCAAAGGATTAGAATTATATGAAATATATAATCTATAAATGGTTAATCTGAGAGTCAAAGATAACTAACCCCACCATTCTAGAAAAAGGTATAAGACTCCAGGAAAGTGGGATCTTTGACCTAAAGTCCATCTACCTAGGGATACTTTTCTCAAGATATAATCAAATTCATTTCAACTCTAACACATAATATATATAAAATATATTTAATAACTAAATTCAATATAATAACTTTAATTACAAACAAAGGTCAAGGTAGATGAAAGATAAATCTCATGTTATCATAACTAACATGTTATGTATGACATAACAATTTATAAGAAGTAATTTATCACATAAATTGAAGCATAAAAAATATTCAATTTTCCTAAAAAATTTATAGATAGGAATATTTAAATTAATAAATGGATAAATAAAATTTTAGTTATTTTCCAAACATGAGATACTAATATAGACATTTATTATTTTCTTTAGGCATGGAAATATCCCATTTACAATGCCTTACATATATAATTTATAAATAATTTATAAACTATAAATAATTATAGAAAAAATATTATACTTTTAACATTTTAGGATATGTAATATTTTATTATTGATAAAAGGATACTAGTAGTTGTAATCATCGATTGGAATTGATATTGACCCTTAAATTTGAGTTTTTATTTTGGTGGTAAAGGGAAGAATCTTAGTTATGGGGAATCCCATATTTAAGAGTAACTCACCTATAAAGAAAAAAACTTTACATATGGGGTCTATAACACATAATAGAAAAACTTGAAAAGGTAAGGTTCTTACATATTGAGTTACTAATATGTAAAATTTACTTTAATTAAAAGGAAAAGACTTATTTTTACATATATTCCTATCATAGCCTATGATATAAAATATATATTAATTATGACTCAATTCTCTATTTTTGTAAAACCTTAATTTCAATCATATCTTATGAAATCACCTATATTATATCTTATAACATAGAAAAAAACCACTTGTTTTCAGTGTATTGTACCTTAATATTTACACTTGTTTTACCCCACAACTAGAAAAAACATATTTATAATATCCTATATTATAAATCCCCATAATTCAAAAGTTTAAATTCAACCGCACCATATCATATGCCACAATATAGCCTAAATAGATAATGATATACATGTTCTTTATAAATACCAAAAAATAACATGTTGATTTATTAATAAAAGAGTATTTTAATCCAATAACGGGTTTAAGTCAATCATCATATAATCAAAAAAATGATAAAAACCCATTTATAGTTCCAAATATGTCATCAATAAAAAATATATGAAAAATGATGTATGTAAATTATGAGAAAACCTGAAATGTAGTGAATTATATCTTATAATTTAATATGATAAAGTATGCTTGAATTTGATCACTGAGTGACAATAATAAGTTCCTTACAAAAATAAATGGTACACTAGCTACTAGGATCCTCATAAGCTATGAGAGGACCCCTGAACACCAAAGGAGTGCTTGCACCTTCTCTATTGAGAAAAATGGTGAATGAAGAGAAAGAGGGATTAAGTTATGGATTATCATTTTCCATATAAATTCAATTAGGAGATCATATACTATTTTATAGGCCTCTCTTTATTTAATAAAGGGAGAAGATATTTATCTTCTATAACGATTTGAAATTCTAGACATTGTAAAATTGATGTTATGTTCGATAACTTGCATTAAATGCTACACCCAATGTAAATGAACCCTAACAAACTAGAATAAAATTATTAATAAATGTATAATACACCATAAGATGTTATATCATTAATTTTTTTACCATTGGAAGATAAATAATTAATATGAGTTATTTTTGAAAAGGGTTATTTTCAATAAAATACATTTTCTTTATATTATGTATTTTATTTTAAAAGAAAAATTTAAAAATTTTAGAATTTAAATTTTATCAAATTAATTTAATTTTTGAATTCATTACATTAAAATTTTCTTAGTATGAGTTTTTTAGTTTTTTTGAAAAAGTTGGTTTTACTAGAAAAATATGCTTCGTGATAAAATTATAATTTTCATGATTTTATCATTATGTAAGAATATCCTAGAATGTTTAAAAACTTTTAAATAATAAAATATTAATTTAAGGAATGAAATTATGAATTTTAAATCATTAATTAAACTAATAAATCCTATGTCTAACACTTTTAGAACTAAATTAATATGTTACTTTAATGAAATCTATTTTTGGTCTTTTCTTCCAATTAAGTTTTTTGATTGTGAAATTTCGGTTTGGATTTATTTTAAAAAAATAACTTTTTATTTTTAATATATTTGACCAATTTATTTCATAAAATTCAATATCTATGATAATATTATCTTGTACATAATTTTTAAGATAATAGCTCACTTTTCCTAAAAAACTATTTTTGTGCGTCATGTGTTTTTAATTTAAAATTAAAATTTTAAACCCTTAAAAAATTTATTTGGTAAAATGATTTAAATTTTTTAAATTATAAGGTTAAAATTAGGTAAAAGGTACAATCTTAATTTTTCTCATCAATATTAATTACTAAGGTTAAAAATTAATTACCAAGGTAAAATTATATTAGGGTAAAAGATTAAAAGCTAAAAGGAAGTCCTAAAAACACTATAGGTTGTCTCCAAAATGAGTGGATGATTAGAATATATACCCAAACTTTAATTAGAAAATATTTTATATTATATTTTATTTTAAAAAACACTATGTTCTATAGCGTGTAGCATGCACAAAACCGAGCTTAAATAAATCGTGAAATAATATTATTTAAGTATGACAGTTATGATCTAATTGTTGAATTTTTAGGTATCAATTTGAACTACCAAATTATGGTATATATATATATATATAAAGGTCCTTGTAAGGCCCCAGATTCGTGTAGATTGAACCTTTGTGTATTTTTTAGGCTCATGGTGTTTGGAGGAGGCTTGGAGTGAGTCTATAGGGGTTCAGATTCTATAAGACGGAAGCAGAGAGAATACACAACATATAAGTATTTCAAATCATGTATTTTATGTTCAAGTCTTGTTAATGGTGTTTCATCTGGTGTTACATGTTGTGTATTTATTCTGGGTTAAAAGGTTTGATGCAACCTGTTTTTCACCAAGATCTAAAAATTGACATTTATACGATGTGTAAAGGGTTACATGCTATGTAAATCCCTTGTGAAGCACATTTATAAAAGGTACAATAGATCAGGAGTTTTAAACCCTATTAACCTTCTCCTGATTCTAGGTGATCTAACAATGCCCTCTTCCGACATTTTCAGATTCCTTCAATGAGGATCAATCCTTGGCTTCCCATCTTTGTTTTATAGTGATCTAAGGTAAATTCTACCTCTTTTGTAAATGGTTCTTTATCATATTCCCCCTATATCTTCTTTCCATATTATTTCAGATCATATTCATGTGTCTAATGGAGTTTTTCTTGGTTTTTTGTTGGTGCGTTTGTGCCGCGACGCCCTTGGAGGGATGCAACTTCCTGTGGGTTAGGTTATCATGATCTATAATGTTGGTCCATTCTTATGTGAAGAACATTGATTCCTTTGACATAGGGGATTTATTACTTCTCTTATTTTTTTACTTGCAATCATAATTTGAGTATGGTTTATCCCTTTGGATGGAAATGAAATTAACCTAATAATTTATTGAACCATATTAAATAATAGGATAGTAATATTATGTTGATGTTGTTGATTTATACCATGATAGAGGCTTTCCTCTTGTTTTGATAGATAGTGTGATATTTATGCCCTGAATTTTTACCATGTTATTATGATTTGAGTGGTATGTGGAAATTTTAAAAGAACATAAAGCTGAAATTAATTAATAATTAATTGTCTTAAGGGTAATTAATGAAGAGGCATGTTTATAATCTAATGGTTGTTGTAATTTGATGATAATCGAGTCGATGTGAGTATGCATGTTTAATTAAAATTTTTCATCTACTAGATTAACGAAATTGATAAATAATGTGAAGCATGTTTATGTTTGTTATTGATAATAATAAAAAGGCATGTTAATGGAGAATGGTTCTTCTCATAGTTTTATGAAACTAGTTTTAATGATAAGAGGATGTTTAGCTTTTGGTAGCTTATTATAGCATGTTTCCTTAGGATTCCTTTAATTGGAACTTTTGAATAATGAATCAATTAATTCAAGATGGAATAAGAACCGGTTGTGTGATAAAGATAATTACTGGGGCCTGAGTTTTATGTTTTCTTATGAAGGATTATGTGCCATTGGTTTAGTGCCTTGAGAGCTCATTTATGTGTGAAGAATGAATGCCTTATTTTTCGACCTAGATTTGTAACGCCCCGACCCCAGTTACCCAGAGTCGGTGCATTATTACATAACATTGGAATGATCACAAGAAAGATCAAATCTCGAAAGACCGATTGGTTTAGTACCCTTGGAAACACTAGACATATTCATAAAGTTTTACATTACATCATGAAGCGAAAAACTACTAAAACAACATATTGTCTCCATAATACACACTATTATCCCCTCATAATATCCCTGCAGGTCATTCATAATTTACTTCTTCACATCCTAGGAAAAATAAAACATAGAAAAGGGGTGAGCTCAAATGCCCAATAAGGATAACAATATAGCAGAAACTTTCATAAATAAGAATAAACATTTAAGGCAATGTATAACTAAAACAAAATCCTTTTAAACTTGAAATTCAACATAGTATGGCAAAAATAAAATGAAATAATGACATTTAATTATTCACATGGATATTCTACTAATCGAATAATCACATGCAATATCAATAACCACTTTCATAATAATGGAATTCATAATGCCAGACTATCATAACCACATAGCCAAGGCCTCATGCCAAGACTACAAAAAATATTTTTCCAAGGCCTTGTGCCAAGACACTAGTTTGTCTCATGAAAACTACCGATGAATCGAGGAGCTATAGCGGGCTCCACCCATCACATATTAAGTCCAATGAATTCCCATATGAAAAGGTTTAAACATAATATAAACATTCATATTAAAACTAGCATAAAAAATGTCAATACTTTCACCATAAACCATGAATGGTATTAAAATAGAACATTCACAGTCAAACATATCACAAAACCTTCAATACAATATAGAAGTTTTGTATCATAATAAATCAACTTCAAATAAGCGTAAAATCCATCAAAGGATGTTGACATAGATGAAATCAAAACTCTTTTTAGAGAAATATCTCTTTCTATTTTGAAATCATTTAAGAGTCATATATTTATAAAATAAAACATTTTCTTTTAAAATATTTTTATAAGCTAGTAAGGGAAGTTTCGACGATTTTATAGTGGCGGAAAATAGCCGCACCCACCGTATAAGTTAAAAAAACATTCTTACCTTAATTCTGTTGAAAAGGTTAAAAAACACCTTGTTTGGAAAACGACGGAAATATTCCTTTATAAAACTCTTATAAAAAGTCAAACAAGGGTATAAATGACTTTAAACCATATTCTTTTAAATAGTAAAAATGTTTTGAAATACATTTTTAAGAAACATGGATGTGGATGATAAAGAGATCCCAGTAGATTATTACGTATAAACAACCTCGGATAATGAAGAGATTGTGAAATAACCATTACCTTGTTCTTTTGATTGGTTGGGGGTAGGTTAACACCCTTTATAATGGTGAAATAATTGTTATTAAATTATACAAGAATCATATATATTAATATGATATCATATATGATCTTTTACTATTGATTTGTTAATAATATCTTAGTATTATTATTGTTTCGGGTGTTAACTTACTCGTTTTCTTTTATATGTTTTGTTACGTAAGCTGTGTTTGTCATGGATAGGTTGTATATTAATCATATCCAGAATGAAATAAAGTCCTTAGATACTATTATTAATCATCAAATGAGAATTATACTTGAATGGATACGATGGAGAATGAATCTCATCGCGTTCGTGGAGACGGTAGTCCGTACGTACGCACGAGCTACAATATCATTCTTTTGATATTAAAATAATATATAATTGGATGGTATATCATATATACAGAATAATTATCATGTTATATTAATTATTTACATGAATTACACATCATTATTATACCCATCCAAATAATAATTTATTGAATAACAATTACACCACGACGTGGAGACGGTAAGCCGTACGTACGCACGTATGGTGACATGTTATTCAAAGGATGGATAGAATACTGAATATGGTTGTACCATATTTATAATAACATCACAGTATATATAAGATACTGGAGTCATTATTTTGTAATGGTAATAAAAAAGAAAGAAGAAGTGGAAGAAGAAAGGAACTTGAAAAAGGGTGGTGAAATCATTACCTCTTCTTTGGGTTCTTCCTTTTGATTTAATCAAAAGGCCTCCTTAAGTTGGCTTTCTGACTAAAGGAAGGCCTCTAGGATGAATTGAGGGAAGTTTAGAGAGTATTTGGGCAGAGGTTGGCCGAACCAAAAGGCTTTGACGGTGTGAGTTAATGAGAAGGGAGAGTGCCCTTTTATAAGAGGGGTGAGGGGCACCGTTGGAAAATCTAGAAATATTATTTTATAATAAATTAATATTCGGTTTGTAATAGCTCAAAAGTATATTATTTAAAGGTTAAGGTGGGTATAGGTCGAAAACCACTCAAACAATAGAATTTAGACAGGTTTGGGTTACTATATTAACCTTATCATTAAGTATTAACTCTTAGTTAATTAGTTTCACTTTTACAATGTCTCTTTGTATTTTTATATTATATGGTTAATAAACTTACTATATACATCCAAAAGACCCACAAGTGGTCCATTAATGATACAAATATCATGATATAAGTCTCTTGTCCGAATCTTATATTTTTAGGAATTTTATATCAATTAATAATATAATATTTTTTTAAAAACTCTTTTATGTCAATTTTGACACTATTCAATAATTGATTTTTGTAAAAATCATAACAGAATTATTACTTCAAAAAAAGTCAATTAAATAAATTATAATATGTCATAGTATCCTAGAAAATTATTATAATTCATTAAAAGTCTCAAATCATATTTATTTGGGTATTTATAATATCAATTACTTTAATTTTTCACTATTATGGTAATTACTGCATTATCATTTTGTCATAAATAAATTAAATTATTTAATATGTAAAAATTATAAATAAAATATTATTTTGTAGGAAATAGTTTTATCTTTCTAATTAATATTTATAGTCTAAAATCCAACATATATAACCCTATGTAAAAATTGTTTTTCTAAAAGATATATGCTTGTGTCATTTTTGTATTCATTTTAACTTAATTAAAATAAAGTGTCCCTATCACTTACAAGTGGCACCATGGGGTCCCAAAATCGACCCAAATATGCCCATGGTCGAAAATGTATCACCCAATAAGGTTAGGACATGTTTTAGGGTAGTTTGTTATTATTATAATATTATTTTTTAACCCTTATTTAACAGATTTACCCTTTAACCATGGTAAATAAAATATTTACCGAAGTAATTATTCAAAATCTATAAAAATAAAAGTTACCTATTTACAAAATTTGAACATCCTGATTCCAAATATGGAATCCATTTTTCCAATTTCAAAACATATAAGTGACAGAAATTAATTTAAAATTAATTCCCGCTGTCAAAACAAAAAGCGTGTTTTTAAGATATAATAACTATCAAAAGATTGATACTTGTTTATGTTCAGTTTAATTGTGAAATTATGTCCAATAAACAAAATTGTATTAAATGGTAAAAATATATTCTAAATATACTTTAAAACCACTCAAATTCATAATTTATCACTATTAATTATTTTTATTAAAAACGTTGTTTTTAATTAAAATTTAGTAATTTTCACTATTCATCAAAATATTAAAGTTATCTGAAAATTACCAAAATTTCACCTTAGGCTAAATTCGATACTTCAAATCCAAAAATGAAGTCCATTTTGAGAGATAAAATTTATAAAATTTCAAAAAGTAGGTATTACTATTCATAACGGCTAGTTTGATTGGTTGTGGTGTGTTAGAACTTGATGTTGCGTACAACACACACTATCGCATTATTCAAAGAGAAACGTACCGTAGAAGCTTGGGGTGTTACATTCTCCCCTCCTTCAAATAATTTCATCCTCTAAATTTCTAGAATACTACCACATGAAAAGACTCAGGTGCTTCTTCATCATAAGTTTCTCGGGTTCCCACGTTGCTTCTTCCATCTTATGGTTTCTCCACAAAACTTTTACCAGACGCGTCGTCCGGTTTCTCAGTACTTGTTATCTCATATCAAGAATCCTGACGGGATCTTCGCAATAAGACAGATCGGGTTCTAGTTCTAATTCCTCATAGGTGAGTACATGCGTTGGTTCAGGCCTGTATTTCCTCAATAGAGATACGTGGAACAAATCATGAACTTTGGAGAGACTTGGCGGCATTGCCAATCGGTAAGCTACAGTGCCAATTCGTTCTAGAATTTTGAAAGGTCCGATGTACCTGGGACTCAATTTAGCTTTCTTACCAAAACGTATGACTCCCTTCCATGGAGATACCTTCAGGAAAACATGATCACCGAACTGAAATTCCAAATATTTTCTTCGATTATCAGCATAGCTCTTCTACCTACTTTGAGCTTCTTTGATGTGATTTTGGATTACCTTCAGCTTTTCCATCATTTCCTCCACCAGTTCTGGGCCTACAATTTTTCTTTCACCAACGTCATCCCAACAGGTTGGTGTACGACATCTCTTTCTGTATAACGCTTCATATGGTGCCATCTGAATACTCGAATGGAAGCTATTGTTATAGGAAAATTCTACCAGAGGTAAATATTGATCCCACATACCCTAAAAGTCAAGTGAGAAGGATCTCAACTTGTCTTCTATGGTTTGAATAGTTCGTTCTGATTGTCCATCCGTTTGAGGGTGGTAGGCAGTGCTCAAATGAAGTTCAGTATCCAGGGATTTCTGAAAAATTTTCTAGAATCTTGAAGTAAAACGGGGATCACGATCAGAAACAATCGATACGGGTACTCCATGAAGTCTCACAACTTCATCAATATATAGTCTTGCTAGACGTTCCAGTGGTAGATCTTCTCTTATAGGAAGAAAATGTGCTGACTTGGTAAGACGATCAACAATAACCCATATTTCATCGTTCCTTCTAGGAGTCTTTGGTAGTCCCATGACAAAGTCCATCGTAATATTGTCCCATTTCCATTTCGGTATGGGAAGAGGTTGTATGACTCCTCCAGGTTGTTTCCTTCCATCTTTCACTTGTTGACAAACCATACATCTTGACACAAAATTAGAAATCTCCCTCTTCATGTTGTCCCACCAAAAATGTTCCTTCAAATCTCTATACATTTTGGTGCTCCCAGGGTGTATAGAGAAATTGGAACTATGATCATCATCCAAAAATTCGTTTTTTAGATCAGGTATATCGGGAACACAAAGCCTCTTCCCGAATTTCAAAATTCCTTCTTCATACATAAAGTCTCTCAATCTACCATCATTCACAACTTTAATCTTCTTTTGAAATTATTCATCATCGGTCAGAGAACTCTTAATCCTTTCTAGTAAAGATGGTTTGGAAACCATTTGAAAAAGTATTGATGTTTCACCTTCCCTGGTTATTCCCATGTCCATCTTTACTAGATCCATGAAAATTAGATCCCTTTCAATTCTCATATTGTTCAAAACTCCATGGTCTTTTCTGGTCAAAGCATCTTCCACCTTGTTTGCCTTCCCCGGGTGGTAGTGTATCGTGCAATCATAATCCTTGAGTAATTCAAGCCATCTCCTTTGCCTCATGTTTAGTTCCTTTTGTGAGAAAATATACTTCAAACTCTTGTGATCAGTATAAATCTCACATTTTTTACCATAGAGGTAGTGCCTCCATATCTTCAAAGAAAAGATCACAGCTTCTAACTCGAGATCATGTGTAGGATAGTTTTTCTCATGAATTTTCAACTGTCGTGATGCATAGGAAATAACCCTATCATTCTGCATAAGGACACAACCAAGTCCTTTCTTCGATGCATCACTGGAAATAACAAATCCATCATTCCCCAATGGTAGAGACAATATAGGAGCATTGACTAATCTTCTCTTCAGTTATTCGAAAAATTCTTCACACTCTTTTGTCCAAACAAATTTAACCCCTTTACGTGTGAGCTTTGTTAATGGATTAGCCAATCGGGAAAAATTCTGGATGAAACGTCAATAATAACCCGCCAAACCAATAAAATTGCATACCTTAGTTATACTTGTAGGTGTTGGCCATTATTAGATTGCCTTGGTCTTAGAAGGATCAACAAATATTCCATCTTTAGAGACAATATGGCCAAGAAAAGAAATCTCATGAAGCCAGAATTCACACTTGCTAAACTTTCCATATAATTCATGTCTTCTCAGAGTCTTCAGGATAACGCGCAAGTGATTTTCATGATCTTCGTAGATTTTGGAGTATAACAAGATATCATCAATAAATAACACCACAAATTCATCAAGATATTCCTTGTAAACTTTATTCATCAGATCCATGAATACAGAGGGTGCATTAGTCAATCCAAAAGGCATTACAGTAAACTCGTAATGCCCATACCTAGTTTGAAATACTAGCTTCGGAATGTCTTCCTTCTTCACACACAACTGATGGTATCCAGATCGAAGGTCAATCTTTGAAAAGTATTGATATCCATGCAGTTGGTCAAATAAATCATCAATGCGAGGTAGGGGATACTTGTTCTTTATTGTTATGGCATTGATCTCCCTATAGTCGATATATAACCTCATAGATCCATCTTTCTTTTTAACAAAAAGAACAGGGGTTACCCATGGAGAAACAGTAGGGCGAATAAATCCCTTATTACTCAATTCCACTAGTTGTTTCTTTAGTTCTACTAATTCTATAGTGGCCATTCTATAAGGGGTCTTCGATATAGGCCTTGATCCAGGAATTAAATCAATGGAAAACTCAACTTCTCATTCTGGAGGATGTCCAGGTAAATCTTCTGGAAATACATCTACATATTCTTTCACAATAGGTACATCCTCTATTTGAACATTACTTTCCTTACCCACAGTCATTTCATTCTCTTCCTCCACAATAATTGAATTTAGTTGAGGTACTGGGGGTGGATCTAGATAAGAATTTAGTGGTGACGATTCTTCTCTAAAGATAAGGTGTTCCTTATCATCATCATCAAAAATCGTAACCTCATTCTTCTTACAATAAATCTTCGCATCATAATCTGAAAGAAAATCCATACTGAGGATTATATCAAACTCAATCATAGGTATGACGATGAGATCAGCAGATAAAGAACATTTATGTGCTCTAATGGGGACTGATTCACAAAACTTTGTTGCAATGACACTTCCCTTAGGAGTTTTAACAGAAAACTCCCTTGTTAAGTCAAATTGGAAATATCTAATTTTCTTAGCAAACTGGGAAGATATGAAACAATGCGATGATCCAGAATCAAATAATTCATTTTCTAAACTTGAGGAAACCATTAAATTACCTACAACCACGTCTTTTGGAGCTTCTACCTTAGCAGTAGTGATAGCATAAGCTTGGCCTTGATCCCTTGGCCTTTTCTGAGGAAAGTTCCCCTGACGATTAGGACATTCATTTGCATAATGTCCCATCTCCTTGCAATTTTAGCATTTAACATTGGTAGCTTCCTTATTCCCTTTGCATTCAAGAGCTTTGTGTCCTTTTTCACCACACTTGTAACAGACACCCATTCCCTTCAAGCAAGTACCAGGGTGTTTCTTCCCACATTTACCACAGGATGGATATTCAACCTTTCCCTTCTTCCCCTTATTTCCATTCCTTGATTGATCATCAGATCTCTTCTTCTCTTTCTCTGCTTTAAAGTCATAAGACATAGAGAATTCTATTTCTGTTTTGATAGCACATGATACAATGTCTTCGTATGATGAGAAGGATTGTGAGACTAATGCTCGACGGAGAAATGGTTTTAACCTATCAAAGAAACAATCAATCTTACATCTAGGGTTATGTATATAATCTCCAGCATACCTTTCTAACCTTGTAAAGTTAGCCTCATACTTTGTGACATTCTCATCCTGCTTTTGTCTCAGACTCAGAAATTGCCTTTCCATATCTGCTCGACGGTCACGAGGAAAGTATTTTCCTAAAAACAGATATTTGAACTCCCTCCATTCCATATTTGATACTTAATCATCTTCCTTCGTGTTTTGAATCAATGACCACCATTGTTCAGCATCTCCAGTGAGGCGGTAAACTGCCATGATAACTTTTTCCCTTTCACTACCCCCTAAAGCCTGAAATATTTTCTCTAGGGAATTTATCCATTTCTCAGCTACTAAAGGATTTGTACTCCCATTGAACGTTGGTGGTTTTTGCCTCATGAATCGATCTAACATTGATCCTCCACGCTACGGATCAGGGTGATCCATATGGGTAAGGTTATTATTCATAACCCGAGTGAGTTGTCCAAGTATGGTGATTAGCTGATCGGCACCAGTTGCATCACCAGCTCCACTATAATTATCTTGAGCAGGAGGGAAATCCCTACATGGAGTGCGTGCATTGATACAGTTTCGATTTCTTCCACTAGGTTCCATTTCTAAACAATGGCATAAACTAGATCAGTTTATGAATCAAAATACATAATTCCATACTTATAAAACACTTAACAAAAATTGAACTATTTATAGATATAATCCATAATCATAAAAATGTTTTCTTTGAGGAATTATATACTCATAAACCTTTAATAATGATTTGTAAAGAAAATGAGAGTTATCCTAAGCATATCCCCCGGGAGTGTTGTAACGAAGAGTGCAGCAAGGCTCGTTGTCATGAACCGGTTCCCGTTCGAGTCTAGCTCAAAGCGGTGTTTTCGGGATTTACCCCTAGGTACATCTGTGCCAGAGCCACCTCTACCCTCTTGTATCTAGACAGGGATATATTGCTCGGAAAACTCACAAAATCTCTACAATACCAAAATTCTAGGAAGTTCTTCTATACTAATCCTCAAAGTCCATCTTAGTTCTATATGCTCTAATCAGAGTTTATCTAAATCTAGCTTCTAAGGTTTGTACTAAAATTCCTCTGATACCAACTGTAATGCCCTGAACCCAGTTACCCAGAGTAAGTGTATTACTACATAACATTGACATGATCACAAGAAATATCAAATCTCGAAAGACCGATTGGTTTAATAGCCTTGGAAACACTAGATATATTCATAAAGTTTTATATTACATCATGAAGTGAAAAACTACTAAAACAACCTATTGTCTCCATAATCCACACTATTATCCCCTCATAATATCCCTGCAGGTCATTCATAATTTACTTCTTCACATCCTGGGAAAAATAAAACATAGAAAAGGGGTGAGCTCAAATGCCCAATAAGGATAACAATATAGCGGAAACTTTCATAAATAAGAATAAACATTTAAGGCAATGTATAAATAAAACAAAAGCCTTTTAAACTTGAACTTCAACATAGTATGGAAAAAATAAAATGAAATAATGACATTTACTTATTCACATGGATATTCTAGTAATCGAATAATCAAATGCAATATCAATAACCACTTTCATAATGATGGAATGCATAATGCCAGACTATCATAACCACATAGCCAAGGCCTCGTACCAAGACTATAAATAAGATTTTGCCAAGGCCTTGTGCCAAGACACTAGTTTGTCTCATGAGACCTACTGATACATCGAGTAGCTATAGCGGGCTCCACCCATCACATATTAAGTCCAATGCATTCCCATATGAAAAGGTTTAAACATAACATAAACATTCGTATTAAAACTAGCATACGAAATGTCAATACTTTTACCATAAACCATGAATGGTATAAAAATAGAACATTCACAGTCAAACATATCACAAAACCTTCAATACAATATATAAGTTTTGTATCATAATAAATCAACTTCAATTAAGCGTAAAATCTATCAAAGGATGCTGACATAGATGAAATCAAAACTATTTTTGGAGAAATATCTCTTTCTATTTTGAAATCATTTAAGAGTCATATATTTATAAAATAAACCATTTTCTTTGAAAATATTCTTATAATCTTGTAAGTTAAGCTTCGATGATTTTATAACGGTGGAAAATAGCCGCACCCGCCGTATAAGTTAAAACAACGTTCTTACCTTAATTCTGCCGAAAAGGTTAAAAAGCACATTGTTTGGAAAACGACGGAAAGATTCCTTTATAAAACTCTTATAAAAAGTCAAACAAGGGTATAAATGAATTTAAACCATATTCTTTTAAATATTAAAAATGTTTTGAAATACATTTTTAAGAAACATGGATGTGGATGATAAAGAGATCCCAGTAGATTATTACGTATAAACAACCTCAGATAATGAAGAGATTGTGAAATAACCCTTACCTTGTTCTTTTCCTTGTTTGGGGGTAGGTTGACCTCCTGTATAATGGTATAATAATTGTTATTAAATTATACAAGAATAATATATATTAATATGATATCATATATGATCTTTTACCATTGATTTGTTAATAATATCTTAGTATTATCGTTGTTTCAGGTGTTAACTTACTCGTTTTCTTTTATATGTTTTGTTACGTAAGATGTGTTTGTAATTGATAGGTTGTATATTAATCATATTCAGAATGATATCAAGTCCATAGATACTATTATTAATCATCAAATGAGAATTATACTGGAATGGATACGATGGATAATGAATCTCATCGCATTCGTGGAGACGGTAGTCCGTATGTACGCACGAGCGACAATATCAATCTTTTGATATTAAAATAATATATAATTGGATGGTATATCATATATACAGAATAATTATCATGTTATATTAATTATTTACATGAATTACAAATCATTATTATACCCATCCAAATAATAATTTATTGAATAACAATTACACCACGACGTGGAGACGGTAAGCCGTACGTACGCATGTATGGTGACATGTTATTCAAAGGATGGATAGAATAATGAATATGGTTGTACCATATTTATAATAACATCACAGTATATATAAGATACTGGAGTTATTATTTTATAATGGTAATAACAAAGAAAGAAGAAGTGGAAGAAGAAAGGAACTTGAAAAAGGGTGGTGAAATCATTACCTCTTCTTTGGGTTCTTCCTTTTGATTTAATCAAAATGACTCCTTAAGTTGGCTTTCTGAATAAAGGAAGGCCTCTAGGATGAATTTAGGGAAGTTTATAGAGTATTTGGGCAGAGTTTGGCTGAAACAAAAGGCTTTGAAGGTGTGAGTTAATGAGAAGGGAGAGTGCCCTTTTATAAGAGGGGTGAGGGGCACCTTTGGAAAAGCTAGAAATATTATTTTATAATAAATTCATATTCGGTTTATAATGGCTCCAAAGTCTATTATTTAAAGTTTAAGGTGGGTATAGGTCAAAAACTACTCAACCAATAGAATTTAGACTGGTTTTGGTTACTAAATTAACCTTATCATTAAGTATTAACTCTTAGTTAATTAGTTTTACTTTTACAATGTCTCTTTGTATTTTTATATTATATGGTTAATAAAATTACTATATACATCCAAGAGACCCCCAAGTGGTCCATTAATGACAAAAATATCATGATATAAATCTCTTGTCCGAACCTTAGATTTTTAGGAATTTTATATCAATTAATAATATAATATTTGTTTTAAAAACACTTTTATGTCAATTTTGACACTATTCAATAATTGATTTTTTTAAAAATAATAACAGGATGATTACTTGGAAAAAAGTCAATTAAATAAATCCTAATATGTCATTTTATCCTAGAAAATTATTTAAATTCATTAAAAGTCTCAAATTATATTTATTTGGGTATTTATAATATCAATTATTTTAATTTTTCACTATTATGGTAATAATTGCATCATCATTGTGTCATAAATAAATTAAATTATTTAATATCTAAAAATTATAAATAAAATATAATTATGTATTAAATCTGTTTAGCTTTCTAATGAATATTTATAGTCTAAAATCCAAAATATATAACCCTATGTAAAAATTGTTTTTCTAAAAGATATATGCTTGTGTAATTTTTGTATTCATTTTAACTTAATTAAAATAAAGTGTCCCCATCACTTACAAGTGGCACTATGGGGTCCCAAAATTGACACAAAAATGCCCATGGTCGAAAATGTATAAACCAATAAGGTTAGGACACGTTTTAGGGTAATTTTTTATTATTATAATATTATTTTTAACCCTTATTTACCGGATTTACCCTTTAACCATGGTAAATAAAATATTTACCGAAGTAATTATTCAAAATGTCTAAAAATAAAAGTTTCCTATTTACACAATTTGAACATCCTGATTCCAAATATGGAATATATTTTTCCAAATTCAAAACACAGAAGTGGCAGAAATTAATTTAAAATTAATTCCCGCTATCAAAACAAAAAGCGTGTTTTTAAGATATAATAACTATCAAAAGATTGATACTTGTTTATGTTCGGTTTAATTGTGAAATTATGTCCAATGACAAAAATTGTATTAAATTGTAAAAATATATTCTAAATATACTTCAAAACCACTTAAATTCATAATTTATCACTACTAATTATTTTGATTAAAAAATTTGTTTTTAATTAAAATTTAGTAATTTTCACTATTCATAAAAATATTAAAGTTATCCGAAAAGTACCAAAATTTCACCTTAGGCTAAATTCGATACTCCAAATCCAAAAATGAAGTCCATTTTGAGAGATAAAATTTATAAAATATCAAAAAGTAGGTATTACTATTTATAACAGCTAGTTTGATTGGTTGTGGTGTGTTAGAACTCTATGTTGCATACAACACACGCTATCGCATTATTCAAAGAGAAACGTACCGTACAAGCTTGGGGTGTTACAAGATTTTTATATTGGATATTATTTTTTGTTTCCTGCAGTGTTTATGATATTCTTAAGATGTGAGCTTCACTCTGCGATGTGATATGCAGTGGGGAGGACCATATGTGATATGATCCTAGGATGAATAATGTGATATGTGGGGTAGGGAGGCCTAAATGATGTTTTAGTAGTTGATACCTATGTTGGTGGGGTAAATCTGGATATATATATGGGTATCAGTGTTGGCACAAAATATGATGGAATGGGTTGAATCTGGGATTGCCTATTGATGTGATACTGAGATCTTGGATGCTCTCTTTTGAATAAATTTAATGTACGATGGTCGAGTTGATTATTTTATCTATATTTTTCTCCCCACTTGTGGTGGATGGATATGCTTGGTTTCTTGTTTTCCTCTTGGTGGCAGTGTATGATTTTTTTACTAGAGTACCAAGATTTTGGAGTTACTATAATAATGAATAAATAATTCATAACCCATGGGGTTGTTGGTGTTGGAATGAAAATGCTGAAAATATTTTAATCTTGAGAAACCTTGGACTTGATTTGGATTATTAATTGTGGGTGTGGAATTTACTCTACTGATTAATGTAATCTAATATGGAATAATTATAATGGTTAATTAATTTAAAAAATAAATTAATTTATGGGATTAAATGATAAAATTGAATGATTTAATTACTTTATCTACTTTAAATTCTCGTGTACTTATAGGATATCTGGTCTTCATAGTGGAATCTAGAAGTTTGAGTGATGTTAGCTATAGTTGAGTCTAAGAATAGGATATTCCCATAGTGTGGTTGTGAGATATATTATATCTTGTACATTCTATGATTTTATACACTACCCAACCCATGTTAGTTAGGGTGACTGACACCCAGTGGAATTTCGGAGGGTGTTTTCTCGAGCATCCCGAGGAGGGGGGGGGGATGGATGGATGACTACCTCCTATGCCCCATCTATTTTCTCTTGGTAGTTAGTTATGCTCGTATTCATTATAGTTAGTTTGCCCATATATGTTTGTTGTGTTCTATGACGTTTTATGGTTATTTCACACTCATGTATCACAAATATAGTTTCCAAAGGATTATTATAGGAATGGTGTGTTTTGGATATGATGGCTTGAGTTACTTACTCGGTGTGTGGTCTATAATGGATTGAGGTATAATACCTGATGTATGATACATTTCATATGGGATGTGGTAGCTCCTAGAAACTACTTGGTTACTATGAATGGTTATGTGACATGGGATGATGTGATGATGTGTTGCATCAGGTGCATGTGGCGATTCCTTGCTCAGGTGTCTTCAGGATGACCTATTTTGGAGAGAGATGGATTAGGAAGTGCAATGTTGGGGAAGAGTGACAAAACAGTGGAGAAGAGGAAGTGGGGTAAACTCTATGTTTCGTTAATATATAATATGATATTTTTAATGTGATACTTTGTGAGAGTTATCATTGGTGTTTATAGGAACATAGTATAACTATTTAGGCGATGAGTTAGTTTAACTATTGTTCACTGTGCTTTAGAATGCTTACTTTATCTTCTGCATGAGAGGCTATAAGGATGATCCTACTAAGTATACAATTATTCTCACCCTACATATATATAAAGTTTTTTTAATTCAGTAAAATTTGGATGGAGATCTCCCTGGATATTATTAGCACATGGTTTTTTAGAAGTAGTTTGGGATTCATGGTCACTATCATCTTTGTCTTTTAGTATTTGTAGTTTTCTTTATGTTTTATAACACTAAAGCAATTTCATGTTTTCCCTTGAGATTTATTTATATATATGTTTAAGCAGGTTTAGATTGATGTATTCTTCTTATCTCACTCTATTCCTTATGTTATCTAAGAGGGAAATGCCTCCCATATTCATGTTTATTATACCCTCAGTTATAGTCACCAACCCGGGGCTTACTATAGGTGAGACTTAAGTAGTCATCATATCTCTCTCCTCATTGTGGTATCTTTATGGGAAGGGGTTCATTACAGAGTTTTATCAAAGGTTTATGTTTAGGGATAAGATAATGTTCGGAGTTAGGCACAAGTGAGGTTGGATGGGTTGGCAGGGAAACAATGTAATATATGTTTAGTAAGATATATAAACATGGGAGAATGGATAATACATGAGTGTTTAGGTCCCCCTTTTATTTGATGTACAAACCTTTAAGTTTATTGAGTCTTCTAAATGAAGTGATACTAGTTGTTGAGCAGATACATAGGAAAGGATCATGTATCATTCTCCTTGCACTCGTGGTTGAAATGGGAAGAACTTGTCATAGTTTAAAACCTTAAAAAAGACAACAAATAATTTATTTATTAATATTAGGTATTCCATATTCTATGTTTATAAGATATAACATTTTTTTGTTTTTTTCAACATTGCTCTAGGTTGATGTCCTTGTCAGGTTTGAGATGAAGAAGTTCAAAAGGATGTGCTAATAGATAGCTATAGAGTAGATGTAAATGATGAAGAAACTTAGATGAGAAAAATCTGAAAGTTTCAGTGTGAGATTATATAGAATTATGAGAGTTATACTTTAGATTCAATCCTAGAGGATTTGTTGGAGGAGGTTGAGATATTTTTCATTTTGGTTTATACTTGTAAGGAGCCCTAAGTTTTGTTGGTTGCAATTATTCTTCATATATTAGCAGGGTATTGGTGGTTCTTGTTCCTTTAGGATCACAAGTATTTGGTAGTCTTATGGGAGAAGTTCTGAGAATAGTTCTAAGTAGAGTTTTTTTTGACCATGAAGGAAACCATTCTCCAGGAGCTTCTAACCCTTCAGTAGGGGAGGTACAGTGTTCAAGAGTTTGGGATTCATTTCAAGACCCTTTTCCGATATGATTTTGAACTGTTAATGGATGAGGAGGATAGAACAAATCATTTAAAGGAGGATTTTCATCTAGATATCTAACACCTTGTCACATCATTTATGCTGAAGACATATTTTAAGGTGTTGGAAAGAGCATAGGATATTGATAGGATGCTATTTAAAACTGGATCATCATGAGAGGAGAGTCTTACAGAATCCTCACAAAGCAGAGGTGTGGTTTGGGGTTCCCATTTGTGAGGAAATATGAGTTTTTTTTCTTATCCGAGGTGGGTCTCATCCGTCATTATATCATTTATATTTGGGTAGAGGATCACATGATTATATCAAGGGATCAAAAACATGATTTTCTTATGAAGTACGAGGTCATTAGTTTAGAGAGTGCTTGAAATTTCTGATCAGTCAGTGGGAACTAGGTTTTCCTCTTCAATTTACTCCATTGAGGTAGTTTTATCTAAGAAATATGTAGTAGGGTGTTCAAGTTTTGGATTAGAAAAAATGAGATGGAGTAGGTAGAGTGCAACAACAAGATGCTCCTCATACTGAAAGTGTAGAGCACAACCATAGAGGTGGTTTCCACCAGGGTCAGAGAGGACAAGAAGCATGTCATGGACAGCTTCATGCTTTAGTGTTACTAGAACTTGATGATACCAACATCATTTGGGGCACCCTTTGCTTGATTTATACATGGATACATTCTTTGTTTGATATATGAGTGACACACTTCTTTATATCACCTACCCACTTCCATTCTTTGGGACTTTAGGTAGAGAGGCTTCTAATGACCTGGGTGTTGACAATGATAGTTGGAGGTCAAGTTGACTTGTATGAATTATTTAGAGACTTTTAGATAGTTTTTGGGTTACACTCCTCTTGGGGGGATTTCCTTTGTTTATGGATTCCTCCATATGAAATCATACCCACCATAGATTATTTGTATTTGGTGTAGGATATTGTGGATTTATTTAGGTGGTATATTGTGTTTTATGGTGTCAATGCTGATATTATGGTATTTTTTTGGGAGTGAGACCATTGTATGGGTTAGAGGCATGTTCTGTCCTTGTCTTATTTTATGTCTGAGTTAATGGTGATCTCATCAGAAGTTCAATTGTTGGTGTTTTCTAAGGTTGTAGAAGAGTACCATGATATCATTCCAGAGGAGGTTGTAGTATTAACCCTTGATAGGAGATGGAGTTTGGGATCAAGATATAGTCGGGCCTGTCTTCTATCTCGATGTATAAATATATAATGGTTCCTTCTATGTTGTGAGAGATACAAGTACAACTCGATGATCTATTGCAATGATGTTTTTTTGGGATAGTGTGTCACCTTGGTGTGCACCAATTTTGTTTGTGAAGAAGGATGATGGTGGTTTACATATTTGTGTCGATTATGATCACTTTAACCCAGTGAAAGTAAATAAAATGATACCCTCTTACATTTATTGATTATTTAATTGATCAAATTATATGATAAAGTTAGTTCTTGAAGATTGATTTGTGGTCAGGAAATCATTAGAAGTGGGTAAAGGATGAGGATATCCCGAAGACTAATTTCTATTATCATCATGGAAATTATGAGTTCACTAGGATTCCATTCAGTGTGATGATTACACTATCCTTGTTCATGGGGTTGATGAACACAATATTCAAGGAGTTTCTAGATAAGTTCATGGTGGTTTTCATCGACGAAATCCTTGTGAACTTTGTATATAAGGATGAGCATGAAAAGAATCTACATACAATTATGGGAGTTCTTCACCATGAGAATCTATTTTGAAAGTTGTCAAAGTGTGAGTTTTGGGTTCATGAAGTCTGTTTCTTGGGGCATGTTGTATCCCAAAAAGGACTAGATATGGATCCTTTAGAGATATAGGCTGCTGAGTCTTAGAAATCCCCCAAGATAATGGTAGATTTGAGGAGTTTCCTTGTTCTTATAGGGTTTATAGGAGGTTCGTATCCGATTTCTCTTAGTTTGAGAATCCTATGATAGCCTTTACCCTTAAGGATCAGGAATTCTTATAGACTGACTAGTGTTAGGTATCCCTTTAGTACCTGAAGGATAAGTTGTTCAGTGCTCTAGTCCTTTGTTTTCCAAGAGAGGGAGTTCAGTTTGTAGTTTTTTGTGAATCATCGCATCTTGGATTTTGATACATTATTATGCATTAGAGATTTGTTATTTATTAGGGGCCTAGTTAATTATGTACCCAAGAGAATAACTATTACACCCATGATGTTGAGTTTGAGATAGTTCTATTTTATTTAATTTTGTGGTGAGATTACCTCATCTGCAAGTGCCTTGTGGTTTTTACTAACTATAGGAGTATTAGATATGTCATATCCCATTGTGACTTGAACTTGAGTCAGAATCAGTGGATATAATTCTTATAGGATTATGAGTTTGTGATTTCATATATTCTAGGAAAGGGAAATTATGTGGCTGATATGGTAAGTAGGATGTCATTATTTGATGCCATGAATGAATCTAAAGATTCCTAGAGAGTGATGGAATAACCCTAAGTGATACATCTATATATTGGAGAGTTTAAAGGTAGAGGTTTTCTTTTATATATTATGATGAAATCATATTTGGTGTAGTAGGAAGAGGAGTCCTAATTGGGGGATTCCGAGGTTGAGGTTTGGAGAGAATGAGTTGTTTTTAGTGATGCCCCTAATAGTTGGGATGTGGATGGACATCAATGAGTGTTGTTATAGGGAAGGATATGTATTCCTTCAATGATTCATGATATGCTTATCTATGAGTTCCATAGTTTTACTTTAGTGGTACATCCTAATGTGAATATGATGTACCAAGATTTGAGAGGCCAGTTTTGGTTGCCTATATTGAAGTGTTCAATTATAGAGTTTGATTCTTGATGTTTGGTATTCTTGATGGAAATGTTTGAGAATCATGTTCCTGGTGGTCTTCCCTAGCCATTATATATTCCCCTATAGAATTTGGAAGAAATCTCAATGGACTTTGTTACCAGTTTACATTGAGATCAAGGAGGCTATAACGTTATATGGTTGATAGTGGATTATTTTATGAAATTATCCCACTTTATAGTGACTAGGGAGTCGAGATCAATATAAGTTTTGTCAAGGAAGTATCTGGAGGATGCGGTGTGACTCCATGGAGTCTTTAGGATGATCATATTTGATCTAGATCCTCATTTATACTCATGGGTGTGGAGACCTCCCCAATATGATTTTGGTTCTCAGTTATACATTATCACTAATTTTAATTTTTAGGAGAACAATTAAAAACATTGGACCATCTAGAATCTTGAAGACGTGTTTCATTCTTGTTTTCAATATTTTGGAGGTTCTTGGACGAGGCAACTTTTATTTTTTGAGTTTTGTTACTATAATAGTTTCCACTGCACCATTGTCATGACACTATTTGAGGATTTATATGACTTAACTTTATGTTCTCTATTATTCCATAATAGGGTCAGAGAGAGAATAATACTTGTGCCAAAACTGGTATAGAATACAATAGAGATGGGTCTAGTAATTCTTGTGAGGATGAAGGCAGCACAATATCAATATAAATACTATGAAGATCATATGTGGAGACCTTTGGAGTTAGATGTTGGAAATCACATGTTTCTGAAGGCGACTCCTCATCATGGAAAGTGAAGGTTTGGTCAATGGAGGAAGCTTTCTCCCTAGCCAGTCGGGCATTTCCAGATGTTTTATCATGTTGGATATATGATGTATCACATAATCCTTTCCCCATAAATGATCTGAATTCATTATTTTTTTACATTTCAAAAATCTATCTTTATCTTCATGACAAATATCATTTCATCAATTGGGGTGAGATCGATACTGACAAGGATGTGAACTTCGAGGAGCAGCCTGTGGAGATCTAAGACCACCAAAAAAAGTGTATCAAGGGCATGCTATTCCCTTGGTTCATTTTTTATAGAATCATGGTGGAATGGAGGAGAGTACCTCGGAACATGAGTCGTATATGCGCACTCAGTACCTCAAGATGTTTGATTTTCAGATCTTCTCTTGTAACATTGTTTTATTTTAGATACTGACCCTTTTTTGTTATGAGATGGTTTCCACTTGTTTATTATATTGTATTTACTTTTATTTGAGATATATCTCCCCTGGGTGAGTGTTTTAGATCTAGTTGTTGCCTTTGTATTGTTTTTCATTCTTCTTATAATGAGGTGGTCAAGCTCTTAAGATGGAGATATCATTGAGAGGTATCTCGTGGGGTGGATGTTCGGGTGACCCCTTTTCATTTAATTTATGGGTTTGGTTTTTGATTCTTGAGGATGATAACTATTTTAGAGGTATCTAATGTTAGGGACTAGATCCATGTAAATCAACCATTTTCATGTTTTCGAGGCTTGTGGTTCTTATAGGAGGCTTGGAGTAAGTCTGGAGGGGTTCAAATACTAAAATATAGAAGTAGGTAGAATACACAACATGTATGTGTTTCACATCATTTATTTTACGTTCACGGATTCCTAATGGTGTTTCATGATGTGTTACACGATGTGTATTTTTTTAGGGTTAAAATGTTTGAGGTGATGTGTTTTTTTAGTGAGATCTAAAACCAAACATTTATATGATGTGTAAATGGCGACACACCATGTAAATTCCTTGTGTAGTACATTTATAAAAGGTTAAGTGGTTTGGGAGTTGTAAAAAATCTATGCCTCTTATCATGATTCTAGGTGATCTAGTAGTGCCCACTTCCGGAATTTTGAGATTCCTTCAATGGGGACCGATCCTTGGCTTCTAATATTCAATCTGTGGTGATCTGAGTCACATTATATCTATTTTATCATGTTTATTTTATTGGATTCATACTGTTTCTTCTTTTAATAAGATGGAGGATCATATATATATATATATATATATATATATGTTTCTAATGGAATTTTTCTTGGTTTTTTGTTGGTGCAGTTGTGCCGTGACATTGTTAGATGGGTGTATCTTTTTATGGGAGAGGCTATCAGGATCTATGATATTGGTTCATTCTCATGCGAAGAACATTGACACCTTTGAGGCAAGGGTTTAAATAGAGACCCTAATTTTTTTTTCATATCTTATTACATCATTTTAAAAACTAACAACATAATATCATAAGACAATAAGTATCCAAGGGTTTAGTGCCTTGAAAAAATTAGGACCATACAAAACATTTACAAAATAAAACAGAATCATCTAATTAATTCCTTCTTCTCTAGGTTTTTATTGGCCCTTGTGTTCTCCTTATTATAAGTAATCACTTGAGGGTATACATTAAAGAAAGGGATGTGATAAAATCTTAGTAAGAGGATAGTTAATAACATGAATCAATATTAAATTGAGTGATCATAATCATTCTCATCATAACATAGGAATAATATCATAATCGTTAGAGGAAGATATAGTTAAAGGCTTGGAATGTGGAAATACATAAAAATGAAACATCATGTCTTTGTGGTCGACAACCATATAGACATCGCTTTATCTCATGAGATACATCACATTACCCAATTCATTGGATCACTATATAATTCCAGGTGCACCCATCACATTATATCATTCACATGTGCTATATAATTTGAGGCACTCCCATCACATCATAACATTTTCATTATCATGCATGCCACATAGAACATATATCAATATTGGACATAAAATAACCCATATAAAGAAATGGGTTTCATTTCATAAATCATACATTCATGAATAAAATTTATGGTTCCTAAAGAAAGAGTTAATAACATACTTGGTATAGGAATCATCAATTTTGAGTGAAAAAGAAACAATCTCATGAGAAGTAAAAGGTGTGTTTTTAGAAAGAAGAATTATTTTCAAAATATATTTGTATTTTTCACAAAACAATATTAATGACATGTATATCCTAGAAAAGATAAGATAATGATGAATAAATTATATTTAAGAAATATTAATGAAATATCCATACTGAAAATGTGATGAAAGTGGGAAACCCAAATAAATAGAGTTGGGTTCGAGAATTCCTCTTTCCTTAAGGCCGAATGCTCTCTTATCCTTAATATCATGGATAATCAAATTAAATAAATTAATTAAAAAATAAATAAAAAACATCTAATACATGAATTTGATTCATTATAGTTTTATTAAGTTCATTTATGGGTTTTTTATGAGTTATATAGTTTAATTTCATCATTTGAGAGTGTCTGTTTTCTTGGGTTTCATGATTGATTTACTTTAATATGAGTATGGAAGTTTATGTAAAATGGGTATAATTATCTAAAATTGAAAATATATGTTATTAATTAAAATACTGAGGTTTATATGGTTATATATATTATTTGGTTAAATTTAATGAGGATGATTCATTAAAAAATAGTTAATGATAATCGTTTCGGTTAATTTTGGCGGTTTTTGATCGCAACAAAGTCGATTTGTTTTATTATTTATTATTTTGTAAATATTTTTGTTCCAAAACATAAAAAGGGTTATAAAATATATTTTAAAGTATGTAACAATAGTTATAGTTGTTTTATTAATAGAATTTAAGGTGTTAATGTAAAATGAAAATGCATAGTCCACGATGTCGTTAAATTGACACATCTCAGGTGATGATTTCATTTTTTGAATAAAAGAGAGTAAGAAAGGATTTTGATGATGAATATTCCATTAACATTGTATAATTTAAGTATATAAAATTCACTATAATTATAATTAAAATTTGGATAGAGTATGTGTGGAGATAATAAGAAAATAAAAATAAATTAAAAGAAATTACAGAGAAAGGAAGAGGATTTTTCCTCTTAAATCTCTCATCCTTAAGAACCTCCTTTGGGGAAAGGTTTTGGTCTTTTGATGATACCAAGGGCTCCTAGAAATGGTTAAGGGGACTTAAAATATACTTGATAATAATCTGGACAAGTCTCAAAGATTTATATGTGTGAGGAAAAGAGGTGGCGAGGGTTGGTATTTATAGTGGAGGAGAGGGGTGTTTTCTCATTATTTTATTCATTAGTTTATTATTTGGATCAATACTATGAATAGTTTTAGAATTATTAATAAATATATTAAAATAATGAATTATAGTTTGATATTTTGGGATTATATCATATTTACATCATCTATGACTCAAAAGTTTTTGTATTTAGCTTCTATTGTAAATTGTCAAATTTTACAATTCACAAGAAATTCAAGTATTTTAGAAGAATCCCAAAAATTAAAATTAACCATTTTTGGATGTTTAGAATTAAAAAATGAAATCTATTTTATAAAAATAATTTTCCAAATATGAGAATTCTATTTTTTTTTGTTAAATGCATCATTTACTCAAAAAATACATATTTTGAAATTAAAACTGATTTTATAACACATTGAAAAATTAATTAAGGTCTCATAAAATTATATCACAATAATATGAAAACAAAATATTAATTTATGAATAAATTTTATGAAAATATATTTTATTTTAAATTATTAAATTAATTATTATATTTTAATTTGATATTTACAACCTACAAAAATACCAACACTAAATTTATCATCTTAAAACATTTATTTAATTATTAAATTAAATAAATATATCATATTTTCATTCATAAGATACCTAAATTTAATTTTTAATTTCAAAGGTTAGGTTTTTTTTTCTATTGGAGGGTTTACTATTCATAAGGGCCTTGTTACTATTCCAAAGTTCAAGTTACTATTCCATCGGTATGATTCCTTAATTTCTTGAAATAACTCTTATTTAATTCATTATTTATTTATATAGTTTTTTTATGTTTTCTATGTAATTTTATGTCATATATACTCTATGATATCATTATAATGAGGGTGAAATTACATTGATAAAAGTTTGGGTCGTTACATTATTCTCCCTATTTAAATTTCACCCTAAAAATTTTATTTTACATAAATAGGTGAGGGTACTTCTCCTTGATCACCTCCTCCAGTTCCCAAGTCACTAATTCCTACATATGGTACCTCCACAACACTTTGATAAGGTGGATTTTATTATTGCATAGAACCTTATCTCTCAGGCCTAAAATCTTTACCAGCAACTCCTAATATGAGAGATCATCCTCTAGTTGTACCACCTCTATCTTTAGTAAATGTAATGGATCTGGTATGTACTTCCTCAAGTGAGATAAATGGAACACATCATGAATTTTTTCTATACTTGGTGGAAGTTTATGCCGATAGGCCACTGCTCCTATTTGATTAAGGATCCCAAAGGGGTAATGTACCTTGGGACAAACTTCCCTTTATTTCTAAACCACATGACTCTTTTCTATAATGATATTCTAAGGAAGACTTTATCTCCAACCACGAACTCCAAGTCTCTTTGATGGTTGTCAGCATAGCTCTTTTTTTAAACTTTGAGTAGCTTTGATATGTTTCTGGATGGATTGAACCTTTTCTTTCATCTATAATATCAAGTCCAAATAGATTTTTTGCCAACTAAATCCCAATAGGTGGGAGTTATACATATTTTTATGTACAGAGCTTTATATGGATCCATATGAATAATCGAGTGGAAGATATTGTTGTATGGGAACTAAACCAACGGAATATGCTGATCCCATCCACATATGAATTCTACTGAGTATGCTCTTAGCATGTATTCAAGTGTCTAAATAGTCTTTTCAAATTGTCCATTAGTTTAGGGGTGATAGACTGTGCTGAAATTCAATTAAGTACTCATGGCATGTTGGAGACTTCTCGAGAATTTAGATGTGAACCTTGGATCATGACAAGATATGATTGAATGTGGTACCCCATGCAGCCTCTCCACTTCTTTCACATATATATCTGCAAGTTGTTCGAGTGAGAAATATTCTCATATAGAAATAAAGTGGTCAGTCTTGGTGGGTCGGTCCACTATGACCCATATTGTATTGTTCACTTTGGAAGTCTTCGGGAGACCTACAATGAAGTCCATGGCAGCATTGTCCCATTTCGACATGGGTATAGGAAATGGTTTCATTATCCATTTTGACTTCTATCACTCTGCTTTAACTTTATAACATATCAAGAACCTTGAGATATAATCAATAATGTACTTCTTCATATTGTCCCACCAGAAGTGTTCTTAGATATCACGATACATCTTTGTACTTATTAGATGAATAGAGAATGGTTATATTTGTGCATTATAAAATATCTCACTCTTTATCTCAGGCGATGAAGGCACATAAATCCATGTTCTAAACTAAATCACACCATCATCATCAATATAGAACTCATGCAGCTTCCCTACCTTTACTGCATTTGCCTTTTTTTGTAACTATGGATCATTCATTTGTGCCTCCTTAATCTTATATTGGATATATGGTTGGGAAATCATTTGGGAAAGGTAGGATTTATTCCCCACCATTATGATTTATAAATAAATCCTTTGTATGTACAAGAATATAGGGCCTTTCTCAACCCGAAAAATGGATAGAGTAGCAGGTTATTTTCTTATTAGAGCAACTAATACCTTGCTCACCTTACTAGGATGATAGTGTATAGGGAAATTATAGTCTTTATCATCTCTAACCATCTGCTTTGATGAATTTTTAGTTCCTTTTGTGTGAATATATACTTTAGGCTCTTTTTATTGGTATATATGTGACACTTCTCACCATAGAGGAAATACTGTTAGATTTTCAAAGAGAAAATAACAGCTTCTAGCTCCAGATCATGTGTTAGGTAGCAATACTCATGGATCTTCAACTTTCATTAGGATTATTCTATCACTTTATCATTTTCATGATTACACAACTGAATCATTTCTTTGAAGAATCAATATATATCACACAAATTTCACAACTTTTTGGTAATGTGAGTATAGGTGTATTGATCAACTTTCTCTTTAGCTCCTTGAATCTTTCCTTGCATTCTTATATCTAGACATAATTTAACCCTTTCCTAGTTAACTTTGTTATCAAGATAGAAAATCATGATAATTTTCTCAAAAAACATCGATAGTACCCTACTAAGCTAAGAAAACTATGGATTTATGTAACACTAGAGGGTCTGAGACATTGCTCAATTTCCTTTTTTTCAAGGGTCTATAGAAATTCTCTTACTTGTGATCACATGTCCCAAGAATGTGACTTGCCTCATCCAAAATTTACAATTATTAAAGTTAGTGTACGACTTAACCTTCCTCAATGTTTCCAATACAAGACTTAGATGATATTCATGTTCCTCATTTATCTTAGAGTAAATGAGAATATTATTAATAAACACTAACAAAAATTTATCATTCAAATGTATGGAGACTCTATTCATAAAATCCATGAAGATTATAAGGGAATAAGTAAGTATGAAGGGAATCACTAGAAACTCATAGTGCCCATAATTTTTACAGAAGGTAGTATTCTAAATATCTTCCTTCTTTACCTTTAACTGAGGACATATAGAAGAAAGTTCCACCTTTTAGAAGTACTGAGCTCCTTAAAACTGATAAAATAGTCATAAATCCTTATAAGAGGATACTTTTTATTTATGGTGATCTTATTGAGTTCCAAATAATCGATACAAACCATATTGATCCATCCTTCTTATTTACACAGAGCACTGGTGAACCCTAAGGAGATGAAATTGGTTGTATGAAACATTTTTCCAAATTCTTTTACAACTTCTTCTTTAACTCTTCTAATTCGATTGGGTCATCCTATATAGACATTTTGAGATATGAGAAACTCTGGGTATGAGTTCTATTCAGAACTCTACCTCATTATTTGGGGGAAGTCTGGGTAACTCCTTAGGAAATACATCACTATATTCTCTCACAATGTGCATTTTCCATAGGTTGATACCTTCTTTTTATTCAACCATTTGAGTGAGGTATGCTTCTTCATAGGTAATTAAAACCCACACCTTTGAAGGATTTTCCACAGGTGATTCATGATCTTCTTTGAATTTTTAGAGGAGAATGGTATGGTTTTAAATATGAATAGATATTTAATTTTACCAATAGTTTATATGTGATCTATATAATAAGAGTCAATACATTCCCATTATAGATTCAAATTCCACCAAGGGAAGTATCATGATAATCACTAGAAGAATCTTCTCACATATGCCAATTGGAGAAGAGTCCAACACTTGGGTTGTAATGATTTCACCACATGGTGTTTTTATAGATATCTCTACTTCATGGTTTTAGGGATTTGATTCAATTGTTCTAGAAGAATTTCAAGATATAAAGGAATGTGTAGAACTAGAATCAAATAAGTCCTTTTCAATTATTCATTGTATAGGAAGTGTACCTTATATGACATTGTTTTCTTACTCCACTTCATAAATAGTGATGGTATAATACTTCCGTTGTTTCTTTGGATTTTTTGGATAATGATACTGATTACCCTCAAGGACTTGAGGTTCAGTGCACTAGCTTGAATAACACTCTATCTAGTTACAGTTATATCATTGGACCATGGGTGGTGCTCTAATTTCCTCCATTTTATCATCCCAATTCTTTATATCTATTCGATATTCATGATCATGGTTGCCTTATCTCCCACACATATATCATTTCCTCATCCCTTTGGGATAATTTCCATGATTATTCTTCCCACATTTTTTACATGTGGGTGGTTTGGATTTCTTTCCACCTTTTTCATTAGATCACCCAGTTTGAAACTACATATTTTTTTTCTTATCACCATATCCATGGGAACATTCTCCAAACTCCATCTCCACTTTGAGATCACATCGAACAACTTCTTAAAAACTCCCAAAGTTTTGAATTGCTATATCATTTTGAAGATTTTGTTTTAATCAATTAAATAATCTATCAATTTTTCTATCATTGTTGATAAAAAACCTAAAGTGTACCTTGAAAGCCTTTTTAAATTTTATTTTTTGGTCGTGATAGATTCACCCTCCTTTTGATTTATGTATATGAAATATCACTCCATATTTGTTTGAAGATTATGAGGGAAATACTTATTAAGAAACATTATCATAAACTATTCCCACTCCATCTCTTCAATTTTATCCTTTGGCTTGGTGCTCTTAATCGAATCCCACCTTTGATTGGCCTCTCCATCTAAACAGTAAAAAAATAGAGTCACCTTCTCTATCTCAAAATAGTGAAGCCAAAACAAATATTATCCATTGAGTTGACCCACTTTTTCATGTCTAGTGGGTTGGAAGATCCACTAAACGTCTGTGGCCATTGCTGTATAAAACACTCGATAGCCAGTTGCTCCCGCTTAGGTGAAGGAATAAATTTCTCACTATCCATGTTATTGATATTATCATGAGATAGATGGGTAAGAATCACCATGAAATTTTGAACTCCACCTCTAATGACATTGGGGATGTCATTCGGGTAATCATGACGTTGTCCCTCACAAGGGTTGTTGGCCTGAATTCTTCTGGTTCCCACCATTTTCTAAAATAGAAATGGTTAGAACAAAACATAATTCAACAAGTAATAAAAAAATAATTTTTTCCTTTTACAAATTTACTATAAATGCATATATTTTGGGATTACTATGTTTCACATTTTTCTAAAACAAATATTCTTATGTTATTAAATTTTCTTAGTCTCATAACAAGGGTTTTCACTAAGGTTCTCTGGTCCTATTTCCCAAATTAACTAAACTATGCTCTGATACCAACTATAGCGAGCGTAATTTTCTTAAATATCTTATTACATAATTTTAAATAGAAAAAAATAAAATCATTACACAACCCGAATTCAATGATTTAGTTTCTTGGAAAAATTAGTACCGTACATACCATTTACAAAATAAAACATAAATATTTATTTAATTCTTTCTTCTCTACCTTATTATTGGCCCTCATGTTCTCCTTAGTAAAAGTAATCACTTGAGGATATACATCAAAGAAAGGGGTGAGGTAAAATCAAATTAAGAGGATAGATAATAACATAAATCAATATAACAAGGAGTGAGAATAATAATTATCATTATAACATAGGCATAAGATCATAATCATGAGAGGAAGCATTAGATAAAGGCTTGGAAAGTGGCAATGCATAAAAAGAAACATAATATATTAGTGGTAAACTACCATGCATACATAACTTTATCTCTTGATATAGATCACATTACTTAATTCATTGGAGTGTTATATAATTTCGGGTGAACCTATCACATCATGTCATTCACATGCACTATATAATTCCTAGCACACTTGTCACACCATTACATTTACATTATTATCCATGACGCATAAAATGTTTATCAATATTGGACATAAAATAACCCATGTAAACAAATGGGTTTCATTTCAAAAATAATATATTTATGAATAAACTTTTGGGTTCCCAAAATAAATAGGTAATAATATACTTGGTATAAGAATCATCAATAATGAGTGAATAATAATCAACCTCACGATAAGTAAAATGTGTGTTTTTAGAAAGAAGTGTTCTTTGGAAAAAATCATTGAATTTTTCATAAAACTTGATAGGTAACATGTATATCCCAAAAAATATAATATAATGAAGAAGAAATTATATTTAATTAACATTTATAGAATATCCATACTGAAAATGTGGTGAAAGAGGGAAACCTAAAGAAATAGAGTGGGGTTCAAGAATTCCCCTTACGTTATGCCCGAACACTATATTCTCCTTAATATCCTGGATAATAAAAATTAATTAATTAATTTAAAAATATCATTTTATACATGAATATTATTCATTATATTTTTATTATGTTCATTTATAGTCTTTTTGATGAGTTATATAGTTTAATTTCATCATTCGAGTGTGTTTTTTTCTTGGTTTTCATGATCGGTTTACTTGAATATGAGTATGGAAGTTTATAAAGAATGGGTATAATTCTAAAGAATTTAAAATACATGTTATTAATGAAAATACATAGGTTTATATGTTTATATATATTATTTGGTTAAATGTAATGAGTTTGAATCATTATTTTAATAGTTAGTGATAATCATTTGGGTTAATTTTGGCAGGTTTCGATCACAAAAAAGATCAATTTGTTTTATCTTTTAGTATTTTGTAAATATTTTAGTTTTAGAACATAAAAATGGTTATATAATATATTTTATAATATTTACCAACCATTATAGTGGGTTTATGAACAAAATTAAAGGTTTTAAAGGAAAATGAAAATGCATCATCCATGAGGTCGGTAAATTGACACATCACAGGCGATGATTTCATTTTTAGAATAAAAGAGAGTGATAAAGGATTTTGATGATGGATATTCCATTATCATGATAGAATTAAATCATATAAAATATAATATACTTATCATGAACAATTGGATAAAGTAGTTGATGATAGAATAAGAAAATAAAAAGAAATTAAAATAAATTAAGGAAAAAGGAAGAGGATTTTATCACTTAAATATCTCCTCCTAGAGAACATCCTTAGGGAATATGTTTTGGTATTTTGATGGGACCAAGGGTTCTTGGATGCGAGGAAGGGTATTGAGAATATACTGGATCCAAATCTGGATAAGGATCAAAGCTTTATAGGTGTGAGGAAACAAAGTGGTAATTATAGTGGAGGAGAGGGGTGTTTTCTCATTATTTTATTCATTAGTTTATTATTTGGATTATGACTATGAATAATTTGAGAATAATCACTAAATATATTAAAATAATTTAGGATAGTTTGAGATTTTTCATTTACATAATCCTTAAATCATCTATGACTCAATAATTCATTTATTTAACTTTAATTGTAAATTATCGGATTTCACTATTCCCAAAAAATTCATGTATTATGAAAAACCTAAAAAATTTACCCTAAATTTTTTTGGGTGTGTAGAATTAAAAAAAACTCCATTTTAGAAAAATATTTTTCTAAATATTTGAAATCTAATTTTTTATTAAAATTATAATTTACTCAAAAATACAGATTTTGAAATTAAAACTAATTTTATAACACTTTGAAAAATTAATTAAGGTCTCATAAAATTATCTTATAATCATAAGAAAAAAAAATTAATTTATTAATAAATTTTATGAAATATATTTTCTTTTAAATTATTAGATTAAGTATAAAATTTTAATTAAATATTTATGACTTACAAAAATACTAAAACTTAATTTATCATTTTAAAACGTTTATTTACTTATGCCATGAAATAAATATATCATATTTTTATTCATAAGATACCTAAATTTTATTTTTTACTTTCAAAAGATAAGTTACTATTCTATTGGATGATTTATTATTCATAAGGGCCATGTTACTATTCCAAAGGTCAAGTTACTATTCCATCAGTATATGTTCCTTAATTTCTTGAAATACCTCTTATTTCATTCATTCTTCATTTATAAAGTTTTTTTTTCTGTTCTCTATGTGATTTATACTATTTTAAATTATTATATAGAGGTTTATATTCTATTGATAAAAGTTTGGGTCCCTACAGATTCATTGATTCTCTTATTTTATTTATGTGAAATCATAAATTGAGAATGGTTTTTCCCTTTGGATGGAAATGAAATTAACCTAATAATTTATTACATCAGATTAAATAATTAGATAATGATCAAATTTTGATGTTGTTACTTTATTTCTATGATATTAGTTTGCCTCTTGTTTTTCTAGATAGTGTGATATCTATGCTATTCTCTATTATCACATTCTTATGCTTGGATTATCATGTGAAAATTGGTAAAGAACATAAAGCAAAAAATAATTGATAATTAAATTTATTAAGGGTAATTAAATAAGAGGCATATTTATAATTTTGGGGTTGTTGTGATTTAATGATAATCAAATTGATGTGAGTATGCATGTTTAGTTAAATGTGATTTTCAATGAGATTAATGGAATTTTTAAACAATGTGAATCATGATTATGATTGTTGATAATAATAATAAAAAAAATTAATGTTAATAGAGAATGATTCTTCTCATAGTTTGATAAAATTGTTTTTAATCCCAAGAGCATATTGAAAATTTGATAGCTCTATATAGGTTGAAACCTTAGGCTTCCCGTAGTTGGAACCTATGAATAATGAATTTGTTAATTCAAGATATAATAAAAACTAGTTGTGTGATAAAGATAATTTTTTTAGGAATTAGTTTCCTATTTTCTTATGAAGTATGAAGTGACTTGGGTTTATATCCATGAGAAATTATTTATGTGTGAAGGTTGTATGTGTTTTTTTAGGTCCTAGATTAACCAGTTTCCTATGCTTGTTTATTTTTTGCTACTTTTATGATGTGATCCAAATATGAGATTCTCTATATGATGTGTTATGTGGTGGGGAGGCACAAATGTGATATGATTCTAGGATGGATGATGTGATATGTGGGATGGGGAGGCCTAGATGTTGTGGTAGCAGTTGATGCCTGTAATGGAGAGATGTATCGGGATATGCATGTGGGTGTTGGGGATGGAAATAGAGATAATGGAAGGGGTTATATCTAGGATTAACGATTGATGTGATGTTTAGATCTAGGATGGTCGCTTATAAATCTATTTAATGGTCGATGGATGGGTTTCTTGTTTTATCTGTATTACTTTCCCCAGGGCTTGAGGCTACTGGATGTTCTTGGTTGAATGTTTTCATCTTAATGGTTTCTTAGTATAGTTTTCCTAGAGTGCCTTGATCATGGAGTGATTTTAATAATTAATAAATAATTATTAACCCATAGGGTTTGTGTTGATGGAATGAAAATTTAGAAATGATGTGAATTTTGAGAAACAATAGACTTGGTTTGGATTATTCCTGGAGTGCGTGGAATTTACTCTGATGATTAATTCAATGTAATATGAAAAAATTTTAATGGTTAATTAAGGTCTAATGAATTAATTAATGGATGTAAATGGTAAAAAGGATTGAATTAATTAATTTAGATATTTGAAATTCTTGTGTGCTTATTGGATATTTGGTCTTACCAGTGACAACCAGAAGTCCGAGCGATGTTATCTTCAGTTGAGTTTAAGACTAGGTTATGACCATAGTGTGGTTGTAAGATATATTATATCCTTTATATTATGTGATTTCATATGTTTCCCCACCCATTTATGTTAGGATGACTGACACCCAGTGGAATCTGGGAGGGTGTTTTATCTAATATCCCTACGGGGGGATGGATGGTTGACTACCCCTACTCAACCCACTCTCTTCTCTTGGTAGTTACTTATGCTGGTTTTCACGGTGGTTAGCTTCCCCATATATGTGTGTAGAGGGTCATAATGGATTGTGTTTATTTAACACACATTTATTATGAGATATATAATCCAAATAATTATTATAGGTATGATGCATTTAGACTGTGGTGGCTTGAGGTACTTACTCGGTGTATGGGCTATAGTGGCTTGAGGTAGAATACATGATGTACGATACATGTCATACGTGCTATGTTGGATCTTGAAAAATACTTTGTTACTATTTATATTCAGGTTATATGGTATAATGTTATGATTTGTTGTGTGAGGTTCGTGTGATGATCCATTGCATATGTGTCTTCAGGCTGACCTGTTTTGGAGAGAGATGGCTCAGGACGCGCTACATGGGGGCAGAGCTGCAAACCGGTGGGGAAGCAGAAGTAAAGTACCCTTGATGTTTCATTAATATATTATATTATCTATTGTATGTGATACTTAGTGATAGTTATCCATGGTGAGGCTAGGAACTTAGTATACCTATTTAAGTGAAGAGTTAGTTTCACTATTGTTCACTGTTCTTTAGCATTCTTACTTTATCTTTTGAACGATAGGCTATAGGGACGATCCTACTATGTATACTGTTTTTCCCAACCTATTTATATGTAAACTATTTTTCAGTTCATTCATAGTAGTTTAGATATTAGGATGGATATTACTAGCTCATGGTTTTGTAGGTTCTGTTTAGGTTTCTTGGTTACTATCATCTTTATCTTTTGCTACTTGTAGTTTCCTTTTAGTTGTATAGTATTGTATGCTATTTCAGGTTGGCACTTGGGATATATATATATGATCAGGTGTTTATCTTTTTTTTTATCCTTCTTATCTCCCTTTCTTCTTCATGCTCTCTTAGAAGGTAATGCCTCCTATATGCATGTTTATTATACCCTCAGTGCTAGTCACCAATGGGAGACCTAATGGAGGAGAAAATCATATAATCACCATCTCTATTACCTCATTGAAATATATTATTTAGGGGGTTATGGTAGTTCTAATCAATATAAATTTATTGATTAATTTTTATAAAATAATCACTAAATTTTTAGTAATGTTATTTTATACTTCAAAAATATGTTTTGTTCAAAAAAGGTTTTTAATACTTCTTATGAGAGAATATTATAATTAATTTATTTTACTTTTATAAAGTAAATTTGATTAAAATTTTATCATTTTTTAAATCATCATATCAAAATTATCTTATGGTAAAATTTTGTAATTTTTCTAAAAAGATAGATTTTTCAATGAATATTGAAAAATATCGATTTTATAGAAAAATGTATTTTCTTTTCGAGTACTTAAAAAGTTAAATTTTGTTTTAAATTGGTTTAAAAATTTCATTAATTCTTTTTTATTAATAATAATAAAATTAATTTTACTTAAATCAATATTATGCTTAATTTTGATATAAAAATATTTTTATACTTAAAACTGACTTTTCTAGAAAATCATTCTTCATCGCATTTTATCAGTTTATATCAAAAGTAAAATTTTCTTATTGTAGGAATTTAATTTGATAAAATTTATTCCATATTTTGAATCGTAATGTTAAAATTTACTAAATACGCTAACTTTATTTTTGGTCATAATGAATAGTAACCTTTTTTGAAATGTTGTCACCGTGGTAAGGGTAAAACAAATAGAACGAGGTTAAAACTATGAAATAGGGCTTAAAAATCACCCATAAAATTGAATATATTTTATTTTATGAGTGTAATTAGATCTCACACTTCAAATTTTTGATAATATATAATTTAGGTTACATTTTTCTTCAATAAATACGATTATATTATTTTGAGTAAAGGAAATTTCTAAAATGCCTCTTTCTTACTTTTAATATCTAAATATTTTGCAACAGGGATAAAAAAAAGATATAAATGGTTATAAAATGTTATTTTTAATCAGAATTTTTTTTTATGGTTATTTATTTTTAATTTTTAGTTATGATATAATTATCTTAAAGTCTTATGCAATGCTAACACAATGCTTGTGTAAGTAATAGAAAAATCAAGTAAAAGATTTTAAAAACTTTCAAACTAATATTTTTTGGATGATTTATGGTGTTATTTTTTAGATAAATATAATTAATTATATATGTTTTAAAAGTTTATATCATAACTAAATTACGGTCATGAAATTTTCTATAGTCAATTATGTGAATATTATTATCACGACATCATTTGATAGGGTTAACTGGGGGTTAGGACTAAGAGATAAGAGTTAAAACATCTCTTAAACTTGTATAAATTTTATTTTATAAGATTATTTATACTTAAATTCATCATATATTCTAAATTTATTTGTTTTGTTTCACTTTGAACTGAAAATTATTTTTTATTAATTTAATACTTTATGTAATTCCAAGTGTGCCCCTCTCCTCACTTATAAAAGGACACCTTCTATCCTCTCTTCTTCACACTTATTGAGACATATATCTAAAAAAATACCTGAGAAAGTCCCTTTCCAAACTTCTTATCCATAACTTATAGGATATTATATCATCAAAGGACTAACCTATAAGTCTTAAGTTTAAGCTAAAAGTGGCTTTCTTAAGTAGAGGTATAAATCTTAACTGAGTTTTTTCATTTTATTTCTTCTTATACCTTCTTAAAATATTCTTTAATCATAATAAAATAATAAAATAAATATAATATATATACCTAAATTTTATTATTCTGCATTTACAACTCTTATTCTTCTCTTTTCATCCTATGGATGATAAAAACATCGCTCGTGCATACGCACGACCTACCGTCTCTACATGGCAGTGTAATTTTTTTTTCATTGTTGATTTACATGGATGGTTATAAAGGAATAATTAATGTATATATATGATATATATGACATAATAATGATATATATGACATAATAATGATATATATGACATAATAATTATTATATAAATATAATATATTATCTACCTTCTTACCCTTCCATCTGTTGAAAAATGATAACATTGTTCATGCGTATGTGTGGACTATCACCTTCACGAAGCAATGTGATTCATTTATCAAGTCCATCATCGATTAATTTTTATAAATTTTTATTTAATGTATAAATATTATAATAATTATATGATTACTATTCTAAATATGATGAAATAATAACCAATATGAGTGTACCAAAACTACAGAACCAAAATATGTATGAAAAACGAAACAACTAACGTAACACCCCAGAATGATAAAGAGTTAAATTAATTAATGATATAAATCATGTCAATAAGGTGAACCTTCCTTTTTGGGAGCTTATCTGATTATAAATCCACATTTAAGCGTGCTTGGCTTGGATTTGTGATCATGATGGGTGACCTTCTAGGAAGTATCTCAGGGTGTGTGTGAGTAAAGACAAAGCACATTGGAAAGGACATGTATTGGCCTGTGGAGATATTCATTAGTTAGAAGACCCGTTCAGGCATGTGGGTGGGCCCCAAGGTGGGGACCACATGTCTAAGGGGAAACTGGTGGTACGTGGTGGGCCAAGACTTGATGGCCATGTTAAGACGAGGTGTTTGTGCTGTCACTGGGGCCCAGTTGTAACATTTGGTATCAGATGTGGTACTATTGGAGTTGGTGTCCTAGAACCAACCACTTTGTACTTTATTCATTAATAAATAACTTATCACATCTTGATTTTTCTTCTGTGTGAAAATGCATGTGATAATGTCCTAAGGACAACTGTTTCACCAAAGGGTCAAAGAGGATCCCTGCTTTGATGAGAACCTGGAAGTTCTATGACACTATTATTGAATATATATTCTATGACCGGATGATGTTATTTGAGGGACACAAATAATACAGGCCATTAGGGGTGAAGACTCATAAAACTTGTAGGCACCTTCTCATGGTGTGCATGCTTGGTAATATCCCAGAGGATATTATGATAACGAGAACCTCTAGTAGGAAATCCACATTTCATAGTTTCATTGGATGTTCCTATTTGCGGATGTCTGTATTGGTCCTTAGACTTTAATATTATTATTAATGGGCATTAAAACTCGCACACTTAGATATATTTATGAAAACTATGATGACACACTGTTCACAGCGTGGTAGGATATGTGGGGTGCATCATGAGTAATACCGCATTAATAGATAATGTGTGAAAGGATTTGTCCCTTATGATCCATAATGGAAGTAGATATCTCAGGCCCTTTTATGGAATTGATATAGCCTAAATAATTCAATGTACATGGTGAGGAATGGGTGAGTTAAAATTTCAAAAAGTCAAAGAAAGTATAACCGAGCACATGGGTTGATGGCACTGACATGTAATTTTCTTGATTTGAGATATTCAAATAAAGGGATTACATTACACAGTAAGCATTCATATGAGGTGACACATCATTAGGGCATTAAATTCTTTCTCTATGGGTGCCTTACCATATTTCTATATTATAACCTTGGACTTTAGTTAGGCTCCTCCTAATGCTACTGATAAAGAGGCATAGAGCGTCACACACTTAGTTTGTCCATGCATCTTAGTTAAATATTAATTTAACAAGTGGAATAAAGATTATTCCTGATTTTGGTTTAATAATTATTCAAGGATTTCTTATTACATTTATTTCGGCACTAGTTATTTGAGATGATATATTGTGGGTTAAATAATATATTTATTATCGAGTAATGCAGTGATATTTATTTTATAAATAAATAGTCATTTTTCAAGGTCTAATAAATGTGGTGAAGGAAATAATGAAAAATGGAAAAACAAAAGTAGATGCTGGTTATATTAATATACATGCTATGTTGTTTTTCATGGGATTTGTGAGAAATAATATTATTTATTTAATTAAATAATATTAGGTGTAATTCGCTAGGTGTATGTCAAGTGATAATAATAGTCAACTGTTATTATTAGACATGGGTTCTTACTAAGATATAAATGAAATGAATAAATGTTTTTATATAATTAATTCATTTTATTATTCTATGTAATTAAAATCCCAATTATATTATTCTCATTAACCGATCCATTCTTTGTGGTTGTGAAAAATGGATCTAGATAAATCCTTCAAGCTAAAAGAGAATTCTTTTCTTCTAAGAACGATATCAAGTTACGATAAAGATACTACTCCACCGGATCAAGGAGAGCACTTTGGAAAAGGCTCTCAAGGCCATCGAAGGAAGACATCACAAGTGAAGGATCTTCTGTGCTATCCCCTAGAGGTCCCTTTAGAAACATCCAAATATACGTGGAGCACGTGTGGATCACCGCTAGAGGAAGCCTACACTTGGATTTTATGACGCAACGAAGGATCACATTAGATCATGACCAGAAACATCAATGAAGATATAATTCTTTCAAGGTAATTCTTTCCTTTTAATTAAATTAATTATAAACAACATATGAAGATCCTCTCGATGGTTCCAATACTCCCCTATTTTTCTTTTTTTCTTTATTATATTCTGAAGATCTGGTGTTTTATCATCCTAAAGTTTCTCAGATTAATCATTGTTAAAGGAAGAATAAAGTTGGGTACACCCATCCATGCACTTCTGCTAGGCTCGGAACCTACAAGTTGTATCACAGGGGTCATATCGTTAATTATAATTATTTAGTTTTTTCTTGATGATTTAAGAATTTAAGAATTTAGTTGTTTCAATTCATGTTAATCATTCTATAAATTTGAATCTTAAGATATGTTCCTTCTCTTTCGTTTATTTTTTCACCTTACAGAAATGATATTTTCTTTTAATTTTGATTAAAATAAAATAGAGGATCTCATTCAGAGGTGCCAAAGCTTCTAATACACACAACACCAGAACACACGACGTGTATTTTGTAGTACATTCCATGTATTCTAGGTTTTATTCACTATGACTGGTCCGCTAAACCAATTTGTGTGTTAGATTTTATCTAAGTCTTAAATGACTCTGTGTGTTAACCAGGAATAGGTGGCATGTGGTTTCTGAGTTACACACTGTGTGGTCCACTGGAAATGACATGTAGTCCCTTCGGGTTAGGGTTGGGCTGTGTACCCCATGTATGGATTGCCCGACTGGAGATCGTGTAACGTGGATACTACATGCTGTGTGGCCCACTGGACACTTCATGTACTCTGAATATTTCCAAAGTACACTCACATGCTGTATCCCCGATCCTGTACTTCAGATGGATGATGAATGATAGTACGCACCATGTATTTGGAACTATATGTCGTGTACTCATCCAAATTATGCCGATTTATTAAAATTTATTATTATATTATAAAAACCCTTGAGATATGTACTAGGGTGTGGGCATAATACTAAGGCATAACATGTAGTAAGTGTTTTATATATTTATGTTTAATTTAACGTCTTTTTAATGTTCATTTATTCTCATTGGGTAGTTATGAATGAGAATTCACCGGGTTTCCTCTAAGGTACAAGTTATGTACAAATATAATTTTAAATGAATTTATTTTTTTTAAAATGATGATGGATGAGAATCTCAAGGATATTTTGAAAAGGGTTTAAGATAAAAGGATTGATTAATTAAATATAATTAATTGATTCAAGATTGATTTATCTTAAACAAGAACGATTAAATAATTTAATACTAGTTTTATTTATGCATAAATATCGTTGCATGTACGGATGATCATGAGCTAGACCAAGACCTTTGTATATGGATTGTTTATTTTAATTAATTTATTTAAATTAATTTTTTTGGACTACAAGCCTTCTCTTTATTAATATGTAGGGCTTGGGTGCCCAAGGTTTATTTTATGTAAAACCCCATTTTACCCCTTACCTACGAGTGAGATAAAAGCATATGTAATGGATGGAGCTCCAAAGATAGTGGAGGCATATCAAGTTAGGAGCCAAGGTGAAACCAATCCATAGATATACAAAGGTGGACAGGTGGAAATATGTAAACATAAACCCAAAATGTTGAAGGTGTTTCTCCCATAGGAATTGGGTTAGTTTATCAACTGCTATATAAAATAACCAATAGAACAAACCCATGATCATACCATTTATTTTATTTCTATCATTTTCCTAGTTTATTTATTGTGGGTGTATTTTCACGATCAAAAAATTAATGAATTAAACAAGCATGAAAGATAGAACTAAAATAAGCTCGACATATGCATAAATATTATCTTAGACATGGTTAATCACTTAAGTATATCCCACATAATATTAATAATCATTTAATCACAGATAATAAAAAATGAAATTTACATATAAGGATAAAATCCCTCAAAGAAATATTAAATCAGTATAGCCTTCCATAATCTTGGTTAGAATTGAACCATAGTTCAAAGTGCTTGACCAAACCTAGTTGGGGTACTTTCAATTATCAAGTAATTTTAATCCAAGATTTTGGGTTTAATTGACTTGGATCACATTAATGGTTTGCTTCCATAATAGGACTTCATGTGACCAAGAGTAAAAGGTTATATAAATCCAAAATAAACAGATTTCAGGATTGGGGAGTCCACTCAACGGATCAAGGATATATCAGTTAATGCAGTTGGAATTTGTAATGACTATCTAAAACCCATCATGTTTCTTGAACAACCCTATTTGGGGTAATGCAAATGGAAATATGGATCCTTACCACTAAAATATCAAGGTAATAAAATATTCTGAAGGCAATGGTGAGGGATATTGGATTTTTATAAAATAGTGAGAGACTAATAAGTATTAATTTATTTATTTGTTTAAGTTTTATAATGATAAAGTAATAAATCCCTGATCATCGTAATTTTTAGAAATGGAAATACAAATGACTTGAAACATATCATTTTGAACCATACTCAAGAAGGAAAACCTTCTCACTAGCACTAATTTCAAGGAATTACAGAGGTGTTTATGCATCATCCTTCACCACAGGAGGAAGCTGTATGTGTTGGAAGAACCTATTCCAGTTGCACCTAGAAAAGAATCCAGTGATGAGGAACTATATCTCTATATGAAACATTTTTATGATGACATAGATGTATAATGTTTTATGCTATTGGCCATGTTTAATGAGCTATTAAAGCAACATGAAAACATGGATGCATATTTCATTATGTATTACCTTAAGGATATATATCAAGAGAAGGTGAGACATGAGAGATATGAGATCTCCAACACTTTGATAACAACTAATCTTGGAGAGTTTGTGCCAGCTAGGATGCATGCATTCAAGCTTATTGGCAACATTGAAGGCTTGGTCATCTAAGGGATTAAGTTCCTAGATGAGTTGTGTACATATCTCATCCTATCATCACTACCCAAGACCTTCTCTAGATTTATTTTCAGTTATAACATGAGAAACAAAGAGAAGAGTCTAGTAAAGATTATGACCTTAATTCCCTAGGTAGATAAGGACACATGGCATGAAAAACCCCCATTACTTATGGTGAATAAGAAAAGGAAGGACAAGTAAAAAGGTCCAAGGATTCATAAATGGTATGAAGCCCTTGAACACCATCCATCCAAGAAGGGGAAGATCCAATAGTAGGGAAAGGAATGGGAGACAATGCATTTTTCATGTGGAAATCAATGCCACTGGAAGAGGAACTGCACCCAAAAGTGTGGGGATGCTAAAAGCGTGCTCATTATCAAGTGTAATATTTCCATTTCTACACATTTGGTATTAAATACAGCTTGTGGGGATCACATATGTATTCAAATGTAGGAACCAAGTATATTTAGAATGATTTATAAAGGATATGTGGACATTTGAGCTACCAATGGTGTGAGGATTGCTACATTGGCAATTGGAGATTATGATCTATCATTCCCAACTAGAATGCTTTTGGTTTTACATAACAATTATTATGTTCCTAGTGTTTCCAAGAACACAATTTCTATAACATGTTTAGATATGGATGGATTTATTTTCAAGTTTGGAAATAAGGGTTGTTTCTTTTATAAGGAACAACATATGTTATGGTATGGAACTTTTAAATAGTGGTTTGTATGTATTAGATTACTAAACCAAGTATTGAAAATCAATAATTAAACAAACTCACAAGACACATACAACACCTAGTTGTGACATCACCGTCTTGGTCATGTAAATGATAAGTGCTTGACAAAGCTCTTCCAAGAGGGTTATTTAGACTCTACTGAGCTAAAACCACTTGAAAGATGTCACACTTGTTTACAAGGTAAAATGACCAAGTATCCTTTTAGTGTATATGGTGAAAGGGCCACATAGCTTCTAGGATTGGTACACAAGGATGTGTGTGGACCATTTCCTATAGAAGCTAGAGGTGTATATTCTTACTTCAATACTTCTACTGATGATTTGAGTAGATATGACTATATCTACTTAATGAGGTATATATTAGATTCCTTGGAGAAATTTAAGGAATTCAAGAATCAAGTAGAGAATCAGCTTGGTAGAAAGATAAAAAACCATTGATTGGATCGAGGTGGAGAATATCTGAACCAAGAGTTCATCGAAATTTTACGGGAGTCTGGGATTCTCTCTCAATTAACTCATGCCTATACACCGTAGTGGAATGGTGTTAGTGAAAGGAGGAACCACAAATTGTTAGACATGGTGAGGTCAATGATGAGTCATGCAGATCTTCCATTATCCTCTTATGGATACGCATTACAAATTGTAGCATACACATTAAACCGAGTTCCAAATAAGGCAGAAAATTGAATTCCATTTTCATTATGGAATGGAAAGAAACATATTTTTTTTGTACACATGTGTATGGGGATGCGAGTTTTTTTAAGGCCTTCTGAGGTAACAAACTAGCACCTCGAGGCATGAGGTTTATCTTAGTAGGATATCCCAAGGAAAAAAATGATATTACTTATATAACCCTTTAGACACGGAAGTGAATGTCACTTGATAATCCATATTTCTTGAGAAGGAGCACATCACTAAAAAAATATAATGGGAGAGAGATTGACTTCGATGAAGTTGATGCTCAAGATAAAAAAGAGTTGGTATAGGAACAAGTTCCACAGGTCCCCACAGAAGAGGTTTAAGAAACACAAGTACTATGTAGAAGCTCAAAAGAGGTAAGGGAACTAGAGAGATTTGGTTTCCAAGTCACTGAGTATGGTGAATCATTATTGTTGGAAAATGATGAAACTATCTTCTATAATGAAGCACTTGAAAGCTAAGAATCTTCAAGATGGATAGAAGCTATGAATTTTGAGATGGATTCCATGTATGAGAACCAAGTTTGGGTTCTGGTCAATGAGCTAGTTGATGTAAATCATATTGGATGAAAATGGTTATTCAAGATAAAGCTGGATATGGAAGGTCATGTTAGCACCTATAAAGAAAGGATAGTGGATAAAGGATTCAAAAAATGTCAAGGAATTGAATACAATGAATCCTTCTCACCAGTTACCATGTTTAAATCAATAAGAATCATACTTTCTATAGTAGCTTAACATGACTATGAGATTTGAGAAATGGATTTTAAAATAGCATTCCATAATGGGAGCCTTCAAGAAGATGTCTATATGACACAACCAGAAGGGTTTGTGACACTAGGTGAAGCTAAATAGGTTTTCAAGTTGCATAAATCCATTTATGGATTAAAAAAGCTTTCAGGGCATGGAACATTTGATTTGATGAATCCATAATGGAATTTGGTTTCATTAATAATGAATGTGATCCATGTGTTTATAAGCAGTTTAATGGGAATGTAGTCATTATACTAGTAGTATATGTTGATGATATATTACTTACTGGAAATGATGTACCAGTCTTACAGTCAGTTAAGGAATGGTTGAATAAGTGTTTCTCCATGTAGGACTTAGGTGAAGTAGCCTACATTCTAGGGATCAAGATCATTCGTGATAGATCCAAGAGGTTTTAGGACTAAGTTAGGGTATATACATTGATAAGATACTATATATTTAGTATGAAACAATCCAAGAGGGGATTGGTTCCAGTGTGACATGACCCACATCTTTTCAAGAGAATATGTCCTCAGAAACAACAAGAGAAAGATAAGATGAGTAAGATCCCATATTATTCAGCTATAGGATCCATCATGTGTTCCATGTTATGTACCAGGTTGATGTTACCTATGCACTAAACATAGTAGGAAGATATTAAGCAGATCTAGGATAATAATATTGGACTATTGTTAAGACTATTCTTAAGTATATGAGAATAACTAAGGATATGTTCCTGATCTTTGGAGGAGTTGAGGAGCTTATCATTAGAGGGTAAGATGATGCTAGTTTTTAGGCAGATCAGAATTATCTAAAGTCACAATCAAGATATGTTTTCTGTCTCAATGGAAGAGTTGTGAGTTGGAAGAGTTCAAAGTAGACAGTTATCACTGATTCTATAGTGGATTTCGAATATATTTTGACCTCTAATGTAGCCAAGGAAGCCATATGGATTTGAAAATTTTTCCAGGATCTTGATGTGGTGAATAAATATAAAGATAATATCACATTGTATTGTGATAATATTGTAGAAGTGGATCTTGAAAAAGAACCAAGGTCACATCAACAGACAAAGAACATTCTCCGGAAGTATCACCTCTTGAGGGATTTCAGTCAAAGGGGTGAAGTTGCAATGAGAAGAGTGTCCATGGAAGAGAACGAGGCAGATCCAATGACTAAAGTCCTTTCTCAGAAGAAGCATGAATATCATGTGAGAGATAGCGTGTTAATGATTTTTAGTAGTTGTATCTAGTCTAAGTGGGAGTCTGTTGGAGTTTGTGTCCTAGAACCAACTACAATGTACTTTATTCATTGATAAATACCTTCTCACATCTTGATTGTTTTTTGGCATGATAATGCATGTGATAATGTCCTAAGGATAGTTGTTGCACCAAAGGGTCATAGCAGATCCCTTCTATGATGAGAACCTAGAAATTCCATAGCACTATTATTGAATATATGTTCTATGGTAGGATAATTTTATTTAAGGGACAAAAATAATAAAGGCTATTAGGGGTGTGGAATCATAGAACTTTGAGGCACCTTATCATGGAGTGCTCCCTCAGTATATCTAGGAGAATATTATGAGAATGAGACCCACCATTATGGAATCCATATTTCCTAGTGTCATTGGATGTTCCTATTTGAGGACGTGTGTATTATTCCTTAGACTTTAAGATTATTATTAATTGGTATTAAAACTCATGCACTTAGATGTATTGAAAAAAAATGTTACAACACATTGTTCACTGTGAGGTAGGATAGGTTGGGTGTATCATGAGTAATACTGCATTAATATATAATGAGAGAAAGGATTTGTCCCTTCTATTCCATAATAGAAGTAGATATATCAAGCCATTTTATGGAATTGATATAGTCTAAATAAATCTATGGCCATGGTGAGGAATGGGCGAGTCCAAATTCAGAAAATTAAAAGAAAGAATAATTGAGCACATGGGTTAATGACACTAACATGAAACCTACTTGATTCGTGATATCGAGACAAAGGGATTACATTGCACGATAAGCGTTTGTATGAGGTGACACATCATTGTGGTGTTAACTTCTTTCTCTATAGGTGCCTTGGCGTGTTGCTAGGATCCAACCTTGGACTTTAGGTAGGATCCACCTAATCCCACTGATAAATATTTTTGTGGGTCGCACACTAAGTGCGTCCATGTATCACAGTTAAATATTCATTTTACAAGTGGAATAAAGATTATTCCTGATTGTGATTTTAAAATTATTCAAGGATTCTTGATCGCATTTATTTCTACACTAGTTATTAAATAGAATATGTTGTGGGTGAAATAATATATTTATTATCAAGTAATTCAGTGATATTTATTTAATAAATAAACAGTCATTATTCAAGGTCTAATAAAATTGGTGGAGGAGATAAAGAAAAATGGAAAAACAAAAGTACACACCGTGTAGTTTTTTCTGAGGATTTGTAATAAATAATATTATTTATTTAATTGAATAATATTAGGTGTAATTTTCTAGGTGCATGTCATGTGATAATAATATTTAACAGTTATTATTAGACATGAGGTCTTACTAAGAATGAAATGAAATGAATAATTTTTTTGGGTAATTAATTCATTTTATTATTCTAAGTAATTTAAATCCCAATTATATTATTATCATTAACTGATCCATTATTTGTGGTAGTGCACAACGGATCTAGAGAAAGTTATCATGCCAAGAGAGAATTATTTTCCTTTGAGAATGATCTCAATTTACAAGATAGATCCTCCTCCAGCAGATCAATGAGAGCGCTTTGGAAGCGACTCTCAAGGCGATCGAAGGTAGACATCGCAAGAAAAGGCTCTTCCATTCTAGCATCCAGAGATCCCTTTGGCGATGTAATGATATATATAGAGCATTTTTGGATCACTACTAGAGGAAGCCTAAAATTAGATTCTATGACATAATTAAGGATCACATTGTATCCTGACCAGAAACATCAATTAAGAGACAATTCCATCAAGGTAATTCCTGTATTCTAATTAAATTAATTAAAACCAATATTTGAAGATCCTATCTATGGTTATGGGACTCCCCTATTTTCTTTTTTTCTTCATTATATTCCCAAGATCTGGAAATTTATCCTCATGAAAGATCTCAGAGTAGTTATTGTTAATAGTAAAATCAAGTTGGGTACACCCATCCACGTGCTTCCACTATGCCTGTAACCTACAGGTACCCAACCTTAAGTGTGGTGCATTGCTTGGGTTAAGATGTAGTGCTCACGATGAATATGTTATGCTCAAAAATATGAGTGAATGTAACATCCCATAATGATAAAGGGTTAAATAACTAAATGATATGACTCATATCAACAAGGCACACCTTTATTTTTGGGAGACTATATGGTTATAACTTCATAGTTAAGCGTGCTTGGACTGGACTAGTGATTAGGATGGGTGAACTTAGGGGAAGTTTCTTAGGGTGTGTGTGAGTGGGGAAAAAACAAACTGGAAAGGGCATGTTTTGACCTATAGGGACAATCATTAGTCAGATGACTCGTTCAGGCATGTGGGTGGGCCCCAGGGTGGGGAACACATGTCTATAGGAAAACTGGTGGTACCTGGCCGGCTAGGACCCGGCGACCATGTTAAGATGGGGGGGGGGGTGTCTGTTCCATCACTGATACCCAATTAACAGGGTGTCTATGCCCACTTGGTTCCACCGGTTGTCCTGCAAACACTTTTTCCCCACCCTGGTGCCCACCCATCTGCCCGAACAGTCTTCTGACTAATGACTGTCCCCACAGGTCAACACATGTCCTTTCCAGTGTGTTTTTTCCTCACTCACACACACCCTAATAAACTTTTGAGACAGTCTTCCATCCTTATTACTACTCTAGACCAATCTTTCTTAACTATATAGTTCTAATCAGAGAGGCTCCCAAAATGAAATGTGCACCTTGTTGACCTGAGTCATATCATTTAGTCATTTAACCCTTTATCATTATGGGCTGTTACATACCCCCCCTTTTAGAGAACAATGTCTTCATTGTGGGATATACATCTCAACCTAGGTAGTGCACCAAACTTAAGGCTCGGTACCACCTTTGATACCACTTTGTCACGACCTGTCCCCTGGGGCCAGTGCCATGACTACCCTAAGCCCGACACCTAAAGGCCAGAGACTGGCGACTAGCCCCGAATTCATTATCCCATGAGTGGGAGGAATTTTTCTGAGTTCCTGTACACACACACACACACAAAACCATGTCCCAAAAAGATGGAAAGGAAAATATGCATGCCACTAAACAACCACTAAGTAAAGGTACAAGCTGTAAATCAAATGAGTCAGAATACAAACCCAAAAATAGGCAATATGAAAACAAGAATGTATAAAAGATTTATAAAATATATCCACTAAAAAATACCTTATTAGAATGTTTAGACTAGTGTTTGGAAGCCATATCAGTACACCTCACATGCCTGCTCTCACTGGGCACCGCCAAATCCCAGGCAACCAAGTATTCCTTTAAGGCGACAGTTGTCTGCACTAGGCACAACACATGTGAGCGAAGCCCATGTAGGGGTGAGTAAAACTATACTTCTTAGAGACCCCAAAAAAACAAGGAAATTCCAAAAGTAAATCCACAATAAAAAAACCACTAAGCAAGACAGCTCAGACAAGTTATATTCTAGAGTATGAAAGTAAGACCGTGATTCATAAGATCGAACACCTTAGGCTACTAGAGAAATCCTCCTCAATGAGTAAAGTGGACCTTCCAGGTCACATTAAAGATGCTTCCCACTAACCTTAGGACTATTGTGGTACTAATCCCTGATGATTACCGTGGGTATGATGGGTCACACAGAATATTCTCCCCACCGTGGGCGTGTCGGGTCACAGAGTAGCTGATTTCCACCTTGGCCATACTGAGGTATTTCTATTGTCGAGTACTGTGGGTCTTCTAGGTCACACAGAAGCTAATACCCACTATGAGCCTACTGGGTCACATAAAATCCACTTCCCCCTAGGCCATAGTATCCAATCCACACAGGGTGTCTTGTCAGCAGTCTTTAGGTCTCAACCAATTGCATGGTTTCTGTACGTAGCATGCTTGATCTCGGGAGAACTGATCTCCAAGACATTATTCATATTTTATATTCCTTTAAATCATCCATAGAGTTTTACAAAAAGATCTTCCTCATCGTGAGGGTTCCAATGCCGCAAACGGCTCATCAATTTGACATCTGGTTTGAAAGATATTGGCATTTTTCCAAAAACTGGCCGATTGGGTCAAAGTCCGATCTGACCCAGACCGAACGACCCAAAACGACCCGACATGAGGTCCACTGACCCAACCTCAGTCCGTTGACCTAACCCATACCTGTCTTGTTGGGCTGCGCGTCTGGACCGACTCACTGGGGAGGGTCTGACCCGTGACTTACCTGGTCCACCTAGCTGGGACGCGGCTGGAAGCCGCTTCCAGCACCCCTCACTCCATGGGATGTCCGCAGGGCCGAATTATCTACTACGGTCAAGCGAATATGGCCTAATGCTATACGTATAACTAATACAACTGGACAAACTTTCCACTTGTGGTCAGTGACTTAGTTCCCCTGAGATCTGTGGCATGAATTTTCGGGCCACTCCACCAACGTGGCTGAGTCCTTTCCACTAGCCACCGGCTCTTCCCGCAACACCACGACCTGAGCCGGCTACAACAGATGACTCTCGTGCACCCTCGTGGTGCACCTACACCTTCCTGCAGCCACCACCGCGGGCCACCATCGACAGTTTTTGGAAAATCCTGGCCCATTTGACCTATAATTTGTACTTTTAATCAGTGGTTGTTTAGTTGCATGCTTGTTTAGTTTTCTATTTTTGGGATGTGGTTGTGTCTGCATACGTACAGGTACTCAAAAAAATTCCTCCCATTTGTAGGTTTACTCCTTAGGTGATAGTCACAAACCCTAGTTCTTTGGGAGGTGGGCTTGGGGTATGTCATGGCATGGGCCCTAGGGGACGGGTTGTGATAACTAACACCTGAGATGATGATGTTAATAATGAATAGTTAATAAAATGGTGATAATATGTTATAAGTGAATCATATATTATATTATAACTGTGAATATGGATTTATTATATATTTATAATAAATCTAAATTTGTTATACATGATGTTAAGAGCACATGAAAAACAAATTGGACATGCTGTAAGAGTTTATTGTCTCAAATTGTTTTCTTTGGGGCATATGTTATATGATACACCCATATTATTCTGTGAAGTGTTTATACTGCCCATTTTACATGTAATATCATGAATAATTCTTAAATAATGACATTTAATGTTACAATAATGAGGCATATTTCTATGGATACACCAAAATAGGTAAAAATCTATGAATATGCTAAATCCAACCAGACCTAATTACTTATGGGATTCCCTATGAAATTAAATACAATTAATGTTATTTCATCCAAGGGGTTATGATTCATATTTTACCAAAGTAGTAAGGAATTTATGTTTAAATCTCATTTTATTTATAGATTTTTCATGTTTATGTTTACTTTGGGAAAATTATATGATCCTACTACTTTAAACACCACATATTTTATTATCCTCTATTTATGTTGGGGTTTATATGTTTATTTTACATTTATTATATTTTTGGATTAGGAATAAATGAGTCAAATGTAAGGGACTTTATTTTAAAAATCTTTATTGGAAGTTTTTATTCCAACTAATTTTATTATCAGTCCATATTTACTTTAAAATAATTTAAAAAAATGTATTTAATATTCTTTAAATATTTATTAAATTTATTTTTACCCATGTGTGATTTTATATAGTTTTTCTAAAAATAATATTCTTTTCATTTCCCAAAAGAGATATTTTTTTACCAAAGTTTTGAATATAATCTTTGTTTTAACATACACCACATGAATGACTATTCCTATTTTCAATAATAATTTTTTATTTTAAGATTCCTTTACAAGTATCCTTGGTTATTTTCAAATTAAAATTTTTTCAAAATATTTTTTGAATTTTTATTTTTAAATTATTTCAAAAGAAAAGGGTATTATTTTCTTAATTTAATTAAAATAATTTTGAAAGTGCATTATAACTCCATTATTACATGAAGTTACAAGGATGTTTTTAATGTATTGATTATATTTTATTTTATAAAGAGTTTTTTTATTACAAAACATCATTTATGATGAATCGATGGTCTTACTTTTCTGATAATGGATTATACCTTATTTTTAGATCATTCACTTTCTTATTATCATGTTCTCTATCACTCTTAATTATTTGTTAGACATTATTTTTCTTCCATGACCATATTTTTAATACCACAAATGAATTTTGAATAAAATATATTAATTTTATGATGTTTCAACCATATACCATTTCTAATGGTGGCATCAGCTGATAGAAGATCATTTAGTAATAAATTTAATTTTTTGGGGAAATATTGATGTTCTGTTTTATTGATTAAATATAAATAATTGTTAACTTATAAGGAATTTTGAGAATTAATTATATTAATCATTAAAAATATGGGGAACACAAAGGATGTGAAAATTATGGGTGGGTGAAAGTTATAGATATACCCTTGATGCATCGAAGGGTATCATGAGACAAAATATGTGGCCACATTAGATGGGTATTTGATTTACACCTACCAAATTGTTAAGAATAATGTCTTGGTTAAGAAAACTTTATGGTATGATTCATGATATCTTGGTTGAGAGGCCTTAATGGAAAGTTCATGAATGTATAGATCTATGAATTTCCTTTATTGATAATTTCGTTTTCTTTATCCATGTAATTGTTATATTGATATTAAACATGGATGTTTGTTGACCTAAAGTTATTGATTGAATGGAATGCATTTTTATTATCCACACCACCTTATTGTTTATATATTATTTTCTCATTATAGATTCCACTTTACATAACCCTTTCTGAGTATCTAAGATCACCCTTTATTTGTTTTCCATTCCCCAAGATATTAAGTAGGATATTATGAATTATTTCAAGAATTAAATAATGTTTCCTTATGATATGTTTTTTAATATTTAGAAAGTAATATGGTAATCGAGTATATATATATTTTTCCAAGACTAATTAACCAACCGATCTTGGGTGTTATGATCCCTTGTATCTTATAAAAATGTAATAAGTAAGGACTATATTTGGGTTATCGGGGTCTGGGTGTTACAGTTGGTGTCTTGGAAAGTTTACAAGGGCCCTTGGGAATTATATTTAGGAAAAAAAGTATTAGAGACCATAAGATATGTCTAGATTATAGTTATAAGACTATGTACTGGGTAAAATCATGAAGCTTTGTTAAAGTGGATATTATGTGGTTTTTTCTTGAAAATACATCCCTGAATGGATACTGGAAGGTGGATGCACCTTTGACACATATACACATAGGGTAAAAACTATAAAATATGTGAATAGGGTATGAAATCAATCATCACTAGTGCTTGATGAGTGGGCCTAAGACTACACACCCGAATAGACACTCTTGGGTGATATGCATGGGTAGATTCACATTTTTCGTATAAACCGTTAAGATAAATGATGGGATAGAACCAATGGAAACTTATAGTATTCTATAGTGATATGAGATAACCTTAATGTGTTATGGGTTGATAAGTATAAGGTTGATCATAAGTTTAAAGTCCTAGATACCACTTTTTAGGATTTTTGTGAAGAGTATTTAAGATTATTAATGATATTTTTAGAGACATTTATGGGAATAAAACCCTTTGGTTTAGTATTTTTTTTAGTGAAAATGTTATTTGAGAAATAATGATTTTATATTTCTTGGAAATAAATTGATTGATATTGATAACATTTAGGTTTAATATGATCTATGATGTTGCTATGGTGAATTGGAAAAAATGGTTATTATATTTTGGGAAGACCACTTTTATCATATATAACCATGGAATTAAAAATTGATTTGATGGATAAGAGATTAATCTTAAAGTTGAATAATTCCACTCTTTTGTGAACATTATATGATTAAGGAAAATGAAAATTTCTTTTGTTAAGATCATATTCTATTAATATAAAAGCGATTGAGTTATCTTTTAATATAATATATGATTTTATTATGACTTTATGACATTTCACGTTATTTATGGGAAATATTATAATATTTCATATATTATATGATTAAGAGTATACCTTTTTCATATATGAATTTATGAGTGAATAATTGTATTTAGAGATAATATTAAATTAATCTTTGAAGAATATGTGATCAAATATTTATGATTTTTGGGTTTTCAACTTGGTCAGGAATATTTTTGAAGCGTTTGAAGGTTAATTACTTATGGAATCATTTATATTGATCTTTTGTGTCATTGATTAGGATTTTGAGATGATATAGTATTTCCATATATGAGGGTTTATTCACATTGGTTATTATTTTCACTTGTGCAAATCATTTTGGTTTTATATTAGAGGAAGAAATTTTCATCATTTTGTGGAACTGTTAGTCAATTAAAAGTTTATTTCAGTGATATTGGAATAAAAAATACATCATGATCATGATGATTCACATATGAGGGTGAAATTATGCTTTGAAATCATGTAAGTAGATATTATCATATTTTTTATCCAATTCATAAAGGAATTTCTCAAACTGAAGCACCTTTAAGATAAATAAATCAATTATTTTGTGGAAAGTAACACTCAACTAACAAGGAACATTTTTAGAAACTCATTTTAAAGTATGATTCTTATGGTGATACATGTATAATAGGTTTCCATGCCATAAACTATAAAATTAAAGTTCATGATAAATTCAATATTTGAATTTATTACTATTTTATATTTAGTTTAGGTAATTAAAATTTTGGGGATGAAATTAATATAATTAGGGGGAATTTAATACCCCAATATTTAATTTTATATTTTCTCTTAAAAATAACTCCACATTTGATAGTGTGAAGCACAAGCGACATCGTGCTTAAAAAAAATGTGTAGTAATTTTATTTCAATATTCCCATTATAACATAGCCATTGAATTAGTGGGTATGAATATGTGTAAAACAATTATGAAATATATATAAATTTTCTTATCAATACAGATTTATTGATTAAATCTTAGGAAATAAGCACTCACTTTTTAGGAAAGTGATTTTATGATTCAAAAATTTGTTTTCTCCAAAATGGTTTTTATTTCTTTTTTTATTAGAGCATATTAAAATAAATTTATGCAAGTTAAATATATTTAATCTGATAAAAAGGATATCATTTTTTAAATCATCATATCAAAATTACCTTAGGGGATAGATTTTTGGATTTTTTCTGAAAAGATTGATTTTTTAGTGAATATTGAAAAATAACAATTTTATAGAAAACTATATTTTCTTTTCATGTATTTATAAAGTCCATTTTTTTAATTGGTTTTAAAATTTAATTAATTCATTTTTATTAAAAATAATCCATTTAATTTTATTGAAATCAATATTATTCTTAATATTGATATCAATTTTTTTATACTAAGGATACTTTTTTCTGGAAAACCGCTTGTCATTGCATTTTGTGTTGTTATTTTAAAAAGTAATTTCTTCTTATAGGAATTAAATTTGATAAAATCAATTAAAAAATTGGAATAATAGTTTCTAATTTTTTTTAAATTGGTTAACTTTTTTTTGGTCATAATAAATAATAACATTGGTAAAAATGTTGTCACTACTGTAAAAATAAAACTGATAGAAAAAGATTAAAATTATGAAATAAGGATTATAAATCATCCATAATATTGAATATATTTCATTCGATGTGTATAATTTTACCAAAAAATTAAAATATTTAAAAATATTTCATTTTTTTTCCATTTGTCTTTGATAAATACCTTTATTTTTTTATTTAAAGGACAATTCCAAAATATATATTTCTTACTTTTAAGATCTATAATATTTTGTGATAAGTGTAAAAAAGTTATGAATGGTTTTAAAAAATTTATTTTTAATATGAATAATTTTTTATGGTAATTTATTTTTAATTTTTAGTAGTGAAATAATTACCTTAAATTATTATGCAATGCTGACATAGTGCTTGTTCAAGAATTAAAAAAATCTATTAAATGTTTTTTTAAAAGTAATATTTCTTGGTTGAGTTACGGCGTTCAATGAAGTTTTTTAGATAAATATATTGCATTATTTATGTGTTAAAATCATATATTCTAACTACATTACTATCTTGATATTTTTTAAATTCAATTATGTGAATACTCTCGAAAATGAATTTAATGGTATTTTATGTTAAATAATATATTATTAAATGATTTAAAATTCATAAAAATATTATATTTGAAAATTTTAATGAGATATGGTCACTAATGTCAACCATTATTTACTTATGGGTCACTTTTACTTTTATAGTAACTTTATTTAACCCTAATGTATAAAAATATTGTTATCGTGACAATCATAAAACAGGGTTAACGAAGGATTAAACCAAATATATAAGGTTAAAAAATCATCTAAAATTCTCAAAATTTTATTTTATGACATTTATTTAACTTATATACATATTATATTAAAAATATTTCAATTTTTTTCGAATTTATTATGAAAATTAATTTATATTAATTTAATACTATAAGTACTTCCAAGGGAAGCCCTCTCCTTACTTATAAAAGGACACAAACTCCACTCTCTTTATCACACTTCTTGATCCATTTATCTCAACCAAGAACAACTAAAATACTTTCCAAAACATCCTACCCACTATATAGAAGCTATGTTCTCATCAAATGAATATCCTTGTAAGCTTAAGGTGTAATCCAAATGTGGTTTTCTGAAGAAGTGGTATAACTCTGAGATAAATTTTTTTATATTATTTACTTTTCCACCTCTTTAAAATATTCTATAACCATAATCATATAAGAACCACCATATCCTACCAATATTTAAATTTTATTATTCTAGAGGCACAACCATTATTTACCTCATTTTCTTCCCGTTGAAAATGAAAATATTGCTCGTGCATACATATGACCTACCATCTCCATGTAACATTGTATTTAATTTTTCATTATTGCTTTACATGGAAGGTTATAGAGGTATATTTTTTAATTTATATTATATTTATGAAATAATTATGATTTAATAATTATAATATATCATCTACCTTATTACCCTTTCATCTTTTTGAAAATTATAACGTCGTTCATGTGTACATATGGACTACCACCTCTATGAAGTGATGTGTTTCGTTTCACATGTATGCCTTTAATAAATGGTTCTAAATTTTATTTTTAATGTAAAAATGTTATAATTATTTCATGAATAATATTATTAATATTATTAAATCCTTACCATGATGCATGTACTGGAACTACCGAACTGAAACATGTATGAAAAACGTAATAGTTAACACATGCGATGATGATGTTAATAATGAATTATTAATAAAAATGTTATAGAATGTTATAAGTGAATCATATATGTTATGATAAATATAAATATTATTCTTTGATATATTTACAATAAACTTAAATTTATTATGTACGAGGTTAATAGTGGATACAAACTAAGTAGAACTTGAGGTAAGGGTTTATTTCCTTATATTTTCTTCTTTGAGAGATATGTTATATTATGAACTTATTTTATTTTATGAGGTGTATATAATAATACGTGAGAATGTTATATCAGGATTAATTATTAAATAATTATATTTAATGTTACGATTCACATTGTTTCATCCAATGGTTTATGATTTAATAGTTACCAAAGCGGTAAGTGATTTCAGTTACAATATGATTTTGTTTCGGGATTGATTATGTTTAGATCTACTTTAGAGAAATTATATGATACTAATATTTTAAACCCCATATATTTAATTTTACTCTGTTTATGTTGGGTTTTACATGTTTATTTTCTATTTATTATCATTTTTATAAAGTATCAACAAGTAAGTTACATGTAAGGGACTTTCTTATAAAAATATTACTTTGAAGTTTTCTTTCCATCTCCTTTTATTATATGTCTATATTTTCATTAAATTGTATTCAAGAATGTTTTTAATATTCTAATATATTTTATTTATTTATTTTTTACCCATGTTTTAATTTATATAATTTTTTTAAAAATGAATCTTCTTGTCATTTTCTAATCAAGGTTGTTTTTTACCATTGGCGTGAATGAAATATTTGTTTTAACATACCCCATATGAATGAATTTCTCCACAATAATAAATAATATTTTATTTTAAGATTATTTTACAATTTTACTTATTTATTTTCAAAGATAATGTTTTTATAAATATTTTTGAAATTTTATTTAAAATTATTTAAAAAAAATTGTATTATTTTATTAAAGGAATGAAAATAATTCTCGAAAGAGATTTATAACTCCATTCATACCCAAAGTTTCAAGGTAGTTATTTTTAATATATTTATCATATTCTATTATTATTAATTATTTATTTTATTAAAAAAATTCATTTATGATTATTTAATGTCCTTCATTTACTAATAATGGATTATAAATTATTTTGAGATCATTCATTTTCTTGTGATCTTGTTCTCTATCACTCTCCATTAATTATGGGAATTTTTTTCTTCCATGACCATATTTTAAATATCATCTATGAATTCAGTTTCATTTATATTAATTTAATGATGTTTCAACCATATAACATATTTATCTATGGTATCCATTGAAGGAATATTATTAAGTAATTAATTTCATTTACTAGGGAAATATTGATTTTTCATATTCTTGATTAAATATAGATAATTTTTGACTTATAAGTAATTTTTAAAATGAATTGTATTTATCAATAAACATAATAGGAGTGAGTAGAACATAAACGTGACAAGTGTGGATCAATTATAGATAGTCCCTATATGAATTTATAGGTCTCATGTGATAAAATAGGTGGCCACATTAGATTTGAATTTAGTTTACACCTACACATTATTAAGAATGATCTCTTGGTTGAGAGGATTTGACAGTAAGATTCAAGATATCTTAGTCAAGAGGCCTTAATATAAAGTTTATTAAATTCTATATTTATGAATTTAATTTATTTTGAAGTTAGTTTACATTATTCATTTGATTTCTCTATTGATATTAACTCTAGATTGTCATTGAACTAATTATGTTAATTGCATGGAATGCGTTTTTATTTTCCATTTTTCCTAAATGATTATGCCTTATTTACTCATTATAACTTCTATTATACATAACCCTTACTGAGTATGTCCATCACCCTTTATTTTTTTTCCTCTCCCAAGGATAAGAATAAGGATATTTCAAGGATTCAAGAATGTTTATTATGCTATTTTTTCCATTTCCAATGTAATATGAGAATCAAATATGTATCTATTTTTTGAAGACTACTAAAATGATTTATATTAGGTGTTTAAATTATTTTTATGTTTAATAATGCAATAAATAATCTCTAAATTTAGGTTAACATAGTTGTGGTGTTACACACACACACACGAACACCCTTGCCCTCCACTTATTTCTATTTTTACTCATATGCCTTTTAATATTAATATTACATTAGTGAAACTATAATGGTTTCTTCAAAAAACACCATTTTATTCACTTATAAAAAGCTAACACTTCTACTAAATGTTGAAAATACTTCAAGAATCACCTATCCTTAAAAAACTATGAGTTTTGTCCTTTCCCTAGAAGGAACATAACTATGATTATCTCAAGTGATCTTTATATTCCTGTTTCTTCATTTTAAAATAAATGTTTTGTTATCCTTTTAATGATATGGGGTTCTAACAAGGTTATTTAAAAATTCTCAAAATGTATTTTCATTATTTAAAAATAAAAGGATCTAACTTCAACTCCACATACTTTTTTGATAAGATTTATGTATTTTAAAATCTTTATTAATGAATATTTTTTTAAAAAATTAAATTTTTTCACTGCATTTTCACTTTAGGCATTTAAAACCTTTTTTTTTCATTTTTAAGGATCTATTATTGAATATTATTTTTAAAAGTAAATGTTCTCAAAGTGATTTCAATTTACATATTTTATTTTTTTCTTTTCCAGGATCCATTATTGAAAGTCCTTTTTAAAAAACTGTGTCTTTTTCAAAAGATTTCATATCACCCTTTAAACAATTACCTTTCAAGGTGACCCCAAATTATTTTTATAACATATATAAAATAATTATCTAATTTTTTTTTTATGATTTCACGATTATTTTCTCTCTTTATATATGAAGGATTTATTTCTTCGGAAATTATTTTTGAATAACTTTTTAATTGTTCTTTTGAAATATCTATTGGGGTGATTTAATTTTGGGTATAAAAAATTTATATGAATGAGGTCGATTTCCTTGATACCATCTTGAAGTGTTGTGAAACAAATTTTTGATTACATGGGTTATTTATTATATGATGAATGATACCCATTTTCTATCCCATGAGTTTTAATGATTTGTTTAATGATTTGTATATTATGACACAAAAATGTATGGGTGATGAAGGGTGGTGTATTATATTACCCCCTAATTCATTGTTTGAGGATTTATACCTCTTGAGGTAATGATGTTTAGAAGGAACATGATGTGGATTAACTATGTTCACACTATCAAGAATGAGAACATTATAGATTATCTATGTTCACAAGATTAAGAATGAACATGATGTGAATTAGCTATGTTTATAAGATTAAGCATTGACATGATGAATATTAGCTGTGATCATAATTTTAACATTGGAAATGTTGCAAATTATCCACCTTCGTAAGATTAATAATTAAAATGATGTATATTAGCTACATTCTCAAGATTAAGTATGAACATGATGTAGATTCAAAACATTCGGAAGATTAATCCTGAAAAGAATGCCGATTAGCTATGTTTATAAGAATAAGCATGATCTTGATGTGGTCATCTATGACCACAATGTTTTGAGTACCAATGTTGATTCCTTTTCCAGAATTCTATGTTATATTATTATGTTATACTCCATGGAATATATTTATTATATCATGTTTCTAATATCTTTCCATGGTACATGTTATTATTTTGAGATTACATTCCTTTCTATCATGACCTTTGGATAATTTGTTTTGTCCCACGTTATTTTTAATTATATATTTCCACCATATTTATATTTCTTCTTGTGCTAATGATATAACTCTTGATGACATATTGATGAGTTTTTTCCTTTTATGAGTTTTTAATATAACTAATTTATTATGTTTTCCTTTCCCAAGGTTTTAAAGATAAGTATAAATTAATGGAAGTATATAAGAGGGTCTAGTGGAGTTCTATTATAGAGAAATTCTCACATGTGTTGCTTATATAGAAAGTACTCAAAGACATTAAATCTTTTGGTCCTCGATTGTGAGACTATTTGTGAGCTGTATGATCTAAATCATGAAATTAATGTATTTTTTATGTTTTGATTATCTTGGGTTAATATATTTGGTATAAATGGAGTATTTAGTAATTTTTTGGATTAGTTTTGTTATTTTTAATGAATAGGATAAGATAAATTTAGTGAAAACTCCCTGGGATAAGTCTAAATATATTATAACATTATGATGTTTTGGTAAAGTAGAGATAATATGATTCGCCTAGAACTTATATCCCTATATAGATACTACAAGTGTATGCAGGCTATATAATACATATATCTAGGGGAAATAACCCTGGAAAGGGAATGTTGGGTATTAAATCAATCATCACCTAGAACATGACAAAGAGGTCAAGCTGTACACCTAATTTGAAACTCCTAGGGGATATTATTTGGTTAATCACACTCTATTTATAATCCATTATGAAGGATTTATTATGTTATACAATTAGGATATCAAGTATGATTGAATATAACATAAATAAACATAGATTTAATTAAGAGTGATTTAGGTTGAACTAAAAGATAATGTGATAGTTTCAAAGAGTAAAACATTTTCTGGTTGGGTTTTATTAATTCCCTTATGATGTAAATATTTATGACCCATGATTAAATCATTCAGTTTTATAAATGGTTGGAGTATGGAAAAAACAAGTTAATAATTGATGTGATCGATAATATAGTAATTTTCCTAATAAGAAAATAGGTGCGATAGAAGATGGAATTGAAGACCTTATGGTTATGATCACCCAATTATATCAAGTTATGATTAATAAGTTGAGTATTTATAAACATCTGGCCACACTAAATAATATAATGGTGGATTTTCATAGAGGATAAGGTGATTATGATAATGAAATGAATATTCAACTTCCCACATGAAAAAAATTTGGGAATAAACATCCAAGGGAATGTCTTAGAGGAGTAGTGAAGTGTTTTGAGTGTTGAAGGATTAGATAAAAAGCACATAATTTTCATATTGGGGGTAAATAAGTTGATCAATTAAATAGAGGTGAATAATTTCCAATGCCTCAAATCATTATAGTTTGGATATTATAAAAAATTATTCCCTAACTAAACAACTAACAAGGATAATAAAAATTAGAAACCACATAAACCAAGTATACAAGGGAAATATTAGTTCATGAAATATTAGAGTAAAATGTACACTCACCCTCCAATATATATTTATGTATCTCCAATTGGAATCTAGATAAAGCCACCCTAGTAGGCCTAAGATTTTTTTATAATATAATTAAATCAATACCCTAAGGATTTTATATTATATAATATTATTATTGTATTGAAATTTTAGTTTTATGGAATATAATTTATAAAAGTATTATTAGCCATTATTTGGATGAATTCAATGTGATTTTTTAAATGTATTGGTCGTTGCCACATATAATCTATAGTAATCAGAAAAATAGGGAAATCACATTTCATATTTTGAACCAACTTATGATCATCTATCTGTACAAGGGTGACTATGGTCTCTCTTGGAAAAATAATTCCATTATAAGATTTAAAATACCTAATCATAAGGGATGTTTATCTTAAATAGTTAGAGAAAAACTCAATATTAGGAATGACCTATTTTGATGAAAATGATATATTTACTATGTTTCTTGATAACACCATTGAAATTATATCATGAGTTTAGTTTATATCATATATAACATATATTATTTTCACTTATAAGTGATTATTAAAATTTGGAGGATGAAATTTATTTTTGGGGGTAGGGGAGACTGTAACAACCCAAAATTATGAACCTTGTAACACTAATGTTATGTTCAATAACGTTAAATCCAAACTACACCCAATATAAACAAAGAAACAAATATTATAGAAATATTATTTATAAGGATATAAGAAACAATAAGATAGTATATCATTTAAATTTATTTCCTTTAGAAGATAAATAATTAATATGAGTTAATATTAAAAAGGGTTATTTTCAATAAAGATATTTTCTTTATATTATGAATTTTATTTTAAAATCTAAATTTAAAATTTTAATAATTTAAATTTGATAAAGTAAAATTCATTTTTGAATTTCTCATATTGAAATTTTCTTAGTATGAATTATCGATTTTTTTATAAGGTTGTTTTTAGTAAAAATAAATGGAATTTGAGAAAATTATAATTTTTATTATTTTATCATTATGAAACTGTATCCTAAAATATTTAAAAACAATTTAATGAATAAAATATGTATTTTGACAATAATATTATAAATTTTAAAACATTATTTGAAATCATAAATCATATATCTCATATTTTTAGAACTAAATTAAAATTTCACTTTAATAAAAATTGTTTCGGATATTTTTATATAATTAAGTGTTTTAATGCTGAAATTCAATTTTAGCTTGATTTGAAAGCTAATTACATTTAATCAGTTTTATAATTAACCAATTTATGTCATAAAAATTAGTATACTTGGTAAAATTTTCTCACACATAATTTTTAAAACCTAATAATTCACTTTTCATAAAAAACTACTTTTACGTGTTATATGTGTTTTTTTAAAATTAACATTTCAAAACCTTAAAAATATTATTTGATAATTTTTTTTAAAATGTTAAACCAAAATGTTCAAATTATATAAAATGTATAATTTTAATTAATTCCATTAATATTAATTTTTAATTTAAAAATTAATTACCAAGTTAAATGTAAATTAGGGTAAGAGATAAAAAAACCCTAAAAACACTCTTGGATAAATCCAAAATGAGTGTATGATGAGAATATCAACCCACAAAAAAATCCCTCCAAAATCCTCCATTTTTGGATCCATTGAACTTTGAATATTAACATTAAATTTTTGAAAATTTAATGGTTTCTTCCAAAACTACCCTTCTTTTCACTTATAAAATGGTAATACTTACACTACTTTAAGAATCACCTCTCCATAAAATTTCTTATTGAAACTATTCCAATTGCATACTTCAAGAACCCTTTAAAATATCCACAATCTTCTAGTCACCTTTATTTTTATTAATTTCTTCATTTTGAAAGATCTTTCCATGTGAAAACTCAATGTTCTAATGAGTTTAGAGGACAATTGAGTAAGCATGAATACAAGGATAGTCTTTCATCTCAAAATTTCTTTCTTTGAGACACATTTTCTTTTATGAATCTATTTCAATTTAAATAGTGTGAATAATACCCCATTTTCTTTTTTTTTCATGATATTCAATGTTCTATTTAATGTTTTACCTCTCACAGGGGTTTTATTCAAAACATACAAAGTCTATAAGGGGTTTTCATGTCTCAAATACTTTCCTTGTATCATAATAACTCATATTAAATATTATATATAAATATTTATATAATTTAACCAATGATTATGTTATTTTGTATTTAAACCATCTGTTTTGGGAGATAATATTTCACATTGAATTCTTTTTTTGATGAATCTACTATTTCATAAATATGTAATTATACTAAGAATAAATCCTATCGCTTTTAATATATTTTTCCTCAATATACCTGTTTTTAATTCCCAAAAATGTTTTAATTTTACGAGTGTAAAATCAATTGTTTTATCTCCAACGATCTTAATATTCATCTTTATTCATTTTGAAACAACATTTTTGTTATCCATTTAACAATGTGGGTTTTGAAAAAGGTTATTTCAAAATAGTTAAAAGAATATTCTATCCTTTTAAAATAAAAGGTTTTATCTTCCACTACAAATTAATTTTTTATAAACTTTATGTATTCTCAAAGTTCTATAATTAAATATTATTTTTAAAATTAAATGATTTTAAAGTGTTTTCAACTCAAAATTTTGAAACCATTATGTCATTTTCAAGGCTCTTTTATTGAATATTATTTTTAAAAGTAAAATTTTTCAATGAGTTTTCACTTCATCTTTTTGAGAAATTTATATAATTTTCATTGATATACTATTATAAGTTACTTTTTAAAAATAAGACTTTTTCTAAAATTTTAATTCACCTTTTAATGTAACCAAAACGTCTTCTTTTAAACTAAAGGGAAGAAAATTCTACAAACTATTTTATGATTTCAACACCATTTTCCCTTTTTGTATATAAAGGACTTATTTATTTTGAAATTATCTATGACTCACCATTTAGTTTTTTTTAAATACTCTATTGGGGTGATTAGATTTTAGGTATTAACCATTTACTTGCTTTTGGTCAATTTAGATGGTACTATCTTAAAATTTTGAAAAATACATTTTTATTTACATGTATTATTTATGATGTAAAGAATTAATTCCATTTTTATTTTCATGAGTTTTCGTGATATATGGAATTAATTGAGCCTTATATCACACATATGTATGGGTGACTAAGTCTGGGGTCCTATATCACCCTCCAATGCATTGGTTGAGGATTTATACCTCATGAGGTAATGATGTTAAGTGTGAAAAAAATATAGATCAGCTACATTCAAAAGATTAAGCATAAACATGATGAATATTAGCTGTATTTATAAGATTAATCATGAAAAAAATATTAATTATATACGTTTAAAAGATTAAACTTAAACATGATGCATATTAGTTACGTTCACATGATTAAGCATGAACATGATGCATATCAATTCTTTTTACAAGATTTTGCATGAACATGATGCATAATAGCTACACCCATAATATTAAGCATGAACATAATAAAGATTATATATGTATATAATATTGAGCGTGGTAACGATTCATATTAGCTATATTCACAATAATGAGTGTGAACTTGATGTGGTAAACTATGTTCACAATATTATGAATACCATTGACAATGCCTATTTGACAATTCTATGATATATTCTAATTGTTTTATATATAGAACATGTTTACTAGATAATTTTTCTAAACTATTTTTCCATGGTAAATGTTGTTATTTTATGATTAGATTTCTTTTCATCAAACCTATGGATAAATATTATTGTCCCATATTCTTTTTTAATAGGATATTTATTTTATGTTCATGTTTTCTCTCTTTATTATGATATAACTCTTGATGTCATGTTGATGAGTTTTTCCCTTACTAATCATTCAAGATCACCCATTTATTATTTTTTCATTTGACCAGATTATTAAGATAAGTATAACTTATTGGAAGTCTATAGGGGAGTGTAGTGTAGTTAAATTATGGAGAAATGTTTATATGTGTTGATTATATATCTTGTCCTCAAGACACTATACCTTTCGATCATTTGGTTGTATGATTATGTGATATTTATTATCTAAATCATGAAATTAGTATATTTTTTTATTTAAGTATATCTTGGGTCTTTATAGATTCCATCACATGGAAACTAAAACCCATTATGATAACCCATTTTCATTGGAGTAAAAATAGTCATTCAACTTTTTCAAAAATTATATCAATCTTGTATATCCATAAATAAACCATAAATTTGATTCCTAAATAACAGAAATTGATAGAGAAGATGTTGTAGAATACATAAATATGACATCCGATATCTCCAATCTATCATATAAGATGAAATATACCAACCATAGGCTAAGAAAAAGGCATCTTCATTCCCCATACCATATTATGATTCATGGTATATTGTACAATTGGATATACACATTTTAGTGTTTTCCTTGGTTGATATTTTAAGAAGGTAAAGAGGTGGGGGGGGGGGTGATTTGATCAGTTTAAAAATTAAAACATAATTTAAATCTATGATTAACAAAAAAATAAAATTCATATGCAGTGGAAAATAAATGATAAACAACATAATTTTTATAGTTGTTTAGACCAAAGTGATCCTATATATACTCTTTACTTATGTATACACCTCATGATAAATTCTATTCACCGATACCTAACTTCTATATGAGAGTCAAAACTCAATTGTAGAATATATTTTCTAGTAGTGGTATAACCTGAACAACTTAAAATTTCATGGGTGAAACAACCTAATACAAGCCCTAACAATTATAACTAGAAGCACAACCACAAAGACCCACCTTCTATAGTTGAAGGCACAACCAAAGAAAACATACCTTTTATAGTTTTCGTATAATGAAAAAAATAAATGAATTTTTAATGTAAAAATATAAACTAGTTATAGTAGTAAAACATAGTAAAAGATTAAGAAATAAAACTCAATAAAAAAATAAAACCTGAATAGTTGAATATTGAAAAATCATTTTAGGTTGATCAGTTTTAGAAATGCATGTAAATAAGATGAAGCTAATATAGTGATAACAAACAATAGAAAATTATCACCACACTAAAAAAATTGTCATATTAGTCCACAAACGATTCATTTATTATTTGGTTCCCTTAATATTAATTTATAGATTAATTATCGAATGGGAAATTCTGTGATGTTTCATAATTCATGATAAAAGGTTCAGTCATTCATGGTTTCTAAATAATGAGGAGTCCATTGGTGCATTAAAAGAGTTTATATAAACTTATTCATGAGTTTAAACCCATGGGAAATAAAACAAAAAATTGTGAAACAAATATATATATATAATTAACAGAAAATAATCCTTATCATGAGAGTTATAATTTCCAGAAACACCAAGTCATATTGTCCCATATTCTAGGTATTGTATCTTCCATTAATAACTTTAGTGCATTAAAAAAACTATAATAGATGAAATTTTGTTAGAGTAACTAAAACCCATAAGTTAATCAAACTTCATATGAGTATTTTTTTAATAATTAACAGGAGTATTTTAAAACTTATTATTTAATACCTTATAGAAAATTTCAAACTATTAAAATTCATAAGGTTCAAATGAATCATTTTTTGGTTCATTTTAATATTAATAATATTTATTTCAACATTTTAAGGTTTATTAAAATCATTATACAATAAATTTGAATCCTTTTTAGGTTCGTTTGAATCTTCATGTGGTACATTTCCTTTATTAAAAAAAATGCAATTCACAAGGCTCAAAATAAAACTTCGTAAGGTTAAAATAGTTTCTCAAAATTTCAAAATCTTAACACAAAAGAATTATTATTTTAATAGTGTATACATTAAATACTTAAAAGAATAATTGAAATCATGATAATAGAAAATTAATGTAAAAAATTAAATAAATATTAATGAATAGAAATATTGAAAATCCATCATCTTCAACAACATTCTAAAATAAAAATCAAATAAGTATAAAACAAAAAGATATAGTTTTTTAATTATCAAAATGAAAATATAAGAGATAAAAATATAAACTCCAAAAATATCAAACTATAAAATTTAGTGTATATCCAATAGTCAATGTGATGAATCTTATGTAGTGATCACAACAAAAATACAGCTGTGATCGCAATAGTAAAATCAATATAATAGTTATTTAATGAGTCATTATGCATCTGGTTCCTTTGATTTCAATTTATAGAAGAATTATACAATGTTAAGTTCCATGATGTTTCTAAATTCATGATCAAAAGTTCAATCATTCATGGTTTCCAAATAATGAGTAGTCCATTAGTGATTTAAGAGAGTTTCTATAAATTATTACATGATTTTAAACCTACAGTAAATAAAAATAAGAGGAATAAAACACACACATATATATAAAATAAAAATAATATACCCCTTAGTTCGAGAGTTATAAATTTAAAATATTTCAATTCATATATTCTGATAATCCAGGTATTTTATCTTCTGATAATCACTTCAGTGTAATGAAAAAATTATAAAAATAGTAATTTTGTAAGATTAACTAAAAATCATAAGTTAACCAAACTTTTTAAGAGATTTTCAAAATTATGTTAGTTTCTTTTAAAACCTCAAGTGTAATGGCTTGGTGAAATTTTTAAAATCTCAAACTTTTTATGGTTGATCTAAATATTCATAAGGTTTATTTGAATTTTCATAAGGTTTATTTGAATCTTCTTAAGGTTCATGTTTAGCTTGATAAGTTTCATTTGAATATTTTTGAGGTTTATCTGAATATTTTAATTATTCACTTGAATTTTTATATGGTTCATTTGAAACTTTATAAGGCCGATTTACTTTATTAGAAAAATCCACTTCATAAAGTTCAAAATGAAACTTCATAAGGTTTAAACAGTTTTCCAAAATTTCAAAATACATTTTTAAATTTGTTTTTCTTTACATAGTTCATGTTTAAATTAATTAAAGAATAATTAAGATCAAGATTATAAATAATAAAAATAAAAATAAAATAATGATAAAATAATAAAAATATATAAAATCTATTAGATTTAGAATTATTTTAAAATAAAAAAGAAAATAAGTATAAAACAAAAATATAGTGTTTTTTAATTATCTAAATAAAAATATAAGAGATAAAATAGAAACTACAATAATATCAAAATCTTACAATATTACATTTTTTAATAGTTAGAAAAAAAAATGTTTAAAAAAAATTCTATTGTTTTGTAAATATCAAAAATGTTTACAAAATTAAAATAATATTTTCTTAAATTGTCAAAATAACTTTTTTTGATAATAAATCCATATTTTAAAGTAAAATAGTAGACACACAATCCTACATAATTTTTTTTAAAATGAATCATAAGAAATAAAAAATATTTCTATCTATAAATTAATGAATATATAAGAATAATTATACTCTTAAAATATAAATAGTTATTAAAACAACATAATAAATAAAGAAATATTAAAATTATGATAACTTCCTTGAAATAACTTTCTTTTATTTCTGAAATAGACATAGTAGTTAATATGTATTCTTTTTAATTTATCTGATAAAAAATTAATAAAAATAAAAAAAAATAGATGAAAATAGTTATAAATAAAAATTATTAAAAAACAATGAACACTAAATATTCCTTCCTATATATAGTTTCAATTTCCATTATTCAGAGTTCATTATTAATCTATTTAAACTCTAGTGTCTCCAAAACTTTTATAGAGATATATTCTAATTGATTATTCATAGAAATGTATTCCAAACTAATATATACTTTACAAATATGATATCAAATAAAAATGTCATGTCACTTAAATATTAATATTCTAATAATGATATAAAGGAATATAAGAAATATAAATAATAGAAAAATTATCCCAAATAATCAAAATTATTCTAAAATGAACATAAAAATTAGATAATGTTAGTTTCATACCAAATGATAGATAATAATAGTTTAAAAAAATTTATTCATCATTAGTTGTTGAAAACTAAACTGATAATTATTTCCTAGAACTCTAAGAAATAAATATCTTTCATAAATGGTGTCACATACCATAAGTACTTTTCCTATTAATTTTTCATCCTTCGAAATTAGAATTAGAATAAATATCCAAGTAAAAAAAGGTAATTACTGGATAATAAATCCATGATTAACTACTACTTTAATATTTTTTACAGTCCTTTTAGTAGATTTCAAGATACTTTCCTTAGGTTCAACTTGAAATATGGTACACCTACTAACACTAAACATAAGATCAGGTCTTCAAGCAGTTAGATAAAGAAAGCTTCCTTTCATAACACTAAAAACATTGACATCAAAAAACATACTAGAAACATAAAAATTCAATTTACAAAAATTAACCATAATATTTCTTAATATTTTAATAAAATTAAGTCTAAATACTATAACGAAATCTTTATAATACATATAATGATTATGAAAACATTACATCAACACTTTGAAAAATCTGAATTCCTGTAGTGAATTTAAATTCTCTCATAAGATTCATGTCAAATTAACTAGTTTTCAAATATGAAAATTACTTATACAGGAATCTAATAAAAGATCTAAATATAATTATATAAACATAAATTTTAATAATAAAAATACCTTTAGAATATTTCTTAATATTCTTTTGGATAAAATATTCCATTCACAAAACATTATTCAATATAAATAAAGACACTCTTTTATACTGAGATCAAGGGGATTGGTAAAGTCCATATAAGAAGTTTTAAAATTTTATAACATGATTAGGATACTTATCATGTTAAAAAAATCAGTGGAATATTAACAAAAACTAGTTAAAAAATAAATCCATTTAAGAATAAAAATTTCAAATACATATGATAAGTTTAAATCTTTAGAAAAATTCATAAGATAATAAAATCATAATATACTCTATTATTGAAACAAGTGAAAATGTATCATCATAATCAATTAATTCTTCTCAATAAAAACCTTGTATAATGTATCTATCCTCACTCGTTATATTCTCTCTAGGAACATCTAGTTTATCTATAAAACCCACTTAGTTCTAATTTCCTATGAATCTTTAGGTGGTTTAACTAAAGACAAAGAATCATTTCTAGAAAAATGATCAAGTTATTCTACTATATATATAGTCTAATTAAAAACTTCCAATTTTTTTGAATATAAATTTGGAAATAAATCTATAAAAATGTTGTGTGAGCATACAAATTCATTATTTTTTTTGGTATTCACACTAGAATCAACATCTCTGAAAATTATTTTTATAGGATGTTTCTTAGCAGTTTTAAAATTCCTTTTATGAGGGTGATGCTCCTCTTCCAAAGAACAATATAATATTTAGGCACTTCATCTATAAAATTAAATTCTCTAAAATATTCTCCAATTTAATACAAATCTAAATTCTTCTTCTTTAAATCATTATTTCCAAGTTTAACATTAACAAATTCTTCAATAATTATAAATATCTTACTATAAACTTTATAAGATTTACTAATATTACAATCACCAAAATATATTACTTTATATCACTTATAATCAAACTTAACAAGTCAATATTTAGTATTCAAATAAAAAATTTACAACCAAAGGATAAAAATATAATACCTTTGGTTTCTTTACTTTCATTAATTCATAAAGAGTTTTCATAAGGATAGGTTTAATAATAATCATTTAAGAAATATAACAATTAGTATTCGCTACTTCAGATCATAAATTATTTGGTAGAATAAATTCATTCAATATATATATATATAAATATATATATCCATTTCTTGAATAGTTCCATTATTTGTTTCCAAGACTCAATTCTGTTGGGGTGATCTAGGGGATGAAAAATTATGAAAACAACCATTTTTGTTACAAAATTTATCAAATTATAGATTTAAAAATTCTATACCTCTAACACTTATAATAAATATAAGAAATTAAACTTTTTTCACTTTAAATTATTTTATAGAAAACTGAAAACATTGATAAAGTATAATTTTTATGAGGTACAAAATAAATCATAGTAAAAAATACTAAAATCATCAACAAAAATAAAATCATTGTTTTTTCTGACTAGAATAACTATTTTAATAGGTCCAAATGGTTATAAATGAATAATTTTAAGATGTATTTTAGTTTTTACCTATTTAATAGTTATAAAAATTTATATTTAATAATTTTATTTCTTATAGGAATCACATACATGGAATTTGTTCACTTTAAGTTCAATAAGCTGTAGTACTTGTCGATGCTTTGATAGTTTGTGAAGTAATTTGAAATTTTCATGTCCATGTATCATATTACATTAAATATATTTGTTTGTACAACATTAAGACACTTTACATTTTGATCTGTTAGCTCAAAAAACCAATAAAATAAATATTTTTCTTCTATTTAGAATAAAATAGAATAGAATCATTCTTGAAAACTTTTAAATAGTCTTTTTAAAATTTCATAAACATTAAATCATCTCTAATTGTGAGATAATAAAAATAATTTTTTAATAATTTAAAATATAAAACATTTTAAATAATATAAGAGTTAGAAATACTAAATTTATTTAAACCTCTAACTTTTACATTTGAATTGTCTCCAAATTTCATAGTTACTCCATCACATTGATTGTATGGTAATAAATTTGATGGTTCTCTAGTTTTTTGTCTACAAAAAACACTGTCCTTTTACAAAATGTTGTTCTTGATTTTTCGTAAAAAAAAAATTATAAAATATTTTTAGTACCCATATAAATTTGGGTTTATTAGGATTTTAAATTTCTTTTTATACCAAAATAGATTTTAGACGTGTATCTTCATGTAATTACAAATATAGTTGCATTGAAATGAATTATTTTTTATGTTCTGAAGACCGTGGAAATCTTAAAGAACATTTACTTGCGTAGTGTACTATCATTATACATATATGAAATGTAACAATTGATATAATTAATTTTAAACTTTTTACTAAGAATATTTTATACATTTTTGGTGATTGTTTTTAATATCTAACACCAATATATTTTTATTTGAATTTCTCATAGTCATCATTTTATCATAGCTTTCATTTCCTTGTAAAAAAGTATAATTTTTTTATTTAAAATTATAATTTCATTTTTCTACATATTATTTTATTTTTGAGTAATATTTAGGTAATAAAAAACACTTTCATTAGAACTTTAGGCCATATTTTTGAGTTTTTTATTTTTCTTGAGTGAGAATTTTATTTTCCAAAATATGATTTTTTTATTTTCTCCTTTAACATCATTATAAAATATATGAATTCTTGAAATAAATATTTTTTAGCTTTTCATTTTCTTTATTCAAATATTTCTTACTAGTGTTTTAAAACTAAAATCAGAATCCGTACTAAATGTAGAATCACTATTAACCTTATTTGTGATATCAATTAAACATATATTAACATACCAATTTTTTATGTTTGATTAATCTATTAAATATTATTCTTCAGTGAAATTCCATCCTAATTCTAAGGATCATTTCTAATTTATCTTATACATATTATCTTTTCTATCAGGATTTAATATCTAGTAGTCCATCTTTAGATTCCCTTTCTTTCTTTATTCATAAAAAGTTAACTCTAAAGAATAATTATAAGAATTAAATTGACCTTTTATTATTTATTTTTTGATTGTCCTAATGAAAATATTTTTTTAATATATTTTTTAAACTTTTACTTCTATTTATTATATTTTATATTTCTTTCAAAGGATGATAAGATTAATCCTTTTTACTTCCTTATATCTTAGAATTATAAAATTTAGATGGAACATTTATATTAGATTTAAAAGAAAAACATTTATTTTTCTTAGTTTCTTCATCAATAATGTTCTTCAATTATAATTTATATTGTAAGATTGAATCAATGAGTTCATCCATTCATTGATTTTTTTATGTTTTAAATGGAAACCTTATTAGTAAACCATTTATTTGGTACGTACCTCAATAATTTTTCAACCAATATAGTGTAGTCCATGGATTATCCTAGTGAAATAATTATATTTATAATAATTTTGAATTTATGGGACATATGATTAGTATATTTTTATTATAGAATCTTGAAATATTGATATTCATCACATAGAATTCTAAGTTTGGTTCTCTTCATCTTGTTTGTTTCATAATGCGTGGCTTGTAGATTTTTGTTCAATATTGTACAGTTTTGTGTATTGTAACTTAAATAGATACAATTATACTAATAGAAAAATATAAAATATTCATAACTTTTCAATTGAACAAATAATTTATAAATTTATTACTAGTATGGAAATTCAGGCTAGACATTGGTAGTTTCTATGGTTTTACCATGATAGTATATTGATCAATGATCTAGTGGTTAAGGTAAGCTTCCATTAAAGCTTGAGTATATATAATAATTTCCATCAAAGTATGATGGCCTCTGAGGAATCCATCCATCATTTTTATTTAAACCTAACACCTCAACAATGATATCATACTTATTCTTTGAGGTATAAAATAAAAATGAGAAATATAAATATAATCAATAGTAGAGCAGATTGATGATAAAAATAATTTTCATGAGAACCTTATTTGATAGCATTTTTTCCTAGGTTGAGATACCTAAAAGATCAATAGGGGAGGGGAGGAATTGAAAAATTTAGGAATTTAAATTTAATTTAAATTATACTTAAATATAAAAAATAATATGCAGATGTAGTGGAAAAATAAACAATGAATACCATTATTTTTGTATTAGTTTGGATTAATGTGATTCTATAACTAATCCTCACTTTTATATACTCCTTAAGAGAAATGGAATTAACTAAGTCCTAAATTTTGTCTGAGAGTCATAATAAATTAAAAAATAACTTTTCCAGTCATGGTTTGACTAGAAGATATGAATTTTCTTTGGAGTTAAAACTCAATTAAAACCCTTCTATTTACAGGTGTAAGCACAACCAGATAAATATCCCTTTTAAAATTTATATAACAACCAAGAAAACATAAAAGTTATAGTGGAGGTATAAATGAAAAAACACTATATTTTTTATTGTAAAAGTATAAACTAGTTGTAGTTTTAAAATTGAGTAAAAGATAAAGTAATAAAACTTCATAAACAAATAAAAAATAAAACAAATAAATATTGAAAAATTGTTTTTTCTCAATCACTTTAAGCAATGCATATCAATACAATGATTCTCACATAGTGATCAAAATAATTATATATTTGTAACAAAATGATAAAAACCATAAAATTAGTTTAATAATGAGTCATTCTTCCTATATTCCCTTTTATCTTAATTTTTATATGAATTATCTAATGGTTTGTTCCATTTTTTTTCTAATTCTTGATTAATGGTTTAATCATTCATAGTTTCCAAATAACAAGAAGTCTATTGGTAATTTAAAATATTTTCTATAAGTTTTACTATGAATTTAAACCCATTATAAATAAAAAAAATCCATGAAACACACACACATATATATTTATATAAAATAATAAAAAAATAATACTCTTTGGGAAGAAAATTTTAACATACAGAAAATGAAGTCATATCATTTGTAGTGTTAATAATTTCGTTGTAAGAATTAAATTATACCATAATTAGATTAATAAGAGTAAACAAAAATCCCAATTTAGTAAAATTTCATAAGATGATTTTTAATACTTCATAAGAGTCTTTTAAAACATCATGTGTAATTATTTAGAGAAATTTTCAAACTCTCAAACTTTATAAGATTAATTCAAATCTCCATAAGGTTTATTTGAATATATATAAGGTTCATTTGAATCTTTATATGACGCATTGGAATATTTATATAGTTTATTTGATTCTTCATAAGGTTTATTTCCTTTATTAAAAATACACTATTGATCATGTGTTAATTTAATAATTGTGTTACTTTCTTTTTGTTTTTTATGTTCACAAACACCAACATTTATACTAATGAATTCAATATAAGAGAATTTTAGGATATTAATTATTCAAATAATTATTTTTATTCTAGAAACATATTCATTATTTAAACCATGGGAGGTTAATTGATTTCTCAAAGGAAACATTTTCTGGATGTGTTTTATAAGTAATCTATAAATATTATTCATACCCTACGTTTTAAGCTAAAGGTATAGTTTGTATACCCTACCTTTGGAATAAATGTATGGATCAAAAAACCTACTTTTGGAATCAAAACTACATTCTAGGAATAAATCTATAGTTTTCCATCCCTAATTTTTCAATCAACAGTATGATATCGACTATACTTTTGGAGTTTATCACCATACAGATAATCCCTATATTTGACTTAGTCAAAGATATAGTTTTTAATTATGGTTTATTTCTATTTTTTATACCATGGTATCAATAGAAGTAAATATCATTTTAAAGATATTTAAATAATTATTCAAAGTATCATGGTAATAAAACTATATAATTACCATTTTTAATGAAATTTAGGACTTTATTTGAATATTTTGAATTCAAATATTCACAATTTGTCATGAGATATTTCTGTAGCTATTTGATTTAAAGGAGTTTGATTGTCATGATAAATACCAGGATATTAATCTTCGATGTATAAAAGGTTTTTCTTCTAAATACATAGATTCTTGTTTTAAAATAATAATTTATTATCATCCTTAGAGCTACACTTTGGAGTCATACATGTTTTAATAATTACTTTTTTTGATCTATTATTATTGCTACTGCTGTATATCACTGTTAATAATTTGATATTGTTCAATTGTTTTGAAAAAGTAATTAACAGAGTTACACAGTTGAGATATACTTGTTAAACCATATTCTTGGTGTTTCTAATACAGCTGTCTAAAGAATTCCTATTTGGAATTGAATAATATTTTACTGCTTCTATACTTTATTGATGATCATATACAACTATCAGTTTCATTAAAACTACATGTCAAAGATGTTTCAAAATCTACATCCTGATCTATTTTCTATTAATATTATTTGTTCCTCATACTCAATAATTAGTTGAGTGTCTACTTCTCATATCAATATATGGATATTTTTTTCCCTGTAAAAGAACCAAAAGGCCCAATAAAATCATTTTTTAATGTGTCAACTTCCTAAACTCATTTTTAGAATTCCACAGTAAATGGAATTAATAATGAAAATGACTAAGTTTTCTAGGAGAGTATTAGTGGAGTGGATTGGTGGATCTTTGTACCCTAAACCACTTTTCACCATTATTATCTATTTATTTTTTATTTTTTATTGCTTACTCATCTTTAATAGAGAAGAAAAAACTTTCTTTGATATCAAGAGGGAAGATTTGTTTTTATTTAGTTTTTAAAGAAACACAATTCACCCTCGCTTGTGTCTTCATATTTTCTGTTCCAACCCAAAAGTTTATATTAAACATTGTTCTTTATTTATTTATTTTTCTGTATTATAATATTTTCATTTATTACTAATAAAATGAGTGGTATCAGGAGAAAATATATATTGGATATTTTTAGAAATCCTTGAAGATTATTCTATTTATATTGAACATTATCAATTGATATCATAGGGTATATTCAAGTGGTTATATTTCTTTCGACTCTAAATAGTGAGAGTTAATGATATAAATGATGTTAATTCTAAATGGTTGATCTCAGAAAAGGTACACCGATGATTTCTACACCTTATATTAATGGTAAAAATTATGGGTGTTGAAAATAAAGCATGATAATTTCTTTTGAAAATCATGGAATTAGAGTTTTTTACGGTAGTAAATCCTTATGAAATTATTTAAGGTGATATGAAAAAACCGGATGATGGTTAAGAAAAATATTATAATCTTAATTCGAGAGTAATGAATACTATTTTTGATGGATTAAAAATTATGAATTTAATCGAGTATCTTAGTGGGATACTGCATATGATATGCGATAGAATATTTCTATTACTTATCGAGGGGATTATAATATCATACAACTAAGTTAAAATACTTTAAATTTGAAATTTTATAATTTTAGGATGCATGAATATGATAGAGTCACTCGGATAAATGGAATATTGATAGAAGTTGTCAATGATATTTCTGCCTTCAGAGAATCAATTAAACAATCCGATATGACTTTTAAAAGTTCTCATAATTTTACCCTCTAAGTGTATTGGAATATGTATTTCTAAACCTTAGTGTAAATTAGTTAAATATTTGAAAATGAAAGAATAGGTTGGTACCTTGATGATGTGTTAACCTGAGATGAAAGATAAAACTGCGAATCATATTTCTATTAAAAAGGAAGATGCTGTAGTTTTAACTAATATGGATGAATTTTCGATTAAATTTATCTAGATTCAAGAAAATAACTATAATATTCATCTAAAATATTTGGAAAACTATACAAAAATTGTATTAGAAGGAATAAAATAGATTGATTATTTTAAAGTAAGGAGAAAGGTTTCACAAATTCTAATTTTCCTACAATTAAAGTTCAAAAAAAAGATGATTATAAAAAAAATGATATAAAGTCCTAAAAACCAACTAAATTTCTATTTCTAATTCATGTAATGAATGTACTAAAAAAATATGAAGCTGATTATGAAAATAAAATGGTAATTCTATATCTTATGGATCATGCTAATGAGGTACACTCTTCTAACTCTCAAAATTCAGATTTAGAAAAATTTTATTTTGATGAAATTAAGAAATGATATTTTATGCATCAAGATAAATTTGATACTTTAAAGGAGTATAGAAACTTGATAAAATCTTATGATAATATTTATAATGATAATCAATGCTTAAAATAACAGATTTCAGATTTAAAATATAAATGTAATTTCATTTTTTATGAAAAAATTAAGGAATTATGAGAAGTAGTTTATAAATTAAAAAAATATTCAACCATTCTTATTAAAGGAGAAAATTATTTAAATAAAATTCTTGGAAACAAAAAATTCATTTAGGTAAACTTGGTCAAGGTAGCAATGGATAAAAGGAATAATTATATAAGAATTATTTGGTTCCTAGTACTGAAAGTAAAAGATGAATACTGTCAAATGTTTTTATTGTATAATAAATCGAAATTATGAAAATGGATTATATTTTATAAAACATAAATTTTAAGGTAGTAAGTATGTTTAATATTTGAAGGAATTATCTACCTTTAATTGTAGAATCTCTACTCTAAATAAACAAATCTGGTTAAATAAAAATTTAATTACAAACATTGTAGGAACTAAAATCATCTGGGTGCCAAAAGGAACTTATATTTAATATATTGTAGGCATGAACCACAAAAATTCATTATTATATTATTTAGTGGATTATTAAAGATTATGTAGATTTTTTACATTTCTGTTTCTATGAAAACTTAATAAATATGGAACTGTTAATCCTTGAAGTATTTCATTTCCTTATTAATATCTGATATAAACAAATTAACTATTTTATAAAAGGGAAGAGAAAATTTTTATCTTTCTGTTTAAAATATTGAAACCCTTCTCACTCTATTATTTTACGTGATGCATTAATGTATCATAAATTTGATTATTTTATACATACTATTTAAAAAATTATTTAATTGCGTATTAAGATATGTAACCAAATTGATAAAATACTCCAATATTTCAAAACTTTGTTTTATATTTCCCACTTTAAACCCTTCATTTGGGAGAATTATAATTAAATGGATAGTGCGTAGTACTTTCTTATATAAACAAAGTTAGTCTTATCTTAATAAAAAATTATTCTTAATTTAAAATTTAATTTTATAAATATTTTTTTTTAATTTCATTATATTAGAAATGTTATTCATTTACATAATGTTTTATTTCAAAATAGAATTATTATATTAAATGTCCTTTTCAAAATTAAAATATGAAAGGATTAATTTGTTTTTTAGCGCAACAATCTGAAACATCATCTCAAAACTATTAGAATAAAATGTATCTTATTACCCACTTTAACCATATAAAATTCTTCTTGATATATCTTAATCCATTTTTGCTTCCTTCTTCGAATTCCAAACTCAAATAATTCGGAAGAAACTAGTCTGAGAAACATAAAGAGATCTATAACTTCAAGCTTTGAGAAATTTTTTTATCATAATTAAAAGCGAGGTAATTATTTTTCTGATCTATTTGGAGAGAATTGAATTTTCTTTATTAAGGACTCCTTAGAGAAATATTTTAGAAAAGATAGTGAAATTCATGTTTTTAAAAAACCCTAATTTTAATATTATCATATAGTTAAATATAGAATAATATATGTTATGTTTTTATCCATTTTTATTATTTTTAATGAATTAATGAAGCTTCATAGAGATATAAAAGAATCTAAAAATTCATATGAAGAGGTACACAAATGTTTTGTTTTAAAAACACCTTTTGATAGACTTTAAAAGAAGTATAAAAGTTTAATGAAATTTCAATTTCTAAAGAATACTTCGATGCACTTAAAGTGATTGTGATAAGTCAAATAGAGGCACTCAAATGGGAAGTTATCCCTAATTCAAATCTTTATGAGCTAAAAGAGTTTTTGGTTAAATAGTTCTCAAATTCATCATTGGTTCAAAGGCATGTATATGTTCAAAGGAGAATTGAACAACTATTTATCATTTTAGCTAATATTAGTGAAAATGTTCAATGTTTGGTGAGTATAAATGAATTTTCTATTCCTTTCAAAAATTTAGATTCTTATTCACCATTTAGATTATCCAATATAATAGCTAAATGTTTTTGTAAAATATGAATTTTTTTTTTCTATTTTTCTTAGTTTATGTATTTTTTTATGTGTTAAAAATGTATTAAACAATTTTTTAATTTCATTTTAATGTCACAAGAGGGGGATAAATTAATGTAAATTTATGGAAAATTTATAAAAAATTAATGATAATTTTTGGGAAAGATTATTTTATAAAGAAAAATTTGAGGGATAAAAATGAAACATTTGTGGAATTCACTGTGTTAAAAAATGTAAAATATATATAGGAGATATTTTTATAAAAAATCGTATTATTTTTGAAGAAGAAATTTTCTTAAAATTTATTTATTATGAATTTTTTAATTTTTTTAATATTAATATTTTTTATAAGTTTTGTGATCATAAAAAGGGGGATATTGTTAATCATGTGTTGATTCAAAAATTTAATTAATTTCTTTTTTATTTAGATACCTACAAACTCTCACATTTATGTTACAAATAATTTTACTTTAAGTTACTTTTAGTATATTAGTTATTGGAATAATTATTTTTATTTTGGAAGTATATTCAATCTTTATCCCATGGGAGATTAGTTGACTTCTGAAAGGAAACGTTTTTTGGAAACGTTTTATATGTAATCTATAAACACTATTCATACCCTATATTTTAAGTCGAATATATGGTTTGTGTACCCTAGTTTGGAATTGAAGTAAGGATCAAAAACCATACTTTTGGAAGAAATATTAGGTTTGATGAATAAACATAAGGTTCATCATCTATAATTTTATAACCAATCTGATGATCTGAACCATAATTTTGGATTTTTTTGTTACAAAGAGAAACCCTATATATGACTTAGTTAAAGTTAATGTTTTGAATTATGGTTTATTTCCGCATTTTCTGTAACGGACTCACTGAAATTAAATATATTTCTAAATATATTTAAAGAATGATTTGTAGTATATTGGTCAATAAATTAAATCATTCCTATTTATAAGGAAAATTATGAATCTCTCTAATTTTTATGAATTGAAATATTCATGATTTATCATATGATATTTCTAGACCATTTTGACTTGATGGTGTTTCGCTACCATGATAATTACTGAGATATTCATCTTCTGTGTATACAATGTTCATTTTCTAAGGACTCAAATGTTTGTTTAAAATAATGTTGTATCATCATCCCTAGATGCAAACATTAGAGACATACATGTTTTGATATTTGTTTGTTTGATCAAACGCAGTTGATTCTACTGTATATCACTATTATGATTTTTCTACACTTGAAAAAGTTCCCAAAATAACTTATCAAAGTTACACTTTAGAGGCATAATTTTTTAATTATCTACCTAGTGTATTATTTATTGATGTATAAAAAAATACAATTTGACATTGATGAATATTTTTCTACCATGGTAATTTAATAAAGATCCAATTCAACTATTAGTTGCTACAACAACTATGTGCCAATGCTTCTTCAACATCTATATCCTAATCAATTTTCTTGTTAAGAGTGTTGGATGTTCTTACTCAGTCATTATTGGAGTGACAAACTCTTGTACTAAGAAATTAATATTTTAGTTACCTGTAAAAGAACCAAAAGTCCCAATAAAAGCCTTGTTGTAAGGTGTCAAATGCTTACACTTAGTTGTAGAAGTCCCCAGTAAAATGACTTGTTAGTGAAAATCACTAAGCTTGATGAGAGATCATTTTTGAAGTGGAATAGGTTATCTTGGTACCCCAAAACATTATGCATTGATGCGTTCTTTCCTTTTTTTATTTTATACTACTTACTTTTCTTTAATAGAGAACAAAATAATCTCTTTAACCTCAAGAGGGATGTTTAGTTTCTATCATGTTTTTAAAGGAACACAATTAACCCCTTATGTCATTGTATTTTCATTTCCAATGAAATACAAACTTTGTAAGGTTAAAATTGTTTTCCCAAATTTAAAATTCATTATAGAAAATAATTGATCACTTATTATTGCATGATTCAAATACTTAAAGAATAATTAAAATCAAGGTAAAAAAAAATAGAGTAAAACTTAAAAAATTATTAAAGAATAAAATTATAAAAAATCTATTAGAGTCAATATGATTATAATATCAAAATCAAGTAGATATAAAAGAAAAATATTAAGATTTATAATTAATTAAATAAAATTATAAGAGGAAAATTATCTAATCCAACATTCTTAAACTCTAACATTTAGCACATATCTAATAGTAAAATATCTTAAAAAAATAAGTAATTAAATTAAATGAATGTTAAATATTCCAATACACATGGAAATAGACCTAATTGATTTATATATAAAGAACATTATGGGATTATATATATTGTATCTTATTGAAATGATTAATTTATTATTTTTCCATGATTTTACTAAAATCACAAATTTTAATATAAAACAACTATTTATCTAGTTTAGACACTTTGATATAGTTGTAAAATGAATATTTTACATTTCTATTTGAAATTTTTTATTATTTTAGGGTGTTTTTAGAATGATTACCCATGTATTTATAGATTTATATGACATACAAAAATATTTCATAACAACATTAGGAGAGTATATGAATAAATTTATATGTTGGTATATTTTTCAATAGAGAATACTTTTATGATGGGGGGTTATAGGTTGTCCTTATGAATATTATGTATGACTCATATTGTTTTTTCATTCTTATTATTTTTTTCATATGAGAAAAATGTTGGAAAATTTAATAAAGAAACTAATGATATGTTCATTTAACCTTTTTATTTCACATAATTTACCATGAATGAGAAACCATTTTCCATGATTGTTTTTATTTACCATAATATTAATTTCATCTATAAGAAGCTCTATGATATAATGTCTTACATAATGTTCTGAACATTATATTCAAACACACAGATATATTTTTAAAAAATATGATTTTTTTTATTAATGAGTGCGCACACCAAAAATATTATCATTCATTATATGCTATGTAATTCACTTTTACATAGTGTTATTTCAATTAATGAATTAAAAATAACTATATTTATGAATAATTAATTTTGGTGAATTTTCCTATATAATGTTCACTAATTTAACTTTTATTTAGTCTTGTTTCATCACTTGAAGAAAACACAATACATTTTAAAAATTATAACAAATTTAATGAAATATAATTGTCTTTTCTTATCATGCACTTATTCTTACATGATATTATGGTTATTTAAATATAATAAGATTCCTATGTCACTTGATAGTAATATTATACCATTTGAATGATCCATGATTATCATTATGTGGTAAATTTATTTATTGAATTTGAAAATGTAAATATAAGCTGTGAAAATGTAATTATATTGTTTCCATATAAAAATTATAAAAATGATTATTTTAATAATTACAACATTGTTGAATTTAATGTTATTTTTTGGAGGTATAAAATAACTATAAAAAATTTTATATTTAGTATGGAGAATTACTATATACCACTAGTGATATTAGTGTATTAAAAGATAAATGTGGTGGAGGAATTCAGGATTAATATGAATACACATAAAAAATATAAAGAACAAGAAGAACACAATCAATTTTCAAAGGAAAATGAGTAAATTCCTAAAACTCAATCCTCTTTCTCTAGGCACAACTCACCATCCTTCCATGAACATGCTTAGTAGTTATATGGTTCGAGTCTCTATAGAAGTTTCTTATCAAGAGATGTTCTTGAATCACCCATATTTTTATGATCATGTGAAAAATTTTAAGGTTTCTAACCCAAATACATTGTGTAAGTACGCATCTTACATCCACCCAGGAAATTTATAAATAAATATCCCTATAATTTCAAAAATCACAAGTAATAACACACAAGGACTTGAAATGATCCATTATAATCCAATGATCCACTCGTACCCTCTATGAATAACTCAAGGAAGAATACCACTCCCATAATTGAATTAATTGACTATAAAGAAGAGGAAAAATTTGTGATTGTGTTCCTCATATAAGTACATTACTTAATATTTACTCTTGAGTCCTACTTAAAGAAGTTTAAACATCATTATTGTGCACATGAAAATTGAATAATAAAAAGATTAAGGGAGTTACAAAACACATACCCCCACATAATTCCCCCTAACATGATAATATGTAGTTATAGTTTCTATATGTGCATACAAGTTCCATAACTCATGAAACCCCCATTCTCTCAAAACAAATTCCATTTTTTTCTATGATTCTTCATTGAGTATAATTATTAACATGCATGTTAGTATGGATGACCATCTATTTATTATTAATAATTCTGATATTTCATGAATTTGTGGACTTCCCTCGATGCAAGGATGATTCCCCTTACCGGGACCTCCATGGTATTACACATACCCTTATCGATATTCTATACATCATGGTGTATTATCATTTATCTTTTTAAAAATCACCCACCTCCACTATGTTAATTGGAAAGTCCCAATACCTTTGGATGCTTATGCATAATCCTTACTCATATTATTTTTATTCATTATCTATCCAGTACCAAACCAAATCATGCCTTTTGATATCCAATACAATCTCGGTAGATTCTGTGTAAAATATAATCATATTATGTGTGACCATGTCCTTTTATAGTTGGAAAAAACTCATTCAGATCTGTATAGAATAATTTATGGATGCCTATTTTAGTGTACTACCTAAACCGTTTCCCAATTTTTCCATGGTATTTTAATATAAGAACTCTTTAGTGTAATACCCATTCCACTACCAAGATTTTTTTTAACTTTTATAGATTTAGAAATAGCATTCGTTACTATCATGTAAGTTGCAACCATCACCCATCCTTTTTTAGCATCTCTTGTGGGAAATAATTCATTGACTAAGTCCCACAATGGGTCATAGTCGTGCGATCTAATGAGAACATCATTGGTCCTTACCTTATAATCTCAAATTTTATAGTACTTGTACTCTACACAAAACCTTATAGTATACGTCACATCATCCTCTTCACATGATGGTAAAATTCGTGGTATGATTTTTTACATGGATTTATACTATAAGAATCATTGTCAAGGATGAGTTTCACACCCTTCTCACCTGGAATTAACATTTTTCTTCTTTCTTAACCTAAAATTGAAATACTTGTTCGTTATTTATATGTAGTACACCTTTTTCACATGTCTTAAGACCATAAACCCAAACTATGTGGGTTTTGTTTATTTTAACTTGGATATATAGGAATATGTTAGAGGTTTAATCCAAAAACCATTTTTACTCCCTCTAATTTTAATCATTTCATCTTCTTGGATGAAGATAAATTCTAGTGTAACCATTAAATTGAAGGTATTTAAGCCTAAAGAAAGCGGCTGGTCCTATTCCAAACAATGGTTTTTTTCTAGCTCAATTTGATTAATCTTAAAAAATAAAAGAATAATAACTTAAAAGTCTATGAAGATAGGATCCCCACATATAATTTATATTTAATTTATGAATATTATGAATTAACTTTTTTTGGAAATTATTTCTTCATTAACGAGTTAGTTAAACTATTCTTGTTGTATCATCAGTATAGAGAAGAATTGAAGGGTAAAAACCCTCTAATGGTGATCCACATTTGATCCATGAACCTTCAAACACCACCATATAAATCCTAAGATGCAAGAACAGATGATTCTAGCACGTGTATCATTCACCATTTATTAAACAAGAATTTACTTCAAGGATTGAAGCAATTATTTTGGTTCCCTCAAGGCTTGAGGGGGAGGATAAGGATTCATGAATTTCAGTCTTGAGAGTGTTTTATAGAATTTTCTCCCTATGGTTGAGAGAATTATACCGAGAGGGTTCGTTGTGCACAACAATCCCTCTTTTGAATTACCTTAACAAATTATATAACTAGGTATTTATAGAGATAGGTTATAGAATAAACAATTACACACATGCCCTTTATTATTCTCTTAATTCCTAGAAAACCCCATATCAAATAATAATAATAGTGTTATATCCTTGATTAAAACATGTCTCATAGATAATATAAAAATTATTTCATAAAAAATTAAAATTTATTTAAATCATATTTAATATATAATTTCACTCTAACTCTTAACTCACTTTATCTTTTCCACTCATTATTTTTTGATCTAATAATAATTACTATTTACTTAAATAAATAAATATCATTAAATTATTCATAGAAGAAATAAATATATATTTTAATCAATAAACTTGTGAATACATATTTATTTAATATTTAACTCACATACTTATTCTCTTGAATCACTAGTGACTCAATATATATGACCAACCAAAAACTAAATAATTAATATTCCTTGAAACTTGAGAATAATATTTATTCTAATGTTAAACTCATATAAAATTTAAATGAGTTTGTAGATACATTTAATGTATGACTCTTTGGGCCCCTTTCTTAGTGGAATTGGGATAACCTACATCAATTCCTAGATTGGTGTCTAGAAACACATCTAATAATCCATAGAGAAAGGAATTATAATTCCATAGTGAAAATAACCACATAAAAAGGCTCACTATGTAATATTATTTATTTGTAAAAGTATTTTAAATAAAAAGGGTTCATATTTTTTCACCAATCTATGTGTTTGATATGTATTTCTTTGAGTTTATTGAAAATAACTTGATGATTATAAACTTTCATATCCAGGGATTTAATCAATATATTTCATTCCCATCAAATAACTTGTGATATCTAGTTCCATTAAACTTAAAAGGGAAAAACCCTTTATTGACTTATTTATTAATTCCATATCAATTGTAACACTACAAACATATCATACCTTTCTATTTGTCATCATAGTTTTTATGAATATATAAAATTAGTTGACTTAGGATATTAACTTATAATAATATCAAGTCTAATGACCAATAATTTCATCCATAGAAAGAATTATACAATAAAACATCCAACTTTTGGATTTACTGTTAGTGCGTCCTATTCTCCTGACTTCTTTTAGGTGAGATTATCAAGGGTGAAATTTATGAGAATAAGAATCAATATCTTATGAACCTCCTACCCCATATAGATTATATCATCTGTATCCCATTAGATGATATCATTTGACCATAAAAGATGTATTTAATAATAATATCATTGCACTTCAAGGTTATCATCATAGTAGGGAACTACTATAACATTTTAGTATGGAAAGTACCCTTAGAACATTATCACATATAAATCCATTCAGAAGAAAAATCATGTTGTGATAATAAATTTTATTAATATTCAAATCGATGAATATACAGGTAAAAAATTATAATAGTATTTGGTTCTAGGATGTTAAATATAATAAAATTCTACCTATACTAGTTCTAAATTCTAATAACCTTCATTCTGTTAACTATCAAATGATTTGAATTATTCTTCTAAGATGAGTCTTTAGTTAAGGGGTCATACATATTTTCCTCTATGGATACTATTCTTTGTGTTACCTTACCCCTTTAAGAAAAATCCCTAAAGAGGTGAAACTTCTATAGTTCATGATTCATCCTTTGACGAGACCATGGATTTATAAGAGAACCATTGTTGAAGTATATTATAAAATAATGTGATGGGGTCTTTAATAATAATCACCCCAATAAGATCTTGTATGAATTTTTGAATCACAATTTCTTATTTTACTAAATAATATACCATAATATACTAAAACTTGATTTTAGAATTGATGAAAACTATCTACTTTGATATTTTCTATCTTAGAAATCCTCTAATGAGACTAGTGACATATCCGTACCTTGATATAATTTTTTTGATCTATCTAGAAATTAGAATCTATATTTCCCCAAAAAACTAGATCATAATCTTCTATATATACTAATCACATAACCTCAGTACACCTAATATACTTAAGGATAACCTTAATATCTATCTAGTACGTTTCTCCTAGATCTGATGGATATCTTCCTACCCTAATCAAGGTGTATGAAACATAAAATCTAGTACAAAACATGGAATAAATAATGGATCCTAATATATAATCATAAGGTATCACACTTATCCCTCCTTTCTTATTGTGTCTGTGGGAACATTTTTTGAGATATATTTAAACCATGTGATACTCGAACCGATTCTTTATTGGATTGTTCTATACTAAATCTCTCTAGTATCTAGTCAATATATATACATTTAATTAGTCAAAATATCCTCTTGGATATATGAAAAATGATCGTGATCCTAAGGATTTATAATGATTCACCTAAGTCCATCATGGAGAAGAATTTGTTCAACTAGTCCTTAACAGATTGTAATACCGGTATCCCATTACAAATAAACAATATGTCATAAACATATAAAAATGTAAAAAACCTTATTACCACTAAAATACATGTAGATAGAAGACTCACATTCATTCTTTATAAATACAAATTCTATTATAGTATAATAAAACCAAATGTTTAATGACCTAGATTCTTACTTCAACCGATAAAGGGATTTCTATAACTTTTATACCTTATTGGAATCATATAGAGTCCTAAATCTTTATAGTTGTGTTATATAAAAATTTACTATAAGGTCCCCAATAAGGAAACATGTCTTGAAATCCATTTACCCAATCTTATATTCATGGTATTTTACTATGTTAAGTTTAATTCTGATGGATTTAATCATAAAAACTAGAGAAAAAGAATCATTATAGTCTATGACTTGATGTTTTTTAAACCCTTTATCCACTACCTTATTGTTCTAGTTTATCATTGTTTAATCAAAAGTTTCAAGATCTTGGTAAACCAATCCAAAAAAATTAATAATAAAAGAAAGAGAGAAGAAAGTCATTTATTATAAGGGGTTTTAAAAATATAAGAGTGGGTCACACCCTGTGTGTCCACATCAACCAGTGAGGAATATTGTTCTGGAGTCCTAAAGGAAAGAAATGACAAAATCTCTATAATATCAACCATCAATAAAGAATATGTAACTTCATTAACCTCCCTAAAAGTGTATGAAACCATAATGTTGAGATGAATATTGTCTAGAAGACACTTGATCAAGTTTAGGAGCACTTTCCAGGGAAAATTCTTGGTTCTTGATCTTAATACATCAACGGAAAGTCCTAAGTATAACTCAATCTATCAATGATTCCGTTGGTGATAGAGAACATTGTTGACACCTTGAATCACAGCCCAGAGTTCAGCCTTGTATGAAATACGAGTCCTAATATAGTGTGAGAAGTATCCATTTAAAAATCCATGGTGAGTATGAAAGATACCTCCGCACCCAGTAGGCTGGTCTCACCAAAAATCATTCTATCAATATTTACCTTGGTCCACAGAATTATTGGAGGGATCCACCAGATATCTTTATTCACTAGTGGACTTCTTTCAGTGCCATGTACACTAAGTAGATGAAGTGTGTTAATATTAAATAATGGGTCATCCGTTGATCCGGTTTTAATTTTAGAATAAACAAATGTCTCTGTGGATGGAAGTCATGGACACAATTATAGAAGGGTTTTGGATGTCAAATAATGGATAATTTTAAGCTCCCCATGTGTAATAAATTTCATTTAAAGATGCGATTATTAGTTGGTTTCCATTTTTTTCACTAATTCCAGCACTAACAGTTGACATGATCAGGTCGATAATATTTATATTCCTACATATGAAGTTTCCAAATATTCTGCATAAATAATCCCATAGTTTGGTGACAAAGTCACAAATTAATAATAGGTGCTGAATTATTTCAATGTCTCCCATCCACGGAGGGAAGAACAATTCCATATAAATTCCCACACACTGCATTTCATCATTTAGGGTAATCATCATTTCTATATTCTATAATTTAATGGTGGACTTGAGGCCTTGATAAATGGAACTCTATACTTGAACAACCAAGTAAGGGTGTGATTGGTGCCTTCATAGTAGGTAGTTTAGAAATCCCAATTTCTGCTTGAATAGTTATTTGCACCCAACAAGATTTAAATAAACTAGAATTACTCCAGAACACAAACTTGGTTATGTTACATGGATTATATCTCTAAATTCATATATTCTTACCATCTTTTATATTTTGAAAAACCTACTACTTCTTTATACGAAATAGAATTGTTATTGTCAATAAATAATGAGTCATTATACTTAGTAACTGGATAACCACATATATTTAGTTATCAAACCTCTATGTTTCTCTTATATAGTATTGGTTTTTTTGGAACAACCTATTCCATAATTCCTAAAAGAACTTATTCCTATTCCCACTACTATGTATCTCATGAATCAACTTCATCAATGTTAATCTTTCTCGCACCATCTCTTTTAGATATTTGTTCATTCTTTAGAAAGGTGGGATGTCAGTCAACAAAAATTATTTTATATAAAAGGTGTTGTAGGTAATATCCCATTTTCTATGGGATATAATATAAAGATACACTTCATTCCCTAGGTTTCTAGTTTATTTCCTAAATATTACATAACAAATTCCTCACATCCCCTTACATGTAAATTCGACAACACAGTTTTCCTTTGAGAAATTAACTTATATGGTATCCCATTTTCCACATTAGTTAAAACTTGGTTTAGTGTGTATACCAAAATATATAATTATTATCCACAAAATAATAATGGAATATTTTCACGACTCATAATCAAAATCACTATTGCAAGAAAAATGCAGTTTCTCCTTTCACTACAACAATTTCATTGTGGCGTATTAGGAGGAGTGAGTTGAGATAAAATTACACACTCAAATAAATAGTTAATAAATTCTTTGTTAAGTTACTCACCACATCTATCAGACCATATATTCATTATATTATTACCATGATTAATATAAAATTCATTCATGGACGTTTTTATGTTCTCAAAGGATTCTGAATTTTTCATCATCAAATAGACATAACCATATACTCTCAATCCATTTGTAAAATTTATGATGTAAGAATTACTACCACTATATTTTACTATAATTGATCTATAAACATTACTGGATATCAATTTTATAACCTCTGGGACGCTTTAACCACTACCACTAAAAGGTGGATTAGTTATCTTGCCTTGTCAAAAAGTGAGACATCTATCAAGTGGGTTTAGTTCAAAAAAATATTAATAACCATCTTGTTAGATATTTTTCATGTGCTTCTCATTTACATGAACAAATCGATGATTCCATAACTAATTATGATAAGAGTCATGTGAAATTGATTCATTGTTGATTATTAATAATTGGTTTTTATATTCAATAACATTAATATCATTATTAAGGTGTTCCATGCCATAAAAAATTATATCATTTTAAAAGTAGAAACTCTTATTTCCAAAATTAAGAAATAAAAACTTATGTATGTTGGTAAGATATAAAAATAAGATTTCTCATTTTAATTGGAACACAATAATAAATATTTAAAACCAAGATCATTCTCATTTTCCATGTGAGTTGGTATTCTATGATATCTAACATAGCTAATCATGATTCGTTGATAACATGAAGATACACCTCCCATATAGAAATCTTAATCAATCTAATTGGTTCCTATATTTTAATACAAATACAAGAATCAGATTCTGTATCTAATACCCAACTTATATATATATATCTAGAAATATTACACTCGATAAAAAATGAAAATGAATCTTCACCCTACTTCATCAACTAATTTCTTTTATTCTTCTAGTGGCTGATATTTCCATATGAAAAACATTCTGCATCACATTACTTTTCTTGCCTTTGGATCTTCCTCTTCTTGGAAGGGTGGTACTTAGGATCCCTAGGCTTGGAGTGGGTCTTTGGGACCTTTACATTGTTCCTTCTTTGACTCACCATAAGGACTCCACCTTATGTTATTATATACTTATAAAATCAGGGTGAGGAGTTCTGAGAGTGAATTTTCACTATTTATCATATTATAATTTATAATGAAATTGTATAAACATTTATGTGGTGAGGTAAGTATGAGGCTGATGTAAAATTTATTAGGGTTAATAAAACTGAATATGTCCAAGCACTCTATGTAGCCAATTATCTTGATTACATGAGGCCTAGATGGCGACGCTTCCAAACAATTTTATGTGAATAGAATGTTTTTGATCTCATACCACTTTTTTCTAGACTTATACAGATATAAATCATGGAGGGGACTGACTGACTGAATGAACCGAAGGCCTTCTTTTTTATTGATTTTCTGATAACCCCCCTTTCAAGGGATGAGGGGGAACCCTTACAAGGCCCATAGACTTAGGAATTATATTGCACGTAGGATTGAAGACATTACATGACCCGTAGGTCTAAAGGAAACCAAAGAGACTATGACAATATGAAACTTCTTCCCCTCGACATCTGCATTGTGATTTTCCCTCCACCTTTTCATGACTTTTCGACTAGCATGTCCAAGTGCAGGGGTACACATGCGCGGTACCAATGGTAAATTTCATACCCTCTCATTATTCTAAATTCGGTTTAGCCCTGCTCTGGTGGATGTACCTTGCTCTTTCCTCCTATGAAGTGGTTCCTTGTAGAATCTATCTATGCAACTACAAATCAGGTGGCCCTAAGGGCCTTTAAGTAGCTCGAAAGTCTTACTGACCCGAAGGCCTTGGGTGGACCAAAGGCCTTAAGGACTCCAAGCCCAAACCAGTGGCCCAAGGTGAATAGTTCCGGCTGCTATAGTACCAAACAGTAAATGCTACAGTGCCTACTACAATACTGCTATAGTAACTTCTACTATGCCTGCTACAGTGACTGCTATAGTGACTCTACAGTACCCCCCCTAAAATTATGCCTCCACGTAGTTTTGAACCTGGGTCTCATGGATGCAGTTAGAGAGACCTCACCAACTGGGCTGAGGCTCATGTGCATGGAGGTGAGAAAGATGGATATAAGAACCCATGTTTTCATCTTTCTTTTAGAGTTCAATGGACATATAATATAACATGAGACATTGGACATATAATAAAATATAAAAATGTTTCATGTAGTTAGAGAGATCTTCCTTATAGGCCTCTTTACCATACAACTTAGGAATATGGGACTCTATCATGTAATAATTCCACTCTTGGTGTAGTATAATGTGAAGACACCTATATCAGTTCTAGATGTTACTACATGTAGAGAGATTATTATTTATCCAGTATGGTTCACATTCATAGCGTCAAAGTCTTGTTGATTTGAATTTTCCAAGATAAAATAAAAATAGGATTTTAGTTCTTTATCTAAATTACCAAAATATGCGACATAATAAATTATATTTATTAGTCTTCCACTACTTTATCAAATCCAAATATCTATCACCATTAGATTTTGAATATCTTATTATGTAGATATACTAGTGGAAAAAATATATATTTCCCTTCTCATAATCCAAGAGAGGTCCTATTCAATTACTCAAATGTATTTAGGTATGAGTATATTTCCAACTAATTTTACTTGAATCCCCTTGATTTGTTGAGTGGATTACCTAATCATAGAATGTGACACCATGACTCAAGTAACCCAGAGTTGGTGTTTACAATATTACATTGGTACATGATACAAGGGACCACACCATATATGATCGACCAGTTTAGTAGTCTTGGAAAACTATATACATACATAATTGTCATATTACATTGTAAATATAAAAAAATAAATCATAATAATCATTCTTTCTTCCTTTAAATCATTCAAAATATTCTTAGTCATATCCTAGGGAAAGGGAAACAAATAATTGGTGATATCTGATGCTTATTAAGGGTTATGTACCACAAAATATATCATGTATAAATAAGGTATAATCAATATGTAGTGGTAGATAATCAAAAGACATACTTTTCAATCAAGAACATGAGTTAAATGAACATCTATAGTAAATATCCACTTATTAATCACATTGATAATGGAAATTTAATTCTCAACAAAGGAAATGAATAAATCATTATATTCATAAACTTCCCATCATGTCCATTTATATGTCATCATTAATCTCATCAGCAATTCCTCTCAACCAAGTCATCATTCATAATAAATTGGTTGGAGTAAACCAAATAAATATCTAATATGGCTAGCGAACTATTTTTTACGAGAACTGCTGATTTATTAAGGGGCTATATTTATTAGGTCCCCACCCATCACTTTCACAACTAATGAATTAATAATATCTTGAATGACATATAAAATTAATTCTCAAAATCCCTTATAAGTCAACAATTATTAATATTGAATCAATTACACAGAACATAATTATTTTCCAAGTAGATGAAACAACTAACTTAATTACCTTCTTTAAATTTATACTGTATATAGAAATGATATACGGTTGAAACAACATCAAGGTAATATAAATGATTTTGATTAATCCATGATATTAAAAAATGGACATTAAAGAGAAAAATAATGTCCAATGAATAATGTAGAGTGATAAAGAACATAATTACAAGAAAGAGAATGATCTAAAAATAAGGTATAATCCATTATCCATAATTAAAGATAAAAGAATATCAATTCATCATAGGTGATGGTTTCATAGTACAACCAACCATTTAATATATAGAATCAAAAAAATTCCTTATGAATTTGTGTAAAAATGTAGTTATAAATCACTTTCAAATTTACTTTCTTTTCTTTAAGAAAATAATACCCTTTTATTTTGATAAAATTTAAAATAAAAATCACCTGAATATTGATAAAATTATTTTCTTTGAATATAAAAATGGAAAATTATAAAATAAGGTTGATAATTTATAATGATTATGATGATGAGAGAGGGTGTTCAAGCCATATATATTAAATAAAATATTATTTTCTCACTTTTGTAAAAATTTGAAAATAACCCAAATTAAAAATGTTGAAAATATTAATTTTTAATCCTTTATAAATGAAGTTAAAAAATTAAAAATTTGTCTATCACCCTTGTAATAATAATTAATTACATTATTCAAAAATTTAAAAGAACCTTGACATAGAAAGATAAGAGTTAGAAGAAAAAATTAAAACAAGATTATAAAATAAAGCACCTTACATGTGACTTACTTATCGATTCTTGATCGAAAAAGAGAATAAATTGAATATAAAAATGTAAAACCAAAAATATACTAAGTAGAATTAAACAAGTGTGTAATAAAATTTTAAATTCATATAATTTTCTGAAAGAAAATTTGAACATAAATAATCTTGAAATAAAATGATATTTTAACCGAAATTCCTTACCTTGGGTCTCCACTTAGTTATACATGTTTGATATTATTGGATGGTGAATTTAAATTTTTTAAATACTTTGTTAAGAAACTTTCTCACCTTTATTCAATTTTTTAAGGTCCTTTTATTATAATTTTAAACTCATTCATTGAACAGTTCTTGCTAATGTCGACAGCTTAAGGTTTTGTGGTCAATTTCTCCAAAACTACTTTGTTATATTGTTCATGGTCAAAGGAGTTATAAAATGGTTCCATTATGAATAGAATGTTAATAATTTCATGAATTTTTTATTTATTTATTATATACAATTTTATAATAATTAATGTATGGTGGTAATATAAAAACAAATCACATTCCTTTGTGGAGGTGGTAATCCACATGTATGTACAAACGACATTATCATTTTACAGTGAATGGAAGGGTAATAAGGTAGATGATATATTATATTTATAGAATAATATTATTTTCATAAATATAATATTTATTTCATTAATTCCATATTTATAACCATCCATGTAAAATGGTGAGGAAAAATTAATTACATAGCTCTGTGGAGATGGTAGGTCGTATGTACGAACAACTGATTTTTCATTTCCCATGGGATGGAAAGGATGTGTAAAATGGTTTCCCCATAATCATAATAAAATATAAGTATACTTTTGATATTTTTTTAATTATTTAAGTATTATTAAAACATATTTTTAAGAAGTAGAATAATAAATAAATTTTTAAGGAGTTTGGTAAGAAGAATACCTCTTCTTAGAGAGTACTTCTTTGTCCTATAACTTAAGCATTCTTTCGATGGTCTTAGGGTAATAAAGCATGATAAAAATGATTTTAGGGTATTTTTAATGGATTTTGTGCTCGTATTGTATGATCTTGAGGTCTCAATGTTTGTGAATGATGGGGAAGAATAATTTCCCTTTTATAATTGTGGGGAGGGACACATCTAGAATTACTTAAAATAAATTAATAATGTAAAGATATTTTATTGTGTAAGTCACTAGAAATTTAAATACTCTAAAATATTATAATTTTAATGTAATAATACAACCAACCAATGTCCGTTAAATTGGTTTGTGTTATCTTTAATCCCTATCCGTTTATTTTTAACCCTTGTAACCCATTTTTTCTTTAATAGAGGTGATAAATATTCACCGTGGTTACTATTCGTTATGACTAAAAAATAAGTTGAACTTATTACCTATTGTTAATTATGATGATTAAAAATATAGATTACTTTTTATATTATTCAACTACTAGAATTATTAGAAGTTAATTTTAATGTATGTTTTTAAAATTCAATGAAAAATGTTTTTTGAAAAAAATTTATTTTCAGTATTGAAATGATTTTACAAAAAAATAATGTATAATATTGATTAAAATTAGATTAATTGGTTTATGATAAATAAAATGAGAATTATTTTTATTTCAAAACAAATAAAAACCTAAATGAACCTTGTAAATACTTTATGAATAGAAAATAAGTAAAAACAATTTTTATTTTGATAAAAACCTTACTTAGATTTTCCAAATGTTAAGAATACATTTTTAAGTTCAACATTATATTTTTATATGAATTATATTACTTGTTAACTATATAATTACTCTATAAAAAACATTTCATAAAAATTTAATTGTATTAATACATCAAAATAATTTCATAAAAGTGATAGGTTTTTATAAAATAAGTATTTTCCACTATTAACCCCCAAATCGACTATTTTTGAAAAATCTCAAAAATTAATCCAAATATAATTTTTACATGATGAATTAAAAAATGGAATTAATTTCTTAAAATTAAATTTTTAATATTTTGGAACTTTGGTTTTAATCACATTATTGAATAGATTTGTGTTCATCATGTCATTGCTTCTTTAGAAATAAAATCTTACTATAATTGAATCTTCAGTGTTACCTTATTACATCATTAAAAATTTCATCCTTTAAATTTACAGAATTCCACATCATGAATATATGTTTGTATTTATTCATCCTAACTTCTTTAGGTTACCAAGTTTCCTCTTCTATTTTATGATTTCTCCAAAGTACTTTTACCAATTGAGTCGTCTGATTCTACAACACTCATTCTCTACCAAATGAGTCATGCCAGAAGCTATGATCATGACCATTTATTAAAAATAAAAGAAAAAGTACAGAGAGGGAGAATAGGGTCAAACAATGGGACTTGACCTTATCCATTAAATAAAGAGTTACATATCATAATACGACATGCCATTTTAGTAATCAATAATGGAGAGGCTCTTCATAATAAGATAAATTAGTAAAATTCTATTTCCTCTGAGGTGAGAACATGAAAAGAGTTTGGAATATACGTCCTCAATAAAGAGATATATAACACACCATGAAATTTAGAGGGGATATGTGTCATTTCCGAATTGTAATCCATATATCTAATTATTTATAGAATTTTAAAAGGCCCGATGTACCTCATATATAGTTTCTATTATTTTTCAAATCTCATAGAACACTTACACAGAGATAATTTCAAGAAAACATGTTCCTCTACTTGAAATTATATATCTTTATATTAGTTATCTACATAGAAATTTTTCCTTATTTAATCTTCCCTAACATGTCTCTAAATAGTTCTAACGTTTTCCATTGTCTCCTCAAAAATTTCTCGGTATAAAAGAATCCTTTCATTAACTTCATCCCAAAAATTTAGTGTATGATACATTTTATTATAAAACTCTTCCTATGGTGCCTTTTGAATGATAAAATGGAAGATATTATTTTATAAAAATTATACCGAAGGTAAATACCAACCCCTCATAACTTTAACGTTAAGTGAGAGAAATCTCAACATGTCTTCAAAATTTTTAATATTACTTTATGAAATTCTATCTTTATGTGGATGATAATAAGTGTTCAATTATAGGTTAGTATAAATATCCTCTGTGTGATTTTTTATAATTTTGATGTAAACATTGGGCCATGATCAGATATAATCGAAAGAAGTTCACATAAAGTCTTATAACTTCATTAATATCAAGATGCACGAGGCATTAAAGAGGTAGATATTCACTTAGAGGGAAGAAATTTTTGTACTTGGTAAGGTGATCAATAATTACCCATATAGAATCATTATTTTTTAAAGTATTTGGAAATCTAGTGATAAAGTATTTTGTAATATCATCCCATTTCCACACAGAAATAGGTAGAGGTTTCTTGACTCATTTTGGTTGTTGTCTCTTAGACATTACCTATTAACAAACCAAGTATCTTGAAACGTAGTATTTAATTTTATATTTCATATTATACTATAAAATTTTTCTTTCATATCCTAATACTTTTTGGCACGACCTGGGTGTATAGAAAAATTCAATCTATGAACGTCAACTAATAATACTTTTTTTAGATCAATCATGGATGGAACACATAAAATCCTTCAAAATTTCAATATATCATCTTCATAGATGAATTATAGTAACTTACTATCATTCAATAATTTTATTTTTTTTTGAATTTTCCTATCATCAAGATGATAAATTTAGATTTTTTCAAATAAGTGTGGTTTGGTAGTCATCTATAATTGACATGATTATTCCCTTTAATGATTATCACATCCATAATTATTAATTATACTAATTTAAGAAAATTTTAAATTATAATTTTAGTAAAAATCACATGACAGTTTATACTCAATGCATCATCCACCTTATTTTACTTACCATGGTGGCGGTTCATTTAAAAATAAAAATCCTTGAGTAGTATTAGCCATTGCCTTAGCCTCATGTTAAGATATTTTTGTGAGAAGATGTACTTTAATATTTTGTGATTTGTATATTTTATACCATAAAGGTAATGACTTCATATAATCAATGAAAATATTCCTATTTCTAACTCTAAATCATGGTTTATATAATTCTATTTATTAATATTTAACTACTTTGATGCCTTAGAAACAACTCTATCATTCTACATAAGGACATAACCAATCACCTTCTTCAATGCATTAGTATATATTAGAAGTCCATAGATTCTTAATGGTAAAGTCAGTATCAATGCATTTAGGAATCACCAATTTAATTCTTCAAGTCATTCTTTATATTCTTATGACCATATGAACTTAATATCTTCTCATGTCAACTTGGTTAACAGGTTGGATAATTAATAATTTTTTTGAATGAATCATCAATAGTAACTTTCTAAACCTAGAAAACTATGCACCTTAGTTATAATCTTTGGTGTTGGTAATTATATAATTTCCTTTTTATTTAATGGTTATACTAATATTTCATTCTTAGAGATAACATGGTTAAGAAAAGGGACTTCCTGAAGCTAGAATTTCCATTTTCTAAATTTAACATATAATTACTTTTCTCTAAGAGTCTTAAGAGTGATTTAAAAATAACTATTATGTTCATAATATACCAAGATAATATCAATCAATACCATACTGAAATTATCGATATAATCCTTGATTACTCTATTCATTAGATCCAGAAAAATAAAGGGTGAATTAGTTAATACAAAGGAAATTAGTATAAATTCTTAATGTTCATACCTTATTCAAAGTGCCATAATTGGAAAGTATTATTTTTCTTGCAATTAATGACACCCAAAATAATGATCAATCTTTTAAAAATATTGATCTCCTTGAAGTTGATTAAATAAGTAATCAATTTAAATAAAAGGTTACATTTTCTTTAAATTAATGGAATTTATTTCCTTATAATCGATGAAAAATATCATAAAACCACAAATCTTCTTAATAAAATGAATAAGGGATCACTGTGGTGAAACAATAGGACATATAAATACATTATAAAATAAATCCTACAGTTGTTTATTTAGTTACAATAATCCCACTATAGATATTCTGTAGGGAGTCTTATGTGTAGGGTTTTTAGTAGGAATGAGATTGATAAAAAAACCACTTTAGGCTTTGGTGGTTGTCGAGGTAGTTCTTCAGCGAACACATTAATGTATTCTTGAGAAATAGGTACATCCTATATTAAAAGGACACTTTTACCATTTATAGTCTGTGTATAATCATATTCTCTATGAATTTAATTAATAAGAGATATCAAAGGTTGATCTATACATTATTTAATGGTGTATTCTCTTCTATGAAGATAAGGGATTCTATATCCCCATCGTAAATTATAATCTATTTCTTTTAGAAATAAAATTTTTCATTATAATTTCAAATCCAATCCTTACCATTAACTATATCAATGTTGACCATATGTATAATAATCTAGTTTTCACATAGGGTATTTTTTTTGTTATAATGGGAACTTGTCGACACATCCTTTTTGTAATAAGATTTCCAATAGGAGTCTTCATTGAAAACTCTATTATTAAGGTGATTGGGAAATATATAATTTTCTAGGAAACCATAAAAGATATAAAAGAGTATAAAGATCCAGAATAAAATAACTCATTATTTAAATTTGAGGTTATCATTAACATAACTATCAACAAATCTTTAAGAACATCAACAAGAGATGTATAAATTGAATAATCTATGCCTTATCTCCTTGGCCTCTTTTATAAGAGGTTACCTTAATGATTATTAAATTGGTTCAAATAATGACCTATATCATTATATCTAAAGCACTGAATAGTATTGTTTTATTTGTTTAACATTAATTTATAAGCTTTATGACCCCTTTATATGTATTTGAAAGAAACTATTGTTCCCCTTAACAAAGTACCTATGTTTTTCTTTCCAAAATTATCACATGTTAGAAATCATATCTTTACTTTCTTCTTATTTTTCAGATTTCTTATTTCTTGGTTCTCAGTTTACCTATTATTTTCTTATTTTAACTTGAATATATAATAACTATAAAATTATTTTTCTATCTTTATAGAACTTGATACTATAACATCAAAGGATTAAATTTTTTCAAAAACCTATTCCCTCCAAAGACTCATCTTAAAACCCTTAAATAAATGATCGATCTAGATTTCTAGATTATGTTTTTAGTCTATAACATACTTAGATGATCCTGTAAACTCATCCTCAGACTCTACAACACATTCTTATTCCTTTTTATTTAAATTGAATAAATTCTCTCCATTTTAGCTCAATTTTCAGGGGGAAAGTATTTCTTAAAGAATATCACTTCAAAAGTTCATCATTCTATACTTTCTATTTCACAAACCGAATTTGTATTCTAGATCAATGATCACTATTGATCAATATATCCATTTAAAAAATACACTACCAGAATAAAATTTTCCCTTTCATTACTTAACAAGGTTATAAATATAATTTTTAGGGACTTAATCCATTGTTAAGATACTAATGGTTATGTAGTTTCATTAATATATAGAGGCTTATGTCACCATAAGTGATCTAAAATAGGTGAACCATGCTGTGGAAATATATGTTTCTCTATACAGTTAGGTTTTTCAACATAAATTGAGTTATATTCCCTAATATGACCATTATATATTCAGTTCAAGCACCCTATGTATTATTTTCCTCACTAGGGAAATCCCACGATTGACTATAAGTATTAATTCCCCTTTTTTTAAGCTAGGAACCATATATAAACAATGAAATGAACTAATTTAGATCATAATCATAAAAAATATTGATCCATAAAATAAAAAATCCCATTTATAGTAAAAGTTCTCAATTACCTAGAGGGATTATTATAATTATAACATTAGCTATGTTCATTTAAAATCTAGTTCCTAAGATTCATGCTAATATTCCTCTAGTTCAAACTGTAAACCCTCAAATATAGTATCCCAGAGTTAGTGTTTACTTTTTTACATTGGTACATGAGACAAAGGGATCCCACCATGTAACATATATAACTTTAGAAATCTTAGAAAACTAGATACATAATTAATTACCATATTACATTAGAAATATAAAAAAATATTATAGAATAAACAATATTTCATCCATGAAATCTTTCATAATATCCTTCTTCATATCCTAGGGAAAGGAAAAAAAATAAATGGTAAGTTTAGATACTTATTAAGGGTTATATAAAATGGTATCTATAATGATTAAATTAAGAATAATCAATATGGTAGAGTGGATAATCAAAACAAATTCCATTCAATCAACAACTTGAGTTCAATGGACATCCATGGATGATATCAACATATAAATGACATGGAAAATGGAAACTAAATTATCAACAAAGGAAATGCATAAATTCATACATTCATGAACTTCACATCAACCCCTAAACTAAGAAATCATGAATTTTATCATCAAGGCCTCTCAACGGGGACATCATTCTTAATAAATATATAGGTTTAAACCATATATCCATAAAATATGGCATGCCAACTATTTTGTCTCATGAGACATGTCAATTCATCATGGGGATATCTATAACGAGGCCCCACCTCTCAATTTAACATCCAATGTATTACTCTAATTTTTAGTGATCAATACAATTCATTATCAGAATTTCTTATTAGTCAATATTTTTTAGTATTGATTCACGAATAAAAATCATCAATATTTCCCTAATAAATGAAATATATTACTTAATAAGATTCCTTCAACTAATACAGTATATAGAAATGGTATATGACTGAAACATCATCAAATTAATGATAATTATTCTAAAGTCCTCTATGATATTAAATCTATGGTCATGATGGAGAAAAATAATGTTTAATAAATAATGAAGAGTGATAGAGAACATGATCATAACAAAATGAATGATCTAAAAATAAGGTATAATTCATTATCCGTAAAGGGAGATAAAAGAAAATTAATTCATCATAATTTAATTTTTTTAGTCAAACCAATAATTTAGAAAATTAAATAGTTTAAAAACATTAAAAATAACTTCCTTGTGGATTTGGGTAAGAATAAAGTTATAAATCACTATCAAAACAAATTTCATTCCTCTAAGAAAATAACGTCCTTTTCTTTTGGTAATATTTAAAAAAATTACAATATTATTGAGACAAAGATTTTACTTAATTTAAAAATATTCCCTTTTTCACTTTTTTGGAAATAAAAAAATTACCCATAAGGAAAATGTTGAAAATATTTCTTTTAATAATTTATAAATAATTTAAAAATAATTTAAAATTACCTTCATCTCACTTTGAGTCATAATTAAAAGAATTCCTGGAACATTTAAAAGAATCATGGCATGAAATAAAAATATTTTGAAGGAAAACATTAAAATAAGATATTTAAAAGAATTTCTATTATGCGCCACTTTCTTATTAATTATAGATCCAATAAGAAAATTAAATTAATATCAATATATATAAACAGAAATTAATAAAATAAATGAAAATATACGGGGTTTAAAATATTATAATTATATAATATTTCCATAGGAAATATGAACCTAAATAATACTGAAATAAAATGAGATTATACTAGAAATCTCTTACAATGGGTCTCCATTTAATTGTATGTGTTTGATCCTCCTATAAAATTAATTTTAATTTATTAAATACTCTCTTAAGAACCTTTTTAATATTTATTTATTTTTTTAAAATCCGTTTATAATAATTTTAAATCGATTCATTGATTAGTTCTTACTTACATTGACTACTTATAGTTGTTAGTTCGATTTGCCCAAAAATACTTCGGTATATTGTCCATGGTTAAGGAAGTTATGAAATAGTTTATAATATCCCATTACCAGTCTAATAGGTACACCTTAAACCTTGTAACGATTTCCATTTTTTATGGGTAAGGGTTGAGATTGAATTTAGAGGATACCTATATTGGTGAAATGAGTGGTTTTATGGACTCTCACCTTTAACCAAGATTTTCTGCAGACTTCCAGGGCATTACATGTTATGTAATGATTCAGAATGCATGTCATGAACTATTTCATTCCATGATTCGTATACATTGTGAGTTGTTATTACACACCATGATGGAATTAATGATCAGTTTTTAACCAGGATCATTGGCCATTAATGAAAAATGGTACACTTTTCAATGGTTATAAAACATAAGTATTTCGTGAAGTGTATTGATATTACACGTCATGTAATAACCTGACTTTAAAAAGTCATTATAGATTCAACTCATTTTCACTATTATAAAAATTAAATCTTTCACAACGTATAATTGGGTTACACGCCATGTAAATCCCTAATAATGGATATAAAATAGAGGCAGTGCTTGGTCAGTTATTTATTTTATCCTCTCCGATTCCCATTCTCTCGACCCAAGGACTTCTACCGACGATATATTATCCTTCCAACCCTACTGGATCTATTCCTTTGTCATTCCATTATCATTTCATTGGCCGGTGATATCCTAGTTAGTGTTATTCATCACTCTTCATCTATCTCTCTTTATCCTATTTTGGGATTTCTATTAATCATCCTAAAGTTGATGGATATTTCTTCCATTATGTTGTATCATGCTTCGAGGTTGAGTTTCAAGGTCTTCTACAAATTTGTTCTTGTTGACGGGTGCCATTGTGAGTTTTGTGTTTTAGGAAGAGGTAGGTCATTCCGTCTTGATTAGCCAAATTGATTATTCCTAAATTTCTTGATTTATTTCAATTATTGATTTAAATTAAATTTATCAAAATTTATTTCAACTAAATTGATAAAAACATGGTTCCAATGAATTAGGAGATTTGAAAAGGTTTTTGCACGAAAATTTAGAAAACCCATAATTCTATTGAATTGGTGTGTGTTTATTGTAATTTAATGATTTAAATTATTGAATTTAAATTTTGGATTTGATGGAAATGATTTTAATTACACTATATAATTTATTTGCGTAAATGAATTTTGAAAAGGATGGAATTGTTTTTGATTAGATTTTAAACTTGTGAAAATGGATTAAAATGATTGATAAAAACTGAGTGGTTTTATCCTGTGAAAATTGTATGTTTTTGATCAAAACCTATTTTGTTTGTAAATGTAAAAATTTATATTTTCAATGTAAGAATGTGATTTAATTTTATTTTAAGCATTATTAAAATAAATTGCACACCATATAACAGAACATTCAAGCCTTAGTTAGTTGGTGAGTTATTTGGATACACTCTATGCTATTACGATGTCCTAAAACATACCTATGACCAGTCACATACATTATGGGAGGGTAAGAAGTCACCTCTATCCAGTGTCAGATGGATGCGAGTAAACACATTTTGCTGATATCACTTAGAGAGTGTGGAATCCTATAGCTATTTAATACTATCATACCTTTTGGTAGATGACCATGATGCTCGCTTGTGTATTTATATAAGAGATATAAATGTATTCCATTGTTGAAAAACTACTTTACATTCCTTTGTTGGATTTACATAAAATATTTTAATTAATCCATTGTATTAGAAATATTCAATCTCTCATAAAGTGAAGCCTATGCTTTAAATGTATTTTCCATCATTTTGTAACTGTATAACAAGTTTTTTTTAAATATGATCTTGAATTTACAAAACTATTTATTTTGTAAATTGAAATATTTTATTTGGATAATATATATTTGGCATCTGTTATGGAATATTTGGTGGTATTCTACTCAGATCAGGCTCACACCCTACTTTTTCCTTTGTGTATTTGTAGACTTTTTCCTTCTTGTTCGAGCTGAGTGAAGAGATCTCTTGGAGGTGGGTCCAGATGTTGAGTATGAGACTTAGTGAGTTGTTTCCTTTAGAACATTGGGGATTCTTTCCCTATTTTGGTACTTAGGTTGTAGTACTTTTGGTTTTTTATTCCTTGTGGTACTTTACTCTAAGTGGAGTTTCTTTTATATATATATTGACCACATTATCTTACTAATGGTATGTCTTATACCAAAATCGTTCCCACTTGCACATTGTATTATTCTAGGTGCTAGTCACTGACCTATGGGGATTGAGAATTCCCATTAGGCCTTGTCAGGGCAGGCTAAATTATCAGGTTACGAGGTTACCCTGGCTAGTTAGTGACAAAGTGGCATTAGAGGAGGCTGTTTAGATTTTATCCTGAAGTCAATATGCATTTTTATAATATTATCAGGACTAGGTGGTAGGTGCCATTGAGTTCCCAACCAGCTCTCACCACAATAAACGTTAATCCACTAGGGGTGGTTAGGGAAGGGCGTCTTTTGGTTTATTCTAGTCCTTTACTGATTTTGATTTGGATAGAATAGAATCTAAATCTGGTTATTCCATATATTGGGATTAATTTCCCTCGTTTCTCTATTTGTGCACTACATATTGTCTTCAACAATGTATATTGATGTTATGTAGCGTTATGTCTCTGAGAAGATGCACAAATAATATTTATGAGGAAGATTCTGCTGAATCATAGTGAGATCATCCTCAGGTGGACCCAAAATCTAGTTGAGGTGATTGTGCACATTGTCCAAGCTCTGGGATAGGAACCACCTTCAGTTACCGTTACATAAACTATTTTATGTAACTTTTATATTTTTTTTCATGTGAAATCCCATGTTTAACAATGAGTGTGAATGTCCAAGGAATTTCGGTAATGGTTGATTGAGTTTCATTAGGAGTATTTCCTAAGATTTCAAGGTTCATTCCTACTTTGTGAGATTATTGATGAAAATGGATGATAATTTAATGGGTTTGGTTATCATAAATGGAGGTATTATTGAGAGGGGAAGGAAGGATCATAATTTTGAGTTTATTTTGATTGAATTTTACCAAAGAAGAATAGAAATTTGATTCCAAATTTGTTTCTTCTCTAAAAATATTTGAAAGAATTGGTTCCTTTTGAAAATATGATTCATCCCCAAAATTTTCCATTTGAATGTCGATAGTTGGTATATACTCAATATTTTTTTATCTCTACCAATGGTTCTATGAAAGGTTATTATAAAAAATCATTATTAGAGCAAAATTCTAGATACTCAATCCATGAAGACAAATTTCCCCTTGTGAATCCAAAAAATTAATTTCCTCTGGATTTAAATACCCTTCAACATTTCCTTGATCTTCTTCAGTTATCCCATATCGAAAGGTTAGATCTTTTTTAAATTCATGAGTTGTTTTTATGATAAAATATTCTTCTATCAGTGATGAGGAAAGGACATCCTGAGTGGGAATGGGTTCCTCAGAAATCTCAATGCTTTTTATTTCTAATCTCAGTGATGAAACTTATGAATTCTTTTTAACCACTTTTTCACACAATTGTTCAATAATTTTTTCAATATTAGGATTGATAGATGTTATTACATCATGTAATTATTAAATATTTATATTTTCAATCATTTTTGATAGGGCTGTAAATTGATCTTTTAAACATTCATCATCACAAAAATTGTTCATTTTATCGGGTGTGGGGTATTCATTCAAAGGTTGATCAAATTAATTAAAAAAGATTAGTGATTCCCAGTGTATATTTTATAATTGATTCTATACTGAGTTTGGGAATGGATATTTTTGATTATACTCCATTGGATGTATTTAGAAATTTGGAATCATGATTTATGGGAGCCAAAAAAATAGAAAGGGGAAAAGAGAAGAGAAATGTAATGAGAAAAGAGAAATAGGGGAGAATAGAAAGATGTTCTAAGATGACTTACTTGGTCCCCAACAATGGCTCCAAAATTTGGTTGCACCCAAATTTACCCAAGTTGTATGGTGTAAGCGGTTATTATAGTATATCTTGGTTTATCGATCCTCAGAGACCTAAAAAGAAACCTAAGAAATATGCATTCTAAGAAGGTGATTGTATGGTGCTGATTTGGCTATGATTTGGACAAATTGGGATTGAATCGATTGGATTATTTGATATTTTAAATACTTAAGGAAATTCAATTTAAAATCATGAGTTGATCATTGGTTATCGTATGGTGTGGATTGGATGAATTTCTTTTTAAATTATTTCAATGTCTTAAATTCGAGTGTTTCCTTTAACAAAATACAAACATACCAAGTCACTCACTAATTTTGAGTTTTCACTATCCTATGGATAATAATATATACCCTTGGAGGATCATATTGATGATCACTCCAAGGTAGAGGATCATTTAAGCACTCGGGATGTGTATCCTTAAAATTGGTGAGTTTAAAGGAGAATGTACATCATTGAATGAAAATATAAAAAATAGAAATGATTAGGAATTATTAAATTAAGAAATAACATCCAATTAATTCCCTTTATACTCCATTGGATCAACCCATTAGAGGATTAACCCTCCATTGATTCTATTATATCAATGAAAGTGGGTAGTGGACTTATGATGGTAGAATTGGAGAAGAATAAGAAAAATAAATAACAATCACTCCACCATTGTGTGAAGAGGTTCACAAACGATTATGTGAATAACCTCACTCTATAATTAAATGGTATCAACATGATTTGGGAAAATAAATAAGAAATTAAGAATAAGAAAAGATGATCTTTTATTAATTAAATGAAGGTGAACGAAAAACCTACATGGGAGAAATTGACAATGCGATTTCAAAATGAAAGAATGACAATACAAATGAAAGAAATAAAAACTTCCATCCTAATACCTTCACCACTGGATACTTATATAGGCATATTATGAGCATTAAATACACCCCCAACAACAAATTCTATCCCCATTAATTGGGAGAGTCAAAAGAGCATGACAAAATCAAGGGAATTTCGACATTTCAAAGTTGTCTAGAGAATTCGTCCAAATTCAACCCCCATTTTGACGTGTGAATTTGTAATTGAAGGATTCCCAATATGTAGGGTTTTTAGAAATTAAATATGCTCTTACATATATCCTATATTATCAGTAAATAGTTCAAGATATTTGGTGCATCTATTTGGAAGTTATGATTGAAATGGTGGGATGACTTTATGTGAATTTAGATCAGGCCCACCATTTAAATCTCAACTTTAGATCCCTTTATCTGCATGAAAAATTAAGAATTAGCTCTTTCAATAGTGTAATTAAATGATACCCATATTTTTATCTTTCTACAGTAAAAATTTGGGCTTCATTGGTCTTGGTTTGTGGGCCCCACCTCTGTTTGATGGGCCTTAGGCCCATTTTTCTTTGTCCAGAAAATTTCTGCATTCATGATAAAAAATCTCCATCATCTTCTGGGTTTTATCCATCAATAATAAAAGATAAAATATTCAAAAATAGTGATAAATCATATACAAAAATATCAAATTTTAAAAAATAATATAATGTTCTCCATAAACATATGATTGATTAAACCCAAAGTTTCATTTTAAACATTAATTTCATTTGAGAAGAGAAATGAAGTACAATTTCTATAATTCACTAAAATTTATGATTATGGACTTTAGAAAATATTATTATTAAGATATTGAAAATGAATATTATGCACTTTTAGTGGATAATCACACCCCCAAATTGAGTTTTTCTAGTCCTAAGAAAAATATATTTCAAATATGACATTTAAATTCCCCTTTCCAAATTTTTTTTAATACACATTGATCACCTAAAGAACTCATACCAATTTTTTTTGAAACCCCTCAAAATCATTTAAAACAAGATAGTTCCACAAGAAAATCCCAAGCCCAAGCCTATTTCTTTGTTAAAATTAATTGTCAAATTTCATCTAATTTCAATTAAGCATGATGACATGTTGTGCATTACAAAAGACATGGGGCCCGTTTTCTTGTTCAAGGGGGAAAAATGAAACTTCTAGGTGGGAATCTCATTAAAACTTAAGATGAGTATCCAATTTTTTGAATTGTTTTTGATTATTTTAACCACAAAAGATATGAAAAGACAAACTATGGGCAAAAAAACTACGAAGTCATGATCCCCAAGTTTCATATGCCACACATATTGTCAATTCCATACTATACAATAGAGATATAAAGTCTAACTCTGGAAAAGACAACTATGGAGTCACAATCCCCACGTTACGGACGCCACACATTTGGAAAAAACATTGTTCTATGTGGTCATTATTTTTTTTTTCAAAATTTCTCATGTTTTTTTGATACTCAAATTAATCTAAAAGTGGCCCCAAACCCTATGATATGATGAAACGGACCCAAGAATTCAAATTTACACCTAAGATATCATAGACGTGCATTGTGGCATTTTGATTAAGAGGATGAAAATTTAAACTTTGAAAAATCATATTGAACTACTATACTTTCTAAAAACTATTATCATGAACTTAAACTTGAATTAAAATCAGAATCAAGGCATTAAAAATTATATGATATCCAATTTTAGAGTTTTCAATGTGTGTTATCATGTTCAAGGTTAATGGAATTTTTCTTTCCAGATATGTTCTTATTCACAAAAAATAATTTTTTTATTTCATCTCCCCCCAACATAGAATAACACTATCCCCAGTGTTGAAAGAAAACATAGAAGGGGGTATGTGAGAGGTGTTCAAATAAGACATTAAAAATGTGAATAATGGAATGATGTCACTTGGAGGTTGATGTTGAAAGTGCGTGCCACAGTCTCCCTTCAATCCTGGGTTCAAGTCTCAGCACCTTGGATGATTGTGAAAGGATTTGGCCCCCGACCTATGACATGTCCTTTTAAATTTTATTATTATTATATATATATATTGTATTTTTAACCTACAAAAACATAAAAATAAAATGAAATAAAATAAACTGATGATACATTGTCTTATTTTTAAATTTATGGGAAAGGTATTACTTAGAGATCACGCCACATGACACAAATGAATATGGCACTCCCCATTTATACCCATCCATACTCATAAAATAAGAAAAGGTCAAAAGTCTAGGGTATTTTTTTAAATGAGAAAAAAATATTTCACAATGACTGAAAAAATTAAAATAATGGGTTTCCTCCCATGCAACACTTCTGTTTAACGTCGTTAGCTCGAATTGAAACCCCAAATTATCCAATTGCAACTTTCAACATTTTTAGGACCCCATTTTTCTCTACTTCAATAAGATTGAGATTAATTTTTTTTTTAATTTTTTTCATGTGCAATCCCATGTTTAACAATGAGTGTGAAAGTCCAAGGAATTTTGGTAATGGTTTATTTAGTTTCATTTGGAGTATTACCTATGATTTTAAGGTTTATTTCTAATTTGTGAGATTTTGGATGAAAATAAATGATAATTGAATGGTATTGGTTATCATAAATGGGAGGATTCTTGATAGGGGAAGGAAAGATCATAATTTTGAGTTCAGTTTGAATGAATTTTCCCAAATAAGAATGAAAATTTGAATATAAATTTGTTTCTTCTATAAAAAGCTTTGAAAGAATTGGTTCTATTTGAAAATATGATTTATCCCAAAAATTTTCCATTTTAATGTTGGGAGTGGGTATATACTCAATATTTTTATCTCTCCCAATGGTTAAATGGAAGGTGATTCTAACAAATCATTATTAGAGCAATATTCTAGACACTCAATCCATGAATACAAATTCCCCCCTTGTGAATCCAAAAAATTAATTTCCTCCTGATTTAAATACCCTTGAACATTTCCTTGATCTTCTTCAGTTATCCCATATCCAAAGGTTATTTATTTATTAAATTGATGAGTGGTTTTTTGGATAAAATATTCTTCTATCAGTGATAAGTAAAGGACATCTTGAGTGGGAATGGGTTCCTCAAAAGTCTGAATGCTTTGTTTTTCTAATCTTAGTGATGAAACTTCTAAATTCATTTTAACCATTTTTTCACACAATTGTTCAATAATTTTTTTATTATTAGTATTGATATATATTTGTACATCATGTACTTCATCTATATTTATATTTTCAATCATTCTTGATAGGGCATGAAATTGATCTTCTAAATATTCATCGTCACAAATTTTTTTCATTTTATCGGGTGTGGGGTATTCATTAAATGGTTGATCAAATTAATTAAAATATATTTGTGATTACAAATGTGTATTTTCTAATTGATTCCATCCTAAGTTTGGGAAGGGATATTGTTGATTATACACCATTGGATGTATTTCGAAATTTGGAATACTAATTTTTGAGAGAAAAAAAATAGATTGAGGAAAATAGAAGAGAAATGCGATGAGAAAAGAGAAATGGTAGAGAATTGAAAGATGTTACTAGGTGAATTACTTTCTCCCTCATAATGGTTCCAAAATTTGGTTTAACCCAAATTTACCCAAGTTGTATGGTGTAAGCGGTCATTATAGTACATCTTGGGTTATCGATCCTAAGAGACCTAAGAAGAAACCTAAGAAACATGCATTCTAAGAAAGTGATTTTATGGTGTTGATTTGGCTTTGAAGTGGAAAACATGGGTTTGAATAAATTGGATTATTTTATAGTTTAAATACTTAAGTTAATTAAATTTAAAATAATGAGTTGATCATTGGTTATTTCATGGGGTGGATTGGATGAATTTCTTTTTAAATTATTTCAATGTCTTAAATTCGAGTGTTTCCTTTAATGAAATACAAACATCACAAATCACACACTAATTTTGATTTTTCACTATCCTAAAGCTAATCACCTATACCCTTGGAGGATCATATTGATGAACACTCCAAGGTAGAGGATCGTTTTAGAACTCGAGATGTCTATCCTTAAAATTGGTGAGTTTAAAGGAGAACGTACATCATTGAATGAAAATATGAAAAATAGAATTGATTAAGAATTGTTAAATTAAGAAATAAAATATAATTAATCCCCTTTATACCCCCATTGATTAACCCATTAGAGTATTATCCCTCTATTTATGTTATTCTATCAATTAAAGAAGGTATTAGACTTATGATGGTAGAATTGGAGAAGAAGAAAAAAAATAAATAACAATCACTCCACTGTTGTGTGAAGAGTTTCACAAATGATTATGTGAATAACCTCACACTATAAGGCAAAAATATCAATATGATATGGAAAAATAAATAAGAAATTAATAATAATAAAATATGATCTTTTATTAACTAAATTAAGATGAACGAAAAACCTAAATGGGAGAAATTGAAAATGCAATAAAAATGAAAGCATGACAATACAAATGAATGAAATAAAAACTTCCATCCCATTTCCTTCACCACTAGATCATTATATAGGCATATTAAGAGCCTTAAATACACCCCAACAGTAAATTATATCCCCATTAATTGGGAGATTAAAAAGAGCGTGAGAAAATCAAAGGAATTTCAACGTTTCGAAGTTGTCCAGAAAATTCGTCCAAATTCGTCCCCCATTTTGATGCATGAATTTGTAATTGATGGAGATAGAATAAATAGGGGTCTTTGAGGAAAAATATTCTCTTTAATATATCCTCTATTATGTGTAGAATGTTCAGGCTATTTGGTGCATCGGTTTGGATGTTATGGTCTAAATGGTGGGATGACTTTATGTGAATTCAGATTGGGCCCACCATTTAAATCCCAACTTCATATCCTTTTATCTCCATGAAAAATTGATAATTAGCTCTGTCGATAGTGTAATTAAATGATCCCCATATTTTTATCTTTCTAATGTAAAAAATCTGAGCTTCATTGGTCTTAGTTTGTGGGCCCCACTTCTGTTTGATGGGCCTTAGGCCCATTATGATTTTTCTAGAAAATTTATGCATTCATGCTAAAACATATACTTCATCTCTTGGGATTCATCCATAAATTATATTCCAAAAAAAGTGATCATTTATATACAAAAATATCAAATTTAAAAAATTAATGTAATGTTCTCCACAAACAGATGATTGATTGGGCCCAAACTTCCACTTTAAACATTAATTTCATATGAGATGAGAAATGAAGTTCAATTTATATAATGCACTAAAATTGATGTTTATGGACTTTAGAAAATATTATTATTAATATATTGACAATGAATATTATCCACTTTTAGTGGATAATTAGCTATTATGACTTAGGAGGAACCACATAATTTTTTCGCGATTCAGAGATTCTTGGGCTTATCCAGATACTACTGCAGGTTCAACGAGAACTTCTCAAAATTTTCCTCCTGGATTAATGATTTAACTAGAAAGGGGTTGGATCTTGTTTAGGATGATAAATTTTAGAGTTATTTTGTTGATATGAAACTTATATTTGCTACTATACCGATGTTGACTCTTCTGTAGGCCGATCATGGCTATTTGGTCTTCTATGATGCATCAATTTCAAGTTTGGGTTGTGTTATTATGCAATGTAATCATGTTATTGCCTATGTATCTAATTCGATTTGGAAACATGAGAAGAATTATAATACCCACGATCTTGAATGTGCAGCTGTAATGCATGCACTTAAGAGTTGGCAACATTAACTTTATGGTGAAAGTTTTACCGTGTTTTCAGACCACAAAATATTGAGTTATAACTTCTTTGAAAAAAATCTGAATCTTCTCCTGAGGCATTGGTTAGAGTACCTGAAGTCATTTGAATTTGACATTAACTATTCCCCGAGGAAAGGTAATTTCATTGAAGATGTGTTAAACATGAATCATCTAACCCAGGTAGTGAAAGAATCTTCTAAAGAGTGGAACTAGATGGATCTTTTTTCACAGTTGCATATTGGAGTTTAGGAGAAAGGGACTAAAGTTCCTTTTTCTATCAATTAGGTATCATCCACTATTCTCAAGATGATTTTTCAAGATCAAAATCTTGATGATGAATTCTGTGTCATTAGGGACTCTCTTTATGGTGGGGAGATAGTTTCTGAGTGGTCATTCTCAAAAGAGGGGTTCTATGCTATCAAAATCTATTCGTTGTGCCTTTAGTGGAAAAGAACACTATGATGGGTGTTTTTTCATAATTACCAGTGGGAAGTGCACCTCAGATTCATAAAAATTTTATATGATGTGTGGGAGAAGTTCGGCTGAAAAGGGATAAGGTGCGACATTGTTAATTTTGTCTCTCATTGCTATAGAAGCTAGCAGGATAAGGCTGAGCACCAGAAACCTTCAGGTTTGCTTCAACCACTTCCAGTCCCAAGTTGGAAGTGGAATGTTATCTAAATATATATTTTGTGATTGGGAATCTATATACCTAGAGAAATAATAATTAAATATTGATTGTGATTGACAGGTTGACCAATTTTGCTCACTTTATACCCATTCGTGATATAACCAAAGTTTAGGTGTTGGGAAGTCTCTACGTGAAAGAGATTGTTCATTTTCTTGAAGTTCCATATACAATAGTCTCTAATAAAGATCATCGGTTTACTTATTGATTTTGGAGGGGACTTTAGGAGGCACTAGGTTCATTTGAGAACATCCTACTATCCGCAATTAGATAGCCATATAGAGATAGCTATACAAATTTTTGAGGATATTCTTCGTGCCAGTGTTCATGACTTTGGTGGGACATGGGATGATAACCTAGGGCTAGTTGAGTTATTTTATAACAATATTTACCATTCCATGATCATAATGGATCCTTTTGAGGCCTTTTATAGTTAGCATTGTAAACCTCCATTGTGATGGCTAGAGGTTGGTGAATGTTTATTGTTTAGGCCAAAATTGGTGTAGGAGATAACAACTATGAGTCAGTTGATTTTCTAGAAATTGTTGATAGAATATATCTGATATAAGTCTTATTTTGATCGATGCTGTAGACCATTGGAGTTTTAAGTTGGTTATTAGGTGTTCTTGAAAGTTTTACCCCGGTTGGGCCTTCGATGAATTGGAAGGAAATGTAAGCTTGGTCCTTATTTTGTGGGACCTTTTAAGGTTGTTGAACTAGTTGGAAAAGCTACTTAAAATTTAACACTTCCACCACAACTAACATCGATACATAACGTATTCCATGTATCATGACTGAGAAAGTATATCTCTGATCCATCTCATGTTTTGAGTTGGATTAATCTTGATATTGAACCTTATTTATCTTTGACTAGGCGGCCGGTCAGGGTAGTTGATTCTGTGACCAAGGTACTTTGTGGGGGTATGATACCTATGGTTCAAGTTCTATGACATCATGGTTGTAATAATCACAAGACATGAGAATGTAAGGAAATGATGAGAGAGGAGTGGCCTCATATTTTTTCCATGGAATCTTCTTCTTAGTATTTTTGGGGACAAAAAGTTTTTATGGTGGGGAGGTTGTAATGTCCCATTACCACACTAATAGGTACACCTTCATCCTTTTCATGGATTTTATTTTCATTGAGTGGGTAAGGGTTGAGTTTTAATTGAGAGGATACTTATAATAGTGAATTCATAGGTTTATTAGACTCTCACATTTAACGAAGATTTTCTGTAGACTGCCAGGGCATTAAACATCATGTAATAGTATTACACATCATGTAAATTCATGAACTATTTCACTCCATGATGGGTACACATCGTGAGTTTTCAGTACACACTATGATGGAATTAATGATCCGTTTTATCTTAGAGTGTATGTTTTTAATGAAAATAGTACACATTTAAATGGTTATAAAACCTAAGTATTTAATGATGTGTATTGGTATTACACATTGTGTAATAACCCCACATTAAAAGGGAATTACATATTTGAATCATTTTCACCGTTACAAAAATTAAATCCTTCACGACATGTAACTGGGTTACACACCGTGTAATGCCCCGACAACGGCTATAAATGGGAGGAAATGCTTGGTTATTTCTTTATTCGATCCTCTCCTATTCCCATTATCTCAACCCAAGGCCTTCCCCATGAAATTTATGAGCCTTCCAACACTACCATATTCATTCCTTTGGTGTTCGATCATCATTTATTTGGCGGGTGATATCCGGGAAAGTGTTCTTCATCATTCTTCATCAACCTCTCATTCTCCTCTTTTGGGATTTCTACGATCATCCTAAAGTTGATGAATATTTCCCCCACTATTTTGGATCTTGATTCTAGGTTGATCTTCTATGTATTCTACACCTTCGTTCTCGTTGATGGGTGTCGTTGTGAGTTTTGAGTTTCAGGAAGATGTAGGTGGTTATATCCTAATTTTCCAAATTGATATTTCTTAAATTGATTGACTTATTTCAATTTTTGAATTAAATTAAATTGCTCAAACCTAATTTTAATTAAATTCATATAAACAAAATTCCAGTGAATTGGGATATTTCAAATGGTTTTGGCATAGAAATTTGGAAAACCACCAATTCAATTGAATTGGGGTGTATTTATGGAAATTTATTGATTTAAATTGTTGAATTTAAATTTTGGATTTTATGGAAATTTATTCAATTAAATTGTTGAATTTAATTTTGGAAATGAATTGTGAAAAGGATGTAATTGATTTTGAATGGATTTCAAACTTGTGAAAGTGGCATAAAATGATTTGATAGAAACCCAATGGGTTTATCTTGAGAAAAAAGTCATGCTTTTTATTAAAACCCATTTTAGTTTTAAATAAAAAATTGGCATTTTGAAATGGAAGAATGAGATTTAATTGTATTTTAATAAGTCTTAAAATAAAATTTTTATCATAAAAGAGAACATTAAATCCTTAGGTAGTTAGTGAGTTATTATGATACACTCTATACTATTACAACGTTCTAAAACATACCTGCAATGGTTCACTTGCCCAATGGAAGGGTGATGAGTCACCTCTGGCTAGTGTTAGGGGGACGTGAGTATACTCATTTTTCTGAGATCACGTAGAGAGTGTGGAATCCTATAGCTAGTTAATTCTATCATACCTTTTGGAAGATGACCATGTTTCTCACTTATTTATTTATATATGAGATATAATGTATATCAATTTTTAAAAACAACTTCACATTAATTTATTGTATTTACATAAATTATTTTATTTAATCCATTATTTTTTAAAAATTACATCTCTTATAAAGTGAAGCCTATGATTTAAGAGGATTTTAAATCATTTTGAAACTGTATAGAATGTTTTTTTAAATAAGCTCTTAAATTTACAAACCTTTTTATTTTTAAAATTGAAATATTTTTTTTGGATAATCTATATTTGGAATCTGTTATAGAATTCTTGGTGGTATCCTACTTGGATTAGGTTTTCACCCTACTTTTTTCCTTCAGTTGTTTGTAGACTTTCTCCTTCCAGGTTCGATCTGAGTGAAGGGATGTCTTGGAGGTGGATCCAACTGTTTAGATTGGGACTTAGTGAGTTGTTTCCCTTAGGACCTTGGTGTTGTTTTCCATATTTTTGTACTTGGGTTGTAGTACATTGGGTTTTTTATTCCTTGTTGTATTTTGATACTTTATGACCAGTGGAGTATATTTTATATGCATGTTGACTAGATTGTCTTAATTCAGCTATGTATTGTGGCAAAATAATTCCCAGTTACACATTGTATGATTCTAGTTTCTAGTCACCAACCTGTGGGGATATGGAAAGCCCTCCACGTTATTTTAGGGATGTATTGGTTATTGGGCTACCAGGGTACCCGAGATGGTTCATGTCATGGTTCTATAATACATTTAATTTTAAAAATTTCATTAATATAATTTTTATACATTATATAAAGTTTTATAATCATCTATGAATGGTGGTAATATAAAAACAAATCACATCTCTCTGTGGAGGTGGTAGTCTACACGTACTCATGGGTGAGGTTTACATTTTCCAGTGGATGGAAGGGTAAGAAGTTAGATGATATATTATATTCAAAAAATAATAACAATATCATAAATATAATATATTTTTTATTTATTCTATTTATAAGCATCCAAGAAAAATGGTGAAGGAAAATGAATTATATCACTATGCAGAGATGGTGGGCCAAACGTATTCATGAACATGGTTTTTATTTTCCATATGATATAAATAAAGTGGAAAATGGTTATACCATAATAATAATGACATATAATTATATTTTTTATGCTATATTATTTACTTTATAATGGATAAAATAGATTTATTAGAAGTATAATATGAAATAATCATTGAGAGAGTCCGGTTAGCCGATTAAATCTTATTTGAGAGATCTCCTTTTTTACATTTTAATATGTATTTGGAATGACTTAGGGTAATAAAAAAGTGCTAAATAATCAAATGAATAAATATAGGAAGGTTTTTGGCTAGGTATTGTTTAATATAGAGGGTTTAAAGTTTGTGAATAAGAGAGGAGAATAAATCTCCTTTTATAAGTGAGGGGAGGGACACACATAGAATTTCATAAAATAATTTAATAATATAAAGTCATTTTCTTGTAAAATTGGATAAAAATTGACATATATTAGAATATTATAATGTTATTTTTGAAATAAAACCAACCAATGGTGTTTAATAAAGTTTTTTCTGTTATATTGAAACCTTATCACTTTATTTTTAACCTTTTAAACCCATTTTACCCTTAACCGAGGTGATAAATATTTACCATGGTTACTATTCATTATAAAAAAATAAGTTGAACATATCACTTAATATTAATTATATTGATTAAAAATATGGAATACAATAGACATGATTCAACTCCTATAAGTGGCAGAAAGTTCTTTTAATAATTTTTGAAAATGAAACGAAAAACATTTTTAGAAAAATGACTATTTTAGGAGTAAGAATGATTTTACAATTAAGTAAATTATAATTTAGGTTCCAACGGTATTAAATTGATTTTTTTTAATTAAATGAAGTATTATTTATTTTTATAACCAAACCAAAACTTACATGAACCATATAAATACTTTATTAAGAGAAAATAAATAATTTTTTTTTATTTGAACAAAAACATTACTAAGATTTAAAAAAAGTTAGAATAAATTTATAGGTTCAACATTATTTTTTTATATAAATTATATTACTTGATAAATATATATTTGTTCTATAAAGAATATTTCATAAAAATTAAAGTTATTCTTACTCATTATAATTCAATAAAAGTGATAGTTTATTTTTGTAAAATTGGTATTTTCAAATATTCATCCAAATATCAACTATGTCTAAAAAATATCAAAAGTTCATGATATGATAATTTTGACATGATGAATTTAAAAAATGAAATTAATATCTTCAAATTTAATTTATAAAATTTTCTAATTTACATTTTAGGAATATTCTTGAATAAAGCTATGTGAATTATGTTATTGTTTCTTTAGAAAGAAAAAATTACTTACTATAATTGAATCTTGGGTGTTATATGAAGTATTGGAATTTTCTTTCCTCAAATATTGGAATTTTTTTATTGGATTAGATAATTCCATTAAAACTAATAATTTTTTTATTAATTGAACCCAAAATCTTCGTCAAATCTCTACATTAAATGGAGTTGTTCCGATGTGGTCCAAACAAACACTTGAATTTTTTAGTTCCAGTATAAATAAATTAATGGATTAATATGTTGAATTAATTTTTTCTTGAATTAGATTTATATTTGTGTGTAAATTTCTATATTTTATCTTATTATGTTATTTTTAATAATAATTGAAATATACTTAAGTGATTAACCATGTCTTGATCAAATGTTTAGTAATAACACAATTTATTTTTATTTTATATTACATTCTTGTTAATTTATTTATTTTATATGTTTATAATATGTTACCCATAAATAATTAACCAATAAACTTATATAAATAAAAGAAATAATGTGGAATTATCATGAGATTTCTAATGGTCTTTTTATTGAGCACACGATAAACATAATCTTGACCCTAGGGGAAAACCCCTTGAACCATATCTTTATTTGAGTAATAGTATTACACTTATCCTCCTATATAGTGAATAGATATTTGCAAAACTACCTAGAATTCATTTCTAATCATTTTATATTATTATGATAAAGGCCATAAATTAAAGAAATTATTAACTTATTCATTTATCTTAATGTTTATAAAAAAATTACTTGCCATTTACTATGCACTCACATGAAATAGAGGTGCACATGGTGTATCACATAATTACAAGATATATAGGTCCATATTTCAAATTGTATAGTCAATTCATCATTTATGATGCATAAATACACATTTAATTATGTAAAGTATTTCAATTTTAATTTTCATGGAGTACATGACATGTAGTGATGACCATACATGATGTGCAATACCCAATTTATATAAAAATTTATTAAGAATTTAATATTATTTTAACCCCATCAAATGGAATAAATACAGGCTATATATCATGTAGTTCTGTTTAATGGCATAATTAATTTTATTTCAATGTCAATTAATTACATTGTTTATAAATATGATCGGTGTGTACTCTATATAAATGGGTACACTTTACATGATGTGCAGAACTGACAACATGCCATGCATCACTTTCTTATCCATCCATGATACACACATAGGGACTCGATATATAATCTTTATTGACATTTATAGGTTATGTGGCATGTATTCAAGCTATAAAATGTGTAATCCCATCTTGGCCATGTTACTCATCTTTAAGTTTTTATGTGTCTTGTAATAAATGAATTACACATACATTAAACACATAATTTTTGTGAAATTCATGGGGATAACCATGTAGGACTAGATGGTGTGTAAGTGAGTTACATGGAATGTAGCCCCTAAATACATGTGAAAGATGGTATTGATCAACACAAATTCATGTATTGTTGCTTCGTATTCTCCACATGGCCAACCGTGTTTACCGTAGTTATATCCTGGTCTAGTGAATATGGATACATGATTTATACGTTTAGGTTACACAACATGTTGTACCATATTGTCTATACCGAGTCATTGGATCCTCCAGATTGTATATTCAAATGTTATTCATGTTATCTTGACCTAATATTGGTCATATGATGGTAAATAGACATACAAACATGACTTTTAGATTAAAGAACAAATGAAATAGAAATAAAAATCTATCAACAATTGAGTAAATCAATAAATGATCAATAAATAATTATAAATTGATATGTGAAAATTTAGATAACACTTGGAGGTCCTTGGCTACAATGAAAGCGGTTGGTCCTATCCGCAAAAATAATTTTTCATCAAATTATTTGGACCAACACTCATAACTAGATGGATGACAACCCCGGATTCCATAAAGACAAAATAATCACATATAATTTATAATTAATTTATAAAGATTAGGAATTACCTTGTCTTTTAATTAGTTATTTATTGATGATTTTATTGAACTCTTGTTGGAGTAATATAATTTTTTGAAGGAATCAAGGGTAGAATACCTCTTTTAGTGATCAACACACTCTCCATGTGCCTTAGATTATCAGTTTAGAAATCCTTGGGTGCTAGTGTGGATTATTCTAGTGCTTACTTCACTTTCCATCAATCATAAAAAGAATTTTCTTTTAAGGATTGAGGGAATTAATATAGTTCTCTCAAGGCTAGAGAGGGAGGGGGAGGATTAAAGGACTTCATTCTTACGATAATTCAAGAGAATTTTCTTTTTAGGGTTGAAATAATTCTCTTGAGAGGATCGTTTATGTATAATAACATCTCTTGTGAATTACTATTGAAAATGATAGAACTGAGTATATATTAAGTGATGTTAGAGAATATATATATTCAAATAGGTCCTTTGTTGTTCCATTAATTCATTGAGATCCCCACATTAAATAATAATAATACTAATAATAATATTTCCTTTATGCACGCATGTCTCAAAGATAATATAAATATTATTTCTTAAATAAATAAATAAATATGTATTTAAATAATATTTAATATATCATTTCCATCGAGCCCTTAACTGGGACTATATTTCCTCCTTATTTTTTATTGAACATGGTTTAATGACTATTTATTTAACTAAATAAATGTCATTTAATTATACAATAAAAAAATAAATAAATATTTTATTCACTAAATTGATGAATAAATATTGGTTTAATATAAAACTTGTATATTTGTTATTTTGAATAACTAGTTACTAAATATTTGGAATCTACCAATCCCAGAATAAATAATATTCCTTGGTACTTGATAATAATATTTATTCCCATATTTAATTCATATAGAATATAAAATAGGTTCTCGTTAAACTTAGCATGTGATACTTTAGACCTCTCTCTCAGTGGAATTATGTTAACTCACCTAAATTACTATATTAGCATTTAACAACATGTCTATGTATACATAATGAAATAATTTAAATTCCACATTGACAATAACCACATACAAATGTTCACTGTGTAATATAATCCCTTTATCTTGTTATCTTTGATCAAACAGGTTGTATACTCACATCATCAACCTACGTACCTAATATTTCTTTATTTGAATTGTTAGAAATAAACTTGGTGATTATAAAATACCATGGACATATACTTAATCAAGTAATTTCATTTCTATAAAATGTATTAATATATATACTTCCATTAAACCCAAAATATAAAATATACATTATTGACTTATTCATTAGTGGAATATCAATCCCGATACATTAAAAATATCCTAGCTTGCTGCAAGAATATGTCATCTTAGTTTTTATCAATACATCAATGTAAAAAACTTATGATATGAATTATTAATATTATCAAGTCAAAGGAACAATAAAAAAAATCTAAATATATGACTAAATAATGATACATAGAGAATGTGGATTTACTATAGGCAATTCTTGTTATCATAATATTCTCTCTTCAAGATTACCAATGGAAACATTTATGAGAAGAAGTATCCGTGTATTATAAGACAACTACTCTCAATAGCATTTAACATATGTATCAGGTCATATGAGATCATTTATCTATAAAAATGTATTTATGAATACAATAATTAAACTTCAAGGCTATCATCATTGTGGGTAACTACTATAATATTTTAGTATGAAAAGTTCCCTTAGGATATTATAATATACAATGTCATGTATAATAATAATAATGATGTGATAATAAATTTTATTGATTTTCAAAACCATGAATATACAGGTAGTCAAAGTACAATTGTTGTTGGTTCTAGGGAACCAAATCCAACATATTACTTCCTTGATGATGATAAACTCTAATATAATCCTTCTTCTTCTTAGGTGATATTAAAACAAATCATAACCCTTTACACCTTCTTTGAAAAATCTAAACTCCATCGTAACCTTTCATCTTCTTGGATAATATTAAACTCTAGCACAACCCCTTTGACCTTATTGGATGGAACTAAAGTACTTCATTAAAATCTGTCCTTCTTGCATGATAATAAAATCCCACACATACATTTTTTCCTTCTTAGATGTTACCAAAATATAGTGAAAACTTAGGTATTACTAGATAAAAATAAACTCTAAAATTACCCTTTAATCTTATTAGATGATACTAAACTCCAGTGTATATATATTATTCCCTCAAACATGGTAGTAAAATCCTATGTAACCCTTTAATAATTACTAGATAACACTAAAATGTGATGCAACCTTCCATATTATTATATCATTATAAACTATAGTGTAATATTTTTTTTCTTACTAGACAATGATAATTTTTTTAAACCTTTAAACTTTGTGAATTTCACTAAACACTAGTATAAACCTTATTTTCTCGGGAACAAAATTAAATTAAAATGAATCCTTTTAATATTTCTACAATGGTTCTAAATTTAAAAATAATCCTTTTTTATTCCTGGACAACACTAAACTTTAATGTAACACATTAATTATTGTTGAATGATAATAAACACAAAACTATCCATCCATATTCTTGGATGAAATTAAAATAAAATATAACCTTAAAACATTTTAGGATGGAACTAAACTCCAATTTTACTCTTAATACTTTTCCACATGGCTTTAAACATTTATATAACCTTTATGCCTTCTAGTTTGGACTTTAACTATGATTTAACCTTCACGACTTCCCATCCAACTTTAAACTATAGTGTAACCTTAATGTCTTCCCAAATAGATTTAAATTTCATCACAAATAATTATTTTTCCTAGTATGGAAATAAATTTTAGAGTTATTTCCTATACATATTTAAAATGTTGTGAAACAACCTTTCCTTATGCTTTCATCATAAAATGAACCATGACTTAAGCACAAGATGATTAAATTTTATACGATGTACCCTAAAATACTATATTGTTAGGAAATCCATTTCATTAAAGGTTATCCCCTAACTATGTAAAATAGTTATATAATGATCTAGTAATAATACAGGTAATGATTTAATAAACATTATTAAATATATATGAAAGTTATAGAGTAGAAAAAAAGACCCATCATGAGATTATTCAACCTAAAATCCTCTTGATTTAGAAACATATATTCCAAAACACTATATTTTACCACCAATTAAGGGGAAATGAATGGTGGGGGATAAAAATATATAAAAATTTTAAACTAATGTTAAATTAATTACCTTTAAAAGAGATTGATTGGACATGAATATTTACTCATGACAAAAAATTGACTTGTATTTGTTTCTAATGATCCAAAAAATCATAATCTTATCTTATACTATCAGAAAACAAAACAGTATAGCTATTAACTAACATGGGGGGATACCAACTATACAAGGTGATACTTTGTCCCAAAAAATCATGTGATAGTCCCTCATATTTTAGATACTATAACTATAACCATCCAAGAATTCAAAAACCCATGAACAATTTTCCCAATGAAGCATCTTCATTTATATGTTGTTAATGTATTTTTTGAAAGTATTTTAAAAAAGGTGTGACCTCAAAATGATGATTGGATTGGAAAAATTTAGGGAAATTGAGGTCATGGTGGATGGCTCTACACCTAAGGAAAAATAGGGGTTGGTGGTCACATCATCACATGCAATAACTTTGGAAGTCTATCCTCAGAGTGAGAAAACATCCACCTACCATACTTGAAAGTGGTCGATAAGGAAAATACATATGCTTTTACTACCTTGTAAGAGTCACCTAAAAGGGATCCTCATAATAATAGATGATGTAATTTCTACGTGACCCTTACTTTCACTGAAGTTTTGAAATACACTCTGACCCTAATCACCAAAGATCAATCACCAAGAAAAAGGTCATGTCGAGGAAAATAAAAACCACTATTTTCTATGGGAAAGATGGTTCTCTTGATACTATGGAGACCCATAATGTCTACTTACACATCTAGATTATAAATCAAAGATACTTAAAATTTATGTTGAGTTAGAGAACCGAGAAATACTTTAGGATTCATTCAAAAACCCCACCAACTAACTCTTCCCCCTTAAGGTAATTCATCTGACACATAGATCATCCCTATTATAAATACAATTAATATAGTGATTCTCCTTGTGATAAAGAAAATATGAACTTTAGAGTTCCTACCCATGGTAGCATAATTAGTTTCCATTAAGGTCCTCCCAGTAATGATGCCATCAACTGAAATTTTGATTATAGCCATGCTGAAGATACCTACTATCATGGAGGTCCTCCCTATGAAAGTAATAATAACAATTATGATGATCCTCCTCATGAAAATGATGAATGAACCCGACTAATAGAATATACCATCCAATATAGATTATTCCTTATGAGGTGATAGGAGAAAATTATCTCTTCTTCATTGATACTCCAACCAATTGGTAGTAAAGGGGAGGTTTCTAACATCTCAATAATATATAATTTAGAGAGGGTTCCCTATTTCACGAGATTGATAATATCAGAGGAGGATATAAATTCCATATTTTATCCCATTAAAATGTTAATTTTAATAAGTAATATGATTCTAAACTTCACTTCATGTTCCTACTACCTCGATAATTCAGACTCTAATATAGTTATTCCAAACACCTGTCTACCCGTAGTTATCTTGCGCATAATGAAAATACCCTCTTATTAAGAGATTATACCAAAGTTGGTGTTAGGTACATTTAATTATCCACTATTGGTTGGTGATAGTTAGTGTAGTTAATGGATACACCATGATAGTGATAATCATTGGTCCTATAACCATATTGGTTAAGTTTGTATGAAGTTGAATATGCCCAAAATACCCATCTCTACTTTATAAAGTATCCATATAAAATACTATGTGGCCATAAAAACCTAATGGTCTATCTTTTAGACACAGTGAAAACTCCAATGATATGTGAGTGGAGTTAGTGGGTGTAAAAAATACCATTTATATACTATCCTCTCTCCATATATTGTTATATTATTTCCATTCTCATCGAAGAGGAATACATATAAGGATTATATAAAAATTTAATGGTGAAATTCAACTACCATAGTTTCTAGTTCATTTTTTATACCCTATATACTAAAAAAATGAAATTACTTGATGAATGATGACATTTGGAAGACCTCACTACCCTCCTAATAGTATTTAATTCTAAATAAAATTGGGAATGTGAGTTCCTACAATGTTATTGTGTGGATTTCCTTAGAGAGATTCACTAAATTATTGAAGAAACTTTCTTCCATGTATACATTAGGCGTTAGGGGAGGTATGTTTCACTTATCCCCTCTCATTTATTAACAAGGAGTTTTAGAGATATCGTATAAGAATCCTTACTTGAGACGATTATACACAATTATTTTCTACTGTGTTTCTATATGTGGCACATTAAATTTGAGGTGTAATAGAACCAATCTAATTACTTTGTAGGAGCTCCCCATATCCAATGTATAAAAGTGACTTGGGTGATGAATTTGTTCAATTTATAAACTCATTAACAAATATAATCATGTAATAATTATAAAAGGAACTTGATCGGGGAAACCCTTTTTAATAATATTCCACCCACCATGGTTCCTACATCTCCACCATCATCATATGCGTTGGGGATACCATAATGCACAATTTACTCCCATCCAATGATCGTCAAACCAAAGGATCATAATTTTTTGAAAGATACTCTATATTTTTCTCTTAAAAGAATATGAGAATGAGAAGCATATTGATTTGTATATATATATGTGATACCACAAATACAAACCCATTCCATGATATTGTGGGGATTTTTCCTAACTTCCATATCCTACAATAGAGACTAATCCAAAGGTATAATTAATTGTTATTATATCTCCAACAAGGATATCTGTATTCAAAAGGAAAGGGGAGGAACTATATATATCCATTTATATGAATTATCCTCCTTGTCCATGCTTAGTATAAGACAAATTAAATCCCCTCAGGATCACTTACCATGAGGATCCTTTTTCTCTAACTCAAAAATTTCATTGAAATAACTAGGATAAATTCCATAAACTCTATAAATTCAAAAGGAACTTTAACTAATAAATTAGAAGGACTATTCATGAAGGTATCCTTAATGACTATTATGAGGATGATGAAACATCATACTCCACAGATGTCGACAAAGATCTAGTTTTGGTTGGGTTTGTGATGGTGAATGTTTTAATGACCTGTCCTACTGATTTCCAAGAGTGTGATGTTGACAATGAGTTTGAAAAATATGAACCATGCTAGGATAACTCCCACTATATTGAACTACATGAATAATGGGTCTGTATTTGAAATCAAATATAGGATTTAGGACTAGATCTCCTCTAAAATTTCTATTTCTGGTTGACCGATGCACAATAGGAAAGAGAAAAGACATTGATATGTTTTCAACCCAATATCTATGAAATGATATCTAGTTATTATCTCATAGTGAATATATTTTTCTTTTAGAATGAGTGATTGGAAATCTATATCAAACTAGTGATTCAATACTCTAATGTAACATACCTTGTGTTTTTTATTTTATAGCAAATGCCCCATATCCCCACGTTGATATCTTTTTGAACAAATAATTTAATTGATGAACAAGGGTAGAACCAAGATACATCACTAGAATGATGCAATACTAGTATGTTCAGATAACTACTTCCCCAATAGACCATTTAGATATTCTATTATATAATTAAAATCTATCCCTAATTTAGGATAGTTATCTTGTATATTTACAACACATAAATAAATATAAAAGTTTGAGATACTTGATTTAATTCATTCTTTATTAGATTCTATAAAAGTTAAGGGTGCACCGATACAATATTAGTGCAATATATACCATCTGTGGGTGGTGTTAACATCTTTGCCTCTGAATTTCAATGAATTTAACTTCTTATTATTCAGTGGAATATGTGATGTTGGAAAACATATCACTCACTCTTCCTTATAGTGTGCGTTGGTCAGAGTAGGAAACTCAATTGGAGGGTGAATGGAGTTTCCAATTAAAATTTATTTTAATTTTTTTTAAAAAATAAACCCATCAATTTATATAATTGGTCTATTTAACAAAAAATGGAAGTATATAATATTATATTTTAGTATTATTCTCAATAGTTTGATCAAAACTCAGTTAGAACAAGTTTAAAACTATTTTAACTTTTGAAATAGATTTAATTATATCAAAAACCGTATATAAAACACTTATAAAAATTATCTTATATATTAATATTTTGATATTAATTTTTGAAAACTAAAATATATTTGTTTTAAAAATATAATAAAAAATAATTAAAAACACAGTGGAATAAAACAATAGGTTTTGTCTCAATCAGAGGACTAGTCCTCCTATCTTGTGGGAAACCCACTACCCAGAATTTTATTCAATAAATAAAATAACCAATAACCTGAATAGGGTTTACATAAAATAACTACACACAGAAATTACAGACTATATAGAGCCTATTTAATTGTTCTATGTGGGATAATAGGTGTAAAAGTATAAAAAAGTGTGTCTGCAACTCTTTAATACAATACAAGATCTTATGCTAAATAATAAACAGAGCACAGAAAACAAAACTTGACATATATAAAAAGTTAAGAAATAGAATTGGAAATATTTCTATGCAGTTGATATTTTTAATTTTTAAGATTATTTTTCTCTTCTAAAAGTGTTTCTTATAATTTTGTTGTAAGATGTAATATGAAATATATTATCAAATCTTGAAATAAATTTCATATGATAACATAATAGAGAGTCTACATTCATAAAAATATAATTTTCATTAATATGAGTCTACTATTTATCTATTTTCTTTTATATTTTTTTTATATATCTTGAGTTATCTATAAAATAATAATATTTGTTCGAAATTATTGATTGAAAAATCATTATTAAAGACCTCACACTTGGTTTGAAAATAGGGATCATTAAATACTTTTGATAAAAATTTAATTCATCATAGAAATTTGGTTTCCATATTATATTAACAATCAAATAATCACTTTAGATATGGTACATTTAAATTGTTCTACATTAGTATCCAAGGAATATTTAACATTACCTGATAATTCTGACCAGGTCTCTTGAAAATGTCATATGATTAATCATTTGAATCTATAGTTGACCATTTGAACTTATGGTTAATCAGTTGAACTTATGGTCAAATATTTATACTTACATTCAATCATTTTAACTTACAATCAATCACTTGAACTTATGGTCCATCACTTGAACAACTAGTCTATCATTTGAACTTATGGTTGATCATATATTTTTTCAAATTCTGACACCATCAAATGACCGCTTAATTACTTTTTCCAAATTCTAACTTTCACATACGACCGATTTCTTCTAACTTTTTTTTTTCATTTGGAATCTTATAGAAGATTTTATTTCTATGTGCGTTTTATAAAATACTTTAAAATATTTTTATAGATGTTAAATCAATTCCATTTGGATTTGTAGTATATAGGTTTCTTTTATGGTCAATCAAACTTGTTGTGTAGTCAATCCACAATTTTTTTAAAAAAACTTCATCAATGCAATTAATTAAGATAGAATGTGTGGTTTCTTGGATATTTTTTGATGTCCTCCGCTATTGATGCATATTTCATGATAAGATTTATTAATGACTCAATACTTATGAAAATTTCTATATTTTTTAGAAATAGAGTTATCTATCATAAATTATAGAATGGATTAGAAATAACATAAACATGATTTTGGATTATTAAAATATATAGTTATTAAACTAATCCAAAAATCTCCCCCTTCTTTATGATCACAAATCCTGGTAAAAATAAAAACACATAATGTATATAGAAAAATTAAAATATTCTTTTATAAGTAATTGTGTATAATATATAATCATTACAGTTTGTTAATATTCCATATTTTATTCTTTTTGTATTATCAAAAATAACACTCTGAGGGTGATAGAGTAAAAATTTCAACAAAATAATGGAATGAAAATAGATAGAAAGAGTAGAGTAAAAAGTTATTTCATTAATTTTAAAAAAGAATATAACGAGACCTATTAAAATATAATTATAATATTATTCCTCAAGGTCAGGAAGGGTAGAGGGAACAAATAGGTCCTTCCCTTTTCCCAAAGCAGGAGGAAGTGCAGGATGAAAAATTATAGTAGCTCCTACAATTGTGAGACTATTGAAAATTGGATTGATTTTATGTAAGGCCTGAGAAAAATTTAGACTAAATTTTTCTATAAGAGGTGTGACATGATAGGTAGAGGTTGAAGTTGAGGAACCTATAGAAACTGAGTTAGAATCTATTGTAGAAGCTTGTGCAGGGGAAATGGATATACTGGGAATAGGTAAATCATGAGGTTCTAGAATAGGGGTATTTGCAATCTACATAGATTGCTCTAAGATCCTAGTAATATGGGTTACATCCCTGGATACATGTGTCATAATTTAATTGAATTCATCCTTTATAAGAATAAACTGGTCAAGTAAATGTGTTATTAATAACATATTTTTCACAATATCATTAAAATATGTTGTTAGAGGAGGCATTTTTTGGTCTTTTACCTTGGAAAGAAACAGATTCATAAGCTCTTACTTGGTGTAAAATCTTCTAAGATAGTAATTGATATCACCCTTTATTACAACATTGTCTTTCAAAGCCTTGACTAATTCAGATCTAACCATATAAAAAAATCAACATGATAAGTGACATCCATTTTCACTTATTTCCAGATATCCTTTAAATTTTTAATGATATCCTGAATTTCCTAATGGATTAATATTCTTATAAGATAGTCATTAATAATGATTTAACTATGAGGAGATGAGGATAAGGTTTTGGTATATAAGGTCTCATAATAAATCAGAGGTACATTCTATCTATTGTAGCTAACATTTCTATCAAATTGGCTTTTAGGGATCCAATAATACCTCTAAAATACTCTATATGAGTTCTAAAACTTGATATATCATTTTTCATATTATCTATGTTGAGTTGAATCTTCGATTGGATTTTTTAAAATACATTTTCAATAATTTATAAAATATCCTCTTCTCATTCATAATGATTATTAGAAATAATTCTTAGACAAATTTCTTTTAATACTTCTAGATGATCAATTTGAAATTGAATGAAGTCTTTATAAGTGATCACTGAAGGAACAAAAGAAGGTATAACATTCTAATAAGGTGCATGAATAGATTTTGGATTTTTATGAAAATATGGAAAAGAGGAGGAAAAGATGGAGTCATTAAACTTATGGGTTCTTATCCAAAGTTCTTCTTTTGTAGAGAAAACATTGGGTGGTCTCTCAACTTCTATAAGGTAAGTATAAAATTATTCCTCTGAATCTTCCATATTTACTACTTTTGTCCTAGGTGAGGAGTTATAAACTAGTTCTACTTCAATTATTTTCTTATATAAGTCCAAGAGGATAAAGTGTGTCTAAGAGGTTTAAAAATCATGAGAGTAATCAACATGATTTATAACCAGAGAAGAAATCCTTGGCACAATAGGAACTAAATCTATTGAAGGAATATGAATGGAATCACCTTCCTACCAAGGTGGAATTCTATCATCAACATCATCCTTATCACTATCACAAATATCATATATATTACTACTATCATTATAAGGATACATAACCATATCATAGAAGGTATTGTCTAGAGGATAGTCATCTATAGGAGGTGAGGAGTAAAATATAGGAGCTCCCCCTATTTCAAACATTGGTGGACTATCACCAACTATATCATTTACCCCATACCCATCTAAATTAGTGAAAAATTTCAAAATAATAAAGAACTAAGATATTTATCCCCTCAAGAGTTACTACTCCCTCATTGAAGGAAACAGTTTTGATTGGAACTTCCAATTCCCATGAATATTCTTGAGCTGGGGAGCTTCCTAAGCTCTCCTCATTGGCAAGTCGAGCTTCTTTAACTGCATCCACCAGAGCATGATATCCTTTTTCATCTGAAGTGTAGTTTTCCTCATCAATTTTTTTTGGATATAAGCCTAGGTCAATGATATCATTTAGTCCAGTAGAATACTTCACTAGATTGAATTTTTCATATATATTTTCTTCATCAATTATCCACACCCTTTTTAGGTATTCCAATTGATCTTTATACACTTTAAAGTGTTTTGATTTTAAAAAATACCACCAGAATATCTTTATATCTTTAATACCTTAATAATTAACATTTTTTATTCCATCATAATAAAGATAAACTTGAGTTATGGAATTATATTTAATCTTGAAGAGTATTTACTCATTTATTCAATATTTCTTATTAAGAATCAAGGAAATCTAATTTGGATACCATGAACCATAAGGTAAAATAAGAAAAGATCTTTATATCTAATCAGACAAAGATCTCCCTTTATAAGGTAGATGCAGTGTTGTAGGAATTTTAATAATATCTTATATTATCCTCTTAGGTCATTTTTACTCAACCTTTGATGGGTTCTATCATTGGTCAGCTATTATAGCACACTTAATAACTAAAAATTAGGATGGATTAGAGGGTATGAACATTGATAATTCTCATATTTTCCAAAATGTGGAACACATAAATATTCATCCAAAAAGATTAAAGATAAATCACACTGGTGATCAACAAAAATAGAACTTATCACATATTCTTGGTCTCTAGCTTCAAACACCATGTTTAGGTAATTGTTTTTAATAAATTAAGATATAATGGGATATTATAATACATAAACTATCTCAACCATCATGGTAAAAGAATAATTATCTAAATATCTCATATGACTCATCATAAACCATTTGAAATCTACTTCCTTTTCTTACATTAATTCATGAGAAATAATATATGGATTAGAAATATTATGAGGTCCACACATACTCACTTATTCATTCATGAAATCATTAGATGTTTTGGAACATCTTCCTCTAATGATATTTCCATCTTGACTACGTGAAAATATGATTCTGAGATCTGAGAGGATAGGATTTGGTGAAGGAAGGTTTTAAGAAGGGTTTTGTTATAGTTTTAAGGGAGTTAAATGATTCATATTTGAATTTGATATATTTCAATAATTTAGGGTTATTTTGAAAAGAATTACATGTGAAATAAATAAAAAATAAATATTTGACATATTTAGAAACCCACATGAAATTGTTTAAAAAAAAAATAAATAAAATAATATTTTATATAAGCTAAAATAATATATATATATATATATATAAATATTAAAAATAATATTAAAAGTAAACCATAAATCATTTAAACATAAGTAATCATTACTAATTCTTGTACGATATAAATTAACCACTAATAATTCATAATATTTATAAATATTTTAGTAAGCTGACATTTCATGCAAATGAATTCAATAGGGATATCTCCTTTTTAAAAATTATCTCTTAAAAGTGATGTTGTATATCATTGTGTTTTGTAGTAGAATGAGATATATGATTTTTTGAAATATTAATGGAACTTGTGTTATCACAATTTATTGGTACATGTCTAAATTGATATCCCTAATCTAGTAAAGTGTGTTTCATATATATAATCTTGGCACAAAAATTGCATGTAACTTTGTATTCAGATTTAATAGTGTAAAATGTAAAAAAATTGTTTTTCATACTACAAAATGAAACCAGAAACTTTCCCAATAAATGGAATGTTATAGAGGCGTATTTATATCTAAATTACAACCACTGAAGTGAGCATTAGAGTAACTAATAGGTTAAAGTCATGTCTTATTGAATAAAAAAACCCAAATTGATAGTATTTTTTATTTATTTAATAATTATTTTTACAAAATAGAAATGTGATTCCATTATATTAACTTGAAAACATAAAAACCATAACACACTAAACATAATATCTTGATGGATAGAGGTTATGTATATTAAGTATCTTGTCATACCACTATATAAGGTTTGATAAACTTGTTTTCTAGCTTCATCATGATCCACATTATAGCTTGTACTCATTGGAGTATCATTGAATTTAGTTCCATCCATTCTAAAATGTTTTAATATATATTTTGTGTATCTTATTTGGTTTAAAATGATTCCATTATTATTTTGAAAAATCTAAAAACTAGGGAATAAATTTAATTCACCCATTAAACTCATTTGAAATTAATTTTTATATGATTTGAAAATTCATCACACAAATAAATTATTGAAGAAGAAAATATAATATCCTCAACATAGATTTGTGCAACTAAAAAATCTTTTGAAGTTATTTTGGTTGATAAATCATGGTCAACAATAACTTTTATAACACTATTTAAATTATGAAATGTTCTTATCCTAGCATATCAATATCTTAGAGCTTATTTTAAACCATAAAGTGTTTTTTCTTGTTTATAGACATGATATGGGATATAAGGGTTTTGAAATATAGTGGGGTTTTAAACAAACATCCTTAACAATATTAACATATTATAAATTACCACTATCATCCATTTGATATAGTTTTAAATTCAATTTTTTTTGCATGGGAGAGTCGTATCCTAAAGGCTTCAAGTCTTGCTACAAGTGCAAAATATTCTTCATAGTGAATACCTTCCTCTTGACTATACCCTTTTCAAACCAGCTTAGATTTATTTTTAATTATATTATTATAATAATTGAACTTTTTTGTTTTCACACATTTATTTCCAATGTTTATCAAGTTCTTTGGTCTTTCTAATAGTTCCCGAACTTTGTTTCTTTCAAACTTATTTAACTCTTTCTATATAGAAATTACCCAGAATTCATGTGGATCTGCTTCATCAAATTTTACACAAATATATTCTACAATAATTTCGGTGGTTTTATTGAACACCTTATACTATTTATTAGAGGTTAAATAATAATGTAATATTCCTTCTTCACTTTTGGATGAACTTTTCTAAATTCTCCCTTTTATTGAGTATAATGTCCTTATATCTAAAAAATACAAAATAATTAACATTTGGTTTTCTTCAATTTCAAAAATAATTGTAATACTTATTTAAAATTGGTATAATAAGAACCGTATTGATAATATAGAAATATTTATTAATAGATTCTACACAAAAATAAATAGGTAGGTCATACTCATTAAGAATAGTCTTGGAAATCACATAAAGAGTCATATTCTTTATTTCAACAACACCATTCTACTGGGGGTGTCCTAGGAGAAAAAAATTTGTGATTATAGACATGTTTTGAGCATAATAATTAGAAATATTTAATTTAATACTCAAGACCATGATGAATTCCTAATTTATTAATAGTAATTCCATTAATATTTTATACATATTTTTCATATTTTTCAAAACAAGAAAAAGATTCACTTTTGGGAGATAGAAAAAATACCCAAGTTTTCTATTACAGTTATCTACAATAAAATAGGAATAATACCCCCCATTTTGGCTAGAAAATCTTGAATATCTAAACAAGTCCATGTGAACCAACTCTTGGGGTTGAGAAGTTGAAACTTCTTTCTTTGGTTTAAAAGTGATCTTATACTATTTCCTTTTTTGAAATGGGTTACTTAATTTTTTTTGGGAATTATAGATTAATAATATCATTAACTAATCCTTATATATATATATATATATATTTATAAGAGGGTGATGGTTGTAGTGGCTTAATCTTCTATGCAGTATGCAATGTTTTTTTATAAGGCACTTAAGTAAGAAATATTTTGAGAAAATAATAATCTAAATCAACTAAATAAACATTATCATTACATAAAGTAGTTGAAACTAAAACATGTTTAAGATCATAAAATTTTCAAGAATTATTTACAAACTTGACATGATAACTATGATGACATAATTTATAGATTCTAATGATATCATATTTTAAACCATAAACAAATAAGACTTTAGAAATTAAAACAATATTAGAGTTACAAATTTGACTGAGTCCAATTTTTTTCCTTTGGTGTTTTCACTAAAAGTGACATGTCCACCATCCACCTTCATAATAGTTTTAAATATTGTATCATCCCAAATCAGGTGTTTGGAACATCCACTATCCATATACCACAGATTCTTACCAGTACTCTTCAAGTAGGTTTTCTACACACATTTAAATAAGAAATGATTTTGGTACACACACTTTCTTATGTCTAGAAATGTTAGTAATAAGAGATTTTATAATCCAAATATTTTTGAAATGTCTATTATAAATACAATTAAAAATTATAGAAATATAAATTTTATTTGTTCCACAAGAAAATGAACTATTTATAAAATTGGAAGAGCATTAAATATGAATTAATTTATTCTTATAAACTCTCTTTTGACCAGGATGGTATCCAAAAATAGTTGGGTAGTTGTGTGTGGTTAGTTTACCAAGAATAATAAACATTGTTTCGATACCATTTTTAATATTTTGCTGATACTTTTTGATTTTCTCATTAGAAATTTTATGTTCATTTCTTTCTTTTAATAAATTATCATTCTTGTGTTTTTCTATAGTATGTTCAGACTGAACATGCACTGATAAGGAATCCCGCTTCTTTCGATTTTTATAATTATCTTTAACTATATTGAATATTTCTTCTAGCATATTAAAAATAATGAAGTAAATAAGGACAAATAGACAATCCACCCAAGTGGGTCCCCCAAAATGTAAACATAAACAAAATAAGCAAACATGTTTCATGTAAAACTTGAACATGCCAAAAAAACAAAGTAGATAGTAAAAAAGAGTACATAACCATGAGACATACAAATGTAATACCAAATGGAAGAAACTAAAAGTGAAACAAGAAAATCTGAATGCCAAATCTCTATGAGAACATTCGACACCACTAAACTGGCACACATCGAAGGCATCAATAACTAAGAGAATCCGATGAATTATAATATGCCATTCCCTTTACTTGAGTCCTACAATAACACATCTACAAATTTCTAATGGAAAAAGTAGGTTGTGAGAACTATGACAAGTAGGATTTCACTTAATAATCAATAAAGATTCTAATATCAAGAAAACATTAGTTATATCTTAATAGCAAAACCATTTTATAATGATTTTGTAGAAGATGAAATATTTTTTAAAATAAAATATCCTTTGGTTTTTCATAATATAATTTCATATTCTCACAATAAGGAACATAAAAAGTGCTTATAAGAAATTATGTGAGCATAATCAAAACCATACATGGATACACCATAAGATAAACAACTGATAAATCCAACCATGAATTAAACCACCATTTGTAAAACTAAGCGTAAATGAAGTTGAATAATATTGGGATCTAACGTATTGGTATATTTTCTTGACAAAAAATAATACTAAAATAGGAATATTGTGGACACAACCAATATTGAGTCCCATAATGGTATGTCAATTTCAATAAAAGTCCAGTGGAATTACACACACTAAAGTGACATGTCTATTTATTGACATACTCATGGTCCCCAATGTTCCATGGCTACCAAAAAACATTTGAAAACCTCAATCAAAATTTATGAATCATTTTTCTCAGTAAATTATTTTGGTTCCATGCTTTAAAACCCATTTATAATAAAAATTACCTTTAATACATTTCATCCACACATAGTGTTTCAAAAACCATTTCTGAATAAAACCACTTTACAAAAAATAGATTGCATGAAGAAAATATAACTTGATATCCAAAACAATATTTTCATGAAACAAAACAAGGAATGAAACAATAATATTAAGTTACTCAAGAATTATAACCATCTTATAGAGACACGTACCTTAGGAACAAAATGAAAAAACCAAGGACTGATCTCCTGAAGTATATGGTTGAATTCAATCAATAAGGGTTTCAAATGCATTTAAAAGAGTTCTCTTAGGTACATATAGTTCTAGGAATAATGTTGTAAGAAGAAATGGTTTAGAGGGGTGTCTAGGTTTTTATACTCAGAATGTAAAATATAGGACTGTGGAAGAGGCCCCAAGAGCGTAGTTCAAAGTGTCTAGAAGAATCCCTTTCCATGATGTAATGTGAAGGGCCACACTACAACCATCTGGTCAAAGCCATGTACAAGTTCCAAGGATTCAACTCCTATTTTCCCTGGGAGGCACCATGGAACAACCAGATATAAAATTCCATAGGGGTGCTAATTTTATAAGAACAGACCAAAACTCCCCACTAGGATCTATACCGTAGACTCTACCTCCACACCAAAGGGATCTCATGAATAGAAGGGCTAATATAAAATCCACACTCCATGACCCAAATATTATAAAAATTATAGTAGGCCTGAAAAATCTCATATACTCCACATCATAGCCCTCTTGAACATGAAATAATGATCATGTCAGATGCCACAATAATCCTCTCCCTGAAAAAGTACCCTACATTAAAAATACAGAATATTCCAAAAACTCTAGAAATTTCAAAAAAATCACCCAAATAAAGGATGAAAAAAATAAGGGCTTTGGAGTACTTATGAGCTAGTGAAAGGATGTCACAATATCCACACTAAAAGATATTTATGTCCCCAAAAAGTTCTCATGATCCTGTAATCAAAAAAAGAGAAGGCCACTACTACCTCATCAATAATTCTCACTCCTACAACTCTTGTATATACCATCCACACTACCACATAAGAAAAACTAGGGCAATTATTTTACTACATAGTACCCTTTCATAGGATTCATAATCATAATATGTTTCTCAACCATTATGGTTTTGAGATAAATATCAATATCCTCCCATTCAATCACATGGGAAGGATTTAGTTAATATCTACTTAGTTGGGAAACATAAATCACATCGTGATTGGATGTTAGACAAGATGAAAATTCCATCTAATATGTCACCTTTCCCATTTGTTTAAGGATATTAAAGGGGATAACAAATTTAGGTGCCGACTTACCCTGATTACAAAAATGAAGGTGTCCCAAGCAAGATGAAACTCTGAAAAAAACTCGATCAAAATCCTCCAACTCAAGTGGTCGAAAAAATGGTCTACATTATATTTTTGATGTCTTTGTGTCATGATAAAACTCTATTGGATCAACTAATCCTTTTTCATTATCTCCTAAAAGTCCAACCAAGGACCACTCTCACAACTCTTCCGAACAAAAGGGAGATCTACATGACCACCCATAAAATTATTCAAAGTGTACCATCTTAATGAAATATTGATAAATATTTTTGTAGTTAAATTCATCCAAAGGATGATTCTTTTCCTAAGAACCACAAATATCAAGCACATATGATTAGATCATATCCTCAAGAAACTAAATATTCTTCTATATCTATCCTTCCATCTATAGATGATATACCACACTTAATTTCAATTGGGAACCCATCACCTTTTATAAAACTATCAAAATATTGTATGTGAACCCTAGGTACCTATAAAAACAATTATGTGAAACTGCATGAAGTCCCACAACCTATAATAAATATAAGTTCTTGAGCTACTCCACCTTCATCGTCTTCTTGATAGTGAGGAAATGTGCCGATTTTATAATTAATTCATTGATCAAACAAATTAAATCATTTTCACTAGGTGTCCATGGTAAACCAATGATTAAGACCATGTAAATATTATCCCACTTCTATACTAGAATGAGAAATGGTTTCAACATTATAGAAAGTATTTGGTGTTCCACCTTAATTCTATGATAAGTAAGGAACCATAAAACAAAATCTACAATGGATCACCTTATCCTTGACCACCAGTTCTGATATCTAAAATCATGATACATCTTGGTAGCCCTAGGGTGTACAGTCTAAAAAACCAATATCCCATAACCATAAATTCTTTACTTATAGATATATGAACAACCAATCTACCTTGAAAGCACAATTAAATCATGGTATTTTAAGATCATTCACCTGAGGTCTCCCCACCATTCAGGATTTTACTAAGGATATGAAAGTTTGTTTCTAACACTTTCTACAGATGATCTTACTTATCAAATGTTGATTAAACCTTTACTAAACCTATGTACACCCACCCACCAGCCTCTTCCTCTCCCAATCTCATCTTAGTGAAAAAAACTCATTAGATATCACTCCTACAATAATTCCTTCATAGCTTGAATAAATAATTTCTTTATTAATGCATTGGTATCCACATTCTATTTATTATGATTATAATAAAGTTCAGAATCAAAATTTTGTAGATACTCAACCTAGAATCTTCATTTCATGTTCAAATCCCTCAATGTGAAAACATACTTCAGAATATTATGATTTTGATATACCCTAAAAGACCCCCAAAGAGGTAGTGCTACCACTTTGTGAGTGCATGGATGGATTCTACTTACTCAATATCATGGTTAGGGTATTTATTAACATGTTAGAATAAATATTCATATCTATAGGCCACTAATTACCCCCTATATCAAGACACACCCCAAACCCACACCATATATATTGAAAAAAACATTATAACCATAAACCATTTTGAGAAGAATCAAAACTAGAGTTTAAGTCAACCTTACATTTAGTTCCTAAAAATATCTCTAACAATTTTCACCCCACTCATACATTACAACCTTATGAGTTGAACCTATCAGTGGAGATGCATGATTAGAAAATTCCTAAAAATTTACATGTAATAACCAACCAATCCCAAGAAGATTTGAAACATAATTTTTTTGGGATTCTCCCAAGACATTACTCTATAAATCTTTAGGATCTACTGAGACACCCTACTCAGATATAACATGCCCCATAAATTTCACATTTTGGATGTAAAACTCAAAATTATAAATATTACCATATTGAAGATGTTCTCTCAAGATCCTAAGGATTATATACATATAAAATTGGTGCTCCTCCTGTAACATGGAATATACCAAAATATAATCCACAAACACAAACACAAAATAATCTAAGAAACGATGAAATATATGATTCATAAATTCCATAAATTCTGCAAGAGCATTATTGAGACAAAATGCCATAGACAAAAACTCAAAATTCTTGTATTGGATCTTAAACTATATATATGGTATATTTTATTTTTAGACTCTCAACTAGAGGTACCTTGACCAGAGGTCAATATTTGAAAACCAAAGATCCCTGTTGAGTCGATCAAAGAGACCATCAATCATCAGTAATGGATAATTATTATTAACAATTTATTGATTTAAAATTTGATAATTAATGACAAGACCAAGGCTCTCATCCACCTTCATAGAAAAGAGGACATGCGAAGCATGTGGTGACACGATTGGATAAATAAATCCATTAGACACAAGACATACCAATTGAAATTTAATAACCTTTAACTTAGAAGTTTCTATGTGATAAAATGGAATAGAAATGGGAATCGTATCAAGAAGTAAGTAAATAGTGATTTCAACCTATCTCTGTGGTGGTAACCCTACGAAATCCCCAATAAAGACCTCAAGATACACACTCACCACTACAAGAAGTGGACTTATCAAACAAGGATCAAAGGCATCAAAAAAGCCTCCAAAAAGTAACATAAATCACTCCAGTATAAGGTACAATTGACCCCACTCTCCCAGAAATAGAATCCCACCCACCCTAATGGTAATGAGAGACTCCACCGAGTGATAAAAATTGAAATAAATGATGATAATAGTAATTATTGGCCTTAATATTGATCATTTAATCCATGATAATGATTGGGTCAAAGATATATTGATCAATAAAAATAAAATTCCACACCACTTCGATTTCAGCTATCATCATCCCAAAAACATGATATTTGTAACCGTGGTTGGACCTCTTTCCCAAAGGCATGGGGAGATCAATTTTTTTTCAAAATATTGGAATGAAAGACCAAAATATCAAACAAATTTTAAATTCTAAAATAAATCTTAGAGCTGATTTGAAATAAATATAATTATATTGAGGATGAAATAAACATCATACCTCTAATAATAGTCTATCCTACCTTAAATACATCTATTGTATACTCTACTATGTAAATAAATCCAGTTTAAAATCCTCCCAATGTTTTATCTCCACATTCACATTCAAATTGGAATAAGTGTAAAAACCATCACCCTTGGAAGCATTAGAACAAACCTATAAAACCTTGATGAGAGTGGATATAGACTTATTAATTTAGGTCATCCTCCCACATAATTTTTTGAGATGGACTGGTTGTATATAATGATGAAAAGTCTTGGGAGACTCCATACAGTTTGGCTTGGTATGTCTAGATTCCTTACAATGATCTAAAAAACCTCCTTACATTTTAAAAAATCTCTCGAAACTAGTCCCAATGAAAATTTCACTCCCTTGTGTTTCATTTTCTTTCTAGAGAAATCACCCTGGCTAACAACTACTACAACTAAAGATCCACCTTGGCCAATTTCCCCTACTATATTTTCCTTATCCACTTCCAATTTTCCAACGACCTCCACAAATCTTGGAAGGAATAGTAGAATTAATAACAACCAAATATTTACTCTCATTCCCATCTCATACCTGTGAGATGTTAGTTAATTATTCATAAGTAGCACAGGTTCAAGGTGCACAAACTCAGTGAAATGGGTGGAATACCTTATAAAAAAATTCTTCCCCTCCTACATGGTTAGAAATTCCATGGGTTTTTCCACATTTAATGTTTTAGTATATAATTTATGGTTTAATATTTTCTTTAATGAATCCTAGGTGAGGTCCTCATGAAACTTATCTTTCACAATAGAGTCCCAACATCTCCTTCACAATCCCTCAAGCATGTACATAACAAAACCCAAATTAGTGTCCTCCAGAGTTTTCAAAAAATGGAAGATCCTTTTAGTATACTCAATCTGATCCTTAGATTCCAAATTCCATTTTTCACCATGTAATATTGGTGGATTGTACTTATTAAATTTCAATCCATGATCCACTATTCATATATGGTTCCCAACACCCACCTAACCTAGATTTTGAATGGTTCATATTACAAATTCTACTAAATAAGGTTCCACTAAAGGTTTCTTTTGTAGAAATTGTTTTGTAGCTTTCTCTCTTGGATTCAGAAGATCTCTTCTTGGAGAAATTTTCTAATAAACACAGGACAATAGCTAATCAACTTATGAGAAACTCCCAAACCATAAGTACAGTTCAAGAATCAAAGTGAATGCTTATAAATAATAATAATTTAAATCAATCATGGATTATATGAATGAAATTAAATACTTTATAAAGGAAAAAGTCATTTAAATAAACCCCAAATCCAATTTATTAAAATATCCTCTAATAAATAGTCTCAATCTTGGAAAATCACAAATATCCCGTGGTAAATCAAGTTCATACATAGAATTTAGTTATCCAGGAACCCTCTTGCACTTATTATATGAATTCTAATAGTTTAAACACATGTCTACCAAGGGCCCTAAACCAAACCATGGTAGTTTCATAACACATCTGGCTGGGTATACATTTGATAACATTTTGTAGTGAACTAACACATGATAACTAAAAAATTCATCCAATAAGGCCCCCATAAGGTGAGCATCAACAAAAAAACCAAACATGTTTCATGTATAAATAGAATAAAGAAAACCAACAGAGTAAATTGCGGAAGAAAGAGTACATATTCATGAGATATACAATATTAATCACAAAGGGATGAAAATGAATGTGAAACATGAAAATACAAAGTCTAAATCTCCATGTAACCATCCATCACCACTAAAATTACCCAAATAAAAGTTATTGATGACCAAGAGGATCCTTTAAACTCAAATACACCCTTAACTTTACTCTTGTCTTGAAATTCCAAATCTATAAAGACCCAAAAAAAGGGTGTGAGGAAAAATCCTAAAAGGAATTCACTAGAGAATCTCTACAAATTATAATATCAATAAATCATTAGTTCCAATTTAAGAAAACAATTTTAAAAATCATTTTTCGCGATAAATCATTTTTAAGACAAAACATACTATTTTTTCTATAAAATCCATTAATATTATCAAAATAAGAAATATAAAAAGTGTTTGTATTAAAGGACGTGATCACAAGTAAAACCATCCATAGATACACTATATGATAAAAAAGTGAGAAATCCAACCATGAAATAGACCACTATGTGTAATACCACACATAAATTAAAAAGATCAATATTGGGTTATAAACTATGGGAATACATACTAGATATGAAGAGAATACTAAACCAATAATAATGTATAACCAATCAATATTGAGCCCCATAATGGTCTTTCAATATGAAAAATCCTCTAGTGGAATTACACTCAATAAAGTGACATGTCCATTTCTTGATGCACCCAAGATACCCAATGTACAATGCTTCCCAAAAACCATTTGAAAACCTTGTTCACAATTTTAAATAATTTTTTACAATAAAGCATATCTACTTATAAACTTCAAAAACCATTTATTATCATAACCATCTTAATTCATGCCATCTACATTGTGTTTCCAAACATATTTTATTGCAAAACCCTTTAAAAACATAAATCTCGTGAAGAAAATCCACCTTTATATCAAATCCAAACATTTCATAACGTAAAATAATGAATTGAATGAGAACATAATGTTATTCAAAAATAAATACCATCATATAGAGACACTTACCTCAAGAATCAAGTTAAAACACTATGGATTGATCTGTTAAAGTCAATGGTTAAATATAATAAAGAAGTTATTCAAATACCTTCAAACATACCTCCTAGGTTCCTATAGTTTGAGGAAGAAATTTGGAAGAAGAGATGGTTCTATGGGGGTGTTTGGGTATTTATATCTAGACTATAAAATATAACATCATTGCATAGGCCGAAGGACCATGGTGAAAAGTTTCCAGAAGAAGCCCATTATATGGTGCTATATGGAGGCCACCACTATATCCTTTTGGTAAAAACTACCCTCAAGTTCCATGGTCACATATCCTATTTTCCATGGGAGGAACCTTGATATAGCCCTATAAACCACTCCATTAGGGTTCAAATTTTTGTATAACAACCCAAAAATACCCCCTAGACTCCATGCTATATCCTCTACCTCTACACCATAGGGTTAACCCGAAAGTAGGAGCAACGTCGCAACCCCTAGTACATGATTAAACCATGCTTAAAAATGTTGTATCCCCACAAAAAATATCCTTTAATTCACACCATATCCCTCTAGAACATGACACATTGATATTGTCCTATGCTAAAGTGTTCCTCTCTATAGCAGCGCCAGTTTGAGGTATTTAGCCTTTGTTTATTCCTTTTTATTGAGGTAACTTGACAAGTTATTGTTGGAATATTTTTTGGAATAATTGGTATTGGAAATTTTTGGGTTGTATGATGTTGGTAATTATGGATTGAAATGTTCTGGGGATTTTGGTAAATACTGATTGTCATGAGTTGGATAGATGGTGGTCGGGAATGTATCACCATCAAGGTAATGGTCGTTAATGTACCATCATAAAAAAGTGAGATTGATATGTGTGATGTCTTACACCAGTGATGGGTGTGAAGTCCCACACCATAAAGAAGACAAGTTGGCCGTGGATGTACCCCCGTTAAAGTAACACCGTGATTGAGTGAATGGTATTGGTTGTGTGACATAATGGGTCAATGATTGTGATATTTATGTGGTCTTGTAAAAGGGAATGGGTAATGATTTTTTTTGTTTGTTTTCCTTGGGTATTCACTAAATTGGGTAAATTGATTTGGGTAAAGATTTGTTTGGATTGATGTTTATTGTTGCATTAGCTTATGGAATTTATATAAATTGTTTTATATAAATTATGATAATGTGTTCTATCCTAGGGGAATGTGTAGGGAAGTAATTTGGGGAAAACCTACTGATTATTAGTACTCACCCCCCCTGCATTGGCACTTTGTTGATTTTGCAGATGTCGTATTCTGAGACACAGGTAAAGGTATGTCATCTCATTGCTAGTGGTTCATGGTGATGCTTGGGAGATGTGGTGGTTCTTGGAGCAAAGAGCTTGGGGTGGAGTTGTGGAGTGTGTCTTGGTTTATTTTGGGTCTCTTGTTTAGTTTTCCTCATAGTACTCTGATATCGTTTTGGGTTGTATTGTGGATCAACTTGGTTGTCTTTTGGGAATTCATGCTTGAATGTTTTATTGACATGCATCATATAGTGGCTGTTAGTGGATGGTTTGGTTGGTTTTTTCTTAAGGAAAAATTGTTCCCCAAATTTTTCTCAAAGCCCTCAGCATTTATTTCCAGCCTTTGGAACCTTGGGAACATCGCTTAATTCCAAGTAACCCTCACCACATCCTCAAACCAATGAGGTAGGGGAAGGTGTTATAAGTGGTATTAGTTTGTTCATTCCTTTGGAGTTGATTCTCAGATTTGGAGTTGACATTCGTTGTGGTATATTCCTTAAGTTGGGATGGTAGTAAGGTGTAGGAATTTAGAAACTTGGAATGTATAGAATAAAAGGACATAGCTAACCCTTTTATGCTGAACTTCAAGTTACCAGGGAGTTGGGTACATAAGTGGTTTAGAGACATTTATAGGCATTGACAATCTCATTGTTGTGGGTGAATCCAATGAGATGTGCATGGAATATATGGTAGAAATGACTTCCCTCTAGGATGTATATTTCATTGGGCATAATGATTTATGGAATGAATTGAGAAATGGTTTTTCAAATGTGTGAAATTGTAATGTGAATAAATTTAGTATTTTGAAAATGGTTTGGTTTTAAAAAATGGTGAAACACGGAAATTGTGGAATGGTGGAAAGCCTCATTATGATAGTGTTGTGCAATGCGATTTGAAATGGGAATTCTTGATATCTCCAAAAGTGAGACTCATGGTTGTTTGTTTTTTGTTTATAGAAATGGAACCGAGTCAACATTGTTGAGACCAATCAGAAGTGGACAATGAGAATGTGGTTGCACCTAAGCCCCAGGTGAACCAACATTTAGTCCAGAGCATAGTGAAATCTTTCCAAGCAATGAGAAGTGTGAATAGAGTGGAAGATCCAAAGTATATTTATTATGCGGCTCAGTTTGAAAATCAGGATTGACCCATCTTTAGGGGTGATTTGAACCCAGAAAGGGCAGAGGCGTGGTTGTCCAGAATGAACAGAATTTTTGAATTCTTGGGGACACTGGTAGAGATAAATGTAAAGCTAACAACGTATAAGCTAGAGGATCTTTCTCTTTAGTGGTGGGAGTTGGAAGTCCAAGTGAGAATGGACCAAGGTATGATGTGGGAAGGCCTTGAGGAATTAGTTAATAAACAATTCTACCCATATACATTCAGAATTCAGTGCACAAATGATTTTTCAGTCTGAAGCAAGAACATATGTCTGTGGCAGAGTATGCAGCTATGTATATGAGCTTAGTGTGGTTTTCACCCAAGGTGGAGGGTAGCATATTGTTGAAGGAAATGATCTTTGAAGCGGGGTTAAGGAAACAGATCTTTTCAAAAATAGCAGTGATGTGTATCCGTGACTACACAGAGATGGTGAATTGAGCATCGGTGGTGGAGCGAGATCTGTTTGGAGCTCTGGGCGGAGGAAGCATGGTGGTACCCATGGGTAATAGTGGGAACTCTAACTATGGGTTCAAGTGGAGGATGGAAGCTTATTCCTAGGGCGGGATTATGACACATAATTCGACGATAGGATCAGTAAATCTTCCTTCGAAGCCCCAAAGCAAACCAGAATGTTTTTTGTGTGGCTCTATGGAACACATCAAGCGGGACTGTATGACACAACCTCGAGCATGTCACAATTGAAAGAAGATGGGGAATATTCAGAACTATTGTAGGAATGATCTGAGGTCAGGGGCATGTGAAACTCCTCAGGGATAGTAGATGTCGTATGCTTCGATGGGATGGGGACATCAGCATACCCCTCATTAGTAGAGCAAAGTCAGTCATGGTGATTCTCAGAACACCACAACTCCTCAGCAGTGCAATAAAGAGCAGATTGTGGCAACCAAGGAATTGTTTGGAGCTAAGAAGGTTGTGGTGGATGATCAGTCTGGACCATCCATGGTGTGAGGTACTATTTTTTTAAATTCAACCTTGAAGAAAGTGCTGTTTGATACGGGTGATTCACACTCTTTTATTGCAGCACGTGTGGTTGAGTTATTGGGTTTAATGGTAGAAATGATGCTTTTGGTTTTGAAACTTCAAACTCATCTAGGTCGAAGAGTGTGTCAAGCCTTCTTGGGTTGAGCATGTTGTATCGTTGTGGGCAAGGTTGAGGTAATGTGGAATTTCTCAGTGCTTGAGATGGACAGGTATGATGTAATCCTAGGAATGGATTAGATGGTGGCGTTTAAGGACCACATCCATTGTAATGCGTGGATAATAGATTTTATGACACATTATGGTGTTAGACATCTATTTAGAGGATAGAGGCATGAAAGGTAGGTTGCAACAGGTTTGTGGGCACCGGTAGTGGGCATGTTATCGTATCAGTTGGTGGTGATGTTGTTGGAATCAGTAGAGGGTGTTAGGTAGAGTGTTCTTCTAGAAATGGTGGATTAGTTCAGGGATGTTTTTCCTGAAGAATTATCTGGGTTACCTCCACTAAGAGAAGTGGATTTTACGATTTATCTTCTTCTAGGGACCAATCCTATCTCACTTCTGTCTTATCGAATGGAACCTACTGAATTACGGGAATTGAATGTCTAGTTGGAAGAGTTATAAAACAAAGGGTTTATCTAGACTAACATGTCTCTATGGTAATTTCCCATGTTGTTTGTGAGAAAGATGGATAAAACATTGAGGATCAGTGTTGATTATCGTAGACTTAACCAAGTTACGATAAGGAAAAGATATCCACTTCCACAAATTGATTATTTTTTCGACTAGTTGAGGGGATCCTAGCAGTTCTCCAAGATTGACTTGAGGTCGAGATATCATAAATTGTGGATGAGGAAGGATGATATTTCTAAAACAACTTTCAGAAGTAGATATGTCCATTATGAATTTGTGGTTATGCCCTTTGGTCTAACGAATGATCCAGTGGTGTTCATGGCATTGATAAATTAGATATTTCAGAGATATCTAGATTCATTTGTGGTGGTTTTTGTATATGATATTATGGTGTATTCAAAGACAAGGGTGGATCATGAGAAACACTTGGAGACAGTTCTGGGGATCTTGAGGGATCATCGGTTATGTGCCAAATTTTCAAAGTGAGACTTTTGGATACAGGAAGTCCGTTTTATTGGACATGTGATTTCTGAAAGGGGTGTTTTAGTGGATCTTGAAAATATAAAGGATGCTATCTCATGGAAACTACCAAATAATGTTTCCATGATACATATATTCCTTTGTTTAGTTGGGTTTTATCGATGTTTTGTTCGTTATTTTTCATGTTGGATTCACTGATGACAGCTTTGAAAAGAAACAATGTTCCATTCCAGTGGAATGAATAGTGTCAGTAGTGTTTTGAAGAGATAAATGGTCACCTAATATTATCACAAATCTAGGGTTTTCCAGAACCAGGAAAAGGGTACATGGTGTATTGCGATGCATCAGGATCAGGGTTAGGGTGCTTCTCATTTAAGGGAATCATGTGTTTGCGTATGGATCATGGAAATTGAGGGTGCATGAGAAGAACTACCCAAATCATTATTTGGAATTGGCAGTAGTGGTCCATTATTTGAAAGTCTGGAGTCATTATATCTTTGGCGAGAAATTCATGGTATATATAGATCATAAAATATTGAAGAACATTTTCTTACAAAGAGATTTGAACTTAAGGAAAAGAAGATGAATGGAATATCTTCAGATGTTTGATTTTGACTTGATGTACACACTGGATAAGGTAAATTTGGTGTCAGATGCATTAAGTAGAAAATCATATGCTCAGCTGGTGAAACAGGCATCAGACCAGTGGCAATTGATGTTGGTTATATCTAACATACTATTGGAATGTGAGGACCAGGGTGATAGAAAATTCATCTTTCAGTTTTGTTGATTTCTAACTTGGCCTGGTTAAAGAGGCACACATATCTGATTCTGAGTTTGTGACCATGAGGTTGAAACTCAATGGTGGGGATACCATTGAGGGATGGAAACTGAATGGATATTCAGTTTTGTTTTTTTTTAAAATCGGATTGTTGTACCCGTTGCTTGTTAGGAGGATATTCTCAGGGCGTATCATCATTCTAGGTGGGATGTTCATCCTGGAATTCAAAAAATGTATAAATAATTGAAATCTTAGTTCTCGTGGGCTGGTATGAAAAGAAGAGTGGTTGAGTTTGTTTCAAGATGCTTGACTTTCCAGCAGGTCAAGGAAGAGCATCAGAGACCAGCGGGAATGTTGCAGTCTTTACCAATCCATGTTTGGAAGTGGGAGCAAATAGCGATGGATTTTGTCATAGGTCTCCCAAGAATGGTTAGAAAGCACGATTCCATTTGGGTGATAGTGGATTGGCTAACGAATTCTGCCCATTTCATTCCAATTCATGAATCTTATATAGTAGAGGATCTATCCAAAATCAATATTCGAGAGGTGGTAAATAGGCATGGTGTTTCAATTTCGATCATATCCGATAGAGATATGAGGTTTACATCTCGTTTCTGGGAATCCTTATAGAAAACCCTTGGAACTAATTTGACCATGAGTATGGCCTATCACCCTCAGACGGATAGTCAATCCGAGAGGATGATATAAAATTTGGAGGATATGTTGCGGGCTTGTGTCATGGATTTTGGTGGCTTGTGGGGGGAGCACATGTCTTTGGTTGAGTTCTTGTACAATAACAGTTATAAGGTATCCATACATATGGTTCCGTGTGAAGTGTTGTATAGGAGGCCGTGTCGTTCTCCCCTATGCTGGGTAGAAATGGGCGAGTTCTCGATGGTTAGAACAAGACATTTCCAGGAGACTATAGATAAGATCGAGTTAATCGAGAAGAGAATGGAGATGGCTCAGAGTCCTCAGAAATCGTATGCGGATCATCGTCGACGTCCTTTTTCATTCGAGGTGAAGGATAATGTTTTCTTGAAGATATTTCATAGGTTGGGACATCGTCAGTTTGAGAAGCAGGGTAAGTTATCTTTGAGATATATTAAATCATTTGAGATTCTTGAGCGGGCTGGTGAGGTAACTTATCGTTTGGATTTTCCACCTAGGTTCTGTGTGGTGTACAATGGGTTTCATGTGTCATAGTTAAAAAAGGTTCAGCTGGATCCAATCCATGTTATTAGATGGGATCTTGTTGTGCTAGAGCCGAAGGATTCATTGGTTTACATGCCAGTGCAGGTTATGGATATGCAAGAGAAAGTCTTGTGGGGTAAAAGCATCGGTCTGGTTCGGGTTTTGTGTCTTCTTGGCCAGATCCAAGAGGAGACTTAGGAGTGGGATAAAGAGATGGTTGAGAAATAGACCGATCTCTTTCAGTAAAGGGTGGGTTCACTAATTTATGAGGACGGAAAGTCCAATGGCAGGGAGAATGTAACACCCACAATTTGAGTTATGTATCCTTTTTATGCCTTTTTATGTGTTTAAAGTGCATGGAATGAGTTGGGAAGTGGCTGGGAGAGTTTGGAATGGTTTTGAATAAGTTTAGAGGCTTTTCTTAGGGAGAACAGTTTGAGCATGGTTAGGGGAAACCATGTGGGTTCTCTAGGATACCATATAGGAGGATATAGTAGGATTCACACGACCTAGACATAGTTTGCCAAACCGTTCAAGGAAACCATGCAAGACCGTCCTCTCAAGGGAGTGGCATGCACACGGTTAGTGCACGATTTGAATAACCATGCGTACTAACCATGTGACAACATAAAAATAGGGGTTTTAAATACAGGCTCTCTAGAGGGTGCCTCATTTCATTCCTAACTTTCTCCCACTCAAGCCTCACATGGGATTTCAGGTTCTCAAAGGTTAGAGGTGCTCTCCCACATGTTTTGGAAGCAAATCGAAGTGGTTTATTTTTGTATTGAAAGTGGTTCTTCTCAGGAAAGTCTCAACTCATGGTTCTTTGTGGTTTCCTCTAGATATACATCTCACTCTCCCTTGATTTTCTAGATATTCACCCATTGTGTGTAGATATTGGGTTGTTGTTGCCTTGGGTGTTGATTTTAAGGCTTGTTTATGATAGGTAAAGAGATTTAGAGCATTTTTCGTGGAGCGTTTTCCTGAATTGGGGTGTGGTTGCTTGTGGGTTGATTTCTCGGGAACCCTAAAGGTAAGTGGCTTCTCCATCGACTCCACTTGGTTAGAACTAGTGACTTTGGTTTCCATTAAATTGTTTTTCTTGTAATTAATTGAAAATATGATGTGTGTTGCTTAGGGGAAACCCATTTTGTGATGATTTGGGGATTTTGGGGGAAATGGGTTAATATTGTGAAAATGTGTTTTATTTTCATATTTTAAAATGTAAATGTAAAAATCAGTATCTTGATTGATTTATGGGAAATGGTTCATGAATTATGGTTTTCAATAAAAGTGATGTTTTATTGAAATATGGGTTGAAATAGAAATTGGTTTGAGGGTGTATTCAATAAATGTGTAATTTATTGAGGTAACTTGACATGTTATTGTTGGAATGTTGTTCGGAATAATTGGTTAAATTGATATTGGAAATTGTTGGGTGGTATGATGTTGGTAATTGTGGATTGAAATGTTGTGGGGATTTTGGTAAATATCAATTGTAATTATTTGGATGGATGGTGGTTGGAAATGTATCACCATCAAGGTAATGGTCGTGAATGTACCATCATCAAAAAGGGAGGGTGATAGGAATGAAGTCCTACACCAGTGATGGGCATGAAGTCCCACACTATGAAAGAGACGAGTTGACCGTGGATGTACCACCGTTAAAGTAACACCATGAACGAGTGAATGGTATTGGTTGCGTGACATAATTGGTGTATGATTTTGATATGTATGTATCATTGCAAAAGGGAATGGGTAATGACTTGTTTGTTTGTTTTCCTTGGGTATTCAATAAATTAGGTAAATTGATTTGGGTAAATATTTGTTTGGATTGATGTTCATTGTTGCATTAGTTTATAGACTTTATGTAAATATTTTTATATAAATTGTGCTAATGTGTTCTATCCTAGTGGTGTGTAGGGAAGTCATTTAGGGAAAAACTACTGAGTATTACTATTCACCTTATTCTTTGACGTTTTGGTGATTTTGCAGATGTCGTCTCATTGCTAGTGGTTCATGGTGATGCATGGGAGATGTGGTGGTGCTTGGAGAAAGGATCTTGGAGTGGAGTCGTGGAGTGTGTCTTAGTTTTTTTGGGTCTCTTGTTTAGTCTTCTACATAGTACTATGATATCGTTTTGAGTTGTATTGTGGATCAACTTGGTTGTATTTTGGGAATAAATGCTTGAATGTTTTATTGACATGCATTATATAGTGGTTTTTAGTGGATGGTTTGGTTATTTTTTTTCTTAAGGGAAAATCATTCCCCCATTTTTTCTTGAAATCCTCGGCATTTTTTGCCAGCTTTTGGAGCCTTGGGAACGTCGCTTAAGGACAAGTAACCCTCACCACCTCCCAAAGACATTAATTTAGGGGCGGGGTGTTACACTCTCCATGGTAAAATACCCTTTATATAAAAATAGATTTTTTTAAAAAACTCTAAAAATTTGCACAACATGACCCTAACAGAAGATGATTAAAATTAGGTATTTTTCATACCTGTGATATGGTGATGGGATGTCACATTAAAATATTCAAATAAATATTCATTTCTCCTATTTTCATAATTATTTTTAGTTTCAGAAAGATGAAAAAAATTAAAAGGAGATATAGAAATAGTATTTACTACTTATGATGTGTTTGTCATAAAGAAAAAATTAGAACTATCAACCTTATCTTCAATGCTTGAGTCAGACCCATTGGAAATGTCCTTATAGGTGCGTTATTATATTTTATATATTTATTTGGTCTTATTTCTTTTTTTCACAAAACTTTTCTTATACTTATATTTTTTAAATTATTCTTTGATATCCCCTTTTATTTTTTTTGCATAACAAGTTACTTCACGTAATTGATTTTCTTTTTTACAGTTTCCTCTTCAATCATATTTTCCTCCATTATTTGATTCCTTGAATATTTTTGTGTGCTTTTGAATTTTTTAAATATTTGGGATAAATAAGCCATTTCTTCATCACTTTCTAATAGCGATTCACCCACACCTAAATTATCTTTGTTGATTTTTTTCTTTCAATTTTGAATCAAAATGCATGAATGAAACCAATTATTCTTTAGAATCATCTTCTTCTTTGTGAAATTTCAATTCTTCCTCATAAATCCTATGTTGTCTAATTATCCCCTTCCCTTGTAGTTTTCTTATATTATATGATTACATAGTGAATATAGATTTTCTTCACCATTAATCTTGTATGAACCACAGAAGTTGTATCACTTGATCTTTATCTTCATTTTTATTTCCAAGTGTATAAATTGTGTTAAAAATTTCATCGAAGCTAAGATACATGTTATAAATTGATTCATAAGGTTTTATCTTAAAAGTATCTCATTTATTTGTATAGGTATTTAAGCATATCTCTTTAACATTGGATGTTCACTCATGATAAATAAAAAGTGTATCCTAGATTTCATAAGCTACATGACAAGATTAAATTCTAATAAATTAATCTTACCCTAATTTATTGTATAAAGAATTAATTACTTTAGAATTTAAATCTTGACCGGCCTTAGTGGCATCACTCTAATACAATCTAGAAATTTTTTGGCTTTTCATATTTGTATTATATTATAATCCAAATATCCAATCCCATGATATCAATATGTATTTTCATCTCGATTTTCCACTTATCATAATTAGTCCTATTAAAAAAGGAGGCCTTTTGGTCTTTATCCCCTCGATTCTCTTTGTATCCACAAAGATACAAATTTATAAATAATAGAAATTCTGATCTTTTGTTTAAACTAGACCACAATTAAAAAGAAATATGAATGCTTTGACATCGAAAGTTAGTCAAAGTGAAAAACTCAAGTGGGATGTGAATTGATTTTCCGATTAAAATTTATATCTAAAATTATATTAAAATAAATCTTCCATTTTATAAAATTACCATAGTTAACTAAAATATTATAAGTTTATAATTCTATCTTTACAAATACTACTAAAAAGTTTGATCACAACTCAAATAAAACAAGTTTAAAACTATTTCAACTTTTTGAAACAAATTTTGTCATATCATACACGATATTTGAAAAAACTTATTAATGTTAAATATCAAATTAGTGTTTTTCTATTGATTTTTAAAAACTAAAATAGTATTTTTAAAAATAGAGTAAACAAAATAGAAAAATTATTCCACAAAATAAAACAAGAGGTACAACATCAAGTTGAGATCGAGCCCACTCCACTTGGAATTCACCCACTACCAAGCTATTTATTAAAAAAATAAATTGATCCAAAACCTATATCAATTTTTACATAAATTAACCACACACATGAAATCCAGGATACACTGATCCTCTTTCATAGTCTAAATGATACAATATATATAAATGTTTAATATAATGAGTGTATGACACTCTCCAATACAATAAATAATATTGTGTGAAAGAATAAACATAGTATAAAAAGCACAATAAAAAATATAATAAGAACAAATCAATAGAATTGAAATGATTTCAATATATTAGATTCATTTTCTTACTGAAAATTCTTCAATTATCAAATTTATCCTTTTAATTTTTCATTAAAAGATGAAACATGTTCTCATATCTTTCTATGATGTTCATATGAGAACCGAGTGTTGAGTTTCTATTCATAAAAATATCATTATCGCATGTATGAGTCTATTGTGTATCTACTATTTTCTATATTTTCTTTATATATTTATTTTTCTATGAAACTTAAATTTTCTCTATAAAGTTCCATCGAAAAATCATCATTAAAGATCCTCATACTTAGTGTAAAAATTGGGCACCCTAAATGGTTCTGACCATCATGTAATTTTATGAAACAAGTAGTTGGAATATTATATTTAACAATATAATAATAATTTTAGATATAGTTTCTTTAAAGTGTTCCATTTCATTATCCGTGGTAGATTAAAAAATTTATGATAATTTTGATTAGATGCCTCTAAAAATTCATATGATTGATCACCTAAACTTACGATCGATCATTTAAACTTATATCTGGTCACTTGAACATACAATCAATCATTTGAACTTATGGTTATTCACTTGAAAATAATATTGATAAATTAAACATAAGATCAAGAACTTGTACTTGTGTTCGATCACTTAAAATTTTGATCAATAATATAATTTTTCAAATTTTGACATCACCCCATAATCACATCATTACTTTCCCATATGACCAACCTTCTTATATGGCCTTTTCCATTCAACTTGTTGGAATTTTGAATCTTAAGGAATATCTAATTTTGATTTAGGATTTATAAAATACTCTGGGATATTTTGATAGATGTGTGATCGCTTCTATTTGTCTTTCTGGCCAATAGGTTTCTCGTGTGATCGATCAAACTTATCTTTCAGTCGATCCATTCCTTTGAAAAAAACATGATCTCTATGGTTTTTTGAGATAAAATGTATGGTCGCTCGGATCGTTTGTGATGTCCTCCATGGTTGATTCATCTATTATTCTAATATTGAAGGTCAATTCAAGACTATGGATAATTTTAGTATTTTAAAAAAATTGTGTTAGCTTTTATAAAACATAAAATGTATTAGATATAACGTAAACCTTATTTGTGATTATTAAAATAAGGAATTGATGAAGTGATCCAATAGTGTGGCTCATTACTACTATGTAATGAGAAAATTGGTAAAAAACATTGAAATTTCATTTAAATACTATAAGGCCTTATATACATATAATAATTAAGATTCTACTCTTCTCACTAGTTGGGAATAAATACATTAGCTATCATATTACCAATTTCACACATCATTATGGAAAGTAATAATTTAAAATATCTCTAATTAAAAAATTTAGAAAAATGACTGAGTTTCTGATTTCATTACTTATTGATGAAGACTAACATAATCCCTATATATATAACTTTAATAGGATATTTTACTCTAAACTTACTATAATTCTTTCGAAAAGAGTTATCTATGATTTCAATATTATAAAACTATACAAACTGATTCCAAGAATTCACTAAAATGGTGCATTATATAGGGGATACAACGTGTCAAAATAAAAAAAATCTCTCATTAGGAACCTCTATTTTGACCCGAATGTTATTTAAAATTAAAGGTTCCTTTAATGGATTTTATATAAATGGAGGATATTATTAAAAATATAAGGTGAAGAGGATGAGATATGATATATTGGCATCATATTTTTCAATAAATAAATCAACAAATTTGTTAACATATTATGAATTCATGAATCAAATTCAAAACCAAATTAATTCATTTGATTCAGATATTGTGAAAATAATCTATAATTTTGGAAAATATTAAAAGAGGTTTGAAGTTGGAATGTTTTGTAGAAGTTTTAGTGTTAAAGAGAAACCCATTAAGTGATCAAACAAGTCGTTATTTAATATGTCCAAATAATATTAACAATTTATAAAGTTATAATTAATCACATCACATTTCATGTGAACACACAATGACTTGGTTCCTCAACTATAAATATTATTAAGCTAGTTTTTCATGTTATAAAGATCACACCACAATGGTTATACCTTGATTTTTTATGTTCTTATTATTTATTATGGACATGGAAGTAACACCATGATGGAATAAATTTACACCATACAAATATTCATTACACCTTAATGTATCAAATCATACTGTACTGGTTACTAGATGAAGAATAAGTTGTTACTGGAAAAGTATGTTGCCCTATGATGAAGTATATTTCATATTGAATCACAATACCATGCTATAATATGGATGCCTAGATGAATTAGAGAACCTTGATTTTGCGATGGTTTTTTGTGACCATGTTTCAATATAAAATTTCATTCTATAATAATGTTTTGGTTTTTGATGTGGTAAGATTTTAATTTTATGTTCACATCATAATGCATCCCGTTGAACCATGATTATCATGGAAACTATAAAATTCACATCATAATAGATTGAATTGATGTGGGAGAAGTTGGAATATGTAGTTATACTTTGAATTTTAAATTGAAATTCAAATTTTAATGATAGATAAAGTAGGTTGTTATAAAATTATGCAGATAATGGAGAATGAGAAGGAGTTATTCTTCAACTTAGATGACTGTAATCAAGTAAAATATGAACAATAAGATACCCATGAAAAATAATAAGTGTGCTGAATCTTCATCAGCTCAAGTATTAAAGTAAAAACACCTATATAAAAATAATTAGTTTACTCTTTAAGAAGTTGATGGTTGATTTGGTGTATGAAAGGATGTTTTGAGATGATAATTTTTGATTTATTTTCAAATATTTTCTTTTATAAATATTACATAGTAAATAAGGTAATATGTTATAGGGTTTTCAATGATAGTTTTCACACTTTGTTTTTTGAAAAGATGATCAATGTATAAAAAAATATAAGTGAATTTGGTACACAAATGTAGAAATATTTAGTCTATTAATAAAGGTTAAAGTTTCTTCTTATTGTACCATTTTAAGATCATTTATTTGATTATATTAAAGCATGTTACATTAGTCAAGATATATTTTTTATGTTACACGACTTCAATTATAAACCCTACTAATTTATATATATGATGATTAGTGGAACATATAATATTAATATTTCTAGATCGCACAAAGGATGCATCTATAAATTATGATTTTATTATCTTTTAAATTCATCATTTCCTATTTTTTTATGTTCATTTAAGTGGTAGGGAAAGGTAAAAAAATAATCAAGTTGATCACTTTAGCAGGTTATGAACCATGTTCTCTTGTGGAATAAATAAAAAAGATTCAACAATTCCCCCCACTTAAACTGTAATGATCACAATACCTATGGGTATGTAGGTAGGATGAATAATTATCACCAAAATAATATTTCAATATGACTTCAAAGATAAAAATATTTTTTTAGGATTATAACTTATTGGTTTCCTTTTTTAAAAGTATGATGGTTTTTGATATTATTTTCACTATGGATCACATAAATTATTTGAATAAACTTGTAGTTTCAATATTTGATGAGATGTACTGTAAAATATGGAAGGATATAATTCTATCACACATATTATACATTTGTTTGGATGTTCTTTGAGTGGAATAATTTTTATGGTTGTTAGAATGTAATATTTTATATGTATTTAATTTGAAATAAACAAGATGTATTTGATAGCTTGTTTTACACACAACCCTGAGTCTAAATGAACAGTAATATAGTATACCTTTATAATCAATCCATTGGATTAGAGGCTATGAATATTATTAACCACATAATAAAATATATTTATAATGTTATAAGATGTTTGAAATTTATTTATATAAACCCAATTTTAATGAAACCATTTAATGAGTACAATACATATTTTTTGAAGAAATTTATTTTTGTACATGTTATGCAATATATCTAAAAAAGTATATCAATCACTAAAGAACAATTATTTTAATTAAATAAATTTATAATTTATATTAATAAATTAAAAATAATATATAAATTGGTTATGTAATGGTTAAGAATGAAGATAAAATCATTTAAAAGATAAATAGTTATTCTTCATAAAATTGTTTTTATGCATGAAGTGTTTTTATCTTAATAAAATGAATAAATAATTATTTATTTTTAGTTTTACTAAAATGTATAGATTATATATTTAATTAAATATTTTTACATTCACCTAATAGTAATAGGTATGGAGTGTGAGTATTCTTACTCTTCTACTTAAAAATTTATTTATCTAAAAATGAGTTTTTATTGTGTTTTATGCACTTAATTTAAAATGATTTTTTCCACTTACTGAAATTTAAATTTATAAAATTGTTTCATTTTGTGGATTCCTAATATTCTAATTTTTTAATAAGTAAAATTTTTGTTTTGGCTATAATGAATGGTAAAAAAGAAAAAATTTATTACCATAGTTAATGTTAAAATAGGTTTAACAAGGGGGGTGTTAAACTAGTACAGATAAAAATGACACATAAAATTCTTTAATTATTGTTAGTTTAATATAATTAGACCCTATATTATCTTTCATTAAAATAGTATACCATATTTTTCCACTCTTATAATAAAATTAATTTATATTATTTAAATCTTGTAAGTAATTCCTTATCTGTCCTTTCCATTACTTATAAAATAGAATCTTCACTCCACCCTTATTCACAAATTTTGAGCCTTTTTTTATTTATAAAAAATCACCATAAAAACTTCCTAGAATCCTTCAATTCATCCTATATCCCTTGGTATTCTAATAAGTCCAATATTTCATGGATTATTTTGTAAGCCAAAGGAGGCCTCCCAAATAATAGGAGATTAGAGGGATTATGAAGAAATTCAGAATTGACGTTAGAGTTTTACATTACAATATCATTTATAATAGTATAATTTATTATTAAAATTTAAATTATTAAATTATATAATATATCACTCAAAAATCATAATAATTTTCTTTTAATTTGGTTATTTTTATATATTAAAAATTTTCCTTTCATTTTTATCCCTCTATGTGATCAAAAGTTTGTAAAATGTTTTTTGGGAAAGATAACTTTATTTTTCTATTAAACTGTGAATATTTTCTTCCATATCCCAATTTTCTTTAAAATATTTTCAATACTTTTTATACTATTCTCAAATAATTTTTTAAATTCATTGTTACGTATGTTTTACTTTCTTTAGAAATGTTTAAAGGATTATTTTTTTATGAATAAGTCACTTTTTAATTTTTACCAAAGGTGTGAAAAGAATTTTAGTTTTAACAAATAACGATTGAATGAATTTTACCACTATAAAAAATAATTGATGATCCGAGACTTATTGCACAAGTTTCCGTGTTTCTTTTCAAAGAAAATGTTTTCCATAAAATTTTATAAATTTGTATATTACTAATAAATTATTTAAAAATGAAAAGTGAGGTTTATGAAAGAATTATTCTAGTGTTATTTTAAAGGATATTTCCAACTATCATAACATTATTTGATGTTACTCATTATTTACCAGGTATATGATCCTATGAAACTATCCTTATTATTTATCTTTACGTTTTATGATTATAAAGATAAAATAATAATAATTTTTTTTCTTTTTCATTGGTTAATCTTTGATGAAATGATAAATAGTTTAACGATTTTATGGTATACATATGAATATATTATAATTATATTATTTGTGTGTTTTTTATATCCCTCCAATTAATTAGGTAATGATTAATGTTTTATGATCTCAAATTGTACACAAGTATTTGTCCTATGCTCAATAGGGGTACACAAGAAATTATCCCATGCTTGAAGAAGGTACATGGGTGGTTGTGCTAATATTTACAGGTAATGAATTTCTTGGTTAGTTACCTTGATATATGATTTATTTGATTATGATTATTCCACACACTTTATTCCAATCTTTTATGACATGATCATATTCCAATTTTATGTTCTCATAGCACAATTTCTTTGATTAATTTTATGATTCATGTCTTATGAACTACCAAAATTTATTCCATGAATCAACCTTATTATATACGAATTACTTGGTATGATTTTAAAATGTTAAACTCATTTTATCAAACCATTTTTCTCGTTCTACGTATATAAATGGTCATTTATTGATATATCCCTAATTTACCACTAAAGAGTAGTTGAGACCACCCTTCATTATGTTTCCTTTTCCTTAGGATATAAATAATAGTTTTATGTATGAAATGTTTAGAAATGGTGATAGATTTGAAGAGTATAGTGGGATATGATGTAAATATTTTATAAAAAGGTTTTTATGTATCCAAGTTTCCAAAGACACTAAACCTTTAATGTTCTTGCATGGATCATAATGATATAAAATGAATATTTATCAAATAAGATGTAATATTTATATATTAAATGATAGGAACACCATAGTTGGTATCACAGAAAGTTTTAGTTATTTTTAGAAACTAGGATGAGAAAAAATTTGCGAGAACCCGTATGGTAAGTCTAAGTATAGGAGAATATACTAAGTATTTGTAAATAAAGAAAAGTGGTTTTCCTAGAAAATAAATCTAGTTCTAGATACAGTAAAGTGGATGTGGTTATAGAAAAAATTGAATTGAGGGTGAAAACTATGGAAGGGGTTGATTGGGTATTTAATTTATTGTCACCAGTGCATGATGAGTGGGCCTATGACTGCAATCCTGGATAAAAACTCTCATGTGATGTGATTGGGTTAATTCCCATTTTTAATGAACTGTTATGATGGATTTGAAAATATTATGAATATATATTTCCAAGGTTAAACTTAAGGTTTATTATTTTGAAAACAAGATGTCATGATTAGGCATCCTATAAATGATTTCATGATTACATGGTTTCTCAGTATGATTACTTTTTCTCAAAATACGTTGTTTAGTTATAGTCAATGGTTAAAACTAAAAAGAACTGCATTAATGATTAATGTGATGGAAACTATAATGATTCTAATCTTGAGAAACCATAATTTATGGGATTTAGAAATCATAATTTCATTACTAGTCTTATAAAACTTTCTCAATCCATGGATCATGTTGAGCATACAAATGAGTAAAGGAGAGAACCATTAAATATTGATTCCTTTATAAGGAAACATACACATTATTTTAGTGGGTATAATGATCCAATATTTAATGATAAAATGATCATTACCACTAAAAAGATATATTATGTTCTCTAGTTCTTGGATTAGGAAAAATTTATCTTGGCTATTATCATTTGTAAGGAGACGAAAATCAGTAGTGTGATCTTATCAAGAACAAGAGGAAACATGAATAAATTGACTATATGGAGTGGGATGAGTTTAAAATATTTTTCTCAATAAAACTTTCCTCATATTATTTGTATGAAAACAAATAAAAAATTCCCTGAGATAAATATGATTGATGATGATTCCATTATTACATATGAAGTAAAATTTATTAGACTTGTGAGGTATGATTATAGTGTTATCATCCAATGTGTAAAGAGAATTTATTGATTATTAGGTGGATTAAAACCAAGTATCTAAAGGGATTTATCCACAAGAGACTTCATTAGATATAAATAAACAATTTAATTTGATCTCAAGGTATAAATGGATATTAGTGTCATCTATAAATCCCATGTTTTTGATAAGAAAGGAAATATGGACTTAAAAGAAAATTATAATCATTAAAATCATAGAGTGAAGAAGATGAGTATAAATTTTTGGAAGATGTGTGGAAAGAAACATAATGGAAATTGTATTAAGGGGACTATAAAATGATTTAGGTGTGTAAAGTAAGGTAATTGAGAAATAAATTCCAATGTAATGAGAAGAAGTTATTTAGATATGTGAATAGAGATAAAGCTTAAAAAAAATTACCACCCACAATTTATTGTTTCAAATTTATGTATTTTGGGAATTATTATAATTAATTATCAAATCTGAGGATCAACGATAATGATTGACATCAGTAACCACTTAAGACCATAGTAAAAGGGAATTCTCAGGTACTATTCGGTACTGCAGCAACTAGAACTATTCATGAATATGGGTATTTGGGACACCGGTTTGGTCTTCAGGTCCCTCAAGGCTTTCAGGACAACCAAGGCCTTCCGTACAACTGTTTCTCAAGGCCTTTGGGCCACTTTAAGGCCTTAGGACCTCCCCAATGCATTTGGGCCACATGATATAGATGTATGAGTCAGAAAAAAGGGATAAGGCTTAAGATGAGGATTAAGGGTTGGCGCATTAATTAGAGAATAGCTAACTGAAATTGGAAGAATGAGAGGGTATGGAATTTCCATCGGTACCTGGCCTATAAAGCTTTGCATAGGACAACTATCTGACCAGCCCTGTGAAGGCGGTGGACTAATATCATGACATATACTGGGGAGGAGCAGTTCCAAGTTGTCTTATCTGGGTGATTCCTTCCAGGACCTATGGGTCATGTAATTGTCTGTAAGCCTTAGGACCTTATAAGGGTTCCAACTCACCCATTGAAATGTTGATTATCAATAATAATAATAATAAATGAAGGCCTTCAGGCCATTCTGACTAATGTGGGGTATAATAATGAGGTTTTAACAGGTACACTTACCATCCACTCTAAAACTAATAAAGTATTATTTGATTCTAGATATAACCAATTTTTTATATCTAAATAAATTTTTAAGGGTATTACATTACCAACACACAAATTAGATGTGAATTAGTAGTAAAAATACCTAATGGTACAATAGTTGAATCTCAAGTATATGATTCTTCTCAAATTGAAGTTTGTGGTAAGGTAATTCCTAAAAATATCATTATTCTCCATCTAATTGAATTTTATATTATTTTGGGAATGGATAGACTTTATTTATATAGGGCCTATATAAATTATTGAGGAAGGAATGTCACATTTGAAATTTTAAACCAACCTATGATTCTATATGAATGTGAGGATAAATATGACCTTATGATGGGAAATAAATCCATTATTTGGGTCTTGATTCTTGATAAAAATGGGTAATTATCTCCGATGTTTGAGGAGAAACTCAATAGATATTTTTTTTTCATATTATAGATATTTTCTCAAGGTATTTCAATAATAGTTTTTTAGTCTTCCTCCGAATCTTTAATTTGAGTTTTCAATATCACTTATACCTGATGCTAAACTAATTTTAAAGAATATATATTGATTTATCTTTATTGATTTCTAGAAATTGAAGATGTAAATATAGGATAATCATGATAAGGGATGAATTTGGACATGTGGGTAAGCATGGGGAGAATATGTTCTTTTTTTAAGAATAAAGATGGATTAATGTGACTCTATATTGATTATCAAGAAATTAATAGGATAATGATCAAAAGGGTGTATCCTTTTCCATATTTTTATGATTTTTTCAATCAATTATGAGGATATAAATATTTTTACAGGATTGATATTGGACTTGGATACTATCAATTTTGTGCCAAAAGTGAAGATATACCCAAGAAAACCTTACATAAAAGGTATGGACACTATGAATTTATAGTGATTCCAATTTGTCTTACCAATTTTCTAAATATATTCATAGATTTAATGAATACAGTATTTGGAGATTACCTCAATCACATTTTGGCTGGCTTTATAGATGATATTCTTATATATTCCGAGCATAACTAGGAGCATGAAGATTAATTAAGGATTATACTGAAGACCCTAAGGTAGAATTTGCTATATGAAAAATTTACCAAGTGTCAATTTTGACTATATAATACTTCATTTTTGGGCTATATAATCTCAAGATTGGGTATATCAGTGGATCCATGAAAGATGGAAGTTATTGAACATTGGTATAGAGTAACCGGTGTGATTTAGATCCATAGTTTTTTCGAAAATAGGGGATATTATCATTGATTTATTAATAATTTATTATAACTTTATAATCCAATCACAAAGTTAACCCAGAAGGAAGCCAAGTTCCATTGTACTGATGAATGTGAAGAAAATTTCTAGGAACTATATAGAATGTTGGTCAGTGCACTAGTTCTCACACTACCCTATAGTGGATAAGGGATTTTGATTTATAGTTATGCATGAAAGAAGGGATTGGGATGCGTTCTTATATAGAATGAAATGGTTATAGCTTATTCATATCATCAATTAAAGGTTAGTGAGTAGAATTACCCAACCCATGATCCAGAGATAGAAATGATAATATTTGCATTAAATATATTGAGGAATTAACTTTATGAAGAAAGGTGTGATGTATATACTGATCATAATAGTTTAAATTATATATTCACCCAGAAGGAGTTTAATTTTTTCAATAAAATATAGTTATAGTTGATAAATTATTATAATTTCTCAATACATTACCACCCTAGGAAATTTAACAATATGGATGATACCCTAAGTAAAAAGGATCATGCTAGCTTATCTATGATGAGTATCATAAAAGATTTAATATTTTTGGATTGGAATAGTATAAGCCTTGAAATATCAATAGAATGGGATAAATATTATATTTCTAAAATGCTTGTTCTACCATCTATCCATGTGAAGGTTAAATAGTCGTATAAGGAAGATGTTGAGCTATAAACGATGCTGAGAAATGCTTCTGAGTTTAACCATGATTAAGATGGAATGATAAGGTTTATGAACTGAGTATGTGTCTCATCAATACTATAATTGAATAAGAATCTCTTAGAAGAACCTCATAGCTTATCATTCTTTTTTCATCAAATAAGTACAAATATATATATAGATTCGAATGAGTATTTATAGTATGACAATATGGAGAGATATTTTTCAGAGTATAAATCTTGGTTCTTGGTATGTCAAAAATATAATATTTAAAGATAAAATTGAAATCGGTTTTTACAACCATTACCAATACTATAATGGAATTGGGAAAACATCACCATGATTTTTTTCATCAGAAAACCCAAAACATATAATGAACATAATGTTATTTGTGTTATAGTCCATCACCTCACAAAGTCTAAAAATCTCATTACTATAAGAGAATATTTTTATCTTAATTATATTTCCAATATATATATTACTGAAGTTATAAGATTACTTGGAGTACCACATTATTATATCTAATTGAGATCCAAGTTCTACCTTGAAGTTTTAGTGAAGTATTTAGAATGATTTAGATATAGATTTGTATTTTAGTACTTCTTATCATCCTCATATATATGGTTAGTCTAAGAGAACTATTAAAACCTTGGAGGATATTTTAAGATCCTTTTATCTATATTTCAATGGTGGTTGGGATGAAAAACTTCCTCTCTTCAAATTCTCTTATAAAAATAGATTTCACTCAATAATTTTGATGGATCTCTATGAAAATATATATGGAATGAATTGTAAAACTCCAACATGTTGGGATTAAGTTGGATAAATAAAGCTATTGGGACTTGAGTTAGATGAAGAGATGATTGAAAAGGTTAGAGCTATAAGCATCACATTGGCGCATATTAGTTTTATGGGAAGATTTATACTGATAATCATTGATGAGAACTAGATTTCTATGTTGGTGAGAATGAATTCTTGTAAAATTTTCTATGTAAAAATGTTATGAGATTTAGAAATAACAGAATTTAGAGCCCTAGATATATCATCCCTTTTAAGATTATTGATCTAATTGGGGGAGTTTCTTTTCACTTGGTGATTCCACTAAACCTCTCTCAAGTTTATGATCTGTTCGATGTTTCACTTTTAAGGAAGTACATAGCTGATATTTCACATATACAGAACTCAAAGGTTATACCATTAGAGCATTATTATTCAAACAAATAAAAACAAGTATAAAGATGGGATCATAGTGATAATGTGGTATATAATAGGAATACTCACCTTGTTAATGTTTTCTAGTGGATTGAAAAATTTGAGGAAGCTACAGGGGAAATCGAGGATGTGATAAAGCTATGATATCATCATTTTTTGTATTAGATTGAAGAAATTTTGTGGGAGAATTTTTTTTAAGGGGGTTAGAATATAACAACAAAATAATTTATATGTATTTACTTTAAAATAAACTTGAAGTGTTTGAAATATTTCTTTACACACAACCCCAATTCTAAATTATCTATGATATCGTATACCTTCCTAACATAGTCACCGAATTGGAGGGTGTAAATATGATTAGCCATAATAAGAAATATATGTATAAATATTTAGGATATCAAAATTAATTTATTATTTATTAATTTTAATAAATTCATTTAATGAATAAAAGACATATTATTCAATGAAATATATATTTCTATATTTTATTTATTTTTATCAAAATAAATTATATAGATCACTATTGAAAAATGATTTTAAATAAATATATTGATAATTTATATGATTAAATTAATAATCATCCATACATTAGTTATCTAATGGTTAGTAATGAAGATAAGATATTTTAAAGGTATAATAGTTATTTTTTCAGAAAATTGTTTTTATGTGAAAAGTGTTTTTATATTAATTAATTAAACAAATATTTCTATTATTATTTTTATTTTTTTGAACCTCCGAATCATTTTTTTGGATATTTTAATACAAGACACTTTATGATAGAGTGGGAATCAACCAAATTACAACTTACAACGGGGATTTCAAAATTCCAAATTTATGGGCAAGGTAAAAAAATATAAAATCCATGGAGGATTTTTTAACATGGGAAAAGAATCAAACAAATCACGTGATCCACTACACCAATGCAGCATCAATGTCATAATTACATCACCATCTTCCGAATCATGTCTCCTGCCATTACCATCATCCGTATAGGAAACCGCTGTCGGTGCCACCACCCATCAGCATTGGAGATTATGAATAGAGAAAATAAAATTCACCCTTTAACAGTTCAAACTCATCATCGACCTTCAACATCATTCATAGGTCACCACCATAAAACTGCATTGATGCCACTAACAACACATTATGATAGAACAAAAAAATAGAACCTCATTGAGAGATAAATCCCAAATAGAAAAAATTCTGTTTGAGCATTAAACACAAAACAAATCCAAAAAACAAAAAAAAAATCCATTATGCTTTCCGTTTACACCTCAAAAATACACCAATGATGAAGAGGAAGAGATCCAAAACCGCCATAGACCATCATAGAGCATGAAAACACCACAAAAATCATCAATTTTTCAACGTTGAATATTTTTTTCCACACTATAAAAAAAATCAATGAAACCATATGCAAAAAAAACACCGAACGAGCATCAAACACCTTGAAGAAGAAGCACCAAAAATATCAATTGAACTAGTAAAAGACTCGCAAGAGAATACTAATTAAAGCCAAGCCTGTAGCCCCAATATTCACCCATACACAAATCCCAAAGCCTCATGTACCCACCAATCTATATCTGACTAGTAAAGGTGTGGAGGAATGCGATGACAGAGTAGGGGTTTGAGCAGTAGTGGGCTCTGAACACTAGCATCATCGAAGCAGCAGAAAAGCCAGGAGCAGCTAGAACAAAAAATGAGCTGAATCTAGTAGTGCTTGGAAACTCATGGACCATCGATCTACATAACCCAAATACTCGTCATTACCATTACTCCACCTCTAAATAGGATATGATCATATGAACCTGAGGCCAGAGCAAGGATTCAGAGGTTGAGGGATTCCATAGGAATCAACCTTTGATGTAAATATTGAAAGAGTCATAGAAGGAAATCCATTGCATCAAGCACCAAAGTAGATACAAAGAAAAACTTGAGAAGGAGAAACCACCTCAAAGAAGGAGAAATTGAAAATTAAGGGGAGAACAAAAAAGGAGGGAATTTAATGGGTCTAGGAGGGCTTCAAAGACCATTGGAGGGAAGCCAAGAGAGGAGAGGGGAGATGGGAAACTGGGGCACCATCATCAACTCATCCCATTTAGTTAAATACATAATTATTGATAAATGGTTTTCATGAAATTTATAGATTATATATTCAATTAAATATTTTTATATTCATCTAATAGTAATTTATATGCATAAATTGAGATTAAATTCTGTTTTACACTTAAAAATTAATTTTTCTAATAACCAATTTTCCTTACGTTTTTCATTATTGTCTTAAAATTAAAATTTCACTTATTGAAGATGAATTTTGATAAAAAGGATTCCATATTTGGAATAAACATATCTAAATTTTTTAATGTGGAAACATTAGTTTTTTTTCCATAATTAATACTTAAAAAAGTAAAAATTTGTTACCACTGTTAAGGTTAGAATGAGTTTACCAAGGGGAGGGTTTGAATATAAGATATTATTTTAATAATACCACATAAAATTATCTAATTATTATTGGTTGATTATATTTTAACCTTATATTATCTTACCTTAAAATAATTCTCTATTTGGTTCCACTAGCATAAGAAAATAACTATATTATTTTTTTTGTTTTATGTAATTTCATCTATGTACTCTACCTCAATTATAAAAATTACCCTTCTATCCTCCCATATTTTGGAATTTTGAGCCTTATAGCTCAAAAAATACTTAACCTAAATTATTTCATGCTTCTTTACCATCATCCTATATTCTAAGAAATTTTACTAAGACCAATATTTTAAGGATTAAAATGTAAGATAATGGAGGTCTCTTAAAGAATTAGAGGTCGGTGTGCTTACGAATCTTGATAGTCTTGAGGTAGGGGTTTCAAATGACAATCTCATTTTTATCATGGGTTTTTATTAAATTTATAATGATGAAATTATATGAAAAATCTATAAAAAATTTCATGACTTTTTTCTCCTCATGTTATTTCTTTAGATTATATGTTTTCATTTCATTTTCCTCTCTAAGTAATCAAAAGTCCGAAAAATGATTTTAAGGAAAACTAACTCTATTTTTTTATTCAATATAAAATATTATATTAAATGTACATATTTTATTTAAAATGTTTTCAATAATGTTTTTACAATTCCCCAATAATAATTTAATGTCATTTAATCCATGTTTTACTTTCTATTTATTTTAAAGTAATCTTCTTGTCTTTTTTTTCAACTAAATCATTTTTTTTACTTTTTTCCAAAGGTGTGAAATGAATATTAGTTTTAACTTATATCACATGAATGTTTTTTATATACATCATGACCACAAAATTTATTGAAACTTACTATAAAATTTTCTATGTTTATATTCAAATAAAATTTTTTCCTAAATATTTTTGAGTTTTTTATATTTCTAATATGTGATTTTAAAATAAAAAGTGTATTCTCCTCAATAAATATTCTAGTGATATTATAATCGAATTTTTTATCTAGGATAACATCATTTAATGTTATTTATTATCCAGTGGTGAGATGATCCTATGATGCTATTTGTATTATTTCTCTGTAAGGTTTATGATTACGATGCAAAAATATTGACGAAACCCATTTTCCTTTTCATAGGCCAAGCTATGATGAAATGATTAATATTTTCCTATTATTATGGAACACATATGAATTGATTATTATTGTGATATAGTAGGGGTCCATTAAATACATCCAATTCATTGGGTAAATATTAATGTTGTATGATCTCAAAGGGTACATGGGTGGTTAGCCCATGCCCAAAAAGGGTACACAAGAGATTTTTCCAAGCATGAAGCAGGTAGACGAGTAGTTTTCCCATTCCTAACATGTTATTAATGTGTTAGTGATTTGCATTGACATAATATTTTTATGATTATAATTATGCCACACACTTTATGACACTATTTTATGACATGATCTTATTCCAATGTTATTCTCTAATAGATCATGTTCTTTGATTCCTCTATGATTCATTTCTTAAGACCGTCCATGATCTATTCCATGACTCCAGATTATGATATATGGACTACTTAATATGATATTAAAATGTTAAGCTATTGTTCTTATCCCTTATTCCCATGTTGTACTTAAAAATGACATTGATTGATATCTCCCTTGTTTACCATTACTGAGCATCTAAGATCACTATTTATTATGTTTCCTCTTCCCTAGGATATGAGTAAATTTTTTAAGTATGATATATATAAGAAGGGTGGTAGTTGTGAATATTTTAGTGGGTGATGATGTTGATCCTTTATATACAAGTTTTTTTTGTATCAATGTTTCCAATGACACTAACCTTCATGGTTCTTGTGTGTACCAAAATGATATGTAATGAATACTCAACTAATAAGTTGTAATATTTATATATAAAATGCTTGGGTCACCTCATTGTTCCACATATAAAAAATATTGTGATCGAAGAGATTGATTGAACAAACATTACTCATAATGAAATTATTTTATAAACCTTAGATAAGAAATAATTTAATATAATGTGGATTATGATAGGAATAGTAAAATATATAATCTATATAATATCTAGGATGATAATGTGAAGGAGAAAGATGTAAAATTAAAAATTTAGTTTTTGAAGTAGGGAGACATTTAAATGCATAATGATGAATATGTTGATGAATTCATCACAAAATTTACTGAGGTGGTGAGAAATATTAGATTATTTGGCGGGATTATTGATGATTATATTGTATTAAAAGTGATTTTATGCTTCTTACTATAAAAATATGATATAAAGTTAGAAATTCTTGAAAATCAATATTTCGAAACACATCGATTATGTAATTTTCATAGAAATTTTTTAACTATAAAATGAGTAAAAGAAAGGACATAAAAATATTTATAAGTATATAAATGAAATGTTGTAACATCCTGATATTTTCGTGGAAAATTTCTATTTAAAAAATTTTATTTCTTTGATAACTTGGGTTGCATGCAATAATGAGTTTTAACAAACCTCATAACATTATTATAATATTATGTGACTATTATACCCTAGTAATTAAATAGGAAGGTATGTATTATATTAACTGTATTAAAAAATATATAAAGTACTTAATCAGTACAAATGTATTGATTAATGATTTTTAAATAAGTTCTCAACTTTCAATAATGTTATTTTTTAATTATGAAATACATTTTATTCAAAAATGAGTTCATTGAGAAAATATTATAATTAAATTCAAGAATTTATATAAATTATATTGTATGAAAACACTACCATTTTTAAAACCATAATATCGAAATTTTCTTGGCCAAAAACGTTTCATATTTTTCTGAAAAGATTTATTTTCCACAGAATAGTGAAAAATACCGATTTTTCTTGAAAAATGTATTTTCATTTCAAACATTTCAAATGTTCCATATTTTTTTAGAGTGGTATAAAAGTAAAATTAGTTATATAATATTATTAATAAAAATATTATGTAATTGGAATCAATTTTCAAGTAGAAATTTGAATAACAACATTTTTACAATTAAAAGGGTATTTTTCGGAAAAATATTTCACTGCGTTTTTTCGGTTTAATTTTAAATTAAATTATTCCACTTGTATATTTTGAATTATGAATAATGGATTTAATATTTGGACTCATTAGGTCTAAATTTATTAAATATTAATTTTTTATTTTTTTGTCAATATGAATAGTGACCTTAGAAATTCTTACCACATCGGTAAAGGGTAAATCGGGTTAATATAGGTTAAAACAAAATGATGATGTGATAATTATTCATCATAATAATTATAGGATGAATGAAATTATAGAATTATCCTCTAAAGTTTTAAATTTAATTATTTAATGGACACTTGGACATGAAAATAACCTATATATATTTAAACCAAAGGAAGTTACAACATGTCACTCTCTTAGTTTTAAATATCATCTATGTGTTAAAATAGGGAAAGAAATTAGTTATTAAGGAATGTTAATATTAAATTTGTTCCTAATAAAATTATATTCATTTTTGAAATTTATTTATAATTATTATAAATTAAATAATTACCTTAAATACTAACACATTGCGGAGGCAATAATTATTTAATTAATCAAAAAATCAAATAAATGATATTGAAAATATTAAAGGTATTTTAATTTGAGATAATTAATTTCATAAATGAATTTTCTAGGAGACCTTAAGATTTTGGGGATATATTAAAATATTTTTTATGAATTATAAGTGTTTTATTGATGTTATTAAAGTCAAATTAATGAATACTATCAAAATTGGGAATACTAATATTTTATGAATATGAAATTTTATTTAATTATGTAATAATCATAAAATTATTAAATAAGTAAGAATTGGACAATTTAGGGTCAAATATTACATAAATTGGATATTTATGGTCTAATTTTTAGCTTATATGTAAAAATAGAACCTTTTAATATCGAAAGTTGTTACCATAGTTAAAATTAAAAGAGGACAACTACATGTTAATGAAAATGATAAGGTTTAAAATTATACCAAAACTTATCTAAAATTTATTTTTTATGGTATTACAAACCTATCTCACCATATCTTTAAATCCTTTTACATTTTATGGTATTTGAATTGAGTTTCAATTTATTATAAATTAATCTATTGTGAAATTCCAAAAGTGAACTTCACTTAAATTATAAAATGATTACTTCTTCATAACTTAATTACACCAAATTTATCCATCTAGATCAACCATACTCTGCATTATTAATTTATAAAATTCCCTCGACACCTAATAGAGGTTCTGGATTCCCTAAAAGTCCTACCCAATATCCCTTTATAAGAGATTTAAAGGATTCATTTCGAAGAATAGGTAAACACTCAAACTGATCAATTTCTTTTTCTACTCTTACTTTCCCACTAAAAATATATGATATTAATAATTAAATTATAAATTAAGTGTATTAAATATTATTTAATGTCATTATGTTTATAAAATCACCATTATACTCTCTCTTCCCCATCAAATTATAAATGATAGTATCGCACGCGCTTATGTATGGCTTTCAATCTCTACGTAGTGATACAATTCATTTTTAATCCCCATATTTTATGGATGGGTATTATGATTAGATTATTGATTATATAAGATATAATTATATTTATTGAATGATAATATTATATCAACTTTATTATCATTTAATCTTTTGGGAAGCGATAACACCGATCATACGTACGTGTGGACTACCACCTCCACAAAGCAATGTGATTCATTTTTCATTTCTATCATAATTAAATATTAAATAAAATGGATTTAATAAATATATATGATATCATAATGATTTTTTAGGGGTTAAATTATTATTTACTTTTCTTTCATTCCATCAATATAAAAATAAATACAATGTTCATGCATGCGTACAACCTACCATCTCCATAAATTGTGTCATTGATTTTTCTATCTCTAATTTTAATGAATAATTATAAATATTTATATAATGATTATTTTTTTTTTATAAAATCATTAAAATTCTATAAATTATGGTACCATAATCAAATTATAAGGACCGGGACTACCAAACTGAAGCATTCTTTGAAAAAAAATAGGTTATCACCCATAATAATGATTTTAATTACAAATTATTAATAAATTAGTGATAAGATGTTATAAATAAATAATAAATGTAATGATAAATATATGGTTATAGAAAAAATTAATAATAAATACATATTTTTTATACAATATGTTTGAATGTGAACTAGGAAAGGCAATACTGGCGGTAATGGCTTTTTAGTATTGCTTTTATTTCAGGGAAACATATCCCATAATCATTACTCGTTTCTATAGTTTGGTGTATATAATATACTCTTATATTTTATATCATGAAATTATTTATATTCATGATATTTAAAACTCTTTTTCAGCTTATTCTTTCATGAGGATTATGATATGAATGTTACCAATGGGGTAAGAGTTTATGTCGCAATCTCATCATCATTCGGGATTATTTATTTATAAGTCTCCATTGGGGAAAATTTAACTTCTATGTAAATGTGTTCTATAAATATTTTAAAAAAGTCTTTTAAAATTATCCAAAAATTGTTTAAAATCATATTTTACCAATGGTTTACTTTTTTTAAAATATTTTGAAAATAATATTTTTATTATTTTCTAAAAAAGTTTCTTTATGATTTTTTTTGGATAAAATATGAAAGGAATGTTTTTTTAATTTTTATGGAATGGAAATATTTTTGAGACATCATGAAAGCTTAATGTTTTTATTCTTACATTACAATTTTATAGGATTGTTTTCAAATATTTTTTTCCTTTATAACTATGAAACTTAAAAAAGATATTTCGAAATTGAAAGGATATTTTCCTCAAGAATTATTTCAAGTGTTATTACAAAATCATTTCCCCTATAAGATAACATTATTCATTGTTACTTATGATTTAATTGGGTTATGGTCCAAAGATACTATCCTTACTCGTTATTTTTATGGTTTATTTTTATGATGGAATGATATTTATGAAACTTGTTTCTTTTTCATGGGTTATTCTTTGATAAAATGTTTATGAAACTGATTTCTTTTCATGGGTTCTGATATAGTGAAGGATTTATGTTATTATGGAACACATATGTATGGTTTTTATTATGTAATGGGTGGGACCTATATCTCCCTCTAATGCTTTGGTAATGATTTATATCTCATGAGATAAACAAGAATGTAATAAGGGGTGAACAAGGTTCAGTAAGGGACTTTGTCTATAATAATGGTATTTGGAGTGAACCTTAACTACTATTATGGTTGGGGAGAAAACTCATACCACTATTATAGTCTTGAAAAATATCCTTAACAACTAAGGAAATAATTTTCTATGCTTATGTGAATGCTAAAATTCCATATTATACTCTCATGACTTGTGTTATTTGATATTTTTTTGATTCATACCGTACGAACATACAAGATTTATCCATACAATAAGGATTATGGTCTTTGGTATGCATGATATAATGTTTAAATGTAATGTTCATGTTCTTATACTCTTATGCAAATGTTATTCTTAAGTAATCATTGATATATCCCCTATTTACCTATATTGAGAATCTGAGATCACCCTTATTATGTATTTTTTTCCTCAGGTTATGAAGAAAGTTTCTAAATTAATTTTATCTAGAATTATTTTACATTTATTATGTTGAGGACCAATTTTGAAATAATAAAAGTTTGGTATAGTGGGATATAATATTGATTTTTATGAACAATTTTCTTAAATTTCCAAGATACAAAAGATCATTTCCTAATTCTATAACACTCAAAACCTAAAAGTTAATTGGAAATTCATATGATAAAATATTTATATTTTATGTTTTATTTTTAAGGAAAAAAATTAAGTTAAATTTATCAGTATTACAGTAAGAAATTTTAAGTTTTTATTTTTAGCACCAAATTCGGAAGTGCTGGTTTCATGGCTATTATAGTCGGTATTAGAGAAAGTATTAGATAACTTTTAATGTTATGTTGGTTTAATGTGAGGTTATATTAAGATATATAGATATCCACATGGGAATATAATTTTGAGTTAGATCGTAAGTTTATAGTCTTAGATTCCCATTTTTTAGGTATGATGGGGCTCAATTTTAAGATGAATAATGATATTTTTGGAAGATGTTTTTTGTGGATTTTAATGTTTATGTAAACATTAGGTTTATCATGTGAAAGTTTTATTTGAGGAATAAAAATCATTTCATTTTTGAACATAATTTTGAAGGTATGGATACATTTTGGGTTTATAGGATCTTTGATTTTGAGATAATTATGGGTCATTAGATATTTTTTGGGATAAAAATTGAAAGATATGAGATATCCTTTGAGGGTAAAAATTTTATTTAATGTTGAATATAATAAGTTTATTTTTATATTTGTTTCTATATTTATGGAAATTTTTTTAGGATTGTATTCAGAGAAGGGATAACCCACAGGTCAGGTGAGAACCCATCACATTCATAAAGGATGCGAGGCTTGAACCCACAACTGAAGGGCGACAAGAGTGATCTTATACCACTAGCTTATGTGATATCCTAGTAAGTATGCCATTTCATTACTTTATTTAAATTATTATATGGGTAAAGGTTACATTCATATTTATAACATATGTTTTATCATATAGATAACCATGGGATTGGAAATTGATTCGATGAATAATGTTATTTCGAAAGACGTTCACTATTTTGGGAACTGTATATGATTAAGATAAAAACAATATTATAGAATTTTATTTTAAGAAAAAATTTTGAATTTTATTTTAGAGACATATATGATTGTAGATTTATGGTGATTCTGGTTATTTTTTAAAATGGTTAGCGTATATTGGAGATCATATATTTAGTTTGTGTATGTTTTGGGAGATAAATACTAAATTTATCTTCAAAGACTATGTGATAAAATACTTTTAATTTTTGGGTTTCAATAATTATGTGGAATATATTAAGTAATTTTGAGGATAGTTATTTAATAAATGATCTAAGGTGAACATGGTATATTACTATTGAATTTTGGATATTAAAGTATTTCTCTTTACATGAAAGTTTTTTCTTATTGAAATCATCTTATCATGTGCTAAACATTTTGGTTTTTTAATTCCTAAAGATATGGGGATTTTTTTTATTTTTGGATTATGATATCTATTAAAGGTTGATTTTCGTGCTTCAGTCATGAAAAATGCTTCTTCAATAGTCATTATTTATAGAAAAATATGAAATTGTGGTGTAAACGGATTGAAGGATGAAAATCTACATGTAAAGTAAGTATATTTATTCATGTGTATAGAATAAGTAGTAAATAAAATTCTTAACTCTAGGAAAAAGGATCATAATACAAAAGTGTTGTCCAATAACCTTGAATTCTGATGAATTCATGGTCTTTTCCACATCATTTGTTGACAATTTTTTGATCGTTAACTTTATAAAGTTCATTCATTTTCTTATAATAAAAGATATATTGATATTAATTAAATTACCTATATACTTCTCCAATTTGGAAACATAATATGTTTAATCCCATATTAACTTCATATTTCCATTTCTCTATTTTTAAAGGAAATATTTATTAGCCGTTGTTGTGATGTGGGTATTTGAAAAGGAGTTTTAAATTAAAAAACCTTTGATTAATAATAAAAAATTATGACGAAAAAATTTATTAATGCGAGGATAATGTAACACCCTGATATTTTTATGAAATTGTTTCTTTAAATGATTTTATTTCTTTGATAGCTTGCGTTGCATGTAACAATGAGTTTTAAAGAACTGCATAATAATAAAAAAATATTTTGTGATAATTATAACCTAGCCATTAAATTTTAGGGTTTTAGAAGTATTAATAAAATTAAGAAATATATAAGGGACCAAATAAGTATAAATGTATTGATTAATGCTTATAAAAAAAGTACTTAATTTTTAGTAATGTTATCTTATGCTTCAAAAATACATTTTCTTCAAAAATGATTTTTATTGAGAAAGTATTTTAAATAAATTCAGGAATTTATATAAATTTTATTTTATAAAAACCATATCATTTTTTAAATAAGAATATAAAAATTATCTTTGGGAAAAATTTTCAAATTTTTATGAAAAGATTTATTTTCCTTTGAATGGTGAAATATACCATTTTTTATTAAAAACTATATTTTCATTTCAACAATTTAAAAAGTTAAAGTTTATATTAAAATGGATTCAAATTAATATTAGTTATATTCTATTATTTTTAAACCAATTATGTTTATCATAATTAATTTTAGATTTTAATTTTGGATAAAAATATTTTTATTCTTAAAGGGAATTTATCTAAAAAATTCTTTTTCATTGCGTTTTTTCAGATTAATTTTAAATTAAATTATTTAACTTATGTATTTCTAATTTTAAAAAATGGATTTAATATTTGGATTTATGATGTCTAAATTTAGTAAATAGTTCCATTTTTTTTCAACATGAATATCAACCTTAGAAATTTTTACCACCTTAGTAAAGGATAAATCAGGTTTATCTTGGTTAAAACAAAGTGATAAGACCATATTTATAAATATTAATTATTATTGGATGATTTTTTTATATCCATAAAACCTAAAGTTTTAAATTGAGTAATCTAGTGGACACTTTTCCTTGAAGATGGGAAATATTTTATTTAAGCCAACTAAAGTGACAAAATATCACTCTCTTAGTTTTAAATATCATTTATGTGTCTATATCTGAAAAAATTTAGTTATGAACAAAAATTAATATTAATTTTGTTCCAAATGAAATTATATTAATGATGGTAATTTATTTATTTGTTTCAGTAATTAAATAATTAACTTAAATAATTAAAAATTCCCGTGAAATAATAATTTAATTAAAGAAAAAAAATAAAATAAATGATTTTAAAAATATTAAGAGTATTATAATTTTAGATAATTAAGGTCATAAATGAATTTTATAGATGAAAATTACATGTTGGATAATTTTAAAAAAAATTGGTATGAATCACATGTGATTTATTGATGTTATTAAAGTAACAATAATGAATAATATCAAATTTGACAAAAATGATATTTTTTGAAAATAATATTTCATTAAATGATTTATAACTAATGAAATTTTTAAATAAGGAAAAATTGGATAATATATGGTCTAAAATATAATAAATTGGAAATTTATGTTCTAATTTACACACTAAAAATTAATAATTACAACATTTTAATATTTAAAAACTAGTTACCATAACTAAAATTCAAATGGGATAAATAAGAGTTAATAAAAATGATAAGGTTTAAAATAACCTCAAAAATTGTCTAAAATTTATTAATTTATGGGATTGAAATCATATACCACTGTAACGTCCCAACCCTGCTCACCTCTAAGACGGTGTCCAGACCAGGGGGTCACATGAACTCAAGCGCATCTCCTCGAATGCCAGAGGATGCCGGCTAGAAGCGATGGTTTTTTTGTTTAAGGGGGAGACTATGCCCTCATAGGTAATAGGTATTATCACAGCGGTAGTAAGAAAATCAATAATAAATTGAGGAAGCATAAAAACGAATAAACTTTTAGAAAAAGAAATAAATAATTCCAACTGAATACATAATAAATGCAGAAGATGATAAATGAAACCAGGTACAAAAACAATGTCATGCCATGATGTATTCTTAAACTGAAAGTACAGAAAACAGAACCCAAGCATGCTATCAACTAAAAAAAAAAAGAAACAAAGTGCGACAACTACACCACGAGTAAGTCTTGGTCCTCTACCCCAGTCTCCATCCTAAGTAGTAAAGATCAATAAAGAATCGGAAGCAACACACTTCCCTTTGTCAATACCTGTTATCAAATAATCTACTCGGGTGCCAACGATGCCCGAGAAAGGTGTGAGATTAAATCCCAGTAGGCCAGCACCCGTGGTGACTAAACCATTACATTTCATGCAATAATAAAAGGCAGGGTGCCATTATATAAAAATTGAAGATAATTTATTAACTGCAATGAAATAAATAGCTCGACCCAGGTTCCAAGCGGCACCAGTTCCTAATCACCTGCTTCGACTTAAGCCAGAAGTCTGAAAGGAGTACCTGTAAGTAGAATACACATACGCATATATATGAAGCCTGGAAGAGTTAGGTAAAACAAGGAAGATGCATACCCTAAGCTTGTGCTTTAACTTGGGGTCTATGTAATGTGTCAACCAGGTGTGCTACAACATACCATAAAATATCTCAAATATCAAGAGACTAACAATGACATTGATATAAACCATTAGTGCATCATTATTAAGGTTCAAGTTGAGAGTTGGAGTCCAATTCCATCCCGAAGGTATCACTATGGAACATACTTCAATTATACAATACCACCGAGCCCATCCAAGACAATCTTTCGAAAGACCAAGTATTGCTCATGGCATGAATTTACCCCGAGTCCGTCCCGATCTCGCAAAAAGTGGTCGAGTGTCATCTAAGGATGGCTTAGCCACATTGTCAACGGATCCGTCTCGATGGGTCCTTTTGGAACCGGTGTCACTCATAAGTATTCGAAATCCTAGGGAATTCTCAGTCTGATAAATCCAAGAACAATGCCCCTTGACACATAGAGGTAACTGTCAGGAACGAAGGGTCTAAGCTTGACCCTTAATATGGGACCCGCCTCCTTTCCCTACCCTAAATTTAATTAATGTTTCCACAATATCAGATATGATATAAACATATGTAATTGAAGCTTGAAAAAAAATAGGTACACCCGTACATCACATAGTACAAATTAAATATTTCAGCATAAAAATCATAACAACGCAAAGTATCGCATCAACATAAGAAGATAAATTAACTTTTAAATAAATAAATAAATTAAACCAACCAACTACCAAGATCCAAAAATTCCAAAGTTCATAATTAATCTAAATTAATTATTTAAATTAAAAATAAAAAAATAGGTTGTGAAAAACATGCATATAAAGACACTTTTTAATAATAAATAAACCATCACAACCAACTACCAAATATTCAACAATTAAACATTCAGAATTAATTTAAATTAAACACAACAAAAAATAGGCTATGCAACACATGAAATTAAATAAATCAAGATTTTTGGCTAACATAAATTATACTTACCATGTTGGCATGCCCCAAGGGGTTTCCGACCTTGTTACAACAAATAAAACAAATTAATTCACGATCAATATGGTTTCAACAACTAGGCGAAATAAATTATTTAATGAATTTGGGTGAATTTGCAGAAAGCCAATAGGCACCGACTAACGATACAACAGTGTGTTCTTATAAATCGCAACAAAACAGAGAGAAAGAGATTAAACTCCCTATCTTATGGTCTTATATGGTCCTATGATCCATGTTAGAATTTGATTTGACCTAAAAAGGAATAAAAAAGATGATTTTAGAAAAACCCCAAAATAGGGTAAAATCCTTCTACGGAAAACTGCACAATGGATTTGGAATGAGATCGCATGATTTTTGATGTGTAGGATATTCCTTACTGAGAGGCTCACAATGCACGTAACATTGGAGAAAACGGACGACGAACGAAGGCGTGATGATTTTCCCAAGCTGGAAGGAGGTGGTGCACACCACATAGGGAGTGGGGGTGCGCCACACACAGGAGAGGGATGAGAGGAAGAGAAAAGAGAAAAAATAAAAAGGAAATAAAAGGAAATAAAGAGGAAAAATTAATGGGAGATAAATAAATAAAATAATAAAAATAAAATGGTGGAAGAAATGAAATAAATAATTAAAATGGGTTTACCTCATTTTAATTGTTTTTAATTTTTCTCCAAAAGTGTCTATTTTATTATTTATTTATTTTAATTATTTTTAACTCGAATGTTGTACAATGGCGTGACACAATATTTTACATAAATCTTGGGCAAATATTTAATTAATTTTAATAGCTTCCTCAGACCTGCCACAGGGTGCGTAGACGCATGCCATGGGTCGCTTCAAGGATTTAGACTAAAAACGTAAACGGTTTTCACCATGATTTAAGTTGAGACATTATGTGCATTTATGCGGTTAATTAATAATATTTTATTTAACCCAGTAATAAATATCACCCCTATATATATGTGTTATACACACACACACACACACACACACACACACACACACACACACACACATGTATATTCATATATATAAACTTGCACATGTATATATAACTATATATATATATATATATTTAATCTCATACATATAGATATACCTCATATATATATATACCTCAATGTTTTTGTCTCAATATAAAAATAATAAAAATAATAAAAATAATAATAATTATTTAAATCAACCCCTCAATTACACCATTAATAACTTAAAAACAATAACCATAAAAAAGATAACGGTTATTAAATAAATATTGATTTCGCATTTGTATTTAATTTGAATAATTAATAATATCACATTTATTACATCGCGCAATTATTATTTATACCGCAACTTGATTTATTAATTTTAGATGTGCATTTTCATTTGTTGTTTTCAAAATAAATAAGAATATTAATAATAAAATTATTAATATATCTAATTGCCAATAATATATTTGAAACGCAAATAAGTCATCTTCGGGTGAGATATGACTAAAATTATAATGTTCACAAAGGTTATAGTATGCCTAGGGTAAACCCCACATCCTGGAACTATTTGTGGTGTCAGATTTCTCATTCGACGCATCAGTTGAGAGAAAATAATTATTATTTTATTTAAAAATTGTAATAATTAATCAAATTAAAAATAAAGATGGATTTATCATGTGCGAGGGTTTCAAACACTCATAAGGTAAACTTGGGGTTCCTAACCTAATGGTGGTCTCAGATTTCTCATATGACACACCGTTTGAGAGTTATTTTATTTTTTTTAAAATAAACAAACGCACGTATTAATAAAATAAAATTAATATTTTTATTCTACCAACACCGTAGTGTCGACTATCAGAATAAATAGTTTCAAAAATTAGTTTATAAAACGACCCTTCCCAATTAACAGAAAAAAATTAATTTCCTTCGCTTTTTCATCAGGATCAAAACACAGGATGTTACACCCACCATATCATCAAATCCATTTATATTTTAAGGTATTTTATTAAGATTAAATTTATTATAAATTAATCTTTTGAGAAATTTCAAAAGTTTCTTTCACTTCAATTATAAAAGGACCCCTCATACCTCACAACATTACACCACATTAAGCATTATAGATCAACCATAATCTACCAAATAACCCTATCCAATTTACTTTCCATATTCAATATTTTATTATTTTCCTAAAATACCAACCCTAGAGACCTTTTGATGAGATTTAAACAAATCATTTAAAAGAAGAGGTAATCTCTTTAACCAATCAATTTCTTCTTATACTCTTCTTTACCTCTTCAGAATCTATGATATTCATCATAAAATAATAAAATAATAATAGTAAATATTAATAAATGGTATTATTATTATAAAAACACAATTATACACCCTCTTTCCTATAAAATATGAAGTGATAGTATCGGTCGTACGTATGTACGACTTGCCCTCTACACATAGTGATACAATAGATTTTTCATATCCATATTTTATGGATAGTTATTATGATGTCATTAATGATTATATATGATATTTATTATATAATTATACTTATTTAATTATACTATCTTGTGTACCTTCTTATCAACTTATATTTTTGGAAATTATAACTTCACTTATGTGTACGTGTCGACTACAAAATCTAAGAAGTGATGTGATTATTTTTTTATTTATATCTTACCTAGATGGTAAGGAATATTGTTTTAATAAAAATATATGATATTATAATTTATATGGAAAGGAAAAAACTATTATTTACCATTCTTTAATTATATTAGTTGAAAAATAGAAACAAAATTCATTTGCGTGTATGAACTACCATCTCCCTGAATAATTTAATTCATTTTTACATTACTACTTTTAATGAATGATTATAAATATGTTTTTAATGAATATATTTTATGTTCATATCCTATAAAAATTCTAGAAATTATTGGACCATGATCAAAGTATAAGGACTCGGATTACGAAACCTAAATATTATTGGAAAATGAAACAATTATCATGAAGTTTGATATGTAATATCATGAAATTAATTTTATTCATTATATTTAAAGTTATTTTTAATGTTATTATTTCAAGAGTCTTACAATATGAATTTTACTAAAGCGGTAATAGTTTATATCTCAATCTCCCCATTATTCAGGATTATTTGTGTTTAAGACAACATTGGGAAATATTTTTCCTTTATGTCAATGTGTTTGGTTTTTTAAAAAAATATTTTACTATTATACTACATTTTTTTAAAATCTTCTTTTTACCAATGGTTAATTTTTTACAAAATAGTTTAAAATTAATCTTTTTATCATTTTCTAAATAATTTTTTTGTGACTATTTTAATAAAAATATGGAAGAAATGTTTTTTAACTTATAAAAATGTTCATATTTTACCTCTATCATGAATCATTAATGTTTTCAAGCTTCCATTAAAATCATAAAATTTTATTTTCAAATAATATTTTTCCCTTTATAATTTCAAAGCTTAAAACAAGAGTGATTTAAAAATGGAAAAGATAATTTACACAATAATTATTTTAAGTGACCTTTCAAAATAATTTTCTTTCTAAGATAAAATTATTTGATGTTAATTATTCTTTACTAGGGATATTATATAAGGATACTATTATTACTCTTTCTCTGTTTGGTTTATATTGATGGCATGATATTTTTGAAATCCATTTCTTTTCCTGGGGTTATTCTACGATGAAATGTTTATAAAACCCATTTTTTTCATGGTTTATGATATGATGAATAATTTATGTTATTTTGGAACACATATTTATGGTTTTAATTATGTGATGGTTGGGACCTATATCTTCCTCCAATTAATTGTTTCATGATTTATATCTCATGAGATAGAAAAGACTAGAACAGAGAGAGAACCTAGTTCTGTAATGGACTTTTCCCCTATGGTGGTATTGGGAATGAACCTTAACTACTATGATGGTAGGGGGGGGGGTGAACGCATACCACTATTATTTTCTAGTAAAATAGGCCTTAATATAAGGAAATAATTTCTACATGTATGTGAATGAAACAATTCCATGAAATGCTCTCACATATTATGTTATTTGATTCTTGTTTAATGAACTTCCATGATTTATTCCACAAAACCAAATTATGATATTTGATATAAACTTATAATTCTAATTTTTTTTTATGTTATCATATGCTTATTATGAAGTTATGATCATATAATCATTAATATCTCCCCTATTTACCCTTAATGAGCATCTGCACTTACTCTTATCATGTCTTCATTTTCCTGGATATGTGGAAATATGTTAATTGAATTATTTTTAGAAGTATTTAAAATGGTTGAAGTTGATGACCAATTTTGAAATAAGTAAAGGTGATTATAATGGAATATATTGGTGATTTTTATAACTATTAGTTTAATTTTACAATATATGTATGAGTTTGTCCTAATTATGTAAAACTATAAACCTATAAGGTGTTTTGAAATTTATGTGATCTAATTTATTTTTGAAATTTTATATTTTTGGTGAAAAAATTGGTTCGCAATTATCAATATCAAAGAATGAAATGTAATGTTTTTTAACACCAAATCTGAATGTGCAGGTTTTGGGGCAGTTACAAATATCTATTAAAGTTGTGATGTTGGTGAATATTTATATAGAATTCAAGGTGGAAGAGGAGATTTTTTAATGCTTATAAACATATTTATATTTTGTTTGGAAAATTAATGTCACTCATAAAATGATATTTTAAAAAAGGAAAAGTAAAATACTATTGATATATATAATTAAAGTGTTTTAAATGTGGATTTTTAAAAACGTTTACATATAATTTCCCAAAACCAAAGGAATACTAGATTGATTATGAATTTGAGTCCTCAAGAAGCTCTTAAAGTAATAAAACATTAATAAAATCTATCAATAATAAGTTTCCCTGAATAGGAGAATGTAATAATAGCTCAATATTTAAAAATGGAAGTTTATTTTATATGTTATATGATGAAGAAATTGGTATAGGTGAAACTATAGTTGATAACTTGAATAAAGGGGAGGAAAAGATATTGATAAATAAATTTAAATATGATGAGTTAACTAGTAATAAAGAATATGATGATGACATAGATAAAGAAACTAAGATAGAGCTAGTTCTTAAGAAAGATAGGAAGTAGTGTCATTTAAATATTTCAAAGATAGATTAGAAGAATAAAAACAAAAATAACAACTCTCCAATCTATAATGATGTTTATTATTACTATAATTATTGTTTTAAGGGTGATTGAATATTTTAAAGTGTTTCTCACTAAATAGAAAACAAAAAAGGCCCTATAAGATAATGTTAAATACAAAGAAATAGAAATAGAATATTTTTTTAAAAATCTATTTAAAGTATAAATTCAAGAAAATAAGTTCAATGTTAACTTCAATAAAACAATTCAAGAAGTTAGAGGATTTTTATTGGGAAGCATCAAAGGTGAATTAGTTTTGATTAAGTATTAATCAACAAATATATCACTCCAAATAAATAAAATGGTAGTGGATGTGTGGAATAAAAGGATTATTTGTTGTTAAAGTCAAGAAAATATAATAATGTGATAAAAAATGTTCTAGAAATATGTAAATTCCAAATATGATAAATTAAATAAAAAAACCTACTATAAATGGTATGATAAAAAAATTGAACAACTAAGTTTGATTTTATAAAAAATTCTCAGAAATATCGATTTTTTTTTACAAAAGTAAGCTAAAATTATAGGTAAAAAGGCTGATGGAAGCATGTGATATTGTTCAGACAACAAGTGATAAAATAAAATAAGATTCACATTTCAAATTAATTTTTGGTGATGTGGTGGATTAAAACATAGGGTGATATGATTATGGTGAAATAAAGAAAATTTATATTAACTTCATATATTTATTAGGTTGTATTTGAGGGGGATTAATCCCTTTCAATGAAGAGAAGTTCATAGGAAAATATAAATTTTCACAATGAAGGAAAAGAATTAGTTACAAATTGTGAGATAACTCTTTAGAATATGTGACCAACTAATTTATGAAGCTAAAAGTTGTCTTTCCAAATTTATAGTGTTGTTGATTATGAAGTTTAATGCTCAAAAGTTTTAAATAAAAAATGGAGAAAGGAAATTATTAATCATTTTTAGTGGAATCTACATCGAATGATTCATAGAGGGAGTATTAATAGATTCTCAATATGTTCATTAGATATTATGGGTGACATAAAGCTTCTAAAATATTTTTAATGGTTTTAGATAGGATTTATATGATCAATAATATTGGGATACCCAAACTAAATTTTTTTGAATAAAAAAATATATGGGGAAAACATGATAAAATTAGAGAATACACTATATATAGATGGGTTAAAGCATAAAATGGTTAGCATTTCTCTACTCTGTGAGGAATTAAATGAAGTGACATTGTGTCCCAACCCCAAAATCCTAGAGTAAATGCCTTAATTTATCACATTGGCATGATTATAAGGAATAAAATCCAAATGGACCGATCCGATTATAAAATTTGGAAACTAGATTACATACATTATACCCATTTTACATTGGGAATAAGAAAACAACATGATACACAACAAAATAAAATGATCTACATACCCATGAATCACTCAAAGGTCTGTTTTTCAAAACCCAGGGAAAGGAAAAAAATTAGGGTGAGCTAAAATTCTTAGTAATGGATAATTATAATAGAGGTAATAATAAATAAATGTAAATAATCATTATGGAGAGGCGAATATCTGAACGAACATGCCATGTAATCAATAAAATGATAACACAATGCGTCTTTTGATTTTGTCATAGTGAAAATCCTTTATATAATAAGAAGTGAAATGAAGGATAAAAGTAATTATTGGTCACCATGTTTCCTAGGTACATAGAAAATTTACCATCAAGACCTTCCAGAAGATAAATTAAATCATACTGGTTACAAACCAATTTGGTTTAACTAAACTTGACTATACTATCAAGACCTTTTACAAGACAGTTTAGAATATACTGGTTACAAAGATAATGGGTTTTTCCAACTGATTTTTCCCATTATATTTCTGATGCATGAAGTGTATTGAATTAAATGGTCCCTAAAGTGTTAAATATTATTAAAAAAATATTGTTTATATATTTAATAATAAATTTAATTCTTAAAAATTATTCCTTATCAGATATTCGTATAGATTAAAGGATACAGATTAATCAATATTTCCCCAGAAAATCAATAACATCCAATGTAAGGACCATATGTTGAAATCATAAATGGTTTAGAAAATAATAATATCCATAAAAAATTAAAATTAATATCACAAAGAATTATAATTTTCAATGAAAAATGAATACGAGAAATTGATTGTTTTGAGATAAAGTTATCAATCCCAAAAGAAAGTGAGATTGTAGGGTAACTTTGACCAATTAGTAATTTTTAATTAAAAATCCCTTGGATGAGATAATTAAAAGTGAAAATTTAAATACCATGAATTTAAAATTATTAATGATATAATATATCAAAAGGGATATCATATATACCATAAATAATATGAAAGTGGTGAATATAAAATTTAATCATAGATGTAAAAAGTGAGATGAAAATTCCTTACCTTGATTCTAACTTGTCACATGTTTATTAGTATTCCTAAATAAAAAATTTATGTTAATTATTCACTTGTTATATATAAAATTTTCATGTCTATTATTAAATTTATTTCACTTCTTATCATGTTTTATACAACTACTTAAACAATTAATTTTACGTCAGGTGTTTTTTAAAAATTCAGTTCTAGTGTCAAAAACAACTTAGGTAGGTATAATATGGTCAAAGGGGTCATTATATAAACATATACAGAATAATATTTATGATTTAATTAGAATATTTATATATCAATTATAATTTTAAAATATATCATGACATACATGTTTGAAAAATTAAACAACATTACAATCATTGAGAAGGTGTACCAAACATGTGTATGTATAACGTTCCCATTTTTCAACAATTCTTATGGAAAGAATGTAAGTGTCATTTTATATTTCCCTAATGATAATTAAATCACAAATAAAATAAAATTTAATAATATATTCTATATATATTTCTATATAATTCTTGTGATGTAAATGGAATCACATCACGTCGAGGAGGCAGTAGTCCACAGGTCCGTGAATATTGTTTTAATTTTTAGTGTGTGTGAAAAAAGTAATGAAGAAAACAATATATTGTATTTATATTTAGGTAATTATGTAGTTGATATCATATATATGTTTTTTATGACACATATGTTTAATTAAACCCATCATTAATACATTCCATGTAATGTGTGAATGTATCACATCCATTTGAGGAGGCGGTAGTCAAGACGTCCACAAATGATGTTATCGTATTTAAAAAAAATGGAAAGAATGAAGGTATACATTATATAAAAAATAAATAAGTATTGAGACAACATAAATATCATATATAAAATATAAAAATATCTTTTCCATCATAATTACCAACCTTTAGAGTTGGTAAAGAAAAAATGAATGGCATTATTTCGTGAGGTGGTAGTCCACTACCCACACAAACAGTAATTTCATAACATGTTTGATAGAAGTATGTGTAGGTGTAGGTATAAAAAATAACAAAATTTTATTATTATATTTATTATATTTATCATTTTATATAATCCCTATATAATAATAATTTAATGGTTTGATAAATAAATAAAACCAAAGTGATCATTGAAGAATGTTTCCAATTTTTTGGGTAACTCCTTTTGGTTTTCACCGATGGAATTCCTTTGATTGATTTATTTACAAAGTGAGGCTTCTAAGTTTTGTGGGGGGATGTTGGTAGATTATTTGGGATGGTTATTAACAATCCAAATGGATTTATAGTTATGAATAAATAGGGGGGTGTGTGAATTCCTTTTTATAATTTGGGATGGTTATTAACAATCCAAATGGATTTACCTAATGTGCTTCAAAAATCGGAAAATAATATATTAAATAATTATTATTTCCTTTTAAAACATCAACCACAAAAAATAACTGAATTTTTATAATTTTGTTCCTTAACTTATGTGTTTCCACGCTTTTACCATTTTGGTTTTTAATTAGGAAACTAGTTTTATATCTTACTTAATTTAACCATTAAGACTAAATTAAAGTTATATTTGTTAGAAAATATATAAACAACTAATTATAAATATTAAACCTAATTTACAAAATAAAATCCCATGTGTGTTGGAAATTAATTCCAGATCAAGCGCATGTAACACGCAAAATCGATGCTTTAACCCAAACCGTTCTAATAATATTTTTACTATTTAGGGGTAGATATGTTTATTAAAAAAGGCCAATTTTTACATTAATAGACCCTATTTTATATTTATTAACATTTAAAAAATCAATGTTCCGAATATTTTTTTCTAGTAAATTTTAAATCTTTAAATAAATATCATGTTTATATAATAACACTAATGTTAATTTTGACACTATTTACATAATTTAAATTTAAAAATATTAGGTAAATGATGGAATTAAAATATATTAACTTAACATATATTTAACATGACACATTCATCTACAAAAATAATTTAACAAAATAATTATTCTATAAAAATTAATGATAAATTATTAGGAGATAAATAACTAACTTATCTTTCAATATGATATGTATAAAGTAAAATATTATGTTATTTCAATATCTCAATGCTTTAAAAATTACAAAGGTAAGGAAGGTTCCTTTTTTGTCTTTTCCTTACTTAACTTATTATATAGGTCAACTTCATGGAATAATATCCAACTAAATCATAAATTTCAAACCAATAGGGGATATGGTATAAATACATACATCCAATTGATTTTGGATATGTGGCTAGGTAATTTTTCCAATTAAGTAAACTAATTTTTACCTCAATCACTATTATTAATTTTAATAACTTTTACTAATATTTTATACAAAATACAACATGATATTTTTAGAATATAAATATTATAACTATTACAACTATGCATATCAATTTTTAAAAAATCAATTCATAGAAGTATAAAAATTTAATTTAAAGATAATATGCACATGTGGCCAGAAATCAGAGTTTTAAAGTGAAATATTAAAATTTTAGTTATTATTATTTATCTAAATTTAATATAAAGATTATTTAAATGGCCTAAATTGGATTAATAAATATATAATAGATATAATTTTAATTGAAAACCAACTTAAAATATAATTTAACATTAATAATTATCTAAATGAAAAGAATCTTTTCAACTAAAATGCAGTATGTTTCACTATTGATAAAAAATTGAAACTTCTCATAAAAATTTTAAAATTTCACCCTATGTTAATTTTGACATTACACATTCAGAAATGGAAGTTTAATTTTGAAAATAAATTTTATTGAAGTCTTAATAATTTGTTTTAAAATAGGTGCACCATAAAAAGGTGGTAGAACTTAGTCTTTCATGTAATTTAAGGTAACTCAGTATTGTGTGTAGCATTATATTTACATGGCGTTACAAATAAAGAAAGATAGAAAAAATAAGTTTTATTCTAAAATAAAAATATTGTAACATTTTGGGGAGTTACGTTCTCCTAAACTTAATTAAATTACATCCTCCCAGTTTCATCTAGATCTTTATTCTCAAGGGTTTGATATTTGAGATTACGATTCTTGAAAAATCCACATCATAAATAGGGTTAATAATAGTTCTTCTTAATTGGAAGGAAATGGAAATGTGATGGTCCCCACAAAACAAGTATTTCAAATAAGAGAACATTAGTGAAAAATTGGATATGGATGAAAATCCTAAATTTTAAGTTCTGATGGAGAGTGTTAGAGAACATGTTCATGAGAAATTTGTAGAGCATAGATCCATAAAACAGAGGTGTGAATAAAGGTCATTAATATCATAAAAAATGATGAAAATATGACAAATGTATTGTTTCATGACGCTTTTCATAGAGTGAAGTAATTATTTCTCTCGATAAAAATGCATAGAAATATAATTACTTTATACATTTCTATTCATAAGAAAAATTTTCTCCTTTGATTGTGCCTTAAACTATATCCACTTATTCTCTTAACACAAGTTTCGTCATAGGGTGACATAATACATCAATCTCTAAGACCTTGTTCAAAGTTAAACATAAAGAATTTTATAAATGGTTAACCTTATATTCTTTCTAGGTTTCATGATCCAAAATAATAGAACCAATTTTGAGAAAGTTAATAGTATCCAATTTACTTTATACACATCAATAATCTTTTTAGACAAGTATCATTTTCTAAACATCAATAAAATATTAGGAGTTATATTTCCCTCAAGCGTGTGTTTTCAAAAAAGTTTAACTTTCTACTGAATCACTTTTCTAAGTACCATTGAACATATGATAAAAAATCCTTAACAAAATTGTACTACACTAAAATCCTTACATATTTTATAATTCTTATAACTAGGGAATAATTGATAAAATAGTTCTACAAAAGTACTCAATGATTTAAATTAATAAGTACATTCATCATTCAACTTTAGATGTATCAATAACATAAGATTGAAATTTATCCCTTAGATTTTTCTGAGGTATATTACCCTGATGTTTGGGGAATTTATTTGTGAAGTTCCCAATAAAATTATAGTGGAAGAATTGTATATTGGAATTTTACTTACTTAACTTAAAATCATGAACTTGGTGTCGTTTTTATTCATACTTATATGAAAATACCATTCCCTTCATGCAATTACTAGGTTGTTTATTTTCACAATTATCACATGATAGATAATACTTATTTACCTTCTTCCCTTTATCCATATTTTTATCTGTTGTCTTATTCTTCTCTTAGTTAACTTATAGTTCATAAGGCTTATAGTATTTTTTCTATATCTAGTTGTCACATGATATTATGTCCACATATGATAAAATTGTTTTGGATACTAGTTCCCATCGAAATATTGGATTAAAACCATAAAAGATATGATCCTTCTTAGTCCTTAGATTATATACATTGGCGATGTTACCATTTTCGTGATTTGTTCCATTTCTAAATGATGATGTACACTAAATTATGTTATATTAATATCTAAAATAATGTACAATATAAAAACTAGTGAAATAATTATCCTAAATGGAAGAATTTATGCACATCTAATATCATAATGATAAACATGGTTTATTTGGGATGATTTTATATAATTATCCTCAAAATATATCATAGGGTTATGTTCTCTAATCTATGTTTTCCTAATCCATTTTCCAAGGTTTCTGCTAAATTTATTTTGATTCCAACTATAGTGCTCCGACCCCAGAAGCTCCAAGCCGATACCTTAAATAATTACATTGGCATCATTACAAGGAATCAAATCCTGAAGGAATGATCAATTTAGAAGTTATTTAAAAGTAGATTACATAAAAGATACCTATTTTATATTGGGAATAAAAAACATAATTCGTAAAAAAAATAAAATGATCTTCATCCTTTAAACTCATTCAAAGATATCTTCTTCATAACCCAGGGAAATGAAACAAAATATAAGTGATCTCAAATGATCTGTTATGGTTAAATATAGTAGAAGTAATAATGAATCACTGATAATAATCACTATTTTATAGTAAATAACTGAACACAAATTCTATGTAATCAATTAACTGAGTATAAAATGGATCCATATTTTTTTATAGTAAAATTAATTTGGATAATAATAACTGAAATGAAGGAAATACTTAATTATTGGACTCCATGTTTCCCAGGTACATCAATCCTTTACCATCAAGACCATTCAAAAGACAATTTAAAACACACTGATTATAAAATTATTTGGTTTGTCCTACCATAACTATACTATAAACACATTTCACAAGAAAAATTAAAATATACTGGTTACAAACACGAAGGGTTTTCCAACTGAATTCATCCATTGAGTCTAATGATGCATCTAGGGGATTACTTTAAATATCCCCTATCCCATATAATACCAGTCTAAAATATTCTTTATATATCAAATAATCATTGTAATTCATAAAAAATATTCCTGATCTAGTATCTTTTTTGATAAATGGATATAGACTAATAAATATTTCCCTAGTTAATCAATACCATTAAAAGTAAATAATTTATGTTAAAATAGAATACAATTTAAGAAATAATCATATCCATCAAATAAGAATATGGAAATCACAAAGAAATTTAGTTTTTAACAAAAAATAATTACAATAAAGTGATTGTTTTGAGATAATGTTAGAAAACCAGAAATAATTTGTTGTTTCAAGATAACTTTTAACTGTTGGTAATTTTTAAGTTAAAACCCCTTAGATGAGATAATTCAAAGAAAAACATTTAATTCCATGAAGATAAAAAGATACATGATATAATATATCTGAATGGGAAGTAGATTCTTTACACAAAATAAGAAAGTGGTGAATATGACAATTAACTCACAGATGTAAAAAGTGAGATGAAAATCCCTTACCTTGAGTGGGACTTATCACATGGGTCTTTATCTTCATTAATAATAAAATTGTGTTTATTATTCACATGATTGAGAAGATTTTAAATGTTTTTATTACTTTTATTTCAGTTATTACAATTTCATATACAACTACTTAAAAAATTAGGATTACGTCGTGTATTTTGACCAAATTTGGATTAAGTGTCACTTTTTTTTGGTAGGTCAACTATGGTCCAAGGGGTTATTATATAAATATTTACAAGATAATAATCATGAAATAATTATCATATTTATATACCAAATATACTTTTAAAATCAATTATGAAATATGGTTATGAAGAATGAACCAACGTTGCAATTATAGATTGGGTTGGCCATACAAACACATGAGTAACGTTCCCATTAGTCAATGTTCACTATGGAAAAAATTTAAGTAAAATTTAATATTTCCAAAATGGAAATTATATAATAAATTCCATGTTATTTAATCATATATATATATATAATTACTATGATGTAAAAGGAATCACATCGTGTCAAGGAGGCAGTAGTCCACATGTCCACGAACAACGTTATCACTTTCTGTGTGTGTAAAATGTGTTATAAAGAAAATTAGAAGGCCCTGAAATTAAACATTGCCTAATCTTTAATTAAGTTAATAATTCAAATTTATGATCTTTTTAGGTTTAGAGTTTTAGATAATTAGGCCATACCTATTACATTACATCTCAAATATTACAAATTAAACACTTCTAATCAATATCCATTTTTTTAGAAAATAAAAACTATTGAAAAAAAGAGTCATGTCTAGTTACACTTTTTAGACAGCACGAATTTTCCATGATTCCATACCTTACCCTATTTATCTTTAATTCCTGTGAAAAACATTTCAAAAAACATGGGATGAGCATAACAAGCTCAGCAATTATTATAAAATAAAGAAGGAAATCATTAGACCATCAATAAATACCAAGCATAAGATCTTTAACATTCCTTATGAAATCATAAGATTTATAAATATCACATAGAAATCATAAATCATACACTACTGGAAAAACGGCCTATACCCACGGTTTTGGGAACCACGGGCTGGAACGCCGTCGGTATAGGTCCCCAGCCTATACCCACGGTTTTGGAAAACCGTGGGTATAGGTGTCCTGCCACCGTGTCACCGAAACATAGAGAATTTCCACAGTTTCAATGGCTTTTACCCACGGTTTCAAAACCGTGGGTATAGGTCCTAAAATAATGCAGGCGCCGAGTTTCGATCCCGCAACCTCTTCGCTGCAAACACCGCGTCTAACCACTACCCTAACTTCACATATATGTATATATATATCTATTTAGTTAAATATAGTTATAAAAACCGTGGGTATAGAGGGAAGAACCGTGGGTATAGGGTTCCCGCCAAAAAAAATTCCTTCCCGCGGAAAAAAAAAATTTTCCGCGGACACAAAAATGACCTATACCCACGGTTTTTCAAAACCGTGGGTATAGGTATTTTATCCCAGACCTATCCCCACGGTTTTCACCAAAACCGTGGGGATAGACCCCCCCTATACCCACGGTTTTGGAAAACCGTGGGTATAGGTGAATTTTGATGACCTATACCCACGGTTTGCCAAAACCGTGGGTATAGAGCCCCCTATACCCACGGTTTTGCCAAACCGTGGGTATAGGTCATCAAAATTCACCTATACCCATGGTTTTCCAAAACCGTGGGTATAGGGGGGGTCTATCCCCACGGTTTTGGTGAAAACCGTGGGGATAGGTACATTTTCCAGTAGTGATAAGTGTAACTTGTGTCATCCATATCATACTTACATTGTAGCTATCACAACTACATAAGGAGTTAAATTGGAATAACCATCAAACTATATTCCTTTAATCTATTTAGAGAAATATTAAAGTTTACCTCCATCATGTTACCCAATGAATTATAGATCTATATTAGGAACACCCACCCTAGGTTTATCATAAAACTACCCATATATGTAAACAATGCCCAAGAATAATAACATATTCACAACGCATAAAACAAATAAGAATGGAATGATATCATCTCCACATTAGAATCACAATATATCTTTTAAGTACAGTGACATAATCAATCCATTATCAAAACCATTTTCTATACCAAAATATGTAAAAAGAGTTTATGATATTTATTTTACTTTAAAAAAACACTTCAACTTGTTAAGGATGCTAAAGATCAAATAATACTCACTATGACAGAAAGGTTGTTGTTACTGTATAAGTTAAAAAAACATTCCTTTTTGTCGTTTAGTAAAACACTTCATAGAAAAATATTCCCATTTAATGAAATTAAAAGTCTAAGGTGTTTATATATCATATAAAATAAATCCATGTATAAATCAAAATATGCCTCAATGAAAAGAGACTGAGAAAAGTCCCATATCACGTGTCCGACTTGACTCGTTAATTCTTTAATCTTCTGAATAATAAACTAAAGTTTATTTAAAATTGATTAAGAACCTTTTCATGTTTATTATTCCTTTTATATCACGTATTACTATGTTAGAAACATTATTTAATCATTTAAGTTAATAACGGTCATTTTGTCGATATTTGGTACTTGAGTCAAAAATGAACTTCTTATAATTACTAGTTGTCCATGTGGTAGAAATTTCGATATATCCAGAATGATATTAATCATTTAGATATCATATATATCCAATATATATGTTTTTATAATAATACATAACATTTGGAGATAATAAATGAAATGCACCGTTCAAGGAGATGGTAAGTTGTATGTATTCATGATAACTACTTTCATTTCTATTTCATATTTAATGAAATGAAAACTTAATGATACATTGGTATATTATAATTCCTGTATAATATTATATATAATTTTAGTATCTCCATCCTTTATACATTCCACCTTTGGCATGAACGAGCCATATCACTTTGAGGGGGCAGTAGTTCACACTCTCTAACGAAATTATCGTATTTACCCATTATGGAAAACATAAAGGTATACTATTAATTAAAAATATAGTAGCATAGAAACTATATAAATATAATATATATTACATATAAATATAGTTCCACCATAATTTCTACCATGACAGGTGGTAGGAGATAATTGAACAATCATCATTTCGTGAGGCAGTAGTTCACCGTCCACAGAAACAGTACGTTTTTACCCATTAGATAGAGTTGTGTAGAAGTGTTGTTCTCATAATTATAATAAAAAACCTAGTATATTAGGGATACTGGTGTTTTTATTTAAACAAAGAATAAACATATCATAGGGAGTGGAGAAGTAAAATAAAATAAGAGAACTTGAGGGAAGACGTTACCATTAAATTGTGTAACTCCCTTTGGTTTGAACCAAAAGGCTTTCTTTATGTGCCTTCTGCCTAATGTAAGGATTATAGGTGGAATATAGGGATTTTGGGATCTTATTTAGGTGGAGTTTGGACAATCCAACGGGGATTGAGTGGTGTGAGTAAGGGTTATATGTGATGACTTTTATAACGTGGAGGAGAGGCTCTTTAGGAAAGTTTGAAAGTATTTTTTTTATAAAATGATTTTCAGTTTAAAAATATCCAAAAATTATTCAATCATAAGATAAGGTGAATATAAGTCGATAATAAAATCATCCAATAATAATTGGATAGGTTTTGGATATTTTGTTTCCTTAACTTCTTTTTATTTAACCCTTTGTTAACTTATTTTACTTTTACCATGTCCTCTTATATATTCATACTATATGGTTAATATATTTAATATAAAATGTAAAGAGACCCCAAATAGATCATTAATGAAATTTTTAATATTATACATGTCATTTGGACAAATATTAAATTTTTAGAACAATTTTATCATTTAATAAAATATTAATTTTTTTAAAAACTCATTTATGTCAATTTATAAAATATTCATATCAAGAATTTTAAAAAATATATAAAAACTTCATTATTTAGAAAAAGATTAATTAATTTAAATATAACAATTCATTATTATCTCTAAAATTTGTGGATTTCATAAAAAGTTTCAAAAAAATATATTTGAATATTTATAATCTCATTTATTTAAAACATTCATTAATGTGGTAATCATTACATCATCATTGTTCCATAAATAATTTATTTATTTAATGTCTAAAAATTATAAATAAAATACAATTATGTAGGAAATAGTTTTATCTTTCGAATTAATTTTTATAGTTGAAATTATCACCTATATAAAACAATATAAAAGTTATTTTACTAAAAGATATATGTTTAAGTTACTTTTGTCTTTACTTTAAATTAATTAATATAAAGTTTCATTATCACTCCCAAGTGGATCCACGGGGTCCCAAAATCGACCCAAGGATGACCATGGTCAGAAATGTATCAATAAATAGGATTAAGACACATTTTATTCTAATTTAATATTATTTTAATATTATTTTTTACCCTTATTTACCAGATTTACCCTTTTACCTTGACAAATAAAATATTTACTGAAAGTAAACATTCATAATGTATAAAAATAAAAGATATATATTTTCACAATTTGGACCTCTTTATTCCAAATATGGAATCCATTTTTCCATATTAAAAACACAGAAGTTGTAGAAATTAATTTAAAATTAATTCATGTTGTCAAAATAAAATGCGTGTTTTTAAGAAATAATAACTATCAAAAGATTGACACTTTTTATGTCCAATTTCAAAGGGAAATTACATACAATGAACAAAATTAAATTAAATGGTAAAAATATAATATAATTACACTTTAAAACCAATTAAAAAGATAATTTATCTATATAAATAAAGAATATTAAAAGACCATTTTGAATTAAAATACGTTTTTTTATTATTCATTACAAAATTAAATTTATCAGAAAAGTACAAAAAATTTACCCAATGTAAATATTGATGTACCAATTCTAAAGAAAAAATTTATTTCATCAATTAGAACATATAATAGTGTCAAAAAAAATATTTAAAAAGGGTTCTCTATAAAATGGCAGTAAAACAACCTTTTAAAAATATTAGAGTATTTATTCTAAAAATCTGAATATTTCTTATTTTAAGCCTCAAAAATTTATTGGTTAAATAAAAAAATATTTAACAAATATGTATAGTTATATTGTTTTTAGTTCTATGCCTTCCCTCCATTACAATGACTAGGTGTTAACTACCCTTTAAAATAATAATATTATATTAATATTTATCACTATAACTCAACGTTGCGTGCAATGTAAGTTTTCCAAGAAACCCATTGTTGTGTATCAGGTACGCCATCGAACATAGAATCCCCTTTAAATTAAAAGTCATTTTTAATTCACAAATATTAATAAATATGAAAATTTATTATTATTTATTTACTTGTGATGTTACATCCTTCCTCCATTTTGGGAATTGCGTCCTCATAATTTTATTCACTTATCAAATAAGTTGGGGTATTTATCCCTCATATTATTTTCAGATTTCTAAATTTCCTCTTCAACCATATGATTTTTCTATAAAACTTTAACATAGTGATTTAAATTATTCGGCAACACTTGCTCTCTGTGGTCAAGAATATGGACTGGTTGTTCCTCATAAGAGAGATTCGCTTCCAACTGAACTACCTCTAGACTCAAAATATGAGATAGATATAGTATATAATTCCTCAATATTGAAACATGAAAAACATTGTATACCTAGGATAAAAATGGAGGTAAATCCACTCTATATGCAACTGATCCAACTTTATCTAGGATTTCATAAGGTCTAATTGAAAACAAGACTCAACTTTCCCTTTTTACTTAAATACATCACACTTTTCCGTGGATAAACTTTGAGAAAGACATGATAACCAATCTCAAAAGAAAGATCCTTCCTCTCGTTATTCACATAACATTTTTTTCTACTCTGAGCTACTCTCATGTGCTTCTAAATCAACTGATCCTTTTCTGCTATCTCTTCTACCAATTCTAGTTCCATCAAATTTCTTTAACCAACTTCATCCAAAAAAGATGGAGTTCAACACCGCTTCCCATATAATGCCTCAAATTGAGCCATCAGTATACTGGATTGAAAACTGTTATTATAAGAAAACTCAACCAAAGAAATATGTTGGTCCCAACTTCCCTGGTAATCCATTTAAGAAGCACATAAAATATCCTCCAAGGTCTGAATTGTTTATTCCAACTGCCCATTTGATAGCAGATGAAAAGTTGTACTAAATTTTAATTCAGTACCCAACGACTTCTAAAGGCCTTTCCAAATGTTATAAGTAAACATGGGATCATGATCATATACAATATAGAAAGAACTCCATGCAACCTAACAATATATTTAACATAAAACTGAGAAATTTTATCTGGAGACAAAGTTTCTCGAATAGGAAGGAAATGAGCAGATTTTGTCAATCGATCAACAATAACCCAGATTTCCTTATTACCTAGAGATATATTTGGTAATCCCAAAATGAAGTCCATGGATATACTTTCCCATTTATACAATGGAACCAGTAAAGTCTGAAGCATCCCTTTAGGTAATTTTCACTCTAATTTAACCTGTTGACTAGTGAAACACTTCACAATAAAGTCCACAATATCTCTTTTCATTCCATCCCACCAATAATACTATCGATGATCTTTTTAAATCTTAGTACTGCGGGTATGAACTAAAAACCGTGAACTATGAGCATCACATAAAATCTCATTGTTCAACTTTGAATCACATTGCACACATAACATCTTCCCATATCTGAAAATAAAATCATAATCAATGTTAAAATCCAGAAACTTACCCTTCTGAACCAACTCTATTTTTTTTTACAAATCACTTTCCTCCTTCTGTGCTTGCTTAATTCTGTCTGATAGAGACTATTTCACAGAAACCTGAAAAAACAGAGGAATATCCTACACCAACAACTTCTATTCTAATTTTCATCAATGTATCTTATTCCAAACATAACATGGATAATGTATCATTAATTTTTTGACACAAAGCTTTAGACACTTTTTTTGATTTTCCCCAATGGTAATGGATAATGCAATAATAATCCTGGATTAATTCCAACCATCTCCTCTGACTCATGTTTAATTATTTATTAGTTAATATATACTTGAAACTTTTGTGATTAATATATATTTCACACTTTACTACATATAAAATATGCCTCCAAAATTTTAAAGAAAAACAACAACAGCTAATTCCAAATCATGTGTAGGGTAATTTAACTCATTAGGTTTCAACTGATGTGAAGAATAATAAATTACCTAGTCATTCGGCATAAGGACACAACCAAGTCCTTTCAACTTAGCATCACTATAGTTAACAAACTCACAACTTCTCAAAGGAAATTCCAAAACTAGATCCTTCACCAATCTTCTTTTTAATACCTGAAAACAATCATCAAATTCTTTTATCCAATGAATTTAACACATTTTCAAGTTAACTTAGTCAGTGAGCTAGATAACAGTGAAAATTTTTCAACAAACCTCTGGTAAAAACCTGCTAAACCAAGAAAACCACGGATCTCAGTTATATTTTTGGGTCTTGGATATTATTCAACAACTTTTGTTTTTGTAGGATCAACAGTTAATTTATTTTTTGAAACTATATAACAAAGGTAATATTTTTTTTTAACTAAAACTCACACTTGTTGAATTTCGCATACAATTTATTTTCTTTTATGGTTTGTAAGAAAACCCTTAAATAGAATTCATGTACCTCTTTACTTTTGGAACAAACTAAAATATCATCAATGGACACCACCAAAAAACTTATCCAAGAACTCACGAAAAATTATTTTCATAAGATCCATGAATATAGCTAGTGCATTGGTTCACCAAAAAGGCATAACCAAAATTCATAATGGCCATATCTAGTACGAAACACGGTCTTCGGAATGCCTGCTTCCTTTACTTTCAATTGATGGTACCCCAACCTCAATTCAATCTTCGAAAAATACTGAGCTCCTGGGATCTGATCAAACAAATCATCGATATGAGGAAAAGGATACTTGTTGTTAATTTTGATGTTATTCAATGCTCTATAATCAATTCAAAGTCTCATTGAACCATATTTCATTTTGAGAAACAAGACAGGACCAACCCATGGGAATGTGCTAGGTCAAATGAAACCTTTGTCTAATAAACCCAATAAATGATTCTTTAACTCTAGAAGTTCAATTTGAGCCATTTAATAGGGGATTTTGAAATTGGATTAACATCAGGAATTAAATAAATAGTAAAATCAGATTCCTAATCAGCTATAATACCAGGAAACTCATCAAAAAAACATAACATCATTAATATGAACAGTTACTTTGTTTTCAACAATATGTTCAAGGAAACATTCATTTAAATATTTTACTATTTCTCATCTTCCTGATATGTTATCAAAATTAAGGGTTCATTCTTGTAAACAAACTGAAATTCTTTATGAAAATAAAACTCTCTATCTCTTCAGTCAATCTTATCATGATAAATAGAAATCCAATCCATACCCAAAATAACATCAAAATCTACTAGAGGAAAAACAATAAGCTTTGCAGGTAGATTCTTTCCGCCCACAAGGACATGAAGGCTCTTATAATTTCTTTTTTTCAAAAAATTTCCTCCCGGTGTTTTAACCATAAGTTCAGGATTCATATATTGATATTGAATTCTCAATTTAATAGAAAACTTCTCAGAACTGAAAGAATGTGTAGACCCAAAATCAAACAACACATTGGCATAATCTTAATAAACAAATAGTGCACCTAATACAACTTCATTCGATGGACCAACATCTGTTGAAGTATTTGAAAAGGATTTCTCCACACCTTTATTCTTGTAGTTTGGATACTTTCCCTCAATTGAGTTATTCGTTGGATACTCATTTTCACAAGGAAACATTTCATTGCACTTAAAACATTCTACTAACTATAAATCAGAATTTATCTTAACATTACCCTGATCTTTTTAGTGAAATTACAAGCCTTATGTCCCATTTTACCACATCAGTAGCACTTACCATAATTCAAAAGAAATTCCCCAACATTCTTTTTACCACAATTTTCACATACTGTAAACATAAGTTTCTTACCATTAGAATTTTTTGAAGAGTTCTTCCCTTTTGTCTTCCACCTCTCCCTCTTATTCTGCTGTTTTTCAAAGAACTCATGATCAAAGAAAAACTCTACATCGACCTTCTATGCACATCGAACATGTTTTTCATAACTTTTGAACTCACAAGAAGATAATTCCCTTCGATACTTTTGCTTTAATCCTAAGTAAAAATGATTGGTTTAATTATCAAGATCTCATGTGAAATTTGGAGCATACTTTTCTAACCAATATAATTTTTCTTCATAAGTATCCACTAAGTCATCCTCATACCTCAATTCTAGTAATTGTTTCTCCAACCTAAGATAAACCACCTTAGGAAAATATTTCTCAAGATATAAACTTTTGAATTCATTCCAATCAAGAGCATCAATCTCCTCACTATACCTAATATTTTTCAACATTGACCACCACTGATGAGATTCTCCTTCAATACAATAAACAAAAAGTTAGAACTTTTGATGTTCTGAACACCCCATGACAAAAAAAATAATCTCGAGTGATTTAATCCAGCCTTCAGCTAGCATAGGGTCAGGTGATCCTCTGAATGATGGGGGATGTTGCCTCATGAAATGATCCACTACTTACATATTCCTCTATGGTTGATATGGCTTATCTATATCATGTATAAAACCACTATTTATAGCTGGAGTCAACTGTGCCATCACAAAAACAAACTATTCAGTTCTGATTCCGACCTTCTCAAGTTTCAGATTTAGAAGGTTGTCTTCATCCTGATGTCATCCCACCATTGTTGCCCAATTTTCTCTATGGAAAACCATTCTGAACACCGAAATATCTTAGGCGAAGCAACATGGTAATATGTAAATGCTATATAATTTAAATATTAACATAGATTAATTTATGGATATTAATTTAACATAATCATCACTCCAAAATTTGTCTAAACTGACATTTGAAAACAACTATAAGGCCCCAGCCTTAAACATTACATAATATTGAATTAAGTTAATAATTCACATTGAGGATCATTTCATGTTTATAATTTTAGAGAATTATTCCATAAATATTATATTACATACCAAATATTACTTAGAAGACACTTCTACTCCGTTTCCATTTTTTCATAAAAGAAAAAATCTTGAAAAATCGAGTCATGTCTAGTTCTACATTTTAGATAGCATGAATTTTCTGTAATTCCATCATTGACCCTAATCATATTTATGTCCTATGAAAAACATTTCCAAAAAACATGGGATGAGAATAAAAAGCTCCGTAAGGATTATAAAATAAAGGAAGAAAAAATCTGTCCATCTATATATACTAAGAATAAGCATTTTAACACACCTCATGAAATCATAAGATTTATGAATAACACATATAAATCATGAATCATAAAGGTAACTTGTGACATACATATCATACTTACATTGTAGCTATCACAACTACATATAGAGTTACATTAGAATACACATCAGAGTATATTACACAAATCTCTTAGGAGAATCATTAACGTTTACTTCTGTCACGTTACCCAATGCTTTGGAGACTTATCTTGGGCTCACCCACCCTAGGTTTATCACAAAACCACCTATATATGTAAACAATTTGCATGAACCATAACATATTCACAATGCATAAAAAAACATCAAGGAAAGATAAAATTTCAACATTGAAATCACAATATATCATTTAAATATATTGACATAATCAATATATTATAAAAACCATTTTCAATACCAAAATATGTAAAAAGAGTTTATTGTATTTATTTTCTTTAAAAAAACACTAGAACATGTTAAGGAAGCCAAAGATATAATAATACCCATGGTGGCCGAAAGGTCATTATCACTACATACGTTAAAAGAAACATTCATTTTTGTGGTTTAGTAAAAAACTTCATAGAAAAATATTCCCTTTGAATTAAAATAAAAGTAAAAGGTGTTTATACAAAGTATAAAATAAAGTCATGTTTAAATAAAAATATGCCTCAATGAAAGGAGATTGAGACGAAGTCCCTTACCTCGTGTAAGACTTGACTCATTCATTATTTTATCTCCTAAATAATAAACTAAAGAAAATTTCTACTTGATTAAGAAATTTTTGAATGTTTATTATTCCTTTCATATCACTTATTAAAATGTTAAAAAAATTATGTAATCATTTAAGTTAATAATGGTCGTTTAGTCGATATTAGGTACTTGAGTCAAAAATGAACTCTTTATAATTAGAAGTTGTCCATGGGGTCAAGATTTCATTATCTACAGAATGATATTCATGATTTCGATATCATATATAAAATATATATCCAATATATATATATGTATTTATAATATTACATAACATCAAAAGATAAGAAATGAAATGCACCATTCATGGAGACGGTAAGCCGCACGTACACATTAATGCTACTTTCATTTATATTTCGTATTTAATGCAATGAAAACTTAACAATACATAGGTATATTATAATTACAGTATACTATCATATATAATTTCAGTAACTCCAACCTTTATACGTTCCACGTATGGCATGAACGAGTCATATCACATTGAGGGTGCGGTAGTCCACACTTGCTCAAATGAAGTTACTGTATTTACCCATTATGGAAACCATTATGGTATACTATAAATGAAAAATATAGAAGAATATAGAAAATATAAATATAATATTTATTCTATATGAATTAATTTACATCATAATGGCCACCATTGGATGCAGTAGAAGATAATTGAACAATCATCGTTTCGTGAGGAAGTAGTTCACCGTCCACAAAAATAGTATGTTTTTTTACCCATTTGAGGGAGGTGCATGGAAGTTTAGTTCTCATATTTCTCATAAAAATAACCTATTATATTTAGGATATTGGTTTTTTTTATGTAAAAAAAGAATAATAAGAGCATAGGGAGTGGATATGTAGAATAAAAGAAGACAACTGAGGGAAGACTTTACATTCAAATCGGGTAACTCCCTTTGGTTTAAACCAAAAGTATTTCTTGTAGTGTCTTATACATAAGGTAATTCTTATAGGTGAAATAGATGGATGTTGGGATCTTATTTTGGAAAAGGTTTTATGAGACAAGGGGGCTTGAGAGGTGTGATTAAGGGTTAGATGTGATGGATTTTATATGGGGGAGGAGGGGCTCTTTAGGAATGTTTGAAAGTATTGTTTTATTATAAAATTATTTTCAGTTTCAAAATTTCCCAAACTTATTTAATTAAAATATAAGGTGCATATATGTAGAAATAAAATCTTCCAATAATAGTTGGACAGGTTTTGGATATTTTTTTTGTTCTTATCATTTTTTTATTTAACACTTTTTTAACTTATTTAACCTTTTCCATGTCCTCTTATATATTCATACTATATGGATTAATATATTTAAAATAAAATTACAAGAGACCAAAAATTTATCATTAATTAAATTTTTAAAATTATGTTTTTTATTTGGATGAATATTAGATTTTTAGGACCATTTTATCATTTAATAAAATATTAATTGTCTTAAAAACCCATTTTTGTCAAGTTATAAACTATTCATATCAAGGCTTTTAAAAATCTATAACGACTTTATTATTTAAAAAAAATTCATTAATTCAAAAGATAAAAGTCATTATTATCACTAAAATTCGTTTATGGCATAAAAAGTTTTAAAAAAATTTATTTTAATATTCATATTCTAATTTTTTTAAAGGATTCATTAATGAGGTATTCATTACATCATCTTTTTTTTATAAATAATTTTATTTTTTTAATGTCTAAAAAATATAAATAAAATTCCATGATGTAGGAAATATTATTATATTTAAAATTAATATTTATAGTCAAAGATATCAATTATATTTCCCCACATAAAAATTGTTTTACTAAATGATATATGTTTATGTTACTTTTGTCTGTACTTTAAAGTAATTATTATAAAGTGCCATTATGACTCCCACGTGGCTCCACGGGGTCCCAAAATTTACCCAAGGATTCTCATTAATGTAAATGTATCAACCAATAGTTCTAGGACACATGTTAGTGTAATTTAATATTATTATAATGTTATTTTTTACCCTTATTTACCATATTTACCCTTTTACTTTGGTAAATAAATTTGTCACTGAAAGTAAATATTCATAGTGTCTAAAAATAAACGTTATCTATTTAAAAAATTTATACCTCTTGATTTCAAATATGGATTCCATTTTTCCAAGTTCAAAACACATAAGTTTCAGAAATTAATTTAAAATTAATTCCCATTGTCAAAATAAAATGCGTGTTTTTAAGAAATAATAACTATCAAAAGATTGACACTTGTTTATGTCCAATTTCAAAGTGAAATCACATCCAATGACCAAAATTGGATTAAACGGTGTGTTTGAAATATATTTATCTGATAATAAAATGACATTTAAACTATTATTGAATTAATTTAATGAAATTTATATATTATATATCCAATAAGTGTTATAAAATGCATTTAATTTTTAATTTTTTTATTATAATAATAAATGATTTTTTATTCTAGAAAACAATATTGTTTAAAAATATGGATCTGCAAAATTCTGTGCACTTGGGGGAAAAATAAATTATTCCACATAATGAAATAGACTTTGATAACATTAATTACACATTGTAAAATAACCTTTTAAAGAATATTAGAGTATTTATGCTTAAAATCAGATTCTTATTTTAATCCTCTAAAATTTATTGGATAATTGTAAAAACATTTAACAAAATTTTATAATCATATTTTAGTTAGTTCTTTTCATTCCCACCATTACAACAACTATGCGTTAACTACCATTTAAAATAATAATATTATATTAATAATTTTCAGTACAACTCAACGTTGGGTGCAACACATATTTTTAAAGAAACATGTTGTTGCGTATAGGGTAAGCCATCGAATATAGAATCATATTTAATGTGAAATTAATATTTAATTCACAAATATTAATAAATTTGAAAATTTCATATTCTTTATTTACCTAGGATGTTACAAAATTTATATATTATATTTCTAGAAATGTAATTATTTTATTAAAATCATTATGTCACATATTTTTAATTAAACCCATTATTAATACATTCCATGAAATTTTTGAACGTATCATATCACTTTGAGTAGGCAGTAGTCCACACATCTACAAATGATTTTATTATATTTACACAAAAAAATCATGAAGGTAAGTGTTATATAAAAATTTCATAAGTATTAATACAACATAAATATCATACACATCATATAAAAATATTTTTTAAATCATAACTCCTAACCATGATAGGTGATAAAGGAAAAAAATGAAATCATTTTGTAAGGCGGTAGTCTGCCACACACATGAACAATAATTTCATTACTAATTTTATAGAAGTGTGTGTAGGTGTAGTTCAAAACCTTAAAATAAAAACATATAATTATATTGAGGATATATATTTTCTTCTATAATAATGGAACAATAATAATTTAATGTTTTGACAAAGAAATAAAACAAAAGAAATTGTCGAAGAATGTTACCTCTTTTTCAGGTAACTCCTTTTTGTTTCTACCAAGGGACTTCCTTTGATTTTTTTATTCTCAAATTGAGGATTCTAAGTTGAGGGGAGATATATTGAGATATTATTTGGGGAGTTTTTTGATGATCTATATATATTTATAGGTGTGAATAAATGGGGGGAGTGAGTTACATTTTATATTGTAGGGGGTGTGGCATTCTTGTAAATATAAAAAGGTAAACACTATTGGGAGGTCTCCATGAACTCGTGTGATTAAAAAATGGAAAAATAATATATTAAAGGGAAATTATGGTATATAAAATACACCACCATAATAAAATAAGTTCATTTTTTAATTTTTTTCCTTAATATATAATTTTCCCCACTTTTACGATTTTGGGTTCTATTAATGTAACTAGTTTTCTAACCTAAGTAATTTAACCATTAATTCTAAGTTAATGTAAAATTTATTTTGAAAATATAGAAAAAATTAATTATAAATCTGACATCAAATTTGAAAAAATAAAAACAAATGTGTGTTGGAAATTAATTTTATAACAAGTGCATGCAATGCGCAAAAACACTTCTTCAACCCGGACAATGTTATAAATGTTTTTACTACTTAGGGGTCAAAATATTAATTATAAATGATCAGTTGGTCCATTAATAGACCATATTTTAAATCTATTAAAATTAACATATCAATTTGAAGAATATATAATTTTTAGTAAATTTTAAATCTTTAGATAAAATTTCATTTATTATAAAATAACAATAATGTCAATTTTAACATTATTTAGATAATCTAAATTTAAAAATATCAAGGAAATGATTTAATTCAAAATATATTATTTAACATATATTTAAAATTAAATATTACTATAAAAAAATAACGGAGCACAATAATTCTTTCTCTTTTCATCATTTTTAATATTTTAATATAATTTCTTTTATTTAGTTATTTTTTAAATAATCATTGAGTTGGCATTTCTTAATCATTTTATGTAAAAAATAAAATTCTAAAAATTAATGATAATTTTTTATACTAAAAATAACTCATTTATATTTAAAAAGGATATGTATAAATGAAGATATTATTATTTTTCAATACATCAAGGATTTATAAATGTTAAAGGTAAGGATGGTTCTTTTTTCCCTTTCTTTACATAAAAAACTATATTGGCCACTTTCATAGTATTTTATCCCACTAACTCATAAAAATAATAAAGAGGGATATGGTCGAAATATGGCCAGCCAATGGATTTTGGACATGGGTCTATTTCATTTCCTCCTTTAGATTAATGTCTAACCACTAAGTAAACTAATTTTTACTTTAATCACTGTAATTAATTTTAATTAATTTCACTAATATTTTTGGTCGAAAAACTAATTTGATATTATTATAATATAAATATTATAATTATTCAGACTATGTATGTATGTTTTTCTAAACTCAATTCCCAAAAGTGGACAAATTAAATTTAAATCAAATCCCACACATGTAGCGAGAAATTGGGGTTTTAAAGTGAATATTTCTAAAAGTTCATTATGTTTTATATCTATATTCATTATAAAAATGATTAAAATGACTTAAATTGGATTAATATATGTATTATTTATCTATTACGACTTTAATATCAGTTTAAAATATAATTTAACAATTATAAATTTCTAAATAAAAAGATAATTTTAAACTAAAATACATTATTTTTCACTATTTATCAAAAAATGAAACTTCTCATAAAAATAAAAAATTTACCGTAAGATATTTTTTAATTTATGAATTCAATAATTATGTTTATTTTTACAAATAAAATTTTTGAACTTTTCAAAATATTTTTTAAAATAGGTACGCTAATAAATGGTAGCAAAATTCAGTCATGTTTGTAATGAAATCTAACTGAGTGCTCTGTGTAGTGAAAACTTAATATGGTGTTGAATATAAAGATGTTTAAAAACAATAATTTTATTATAAAATAATAATATAGTAAATTATTGGGCCTTTACTAGTGGTATTTCGAAAAGGATTTGTTATTAGTGAAAATTTTAATGGATTTCCATATTTTGACTAGAGAATAGTGAATAAGTGGAATCTTTTTTTTGAGGAGAAGATGGTGAAAAGTAATATTATTTGAGCTTTAAAGGGGAGAATGAGTTGTGGAATTTAAGACATCGTTATCTTGACTAAATAAACATGAAAATGATTACTCATGGATAAAAAATTCATGATGTTCCTATAATGATGTGTGAGAGAGACGAATTGGATTTTTTTCTACTTTCTAAGAGGGGATGATTTTGAACTAAACACATAAAAAGATAGAGATTCAAACTTCTCATCTAATGGTGATTATTTATTAAGATGTTTGTGGTCCTATTTGGAATAAATTACTTAATTATATTAATTAATTTCTCTATTTTATTGATCAATTTTCATGGATTACATGTATTATGTTTATGGAACATAAATATTATTATTTGGAGTCATTTAGGAGTTTCAGGAGAAGTGTAAAAAACTAGTGTGTTTTTTCTTTAAATATAACTTTAATAGATAATGGAGTAGATCACACAAGTGAGGAATTTATGGCTTATCAAAAAAGCGTGGTATATGAAATTATTTTAGTGTACCATATACCCAAAAAAAATGGTTTCACTAAATAAAAGAATAAAACATTTAATAAGATGGATTGAAAAATATTTTTGGACACATATACTTTATGATTATTTTATAGGCATGAAATTAACAAAATAGTGTATATCCAAAAACACTTCTTATATCATATAAATTAAAAAAATGTTTAAATTTGAAATTTAGTATAATAAAATGTCTACATTGAAGTATTTTAGTGTGTTTATCAAACCTTATGTTATAAATGTGAAATGAGAAAACACTACAATGTTTTAATAAAGTACCGTTGATACAATTTTCTTTGGTTATCCTTTAAATAGTAGTGAATATCACTTTTTTAACAATGAATCTGGTAAAATGTTGAAAATTATAATGTGATGGTTTGGAATACAAATAAAATTAGTTCTTGTGGTTAATAATTTTTTTTGATAGCGATGAATCTAAAAAAGAAAGGGTTGGAATAAGATCCTAAAATCCGAGAAATTATTAGTGTTCAAGTGATGTTAAAGAAATATATAATGAATAAATATTATAAAATAATGAGGAAAAACAAAATATAGTTGATCATATGATGATAAAATTGGTGGAGATTTAAAATATAATAGTTTATCATGAACAATATGTTTAGATAAGGATAAACTTGAGGGAAAAACACATACCTCATTATTTTATCAGGAGTAACTAAGAAGTGTATATGAATTATTGAACTATTAATAAAGGGTGGATTCTATGAATGAATAATTGAACCATATTAGAGAGAAGAAAACACGAGAATTGGCACCAAATATGATAAGAAATAATTTTATTCAAACAGAGTGGGTGTCCCATAGCATATTAAAGGAAAATGGTGAAGTGGTGAGAAAACAAAATCTAGAATCAATTATAAAGGTTACTCTTGGGTTTTTGTGATTTAATTTGATGATAAACTTTATCAGGTTTCAAGGATTATGGCCATAAGGTTTCTTCTTCCTATTACCATTCAAAAGTTATATAATATCTTCCAAATAGATATTTATTTATCCATAATCAATGGTGAAAATGAATAGTAAGTGTATATAGATAAATTTAAATGTTTAATTCTTAGGGAATATCAAAGAAGATTTTTCATGTTGAAGAAAGATTTTGTGGTTTAAAAAAATTTCCATGTTCATGTTATACAGAACTTGAATAAAGTTTAAAGTTGATAAATTTTATAAATGTTAGAGTGTACTAAAAACTATAAAATAACAAAAAATTAGTAGGTATCTCTAATTGTTTTTTTCGATGTTGATGATATTTTATTTCCTAAAAATAAGAAGTTCTTAAAGAGTTTTTAACTCAAATAATATATTTTTGTAAGATGTTTATGTTGGGAGAGTTGAAATTATTCTTGGGTATTAAAATTTCTCAATATAAGGATCCAATATTCCTCTCTCAAGAGAAGTATGTCTTGGAATTTTGTTGAATTTTGGTATAGAGGAAGAAAATGTAGTCTCTAATTGAGTAAAAATGGGAATAAAAATTACTAAGATAATGAAGGTGAAGTGGTAAATCCAATAGAGTTTAGAAAAATTATTAATAGATTACGTTAAGAATAAATATTGTATATGTTTTCATTTTATGATCAAGGTATCAACATACACCCTAGGAATATAACTTCATATTAATGCAGTGAATTATATGGTATATCAAAAGCCCCATTGAATTTGGGTTTACACATCATTGTATATGAAATCTAGATCTATATGTATTTAGTGATGTAGGTTGGGATGTAAGTGATGATGATAGGAATTATAAATATGATATAGTGTTCTTATTAGGAGATAGGTGTGTGGGTTATAACAAGTAGAAGAAATGTCCCCTTAAATTTATAAAAATATAAGTGGAGCATGTTAATGTAACTCAAGAAACAACTCACTTAACATGGAAGAGAACCCAACTTTAAGATCTCAAGGTGTAAGTGAAGTAATCATTGCTTGTTAGATGTGATAAGAAACATTTTATTAATCTTTCAAAGAATAAAATTCAATAATTTTTATTTAATAACATATTTTTCAAAAACCAGTTGATAAATTAAATTGTTTATAATGGAGTAACAAATTGTTTTTTTCTTAAAAATAATAAGTGATTGATATATTTTTCAAGACATCAATAAAGTATTAATTTAAAAGGACGAGGTTGATGATGAGAGTCAAATAATTATTTTGAAGACTATTGTATGGTGTCTCCATCCTCTATCTTCTTAAATATATACTTTTTTCTCAAAGGTAAAAATAAAAATAAAAATTCAAAAAAATATTTTTCCTTCAGGATTAAAAGATATTTACGGTGATATTTTCAAAATAAGAAATTCTTGAATTCAGTAGGGTGTGTGTGCTGGTGAATTGTGTAAATTATTCTAATGATTTTTTGGGTATGTGTATATGTTTTTTATTTTTTAAATTTATAGGTGTAGTTTTGTGAATATGAGTTGATAATGTTAGTAAAATATGACTATTTGGAGTGGATGTAAGTCACCATATTGGAATGCTTTGATATTATTTTTCATATTTCATTTTTATCGCACTGGGTTTGCTTACACATTATTGGAGTGATCTAAGGACCATTCATCTCTTAGTTTCAATGGTAATTTATGTTTGATGGTTTATAATCAAATTAAAATGTGGTTATTATTATAACCAGGTAGTTATTTGGGATTTGAGGTCCCCATGATGGTGTTAGTGACAAAGGGGGGAATTATTGAAAATAGAATGTGAGGTGGAAGTGATGTGATATATTGGTGTTTCCTTTTATTGTTGACAAATGGATACATTTATTAACTGATTTTTAATAGTTTTATAACATTAAAACATTGATGAATTTAGTATATTCAGATTATGTGAGGAATATTTTGAAGTTTATAAAATTATACAAATGGTTTTTAGTTGGAAAGTTTAGTTTTGGAGGAGTTTTAGTGGTGAATTGAAAATAAAACCACAGGGTAAAGTATCATGTTATAATGTGTCTTTATAAAATTAATATTTGGTGTATTTATAGTTGATCTCACTGAAATTATCATGATCAATCCATGTTTTGGTTCCCCAATTATGAGGGTTTTTGATCTGGTCTATCACAATATAAAGATCATGGTGCAATGCCTATGCTGTGATTTTTTGTGTTCCTTATATTTGGTGTGGACAAGGAAGTTATTACATAAGAGAAGAAAATTACATTGGGAAGACAATAATTACAACATAATGTGTTTGTTCATATTAGAATGGATCCTAGAATAAGAACCAATTTTTAGAAGTAAAAGGGTGTCTCTCCATAATGAAGGTTGTTTAACTGTGAATCATAGTACCACATTGAAATGTTATTGTTATGAATAATTGGTGTTAATCTATTTTTTAAAAGTATTTAGAAGGCCAAAATACACAAAATAAGGTCATGGTGCAATGAAGGGTCAGTTATAAATGTAATTAGATTGTAACTGAATGGTCACATCATAGTGCACCAAATTGAATCGTGAATATCATAGTCACACTAAAATTAATATGGCCACGTTATACTTCCTTCCAAATTACACTTTCAAGTTAATTGGTTGATATGTATTCTCATATGACTCACAAGATACCTTAAAATAATCATTCAAGTCCCTAAAATATAACAAGAGTGACTAAAAGGTTTGGTTTGATTAGATGGATTGAATTGAAGTTGGATAGGTTAGAAGAAGAATATATATTTTAAATTTATATTTGAAATTAAAATTTTAATAGTAGATAAAGTAGGATGTTATGAAAGTAAGCAAATAATAAAAAAATAAAATGAATGTTTCACGAATTTTTATGAGTTTAATAGAAGAATAAGAAGAAAAAGACACCTAAGAATAGTAACAAGTGTGGATAATCATCATCAAGAAATTTATTGAAGTCAAAACACCTGGATATGAATATTGAATATACTCTTAAAGAAGTTAAAGGGTGATTTTGTGTATATAGTGTTGTTCTAAGATGATATTTTTTGATTTAATTTCAAAAATCACATTTTCTTTAATATTTATCCGTAAAAAGGTTAATAAGTTATATTATTGTCAAAGATAGTTCTCTCTCACTACTTTATAACCTGATAAATGTTCAATGAAGATAAGTGGACTTAGTACTCAACTATAGAAAAGTAATTTTTTTGGTAAAGGTTTAATATTATTCTTTATGAATCATAAGAATATTTATTACTTGATTATATGGGAGGATAATAAATTAGTTTAGATAGATTCTATATGTAACATGATTTAAAGGATAAACCCTACTAATTGGAACAAATAATGATCACTGGATCATGTAAACATGTGTTTTTGAGATTATTCCAAATAAGTAGATAATAATTTTGAATAGAGAACTTTATAAATTCATTAGGACCCTTATGTATGTGTTTATAGAAGTGGTAGTGACGTAAGAAAATTCAAATAAATCACTTTAATTTGAAATGAAGTTTGCCTAATGTAGGAATAGAAGATGAAAGATTCATTGATTCACCCACATTGAATCTATGGTGATCCGAATATCCATTTGGTATCTTAGTATCCTCAACAACCATTGACACAAAAAAGCTATTAAGAAGTATAATTAGCCAATATCCCTCTAAATTCAGTAGTGGTGCTAGATCCAGCCTCCAAACCAATTTGGTTTCTATAATTAGCATCCTCAACACTCTTCAACTGCTTGATGGGTAAAGGGTTTATAAGGATCAAATCATTCTTACTAAAGAAGTGAAATCATTAATAAACCTAGATCAAGATCTACCATTTATGTAACTGAAATTATATGAAATATAAAATGAATAATGTGTCTAATTTACACATAATATGAATCTCACAACTCCCTCCTTAATCACAATTTCATAGAGGATCTATAAGAAGAATCCAAAGGAATTCTCCCTCCATGGTGTATCCTTAGGATGACATGAATTGCCCAATTTAAGAGGTGAGATTATCCTTCACCCCATGATATACTAGTATCTATGAAGGAAAAATTAAAATTAAAATATATAATTATATTGTAAGTATCCATTGGTTCTTCCAATCCAATTTTTATAGCCTTTGATCTATTTATTTAGTCAATGGGGACACTCCCTAAGACATCCATGTATTTAATCATATATTAAAAATGTATGAGTAAATGGAATTGTTTTCAAAACTTGTAACCTATGTTTAGTACATGCATACAAATTCCTTTGTTTTAATTCTTTAAAACATTTATTTATATGAAACATTGATGATAATGATATCTAACTTTTAAGCGATTTAAATTTTAATACTTAATTTTCCTTCACCATAATTAATTGAAAAATATAATGTAAATCATGAAACATGATTCAATATAAAACATTGCATTATGATATAACAATATCTTAAACTATAATTGGCTAAGCCAAAGTCAATATGATATCACCATAATATGTCTTATTGTATTCCAATCCAGGACATATTATTATCCTTGGGTAATTATATATCTTACCATATGATATCCCTATATCATACACAATAATATTTAAAACATGTATCTTTTACACATTAGTCCCTAGGGAATATCACCTTCAATCACCCAATTTCACTAAATCCTCATAGACTTTGTTCCATTTCACCATATATTGTATCATATACAATAAATTTGTAAATTTTATCAAAATTTCTTTTTGAATATTTCTAAAACACTTTTGGAAAGTTAAAAACATTATTATTTATCACATTTGACCAACCATAGGGTGTCATTAGTTTCCTATAGGTCTAACCAAATTTAGTAATTTATAAGACTAAAATAATACAACTAAAAAATTTAATATATCAAGTTGTAAGTTTGTGGTTAGACACATATATATAGTACAATTATATTTTTAGGAATTTAAAATAAAATGGTTTATTTGAATTGGTTTTTAGAAAGAGGGAAAAGTAAATCATACTAGGTTTTGATCATCATGTTTGAAAACATTCCATGGGTTTTTAGATTTAGGGTTTTGGTATTATGGATTTTTAATTCAAATAGGTTGATTCATGATTGGTATCAGAGTTGAGACAATGGATATCCAATGTTCAGGGTATCCCCTCCATAATAAAAAAATCCCATATTTCCCATAGTCAATCAATTTAGTGTTTTAATGGATAAAGTTTATCCCAACACCATTTTAAACCCAGTTTCCATAAACTATTCAATGACCATAAAATAGTTTAAGGAAATTAATTTTACAATTTAATATATAATTTTCCATATTTGTTTTCAACGGTTATAAAAAAATAAAATAAATATATTAGAATTGAAAATAATTTATTCCAACAACCGAAAATGAATGAAAATTAAAAATTAAAAATCCAAAGCACCTTATCCATTTATCAACATCACCATATCATAAAAAATTGACCCACTCATCCTAGTAATGAGATAGAAAGGGGTAAGGCTAGTAATAAATGAAATCAAAAAATATAATTGAGTGGAATATTGGTGGAGGAATTTATAGTAGAGTAAAAAATCACCATAGACTTTGGTCTCAATATTGATTTACAGATGTAACATATCTGTAAGGACCCGAAGCTTATCGTACATGGACAATACATTATTTTTGCGGAATACTTAGTACATAAAAAACACACACACACAAGAATCATAATAGTTTAGTGTCTTTGGAAACTCGGAACGTAATCTTCTAATCGTGGTGAAAGATCTTCAATATCTCCAATAAAGATCTTCCTTTTTTTTACCTAAAACCTTTATTTATATCCTGGGGAAAAGAAAACATAAAAGGGTGATCTCAAATGCTCAGTAAGGGTAAACAAAAGAAATATCAATCACATCATATTCATAAGAACATAACATTTTGGAAATCTTAACCTGCAAAAGAGAGCATAATTTCATAACATGGGATAAATCATAGTAGTGAAATGGGATCACAATAATCATAACTTAAAACATGGAACTTTGTGGCATACACACATAATCATAGAGAATCATTTCTTGTTAGTCATGACTCATTGCCAAGACTATCTTAGTGGACAAAGTCCCTTTCTGAATCGAGTCACCCTCGTTTCAGTCCTGTTTCACTGAACCGGTATAACCTACCATTCCAGCCATGTCTATCTCATGAGATATGAAATATTTACCCAATGAATTGGAGGGAGATATAGGTCCCACCCATCTCATAATGATACCATTCTTATGTGTGCCACAAAATCATAAATCATACATCATTGCATAACCCATGTAATAAAAATGGGAATCTTAAACATCGTGACATCATAAAACATTTAATATAAGATAAATGAATTAATAAAAATAATTCCATCACAACATGATCAAGTCAATGTAATAATAGGGATAAAAACAGAACCCTTTATTATCTTAGATGGAAAATAATTTTGATAAAACATTTGAACTCCATTCTTGAGGAAAATATCCTTTCTTCTTCAAAAAACATTTTTCCTTTCATAACATGTCATACGACTTTAAAATAAAAGAAGTTGATTAAAAATAAAAATGAAAACTTGTAAAGGAAGCTTCTTGGAATTAATGTTTTAAAAATCCATTCATGCTGTATAAGCTAAAAAAACATTCTTCGTACTTTTGTCAGAAAAGTCAAAAAGTACCTCGTACGAAAAACGATAAAAGATTCCTTTCATATCTTTTACTAAAAACTCACCGAAGGGTAAAATTTAATTTAAACAATTGCAGGTGGATGGAAATAATATTACATATTGAAGAAACATGGATTTGGATGATAAAATACAACCCAGTAAATACCAAAGTATAAACAATCTCGGATAAAAATGAGATTGTGATATTTCCCTTACCTTAGGTCCGACTTGCTTTGTAAGTGTCCGAACCTCCTGTATAATGATTTAAATCATGTTATTGACTTATTCCAGAATCATATTCATTGTTATTATATCATATATGGTCCACTTATGACTTTATATTACCCGTTCTTTTGTAAATTCATGTTAAAGTAGCGTTTTGGGTAAAATCGTCTCATTTGTCGTTCGTGTTTTTAACTTGTAATTATTCATATGATTACTTAGATCCTGATTAATTAATTCCAGAATATAAAACATGATTTATATATATATATATTCAGAATATACATATATAATAAATCTGTAAATGGAAAGAAATACACCGTTCATGGAGACGGTAGTCCGTACGTACGCATGAACGCTGTTTTTGTTTCCTTATTGAATTGAATGGAATTAAGTAGATGAAATACATATAAATATAAATAATTCCAGTATCATTATTAGGTCATATATTTCATTATTACTTATTATATATACTTTATAATCATTCATGAATGGTTAATCATTGAGAATGAATCTCATCGCGTCGTGGAGACGGTAGTCCGTACGTACGCATGAGTGATGATATCATTCCCATGGTCGTGGAATTGTGTTTAAGTGTATGTATACTATTTCAGTATCAATATCACTTTATAATAATCATATATAGTTACTCATTACACCATTATACCCATCCAATTAAGGTGGTGGCGGAAAATAGATTACACCATGGCGTGGAGACGGTATTCCGTACGTACGCACGCGCGGTGATTTCATTTTCCGTAGGATGGATAGAAGGTTAATTAGAGTTGTTTAATATTTATAATAACATATCAGTATGTAAGTAATACTGATGTTATTACTTTATCATGAAACAAATAAATAAGAAGAAGTTGATGAAGAAAGAAATTGAAAAGATCTTTAATGGATATTACCTCTTCTTTGGAACGCCTCTTTGAATCCTCCACTTAGGGAACTAAGATTGGTCTTTTAAGAAGACCAGGACCTCTAGGATTATTCTACGGAAGTGTAGAGGAGAAAATGGCAGGGGTTGGCCGAGCTTGAGTGCTCAAATTGGTGTGAGGAGGAGGGGGAGGAGGTGCCCTTTTATAAGGGAGGAGAGGGGCACCTTTGGAATATCTCAAAATATTAATTTATATTAAAGTCAAAATCGGTTCATAATGGTTCCAAAGGGTATTATTTTGAAGCTAAAGTGGGGATGGGTCGAAATAATATCAACCAATAGGATATAGACAAGTTTAGGGTATTATTTTAACCTTATCAATTAGATTTAACTTTAAGATAAATAATTTAACTTTTACCGTGTCTTTTTGTTTTCTTACACTATATGGTTAATACACTTACTATAACATGAAAAACGAACCCCAAATTGTTTATTATTAATATATATATCCTTATCTAAGTCATTTGGCCGAACCTTAGATTTTTAGGAATAAAATAACAATTAATAATATAATATTTGATTTAAAACCTATTTTGTGTCAATTTTGACACTATTTGATATATGATTTTTGTGAAAGTCATAACATAATTATATATTCTAAAAAAGTTGATTAAATCAACACTAATATATCATAGTAACCTAGAAAATTAGTTTAATTCATAAAAAGTCTTAAATTACATTTATTTTGGTATTTATAATATCAATTATGTCAATATTTCATTAATAAGACAATTACTGCATCATCTTTGTGTCATAAATAAATTAACTTATTTGATGTCTAAAAATTACAAATAAAATACCATTATGTAGGAAAGATTTTTAGCCTTCTAATGAATATTTAAAATAGAATTTATCTTATGTATAACCCGATAGTAAAAATGTTTTAGTAAATAAACTTTGATTTTAACTCTTTTAACTCTTCTTTGAATTAAATAATAATAAATGTCTTAATCTAATCCAAGTGGGCCTAAATGATAATATTTTACACTTAAGGTTGTTTTTGGTCGAGATACACTTGTCCAATAGGATTAGGACATGTGTTAGGGTAATATTAATATCATTGTTACCATTAATTACCCTATTTACTTTTAACCGTGATAAATAAAAGTAAAAAGTTACTATTCGCCAAAAATTATTTTCATCTCATTGAACCACATTTTACTTACTGACATCAACCGCGTCTCTCGTATTTTTGAAATTCCATTCACAGAAGTGGTAAAATTAAGTTTTATGAAAAATTCTGTTTTTTAACTACCACTTAGTAGTTTCACTATTCATCAAAAATTGATGTTTTTCAGAACAATGCCAAAATTTCATCCTAAGCTATATTTCATATTCCGAATTCAAAAATGAATTCTATTTTACCAAATTCATAACATAGAAGTTGCATTAATTAATTTTATAATTAAATCCCGCTGTTAAAACAAATAGCGTGTTTTTAAGAAACAATATCTATCAAAAGATTGACACTTGTTTATGTCTGGTTTAAATGTGAAATTACATCCAATGACCAACATTGTATTAAATTGTAAAAATATATTCTAAATATAATTTAAAACCACTCTAATTAATAATTTATCACTATTAATTATTTCGATAAAAAAAAGTTGTTTTTAATTAAAATTTAGTAATTTTCACTATTCATCAGAATATGAAAGTTATCCGAAAAGTACCAAAATTTCACCTTAGGCTAAATTCGATACTCCAAATCCATAAATGAAGTCCATTTTGAAAAATAAAATTTACAAAATTTCAAAAAGTGGTTATTACTATTCATAACGGCTAGTTTTAATAATATTTTAATAGCATATCATTGTTTCGTGAAACTCAGTATTGCGTACTACACACGCTATCGAGGAAGGTTGTGATTGAGTGTAATGAAAGGCAATTCAAGGATGCGTGTTGTGAAAGATCCTTTTGGTGTAGCGTACAACACAAGACATTAATAAAATTAAAAATAATATTTTTCATAAAATCTCGGGCTGTTACAATATCAACTCACTATTTATAAGAATTAAGATTTATTAGGTTAGATTTAATTCATTCATAAATTCATCATTAATGAGTATGGGGTTAATCTCAGTGTTTAACGGATGTTCTATGTTATAAATTGGTCACCTATAAAAAGTTTCATCGAACATAGTAGAATTTTGGTCTTTTTGGACACTTTCATGATGTAATATATATTTCATTCTATGAAATGTACAAGAAGCTACATTAGTGTTGTTGTTTCCTTCCATTTCTTCTTTTCATGAATTTCCTTTCTTTTCACACTGTCAATAGGTATTTATGATGTGAATTATGCTTTTATTTACTAATAATCTTTAGTTGAGACTATTTCTTTATTCCTGAGCCTTGGGAACATTCCATGTACATTCGACATCCTTTAATGTTTTCTTTTAGTGTAAATATTGATAATTCCTTTACAATTTATAATTTTATCAACCAAATATTTTATGATACCATAGGATAAATTTTTTTTAGACATTTTAGATAGAATTAGAAATTTAAAAAACAAATTTAGTGTATTTTAACATCCAAACGATATTATTAAAATGAAAATATCAAGTCACCCCACACTTGAATTTAGAATTTTATTCAAGGATAAAATCTCAACATTCTAAAAATTATTCTCACCTTACCATAATTTATATGAATATTCATTAAAATTAATTGATAAAATGATGAATTAAACATTCAAGAATCACATAAGTAAATTTTATTGACTCCTCATTTCTTAAAGAAATAATTCAACCTAGTAATTTACATTTCGACTTTCTAATTAACTGTATAAATATATTCTTACATTTTCATATTTCAATTAATTATTATTATATATTACTCTTTCAATCTATATCACATTGAATTTTTATACCCATCATAAAGGCTTAAATGTAAATGGAGATACAAAAAACCCCATTTTCTTATCAATTTCCATAGGCTTTCAAGCCATTTACTATCTCCACTATGTAAGAAAAAAAATAAAAAATAGTTCCAAGGATTTTAATTAAGGTTAAAATGTATTTTAGAGTTATGGTAGGAGGAAAATTAATAAAATAAAGCTAAAAAATTAGGTTATCTCTAAATCACTTTACATGATAATAAAAAACAACTCAATATAAATCACTTCGACAAAAGTAATATCACCCTTCCCCAATATCTCAAAGTAGTCTCATGTGGAAATTAAAATTAATGAATGAAACACCCTATTGTATTATATGATTATTATTTTATTTTTAGAAATTCGTTCTTGGAAAAATTCTAATATCCACCACCTAACCACATACAATCAAAATATTATTGATTTAGAAATGGTGATCTTTGTTCCTTCCAAGACATAACCCATTTATTTAAGAGGGTGTGTAGGGAATAAAATATATACTAATCTTTATACACTCCCTAAATATCAAAATAAAACTCCACCAGTGTTTTCTATTTCGATATATATGTCTCTTACACTATGGAACCATCTCCCCCACAATGACTTCTGAAAATAATACAAAATATTTTAGAGTAAGGTAGAAATGGAGAAAATGGTCATGTAACATAATGCTTTTACTAATAACGTTTTTTATTTATTATATGGTCTAAATATGATTAAACTAAGATTGGACCAATGATAAATTATTAAAAAATAGAATGCCTCAATCATATTAAAATTGATGTTGTTCAGTCAAAGATTTGATAAGATTATAAGAAATTTATAAAATGGAAATTGCCCAATTCTCTCAAGAAATATACCTAGATAAATAATGAGAAATACTAGTTTAGAAATTATCTTGGGAATGAGAAATAATAGTTGTGAAAATTACTTATGTAAATACATACCAAATGGAAAATCAATTAACACAATTACTATAATTTTTAATGTTAGAAAAATCATTGGAAAATATATTTTTCATGAATCAAAAAATTCCACCAAATAATTATTTATGAAATAAAAATACCTACACTTTTCTCAACTAATTATTTTTCCCATTTTTCTTATTCAACTTTACCGAAAAATAAATCTTAAAATACGGCAAGGCAATTATCCTAAGAATTTCATATCTCTTAGTTCCGTAAATTTAAATAATAATAAAGGAAGGGAATATGATTTACAGATCAAATCTTTCAATACAAATAAATATAGAGTAAAGTATAAAATTAATGAATTTAAATTATTACCCCATTTAATTAATGCTTCTAGTTTGGGTTTCATAGTTTTTTCCCACAACCGATTCATGATATGAATTGATTTAATGATGTGAATTGGTTTCATGATGTGTATTTTCTTCCACAGCCTCTTTAATTACATATAACTTCTTTCTTAGCTATTATTTTTTTGGAAATGAAAAATAAAAATTAAAAGATGAGAGTGTATACCCCTTTTCAATGGAATTTAAAATATGTTGGGGTGATTTCATGCTCCTAAAAACAATAAAATTCCTAAAAACATAGGTTCCTTAATAGAAGTTATTTTGTTAAAAATCATTGGATCAACACTACTTCTTTCAGGTCAGGTTGTAGATTATTGAAAATGTTGGACCTATTCAAGGTCTATGAATTGTATCAGATATGACCTATCTACAAAGGTGAGCCCTTTTCCTTCCTCTAAAAAGTTTTTAACTCTTCTTTTTAATATAACTTGTTCAATTTCCAAGAGGATGATCTACTATTTTTTCTTTTCCCCTAAAAAACTAATTGTAAGGTCATGTACTATCCATAACTATTTCCCCTTTTCTAACATATATGGATCAACTTCTCCTCAATTTTTAGTGGTTTGATTCTTCAGCATACCATTCTTATTTTTGATAAACTTACTTTAAATATCCCCTAGTATGAAAATGTCCACCTCATTTACTTCTTCAATTTTATCACCCTTATTATAATTGGATTTCTTGTCCTCTTCCAACTCAACTTCATATTTTAAATTATAATTCATTATTTCATATTGAATGTTGAAACTTACTTGTTCACTACAAATTCTCAGACAGATCTCTCCACTTTTATTTCAATTAAGGATCTTCAAGTATCTAAAAATGGACTTTCCAAAATTAGAGGAGTTCTATATTCTACCATGTAAATCATTAATAAATCCCCGAAGAATTATAATTTTTTTACATTGAATATGACATGTCCAATGAACCCTCAGGGATATTTTAATATCAAGTCTTCATGTTGGACTAAAATTATTATATTCTCCATCTTTTTAAACCAAGTCACTTGAATGTGTTGCATTACATAATGTTGATACTGGAACTTAGATTGAAAAAAAATAATTATATAATTTTTTAGACCTTATATTATTTAGAATTGAAAATCTACTTGGGTAATCCTATTTTTTTAGTCAGTCATTTGAAATGACAATAGAATTCACTCATATGAGTGTAATGGTAAAAATTTCTCCAACTTCCCCTTGTTATTCATCTATAATTTAATAAATTTAATGTATGTGTATGTTTTCAAAGGATTATAGAAATAAAATATAAATATAATTTTTTTTAAATTTCTTAATAAATTTAACTTTCTATGTGTCATCTTTCCCTTATAATAGTCATTCTAGAGAAGGTTTTCTCAACATAAACTGTTTTAGTTCTTCCTTTACTTCTTCAACTATTACTTCCTTAATATTTTATTTTTTTATTTTTTTTGTTCCAATTCATATATTTATTTAGGATTGTCTTGTGTTTTTCCCTTATTAGGGTAATAGACTTTAAATATACAAGGGAGTGTGCTTCAACACATCCTGAGAGAAATCATCTTAGCCTCTATCAAAATCTCTCTAAAAATTTACCTTCTTTGAATTTGGGATTTTTAATGTGAACATATGACCCTTACGTCCTACTTCAACTCTTTAATTTACACTATTTAATCTTAGTAATATTCAATTTGTTTGTTGATTTCCATTCTTTTGGTAGTCATGAATGCAGAAAAAGTCTCATTTAGTGTATAGAATTTGATTTATAGTGATGGTTCTTAATATGTTTGAAACCCCAATACCCTAAAATAATACCCCTTATCTTGTTTTTGTGGCCACAAACACTGAATTTTTTACCCCTATTATAATCAATATAATTAGCTTATTTAGTGTACATTCCTTGTGGTTTTATTTACTAGCCCATCATTGTATCCACATTCTTTATGAGAAATTCCATTTTCACCACCATATATTCATTTTTATTCACCATGTAAATTCCTCTTCATTTCATTCCTTTAGTTTTCTATTGGAATCTATTTCTGGCTATTTCATCTACTAGGTTGTGGATCTCCACTATTGACTTCTTCATCTACGATTCTCTAGATGTAGTGTCAAAAGTTGACATATTTCTCTTAGAAAGGCCATTATAGAATGTTTTAATTAAGATCTATATATCTATACCATTATTTTATCATTTACTTATTAAGTCTTTAATATTATCCCTTGCACTATATAATCAATTATCCTCAAGTTGATTAAAATTTAGAATATTTACCCAAATATCCATAGTCTTGGGGAGATGTAAGAAGTACGTAATAAAGTGACTTGAAAACGGATCCCATATAGTGATGGAATGTTCCAACATGCATTGTGTCAATTATAGTGATTTCTCTCATAATTAAAATTAGAATAAGTGAAGTCTTAGAGCATTTGTTGAAACATTAAAAAATTGAAAAGTTTCATTGAACTCAAGGAAACTACCAATGCGAGTGTTCAGATCTTCATGTGGTAGTCCAAAAAATTGAATCATATTAGAGATGATTTGAATAATCATTATCTTGATCTCAAAGTGTGTGGTGTCTACTGGTGCTAAAAGTTTTCTCGACTGAGTGCCAATGTTGGATGGTCTATCATAGTACACCAATGATTGCAGTACATGATCTTTTCCTGGTAACCCCAACAACTAAATGTTTCTCTACACCTTCCATGGTCTCTTTAACTTTATTATTTCAATGGTGTTATTAAATATTAGAATGTCACTGAAGGATTTCTTTCCCTTCCTCTCTTATTTGGAAATCATTAATTAACATTTTGAACCCTGAGATTAGGACATGTCAATACCCAATATTAAAATGGAAATTAAAGCAATGAAAAAATTAAAAAATAATATTTTTAAAAAAAATAAATACTAATCTGCAACTGTCATCAACAATGGAACTAGAAATTTGACCTTCCTCAAGGTGTCATTAGTTTCCTAGAGGGATATATAAATCTAATATTTTATAGGGCTCAAATAAATTAAACTAACTAATTAAATATAGAAAGTGGTAAGTTTTAGGTTAAAACAAAAAATATAGTGCCTTTATGTTTTCAATAATTTAAAATAAAGTTATTAATTTAAATTGGTATCGAGAAAGAGGGTGAATAAAACCAGATTGGGGTTTGATTATCATGTTGGAAAATATGTTGGGGTTTTATAGATTTACATTTCAGGTGCTATGGATTTATAAATTTAATTTATTGATTTATGATTAGTGTCAGAGTTAAGACATGGGGGATCCAATGGTCATGGTAGGTCCTTAATAAAAAATCCATTATATCCCATAGTTATGTAATTTATATTTTTAATGGATTATGTTTTTCATGATACTATTTTAAACCAAGTTTCCATAGTCTATTAAATGGTCATGAAATAGTTTAGGGAAATTAGGTGTGTAATTTAAGAAGTGACTTTCCTTATTTTTTTATCAATGTTCATAATAAAATAGAAAAAGATAGGAAATGAAATTGATTTATATGAGCAACCCAATATGAAAAAAATAAGAAAATAAAAAACCAATACACCTTCAGCCTTTATCTTGATCACACTAGAAAAAAAGTAGGGGTTACCCCCTCATTATAGTAATGTGTTTGTAAGAGGAAAGGGGAATAATAAATGAAATCATGAAATAAAGTGGACAAGAATATTTGTGGAAGAGTCTTCAGCATCAAAGAAACTCACACTAGGATTTTTTCTCTAAATAAATTTCCAACAAAAACATATTTTCTCCCTATTTATAGTCATTAGGGATTCTCAGATTAGATTTAATTCATTAATAAATATCTCATTAAGGATTATCACTTCAATACTTATGTTTAATGATTGTTCTAGGTAATAAATGTTTCACCCATTGAAAGTTATGTTAACGTTAGTATAATCTTGGTCTATAAAGAAGATTTCTTAGTGTGCCATATGTGTCCTGTTGTGAAATGTTTGGGATACTCCCCATACTCCTTTTCATCATACAATGTATTCATATCTTTTATTTCCTTCATTTTCACAACATTAATAGGACTTTGATGATGTGAATTATTCTTTTTTAACCCCATAAACATTGGTTCGTCATGGTTCTTTAGTTATGAGCCTCAGGAACATTGCATGGACATCCTACATCATGGAATGTTTTCTTTTAGTGAAATTATTGATAGGAAATTTCTTCTTTTACTTGTTTTCAGCCAAATACTGTATCCTAACATAGGTGAATAAGTCTGTAGACATTTGGGCCAGAATTAACAATTTAAATAAAAAAAAGTAATTTATTTTAATATGAAAAATTTATATATGAAATGTAAGTATCAAAATAATATGATATATATTGTGAAAATATATCTAAAAATCATTTTTGATATACTCTAAAAATGATTTTAGTGCCACTCTTTGAATTTTATAAAATTTAAATCCCATTTATTAATTTATAAAGTACGATACCAAGGGTATTTACAGTGTTAAAAATAAATTTTAATTCTTGAATTCGGGAATGTTAATTTTGAGAAAGCTTTAGAAAATAAGTAGTAATACTCAAGAAATAAATAGATATAGTGTGATATCTATCATGAATATGTATCTCTATTCCCATGTCCACAAAATTTATCATAAACAAGAATGAAATTTCATATGAGTCACCTATCCAAGACAAAAGTTAAACATTGGACACAGATTATTTAAATCCCATATAACTAATCATACATTCTTGATTCTTGGAGTATAGATTAAATGGACAGATGATTTAAAATTATGTTATTCTCAATGAATGATGAGAATATTTCATTCCCTATGACATGACCAAGATCACGGGGGTCTCACCCTTGCTAGTGGAAAGTTGAGAGTGACAATGCAAATCCACATCTAAAAGGCTAGAGGTCGGTGACTATTACCGAGTAGACCTATCACAGGATATGGGAGGCCTTGGCTTATATAAACTTATAACACACAAATACATTCAATACTTAAAATAAACGTCTACATTTTTAGTATATAAATATATATAAACAAACAAACTCTATAAAATACATGCATGTGATATTAAATAAAATAACAATTCCATTTTGGAAAAATCAAAGCAACTATACATCTGAGAATAAACTGAATCTAACAAACACAAGACTCTAGAAAGATCCTCCATTATACCTATACTCTTAGACTAATCTACATTTATAAAGTTCAAAAAAATTATCATGAACCACCGTGATCTACTGTGAATCACTAAGCATCTCTGGGAAATAACTTTAAAAAAGACACACAAGATCCATGCCCACTAAGACAATCTCTGCAATGTGCATCATTTTCATATAAGCAACATGTGTGTGGAAAGTTCTTAAATATGGTTGAATAAAACACACTCATTAGAATTCCCCGTAACCAGAAAAGAAAGGCCATAAAAAAATCGTCTCAAAATCTGGTATAATAAAGTAAATAGGTACAAGATAATAAAATATCATGATATGATTCGCCATTATAATCCTTTGGGATTCAATGAAGTCCCAATAATTTCAAATCACATTCTTAAAGTTCATATATTATGATAAAATATAATGTCATGGAACCCAAAAAATTCCCCAAATTTTGAAGTATCCAAGATGTATTTATATCATATCTCGAAGGATACTGAGGGGTTGCTTTGGAACCATAATACTCAAAGCTTGTAATCTTCTCAAAATCTCTAATTTAAACATCACCATTGGAATCATTAAAAGAGTATAAAGTCTTTATTGAAGCATGTGGAATAGTCAAGGGAGTTACACAACATATTATCCACTATTACCAAGTTATAATTTTTGAAACCCATAGGGGAACCTATACCTTAACCAATAATATATTTGATACCAGTGAGTATAACCCCCTTCCATCATCACTAACCAACTTTGAGAAAACCCACATTACTTTTTGGAATATATAATAGGACCACGACGCATTGGGTTATGTAAAGCAAATGAGGGAGAACCTACCACCATAATTATAGGACACAAGCCCTAATAAAGAAACATAAGACCAAGGGGGTACCAAATTCTATCAATAATATGGGGGTCTATTCCTCTATAATTGGTACATAGTTGATGAATGGGTTCCAAACTGCATGAATTCTTTGATCACCACACTTGATTTCCATCATTTCCCCTAAAATGATATAAATTATATATTTCTTGTATCAATTGATATATCATCTCTATTTTTATAGAGAACATTTTATCCCATCTCTAGTATAAAAAAGATGTGCACCATCATGTCCAATGTGAAAGGGAAAACTATGATTCCCTAGAAAGACACCATCACACCCTAACATGGAAAAGTATTAGAAATACCATGTTGATCATGTTGTTATGAGATAGTATGATGAGGGTCTCATGGAATGAATTCTTCCCTTACTTCCCTTGACTCTCCCTTATTCTATTCCATCATTCTATGAAATCCCTCTACCACTATATGGATTCTTTACATTCACATATCCTTCAATATTTTGTATCTTATACCACACCAAGAGCATTGGTAGGGGAATATTATCACCTGAGTGACCCTTAAATATGAGACTTAACCATTTTTACCACTCTGAAATATCACACAATGGAACCTATTTACCGTGTCATGATTTTTATAGATCATCTAACTTATCACACCATGACTCACTACATCATTGTGTTGAGACATGTGAGGTGTCCAAGACTCGTACTCCCGGTTCCAATTCTATGAAAATTCTTAAAATACTAGCATTGATGCAAAGTGAGATTAAACTATATTTATTTTCATTAAATTAAATAATTTAAACATCAAATCTCATAAATAATCACAAAATACAAAGAACAGAAGACTTAGTATCTTTTATTATTTTCTGAATAAGAATATTTTTTATGATAGTCATGAAAATTTCACAATAATTGAACCGCACTTAACCCCATTATAGACTTATCATAAGTTACACTCATATTCATAATCTAGGGAATTCCAAAATAAGAATCGGGTGAGCTCAAATTCTTATTAAGGTAAAAACTCAATAATATATCACCATGGGTTAGATTATAAGAATATGGGAAATAATGGGAAAGAGAGAGATGTGTTATTAAAAAGAACATGAAACAATTAGAGTTGTCCACAAGACATAATATTATGACTTGTAGTGTCAAATAATCAAACATATACTAGGTTATAAGAGTGTATAAACTTGATACAACAAACATGATCCATGTTAGAATAACAAAAGCATATAACATAGAAATGTGGTATAAGTGAAAGCATAAGAAATCATAACTTAGTGAACTATGAATTTCTACATGATTCTCATAATATACTAGGCTTGAGATAAAAACCCTTGTCCCTTGTTAGGAATGGGATATTACTCATGCAGCATATTAGTCTTCATCTAAAAACCTATGTACCCTCTTTGAATTCGGATACCACAAGTGTACCCACTTTGGCTTGGGTTGACAACACATATACCCTCTCAACCTTATGTTACTTCCATTTTACCCTATTATATTTGGTCTAATAACCCATTTTACCACATAGGATTGGGATAAAAGATACCATATTTTAGCTCTATATAATAATAAATCAACAATATTGGTCTTGGGATACTACATATTTATCCTCTGGGGATTGTGATACTACCCTTGTAACCTCTTTGGATTGTGATAATAAGCTATGTACCCACTTTGATCTCATGAAAATTAAATATTCAACCTTTTCCTAAGATGGAGACATAAGAAACTTCCCATTACCATCGCTAAATATGTGATAAAATTTTAAATAATCATTCATCACTTCACAAAGAATCCATGGAAAGGAAAATGTGTTTTGAAACATTTCCAAATGGTATCTCCAATATTGACCTTCAGAATGTAAACGATTTATACCCATAATTAAATAACACAAAAATAGTATTTAAAAACTGTATTTAGAAGCTGATTCATGATAAATAATTTCAAAGAAAATAAACATTTTTAATATTGATATTAAAATGGAAGTGAAACAACAAATAAGTTTTTAAAATATTTTTTGTCATTATCATAAAAGATGATGTTACGGGTAACATTCAAGAATTTTTTTTGTAAATGTGACATTAAGACTTTAGAAAAATTTTAATTTTATAAAAAAGAAACTTCAATACGAGATCCTTGAAAATACGTAATGATATCAAAAAATAAAATGTAGTGGAGGATAAAATATTTGATTAAGAATAAATAGGAAATATTTTTGATATTCTGAAATTCCTTCATGGAAACAAAAATTGTAAAATTTGGTAGTTAATCTAAAATTTAAAAAGAGATAATGGAATATTAGAAGTTAAAATTCATAAAAATAATTTGGATTTAAAAATAATAAATAAATTCATTTTTTTGTTAATAATGAACTTGTAAATGGAGGGAAATTATGTTTAAACGAGATGAGATTTTTTTCTTAAAAATGTATAACTTTTATTTTAAGGAAATTTATAGAGAAAGAATGTCTGAGATGAAAATAACACTTTTCTGGTTATAAAATAGAAAATAAAAAATTTATTATGAAATAAGAAATATAATAATTTATTAATCATATCAAAAAAATACTTCAGTAATAATATTTTAACTTATAGAAATAAAATTTTAGTTAACGAAATCTATTATGGATATCATAATTCAAGAAGAAATATACATTAAGAAAGGGATTTTATGTTGTGAAAATTTAAAAGCCTATAAAATAAAGAATTGAGTAAACAAAAACCCTTACAACATCATTATCTTTCAAATTGAAACCCATGAAATACAGAACTTGATATTGATTTTTTATATCCCATAAATTTTATGAAAAAATTATGATAAAAAAAATCTCTATAAAATATTTACACCATAAAAAGAAACATGTGGGGAATATGAATCATATCACAATGAAGAAGATCATAGATTAAAAAATGATCACCTCAAGTCCAGATTCATTCCATGAATGATCCTAACATCCAAAATAAAAAAATTAAGTTTATTAAAATAATTATTTATAAAATTTTAAATCAATATTTATATTTTTAGTTATATTTGTTATTATTTGTGATTTATTTATTTAATATTTTTTGTTGATGGATGTTACTTGAGGTGATTCTATTTTTTTTCTTAATCATGCTCCATATATTGACTATGATGAAATGTCTTGTAAAATAGATTCATAATGTCCATAATTTAATAAGTATATTTATTTTATAACTAAATTATAACCAAATTAATATGATTTCATAGGTTTTCAAATAATGGACTTAAATTAAGAAAAGTACCTCGAGATGTTAATTTATGATAATTAAATTTACCTCAACCATTTTTTTTAATATCACTTATTGAATATAAAATATTATCATTCTATAAAAAAGACATTGTTTTAAATATAATTTTTATAACTTAATTATATTTTTAAATTCATCCATTTTGGGTGATGATGAAAAATAGAACACGTTGTTCATGGTGGTGATAGTCCTGATAAACTCATGACAACATATTCATTTTTTGATTATTTTTAGGAGAGTGTATAAAATGGATACTAAATTAGTATAATAAAATTTAAAAATATTAAAAATTCTAATTTTATCATAATTTTATGGATACAATTTTTTATGGGTAGAATAGAAAATAATTAAGATATCTTAATTGAGAATATTACTTCTCACTTTGTATGTTCTCTCTTGGGTAACAACTTAAGGCTCCTTAGTTTGGTCTTTTAGAAGGAAAAATTAATCTGTGACATGTTTGAATAGTTTAATAGATGTTGGGGAATATTTTTGGTCTATTTAATTTTTTTTTTAATTTTTGGATGAATGTAGTGGACATGATCCCCTTTTACAAGTGAAGAAAATTGAATTTTCGTAAATACCCATTGCCTTTTCAAAATTGTATGAATCTATTCAAGGTTCAATGGATCCAAAAGTGGTAAATAATAATTTTTTCCAGGTAAGGTCTATACTCCACTTAAAATACATTTTGATGGAAATTGGAGTGATTTTAAGTTTTTACCCTTTGTTTTTAACTTTTAACCGTAATTGACTTTATCATAGTAAATAATTTTTAACCTTGATAATTAATTTTAATGACCAAAATTGAAATTAAAATTATTAAATAATTTTAAAATTATGATTTGTACTATGAAATTAATTTTATAAAATTAAATTTTTATTACTTAGAAAAGTTCATTTTAAAACAAACACCCATTTTTGCGTAAAATTAGTTTCTTTCAAAAAGTGCATTTTAAACTTAAAATTTATGCACCAAGAAAAAATTATAAAAGTTATTTATTTTAATGAAATAAATTGGTTTGTTATACATAAAATAAAATATATTTTTCTTCCAAATCATGCTAAAACTAAGTTGTTTCAAAATAATATTTAATTGAAAAAAGAAAAACAATTGATTGGAAAATATTAATCAAGTACTTAAAATATCAATCATAATTTTATATAATTTACTTAGTATTTATATTGAATAATATTAATCCTTAAATTAAATTATTTTCTTAATTATTTTTAACAAATTTTTAATTTATACTTACTACTTGATATAGTCATAAACACTATATTTCTAGAAAAAATTATATTTTTCATTATTCATCTAAAAATGAATTATTTTAGAAAAATTAAAAAATTCATGTTAAGATAAAGGTGTTATTATGATTAAAAAAGTTAATTGATTTTAGTAAAATTAAAATTAAAAATTTTTTGGGTTTAACTTTTATATATAAACATTTAAATATAGTGAAAACTTATTTCATTAGAAAACGAGTTTTTTAGAATTTAAACTATATTTATCATTATTTTCTATCAATTACCTATTATATTTTTTGTAAATATATTATTCATGTCAACAATATATTTTATATATTATATACCTGGGTCCTTAAAATAAAGTGCATAAAAACCCAATTGTATATAAATTCATTTTTAGCATAAGATAATCTTACTAGCTATTTAGCTATATTAATTAAATTCAAACAATCAATTAGTATTAAAAATGAATATCAATTTTCTTTAAAAGTAAAAAATATGAAATGTATAAAAACCATGTGTTATATAAATAATTTTTTACATTTATAATTTCAAGTTTATATCATCTGAATTTCTACTTATATAACTAGTCATGATTTCTACATAAGATCTAAGATTATGATATGGTCTAGTGGGGGTTGTGAATAGCAGTTCAGCTTGCATTGATCTAAAAGAAATTTCCATGGGCTTGAACTTCCATCACATTTTATTTTTCTCACACCATAATTATCAGATTTTAAATTAGAATTGTTCTAGAGAAAACCCTAATGAAGCCACCACTTTTAGAATTTTAGACATTTTAGCCACATAAGAGAGGCTCATATTACTAAATGTTGTCGACTATCATTTATACAAAGTTTTTATTGTGTGGAAACAATCATTTATACTATCTAATTTAATGGATATATTATAACTGTCAAAATTAATAATTTTATTTTAAAGTATCTTGATTTCATGTTATATTACTATTTCACGTAAGGCATGATATTAATAATTTAATTTATTTTAAAGAAAAAAATTTATACTAAATTATTATCTATTTATAAATTATCAAAAAAAAGATACATGGAATTGAATATCTCTCAAAATTATTTCCCCTAATTAGACTAAGAAATACTGATGGGATCATCAATCGTTTTCATTCCACTAGTTTTCAATCCCTAGCTTTTCTTTATAGAATAAAGTACTCATAGTCAGTTTGTATACAACCACAATTCTTAAAATCCCACTACACCATGAGAATATATGTCTCTATGATTTAAAAAATCACTCATCATACTCCATTAATCTTGTACATCCAAGTCAAAACTATCACATCCAAAACCATCGATCAATATCCAAAATTACAATCACATACCAATCTAGTCCATCAATCATCAACCCCCACAACTATAGAGAAAGAAGGTGAAAAAATATGAAAACATATGGGATAAATAATGAATAATAATCAATGAATGAATTATTGGTAGATAATATAGGGATCCAACCATCAAATAATGGCCATGAAATCTCTAATGATGAATAATATAGAAGAAAAAATGATTGAAGTAAGGGATTTAAGAAATAATTATAAAATAGATAAATTTTTGAGCCATGAAATTCTAAAAATAGTATGAGAACAAAATTACAATATCAAAATTTTGAAAAACAAAAAATCATAAAAACAAAAAATCCCTTCAAAAAGGAACAATGGATGTAACATTGAGAATTCATAGTAAACATGGAGATACGCTCACGAAGTCTTGAATTATGTTCTGATTTGATATCAATAATTTATTTTCATCAAAGTATCTCTCCATTTATCTTAATATAGGGTTTCTATAGAGTAATAGTTTATATAATCCTAGAGATACTCTATAATGTGAGTTTTATAGGAGAAATTTTAAGTCTTTCACATCAAATCCTATATAAATTTTATATTATTTAACAACATCTACCCGCATTGGAAAGTCCTATGGGATTCAAGTGTGAAAAAAAATTACACCAACATTAGAGTAAACCCCCCTTTATGAAAAAACCTGACATTGTTTTTACCATATGACACTCCTTTTATGAGATATAAGTAATTAATTAAAAATGCACACATAAAAAATCTAATAATAATATATTATTCTCAATATATTATTTTTGATCCTCTATAGACCTAAAAAACCTAAAACAACTTTAAAAAAACCTAAAACCTATCACTACAATATTCCAAATGTTGAAAATGAAAATATAGAATTTATATAATATAACTGTTAATGCTAATATAATAAATACTTATGTTATTAGTAAATAATAAAAATCACTAAAAATTCATTATGCTCAAAAAATTACCAAGACTTAGCTCAAGGATAAAAATTTCACCATAACGTTAATAGTTCCATAAATATTTTGTCTAAGGCAACGTTCTCTGGTAAATTTACTATTTTACCACAAGAGATGTCTTGAGACATGGAAAACTTAAGATTGAGTTGTGTTTTAATTATGTGAATTATTCTTTCTATATCAGGAAGCTTTAAAATTTTAATCACTTAAAAGAAAATAACTAGAGCTATTAAACAGGGAAGCTCGTAAAATAACCTTGAGTGGAAAACAATCCATGTTCGTATGAACTTCCTTTATTATTAGAGGCTTGACCCTAAGTGAGATCTATACACCATATCCTAGGTAGATAACTCCCCACCCCAACTCTAACACTATCACCTAAAGATCTTATAAAGAAATAACTTTATAGAAAATAATATCTATGTATTTGAATCTTACCAAACCTTTATACTCCATTTTTTTCAACCATTTATAACGTAACAATACTATGGACTACTGATGTCTTCCTTGGAATGGTTCATTTCCAAGGTTACCTTTGACCTGAGAACTTTTCTCCCCACCATTAAAAATGGTTCTTAATTCTTATCATATGAGAATAACACATAAATGTTTCACTCCTTCATGGTGATCTTCAAAATGATTGGTATTAAAATTCGATGAGTTTCAAGGTAGTATGCACCTATAGACCTACGTTAGTTTCCCAATTATTTATTATTTCATGGAACAAACACTAATATCACTTGGTATGGATATAGTGAAACATAGGAATTTATTTCTACCTCTTCAAAAGAAATCATGAGAATTCTTCATCAATATCCTGATCTAATTTTTTTCCACTATCAAAGATATATTAGTCTTATTATCATCAGTATTTTATGAAACATACCTATGAGAACATATGAAACACTTCAAATACCCCAAACTATTTATAATCCAAAAAATTCAAATCGATTGTCCTAGTCCTTTATAATTTGAAATAGATAGTTCTATATATTCATATGAACCCTCTCTATCAATTCCATACCTTGAGATTTCACACTTCTAAAACTTGGGAAACCATGATCAATAACCTCTGGAGTCGACCACCACCCCCACCATATTATAAGAGCTTTCATGTGATTGATACACATGAACAGATCCACTAGACATACCATATTGAGGGATGTTATTAAACAGGAATTTATCTCCTCAATATTCCCATATCGTTATTTAATATGAATATAATAATAAACATGCATATTTTGGGGGGAGTGGATGATATACTCCCCAACTTTAGAAAATCCCATTGATTCAATCCCCCATGAACATCCAGTCACATAAGAACACTAATTTAACATCACAACTCTGGGTGTCTATCATACATGGGAAGAGTATGGATCCCCCACTATCAATTGACGGTGCATGATTTTCTCTCTACATGAACTAATCACTTATTTTTTAGCTATCCATTCATTCACCTCCACTATCATTCTAGTATAGTGTCTCAAACTAAAGTTCTTAGTCACCATCCCATGAATACACCACTAAGATCACATCAATTGACATGGTTTCCAATTCACGAAGGAAAACATATACTTCATGAATACAGAACTCATACTATGATAGGATAAAACATAACTAACACTCTTATACTGACACTGGGGTAATTATTTGAATTCCTAACCAGATCTTACTTGAACTGAAATAAGGAATGAATCACTATGTTATTTTAGTAAATAACACTTGAATTTCATATATGAAATTTATTCCAATGTATACATCAATATCACATCGAGGGACAACCATGGGTCTCCCATAGAGATCATATATGCATTCCTCTATATTCATAGGACATGAATTCTCATCTATGAACATTGCAGATAAAACAAAATTACAATATTATGGGTAAATGGATTCAACTACAAGAGGTATGGTTTCATTTACCACACCTTGGAGGAGGGGGGGGGGGGGTACATCAAAATACTTAATTAATCCCCAATACCTCAAAACACTAGGGTAATAAATTCTTACTGACATAGGTACCATTATATCCAATCTATATAGTAAATAAATCTCACTAAATAGCTTTTCATCTAGTAAGGATTAACTCACCGTACACAAGGAGATGGGTGAAATATGGTCATCATAAGTGGAAAATATCTAAATGATAAGTGCATGGAAAGTGGTTCTTTTAAAATATCAAACTACCAAATATATGATATAAACATAATAACACATTCTAACACTATCCAGTATAAGGTTCCCTAAAAACAGGAAAAGAAACATACTCTGAATTTATTTTACTGATTAAAAACCATAATCAACACTTATTCTTGTTATCCCATAACTCTATCTATCAAAACCTCATGTGTGATAAGAACTAACCAAAAGTGGTGATGATGGGAGAGTATAAAACCATCATCCATTTCCATCTCTTTCTGAATCACCTGAACTTTCACAGAATACCTCCCTAGTAAGAAAGTGGGACTAAAATACGGAAATATTTAATATAAGTATTATATTTCATATAGAAATAATTCCAAAAGAGTACTCTATATATCTTTAGGCAATATGTTAACATACTCCCATAGGCATTGGGAATCCCTTCAAAGAATACTGAGCTGTCAATGCTCATTAAGGGTCTTTGGCATATGTGATGTTACATGAAAACATAATAAAAACTAAATAAACCTTAATTTATAATATCCACTTGAAGCATTGATCTTGAATAATTTCACTAGGAATCAAGTATATGAACACCTCATGAGGTTTTTAGGCCTCAACATGTACTATAAATTGATTACACTTCCTAGAATATGGTAAAAAATCATTAGATAAAACCTCATTCTGAATAACAGATCAAACTCCAACCATGGTAGGGTAGTCCCATTATGAGTTTTATAACATCTTCATCCCATAATATCCTACTATAATTTATAGTGTTCTCAAAGTAATAATTTTCTTCTCGATAATGAGAGTCTGAACTGGATAGATATGTGAGTCTGAAACTCCTTCCAAACCTCTATCACTTGAGGATATATCTTTCCTTGTAAAACAATGAGGCATCTTTCGTCATAAATCACAAAAATAAACAACCTATATGTAGTCTCATCCAAAATATCTAGAAATACCATATAAACTATAAGAAATATCTTCACTAGTTGGAAAGGGGAGAAAAACCACCTCAGATCACATGGAAATGGCATCTCTCAATGAAGTCTCTAAAAATACACCTCATCACTCTCTAACCAATGGGGAGAGGACCAAATATAGGAATTGGATCATAATGAGGCTACCAATTCACTCAAGTTGTCTATCAATGGGTATTACCATACATTTAGTAAGATAAATCCACAAGTATTAGAGAATTTCTAAATGACTTGACATAGGAAGGACATGAAAGATCATAATTGAACACTATATGATGTGTGTACCAACTTTATTATAGCCAATAAACAAATTCTTATAGTTACAGACCAATTCGATGGTTGTTAATATCTTAGATAAAGGATTAATCCACCACTTCACCTACTCTAGTTTCCATTGTTTGATAACCAAACTCAAGACACCCTAAAAATTGTTTTCATATTTTCCAAATCCATTCCTCAAGTGACTAATTAAACTGAACTCCATCCCTAGTAAACAACCAATTTGAAATAATAATGACATGACCCAGCCTATTGGGGCCCAAATATAGTCGGTGGTAAGCTAAGAGTGCCACCGTAGGCCATCCTTTAATAGGATAGGGTGTTAGTGATTAGAACCAAGTAGGCATATCACACAATATGGTAGGACTTAGCGTATATCAACCTGAAAAAAACATATCGTAAATTTATAAAATAATAAGTTACATCAAATATATATATAAGTAATGTTCGAAAAGATTAGTGGATACACCTAAGGGGGGTGGGGGTGGGTGAATATGTTTCTTATTTTTAACAAATTATATATTCTATTTAGAAAATTTAAAATCATTTAGAATTTAACCTATATTTTTAAATATTTTATACTGATCTATTTAATTTATTATCAAGAAACCATCGACCACATGTACTCAAGTAAAGTATTAAAAGATCATGTGGTATTTTTTCAAGGTTCAGTGCAATGACATACTCCTTTCTGTGATTGTTTGTTTTCCCCAATAAATAATTCTCCACTATTACATAATTTTTATTATAATGGGTCCAGTATACCACACGAAAATGTTTTTTAATATCCTATTCGACATATCTTGATATATTCGCATTGAACTTATTATAATAAATTTTCACTATAATCACACCATACCACCATGATCTCCCAACATACCCTGAGTCATAAAAGTTTCTTGGAATCCAAATATGTATTTGAAATTGTAGATTGGAAGCTATTAACGAAATTATATCACTTTTTCTCCACAAAATGATTCTACAACAATGAAATTTATCAACTTCTTTTCAATAACATATTTTTTGAATGTCAAGAGATATCTAAGAATACTATGTTACCCACTCACTACTTGAAACTTAGCTTCAATAATATTTATATCCTATTAATTTGAATTCATTATTAACTAATATACTATGATAATCAAACCCATAATATCCACATAATTCTTTAAATATTCAACACCAATAAAAGAAAGAATTCACAGAAAATGAACCACATACTCTATTTTTCTCTTCTCAAGCCTTTAAAACCATGATTTTCATAAAATCGTCTCCTTATTCTTTTAGAAGCCATACCCAACTTATCTATATCCTCATAATAATCTTATATCTTTGTTCTTTGTATTCTTATAGAATTCTCTTTAATATTTATCCTAACACAAAATCACAACCCTCAAATTAGTAAATCTCTAAAACATGCATATGTATTTCTAATTTTTTTCAACAAATAGGTCCCTAAGAATAACAATTTTCTATTTTTTAATATAAAATATCAATGCTAAATTCAATTATTACATCATTAAATTAATTTCTCTACTTTATTGTTTGTGGGTTACACCCATGATCTCAATATTCCTTTTTCTCTCAATGATTTTATCTTGGGAAATTCTAGGAGTACCCTCAATTTTTTCCTTTCTGATATCTTTTTCATTTATCTAACGAAGGAATGTAATATTTTAGAGTCTTCTAGGAAACTTTGGTTGGGATCTATATATTCTTTTTTATTTTCTTCAATCATAATACTAATATAATTCTTTATCACTGTACCATCTTGAGATTTTATTTATTTAAAATTATTTAACAACACAATATCTATTGAGAGTAACTTAGAAGCTACATAAATGTATCATATTCTTCTACTAGTAGATTTGAGATCCTCTTTCTTTATCGGTTTATCATTCTCATCTTCCTCAAAATATTTCACCAAAATTTATACATCAATCATAGTTTTTTTTGTAATAATTATTCAATATTTTATATATACATTTCAGATCAATTCATCTCATGCTTGAAAAAAAACTCCTTATGTTTTTTAAACATTTTAATGAAGTTTATGAATCTTCACATTTCTATTAATTTATATTTTTAACAAATTTTTAAAAATAACTTACAGATTAATTTTTGTCCCATAATTTAATCATGCACTTTGATTAAATTTAAACAAGTATGTATTATGTATCTTAAAATAACCAGGATATTCAAATCGATAAGGAACAAATCAAAATATTCTCATTTAATTATAGAAAATATCCACTAAAAAATCCTTTAAAAATAATGAAATTACCTTATTTATTTGATCCATTTAAACATTCTTGAGTATCAACAAAACTTTATTTTTATGATTGAATCACAAACCCATTTAGGTGGTTATGATATCTAAATACACGAGGAAAAATAATTCCATCATGTTAATAAGTTTTAATATTTTGATAATTAAATATAGAAATTTTCATTTTCATTTTATAGTTTTTAATTTTTTTCTCTATGTATTATATCAACCATACACTCAAGATGACAAGCGACCATGAGGTAGATCAACCATATGTTCATTAAAATGGACCATGATGTTGTGGATCAACCACATGATCAAATCACAAATTATGTGAATCAATCTTGTGATATTGTACCAACTATAAGAAAAAATCATTGACAAGATGGAAATCGATCGTGCGGTATACACAATGACCGTTTGAACAAATCAACATATTATATAAATTGACCGCAATCTATTGGATAAATCAATTGAGTTAATGGATTGACCACATAACCAAACATCAAATGATGATTAGTGGATCACCTACTTGTATAAACTAATTAATGAACACATGGAAATACATCAAGTAAACATAATTAATTGACAATGAATTTCCAATCATAGAAAAAACATGAATTTATTCAATAAAATATAGTGATTATTCAATATATCTCCATCCAAAAATATTAAATAACTTTATGGAGTTTATGAATCTACCTTAAACTCTTCATCACCCTTATCAAGTACTTTCAAAACATATACAAAACCTTGAGTATAAATTATTTTCTAGTAAACTTCCAACATCATCCTCTTAATAGTATCTTCAAAGCTTCATCCAATAGACAATAACACTGATTTTAGATACTAAATACAGAAGTGTACTAGGATGAAATTCTTCAATCTCATGGGTATTCAAAATATCCTATCAGATAGAATTTTAGAAAAGGTTATAACAACAGTTTAAGATGTTCATTGTATCTATATCTTACTTTTTCCCATACTACCATAGAAAAAACTGCAACTCCTCCTTCAACATTAGTCACATACATCCATGTAGATAAAAACATATAATATTCTGATTTCATAGGCTCTACCGTTAGAACATATTAATCTATACGGTTCACGAAAACCATCACTTGCAATGTATTTTTCCAACATGTGAAACTATTTTTTTATCCATTAGAAGCATCTTTATTAATTCTTTACCCATTATTCATAGGTAGTCGTTACTCCATGTGTTATATGTATACTTTAAATCCATAACCCATGCTCTAAGAACTAACTTCTGTAAAGTTATTTGACATTTGATAGAAAAAACTATATAAGAATCATCAAAATTAAAGTTCACTTTAATCTCCCCCCTAGATTTTTTGTCAAATCCCATTTAATCCAAAGTTAATTTTGTTTTACACCCTGTTTTTCCCAATGTATGAAAAGTGGGAAAAACATTTCCCCTATAAGTATAAGGGTCCTCTCATTCACATGAAATACAATATTATTCTCCACATGATATTACATTATCCTTAGAGAAGTAAATAACCACAGAGTTCATATCAATGAGCAAAGATCAAGCCATATTTAAGTCTATGTGGGTTTTACCAATGTAGAAAAAAGAGAAAGTTTACCAAAGAATCATGGAAATCCATGAAGATGTCATATTTTGGTACCAATATAGAATTCAGATCATAAGGTATTTATAAATATATTTTCAAGATAATACATAAATCTCTACTCATATTAAAAAAACATTCGAAAGTTCACGTTTAAGTAATTTTACTTCCCTATTCAACAAAAAAAACACCCCCATTGACAAGTATAACAAGTATACCCCATAATAATGAAATGAGAGTAAATATAAAACGTCACACTTTAATAGTTTAGGTATATTTATATTATAAGTTTTGTGAATATAATAAATATCTGATATCCTTGACTTTTTCTATAGCTTCTCCTGAAAGGGATTCTTTCGACGATCCATCACTATTAGAGTTTTAGGCTAGAAATAATCAAATGAAATTATGATACTAGTTGAAATTGATACCAATTTTAAATTAATACTGATTAATATTTCATACCACCGTGATGGTGATCTATCCTATCTATATAAGAATTTCAACCCTCATTAAAACTTGAACTTCAATCCACAACATTGAAATACAATCATAGTATATTTGGGAATGAGGTGGACTTCATCACCATCCCATTTATAGAAGTAGGACTGATATTTCTTTCTGAAGTAAGATAAATTTTCCCTTAAATCTATGAAATGTCTATGATTCTCCATGCCTTCATCCTCTTTAGGTTTTCAGATTTTCTTCTCTTTTGGTAGCATAAACTCCTTTACCTTTTAAACTTAATCCATAAATATTTTTTTTAATTTAATTGAGTAGTTAAGACCTAATTTTTTATATTACTCTAACATACATGAATTTTTATATGATTAGGCCATATTATTAATAAATAATTAGGCTCGTGAACTTCCTTTATCTCATGTGGGGTCTTATTCATTATAAATTTTTTTGACACTAGTGACTAATGTTTCTTTCTTTGTTTTTATCAATTGCTTCATCTATTTTGGTTAGGTAGTAATATAATTATTAAGACCATGTCAGGATATATTTCACCCAAAAAACACCATTTCTTTCTTTTTGGAGTAACCAATATTAGGAATCTTCTTATCTATATTATGTTTCTTATTGGAATCAATATTCATATCATCTTCCTTACTGTACTGACACCACAAGGTAAAATTATTTACCTGCTTCTAAGTTTGTAGTGTTCCTTTCTTATCTCTAGTATGTGATTAATACCTTAAAGGGTTGTACCAATTTTTATCATTGGAATGACCACTAATTTTTCATATCTCAAAAAAATCTTCATGATACTTTAATATTTTCTTCTAAGATAAATTATTAATTTCCCATGATTTCATAGTTCTACCAATACGTTTTACCCTTATTTCATCATTCCTCACCCTTTCTTATATCCTTTAGTCAATCAAATTAAGTGTCCTATTATTATAGTACCCTATAAATTTGGGTCCAAACTTTTATAAACACTCATAATTTTCTATTAACCTTCTTCTTTTATCATTTTTAGTCTATTTAGATTTCATATATTTAAATGCTTGCTGATTTTTTGAATTATCACCATTTTGTGAATGACTTTTAGGGGTATGTTTCTTATATATATTATCACTTACAACCATGATGTTATAATGGGCGTATCATTATTTTTTTCTATACATATATTTATAGATTTTAACATTTTATGAATAGTAGTTTACAATATAGAATATGTGCGTACAATTTCATTTCGACATTGGGTGGACTTCCAATAAGAAACTGAGGTGGAACACTATTCCAAAGTCATCAATCCCTATTTACCACTAGTATAATCCATTTTTAGTGAAATTATATATCTTAAATTTAATTGGAAAGACCCTACTTTTCTATTTTTTAACAATGTTCAACATGAACTGATTTTCAATCTTTCAGATTTGTCTACTACTCTAGAAATTTTATGTTGAGGGTTATTTTTTCTTATTCTATTGATCTCACCCAGACTTCTAACTCACTATTCATATTTTACAATATTTCTTAATGCATCTATCCTACATCCACCAATTAAAATTTCGTATATTTTAATATTTTTTCTTTCATATCCAGTTGGGGTACTTTTACATTCATGGAAATTATATATAGTCTCACAAGTGCACAAAAAAATATTAAATAATATTTTTATCCAAAGAAGATTTTCTAAATTATCCATATATGAGAGAAATCATTTAATTGAAAAGTTTTACCAAATCAAATATTTCTTTAATCAATTTTGGGTGAGTGTTAGATTAATAACCAGACTATCCAATGCATCTTATATTGCATCAACCTTTTGATTAAATTGTAACTTATCACTCTGTAGTCCCTTAATACATTTTTGTATGCATACAATAACATTAATGAGAACCATTTCATGATACTCAATAATTTAAAAATAAAAAACACTGATAGACTTATCATTTTCATGCCCTTAAAATTCTACATAGATTGAACTAATTTTATCTAATAAATCTCTCTCACTAGGTTGGATGGAACACATACCACTCTATCTACAATCATCCAGTTAGTGTTACTATATCTTATTTGAATTTTCGATCAATTTCATAGCCATATTATATATTTTTTTTCTCATTATTTTGGAATACAATTCACCATTTTTATAAATATGAGTTGATTCTAATATTTTAACTTGATACTACAATTTTATGTTCTCAAATATGCTAAAATAAAATGAAATTTAGTGGGTATTCCTAAATAAATCAAATTATAGTATAAAATTTTCTCTTATACAATTTGAAATTCATAATCATACCAGTTAAAAAATTGAGGAGGGAGTGAGTATAACATCTTATATTTTTTTTTGAAATCTCAATTTTCTTGAGGAACTATATCCACCTTTAAAATTGAACCTTAAGTTCTAGTTACTACATATGGATCGATTTAATATTTTTCCAATAAACCATTAAACACATGTATAAAAGTCATGTAGTAATAGGGAACACAATATCATTTCAAGGTTTTTTATAAAGGCGCTCTAAATTAATTTATTGGTTGTTTTCCCATATCAAGTATACTATACTATAATATGATTTGGATTAAAATAGGTTCAGTGAATCCCACACTTATAATTACTAGCATCCCACTAGTCTTCACATTGAAAATTCCCACTATACCTCTTACAACATCATTACAATATGATATCCCTTAATACCCTAAGTCACACTGGTTCTAGGACATCCCACTATATATATAAAATTGTCTCTTTTAAATTATTACTTAATATAGATATCTATTTATACAGAGGATTCTTCTACACCAATGAATTAAATATTCTATTCAAAAAAAATATTACTCGAATGACAACAGATATGTAATTACGCTTTGTAACATAGTTACTTATTGAAACTCATATTCATTGATCTTTAGAACCCATTCAACTAGATTACTCAATCCCCAAGCTTACGATATCTTCAAAATCAATAAATCCTATTTATTAAAATGATTAACAGTGATAAGTTAAAAAACACATAGTAGACTATCCACTCAATATATATTCTTCTTCTAAAGACTATTCAACCATAAATGTCATAGGAAGCCCTTTTAATTCCTTTAACTTCAATATACAACTGATATAAATCCTCAAAAAAATCTAAACTTCAACATATTAATTTTATTCTTCAAGGTTTCTCTATTATATTTCGCACAACATAAAACCACAATTGTCAGATTCGAAAAAAATATAAAAAAATTCCAAAATTCTTAATTTTTTATAAATAAGTCACTAGGAATATTTATTTTACATTAATTAATATAACATATCATAAAAAATTTAATTCTAATGTCCTTCAATTAATTTATCCAGTTTTCTATATTTGGGTTTCCCCCATGATCTTAATATTCCTTTGGCTCTCAACAATTGTCTCCTTGTAAATTCTTGTTGCGTACTTTCTTTTCTTCCTTTCTCATTTCTTTCTAATTTTCCTTTTAGTCAAATTCCATATTCTAGTGTATTTCAGTAGCCTCTAGTTGGCCGGAATATCTTATCCTTTCTTCTACCAATCTCAAAATACTCTAATTATTCTTTCTTACTAAACCAGTTAAATATCTTCTTTAGTCAGCCAAATTTCAGACATAGAAGATCTAGAAAAAGATTAAAAACTCCACAGATATATCATATTCTTATACCAGCATTCATAACCTCATCTTTATTCATCTATATTCCATTCTAATATTGTTTCATAAATCTCATTGACATCCAATATTAAATCACCCTTTTTATATAAGAATTATTCAACACTTCAGTTACATTTTTAAAATTACTTCTTCTCAAGGTTTAATCAAAACTCCTTATGATTTTTCAAACATTTCCATCTAGTTCACGAGTCTCCAAATTTTCCATCATTTACAATATAAAAAAATTGAGAATAATTAGTTCTGTATTAATTTATGTATTATAAATTAATCATGAATATTGATTCTCTTTAGACCATCTTGTATCATATCTACTAAAATAATCAAGCTATTTAGATAAAATTGAAACACCAACAATATCTTTTGAATTAATTATGAAATATCTCTATTTAAACTACCTTTAAAACTCACATAATTCACAAATTTATTTTATATTTTTCACCAATCTTGAGTATCAATAACTCTTAACGTATAGTTTTCAATCATATAACCATTTATGTTTTTATGATATTTAAATCCATGAGGAATAATGTTTTTGTCATCTTAATTAATTTTAAAATTTAGATAATTAAATATGGAAATCATAATTTTTTGTTTTTTGTTTTTCAATTTCACTCTCTAAGTATTGGATCAACTATATGCCCAGGAAGACAAGTGACCATGCGTTGTACTGACTGTATGACCATTCAAATTGACTATGAGGCTATGGATCAATATCATGACCAAATAATATATCATGTGAATCAACCATGAAATAGTGGATTGACTGGATGAAAATAATCAACAAAACATTTTGATTGATCCTAAGAGAGTGGATCAACCACATGGATTAAAAAATTATCTATATGACCAAACTTCAACTGACTAAATATGCTGTATTTTGACGAGACACACGTAAAAAATACCGAATGATCGTGAGGTAGTGGATTGATAGCGAATTTATAAACTTTAGAAAAAACATGAATTTCTTAAATAAAATATAGGTCTCCTAAAAGATAATGTAAATATTACTAAATTTTAATATATAAAAACATTTTTGGGAGTTTTTGAAACAACCCTCAACTATTCAACACTCTTCCCAAATACTTGCATTATATATACCCAACCTTATCTATCAATGAGATTCACCTACAATTCAAACTGCAACCTCCTTAAAATCTATTCAAACATTCATCTAAGTAATAGTGACACAAATTAAAATATTTAAATACAATAGAACACTTGGAAAACATTATCCCCTATCAGGTTTCTTCAAAATATCTAATAATTTAGTATTTTATCACTTGTTATAGCATGCCTTAAATCCATTCACTATAGAAAGAAATTCCTTAATTACAAAATGGTGTAGTCAATACTGGAACTCATCCTTTAGCTATAGTTATATACATCCTTGAATATCATCACTTAAAATTGTGTGATTTCATAGGGAATTTTCTTATAACCTATTGATCGAGATGGTCCAAGGTAGAAAACACTTTAAAATTCATTTTAAAACATGTGGGATCCCCTTTATATCAAATTATAACATCTTTAATTGTTATTTATCTATTATGAATGGGAAATCTCTACTCCATGTGCTGGGTGGATACTTCCAATCTATCACCCTTGATCTAAGAAAACATTGACTTCTGTTACATTCATTTTTACTTGGAGACAAATACAATATATCTGTCATCAAAACCAAGGGTCCCTTCAATATTTATATAAATAATTTAACTATATAAAATACATGCATGAGACATAAAATTCAAGCACAGTTACACATAGGAAAAAAATGAATTATATATTTGAAAAGCCTATGAATCTAATAGAAACAAGATTCTAGAATTTTCCTCCATAATACATGTACTCCTGGATAAATATCTATCCATAATAGTCACCACTACCAACATGAACCACAATTATCCACTATACATCACTAAGTGTCTCCATGGATCTGATTTGAACAAGACACAACATCACCACAAACACTAAGAATATCTCTCCACTATGCATTTTCATCATAAATCGAACACATGTGTGAATAAATTCCATGCATGGGTGGGTATAAAAATAGTCAATATGATACACTAAAACCACAAAGTAAAGTCAATAAACAAGTCATCTCAAACTTTGATATTTAAAAGCAACTAGGGTGAAGGAAATAAAAGATCAAGAAATTTTATACTATTGAAAACCATTGGAATAAAAATAAGTACCAATCATCTATTCTCCTATAAAAAAGGTCATATCTCATGAGAAACTATAAATTCTCATAGCACCAAAAATCCCATAAAGGATGAAGTTAATATCCCACCCATATGTCTCATCCTGATGGAAACTAATGGTTCTTGATGAATCACAAGCCACAAATAATATAATTTTCTCAACCTCTATAACTTCCACATCTCAAAGAGAAATTATAAAAGGGGACCCAATCCTCACTGAATCATGTACGATAGTCAAGGTTGTATAACTCCTTCTTATCCATGGTTACTGAGTAACCATTTTAGAAACCTATATGGAATCCTCCACCTTGATCATGAATAGATTTTTCATAGGGAGTAATAAATCCTACCATCATAACTACCTGGATATGATAAAACTCTCATAAACTCTATGGAACAATACATGAGGACCCATGCCTCTTTTAGTAGAATGAAAGAAATGGGGCAAGACATATATCCATAAATAGAGGACTCACTCTCTGAGTAACACATAATAGACAAGGGGGGGCCAAACATTATGAGTAATTTTGGGGATCTATGCCTTTACAAGTGCCATATAATAGATAATGGGGTACCTGACCACATGGAGTCTTTGATAACCTTGAACAATCCCTATCGATGAACCTATACAGCTAAATTTCCTAAGATACTCATGTATATGTTACTGTAGAGGACCTCACATCACACCTATAATGATAATGAGAAGATAACCATCATGTTCCTCATAGAAAGGAATTATTTCACTATATAAAAAGACACCACCACACCCTATAAGAACAAAATCATGATGTGATCACGATGTTTACACCATGATGGTCTATTATATTGTGGGTATCACAGTGAAACCTCCTCCCGTGATTCCCCTTGCCTTATTTACTCACATTCCATCATGTTTTCACTCTCCTTTATAATAGAATGTCCTTTTATCCTTCAAAATATGGAATCCTCCACCATACCATGACCACAAATAATGGTAAATCCTCACATGTGTGACCTTTAAATATTCTACTTAACTATTTAACCATTATAAAATGTCATTAAATAGAACTTATTTTCCATGTTGTGATCCTACTTGATTGGAAACCTTATCAAATGCTGACTCTTTTCATCATATTGTAGTGTCCTGTCTATAATAAACTACTTGTAATCACACTATTTTTACAATTATTACCTATGACCGGACAATAAACACAACCAAATGCCTTTTTTGTCACTACCACACTTCTAGAAGTTAATCCCCATACATTACATACCGAATAATAACTAGAAATTGATTCACATGGGACTCCAAAACCTAAAATTAATCTATACATTGGGAAATCATATATCCATTGTAACACCACGATAATCTTCTGAAATAGATTTTCTATTTTTTGATGTCTTGTGTAGTACGCTACCCCAAGATAAGTTTTTTCAATACACAACACTGAATTAGATTGTGGTATATGCCGTGATATGCATGACATGTGTTATAAAAATTTTAGTTTCTTTTTATAGAATCCATTTCACTGAGCATATGTGAAAAAATAAATATTTTTATGTTACCTTAAAACCTAGTCATTCTAATGATGAGTATGAACAATATAAAATTTCTTCTGAAAAACTATTTAAATGAAAATAACTGAGTTTATAAAATTATAAAATCACTATTTATGGATTTTATTAATGAAATATAAGTATAATATGTTCAATATAATGTTTAAAATTCATATTATATGTTTTCTTAACATGATTTGAGAACAAATTGAATTTTTTAGATAAAAGAAGTAATTTAAAAAAATACAGTTTTTCCACCTTTTGATGTAGCACGCATTTATATTTAGTTTTTGACAATTTCATATATCATATATAAAAACATAAAAATTTTATTTGGAAGAAGGATATAAAAATTTACTTTGGATGAATTTTTAATATTTTTCTGATAACTCTCAAGTTTTTATTAATAGAAAAACCACATTAAATTTAACTTTAAAGCAACTTATTTCATAAATTTTTTTATATGGTTAAATTATATTAGTGAATATTTTTAGGTATAAATATAATATATTTTTATCAGTGAATATAATTTAGTTTATTTCTATTAATTTTACATTTAATTCTAATGTAAAAACATTTCAATCTTTTGCAATGTTTTAACTTATAAAACCCATTCTTTCTTTCGGACAATGAGATTAATTTCAAATTAATTAATAAAACATCAATGTTTTGAATTTTTTAAAAATAAATTCCATATTTGGAATTAGTAGGTCCAAATTATTTAAATAAATTTATTTTAATTTTTGGCATTATAAGTATTAACTTCAGTAATTTTTATTAATACGGAAAAGGGTAAATCAGGTAATTAAGGGTAGAAATAATATTATAAAATTAACCTAAACCTTTTGTTAATATAATTTTATGAGTAATTTTCATCCTAAATCATACGTTTTTATTAAATTATTTTCTTTGGAATCTAGCTAGATGAGATTAGGACATTTAATTTATTTTATTTAAAGAAAAGGTAAATATGCCTCACTCAAATTTTAAAAACTATGTAATTTTTAATATAGGTCTATACAGAAGATAAATTAGATTATAAATAGTAGTTTTAAATATATGTTTTTTTATTTATCAGGATAATTTATTTTTAATTCAAAGGAAACTAATAATTACGTTAAAGGTTTATACATTGATGATGTAGAAATTAATTAATTGATGAAAAATAAAGAAACTAATTATTACTAAAATGATAATAACCATTAAAAGGCATAAAAACATGACCAATTCTTATTGGTAGATTATATAACTACCAAAATAATACAACTGTAGAGTTATTGACAATTTTTATTATTATAGAAGAGATTATTACACTTATATTATTTTATTTAAAGTGATGTTAAAGTTGTCACATTCTTGTTTTGATAATTATAACATTTTTAATGTAGGATTTTCAGAAGATATATTCGAGTCCAAGTATTATTATAAAATATTATAGGTTTATCTTAGTTATAGTATTTTTTTTAATTTTTATTCAATATATATGTGTATTAAATAATTACAAAAAACTGATGTTGTAATTATTTTATTAATGGAGACAACAAATAAGTGTTATTAAAATATTGAAATAAATATAATTTGAGCTAATTAATTTGTAAAATGAATTTTATAGACTACCTTGACCACATAGGGATATAATAAAATATTTTTTTTATGATAACATCTTATCCTGACATTTTTAAAAATCCAAGAATTAAATATTTTCAAAACTGACAATATTGTTGTTTTTCCAAAATATTGTTTTATTAAATTATTTAAATATACAAAACATTTTAAAATATATATAATAAATATGATATGGACTAAAATATTTTAATTTTTTTATTTATTATTTATGCGACATCAAATAAGTAAATATTTTACCCTTTAAATATTGAAATAATTATAACCCTAGTTTAAATGCAATAAAATAACTATGTTATAAATTAAACTAATAATGTTTAAATATATAGAAAAACATGTATAAATTTTTTTTGATGATATTACAACCTTATCCCTTCTAATATTATAAATTAGGACATTTTTGAAATTTTTTATGTGTTTTTATTTTATTATAAATTAATACTTTTGGAGACTCCAAAAGTGCCCCTCACCTCAATTATAAAAGGGCGCCTCCTCCCTCACTTATTAAATTAAATTTGATTTTTAAAGCTCATAAATCCCCTAAAAATTTCCATTATAAACTTCACTATTCATGTTCTAGAGGTTATGTCCATCTCAAAAGACATACTCTAGTTTTGTTAGTCGGATATCTAGAGGGAGATCGTTGAAGAAGAGGTGATCTCCGCTAACGATTCTATAAAATTTATTCTTTTTCTAATTACTCTTCATGAGTTGTTTATATAATAAAGTGATTAATACAATATAAATTATATTATGAGATGTTATTAAGGTTATGGAACAACCATATTCCTCCTTCAAACCATCATTTGGAAAATTAAATCACCACACATGCGTATGTACAAATTACCATCTCTATACCTTGGTGTAATCTATTTTTCACCCCTAACTTACATGGATAGGTATAATGATGAAAATAATAACTATTTATGAGTATTATAAGATGATATAAATTCTAGAACATTATAAGGCCCCATCCTTAAACATTACAAAATCTTGAATTAAGTTAATAATTCATATTGATGATCATTTCAGGTTTAGTTTTTTAGATAATTAGGCCATAACTATTGCATTACATCACAAATATTACAAATTAGATGAATCTACCCATTATAAATTTTTTTATAAAACAAAAACTCTTAAAAAAACATTTCTATCATGACTTTTCCTTGATCCCATCCTTACCCCTATTCATATTTAAGTCCTGTGAATTTTTTTTCCAAAACTTGGGATGGTCATAAAAAGCTCAGTGATGGTTATAAAAAAAGGAATGAAAACATTAGTCCATCAAAACATACAAATCATACTTTTCAATCATAAAACATAATCCCTCTAAAATACCTCACAAAATCATAAGATTTATGAATAACACATAGAAATAATAAATAATAAAGGTAAATTGGAGATTACCTATCATACATACATTGTAGCTTTTATAGCTACATAATGAGTTATGTTTGGAATACCCATCACAGTATATTCCCTAAATCTCTCAGGAGAGACATTAACGTTTACCTCCATCATGTTACCCAATTAATTAGAGATCTATCTCGGGCTCTCCCACCCTAGGTTTATCACATAACCACCTGTATTCATAAACAATTCCCAAGAACCATAATATATTCATAACATATAAAACCAGTATTAAGAAAAAGTAACATTTCCCCATTTTATTCACAAGATATTAGTTCAAGATGTTGACATAATCAATTAATTTAAAACATCCAAAAAGAAGAATTTTGAATCAAAGTGTCCCATACCAATTTAAAAGTTTTGAATGGAATATAAAATTTAAAACACTCATGTCAATATAAATAAATACTTAAATTAATTTCTAAAATAGGAACATGAAATAGAGGGATTTGGAAGATTAAATATTAAAACATTTAAAATGATGATTTTGAATAAAGAATCCTTTACCACTTGAGAAACTCTTGAATAAAAATAATTAAAGAATAACATCAAAGGAAACTATAAATATCATGATATTATTGAAATTCATGATATAAAATGTAAAAAAGGGTTGTATAAACACCTTATAGTATAATAATGGTGCCCAATATCAAGATAAGCCTCAATTAAATGAGATTGAGACGTTGTCTGTAACAAAGGTTGTATCATTAGATTAATGATAAATCAATGACATAAATATGTGTGAAAAATATAAATAAACCCAAACTAAATGTATATTAAGTTTAAAACAGTCCGAGGTCATTCAAAAATATTCATAGAATGACATAATAAAGAATTATAAGTTTAAACCATATAATTGAAATTGGGTTAATGAGTTCCCTTACAAAAATTCAGCAACCTAACAACATCACTTAAAATTTCAAAAAAAGAGTTAATGAGAGAGAAAAGGGTGTCTCATCCATTGGACAAAAAATTTAAAGAAATAAGTATATATAAGAACATATCCCAATATAATATATAGGAAATTAAAATACATAATATAAATGAATTCTTGACTAAAAGAGGAGGGTGAAATGTTCACTAACCGATTTTGTAACTTATTAAACATACCCCCAATGAAAGAAGGATCATACAATAAAAATGTAATACCCATAAATTATATTTTATTACAAAAATAATACAATCATGGGAAGTAAATAAACCACAAAAAAAGAATTAATGGAAAATATTGTATGAATCTCACGATAATAAAAAGTGAGGCGAAAACCCCTTACTTCGTGTCCAAATTGTCTTGTATGTTCCTTGTTCTTCTGGAATAATAAACTTAAGTTAATTTTTAATTTATTAAGCAATTGTTTATGTTTATTATTCATTTTATATCACTTATTACCATGTTATAAAAATTACATAATTATATATGGTAATATCAGTCGTTTTGTCGATATTGGGTACTTGAGTCCAAAATGAACTTGTTATAATTAAAAATTGTCCATGTAGTAAAAATTATATTATCTCAAGAATTATATTCATGATTTAGATATCATATATATCATATATATTATATATATACAGTATATATATGTATTTATAATAGTACATAACATTTGGAGATAAGAAATGAAATGCACTGTTCATGGAGACAGTAAGCCTTACGTACACATGAACACTACTTTCATTTCTATTTCATATTTAATGGAATTAATACATAATGATACATTGTTATATTGTTATTAAAATATAATATAATATTTTATATATGTTACATAAGTCCATTAACAACATCCTTTACATGTTCTATGTATGGCATGAATGAGTCATATCACTTTGAGGGGGCGGTAGTCCGCACTTACTCAAATGAAATTATCCTATTTACCCACGATGGAAACAATAATGGTATGATATAAATGAAAAATACATAAGCATAGAAACAATATAAATATAATATATATCTTATATAAATTCAGTGCCATCATAATGGCTACCATGAGATGCAGTAGGAGATATTTGAACAATCAACGTTTCGTGAGGCAGTAGTTCTCCATCCACAGAAACAGTATGTTCATATCAATTAGATGGTGGTGTGTGTATGTTTAGTTTGAATATTTCTTATAAAAACAACCTAGTATATTTAAGATACTCATTTTTTATGTAAAAAGGAATAATAAGAGAATATAGAGTGGAGAAAGAAAATAAAAGAAAAGAACTTGAGAGAAGATGTTACCTCAAATTGGGTAACTTCTTTTGATTTGAGCCAAAGGTCTCTCTTGAATTACCTTATGCCTAGGGTATGTCTTCTAGGAGGAAGTGAGGGATGTTTGGATCTTATTTTGGAAGAGTTTGGATGATTCAAGGAGCTCGAGAGGTGTGAGTAATGGGTTAGAGGTGGTGGCTTTTTATAAGAGGGAGGAGGGTCTCTTTAGGAAAGTTTAAAAGTATTTTTTTACTATAAAATTATTTTTGGTTTCAAAATGTCAAAAACTTATTTAATTAAAATATAAGGTGCATATTAGTTGAAATAAAATCATCCAATAAAAATTGGATAGGTTTTGGATATCTTTTAATCCTTAACATTATTATTTAACCCTTTGTTAACTTATTTAACTTTTTCCATGTGATCTTATATATTCATAATATACAGTTAATATATTTAGAATAAAATTTAAAGAAATTAAAAATGGATTATTAATGACATTTTAACGTAATATATGTTAGTTGGAAGAATATTAGATTTTTAGGTTTAATTTATCCTTTAATAAATTATTAATTGATTTAAAAACTGATGTATGTCATTTTTTATACTATTCCTATCATAGATTTTTTAAAAATCCATGACAAAATTATTATTTAAAACAAACTTCATTAATTAAAATATAAAATGTAATTATAATATATTAAATTAGTGGATGTCATAAAAGGTTTCAAAATATTTTTTTTAATATTTATAATCTCATTTATTTAAAACATTCATGAATGAGGTAATCATTATATCTCCATTGTGTCATAAATAAATTTATTTATATGATATCTAAAAATAATAAATAAAATACCATGATTTTTTAAATCTTGATATATTTCTAAGGAATATTTATAGTCAAAAGTATCACTTATATAACACTATATAAAAACTGTTTTACTAAAAGATTTATGTTTATTATCCTTAACTTTAAATTAATTTTGATAGTGTCATTTTCACTAAAACGTGGCTCCATGGGGTCCCAAAATCAATCTAAAAATGCTCATGGTCGTACATGTATCATCCAATAGGGTTAGGAGAATTTTTATCATAATTTTATAGTATTATAATATTATTTTTTACCATTATTTACTAGATTTATCCTTTAACCATGGTAAATATAATATTCACTGAAGTTACTATTCAAAATGTATAAAATAAAAGTTACCTATTTACAAAACATGTACACACTATGTCCAAATATGGAATCCAATTTTCCAAATTAAAAACATATAAGTTATATAAATTAATTTCAAATTAATCCCCTTAGTAAAAAACTGAATAATGTGTTTAAAAAAAATAAAAACTATCAAAAGATTGACATTTGTTTATGTCAAATTACAACATTATATTACATTAAATGAAAAAATTGGATTAAATGGTCAAAATATAATCCAATGACAATTTAAAACCAATTAAAATTACAATCTAACAATATAAACAAATTTGTTTAAAAGGCAGTTTTGAATTAAAATGCAGTATTTTTTACAATTCATCAAAAATGGACTTTATCCGAAAAATAAAAAAATTCTACCTAAAGTAAATTTTGATGTCCCAATTCTAAATAAGAAGCAAATTCTGTAAAATGAAACATATAAAAGTGAAAAAATCTTGATTTAAAAAGGGTTTTCCATCAAATGGTGATAAATTGACCTTTTAAAGAATATTAAAGTATTTCATGCTTCAAAATAGACTCATTCTTATTTTAAGCCTCTAAAATTTATAGGATAAAAGTAAAAAAATTTAACAAACATGTGTAATAATATTTCAGTTAGTTATGTTCATTCCTTCCAATACAATGTCTATGAAATAACTAACATTTAAAATAATAATAATAATATATTATTTTTCAGTACAACTCAATGTTGTGTGGAACATAAGATTTAAAAGAAACCCATTGTTGGGTATTGAGTACGCTATCGAGAAAAGTGTCCTATTTAACATAAAATTAATATCTTATTCATAAATATTAAAATTTATGAAAAATTATTATTCTATAAATACCTGTGCCATTACGTCCTTCCACTCTTTTGGGAATTAATTCCTCAAAATTTTAAAATTGGGCATAGAAATTTCATTGAAAGTATTGCATCGGAAAAAGAGTCAATAAAAATATCACTTTAAAAGAAATAAAGAGAAGTAAAAATGTCACATGAAATAAAACATACCAGGATTCCATGAAAACATGGATATGGAGGAAAAAATATGTGTCATGTTTTGATGGAGAGTGATAGAAAACATTATTAGGAGAAAGTTAACCACTAGAAAATATAAAACTTGTGATAGGTTAAACGGTCTTTGATTCCCTAGTAGGAAAAGTAAATGGAGAAATTTTTTTTCTATGTTCCCTTTAATAAAGAGGGAGAATTTATTTATGAGATTGGCTATGAACATAAGGAAAATTACTTACTTTTCATGTAGAGTTTCATCCTTTAATAAATTTCTACAAAAAGATCATCTTTTATCCCAATAATGAGTATTCGTGATGACTTGTTCTCACTTGAAGCACTAGAATCAAATTCTAGAGAATCACATAATCTAAAAAAGTTGAAATATATATTTCCCCTATCTTTAGACATTAACCAAAATCAAAATGGTTAGTACATGATCAGATAATCCCAAAAAGGATAATCTTTTATAAAAATAAATACTACTCTTAATCTTCAATATTGAACAAATAGTACCCAATGTTCAAAAAAGACCATTAAATACACAATTTTCCATAAAATTATTCAAAATAATCCAAAATAATTTTGAAACCCAAAATTCAGAAAGATTTGATCACATAGTCCTCCAATAAAATCTTAATATTTATCTCCAAATAACATCAACAACTCTCAAAGTCTCATATTGAAAAATTTTAAACCTAATCACATTTCTCCAAGATAGGTTAATAATTTCCATTGATAACCTGAATCTATTTATATCCAAAATAAAAATATAGATTTTTCTAAAATAAAATTCCAACCATTACTCCTAAAATAAAATCCCATAGTATTCTATTTTCCTTAGTCATGTAGTGTTCTCGAAAGAGAAAACATCTTCCAAAATAACCTTTATGATTTAATTACTAAATCATTTTTCTATTCTAAGGACGTCTATTTGATAAAACATAAGTTCCAAAAATCAACTTATTATTGATTGATAAAATCATTTAGCTAAAAGGAATTAGTCATACTAACTAGGGACATCATGTAGTCTAGTGGTAGGTGATGCACCCTTATCTCCTTTCGGTTGTGGGTTCGATTCATGTGACCTTGTCGGACGTGACGAGTTATCACCCATATTGCGAGTTGTATGATTTAATAAAACTAAAAAATAACCCTAACATGATTTAACCTAAATGATTGTATTATTCCTCTCATTTTCATCCCAACTCATAGTGAACTTAATATCTTAATTCATGAAGTCTTATATATATTGACATTTTTTTACCTCCATAAAATAACATTATTCCCAAAGAAAGAACATCATACCTTGATCATGGTGTCTACCTAGTATCATTGTCATCATGTTCATGTAGATATATGGTCCATGAATTAAAACATTTATTTATAGATCCTACAAAAGAATCTTCTTCCTTTATCCAAATACAACTCGTAGTACTAGGGTCATATGGGTGCTTGTAGAAAAATGGTTTCAAAAAATAATCAAGTATAACATGTAATTTAAAAACATCTGAAAAATATTTCATTTTATAAAACAATTGGGCTGAGTTTTTATTTGAAACATTAAATCAATGGCCCTTTTAAAATACCATAAGTTTTTAATAAAATACTATAATTTAATAAGAAAATATAAATAGGCTGCGCAATGGTCTCCTTCTTTTGCATTTTTTAAAAATCATAATATGATTCGAAATCTCATGATAAGGTAAAATAATTGAAAATGACTTGATAATATTTAACTTTCTTGAAAATATTTTAATATTGAAAAAATAGGTTTTGATTAAATACAAACCATGATCCATCATGGTATCGAGATATAGCGGAGGTGTTTGATATCTCAAAAAATTTCTTACAAGTGAGTTGTATGTTAGAAAATGATTCAGAATCATCTAAACATGACTTTTCAATAACTATTACAAGCAAGTCATCAGGCAGAGAAAGAAATGTTGTTTGAGATCCTCCTCATTACATTAGTAACAGACTTTCCTTAATCTAAAAAGGTTACAAAATAAGGATTTAACTTAAAGATTAGACATAGAGACTAACCATGTTTCTAACAAAAACTCATAATACCTATTGTTTTCTAAACCGACCTCTGATACCAACTGTAAGACCCATCCTTAAAAATTAAATAATCATAGATTAAGTTAACAATTCACATTTAGGATCTTTTCAGGTTTAGAGTTTTATAGAATTAGGACATAAATTTTACATTACATCTCAAATACTACAAATTAGACACTTCTAATCAGTATCCATTTGTTTGTAAAACAAAAACTCTTAAAAAAGAAACATATCTAGAATGAAATTTCCTTAATCCCATCCTTGAACCTATTCATCTTAAAGTCCAATGGAAAAAATTTCAAAACCTGGGATGAGCATAAAATTCTCAGAAAAGGTTATAAAATAAGTAAAGAAAAACAATAGTCCATCAATACATACAAATCATACATTTCAATTATTTAACATAAGCTCTAAAACCTACCTCACAAAATCATAAGATTTATGAATAACACATAGAAATCATAAATCATAAAGTTAAAATGTGCAATAAATATCATACTTACATTAAATCTTTCAGTTCTACATATAGATTTACGTTTAGAATACCCATCATAGTATATTCCCTAAATATCTTAGGAGAAACATTAACATTTACTTCTATTACGTTACCCAATTCATTAAAGAGCTATCTCGAGCTCACCTGACCAAGGTTTATCACGGAACCACTTATATTCTTAAACAATTCCAAAGAACCATAACATATTCATGACACATAAATCCAATATAAAGTAAAGATAACATTTTCACATTGTATTCACAAGATATCGGTTCAAGATATTGACATAATCGATTCATTTAAAACATTCAAAAAGAACAATTTGTAATCAGAGTGTCTCATACCACTTTGAACGTTTTGATAGGAATTTACAATTTAAAACACTCATGTACATATAAATAAATACTTAAAATCATTTATAAAACATGAACATGAAAGAGAAGGATTTATAAGAATAAATCTTAAAACATTTAAAATGATGTTTTAGTTAAAGAATCCTATACCACTTGAGAAACTATTGAATACAAATAATTAATGAATAAAATCAAATGAAACTATAAATATCATGATAATATAGAAATTAATGATATAAAATATAAATAGGGTTGTATACACACCTTATAGGATAATAAAGGTGCACAATATCAAGATATGCCTCAATGAAAGGAGATTGAGACGTAGTCCGTTACAAAGGTTGCATCATTAGATTAAGGATAAATCAATGACATAATATGTGTGAAAAATATAAATTCACCCAAAATAAGTGGATATTAAGTGTAAAAAAATCAGAGGTTATTCACACAAATTCATATAATGACATTATCAAGAAGTATAAGTTTAATCCAAAGAATTGAAACTGGGTTAAGGGGTTCCATTATAAAAATTCAGCAGCCTAACGACATCACTTAAAATTTAAGAAAAAGAGTTGATAAGAGAGAAAAGGGTATCTCATCAATTGGGAATAAAATTTATAACAATAAGGATAAATAATTACATATACCAACCTAAGATAATAGAAATTAAAAGGCATAACATAAAAGAATACTTTTACTAAAAGTGGATGGTGAAAGGTTCCCTTACCAATTTGGTAACTTAAGAAACATACACCCCATAAAAGAAGGATCAAATAATAAAGATGTAAATAACCATAAATTAAAGTATATTACACAAATAATAAAATCATGGGAAGTGCATACACCACCAAATAACAATAGTGGAAAATATAGCATAAATCCCATGGGAACAAAAAGTGAGATGAAAACCCTGTACCTGGTGTCTGACTTGTCTTATATGTTCCTTGTTCTTCATGAATAATAAACTTAAGTTAATTAATACATTATTACGAACATTTTAAAATTTTATTATTCCTTTTATATAACTTACTACCACATTATAAAAATTACATAATTATTTATGGTAATATCAGTCATTTTGTCGATATTGGGTACTTGAGTTGAAAATGAACTTGTTATAATTTCTAGTCGTCCATGTGGTAAAAAGTTCATTATCTCCAGAATGATATTAATAATTTATAATATATATATATATATATATATTTACATTAGAACATAACATTTTAATATTATAAAGGAAATGCACCGTTCAAGGAGACTGTAAGCCGTACATACGCATTAACGCTGCTTTCATTTATATGTCATATTTAATGGAATGAAAACATAATGATACATAGGTATATTTTTATTATATTATAATATAATATTTTATATATGTTGCACAAGATCATTAATACAATCTTTCATACATTCCATGTATGGCATGAATGAGTCAAATCACGTTAAGGGGGCGGTAGTCCGCACTTCCTCAAATGAAATTATTGTATTTACCTATTATGGAAACCATAAGTGTATTATCTAAATTAAAAATAAATAAGCATAGAGAAAATATTAATACAATATATATCATATATAAATTCATTTCCATCATAATATCCACCATGAGAGGCAGAAGGAGATATTTGAACAATCATCGATTCATGAGGTAGTAATTTGTCATCCATAGAAATAGTATGTTCGTATCCATTAGATGGTGGTGTGTGTATGTTTAGTTTGAATAATTATCATAAAAAACCCAGTAAATTGATGATTGTGGTGTTGTTATGTAAACAAGGAATAAGAAGGGAATGGGGATTGGAAAAGGAAAATAAATGAAAAAACTCGAGAGATGACGTTACATCAAATCTTGTAACTTCTTTTGATTTGAACCAAATGGATCCCTTAAATTGCCATCTTCTAAGGGGAAGGATTCTAGGAGGAATATAGGTATGTTGGGAGATAATTTGGACAGAGGTTGGATGATCCATGGAGCCTGAGTGGTGTGAGTAATGGGTTATAGTTGGTGGCCTTTTATAAGATGGAGGAGGGGATCTTTAGGAATGTTTAAAAGTATTATTTTATTATAAAATGATTATCTGTTTCAAATTGTCCCAAACTTTTTTAATTCAAAGATAAGGTGCATATAAGTATAAATAAAATCATACAATAAGAATTTTATAGGTTTTGGTAATTTTTTAGTCCTTAAAATTTTTATTTAACCCTTTGTTAACTTATTTAACTTTTACCATGTCCTCTTATATATTCATACTATATAGTTAATATACACACAATAAAATTATATGTGACTGAAAATGGATCATTAATGAAATTTGTAACATAATATATTCCAGTTAGATGAATCTTAGATTTTAGGATTATTTTATCATTTAATAAATTATTAATTTATTTAAAAACTCATTTATGTCAATTTTTTATACTATTCATATCATGACATTTTTAAAAATCCATAACAATTTCATTATTTAGAAAACCCTTAATTAATTAAATGATAAAAATTCATAATAATATATAAAATTATTTTATGTCATAAAAATTTACAAAATAAATTTATTTATATGATATATAAAAATTATAAACAAAATACCATGATCTATGAAATATTGTTATGTTTATAAGGAATATTTATAGTCGAAAGGACCAATTATATAACACTATATAAATATTGTTTTACAAAAAGATATATGTTTATGTTACATTTTTCTTTACTTTAAATTAATTTTTATAAAGTGCAATTTTCACTTACAAGTGGCTCCATGGAGTCCCAAAATCGATCCAAGAATGTCAATGGTCAGAAATGTATCATCCAATAGGTTTAGGACATGTGTTAAGGTAATTTCATTTTATTATAATCTTATTTTTTACCCTTATTTACAAGATTTACCCTTTAACCATGGTAAATATAATATTTACTGAAGTTACTATTCATAATGTTTTAAAATAAAAGTTACCTATTTACCCAATTTGGACATCCTAATTCCAAATTTGGACTCCATTTTTCCAAATTCAAAACATAAAAGTTTCATAAATTAATTTAAAATTAATTTTTTTTGTCAAAACCAAACAACGTGTTTTTAAAAAATAATAACTATCAAAAGATTGACATTTTGTATGTCCAATTTCACAGTGAAATTATTTTCAATGAAAATAAATTGGATTAAATGTAAAAAATATTATCCAATTAGTCTTTAAAACTAATTAAAAGTAAAATCTAACTATATAAATAAATTAGATAAAAAAGAATTTTTAAATTAAAATGCAGTATTTTTCACTATTCATCAAAAATGAACTTTATCAGAAAAATACCAAAATTTTACCCAAAGTAAATTTTGATGTCTATTTTATAAATAAGAATTTTATTTTTTCAAATGGGACAGATAAAAGTTAAAAAATATTGATTTAAAAATGGTTCTCCATCAAAAGGCAGTAAATCAACCTTTTAAAGAATATTAACGCATTTCATGCTTAAAACATATTCATTCTAATTTTAATTCGCTATTTTTTTTGGATAAAAGTAAAAAAAATTTAAAAAAAATTTAATCATATTTTAGTTAGATTTTTTTCATTCCTTCTAATATAATGGATAAGAGTTAACTACCATTTAAAATAATAATATTATAATATTATTTTTCTGCATAACTTAAAGTTGTGTGCAATGTAAGATTTCCAAGAAACCTGTTGTTGGGTGTTGAGTACGCTATCGAAAAAAGTCTCATATTTAACATAAAATTAATATCTTATTTATAAATATTAATAGATATTAAAAAGCATTATTCTCTAAATACCTGGGTCATTACAAATATTATACACTATCCACTTCAATACCATTCAATAATTATGGGAATGATATCATTGCTTGTGCGTACGTATGACCTACCATCTCCATGATGCAATGAAATTCATTCTACATTATCTTCAATAAATAATGATTATATAAATATATTGAATGAATTAATATAACATATAATAAACTAATATCATTCTTTAAATGATATAACTATAACCTAAGAAGAAGAACTTTTCTATCAAAACATGCATAAGAAAATAAATAAGTTAATACCTGACAGAAGAGTTATATTGTTTAAAACAAACAGATAGTAATAGAATCATATATTATAACTAAAATTCTGGAATAATTTAGTGGAATCATTTAAAATTATTTTATAGGAGGTTAAAATACATAAAAAGGATAACATACCTAAGGCATGAGATAATTCCGCAATGTCATTTTTATCTGATATTTTTTTATGTAAGTATTTACTGGGGAATATTTAACATCCACATCCATATTTCATAAATATATATTCCAAAATATTCTTTATATCCATCAAAACTTGATTAAAGTAAATTTTAACCATTTTTTAATTTTTATTAAATAGTATGAAAAGAATATTTTTTCATTTTCTGTATGATGTATTTTTGGACTTTCAGACAAAATTTCAAGAAGAATGTTTTTTAAATTATAAAAAATGAATGTATTTTTATGTTTTTAAAATGCATTATTTCCATGAAGCTTTATCTACATGATTTAAATTTTATTTTCAAATAAATTATTTTTTTAATTTTGCAATACATTTTGACAAAAGAAAACGTTTTTGAAGAAGAAATGATATTTTCTTTAAGAATTAATTTCAAGTGTTATATCAAAATTATTTTCCATATAAGTCTGAATTCTTCAAAAGTGTTATGTTTAAAGTATATTATAATTATTGTTCCTATGATTTTATTGTGTTTATGATGGAGATCTATTTATGAAATCCATTTTTTATATGGATTAGGTTATTGTGGAATTATATTTAAAGAAACCCATTTTATTCCTTAGGTTATGATGAATGATTTATGTTTTTTTAGCACATGTAAGAATGATTTAATTATGATATTGGAGGTACCTATACCTCCTTCTAATTATTTGGGTGATGATTTATATCTCATGATATAGACATTACTGGAATGGAAAGTAATTACGGTTCTGTATTATAGGGCTCGAATGACAAGTAAACTAGGTTCTGTAATGGAACTTGTCCACTATGATGGTGTTGGAAATGAGCCTTGGATAATATGGAAATGACTATCTATACTTATGTGTCTTCCACAATTACATTTTTTATTCCAATGTTATATTCTCAAAGATCATGTTCCTTTATTATTTATGTCCTATAAATTACAAAGATTTTTTCTATGACTTATAATTTTTATATTTGTTATACATGGTATGATTTTCAAAAGTTACATTCATGTTATTACACTATTATGTTCATATTTTATTTTTTTTACCATTACTGAGCATCTGGGATCACCATTTACTATGTTTTCATTCCATATGTTATAAATAAATATTTTAAGTAGGAGTAATTAAAGGGAAGTTATTTATGAGAGATGTTTAATATCATTCACAAGTGAGAATAATGTATTTCAAGTTTCTAAAGGCACTGATCTATTACAATCCATAGGCATGAATTTGTAAAATGTAATTAATATTCCTCTAAAAATATGTAAAACTAATTTACATCAATCTTGGGTCATTATATCCACACCTTCATATGATCTAAAATCACCTACCATAGTTCCCAACCATATTAATCATTTTTGTTAAATATTAAAATATTGACCGTAGTCTTATATTTTATTCATTAACTAGTAAATTCTAGGAACAATTGAACTCCTAACCTTGGTGAAGGTTGGTGGTGAACACATAGAGAAATAGCATATAAATGAAAATAAAAAATCATTTATGGGATCATTTGTAGTTGATGAAAGTATTCAACCACCAATCATCATGTATGTAATCAACAATAATGAAGAATAGAAAAGAAAATATCTCAAATGTAAGGGTTTTAGGAAACAATTATATTGTAGATAAATTATTAGGCAAAGAAATTTGGAAATTATTCCAAGAAAAATATTCCATGCTAAAATCATTAATAATCACATGACATCATAGTGTTTAATTTTATTTATTTTATCATATATGGGGTCACTTAGAGTCCCAATTATTTTTTGGATGAAATTTTGGAGTTTTTTGAGGTTTTTATATGATTTCCACTATTTATGCACATTGTTAGTAAAAAACATGTGGTACCCATATGGAGGTTGTTTTCATGGAGATAGATCCATTTTTCATAGCCTTCACCTCATTTATAAAGCCTTGTAGATAACCCTAGGAATTGTGTAGTAGGTTTTGGGACTAGGTAGTGGCCTTTGCACAGTTAGTGCTTTTTTTGGTAAACCATGCTTCCAAACCAGGAAATAAGCCTAAAATCACTTTAAATGTGATTTGACCAAAATTATCTTTTTGAGATTAAGGGGATTTCTCCCCTTTATTCCACCATACAAGCCAACTGACTCTTGGGATCCCAAAGAGGATCTTCAACCTCCTACCCTTTATTTCTTGGTCCTTTTTTGGTGATTTTCAAGTGGTTCTATTGTAAATCTTATCTTCTTTATCCTATAATAATATTTTTTACTTATATCCTAGTTTTTTTATTACTCATGAAATCATAATTGTCTATTTAATATGGGGACATATTTTGGATGATTCTAAACTAGGTTTTGGACTCTTTTATTGTATAAGAGTTCTTATATCTTATTTGGATGTTTTCCCTTAAAGGAAAGAAATTTTATATTTGATTTTGATTCTTATAAGTATTTCTTTCTATGAAATTTCTTTTTTTAGATTTAAATTTGTTGATGTGCCTTCTAAATATCTTTTTTATGAATGTATGATTATATGTGTCATCTATGTGATGTTTTGAAACCATTTTAATGTGTTTTGTGTTTGGAATGAAAGATTTCTCTTTTAAATTCCATGTTTTCATGTCTATCATGGAATGTTTTTATGTGATATGAATTTTTTGAGTAATTATGTGGATTTTAAAAATGGTTTTTATGACATTTATTGAATTTTAATATAGTTTTTTGTCAATGTGTGACACAATATTTTAATTTTTGAATTCATTTTAAGTGATGTGTTTACCTCAACTTGATTTATGAAGTGGTTCTTTGATGAATTTAAAAAGATAATTTGAAATGTGTGTGTAGTTTATCCCTTATGAAATGACTCAATAGATATTTTAAAATGTATTTACTATAAATGTATGGACTTATGACTTTCTACAGATTCCAAATAGTAAAAACCTGTATTTAGAAGGTGTTGATTTAAAATTCTTAAATAGTGTGTCTGATTTTAATGGATCTTTAAGGATACCTTAAGTTATGTTTATGAAATGTAAAAAGGAATAGGTATTTTGATCCTTATTTTATGGTAAAGGAACATAGGGAAATTTGTTTCTAATTACATGGTTACTAAATACACCTCTTGATTTCCCCTTGAGTTTTTACCAACTATGTTGGTTATTTACCGCTATGTGATCCTTCTTACCCATTTGTGCGGGTCTTTTTAACTATATATTTCTTGTTTCTCCCCTCATGTAGGGATATTTTTGTTTATACCATACATTTTTAGGATACATGGGGTTATTCATTAAGATAATATTGGAGGTGAGGGAGAGTTATTTCTTGTTCCTTGCGAGTTAATCATAGATTACATGTAGACTTGTGTAACTTCTTTATCTATCATGGAAACCCAGGTACTAAGTGGGAGGTATATGATTATATTACAATAGTTGGTTTAGATGCTGCTAGAATCCTCTAATCTTTCAAGACCCTGGGGATAAAAGGGGTGTGCCATCATAATGTGGCTCATGTAAGCTAGTTGTATGCTTTTTAGTTTGGACTCAACATATGCGTGTAGTTGCCTCAAAAGTTAAATTGATAATATTAGAAATATCTCATGTTAGGGATCCTATGTTAGAGTCTATGAAACATACGTTTTATTGGTTGGAGTTTGATATTAGGGGGTTTAATCTAGAACTCAATTTGACTATTTACTATGATTATATTATTTTGGATCCAATATATTGATAATACTTGTTCACATTATTTGTGACATTGAGTTTCTTGATTTATTTTTATTGACCCATGTTTTTTTCATGGTTTCATTTAGAAAATGGTTTTTAAAGATGTTTTGAGAAACCTATTTTGTAAGAAAACAATTTTTATATGAATTACAGATCCATTAATTTTGGGTATAACTCTTTGGTTGTGACATAATATGTATGCACAATGAGGATAGAGAAGAATCATGGGTTTCTGGGACTTTTTTAGAGCTTAGAACACTAGCCGATGAAAGAAAGTATTGGGACAAACTTTTAGTAGAAACAATAAATCCCAACCCTTATATTTTCTCCTAAAAATGAGAGGCTTTACAAAAGGATGAGGAGGGTGAATGATCTTACCTAACTATGTACCCAGGGATACATTACCATGAATAATGTTTAAAATTTTTATTAGATCCAAATTGAATAGTTGTTGTAGAGTTTCTAAAACTGTGCGACAAAACTGTATGGGTTCCATCCTTGGATAATGATCTATGAACAACTGGCACATGGTTTTTCCACCCATGCAACCAAACTATGTGACCTAGAAATTTTTACGTGAAATGAAAAGAATGACCTTAAATTATTATTAACTCACCCTACTTAGTTTATTCCTCTAGTGACATGATTTCTCCTTGTTTTTCCTAAATGAAGCTCCCAAGCTCCTCCCACATAGGTTCATAGATTACATACTTTTCATCCATCGATCCCTGATATGGTCATCATGTTGGATTCCTCTCACTAAGTGATTCAGTCCACATGCTCCTTTCATTGTTTTCATTCCACTCAATGAAATTATTTTGATGCAGGATCATATACCCTCTTTTTAGGACGTTGATCCATTATTTAGTTTTCTTTTGATCTTGGACAAACTAAGGGTCGATAATGGAAAAGGATAGTACTATGAGAATAATATATGTGGTCTCTCACTTTTACCAAAAAGCATCATCAATTATAAATCTTCATCTTTATTCACACGCTAGTTTCAATAGGCATTGACCCTAAACATTCATATGCTTTTATTATAATCATTGTGATAATATTATAGAGCCTTATTTGAACATTTTCTTTATACCATTAAATGTTGAGACCTCAATTTCTTCCACCCAATTTGGTTTGGTTCTAGGTTAGTCTTTGTATCCCCTTTTTAGACACTATTCATGAGTGTTTTCCACTTTTCCTTATTAAGGTAAGTTTTATTTTATAATGAAATGAATCATTGAATTTTTATATAGAAAGTGTATTTATAGATATAAATTTTCCTAGTTAAATTTAAATTTTAACTAAATTTGTTTCATGTCCTATCAAAACTTGTCACTTTATACGAAAGATAATGGAATGAGCCTAATGAATTAACAATTAGAATATATATATATATATATGTATAGTTATCACTTTTCTTATATCTAAAGGAACTTGGTTTCATGTACTTAACTGACCCTTCCACTTGGGTTGAAAGGAAATGGAATAAACCTAATGGTTTAATTATTTTCATGAGTATTAGATGGGAAAATTTGAATAATGAATTATGTTTAATTGTCCTATTTTATATAGACCTTTTTATCATTATAAGAATGGTTTGACTTGATCTAGACTTGGATTACTTATGGAATTCTATGACCACTCAGAGTATGCTATATAGTATTTAACGATCTGGTTTCCAAGGGAGATACCCACCATGGAACATGGTTCTTTTCTACTAGTAGATTACCAACATAAAGGCATATGATCTATTTGACTTCTTTCTAGAGATTAGAATTCCGTCGATATACTCCTTGGATATAGGGTGATGTATTTGGACACAATGTGCCATAGATTCACCCAATTTGGACCAATCATTCTTGGCCTGAGATTACTTTGTATGAGGTCCCTGAAGTTAGTTAGACTCATTTATAGTGTAATTCCTCGGTAAATCCCCTTTGGTTACACTCATACCCATTATTTCTTGATTTAATGAGTCATTACTATGATTTGGCCAACCCCTAAGGTCATGGTTGTTGTGGTTACACCTTGGATCCTCTTTAATCATTATTATGACCATTTTTAGCGATTTTGACATATTCACATGACTTATCTATAGAAACTAAGCATAAATTAATTATTAAAATAATAACATGTTTAGAGACATTACCAACTGAGGCAGAAGCAGGTATGAGTTAAAATTTGGGAATTTATTTACATTTATATACACATGCACACTTCTTAACTTATATTCCTAGAAAATATTTAAATAAATTCCATTAGTGGTTGCCTACTTAGATTTATCCCACACACTATCTAGGCTACTGTTGGTACCCAAGAAGATTATATGATCATCGGTATAGAAAAGGGTAAGCATCTCACCTTGGAAACCTGGATTTTTTTCTTGATTGCATAGGATGAGGATTGATAGTATATGACTGAGATAGTGCTTGGGGTTTTTGGATTGTTTTTGGTCTTTTGGATTCCTTTGTATATCATATACTATTGTCTTCTACTGTGCAAACATTTCTTACTATTTTTTAGATATATAACATTAAATCATTATATTTTTTATATGATATTGTTTAACATTTTAGTTGACTATTATTGATGGATTTATATGCTTATCTCCCACTTACATATTTATAATTATGATTTGTATATTGATATCCATCTGTTTGACATATATCCATTGTAATCTACTATGACTATAGAGCATAGTTTCCACACTCTCACACCCTTGTCCGTCAATGCTATTTAACAACCTATGGTGTATGGGGAGGCACAAATGAGGCCGGGTGGCCCACCGGCCCAGGTCACCCTTGAGTGGTACCTAGATTTGGATGTCACCAAGTGGTATTATAAATGCTTTTATTTTCTATTGTCTTTATTTTGGGGTATATAGACTATAGATTTGTAATATATTGGTACTTGGTTCCAAGACATGCCTAGGTGTAGCTAACCCTTGTTTAGGGATAATATCATATTTCAAATGAATGGAAAATTGTTATTTTTTTTTCTTATTATAGTTTATATACTTTCATTGCTAGGTTATACACATGATTGTGGTATTTGGATATGATTTTTGGATTTTTACCTTTTCCTGTTATGGTAAGGATTTTGGTTATATGAATAATTATAGGAACCTAGAATTTACATGCAATGAAAATTCCATTCCATATAGGTGTATTTCACTACTTAAATTTCTTCTATCACCTGTGATTATTGAGTGATATATGGTTGATATATATATCTGTGTCGATAAAATTTTCTTCAAGGTTGGGAAATTTGTCATTTAAAATGTCATTATGAATCTAAATAGCATTTTAATATAGACAATTATGGTGGCATCTTAAATATCTATTTTCTAGCCATGTTAGCTATGTACCCTTGGTTTAATGAGTTTGGATTTGGCTATGATCACTTGATTACTAGTATCAATTATAATGTTTATATTCCCTTATGAATTTCAAAGGGAAATTTTGTGCGTCATTCCATCATACTTATTACCTATCACAGTATCTGACTAATTGTGTGAGGACTAATTATAAATTAAATGGGTATCACCTTCAGTTATAAAGTGTATGGGCCTTTCTTAACTAGGATTGAATATCAATTAAATTGAACCTTGTTTTATGTAAATAAGTAAATACCAACATTAGATGTAAGTATTGAAATATAAAATGGAATTTTTTATAGTAAATGATGTAGAGAAGTGTAATTGAACCTTCACCTATAGGAACCCCTATAAATTAAATTAAAACACTTAACAATACATTGGACTCCTAATTGGGTAGTTGGGATAGTACCATTGGTAGTGAGGCCCTATTATTATGTTATGATTCTCCAAGTTCTTCTATCTACTCTCAACTCTTATTCTGAGGTATGTTCTTGGAATTATAGAGCTATTCCACCACATCACCCTCATATCGTGTACCATGAGGGCGTTGCTGAGCTTTCTCTAGATATAGAGGGCCCTGATCCACTAGTCTTACCACCACGATTTCCACTTATAGAACCGCCAAATATAACTAAACTGGGGTATGAACCTTATATTTGAGAGAGTTTTATACATATGATGCAGTCCATGTAGGTTGATCAATGACCTACACCTATGGTAGATGATTTGACTAATGAGTTCCAGCAACAGAATACTCCCATATTCTTAAGGGATGGCTTTCCTTAGGCTGTGGAGTCTTAGATAAAGTCCATTTATCTTTCTTTGAGAATCTGTTGAAACCTCCGAAAGAGAAGATAATGATTGCCACTTACACGTTGTATTATTCCACTAAGTGATGATGGGTTGTGATCACACATGCTAGTTTTCATCAAGGTATGTTCTGTGCGGACTTCAAAACAACCTTCTATGATTACTTTTTAACAAAGTTGCTGAGAGATAACTGAGCCATAAATTTTATGAGCTTAGTGTAAGGATCTATGTCTATAATAGGCTATTTAGTGTGTTTTTATAAGTTGAAACACTTTTCATCGATTCTAGATGGTGACGAGATATCACAATTGAGATGCTTCATGGATGGGTTATGTATTCCATATTCTTACAGGTGAATTTATTTTTACTGTTTACCTTTTTTGAGATTGTAAATCAATCTCTTAATATTGATCATTACCTAATAAAAGTTTTTAAAACCGGGAATAAAGTGTCATTACTGAGGTAGGGTAGTAGTTATTCTTGTAGTCAGAAGTGGTGCCTTGAGATTTAACATTAATGCAGTGGTGGCCAGTGTATCCACACTAGAAGCTCTGTTACGTGTCATCAATATGGTTGTCATGGGAATATGAATACTGAGTGTGATGGAGTCCCTATTGAGGGACATTCTAGAAGCCGTATAAGACATCTTTAGATATTCCCTTGTACATTTACACATACTTTTAGTGGAAGAGGATCCACACAATATATATCATTTGGGGAATTATCAATTATGCCACATCAGGATAGAAGTTAGAGTATCACCAACCTAACAAGGTGAGGAGGTCGTTCGGGATGTAGTAGAAAAACCTCTAAATATTATCACTAGTAGAGAGGACCTTCTCAGGGTAGTCCAATTGTAGAATTGGTCTGGGGTTCATGCTAGTTTCATTCCATGCTACCAATACATGGGGATTAGAGTACATAACCATTAAATGTGAGTGGAACTATTCTAGTAGCCTCTAGTACTATATCTTATTTATTTGATATTGGTTCCCCTCACTCCTTTGTCTCTTCATCGATAGTGGAAAGTTCTAGGACGTAAATTCTATAATCATGTTGGGTGATGACTCTATACACACCATTGGGAGTACAATAAGAGGTAATACACCAATTCTGAGACTATCTCCTTAAGTTAGTCTATTTTCCCTTCCAATTTTACCTCCTCTTACTCGAGATGCTAGGTTTTGATGTCATTATTGGAATGGATTGTTTTGTTCCATATCACACATATGTGGACAGTTATTTTCACATGGAATTGTTTACATCACTAGAGGGATAAAGTTATCTCCATAAGGAAGAGTAGAATGCCCAAGTAGGTAGAGATGAACTAGATCATTGTGGGATATCTGGAGTAACCACCCTGATAGCTAGTCTTTTCATAGAGGAGTAGATAATAAATTTGACAGATTTTCCTATCATGGTAGATCATTTCAGGGATGTATCTCACGATGATTTTTCGGGATTACCACATGAAAGAGAGGTAGAGTTTATGATTGTTATTGTTATTATTGCAGCTCTATTATCTATTCCTCCTTATTGGATAACACCAAATGAGCTCCATGATTTCAAGATACAGTTGTAGGAATTAGAATCAAAGGGTTTTATACAACCTAGAACTTCATCTTGGGGTTCACCTATGCTTTTATCCTATAAGGTGGATGTGAACCTTAGGAAATTCATGGATTTATAATGGTTAAAGTAATATATGATTTAGAACTATAATCCATTGCCTCAAATAGATGATCAGTTTGACTATATTGGAGTATCTAGTGCATTCTCAATGTTTAACCTGAGATGGTGTAATAATTAGGTGCGAGTCAAGACATTAGATATAACATGTATGACTTTCTAAAGTTATTATGGTTTATATGAGAACCTCAATAAATTTTTAGGTCTTATGAATATAGCCTCCATTTTCATGGCCTTGATGAATATGGGTTTACACCCTTATATGGATTATTTTTTCATGGATTTTGTGGAATAAATATTGGTGTATTCTCATACTCTAAGAGACCATGAAAGATATCTTGATATCATTTTGAATACACTGAGATAGCATCATATATATGATAATATTTTTAGTTTCCACCTGTAGATCAATAAAGTTCACTTTTTGGGTCATATTATCATGGAATCAGGAGTATCAGCTAACCCAGAGAAGGTGATTTTTTTAGTTTCCTGAGAGATTCATAATAACATGTTTGACATAATGTGTGTCTTAGGGATGAAAGGATATTATAGGAAATTCATAGGGGATACTTTAAACATCGTTTTAACTTTTAATAGTCTTATTAAGTTGGTTGTGAAGTTAATATGGTCGAAAAAATTTGATAAGGCTTTTCAAAAGCTAAATGAATGGCTTACTTCAACACTTATTTTGATTCTTCTGGATACCAGTAGAGTCTGTATCATTTTTTGTGATACATTAGGCATTATAGTCGGTTCACTATTAATTTAGAAGGATATATTCAATGTGTAAAAGTATCCCAGTAGGGACCTCAACATCATAATAAATGGATTCATGACCTTGAGATTGCAACAGTTGCTTATGCATTATGTTGCTGGAGAAACAATCTGATGAGAGAGAACTTTTTTGTGTATACATACAAAAATGTCCTCAATTATATCTTTACATTGTGTGAATTCAATATTAGACAATGAAGATTGGTTGAAAACCTTCAGTAATTTGATTTTGAGATTGCCTATATTCATAGAAAGGGTAATTTAGTTGCTGATACATTGAAATGAGAAACAAAAACACAAGTCATTTAGGAAAATAATAATGATTGGAAATTTATGGCCTGCTTTTTTGAGATGAATCTGGATTTTGATGAGAGTCAAAAGATGTATTATATTACTGAGTTGATAGGTTCTTCATCACTCCTTGATTAGGTCAACTGTATACTGTTTTTAGATCATGTGGGGTTGGTACTATGGGAGAGTATTTCAAGTGATGAACCACCTCTATATTGGTATGTTGATGTCGATGACACCTTATATATACAAGGGTGTGTCTAGGTTCCCAAACATATGAGAGAAGAACAAATGAGAGAGTATCATGCTTCTAAATGGGTAGTCTATCTAGATAGTTTTACGATGTATTGTGATATGTGTCACTAGTTTCGGTGTCTTGTGATAAAATGTTTGATAGTAGATTTTATCACTAGTTGTTTCACTAGTCCGGAGGTGAATGTGAAGCACCAACAGTCTGCTAGATTGTTACAACCGTTACCATTCTAAAAATGGAAATGGGAATATGTTTAAATGGATTTTGTTGTTTTATTACTATGGTCTCCATGAGGTAGTGTTGTAGTTTGGGTAGTCATGGATCAAATAACAAAGGTATCCCAATTCCTTCTTATCTAAGAGACTTTATTAGTTGATGAGCTGGGAAGACTGTATGTTTTTGAGATCATATGGCTACATGGGGTTCCTCATACTATCATTTCAGTTTGAAATAATCATTTATCATGGAGTTTCCGGTAGGGTTAGAGAGTTCTTTGGGTACATAGGTGATTTTGAGAAGAACTTTTCACCCTCAGAATGATGGCAAATCAAAATGGAAAAAACATTTGTTATAGGACATTTTTTAGCATATTACCTTGATTTCATAGATTCTTGGGAGAAAAATATCCATCCCTATGAGTTATCTGATAGTAATATCTATCAGGTGAATATTTTGATGGCTATGTATGAGAATTTTAATGGCAGGCCATGTCGTTCACTACTATGATGATTAGAAGTAGGAGTGTCAGTGCTACTAAGTCCTAATCTCATGTAGGAGAGTTTAGAGGGGGTACAACAGGTCAGAAAGTGTGTGTCTACTAATCAATATAGATAGAAATGTTTTTCTGATCTCTTCCATTGACCTCTAAAGTTCAAGGTCACGGATCATGTTTTTCTGTGTGTATCACCTAGGATTGAGAACAAATGGATATAAAAACCAAAGAAGATGTCACCCTATTATATCGGGTCATTTGAGATCTTGGATATTGTCATACTAGTAGCCTATCGGTTTCTAATACCCTAACAGAACTATGCCTTGTATGACTTATTCCTTATTTCACAGCTTCTCCATTATCATGATGACCCATCTAATAAAATTTATCTTGATGATGTTGAGTTAGATGCTGATTATTATTTTAAGGAGTATCCCATATGCGCCATTAATTGAAGCATGAAGGATCATTGAGGCTGGTCTATCCCTTTATTGTGGGTGATATGGAATCCTGGACATGTACATGATAGGACTTGGGAGTGGGAGGCCAATATACATGCTCATTGGTTGGAGTTATTATTAGATAGCATTTCACTGCCCTTGGAATGGTAACTCAAGGATGAGTTCTTTTATAGGGGAAGACTGTAGGAACTTGGTTTTTCAATGAGGAAGGAATCCTTTATTTTTTTGGACTAAATCATAGTTTTTGAAATAATATATATTCCATGTGATGTTATGGAAGAAATGAGGGTGTTTGGGGGCATACGCAGAGATCAGAACCCTAGATGGTGAAAAAAAAACACTATGCCCCACAGTAAATAGAAACTTTGTATCCCAAATCACGCAGTTTCTCCTTATAATGTTGGTATTTTTAGAAGGACTAGTAGGGTTCATGGTCTACACTAACTGTGGACCCATGGTTACACAATTTGTAAGGACTCAAACCTAGTTTCCTAGAGATGGTTACTTATTGGATTACATTGGAATAAAAAAAAAGAATAAGCATCCCGAAGGACCGATTAGTTTAGTATTATTGGAAACTAGATTCATACATTAGTTAAACATTACAACTTGAAATGAAAACACCACATAAACTCCTTAGAAACATCCATAACTCCTAGGTTATTTCATTAAGAAAATCATGATAAAATTATTCATGTCCTAAGAAATTGAAACATTGGAAAGGGGTGATCTCTAACGCTCAGTAAGGGTAAGCAATACAACAAAAGATATGTTAAACATTATATATGGTGAATAATTGACAACAAATTCCACTAAAAATAAAATCCAACATAATATGGAAGAAAAACGAGATGATTAAATATTTCTATAACATAACATAATCATGGGTATTCTACTATTAGAATAACCACATGTACCATTAATACTATTTTCATAATGAGAGAATGCATAATGTGGGACAACATAACCATACCATCAAGGCATCGTGCCAAGACCATAAATAATAATTTTGTTATGGATTTGTGCCAAGGCTGTAGTTTGTCTAATGAGACATACCGATGAACCTAGGGGCTATAGCAGGCCCCACCTTACACTTAAAATGTCCAATGAATTCCTAATATGAATGAGGATAAACATAAACAACATATACATTCACATTGAAATTAATATATGAAATGAAGATAAGTTTCCCCGAACATTAAGCATAAACACTAACCATTAAGAGTAAATTGGGGAATTGATTTATGATAGAACATCCACATCCAAAGTAATCATAAACCATTAAATTAAATATTTTAGATGATAAAATGACATACTAATCCCAATAATACATATGAATCAATAAGAGTGTTGAAATAGATGAATATACTCTTATAAAATCATCGAGTAAATGTTGAGATAAATACTCTTTTACTTAGAAAAGAAGAGTTCTTTTGGAAAAATATTTATATAAAACCAAATTTTAAGTAAGATAGTATTTTAATAAAAAATTAGTGATTTTATAATGATAATGGTTTCTAATAACATATTATAGAGTTTCCTTGAAAATAGGTAAGAATTAGAGAAATTCGCTTGGATCGGGCTTGTAGAAAGTTCCTTTTAAAATGTGTAACCATCACTAAAATAAGGACATATTCTAGTTGGTAAACATATATATAAAACAAAAACATAATTTTTTATGATTAAATAATAATACAGAAGAGTTTCATTGAGGTAATAGACAATAAAAGTAACCTGAATGAAAATAGAAGTTCGGGTGGAAAAACCCTTTACCTTAACTCAGAACGTGTTCTGCTCTTAAACTTAAGCTCATGGAATATGAAATTGTACTTATTAATAACTGATTTCAGAACCAATTAGACATTTATTTAGTTTATCATAATTTTGTTTAGTTCATTTATTACCTTATTTATAAATTATTATCGTGAATTTCTTCTTTTAACAATGTTGGTTTTCTTTATTTTCATAAGCAGTTATGTTATTCATAAGTAAGGGAGTTCATGTAAATATCCAGAATTGAATTCAAATATTATTTATGATCATACATAGGCTTTATTTTTCATTTATATAAATTGGTTACATGGAATGAGGATGAATTTTTATATAGATATTTAATTGTAACTGTTTCGGTTAAATTGTGGGTTTTGATTAGAACGAACTCATTTTTCTTTATAACATAATACCATTTGTACAAAGGGATTATAGAACCTTACATATGGCATATTATATATATAATAATCTAGTTAAACCATAACATGAATGGTTTCTCGAGCAGAATTGATATTGATAATAGAAATGGAAATCCCATCGTCCTTGAATGTGGTAAATTGACACATCTATGATGGTGTTCTTGCTACAAGTATAAAAGAAGGTAAAAGGAAGAGATGATGATAACTTATTAAACTACCATGAAAACATTCCAGTACATGTAAGGTACTAGATTAATCAAAAAATTTGGATAATGAGAGGTATCCGAAAAAGAAAACAGGTGAACTTGAAAGGAAAGACAATGATTTGAAAAGAGGAATTTATCTCTTGAACCAAAGTTCCTTAAGAGCCTCTTTAAGGGAGAGGTTTTGGTCTTTCTATGAGACCAAGGCTTGATGGACATGGGAGAGGAGGTTGGGAGGATTTTGGATAGAATTTGGAGAAGGAACAATGCTTGATAGGAGTGAAGAAAAGGGGGAGTGAGAGGGGGGTTTTATAGTAGAGGAGAGAAGAGTTTTCATTATTTTTAATCACTAATTTATAAATTTCCCTAAAGAACAACAATAAAGATAATTACATGACAAATAATAGTATTAAATGCGTGTGAGTTCGAACCAAGGGTGCTTACATCACTTCTAATGTCATAAATAGTGTATTTAAGAGATAATTTGTATATACGGCATTTTACCGTATTTCACTATTCATTAAAAATTCGAGTATTTTATAAAAATAAAAAAAATTCAATCTAACTATTTTTTGATGCGTAGAATCCAAAAATAAAGTCCATTTTTCAATAATAAATTTATAAATAGGATAAATATAATATTTAGTTGAAATCATAATTTATTCTAAAAATAATAGTTTTGAAACATTTATTTACTTATTCCAAAGCATAGGTATATCGTACTTCCACTTGAATATTATTTATATACCATCATAGGTAAAGGTACTATTCATTATGGTATATCACTATTCATATGGGTATGGTACTATTCATAATGGTAGGTTACTATTCATCCAAAAATACGTTTTTCTTATCGGAATCCAAATAACTTATTGATCGCAACTGTGCATGTCAGATTTTCGGAATTCACATCACAAAAGTGAAAACTTATGTTTTAAGGGTCACATAACATTTAATATTTAAAAATTTTGTGATTTCATGTGATTATGACATATTTTAAAGAATGAAATTTCCAATTAATAAATTTTGGTTCATTTCATTCTTCCCCACTTCAGAAATTTCACCTTTGAAATTTCATTTTACCATCTAGGCCAAAAATAGGTGAGGGTACTTTTCCTTCATTTCTTCCTCCAGTCCCCATGTTTCCTTTTCATACATAGGGTTTCGACTTAGTACCTTGACCAAATTAGTAGTCTTTTTGCGTAGAATATTGTCTCTATGATCTAATATTTTCATTGGATACTCCTCATAGGAAAGATCATCCTCCAACTGTACCACCACTGAATAGAGTACATATGATGGGTCTGATATGTACTTCCTTAAGAGGGATATATGAAAGACATCATGTACTTTCGACATTATAGGTGGAAGTACCAGTCGATTGGCCATAACTCTTACTCAATCAAGGATCTCAAAGGGATTGATATACCTAGGACTTAGCTTTCCTTTCTTCCCAAACCTCATGACCTTCTTCCATGGGGATATGCGTAGAAATACTAGGTCTATAACTTTGAATTCAATGTCTCGTCAAGGGTTATCTGCATAACTCTTCTGTCCACTTTGGAATGCCTTGATATGATGCTGAATGGTATTCACCTTCTCCACCATTTCTTCAACTATTTTAGGTCTTAGAAGGTTATGATCACCGACTTCATCCCAACATGTTGGTGTTCTGCACCATTTCCCATAAAGGGATTCATATGGTTCCATTCAGATGCTCGAGTGGAAAATGTTGTTATGGGATAATTCAACCAGTAAAAGATGCTGGCCCAATCTTCATTTGAATTCCATAGAACATGCTCTCAATATATCTTCTAGTGTCTGAATTTACCGCTCTGATTTGCCATTAGTTGGATGATGATAGGCCGTATTGAAGTTTATTTTAGCAGTTAGAGAATGTTGGAGATTTTTCTAGAACATTGTGGTGAATCTAGGATCACGGTCAGATATAGTAGATGGTGGTACTCCATATAGCCTTACCACTTCTTTGATGTAAATCCTTGCAAGTTGATCCAATGATAAGTCCTCTAAAATCAATATAAAGTGAGTTTTCTTTGCAAGATGATCCAAAACGACCCATATAGAATTGTTTCTTCTGGATGTCATTGGAAGTCCAGTGAAAAAGTCCATGGTAATGTTCTCCCACTTCCATGTTGGAATGTGTAGTGGATGCATCATCCCTTCAGACTTTTTCCTCTCTACCTTCATTGTTGACATATAAGGCACATTGATGTCTATTCAGAAATCTCCCTTTCCATATTGTCCCACCAAAACTTTTATCATAGATCTCGATACATCTTTGTAATAACAGGGTGTATAGAGAAATTAGAGCTATGAGCATCATCCAATAGTTTCCTCTTTAGATCAAGAATAACAGGAACACAAATCCTCTTCCCGAATTTCAAAATGCCACCTTTATATATAAATTCCGTCAAGTTTCCATCATTTACAGCATTAATTTTCTTTTTAAACTCCTCATCAACAACCTGAGAACATTTTACCCTTTCCAATAAAGAAGGTTTTGCAACTATTTTAAAAAGTAGTGATGTGTTACCTTTCTTGATAATTCCCATATCCATCTTTACTAGGTCCATGAATATAGGATCTCTTTCAACTCTCATCTTGTTCAGAATTCTGTGGTCCTTTCTGCTCAAAGCATCTTCCACCTTATTTGGCTTCCTCGGTTGGTAGTGTATTGTGAAATCATAGTCTTTTACTAGCTCAATCCATCTCCTGTGTCTTATGTTGTGTTCTTTCCGTGAGAATATATATTTCAAACTCTTATGATTTGTATATATCTCACATTTTTCGCTATAGAGGTAATGTCTCCAAATATTTAGAGCAACGATTACCACTTCTAACTCAAGATCATGAGTTGGATAGTTTTGTTCAGAAATTTTTAGCTTCCAAGAGGCATAGGCAATCACTCGATCATTCTGTATAAGGACACAACGAATTCCATTCTTTGATGCATCACTATAGATAAAAAACCCATAATTCCCCGATGGTAGGGTTAGGTTCGGATAAATCACTTACATCCTTTTCAATTTTTTATAACATTTTTCACATTCCTTTTTCCATGAAAACTTAACCCTTTTTTTAGAGCATGATCATTGGGTTTGCTAAATGAGAGAATTTCTGAGTGAAACGTCAATAATATCTTGCTAAACCAATAAAACAACGTACCTCAATTATGTTCATTGGAGTAGGTCATTCTTTCACAAGCTTTTTATTCATAGGATCTATAGATATTCCATTATTAGAGGCAATGTGGCCTATAAAGGAGACTGATTGGAGCCAAAAATCACACTTTCTAAGCTAACTATATAATTTAATTCGTCTATGTGTCTTCAGAATAGTGCACAAGTTATTTTCATGATATTCGTGGATATTAGAGTATACTAGGTTATCATTATTAAACACCACTACAATGTCATCAAGATATTTCTTGAATACTCTGTTCATCATATCCATGAAAATAGATGGTGCATTTGTTAGTCCAAAAGTAATTATAGTAAACTCATAATGCCCGTACCTTGTTTGAAATGTTGTTTTTGGAATGTCTTCCTTCCTCACAAGCGACTCATGATATCCAGATGGAAGATCAATCTCCAAAAAATATTGGGCTCCATGAAGTTGATCAAATATATCATCAATTAATGGTAGAAGATACTTATTATTTATTGTAATAGCATTTATTTCCTTGTAATCAATTCAAAACCTAATGGATCCATCTTTCTTCTTGAAAAAGAGGATATGGGCTCCCCATGGAGAAAATCTAGGTCGATTAAATCCCTTTTCACTCAATTCATTTAGTTTTTTATTTAGTTCCACTAACTCCATAGTTTCCATTATATAAGGTGTCTTTGATATGGGCCTTGATATGGGATTTAATTCAATGGAAAACTCAATTTCCTGCTCCGGAGGATGTTGGGGTAAATCCTATGGAAAGACATCAACATATTCTTGCACAATAGGTACACTATCTATATATACATTATTCTACTCACCCCTATTTATTTCATTCTCTTCCTCCCCAACAATTTAATTCATTAGAGATGATAGGGGTTGATCTATATGAGAATCAAATAATGAGGTTTCTTTTCTAAAAATAAGGGATTCTAGACCATTCTCAAAAATTGTAAATTTCTTTTTCATGCAATAGATGTTTGCATCATAATTTTATTGCCAATTAATACTGAGAATTATATCATATTCAACCATTGGTATGATAATAATGTTTGCAACTGAATCACATTTATGTGTCATGAGGGAGAATAATCAACACGCCTTTATTGCAATGATACATCTACTATGAGTTTTGACTGATAACTCCTTTATTAAATAAAATTGGCCATGTCTAATTTTATTGGAAAACTGGGAAGATATAAATGAATGCGATTATCCAAAATCTATTAAATCATTGGTTAAGTTTGATGAAATAAACAGTGTACCTACCACCACTTCATTAGAAACTTCAACCTCTGCAGTTGTGACGACATAATCTTGGCCTTGCTCCCTTGGCCTTCTTTGGGAAACATTTCCATGAAGCTTAAAACATTCATGTGCATAATGTCACATCACCATGCAATTTTAGCACAAAACATTGGTAGCTTCTTTCTTCCCCTAACAATCCTGATTTTGGAGGCCTTTTTCTTTGCACTTGTAACAGACTCCATTTACCTTTAGGAAAGTTCCATGGCGTTTCTTCCCATAATTACTGTATGATAGAAATTCAAATCTTCCCTTCTTCCCCATTTAATTATTTCCATTCCCAGAGTTTTCAGCAACCCACTTTTTTCTCTTGATTTCCCTTAAAGTCATTATACTTAGAGAATTCAATTTATGTCTTGATAGTACTTGATAATATATCTTCATATGATGAGAAACTTTGGGAGACTAGATCCCCTTTGAGGAATGGTTTTAAACCATCAAAGAATCGATCAATTTTTCTTCTTTGATTACATATGTAGTCCAGAGCATTCCTTTCCCACCTTTTAAAGTTGGCTTCATACTTGGAAACATTTTCATTCTCCTTTTGCCTCATATTTAAGAATTCACTCTCTATATCTTCTCGCTGTTCATGAGGAAAATATTTTTCTAAGATGATTTCCTTAAAATCCCTCTATTCCATCTCTTATATTTATTCATCCTCCTATGTTTTTTTGGATTAATGACCACCACTGATCCACATCTAAAATTAGATGATTAACAGCCATGAAAACCTTCTCTCTTTCATTACATCCCAAAACGAGAAATATATTCTCTAGGGAACATATCCACTCCTATGCTACAATGGGTTTTTAGTCCCATTGAATTTTGGAGGTTGTTGTCGCATAAAGAAATATAACAAAGATCCTCCATGTGTTGGATTTGTATGCTCCACACGGGTAAGGTTATTATTCATAACCTGAGTAAGTTTTCCCAATAATGTTAAAAGTTTATCTGCACCAGTCACAGCACCCGAGCCAACATCATTACCTTGCATCAGTAGGAAATACCTATAGAGGACATGCACATTCATTCAGTTTCCATTACTTACACTAGATTCTATTTCTAGATAATGTCTTACACTAGATTAGGGTATGAATCATTTTTTATAATATGAATATAAAAGAATACTTAGAATAAATCAAATTTCTATGCATAACTAATTTCTTAATCATAAACATGGTATCTTTGAGGAAAAATTTACATTTAAATCCTTCATAATAGCTTGTGATGAATGTGTGAATTATCCCAAGAATATCCTCTAGGAGTGTTGTAACCAAGAGTGCAGCAAGACCCGTTGTCGTGTACCACGATACCCCGGGTCAAGCCCAAAACTCCTTTTCAGAGCTTTCAATTCTAGGTACATCCGTTTGAGATCCACCTCTACTTGTTCATATACAGACATGGTTATATTTTTTGACAGATCTGCATAATATATTCCTTACCAAAATACCAAGATGTTCTTGTATCTTTATCATCAAATAATATCTTAGGGACTCTTACCTAGTCTAAGTTTTCTAAATCCAGTTTCAAAGTTTTCTGGTAAACTTCCTCTGATACCAACTATAATGACCTAGCCCTATTTTCCCAGATCCAGTGCCTTATTTGATTACATTTGCCTAAAAATAAATAATATAAATCCCAAAGGACCGATTAGTTTAGTATTATTGGAAAGAATATTCATACATAAGTTATAAATGGAAACTTGAATTGAAAATAACATAGAAACTCCTTAGACACTTCCATAACTCCTAGGAAATTTCAACACGTCAATCATGATAAAATTATTCATTTTCTAAGAAATTAAAACACAGAAAAGGGGTGAACTCAAATTCATAGTAAGGGTAAGAAATACAATAGAAGATAACATAAACATTAGACATGGTGAATAATTGAATACACATGCCTCTAAAAATAAACTTGGACATAATATGGAAGAAATATGAGTTGAGAAAATATTTCCATAACATAAAAAAATCATGGGTATTCTGCTATTAGAATAACCACATGAACCATAAATAATATTTTCACAATTTGGGAATGTATAATGTGTGACAACTTAACCATACCATCAGGGCCTCGTGCCAAGATAATAAATAATCATTTTGTTAACGCCTTGTTCCAAGACTGTAGTTTGTCTCATGAGACCTATCGATGCACTGAGTTGTTATAGAAGGACCACTAGAAACTTACTATGCTCAATGAATTCCACATATGAAAGCTAATAAACATAAACAACATATAAATTCATATTGAAATTAATATATTAAATGAAAATAAATTTCTCCGAACATTAAGCATAAACACTAACCATTCAGAGTAAATTGGGGAATGGATTTAAGATAGGAATCCACATCCAAAGTAATCATAAACTATTAAATTAAATATGGTAGATGATAACATGGAATACTAATCCCAATAATACATATGAATCAACAATATTGTTAAAATAAATGATTATACTCTTATAAAATATTCGAGTAAATCTTGAGATAAATACTCTTTTACTTGGAAAAGAAGAGTTATTTTGGAAAATTATTTATATAAAACCATAACGGAAGTTAGATAGTATTTTAATAAAAAAAATTAGTAATTTTATAAAGATAATGACTTCTAAAAATAGATTATAGAGTTCCCTTAAAAATAGTTAAGAAATAGTGAAATTCCCTTGGATCGGGCTTGTAAAAAGTTCCTTTTAAAATGTGCAACGATCCCTAAAATTAGGAAATATTCAGGTTAGTAGACATATATATAACCCACACACATAATTTTTGAGGAGTACATAATAACACACAAGTGTTTCATTGAGGAAATATACAATAAATGTTACCCGAATGAAAATCGAAGTTCGGGTTGAAAAACCCCTACCTTAACTCTGAACGTGTTCCGCTCTTGAACTTAAGCTCCTAGAACATGAAAATATAAATAGTAATAACTTATTTTAGAACCTATTATTCATGTATTTATTTTATCATAATTCTTTTCAGTTAATTTATTCCCTTATTGATAAGTTATTATGTTGAACTTCGTCGTTCCACAATGTTCGTTTTCTTTATTTCCATAACCGGTTCACTTATTCTTAAGTAATGGAGTTCATGTAAATCACCAGAATTAAATTAGAATATTATTAGGATCATACATTGGTTTTAGTGTTAATTTATATAATTTGGTTACATAGAATGAGGATGAATTATTATATATATCTTTAATGACAACTGTTTTGGTTAAATTTTGGGTTTTGATTACAAGAGATTTTTTTCTTTATAAATTAATACCATTTGAACAAAGGGATTACCAAACCTTACATAGAATATATTTCAAATATAATAATATGGTTAAACCATAACAATAATTTTTTCATGACCATAATTTAGATTGATAATAGAAATCGAATGCCCAACGTCCTTGAATGTGTGGTAAATTGACACATCTCAGATGGTGTTCTTGCAAGTAGTATAAAAGAAGGTAAAAGGAAGATATGATGATAACTTGTTACACTATCCTGAAAAAATTCCATTACATGTAAGGTACAGAAGTAATAACAACATTTTGATAAGGAGTGATAATAGAAAAGGAAAACAAGTGAACTTGAACGAAAAGACAATGATTTGAAAAGAAGAATTTACCTCTTGAACCAAAAATCCTTGAGAGACTCTTTAAGGGAGGGGTTTTGGTCTTTCTATGAGACCAAGGATTTTTGGACATGGGAGAGGAGTTTGGGAGGAAATTTGGACATAATTCGAAGAAGGAACAAGTCTTGATAAGAGTGAATAGAAGGGGGGGTGAGAGGGGGTTTTTATAGTGGAGTAGAAGAGAGTTTTCATTATTTTTTAATCATAATTTATTAATTTCCCTCAAGACCCGAAATAGTGATAAATACATGACCAATGATAGTGATAAATGCATGTGAGTTCGAAAAAAGTGGGCTTACATCACTTATAATGTCATGAACAGTGTATTTAATAGATAATTTGTATATACGATATTTTACCACATTTCACTATTCATCAAAAGTTCATATATTTTAGAAAAATACTAGAACTTCACCCTAACCATTTTTCAACGTGAAGAATCCAAAACGAAATTCCAGTTTTCAAAAATAATTTTATAAATAAGATTAATTTAATATTAAATTAAAATCATACTTTATTCTAAAAACAACAGTTTTAAAACATTTATTTACTTATTCCAAAGCATAGGTATATCGTACTTCCACTTGAATATTATTTATATACCATCATAGGTAATGTTAATATTCATTAGGGTATATCATTATTCATAAGGTCATGTTGCTCTTCCTATGGTTAGGTTACTATTCAGCAGAAATTATGTTTTTCTTATCAGACTCCAAATAACTTACTGATCACAACTGTGTATGTCAGATTATCAAAATTCACATCACAAAAGTGACAAAATTATGTTTTAAGGGTCACATAGAACTTAATAGTTAATTATGTTGTGATATTATGTGATTATGACATATTTATAAGAAAGTAATTTCCATTTAGATAATATTGGGTTGTTACACAATTGTGCAGAATGTATGTGGTTTTTTGTAGATCAAAAAGGTACTATTTATAGATGGTTTCCCAAACCGTACATGTTCTTCCTTAGATAGTGAGCTCATCATGGTTGGCCATAGTTTTTCCAGCCATACAAAAAAACCATGTGACCCAGTAAGTTTTGTGTAAAATGAAAAAAATACCTTAAATTCTCATTAACTCAACCCTCCTAATTTTCATCCTCTAGTAACATGAGGTATCTTTATTTTTCCCATAATAAGGTCTCAAGATATTCAAACTTAGGTTAGTAGATTTATTTTTTTGACCTCTTATTTGAGATCTGATCATGACATTGGATACCTTCTGATAATTTCTTCATTCCTTTGGCTCTTTTATTCATTTGTATTTTTCTCAAAAATTTTATTTTTGTTCAAAATTATATGCCCTTTTTTCTGGGTGTTGATCCGTTCATCAGTTTTCTTTCACTCCAATCCAAACTAAGGGTCGATTCTTGATGAGGAGAGTACTACATACATAATGTAGAGAGTCTATGACTTTTATCTAAAATTATCACTAATAATAAATAGATATCGTTGTTCACACTATTTTCACTGGGTGATGTCCCTAAAAACCCATATTTTTTTATTACAATAATTATGCTTATACTCTAGAGACCTATTTATATATGTTCTTCATGTTGTTATAGGTTGAGACCTCAACATTTTCACCCAATTTGGGTGTGTACCATATTATACAATGTTTCCCATTTTTAGGCACTATTCAAATATATTTTTCACTTGGGCTTGCCATGTTAAGTGTTTCTTTATAATTAAATGAATAATTAAATTGTTAAATGGAATGTATATTTATAGATATCACTAGGCCTAGATAAATTGTAAATTAAACTATATTAGTTTCATGTAATATCTAACCATATCACATTGCATTAAAGGTAATCGAATAAACCTTATGAATAAACAATTGGAAAGTATATATATATATAGATATCACTTAGACCTTTTTAATAATTAATGGAACTTAGTTGCATGTCCTCAATTGACCTTTTCACTTTGTTTGAAAGAAAATTTAATGAACCTGATGAATTAAATATTGGAATGAGTATTACATGGACTAAATTGAATAATGAATTATGTATAAGGTTGATATTTCATATGAACCATTTTATCTTTATAGGAATGGTCAGACATGAAATAGCCAGGAATTCCTAAAGGAATACCATGGGGACTCATAAAAATCCATTCCAAATTTTAGGATCCAATTTCTAAGGGAGATACCCCCATTGGAACATGGTCTTTGTCTACTAGTATCATCCTATCATGACAACATAGTATCCCTTCAATATATTCCTAGATATTAGGATGCCTTTTATACACTCCTAGGATACATATTTATGTCTTCATACACGCAACGCCATGGATTCACCCTATGAGGCCCAGCCAGGGTTAGACTAAGATTACTATAGATGATGTCTATGGGCTCAGTTAGACATATTTAGAGCATAATTCCTTGGAAAATCTCCCTATATTTCACTCATACTCTTTATTTTCAAACTGTATGGGTTATTACTATGGTTTTCTATCCAATTAGTTCAAGGATGTTGTGGCTACATCTTTGATCCTCTTTAATCATTATTGTGATATTTTTTAGTACTGTTGACACATTCAATTGATTTATCTATATAAAATGAATGTAAAAGATATAATTAAATGATATTGTGTTCAGAGATACTACTAGATGATGCTGAAGTTGGTATGAGTTATCATTTTGGTATTGCTTTACATTTATACATACCTGCACACTACTCAGTTTATATTCATAGACTATATTTTTATAGATTCCATTGGTGGTGGCCTAATGAGATTTATCTCCCACCCTATCTGAGCTACTGTTGGTACCCATACATAAAATATGATCCTAGGTTTGTATAAGGGGAAGCATCCCACCTTGGACACTTGACATTCTTACTTGATTTCTTAGGATAGACCTTGTTACCATATAACCGAGACATTTCTCAAGATATTTGTATAGTTTTTGGTCTTTTTGATTCTTTTGTACAACATGTTCTATTGCTTCTTTCCATGGATACTTATTTTCTAGTGTTTAGAGACAAGCCATTACATAATCATCTTTTGTTTATGATACTGTTCAACTTTTTAGCTGATTATTTTTTATGGATTTCTATTCTTACCATCCAATTACATATTTATTATAATGATTTTTCTATTCTTACTCATAGGTTTTATATATATCCACCATGACCAACTTTGAAAGAAGGCACAGTCTTCCCACTTTTAAACTCAAGGCCCTTAATTTTAGTTAAAAGCCTATGGAATATGGGGGGGAATTCTTGAGGCCATGTGGCCCACTTTTGCAAGTAACCCTTGAGTAAAACCTCGGTTATGACATCACAGGTTTTAAATTAATGATTCTTGTGTGGGTTTTTAAAATAGATTCCAAAATTGGTGTTTTGGTTTAAAGAAATATTTATATGGTTAAAATTTTAAGAATTGAATTTTTTAAATTAAATAAAAAATGGTTATTTTTTATAAATGTTGATGGGTGTGTGGTTTTTTAATTATATTAGGTTGGTGGAAATTTATTGAATGTGCATTTATAGATTTAGAAAAAACAGAACATTTTGAAAAGTATGCCTGAACTTGTTAGTTTTTTTAGTACTTATATTTGAAATCATATTTTGTAGATATGTTTTAAAAGTAGAATTTATAATTATCCTTTTGAAATGAATTTCATAATCACTATGGGTGGTTACCTAGATAGCTATTTAGATCATGCCTATATATTTAAAATTTTAGGTTTTCATCTAGATTCAGGTTTTTTCCATTTTGGATGATATGAGGTGAGTTAGGGGGAGGTGAGAAACTATAAGTTTCATGGAGATGGTTTCAGGTATGGATTAAGTTTTTTGAGGATGTTTTATTTTTAATTTCTATTGTATCAACCAAGAAGACCTTAATTGTATCTAATTTTAGTTGTTTCTATTGTATCCATTCAATCCATGTTATATTTTTTGACATATGGATGGTGTTTTTTATTAATGAAATGTGGTTGAATCAATGTTATTGGTTTTGAAATGTTCAGAATGTTTATATGATTTGGTTTTAAATATTTTGGTTATTAAATAGAAATCCAATGTTAGGATGATCCATTATAGAGTCTTAGTAGATGTTCCACTATCTTTTATCTATAATTTAGGCAGAAATAATTTTGAAAGGGATTTTTGTGATGCTCGAGAACTAAATTCCAGCCTGTGGAAATCAGGAATGACATTCGGTACTTGTGGTGAGTTGTGTTATGTTACATGTTGATTGAAACCCAAGTTGAGTTGTTAAACAAATCAGGAAGAATGGGGATACATTAAAACAACAAAGAACTAACTCATGGTAAAATTTTTGTAATTTCATGAATTCATAGTCGACATAGAGATTTTTTCAATGATATTATGAATTCAGACCTAATTTGATGTCGATACATTTACATCATCAAAAGATCACCTGTCATGATCTAGGGCTTATGTGAAGATATAGTGTGAATAAACCAACATTGAATCCATAATAAAATATTTATATATTTTTTATGGTTTACACATTAAATAACATGTAAATAAAAATGCCACCTACAATGGCCAATCCCGTGGGCCACAAGTGCGAAATGAAATTAAATCGTCCTTCAGGTAAACCCCTAATTTTGGAAACAAACATGGTGTCTTTGTTTCAAATCGAATGATTTGGTTTGGATATAAAATTCATTAAACAAAAATTCATTCATATGGAATAAAAATAATATATTACTTTTAATTGATTATTTTCAATAATTTACTGTGATAAAAAATTCAAAACAACCCAATGAACAATATAAAAAATATTATTTAAATATTACAAAGATTTGAAATGAAAATTTAGGGTTTCAACTATTTCACCATCTAGGATCATAAGATAAGTAAGTAATTAGCTATTTAATATTTAGAATCCATTAAAATTCTATGTGATTGGAAATTCACCAACTCCTAGTTTGAGGATAAAAACTACACCTCAAGGTCAACATAACCATCATTTTTTTCCAATGTCATTTGTTAGGGTAAATTTACTATTTTACTCATTAGGATGTCACGAGACTTAGAAAAGTCATGATTGGAAGTAGTCTGGGTTGTTACACCCCTCATATAATTGATAAGAAAATAAAATGTCTCTTATCTAGGTATGTTTTCCAGTCTTCCTCATTCAAGGGACTGCATCACATACCCATTGTACGAGATGTCAAATTCTTACAAGAATAAACAAAACATATGACATGAATAAAAATATAATCAACCATAACCTGATTATCTCAAACTCATGTTTGGTATAAAAAATATATCTATGTTTGAAAGTTATCATTCTAGGCATTATGTCTGACCTTAGATATGGGGAAATCAAAATATGAATCATGAAACCCTAGTATACCAAAAACATATTGTATGAAACTCCATGTGGTATACTTCATTGTTAATCAAGTATATATAACTCATTTTTTATCTCATGAGTATATTATGCATATCAATATGATATCCTACCCATGATAGAATTAAGTTTTTTTCAAAAACTATAATATTACCCGATAATCACTTCTTAGGGATAAATCAATTTCATACTTTGAGTGGTTAATTACCATTTCTTTTCAGGTGTTAAATATCTATGACATAATGAAATATAAATAGCATATTCCTTATGTATAACATTATACAATTTATTATAAACTTAAACTCATTTAAGAATATACTAACATGACTATACTTTAGACACATATCTATGTGAAAATCTGAAATAACCCACCCAATAAACACTTTAATGGGAAACATCTATAAAAAAATTCTGTTTGAATAACGGTGAGATTCTAAAACATATTATAGATGTCCAAATATTTTAAAAATTATTCAAAAAAATTAATTAAGAACCTAAAATTTTATGAATTGAATATTTTTTTTATCAATTTATACCTATTTCTATGTTCATCATTATCATCATTAGGAAATATCCCCTTTAAACTTTTTCTTTTGAGATAATTATGGTAACAAGATGCTACACTTTACATAATTTCTTTACCAATCTACCTAAAAATCTTTATGTCTTCGATTGTCATTCACTTTAAATTTTGAATGGTTTAATATTTTATTTATTATAATTTTAGATTCCTTATTTCTAAACATACTTCAACTATTATCATAAAAACAATATTTTTCTAGAACATCATGCTAATAAATATTAAATATTATGTGTTTTTTAAATTAAATTGATTTAATTTATTTGGAATATTTAATAAATTAACTATTAACAACCATATTTCATATAGTATTTTATGTGTTTAGATCAATATTATAAAAATAAGATTTTATTCATTTAAAATAAGACATTGACGGGTGTGGAAAACACTTTACCTTGTATTTTTAAAAATATATTGGTTAATTTTTTTTAACTCCGTATGAAATATTATTATCGAAATATAATTTTAAAATATGTTAGAGTGTTTTATGGGTTATAAAACATGCATATCATATACATTTGTTGTTAATAATTATTTTAGACAAATAAATTCACCTATTAGATAAGAAAAATGATATGTTAATACACAAACTTTTTATCGATATATTTGACCATGAAATATTCCATTACTTTCCAAATATTCATAATAAAAACCTTTATTACTTTTTATAAATATATAAAAAACATTCGTAAATTTTTACCTTAATTTTCAATTCCTATTTTATGATAATATTTTAGAGATTGATTTTTTATTATATACCTTTCAAAATTGATGAATCAGTTATATAACACTGATTCTTAAAATGGAATCTCTAAGGAGTTTCTTAAAATACTTCATATATCAAAATATTACACCCAATGAAAATAGTTACCCAACTAACTAAAACCCCAATAAAGGTTTTATTAAATTTTACTGGCTATTATAATGTTAACCTTTTGAACTTCTGAGAGACTTTTCTTCTTCAAGATTAAACTTTTACCATTTGTATTATCAATATAGTACCAAAACCTATAAATCACCTACCTTGTTAAACTACCTTTAATTATTTATCAAAATATTGTAAACTTTTATTCAAACACTTTCACACCTTTAGAACATTTCCTTTGGTTATTAAATAGTGATAAAAATATAAAAAACAAGCTATATAGGAAATATTTATTCTTTCCAATTTATTTACATAACTAATAATATTATGTTCATGAGAAGAGGACAAAGTTCCGTCAGTTATATTGAATTGAAATGAATCCTTTTAAGCCTTATGTGAATTGAAGTATACTTACCATAAGAACCTAGATCCACTTATTGATCAACTTCAACATTTGGTTAATCATGATAGTGTTACTCTAACACAAATAAAATCCCCTCTTACTTAAGAAAGATTATTAAATTTCTATATTTTTATAAGAAAATGATTCCATTAATATTTTAATTCTCAAGTATTGATGAAAAGTCATGTATTATGAATTATGATGATGATTTCATTTAATAATGAAAATTTTATTTTATTATATGTGAATCATGTTTTATATTCATTTAATACGAACTATTAGTTGATATAATCCAACTAAAAATTACCCTTTTTATTATATATCTTACCAATTAACAGTCCGAGTTCCATATTACATCATGACTTATTCCTTCCATACTCATAATGTATGACATGGTAATAACTAATAGAAAATCATATCAATCATATCGAATATAAATCTCTAACATTTGATTGGATAACTCTTTATCTAAATCAATCATATATACTCATTGAATTATATTCCTTTAGTAACATAACTACTTGGTTTTCCTAGATAAGTGTAACTAGAATCTCATATCTGATATATGTACCTAAAGGTCAGGGTCACCTATATTCTTCTTACCTTATACAAGACTATTCATGGGAACCTAATAATTTCGATCACTCATAACGAATAATCACTGTCTTGAAAAGTTTTTTTATTTTGATGAAATATAATACATATTATTTTGAAGTTTATTTTATTATCTCACAATATTATCTTATTTATTACTTTTATATTTTTGTATGTCTACAATGGTTTAATTTAATATTCAATTCCTTCCACCAAATATATATGTTCAAACTATATTTTTGAGGAACTCTTTACAAAACTCCTAGAATATATCACTAAGATAAATTAAAATATAGATTACATTTATATATATAAAAAACTATTCCTATGTATATAAGGTACATGAAACCATCTCACATAAAGGATTAAAATCATATGAATCTGTAATCCCCAAATGAATAAGCATGAAGTGGAAAGTGGCCAACATCTACATTTCAAGTAAGAGCCTAATCTTTTGGGATAGTATGATGTCTAACCCAAAGTCACTCTATGCATGGTTATTTACTCTAAACATACCACAATTCCCTCATAATTTTTACACATAATATGTAAAAACTATTAACAAATACTTAATTTTGTCTCCTAACTAGGTTCAAGATAAATTCAATGTAGAATAAAACTAAATTAATTATCATATGTTGCATATAATGTCTTTAATGTGTTTATGATAATTCATAGAAGAAATTTGACATGTTAAATTAAAGTATACATTTATTCATAACAAAATATTTATATTCACGAATAAACAAGGGAATAAAACTAACTAAATGAATAATTTATAAACATTTATATAAAATAAATATGTATAAAAAATTCATAAATAAAGAAATTATAAAAACTTTATAATCAATCCATATATTATGGAAATTCCTTATTTAAATTTATATAAATGCTTTATATTAATTTAAATTTGAAATGATTCATATTATCCTTTATTTTTTATTTTAGTTAAATATATGATATTAAATGAAATATGAACACTTATATACTATAAAATTGTTATGTAAAAATTTAACATTATCAAAATATCAATGATGTAATTTTATTTGAACTTTGATTCTATCAATTATCAAAATTTATTTTGATAGAGTTTTAAAAAAAATTCACAAATAAGGCCTTTTAATTTAAACATTTAAAATTGAAAATGATGAACAATTGAGAATCTAATATATATTCCTTTTTTTCTATATCTTTTAATTTATAAACAATTTATAAATTAACATAAAATTTATTTATAAAAACTTTATATCTAAAGTATAAGTCATTTCTATAAATCAAAACAATATTAATATTAAAAATTAATGTTATGAATATTTATATATTAAATGTTTCAAAAATTAAGATATTAATTAGTTCAAAACTGATACCACACCTTAAGATTGATGTGTTATGACATATAAAAGATAATTAGGTATTATTATTCATATTTTACAATATTTATATATTTCAAACCATGGTATAATTTACTAGATATATTATTTTATGATAGGTCCTACATCATTCCTATGATACAATGATTTATTTCTTAGCTCGGATATAGTGCATATTTGTTCCATTTTAAAAAATGACTTAGTATATCATATATTATTGTATATCATAAATATATGTAATTACACTATTTCATTTTCAATGATATCCTATATTATATGATGTGAATATATCATAGTTTATGATATCATTTATCGTAAAATAAGGAAAATCTCATAATCTATATTGTTTATTATGATATCCAATAATCTATCAAAACCATATAATATTTGTTTTAATGATTAATTAAATGCGTGGAAGGAATTAATACCATTGAATGGTGGGATAAAATACATCATATGAACAACTCCAATGTGACATCTATATGAACTTATCAAATAATTCCATTTTACTAACTCTTGGTTCTATAAAACTATTTATATTGGTAATGACGCTCCAAGGTGGAGAGAAACATTTCATTCCCATTAGTTTATGGAAGTTCCAAAAAATAAGTTAACACTTTAAACTTACTCTAATACATTTAAATGGTTTCTATGGATTGAATAACACTTATTAAAGTAGCTAAAGGCATCATGAAATATCAACTCAAGAACAAACATCCCATTAAATGAAAAAATTATTTAAAATAAAATTCGGAATTTGTGAACCTTATAATGAAAATGATGGGTGTAACTACAATGTTCAATCACCATTTAGGTGAATATCCCTAAGTAGAAACCAAATAACTCATTTTCAATGAATCATTCATAGTATAACTTTAAGACTGCAATATTTGTGTGGGATTATCAATCAAACCATGATACATAAGTATTTCATGAGGAAAAGGATGAAGGAGAAGAAAGATTCAACTTGGGAGAATCTAGAGGAACTATCAATCCCATTTTTTATAGCCCTCAGATGAATTAAATTGTCCATGGGGACACTACATATGAATTATATGTATTTACTCATATATCCATAAAGTATTGGTAAATGGATTTATTTAAAACACCTATTACCCATAACTGATATATTTATATAAATTTACTCGATTCAATTATCCCATATGCTCCATAATATTAAACATTTCTAAAATTGATAGTCCACATGGAAGATGTCCTAACATTAACACCTAATATTTTATTTCCAAAATCAATCCTTAAATATAATTAAAATAAAAAATATATGATTTAATATAGAATATTATATTATGATATATCCATATCATACAATAATAATGGACAAGGAAGAGGAAATACAATTTTATTATATCATGCTTTAGGACATTATCACCTATATAATATAATTATCCTTGGATAAATGGATATCATAACATATAATAAAGCTATATCATACTCTTTGATAAAGGATAACATGTTTTATTTGCATATTAAGATTTAGGGTATAAATCCATCAATTCATTCCCTTATTCAAACTCAAAAGATGTGTGTTTGGAGTAAAGTTGTCTCAATTTCACAAGGATGAAGAACATGACTTACTCTTTGTAATTTGATAATGTTATTTATAATTTAATATATACTCTAAAGTATAACTTGATTGAGATGTTTTAGACTAGGAAACTAAAAAAGTATTCTCTAAAAAATTACCCCAATTACTTCCATTACCATATGATATTTGTCCACATAATCAAGGAATAATTTAACTTCAAGAATTTACCACAATGGTTAGTAGATGATGGTTGTGTCATGTTAGGAAATTTTATATCTGAATTGACCTATGTGTCAACCACCATACTTGAAGAAGAAGGAAAATTGAAATATGTGAAAAGAAATAAAGTGAAATGTTTTTATGATTGTATCATCTATAAGTTATTTAATAACTCCCAAGAAATCATTAGTGTGGGAATAAATCAACCATTCATGACCCCAATCATCAATTATACCCCCATAACACCATACATGGACTAACATTCTTCTAAAGGTTAACATATTCAAAACCATTGTAGTAAATTATAGGAGAAAAACCAATTTGGGTTCCCACAATAGTTTGAAATATCATGGACTTCATACTTACGACATTGTGATTTTGGGAACTATATTGGAAAACAAACCCCTCCAATGATGAAAAAACCTTAGTTCAACTACATCAACATCATCTGAATGACATAAATTCATACTAATAAAGAAGAGTTATAGGAACTTGGATGTCCTAATATTTATAATAATTTTATATTAGGTATATAATGATATAATTGAGGTATTCACATGATTTAAGGAGTTATTATTTACTATAATATATTTTCTACTTAAACTATAAGAAAATTCATCTAATAAGATTTTAAGAATAAATGAACTAATCTAAAAAATTTTGAGGCTCACCGATCTCATTTATTATTGATATAATAATAAGATGAAGGGAAGTCACTCAATAATCCATAAAATTTAGAAAATATTAATTTCCCCAATGCACATGTAGTTGGGGATTCATCATATCAAACTCAAAGAGTTTAGGATCATGTAAGGATATCTTGACTCTACCCTAAAAATATTTCATGTTATAGTGCCTCTATATTATTCCAATATGAATATAGAGCTTGAAAAATATTAATTTATATAAAGAACTTAGAGAAAACATCATTGAATATTTGTATAACCAAGTATAGTTTAAGACTGAAGTTTTTGCTACTAAAGCATATCATGTTAAAAATTACTTATTTAAATCCATATAATAAACACCTTCCCAAATTAAGAACAAGGAATAAAAATATAATGGAAATTTATAAATCCTTATAAAATTATAAGATAGAAAAATGGGGATATATGTTATGCCTTTTTGGACAATTAACTTGAGATCAATATCATTCCAACCCATACCCTTAACCAACTCAAATACAAGGAATACTACTTTTACCCATATATTATAACCATCTAGTGATAAAAAAATAAAGACCCTTGTGGAAGATAAAGAAAACCATAATTTAGGATCTTATATTAGACTTTGATTTAAAAGTGGTTAGATAAGTAAAACACATTTAATATCATATTGGGAAGGATATAGCCATATTTTTAAGAAATCAAACCTTTTTTAGAACCAATACTTAAAGAACTTCATTTGTTTCACATAGAAGATAGTTCCAAGAATTATAAAAGGGTGGAAAATAAACATAACCCATAGAAGATAGTGGTTGTATAAACTATAATTGTATTAGGGACCCCCACCACTGGCCCTTTGAATAATGTTAATGAGATATTTTTTTCCGTTGTGGAAAAAAGGCTTATTTTAGAGTCCATTATATATTTATACAAGAAGAAAGACCTAATTAAAAACTTATTCCTCTATAATAGTAAACCAAACATGGTTTTGGAGAAACTATTTTCCATGATAGATATGAAATTCCACTATATAAGACATATGTGTGTTGATCCAGACTAAAATAATGTATATCAGAATATGGGTTCAGAGAATACTTAGTTAACACATAATGAAATTTTGATGATATAAAAGAGTGTTTAAAACAAATGAAACAAGGAATTGAAGAATCTATTACCAAAAATATGGTCTTATGGGTTCACTAAGGATATTCATAAGTCCTAGACAACCAGGTTCTGAAAAAAAAGGTAATGATGAACCAACACAATAATTCTAGTCTGGGGAGAGAGATCTATTTTACATATACTTTATTTCTATTGAATATCAAATTAGTGATTATAAATTTAATTTTTGAAGAAGGATATTTAGAGATATTTTATTAAAATAGGGTAGTAAATCAATTTAACACATTATGATTTTAATATATGGTTATCTTTAAATAAGTTAATGTGTTAGGTAGTTTGCTTCACACATATCTTTGACCCTAAATTAAACAATGATATATTAAGATAATAATACATTTATAAGAATAATAATTAAAACATATTAGACGAATTATTAATTATTAATAAGAGTAACCACTTTATGAAATATTAATATAATGAAAATGAAGGACACTTTTAATATGATTGAGATCTAATTTGTACTGCAAAAAAGACTAATAAGATAATTTTAAACTTATAATTGTATTTTTATAAAAAAAAATAATTTTATTCTATTTTATTTTTTATCACAATAAACTTATGGTTAATTTAAAATGATCTATATTCATATTAATAATTAGAGAATAATTATTTCAAAATGATACTATAACACCCCCAAATTCTAAATTAAGAACCTAGTATTTGATATCGTGTTTGAGACGCGACACAAAATGTGTAAGGGAATATAATATCCAAATACTTTATAATATATTTAATATTTAAAATTAATTCTATATATTCCAATACATGATACATTGGGTCAGTGTGTGTTATATTCTAGAACAACCCTCTTCGATGGCTTGTGTTATACACAAGACCGAGTTTTACCGAACAATAATATATTATTAAGATAATATTATTAAATATAATATGATACAAACTGGATGTTATTTTTGAATTTTTGAATATTATTAACTAATTTATTATTTTTTTGGTTTATATAAATATAAAATGAATTCATTGGTTATCTATTAGCGTGAAATAAAAATAAGAACCAGTAGGATATAAAAAGAAATATTATTATTATTCTTATAGAGGATTTCTTTCTTAATAAAAATAATTAATTAGAAATATAGAATTATTTTAATGAAATATATTTGTTATATATTAAATAAAAATATTTTTAATGTTCATCTATTAGGTTTTATATGCATAATATTAGAACCAACTCAATTTTACACATATAAACCTATATTTTTATAAAAGAGATTTTACCATCTTTTAATGAAGAAACCATATTAAATATAAAATATGACACTTTAACTGACTTAATATTTAAAAATAAACTCCATACATGAAATATAAATAAAATAATTATGTTAGGGTGAACTTTTTTATATTTTTCTAAAACATTTCATTTTTATTGAATAGTTAAAATTAATGAATTTTAGTTAAAATCCACTTATTCATCTAATTTTTTATAAGGTTAATTTATAATTTTAATTGGTTTTAAAGTTTAATTAGATCATATATTTACCAATTAATACAATTTAAGTAATTTTATTAAATTTCATGATGAAATTGACTATAAATACATAGCATACTTGTGGACATTTTACTTTAAAATCCTATATTGTCATCCCGTTGACAGAATTAAATTTAAATTATTTTTTACACTTTTGTGATTGGAATTTTAAAAAATGGATTTCATATTTGAAATCAAAATAATTTTTAGTTTTTAATAATACCGACTTTGTTTTTGAAAAAATAGTATATTGAATGTAATTAAAAGTAATTACAATTATTAAGTCAAAATTAAGCTTCATAAAGGAATAAATCTTTAGCTTAAGGCCCCAAATGAGCTATTCCCTTGTCCAAAACCCAATTTATGGCCAAAATTCTGCCATTAACCTTAAATTATTGAGGTTTTTTGTTTTGTTAAGACATTTTCTTAGTAATAACTTGTGTAAACTGTACTTGTTTTCCAAAATACCAACTGAGTCATTTTCCACCCTTATAAAAGGCAAGCACCTCCCCCATTATTCACAAATCTCAAACCACATTGGTTAGACCGAGATCCAAAAAAATATTCTCCCAAAACACTTAACCTTTACATAGATTCATCCCTTTAGGATGAATACTTTTTAAGGAAGCCTTTTGGTACAAACCGAAATAAGTTACTTGATTAAGAGGTAACGTCTTCTCTCAAGATTTTTAGATTCATTTTCATTCTACATTATATATAATATTATTATTGTATAATTACACAAAAAAACCTGTACTAGATATATAATATGAAGTTTTTATGTTAATATTTTTACCTAAAATTATACACACCTCTATATGATATGTAACAAACATACTGGTTATGTGAATGGTAAACTACCAACTCAAGAAACGATGATTGTTCGTTCTTCTTTTACCACCTCCAATGATGATCATTATGATGGAAAATATATATGTGTATATATTTATGTTATATATTATATTAATTATTTATTTAATCTTATATAATTATTTTAAAACATATTTCTTTATACTTTCCATTTTGTGTAAAAATGATAACATCATTTGGGGAAGTATTGATTTCCACCTCCTAGAAGCGATGCAATTCATTGACAAGATCAATGGAATTTATAAATAATGATTATAATTAAATATATGTGACATAAAAAACAAAATATATGATATTAATGACATAATTATATTTTTATTTATATATATATATCGTTTTCTTTATTTCCCTTTCATACACTTCAAAAGTGATAACGTCATTCATGGATGTGTGGACCAATGCCTCCTCGACATGTTGTGATTCTTTCAACATCGTAATAATTATATTTATATGTATAAATTATTAAATAATATGTTATTTATGATATAGTTGTCATTTTTGACAGATATAATTCTACTTTACTTCTTTCTATAACGATCATTGAAAAATGAGAACGTTACTCATGCATACGTACGACCTATCATCTCCATGATTTTAACAGTGTTTCATTTTTCAAAAGCATTTTTGATGATTGTTTTTAAAAGTATAATTGATGTATAAATATGATAAATATTTACTGATTATTATTCTTGATAAGTTTTATAATGACCCCTTTGACTATATTTGATATACAATTTTTTTTAAAACAGGAACTGAATTTGGTCAAACACCTAACATAAACTTATTTGTTAAAGTAGTTGTACAAAACATGGTAATAAGTGAAAAAAAAGTAATGATAAATATTAAAAAGGTTCTTAATCAAGTATAAAATTAACATAAGTTTATTATATAGGACGATAAAAAATATTCACCAGAAAGGAAACAAAAGGTATGAGATTCTCATCTCAGTTTTTACATCTGTGAGATAAATGTCATATTAACCAATTACATATTTTGGGAGGTGTACCTACTACCCATTTTGTTATATTATATCATTAATATTTTAATAATTTTGGTATTTTAACCATTCATTTAATGTAATTTCCTTCACATGTATTATAATTTAAAATGTTTCAAAGTACTATGAGACAATTTGGAATGTTTAAAGATGTTTTTCCTTAATAATAACATTAATGATATTTCAATGGTATTTTAATTAAAGTAAAATATATTAACAATGTTCAATAAAACCTTTCATGTTCACTACTCAGGTTATTCATGACCATTTTCATGTATTACTACCATTTTTTCAACTCTTTGGTACTCAAAATGTTTTAGAAAATGTTTTTCGGAAAACCCGACATTGTTTCTCTCTTTAGTGAGGTAACCTGTTTTCTCCTAAAAACATGTTTTATAAAATTGTTTTCAAAAAATTTTAAAATATGATTTTTTGAAGTCAATTTTACCATTTTAATAATTTTCTAATTTTTTCAAATGAATATTCTTGTCTCTTTCTTAAAAAGGATTTTTTCATACCTTTTTACTGTGTAAAAAGAATGTTCTTTTACTTTGTACTACAAGTATTGATTTAATCACCTCCATTTTTCTAAATCTTAATTTTCATGTCCAGAAGTTTTATCTTTAAAGAAAATATTTTCAAATGTTATTTTCGAAGATTTTTTTTGAAAATTTTTTGTACAAAATAAAAGTATATTTTCCTCAAGAATGATTTTAAAAAATATTTTAATATTATTTCTTTTCATTATCAACAAAAAATCATTATTTTTTCTCCACCTAGGATTTATTGTATTGATACCACTCTTATATTTCCTATAGATTGTTTATTATTGATTTAAATAAGTATATTATTCGTATTCAATTAATTGAATCTTATTTTAGTCCCATTGAATTATTTAATCAACTATGATAATTGAACATTGAATTTACCCCTAATTATCCATTGTATATATCATGGATGTTAAAATTTCCAAAAAAATATAATATTTTACATATGGTGTTTACTTTGGCTGTTATTTAATTAACTAAGGAATTATTTACAAATCTATTTTTCTCATACAATACAGCTATTTGATAATGAAAATTATTAAATTGATTATTTGATAGATAAGGAATGCATTAGACATATAAGACACTAGTTTGGTACCATTTAAGGTAAACCCTATAAGTCAGGGACCAGTCAATGAAACCTCCTCGATGCATCTGTAGTCTCATGAGATGAATTAGTTTTGAAAATTGGTGTAGTCAAACTGTCTCTTAATTGTAATGGTTCTACGTACCTGAGAAACATGGTGTCTAATAATTAATCATTTTCTCCATTTAGTTTCAATTATTATTCATCCATGAGGTTTTGCATTGACATATCGATTGATAAATTTAATATTAAATTCATTGATTAAATGACTTGTGTTTATGTTTCTAACCTTTCCATATTTATTTTTCCTTATTGAGTTATTTGAATTTCATGTGTTTACCGTTATTACCTTTCTATATTATTTACCCACTTCCATTCAGTATATTGATTACATGGATTGTTTGTTCAGTTATTTACCATATCATACTTATTATTCTCATTGATTAATTATTGATTCTGCTAAAATATTACTTTACTATGGATTTTATCTCACCCTTATTATATTTATTTCCATAGGAATCCAAGAAGAATACTATAAAAGATATGTTGGAAAATAATTATGGAATAAAGTTATCCCTAGTGTTATTTATTTTGAGATAAGGGGAAAATTATGTCGTAATTAGTGTATTAATTTGTAATACTAGAATTATGTAGGTATATAGTTTACCAATACATATAAACTAATAGGTCCTTATGTATTTTATTTCTTGTGTTCATGCCAATGTATTTGATAGAAAACACTAGCTCTAGGATTTCTGGAATCGGGTCACTACAGATAGTATTAATGGTAGTTTAGTAGAACCCTTTGGAACTAGATTTAGTAAATAATAGGTTTGAGAACATAACCATAATATATAATTTAAGTATAAGTATAGAAGAACATCCAAACATTTTGGTAAGGTATAGATTATGTGGGTCTTCCTATTAATATATCACTATCTGGATAATAAAAGTGGATGTGGTTCGGATATAGTTGTAACTATGAGTAATAAATCTAACAAAGTGTTCTGATCCAAACATGGGGTTACCCAGTACATGAAAATGTTCTTTATTATGCTCCTTGTTTGACACTCCATGGGGATATTCTTAGGATAATTACAATTTCTTTACAAACCACTATGAAGGTTTTTGACAATGAATAACCTAGGTTAAACATAAGGTGTTTTAGATGGAATATAAGGTGTCATGATTTAGAAATACAATAAATGATATTATATATAAACATTATATTGAGGAAGGAACTATATTGAAATAAAAAATATGAGGTATTTATGTATTGAGATTATATTCAAAACCTTAGTTAAGCGTCATTTTAATGATTAAATTTCATGGATTTCCATTAGATTTATTTTTTTAATTATATATATATGTTTTTAGAAAATGAAAAACTATTTTCTAGGGGAAAACCTATATTTTTCAGAAAGCATATGGATCTTGAACCCATGGATTAAGGATGATAAGGGTTTGACTCTATACGTTGATGTACGCAATGTCTTGGTTAAATTTATTTATACATTTTAGTTAAACAATTTAATGAAAAATTGTTAATGATGAACTAGTAGTATCACTTTTGAGGAGTAGAGATTAATATATTAACTATATTGGAATTGTAAGATAATAAAAGAAAAATAGTTAGACTTGTCACAATTTTATAGGTCTTACGATCCTTTAAAAGTTTATTTTATTGGTTCAGGTATAATTTTTTTTCATTATTGGTAATTAATTTCTGGGAGTAAAGGGATGAATTAGAATTTGATCAAAGCACAATAAAAATTAAGGATTATTTATATTAAATAAAAACTTATAAATTAAGTTTTTTTTATATTCCTGGACACTTATAGAATTACCCAACATTAGGAAAATGACTTTGAAATAAAATGTTGTCCTAATAAATTAATTTTTTTGAACCAAAGAATGTATAAATTAGCATAGATTTTTGGCTTTGAGGAACTCAAAATTTTATTGATCATTTATTTATTTTTTATTTATTACCTCATTCACTCCCTTTAAATATTTATGACTTTCCCCCAAGTACATATCTCTACTTTCCACTAATATTATCCTACTTAAAGACCTAGTTACATGGTAGTCCATGTGACCTTTTTAATGATCATTGTCTATTTACAAGTGGTTTTTACGAACCCTTATCACGATGTTGGAAATAAAAATATTAAATTTAAAAAAAAATTATCACCAAGATTGAGTTTAAATTGTGAGTAAGCAATTTAATTATGGTGGGGAGAATGTAACAGCCTCAAATTCTAAGGTAAAAACCTTTTATTTGATATCATGTATGACGTGCGACACCAAGAACATAAGAGAATATAATATCCAAATAATTTTTACTTTATTTAATATTTAAAATAGAATCTATATATTTAAGTGCATGCAACACGGAGTAAGAATGTGTTTTATGCAAGAATGTCCTTCTTCGATGGCATCCGTTACAAGTAAGACTGAGTTTTTCCAAAAAGTAATATATTATTAAAATATATTTATTTAATATAATATGATATAACCAAGATGTTATTTTAGAATTTATAAATAATATTAATTAAATTATGAAAATTTTTGTTTTATATAAATATAAAATTAATTCATTGGTTACCATCTAATGAGAAATAAAAATAAGAACAAATTGGATATTAAAAATTATTATTATTATTATTATTCTAGAAGAGTTTTTTCTTAATAAAATTAATTAATTATAATTATTGAATGATTTTAATGAAATATATATTTTATAGATTCAATCAAATACTTTTTATAACCATCAATTAAGTTTTATTTTCATAAGATAAGAATAAAATCTATTTTACAAATAAAAGCCTATATTTTTATAAAGGAAACTTTACAACCTTTTAATGGAGAACCCATTTTAAATATTAATTTTTAAAGTTTAATTAATTTAATATTTCTAAATAAACTTCATATTTGAAATAAAAACCTAATAATTATGTTAGCATGAAGTTTTGATATTTTACTGAAGCCTTTCATTTTTAAAACAGAGTAAAAAATATTGAATTTTAGTTCAAAACTGTTTTTCATTTAATTTATTTATAAGGTAAAACTATAATTTTAATTGTGTTAAAAGTTTAATATGATCTTATTTTACCAATTAATAAAATTTGGTCATTTTAATAAATTTCACAATGAAATTGACATTAAAAATTTAGCAAATGTTTGAACATTTTTACTTTAATAACCTACATTTTCAACCCATCTACAAGATTAAATTTTAATTATTTTTTTCAAATTATGTGATTTATTTTTGAAAAATGTATTGAATATTTTGAATCATTGTAATTTATAATTTCTAATAATTTAAACTAAGTTTCTGACCAAAATAATTAGTGAATGTAATTAAAGTTAAATACAATTTTGAATGTAAAATAAAACTTAATAATGGACCAAACCTTTAAATTAAGGGCCCAAATGACCTGGCCACTTGTTTGAAACCCATTAAATTTCAATAATTAGTCCAGGAAAATGAAAATATGGGATTTTATTTGGTTTTTAGGATTTTTTTAGGTAATAACAAGTGTACACATAACTTCTTTTCTAAAATATCAAGTGACTCATTTTCCTACCTTATAAAATGCCCCCACCCCCCTTTATCACACCTCTCAAACCAGATATTAATGACCAAGATCTTACCAAATAGTCTTTAAAAATACCTACCATTGGCCTAGTATCTGATATTTTGGTATAAGTCCTTCTAATGAATCCATCTATTACAAACTAAAAGATGTTTCCCAATTAAGAGGTAACATCTTCTCTCAAGTTTTTTAGTTTCATTTCCATTCTCCACTACTTGTTCTCTTATTATTCTATGATTACATAAAAAAAATAGTATAATATATACACTAGGATTTTTTTGATAATATTTTTACCTAAACATACACACTCCCCCATCTAATTCGTAAAGAACATACTATTTATGTGAATAATGAACTTCGACCTCATAAAACGATGACTGCTCGTTCTTCTTTTAACACCTCCCATGGGGGTAATTACGATGGAAAATATATTTAAATATAATATATATGATATTTATTATGTATTTAATATTCTTTAGTTATTTTAAAACTCATATTTTTTTACATTCCATTTTCTGTAAAAATGATTACATCGTTTGTGGAAATGTGGACTATCACCTCCCAAATGTGATATGATTCGTTCAAATGATCAATGGAATGTATAAAGAATGATTATAATTAAAAATTTATGGCATGATAAAAATATATAGGAAATTAGTTAAATAAATACCTTTATGGATATATATATATATATATAATTTTCTTTATTTTGCTTTCACACTTAAAAAGTTATAACGTCATTCGTGGATGTGTGGACTACCGCATGCTTGACATGATGTGATTAATTTTACTTCAAAATAATTATATATTTAAGTAGATATTATTAAATAATATGGAATTTATGATATAATGGTCACTCTGAAAGGATATAATGCTACTTACATTCTTTTCATAGTGATAATTGTAAAATGAGAGTGTTACTTATGCATACGTATGACCTACCGTCTACATGAATATAATGTTGCTTCATTCTTCATAACTATATTTATTGTTTTTTTAAATTTAAATTGATGTATAAATTTGATAATTATTCCATGATTATTATTTTGGTGAAATTATATAATGACTAATTAGACCATAGCTGACCTACAAAAGATGTCTTTAAAACATGAACTGAATTTGGTCAAAACACCCGACTTAAAATTAATTTTTTAATTACTTGTACACAACTAGGCAATAAGTGAAAATAATAATAATAATAAAGATGAAAAATGATATTAATATAGTATAAAATTAACACAAGTTTATTATAAATTAATTTAATGTACCTTCACCCGAAATGAAACACAAGGTAGGGTATTCTCGTATCAGTTTTTTACATTAGTGAGATAAATGTAATATTTAACACTTACAAATTTTATGTGGTGTACCTAATTCCCATTATTTTATATTATATATTTAATAATTTTAACTACCTCATATTTTAAACTTTCATTTAATGTTATTTCCTTTACAATTATTATGATTTAAAATGTTTCAAAGTGGTATGGCGCATTTTAGAATTTTTAATGATATTTTATCAACAATACCTTTAACGACCCTTCAATGGTATTTCCATTTGAGGAAATTTTATGACCATTTTTCAATAAAACATATCTCTTTAATCTCCTCTAGTTATTAATAAGCATTATTAGGTATTATTATCATTTTTTACATTATTTAGAATTCAAAAGTTTTTGAAAATATATTTCGAAAAACCCGACTTTGTTTTTTCTATTATTCGGAGGACCTATTTTAAACTAAAAACCCTTTTTCATTAAGATTTTATCAAGATTTTTTAAAAATATTTTAGTTAATAAATTTGTACCCTTTTTATATTTTATTAATAATTTCTATGGAATCTTGTTATCACTTTCTCGACAAGGGATTTTTCATACCTTGTTACTGTGGAAATGGATTGTTCTTTTACCTCATATGAAAAGTATGGATTTAATCACCATTATCTATTTGAAGATTTATTTTAATTCCTAAAAGGTTAATTTTTAAAGAAAATATTTTCATAATTTATTTTCAATCAAAAGGTTTTTCAGAAGGTTTTACAAAACAGAAGTATATTTTTCTTGATGAATAATTTTAAAATATATTTTTAAAGTATTTATATTCATAAAAAAACTATTTAGTTTTACTTCACTTTGGATTTTTTTGTATTAATAACATATTTATACTTCCTTTGGATGGTTTATTATTTATTTGACCAAGGATAATATTCAAATTCACTTCCTTGAATCATTTTTTATTCCCCTTGAAATATCCAATCTCCAGTGATAATTGAACATTGAATATCCCCTTAATTATAAATATCATTTATCATTGATATTACTATTTCCTAACCCATATATAATTTCACATATGGTTTTTATTTTGATATTTATTTGATTAACTATAGAATTATCTATAAATCCAAATTTATAATTAAATATGGTTATTTGTAAAGGCACATTGTTAAATCGATTATTCAATAGATGAGGAATGATTTGGAAATGTAAGGCAATGGTTGGGGACAATTTAGGGCAAGAACAGTAGGTTGGGGAGCAGTTAATGAAATCCCCTCGATACATTGGTAGTCTCTTGAGATGAATTAGATGAAAAATTTTATGTAGGTAAACTATATATTAATGGTAATGGTTCCATGTACCTAAGAAAAATGGAATTCAATAATTAAGAAATTCACTCAATTAGTTACAATTATTATTCATCCATGATATTTTGTGTCGATATATCTATTGATACATTTAATATGTAGTTCATTGATTAAATGAGATGTGTTTAATTCTATTACCATTCCATATTTATTTTTCATTATATAGTTATTTGAATGGAGTGTGTGTCTAGTTCTATCATTTACATATTATTTATGCAATTAAATTTAGTTTATTGATTTCAAGGCATGCTTGTTTATTTTTTTACCATGTCATAATTATTATTCTCATTGATTCATTATCACTTTCACTATATTTTTACATTATTGAGAATTTGAGATCACCCTTATTATGTTTATTTCCCATATAACCCAGTAATCCTTCTATGAAAGATATTCATGAATATAATTTATGTAATAATGTTATTCGAGAAGTAATTTATTTAAAATGAAGGGAAAAATTATGTTGTAATTAGTGTATTTATTGGTAATACAAGACTAATATATGTATTTGGTTTACCAAGACTATTAAATTTATCAGTCCTTCATGAGTTTATTCCTTGTAATCATGACAATGTAATTGATATAAGACACTGGATTTTGGATTTTTGGGGTCGGGTCGCTACAGATACGATATAAGAAGCAGAATAGATTGTATTCAATAGAGCAGTTTTCCCTATAAAAATATTTTTCATTATATTTTATAATATTATTCCAATGTTAAATGTCTAATTATTATAATTTGAATTTGGTAAAATGAACATTATTTTTTACTCATTACAGTAATATTTTATCAAGATAGATTTTTTTTTTGATTTTTCTCAAAATATTTATATTAGAGAGAATAATGAAATATACCATTTTTATGAGTACCATGATCTAATGAAATTATTATCTTGTAAGTTTTTCATTTATGGGAATTTGTTTTTCAAAAAAATTTCAATTTTTATGGGAAATTATAAAACTAAAAATAATGATTGTAGTTTACAAACCTAAATCCAATTTTTTAGAACTTAGTTAATATTTTTCTTAGGAAATTATTTTTAGTACATAATAGATTTATTATTATAAAATAAATTTTTACTTATTTTAGAAAAAGAATCAAATAAAATGGATTTGAAATATGAAATAATTAGGTATAAATTATGTTATAAGGACCATTTTATTTTTATTCATAAATGTTAAATTGATAAGGTAAAAATGAGTTTCTGCGTTAGGAGTAAAATATGGTTCAAAATGTTTAATATTACGAAAAAGACTAAAAAATGTTCAAAAAATGTTTTATAATATATTATTGTCGAATTTATTAACCTTATCTATACCTCATAGAAATATTTATATAATATTGAGATACTTTCTTCAATAGTGACTTCCCATTGTTAAAAAGTTACGGTTATTTACAAAGATGTCATCACTTCTAACTTATAAAAGGGTCCTATCACTACACCATAAATACCACTCGTAATATTATGTTTCATAATATTTAATTACCATTTTCTATTTCTACTATAATAATCTTTCTCCTCCTTGATATTATATTTACAAGATATTAGCATAAGCCCTCATTTTCTACGGAATTCTCCAAGGAAAACACAAACTTATCAACAAAAGTTATCACTTTCCCAAAAATATATCATTTATATCATACCTTTAAAATTATAATGTTAAAATATCTATGAAGTTAAAATATTAATTTTCATATAATTAAGGTTATTGTTCTAATTTAACGACATTAACCACCTTTCCACTATTCCCTTAATAAAAATGAAAATGTGATTTGTGAGTATGTGTGGACTACCACTTCCATAAAGCAATGTGTTTTCTCATACAACACCTATAATGGATGGTAGAAAATGGAATTTAAAAAATAATTATCATATTTATAACTTATTTAATAATATTAAATGTTAAACTATATTACTCCTTTATATTGTTCTCTGAAAAACATCATCCTTTTTCATATGCGTGGGCTATTGCCTCCATGGAATGATTCATTCATCTTTTCGTTACTGTCTATCATGGATAGTAATAATAATGATTTTAAAGAATAAATATTCTTTTTATTATATAATTAAGGTTATATAATGGGATATTACAAAACCTCTTAATGATATTATCGAAAAACGATCATTGTTAATTCAATTCTTTAAAATAAATATACTAAGAAGAAAATATTTTTATTTATACTATGTAATATTTTCATATCCATATTTATACTTTTAAATAATTAAAAATAGGATATATCACACTAATAATAACTAAATAAGATCATTATATTTCTTGTAATGTTATATTATAACTAATCCATGGAATAATAATCTATTAATCATTGTATGTTCTTATTTAAGTCGTTTTAACGACCTACCTGAACAGTGTTATGAATTTATAACATGAATGACTTTAAAAACATAATTAAATGTATAATATGATATAAATATATAAATAATTATTAGTTTTGGTTCTTTAATGGAAAAATTATTAGTAAACTCATTAATTAATAAAACACCATTCATTCGTTAAGATTTATGGAAACATGCTCAATGTCAATTTCATCTTCATGAATTATAATAAAAACAACCATAGAAAAAAATTATAATATTATAAAAATAATGGAACTTATATTATAGTACCTTTATATATCTTTAGATCATGAAATTTCTAACAATAATTAATACTGGAACCATTTTTAGAAAACTAGTTGAAAATAATCCAGATTTCTTACACCCGATATTGAAAATATGTTATAACTAACTAGAATTTTGAGAGATAATGATTATAAATTTTAAAATGTATGAATATTACTATAATATAATTAGTTAATATAAATACATTTTTACACATATGTTTATAGTAAATTCATAAAATTTAAGAAAAAAAGTGAGGGTTTTTTCATCTCAAATTCTTTTCTACGAGATATGTTTGAAATTATACACCTAAGTTCATTTATAAGGTGTATATACTACATATTTTATATATTATATTATGAATTATATTTTAATATTATTATTTAGAGTTTAATTATAAACCCTATCTTTCAAGGGGTTTGGTTGAAATGTTACTCATGATGTAAGGATTTTGAAGGTCTCAATTATTATTCTTTTTAACATCATATATTTTTTGTGGACCATATATACTTTTATGGAGAATATAATTACCATGAATGTATTTTTATTTTTATTTTTTATTTTATAGGATATAATAAGAAAATAAAATTACTTTATTCAAATGTATATTGTTTAATTTTTATCCAAGTAGTAAGGATTTTTTATAACTCACCCTTCATTTATTTTGTTATGATAATTGTTTTTAACTTATTTCACATAAGTTGGGTAAATTATACCCTTGATTTTATTATGTTATACCATATAATTGTTCTTTATGTATTTAAATTTCCATATCATAATTTCTTTTTGAACATTTTTTTACCTTATAGAGTATGTTTCTTGTATGGGACATTGATAGATCAAATCTATTGTCTTTTAAGTGATAATGTTTTATCCATTAATTTGTTCCTCCAATACTGGGTTCTCCCACCATAATATTTTATTTTATAATCCTATTATTGGAAATTATGTTTTAATAAAAATGGTTTTATAACTCTTTTTACAATGTGAGTTTTCAACAATGGTTAATTCAAAGTACTAAAAAGGTTCCTTTCATAATCAAATGTTTGATATTTGGCTCCAAATTTCCCATATAATGTTTTATGTAATTTTAAAGGATCCATAATTGGATATTATTTTTAAAATTTAATGTTTTCAAAAATATTACACTTCAAATTTGTAAAATATATTTTTGGAAGTGACATGAAAGTTAAAATTTTATGTTAATGATAAAAATGTTTTCTGAAAGATATTTTAAGTTTTCACCTTCATTTTCATTTTCATATTCATAAGTAATTATACACATGGGATTTATTTTCATTTTTTTACTATATAATAAAATTATATATATTTATATGTTTGTGGATTTAACTCACAATATCAAAAAATTAAATTCACGATCCATTCTTGTGTGATACCATACAAACAATTATTTTGCAATGATTTTTTAAATCTAGGTAAACATCCTTTTGAGTTTACATTATTACACTAGGGAAAGAATACAAACTTTTTCTAAGGATATGTTAGGATCATGGGAATGAATTAATCTAATGGGGAATGTTTTGAAACTCTATACATGTTTTAGCTCATTACAGATGATTGTTGACTACTTTGGAAGGTGGGTTATTTTTTTAATTCCCATATATTTATTATTAAAATACAAGGTATTAATGAAAAATATGATATTTTTTTAATTATATCATATAATTAATGTATTAACCCTAAAAAAGTGATGGGATGGGATAGAAATTATATCTCCCCATGATGCATTATTAGGTCTCATGAGACAAACATGCTTGGGTATTTGGTGTATTACAATCAAATTTTGTAATATTTATTTACTATGATATTGATGAAAATAATTATGTATCATCTATGAACTTGATAATAAGAATTGTTTCTTGGTTATTGGATTGAAGGTAAGATCATTATGTTTGATGTTAAGAATTCAATCACTACAAAATCAGTTAGTGATAACCATACAGTATATATATTTCAATTGTTATCCATGGAAATAGTATTCTTTCATTTTCATTATATTATGTGATTAATTCTGATTATCTATTAATACTATGTGATTTATACTCATATTATAAACACTTATGATATTTTACTATTATCAATTATTTTTACACTTACAGAGTGTTTCTTCCCACCTCTTTTTATGTTTCTATTTCCCTAAGATCTAAATAAATGTATTAACAAGATATGTCTAATAGGATATATTATATATTGAATATATGGGAGATCTATAAGAATTATTATAGATTAATTATTCTCACATATAATGCCAAATATGTCCTTTATTTAATAAATATATGTGATTTTTAATTGATGTTTTTTTTCATAATTCTCTAAATATAAAAATCTAAATTGTATTTGGAGTGTATATAACCAAAACTTTTATTTATGCCATGTAATTATGGGATATTTTTTCCTTAGAGTATGTTGTTTTCATCAAAGTTATTATATAAATTTTGTTTTTTAGTACTAGATCTGGGAGTTCTGGTCTGAGACATCACAATTGGTATTAGAGTAGTGTTTAGATAAAGTTTTATATTAGGACTTTTTTTGAGGATAATTTATGGATTTATAGGTTAGGTTAGATCATAAATTCAAAGGCCTAGATAACCCTTACAGTCATTTGAGGTGATACTAATTATTTTAGAGATTAGTATAAGAAAACATTAGTGAAAAACTATGATAATACTAAGGGGTAAGTATACGTATTGAATAACATCCTGAAATTTTGATATAGTAGAGACTGTGTGGTTATCATATAAATTGAATCCCTTATTGAATACTAGAAAGGGGATATTGTTTTTGACTAGATAGACCTAGGGGAAATCACCCTGAAAATGTATGGATGATAATTGACTCAATCTTCACTCTAGATTATGATTAGTGAGCCTAAAACTGCTAACATGGCTAGATGGTCCTAAGGGATATGCTTTGTTTAATCACATCATGTTTAGAAGACATTATAAAGGAAATGATTATGATTTTAAATAATCAGTTTAGAGAACTTAAGAGATAAATGGCCATGAATAACTGAGGATTGAACAATGACATTCATAGGTTGAATATAATGTATCGTATGTTAAAATTGAAGGAAATATAGTGGATGACATTTTCATATTGATGTTTTAATAATCACATTTTCTATATTTTCATAACCATTTTGTTTTTAGTATTTAGATGAAACAAGATCAAGGAAATGAATATGAGAATGGTATGTATCTAAAAACCACTATTTACTATAACTAAATATGGGATCATACATAAATGGTTGATAAAATTGGTATATTCTTATTATGATGGAAAATCAATTTTCATAGTATTACCTAAGTATGTGAAGTTAATACGTTAATATAAATTAAATATTAACTCTCATAGCTATCTTCATTAGTGAGTTATTTGTATTAATAATTTTCTTGTATATTCTAAAAATCTTGAGGATTAATTGAAATATTTAAGGATATTTCTTTACTAGTTTTTCTTTAACTATTTAGAGACAAATAATAAATAGAATCAACAACATTGAAATGTAATTTTATGATAAGGTTAAATTTTTGGGGATAAATATTTTAGAACATGTGATTGAGGTATGGAAAACTACTAATTTTAATATATGTTTTATGTTTAGGTAATAAAGGGTTGATTGATTTTGATAAAAGTGAGTTATATAGTATTGATAGCCCCAGAATTTAATAATTATTTAATGAAATAGAGTTCCATGAATTTTTTGTTGAAGTTTATCTCAATTATGGTGCAATTATATATATTGACTAGTGCAACAATTCATAAAGTAGTGGTTAATACTACTTTTGTTTTAAATATAATGTTAATTTATGTAAGAATATATAGTTTCACTGTGTTTTAATGTATGAGAGATACAAATAGTTCTTGGAAGGGTTTGTTATGCAGAATATTTGATTAGATTATATATATACCTGGGTATATGATTTTAAGAATGATTAATGTTGTTTCAGTAAAGAAAAGTAACTTGATATAACCAAATATATTATGGTAGATGTTACATTATATGTTATATCTCGATTGATGAATATGTTATGAATACCCTTACCTAATTTTATCAGTGAGTAATAATTAAAATTGAGAGGAAATAATTTATTCAAGGGGGATAATGTAACAACCCAAGGTTTTAATATAATATTACCTTTAAATAATTTTTTGTGTTTCATAGCATGCTCCACATTCAACGATGAAAATAAACAATACTGTGATATATTTAGATAAAATATGAATTTTTAAGTGTGACTATTAAAACCTAGTCATTGAATTAGTGAGAATGAATAGGTATAACCTCTTTATGAAATATTTATTGACATAAATTAAAGTATACTTTTAATATGAATAAAATTACATTAATATATCTATAATTACTAATAAGGTTATTTTAAGCATAGAATTGTATTTTTATAAAAAATTACTTTTATGCACTATTATTTTATTATGACAAGAGACATATGATTAATTTATGGTAATATATATTGATATTAGAAAATATTTTTACACTTATTAGTAAATGATAAAAAACATAGAGAATAATAGATTGTATTCCAAAGTGTCATTTTCCCTATAAAATTTGTATTTCATTATATTTTATAATTTTATTTAAAATGTAAATTTCTAAATTTTATAATTTTAATTTTTCAAAATAGAAATTATTTTTTCGATTCATAACAGAAATATTATCTTTGGAGAATCATTTTTCTGAAAAAATTTATTTTAAGGTTAATTAAGAAATATACCATTTTAACAAATACCATGATTAAATGAAATTATTGGTATGTAAGAATGTAATAGAAATTATTGAATCATTTTTCTACACAAAATATGTATTTATAAGTGATATTATAAATATACAAATAATTACTCTAATTGACAAATCTATATCTGATATCTTATAACTTAAGTAATAATTTTCTTAAAAACTTGTTTTTAATACGTTGTACATTAATTACTCTAAAATAAATTTTGATCACATTTACAAATTGAGTAAAATTAAATGGATTTTAAATTTATAATAATTATATCCTTTTCATATTTTATATAAATTTTAATTTTTATGTACATAGTAAAAATTACTTAGGTAAAAACCATTTATCACGTTAAGAGTAAATTAGGGTTAAAAGGGTTTAACCTAGTGAAAAAGAAAAAAATAAGCATGATAATATGTATTTTTTAATTTATCAACATTTTATCATCATTAATCCACTATTTATCAATTTTCCATCCTCTTACCTTGATAGTGGGTTCCCATTATTATAATGTTACAAGTATTTACATAAATGTCATCCCTTCTCACTTATAAAAGGGGCCTCTCAACACCCCTTCAATTCCAATACTAAAATTTTGATTCCTATTATAACCAAACCGTTTTCCCTCCCATATATTCGTATTCATCCACTTATCTTCTAGGTATAAAATAATAACGAAACCCCACATTTTCTAAAGAATTATCTAGGGAAAACACAAAGTTCTCAATGTGAGTAATAGTTTTTCTATAAAATTTTCTCCTTTCCATCTAAGTATCACAATTATAATTTTGAAATAAATATGTAATTAAATTATTATTGGTAATATACTAAATTTAATTATTCTATGTTAATAAACATTAACCACATTTCCCCTCTTCCTATAATAAAAACGAAAATGTGATTTTTGTGTATTTATGGAATACCGCCTCCATAAAGCAACCTATTTTTTCCTTCCATGCCTATCATGGGTTATACAAAATTAAGATGTATTATTTAATGATGATATCTATAAATTATTTAATATTTTTAAATGACATATGCTATTACTCCTCTCCCACGTTCTATGAAAAAAATCATCGTCCATATGCACGCACAGACTACCTCCCCCATGGAATGATACATTGCACTTTTCTTTACCACATTTCATGGATAATCCAATGAATGGGTTTAATGGATAAATATAATTTTTATTATGTCCTTAATTTTTTTGGTATAAAAAATTGGAAAACCTTTTAATGATATAATCCACAAAAAATCATTTTTAATTCAATCGTTTTAAATAAGCATACTAAGAGGAAAATATATTTATTCATGTTATGAATATTTTATTATATATAAATTATTACTATAATTCCTTAAAATCATGATATATAAAAATAATAATATCATTAAACATTTTTTATAATTATATTACAACTAATGTACTATATAATCATCCATTAATCATGTTATGTTAATGTTTGAGTCAGTTTACAACCTACTTGAAAAATAATCTGAATTAATGTCAGAGATGACTATGGGAAAACAATTAATGGTATAATATAATAAAAACATTTATTTAATGATTTATTTTTATTATTTAATTTTAATTTTACGATTTAACTAATTAAATAAGAAAACACCTTTCATTCGTTAAGAATCATTGAATCATGATCATCATTTACTTCTTGTTAGTGGATTTTTAAGAAAAATAAAATGGAATGAAATCATACCCTTATAATTGTAATGTATTATCTATGATAGTTTGCTTATTAATATCAATATGAATAACTTAATAAAAATAATTGATACCAACACTGTTTTTATGAAACTAGTTCGAAAAAATCAATATTACATACACCTGATATTGAAAATAATTAATAACCAAGTAGAATTCATGTAAAGGATGACTATAAATATTTAGTATAATTGTTAAAAATTATTAATATTGTTCTTAAATAAGATATTAGTATATATATTCTCTTTATACAAAAGGTTATAGTGTGTTTATGTAATTCAAGATATAAGGTAATAGTTTTTTCACCTCAAATTCCTTTCTTTGAGGTGTGTTTTTAATTATGTGAATAATTTCATTTATAAGGTCTATATAATACCTATTTTATACATTAGATCTTTATTTATATTTTAATCATGCTATTTTATGTTTTATTACAATCCATATCTTTCAATAGGGTTGATTAAAATGTTACTCAAACTATTTGGGTTTTCTTGGTCTCAATTCACTTCCTTTGAGATATAATACATTTTTGTGCACCATATTTTTCTTTCCTGGTGTGGTTTCATCCCATGGATGTATTTTTATCACATTTTTTTATTTCATGGGATATAATAATACAAATCATATTCTCTTCTTCAAATGTTTATTGATTCGATTATTACCCGGATAGAAATTTTTCTTGTAACTCAACTTTATTTCATTGGATTATGATGGTTCTATTAAACTTATTTCATATAATTTGGGGTATAAAACACTTTATTTTATTATGTGGTATTATATAATTTATTTCCACATATTTTCATTCATACCACATAAATCATTGTAAAACATTTCATAATACATATATTTATTAATCACTCGTTTTAGAATGTGGGTTTTTAATCAAGATAATTTCTAAGTATTAAAAAGATTCATTTAATAATCAATTGTTTTATCCTTGGATTCAAATTTACCATAGATAAAGTTAAATAATTCTCAAGGATACATTATTAGGGATTATTTTTAGATTAAGAGTTTTCAAAATATTTTACTTCTCCTTTTCAAAATTTAATTTCGAAAGTGACATGCAAGTTTTTATTTTACGTCAATTTTAAAAAGTGTTTTCTAAAAGATATTTTAAGTTTCACATCCATTTTCATTTTTATATTAAAAATCCATTACACACATTGGATTTGTGTTACATGATTATTACTGTAATAAAAATTTGTATTTATAATTTTTTTTATTGAATTATCTGTATCAAAAAATTCATTTCATGATACCTTATTGAGTAATACCATTCAAAGAATTATTTTTCAAGGATGTTTTTCTTCTATATCAAATGCCTTTTAACAATCCTCTTTTACACAGGATACTTTATCTCTTTAAACCATCCAATTTATTGCTTTTTGATGGATTATGATATAATGATTCCATTGATTTATTGAAGGAAGTTTCAATATTTCATATATTGGTAGCTCTATATTGATGATTGTTGACTACCAAGGAAGATGTATTATTTATTTACATCCCATGTATTTGTAATTATAATATGGGCGATTAATGTAAATATAGATTATGCATTTTTTATTGGTTATCTTATATGATGAATGAATTAGAATTTAATAGGTTATTGGTCGGTATCAACATTATATGGTCCCTTGACACATTAATAGGTATCATGAGGAAAACATGATTGGGTATTTTGTATATGCCTACCCAGTTCAATAAGATGACTTTCTTACAGTACTTCTGAAAGGAATGATGTCTTTACTATGGAATAAATGAAAATAATGTCATCTTAGATGAGGCATTGATGATAAAATAAATTTGTCAAACATTAGGCATTCTATCACCACAAATTAAGTTATTGATATAAATGTGATCTATTTATTTCCATTATTATCATTTGATATATTATTCTTTCATTCTAATTATATTATGAAAATATTTTTTTATTATACTATCTTTCTATAATATTTATGCTCATCTTATGAAAATCTTATGATCCTAGATTGTTATCGGTTATATTTGTGCTTAATGAGTGTTTTTGATTATCCTTTATTATGTTTCTATGTCCCTAGGTTATAATTTTTTTTTCACATGATATGTATAAAAGGATATATTGTATGGAGAATATTTGGGATATGTTGAAGTATTATTATAGATTTATCAGTTATTTATATAGTGGAGAAAATGTATTTTAGTTGAGAAATACATGATCTTTTTTAATTTGTGATTTGTTATAATTATCTAAATCCATATAACTAAAAGGTCTTGAGAATTTATGTAACCTATCATGTTCTTTGAGTAATATAAGTATGAGATAGTTATGTCCAAAAATCTATAGTTATTATTAAATACAATATATAATGTATGTGGTTTTTGGCACTGGATCTGGGAGTGTGGGTTCGTTGAGTAATAATCTAGAAACTGAATAGGGCAGAGGAACAATGATGGTTAATGTGGCTATGTATACTAATGGTAATAATCAATACAATTTTTTCATAAGTGGAACCTAGATATTTTCTCTCAGAACTATATAAATATTATAGGATTATATCCCTAGGTGTTCATCCATCATCTGGTTCCTCTATCTAACCACCTAGGTTACAGGAAGATTTCAAGGAGGATAAATCTATCCCACAATGTAATGGTGCTAAATTGGATAAGCTGAAAAAATATCACATCATCAAGGATTGAATGTGACTAATATATTTAACCAACATTACCTCTATTGATAAGAAGAATGGATGGATGGAAGTATTTATTATTTTTGATGACCCCAATCACCATTTCCTAGATAGTGATTTTCTATCTTGAGAACATAGAAATTGATCAATTACACAACTAGATTTCAACTCATATTCTTTATGGACGTGCATTCAAGGTATAATCCAATATTAATTAAACCCAAATATGAATAATTTATGGACTGTTTGTCACACAAATTACTATAAAACTATTAATTTACATGTTTTGATTTAAAAAACATAGCAACCACTAATAAACTGGTGATGTATAGAATATTTAATACCCATTTTAGAAAGATTAAATAGTGTAGTGTAGTGTGTATGATGTATTATCTAAGTTATTTCAACATCATAGTAACTTCACTGATCTAATATTGTTATTATTTTGGCTACGATTACATATTTAGAAAATTGATCATGGATGTGCACATTCCGGATAATTTTTAAGAACTCCCATGGATTTTTTGTCCACTATCATTGCAATGAGGTCAATATTGATAATACTAAGTAATTACAATTGTTTTTTCCTCTATGAAACCTATATTAATTAACCATAACATTAGGGAAACATTATTATATTCGTAATTTCATTATAACACTCTCAAAAGTTCCTTACTTTCATAAAGTTAATAAAAAATTGTGTGAACTAACTTTAGGAGGGATATTATTATAGATAAATTTTTTACCTGAAGTGATTCCTACCACACCCTCTTATTTTAATTCTATATGTAGATGGAATACATATCATCCTTTATATGTTATCCTTTTATTTTTATCTTAGTTCCATCATTTATGATGAAAAATGATGAATTCTTGAAAAAAATAATTGTACTACCTTAGATGGATGATATTGGAGGCTAAAGTCAAGTATAATGTATTGAAAAATGTTTTCTTGCATGGATTTTACTTTTTTGAAAAAGATATTTCTTTTCCTAAAGATACATTATGTCCATTTAAATTCTTGCATTGATATATTTAAAAACATTCCCAATTACCCCTGATTACTAGTGGATGGTTATATAGGATGTAATTATCTAACCTTTTAATATTAAATTTGTATCTAAATAGGTTACCAAATTATAAGAACTAATATACTTCCTAGAGATTCCCCTAACCATGGAGGAATCACTCTGGGATATAAAACACCAAGATATAGTAATTTTATATTCTAGTGAAGCCTTAATAATATGGGATATCTATCATGATGGTGCATCCTACATTCCTACTAGGATGATTATTGAGGACCGTATTTTTAATAGGATAACCTAGAATTTATCTTTATATCTCCCATAAATCACTCTTGTATAACTCTTTCTTCCTCACAAAGTGTTTTAAAAACAATGAGGAAAAATTCTAGGCTCTCATAAAAGTGAAAATTTCTCTTAAAAATTACAATAAATCATTTTAATTTAGAAGGTAATTTATTTATATTTATTTATAAATTATATAGGGTAATATTCTATAAAGATATAGGATTTTATTCCCTAAATCTAACATAAAAAAAATTTATGATGAACTTTCCCACAGAACCCATGATATCCTATATCCCATAAGTGGATAATTATCAAGGATGCACAATAAAAAATCTAGCCATTACTCTCTGTAACCTGGATCAAGAAAAAACAAAAATAGTTATGTAATATTAGTGAGTGGAAACCTATTTCACGAATAAGGTTTTGGAAGAGTTGTATGTGATTGGGTAGAACTTGCATCAATTTGTGTCCTTATTCATAAAATTTAAATATGAAACTAAATGAATTTCTTTAATTGTACCCTACCTCCAAAATGTATTTCTTCCTTGGAACAAAGAAATTGGTAGCAGATCCATAGACGGGCTACTAACTTTATCCTATATAATATCTTGAGAACTAAGATATTCCTTCACAAATTTGGTTTTAAAGGGTTCCTTATATGATGAATTAAAGGAGTAGTGAACATATTAATTATGAAAGGGTTATTTTCAAGTACATTTTACACCCATTAAGTTATAACTGATCTCTTATGTCAAATCAAGTTAATTAATTACTTTTCTCTCTCTATGTTTTATGATCTCATGGATTTCTCAATGAAGTGTTGTGGAATTCATGTTTACATAAACAATCATCATAAAACCCTATTGTAAGTACACATAATAAAGTAATCATATTGTTTCTCTCTGTGGGGAATATATTTCAAAAGATCATACCAACCAAGGACCATTAAGTATAATAAGTTTATCATCACTACCACCAAATTATTTTCTTAGTGTATTGATATTACACCCCAAGAAGATATTAGAAAAAAAGTCATGATTACCTTCTTGGATTTAAATTAAATCACTGTATGTTGAGTTCTTCAAACCATCATATTAAATAATGAAAAATGATTCCTCGTGTATGGGTTGAAAATATTATTCTAAAAATACAAGATCTATTCTAACTAAACATCCCACTATCATGTGACTACTGATAAGTAGAAAGAGATATTCAAAGATACGATTTGAAAAATCCTAAAAAATATAATGTATGAGGATAAAAAGACATGTATTAACAAAATAACTAATGATTTACAAGACTACCGTATCACTATACACACCCCTACTAAAGAAACTCTATATTCACCAGAATATAAGACCAATTCAGTATACCTATCGTGGTCCATCTACCTTTAATCTTGATGGTCATTTTTGACCAATTCATAGAATGTTAATAGTCTCATATTTAGTTATATAAATAGGAAAACCTTAGGAAAATGGAATTATTGTCACATTATCTCATCAAGATTATTAAAAATTCCATTACCCAATAATTAAAAGAATATTTGTCCATATGTTTTTAAGGATAAATTGCATTATCTTTGAAAAAAACCGATGATACCATGGAAAAATCCTCCAAAATAAAATACCCAAAGGGAGGGTCCCAATGTGATATATAAAGATTACTCCAATAGATTATTATTATTAATAACTTCTAATAGTGATTACATGTTTCTTCCTTCCCACACAATATTTTTAAAGAAATACTATGCATAATTTCTCACGTTAGATTCAATAGTCTTAGCCATATAACCTCAACCTATATAATGGGATGTCCTTATCTAACAATAAAGAATATCGAGAAACCATTTCCTCAACACCAAAACCTAAACTATTCATAAAATCATATATACCACATAACATTAAACACCTAGTGTTCTCTACCACAAGTCCCTAGACATTACAATACCCAAATCTTTATGTATGTTATTAAAATTCCTAGACTGGTCTTTTTTCCATTACCGTAAACTGTATCACCCAAATTATCCTTTGTGTGGGACTAACATAAATGAATAATTTTAGGAATCGAAAAACTTTTTATATGGAGTGATACCCCTATATTTTATAATGGGTTAATAATATTTCCTACAATACATCACGCTAAAAGAAACATGATCATCTAGCATATCATATTGATCCAAAAAGATCCATAGTCTCCCTTGATTCATGTTGGTAATCCTTTTCTCATAATTCATATTGGACTCTTAATTTTCCAAAAATTTAGGTGGATTGATTCCTATTTTTTGGGGATATGTATTAATGGATGTATTTATTACCATGGTCAGAATAAAATATTTCCATTTCATTTCACTCCTCAGGACACTTTTTAATCTTATCCATGTTTCATTCATAATGGGATTTCCATGACAAAGTGTATACTATTCTCTATACCCTAGTGTTTTATTCCCCATCAATTCATGTGAGTCTTAGTGAAAAATTCTGATATTTGGGATTCTTCTATTTATAGAACTACTTGTAGATTAATTCTTAACTTTCAAGTATATATAGCAACACCTGAATCTTCTATCCTGGGTCTAACTGCATTCATTATCCTAATCATTCCCTTTTATAGTTCCCCCATTCTATTTAATCCCACACTAATTGATGCAATATTTTACATTTTACTCTTTCAATAGGATTCCCTTAAAGCTTCATAAATTAAGGATCATTACACTAGATAAGACTCTCTAAAAAAATTTCCATGAATGAATGCTTTTTAAATATATGATATATAGTGATTCTTGAGTTCCCAATTTTAGGTCCAAGCACACCATTTCCTCAAAAATATTCCTCGTAATACCTTATCTTATTTCTCCCCTTCAATATCAGTGTGTGAAATTTTTGGTGTCCAATTTTCCCCCACCAATATTAGTTTTCCACTTGGGGAATTACATAAAATTTAGTACTTATGTTATTAAGAACCGTATGATTAGTGAATTTAATGTCACTAAAATTTAGTACTTATTATAAGAAAATAATAAATAAATAAATTGATATATAATTTTTCTGAATGAAAACTCATGAGGGGGTGAATGAAAAAAGATCAAGTAACTACTCAATAAAAATTATCTTTATGTCTTTGAAAAAATATAGTGTAAAAAAAATATATAAACAGAGATAAAGTGATATAAATATAGTGGAGAATAACAATGGGCCTTAGAAAAATCCAACCTATTCTTTTTCTACCCAATGTGCTTTAAAAAATATAGAGAATGGCCATTTAAATTTGTTTTAATGAGCTTAAACTATTCCAAAAATATATTATGGGACACTCATCATCATATATAGAACATTCTCCCATATTGATTATTTCCCCCATATCATTTCATTTTGGAAACATCCACACAGTAGAAACTTCCTCAGGATGATATGATTCACTTTTTTTGTAAGGGACAATAAAAATTCCCCTTAGAGTTGCTCCATACACACATTGAGGTATTCTATATAGTATTTCCCTTTGGATTCATTAACATTTGGTGATCATCTAACTTTATCGTTAAATTTGATTTATGTCCACTATGACAATATGCTCAATAAATGATGGTGTATGATTTAGGGAGATCGTACATTCTCATACATTCTCATTTCTTTATAAAATTGACTATATATATCTTATTACTTATGTCAATGTAATTTTCATCCAATGTTTAAATGTGGTCCCCTCAGTATGGTGAATGTTTAAGTATATATGTCCAACCTATTCCCATACAAGGTACATTCCCATGAGGAAATCATTTCCATTTTAAAATGAACTCCCCTTAGTATGATAATGGTGTAAATGTATGTTACTATCCCATATCAATCCAAGACACATGACTGCAGGGAACACCTCCAATTTAAATTTTAAATGGGATATCTAAAGTAAGGTGAATGAATAACCATATAAGTAATCACAATATCGATCTAGGGAATAAACCATAGAGAAAAAATTCCATATTTCAAATGTAATTCCTCAATTATGATAAAGGAATAAGGGTATGTACTTATAATACCCATTGAGAGCACATATAATTATAGAAAACCTTTCCATATTCTTTTATTTTGAGTCAGTCATTTTTATTCTATGATTTACCTATATTCATATCCCTATGTTCAGTTGGATTCAAAAAATCTTAGTGGAACACTCTCATGTGTCATTATAATCATTTAGGAAAACATATGACATCATATTTAGATGCCCACTAACAAAACACATGAATGTTGTGTGTTGAGATAAAAGTTATTCCAAAATTGTATTTTCATTAATCAATTATTAAAATATAATGCAATACACAATTTATATTATCTATTCGGAGAATAAATACATATTAAAGACTAGTATTACAATGGATGGAATCAAGAAAACAATTATAAGATCACCAATTGTTTAATATCAATCAGTTATTGGATGTAAAATTCATTCAACAATTATTGACTAATAGATCATAAAATTTTAAATTCACCCATGATATGTTGTTGACAAAACTATTCTACAAGATATTCACTTATTTTATGGAATGAATCCTCAATAACATCCACCTTGACAACAACCAACTATAGCCAAAATTTCTCTTAAATTGAAATATAATCTTTTATCAAATGTTAGATTGGATATTCCTCTAAACCCTTTTAAGATAAATCATATGTGTACCTTTAGAGAGTTTTTTTTTACTTGAAGGAGATTAAATAACTCAACTTCAAACAAACCTCGAATTATTATCATTATATTGAATATATAATATATTTCCTAGAAGTAAAATAAAAAATATTTAAAACCTATAAAGAGTTAATGTATGTGTCCCATATTACCACCCTTATCACTCAAAGGAGTGTGGGTGATATTGGTTTAGATATTGTGTCATTCCATCGAACTCATATATTTATTTTGAATATTATATTTTTTATAATATTACACCTTATCCTTTTTTAATATCATCATTTTTAAAGACTAGATAACATATAGAAGCATTTCATTAGACTAGATAAGCCAATGGTGTTGGGCCATTAATAAGCATGGTCGTGGAAGTGTTAGTTGGTTAATTTATAATATGAGATTATTTTGGATGAAAAAAAGTTTTATAAAAATAAGGAAATTCATGAAGGTGTTAATAAAATAAAAAAAGATATTGATAAATTGATATTGAGAATTTATGTCAACATTGGCATGGTTCACACCCCCAATTTCAGTATGGCCACCTTTTGATATTACTTCACCTTCTTAAATTCTAAATAAGAGAGAAATTGAAAACTTTGGGTACAGTCTAGGGAAGATATTACTTTCATCTTAGTTAGTGATATTACATGATATAAATTGTTTTAAGTTTATATATTGTACATCTATAATTTCATTATATTTATCTATATTTTTTACCCTATTTGAATGAATAATGAGGAATATATTAGAAAAGTGAAAAAATCTATGATAAAGTGAATGGTAGTATATATATTCTCACTTAAGTTTTATCACTCATATCTTGAATCCATTTCAAATTACTCAAAGATTGAAAACGAGTCATTTTGATCTGTGGGATCATTTGTATTCACTATAGAAGACATATTCCCCTACCCACATTGACCCTATGTCATAATGGTTAGATAATTAGTTTGTCAAAAAATCCTTAAACTCACATATCCAATAAACAATATATAAATTCTTACCTATATGGTCTAATATTACACTATGTATGTCTTGAAAACATGAGTTTATTCTTGGTTAATTAGAAGGTTCACCACATTGAGGGAAGAGGGTGCATCACTACCTCTTATTGAGTTTTAATTTCACATTATTTTATTAAATTATGATATGATATATTACAAGAAAGAAATTATAATAATTAAATTAACATGATAACTCATATTATCGGCGAATGATTAATTTTCTCCCCACTCTATGTGTTCAAAATACTCCATTGATATTTTAGCCTTATAAAGTAATAACAATTATATTAGGAACTTTTGATAAAAAGGGTTTCCTTTTTTGATACCATATAATTCCTCTCTGGCTTGAACTCCCACTTTATTGAGTGTGTACATAGAATTGTATTAGAGAAGGTTTTAATCTTGAATCTTCTTCTAAAAGAATGATAAATAAATTATTTGTGATATACAAGAGGTGATGAAAAAAATGAAGTTTGTTCATTATAAAAAAGATTTTGTGGGCCTCTTTAGAGTCTTTCCCACAACAACTGTCTATGTATTTCTTATAGTCCACGCCTTTTTTACTTTATTCATCCACTTAATTTAATTTAGCTGCCTTCCCCTCATCAATTTTCTCTATACTATTTGGGGGCGGGATTGTTAAAAAATAGTCAATATAAATAGATATCACATATGAGGGTTAAATAGCCTAATATATTAAATTATATTTCTTTTATAACAATTTTAATTTTGTGATAGCTTGTAATGCACGCAACACAAGGTTTAAACAAAAAACATTTTAGTCACTCACTATAAAATTAATTTAAAATTAAATATTAACACTTTGAGAAAATTTCTTTGTAAAAATAAACTTCATTTTTGGAACCATAATATTAAAATATTCTTAGGGTGAATTTTTTGTATTTTTCTTAGAAGTTTTATTTTTGATGAATAGTAAAAAATAATTAGTTTTAATTGAAAATAAATTATTGTTTTAAATAATTTATAATGTTAAATTATATTTTTAATTAGATTAAAAGTGTAAATTGTTTAATTATATATCATTTAATCCAATTTATACCATATGAATAATTCTTATATGATATATATATATATATATATATATATATATAATTTTGTATGTTTTGGAACAATTTCATTTTAAAAACCCACTCTCTCGTGATGTCTGTTAGATTAATTTTTAAATGAATTTTTTCTAATTAAGTGAATTTAATATAGAAAAATTGATTCACTATTTGAAATAATAATAATTTATAATTTATAATAAGGAAGACATAATTTTTTTACCAAAGTAATTAGTGATAATAATTAAAAATAATTACAATGAATAGAGAGAAAATGAGTTCACTTAGTGGTTTAACATAAATATAAGGTATAAAAATGACCCAAAACACTTAAAACCTCAATTTTATGGAAATATCTTGAAATTATGACATTTATTATCTATAATATAGCACTATTGGGGCCTGGTAACTTGAAAAAACGTGGCTAGAATTCAATCTTTCAAAAAATCACAACTGTGCCCCTCACCCCAGTTTTAAAATCCCACCCCTCTCTCCTCTCTTTCACACCATAAAACCATTTTTATTAGTCAATACCTACTGAAATAACTATAAAACATGCCTTAAATCATCAAATAGGCCTTATTTTGGTTACAAATCCATCATATGAAGGTATTTGTGAAGACCTAATAAGGATACCCGAATATTATATAATGTTCTTCTAATATAATTTTTATTTCCCTATACACCTCCTTCAATTATTATTATACCATGACTATATAATAACCTCAGTATATACTAAGATTTTTTTATCTTAAAGTTACAACCAATGACTTCGCTCTCTTCCATCAAATTAGTTATGAAATCAACATTCGTGTGTACGGTGGACTACCGAATCGTGAACCGATGTCGTTCATTTTTCCATTACCAGATTTGAAGGATGGGAATAATGATGAATTTATAGTTTATGTATGATATATATGATATTTATGATGTTTTTAATGCTTATTTAATTATTATATACATCATACTTTCATGCTTTCTATTTTTTTGGAATATGATAATGTCACTCATGTGTACAACAGACTACCACCACATAAAGTGATGTGATTCATTCATGATTTACAAGGACTGTAATAAGGATGGTTTCAATAAAAATATGTAATATATATGACATAATATTGATACTATAAAAAATATATGTATATAAAATTTACATGTATTTCTTTCAATATTATAATAAAATGGAAACATCGTTCATACGTATGAACAGACTACCGTCTCCATAAACGATGTATTTAATTTCATATCGCCAAATTTTATGGATTAATATAAATATATATAATAAATATATATATATATGATATTTATATAACAATTTACTTCCTTTATATGATTAAATAATGATATATATAATATGAACAAAATATAACAAGTCAAAACATACTTGAAAAACAAGGAAATTACCACCCAACACAATTATAATAATGAAATATTATTGACAAATATGTGATAAGATGTTATAAAAGTATCATTTATGATATTAAAAATATTAATGTGGATATTTTATAGAATAATTAAATTCTAAAAAAATTATACATGAGGTTGAATAACATTCAATCAAAAGAAAGTGCAAGGAAAGAGATTTCATCTCAATTTCCATTCCATTGAGAATAGTTTGATATTATTCACCAATACCCCATTATATGGTGTATATAACTCCCCTTTTACCTGAAATATCAGGAATAATTCAATATTAAATCTATTATATGTTTAAATTTGAATTATTTCATCCAAGTTCATTTAATTTTACTATTAAAAAGTGGTAAAAGTTATTATGAAATCTAACTTCATTTTGTGATTCTTAACTTACTATTGAAGCAAGCACATAATTGTTATGATTTTTCATTGTTAATTATTTTTCACATAAATATACATATTCTTCATTGACTGATTTTATTATTTCCAGAACTGTATGCCATTTTTATATACAATGATTACTTTTAAAAGTAAGTTGATTAACAGAGGAAATGATGGTAAATATGAATCCTTTACTCAATATAGATTTTTTATGATAAGCATATTCTTCATAAATTAATTATATTATTTGATTTATGAGGAATTTTTTGTACATAAAGTGATGGGTAGATCCCTAACTTTATATATCCCCTCAATGGATTAATAGGTCTCATGAGACAAACTAGTTCGCCAAATTAAATATGTTTCAACCTGTAGTTTTAAACTGTTTGAGGGATAGATATTGATAAAAGAGGTTTTCATTTCCCTAAGACATGATATCAAATAATAAATCATTTCTCTTCTTTTATAATTCATTCAATATTATCCATGATATCTCTATTATTTTATTATCTATTTATGAATTTCATTGTTATTCTATTGATTAAATGAAATGTGTTTTCAGTAATTTACATTGGCATTTTGATTAAGCCTTATCTTGTTTTTTAAATTGAATGTGTACTAAATTATTTTCCTTGACATGCATATAATTCTTATGGATTCAAGAGAACATCTGCTGTAGTTAACCATTATTTTTCATTTTAGCTCACCCATATTTTTATCCTTCCCCAGTTTATGAAGATGACTCCTTTGAATGAGTTTTCAAGGATGATGGGAATAAAATTTTGTTATGAATTATGTTTAATTTTATATTACTAGTTTAAAGTTTGTATCATGTATTCAATATGGTTTATAAAACTATATAACCGATTTTTTCCTTTGGGATTAAAATATTGTATCTATGCCAAAGTAATAAATTAATGCACATACTCCTGACCTCTAGGTTCAGGTTTTATGTAGTTAGTATTAGAGGATGTTTTGTAGAAACCATGAGAACAGTAGTTAAGAAAAAAAAGATTAGGAAACATAACCTGATGATTGAATTTAAGGATAAGTATTGACGAACTTCTTAATGTTTTGGTAATGTAGATATTGTTTGGGTATTTATAGCAATGCATCCCTGTCAGGATACTACAAGTGGATGTGGTTATAGAATAGATGTATGCAGGGGTAATCTCTTTAAAAAATGGTGGATCAAGATTCACTTAAGTATAACTTAGTACATGAAAATATGCCTTACTCAGCACCTAGTTTGACACTCTATAGGGATATGCTTAGGATAATTAACATATTCTTTACAAACTATTATGAATGATTTGAAATTGAATATATCCCCAAAGATACCAAATCATATTAGTTTGAGATTAAAAACACATAAATATTTAATTTATGTTAAGTGTAAAACCATATTTGGAATTATAAATTATGAGTTAAAATTTTTAATTTTATGAAAAAGACTAGTATATGCTATTATTTTTAAAAATTACTGATGGATAAAAGAATGAGGTCAATACTAGTAAACAATATAGAGATTTTCATACCGAGGGAATTAATATAGCTGGTATTGGAATGGAGAATATTATGGCTATATTAGGATAGTTTAATCATGTTCGGAACAATAACCTTTCATGGATGGGACAACTTGTTCCACAAAAAGATTATCCTATGCTGGATCGCTTCACAAGATAAAATCCCAAATCTTTCAGTGGGACTACTAATTCAATTACGGTTGAGAAATGTATTAAGTCCTTAGATAAGAGATTTATGTCCTTAGGATAGAAAAAAGGGAAAAAGTTACACTTGTGGTGTATTTTCTAAAAAATGATGCTAATTAATAATGGTTATTGATCCAAAATACTATAGAGGAAGAATAAATAGAACTCGTTGAATTGAAACCTTTTAAGGATAAATTATTCAAAAAATATCCCCCTTTTGGGAAATAAATTTAAATAAAATTAAAGTTATGTAGATTAAAGAAAAAGAAATTAAAAATAATTTTGGATTATGAGGATACCTTTATAAGGTTATAATGGAATTATACATATTATATATGAAACAAAGAGTATATGATTGACCATTTATTTGTAGGGATTAATCTTTTGTGTCTGAAGGGAATTGTTCTCACAAATTTTTTCATCATATGAAAAAATAGTTTTATACCCCATCAAAGTAGAGATTTAATTTTCTATATATTATATACTCAAGGGAAAACAAGAGAACAAGAGGTCATCTGATCAACATGAGAAAGGAAATGTCTCAAAAAATATTAATAAAATGAAATGATTTCCACATTGATAAAAATGTGGAAACAATAACCCTGGTAAGTATTTGAACGGTCTGAGAGTATGCTATAAGTGAAAAGAGAAAGGTAACCTAGAAAGAGAGCACAAAGTGATGAAGGAAAATACTATTGTTCAGTGTTTCAACTATAGGGATATGGGGAATATAAAAAACTAATGCACCAAACACCATGGGAATCTATAAAAGATTGGTCCAAGGGGATATGTAAAATCTTATGCGATTACTAAAAAAATGGTAGAAGTACCCAATAATGTTGTTACCGGTACATTAATCCTATCATCAAATTTTTCAAATACCATATTTGATTCTGAATCATCACAATATTTAATATCTACCCATTTTTCTAGGAAATTATAAATTTAATATTTTTATTTAATAAAGGTGTTTTTATTAAAAACTACTAAGGGAATTATTATAGCCAATAAATTTGTTATAAAATCCCCATTATAACACTTAAACATGATTTATTTACTAAACTAATTATCATACATATGGATTAATCTGATATAATCCTTTGTATGGACAACCAATCAAAAATATTATTCAAGAAATTATTGCTAGAAGAAGGAAATCACGATTTATGTGGAAGATATAGAATTCCATATCTATGGACCATATCTTTCATCACATGAGTCATAACTATATCCACCCCAATTAGATATAATTTGTGAGATTCTTGGTGAAGAAGAGAAAAAAACAAATTGAGATGTATAATCTAATCATCAAATTGGGGATATACCTGTTATATTAGAATAAATTTATGTATTTATTGAAAGACTACCTAGACACCCCCTAAATAATAACGTCGAATTTTATATTGATTTAATTTTGGATTTAAGACAAATATCAAATAATCCCTTAGAATAGACATGGTGAAATTATTGGTGTTTAAGAAATAACAATAGGATTTTGGTAAGAAAAGAATTATTCTGCGTAGTGTTTTTCTATTGGGATCCTTTATTATCTTCGTTAAGAATAAATATAAATACTTGATGCTATGCATTGATTATAGGGAAATAAATGATATTATGATGAATAAAAGTTATCATCTACCTAAAATTTATGACCTATTTGATCAACTTCATAGATCCCAATATTTTCCAATTACTGATATACATTCCAGGCCTCATAAATTGTGTATGAAGAAGGAAAAAATTTTAAAGATGAATATTTGAATGAGGTATGGACAATACTATTTTATAGTAATTCCATTATGATTGACTAATTAACCCTCAGTTTTTAGGGTCATAATAAACAAAGTATTGAAGGAATATCTAGATGATTTTGTTGTGGCATTCACTGATGACATTCTTTTATATTCTAAAATCAATGTGAACCATGAGAAAGAAACATAGATCATTCTTAAGACTCTCAAATGGAATAATATATATTGGAAATTTAGTAAGTGTTATTATTGAAGTCATGTTGTTCTTTTCATGGCCATATTGTCTCATAACATATAATCTCAGTTGACCCTACAACACAATGGCAACTATAGAATATATTACACTAATGAACATAACTGAGGTATATAGTTTCATTAGTTTGGAAGGTTATTATCAGTGATTCTTTGATAATTTTTCATGATTGGATAACCTATTAACCAAGATTTCATGAAAGGGGTATATTTTTTTGGACAAAGGAATGTGAAGAATGTTTTGATGAACTAAATAAAGGATTGGTATATGTTTCTATTTTGACTCTACCATTTGAAAGTAAGGAGCTTGTGATATATAGTGATGTATAAAGTAAAGTAATTGGTTTTTTCATAATGGAACATGATAAAATTATTTAATTTTTATCAAGGATATTGAATATTCAAAAACATAACTACCCATCCTGTGGTCTTGCGTTGGAAGCTGGCATATTTTCTTTGAAGATATGGAGGCATTATATTTATGGGAAAAATATTTGAAATATAAATAGATAAAAATATCAAAAAATACATCTTTTCACATATAAAAGATGAATATGAGGAAAAGGATATGGATTGAGCTACTAAAAGATCCTGATTGATCAATACACTGCCATCCAAGGAAATAAAATGAGGTAGTGTATACATTGAGTAAGAAAGAACATGGAGTTCTGACCCAAATGAGGATTGAGAGGGATACTATGTTCATGGATATAGTAAATATTGATATGGTTGTTACAAATAAAGGGTATAAATAAATATTTTTTCAAATGATTTCAATACCATATTTAATAGAGAAGATAAAGCATTCTCAATCTCATGATGAGAACTATCAGAAGAACATTAAAGCTGCGAACATTGGGAAATTAGAAGACTTTGTTTGTGAAGATAGTGATATAATATTTGGAAATATATTATGTGTTCTATATATACCTGATCTAAAAAGGTAATTGTTGGGTGATTCTCATAGCTCATATTTCTCTATACACCTTTGAGGAATAAATATGTATAGTGATTTCAAGGATCATTTTTTTGTGGGATCACAAGAAGCAAGAAATTTATGATCACATGACCAAATGTTTGGTTTTTAAAAATGTTAAAGTTGTGAGGAAGTATTGAAAAGTTTTCATGAAACCTATTACTATTACTATGTGGAAAAGGATTGATAGTACTATGGAATTTATCAAAGGACTAACAAAATCTACTATAAAGAATTATGCAATATTTTTTTATCATTGACCACAAAACTAAATATTCATATTTCTTCACTATAAGATACCATTTAACTCTTAAGATAATTTAAATGATCTATATCAATTATTTGGTGATATTTCATGGCGCACTTCGATCAATTGTTTTTTTTACCAAGATACCTATTTTACATCAGAATTATGGAAGATTCTTCAGAAGGATCTTAATGTAGAGCTTCATTTGAGCACTGCCTACCATTCTCTAATAGATGGATATTCTAGAAAGACTAATCAAACAATGTAATACCTGTTTAGGTCATTATCACTCTACTTTTAAGGAATGTGGGATTTGTATTTACCTACGATAGATTTTTCCTATAACAATAGTTTCATTTCTAGTATTAAAATGGCATCCTATAGAACATTGTATGGAAAGAGATGTCTCACTTAAACATGTTAGGATAAACATGGTGAAAGAAAACCAATAGGCCCAATAAATACTAAAGAGAAAATAATGAAGGTAAAGGCTATCCAGGATTACATTATAGTAGCTCAAATTTGAAAAAAGAGTTATTCCGATAATGAGAGGAATGATCTGGAATTAAAATTGGGAGATCATGTTTTCCTGAAAGGATCTCAACAGAAGGGTGTTATAAGGTTTGGTAAGAAATGGAATATTAGACCTTTTTACATACGACCCTTTGAAATTATTTAATGAATTGTAGTTGTTTCTTATCATTTGGAAATTACACAAAAAATATCAAAACTATATAATGTGTTCCATATATCTTATATAAGTAAGTACATGCCAATACCAAACCATGTTTTGTCCTATAAAATGAGTTATAACCTAATATATCATTTTGTGAAGATCCAATCAAGATTTTATATACTATAGAGAAGGTATTGAGGAATTAGACAACTTTCCTATTAAAGGTGATTTGTAGGAATCAAAAAATGGAGGAAACAACATGGGAAACACAGGATATTATAGATAAGAAATACCCTCATCTGTTCACAAGGTAATATCCATGAATTTTTGAAGATGATGTTTTTTAGGAGGTAAGAAAGTAAAAACCAAATACATTAAAATATATTACTTTTATCATAAGTTCAATTTTTTTATATCTTGCATTGCACACAACATTAGGTTTAAACAAAACACGATTTAGTCATGCTTTTCAAACTTAATTTAAATTTAAATTTTAACACTTTAATTTAATTTATTTGATTTTTTTAAAATTTTAATATCAAATGTATATTAAAATCACGTTTTGGGATTCTTATGAGAAGTTTCATTTTTTGATGAATAGTGAAAATACTAAATTTTAATTGAAAACCTCTATTTAATTAAATTAATTTATAATGTAAAATTATATATTAAATTGGTTTTAAAGTCAAAATAGTTCAATTATACATACATTAATATAATTTAGGTCATTTTAATCATTTTTATATTGAATTAATATGTAAAATATTTATAATCTTTCGAACATTTTCATTTTAAAAACCTATTCTCTTTTCATGTTCACGAGATTAAATTTTCAAAGATTTTATTATAATTATGTAAATTTAAGTTTAAAAATGGATTTCATATTTGGAATCATCAAAATTTAAAATTTATTATAAATCCAACTTATTTTTTGAATAAATTAATATGTGAAAATAGTTAAAATTAATTTCCATGATTAAAAAGAAAACGGGTTTACTTAGTGGTTATACATAGAAAATAAGGTTTATAAAAGACCAGAACTTGTAAAAGGCGCATTATTTTGAAATATTTATAACATAATATATCTATTATATATAAATAAGATTTATTGGGTCCCCGTGAAAAGAAAAAAAATGCTGGTCGAATTCACCCTTTGAAAAAAAATACAAGTATGCCACTTACCCCACTAATAAAAGGCCTCCCCTATACTATATTATTAACACCTTAAAACTACTTTTATTATTCCAATACATTCCCAAAAAAATCCCAAAATATTATACACTCATATTAGAGGACTTATTTTTGGAATAAATCCAACTTCAGAAGGCATTTGGGGAAACCTAGGGAGGATACCAGAAGAAGTAACGTTCTTCTAAATGCATTTTAATTTTATTTCATTATCCACATCATCAAAATATTATTATAATATACCTATTTTATAACTTTATTATATTACATATAATGGTATTTTTTATTTTAGGGGTACAATATATAACCTTACACACTCCCATTAAATGGGTTATGAAATCTTCGTTCGTGGGTATGGAAGACTACCGCCTCGTGAACTAATGTTGTTAATTTTCCCATTACCACTATTAAAGGTTGAGAATAATTATGTATTTATAGTTTATATATTATATATATATAATATTTATTATTTTTTATTCTTATTTAATTATTATGTCACACGTACCTTCATGTTTTCCATTTTGTGGGAATATGATAATGTCGCTCGTGTGTACAGTGAACTGCCTCCCCATGAAGCGATGCGGTTCATTCACACTATATATGGAATGAATTAAGGATGTTTTTGAAAAAAATATGTGATATATATGAAATAATAAAGATACTATAATGAATATATATATATATATAATTTAATTAACTTTTTTCAATACGTTAATAAAATGGAAGCAATGTTCATGCATACATACGACCTACCATCTCCAAGAACAACATATTTTATTTCATATGACCAAATATCATGGATTAATATCTATATATATAATGAATATTTATGATAATTAAATAATTTTTTAAATATTTTGGATGATTAAATCATGATTTGAGTAAGTGTAACAAAAAATAAAAAGTTAATACATAATTGAAAAACTAGGAAAGTAACACCCAAAACAATTAAAATTATAAAAGATTATTAAAAAAAGTGATAATATGTAATAAATGTATGATATGTGATATTTAAAATATTAATATTATTTTTATAATTTAATAACATTCTTAAAACCATTATATAAGGGGTTAAATAGTGTTCAACCAAAAACAATCATAAGGTAATGGATTTCATCTCAAATTAAAAACCATCGAGACTTATTTGTTATTACGAGCCAATTCAATTTTATGTGGTGTATATAATTAGCATTTTTTTCATAATGGGGTTTTAATTTTCAATTTCAATTTTTTCATCAAATGAAATTTGATTTGAAAATTACTAAGTGATAATAGTTATTTTGAAATCTCACTTTATTTTGTGATTGTTAACATTATCTTCAAAAAATCACTTTGTTGTAATAATTTTTCATTGGTCATTACATTTAACATAAATATACATTTTCTTGTGAGATAGATATGATTATTTTCTAAACTATATACCATTTTAACATAATGTGTTTACATTAAAAGTTATTTTATTGACTAGGAAAATATTGATAAATATATATCCTTTACACAATATATATATTTGATGACAAGGAATATTATTCACGCATTAAAATGATTAATAGATATATGAGGAATTATTCAGAAATATAGTGATAGGTGGGGATCAGACATTATATAGAACCTCGATGCATTAACAGGTCTTAGGAGACAAATTGCTTTTCTAAATTAAATGTGTTTCTACCTGCAGTTTAAAACTTTCTGGAGGATAGATCTTGACATTAGATGTTTTCATGTTCCTATGAAATGAAAACCAATAATTTATAATTTTCCAACATTGATAATTTAGTCATTTTTTTCAATTATATTTTCACTATGAGATTATCTATGGTAGAATTTCATTATCCATTTACTGTTTAAATAGAATGTTTTTTTGTTATTTTCCACACCATATTTATTATGACATATACAATTATTAAAATTTTATATGTGACCAGTTATTTAACATTACATGATAATTATTCTTATTTATTCATGATAGCTTACATTTTACATAACCCTTACCAAGCATTTGAGATCACCCTTATTTTTTTAACCTTCTATTGGTTATGAAGAAGAATCTTTATAATGCGTTTTATTAGATGTTGGGAATTGTAGTTTGTTATGAATTATTTTCCGTTTTCTATTCCTAATGTAAAATGGGTATCATGTAGATAATTTTTTTTCCTAAACAATTAAATAGATCGGTCTTTTGGGAATTGAGACTTGTATCTATGACAACAAAATAAAGTAAAGCACTAGCTCTAGGCTTCTAGGGTCGGTGTCGCTAAAAAGGGAGTGGTTAGAGTCTATAAATCCAAAAAATAGGCCCAAAAATAATTAGGGGTAGTGATAAAATATACACAATTAGGTTAGAATACATACCTATGTTTTTAAAGCTCAATTCCATTATAATGGATCAACAAAAAATTCTTTAAATTGTATATTCTCATTAATTTACCTACACCCATTATATACTAGATAATGAAACCCTAATACCATATATAAAATTATTTCATCTTCTCTTAGTAATTTATTTTTAAAATCCTCACTCTCTAAGGATTTTTGACTTTTGGGAGTTCTTAGTCATGTCCCTTACGCCTCCCTCGAGTTCAAGTGCTTCTTAGGTCTTCCCCATCTCTGTTGGAAAACCAAGCTTGTAAAATTCTAGATCTCTAACACATATAGATTTAGGGTTTCTAATTGATTCTTGATTTAATATAAAAATAATATTAATTAACTAAAAAATTCTACATCAAAATCACATTTGAGTGAGACCTTATCATGGTATGTGAAAGATTAAGGAACAATTTAATTTTTATGTTAGTGAGTGGAAATTTAATATTTGTGTGCTTTTCCTCACATTCCATATTTAAATAGAATTGGTGCACAACTATTTAGATCCATTTACTGTGAAACATATAATAGGGTATTAGAGTAAAATTTTCTATAAACATAATTTTTTTAGAAAAACAAATTTGGTGTAAGTATCCCAATTGATGACCCCATATATATATGCTACCAGTACCTAGTCTCAAAACAACATCATATAAGATCTCTCCTCAAAACATTCATTCCCATTATCCATGAAAATTTTGTTGGTGACTTTATATATGATGAATAAAAGTCTTTAGTGTCATCCCAATATGGTTTCCAACCTCAAAACATTCATAAGTAGCATTTAGAAACAAATTATATTCTATAATAGTGGTTTAAAACTAGAGGGGAGGACCATGGTAAACTTTCAAAACCCATACCCTCCCATATATATCACCACCAAATCATACTGAATTGGGATTGGATCAAATATCTAATTCCAATCCTCCCGTTATTGGTGTGGGCTAATATATAGTAAATCATGGGTTTTACTAGTACTACAAGGTTGATTAATTTATCTTCCACTAACTATATATCTGTGAGAACATAATCATCCTAACTCCCATCTGTGATTACCTAACTAGTAGTAACCATATATATGTAAACATGGATAATAAACCTAAAAAATAGGCATTCAGTGAGACTTTTGGCCTAAATAACCCCCTTTTATGATTTCTTTCATTTAATTTTAGTAGGAAGGACCCTTATTTCCATGGGTTCACTCAGTCATGTAGCAATTTGGTGTCCCCACCTATGACTTCAACCTATAAGGTTCTATGAATATATCAATCGAGATAACAAAGGGAATGTTTTATCAAATTTAAACCTCCTTACCTAGTTTATCCTAAGCTGTCCATAGTTCCATATTTTCTAAAAATAGAGTTTATTCACAATTATCCCAAACATTGGATCCTTGGAGGAACTGATCATTTGTATCGTTGTGTGTTATTATTAACCTAATCACGTAAATATCATGTTTAACCATTCTCTACTTATCATAAAATAGGTGGAATCTATATTCCTTTTTGTTCTAGTGTCCAATCAGATTTGGGAAGAGATTACCATGATAGTAGACTAAGAACTATGAAGTATGTACCCCCACACAAATTCTTTCCACTTTTATCAATGAACTAACCTCCCAATATCAATGAGGTATTTAAAATCCCCATTCCCACCCAACCTTCCAAATTCCCTTTATGTAGATGTCCTAGTGTAGAATCTATCCATTTCATTGATGATTTTTATGTAATTTTATATTAAGTAGTAGTTTAGGATACATGGTTCATGGGCCAACTTATAGTTTTCAAATAACAACATCAAGTGTATAAACTATATGTATCATGATTTCATTCCACCTGGAATATTTTTCTATTGAGTGAAATGTTTTCCATGGTTTTCCCAATGATTAATTTCACCAAAATATTGGTAGATGCTAGCATGGGACTCAGATCAGTATATCATCAAGATATATGATTCCCTACAGAGGTCTCCCATTTAACGATGAGTAATTTCATGTTTATAGTCTGATCATATTTATGATAATTTAACTATTAGGTGAAATATAATATTTAAATTTTGACTTAATGTTTTTAAAAATTCATTTTTATATATTAGTGATGTTTAAGGGTTTGGGTTGAGTAGAACTTATGAAAATTTCCTCTAGAAGAAGAATAAAAATGAAGAAATCATCAGAATTTATAAAAGTAAGATTAATTAATTAAATATTTAAAATTTTGGTCACATGATTTCACAAGCATAAGTGAATTTTCCCTATGAACTATCGTTATACATACTATCCTCTCAGTCAAAGATACTTATCACAAGATAATTATATATGCAGATTTAAATATTTGAGATATATGTGGAACAAAAAATGGGAGGTTAACTTTTTGAAAAGATACTTTTTAATTTTATGATACATAAAATTAGATGGTCCCGACCATTATGCATATACGCTTTTATAGTGGGGAATAAGTTAACTTCTATCTTCCATTTGATGTCCACGTTGATCAAGTGCATATTATATCTAGTCTTCCTCAAAATCATAATTTATTTTCAATGAATGAATATAAATTTTAGGGGGGAGTTTATTGAAAAAAAGTGAATAAGGTTTTTTATATTTAGAGTCAATTGAATATATAAAAAAACACAACCATTAAATGACATGTAAAATTCACTATTATTTGATTCTTTTACACTAAATTAATGCGGTTGAAGACTTTTTATAACTCACTTGTCATGTACCATTTGTAAATCTGCATATTTCGACAAACATAGGAAACCGTCCATAGTTTTTGTTCCAAATCCATAATATGAGTCTATCCCTTATGCATTTTGTAGTAAATTTACTATAAATATGATTTGGAGAATAAACATCACAAGGATGTAAACTAAGAGACTTGAATTGAAACTCCATAATCCAAATAACCACATAATATAATGATCAATATCTAGGTATAAATGTATTTTAACAAACCTATATTTTATAGGTGAGTCATATGGACTAAAATAAGATAAAAATTATATCATGTTATTCCCCATTCAATTCCTAAACTAGAGACATATACTTGAGGGCTCCTCACAAAATTTGAATCTTCACAATTATGTGTAATGAATTTAAACTATATAATGAACAAGTGAGTTATGTGACACATTTTCTCATGTTTTTGCCTCTAAAATAGTGATACCTGATCATGGTTTTCGCACATGCACAATAGTCAATGACTTATGAAATCCCTATTCTTTCACAAGGTTTTGATATGATTTATAATTCTTCATTATGAGAAATGAAGACCATGTGTATAATTATGAGTGACTATGGTATGGTTGTAAATATGACCTATATTTCACACATTTTAATTATTTGTTTGACATGAGGATTTCCCCCTTACAAAAGGTACCCATTATGGGGTAATTCCCACCATTATCCATATACTACATATTAATGTGAATTTCAATTTACCTTTATAAACATAATCTACCTTAAACAAGTTTATTAAAAAGAACTAAAAAATTTGGCTACATTTATATAATCCCTAATAAAAATATGCACATTATTTATCTAGAAAATAAAAAATCTTTTCATGCCACATAAAATACAACATTCTCTGGGTAACTTCTATATAATACCACATCATATTACACATGATCATGTCATTTTCCAATTGGTATAAATATGTATTATGTTTCAAAAAATAATTTTGAGATGCCACATTTGGTGTAATCCCCACACCATTAACTAACTCACTGAAAGGATCTAAATTGAGGGATTCTTTTTTTGAAAGTCTGCCATCACTCCCACTAGTTTTCACATTTTGTATATTATATAATAGTTTTAGCTAGTCTAATGTATGTATTAATTATCACCCATATTTTCTAACCGTATCTTTTTGGATTGGGTATATTCAAGGACTATCACGACTTAAGCCTCATAATGGTTCCTTATATCATCACCTTAAATAATAAAACATTGGTTTTATTCTTATGACCTAAAACTATATGGTAATACTTCTCCCGATATGAAGTTAAACTAAATGAAACATTATCCTCCCCAAATAATGGTAAAATATATATCACATTCTCTTACATGGATTTACTCTAGAAGAATAATTATAAGAGATGACTTTAGTACCCTTCTCACATAGATTTTAATTACAAGGTGCACATTTTTTCTTATCCTAAAATGGAAATCTTACATTATCAATTAAAAAGGGAAATCCTTTATCAAATGCATGTAAGTAATAACATAAAATTACATGGGTTTTGATTCCAATAAGTATGATATGTAGGAGGAATTCATGATCTACAATACCAATACTAATATCACTCCCTCTATTTCAATACCTTTCAAACTATTTAATAATGATAAACTCCAATATAACTTTTAAGTCTTCTGGTTGATGATACACTCTACGATAACCTTTTGATATTCCTATATGATATTAAAATTCGGTTTATCCCTTAAATACATATTGATAGAACTAAAATAACATCTAACATTCTGTAGTATTGGTTGATATTAAACTCCAACCTAAGCCTTTCATCTTACAAAATGGATCTAAATTTCAACTAAAACCTTCTTCTCCCTAAATTAAGATAAGTATTATATAAACATTTTTACATCCAAGATGGTATTAGACTCTGATGTAAAATTCCATATTCTGGCTTTACATTGAATACTAGCATAACCCTTTCACCAACTTGGATGAAAATATACTCTATCATAAACCATGCATCTTCCTATATGATATTTAACTCTATCATAAAACTTTAAATCTTCCTAGATAGCACTAAACTCTTGTGTAACCTTTTTTATTCCTATATGACTCTAAATACTTGATTGAACCTTTAAATTTCACCGATAAAAAAACTACAACATAAAACATCCATATTATTAGATGATGGTAAAATATTACTATTTTCCTTGATAATGATATATTAAATCATAAAGAATAAAACTTATTTAATGGAACTAAACTTCTATGTAAACCTTTCATATTTCTAGATGACATTCAAAACCAGGATAACCCTTTATGACTTTAGGTATTAAACTAAAATATATCAAAACCTTATGTCTTCCAAGATGACAATAGACTTAAGAAAAATACTAAATTCTTACTAAATAAAAATGAACTATAATATAACCCTTGACACCTTACCATGAATATTTTAACTATGGTGAAACATTCGTTACTTCCCCTCTATATTTAAATTGTGTCATATAATTAATGCCTTCTTATTTATCTTAAAACTATGTTGTAACCTCCAAGCTTTAACATCTAGTATTAAACTATGTTATAACCTATCATGCCTCCCTGTATGATGTTAATTTTTAGAGTATATTTATATATATATTTATGTAATATTGAAACCACCTTTCCTAGTATAGATACAATGATTTGAATTTTATCTTAAGTATAAGATTATTTAATATTATATAGTGTCCCCTCAAAGGAAAATTTTCAAGTCAATAATTTTCATTAAATATTTTCACTCCGATAAAGAAAGGATAAATTTAAGTAACTGGTATTATTATTAAAAATGATTTTAAGAACAATATTAACTCTAAAAAATATGTATAGACATGAAAATAAACTCCCTCATGATATAATTCGACCTCCCATTATCTATGTATTTGTATATACATAACAATAGTTTGTTTCTTATCAAGAAAAAGAAATATTTTAGGGGATGGAAATGTTATAATTACGAATATTGAAACATTTTTTAAATAAATATTATGTTATAAAATATTTAAGGAATGTGGGGAAAAAATTGACCTTCAATGAAATTGTCTTTTAAATAAAAATTATTCTAGTGGATAATTTAGTTTCAAATTGAACTTAAAAAACAATAAAACTACTATATAACATGTTATTAGTATATATTGAATATTTTATTAATGACTGAGCTCCATTAATTAAAAAAATAATGATTTAACTAATTGTTCAATATATGCAGAGTCTATGTATAAGAAATATATTAGGTTGGAAAGAAGGTAGGATAATGTTTTTATAATATTTTTCACTTATATCAAGGACTTAAAGACTTTATATACCTATAAAAACAAATTCACACAAGAGGTGACAACATGATTAATGTAACAATTATGGCATGGAATGTCATTGTTCTAATCAAAAAGAGTGAAATGGTGTAAAAATTGAGTACCCATTTTTTCAAAATAGATTTTTATGATAAGGACAATGATAATCTATAGGTTTAAACCTTTTCTGTAATATGAATGTATCTTATTGTATGTGGATATTTACAATTATAGTATATAACTTATTACAATGGTTATACCTAAATGCATCATTCTTTATGATGTCAGGATTATTCTTGACCCACATAAAACAAGTAATTACCTATATATTTATCTTTGACCCTTAATATATAAATATTTTTCCTCTAAAAATAATATAATATACATATAAAACTATTTTCAAATGAAATATTTAAGCCTTGTGATGTTATTACATATATCATAAATGTTTATCTAGTATATGATAACTTTTCTGGGTGGGTTGTAATATATTATAAATCATGTCATCATTAAAATTACGACTTATTATTTACTGAGTTAAGATGAAAAATTTGTTACATAATTCATAAATCATTACTGTCCAAAAATCATTTTTAGTGTTGCAAAAATTATTTAAATAGTAAAATATAACTTCATGTTGAGTCACTATATTTATTTTGGTTGATAAAGTACTAAAGAAACATCATATAATTTGAAATGAAATATTTGATAAGAATTATAAAAATAAGGAGAGAGCTAGTCATCCAAAAAGATAGAATTATAAAATTAAAATTTTTAGGTGTTTAAATTCTTAGAATAATGAAAACTTTTTCATAACCTTATTGTTATACTTGTTAAAAAAACATTTTATATTTTTATATATAAAATTTTTGAAATTTATAATAAATTCAACGATATAGAGCATACTCATATGTGTTTTATGGATATAAACAATGAAATAAAATTATATATGTTTTACAGATTAAATGGAATATGGGAGATTCCCTACGTATGTTACACATTAGTAAAAGGGTAAAATTAGGGTTTTTTAAGTATTAAAAATTAATTGAATAAAAATATAATTATGATTAAAATATTCATAAACTAGTGGATACCAAGAATAGAAAAATATTCTATTTGAAAATATAGAATTTTTATGTTCTTTTACCATAAACGTTTCTTATTGGTATCCATGGTATGTAAGAAAAGTTGTTCACATGGAATTATTAGAGTTGGGAAGCTTATATGGGCATATATATTAAATAATATTGAACATTCACTATTTATAAGAAATTTATTAGAGTTGGGAAGCTTATATGAGTATATACTTGTATGCCTAGTGAAATATCAGTGGATGTTACCAATTGAATGAAACATAATTTCATTACGATGAGATTTATTCAAATTTATTATTAATTTTAATACAAATATTTGATGAAATATTTATATTGATATGTGTATTCATGTATCTTGAAAATTTTAAAGTATATGTTAAGATTTGTGCACAAAAAAAGGTTTCAAGTTTATATATATATATTATAAAAAAGTATAATTTCTATAAAACTTAATAGGATATGTTGACGAAGAAAATAATACATCCAATGGTGATAAATTCCATAAATTTAATGTATTTTACCAAAAATTGATGTTGTTTTCTCTATATTGAGATATTTTAACACAAAAAATATGGAACATTATATTACACATTGGTTCTTGTTGTATAATACATTAGAGGATGAGCTTTACCATTAAAAAATAAAATTCAAATAAAATTTGTTGTTTTTAGACATATATAAGTAAACTTATATCTTATTATTCTATTAAAGTAAAACATTCAATGAGAACATGTTCAAATGGTCTAATATATTTGGTTTAGAAATACTTGGGTTTTTTTTGTATATAGTGTGATAGATATATACAGTAAAGGATAAACCATTATGTGGTGTAAGTATCAATGTCATGAACTATGTTATTATATGTTTTCTTATTTATCATCATGCTATTATTTATGTATGATATGAGATATAATTTATCCTATTATAATGTAATTATTATCATATTGTTTATGTACAGAGAATAATTATTGGATGATTATTTATTATTAAGTGATATTAATAGGTATTTAACAGTCAATTAATGAATATGGTAGCTAATGTAAAGGTTATAACAGAAAAATCCCCCAATTGGTAATATCATAAAATGTAAATATTATTGAGTTTAGGTGGATCATTCATTTAATGAAGGATTTTATTTTAGTGGAGTTTATTGGGAAAATTTCCAAATACTATATATCATTCTCAAACAAGTAAATCATCTCTTATAGATTCCATGTATCTCCCCTCATCACCCCCAATGCTTGGGAGTTTTCAAAGCGAAGACAATGAATTTAATATTTTCATTATTTTTCTCAATTTATTATTCTCCATTTAATTTTTGTGACATTAAGATGAAAGATCCACTGAACCCTTTTTTCTTTCTCTTCTAATTCATTATCTTCCCCCATTATATCCTAGTTCAGTGCTGGTGGCCAAATGCTTTGAACATGGTCAAAATAATATCGTTGGATTTTTTGTTTTATGGTTTTTAAATATCTCAAAATGACTTGATATATTCTTTCAGGGTGTCATTATATATCCTTGGTTTTTATTAGGTTGTTGAATTTTCACATCACTATTTTCCATCGAGCATGACTATTGATTATTTATAACTTATCCTTTCAAGGTGTTGTGATATGTTATAAATATTTTTTCATTTCTAGAAAACTATTTTACATTATAGTTCATTTAACATTGATTTTATATAATTATCCATATATATGTTAAATTATGAGCTGTATATACATTTAGTATACTTTAAATATTAGAATTTAAAAACATCAAATGTTGATTGTTGTTTTTCTTATTTTCTACAAAATATTATTTGATATTAAATAATTCAAATAGAATTATTAAATGTTTTTTAGGATACTAAATTTCTTATAAATTTCCATTTTAATGTTAATTAATGTAATTTGGAATTTATATATATTATTTATACCTTGATTTTTTCCATTTTTTTGAAATTATTTATTATTTATCATGTAAAGTGATAATTTCTATATAATAAGTGGTTTGTTTGATAAAGGAAAGACTGATGGGGTAATAAATGTGATTTTATTAGATAGATTTATTTAGATTATATTTTTAAACATCATTTGGATGTTTATTTTAGTAGTAATCATAGATATGCATAGTCAGCTAGTTTTACCTAGATTATATATTCCATGTGGGTACCCTTGATCTTTCATATATTTAGTAATTTTGATGAGGAAGTAGGATTATATAACATATACTAGGTTTGTTCCACCCAATTGAGTTATATGTCTTTCCCCTAGAGCATATTATCTAATAATAAGGTTTGTTTTTTTAGTTTTTTATAAGATTATTTGAATCTTTTATAACTATAATAAATTAGTTTTTAAAGAAAATGATTTTATGTTATCTTTTTATCAATGGTTATTTTGAAGAAATATCACTCTTAAATTTATAATATTTTAGAGTTTTAAAGAAAATGTAATTTTTTATACTCTTTTAAGAAATAAAATCCTGGTTTTGATAATTGAGAGGTAATCCATAGTTTCCATTGGAGGTTCCCAATTGTGTCTATACTTATTTCTTATGTGATCACATCTATGGGTAGGTTGAATTTGTTTCACATGACATAGGTAATGTTAAAGCTATAATTTATCATCCCGATAACCAATTCACAACATTGATATCCATGATGAATGACTCAATGGATAAAGGAAGTGATTTTCCTTAAACTAAAAAAATAATTTAAAATAAAATTACATGGTAAATAAATAAGTATTAATAATTCTCTCAAGTTTGTTTGATCCTTACATCATACTCCTTGAGTTTTTCTAGAATATATACTGGGTTTGCCCTCATATTCTTCTTTCAATCCTAACCTAGATGGGTGGACCATTAATGGATTAATTAAAATGACTACCGTGTTAATTCAAAAATGGTTCTTTTAATATTATAGATTATCTTTTTATGAAGATATTATATATCTATGTATCTTTAATGGAAGTCACTATCAATCCTTGAGTCCCATATGGACACTTCTTTCTCAATATTGAATCCTTATTAATTCTTGATTCAAACACATCTAGTTTACTTTTTATATACAAAAATATTATTTCATGTTTCACCCATACAGTATAGGTTATATGATTTTTGGGATATTCTATTTTTAATAAGACTACGACATGGAACTCTAAATAATGAAACAATTCTTGATAATGCAATATGGTATATTAATTTATTGAGTAGGATCAACCAAACTTAAGATTTAAAAATCATGGATGAAATAAATCATAAAATATATCAGTTGATCTAAAAAACTATCCCATTAATTGTAGTATTATCAAGTGTCTTAAGACATCAAATATATATCTCTTAATGTGGTTTTTTAGACAATGGTGTGACCTGACATCCATGGTGTGGTCACTCTATAAAATACACAACCACAATGAATGGAAATTGGGTTAATAAATTCATTACAAATATCATATCATTAAAGTGAGAATTAATCTATGAATTGATAATTTTTTAAAAATTTAAATCCACCAAGAAGTTAGAAATAATAAATAACAAAATTAGAAGTTATTTTAAACATAATCGAGGAAAAAATAATCAATTAAGTAGATTTATAACATAATGAATGGAAATTGAGTTAAGAAATCCCTTACTACTAGGTATATTTAAAGGAAAATGCACTCAGATGTAATATTTTGAATATAAACTTTAAATAAAATTAATTATGAATTATACAAGATATAAAATTTAAAACGGGATGTATACACACCATAAAAAATAAATTAGATGAATAATATTAAAATATTCCCAAGGAAATGACATTGAGATGAAATCCCCTACAAAGGTTGTATCATTGAATTGATAATTAATCAATGAAATTATTATGTGTGACAAGTGTAATTAGAAAACAATTGAAAATCCCTCATAATAAAATAAGAGGTCATTTTACACAAAATCATGGCATAACATAGTCAATGATGTAGAAGTTTTAATATAAATTTATAAAATATAATAGAATTTTTTTTATAAATATGTGTTTTTAATAAAAAAAATTAACATGTTACTCGGTGTTCCATGTAAAGTTACCTATGAGTTATAACATTATAAAAGTTTAGGGTGTTAGATTCTACCCTCTTAAATAAATTTCTGACTTTAAATTTTATCTTCATCATCAAAGGTTTAATATTTAAAAATACTTTGTCGAAAACATACATATTACCAAGGTAGAATAAAAAACTCTTTTGAAAAGGGAATGTTAGAAACATAAAGGTTACCTAAAATACCACATATTTTGGATTCCCTATTAAAGATAATGTTTGTGGGAAGTTAATATATTAACATAGAAGAGAAAAATAATTACCAAGGACTAAAATAGAGTGATAGAGAACATGGTCATGAGAATGTTGACCACAATGTCAGGGATCAATGAGGGGTGAAAAGAGTATAAATTGAGCCAAAATTATGGAAAACGTATAAATGTTTTATTTCAATATGATTTTCCTTCAATTCGAGGTTTAATTTAATGATAATATTGTGACCATGAGAAAATTTTGTTACTTGTTTTATTTAAATTTCATAAGAATAGTTTTATCTTTTGGATGTCTTTATATGAATCTCAACTTTATATCATAGTCAAAGAAATAAATATTCATGATGAATTTCTCATGGATGATGCACAAAAATTGAGTTTTAATAGATCACAAGATCTATAAAAGAATGAAAAGTAATTAATTATTTCTAAAAATATTTAATAATTACAAAATTATTATCAAAAATTATCTAATATGGATAACTATAATACATTATTCTCCAAATCATCAATAATAACCCCCATAGTTCAACTTAATCCATTATAAAAATTGTTAACCTTAAGATTCCTCTAAAATATGTCATTACAAATTTAAATCCCAAAAATTTGAAATATTGTATCATATATATATATATATTCATTATAAACCTAACTGTTATATCAAAACAATATCAATCACTCATAAGGTCATATACCACAAATTTATGTTCCTTAATCAAATAATCATCCAAATATGTTAACAGTTTCCATAAATATCCTAAATCATTATAAAGTAATATTAAAATTTTATATATGATTCTATAAATTAACTCAATCATTATTTTAAAAATTATGGTTACCTTAATCATATATTATTATTAATATAGTGTACTTAACATTATACACTTAGTCACCAAATCACTTTTTAATATCATGGTTATCTATATGATATATTCCAAAAAATGTACTAGCTATTTTACCCAAATGAACTATAATTACCACATCATCAATGACCATATTAACCCTAAATTTCATCAATAAATTTAAAATTATATCCACAAAATATAAACCATTATTCCCTAAATAACCTTTTTCCTAAATCATTTACTAATCCAAATTGTTGTATTCCCATAAATATCTCCAAGAATGTCCTCAAAACATATTAAATTCAAATAACATAATACCTCAAAGGTGTATCTATGAAATTAAACTTATGATCAAAATTATACTTATCAACCCCTGACACTTTAGAATTATCACATATTACTATAGGAAATCATAGGTTTATTTTTGTTCAACTCTCTAATTCATTATAAATATTCAAAACTAAAATGTGAATTTATCAAATAATATACTTCAGGAGTGTCAAAATAGGTGCTCAGTAAGGGAACACTCACCATGAACTAGAATAATGGTCGAGTTTATTTGACCAACTTTATTCAGGATAATTATGCCTAGATATTTCTATGCCAAAACAGCGCCAACTTGTAGTCTCCCAACATGGATGTGATTTTAGTAAAACCACATAGTATTTATCTTACATAAACTATTATATGTTATTCTATAAAATTAATTATCATAAAATTATATAATATATTTATTTTCCCTAAACATTTTTTCCAAGATCAAATTCCCAATGTTTTTACTAATCTTGCCTCTGATTCTGAATTTTACAAACGCAACTCCAGTTACCAAGAGAGATTGTATACTTTATCACATTAACCTAATATATAAGGGATATTATACAAATGGATTTATCATTTTATTAGTCTTTAATAACCATAATTATACTTTATTTCAATTTTATATTAGAATTAAAATATAAAACTCGACAATATCAAATGTTCAGAATCCTAGAAAATCAGTCAAATATTTTATCTTCATATTATTCTGAAATAAAAGGAAATAAAGTGTGTGATAAAAATCATAGTAAATGTTATTTATAATAGAAGCTATCATGAGTAGATAATCAATAATCAATATGAAATGTAAATAAAAGAAAAAGCATTCCATTTAATCAAAAACTTGTTCAAAAAATACATCCATGGATAAAATTAATTTAGTAATATCATAAATAATAATAATAATGGAATTCTCAATGAAGGAAATTCATAATGTTATACTTCATGATCTCACACATCATGATATTTTTACCAACATTACCTTGTACCTAGATAGTCTAAACTATGGGTTGGCATAAACCAAAAACCAATTGAATAAGGCTATGTGGCAGATTTGTTTCAAGAGACGCATTAGTGCATTGGGGGGTTATATAATTTAAATCTCTACACATAATTTAATGTCTAATGAATTCATTATATAATTAATTATCAATTTTATTCATAAAACACATTCTTTATCAATAAATGTCCGTACTAATTAAAGAATATGAAATATTAATATTTCCCCAGTCAATAAAATATAATTCAATGTAAAACACCATATGTAGAAATGGTATATAATTGAGGAAATAATCATATACATGACACAATGAATATGGATATTTAATGTAAATTTATTATCTTGTAATAATAAGAAAGTTAATGCTTTATGAGAAAGTAACAAACTATAGAATTAATAAGAGATAAAATATGGATTCCAATTCATTTTTAAAGTAGACTTTCTAGAAAAATAATGTCATTTAAAGAGATAATAAATTGGAAGAAAAAAATTTAATTCTTTTTAATAAATTATTTTAGTTGTTATATCATTTAAATCTATTATAAGAATCTAAAGTGCATAAATAGTTACAGAAGTGGTAAATTCCATTAATTCCGTATTTATTAAAAATTAAAACATTAATTATGAATTTTTATGAATAATTTAAAATATATACCCTTCATAAAACATTAAAATATTTCTTTTCAAGCCTTACAAATATTCAAATATAATTTAAAATATCCCTAATAAATCATTTTATTAATAAAAAATAATTTTTTGATATAATTTTTAAAAATTTGGGCTTGTAATAAAAATATACCCCATCAAAAAGATACAAAAGATCAATATTATATTTTAAATTTTAAATTTATTAATTTTTAGTTCAATAGAGTATAAAATTTTGAAGAAAATATATAAATTATTTAAATATTCAGATGATAATATATAGATGGGTTTTATGAAGGAAACATTATAAAATTCCTTTAACGAAGATATAAACATTTGAAAAATAATATGAGATTTTAAAATAAATTATTACCTATTGGGTATATTTTAAAATATATACCCTTGAAATAATGTCTCGAATTCAAACTTTAATAGTCATGAATATATAAATATTCATATTAAATACAACAAAGATGTATTATATACAGTACATGAAAATAAATATGTGTGTAATAACAAATCTGGCTCAATGGAATGGAAATTTAGATGAGTTCTCTTATAAAGATCATATTGGTCAATGATTTGACTATGTGTAACAACTGTAAATACACACCAAACAAGTGTAAATGAAAAATAAATTAATCAAGGGTCATTACACTCATAATATTTTCATAACACAATCAATGATTCAGAAGTTTATCCCCATGAATGGAAATTGGGTTTAAAAACCCCTTCTAAAGATTATATCATTGAAGTGAGAGTTGATCAATATAGTTATTATGTATAAAAAAATTAAATCCAAAAAATGTTAAAATTAAGAATAATACAATAAGTGGTCATTTCACACATAATCATGGAAAAACATAGGTAATGAATTTTATGTATAACCTAATAGATGGAAATTTATTTAAGAAATCCCTTACCCCTTGGAAAATTTTAAGTCAAATCCCCTTTGATTAAATATTTATAAGTTCAAGTTAAAATACCATCAATTATTATGTATTAATGATATAAAATTTAAAAAGAGAATTTTATACCCCATATAAAATAAATTTGGTGCATAACCTTAAAATATGCCTCAATGAAAGGAAATTAAGATTAAATACACTATAGTGATAGTATTAGTGATGTGATAATTAATCAATGAAATGATTATGTGTGAAAAATTAAAATCCATGAAAAATAATTGTAAATGAAACATAATAAAATAAAATATAATTTAAGATATAATCAAGGAATAACGTAGTCAATAAATTTGAAGTATAACCCAATTAATGTAAATTGAGTCTAGAAATCCCATACAAATGTTGTATCATTTATGTGTGAAATAATCAATTAAGTATTTATGTGATAAAAATTTAAGTAAGAAAAACAAGTGGAAAGAAAGAAAATTAAAAAAAGTTAATTTAAAACATAATCATGGAATAACAGAGTCAACTAAGTATAAGTATAACCCAATGAATGAATATAGAGTTAATAAATCCCTAACCACTTGGTTAAATTCTAGTGAAATCCCTTTGGATAAAATATTTTTAAAATCAACATAAAATACCCTAAATTATAAGTGAATCATGATACAAAGATCTTATCATTGAAGTGATAATTAGTCTATGAAGTGTTTATGTGTGAAAAATTTACACCTACAAAAAAATTATTAAATAAAACATAATAAATATATGGGTTATTTAAAACATAATCTTGGAATAATATATTCAAAGATGTAGAAGTATGACTCATTGAACGAAAATTGAGTTAAGAAACCCCTTACCTCATACTGGCACTTAGTTGAAAGTGATTTAAACTTCTATATAATGTTTTTAATAATTTAATTAACTTATAATAGAACCATATTAATATTTATAATATTATATATGTTCTTATTATAACATCTTATCACCCGTTTGATAATAATCATTCATTAATATAATTGTTTTGGGTGTTAACTGCTTGGATTTCTCGTGCATGATTGTCACCAATGTTCTAGTACTTGTATATAAATTATGAAACTATAATATAAATTTTTTTAATCATGATATAAATATAATATATATTAATTATATAAATATATTAATATTAATCCTAAATATTTAGTATTAGAAAAATTAACTAGTCCCTTCATGGAGATGGTATGTTGTACGTCCACAAGAATGTTGTATTTACTTATCAACAAATGGAACAAAATAAAGGTAAATAATAGTTACCCTTAAAAAATTAAAATAAATATTATATATTACATATTTATATTTAATTAATCATTATTACTATCCATTTGAATAATAAATGAAGAATTTATTACATTTCATTTTCGAGGTGGTTGTCCAAACGTACGCACGCACGACGTAATTGATTTCCAATAGATTGGAAAGCAAGAAGGTATATATGAAGTTATAATTGTAGAAGAATAAATATATGATAAATATTATATATATTAATTAGTTATATGTTTATAACCATAAATTTATAATAGTGATGAAAATTGATTTACATTGCTATGTTGAGAAGGTAAACCCTACGTACGAATAAGTGTTGTTTTTTGCATTCTATTGAATGAAAAAGGGGTCAAAAATCATTGTAACATAATCATATTAAGATATCAGTATATTTATGATAATGGAGTCATTATTTTATAATGGTAACAAAATATTTATATGAATTATAAGAATAAAGAAATTTGAAAGAGATGGTAAAGACGTTTACGTCTTCTTTGGAAGTCTTCCTTTAGATCCCCTCTTTATGGACCTAGGGTCGGTATTTTAGAAATAAAAACACCCATATGACATGGATAATAATGTTTATAAGTTAAATTGGTAGTTTTTTTATATATTTCTCAATGTTTTTAAAATATAAGAAATAATGGGTGTCTTTTATAAGTTAAATAAGGGGTACTCTTGGTATTACATAAAGTACTAAATTAATATAACTTAATTTTCAAATAAAAATATGAATTTTTTATAATATTAAAATATGAGATGATTAATATTTTAATAAATCACATAATATTTTTTGACTGGTTTTGGTTTTGTTTTAACCCTAATTTATTATTTTTAACCCTTGTTACCCTTTTGGCAATTAGCGGACTAAAAATGTTTTACAACCTTTAAGGGTCATGAATGCGAGAATAAAGGAATAATTGTAATAAAAATTGACAAGGGATGAAAATTTTGACCATATATTATCTCCATTATGCTATTTAAAATTATAATGCTTTTTAAATAACATAAAAAATAATTATTTTAATGAAATATCATTAATTCCATTTTGGACACTATTCCTTTAATTTGACTTTAAAAACTGATAATTTTTTTTTACATATAATATAATCCTTTAGAACCTAATTAATATGTTACATTAAACTCTAAAATTCATGGGACAAAATAATTCATCTAAATGGTATTACTTTTAATATTTTTAATATCATTTTTTTCTATTTGTCGAATAAGTATCGTGTCTTCAATGCATAAGAATTTAAGCTAATAATTTAATCCCTAAAAATTATAAATATATTAAAATTATAAAAATAATTTAATTATGTTTAAAATAAACTTTTATATTAATTTATAACATATTATTATCCTTATGTGAAGATATAAAAGAACTTTAATGCAAGAGAGTAACATTTGGAAATTTTAATTAATTTTAAAAATATAAATGTCATTACCATGGTTATGTTGCAGAAAAATGACATAAATTCAAATTTTGGATATCCGTGGATAAATAAATCCCATAAAATAAAATATCACATTATTATTATCCTTAATTACCTGATTTAGACATTATTGATGTGAAATTTTTTTCCACAATTACTTTTTATAATGCCTAAAAATTAAAGGAGTTTTTTACCAATTTTGAAACTCATAATTATAAATATAGAATGAATTTATATGGATTAAATTTATTGAAGTTTCAGAAATTAATTTCAATATAAATCCATAAAATGCAATGTAAAGAATTTTTTTAGAAAATATGATTAGCAAAAAAAATATCAAAATCGTGATTTTTGAATCAAAGTAGATTATTCAAATTAAAATTGATCATAATTCATATTAATATCAAATAAAATATATAATGGTACATTTAAAATAACTTATTTAATGTAATTAAATGATATTATTTGAAATAACTGTATTTTACACTAACAACTGAAAAATAAATCATTTTAGAATTTTTTTGAAATTTTACCCTATGTTTATTATGATATGATTATTTCAAAAATGAAGTTCATTTTAAAAAATAAAATTTATAAAATTTATAGAAAATAATTATAATTTCCACACTAAATATTCAATAACAACCATTTTAAAAAAAGATATTTTTTAAATATAATATAATTTTTTTGAAAACTGAGTACTTATCTACTATTAATAAAGGCATTATATAAAAATATTTTACATAATTTTGAAAATATGGTTAAACCTATTCATTCCCACCAATCCAATGGATAGAAAATGATTTTTACATTAAATAATAATATTTTAATAGTATATCAAAATTTGTTTAATGCTCAATGTTGCATGTTAGGAATGACATGAAGAATAATGTTATAAATATTCTAGGTGTAAGACTTGAGAGTACTTAAATAAATTTTCCTCTCATAATTATTTCTCAGCCATCAGCGGTTTAATATCTGAACATACCTTTTTTGGAATCCCAAATTTTACATAGGGATAATAAAAATCTTGTTTGAATAGGCAATGTGGGAAACATAAAGGTTACACGAAATACCTCATATTCAGGTTCCATGATATGAAGAAAATTGGTGGGAAGTAAAAATATGGACAAGAAAGTGAAAAATAACATCTGATGAATAAAATTTAGTAATAGAGAGATTTTTTTATAAGAATGTTAATAAACCAAAAACCATAAATTAGTGAGGGGTTAAAACACTACCAATTCATTAAAAATGAATGTAAAAATATAAATTTTTTTATTTCAATATCCTTTTCCATTAGTTGGTGGATTTATTACTAATAAGATAATTAATAGATATTTTTTTAAATTTATTTATTTCCATTTCATTATCATAATTTCATCTATTGGTTGTGATTTAATGAATTTCCACTTTATATCTTAGTCCAAGAAATGAATATTCATGATGAAATATTCATTCACTAAGCACTAAAAAGTAATTTTAATAGATTTTTATATCCATAAAATAATGAAAATTTATTCTTAATTTCTCTAATTATTTTAAAAACCCAAAACGGTTAGCACAAGTTATCCAATATGGATAAATATAATGACTTATTCTCTAAAACCTCAACAATAACCACTAAATTTTAACAAAATTTATTTTATCCATAGTTAACATTAATAATCCTCTAACCAATATCATTCAAAAGTTAAATCCCAAAACATATAAATTATTGGATCACATATACATATTTAAGATCAACCTATATTTAATCTGAAAAATATATTGATCACTTACAAGGTTTTATACCAAAAATGAATATAACCTTATAATATACTCCCTAAAATATGCTAATTATTTCCATAAATATACTAATTCACCACAAAGAAACAATAAAAAATAGATATTTTTCCTCAAATTATCTCAATATTTACTCCACAAATTATGTTTACCTTATTAATAATATATTAAAAATATAGTGTACTTATCATTTAAAACTTAGTCAGAAAATTTGTTTTTAATTACATAGTTATCTACACGATATATTCCGAAAATGAAAAAGTGTTGTTATCCCAATAAAAAATAACCAATTCATCATCAGTGATCATATTAACCCAATATATTATTAATAACTTAATTATAATATCAAAAAAAATATAAAACCATTTTTACTCAAATGACATTTCTACTAAAACATATATCAACACAAATGGATGTATTCCCCTAAATTTCATCCAGAATATCCTTAATCCGGATAAAATCCCAAGATATAAAGCTTAAAAGGGGGTTTTTATTCCTTTAAACTTATGATCAACCTTATATTTATAATCCCATGAAATTTATAGTTTTATCTCATATAACTATGGAGTGTCAAATGTTCTGTAGGGACTAATCTCTCATTCATCATAATGGTTCAAAAATAAAATGTGAATTAACAAAATCATGCATGGACTATCAAAATAGGTTAAAAATAAGGAAATAATCACCACAAACCATAATTAGGGCTGATATATATTTTAATAACTGTTTTTAGGGACATTCACCTAGATGCGCCAGTTCTAAGCCAAATCAACTTGTAGTATCATGATAAAGATGGGTTGCTTGGAAATATACATAATATTTTTCTTACTATGTATTTAAGATGTTATTATATAATTAAACTTATCCTCAATGTCTTTTATACTATTGTGTTCCTTAATCTATTTTTTCTGAATCTAGCTCCCACACTTTCTACTAAAGTTTACTCTGATACCAATCATAACAACCCCAATTACAGTAACCCATAACCGATGTCTACTTTAATATATTGGAATAATATATAAGGGATATCTTCCTAAACAACCTATGAGTTTTTTAGTATTTAAGAACCATATATATAATAATTTCTCATTTAACATTTGAAATATAATTTAAACATAATAAAATAAAATGTTTGACCTCATAAAAAATAATTCAAATACTTCTTCTCCATATTCATGGGAAAAGAATGAAAATAAATGGTTAGATTAAATGTATAATAATATTAATATATAGTAGAACATATCATGATTAAATAAGGAATAGTTAATATAGACAGGTAAATAATTGAAAAAAAACATTCCATTTAATCAATACCTTGAGAAAAAAAAATGAATCCTTAGATAATATCAATGTTGTAATCTCCTGGATAATAATAATTGATTTCACAATGAAGGAAATTTATGATATTGGTGATAATAATACAATAAATTATGATATATTTACAACTAATTCCCTATACTAAGATTCATTAATCTATAGGATTACATACCACAGAAACTCATTTATAAGGATAGCCAACTAGTTTGTCTCATGCGAACTTTTGATGCATTGATAGACTAAATAATTTCAAGACTGACCTATCACTATATATTTTCAATGAATTACTCAAAAATTGAACAATAAATTTAATTCTTAAACATTATTCCTTATCAATAAATTTAGATATTGAATAAAGAATATGAAATATCAATATTTGCACAATCAATGAAATTACTTTCAAAGAAAAAAATTATATATAGAAATTTTATACTGGTTTGGAAATAATCATGTCCATGATAAAATGAATATATAAATTTATGATAAATTTAATTTTTAATGATAAGAATAAAGTTAATGTTTCAATATAAATTTAATGGCCATAAAATTAGTAAGAGATAAATATGACCATCAATTCATAAAAAAAGTAGATTTTGTAGTAAGATCACTCCCTTTAAAGAATAACATAAATTGGAGATGAAACATTTGAAATAAGATTTAAAAAGGTGTTTTCTTTATAAAATCATTTAACTCTACTTGAATAATCCAAATAATTGAAAATGGTTATGGTGGATGTAAATTTTATTAACACTATAAATGTTAAAAATGAAAACAATTACTTTGACATTTTAAATAGAAAGTAAAAAAATTAAATCTCTTGAAAAAAATATAAATATTTATTTTTAACCATATAGATATACAAAGAGAAATTAAAAATTTCTAAATAAATAATTTTATTTAAAAAGTATGTTTGTAAAATAACTTTGCAAAATATGGACGTGGAATAAAAATATATCAGATCAAAAAGAAAAATAAGATCATATTTTTCTTTTAAATATTACATTCATTAATTTAAGTTCAAAAGAAATTTTTTTGAAGAAAATATAGAAATAATTAAATATATAAATAAAAATAAAATAGATAGAGTTTATTAATGAAGATTATAAGATTATATCATTTAAAATATTATCAATCACAAAACCAAATGAGATTGTAAAATAAATTCTTACCTCTTTGGTATCTTTTAAATCATAACCTGTTTAAAGTGTAAATTGAAATAAAAATTTAATCACCATGAATAAATATATATTAATGTTTAACACATCAAAGGGATGGTATAAAAACCACATAAAAATAAATAGGTTCATAATACCAAATTGGCCTCATTGGAGTGGAAATTGAGATGAAATCCCTTACAGGATCATGTTAATCCATGAAGTGATTATGTGTAACGAATGTAATTCGACATAAAACAGGTGTAAATACACTTTTAAATAATATTGGGTCATTAAAAAAATAATCTTTTCATAAAATAGTCAATGATTTATAATTTTAATCCAATGAAAGGAAATTGGGTTGAAAACCCCCTAAAATAATATCACAAACTTGAGAATTAATCAATATAGTGATTATGTGTAAAAAAATTAAATCCACATAAAAAATATAAATATAAAATAATATAATCAATGGTAATTTCCTAGTTAATCATGGAATAAAATAATCAATGAAGTATAAGTATAACATGATGAATAGAAATTATGTTAAGAAATTCCTTAACACTTGGTAAATTTCAACTCAAATACCATTGGATAATATATTTAGAGTTGAAACCTAAAATTCTATAAATTAAATTGTATTAATGATATAAAATTTCAAATGATAATTATATACACACTATAAAATAAATTAGGTGCATAATGTAAAAATTTTCCCGAATTAAAGGAAATTTAGATGAAATCCATTTCAAATATTATATATTTAAAGTGATAATTAGTCAATGAAATAATTATGTGTTAAAAATTTAGGAAAGAACAATTGTAAACAATTATAGTATAATTAGAGCCAATTTAATAATTAATCATGGAATAACATAGTCAATGAAGTATAATTATAATACAATAAATGGAAATTGAATTAGAAAAACCATATAAATATTATATCATTGAAGTGAAAATTAATCAATAAAGTGAATATGTGTAAATAATTTAAATTGAAAAAAACAAGGGTAAATAAAACCGAATAAAATTAGCAGTAATTTCACACATAAGAATGGATTTTCATAGTAAATGAATAAGAAGTATAAACCAATGAATTGAAATAGAGTTAATAAATCCATTATCACTTGGTAATGTTCAAGTTAAAACCATTTGAATGAAATATTTTGAATTGAAAATTTAAATACCATGAATTATGAATTTGTTATGAATTATAATTTAAAATAGGAAGTATATACACCATTTCAAATAAATTATGTGCATAATATTAAATTATTCCCCAATGAATAGAATTTGAGATGAAATCCCTTACAAAGATTGTATGATTAAAGTGAAAATTAATTAATGAAGTGATATTGCTTCACATGTTTGAACTAAAAAATGGAAAAACAATTTTATATAATCATAGGTAATTTCACACATAATCATGGAATGACATAGTCAATTAAGTATAATTATAACCCAATGAATGGAAATTGAGTTAATAAACCTCATACCTCATGATTAACTTAGTTGAGCATTATTTGACCTTCAATATAAAGGTTTAGAACATGTTACAAACATTTAAAATTACAATATTAATTTATTTAATAATTATGATGATCCTTTTATGACATATTATCACACATTCATTAACAATTGTCATTATTATCAATGTCTTGGGTGTAAACTACTTTGTTTTCTCTTGCATGTTTGTCATGAAAGTTGAAGTCAATATAAATTGTTTATGTTACTATCATATACATAATTTGAATAAAGATATAAATATAACATATATTAATTATATATATATATATATTAATCAACAAAAGGTAAAGGTAGAAAAGTTAATTACACTATTCATAGAGACGATAGATTATACGTAAGAATGAAGAAATTTTCACTTTCAAATTGATGAAATGAAATAATTGTAAATAATAGATCACCTTTATAGAATATTTATTATATAATATATAATATATATTCATTTATTTTAACTTATTACCATCCATGTAAATTGGAAATGAAAAACAAATCATATTTGTTTGTGGAGTTTGCTGTCCACATGTACGCATGAGTGAAATTATTATTTTATAATGGATTGGAGGGTAAAAAAGTTTGATTTTATATTATTATTCCAAAAGATTAATTATTTCATAAACACCATATATATTCATTAATTACATTTTAGTGACTATCCTATTAAAATGGTGATGAAAAATTAATTACACTACTATGTTGATATGGTAAGTTGTACGTACAAATGAGATGAAGTATAAAAAGAAAGAAATTTGAATGAGTTGGTAAAGACGATTAACTATTATTGGGTATAATCCTTTTAGATATACTCTTTATGGTCCTTGGGATAGTATTTTTCAAATAAAAGAACCTATATATCTTTTCAAAGGATTTTGGGAAGGGAAATGTTACGGGTTTGGTCAAGCTAGGTTACTCAATGTTGTGTAAATAGATGAAAGAATTGGTGTCCATTTATAGGTGTGGGGAGGGGATCTATTGTAATTACATAAAATATTAAATTATTGTAAATTAATTTTTATGAATAAAGGACGCAATGTTGAGGTAATTTGATAATAAGACGTTTAAGAGTATAAATAATATCATGAGATAAATATTGGATATGTTTTGGTTATGTTTTCTACCTTATATCTTAGTTTGAACCCCCCTCATTATCCCTTTTGACAATTAGCACACAATAAAAGTTTTATACCCTTTATGGGTTAATAATGTTATCATAAAACGACAATTAGACCATATATTGAAAATTTATGAAATTTTAGAATGTATATTATATACCTTTTCCTATTTTAATTATAAAATCCCTGACCTGGAAGCCACTAAACCAGTGCCCCAAGCCGGGTCCCCACATAACCTCAATCATGCCTTCCCATATGATAGAGGTTTTCAACTAGTAGATAGGGTCTATAGGTCCCATGGTATGACGATACCCTATTTACTAGAGTAATCCACAATATATAACCTATGAAATAAATGAAAAATATTCAATAAACCAAAAATATGCATTACCAATGAGTTCCCAAACAGGGTGAAAATCACAGCCAATGCTTATTATGCCATGTCATGCTTATTATGCCAAAAGTGAAGAAGAATGAAAATAAATACAAACCACTAAATCCCAAAGAAATTGTCCTAACTCCAGGACTGGATCCTCATCCACGAACATCCCTTTCCCCTCTCAACTACCCTACATAGGGCCTTTTCACATGACCTGACCCATAACCATAAAATCTGCTTGGGAAAACCATGGAGACCCAAGAAACATGTGATTACAAATTAGTAGACCACCACAAAAGGTGTATAAAAAAATAAAATATGAATTTTTATTGCATTAATATAAAAAATAAGTGACAATGTAAACCAGATACAACTTGAGTTCCATTAATTAACAATATTCACTTTAACCAATCTAACCACATGATCCATTTTTATCACAAGTTCCATGGGTTAGGGTTTCAATCATTTAAACAATGGCCTAATCCAATAGATTACAATGCATAAGGTCATAATTCATGTTATATATATCACTATGGATAAACATTCATAAAAATTTACAACACACTTACCTTTGATCCTTTGTCCAGGTAGTCCCATAAAATGAGACGGGTCAGGGTGATAATGCTGAAAATATTACAACTAAAAAGATCATTGTGTACCACTATATACCAGTGGAAGATCCAATCAGTACACAACCAGTATGATCCTCTCCAAAATATCAAATGACCCTAATTACTTGGGTTCTAACATACCATTTTTTCGAATCACATGGTGACCCAACCTTGGAAACACGCAAAGGAACACACGATCAATTAACACAAACTCAAGAGTTATATTAATTAAATCTACATAAAACTTATTCTCAATCTGAGATGTTTCCATATTTTTCTGTTTAAAATGAACTTTTTTTCGATATATCCTACATGAGACTCAGCCCCAACTACCATAATTCCCCTACCTTCCTCCAACACACTAATGATATACACAACCTACGATAGGGTGCCTCATACGGTTCCTTATAAATCATTTAATGGTAAATATTATTGTATAAAAACTCAACAATAACCTAATAATTCTCTCAGGATCCCTCAAAAAATGGTAATAAGCCCTCAAAATGTCCTCTAGTACCTGTGTAATACACTCCGAATACCCCTCTATCTATGGGTGAAAATCAATAATGAGAAACACCTGGGTACCAAGTTCTTTCTATAATCCCTATGAGAAGCGTGATGTAAACCCTGTATCATTATTGGAAACTATAGTCCATGGTACTCCATGAAATAACACTACCTTTCAAACATAGTACTCACCCAATTAATTAATGGTGAAGGTTTCTCTAATCGGAATGAAATGGGCCACCCTTGTCAATCGATCATCAATTACCCATATCACATCATTCATATAAGGAATCCTAAGATGACCTACCACAAAATACATCATAACCTCATCCCATTTCCATTTTGGAATGTTAAATGGATTCAACAAACCATGTATCCATTGATGTTTAGTCATCACCTACTGACTAGTAAGGCATTCTCCCATGAAGCCTAATACCTATTTCTTCATCCTTAGACACCAATACTAGATATAAATATCATGATACATTTTAGTCAAACTAGGATGTAATATCCACTCTGATGCATGAAAAACATGTGCCAACTCTTCTCACATTCACATTGGGTCAAAATTGTTGCGATAAACATAAATAATGACATAATATCCAACTGTCCAACCAAATGGTGAGTCCCCACCTTTAAAATATTCCCTTATAGAATATAATTCTAGGTCCTCATATTTCTTATTCTTGATCCATCTTAGAATTAAGGACTCAAATGGCCAGAAAGTAGGGGTCATCTACCCTTGACTGTTCTACACTTCTAGATGTATCTCAACAAAGAACACCATCATCATCCACTCGGAAATGGATTATTAGACCACCTGGTTATAATTATTGGGAATTAATATGTCTCTAATTTTTTTCCTTTTCTTAGTTTTTAAACCAACTCAAAATATAAATAATTCATATACTCAATCCACCTTCACCACTAAAGGTTTAGATCACATTTAGAAAATATATTCTTAATTTTTTTATGGTTGGTATACATGGAAAACCTTTCTTCCAAAAAGTAGTTCTGCTAATAGTTCATGGTGTAAAGAACTATTGTTAATTCAGTATCATGAGTTGGGTAATTTTTTTAATTGGGCCTCAACTATCATGACCCATACTCCATAATCTGATCATCCGGCATCAACACTACCCCAAGACCAACACCATATGCATCAAAAAACAAGGTATACCCCTTACCTAACCATGGAAAGTTCAGAATCAGTGTTATCATTAACCACTTCATTAACTATTGCAATGAATCCTCACATGACATAGAACATTTAAAATTGATTCCCATATTGATCAAGCCATGAGTGGTGATTTCAAATGAGAAAACTAATTAATGATCCTTTAGTAATATCCTTTCAATCCGAGAAAACTCTAGACATAAGAAACATCCTTGGCCTACACTTAAGATATAGCAGTATGTACCATATCATTTTTTATAGACACACCTTCAAATGAGATGATGTGCCCCATAGAAAGAAACATTTCTATCTAGAAATGTCACTTTGATATCTTGGAATATATCATATGCTCTCTTAGTGTACTCAGGAATATTTCAAGATGTTTAGCATGATCATCATGAGTCTTAGAGTACAAAGATATTCCATAAAAAAACTTCAAACTGATCTAGGTATCAGTGAAATATTTAGTTCATTAGGGCCATAAAAATACCAGTGCATTGGTATTCCTGAGTATCAAAGAAAACTCACATAACCCATACCTATTTTTGAAGGCATTTCATGGTACATCAGAAGGTCTAATCCTCAGTTGATGGTACCATAAACTTCAATCAATATTGGAGAATATTTAATACCCTCATAGCTGGTCAAAATGTTCATCAATTCATGGAAGATTGTATTAGTTCTTAACTATCATCTAATTCATCTTCCTATAATTGAAACAGACATACAAAATTATATCAACCTTCTAGGAAAATAATATCGGAGATCCCCAAGGAGACAGAGTCAGATGAATAAATCCATTTTCCCCAATTACTCCCACTAATCTTTAAAAATTTAGAGTTATAATGGTTCCACTATATATTGTGGAATGGAAACAGGTTCTTCTCCCAACAGAAACTCAATCTTGAACTTAACATCTCTCTTGGGTGGAAGCACTGAGATGTGTTTAGGAAACACATCATGAAACCCATACACCATTATATAAAATAAAATCTACTCTATTAACCCATCATCAAGTATAAGACAATCCACATGGGCGGTAATTTCATCCAACTATATGAAAACTGACCTAGAATAGCATGCCCAGACATCCCATTCACTATTATGGACATACGTATCTCCCTACAAAGAAGTGAACATTAACCTATGATAATAAAAGTTAATATGGGATTGGTACAACACTATCCAATCCATACCCAAAACCAGATAAAAAATCGACATCTCTAAAAAAATAAATCCCCTACGAAACGATACACACCTAATTCAAGAGAAAACCTCTTACATTGCCTAAAGTTTTCTTCTCTCCATCCTAATGGTGTATCAATTGACATAACCCCACACATACATTCCACTATTAGGCCCAACACAACCAAAAACTGAGTAGATATAAAAGAATTAAAATAACATGTATCAAACAAAGATCTAGAAACTGTGGAAGCTAGAAGAATCATACCTCAAATAGTCGATGGTCCAACCACACCACCTACAGTTGTATACTAAAATGAATGTAGTTTAACTACCCCTCTACATTGGGCCCCATTATGAGTTCTTGTTACTAAAGTTCTCTATTGATATAGACACTCTTTCCCCAGAGTACCACTTCTACCACCTCCACCAATACGAACAGTCGAGCTAAAACTACCTTCTCGTTATGGGATAAACCACCCCTGCCTATACTCAGCATTGACATCGATCCTCCCTCCATTCCTAACTATCAAGGGTTCCAACATAACCTCAACACATGCACCATTTTTTTCATGCTCTTCACTCAACTGGTGATCAGGGGTACTGGCCATGCAAGTGCCTGGGCCTACCACACTAATAGAAAAAAACTTTGTAACCACTTTGAGAGGCTGATACTCTCTACTGACTTCTTGTAACACCTCCACCTAGGTGAAAATTTCTAAAATTATCCACCACTTCTATATGACTCTTTAAATAGATTTTTTTACGTGGGACATAATATAATATTGAAGTGAATCTTAGAAATGTCTCGCCAAAGTGGTCTCGTCCCCTTCTAATAAAAAAAAGTGTGTCAAGTCAGTGAAGTGTCCAATGTACATCAATAATTACATATACCCCTGGGTTAAAATGATAAACTCTATAATCCACTCCCATATCAAGGTTTCTCAATGGAAATTATCAAGAAACATTTTTTTGAAGTCCTTATATAACATACCTCGGCCAGATGTTCCCGAACAACAATATCCCACCACCACATTCCTAGAACCCACAAAATATATGCTACCAACATAACTGTCATCTCAATAGATGTTTATAAGTGGTCAAAAATCATCCTGATAGACTCTATCCATAATAATGTGGCCTTAGGTCCACCCTATACAGAAATCATTAGTGGGTGTTACAACTAAAAGTCTCTGGTTAGAATAAACATACTCTACATGACCTACCCAATGTCATGTTCCATCATCTAAATAAAACTGGAGAATTTATCATGAAACTTCACTTCTCCTTAGTTTTCGTGGACCAATGAGTTTCTTACTCCATTATTGGCGGGGAAATCTCAGTGATATTCTCTTATCACCCAACTGGAACACATCATCATAGAGAAATTTGACTAAAATTCCAATAACAAATCCTAGAACACATAAAATAAGGCTTCCATAATTTACATAAAATAAGGCTCTCCACTATCCATAAACATCCCATTTCAAATACACATTCATAACAGGCATGATCACATGTAAAACACTACCCTCATCTATCCCTACTACAGTTCATAGGTAACAAGAGGTAATCCAATATTCATAATGATAGGTATTCCATTATACACCTTTTGTCAACCATTTCCACACCCAGAATTTAAATATTTCATATTAAGAACATTATCCATTTCCAACTTATTACAACCAAAATTTGAACTCATTTAAAAATCATCATTAAGCATAATTCTTGAGCCATTATTTAACATTGTTTGCTTTTAAACATTTAAATTTTTTAAGATTCCATTATCTTCAAAATTTTCAAGAAAGTAAAATGATTTCTACCCTTCATTCCCCACACAACCATATCATGTTGGACTATCATGATATATTATACATATATCCCTAAGTTCCTATAATGATTCATGAATGCACAATATATTACCATTCCTTCCATGATTAAAATATCATAAAACAATCACATCCTACAATAAGTGAATCACCCAATTCTATAATATAAGTCAACTATAAGAACACGCATCAAGAACAACAATCTCCACCCTAGGAACCTGGTTTTTCCCTCATATATGGTTCATCTAATCCCATGGACACAAAAATTACCTAGGCCTAACACATCATAATATCTCTTAAACCATCTAAAATAGTATGTTTATAGAAAATAACTGTTCTGATACCACTTTGTAATGTCCCTGACCCCAAAGCCACTAAATCAGTGACTTAGTCTAGGTCACCACATCACCTCAAGCCTTCCTCCCCATACACTAGAGGTTTATGACTTGTTTCAAGGGTCTATAGGTCACGTGGGGAGACTATACCATATTTACTAGAGTAATACATTGTATATAACATATGAAATAAATAATTTAATAACTAATAATCCATAAATATGCTTCACCAACCTGTTCCCAAACAAGGTACAAAAATATAACCAATGCTAAATGTGACATGTCATGATAATAGTGACTAATGTAAAGAAATACCAAAATAAAGACAAACAACTAAATCCCAAATATGTTTCATGGCTCTAAGTTTGGTTCCTAATCCATTAAAATCACAACACCAAATAAACTCCCCAACATAACGCATTTTCCCTTGCCGGTCTTATAACCATGAAATCTTCTTGGATACTCCAGGGCATCCCAAGTAGGGTGTGAGTACAAATAATTAGGCCACTACCAAAATTTTCTATTAAATATTAAGTCTAAATAGATAGTGCATGAAAGTGAAAAATAAATTACAATGTAAACTAATGAAAACTCAGGTGCCATTAGTTAAAAATATCTTCTTTAACCATTCTAATAACTTAATCAATTTTTATCGCATGTTTCATGGGTTAGGATTTTACATCACTAACACAATGAACTAAACAACCAATTATAATGGAGAAGGGTATAAGTCAAGTTCCCAATCTCACTAGTGATAAGCATCCATAAACAATTACAACACAATTTCCATAGAGACTAAGTCTAGGTAGTGTCATCAAATGCTACTATTAAGGTTACAGTTACTTAGTCCTCTTTCTTAACCTGTGCATTATAGGGGTGAGGTTTAGAGACTCAGTATAACCCTACCCGCTGGTGTAGATCCTCAAGTCCAACACCCCAAAACTACCCATCCATGTGCACATTTTTATTTATACATTTAAAAAATATACCTTATAACAAAACATACATAACCAATACACATAACATTCAAAACACATAATTATTCAATATGTGAATTAATATAAATCCTTGATCCAACATAACATTTAGAAATTACATTGTGTGTCCCAATAAACCATTTCCATTTCTAATGCCTAAACCCAATTGGGAAATTTATATTTACTATGTGTTGGACTATTTAACATATTCATCAATTCACATACATTGAACCATTTAACACATTCAACAATTCAAAAACCATTTACCCACTTAAAAAGTTCATCATTTCAAATGAATTAACCCACATAGGCATTTCATGTATAATTCATAAGTCATTTAGCACAATAACATTATTTAATCATACCAATTTTGTTATAATATTAACAATTAATCATGTCATTATCATGATCAAGACACAAATATCAATATTAAATTTATAGGCAAACTAACATATCAATATGTTCATCATGGGCTCTTTCTTATCAAAAGTCAATCCTATGCTTAACATCAAAATTTTACGTGTTCTAGAATGTTGGCAGCCCCATGGGTGGACCTAAATTGGTATTGTCAATCTCAATGCATCCCACTTGGATCCTAAGGGGTTTAATTCATCAGTTAGACAACCATTTTACCCAATATCACTAAAGGAATCAATTAAAAAATAAGAGAGAATAAATAACATGACCACACATGAAAATACCACCTTAATGATTTGGGATATAGCTTGTAGACCACCCATATCTATTCTAAAGGTTCATGGTCACTTAATCTTATCATTTGATTCAGATTCAATCTCCATTTAAAGCCCCAACCAAATATACATTGAAAAAAGAAGGTTTTAGGGAATTTGAATAATAAAAATGAAACCAAAAGATCTAATCCAGAAAAGATAAGAAAGGGGAGCATTAGACTTACACAAATTCTAGATCCTTACCCAACGACACTCCAAACGGACTAGAATTGAAGTAGATCAACCCTTGGTATGTATTGGTAGAAATAGTTTGTCACATGGGTGGTTGGATAATAAATAGGGGATGAAATGTTGTAGAACACGTAAAATATTGGGGAGAAAAAATGTTAAAAACCCACTTTTAATGGGGATCATGTGTTGGCCACATGGGTTGAAGAACTGTGCACCAACAATGCCCCTGCCTCTCTCCAAGGTGGGTCCAAGTCATATTGTTACTTAGGGATCCCACACAGTTTGAGATTCCACATGCCATCTTTGAGGAATGCCTCTAACTGAAGTCATACAGTTTGGCCTACCCATTGCATGATTTACATAATCATGCATGCCACATCTTAGATATCATAGTTTGGGCACACAGTTACGTCTAACTATGTACCAACAAGGAAACTTACTTTGGATGGCCATTTTACCTTTATTTCTTATCCCAAACCCCCGTGGACACCCCAAAATCTCCTCTTACACCCATCAAACATTTTATCAACCAAATTTAAAAGATAAAAATGAAAATTTTAAATGATAACCTCGATGATTTCTAGGATCATTCATTAATATTTTATTATTTTCAAATAACATAAAAAATATTATTTTCATAAAATACCACTAATGTTAATTTTGACTCTATTAATTTAGTTTTACTTTAAAAACATCAAGACAAAGATGGAATTATAATATAATACATTTAAATGTTACTGATATGTTAAATTTATCTATAAAATTAATGGGTAATAATAATTCATCTAAATTATACTACTTTTAATACATTTTAGATAATATATTTTATTTTTCTATTAATTGAATAAATACTGTGTTCGTGTTATGTAATAATTTAAGATTATAGTTTAATAAATAAAAATTATAAAGAAATTATCATGATAAATATAAATTATTTATGTTTTAAAAAATATTTTATATTCATTCATAACATTTTATTATCCTTATCTGAACAAATAAAATAAGTTAAACAAAAGAGAGTGACATTTTTGAATTTTCATTACTTAAAATAATATAAATGTCATTACTAATGTAAAATGGAAAAAAATGCCACATATTATATTTTGGGGTGTCTATAAAAGAATTAATCACATAAAATTTAATAGAGGCAAGTGTTGGGTTGATTTTAAAATATTTATCACATTATTTTAAACCTTAATTAATCAATTTACCATTTTCTAATGTGATATGTTTTACCATAGTTACTATTTATTATCCATAAAAATAAAAGGGTCATATTTACCAATTTTGAAACTCATTATCAAATATATGTTATTCATTTTTAAATGTTCAATTTATATGAGTTTAAAAAATTAATCTTAATATAAATACATAAAACTTATTGAAAAACATTTTTTTGTAGAAAAATGTGTTTTTAAGCATAAAAATTAACTTATATTAAAATAAAAACAATTTATTATTAAAATAAAATTATGATAAATTAAATGGATCATATTTAATATTAATAACAAATAAAAATTTGAATTGTAATTTTAAATTACCTTATTTAATGAAAATTAATGATAGTTTTTGAAAAATCAGTATTTTTCACAATTCTGAAAAAAATTAACAATTTCAGAATAATCCAAAACATTCACTCTATGTTAATTTTAATATGATGATTTAAGAAATTATAAAATTTTATATAATACTATTTCTAAAATTGGTATAAATTATTTATAATCTCCACACACAAATTGCAATTAAAACCATTTTTTGAATAAAATGTATTTTTGAAATATAAAATTATTATACAAACAATTAAGTAATTATTTATTAATAATAAAATAATTATATAAAAACCTTATATATATTTTTCATATTTTGGATAAAAAAATTCATTATCACTCATAAAATGTCTAGTAGACAAGTATTATATTAAATAATATTTTAATAGTATTTCTTGGTTTGATGAATGCTCGGTGTTGCATGTTAAGCAAGGTATCTAGCATAATATTAAAAATTTATAGGGTGTTACATTATAATTCTCAAGATAGTTTATGAACAAATTATTAATTCTTCCCTTCATGATACAGATGACCCATATCAATTATTTAGGATATATTCCATGTCATAATATATTGTAATATGATGTAACTACTATACATAAGAGTAAATTTAGAGAATAATTATCATATATTAGAATAACTCTATCTCATGTAAGAGTAGATTGATCTTACATCAACGTCATAATACAATGATTAATATTCAATGAGATGATCTTCCACATATATGGTGAAACTCAGTCCTTCATCAAAGTAACTCCAGCATGTTATAACATAATCAACACCACTCATGACATGATTTAATTATCCTTATTAAAATTTCATTTATCCTCAACTCATTTATGGTGTTGCCAATACATATATAGTGTTAGGATTCTATATAGGATTAAATTATTCTTTTGGCACAATTCATCATGGAATAGTTCTCTTTCTTTCACTATGATATTTTTTAACTCATAAAATTCTTCAAGTTTAATCCACCCCCTTTCCTCTGGATAACCTAACATCCCTATTGTTATTTAGTTTATATTATAGTTCCCTTGAATCTAATTAAGTACTTTCATTCACATTTGGACATAAAATTAATCTTTATTCTTCTTTATTGACGTTTTAATACTTGTGACATATCGTTCTTTATTCTAATCCCAAGTATGTTTTCCTTAAAGAAAACAAAACACAAGAAATATATAAAAAGACTATATTAGTGTGTCATAAAATTAGTATGATTGGTAGAAACTGTAGAAAAATACAATAAGAGGTTAATTATACCCCACTAACATGTTATAATGTGTTCTTGAGTGATCTATATACTAGGGTGAAAATGCATTATTATAGTCACTTGAAACATCCTTGATCGTTATAAGGTGTCACATGATATGTCTTGTTCTTCAAACTCAATGTGAGTTTTCACAATTTAAGAGCTATGTAAGATCCATGGATTTGTGAAGTTATTTTATCAATTAAAACATTAGATTCAATTTTCTATTTTGAGTTAATGAAATTTATACTAGGAGTATAAGGAAACTCAGGGGCATTCCAAGTGTTTGGGACTAGAGAAGGGGGAAAACTGGGCCAATCTGTGCGGGGCACACAGTTGGTGTATAGTTAAATAAACCATGCAGAATTACTAGGTAACCATGCAGCCTTGGAAATAAGATTAACACATAGTTGAGGCATTGTGTGTATATTTACAGGTAACCGTGCGACCTAGCTTCCTTGGGATAGTGGCTTGTGCACAGTTTGCACACCGTTTGATAAACCATTCTGGTAAACCATGCAACCCTATAAAGTTGGAAAAAATTACAAAAATTCCACCTCAAGATTTTTTTTCTAACATAATATTTTCCTTATATCCTCCTTCTATAAATCTAGGTGCGTTCTTGGACAACCCAACCTTACCAAGGGTGATTCTACTTCGATTCTAAGCCATTTAGAGCACCGTTGGTTTCATATCTAAGCCTCATGTGAGTCTAATCATCCCATTTCTTACTTTTATCTATTGGGGTTTTTTATCTTTCCATGATCACCTTATGAAACCCTTAAACCCACTTTTTTCTATGATATCTAGGTTTAATCATCAATTGGGTCATTGGATCAAGATCTAGGGCTTAGATTGAGGGTGAATTCGATAATGGAATCGAGGTAGGTGGTCTATAAGATATATAACATAGTTTTATTGAAGGTTTTATCTTGTTCGATTTAATTCTCGAACACTTGTTATTGTGATTTTTATCCCTTTGGTGAGGTTTAATATAATGTGAGATTAAATGATGAATAATAACGATCATGGTCCCTATAAGATGCATTAAGGATTATATAACCTATTTAGGTCCACCAATGAGGTGTGATTATATTTTGGGAACTAGGGGTGGTTAGGTGTGGAATGGAAGATGGGTTGAATGGGATTAATGGGAATACTCCAAATGAATATTGTATTGTCCTTGAAATGTATATGAGGGTTAATATATGGGAATTGGTTGAATATGTTTAATGGTATGATGTAAGTGAATGGATGGATTAGATTAATGGGTTTATCGATAAGAAATGGGAATTGGGTTAAATTGTAATGTGATAAATGATAAGGTGCTAACGGGTTATGGAATAATATTTATTCCCATGTTGATTGTTATGAGTTATGATCATTAATTGAATTGGTTGCAACTGGTTATGATACAGTACGTGTGGTTAAGGAATTATATATATATATATATATAATCATTTGCATATTGCTTGGTGGTGGGAAAAGGACTAAGGATCCTCCCATGGGTTGGGTTGGACAGATGCTCTAAACCCACCTAGGGATGTATAGTTTGGGGAGTTGTAATGAATTTCTTATGACCCCAATGGTAATATTTGATGGGACATCTTGGAATGAGGCTCCAATATAAGTGCGATCATTGATTCGGGAATGATCACCCCCAGTCAGTTTGGGACTTGACTTAATTCCATTATGTGTAGTGTTTACTATTTTAAACTCCATCCTGGAAAATGAAACTATTTGTCCCATATAATACATGATTATAATAAATTATGTACTAAATAAGGTGAAAATTATAAATTTTGTACCAAGGCTTAGAAGGGTTAAATTATAGATAATTTACTAGTGTACCAAGAATTGTCTTTTATTTAATTGTAATTTCATTCATAATTGAATGAAATATCTATTTCCTAGATATTTTTTAGACATTGTTGGTGGTTTCCAGCTGAGTTGTACTCACAACCTACTCGGGCCACCTTTGGGTACCCGAGCAGACTTTATGCTTTCAGGTTAGGACAAGGGAAAAAGTCCATATTCTCGAGAGCTGAGTTGGGAATGGGACATGCATGGATGATGTTCCAGATATAGAGTTAGGGCCATTTTGGGGACCCTGCTGTTTGTATTTATTTTGGGTTTATTCACTTTACCACTTTTTAGCATGAAACAGCATGTAAACCATTGATTTTGGTTTGTACCTAGTTTTTCGAGAAGTTAGTTATGCATATTTATTTGTTTAAAGCACTTGTTTCCATTATTTATGATTGTTATCTATTGGGGATTACATTTGTAAGAGGGTGTAGTCTCCACATGTTGCTAATCTAGACCCTCACTGCTAGTCAGAAACCTCTGGTGTACAGGTAGGTGCACTTGTGGTCAAGTGTTGACTTATCCTGGGGAATCGTTCAGTGCCTTATGGGATGAGGACTTTACAAGTTATTCATGTGCAGGTCAGTGTATGTGTTGTTTAATGATTAGTCTCTACAATTACTCTATATACTCTATAACAAATCTCTGTATTGTATGTTAGTCCGGGAAACTAATAGACTCAAAACATATTTACTTATATTAATAGATAACATAGAATCTCATTCCATAGTAGATGATATAATATTTAATACTATTATTCTAAAGTAGACTCATTTCAATACCTATCATTAACTAACATTTGTAAGATCCTCTTCAATCTTTATCATCGTAAAAAAATTTCACACATTACTGAAAGATGAATCTCTATAATCATATCATTTTATTCAATGCATTCTAAGTGTATAATTATTTAATTTCATAATAAATTGTTAAAATTAATCCAACTTGAAATAAAACGCCTTTCATAGACTTTATCTTATGATATTCATGGTCACATCAATATCACCCACTGAATTTGTTAGAAACGTGACCACCATAAATATTTTAGTTATCAAAACAAATAATTATTTTTATATCACCATGAGGGTATGTAGAAAAATATTAGTGACATAATGTAGTTAATTATAATTTAACCTCAAATGCCACTTTATAATTTTTGTGAAGTCACTTTTGGTTTATGTGTTTCTTATCCCACTTTTTCAACATATTCCTAAATTATAAATTGGGAGTTATGTGAGATAGGTCGTACCCTAGTATCTACCCTTAATATGTTTGATATTCTTCTCCCACATTTAATGAATATGGCACCCTAAACTTCATTATAATCCAAGAACTTTCTACCCCTATATATGTACTCTCTAATGATGAGGTGTAATCTATCTAATGACTATCCATCAAAAAAATTTTATTGTTACTTAAAAATATATTATATAATCCAAGTAATACAATACTTTACAATATAATTTTTGATCAATTACTCTAATCCTATGGGAGAAAAATTATTGTTGGAATCAGAAGAAATTAATCAATATTACAATGTTGTATAAATGTGGTCCTTTAGTATAAATTTATTTTGAACAAATTATTTGATTTAAAAACATACTTAAGACTGTTTATATAAAAACATCGCTAAGAAATTCATAATTAAATAATGGAAGTGTATTTATAATCTCACACCTTAGTTTCTGAGAGGGGAAGATTATACCACATTGAACAACCTTGGATTTAAAATATGTCTATATTTACCTCTAATCATATTCACCACATTCTATCTATATTATTGATTAATAAACTCCTTTGATTCCTTATGTACATGTATAACATATTTTTTTCACCTATTAGGTGTCCTCAAAGCTACACTACTAGGTATGGTGCTGAAAACACTTACTTTATACATAGGATTTAATACCAAATAAGATAATCCAATATAAACATATCAGTATTTAAGATAATTTAAATAATTTAGACATTAAATATATAAAATAGTCACATAGTCCTAGGATAAAAGGTTTAGTGTCTTTGAGGATCATCTATATAAGAAACTTATTTTAGAATACTTGTGAACATTTCTCCATAATCATACCACACTAGACTCCTTTTAGAAATCAAATAATTTATACTCACTTTCATTACATGGGTAATGGGATGTTATGAAAGGGGTGAGATAAAATGATTATTAAGATAATACTTATAAAAATTCCATCAAGGGTTAAATAATATTCATATGATAAAACATAACCTTGGCATAAATATTCTGGTAAAAAGAACAAGGAATAATAAGATTTTTCAAAACTTAATGATTTTTGGAAATGTAATCTCAAATGTATAAGCATGTAACAAGACAAGAGTGTGAGAAAATATAAATTTTCTATGTATACTAATCAAAGGAATATAATATAGAAATGTGTAGTGTCATTGAAACAGATTATAATAATAATTTATGGGGAAAAATATAAGCATTCAGAGGCATAACATTATGAGAAACCCATGATGCCATGCTTTAAGTTATGAGAAAACTCATGATTCCCATGATTTATGTTATGATAAAAACCATGATGCCCAAACATTATGTTTTGTGAGTACCAATGATTATTTTCTGTGAAACACCATGATTCCCTCACTTTGGGTTGTTAATAAGCCATGATTCCCACAAATTAAAATTTAAAATAACCCATGATATCCGCAATGGATTATCTAATGTGATATAAAACATTAAATAATACATTGGAAGTAGATATAGTACCGTACCCATTAATCACCAATAATTATGTGAGCCACCTGAAATTAATTACTTGTCATATTATAATGTACCCATGGAAATAAATTGGGTTTTGTAACATTTCCAAAAATAATCACTAAAATTGATTTCAAGAATTTAATGAGCTAAAAAAATTTAATATCCCAAAAATAATATTTTTTAAGATAATTTAGTGGGAAATTCCTGAAAAATAATTTATAATAAAAATGAATACTTTATAGAGAAATTGTAAAATGGAAGTGGAATCGTAAAATATTTTTTAAAAAACACAATTAACTTTAGATTAATTGATGATGTTACAAGCCTCAATCAAAATAATTTTTTAAAAGAGTGAAGGGATGTTTTTATAAAAGAACCTTTAATTTAAAAAATATTCTTAAATATTGGATACTTGAAGATATATGAAATATATCTTAAGGAATTATGGAGTGAAAGATAAAAAATATGATCATGAAATGGAAAAAGTTTTTGTATTTCAAAATGCCTCTAATGAATATCCACAATATAAAAAGAGTTAATAATTTATTTTTTGAAAATATAAAATTGGGAATGTGAATATAAATTGAGATATTACTTAATAATGTTACCGAATATAAGTGAGAACATACAAAGGAATTGAAAATTTTGGCATTCCAGAAAAAGAGTTCATTTTGAGAGGATTGAAATTATTCTTAACATCATCATTTTCTAGAACGAAAGAACACCATTAATGAAGATTTATTTTATGTGAACCTATAAATAAAAAAAATAGTTTAAATAAAAATATAATATCATCTTAGGATGTAATAAAACAATCTTGTAAAATTATAAACAAAGATGAAAAATTATGACTCAAGAAAAGATATCATGTCAAGAAAACCCCTTAAAACATTGTTATCTTTCAAATTAGAAACCCATGAAAGATAGAATAATATATTAATTTATACATCCCTTTAAATTAATTAATAATTTTATAACAATAAATCCATGGGTAGAATATTTATACATGTTGTGAGTTTTCCATCAATATTAAAGAATGAAAATTGAGATATGAATCCCTTATGGAAATCATTATTCATCAAGTTTGTAACATTTAAAAATAGGTTTCTATGATAGAAGTTTAAGTACATATAAAATAAATAATAATCAATAGAAGAAAATAACATATAAAATAATACTCTACTTATAGGGATAAATTTAAAGAATAAAAATCATAACAAAATGAATTAAAATTATTTTACAAAAACCCTTACCTTTACCCTTAAATGCGGTGAAAGTGATATAATCTACTGTATAATAAAAATAAACAACCTAATATACTAGATAATAAACCTATTTATACATATTACCACTTTAAAACATTATTCAAAATCATTTATTACAATATATTATATACTTGTGTTTTTTTCATCATCAGATGTTATTAGTTTGGATTGTTTATTATGTACTAGTTTCACAACATTGTTGTTTATTCTTGTTTAAATATTCAAATATCATAATTATAAGAGAATTATTTTTTTTAGAATGACTTATAATATTTTTATTTCATTTAATAATTATTCTAATAATGATCCAGGATGACTACTTCGGTGATAAGCTTGTTTTGATAAATATTAACGAAAACATGGTGGTGAATTAATAATAAGTTAAATATTAATATATATTTTTAAAAAACATAATCCAAAAATTATTTTCTCAATATTTTATAATAATACCAGTAATTAATTTTTCATTTTTACCAATGATAGAAATTTACATTTTTTTATATAGGTGGATAACTTGATCCAAATAAGGAAAAACATTATTATATACGTGAATATTGGTAGGAAGGTGATTATTATTGAATAATAACTTTATTAGAGAAGAATAAATATATTATATATATTTTTTAAGGTGGTTAATAATAATTTAATAAGGTTTTAAAAATATTAAAATTCTATATGAAAGACAAAATATATCACCTTTATGATTATGATAGTCTACGTATATAAAGAGGCGACTCATTCGTATCCATAAAACAGGAGTTTTATGGGGAATGAATTATAATTTGAAAATATTAATAATTTTATAAATATTTTACAAAAAAATTAAATACCCCATTATAAACATCCATTCATGGTGGTGATGAAAAATCCAAAACATCATTCAGGGAGCTGGTTGTCAGCAAGTACACATGACAAAATTGTTATTTTTAAAAAGAAAATGGAAAAAAATAAATAGTGGTTTTTACCTTAATATAATAAAATTTATTATTCAATTAATAATTATTTTTTTATATTATAATTGGAAAAAATATATTTATATGAGAAAAAAAGATGATAAAAGATATTAAGGCATGATTAGTACTCGTGTTGAGAAATTCATCATTCCCTTGGAGGACTTCATATAAATAGAAAAATTAGGATAAATTATTATGAATATAGGATTCAGAAAATGGTATATGTTTCTAATAAAATTTTAAATTATTTGGATTCAAGAGGAATTCTAGTTTTATATTGTCTTCAAGGTGTAGTGTAAGGCCCCTTTTATACCTAAAGGGAATGGAATTCTTATAAATATATCCTCTTAATAAATAAGGGAAAAAAGTTTCGCTAATAAGGAGGAATAAAAACATGATTATAATAGATAGGATCTATGTTTTTTCCCAAAAACCCTTCAGAAACTCATTTTAAGAAATGAATTTTTTCTTTTTCCCTTAGATTTTACTCCTTTTCCATTTTTTGTTTTTTACCATGGTAACTAATTTTTGTGATAGTAATTTCTATTTTATGACTAGTAATATAGTGGAATAAATATTTAAAAAAATATAACCCATTTTTTCAAAAAAAAATTATAATTTTTATAAAAATTAATTTCAATATTTGTAAACCTGACATGTAAAAATAGTTTTTGAGAAAAAGTGTATTTTTAAGCCTAAAATTATGTTTTTGATAAAATTATCAATCTTGTCAATTTACTTGAAATTGAATAGTTATTTATTAAAAAATTATATTTAAATGTATTAAAATGGAACAAAATATTGAATTAAGAATTTTGAAAAAATAATTAAACGAAAAAAGATTAAAGAAGTTCTTTTATAAGATTAAATTATTACTTAAGTTTCAAAATTCTAAACATGAGTTTCTTAAATTAAATATAGTATTTTTAAATTAATAAATTTAATCGGTAAATATGTTTTAATTATTTTTATGAGTTTTAAATTTATAGATAGTTTATGATAATGTCATAAAATCTACAGTAAAATTATAAACAATATTTTTCACTATTCAACTAAAAATAAACTATTTTAGAAAAATATCAAAAAATCATTCTAAATAGTTTTGACATTCCAAACATTAAAATTAGGTTTATTTCATCAAATTAAAATTAATTTTTTTAATCTATATATTAAATAATAATATAAAAAATATAATGGAAATTGTTTTCATTAGAAAATAATTTTTTAAAATATTGGATATTTTTATTCTTATTTTATATGTATTAATAATTCGATTACTGTTAATATATTTTATCTATAACATATTTAGTTTTTTAATATAAAGCGTAAGAAAAGAAACTCTTAGAAAAAATAATTTTTAATCATAAAATTATCTTATAAGTTATTTACCAACATTAATGGAATCTACTCATTTCTATTAAAAAAGATCATTATTTTTATTTAAAAATCAATATTTGATGTGTAATATAATTTATTAGATTTAGAATTAAATATTTATAGAATATTAATTTCTACTCAAATAACCCCTCATGATCTTCATGTAATACATTAATATATGATATAATATAGTGTAAGTCATGCGTTGTGGTTTAACTAGCAAGGATCTCATGGAAATATTCAAAAGCTCGAGCTTCTATAGCATAAAATTTCACTCATTCTATAATTGTTTGAGTTTAAATTTATCTTGGTCTCGGGAGAACCATAGTTAAACTACATCCTTCTTATGCTTGGACAAATGAGGCACATAAGTAAGAATTTCAAGACTTGAATCCATTTATTTTATATTTCATTATATGGTTACTTTTTTTTATAAATTTTAATTTAACAACTATATTATAGTATTTAAATTTAATAATTTTTATTTAAAATATCATAGTATTTTTTTAGTTCAGTCCTGTATGTAGATAAATATTTTAAATATAGTATTTATTTTTAAGAGAAACTTATATTAAAACATCAGGGTGTTAAATTCTACCCCTTAAATAAATTCCCTCCTTACAATTTTAATCATCAATTACTAATAAAATCATTTACAGGTATCTAAAAAATATATATAGCTCAACATATAATTTCAAATGAGTTGTCTACCTTAATATCTTAGGTATTACTAGTAAATTCATATTCTCACTTATAGTAGGTATATCACTTATATTGATTTTATATCAAATGGCTTAAGCTGAGCACCCATAATGATTTAGTATGGTGGTCTATATTGTTAGTGTTATTTTTCATAGGGATTTTATAATTAGCCTTTTTTCAACATGTGATAATTTTTTGATTTTGGATTTTAAATTTAATTTTTCTACCTTGTATATTTTCTTGGTCTTTATATAGGGAGATTTATTCCATTCCCAACACCACATAAAATGTTAATAAAGGAAGGATAATTGTATTGTATAGTTAGAACATTCATATAAATATCTACTAGGGAAGGGTTATAGGCATGGGACACAATAATCATTCCAATATATGTTTTTTAATTAATAATTAAAGATATATTCATTGTGGTGGTGATACTATGTTTTTATCCAACATACTAGATACAAAAGAGTATATAGGATAACAATGAAATACAACAACCATAGTTTATTAGTTGATGATCAATAAACCTAACTCAACATAATTTTTGGACCTCAATTCCAACATTGTGGTTGCATACGATTTCCCTTAATATTATGGAATTATAGGTTAATAATTACTATCATCATTTCTAACTCTAGGATTAGATCATAGACTTATATAATTCCAAACTTCCCCACATTTAGGACATTGAAATATTAGTTGTCCATTAGGATGAATATTATTTCCCTATATTTTATTAATTTAATGATTCATTTTTCTTCAACAGTTTGTTGATTCCCCCCTTTACCATAGATTAAAAATTTTCTATTTCATTTGAGACATTACCATGGTTTCCTCTTACCAAATTTTTTACGTGATGAAAATTGAATCTTCCTCCCTCCAAAATCCTCATCACTTAAGCTACTATAAGACTCCACCCTTCTCTTATTTGGTGTGTTTTGGAATTTAAAATGTTCTTATATTTTTCGTCGTAATTATTTGTAATTGATTAGGCATAACCATAAGATTTATCACTCCATATATTATCCCATTAGGTTTCCCCTTGGTAAAATCTCTATATTTCCATTCACATCTATTTATAATTGGATTCCTCTTTGTTTGAACCTTTACATTAAAAACAATTAGGGGTGATATTACTTGAATAATTAAATGTACTTAGGGTAAACTATGAGATCAGAAAAAATAATTCATAAATTGTATGAAAAATATCACTCATTAATCATTGGGCTTCACTATAGTCTATATATGGAATTTTATTATTTTATTAGTTTATATAATCTAAATATATGTAAATATTTCATTTTGGTTCATATAGAGATTGCGAATTTCAAAATGATATCCAACAAGAGTGTTTATCCACTGGTTATTATTAGGACCACTCAACATTCACTAAGTGAAGATCACGATTAATCTCAAATGAAATTTTTCAAGGTGATTACACTTTGGTGTATCTATTCCGAAACTACATCCACTTTCCAGTATCTATACAAGGATGTATTTTCAAGGAAACCACACAATCTCCACATTAGCTAATATCATGATGTTTTATTATAATTTGATATATCCTTAGGGTTTCTATTAGGGATATCTAATACCAATCCCACAAAATAAGTAAAATAATCTTATAAAATTTTTAAACCTTACTTTGATATGAACTAAGGTTACCACAAACATTCACTCCTAGTCTGGATGCTAAAAACCATACATTACACATAGGATTTGATACCATGTGGGATAAACCAAGATAAATATATAATTATTTTATATCATTTCCATAAGTTATACATTACATCTCCAAAATAATCAAACCATCATAAGAATATAAGTATTAATGTATTTTAGAATCATAAATATAAAAAATTATTTTATTATAATTTCTAGTATTTATCTTTAATCGAATGAAACTAGTCTCCCTTATATAGTAATCATTAGTTAAACTCTTCTTCATAACATGGGGAATGTGAATATAATGGTTGATCTCAAAAGACATGTAAGAGAAAACTCAATATTCCATCAAGGTTTATATCACAATGATATTATAGAAAAAGAGCATGATAGAAATATATTATTTAGAAGAAAATAATATAATAATAGTTGTTTATAATTCACGATATCTAGAAATATAATATCAAATGAATAGTCATGTACCATGACATAATCATGTGAGATAATAAACAATAATAATAAAGAATAATAAAATTCATATTGTATAAAAATGTGGAATATAGTTGAAAAATATAATAATAAAGAATTATGGTGAAAGACATAAGCACAAAAAATCACATCATTGTGATAAAACCCTTGATATACAAACCTTAATTTTGGGGAAAACCCATGATGCTCACACATTATGTTGTTAGAAAAGCCATGATTTGAATGATTTAATTATTTAAAAGTAAAATTATTGCAATGGTTTATGTCTTGAGAAAACCCATGATGTTCACACATTATATTTTGAGAAAACCCATAATGCCCATGCATTATGTTGTGATCAAAACCATATGGCCCACACTTTATAGAGAAACCCATGATTTCCAAAATGAATTAACTAATGAGATATAAAACCTTGACCAGTTATTTTGAGGGTTATATAATACCACACTCGATAATCATCTATACATATTTTTACCAATTTCAATCAATAATTTATCATGTCATAAAGAACCCATGGAAAGAATTTCAGTTTCATAAAAATTATAAAATGTATCAACAAAACTAATTTCAAGAATGTAATTTATTGATACACAACATCTAATCACCACATAATAGTATTTAATTATATCATTAAGAGGGTGATTCATGAAAAATAATTTCTGACGAATAAAATACTTTATAGAGAAAAATAAAATTAAAAGAGAAAGCATAAAATGTTTTTCGAAAATACTTTTAACTTTGGAGTAGAATATGAAGAAACACGTCCCTTTAAAAATACATTTTTGATGATTTCAAGTTAAATGACCTAAAAAAAATTTATTAAAAAAAATTTAAGTAGTGAATTAGAGAAAAATAAATAAATTTTATCTCTATTAAATGAACTGTGCATGATAAAACAAATTTTCATGAAAGAGAAAACTTTCTTCGTATTTCAAAATGTCATTTTTGAAAACAAAAATTATAAAAGGAGATAATAAAAATTTTATTATGAGAGTAGAAAAAGGAATCTGTGATGATTATTTGAGATAAAATATAATTTAGTTTCTGAATATAAATTAGAACATTGGATGAATAGAAAATATAGAGATGGAAGAAAAAGTGCTAATTTAGAGAGGATAATAATTATTTTTAACATAATGATATTTTAAAAAGAAATATATCCATAAAAGAAGATATGTTTGATGTTATCACATAATTTTATAAAAAATAACTTTGAAATTAAAGTTAATGTCCTCATATAAAGGAATATAAAAATCTTATAAAACAATAGGCAAATATGTACATTCATGACTCAATAGAATATACTGTGTCATGAAAACCACTTACAGCTTCATTATCTTGTGAATCAAAAACCCATGATGAGTTAAACATGAGATTAATTTTTAAATCTATTTAATTTCATGATGAAAATGAAAATAATCCATCTATAAACAATGTATTTCGTACTGAAAAATTAAATAAGTAGTGAGTTTGAAATAACTCTCAATGAATGAAAATTATAATGAAAATCCCTTACAAATAATATAATTAATGAAGTAGGTAACATTCGAAAAGGGTTTTATGTGATAGGAATGTAAATCCACAAAAAATAAAGTGTAAAGTTAACATAATAAAATCATAGGTTATAAAATATATGACTTATAAGAATTAACTTCCGGAAGAACAATAATAAATTAATTAATGCAAAACGAGTTAACAAAAACAATTCCCTTTACTTGTGACTTCCATAAAATTGTTTTGATATACTATATTATAAATAAAAAAACATTATTAAACTATGTAAAAACTTTTTCAAATAAATTAAGTCTTATAAAATTAAAATATAATTATTTATTAAAAATATATTTGTTAGTTATATTTTATTTTCGGTAAAGAATTTTATTAGTTTCAATTGTTTGTTTAGTACTATTTTCAAAAAGGTAGTGTTGATTCTTGTTTATAGATTCAAAAATCATAATTTTTTTATCATTATAATTATTGGAATTAATTTTTTTATTTATAATTTTATCATTTCGTTTAATAATTATTTTAATTATGATTCATGATGATGAAGTTGGTGACAAGATTGTTTCGATAATTCATAGAAAACACAAGGCTGTTTCATTAATAATAAGTTACATATAAATATAATGTTCAAGAACCATAAACTAAAAAAAATTATTTTCTCTTTAACATTTAATAACAATGGTTTAAAGTTTTCTATATTCATCCATGATAGGGTTTTATATTATTTTTCTTGTTAGTGGTTAAAATTATCCAAAATAGAACAATGAATAATTTATGGGTGAGTATTTTTAATAATGCGAGTTTTTTTGAATAATATCATTTTTAAATAAGAATAGTGATATTATGTGTATTTATCTTTGGTGGTTAATTTTCTTATAAGATATTTCTAAAAATTATAAAATTCTATTTGAAAAATGAGACATAATAGATTTTGTGGAGGTGGTAGTCCACACATACCCACAAGGGACACCTTCATACCCATTGAATTATAGGAATATAGGGAATGGATTATGATTTTAGAATCCTAAAAATTCTATAAATATCATATAAATCCATTAAATACCAATTTTAACTATCCATGTGATCTTGTGATGAAAAATAAATCATGTCGTTCATAGAGGCACCACTCCGCACATACTCATGGTGACATTTTCATTTTTAAGAAGAAAAGGGTTGAAAGTATGTAATAATTATTACCTTAATATAATAAAATTTAGTATACTAATTATAATTTAATTATATTATAATGGTAAAATACATTTGTATTATAATGATATATTGAAAAATGGATTGGGGTATGATTAGTAATCATGTTGAGAACTTGATATTTCCCATGGTAGACATCTTAAAAATAGAGGAATTACAACAACTTATTGGGAATAGAGTCTTAGGGAAGTTGAATAAGTTTACAGTGGAATTATAAATTTTAGGTATTTAAGAGCAATTTAAATTTTAGAGTGACCTTGAAAGGTTGGTTAAATTCCGCTTTTATAATTGAAAATAATCATTTTTTTGAAAAGATTCCCTCTTAATATAAAGGAAGGAATGTTTTACATGGAAATTAAAATACCAATAGGAAAATAATGGAGTAGAGATAATATTTGGGGGACAAAAACGTTATGAAATTATTTTATACATGATTTCATCAACTTTATTTCTTCATTTCTTTATATTTTATATTTTCTTTTTTTTTGTTTTTTACCATGGTAACTAATTTTTACCAAAGTAATTTTCTTCCTAATAATATAATGCAACTCATTAAATAATTGGAAATAATAATACAAATTTAAAAATAATATTATCAAATAAAATTTAAAAAATTTTGAAAATTATTTTTAATAGTAGTGTGGGTAATGTGTAAGAACAATTTATAGATAAAGTATATATTTTTTACCTCAAAATTTTATTTAAGATAAAATTATCAATTTTTTAAATTTCCATAAAATTTAGTAATTTTTTATTAAATAATGATGATTTTTATGAATTAAAAATCACATAAAATTTAATTATTTTTTTTGGAAAATAAAATTAAAATAAAAAGGTTAATTTTTTTTGTTAGAATAAAAGATTATATAATTTTAATTAGTTGTAACCATGGGTTTTCCGAATTCAAAATAATATTTTCAAATGAATAATTTAAATACTTAAATAAATTTATGTTCATGAATTTTTTATATTTTTTAATGTCATACTTAGTTTAGTATAAGGTTATAATAATTGTTTTATAGGTTTAAACTGTATTTTCACTAATCACCTAAAAGTAAAATATTTCAAGAAAATAAAAAAAACACCCCAATATAATTTTTCAATGCTGAATTCAAAAAGAAATTTATTTCTATAAAAGATTAATTATAAAAAGTGAGAATTTAACTTTGAAATAAAAACATAAAAATATAATAGAATCTATTTTCAAAGGAAACTTATTTTTTAAAATATTTACTATTCTAATTGTTAATTTATATTAATTACTTCTTTGATATGAGTTAATATTTAACTAATAAAAAAAATATTTTATCTAATAAATATTTATTTTCTTTAAATAATGTGTATAATAATTCAATTCTATAAAAAATGCATTTTTATCATAAAATGACCATTTTAGTTATTTAACTACATTTATTGATTCAATTTATTTTTATTAAAATTGAAAATTACTTTTTATTTAAAAATCGAGTGGTAAAATGTAAAACAATCCTTTACATTGATAAATACATGTTTATTGCATCTTTATGTCTACTTACATAACCCCTTAAGATCTCAATGTAATACCTAAGCATAAGATATTCTCTAGTTGTAGTTTTTGCTGGTGGTTCAACTATCATGGATATTTATATATTTCCAAAATCCTGAACTTCTCTATTACATGGTTTCAATTATACCATAAATTTTGGAGTCCAGATTTTTATTGTTCAATGGATAACCCTAGTGAAGCTACCTCCTTCTCATGCTCTGATAAATAAACATCATATAGAAGACTCCCACTAATTAATTTTATTTTCATTATATTTCATTAGGGGGTTAATTATATTTAAACCCACTACATTAATGGATATATAATAATTTCTTTATTTAGTAATCCTGATTTAATGTATCATATTTTCAATTGAGTTCAATGATTTATGTTGAAAATAATAATAAATATAGTATAAATTTAAAGATAAATTAATACTAAAATATCAGTGCGTTATATTTGATCATTACATCCACTTCCTTTTTCTTCATTATACCTTTACAATTTTGAGAGGTTCTAATGGAACTCTCTATGTTTGAGGTTGTTTCAACATTTTTTAGATTATAGGGATAGTTATCCACTTTTAACAACTCTCCATTATCTCTTCATTGAGGTTTGATATTGATAAACCACAAAACTATTTTAAATATATCTTTTAGTTTCTAACTTCCCCTTCTCAGTGTGATATTCTATGTAGTCAATGTGATATTATTGCATTTTGTTAACCCCATTTATAAGAAAATAATTTTTAATTCACTCTTTATATGAATGATATTGATCAAGTTACTCTTGTTTCACAAGAAACCATCTAAGATAATTTTTTTTAGTGTGTCCTAATTACTTTCATCATCTATAAGACTAATTGAGCGAAACTTGATTAATAATCAATTTTTCCATCTCATTGAACCATTATGATTGATTATTCTTCTTGTATTTATCTTCTTGAACATTATATCATTATTTTTTCAATTTGAGGTCAAATAAACTACACCACGAGGACAAACATGATTATGTGAATTCTACATGTAAAATATATCCCTCTTTTATTTTATGTATTTCTTTTTTCTTTTTTTATATTCCCATTAAATCAACATCATCCTACTATAATGAGGTAGTTAATGGAATCTTCACGACATGTGTAGGTTTACCTATAGACTATTTTTCATTTTCATTTGATATGATGTTTTCCCACCATTATTTATGATTTTACCCTCCCTAGAGTAGATATAAGTGAGTCTTCTCAATGATGGAATCTATTTTTACTCAACCCAATCCCATTTTTGTTTCTTCTTTAGTAGGATTTTTTTTAAATAAATCAATCTTTACTCAAAAAACTATTTAAATATTTTTAATAATGAAAGGTTGTTTAATAACTTTACTTTTTATACAACTTTTATTCTTTCTTATATTTCTCCCCTTGGTTTTTTTAAAAAAATTATAAGTTTCTTCCTTTTTTGAGATATCTCCTCAGTATCTTATGGTAAATCAAAAATGCAATGATCAAAAGTCTTAATATAAATTATTTTAAAATTTAAACAATTATTCTCTTTGTAATTAGAGTGAAATAATGAATAATAATATAATAGAGTAGTGTATAAACAAATTTTCCTCCATTATTTTATCCTATAATTATTTAATAATGGATTGATTATTCATTAATTCATATTTTTAGGAATATAAATCTTCATTGATTATTAATGAATAATTAATTATGAAATATATATTAACTTGAGTAAAAAGTAGACACCACATGAGAATTTTGATCATAGTTTATGATTATTATTATTTTTTAATGAAGCTCAATAGAATTTTTTAGATGAAACTATATGATAATTTTCAGCTATATTTAATATATTTCTTTACATATTTGACGCCTCTTTTCCATTTATTTTTGAATGAATTTCTATGCATAACATCAACTTCCCCATTGAGAAAATTATTCAAAATAATAGTGTAAATATTATTAAAATTTATCTTCATTATATAAGGGATAAATCAATTATTATTGGTATAAAAAATTAAAATTAAATAGAATGATTTATCAAGAAAATGATATATAAATATACATCCTCTATGGAAAATATAGCTACAAAATTAAACTTGGTTTTCAAATTCCTTGGGTGAAATAATATAGTAATGGAAATGTGTAATGATCTAATATATCAAAATCTAATAGATGAAGTTACCATTATTAAAACTAATTATACTACATGATATTATTTAGAACCTTTTAACATGAATCTCTATGATATCTGAAATCCTTATGATCATTCTATCCTTCATATTAATAATATGATATCCTAAAAGTGGGTATTGTGATATATATGGAAAAACCAAATAAAAAACAACCTGATAGGTCTCCACCAGGGAGATGCTGAACCATTGAGGGGGTGAATCAATCATTGAAGTCAAATATAAAATTATCCCCATTTTTCTCCTTTTATGATTATATTTCCAATTTTATTGACTAGTGAAGGAATAACATGATTATTTAAATAAAAATAATAATTATGATGATGGGAGGTGATATATAAATCAAACATGACCCCATTGTTACAATGTTTTCAACAATCTTTTCATCAAATGGTTATATCCCCGATTAATTTATGGTTATTATCCTAATAACCACTTAATTTACTTTTTTATAACATCTAATTAGTGAATAAATATATATAGAAAAGGGATAAACTTAAAATCCTATAAAAACCTCAAATAAAATTTCAAGCAAAATCGAATATCAATAACAATTATCTATAGTATGTGAGATCCTTCCTTCATCTTCATTGAGTTCATTTAGGATATGGTTTGTTTGTTCAAACATGTTCTTCCCTCAAGAATTAGCTAGAATTTTGGAACTCCCATTAATTTATCTTATATACTAATAATTAAATTCAATATTTATTCATTAAAAAAATAGATGATCATTTTATAAATAAATTCTATTTCTCATTATCTTGCATTGAAATCCTTGTCAGTCCATGTGTCTTAGATCTCCTAATATTCTTCCAAGTGATATATTCATTAAATCTTGAGTCTGAAATGTCTAGATGACTACTGATATTTGAAAATATATATCCTTATTTCGTGCCTAAAATACACATTATATGATTTTTGGATATTCTATAATTAACTTTTTTATAGTGTAGTGATCCAAATCAAGATGTAATTCATGATGATGTAATTTTCTCTATTCTTTCATAGCACAACACTCGGTTAAACTCTAGATCTAAAAATTATTGATGAAATCCTTCTTTAATTATATCATTAGATCCACCAAATATTATATTGCCTTCTCAAATTATAATGTGTCTTATGGAATGACATTTCTATTTCCTATTGTGGTCATCTTAGAATATGTTTGGATCTGAACTCTACAATTTGATGTCTCTATAAATTATAAAATCACTATATCAGCATATTATAGACAAAAAAGATATTAAGACATTTTTATGATGCTTACAATATTGTCATTGTGACATTGTATTTTATAAATACACCAAAATCATATAACTTAACTACTACGATGTAACCAACCATTTATTGTGTGATATCCTTTATTGCAGTCTAATGTCTTCCAACACCCAAGATAGAGTATCATAAAATTATTCGGCCTTCCCTTTTTTGCATATATGAATCCTCAAATATTATTTAGGGTTTTCTTCGATGGTTCAATATATCATGATGTGATGTGACTATTCTATATACGAGTAATTAATTGGAAAAATCCTCACATATAATAATTAATCCCACCTATATTTGAGTAAACCAATCATCCATTAGTATCACCATTTTCTGACTGATATTTTATTACATGATCAATCTCATGAAAGATAAAACCATTTCTTTCATTAGAGTAACTCATGAATGTTTTGAAATAATCAACTCCACTCACACCTTATTTTAATTATACTTTGTTAAACCTCATATTAACTACAACTCCTTTATGAAAATATTAATACATTTATAGTGTGAGGATCCCATGTAAGATTAAATTATTATTTTTTAATAACTAATCATGAAATTTTGATCTTCACAACATTATGATATTCTCTAACATATATATTTATTCATGATTAATCCACCACTTCTACTCCAATATACACTAGTATCCATAATCCATCAATTTCTGTCATGATGATGTTGTATAATCTCCAACTCTTTCAATGACATTGGACCATAAAATTCATATTCACTCTTTTTTATGTATTTTCCAAGACATGTTATATATCAATATTCATTCCAATCACAAGGATATATTCTTGAGAGAACACACTACGAAAAAAAATATATAGATAAAGAATGTAAGAGTTTTATTGACACATTATCAGGGGGAGAAACCATAGACCACTCCATTTAGAGGTTCATGCCATAATACTATCTGGTAGGATATTGTTTACAGGATATCTTCAGGAATGATATATTACATAAATACCTCATATCATAGTGTATGATTTTTCTATATTTTCTAGTATTAAATTCATGTTTATAAAGAATATCATATAAATTCATAAAAATATGTCGTTTTCACAACTTATTTGGAAGATCATTGGGTTCTTAAGTCTAAAATATACATTTAAGGCAGAACTATAGAATGGTGGGAATTTTTAATGAAATTTATATTATTTTAATATTCGGTAAAAAATATGTGTTTTTGAAATTCATGGTAAAATTTTCATGTTTTAACATTCATATGTTTTCGAAATGTATTTTAGTTGAATTATAAAATTTTAATGTATTATTAAATTTAGTTTTAGTTTATGGAATGAATTATTTCTTTGTTCTATATTTTTAGTTTAATTTTATTGATAGAACATTTTTTACTTTTTTCCATTAGAGTTTTGGAATTTCTTTAAAAAATAGAAAGGTCCCAACTTCCTTAGACATGGAATTAATTTCATATGAATTTTTAATTACTTTATTAATTTTATAATTTTCATAAGAATTTTTATTTTTTGTAAGAATTTTTATTTTTTTGACTTTCCAATAAATTACCATATGAATTATTTCAATTTTATATTTCTTGAAGTGGATTTCATATAACTCAAAAAAATATCATAAGTCCTGAGTTTGATGAAGAAATTTATCTAAGTCATTATACTGTCAAATTTTCATTAGGCTCTAAAATTGTTGTTAGAATCTCAAATTTTTTTATTACTTATAATCATGAAAATGACATATCCCAACCTATTAGAGAAAAATAATCAAATATTGGTCCATTCTCAAATTATGGGAGAATATTCACATGAGTTTGTCAGATTAGAAAATTAAATATGAATAAAAAAACAATCTGTGAAGTCAGTAAAAAAATTTTAAGACCTACTATAAGCCACTAAAGCCCAATCAAGAAAGGAATATAAGCTTTAGAAAATTGATAAAATAATGGGTGAAATTTGGCCTTCCAATCCTGATTCTTCCATTAATTTTGAATAATAAAAAATCATTTTATACGTTTATAATGATGATTATCTATAAAATTCTTGGTCATTTTTAAATAATAATTTCTTAAGGGTGGAATAAGTGTGAATGGAATTATTGAAAAAACTATTACAAGACATTGATGGTAGGAAGGTGAATGAAGACCAGCTAGTTTTATAGATTACTATTGATATGAAGATTATATAGAAGGATGATGTCCATTAATTAGTTGAAAGGTAAATATTAATTTTTTGTTATAATTAGTTAATGGGTGCTAAATAAAAAGTGAGGTGTTTCAACCTAGTAAAAAGTCTTCGAGAAAAATTCACAATACATTGGAGGATTGAAATTTCCGAATTCATTTATTTTAAAAGATGAATTAATTCAGTTATGACAACTAAAATAACATTTGGGACCTATATATGAGGTGGATGAAAAATTTTAGCATCATTGATTATGATTTAGAAGATATTAAAGCTCAAATAAGAAATTTTATTGATGAAAATCCTCCTTAATTTTGTTAGTTTATTTTGTTTTCCACTAATTATATAAAAATCCTTGAATTTATTTGAGTTAATTATGTTTTTTTGGAAAAATATTTTTCATGGACTGTGATATTTTACTAAATCATTATTTTCCATCTTTCGTGTTATCTTTCCTTTACTTGATCACTTCTCCACTTCGACATTATTATTGAAAAAAACAGTTTTATTTCATTAAGATTAATGGAATTCGAACTTATTTACATTTCACTAGTTGTTGAGTATATTTTTAGAATAATAATTTGATAAATTGTTTTAATAAAATTTAATGAAAACACAATCTGATCGATTGATAATTCAATCTTGGTGAATATCATTCTATTTATTTTTATTGACCTTATTAAAATTCATAGTTAAAAAATTGTGGAATTTATCCTTCACTTTCCCACTCCTTGGAAAAGTTTATTGGAAAATTTTATTGATTATATTTTGATTCTATACTCTTCCACACCATTGAGTAAATTAAAATGATATCATGCAATCAAAACTCCCCTTGATTATCAAAATCATATTTACTCCACACCAGCCCAGTTTTTTTATTTAGCTACTCTATTTAAATAAATTTTATAAATTATCCCTACTATATTGAATTATAAACACATGATCATCACTCTTTTCAAGTCCATTAATTGGATTATTATTATTTTTATTTATTTGAGTTTTTTTTGTGTTCAATCTCATACCTTTCCTTCTCTATGGATATGAAGTATCCCACTACTTACCAGGGACCGTCGAAGGTATAAATAAATATTTTTTCTCATTCCTCTATAATCTATAAATTTTTTGGAACCATTTATGGGAAGGAATCAATATAAGAATAAAGAAAAAAATATATTATATTTTTCAATGAAAATCCATTTAAAAAATATGAGTTTTATTGTTTGAATTTTTTGTGTGATGCATTTTTGTGGTATTATTGAAAACAATTGGAAATTTGTTTTTTCATACACATAAGAACAAAAATAAGAAATCTTAAACCATTTATACCTAAAATAGAAAAATAATATAAGTGATCTAAAAAATAAATTCAAAATGGAAGAGAATCAAGAGTTTTAAAATTAAAAATTAAATGGAATTCCACTAAAACATATAGAACATGTTTTTGAGTGGCATAACCCTAGGCGGTTTCAACTACCAACTATTTTAGTAATCCCTATTTCATTAAAATTAATCTTTGGTATTGAAACATTAAAATAAAATTAATACTATAATCTATGCTTCAATCCTTAAATATATTACCTAGTGAAACTCATTAGAATTTTTTAAATACTTCTATATAGTGGCGAAACAACTACCAAAGTAGGGCATTAGTGAGGAAGAGACAAAAATTACCTTTTTCCAATTTATTTCAAAGGAAATTCCAGAACCTGGTTATAGTAGTTAAAATAGGATATTTTTGACACATGGGGCCAAGTATTCAATTCTATTGTTATAATGTTTTACCATAAAAATATGATATTGGAAATTATACATAATATTATTAGTGTTGTGGAAGAAGAAGATGAGTTATTTTAAGACACATGGGATATATTTAGAGTCTTACTTATGTAGTGGATGAATCAATAGTTCACTGTATAATTTCTCATAAACACCTTTTATAATATCTTCACTACTTAACATAAAAAATTTTGATTAGTATTTTGGAGGTTTTTTTCTAAAAAATTCTGTATAACCAAAGAATAGTTTCAATATTGTTTCACAAAATTCACAGAATAACTGCTACATGATAAGTATCATACATAAAAACAAAGAAATTATGTTTAACATGTTGAAGAACAATCTACTAAAATTCACCATGAATTGTCACTTAGGGAGAAACACCAGAATAATGGTATAATTGGTGATTCCATTACTTTCTATCATAATTTTGATATTCCTCTCTAAATAATTAAAAATTAAAATATTACTATGTAAAAACCTATGATGAAATCTAGAGATTAAGTATTTTGTTATAACCATAATCAAGGCTATATAAATCATCATAACATCTCTTGGATAGATAAGTGTGTGTTTAGACCTACCACTGCCCATTGTCTTGGGAAGCAATTCCAAAACCAATAAATGGACGAGTCTTCTAATTTCTAAGGGAAATTTTGGGAAAATTTATTTCAGATTTGAATCAAATTTTAAGAAGGATGGATTCTCAAGATTAAAAACATAAAGATCATATGGAATCTCAAAATTCTACCATAAAATCTAAAATGAACAACTTACAAACTATATTGAATCAGATAGCTTGAGAACTAGGTGTAAGAGAGAAGGAAAATCTACCTTGTATAATAAATGTGAAATTTGGGTAAAATTTCTTTATTTTTACCTCTGAGACAAGATCAATAACTAAATAAAAAGGGATAAATTAACCTAGGGAACATAAAATTGATATTCTATTTGATTTTGGAAACTAAAATTTTTAATTTCCAAAATAAAGAAATGTGGACCAAAAGTTTATAAATTATTTAAAGTTTATTGTTTCACAAAAAAATAAGAAGAAAAATATTAAAAATGATAAATAATATAGGGATGTAGGAACCTAAGGTAAAAAACGATGGGTTTCCCACTATCAGGAATAAATACACCCCACCTATATGATGATTTCTATGTAATATATGAGAACATGAATCAAAACCCACCTAGTTCATTTTTCATAGCTTAAGGTCGGGTTTTTGGACCCATTCATGTGGTTTCATTTCATACTGTAAGGACATAAATATAGGGATCTGGACTCAAAGATGCAACCTATGTATCCTGTTATGACTAGACTCAGAGTATAGGTAGTTCATGTACAAGGGTATTCCTCATGAGAGGTATGAAAACAAAGGCCTTCGGAGAAAGATTTTCATATAAGGATATCCTTGATTTCCTAATCGATTCTGTGGCCCTTTAACTGATAATGATATGTATTCAGACATACATACCAATGTTGGGCCTAAAATAGGGGAATTCTCATCATGGTATTGGTACAATCATCATCGGTATTTAAGTCCTTGTGATCGATTCTTGATGTGAGAAACAAGAGATAGTGGTGGATTAAACACATCAAATGTGAGAATATTCTCATGGGGATTAAACATCATTATTTCCTTTGAGAGGTATGACTACCCATCTCCCGGGGGATATGGTATGAAGATCAGGCCTTTGGAAGGAATCATACATATCATATTTTAATTTGAATTAGAGTAATCATAGTTTAGTACATCCTTAACCCACTATTGTGTTTATGGTATCTAAGGGAATGGTTGGGGCGTACACTTAAAATGATTTCCATGTGTGAACCCACTTCTCATCTGTTGATGGATGTTAGAGGGTAATATACATAGGGGAGAATTTGTTCCCATAAGTTATAAATATTTTGTATATGAATGGATTTATACTAAAGTGGATGAAAATTTGAGCTTGGGCCATAGGAAGGCATCCTACGTATCTAGATTATAAAAGTAATCAATGTTATCATATTTTAGTGTGATTGTGGCTTACACACTGATGTTTATCTTTGGATAATTGATATAGAGCTCACGAATTCGGATTAAATCCTATGTATCCTGGTAATATTATGAATCAGATTTCTCATAATCTAGTCTGATCATGGATTAGATACTAAGCATTCAATTTCAGTGTTTAATATGGATCTAAAGCCTCAAATAGAAATCCTACATATCCTGGTTTGGGAAGGAATCAGAGATTTCATAGTTTAACGGCCCCATAACCAACTGATGGGCTATGGTGGATGGTCAAACTCAAAGCAATTGGGGTTATTTCCAAGGTTTTAGGAATTATTAGGGATTATACTAGTATGGGTGACCCTTTAGAACATTTTTTCTCTATATTCTAATATATAAAGAGTGATGAAGACCAAGAAATGTCAATAGAAAATTCTTGGTATGGTACGAAGGGTCTGTCAGAGAGAATGGAATGAATATGGTCCCATTCATGTATAACCCTAACCCATTAAATACACTTTCCTAATATTGGGGAATATGGGTAATGGTTCTTGTCCAGGGTCCACATTGTATAAGTCGAATATTTCCCATCATAAGAAGTTAACAAGTCAAAATGTAATGATTGATTGTTAGTAAGACATGTCCTGACTGTCTACCAGAAATGTTTGGGGTTTCAGTCTAACATAGAAGACACATATAAGGATGTCTTCCTGACATGTATGAGATGCTTCACATGATCAAATATGACATGTCCAAGATATTTCACTTGATCAATTCACTTATGGGGTACATATTCACTTGATCAAGGTGACTTGTCAAAATATTTTCATATTATCAACCCGTATTGTCTACAATTTATTTATATAATCACATTGACTTGTCCAAGATGTCTTCTCTTTCCCATGATGGACATGACATGTTCTTTAACTTGATAAACTGACATGTCTTGGATGTCATCACATGATCAAAGTGGACATGTCCCAAATCATTCACATAATCTACTGGATTTTCTTGGACGTCTTAACATGACAGGCTTGAATTGTCTTGGATGTCTTATAGGAATGTCTTGGATTTATAATAGATATGTCTTGTTTTCATATTCGAAAGGTCTTGATTATCTATTGGGAATGTACTGATTTTCTTATAGGCATCTCTTGATTGTCTGCTGGACATGTCTTGATTATCTATTGGACAAGTCTAGGATGTCTTCCCAGTATGTATAAGTTGTTTTGTGTAACCAATTTAATTGTATTGGTTATCTCTACATGGTCAAATAAGACATGTCCAAGAGGTGTTTCATAACAAATGAACTTGTCTTGGATGTATTCATAAGATCAGAGTAGACTTGTCTATATGAAATCACATGATAATGTTGACATGTTAATAAGATATCACATTAGTAACTTGGATTGTGCATTAACAATCGTATAGAAATACTAACATGTATATCCATTACCGTTTAAGTAACATGAATTGTCAAATTCATATCTCATGATCAAAGTGACACATCCAAGGCCATGCAAGGACATCATGAGACTAGTGAATAGTATTGCGATCACATGACCTCAATTTAATCACATAATAGGGTATCATATGTAATTTTATGATCTTGTGCTTTTCCCTGTTTTGATCTTTCATGTCCATGGTTGCTTCCATATAATAGAAAGGATACGTGAAAATGATAGTTCACATGAAAAGATTGTATTTTTGCAGACATCTACACAATTGTCCCTCATGTCAGAGGGTCTACACAAAATGGACAGAAAAAGGTGTTATGAGATCAGTGGGAACACATGATGTTAATTTTTTTCGAGAAACCACTTGATCTTAAGGTGATCTTGTGATAAGTTCCCTTGAGGGAATACCATGATGGGTTCCCATAATGGGAGTATCATCAATCATTCCCATTATGGGAGTCTCACTAATGGTTATCACTCTCAGAGTCTCATGGTCGGTTCTCATGAGAGGAGTCTCTACATTGGTTCTCATTATTGTTTTCTTACAGTTACCTAGAGGTATCATGTAATGAAAGAAACCCACTAATCTTTTATTCTTCTCCTTCCCTTTGATCTCTATTTTCTCTCATTTAACCCTCCCTCATATAATGTGTCTTTATTTTAAGGGGTGTAGGTTTTATATAGGATAAGGGAGACTGAGGATGATACTTCTTTGTATGAAAAAGATACTACATGAAGTAGCTTGAGGTTGTGGAGGATTTTCAGGATCTAAATCACACAACTGCAATATGGATTCTTGTGATCTTCATTTATTCTTGTGATTAACCACTATGGGAAAATAAATAAATAAATTCTAATGTAGAAGCCACTTATATTTGTGTTATTCAATAAAGGCATCCGTGACATCCTATTTGTCTCCCTTGATTGCATTTTTTGTGATCGTATGACCCCTAGAACCTCTTTTGGTGTATTAATATGATGCATATTGTGGATACACGATTCATGTAAGCTCTAATACTTCTTGAGAAGGATTTAAAAAACAGATTAATTCATGACATCTTCTGTTCTTTAGAATAAAATAATGCATGAAAGATATATATTGTATTCATGGTGGATTGGTGGATATGAAATCATGTGATATTTATTTATTCATGGGTTTAATAACCTCCATGTGTTACATATCATACATGACAAATAGAAGATGTTTATCATAGGGGTGTCCATGGTAGTTGTCTTGGGATCATCTGGATAACATTAAAGGACTTAAGGCCAGGGGAGATGGCAGTGGAATCGAGTGAGCATCGAGTATGGATTTGTATATTGAACTAGGCCATTGGGATGTTGAAGGTGATGTGGGGGTGATATCATATGGTGGAGGGAGTTCCTATCAAGCAACATCACTTTTATTCATATGTTTCAGTGGTTGAACAATGTATGTGTGTAAGGGGTATCACACATCGATATACCAACCAAAATTTTGACACTTAATAAGAAAATAAGGATCCACCTATAGCCAGAATAGAGTATTGTGGTTCACTATAGACCTCCACCGACACCACCCCATGTTTTCCACTCTCTATCCGCACTTCCACTCTACAGAACTATAAGGCCTCTCATCCACTTGTTCTTTTCTGGACACACTCTGCTGCTTATGGTAGCCATCTAGGATGGCTCCCTAGGAGCCGCTGAGGACACTCCCCCAGGAGCCCGATTCAAGCTGGTTAGGATTGGTAGCCCTTGATGGCCCATATATTTTTGTATATGGGAAATTTATAAATGCTTATTATAATACTCTTTGTAAAATTAATACAATAAATACCAATAGAAAATTACCTTATAATTAAAATATAAATCCCATATTCTTTAGGATGCTACCTATGAATCCTTGTGCAACGAATATATTTTATCTTTCCATAATCTTCAAACTTTTTAATTATTTAATGGAAAAGTGAATATCACACAATTATAGGTGTCAAAAAGTGACACCTTTAGAATTTCATTCATTCAGAATGAAAAGAATATGATTATATAGTAAAAATAGATTACGTTTATGCATATCAAAACATCTAACATGATTTGATATTATTCCCCTTGAGAGTATTTTTCTAGAGTGTGTCAACGGAGGGATTTAGGAGTTTTCAAGTGGATACTCCTAGACAAACGATCTTTGATGAATAAAAGAAAGAAATTTGTTGATTTGAAGAGTTATCCATGGTGACTCCGGACTATGAGTTCTTGGTTGAACTGAATATTAGCAGCATCTTTATCTTGGGTCATGGATACCCTAAAATTGGAATGTTTGTGAATTTAAATTTGGGATAGGAATTGGTTGAAAATAATATTGTGGCCATCTTTCTAGTAATTTAGTTGGACATTGCTATGTATCCCATGAGAATGGGAATCAAGCTGTATGTCATTTTGATATATACCCCTATACAGATCACACTTTTACACATGGATCATAGGTTCATATCTAAAAAACTCTATAATGAGTTCCACCACATAGATATAGAATATACATAGGAAATGATTGTCATTGTCTTCTGAAGAAACCCTAGGTAGAGACTTGTGTTTTTGTGGATAAGTTTCACGGATCATCCACGATACCCATCCTTAGTGTAATACCAAATAGACCCAACCCCCTATACTTGATTGTGTAACTTAAAATATATTTCTCTTGAGAAATGTTATTATATAACCTCCATCATGAGATTCCTCATTGATGTACCAGATCTAGTTGTCTTAAGATAACATGATATATAAGGATAATTTTAGTATGATATCTACCCTGGTGGGAGAATGCTATAACTTCTACCTGTGTTAGGAGACTTAGTGGGAATAACATGATTTTTAGTAAGGCCATATGGTGGGATTTACAATCTTTGTATATTTGTTTATATTTCACTATTTTTTACCTAAGTTTCATATGGAGGAAGACTTAGTAGGCATGGACTTGTCTTTTTCTCTGGACATGATCTTATAGGTTTTCAAAATGATAAAATTTATTCCTTCTCCATTTTATTAGATCTCAATGTTTATTGAATTACATAAAGAGTGTATCCATTGAGTAAAGACGGGAATTGTTTCCATGATTCCCTTATTGGTTTTTCAACATAGAGAAATTATTTTTCTTTTGTTCTTGAAAACTTGACTATTGGTGTGCTGTAGTTTACGGTCATCTTGATCAGACCTTCTTTTTCAATAGTCTGAGTTACTTTTTCTTAAAACCTATATTTATGTAGGTTAAGTTATTTTGTATCAGTCCTTCTATTTTTTTAGTTTAGGGCCTTCTGGCTCAGACCTTCTATCACTGTTGTTTAGAGTCTTTTGACTCAGACCTTATATTTCTATATTTTAAGGTCTTTTTTCTTAAAACTTATGTTTCTATAGTTTAAGGTTTGGTAGCTCAGACCTTATATTACTGTAGTTTAATTTCTATTGACATGGACCCTCTATTTTTTTATCTTAAGTTATTTTTACTTGGACCTTCTGTTACTATAGATTATGGTCTTTTTTCTCAAACCTTATGTTTCATCAGTTTAAAGTCTTTTATCTTGGACCATATGTTCCTTTAGTTTAACAAGGTTTACATATCGCCGTATATTACTGTAAAATGTGTTTATTTCTAAAGGGTTTGACAACCCTACATCCTTGAACGTATTTGGAAGAATGAGGGTTCATAAAGGCTTATTATACCCTATATTCTGAATTGATATTATGAAGAATGAATGTTCATGAAGAGTTATGGCACCCTATGTTCTTGTATAAATCACAAGTGATAAATATCCATGATGGTTAAAGACACCCTATATCCAAACCATAATGGTTTGTGGTATACGGAGACTGATTTGGGATACTGATCCCAAATGGATTGTTGAAATATAGTTTGTGTAAATCATGTGTCGGAGCTTGAATCAATGAATCATGGAATTGAACATACATACTAGGAATGACCCAAAAAACTAAATTTTTTTGAGCTATACCACGGTGTCACCGGGTCTCACATGGATTGATGTTACTTTTCAATAAAAATGAGATTAATCTAATTGGAAGGTCAAATACCTCATGCATGAGTCTATAGGGATTATATGCATGGTCAAGTAGAGTTGATCCCCACTCTTTTTGAAGGTCCATGAAATATTGGTGATGAGTCAAATGTTTGTTCAATGAATCTTGGTATAGAGAAAAGGATTATTCAATAATGTTTATGAAACCATAGGGTAGTCTCACTTTTAGGTTGGGAATCTCGATCCCCACACTCTGTGGTTTTTATTCAATTGGTGTTGTCCATTAAGGGGTTCGGGAATGGAGTGTCACATCCCTGATCTGAGGTAGGGTACAATACAAAGTGATGTAACATAAAATTCGTTGAATCTTCTTGAATATTATTGTTATGGTGATTGTATATCATGGTCTAGGACTATTTGAGTAAAATTTAGGTTGAAACCAGTGGGTACTGGTCATCCATTGGTAATGTCTTGAGCCTCTGATTTTCTACATGGTTAGGACAAAAACTTCTAGATTAAAGGGGGCCTTCTTATGATACGATGGTATATTCATTGTATCTAGTCCCTATTATTAGTTTTCTATTGGTTAGAGCCAAAATAAAATAATAATAAGGTACATGGGGTTCCAATAAAAGGATATCAACTTATGGAACTACTTATTTCAGCTCATACTTCAAAGTAATGAAGGTGTTTATTTGAAAGTTTTAATATTTAATAAGGGTTAGAGTACCCTAAAACATGTGTTTCCACCTTTTGAGAACATTATCAAAGTAAAGAGATGTAACGAATCATTACTATAACTTTATTCCAGACCATTATATCTGGAGATAATATCTTGGATTTTATAAGGGCTTTGAAGTAATCTTTGTGGGCTTTAAGACTCATTAATTCATTTTTTAAATTTTTTCTAAACTATGGAGATGAAGAGTTTAGAGAGTAGAGAATTCTATTTTTCTTAGGCCTCTGGTTTTTTGGGAATTTAACTTAATATGTTTTATTTCTCTTTCCGCAATAGTTTAGGGTCTTGAAATTTTGACCATCCATGTATAGAATTTAATTTCACGCAACTTTGAATAATCTTATTTCATTTGATGTTCGTGATGCATATAGAACTTTTAATTATATTTTACCATCATGTGGTCATGATTTAGGAGGAGAAATGAAAAATTATGCAAGATATATTTGAGGTTCCATTACTCGAGTTAGGGGAATTTATTTACAAGTGGAATATTTTATCCTTGTACATGCTTACTGGTGGGAAGTCATATAATGGATTCTTTCTTGCACATATTAATCATGTGTGAAGGAATGAAATATATTGATATGATATATATGTACATAGAGAGAGTTTGAATGAATCATCACTCTTTAAAAAGTTCGGTGTACTTGTTTTATGACTAAGCATCCATGGGTTTCCTTATGTATAATTTAAGTTCAGAAATCATGAAATAATTATCTTTTTCCAAGGATATCTATATACATAGACGTGATTTTTATGTAGGGGAATGAGGTGACTATCTCAGTGTGATTGCGTCTTCAAAAAAGATTCATATCCCAACATGTAACGTTACAAGAATAAAATTACATAATCATAATTTGAAAATGGGTATGATTCATAGAGGTGTAAAATTGAGGGAATCCAGATCCACTTGAATAGTTGGGTTATAGAAGATGTAAATCATAACCCAAGAATATTTGAGTTAGCTGGAGGTGGGAACCAGTGGGTTCAGGTCAACCATTGGTAGTGGCGCCACCCTATAATCTTTTAGGTGGTACAAATAATAAATCTAAAATTTAAGGGGGGGGGGGTTTCCAAGAATCTGGGGGACTATTCATAGGATATAGTAATTTTTAAGAGGTTTTTATGAGGACCATGATTAAGGAATCCCAAGGTCTATGGGGTTCCAAGAGAAGGACATCAAGTCATTGAACTTGTTGTGTCAGCTCAAACCTCAAAGATATGAAGGTGGTTCCTAAAAGACGTAAGACTCATTAAGGGTTCAGGTTACCTAAAGGAAATTATAGTGTGTAATGAATAAATTTCATGGTGGAGGAATAAAACACAAGATTCCTGAATACAAAACCATTAATGTGAATTATCAGTTCAATGTGAAAACGTTTTATTGCACAGTTTAATGTCATGTGAGAAGATCATTTTCCTGGTAGTTTAACATCATAGAGTGAGGATATAGATGTGCTATGTAGTTTTTTGTCTTTCTATTAGGAAATGGTCCTTGATATGAGATATTTTTGGTTTTCATCATTTAGATCATCTTTCGAGATTCCATAATATCATATGAGCCATAATTGACATGGGAAATAAGGGGTAACTGGGCGATCGACTAAGTTGTGCCAGAGTGGGTCTTGGGTAGCTTGCTTCCTAGTTCTAGCTCATTTGTAGTTAGCTATGATTTATTTTTATCATTTTACATGTTGCGTATGAACCATGGAATGAAAATTTGAGTGTTCTAACATATCCTACGATGACATGAATCACGGTGTATGTAGTTCTTATAGAAAATATCCCTTTGAAGGCTTGGATCATTTGTAGGGGGTTTGTTTCATGTTTATTATTGTAGCTAGAACTAATACTGAAAATACTAGTGTCACGATATATCATGTGATGATATGAATCAAGACACACATAGTTATTAAACAGGGAACTCTCTTTGCAGGTCTGACCCATATTTAGAGGGAGACTTGTTCCTATTGATTTATGTAGTTGAACCCTATATAGATGAATCATTTTTCACAATATATCTTATGATGACAATACTCAAGCAACATATTGATCTTCAATAAGAAACTGTCTATACAGTTCTGACCCATATGCAAATGGGGGGAATTATTCCAATTTATTATTGTGAGTGGACACGTTATTGTATATCTGAGCATCACTACATATCCTATTATGAATAGAATCAATCCACATGTAGTTATTAAAATGGAAACTCTTTATACAGTTCTGAATCATATGTAGAGGGATGAATTGCTCACATTGATTGTTGTAGGTGGGCCCATGATTATAGATTCAGGCCTCCCTATGTATCATGTGATGAAAGGAATAAATCCACACATAGTTTTTTTTAAAAACCATGAAGTTTAACATCATGTGATTAGGATGTAGGATCCATGGTTTAACAAATGTAATATTGTGTATGGGCCTATGAATGGAGATATAGGCGTCCCTATTTATCCTCCAATGGCATGAATCAAGACACATGTAATCATGAAATGAGAAAATATCCACGTAGGTCTGACCCATATATAGATGGAGGAATTGTTCATGTTGATTTTTGTATATGGGATTAGGATTGGGGATCAAGGCATCACTACATATCCCATAATGACAAAAATAAAGACACACGTAGTTCTTGAGTGGAGGTGTGGTGAGAGACCATCACCAATGAAGTGGTCTTGTTAGGTGGGGTTCACAATAATGAAACAGTTTTCTGTCATTCAAGAGACATCAACCATGTATTTTAACATCATGTGGTGAGGACTCATGGTGTTCCATTTAATTAATTTCATAAATGAGCATTAAAACCATGTCCTGGGGTGATATGTATTGGCCATGTGGGGAATCCACAATAAAAATTCCTAATATCAAGTGAGATTTTCTTAGATTGAGAAAAATAGAATGGAAAAGGATACACTCATGACACTTAGGAAATTGTAGAATCGATAATGGCATTTTGTATCATGTTGTGGTGGGGCCAAGATATAGGATCTAGGCATCATTACCTATCTTATTGTAATGAGAATCAATCTTATATGTTGTTCTGTAAAACCCATGATGTTTAATGTCATGTGTAAAGGACATCATCCCTGAATTTTAACGTTATGTTGTAAGGAAGAAAGTGAATCGATGTAAAATAAGTGGAATATTGTGGTTGGGCCCTTGAATTAAGGTCTAGTAATCACTATGTATCCTATGATGGAAGGAATAATGACACACATAGTTATGGGAGACTATGAATCTTATTTTTATATAGTGAGGATATCAACACTAAAGATTAATGTCATGAGGTAAGGACTGAGGTCCTCCAAAGTGGAAAAGTAGGTTTGAACATTTTCGTACAACCATATATATTCTGACTAGGATAAATATATTGTTCTCATTCCTATGGTTAGTGACTTAATCATCACTATGTATCCTATGATGGAAAGAATCAAGCAACATGTATTTCTCAAATGAAGAATTCCTTATGTGGGTATGACTCACACACAGGGAAAAGGGAAACATAATTTCTCATTTTCACCAACCTACCTCATATGCGATGAATCGTTTTTGAAATGATTCTTCCCATTAAGTTTAACATCATGTGTTACAGAAATATTTAGTGAAGTTTAATGTGATGTGGTAAGGTCAAAAGGCATTGTGTAGTTTAAATTCTTATTACCATGACAACCTCTGTATAGTTTAACCTCACATGGTCATGAAATGTTGGATAGTTTACCATCATGCATCTAGGATGTAGTATAATGAGTGGGGTTTATTCTACTTTATATTTTCTAAAAGCCTCGATGGTTATTAAGTAAGCCTTGGTGATGCGTATCCATATCATGGTACATACCGTGCATTTTCTTGTAATTCCACGAAAAAAATATCAAGGTTGCGTTCAGAATGTAATGTATATCTCTTTCTCCCGGAGAAGTATGATGTCACTAATCAATTTAAGTCTAGGGTATTCTTATGTTCCAAAATTTAACTGCTTTAGATCATAAATGGTGGTGGAGATTCCTTCCTCAAATGAAGGAATGGTGTTACTAATGTCATCCTATTCTTCTGACACCTTTGAGTCTATGGAGGCATTTCCATGCAAGGTAGAAAATATAACGGAATCTCTATCACTGTTGAGATGAGAGATTCCATGTGAATAATCATTTTTATACTTTGATTTATGAGTCATTTTAGAAAGATTCTAGAGATGATTTTATTTTATGATATCAACAAAGATAGGTGGATCTAGGGAATATTAGATCAATTATACTACCAAAATTAGGTTCATGGGTAGTGCATACTCTATATGAATGATATTGATATATGGTATTCTAATTTCATAGTTTTAACTCAATAAACCAGGGCTGTAACAACTTTTGCCTCAAACTTTATTGGGCTCTGAAGGGCCCTAATGAGTGTATCACTATGTTCTCTTGAATGATGGAAATTATCTTGGATTTTATAACTTCCACATGATACTGATTTTGTATTATTGATATTAAGATGTCGCATAGTTTATCATTCTGTGATTGGGACATGCTCTCTGCATTTTATTGTCACGTGAAAAGGATTTTAACAAGTAATTTCATGTCATGCAACTAGGACATTCGATGAAGTTTTAATCTATATTACTTGGATGTTTTTATTTAGTTTAGAATCATACGACAAGGATGTATTTTTTAATTTCAACATCAAGTGGCTAGGATGAGGTCCCCATAGTTTAACATCATGTGACCATGACGCATCATATCGTAACCTATAAAGAGGGTGATTTCTCTTTTTTAATAGAGCTCAAATGACTCATATGCATATTTCATGAGTTTTGGGATCCTATAACTTTATCAAGCCTTTAATTACATGCTGATCTAACCAATCATTAAAGTGTAAGTAATTAAGGTCTAATGGCTTCTAGAATAGTGCTAACGAGTAGGTAAGAAATATGGGAATTCCCCTAGTCTTGTGGGATAAAGTGTGGAGGAAAAGTGTTTAGATTTTACCAAATGAGGGGATGAAAATATTAATATTACCCACCCCTATGGGATGGGAGTAATCACTAAAAGGAGGGATTCTATAGGAATGTGTGGGAACATCTTATTAGGGTAGCGATTCTAAGATAATTTTTTAAAAAAATCCCAAAGATCATTATTCTCTCGTTGGAGTTGAGCGATCTGTTCCTCTGTAGAAATTTCCTTTCCATCCTCAAGGGGATTATTGAAAGGATCCATGAAAACACCATCTTCTCTATCAATGGTAGGGTGAGTGGATGATGGCATGAGTTTCAATGTGGATCCCATAAACTGAATCCATTGCTGTCACTGACCATTTAATCCATTGTAAATACCATCTAAAATACCAACATGGTCGGTAACACCTTCTCTAGATGCCTGAATGGTACCACTGATCCCTTCCTTTCTTATTCTAGAGGTAGAAGGAAGGATAACCTTTTGTGAATCAAATGACAACTGGAGGGAAATATTCTATGTTTCTGGAGTGTGCTTGTCTTGATCTAATGAAAAGTCTTTAGATTCAATTGATATCATTTTGAAAGAGACATAAGTGTTCTAGTGATCCACCTCAATGGATTATCTCATTGGGTGAGCCAGTAGCTAATATTAAGTTGGGGGGGTCGATGCCCACAGTGACATTTGTGGGGTCAGTTCCCATATTGAATATTATACTATTGTAAAGTATGATAAAAATTCTCAAAAAACTAAGTGTTGGGGTGATTTTTGGGATCCCACAATCACCACTTCTATTTGAAAAAAAGTCATGGGTTCTTGGATAGTGATGATCTTAGATTGATTTTGGAACATTATCAAGATAAACTGGTGGGCCTCAGATATATTTCCAGTAAAAGGGATATAATATTTCCTAGAATCTACAATATTTAGATACCCCTAGATATAAATCCTACAAGATACCCTAATTGGTATTGTTAGGGTTGAAAAAATCCTTCTACATATCCTTGTGGAATCACAGTCACAGGTCAATGATGATGAAAAACAAGTATGGTAGTCTTTCAGGTTAGCTATGTATTGATTGAATTTACATGGTGGTTATTCACATCCTCCTCCCAGAGGTAGGGAAGGTATGTGTTTCGGAACCATAGGGATAATCCCGCAAAGCTATTGAATGTGTAAACAAGGGACACTTCTTCTTATATGATCTTTATTAGGAAAGATGATCAGTTATCATTCAACCTATAAAGGATTTCAAGAGTTGATTCGAATGTTGGAATGGAGATATTGATATGGTACATCCATACCAAGATGTTCACCAACCAGCACTGAAGGTTTTGTGTTGGTGAAAGCCTACATCAGGGCCTCGGGGATAATGTATCTTGTCTCGTGATCTATAACTCTATTGGCACATTAGATGATGTTGTTTTAATTATATGGAATCCAATAATTCCTAATGAATAAACAAGACATGTTATTTGTGAAGAATAATATATATGAGTACCGGTTTGATCAATAACATTGATAGTTAAAATATAAATAGGAGGAACATTATTTTATTGCTACATTTAGTGCAGTTAAAATAAATATTCCAGGTTCACTATTTTGTTCCATGATAAGGGTAGAGCAATCTATCCTTTTGGGAACAAGATTATCTATCCTTTTTAACCTGTTAAGGGGATTAAAAAGTTAAAAAATTTCACATCAAGTTAACCATTTTGTTTAATAAAAATAGATCTCACACACCTTATGTAGGAATAAAATTGACCAATGATAACTACTCTGTCTATCCTCTATATCTTTTTAAGTATATATTGTAGTTAAATGATATCCATTCACATTAGGTATATCATTTTTTTGTTCCATCAGAAGAATTTTGATGACTTGGACTAAAAATTTTATCATGCTATTCTATAATGTATTTTAAAATTATTTATGTGGGATTTACCATTTTGATCTCTAATGGAAACTTCCAGTGGATCCAACATCCATCACTGGTTACATTCCGTCATTCCAAAGGTAGGTGTTCTTTTCTGGTTTCGGATCCAATGATACTTATGAAATCACAATGGTCGAGAGGATGTGTGGTCAGGCTCATCACACCCTTTGGGGGGGGGGGGTTGTTCCTAATTCATTAATATATGATATATTTAAGATATATTCATGAAATCATTCCCATGACCAGATACAAGACTAGTTACCCCAGTGTCCACAAATTTATTAAGACCTTGTATTGATAAGAACAACTATATTCATACCACAAGTGCTCCATTTTTTTCTTGTTTATTTATAATGATTTAATTTATCGCCATGTTTGGGAACTATAGAGTTTTTTTTTATCCTGGAAGGCGTTTTGGGTCTTATAAGTTGGATTAAACCTCTATGAGGCATCCTAAGTATCCTATGTGAGCAGGAATCAAGACCCATATAGTTTGTTTGACATATTTTAATGTCATGTGTCTAGACCAATCCATGAAATATTAAATCATGTGGCAAGGAAAAAATTTAGGGCTCACGCATCAAATTGTAATCCCACACAACCTATTAAGAGAAGAATCATAATCATTTTTTTGTATTGGGTTCTGCCTCATGAGAGATATTAGAACAGAGGCCTTGAGAGAGATATATTAATATAAGGATATCCTAGATTACCTCATGGAGAATATGGACCTTTGAGTGAAGATGATTTGTAAATAGAATTACATTCTAATGGTGGGCCTACAATGGGGAATTTACATCATGCAATTAGTACAATCAATGCTGGTATCTAATCCCATTTGAGCAATTCTTGGTGTGAGAAACAAGAGATCGTAGAAGATCAGTCATATCACATGATATCATATTCTCACATTCCATACACATCAAATTTTTCATTTCAGAGGTATGAATACCCATCTCATTAGAATATTTTATAAAGACAATGATTTAGGAAGGTGTCTTACATATCTTTTTTATAATAGGAATCAGAGTCATTATTGTTCAGACCATCCCTAACCTGTTGTTATTTTTAGGGAATATGAGGGAATGGTCAAGGCTTACACATAAAATGATGGTTGTGTGTGAGCCCACTTCTCTTCTGTTGATGAACAGTGAATTAGGATAGGCTCATTGTAGAATTTAGTCCCATAAGTTAAGAATAATTGATATATGGTTGGATTTAGACCAAATTGATGCCAATTTGAGCTTAGGACTTATAAATTAATCCTATATGTCCTTGTCATAAAAGGAATAAAAATTTTCATAGTTCTATTTCATCAGATATTACACACTAAGGTTCCCTTTTTAGATTTGATATGGAGCTCGAGCCTTAGGAAGACATCATACATATCCTGGTTATAGAATGAATTAGAGTTCTCATAGTTCAGTGAAATCAGGTCTTACACACTAAGGATTCCCTTTGGAAATTTGATATGGAGCTCGATCCCTAAGAAGACATCCTACATATCTAGGTTATGGATGTAATCATAGATCTCGTAGTTTAGTGGACCCTAACTCACTTATGGGAAAAGGGGGATCACACTTGGAGACATTTTTCTTATTCCCATGGTTTTAGGAATTCTTGGGGCTTATACTAGGATGAATGACCCTTTGGATCATTTTTTCTCTATCTTATAACTGATAAAGAGAGACGGAGATCATGAAAGGTATGTTATACATGCTTGGTTTGACATAGAGGTCCCATCAAAGAGCATTACCTGAATATGAGTGAATAACCCTAATCTATTAAGAAAACATCCATTATAAAGGGTAATATGAAAGAAAGATAATAGATGGGGTCCACATGGTTTAAGTCATATCATTCCTATTAGATAAAGATGACATGTCTTTTGGAGATGTCTTGATTGTCTCTATGAATTGCCCTGACTATCTGTCTGACATGTTTGGGGTGTCAAACTGATATGGAAGACACACCTAAGGATTCCATCCTAACATATCAGAGATGCATCACATTATCTAAGATGACATTTCCATGATCATTCTCTTGATTAGATAACTTTTTCACGACATCTTCTAATGACCAAAGTAAGATTTTCAAATATTGTTGTATGAAGAACTTGGCTTGTTTGGGATGTCATCGTATGATCAAAGTGGCTTTTCCAAGTTATCTTCAAACGATTATGGTGGACATGTTACATCACAGGATCAAAGTGGACATGTATAAGATCATTTTCATGAGGAGATGGCTTGTCTAGAATGCCTTCAGGTTAGTAGTTTGGCTTATCCTAGATGTTTTGTTGAACATGTGTTGGATTTTGACTGGAAAAGTCTTGATTGTCTACTAGAAATTTCTTGATTTATTATTGGATGTATCATGATTTTATATTATACATGTCTTGATTTTCTACTAGACATGTCCTGATTGTCTGTTAGAATGTATAGGGTGTCATTTGAACATGATATAAACGTCCAAGGGTGTATAAATTGAATTTCCAAGATGCTTTTCATAATCAATTACTTTATATTTGATGTATTTTAATGATTGAAGTGGATGTGTCCAATTGAATTCACATAATTAATCAATATTTTGTAGATTTATTATCAGGATCAATGATGAATTGTCCAATGGAAATTACCTAATATTTTAACATGTTAATAATCAATCACATATTGAACCTGGTTTTCCAAGGAGAATCATATGGAAATGTTTTCCTGTCAATCCAATGTCACATATGTAACTTAGATTGTCCAAGTCTGATCTCATGATCAAATTTAACCATACAGGGCCACCCAATGACATCGCGAGAGTAGTGAAGAATCTTGCAAGATAATTACCTCAATTTAATCATGTAATGGGGAGTTGTAAATATGTTTATGATCTTGAGCATGCTTAAATGTCGATATTTTATGTTTATAAATGTTTTAATAATATAGAAATCCTATATACCATAGATTGTTTTTATGAAAAGGTTGTATATTTTCAAACATCAGCACAAGTGTCTCACATGTCCATGGGTTTACACTACATTGATGGATAGAGGCATCATGAGATAAGAGGTTTCGCATTATTTTAATTTTTTTCATGCGACTGTGTGATCATAATGTGATCACATGATTGGTTCTTGTGAGGGTATCCTGTAGTGGTTTTTCATGACAAGTGTCTCACAACTGGTTCTCACAAGAAGAGTTTTATGGTTGGTTCTCACACAGGGAGTCTTGAGGTTGGTTCTCATGATGGGAATATCACTGTTAGGTCATGGGATGGGTGTTTTGTGGTTAACTGGAGGTATCATCGAGAGATGGTTTCATACTCCTCCATTATTCTTATCATTCTATTTGATTTTTTTCCTCCTTCCTCTCCCCATCATACCACCTGTATTTTTTCTAAGAGTATCATGGTTTATATAGGCTGAGGGAAGCAGAGGATGATACTTAATTATATGATAATGATGACACATGCATTGGCTTGAGGTGGTTGATGATTAGAGGGATCTATATCACACGGATTCAAGATGGTTTCATATTATCTTATTCATTTATAGGATGAACCATTGTGGGAAATGAATTAAAATTACTGAGGGAAGATGATTCTTCTATCTTTGTTATTTCTGTATGGATATGGTGGAATCCGTTTTGTATCACATGGTAATTTTTTATCACATGACCCTTAGAAGCTAATTCAGTAGACCCTTGTGATGAATTTGTTTAATACATAATTTCTATAATCCATAATACTTCATTAAATGGATAACTTAATTGAAACTTCTATTCTTTAAAACAGACCCCAGCATGCATGACATAGATAGAATACATGGTGACATGGTGGATATTTGATTGCATGATATTTGGTTACTCATGGAATTAATAAACTCAATGTGATGGAACATGTTAAACATGAATAAAGGATGAAAATTATAGGATAATCCACACTGGTTATTTTGGGAACATGTAGATAAGATCAAAGGACTGGAGGTCGATGGAGATGATGGTGGTGTTTTGAGAGCAACATGAATTTCTCATTACACAAAACCAAAGAATCAGAAGGTTGATGGTGATGTATGGGCATGAAAAAATGGGAGAGATTTATCCAATCAAATGACTATAATTTTAACTATATGTATTAATGGTTGATTAAAGAATGTGTATGATGGGTGTCCTAAATCAATCTCCTAGTCTGATGTTTCGTGCATAATAAGAAAATAAAGATCCATTAGATACATTTTTTCATCCCACTCTCTTGCTATGCCACCACCTTGTTGTACTTCTATTCCCCTATTCCATGGGAGATTTCTTATGCACCCTATTTTTCATGTTATAACCAGCTATGTTGTCTTTATAGTTATAGTTGAGGGCAATCCCACATGTGGCTAGGCTGAGCTAGCATGGCTTGTTATCCCCAACTGGCCGATATTTTTTAGAAAAGTGGGAATTCACAAATACATTGAATAACACTATAAGTAAAAGTGATACATAAAATATTAAGATAATATGCCCTTATAAGGAAAAACACAATACCATATTCTTCAATATGCTACCTTTGAGTCTTTATTCATATCTTATCACTACTATTTTCATAATCTGGTCTCTTATAAAGTCACCAATAACAATGTCTATATAAAAAAATTATGGGTGTCAGTAGATATATATTAAAACATTATTTTTTTAGAAATATATAAGTATAGATCCTTGAAAGAGACATAGTTTTTTATAGAGAAAATGTGGTGTTTACGAGAATATATATATCCATAATACGTAAATCCTTTTATTAATTTGATACAAATTTTTTAAAATCCCAAATCATAAATTGGGAAATAATATTTTTATTTAAAAATTGGCGATGAGAAGTAAAAGGATCATATGAATTAATCAATATATTATTTTCTAATAATATAGGGGAACATTAGTGGCTACATAATATTTATAAGGTGGAGAAAAATAAATTGGAATGTATATGAGTTATTCTTACGCATGTAAAACTTTTTTTAGAAGCTCTATCATAAAAAAAGATAGTATTTGATGAAATGAAGTTACATTTGATAAGAAAAGAGAAATTTACCTTAGAAATAATTGAATAATAAAATGGAATTATAATTTCATAAACATGTTGAGAATTTATGAGTCAAGAAGAATGATTTTGAGTCGGTATATCTGTTATAGTTTAGGAAATATTTAAATCGAACCCCCATGAATGTGACAGAGAGAGAGCCTTATATTGAAGTCAATAACCCTGAATGAATGATAATTTATGATATAATATAAAAATCCTCCATTATATACACCAAATAAATTTAATTTGTATGTAATAAGAAGTATGCCTTAATAAACAGGCATCGATACAAAGAAACTCTTTTAAGGAACATAATCTTCGAGGTAAGAATCATTTTATAATGTGGTCATTAGAATAGTTTTAGAAACCCATAATATAATGAATAAATAATATACAATGAATTCATTAGGTATAATAAATCAATATTGGAAAAATAGAGTTTATTAAAAATGTTTGTATCTTAATGTAATAAATTTAGTTAGCACAAACCCTTTGGGACTTTTTAATGTTTGAGTCTAAAAACCATGAGATAAATAAAATAGGATAGAGCAAATAATATTTTAAATTATAAGATAATGATGATAAAAAATATTAAAGTTTCATTTGGGACATTTTTTTAATGAATGCGTGATTTATATCAAGAAATATTTCTCATGGGGTGAAAATAGAGACAAGAAACCATTACCATTATCCTAATTCACATTATAAAGGAACCTAACATCCTGAATAATCAAATTAATTTTGATAGATACATTTTTTATAACATTACACATCTATATTTCCTTTACTAAGGAACATATATTACCATATTTTATTTATTTATTTTATAGTTTTTTATTTTTCTGGTTATTTAATCTGGTTCCGTCAATTTCTTCATAACTCATTTTTACGTTAACCATGGTTATAGATTTTGTAGAATAAATTCAAAATATCTTGAACTATATTGGTGTATTAAATTTATTATAGTATTAACCAAATATTTATATAGATATACAAGTTTTTTATTATATGAAATCAGATTTCAGAAGGTAATCTTACAAGTGTATTTTTTTTGGTTAAGTTTACTACAATTGTTTACTATTAATATCACATATATAACGTCCAATATTATCTTTATATTATAACAAATAGTGTCATAAATATAATTTTTTACCTTAAATAATTTTTTAATGTCATCCATGTTATGTGTAGGTGGAAAAACATCATGTTTCTTTATGAAGGTGGTAATCCAAAAAAATGCACAATCGACAATCTTTTGTTTTTCTAATTGGATGGGAAGTAATAAATAACGGTTGATCCACCAATATAATAACACATTGGTATAATATTTATGCGGAGATGATTATATTACTATATCTTGGATATTTTTTTGTGATTAATATTAATAATAGTAAGATATGGTTTGTGTGATATTTACTCTGGGTCTTTAAACTTTCTCTTGATGTTCTCCTTAGAATTTATGTTCTTAGGATGAATTATGGTGACCAGGGTAGTTAGGTACTAAAAGTTAATTATAGTAGATTAAAATTGGTCAAGGTATTATGGAAAAGTTTAAGGGTATCTGTGACTTTTATAATGTGGGAGTGAACCCCTTTTATAAGTAAATAAAAATGAGATTTGTGAATTCTGATTTTTTTTTCAAAAGTGAAATGACACTATTTAAGGAAAATGGTTCAAAAGATGAGAAATAATGGATTATTAGGTGATATATGGTTAATAAATCCACCAACACCCATTTCCCCAGATGTTTTAAAATTGTTTGAAACCTTTTTCCACTTGATTTTAACATTTAAATTTTTTTTACCATAGTTAATAATTTTTACCCTAGTATTTTATATTTTATTAAAGAATATATGGTAACCCATAGAACAGAATATTTATGCTATAAAAATAAATTTAGAAACCAAATATTATAATTAAATTTATATATAAAAGAACATTCACTTTAAAATTAAAATATATAATATATAAAAAATATTTTGTAGAAAAATATTTTTTTAAAAAATTTAAGTGTTATTAATCTCATTTAGTTTTGAATATCAATTTTCTATGTGATTATATATTTTTATATTTTTTTATGAATAGCATCAAGTCATTAAATAAAATAAATCAATTTAATTTATCTGATAAAAAATACACAACATTAAAAATTCTTTGAAAATAACGTTTTTCTACATTTTCATGGTCATTAAATTTATTATTATTAATCATAATGTTATATGTCAAAAATATGTTTACATCATTAAATAATATAAAAATTTAGATCCATAAAAAATCCATTTTTTATTTAATTTTTATATGTGATGATGAATAAATATTAATATACACGAATAGAAATAATTTTTTTAAAATATTACTTAAGATTATAAGACATTAGAAATGAGTTTTATAAACAGAACATATTATTTTTAAATTATTTATTTTACCTTTATAATTTTAATATAATAATATTTTAAGATTCATTTACATCATAAAAGTTATGGTATTAAAAAAATTGGTATTTTTGGACATTCACTTAAAAATAAATTATATTAGAAAAATATGTAAAATTATTTTTTAGCTAATATTAACATGTTTAATCATAAAAGAATTTATTATTTTCACTTTCAAATTCTAAATTTATAAATTCCCCATTTAAATGAAAATTAAATATATTAAATATATATTTCTATTAAAAAATTTCCCTTTTAAACCACAAGTGTATTTTATAGTACTTCATATAAATTTATAAATAATTGAATGTTAATATATCAGATTATATATAAAAATATTATCTATTATAATAAACTATTATGTGTTTCCAGTTTAATTTATTTGGGTAATATGAAATACCTTTTTTTGAATGGTTATTCAAAAGGCCTCATTTTTAAAAAATTAATAAAATAAAAAATAATAATAAGAAATTATTTTAATAAGTTGTTATCTATTTATCTACTAATTATATATTCCTCATATAATTTTAATATATCTCAGTTCATTGTTTTGTGTACTGAATTAGTTCTTTATTTCATGTGAGATAAGCAATTTAAGATATAATTAATTTAAAGTTTTTAAATCCTCAATTAATTATATTTTACCCATTTAATAAATTACATCCTCACAATTTTAATTAACATCCACTAATGAAAGTTGGTGAAGGAATTATTGGCATGTTAATCATTTAAGATATAAAATCATACATGATATCTTCCAAGATCTATTATAATATATATATTTTACTTATCCTTCATCAAAAAACGTAATCCTTTTATGAAATCATGTACCAAAGTATGTAAATACACTAATCATATATTATCCATAACATAGATTTCCCAAAACTGTTTGAAATTCTAAGACATTAGAACGAAGTAAAATCTCATATTCCCCATGAAATGTAATAATTTATTATACCACAAGTTCATTATGTAACACACTAGTCAATATATATCATAATATAAAAAATGAGGTAATATCTATCTAAAATATCGTGGACCAGTTTTTCATTAAATCAACAATCAGTTCCATGTCTATAAAAACAATCCGAATCATTTTTCTCAAATTCAATAAACCCCATATTACCTCAATATTAAGAACATGATAATCCTAGGATTTTTCTATACATCATTCACGTGTTCAATAACATTTATACTAACAAACCAAACCTTTTAATAGAATCACTTTTCATGGTTACTAACACAATTTATTATATGTTTCCAAAAATATTAAATAAAAACTGGTAAATAATAATCCTTATATATTTCAAAAAATCATTATAAATTTTGGAATATATCTAAATATATTTGATAAATATCACTCACTAATAAAAATATCTAAGAGTATCAGGATTTAATTTCTATTCATATGTTATGCTCTCTATTAAATGATTAACCAAGAAACTGAAATTCTATATCATAACAAAAATTTACTAAGATTAGAAATCATTTATTAATGCTCCCAAATTTGGTTATAAGACATAGTGGATTTAGGATATATACCATTCTTAGCTTCATTTTCATAATCCTATTTCAAAAAATACTGAAAATAAAAATATTATTATTAAATCCAAAATGCGGGGAAGAAAAAATCATTATAAAAGTGTCATCCCTTATGTAACATTTTTTTAGAATTTGATACTTTTGATTAGACATATGACTATATTTATTCAATCATTTATTATCCATGGTAATTTTTATATTAGGATCCCTATCCTAATTAGTTAACATCACACTCAAATCCTTTACAATGGTTCATTACATTGTATATGAATTAACCATAGAATATTCGACAATAGTGTCTTGGAAGGTTTGTAGTTTTAGGCCCACTTTTTAGGTACCAAAGTGATTATTGAGTTGATACAAAACTATAATTTTTAGAGTGATTACCCATGGTGAATCTATTCCATTTTCATATTTACTTTATAGTATTAAAATAATGATTTAATTTCTTGAATAACAACCCAATCTCTACTTTTCTAAAACATCATGGTTTGATCCCATACTTAAATTTGTATGTTATATTAATTTGTAGGGGTTTCACTAAATTTATTGTACCCAAATCCATAAAATATTCTATATTACCTGAACTAACTTTAAGGGTAATCTATATATTTGAAATTTTGATCATGATAAACTTATCAACCATTAAATTATCATTAATTAACATCGTAAATGAAACTTTTTAATAAACCCTACTCTAATAACAACTATGAAATCCCACGAACAAGACCATCTCAATCACAAGACTATAAATAAAATATATAATTACAATACCACCCCATGATCTTTTAATTTTTTTGTTTTATATAATTAATACAAAACATTAAATGAAAAATCAATTGGTTTTTAACTAATGTAAATTATTACCACAATCTATGAAACTACTTAATCGGACCTTGTCTTAAACACCTTCCATAAATTATAAACCCAGGGTACTCTTCTAAACATATATTATGTATTAATTTTCTTCGTAACTTATGGAAATTGAAATATAATAAATATGTGATATCCAACACTCAGTAAGAGTAAACATAAGCGCTAACCATCCAATAACATAAGTGAGCATGAGATGAGAATATGGGTATAATCATGATACATATTAATTTTGTACCCAATAAATTGTAGATAAAAAATCATGGAATAATATAATAATATAAAACATATTAGAAAATATTCATAAACAAGGAATTAAACACATCATAAAAATAATAGAGATGTAGAATTGTGACAAAATCATGAACATATAATACCCTGTGAAAAAACATTATGGACATGCCTAGGTGAATAAACTCATTATTTCTATGATAAACTGTATGAAAACCCATTTTTACCACACCTATTTTAATAAACTCATTATCTCCATGTATAACTATATCAAGAGATATCAACATAAATCAATGCATCAGTTGGAAATATAGGACCCCACCCATCATTATATATATATAACTATGCCACAAGAAATCAATCATATCATTAATAACCCAAGGAAATAAAATGGGTTTCATATTTATTTTAAAATAAATCATGTATGGGAAACATCTATAATTACATCAATAAACATGATAATCCCTTATAATATAAGTTGGTATCCAACGATACTAAATAAATTTATACATATTTATCATTCAGTGAAATATATAGTATTTAACTCATATAGATAAAGGTTATATGGTTTAATCAATAATTTATCTAATCAATCAATAAATGACATCTAGGTGAACTTCCTTCAAACAAAGAATGGATATATTGAGTGTTCACTGAGGAAATGGATTTTAGAAAGAACCAGGTTTATACATAGTGGGTGGTTAGGTGAGCCAAAGGAATTAATGGATTATTTCTCTTATATTGAATAAACATTTATCATTAGTTAAAATATAGTTAAATAATCAATGGGCAGATGGAGAATAATTTTAGATGAATATTGTAAATTTACTTTGATAAGAACAGTGAAAATGATGATTTTCCATTAAAACCCATTAAAATAAAACTCATAATAAAATAGAAAAACAATTTAAAATTTTAAAACATGAATAATGGGAATGAATTTTCAAAATTATATGAATTCAATTATTATTAAAAAAAATTAAAAACAAGTTTCTTTTTTTTTTACTTTTATAACTAAATAATTAGTGAAAAAGTTACCAATTTATTTAAAAAATTATTCATTGAATTTTATTTGAAGAAAACTTATGAGATATTTTAAAACATTATTTTTTAATAAATCTCCAATAATGGAGTCTTGAAAATGATATAATGGTTTTATATAGAAAATAACTTGTGGAAGATATGAAATATATCCCCGATATGTAAAATTATTAAATATTTTAAAAACCTTTTTAGCAAATACAAAACATAAATGTGGGAATACTATTTTCATTCAAAACATGGTGATGAGATATAATAGGATCACATTAATTAATATATATTTGAGATCCTATAAAAAGTAAAAAGCATTTTAATGAGGGAAAATAAGGACAAGAAGAGTAAATATCTTTTGGAAAGAATTAGAGTTATTCTTACTAGTTTCAAAATTCAATTTTAGAATGTAGTTCATAAAAAAAATGATACTCATGAAATGAAGTAACTTCCACTGAGAAAATATAAATTATATTTGGTAAAAGTTGAAGGATAAAATGGGCTCAGAATATCATAACTATGTAGATGATTCACGACCCAAGGAAAAAGAATTTGAGTTGAAAAATCTCTTACATCTCGAGTAACATTAAAATTGAAACCCCTTGAATACGAGAGAGAGAGAGAGATAGAAATTGATATTGAACTAAAATAATATGAATTAAAGATAATTCAAGGTTTAATATTATAAATAGATAGTAAATAAAATTTATTAAATTAAACTTATTCATTAGAAGAAGTTTGACTCATGAAATATGAATTGAGACCAAGAATCCCTTTAAATGTAACTTAGTATTTAATTTAAGAATCATTTGAAAATAAGTTCATATGTAACAATTTTAGATCCTAAAGAAGAATTAATGTTATACAAGTTATTATCTTGGAATAATAAATCAAAAATTGAATAATATAGTTCAACAAGAATTTATTTGACTCAAGGGATGAAAATTGAGTTAGTATACACATTTATAGATTTTATATTTTTTGGGTGAAACCCCCAAGAGAGAAAGAACACAGAATTTGACAATTAATATCCTAAATTATAACATAATACATATTAAAAATATTAAAATGTCAATAGATACACTATTCCAATTAAAATATGGAATATAAATAAATATGGTAGAATAGGTGAAAGTTGAGACAAGAAACACTTAACTTTTCTTGATTCACTCTATGCATGCACGTAATTTCGTGAATAATAAAATGAAGTTTACTAGATACCTTATTAGGAACCATATTATTATATATTTCATTTTATAATTTATATTTGTTATAATATTCTATTTTTTATTACATATTTTTAGATTATGTTGGTTATTTGAGGTAGTTCAATAAATTTCTATGTTACTATTTTGGTATGTTAACCATTGTTAAACGTGTTGTATAATAACCTCTTAATATACATAATTTTAGGGGTGTATGTACTATATTATTATATAATCATAATATTTATACTATTAAATATTTTTTTAAATGATCTCAGATTCAGAATGTTACTATGATATGTTCATTTTAGGTGTTAAGTTTACTATGACCTTTTATTATTAATATCACTTGTAGAGTTCCCGAAATTATCTTTAGATAATATTAATAGTTTCAAAAAAATCATATTTTATCCATAAATAAATGTTTTAATGTCATCCATCATAGGTGGTGAAGGAAAAAAATAAAACTGCTTTGTTGTAGCGGTAGTGTACACAAAAACATGATCACCATTCTTTTGTTTTTTATTAGTGGATGTAAAGGAATAAAAAAGGATTAATACATTAATATAATAACAACAAATCAAAATAATTATAACATTTTAATTATATAACTATGGATATGGTAGGTTTGGGAAAACAATTTATGAAGAATAGATAAGGAATAAGAAAGACTTACATTGGGATCTTAAACTTTCTCATGAAAGTATCCTCGGAAATGAAGGAAATATGATAACCTATTTTGACCAAAAGTTTTAGATCCTTAAATTTAATTATTTACTAGTAAAATTGGGTTGTTTTTCAAGTAAAATTTTAAGGTTATGTGCAACTTTGAGTTGGTGGAAGTGATTCCATTTCATATGTTATGAAAAGGGGACTTATTTTAATACCCATTATTTTTCAATAATATAATGCCACTATTCTAGGGACAATGGTTACAAAAGTGAAAAATAATTTATTTTCTTGGGTTAGATAAGTTCATGAAATGATCAGTCATCCATTTTACCACTTGTTCTAAACATTTTTAAATCCATTAACCACTTTATTCTTACATTTTTCTATTTTGGTTTTTACCTTGTCAACAAGGTTTTAACAAAGTAATTTAATTTTTTTAACAATATAAGGTAACCCTTATAACCAAATTCCAATTCTATATAAACCTAAATTTTTTATGATTTTAGATTAAATAAATGTTTGAATAATGAAAAATTAACTTTAAATTAAAACATTTAATATATTGAAAAACTATTTTTTTGAAAAATTTTGTTTTTATTATTATGTTCTCATAATCATATTTAGTGTTTATTATAACATAAATAGGTGATAATTGATTTATATATGTGTGTAAAAATTGCATCAAATTAATTATATAAACTCTGTAAATTTCATATGTTAGATAAAATTTTAAATGTTAATAAATAAAATATTTTAAAAAAATATGTTTACCATTATAATAATCATTAACATTAATCTTAGAAATAAATATTTTAGGACTAAAAATTATATTTAAGTGTTTAAGATAATTTTACATCATAAATGGGATGATATTAACAATATTTTAATATTTTAACTCTTTAACTAAAAATATTCTTTTGTGCAAAATAAAAAAAATGCATCCTAAGATAATAATGACATGAATAATTGACAGATGGATTTAATTTTTCGAAATTAAAACTTTCAAATTTATGAATTCATCTTTTACATGAAAATACAATTTATAAATAAAGACTTATTCTATTAAGAATTTTCTTTTTTAACATCAAGTGTATTTAATCATATTTAATATATATTTATAAATAACTGAATGTGGATATGTTATATTTTAAGTATAAATATTACCTATTATAATAAAAAATTAATTTTGATAAATTTAATTTATTATATATAAATTAAAATACCTTTTTAAATTGTTTATTAAATGGTGTCCTTTTTAAAATATTAATCAAATAAAAAATGTAATTATTTTAATTGAATAGTAACTTATTATCTGCTATTGATTATATTATTCAAGTGAATTTATTATGTATTGGTCATTTTATTAGGGTGTTATATTATTTTGGTGTTGGGCATGACACAAGGTAATAAAAATAGTATTGATTTAAAGGGCCCAACATCATAGGTTGTTACAATGTATTATTTCAAAGATCATATAAATTGAACATATCATTATTTTAATATCATATACTCAATAATGAATCTATTTATATTCTAGTAACATTTAATTTTGGAGTTTAGGTAGTTCTATAAAGCTTGTGTCATTCTAACCCTTTATAGATTGAAAATTATATACATTCAATATGACTAACAACATTATATATTTAGTAAAACTTGTACAAAATATGGGGACTTACTCGAGAGAAAAATGATCCCAGTAATCCAACAAAAAAACCCGTGTTCAAATCCTGGTGTGAGGGAATATCCAATTTTAATGGAACAATACTATAGAGGGTTACTATAGCAGCAAGACTATTCATTTCAAATGGGATTTCAGGTTAAAAATTATGGTCTTCTAGCCCCTGGGCCTTCTGGACATAAAGGGGGTGGTGAAATAATCCTTACATGGGTAGGTGGTGATGTAGGAAAGGGGTGCATACCCATGTACTTGTTGATTCAAGCAGGTCCTTTCAGACATAAAAAATGAAGGGGCCCTCAGGCCATCTAATGTTGGGCCTACAAGCCACATACTAAAAAAGGGAATGTGTAATTACATATATTGAATAAAGGTCTTGATGGGTATAACATACCTTGGGAGATCTATGACCTTTCATTCTGGACTATACGTGTGTGGTGTGTGTGTGTGTTTATTTTTAATTTTACCCCCATGCACCTAATACATATATACAACTAGTATACAATAATTTATATGAAGAAATATTTAACTTCTCAAATAACATCAGGAAATAACTGAGGCCTGTTAGAGTAGGTGAACTAGAATCAAATGACTTTTTACATTTTATTATCAAAATATTTATAAATATCTTATCTTTTGTTGATTTTTATTTTTCATAACATTAATGTGGAAACACATTTAGTGTATTTGTCATATAAAAGTTATAATATCTCCCATCTATATTGAGATCCTAGAAATGATATAGTAATTTTCTTGAACATATGTTTTTTGTGATGGATAACATTTATTTAACAAGAAACATGTGATTTTGGACTATCAGTTATCAATGGCTTATAAGAAACGAAACTTCTTCTCATGGTGTTTTAACTTGGTAATATCCATGAAATGAAGATATAAGGACATACCCACTAATATGAATTATACATGTACTATGTTTCATTGTATATTCTTATATTTGGAAGTGTGTATTGGTCCTCTAAAATAATATAAATTTTAATGTGTATCACGAACAACGTACATTGATGTATAAATGAAATCAGTTATGACATATACTTATGGAATGGTAGAATATGTTGTGTGCAACATTAGTGATTTGGAATCAACTAAATGTGTCAAGAATGTATTTTTACCTTATTATCCAATGAAATATTCAATCTCCATCCATTTTAAAAAAATGGTACTGTCATATTAAATACATAGACATGGTAGTTTATCGATGAGTTCTTTTTATAAATTCAAAGATCGATAAATTAGTCATAAATAGTTAGAGAACAATTATTCATCTAAATTGATGAGATATTAATTAAGATATGTTTAATTAAATATTATAATTTATATGAAAGTTTTCATTATTATATAATTAATTTTTTTTCAATAGAGGTTCCTTGAGGTGTTTATAGATGATGATCTTTGTCTTTCAGTAAATTCACATAATTCCAGAGAGATAGAGACCTAGAGATATACAAAAAAAGTATATCTAAAATATCATTAAACAATACGGAATTTAATATTAAGAATACATAAAATTATCAACTTGTGGAATAATAATTATTCAAGTTGATTTTATCACATATATTTAGTCACTAGATATTCAAGTTTAGATTATGTAAGTTGAGTTTTATCATAAATACAATCATCTGCTATTCAATTTTATAATAGTCACATTGAATTTATATCTTGTTTATTATTCATAATAAAATAAATAAATTTCCATTTAGTCAATATTTTAGTTTATAAATTAATATATAAATATTTATTTATTTAGGTGAATACTAAAATAATTATTTATTCCTAAGTTTAGAGAATATAATAATGATTTATTTATTCAAAAGATAATATTTATTTATTTAAATAAATATTTTATTATTCATTTTTCAATAAATTATGATCAATTACAAAGTGTGTTAAGGGAATTAAGGGAATGGTATAATATATTTAATATCATTGAAAACATATTAATTTATTTACTTAAAAATGATATTTAAAAATGTTCATTTCAAGTGATATATTAATAATAATATTATTATTAGACTTGGGGACTAACTTGGAAAGAATATTTGATAAAGGGACTTATCAAAAATAAAAAAAATATCTTCCCTAAGTATATATTTTAATTTATATAATTTGATAAATATAGATTCATTTTGTATAGTAGAGATACTCTATAAATTGTCAGATCCCTAAAGAAAATATCCTCCTCTCTCCCTTTTGGGAATAAGTGAGAAAAATTGGCTCCTATGGTTACATTCAATGATTATAAACATGAAACAACAGGTTTCCCCATTCTAAACATAAAAATAAAATGAAAATTGGTCAAATATTTATACATCTTGTTTGGATATATTTAGAGGAGTATTTATTTGCATTCTATACCACAATTACAACGTGATAAGTGCATAATTGGAATTGAACAAGTATAGTTATTATGTTTCAGATAGTTATTATTTTTAAATTTATTATACACCATATTTGAAAGATCATATCTCAGTGATTTCATTGTTTCCCTATACATGTTCTTCAAATATTATATATTTAAACTGAGAAAAAATCAAAATTCTGCACTAGACCACTACTTCCATTGCACCCTAGAACCTTCAAGTGGTATTGGAGTGGCCATATTATAATTTATAATTACATATTAATTTTTTAATAAATTTCTTATTTTTTTAGTTTTTATCTCATGAATTTATATCTTAATTGAGAAATTATGATAACACATTCATATGAATTAATTTTACCAAGAATAGGGAATCGACATAAGAAAATACATGGAGATCCCATATAAAGATGCCATGGTTCCAAGTTACAAGACACTTATAAATGTCATTTAATGGTAAATCACATAGTCGGTACCTCTAGACAACCACATAGAGTTTATTCTTTAATAATCACATTATACAGTGTAGATTGATATATAGTGTCATTACACAATTTGTATTTGTCTCCTGTGCGGAATGTAGTTTGAAAGGGATTGCACACCGTGTATTTAGTGTATACGCTTTATAACCCCATATCATTTTTCCTCACATAATTCCTGGAATTTAAAATACATAGAATCATTACACACTACATATTGACTCTAAGAGGATTTACATGGCCAGACATAAATGACATGTTGTGTGGAAGGCTGTACACATTTGGTAACACATGTAAACCCATGAGAAATATAGGTTGAGAATTTAGGCTTATCTTGTGGGATTCCAAAAGTATATGGGACAATTTTTGTATACATTTAAATGTATTATAATTAATAATATCTTATTCACGTTATAAATGAATCAAGCATGTCATATGGGTCCATACGTGGATAATAAATGAGATACCTAACTACACAACATGTATTGGCTATACACATATTATAAGAGGTGTTATTTTTCACCATGCATATCATGAGATATCTTTGGTGTGTTGTGTGGTTATATATGATTAATTATTATTATCCATGCAATTCCTCATTTACACAACATTTAATGGTCATAATAAACATTGCTTACTTCATGCACATTGTTAGCAGTAGACATCGAGTGCATTTATAGTATGTTGTGTGGTAAAACATGCCACACACACCGTGTGGCCTGAAACACAGACAAACATGTCATGTATATTAGGAAACATTTCTTTGGAATAAATTTCATCTATGTATACAACATATGATAGGAACCATACACAACATGACACATATGATATGTTTAGTAACAATACAAGCAGTGTAAGAAAAAGTTTCATTACATTAAACCAATAAAGAATATGTCATGTATATGTGCTAAATTAAAATAATTAATTTACCCTGAAACCTAATGGTAAACTTCGTGTGGCCTCATCTGTACATGCTATGTACTTAATTAATAAAAAATTATAATTTATTTAAAATAATATAGGATGGGAATATTTTTTTTATCGCAAGGACTAATTTCATATATTATTAAGATAATAAATGAATGAATTAATTAATTAACAATTTAATTTTGTAATTCAATTAATTTTATCTTAATTATAATAAATTGGAGTTAATCCCAACAAGTCTAAATGCATAGTCACTAAATTTTGTGATTAATCCAGACATTGACTAAAAGATGAACTTGTTGGGTTGATTTAATTTTGTTTATTATTACTTGGATTTTAATGTGATAAATTATGCTATTGAATTAAATATGATTATATGATAATAATCCATACCTCCATTATTATATATGAGTCTGGGTGTCCAAGGATTATTTTATGTACCAATAAACATTTTTTAGACCTCACCTAAGAGTGGGTAAAATTATTTAATGGGAAAATCTTCAAGTGAGAGGACATGATTCAGGACCTGATCCAAGGTGAAACCAACTAGAGAGTTATATTGGCTAGTGGCAGAATGCAATAATTTAATCCATGAATTAGATAAAAGGGTTGTTTCCCCTAGGATTGAGGTCGGTTTATCTGTACTTGATAAACTAACCTTTAGATAAAATCTCATGATCATATCACATATTTATTATATATTTCAGTTCATACTTATTTATATAATTATGCATTTCATGGTTTTTTTTGGATGAATAAACCTAATCACATAATGTAAATAAACAATTAGTCATGCTAATATAAAATAAAATAAAAACATTATATATAAATTATTTTATTATAAATGGTTAGTTAATTATATAAAATCTTTAAAATAATAACAAGAATTTTAATAATAAGATAAATAATATTAACACATAAGTCAATTTATATTCCTTAAAAAAAATTATGTCATAAATAACCTTCCATTCATTGAGTTTAGATGAAAATATACATTATCTGTCAGTCCGACCATCATTTGGGCCATTGGGATTTTGAGCTTTTGGTTCATCAGGGCCTTTGGTCCACACATCCTATGACTCATCTCTTTTGGGGCCTCCATAACGAATGGAGTTGTTCTATCAAGTGGAGTGGTGATGTGGGGGAGTTTGGTGGTGAAGCAAGAAGAAGTATGATCATAAAGTGGGACCAATCACTAGTAGTAGTGAATGTCTTTCAAATCAGGATAAGGGCCTCAAACACTTCATTGAGGGTTAGATATAGAAGCGTGTATATGTGATGATAGAGAGCTGTACTAGTGGGACATATGATGACCAAGGGGAAGGGTCTTCTAATGTTTAGTAATTTTCATCTCTAGGTCATTAGAGAATGTATTTGGGTGATTTTAGTCTATGCTAGGGCTCCTCACAACATAGCTAAAAAGTTTGTGTTCCCTAAAAGTGAAATAAAATTGGGGTTTAGATGATATCATTCTATAGTTGATGTCACTTTTCAATTATTGGGGGCTATCATAAAAAAGATAATGGGTTGAATTTAACCAATTTTTATTAAGGATAATAAAAATATTCTACAAAATAAAATTTTGAACCAAATATTAAGGGGTGTGATTATAGGATTATAGTATTGTTGAGTCCAATCAATAGATAAGGGAATTGAGATTTAATGGGTTGGGAATGAGAAATCCAATCTAGTGACCTTTAAGCAATTTAAAAGGTCACAGTCTCAGATATGAGAAGGGGATTGTGGATATTTCAACTAGATTATCCAACAGATAAGATATAATGAATATAAAGGAGAGGGAGATTTGAATTTGATAAAATAGTGTGTGTCTAATAAAATGAATTTTCCACATCCCAACTAGTAATCAATTTAAAATAAAAAATGCAAAATTTATTTATTATTGAAAAATTGAAAGAGAAACCAAGAGAACACCATGGTAATTCCTAAACAAATAAAACTTCTTCACGTACAAAATTTTTTTAAGAGTTTTATATTCTATAATATATAATAATATAAAAGGAAAATTAATATTTTGTATGAGAAACCCAAATTCTTGATCAGTCACCTATGTAACCAAGTGATTGTAAACATTTTACGTATAATAGAAACAAAGAGGATTCATTAAATGTCTTCTGTATCATGTTATTGACATATATGAATATTCAAAATAAATAAATGTATTCATTTAACAATCCAAATCATTTCCTATAATATTAAATGAATAAGTGTAGGCTAATTAGAGTTAGTACCATAGAACAAACAACTTTTTAATTTATATCACATGTATATTCATATAATTGAATAATAATAAATATCTTATCACATAAATATTTTTATTATATGTAAATCTAATATGATAATCTCTTAGAATATCTATCACATCTAAAAGTTCATAAAAAGTTCCTCTCTATAATGAGAACCGTGATATTCATTGGAAATATTCTTAAACTTAGTCCAATAATCATATCACATCATCTGTTGGGATATATATGATAACAAATTTTAGGTGTGAGTTATCATAATTGGAAGTTAACTCGTCCAAGGAATTTAATACATGATAATCACAAATATGATAGATTATGATGACATACATGCTAGTGGGAATTCCACATGTTTGTGTGTCATCAAATATACCAGTTTCCAAGCTTGTGTAGTAGTAATTAGAATTTAAGATTATTATTAACACAAATCATGGATTAGTTACTTTAATATATCAATGAAAACCATGAGGCCATATATTCATGATAAGGTACGATAAATTAGGTTTTTACTAAAGAAGGTGTTATTATTAAATAAGTTAAGATAAGATTTATCCATTCTATATTAATGGAAAATGATATCTCAAACCTTTGATTGAAATGGAACAATCTCATTAAAATCTATGGCCATTTTGTATTTATGAGTTCATTCCTAGAAATAAAATAAGGACAAATATAACATAAATTTTGATGACATAGGGATGAAACCTACTTTATGATATATCAAGACAAATAGATTACTTTACAAAGTTTTTGTTCATAAGTGTTTTTTGATGTTGTGATATTAATTTCAACCTCTTGGGTTCCTTTATGTGCTTCTAAACATTAATACTGGACTTAGGTAAACACTCCCAATTCCAATAAGGAACAATCCTTTTTTTCACAAATAGAGTGTCTCAATTGACCTCAATTAAATTAATTTGAACTTTATTATTGGAATAAATATTAATCTTCAAATTGAAGAAAATTATTTTGTCAAGATTTATTTATTTAAAAAATTAAATATATATTTATTCACATGGTAATTATTTAATTATATAGATATATAATATTTATTTATCTCTTATTATTCAGAAGAAAATAAATAATTATTTTTTAAATGTATAATTTTTTTAGTAACATGGATTATAAATAAATATTTATTCAATGAACTTTGAATAAAATATTTATTTATTAAATAAATGAATAATATTTTTTTAAATATTTATTTATGAATTCAGAATATATATAAATGGATGAGTGGACTTGGCTTTGGATCTAGTAATAAATATTTAATTACTGGAATATAAAATACTTTTTATCAATTCATATGTTCGAACACACCATAGGATAAAATAATAATACTTTTATTATATATGGATTATGGTCTATTATGGATTTTGGTATAATTAATGTACTATGTGTAATTAAATAATAATAAAAAGTATCACTGGGTCTATAAATACCCTATTATAGACAATTATGAGAAGGTGTGTCGACAAAACTATTCATCTTAGATAATTCTCCCAAGAGAGAACTACTCTAGGGATCTTTATCGAGATTGAGAGAACCTCTTCCTCCTTCATCCACTTTTAATACTAGAGAGACCAAGTGATGGTCCTTCTAGACTGAAGGGATCATGATAGTGATCAAGGGGAGTGATGCATGATTTTTTTTACCAGCATGATAGATCACAGTGTAACGTACAAATCTTGGACACCACTAAATGGTTCCCCGTGCAGGGTCGCCACATGACCTCAAGCACACCTCCTCGTAGGCCAGATGTTTCTTACTAGTAGTTGGGGGCTAGCTTAGTTATGTAGGGAGAATATACAACCTTTTTACTACATTAATCCATAATAGATAAGAATATTATATAGTAGAAACAAGTGTAACAACCAATAAACATGCATAACTAAATTCTCTCAAAACTGGGTACAAATAACCACCAAAGATAAACATGGTATGTCATGTGGGAGAGTGCTAGAGCGAACAAAACCCAAAATAATTAAAATAACAGAATCCCCAAAATGGCCCTAACTCTAAGTCTATAACCTCATCCATGTGTGTCCCATTCCCAACTCAAATCCCTTTTAAATGGCCTTTTCCATTATCCTGACCTACATGCATGAAGCCTGCTTAGGTACCCAATGGCAGTCCAAGAAGGATGTGAGTATAACTGAGTAGGACATCACTAATGGTGTCTATAAAATATATAGTAAATAGGTAGTGAATGCAAAAATGAATGGAATGAAAAGTAAATAAAATACAATTTGAGGTCCACAAGTAATAAGGTTTCCTCTATGTTAGTCATCCAATAAATTCAGACATACTGATTATAACATGTTATTACTCAATTCACCCTTTTTATGTGTTCTATGTATTATGATTTTTCAATAATCGTAAGGCATTTGGAAATTAATCATGTCCTATCTCACTAGGGAAACACATCAAAACAACCACATTATCCTCACATTGAAGCCCCAGTTCATGTGGAATAAAACTATTAGGTGAATTAAACCATATCCCCTTCCCTATCGTTAGCATTTAGGGGAAGATTATAGAGCTTTGGACCAACTCAACCCATGGGTGAAGAACCTCATTTCTAAAGCCCACTCTATTATGAAATGTGCACATGTTTAGTTATTAATTCACTACACACAACCACATTTCACCCAATAATAGCCAATATCAATGGTAACATCACAAAAATAAAAAATAAAATGGTAATATATATTATTCCACAATCCATTAACCCATTTATAAATTATATCACTTAATTAATTATCTGAATTCCTATTCCCATTTCCCAACTCACTAAGAATATTCAATTACAAAACTTGATTCATTGACACATTCCCATTAACCCCACGTAACCCATTCACATGAAAAACCAAACAATCCCTTATCCATTATCCACAACTAGACACATCTACTGATAATACATTTTTAATCATTACATTAACCCAATTACACATTCTCCAAGGGGTTTATATAATCACAAGTAAATCTCTAAGGTTACAATTCTGTTAACCACATTTGATAGTGTCAGCCCACCCGATGGGTGCCCATAAATTGGTCAATTCATCCTCTATGATTACCATGTGGATAATGAGGGGGTTAAATTATTTATTTAGACAGTAATTATATCAAATATTGTAAATGATACCAAGAACCTATCAATGAAAGAAAAATAACATAACCCCAAATGCAAAAAACTATGTAAAAACCAAGTGATATAACTTTTAGACCACCGACCACAAATCCTATGATGAAAGCCCTCTTAATTGAATCCTTAGATTCTTATTCAACCATTCATTAAATCCTAAACCTATATCTCTAAATAGAATAAGGGTTTTTGAGATTCAGATGGAGATATGAGAAGGATGTGAACCCTAAACTAAAAAGATAAGCTAGAGGGAAATTTAACATACATAGATCTTTAATCCACACCCAATAATGACCGAAATTTCATTTGATTGAAAGAGAATCTCCATTGTAAGCTTCTAGGATATCTTGTTTTTACCACCCAATGCTTCCATGGCTTTCTTCCTTTTATATAATTCAATAGCATGCACTATACGCAACATTGAGTTCGAGCACACCATGACTTATCAAACCTACCATTTAAAAAGATGTTATAAATAGTATAAACCACATTTGGAAATTTTATAAATTTTATTTTTCAAAATAGAATTTATTTTTGAATTCGTAGTATCAAAATTAGCTTAGTATTTATTTTTTTAATTTTTTGAAAACATTCAATTTTTTATGAATTGTGAAAAACATTACATTGTGGATAAATAATGACCTTTTAATTTATAAAATTATTTTAATTTAAATTTATTTTAAAGTAAAAATATAAAAATAATAAATATATTAGTCCAATTTAATTCATTAAAATAATTTTTATAATAGAATCTGATATTAAAATTCTTTGAGCATTTTTAATGTCTTTTTACCTGCCATCTAGGCATATTAGAAGATTAGCATTAAATGTAATTACACTACTTCTATGAATTTAATTTCAAAAATATGACATACATGGTCATAATTAATATTAGGAATGTGGTATAATAGGATGAAAATATTTTTTGATGAATAATAACTTTTTAATTTTTTTACCACCGTTAAAGGAAAATAGAGTAATTAAAGGTAAAAATAATATTATAATAATATAAAATTACCCAGTCACATGTCCTAAACTATTTTTATGAGTAATTTAAAAGTTTAAAAACCCTTGGGACACATATTTGGCCTTTGGAAGCCACTTGGGTGTGAGTAAGACATTTTTTACATTTAATTTTAAGTAAAGGTAAAAGTATCATAGCATGACTCTTATTACTAAAAAAATTTTAATATGGGGCTCTGTAAGTAATCACTTAGACTATAAAAATTTGTTAAAAATATACAAATATTTCCTAAATCATTTTATTTTATTTATAATTTTTATACCTTAAATAATCAAATTTATTTATGATACAATAAAGGTATAGTGATTAAATTATTTATGAAATATTCAAATAAATTATATAATAAATATTAAAATAAATGTAATTTTAAAATTATGATGTAATACACGAGTTTTATGGATGATTATTATAGTTTACGTTATATTTATGACATTTGGTTATAAAAATAAAGTTTTTATGACTTCAAAATTAAATAAAGTATTAAATAGTTTCAAAATTTACATAAATGAGATTTTAAAATTAATAATATTTTATTAAATGAAATAAAAATCCTAAAAATCTAAAGTTAATTCAAATAACTTTAATAGTGACAAAAATTTCTTAAATTATACACTTTAGGTTATATTTTCATTTTATTGTTACTATGTTAACCATGAAGTGTACAAATACAAGAAGACATGGTAAGAGTTACATTATTTAACAAGGGGTTAAATATAAAAGATAAGGATAAATTTGTAACCTAGTGGATATTTTGACCTATCCATATCTTATCCTCGAAATAAATCACATTGGATATTTTATAAACTGAAAATAAATTTATAAAAAAAATAATATTTTAAGATATTCCAAAAGTACCCATCACTACTCTTATAAAAGGAAACTTCTCCTCCTCATTAATCCACACTTCCAAACCCCTTTGGCTCAGCCAAACCATAAAAATTTATTCTCCCAAAATTCCTCATATTATCCTAGAGGATACACCTTGAGCATAGATCCATCCTAAGGAGTCCTTTTATTCAAATTAAAAGGAGACACTAGAAAAGACGTAATTGTTTTATCACCTTTTTCAAAGTTCTTTTCTTCTGCTAGTTCATCTTTCTCTATTGTTTCCATAATAAAATAATAACTCTATACATTCTTCGTGATGATATTTTATTATAATTATGGGAAATTCATATTCGTCCTTTTACCCATCCTATGAAAAATAATACTACCATGCGTGTGTATGTACGACTTACCATCTCCACTCCATTATGTAAATTGTTTTTCATGTACAATTCATTTATATTGGTATAAAATGAATATAATTGATTTAAATAAAACATATAACATGATATTTGAAAAAAATTATATTCCATCCAATTCAATACCATTTTACCATTACGGTAATGATTTCATCGCTCGTGTATAGGTACGACTTACCCTCTCCATGACGCGATGAGACTCAACTTCCACATTCACCACACAAGAATGATTATAAGAATAAGTATTACTAATAAGTATTAAATATATGAAATAATAACTCTAATTGTATGATATATATATATATATATATGTCATTGACTTACTTACATTCAATATAATAATAAAACAAAAGCAACATCCATGCATACATACAACCAATAGTCTCCATGAATAGTGCGTTCTATTTTATTTATTTATCTGTTATATATATTTATATACAGAATATATATGATATATAAATAATATTTTACATTATGTAAGTATTTAAATTATGATATAAGTTATATAATCAAAAATAACAAGTCAAAACTCATATGATAATGAAAGTGATTATTACCCAAAACATTGCTTTGACATGGAAATTATTAATAAACAGGTAATGTAAAGTTATAAATAAATCATATAGGATATAATAAATATGGATATGGTCCTTCTTTAATTTAATAATTTTTTTAACCATTATATAGGATGATAACTCACCCTCGAATAAAGGAATGTATAAGGTAAGGGTTAATTTCACAATTTCATTAGTATTCGAGGTTGTTGAAATATAAGTATCTAGTTGGAAATCATTATAATCCATGTCCATGTTTCTAAAAATGTCTTCATAAAATGTTTTACTATTATACTATATATTTTTAGAGTCATTTTCACCCATGTTTGACTTTTTATAAAATGTTTTGAAAGGAATCCTTCTATCCTTTTCCAAAAAATGTACTTCATGGCCTTTTTGAAAAATTTAAGAAATAATGTTTTTAACTCATACAGCGAGAGCGGCTATTTTTTTCCGTTATTTTGACTTACCATTTTTAAACACACCTTACAATATTACCAGTATATTTTAAAAATAAATGTTTTATTTTAAAATTTCATGAATTTTAAATGATTTTTAGTAAAAAAATAGATATTTCCCTTAGAGTGTTTTAATGAATTTATTATATAATTTTCATCTATGTCAACATCCTTTTCTTATATTTAATACGTTTTTGAAGTTTATTTGTTATGATACCATCTTCCATATTGTACTGATGGATTTTTGATATGTTTAACAATGGATGTGCTATTTTTATATCTTTCATGGTTTACTGTTAAAGTATTAATATTTCATATGCTAGTTTTAATAAGAAAGACTATGTTGTGTTTCAAAATTTCCATTTAAGAAATGAATTGGACTTAGCAAGTGATAGGAGGGGCCCTCTATAGCCCCTCAATTCAACGGTAGGTCTCACGAGACAAAGTAGTGTCTTGACATATATGCTTGACAGAATATTTGTGTATGATCTTGGAATGAGGCCTTGACACAATGGTTATGATATCCGACATTATGCACTCCCTCATTATGAGATTAGTAATTGATTTTAAATGTTATTATTCAACTAGGATAACATCATTTTGAATGTTTAAATGGAATTATTTTATTTTTTTATTTCTTTATTATACATAAGATAATGTTTTTAAAGGATTGTGTTTTATTTTTGTACCTTTCTATAAAATGTTATGCTTATTTATGATAGCTTTTACTAGATTTTCTATCCTTAAAGAGCATCTGAGCTCAATCCTTTCTTATGTTTTATTTTTCCTTGATTCTAAGAAGTATTTTATGAATGATATATAGGGTTATGGTAGGGTAATATTGGAATTCTCCAAGGATTATCTATGATTTATTTTATTTTAGAAATTTAAATATAATGTTCAGGTATGTAATATATTTTCCAAGACGACTAAACTGATCGGTCCTTTGGGACATGATTCCGTGTAATCATTCCAATTTATTAAAATAATGCGCCGACTCTAGGTAGTTAGAGTCGAAGCATTAAAAAAGGTATGAGAGGAATTATAGAAAAAATATTGAAAATTGATTTAGAAAACATAGATTAGGGATCAAACCCCTAAGATAGAAATTGAGTATAAGTATATAAACACCCCCCCTATAATTTGGAAATGCAGAGATTATGTGGATAATCCAAGAAATACATACCAATCTAGACACTAAAATCAGACATGGTTCTGAAAAAATGTACATAAGGGTGAAAACTCCAACAAGGTGTTCTGGGTTTGACTCAAAGTTACTTGGTATGTGACAACATGCCTTACTGTGTGCCTGGTTTGACACTCCTAGGTGTTATGATTAGGATAATTCATGTTTTATTTACAAACCATCACAAAATATTTATGAGTAAATATATCCTCAATGGAACTACATTTATGATTATGGATTAGATATGCATAAAATTTTCAATTTATGTTTAGTATTTTACAATTTTGGAGTTATGTATTATGATTCAGAACCTAACCTAGTTTATGACATTGTTTATAAATGGATCATAGTAGAAGAATTGGAAACTGTCTCAATGCACATCATCCATGTTGGGATTTTCCACCAATACTAGATAATTAAAGTGTTGTTGGTGATTCAACTGGTGCTGAATAGCTTATAACCATATTGGGACTACTGACTTGGGTTATGAATAACAATATTACCCATGTGGATCACCCTGATCCAAAATGAAGATGATCAATGTTAGATCGCTTAATGAGACAACAACCTCCAACATTAAATGGGATAACAAATCCATTTGTGGATGGTCAATGAATAAATTCATTAGAGAAAATATTTCTTGCATTGGGAGGTAATGAATGGGAGAAATTTGTCATGACAATTTACCATCTCTTTGTAGACTCAGATCAATGGTGGTCATTAATTCAAAACACAAATGAGGATTAATAAGTATCAAATATTGAATGGAAGGTGTTTAAAAAACTTTTTCTATATAAATACTTTCCTCATTCATGGCAGGTAGATTTGGAAAGGCAATTTATAAGTCAAAGGAAAAATAAGGATGAGAATATTGGAATGTATGAGGCTAACATCCCATGGTTATCATGAAAAGCTACAGACTACATATGTATCCAAAGAAGTAATATTTATTGATTCTTTTATGGGTTAAAACCATTCCTTCAATTGGGAGTGGTCTCGCCATCTTCTTCATCATACAAAGACATAGTATCATGTGCTATCAAAATAGAAAATGAATTATCTATGTCTTATGACATTAAATAAAAGAAAGGGAAGAAGAGAACAATGGATAAATAAATAGATAAAGGGAACAGGGAAATAAGTATTTTCCCTTATGTGATAATTGTTTAAAGAAACACCCTGGTACCTGCCTAAGAGGAACGGGAGTTTGGTTCAAATTTGGAGTAAAAGGTCACTATGCTTGTGATTGTAAGGTAAACAATGAAGCTATGCGATGATATAATTGTATAGATATGGGGATTTAACCAATTATTGTACAGATCATCAAGGAAATATAGCTCAAAATAATCAAATGGGTCAAGGTCAAGCTTAGGATATTACTATGGTCGTAGTGGAATAGTTAATGTATTTGTGTTTTTGGATTAAAGAATTATATTATATTAATAAGAAGAATGTGATATATATAAGGATTATTCTAAAGTACTCTTTGTTTTGATTAAGGTTTTAATGTTATGAAGGTAATAATATATTGAGTATATGAAAATAAGATAAATATTATATTTTTTGGGGAATCTGATGTTATAAATGATTTTGGAAATTTAGAGACCTTTGTGAGAAAGATTTGATAGAATTATTTTGGATAACTCTAAAGGTTGGAATGGATTAATTTGAACATTCAATAGTATTGTTTAAGGTTAAAATATTTCATAAGATTATTTTTGGAATGTTATAAAAATATAGTTTTTGAGAAAGGACAACCCACGAGTTGGGAGACAACCCATCGTGTTGGACAAGGATGTTAGAATCGAACCCACAACTGAAGTACGACAAGGTTTTATCATCAAACATTGCCTACAAGAATTTCCTGGTTATTATAACATATTTTTCTTTATTAAAATGATATATGTTTATATTTGAAACCTTACTCAATTACGATAAATAGAATATTTTCGTATTTTATTATCTATTGAAAAGAAATATGAGTTTCTGGTCAGATTTAGTTAAAGAATGAAACTGTACATATCAATTAAGTATGATTCCTTGTGTTCGTATTATATTAAGTAAATTAATTCTTCAAGAGTAGGGAAATGATATTGAAACCAAAAAATACTATCCTATTTATATTTCTGATGAATCAAAGGGTCCCTTAGATTATCACAGATTTATAGCTTTGAGATTAACTTTCTATTGATCATGTTCTCTATCACTCGCCATCAGAACACGATTCTTAGATTTCGCTTTCATGCCCATGTTTTTCTATATAGAACCCCAGTATTTTTTATTTATATTAACCTTCATACTTCAGTTTCTTTATTTTCATATAGAGGTATCATTAATCCATATTTCGATGTGGGATTTTAAAGAAGATATTTTGAATTGTAAAACCCCTAGTTTTTATTCCTGAGATTAAATTTCAAGGATGAAATTTATTGAAGGGGTGTGGGGATAATTTAATACACCAAGTTTCCATGGTACTTTTCCTTTTAAATCATTCAATAGCATGCATTTTTTGCATCACTGAGTTCGAGCATACCACGGCCTATCAAAATCACCATTTAAAAAGCAGTTATGATAGTATAAAACACGTTTTGGAATTTTATAAATTTTATTTTTCAAAACATACTACATTTTTGAATTTGAAATATAAAAATTATTTTATGGAGAATTTTTTGTATTTTTTTGAACGCTTTCAATTTTTGATGAATTGTGAAAAACATTGCATTGCGGATAACAAATGAATTTTTTATTTAAAAAATTATTTTTATTTAACTTTATTTTAAAATAAATATATATATATATAATATTAGTCCAATTTAAGACATTTAAATAATTTTTATAATATAAATACATATAGAAATTCATTGTACATTTATTACATCTTTTTACCCGCATTCTAACCACTTTAGAAGATTTAAATTAAATGAAATTTCGCCACTTATGTGAATTGAATTAAAAAAATATGACAAACATGGTTGTAATCAAGATGAAAAATGTTGTCTAATATGATCAAAATAAATTTTGGCGAATAGTAACTTTGAATTTTATTTAGGACGGTTTAAGGTAAAAATAATATTGTAATAATATAAAATTTCTATTATAATTTTCCTAACTTTATTTGATATGTAATTTACTATAAATAAATCCACTGGGATACATATTTTTCCTTTAGAGGACACATGGGTGTGATTATGACATTTAGAACAATTAATTTTATGTAATGGTTAAAATATCATAAACATGACTCTTATTACAATATTTTTAATATGGGGTTCTATAAGTAATCTATTAGACTATAAATATTCATTAAAAATATATAACTATTTCTTACTTCATGGTATTTTAATTATAAATTTTAGACATGAAATATATAAATTTATTTAAGACACAATGATGTTGTATTGTTTACCTTATTTATGAAATATTCATATAAATCATATTATAAATATTTAAATTATTTTGATTTGAATATTTTTATATCATCCAAAAATTTTATGGATTATTATCAAATGTTATGCATTTAGTTCAAGTGAATCATGTTTGTATGACTTGAACAAAAAATGTATTAAATAGTGTCAAAATTGTAATAAATTATATTTTAAAAAAATTACTATTTTGTTAAATGATATAAAAATAATAAAAATATTAAGTTCATACAAATAACTTGGATAGTGATAAAAATTTCATAAATTATCCAATTTAGGTTCTCTTGTAATTTTATAGTAACTATATTAACCTTGTAGTGTAAAAATACAAGAAGACATGGTAAGAGTTAAACTATTTAAAGAAGGGTTAAATAAAAAAGATAAGGTTAAATTTATAAACTAAACTTTTCTAAATCCTTTTTATTGAGATGATTTTGACCTATACACATCTTATCCTTTAATTAATTCTCTATCGAGATATTAGAAACTGAAAATAAATTTATAATAAATTAATATTTTAAGATATTCTAAAGTTTACCCTCACCCCTCTTATAAAAGGACACTTCTTCTTCTCTTTAATTCACACATCCAAAACCCTTTTTCTCGAGTACCCACTGCCCATTTATTATCCCAACATCAATCATATCATAGTATATGATACATTTTGGGTAAAAGGCATCCTATAGAGTCCTTTTGTCAAAATCAAAAGGAGACACCCGAAAAGATGTTATTATTTTATCACCTCTTTCAAAGTTATCTTCTTATTATATTTCCTCGTTATCTATTTCTTCCATAATAAAATAATAATTATATCTCCTTCCATATTCGGAGATTTTATTATAATTATGGGACAACCATATTCCTCATTTTTCTAATCCTATGGAAAACATTATTATCATGTGTACGTATATATGACTTATCATCTCCATGTCACGATGTAAATTTGTTTTCATGTACAATTTAGTTATATGAATATAAAAATGAATATAATGGATTGAAATAATAAATATAATATAATATTTTATTTTTAAAATTCATATTACATCTAATCCCATACCATTTAGCCATTATGTAAATGATACTATCACTCGTGCGTATGTACGACGTGCCATATCCATGATGTTATGAGACTCATCTTCGACATTCACCATCCGAGATTGATTGTAACAATAAATATTATTAACAATTATTAAATATATGAAATAATAATTCTAATTGTATTATATATATATACATATATTTCATTGACTTACTTCTCTTTAATACTATAAGAAAAAGGAAACAACATTCATAGGTACGTACAATCTACCATCTCTATGAACTATGTGTAACATTTTATTTTTCTATCTATTATATATATTTATATACAGAATATATATGATATATATGTTATGGTTTACATTATGTATGTCTGTAAGTTATGATCTATGTAATATAATAAAAAAATAACAATTCAAAAGTCATATGATAAAGAAAGATATTATTTCCTCAAACGTTTACTTTAAGATGGAAGTTATTAATAAATGGGTCATAAAAAATCATAAATTAATCATATATGATATCATATATATTCATAATTTCTTGGAATAATTTAATAATTTTTTTAACCATTATACAAGAGGATGACTCACCCTCAACTTATGAAAAATATAAGGTAAGGGTTAATTTTACAATCTCATTATTATTCGAGGTTGTTGATATATAAGTATCTACTGGGACATCTTTATCAACCATATACATGTTTGTAAAAATGCCTTCATAATTTATTTTTACTATTATCCTATGGATATTTAAAGTATTTTTTACACATGTTTGAATTTTTATATAATTTTTTGAATGTAATCTTTCTATATTTTACCAAATGAGGCACATTAGGACCCTTTTGACGAACTCATGAATGAATGTTTTTATAACTTATATAGTGTCAGCTATTATTTTTTCCCTTTATGCCACCTTACAATTTTTAATACTATCTTACAAGATTACAAGGTAATTTTCAAAAGATAGCTTTTTTTTAAAAAATTGCTGGACTTTTAAATGTTTTAAAGTAAAAATGGATATTTCCCTCAAAGAGTTTTAATGATTTTATTAAATTATTTTCATCAATGTCAACATTCATTGTTAAATTTTATATCTATTTGAAGTTGATTTAATTTGATACAATATTCCATTTTGTATTGAAGGTTTTTTGATATGTTTGGCCATGGATGTTTTATTTTTTATCGTTAATGGTTTATGATTAATGTATTGACATTTATTATTCTAGTTTTAATAAAAAAAATTATGTTATGTTTCAAGATTTTCATTTTAAGAATGCATTGGAATTAGTAAGTGACGAGCAGAGCCTGCTAAAGCCCCTCGATACATCAGTAGTTCTCATTAGACAAACTGTTGTCTTGGCATACGACATTGATTGAATATTTTTGTATGGTATTGGTACAAGGCTCTGGCTTAGGGGTTATGATGTATGACATTATCGGTTTCATCTTTATGAGATTAGTTATTTGTTTTACATGTGATTATTTTCCTAGTAGATTATCGTTGTAAATGTTAAAAATGAAATATTTTATTTGTTATTACCATATTATATAGAAGACAATTTTTTAAAGGGATTGTGTTCTAGTTTTTTACCTTTTCTTAAAAGTTTATTCTTATTTGCGACAAGTTCCGCTATATTGTTTATCTTACTGAGCATATCATCTCACTTTTTCTTATGTTTTATTTTCCCAGGATGACAAGAAGTGTTTTCTAATTGATATTCAGTGGTAAGATAGGGGAATAATGGAATTTTCAAACGGTTATCTATTTAATATTTTATGTTAAAAATTGTAATGTAAACTTAATGTATGTAATCTATTTTCCAAGACTAATAATTTCATCAGTCTTTTGGGACATGATTCTATACAATCATTCCAATGTATTAAAATAATACAATAGCTTTAGGTAACTTGGGTCAAATGTTAAATGTTTGTCACTAGGGTTCAAAGGAATAAATTAGGGGTTAATATTTGGTAAGGGATTAAAATCTTGTAATGGAATTTTTGTAAATATTCCCAATATTACAGCAGTGAATGATTTACCAACATATTTTGAAAAATCAGGAAAAAACCATGTACTATATATTATACAGAGGAATCTATGTTGCATGGTTACTTAGGAAGGTTGCACGGTTTGAAAAAAGTGAACAAACCGTGTGATATGCAACTTTCCAAAATTGCTCCCACCCCCACATGGTTTACATAACGATGTCCTAGCCATGTTTCAACTACACGCCTATCACAGCTTGGTCCAATTTTTCTTTCTTCCTTGTCACGAACCCCATAATACCACTGAGGTCGCTCAAACACCCAGGAACAATTTTGTTTACCCTAAAAATAAATTAAAACCAAAACGTAAACAAGGATATACCTCCTTGGATTCTGAGATCTTATAACCTCCCCACCTTATGATAGCTTGTCCTTGAGCGACTCTTCCCAAGCATTACTGGGTTTCCTAAAAAATGATACAAGGACACTGGGACTACATATTCAAATTTCACTCCCAAGTTTCTTCTCTCACATTTCTAGGATGCCATAAAACTGAAACTAAGGGTGTAATAATTCCTCGAAAGACTTTCTCACCATGGTAGACAATAAAAACTAGATTCTCCTCAAAGGATGTGCCAGCTGCCAGATCTAAATCCTAAATGTTTATCACATGAAATGGATTAGTGTGGTATTATTGGAGTTGTGAGATAAGAAAAAGAATCATGGACTTCACTATACCATTGTAGGAGATTTATTTGGTAAGACACCAGTCAGATCCTCTCCACGATCTCAAATGGTACCACATAAACAGGTAACAACTTTTCCTATTTCGTATTTCGATTGTAACCCAACCATGGTGACACCTAATTAAACAAACTATCACCCACCACAAACTGAAGTTCTCTATGATGCTGATCTGCATATGGATTCTGCCTACTCTGTACCATTATCATGTACTTCTGAATCAATTGAACCATCTCTGATGTCTCATTCACAAGACTTGGTCCCAACAGCTCAAATTCCCCAACTTCTGTATAGCACAATGGAGATCTACCTGACCCCAACAAAGTAAATAAAAAATGCTCCATCTGAATCATAGCCAGAAATTTGTTGTTGTATGAAAACTCTAAAAGGGACAAGTATTTTTCCAATTAACCACTATTATATATAACACAAGCTCTCAACATATCTTCTAATACATGTACCATACTCTCTGGCTTCTCATCCATCTATGTTTGATAAGTCGTACAAAAAAATTCTCAAGTAATAATTTCCATCTATTTTCCCTTCCCAAACAATTAAGAAAAATAAGGTTCATGATCCGAAATTAGAGTTCTTGGAACACCATGAAACAAAAATATCTCTCAAACATATAACTCACCCATTTGATCAAATGTGTAAGTGTCTTGGATCAGTAATAAATGGTTTACCCTAGTCAATTGATCCACAACTACCCAAACTACACTATTCTTGTAAGGAATCCTTAGAATACTCACAATAAATTCAATCATTACATCATTCGAGTTCAACTACAGGATGGGATATGGATGTAATAGACCACCTGAGTGATGATACCTGAACATCACCTGTTGATAGGTTAGAAATCATTCCACTAAAATAACAACATCCTTCTTCATTCTTGACCTCAAATTTTTCCTATGAAGATCAAGATAAATATTAGTAAAACTTGGATGCACTACCCACATTGATGCTTGGAAATCAGGGGTCAACACTTACAACATACAAATTGGTACAACAACACGACCACCAACATTGATAATTCCATCATCCTGAATATCCCAACTAGAAGCTGACTCCACACCATTATGATTTTCCATCATAGCCAAACACTCAGGATCCTCTAGCTGAATCTCAAAGTCTTAGATCAAAATCATGGAATCAACTACTATTGACATGATTCTGAGTATTTCGACATTGATCATCCAATGCACTATTTCCTATCCATGATGAGTAAACCATCTAAAAATCGAAGGATTTTAGGTACTTATCCAACCTTCACTGTCATAGATTTAAATCACACAAAGATAAAATGTATTTATGAATTTTATGGTCGGTAAACACCAGGAATCATTCAACCAAAAAGTAATCCCTCCCATACAATATGTAATAAAACACAATAGCCATCTCAAGGTCATGATTAGGGTAATTTTTTTCATGATTCCTCAATTGTATTGACCCATAAGATACAACATGATCATACTACATCAACACTTCCCAAAGTACAACACTGGAAACAATATAAAACTAGTGGCACCTCTTACTGGGTTTGGGTAAGATAACAATCAGTGCGGTAGTAAACCGCTTCTTCAAATCTTGAAAAGGATTCTAAAATTTCCCCAACCAGACAAAATTAACTCCATTCTTGATGAATCCTAAGAGTGGTTCTTCCAAATAAAAGATATCCATAATTAACCTTCATTAATAACCTGCCAAACCTAGAAAACTCCAAACATTAGAAACATTATTAGGATACTTCCAAGATAGTATATCCTAGAGATTCTCAAGATCCACAATCACACTTGACAAAGAAATTATGTTTCTTATATAATGCAATTTATCAATACAAAAATAACATTTTGATAGCTTGGTGTAAATCCTATGATCTCTTAATGTACTCAGGACGATGTCAAAATGCCTGGAATGATCGTCAAGAATTCTTGAGTACACTAATATGTCATCATTGAAAATAACTATTAATTGATCCAGATATGGGGGAATATTGGTTCATCATGTCCATGAACACAACTGGTGAATTGGTCAACCCAGGTGACATCACCACAAACACATACAACCCATACCTGCTTCAGAATGTGGTCTGAGTTATGTGAGAATGCCTCAACCTAAGTTGGTGATATCCTAATCTTAAGTAAATCTTGGAAAATATTGAATCTCATCTCAACTGGTCAAATAAGTCCCCAATTCTTAGAAGTGGGTACTAGTTCCTAACTATCATTTGATTTGACCATCTATAATCAAAACATAGCCTCAATGATTCGTCTACCTTATTGGAAATTTGTACAGGAGATTCTCAAGTTGACCTTATAGGATGGATAAACCTTTTATGATCTAACTCCTCTAGATGAACATTATGTTTAGGAAGTTCTTCCACTACCATTAGATATGGTGGAATAGAAACTGGATCCCCTCCCGACATCAATTCATTTGTAAACTCAAAGTCTCTATTGGGAAGTAGGCTTGAAAAATCATTAAGAAACACATACCAAAAATAGGTACACAACAGAAGTAAATAATGGCTTCCTTATTCCCCCATTGTATTTCACAAGACATACTATTAAGGCTATTTGTTTTCCCAACTACTAAAACTGGTCATGTTTGGATCCCCTGAAAATAACACTCACCAAGAAGGGAATAATTATATCTATCAAGAAATTTGAATGTGACCCTATGATGGTAACAATCGATCAGGGATTGGTATAACACCATCCAATACATTCCTTGAATTAGTTAAAACCTAAAATATCATGAATGATTAGATCCCACAAGAAAAAATACCCACAAAACTATTGAGCACAACCCTTGCCCTATCTTATATCCTTAGATTGCATCCTTAAATGAGTTTAAATTAACATAACTCCACATGAAATTTCCAAGATTAATCCCAACACCTCTACGAACTGAGAAGAAATAGAAAAAATACATAGCACGTAATTCAAATAAATCACTAAAGTGTGTGGAATCTATAAGAATTATTCCTTGAATGGTATATTGTCCTTCCTTGCTGCCTTCATGTGTAGAATTAACTATGTGAGGATTACCTCACACTTTACCCTGGGCCCCATGTCAATTACCCTGCCTACATTTCCTTGCTGTTGTCGATGTCCTTGAACTATTGTTTCACTTCCAGAACCCCTTCTAGTATAACCCATAGAGCTTGAAATTCTTATTGGATATGATATAACTAAACCCAAACATACACTCAACATATTCCTCTGAACTCCATAATTTCATGACTATTGTGGGTTCCTACAGAACCTCTTCACATGGCCCATTATTTCATACTTTAGGAACATGATTGGTGGTCAGGGACACGACTTTTTCATGTTCCTTACTCAGCCACAAGGATAACAGAATACTTGGTCACCATCCTATGTGGATGGCCACCCCTTCTGATTGCTCTGTGTGCTTCCACCCAGATGAAGATTTCTAGAAATGCACATCTTGCTCTTGAAAATTTCACCACTTTTCCACCTTGATGGAACCACAAGATCACTACATGAAGATACCTTCAGGTTATATTCTAATATAAGGTAATGATCCACTCCCACATCAAAACATTATAGATGGAATATATTTACCAGGGACTTGACCTCGTGTCACAGACCATCTTGAAAACATTTCTTCATAACTACCTCACCTTTTACTAGCATCACAATGAGACATTAGAAAATTAGTGAAATGACTATCATAATACATTAATAACAATGTACATCCAGTCAATTTTATAAAATCTACATCTATATCCTACATCATGGTTTTTAGATATAAGTATTTGAGGAACTTTCCCTAGAGATATTTCCACACCATTCCCTCAGATTGATCCATTTGAAACATGATATCCCACTAATGATTTTTCTAACCTCACACCATATAGGCCGCTAACTTGACTAGATTCTTGAGAGGAGTTTCCAGATTATCAGGAATAGTATAGATATACTCGATCTAAAACTCTATGCTTCTGGGACACCATCTCCAGTAATGGTCAGAGGGTGTTGTAGCTGAAATTCCCTGGTCATCTCAAACATGCTCGGTGCAACCTTCCATGGGTCCCATTTTATTATCTATATGAAATAAGAAAAGTTATTATGGAACCTCTATTATATATTTTTCTAGATTTGAAGGCTCTCTTACTCCACTATCATAGGAGTGCTCTCAGCAATATCCTCTTATCACCCTACCATCACATATCGCATGGTGTAATTTCACTACATTTCCAAACACGAACCTTTGAACACATGTCACAAATAATCAAGAATATATAAGAAGAGGTTTATCACTTACCATAAAAAACCCATTTTTCCTACACTACCCAAAAATGCCCGAGCATACCTAAAACCCTACCCTTGACCAACCACACCAAGGGGATGGCAAACACATGATAACCAACTCATAAAGTAGTGTGATTCACTTACCCCACTTATCAAGAATACTTCTATCATTATTATTTATCATTTCCTCAACTTTTTTCCATTTTTATTAGTTCATTGGACACTATTATCATTAATTTCAAGAAAATTAAATGCCACTTACCCTTTATGTACCACACAACCATCCCATGTGTGCATGTGCCAACCATGATTCATGTCACTTATATTCATTGGTTTCTAGAATTATTCATGGATGTTCAACATCATGACATTATAGTGACAAAAAAAATATTATAAACTGTCACATCACATAACAAGTGCATCACCCAATGGTGAAATATCATCAAATGTATGAACACACAACAAGAACAACAATTCCAACCTTGGGTGACTTGGGTTTCCGTCATACTTGGGTTTGGAACTCCCAAGAATGATCTCATTAACAAAGGCCAAAATTGTATTAATCTAACAAATAGTATTCCTAAATAGTAATAAAGAGAAAATAACTAATCGGATACGACTTTGTAACATCCCAGTCCTAGAACCCACTAAACGGTGTCCCATTCTGGGTTTCCACATGACCTAAAGTGGACCTCCTCAAACACCGGAGGTTGCCAGCTATCATCGATGGTCGATATTAGTCAAGTGAGGAGACTATACCTACTTTTTACCAGAGTTAGACACAACATATAAGAAGAATAAATAGAGGAAACAAGTACACTAATAAATAAAACATGCATAACTAACTTCTCCCAAAACATGGTACAAAAAAAACCAAAGATAAACATTGTATTTTATAATGAAAAATTATAAAGTGAACAAAAAAATAAAGTCAATAATTGAATCCCCAAAACCACCCCGATTCAATGTCTAAAACCTCATCCATGCATGCCCCATGCCCAACCTAACTCACAGGCATACGTCCTGTGCCCTTCTCTTGGCCTGCAAACATGAAGTCTTCTTGGGTACCCAATGGAAGCCTTAGTAGGGTGTGAGTACAAATAAGTATTCCACCACTAATATTTTCTACAAAATTCTAATATATAGATAGTTTATAAAAGTATGAAAGTAATGAAAAGTAAATAAAAGACAGTTTGATGTTGGCAAGTAATAAGGTTTCCTCGATGTTAGTCCTCCATTAAATTTTTACTCAATTATTATAAAATCTTAGTACTCAATTAAATATTTTTACGTATTCAATGTTTTTGACATGTTAAACAATCACAAGGAAAATGGGAATAAATAATGTCTTTTCTCACTAGGGAAACACATCACAAAAACCACATTATCCACACCTCATATCCTCATTCCAAGTGAAATGCAATTGTTAGTGGAACAAAACTTCGTCACCTTCCAAAACTTATGAATTAATGGGTTGAGTATAGATCCTTTTTCCAACATGACCAGTTGGTATAGAACATCATGTCTATACCCCACTCTAACAACCAATGGGGACATGTTTATTTATCAGTTCACCACACATAACCACAATACAAACAAGAATAGACAACATCATTTGTAATATAAAAAAAATAAAAACTAAAATTGGAATATATATTATCCCACAATCCATTAACAGATTTATCTTTTATATCACAAACCGTTTTGCCCATTTCCTATTCCCCATGCCTAACTCACTAAGCATGTTTAATTATAAAACTCGATTCATTAACACATTCCCATCAATCCAAAGTATCTCATTCACATGCTAAACCAAAAAATCCCTTATCCATTATAAACCACTAGACACATATACCAATAATAATTTATTAATCATTAATTTATCCCACTTACACATTATCCAAGGGATCTACTTAATCACAAGTAAATTTCCCACTTTACAATTTTGTTAACCACGTTCGGGAGGGTCTAATACCCCATGGGCGACCCTAAATTGGTCATGTCATCCTCTACGTATCCCATATGGATCATGAGGGGGTTAAATCAGTTATTCATAGATTCATTATATCAAATATTTCAAATGACCTCAAGAACACATCAAATAATGAACAAGAGAATAACCCAACATGCAGAAATCTTTGTAAAAACATAGGGATATGACTTATAGACCACCTAACTAAAATATGTTAACAAAAAAACTTCAAATAAAAAATTCAACCCCCAATTAAACCAACATTTAAAGCATTAACCTATATATAACTAGAAAATATGGATTTTAGAGCTTTATAAGGAGACAAGATAATGATTCAAACTCTAATCCAAAAAGAGAATCAAGATAGAGAATTGACTTACCCAGATCTTTTATCTGTGCCCAATGGTCCTCTAAATGGATTATAATAGAAGGATAATCACAATTGGAAGACCTTTGGAGATCTTTTTCATACCTAGGGTTCTATGAAGGAAGTGAATGGTGAAAATTTTGTGAGGTTCTAAAATCCCGTAATGGACTTTTCATAAATCTTCCCAAATTTACAGGGATGTGGAGTTTACCAACATGGTTTGAAATACCATTTGGAAACCTTAAACTATCCAATATCAAAGAGATAATGGGTTTCATGGTTACATAGGCTGGCCACATATTTTTAAAAACCATGCGCAAATCTTGTGATATGACACTGTCCATAATTACTCCCACCCCACACAATTTACTTAACCATGCACTAGCCATGCACCAACGGCGCACCTAGAACATTTTGGTATGGTTTTCCATTATTTCATTTCATGACCCCTAGAACACCCCAATGGAAAGTCAAACACCTATGAAACATTTTATTATCCCAAAAAAGTGATTGAAACCAAAATTTATACAAGGAAATACCTCCACAGTGTTTGTGATCTTACACACAAAGTACCATAGATGACTGTTCAAGAACAAAGAAGCATGTCTGGGTCACTTCTAGAGTGATTATACACTTGGATTTTCAATGTGAAATAATTATTCAACCGAATAAATTTCAGATGCCAACAATTTCAATGAAAAAACTCTTCAAAAAACGAATTTAATTATATTAATTAATTTAATTATAAATTTATTGTAAAAGATCTGCTCTTCTTGGTTTCAATATTTATATTAATTAATATTTTAATTAATTCATTGTTGATGTTGATTCATTTACTTGTAAATATGAAATTATATATCTATTATGATAAAAATAAGAGTTATATACTACCCAATAGATGCTTCTCTAGTTTCCTAAACCTTCATGTTTTATCAGAGTGGTCATATTTAAAATTAAAATTATTTTTTATTAATTATTGTTTTTTATGGTTAAAAGTTATGTTTAAATTCAAAAAAAATTCTTCTATTTAAATTGTTGAGATAGATTTTTCAATTCTTATTTGTTTATAAATATACCGTAGGATCAATTAAAAACATACAAATAATATTCAAAGAACCCACACAAAGGTGACAATAATTTTAGTCAGACAATATTATAGTACATGGAATATAACCTATTGGTGCACAAAATGTGTGCCCATATACATTAGACCTCAAAAACTATGAATAATATGAGTCATAATGTAGTAAATACATATTTCATGCATTAAATGCACAATATGTGTTTACTATACTAGATTGGTATATGGTTTACAAGACCAAACCCTGTATGACTCACATATATTTTATATATTCAATACCTTTTGATGGTGAAAAATGAGGTGTCAAGATACATCATGTATTTATTATATGACTCACGGGGGATGGAATCCATGAATCATAGCAGTAACATGGTGTATAACTTCAATACCTTCTATAGCCTCATAAATGTTCATAGTGAAGTAAATTCCAAGTACCTAGTTGTGTGTAGTGGACATATGATTAAGGTACATAAATAATGTGGGGATAGATTTTTCACACCATGTATCCTACCTATTTATAAGGAAATATAGAATTTAATTAATTATGCCATCATGCCTCATCAATAAATGTTCGTGTGTTATTTATTGATAGTAAACATCAGTTGATAGGTTTTATATTATATTAAAAGTATAATTAATTTCATTTAATTTTTTTATGACAAGCCATTTGTGGTTGTTAAATTCTATATACAATGCATGAATTAAATCAACAAATGAAGTGTAATTTTGTATGTTTCCCTTTTTAATTTATTGAAAATAAATTGTGTCAAATTATTTCAAATTTTGTGTACATGATATGTCATGTTAGTAAAATATACCCAACGAAGACCATTATACCTATTTTGAATACATATTAATGGTTTTTATTCTATGAACACGTTTTGTACTTATTTTATTAAATTTTGAATAAAATTATATTATTTAAAATAAAAATATTGGAATCCCAATGCTTTATTTTTTGAGTATTAAGATAAACATCAATTAATTGATCAATTAGAATATTAATTGAATTAAATCACGCATATGTTATATTAATAAATAATAAATTGAAATGAATACCATACAAGTATTTTAACTGTGTATTTACTGCATGTGTAGATGATTTTGAGATTGGAATAAAATTTATATGCATGTGGTTTATTTTAATTTTATTAATGCCCAACCTTTTAAAATTATTATTATTAAATTAAATTGATGGCTTGCGAGTAATCCCTCCATCATTATTATGTAAGGACCAATATTACCACTATTTATTTTATATAGAACCCCTTATAGTTTTATTCACACCTACATGTGATTTCAATGCATTATAATGATGAATTACCACAGTACATTAAGTCGATTCAATATAGAATCATTGTTAAACTGACAAAGGTGGTCCACATGATATAGGTGGAATACTGTTTTAGAGATTCTATGTAATAATCACATGAAAAAATAAATTAAAAAACATGAATTATTAGATATAACAAAATGGTTATTTCTAAATATTTTATCAACGAATAGTTAATCACTTATTTAAAATCTCCTTAATATAATCATGACATGTAAAATGAAAAAATATATAGGTTATAAATTAAATCCTATAATGAAATATTATTTCAAAAAATCATTCCATTGCATATGTTATAGTTGATACCATAGTAAAAATTACTTATTTCACCAAATTCAGTGTCACTTTAAACTATCAGAGTGTTTTAACATATGCTTTGGGTTGACTTAACCATGTGCCATCAAAGTTTTACTATCGAAGAAGGACATGAAGTTGCAAAGTGTAAAGTGATGAGGAAATCCAAATAAGGATTTCTATATTGGGTGGGGGTTTACTCAATGGATCAAAGAGATGAATTCCAACATTTAGAATGGTTGATTTCCTATATAAATTTAAATATCATATTTGGATAATGTATGAGTTTTAGGAATAGAAATATGGAACTTTTCCACTATTATCTTCTTATGAAAGGACAATTTGAGTGAAATAGTGAGGGCTATTATGACCTGATAATATAGAATGAGACTAAAAATAAAAATAAAATATTTATCTATGATATTATTAGTAATCAATTAAAGTACAAATAACTTTATTTAATATTATTTTAATAAAGTGGAAAGTTCATTGACCACATTATAATTGTGGTCATGTTTTGGGAAAGACTATTTTCTCTTTAGTAGTAACATTCATGAATGGTATAAGTTCATTCTTGTTATATTAAACTATGAATGTAGGTCCTATATTCCAGATTCCCCAATTTCTGATCCACCAGTTAATGATGTGAGTGATAAGGAGTTTTCTATCTATAAAAAACAATTGAATTAGGTGTTGAATGTCCAGTTTTTAATGTTATTGTCTATATATAGTGAACTCATTAATCCATGTGATATCATGGATACTTATAACATTATCAATAATTTATTGGATTTTTATTAATATAGAGAGAGAAATTAAAACTTTTATATATTCATGTCACTATTCATAAGAAAACATGGAGAATGTGTTCCAGCAGGATGTCATACAGCTAAACTTATTAGATACAAAGAAATTTTGTATGTTCTAAGGTTTATGATTGAAAAATAATTGTGTATTAATCTCATTCCCTAATAAATCACTCTAATATTATCCATATTTTGTTTATAAATTTTGAAAAAAAATATTGAGAACTAACTCCTAGATCTTCTCACTCTACTTCTTCAAATAGATAAGTGGTTGAAATGAAAAAAATCCATTCTTTTTATAGAGAAAAATGAGTAAGGGTAGTGAATAAATCTATGAATGACACAAATTATATTGTTTTTGAAAAAAAAATTCCATGAGTAGAATAATAAATTGGAATTAAAAGGAACATGGCGCTATTTTCTTCTCGTATATAATGAAATTTTTTTAGAATATAAACTTTAATAAAATGAAGTAGGCTTTTCTAGTTATAATTAATTTAACAAATTTAAATATTATATCTTACGTATTGGGTATTAAATACAATATTTTTTACGTATTTGTATTAAAAAAACATGAATCAATAAATATTAGAAATATTACTGGGGGATTGGAAAAATCTTAAGGAAACTGAGGAAATGTGATTCCTAGAAAAATATTAATAAAATAAAAACTTCAATGTTTCATGATAGAATCAAGTTAAACTATTTTTTGTATTGATTATTTCTAAAACATTTCTTAGTGTCAAATTAGACACTATAAGATATCATTTCATATTTGTAATATCTATTATTATGGATGTTTCATACTCAAAATAATAGTTGAATAACTATTTAATCAAACATATTTTAAAGAAATAATCAATGACAATGACAAATATATTATCTTGAATACATAATTGTCATGAGATAATTAATTTTATAATGAAACTTATAGTTTCTAACACATGTATATTTAAAAGGGTGATCTGATACACTATGTAAACTAACAAACTCACTATCATGTTTTAGAAAAATAAAACATTTATAAATAAAGACACCCCATAAAGTGTCTACAGCTAGTTCAACAAAACTATGTGAATTATTTTAAATGTGTAACTAAGATGAACGTTCATATACTTCTAGATATTCATTTAATATATTTTAGGATTCCTCAATGAAGAATGAATACACCTGGTAACAACTATAAGAAACTCTAGGCTCACTTATTTTGGATGAATCATAATCAGTTATTCATTGATCAATAATATAAGGTGTTAAAGAAAACCCATACCAAAATTACCTTACACATCTAATTTTTTATGGAGTAAAAGTAGATTTATGAAATGTGTTATATATATTAAAATTATTTCACAATTTATTCCATGAAATATTTTACATGTAAAAATAAAATCAATAACTGTGTGCCAACTAAATTAACTAATGGATATAATATTAAATAAAATATAACAAAAAAATACATCAATTATAGTTCAATTATTTAAAGGTAATCGATATTTAAGAAACATACTTTAGCTATAACCAACCATCATATAATCACTAAGTGCATCCTGTTATTTATCCCATAGCCACTAAAGATATTTCCTTATTAGTTTATAACAAATTTATTTCTGTAAGAGGGAATAACATCCATTTAGTGATAGTTATAGAAAATTAGACATCAATAAATTATAGGATCTAGATGCACATGAGTTTCCAATGAAACATAGTCTTTACTAACCTCAGTGTAAGGAATGGTTTAAAAGAAAAAAATAATATAGGAAGTTAAAAACCAAATAAGTGGCTTATATTCAGTTTGATTGGTCATATATATATATAATATTTTTTATGAATAATAAATTTGACATTGAAAAATTTAATGGAATCATTATAAGATTTAAATGTATGTATTCATACAATAATGGGATCCATGTAAAAAACATTAGGGTCACCATATTATGGATGTTTATACACAATATTAAAGAATAAATATATATGTACGGTACAATCATGACCCAATAAATCATGGTTGGTTAATAAAAGAATGTGTAAGAAATAGTTTATGAAAGAACCTTTACTCAAATCTTCATATGAAAATCCATTTGAATTATACTTATCATAGAAATAATATAAGATCATTATATTTGGTGGTTGGATGTCAAGGCATGTTTCCTTGATAGAGACCGTATGAAATATGTCTACATTGAATAAGAAAAATGTTTGTTGACACTAATAAATGAAAGTAAGAAATCGAGATTTCAAAAATATATTTATTGATAAAAGAAAAAATAGTGATAATAGAATATTAATTTAGAATTAAAATATTCCTATGTGTGTACAAGGGATTAGTCAGGGTGCAATTTTATAACGAACTTGAGTCTAGTACCCTAGAGTTGGTGTCATACTTTTTTACATTATCATAATATAAAAGGAATTTGATCCCAACAGACTGAAAAGTTTATTAGTCTTACTAGACTAGATACACACACGATTCCCATTTTACATTTATAAAGAAAAATTACAACATTTTTTATATAATATCATTATTTCCACTAGTATATCCTAGAATGTCATTTTTAGTTAAATTCCTTGATTCTTGGGAAAAGAAACAAATAAGGGTGAGATCTAATTTTTAGTAAGGGTTATGTACAGTGGAATTTACCATGAATGAATTTGTATAATATTGGCATGGTAAATAACTAAACACACATTCTATTTTAATAATTCAACTATCTTAACCAATATGAAATGGGAAATAACTGAACACACATTCAATTTAAATAATATTACAACATTAATAAATATGGTAAAGTAAATAACTAACACCATATTCCATATAATCAATATTATGACTATTATAACTTGATAAGACATAATCAATATGAAAAAGGTAAGTTACTGAATACATAATCAAATTTTCCAATAAAATGAGAATAAAATGTATCGAGAGATAATATCATTCAAATAATATTAGGTATAATAATAACTGAATTGTTGACATAGGAAATTATTAATTATTTGATGTTATGATCTCATGAATCATTATACCTCAACTATTAAGACCATTCACATGATAGTATAAAACCAATGGGTAGGGATACACTGGAAACCCATTTAACTAAGCCAAGCTAATATCTTCATCCCATAATAATATCAATGCATCGATGGGATATATATAACTGGGCCCACCCATATCTACCTATACAAATAATTCAACATATATCAAGAAATTGATTTAATTCCTTAACAATATTCCTTATCAAAAAATATCTTTTCTGATTAAAGGATATGAATTTATATATATTTCCCTAGTCAGTGAAATATATTTCAATGTACAAAATCTATATACAAATTATATACCATTTAAGAAAGAAGTATATCCATGATACATAATATGCATATTTAGTGGAAATTTAATTTCTAATGATCACATGAAGGAGTATATTTCAATGGAAAGTTAATGAAAACAAAAATGAAATTATGAATGTGAATTTCCATAATTTACATGGCCAAATTGATCATAAAAAATCCATAGAAAATATAAGGATGGTACAAATTAAACACATCCCCACTAGATTATTAGTAAAATAAATATTTCTTGTAATTTATTAATATAAATACCATAAAAAGATCATTAAAAATATTCCTAAGGTAAATATCCTTTTAAATTTGAAGATCATTTTTTTCAATAATTAAATTTTAAAAATATTATAAAAAAAAATTCTTATAAAAGATATATTTTTAACAAGTAAATTAATTTTCATGGAAATGAGAGGTCATGATGTTATGAAATTATGTACATGTCACAGAAGGTAAAAAACATTAATTTCACACTATTGTAAAAAATGTAAAAACTACGTTGTTCGGAAACTTAAAAGATGATTCATTTAAAAAGATTTTTTAAAAATTAAATAGTTGTTAAAAATATATTTAGTAAATAATTATTTGAATATTAAAAAAAATTGGAATTGTTTTTATAAAAAATGGTTTTGAAAGAAAAATGATTTTCAATAGAAGAGGGAAATAAATTCTTGTTTTAACAAAAAGCTTTCCTTAATAAATTTATGTAACAAAGAAAAGATAAAATTATAATATTGAAAAAAATCATTAATAACTAAAGGATAATAAAATAAAATTACATTATTATCTAATGATAAAATAATTTTCTAAATAGAAATTCTAGTGTAAATAATCCCCATTAAAATTAGCATGTGAAATAAATATTTACAAAGATGAAAATGTTGAAATGAGAATTATCCATTGAATAGATTATATTTATCAAATGAAAATAAAACAAAATAATGTGGAAATAAATTAATTTACATTTAAAATTTAGTACATATATAATCTTAAAATATTAAAAAAATGAAGAAGTGATATAACCGAGTGAGAATAAATTGTGTTATTATTTTCTTTACCACATGGTAAATTTTATGTCAGAATCACTAGTGATGAAATAATAAAAATTAAAACTTAAAATATGATGAATAATTATGGAATCCTGATATTACATATTAAGTGGTATAATATAGACCACATATAATAAATTAGGTGCAAAACATTATAATATTCTTCTACAAAGGGAAATTGTGACCAAATTCCTTACCCCCCACTTCACTTTGGTTAAATGCTATTTAAAATCATGTATTATCATTTTATCCATGTCATTATTTTATAACATAACCATATTAATATTTATAATATCATATAGGTCCCTATTATATTATTTTACAACCCATTTGTTAATAATATTTCATTATTTTCATTGTTTTAGGTTTTAGTTGCCTTGTTTTTTCAAATTTGTTTGGTCTTGAACATTTTAGTTATTGGGTATATGATATAGATAAATCATATAAAAATATATTTATTTTTAATTATAATATTTAATGATTATATAATTTTTATAACCATTTTTGTAGGTTAAACATGGAGAATATTCACATAGCTAGATGAAGATGGTAAGCCAAACATGCACAAGAGGGACACTATCACACCATTAATGAGTAAAAGGGTAAGGTACTGAGTGATATATTAATATTCAGGAATCATTATGATTTCATATATATGAATTATATTAATTAAATTTAACTTTATTACTTTCCATGTAACCCGTATGTGAAAAATGAATGACATCGCTTCGTGAGATGGTAGTTCGTTGTACACATGAGCGACATTATCATATTTTAAACAAAATGAAAATTAAGATTTGATATGTGGTATTAAATCTGTAATAATATAAAATGTTATAAAAATAATATGATTTTTTTAAATACACCATTATATCTATCTTTGAAAGGTGGTGATGTGAAACAAATTATATCGATTCGTTAGGTTGTAGTCCATCGTACACATAATCAATGATTTCATTTCCCATTTGATGGAAGAGTGGACTTATATATGTAATTAACAGAACTTAATAACATGTATTTATAATTAATATACTGAGTTTATTATATAATAATAATATAGTAATATTTGAAAGAGGTGTAGAAGAAAAAAACAAAAAGTATTTTTTCAGAACGTTGCCTATTTTTCTGATGACCTGCTTTGGTCTGTACCAAAAGCCATCATAATATGTATTTGTGGTAAAAAAGTTCTCTAGAATTTATTTAGTGGACTATGGATGTTTTTTTGGTATGTATTAATTGAAATAAATAGATTTGTATGTTTGAAGGGGGGATGAGAGGGGGTGGCCTTTTATAATTGGGGGAGAGGACACATATAAAATTATTAAAAAGAATCAATTAAACCCACGTTTTTTTCATTAAAACCCCTATAAAATGACTCAATATATATCCTTATTGTTTATATGGTCAAAATATATCCATTAAGTTTATTCTAGACAAGTTTTTTGTCATTTTAATCGTTATATTTTTAGTTTACTCTTCGTGAATCAGTTTTACCATAAACATAGTAATTAATATTTATTTCTTTTAGCATTCATAATGGTAAAAAATTAACTTTAAATTTTTATATAATAAAAATTTAATGATTAGTAATATGAAAAATATTTTTCCATCTTCAATAAAAATAAGAGAATCTAATTTAAAATTATGCACGTAGACGTGATGAAAAAATTGTTTTTTAAACAAAAAATTCTCTTATCTATAGAAGGTTTTAATATCATAATTAGGTATTATATAGTTTAAAATGTCATAAACTAGTAAAATTTTAATATAATTGTACTATTTTCACTTTTAACCAATTTCAAATATAATTTAACCATTTACATTTATTAAATGAAAGAGCAATTTTTTATAAAATTCTATATTTTCACTATTTATTATAAACAGAAAATTTTAATAAAATACAGAAAACTCACTCTAAGATAATTCTTTGTTTAATGATTTAAAATTTAATTAAATTTTAAAAAATAAATTTTATAAATGTGTTAAAAATTAATTTTAAATTATTTTCACAATGCTAGACTAAACTATCTTTTAGAAAAAATAAAATTTTTCAGAAAGCGTTAATTTATATTTTAAATAAACAATATTTTATTTCTAATCAATAGATAACCATAATTTTAATAATTTAGTGATTAATATTAATACCCCTAATTTAATGTCTAGGTTATAAGGATATACTATATTATGGTTAATTTAGACTTGAAGTTTCAGGTCCCACAAGACATTAAAGAGATTAAATTTAATGAGATATATTTCACGGTATGTTTATTCTTGTAGTTATGTGTCGTATATTTTATAGAAATTTTTTTATTATTTTATGATTTTTGGGTGTTACATCTTGTTTTCAAGATATATATGCTAATAACATAATGAAACTAAATAATTAGTCTACAAGTTTTCTAAGAATAAAGAAAAAATTTATCTAATTATGACTTAAAATATTATCCCTATTCCATTGAATCGGATCAATGAAAGTAGATTTATTGGTTTTTTTTGTAATCAATTAATGAAAGATACCTTGAAAATTTGTAAAAAATTAATATCTAACTATTTTCATGTGTCATTGAACAAAATAGATTCTAAAAACATGTGGGGGAATATGAGTAGATTATGAATAAAATTTCAAAAGCATAAGTGCTATGAATTTTCTTTTATGAAATAAGATGGAAATATTATTGATATACATTTTTCTTAGAGTGAAGATATAAAAAAATTAGATGATATATGAAGACTTATATTTATAATTATCTGATTGTACTTGAGAAAGTATAACAAGATGAGTCCCTGTAAAAGGATAAATAGAATCCTAATGTTTAAAGGGGATGAAACTTGTTTTTTTATTTAGTTCATTTATGATCTTAAACTATTATTAGTCAAAATTAATATTTCAAAATGAATTATTATAGCCTATGGTTACCATATCAATAATAAACAATTATATTATAGCTTTTATGTGCCTTAATAAGTGATTGAGAAACCAAATGGTCAATTTTAGGTTACACTAGAATAATGAAACTATTTTCCTTGTTAGGATAATATTTTACTACAATATTATCAATGACACAAGTTTTATGATAATTAAACATGATTTATACTTGGAGATATTACTACTTATGGTATTTTCTCAAGATAGTGATGCCAGATTAAGTAGAATCACCACACATTCACGCGGTTATACTGACCCTAACCATGAAAACATGATAGGCATAATAACTATAACCATACTCTAAAGAAAAATGTTTTACATGTGAAAACTAACAAGTCAGTTAGAAGATTCCTCCAGTAATATTATTAGTTTTTTGGAGTCAGTTTCATTGGATCGACTAATTTTTACTTTAGAGTACTAGTATATTCATAGCCATGAATATTGATAAATATCTTATTATATATAGATTATTATTCTATATTAATTTAATGTGATAATGTCCTAGATTGAATTTTTCATTTACAGGGTCATAAAAGTTTTTCCTCTATAATAATAACCTTGATATTAAATGGTGATTTTTATTAACTTAGTCCTACCATCACAAGAAATAATCTAATGGGACATAGATGATAAATAATAATAGGTGTCAGTATTGATAAACAGTTGATGAATAATCTCATGAAGTTCACACTTGGTAACCTCAAAGATAGTAGAATATGAGGATAAACACCTAGTAATAATTCAAAATGTTTTTTTCGTCAATGGATATTTCTCTTTGGAAGTGTGTAATAGTCATTAAACAAAAATATAAATATTTATACATACCACGAATCCAATACTTTGATGTATTGAAATGAATTATGACATTTTATGTTCATAGAGAGTTAAGATATGTTAGGTTCATTATGAATGATAAATAATTAATGAATAAGGATAAATGTTATTTGTCATTTCCATCTTAATAGAAGATGATATCCAAAATCATTGATGTAAAAAAAATCTCATTAAATTCAATAGATTATGTGTAGTTATGAGTTTATTTATGGATATAAATGAAATAGATTTTAAGCATATAGGTCGATCGAACAATTATGTTACCTACTTGATGATACCTTGATAAAATGTTGTTATATACCACAATTATTATTCTTATGTGGTTTTCAATATTGAAACCTTAATACTTTCTCTTTGGTTCCTTTATGTATTTCTAGAAACTAATATTCAAATTTTTGTGAATGAAATTAATTTCACAAAAGAAGATGCCTAGAGGTTCACACACTTAGTGTTTTCATTGACCTCAATTAAATTACCAAAGAATATAATTATAGGAATAAATATTATTCCCTAGACTGATAAATAATATTTGTTAGGATTTATTGAAAAATAATATTGAATAAATATTTATTTTCAAGGTAATTATTTAATTAGTGGGATGTATAAAATTTATTTATCTTTTTTTATTCACAAGGTAATAAAGAATTTATTTACTGATGTGAATATTAAATTAAAATTTATTCCACAAAATATGAATAGAATATTTATTTATTTATTTATTAAATATTTTTTAAAAATATTTATATGAGAATTCAATATATATATAAGGGGGTGGGGGACGAAAAGGGTGAATTTTTGGTCTGGTGATAAATATTTATTTACCTAACAATAAAATAATAATTATCAATGTGCGGGTCCGTGAAATCCATGAGATAAGATAATAATTTTATTATTATTTTACATGTAATTGTGTCTACTATAGATTTATATATATTTAAAGGTTTATTTGAAATTTATCATTATTAAACCCTATCCATGGGTCTATGAAAAATCTATTATAGACAAATGTGAGAATGCGTATCCATAAAATTCATCTATCTAGAAAGACATATATTAATAAAGAACGTAACTATGGTTCTCTCTCAGTTTTGAGAGAATTTCTTCATCATTCATCCTCCACCCATGCTAGAGAGACCAAGAAAAGAGCATTCCAAACTGAAGGGATCATGGTAGAAATGAAAGACTTATATGCAACATGATCTATACATTTATTATTTATAACACCCATGATCTATTTTACTAGATCTGGTTGTTAATTTACTAAATTAGAACTTGGTACAAGACATCATATCAAAATGGAATGAATAGTTTAGTATTCCTAGTAAGGAAGATAAAAGATTGATTTTTTGATTAAATTTGAAAATATACAATATAACATAGTTTTTATTCAAGAAAATTATTATTACCTCTAGAATATTCTTCTATATAAATCCTAGTAAACATTATGGAATCCTAGGCAATGGTAACATAAGAAAGGGTTCAATTTTTATTCTTATAAATGGAATGAACACAATAGAATCTATCATAGAATAAATAAGTCATGGATAATATGAAAGGAATATATACTGAACAAATAAATCCCTAAAAATAATCACATGAGTTGGAAAAATTAAAATGGTTATCATAAATATTTGAATAATGAAATTAATTTAAATAACTAATTTCATAATTATTCAACTAATAATTTCAGACATCTTAAACATACCATTAATGCCTCGCAACAAGACATCCTTCATAAATAGGAATGGCATTAACATAATACCCAACCTATTTTTTCTCAGTAGACATACTAATATATCAAGGCGACATATAATTATATGCTTCACATTTCACTTCATAATTCCAATGAATTAATCATATGAACAAATAATACAACTTAATCAACATTTCTTTAATAATCAATAATAGTTCATTTTGGATGTACTAGCGTACAAAATTTCAATAACTTATACAGTTAAAATGATCATAATGCATCCAAAGAAATATTTTAGAAGATTTCATTAGATTATATCATTTTTAAAGTATGTGATTCATGAAATTATGGTTACATAAATTAAAATAATTTTAGAATAACACTAGAAATTTTTTTTTGAAAAATTAATTTTTTATTTAGAACTCAATTATTTAATTTCTGTTCACACCTTTGTTAAAAAGTATATCATCTGGAAAATTACATTAAGATTTATTTTAATTTTTTAATAGAAACAAAAACAAGGGTATACATATCTTTAAAAAATAATTTGAGAATATTAAAAATATTCTTGATAACGTTTTAAAAAAAATATGGAAATAGAAGAAAATATTTTAGAACCGAATTGAAAGACAATGTTGTTTATACTTTAAAACAATATTTTGGATTTTTTTTTGTAGTAAAGAATATAAAATGGATATATTACTTGAAAACCCCAAAGTAGAAGAAAAATTATGGGGTTTAAGAAATAAATTTCATATAATTTTCCCAATGAAAACATAAATATAAATAATCTCAAATACAGATGATATTGTGAAATAAAACTATAACATAAGAATGAATTAATTTTTAACTTAATTTACCCTAATATATAGTAAATTTAAATTTATTATACTTCCATAAAAACCTTATAAATACTTATAATATTAATATTAACCAATTATAACATTTCAATTCCCATTTATTAATAATAATTTATTAAAATATATCTTTTCGAGTGTTTACTGTTTCATTTTTCATGTATGATATTTTTCAATAAATTTGGTCCTTGAACCTTGATTATGGTTCCATAATATTAATAATGATATTAATCATATAAATTTCATATATATTCAATATATACATATTTAGTATCTTTTTATATTGATGAACATTAAAAAGGAATCAAATCAATTCTTAGAGGTGGTAGTCCCCTTGTACGATCGAGCAACATTATCATTTTTTATGAGTGGATGGGTAATAATATAAATTATATATATTATATTTATAATCATAATTTTAATATAAATATAAAACTTATTATTTATTTATATCCTAATAACCATCCAAGAAAAATGGTGTTGAAAAATAAATTATACTATTTCGTGGAGATAGTAAGTCGTACATATGCTTCAGAATTTTTTTAACATTATGTATGTTGTTAAAGATATGTAAAATGGTTATAAAATAATCATAATTACACCTAAATATATTGATGATACTATATTAATTATTTTAATAAGTATAAAATAGATTTATAGGAAGTAGAAGAAGAAATAAATTAAGAAGGGCGAGTAAAAATGTTTAACTATTATTCAATAGACTTCCATTGGATTACTCTATAAGGACTATTAGAATAATATTTTCATAAGGAAATAATCTTTAATTCATGTATAGGAAATTTTAAAAGAGAATTGGTTAGAATTTTTTGAATCTAGGTTTCTGAAATTGGTGTAAAGAAGATAGATGAGGGGTGTCCTTTTATAAATGAGGAAAATGAAACCCTCATATTTAAGGAATATATATAATAATAATAATGTAAATTGGAACCATGGGACCCAAAATTATTATATAATATGTTATAAGGTCAAAATAAAATCATACAATAATATTTAAACATTTTTTGAATGCATATTAATTCTTATTTCCTTGTTAAGCCACCTTAATCCCAGATAAACCATAACCATGATAACTTAACATTTTTCCACAATAAAATAAATATGTGACCGAAAATAAAAGGTTCCTTCTACAAAATAATCAGAAATACTCATTCCAAATTAAGAATCTATTTTATCAGATAAAATTTGTATAGTTAGAAGAAATTATCATTAATTTGGGAACAAAAATCACAAGAAAAACATATTTTTATGAAATTACCATATTTTAGAGTAAAAATAATATACCATTGAAACCAATTAATAAGATGGTTTACATATATTTTTATATTTATATAACAAAAATAATATTCTTAATGTCTTTTGGTGAAACCTAATGTCAAGAACCATCCCCCAGGGCCCGTGCCGTGACTACCCCAAGCCCACCTTCCATAGGCTAGGGGCTAGCGACTAGCACTGGAAAGGCATATCCCTAAAACTGGGAAGGCATTTCCTTTAAACCTATAAACACACACAAACCAAGCACACAACGAGACACAATCACAAAGTAAAATATATAGTAAACATGGTGTGTGTAGTGCGCAATGGGGTCTAGAATACAAGCCCAACTAGAGAGTACAAGTAAAACTAAAAACAACTTCTATGAACACCCGCCAAGGATCCTACCTGAAGTGTAGGTATAGTTATCAAACATTATTCTTTGTAGTATGTCTCTTCTAATGTCCACCTCCAAGGAGCCTCTAGAACTGGTACCCTCAACCTCAATTAGCCTTATTTGTCATCTGCAGAAGACACAATAAGGTGTGGGAAAAGCCCATGAAGGGAAGAGTATAACAATACTCAGTAGGGTCCCTGAGACCCCCAAAGGTCACTCAGAATCCACAAAGGATAAATCACAAAGAAAGACCACAATCTCAAAGAACAAAGCAATAGTCATCAACACTACTTATGTATATTCCCATACATATATACTCATATCACACGTGAAGGAAGATTACAAAAAAAGTAACACCATGAAGGTAGAAGGTCCACACTGGTAACTCCATGAAGATAAACATACCACACAGGTAACACCACAAAGGTATATATGACAAAGGTAACGCCCCACAGAACAATACCATGATGGTATCACCACACAAAAGTGTACCAAGAAGGTAAATACTCATCTCACACTGGGTATAACTTCTGTATGTAAGTATCGCTGATTATCTGTATTGCTAGATCAACTTATGTCATCGAGAAGTTCTACTGTTGACCCACAAATGATCGAAGATGGCCCAAAAAAGATCTAAAAATGATCCACAAAGGATTTACAGATGACCCACATATGATCAATATGCACTGACCCACACTGTATCGTAGAGTGCTGACCCACATAGGATCTAAAGATGACCCACACAGGACCTGAAGACCCGTCATGTACAGTCAACCACAGGGTTCCCGTACTAAGCATGATTGATTCCGGGAGGAACTACTCCACAATACATCGGTCGATACTTCATCTACCACTAAGTCCTACTAATAAGTATCACAAAGGTGTGCCATGTCATAATGGATCCAATGAAACAGACAACACATCAATCGGATGCTCGGTCTGTAAGTTATTAGCATTTCCCTTCCAAGGGCCTAGTTGGATTCAGGTTCGATCCAACCCAGCCATACTCCAACTTTATCCAATAACTCAAGTTGAGTATACCCAAAGGAAAATCTAGATTCAAGTGTCTCGGTTTTGCATACGGTTTATCAAATGGACGCCAGGTTCTCAATATATGGCCAAAAATGCGTATCTGGGTCCAGTTGGGCCTAGGTCTTGTCCGACCTGGTCGGACAGAACCAACCCAGTTCAGGTCAACCAGGCCTGACCCGGGTCCTGCCTGACCAGCAAAGGGGGAAGCCCGACTGACTGGGTGTGTCCCGCTCGATAGGGTGCGGTCTGCCCGGCTGGGTGCGGTCCGCCCGATTGGGTGCGGTCTGCCGTCACAGGGCCCTCCCTAGCAACTTCAAGTTGAGGAACCCCCCCCCCCCCCAGTATTCCGAATGGTCCAACAAACCATTTGTCTTGGTCAACCTGATGGTTCCATGTGGCACCATCTAATGGAGCACGGGACCCACCGGAGTGGTCCCGCTCGGCATGATGTGGCCGGCTGGCAGTTACAGCTGGCTTCCCCCTTCCAGCGGGACGATGGCGCCGTTGTCCTCCCACGGCCGGCTGGGAGTCGGCCGCCCTTTAGGTGCACCACTATGGCTAAGAAGCCACTGCCTCTTCCTCATCCAGTGGCATGGAGGTGCACCATCCTACCTCCATGTGGAAGTCCAGCATTCCAAGCGACTTCCTCCTCCGCTACGGCCGACGGGCCACAGCCTCCTCTAGTGGCGTGGTTGCGTCAGCGCCACTAGTGAGGCCGACCTGAGTGTCGACCCTTTCCTTATGCCCTGCCAGTGTTGGTCGCCAGCAACGTGGTCAGGTTTCACTCAACCCATCAATCCACCATGAATAACACATTTACATTGAAGTAGTAGAGGGATCAGACCATGTTCATTTGGCTCGTAACCTTTACACTAAGTCGGTAGTAGGTGGTTCGTAGATTGAAATCAATAATTCATCATGAAGAACAAAATTAATGATACCTACCTTGATAGTTGGAGATAACGTGAGGAAGAAGACGAAGACAATGAATATTCCCACATTCGTCGCTCACACAACACACTTTTGAACCATTCTCCAATGTCGGTTCAATGTTCTTCATCTGGAGATTCGTTCGTTATTCATTGGAACTTCCATCTTTCCTCCACCAAGATTTCTCCCGCAAAATCTTTTTCCAACGATCTCCCCAAATGATAGGTGAGGTGAAAACTTTAATTGAGTTATGTATATTAATTCAATTGATGTTGGCACATTAATTGGAGGAATTATAAGTGTTAACTCACATTAAAAGAGGAGTTCGGGTGGTCCCCACCACCAAGATTCAAAATTGAGTTTTCATGAAAGAATAATAAAATATTATTTATTATATTTTTCTTCTCCCACGAAAATCCAAAAAACTAACACTCACCCTTGACCTACTACAGTTGGGGTGAAGGTATCATTAATAGAATATTGGCGCTGCATGTCCAACGGTGTCCTCCGATTTCAATTCCTTTCACTAGTTCAAAAGTAACAAAATGTCGCTCATGAGTTCACTGAAAATACCCAAAACAAAGTTCAGAAATTCATTTCGGGCACAACAGACCTCGTAATAACACACTGTTAATTTTCACGGACTCATAATAATTCCATATAATTAAAAAAATTATATGAAAAATTAAAAGTCTTTACATTCTCCCCACCTCAGGGCTTTTCTTTCCCGAATCCCCCAACACAAACCAGAGAAACTAGTGGGGATACCAGGAACAAATCTGAGCCTCCCACTCCCATGTTCTCTCCTAGAGGTTCTCATGATGCCAATGTATGCACACTAGAGGTATCGATCTCCCATGAAGTAATATCTCCTATTGATCCTCAATCTCAACTGGAATCTCTGAAAATGTCTCCCCATCATCGATGTCCAGCTCGCCCCAGTCAATTATGTGTGAGGGATCATGTATGTATCTTCTCAGCTGGGATACGTGGAAAATGCCATGAACCTGGTGCAACTGAGGGGGAAGAGCTAAGTGGTATGCCACCTCGCCAACTCTTCTGAGGACTTGTAAGGGTATGATGAACCTCGGAGATAACTTGTCGGCCCGGCCAAATCTCCGCAAACATCATCGAGGTGAGACCCATAGGAATACGTGGTCACCATTGTCGAACTCGAGAGGTATTAGTCTCTTTTCATCATAAAGATTATGTCTTCTCTGTGTAGTCTTCTTTAGCTATTGGATGACCTACACCTTCTCTGTGGTAGCTCTTACTGTCATTGGTCCCATGAGTGTTGACTCCCCTGAGTCAATCCAGCATAAAGGTGATATGCAAGGTCATACGTACAATGCCTCAAATGGTGCCTTACTGATAGTAGAGTGATAGCTGTTGTTGTACATGAACTCCACCAAAGGAAAGTGATCCTCCAAATTATGGCTGAAATCTAAGACACAAGAACACATCATCCCCCCATAGTTCAATATAGTATGCTCTGTCTGACCATCCGTCTGAGGATGAATGTTGGTGCTCAATTGAAGTTAGTTCCTAACTGCCTCCAGCAACCCATTTCAAAACTAGGAAGTAAAATGTGAATCATGATCGGAGACAATCATCGAAGGCACTCCATGAAGCTGTACAATCTCCTGCACATAGAGGTGTCCCAAGTTCTTTACTGAACCCTGCTCTCTGATTGGTAGGAAGTGGGCCAACTTGGTGAGTTGACCAGTGATCACCCATATGGAATCATGTCTCTTAGACATGCATGGATGTACTTTCACAATGTCCATGTAGATTCCATCCCAATTCCACTATGGAACCTCTAGTGGCTGAACTAGTCCTGCTAGAACCTAATGATCTGCCTTCACTTGCTGGCAAGTGAGGAACCGTGAGACAAACTCTGCCACTTACTTCTTCATTCAAGTCCACCAGTACTGAAGTCGAAGTTCCTGGTACATTTTTACCACTCTTGGATGTACTTCTAGAGGGGACATATGTAACTCTCTCAACAATTCCTCCTATAGTGCCTTTGGTACCGTAGAACATCCTTTAAAGAGGACAACATGCTCCCCACCTTCAAAAAATCCATTAGGTGTGTGCCCTATGGATATCTGAGCACGTTGAGCCTCGCAGTTAGTGTCCCCAAGTTGCACCTCCCTAACTCATTAAAGGGTTGGGGGAGTGACTGTCAGAGAGTAAATATAAGCTTCTCTATCTCAATATACGTAGGATATCATCAAAGCATCTAGTTTCTCTATCGCCTCACTCTGCTACTATATATCAAATCTCCTACTGAGTGCATATACAACCACATTCCCCTTCCCAAGAGTATACACTATATTGAAGTCATAGTCCTAGAGAAACTCAAGCCAACATCATTGTCTCAGGTTCAGGTCCTTCTAAGAGAAGTTATACCTGAGAATCTTATGATCAGATTAGATTGTAAAATGTTTTCCCATCATGTAATGTCTCCAATTTTCAAGGTGAAGACCACTGCTACTAAATCCAGGTAATTGGTAGCATAGTTCTTCTCATGCTTTCTTAGATATCAAGAACTATACGTAATCACTGCTCGCTCCTACTTCAGGACACATCCATGCCCAGTCTCTGATTCATCATAGTAGACTACGTACCTAACAACCTCCTCTGGTAACCTCAAAATGAGGGTAATAGTTAGTCTCTACCTCAGCTCTTAGAAACTCCGTTTTCATTTATCTGACCACATGAAGGGTTTCCCCTTCTCTGTCAATGCTGATAAGGGTTCCTTAACTCTGGAAAAGTTAGGCACAAACCTCCGGTAGTACCCAGCCCAACCCAGAAATCTCCACACCTCCATCAAACATCCGGGTGGCTCCCAAGAAAGCACAACTCCAATCTTTGCTAGATCCACCGTAACTCAAATATCAGAGATAACATGTCCTAGAATGTGTACCTCTAGGATCCAGAACTAGCACTTCAAGAGCTTACCAAAAAGATGGTGCTCTCGGAGTGTGTCCAAAACTATCTTCTAATGATATGCATGCTCCTCCTTTGTAGCTGAGTATATCAAGATAACGTCGATGTAGACTACCACAAAGCGATGGAGGTATGGCTAGATGATCTTGTTCTTGAGTCCCATGAACACTTCTAGGGCATTGGTCCTACCAAATGGAATAACCTAGAAATCACAATGGCTATACTGACATCTGAAGACTATCCACACAGACTCTCAAACTTCCATCCTCCTTTCTGGAGAACAAAATCAAGGCTGCCCAAGGAGAAACATTTTCCTTAATGAACCCCTTGCTCTACATGTCCTCCAGCTATACTCGTAGCTTTCAAAGCTCCACAGGAGCCATATGATATGATAGTGTAGATATCACTGATGTCCTAGGATACAAGATGATATAAAAATGTACCTCTCTGTTAGAAGGTTGACCCAGAACATCATTAGAGAAAACATCAGTGTACTGGTCCACCACTAGTGGATAGCTCAGGCACTGAACATCAACTGCTCCAAGGGTAAGGCTAGCCAAATGATGTGTGATCAGTTTCACCCTCCACCAGGTAAGTCCATTATATGTAGGAAAGGTTCCCTTATCCCCAGTGAAAGAAAACTTAGTCCCATCCTCGCGAACACACCGCACTTTGCGCTTAATGTAGTCGATCTGAGCATGGATTGTAGATAACCAATCCATACCCAATATGACTTCGTAAGGCCTCGACACCGCTAATAGAAGATCCCAACCCAATATCACACATTTTATAGTAAGTTCACATTGTCTTCACTAGTGTTGAATCATCAAATCATATCACGTTGGAGTCTCTATTCCTAAATTTCGAGCCAATGGTTCCTCTGGAATCTCTGAGCTCCAAACGAGGGTTGTGGTAATAAAATTTTGACAGGAACCTATGTCTATAAGTACTGAATCTAAGGTGCAGTAGACACAGATAATAACTCGAGTCATCTCTGGAGCACTGGGTTCATAGGCCTCAGTTTCCTGGAGCTGATCTCATACCTGTCCACCTGATCCCTATGGTTGGGGTGGACCACCTGGTGGTGGTGGCGGTAGAACCTCAAATCGTCGCCCACCTCCTGATGCATGACCAACTCCTCTTCCATGTCCACCTCCTACGTATGGAACTCCTTGATTTAATATTCACCTCTTCCTATGTGGTCTTTTGACCGTCTGCTGGTCATCGGTATGGTGGGCTAGGTAGTCGCAAGCCATGTGACCCTGCCCGCCGCATGAGTAACACTGCCTGCTCCTCGACTATCCTGATCTGTCTCTAAAGCCTCGCATAAAAGACTTTGTAACCTACGGTCGACTAGCTATAGTTCTAATCCTCTTGCACCTCTAAATCATCAGTCTTATTCTAGCTACAGATGAATCTTCTAGATAACGTCCGGTGGTGGGTCTTGGTGTCAGTGACTGCTCAGCAAGGAATATCTCTACTAAGAGAGCTCACTCTGACACCAATTCCTGCATCAGGATGCTCAGAGAAATCATTGAAGCACTAATATTCTTTCAGAGCCCCTAATCAAAGATCTGGACCCTAAAGAAAGTGTCTCGCACCATGTTAGTGGAGTAGCATGAAAGGTCAGTGAACCTCGCTAAATATGGGGCCACAATCATGCTACCCTGTTCCAAGTGTAGAAGCTCTTGTATACGCATAGAACATAAGGTCACTGGGATGAACTCTACCATGAAAAGGCATTCAACGTCTCGCAAAATGAGAGTGACCTCGTTATGAACCTGGAGTGTCAAGCTTCACCATCTGCCCACTCCTGCCTGAAGAAGTATGGTGGAAAGGATCACCATGAGATTTGATGGTGTCGCTACCAATCCAAAAACTATAACCATGACCTCCAGCTTGTCCTCGGCTGCCTGTGGATCTATCTTACCCCTAAACCTCAATGGCCTCTAGCACTGAATCTCATGCAACACACTCAAGCGGTGTGCACCCTCCCCTACTAGGGCTGGTGGAATCGGCTTCCCAACAGGTAGTGGCGCTGCTGGTACACCACCCGATGGTACAACTATTAAAATGGGGCCTTGCATCAAAGCATCGATGATGGGTGGGATGTCATAACATACTCTACCTGGAACTCTAGATGGATGTATTTGTGGAGGTATCCTGGAAAGTAATAGGTGTTCCACAGTCAATAAGTTATACCTACTGAGTTGACTCAAATTTATCACAAATAAAACTTTACAAAAACACACACAGAATCAGTGTTTTTGTTCACTGAGTCATAAATCAGAAGTCATGGTCTAGGTTTATAGATATATTGGACATCCCACTAACACTGGATTCCACAAATTCATAATTACACTCATAACACTTAACACTATTGTGGATTAAAATATTGGAGTCCATGTTATTCAGTAGAACTGACTCCTATGATACTAATTTGTCACAACCCATCCCTCGGGGCCCGTACCATGACTACCCAAGCCTGTATTTCAAAGGACAGGGGATGGAAACTTGCACTTAAATGTCATATCCCTAAAACTAGGAAGGCATTTCCTTTTGACATGTAAACTCACACAAAACAATCACACAATAGGACACATGAAAAAATTAAACTATATAGTAAATAGGGTGAGTACAGTAAGTAAAGGATCCAAAATACAAGCCCAACTGGAAATTACAAGTAAAATTAAAAACTGCTCCTGTGAACACCCACTAAGGATCCAACCTGATGGGTAGGTATAACTCTCGAACAGTCATCTCTATGGTACATCTCGTCTAATATCCACCTCCGAGCAGCCTCCAGACCTGATACCCTTGATCCTGATCAGCGGTGTCCGTCGTCTTCACAAGACACAACAAGGTACAGGCGTAGCCTGCGTAGGGGTGAGTATAACTATACTCAGTAGGGTCCCCGAGACCCCCAAAGGTCTCTCATAATCCATAATGTATAAACCACAAAGCAAGACCTAAATCTCAAAGAACGAAGAAATATTCATCAAAACTACTTAGGTATATGCTCGTACATATACGTAAGATATAAATATATACTCATCTAACATGTGAGGGAAGATTGCAACAAAGGTAACACCGCTAAGGTAGAAGTACCACATAGGTAAAACCACGAAGATTGATGTAGGACACAAGTTACACCACGAAGGTAAGTACCACAAAGGTAATTCCACATAGAAGAATACCAATAAGGTATCACCACACAAAATTGTACCACAAAGGTAAATACTCATCTCACACCAGGTATAACTTAAGTATGTATGTATAGTTGATTAGCTATATTTCTAGATCAACTTACTCCAAAGAGAAGTTCTACTGTTGACCCACACTGGAACAAAGATGAACCACACATGACCTAAAAATGACCCACAAAGGATTTGGAGATAACCCACATAAGATCGGCATGCATTGACCCACATAGGATTAATGAGCGTTGGCCCACACTGGAGCCAAAGATGAACCACAAAGGATATGAAGACACTTCAAGTACAGTCATCCACAGGGTTCCCGCACTAAGAAAGCTTGATTTTGAGAGGTTTCGCTCCTCATTCCATTAGTCGATAATTCATCTTCCGCAAAGTCCCATGAAGAAGTAACACAAAGGAAGGTCATGTCATAAGGGAACCAATACAATAGACAACGCATTAGTCGGATGCCTGATCTGAATGTTATTAGCGTTTCTGTTCTGAGGGCCCAGTTGGATTCAAGTTTGATCCAACCCGAATGTACTCCAACATTATAGAATAAAATAATTGGGGTATACCCAAAGGACCATCTCGATCCTAGGATCTTGGTGCCAAATACGGTTCATTAAACGGACACTCGTTTCTCATGATATGGTCAAACAGGCATATCCGGGTCCAGTTAGGCTCGAGTCCTGTCTGACCTGGTCGGACAGACCCGACCCACAAAGTGTGCGTCCCGAACCACTGGGCGTGTCCTGCTCGGATGGGTGCGGCCTGCCCAGCTGGGTACAATCCTCCTGGATGGGGTGCGGTCCGTTGTGGAAGAGCTCACCCTAGAAGAACACGGGGGTAGGCACCCCCCGATATTCCAAACGGTCCAACAGACTATTCATCTTGGCCAACTTGGTGGCGCCATCTGGCGTCGCCTGCCGGCATGCGTGACCTACAAGAGTGGTCCCACTCAGCATGATGTGGCCAACTGGTTGTTCTAGTTGGCTTTCCCCTTCCAACGGCGTGACTGTGCCACTGCCCTCCAGCGGCCGGCTAGGTGCCAGACACGCTTTGGGTGCACCACCATGGCTAAGCAGCCACAACCTCCTCCTCAGTTGTGGGTGCGGACATGTGCCACCTTACTTCCATTCAATCGGCAGGCGTGACGGCTGCCATAATCCTCCACTGTGGCTGACATGCCATATCCTCCTTCAACGACGTGGTTTCACCACCACCAACGGCACAACCATCCAGAGTGCCGGGCCCTGCCTTGTACCCTGCCGGCGTCGGTCACCAGTGACGTCGTTGGGTTCCACTCAAGCCATCGATCCACCATGAAGAAAATATCGACTTTGAAGTAGCGGAGGGATCATGCCATATTCGTTTGGCCCGTAACCTCCAATCTATGTAGATAGCAAGAGGTTCATATATTGAAATCAATAATTTTTCATTAATAGCAAAATTAATGATTTCCCTACCTTGATTATTGGAGATGGCATAAGTATGAAGAAGAAGACAATGAAGATGCTGACATCTGTCGCTCCCACAACACCCTTCTGAACCACGCTCCAATGTCGGTTCAAGGTTCTTGATCGAGAGAGTTGTTCTTTCTTCATTGGATCTTCCATGTTTCCTCCACCAAGAGTCATACTGCAAAATCTTTTTCCAACAATATTCCCACGAGAGGTGATGATACATCTTTAATTGAATTTAGAATATTTGTTAAATTAATGTTGGAACATTAACTGGGGGAATTATAAGAGTTAACTCACATTAAAATAGATATTCGATTGGTCCCCCCCACCAAGATTCAAAATGTAGGTTTCCATAAAGGAAAATAAAAAGTAATTTATTTTATTTTTCTTCTCCCACGAAAATCCAAAAAAGTAAATCCCACCCTCACCCAACTATTGTTGAGGTGAAGGTCTCTTTAAGATAATATTGGCACTGTGAGTTCAACGGTGTACTCGGATTTCAATTCCGAGCACTGGTTTAAAAGTTAGAAAACCCCGCTCACGCGTTCACTGAACATACCCGAAATAAAAGTTCAAAAATTCATTCTGGGCACACGGGGCCTCGGAATCATGCGCCGTTAATTTTCCAGGACTCATAATAATTCTATATTATTAAAAACAATTCCAGGAAAATTCCGGGTCTTTACACCTAAACCCTAAATTCATCTTCCAAACATGTAATTAAATATGAAGACCTAAAAATAGGTTTAAATTAGAAGAAAACATAACTTGTCTTAACAAAAGACAATATTGGGTTCCTGATTTAAAAATAATGTTTTCCAATACATTAATTAACTCTATAAATATATATTCATTTGAGAAACACTAATCCAATGGGGTAAAGTAAATATTTTGAGAAATTGTAATGTTTAACCGATTATTTAACCGAATTTTACCTCTTTCACTAAGGTTACAAGTATTCACCACGGTTACTATTCATAATGATAAAAAATAAAGATGATATTATTAAATCATATCAATTATAATGATTCAGAATATGAAATTAATTTTAAAATTTTCAATTTTTTGTAGTATAAGAAATTTATTTTAATATAAGTTCGTAAAATGTAATGAAAACCATTTTCTGAAAAAATAAATCTTTAAGACTAAAAATGAACTTATACAAAAAGAAAGTACAATATGGGTTTATATATAATTAATTATTTTATATATAATTATATTTGAATGAAATTACCTGATGATAAAATTAAAAACATAATGAGAATTTTGAATTACTTGCTTTAATGAAAATAAATAACAGTTTTACAAAAAAAATAAATTTTCTCTATTTGCTAAAAAATAATGTTTTTTTTAAAATTTCTCAAAAATTGACTCTAAGAAAATAATTCTATACTTATTTAAAAAATATATATTAATTTAATAATATAAAATTTATAAAAATTGAATAAATTAATTATAATATAAGTGCCCAGAGGGCAGTAAAAATCATTTCTGAAGAATATATATTTTTGAGATATAAAATGACATTACTAAAAATTGTTTACTTATTTATAATTAATAAGTACATTATATTAAAAAATTTATAAATATTTTCATAATTTTATAATCCATATGATAAACACTAATTTAATAGCTATATAATAATGGGAAATTTTAAATTTTAATATTTGTATATTATATCATAGTTTTCTTAAAGATCAGTGTGTCGTGCTAATAAAGCTATAAAAATTTTTATTCTTTAAAATTAAATTTTTGGAGTGTCACAATCTCCCCCAAAAATAAATTTCATCATTGATATTTTAATTTAAAAAGTTAGGGGATCAATATTTGAAAATACCTTTGTTGAAAATCCAAATCATAAAAAGGAATTATAGAACACCCTTTGAAAAGAGTATGTGGGGAACATATAGGTTACCCGAAAGAAACACATGATCATGTTCCTAGATAAACAGAATTTTATATGTAAGAAAAAACATGTATATATAAGTGAAATAATAATATCCAATTAATAATAGAGGGTGATAGAGAATAAAATCATGAGAATGTAAATGAACACAAATCCATACCACAATAATAGATAAATAATACCTTCAATTCATCATAAATAAATGTAGAAGGACAATATTTTTAATTTATGACCATTTTTCAATATTATTTTATGCATAATCTACAAATTGTTAAATCCAGAAAAAATAAACCCCAAAAAATCAGGATTATTTCAAATCCAAACATAAGTATAAAAACCATGTTTTCAACTTCAGAATAATAGATGATCTTAATAGAAATATATTGATATTTTATAACTAGGTTCCTTATATGTTTTTGGATTGATTATTATTTCACGACAAAGTGTCAATAGATGATTATATATACATGGGAAATATAAAACAATACATAGATCTGGAATCAAATAAATCATGATTTTATGATCAAAGTACCTATTATAACAACTTAAGGGATTTCACATTTAGTTGTTTTAATTATATAAACATAAACATGATCCCTTAAACATTTCTGAGATAATTCATCTCAATGATTGGTACATTCATTTTAATAGTTACCCATCTCAATATAATTTAAATAATGGTCATTAGATTCTTTTTTCCCACCCACACACTCATAATATTGATGGAATTTCTATCCTACCATTTTTTTCAACTCATTTCCTTTTTATTGGTTCTCAGCCATCCTTTTATTCTATTTATTTACATTTTATATGACTTAGTGAATTATTTATATTTCTCAATTTCACTTGATTCCATATCATTATATGATAAAAAAATTAGAGACTAGTACCCTATGGAGGCTTGGAATAATCACTTTAAATAAATGATCAATATTACTTTTTGGAGTACATATATAGTCCATAAAATTCATTTCTAATATTGTAATGTTTTACTCATAATCAACAACACATTCCTATTCGTTCTATCTTATATTAAAGAATTATCTTTCCATATCAGCTCATTACTCATGAGGAAGGAATTTTTTGGAGAATATATCTTTAAAAATATTTTATTCTATTTTCTTTATCTCCTCCTTTTTCTTTTAATTTTTAATAAGTGACCACCATTGATCATCATTTTACTTTTTAATGTAAACAAAAAATAACTTTATCATGATAATTACTTCTAAAATCTATAAATATCCTTTCCAGGTACTTGATTATCTATTCCGCTATAAATAGTATGGAATCCCACCTTTTTATTGCATAAAATTTTCATCAACATGCTTCAAAAAAGAATCTTTTAATGTTTAGTTTCTTTTGAAAAAGATACGCAATACTTTAAAACCTAATAATTTATTTTAATATACTTGAAATGATTCTTCAAAGGTTTATCATAAGTACATTTTCTATTTCTAATAACCTTGGGACATCTATGATAGGATTTCGTGAGCATAAATCCCCGTAAGTGAATAAAAGGGGAATAATTTACTTGTTATCTTCAAGAATATAAATAAAAACCCGAGTCATAATGATAAGTAACAAGAAAGTGGCATATAACAATAAATTTAACATGAATAATAACATGAAAATGTGTCTAAAATATTTAAATGATATGTTCAAAAAAATATCACCAAGGGTTCTCACCGGGGTGTCATAAAAATTACCAAGGCTATTCACTTAGGTATCGTAAAACATGTCATCTATAGAGATTATATTATTTACCAAATTTATTAAAGTTATATCATGGTGCACCCTTAATATGTGTTAATTTTTATTTGAGAAACATACATCATAAAAAATTATTTCATAAATAACCCTTATATAAAAAATCAAAATGGTTTTCATATCAAAACCATGACATTTCAAAAGTTCTTTAAAAATAGGATCATTATGTTATTTTAACCCACATAAAAGTAATGAGAGTTTTATTAATGTGAATACTAGAATAAAAAAACCATTTTAACATTTTATTGGAATATATTTAAAAAATAAATAGGTTTGGGTATTAAAAAAACAGAATTTCATAAGGAGAAGATAAAATTTTTGAGAAGTAAAATCGACAGCAAAAGGGTATAAAATGATGGTTTTTAGAAAAGGATAAAATTTGAGGAGAAATGGGTATCCCATTTATGAGACATAATTTTAATTTAAAGGAAGGAATATAAAGGAAATAAGATATAGTGACTATAACATTCATAAGACATATACAAAAAGTGGTTCTTGAAATGAAGAGAAAAGAAGGATATTTCCCTTATCATAAAGAGTTAGCCCAAAAATGTGAGTATTGGAGCCTCAGGGGACTGAGGTAACCATAGAAGTACTAATTGGGTGGCAAAACTACCTTGAAATAGTGGATTGTGGATTGAGAGTCAATAGAAATTTAGAAATTGGTGCGTATTTATAGCAAAAGATGAATTTTTTTATTAATTTCAAAATACAGTCCTTAGAGGCCTTGGTTGTGGAAAATGCATAACCATGGGATCAAAAATGGTGTTTTATCATGGGTTTGGACACCTTGTTCATATTTTATGTTATCTTAATAAAAAAATTTCGATTGTAATTTTATATCCCTTATTTTTTCATGGAAAAGTAAAGTTTTCACAAAAAAAATATTTTTATTGTTAATGTTTCCATTTTAGACTTTTGAAGGTAAATTATAGGTTTGGAAATTTATTAAAATATATTAAAATACATGATATTAGAAAAATAAAATATTTTAGGAAAATTATTTTGGTTAATTAGTTGTTAATTAAATATGACATAATTATTAATTCATTACTCATACTGAAAAACTCAAACAATATTTTTACTATTCAAGAAAAATTATATATTTTCGAAATGTATTATAAATTCACCCTAACCTAATTTGGAAATTTGGATTTAAATTTATTTATTTATTTTATCCTAATAATTCATCAAATATGTGAGTTCTAGCAATTATATATAAAAATCCTTATTTATTAAGAATAATAGCGAATTATAAATGCAAAGTAAAATTTCTAACACTTGAAAAAAATAAACATATTTTTTCATTTATATTTAAATAAGAGTGTTTTTCTCAAACTATTAAATTAATGTTACTACTATGCATAATATATTATTTTATTTTTTATATTTATATCTTTATTGGAATGTACCATTTATGTCTGAAAAATAAATTTCTAAAATTTCATCTACACATTATTAAAGAAAACTATTATTAAATCATGATTAATGGAATAAAACATTTATTTATACAAAGGAATTGGAATTTACATAACTAAAGTCTCGACTCAAAATCACTTATGATACCCAGATGTGGAATTAGTGTAAGGTGTGTGATGGTGATAAATTCATGGGACGACTCGACTAGCATCACCCATGTGGAAATTTACACTAACCAGAACTTCCCATGTAGGCGATTTCTTTCCAACTTTAGTTGTTGAATATTGGCTTGGTATTTGTCAAGGGAGAACCCCCATGCTGTTACCTCCCACCCATGCTCTAAAAAATGGGCTTCATATGGAATGAATCTACTGGATGAGACCATTTTTTCTTCTTTTTGAACTGATTATTCATTACTTATAATGTATAATGTAAATTTTTTTACCAAGATTATAATTTCGAATAGTTATAATTACGAAGGGTCATATAATTGTCGAATATCAATGGTTTGTTTTCAATTTATACTCAATTTTGTATTATATAGATATCGTTTTTAGTACAAAATACTATAACACAAATTTTCAGTAAAAAATTATCATTCAAAAATTCTAGGTTGTTACTTTCTCCCCTATTAATAAATTTCAACCCCCAAATTGAAACACAATCTCTTAGTTGAGAAAAGGTTTGGGTACTTCTGCCTCATTGTTTCTAATGGTTCCCTTGTAACTTCTTCATATTTATGGTTCCACTGTAACACTTAGACGAGGTGGGTAGTCTTGTTATAGAGAACCTTGTCTACATTCCAATATCTTTACTAGATGATCCTCATGAGAGAGGTCATATACTTACAACACCACCTCTAGATTTAGTGTATTTTAATGGTCGGGTATATACTTCCTCTAAAGAGATACATTTAATACATCCATAACTTGAGCTATATTTGGTGTAAGTGCTAACCGATATGCCCATGATCTAATGAAATTGAGGATTTCATATGGTCTAATGTTCCTATAGATAATATTACTTATCATCCCAAACCACATGACCCTCTTCTATGGTGAAATTTGATGAAAGACTTTATAAAAAAACATTTAACTCAAAGTCCCTTTGATAGTTGTCAGTATTACTCTTACGCTGGCTCTGAGCATGCTTTATTTTCTATTAGATGATATGAAATTTTTCTATTATATTTTTTGTATAATATTAGGAACATGTTGTATTATATCTCCCACTTAATCCAAACAAGTTGGATTTCAATATGACTTCAAAAATCGAGATTCATAGGGTGCCATTTGAATAATAGAATAGAAGCTATTTTTGTATGTGATCTCAATTAATGTGAGGATTTGATCTCAACCACATTTAAATTTCATCAACCTTGTTTTTAGCATGTCCTAGAATTTAGGAATAGTTCTTTCATATTTTCCATCATTTTGGGGTGATTAGCCATAGAGAAATTCAATTTAGTATTTAGATCACGCTGAATAATTCTTCAGAATTTAGTTGTGAACCTTGAAATATGATCAGAAATGACAGCAAGTGGAACCCTGTGTAGTCTCACCACATCCTATATGTGTATCTTGGAAAGTTAGTCAAGAGATATATCTTCCTAAATATCAATGAAATGTTAAGTCTTGGTGAGATGATCCATTATTACCAATATCACATTGATTGCTTTGGATGTTTTTATTAGAGTAGTTACAAAGTACATAGTGATATTTTCCCACTTCCATGTTGGAATATGTATTGGTTCCAATACCCCTTTATAATTTTTTTGATATTCTTTCACTTCTTAACACAACAATCACCTTGTAGTGTAGTCATCCACTCCCTTTTCATGTCTTCAGATCAGTAATGATCACAAAGGTCTTTATATATTTTAATTCATCCAATTTGTATATTGAATACATAGCTATGTGCATCATCCATCAGGTCCCTCTTTATTACTAGAATATATGGAATATATATCTTGTTAAAAAAATTAAATACACCATCAGGGTCAATATTGAAAAAAAAACTCCCCTTTCTTTATAGCCTCTATCTTCTTATGTAACAATGGATATTCTCTTAGAGATTTCATTGTTTTATCTAGTAATAATGGTGGAGAAATCATTCAGTATAAGTTTTATGATTTCCCTTCCAATATAATTCCCATGAATAACCTTAATATGACTTTGATAAATAGATCTCCTTAAATCCTCTTGATTTCAAAAGAAATAGGTTCATTCCTACGTAATGCATCAGAGAAATGTTTTTCTCTTCCACGGTGATAATGAACAGAACAATCATTTTTTTAAGAAGTTTCAACCATCTCCTTTATTTCATGCTCGATTTTTTTAAAAATATACATCAAACATTGGTGGTATGTGTATATATCATATTTCTCCCCGTAAAGGCAGTTCCTCTAAATATTAAGGGAAAAAATTACGGCTGCTAGATCTAGGTCATTCATTTGATAATTGTGCTCATGAGGCTTAAACTATCAAGATGCATATGAAATCACCTAATCATTTTGTTAGAAGTTTAACCCAAGCCCAGTTAGAGATGTTATGAAAAAAATAAATAATCATTATCTAAATAAGGGTTGAGTTATGACAGGAACAGTAACCAATCTCTTCTTATGCTCTTCAAAACATTCCTCACACTCCTTTTCCTAGATGATCTTTCCCCCCTGTTTGAGATAACTTGGTTAGTGGATTAGAAATCCACAAATAGTTTTTCAAAATCACTGTATAATATCTTTCTAAACCTTGCAAACTAGGAATATAAGTTACTATTATATGATGAGGCCTCTCTTTCATAATCTTTATCTTGGTAGGATCAACTAAGATACCATCCTTGGTTACAATACTCCCCCAGAAAGATACTTTTTTGTACCAAAATTCACATTTGATGAAAATTACAAATAGACTCACCTTCCTCATATATTTTAATATATCTCTTATATTATCATTATTCTCCCCAAAAATATTATAATATATCTAAATATAATCAATAAAAACTAACAAATTTTTTTCAAGCTATTACTTAAATACTAGATTAATCAAATAGATAAATTTTGTAGGTTCATTACTAGATCATAAGAAAATAAAACCAAACTCATAAATCCTATATTTTTATCAGAAGGCAGGATTTGTAATATATTCTTTATTCACCCTCAATTTATGAAAACTAGAACAAAGATCACTCGTGGAGAATAATTGATCCCCACAAAGCTGGAAAAATAAAACACCAATCCTTGGAAGAGGATAATTTTTCACCACTAGAATATTCTTAAGTTCTATATAATAAATTCATAGAAAAATTGATCCATCCTCCTTCTTCACAAAGAGAATAGGTTCTTCCCATGGAGACTCGATTGGTTAGACATACCCCTTCTTCAAAAGATCTTGTAGTTTCTTCTTCAATTACTACAACTCTACACTTTCTGTTCTATATTGGGTATTTGATACTAGCTTGGATTTAGGCATGAGTTAAATGGATAACTATACCTATTTTTCTTGGGGAGGTCTAGGTAACTCCTCTGGAAATATATCACCATTTTCTTGAATGATGGGGACATTTTAAATTTGTATACTTTTATATTTTCTTCATATTCATAGAACATTCCCATAAAGAAGGATATAGGAGGTTCATCAAGACAGATCTCAGGTCGAGATATCTCTCCTTTCAAAAAAACAGTATGTTATCCATTTAATAGTATTGAGATTTCTTTACTTCTGTATTTGATCTTAGTATTATACTTCAAGAGCTAGTCCATCCCTTGTATAGTGTCAAATTCCAGAATGGGAATGACTATTAGATTGGTAATGATCTTGTGCTCTCCAAATAGAATTCTCGAGTATTCATACTTTATTGATTCATGGAAAATATCTCTAGGAGTCTTGAAAGATAACTCTATGTTTACCAATTTAGTTATTGATTCTATATTCATTTCAAACATGGAGGAAATAAATGAATTCATGGAATCTGAATAAAAAAGTTCTTGTTCGCTTTGAGAGAATGTCAAGAGTCCTGGCCCCAAATAATTTGGAGCTTCAACTTCATCTATCATGATTGAAAAATCATGTAATTTCACTTCTTGCATATGAGGATGTTGATGGTGATTCCCCTATATTATCTTTTGATTTAGAGAATGGTTGGAAAAGTTTCCAAGATGTCCACACATATAGAATTGGACTCAAGGATGGGTCTGCACCATCTTCTCTTGGTTTTTAGTTTTGAGAAGTCGGGGATTTACCTCACAATGATATTTTTGAGAAATATAGACATATATTTAACACTTGTAACATTTACATCCCTTGAGAAATTAGTTCTTGAAATGCTTCTTCCTACATTTTTTTCAAGTTGGATTTTTCCCTTTATTTCCTCTTATTCAATGTTAAAAGTTCCTCCCTAATCAGGGATTTATTTATCTCTACTATTAATTCAATTTATGTGACCACTAAGTATATCCAATGATTTAATTTATTTCTTATTTTTTTCAAGGAATTACTTCTCCATTATCATTTTCATTGAATGAGGGAAATATTTTTTGACAAAGTTTCCCCTAAATTATTCCCACTCCATATCTTCAATATCCCTTCTTGGCATCGTGTTTTTAATTATTTTCCACCAATGATCAACTTCTCCTTCTATATTTCACACACGTAGGGTGAATTTATCTAGTTTCAGAAAACAGAGTATAGAAAAGATATTTTCTATAGAGCCTATAATTTTTTTTGGAATTAATGGGTTGGTAGATCCCCCAAAAGAAAGTGGTAATTGATGCATGATGGTCTCAAAATAATGTTTTTCACTTTGAGGTGAATCTGGTCATTCATATTTATTCATGTTATTGTTAATTACTAGGGTTAGTTGATTGATCATTCTCATGGAGTTTTCCTTTCTTACTATAATATTTAGAGAGTCAGTGCAAGGTCTATTTCACTAAAAATTTACATGAGTCCTCCTATTTCTCAACATTTTCTAAAATAAGATAAAATTAAAAATGTTATTCTTAAAAAACATTATATTTTTTTAAATCTTTAATAATGGTTAATAAAAATATTTTGATTTACAAAAATATCCACTGGGAGTGTCAAACCATGAGTATAGTGGGGCCCATTATTGTTCACTAGTTATCATTCGAGTCTATATCAAAGTACTGTTTTTTTGTTTTACCCCAATATACTTTTGTACTATAGAAACATCCACTTTTTGTGTCTAGAAAGAGATTTCTTTGCTCGAACAGAACATACTTAATACTATACCAAAATACCAGGATGTTTTAAAATATTTTATCATTTCCCTATAGTTATTACTATGGTTTTAAAATTATAATTTCTCAAAATAACTTAAACATCATTTGATGCCATCTATGGAATCCCAACTTTTTATTATATAAAATTTTTATTTACATGTTTCAAATAGAAGACATTTCAATGTTTTGTTTTTTTGAAAAAGGTAGATAATACATGAAAACATAAAACATTCATCTAATAAACTTGAAATGATTATCAAAAGGATAATACAATGTAAATTTACTACATCTCATAACCTAGGGATATACATCAATGTAAAGGGTGGTCAAAAGGCCAAATAAGGGAATATAAGGGAAACAATTTACTAGTGATGTTGAGGAATATAAAAAAACATGAGTCATAATGATAGAGAATGAGTAATAAGAATATAATAATAAGAAGAACATGAATCATTAAATTAAAATGTGGATAAAAACATTAAATGATAGATTCATAATCATATCAGTATGGTTTTTCACTGAGGAGTATTTATAATTACCATGTTTATTCCCCAAGGTATCGTAAAACATGTCAAATATAGAGATTAAAGTTTTTACCCAATGAAATGGATAACTATCAAGTTGTACCCTTTTTATGTATTAATTTTCATGTGATCCTCATAAAACATAATAAATCATTTCATAAATAACTTGTGGAGAATAAAAGAAAATATTTTTCATATTAAATTAACGGCATTTGAAAAGTTCTTTTAAAAACAACATCATTATGTAATTTTGATCCCATGGAAAGGGAATCTTGGTTTTATGAATGAAAATCCACAAATAATATATATCATTTCTACATATTGTATAATATCTATATATATTAATAGTTTTTTATTCCTAAAAATAAAATAAATGGAATTTCATGAGGATAAGAGATAAAATTTGGTAAGTAAAACTAGCATCATAACAAGTATAAAATATGGACTTTTAAAAAAGGGTAAACGGAGAGGGAAAAAAGTTCTAACATTGATAAAGAATAATTTTGAAGTTATGGAATTAAAAAAAATAGAGTTACCATAACATTCAAAATACATATACAATAGTGGGTTCTTGGAATGAAGAGAAAAGAAGGATATTTCCCAAACATTAAAGACTTACTCTTAAAACATGAGGATTGGAAACTTAGGGCTTGAAGACACCTTGTGTTGAATCCTTTGGAGGTAAAACTACCAGATATATATGTATGATGGATAGGTAGTGAATGTGAATGGATAAATGTATGGGTATTTATAGAAAAAGTGGATAATTGTTTATTAATTTCTAAATATAGGCCTTGGATACCAAGTTTGTGGAAAATTGAAAACCTTGTTATTTTTCCATGGTTCTGGAAACATGGCTATTATTTTATGTTATGTTAATACAAAATATACAACCATCAATTAATATTACTTCTTCTGGAATAAAAAGTTAAATTTTAAACGATTTTTTTAATTTTAGGCTTTGGATAGAAAAATATATGTTTTGAAATTGATTAAAATATATTTAAATGAATGATATTAATAAAATAACATATTTTAGACTAATTATTTTGGATAGTTAGTCATTACATCATTATGAAATAATTATGATATCATTAAACAAACCAAAAAACCCAAACATTATTTTTACTATTAATGAAAAATATTACATTCAGTAAATTCTCATAAATATACACTAACCTAACTTTTACGTTATGATTTTAAAAATGATATTTACTTTACAAAAAATAATTCTCTAAATTTTTTAATTTTAAATTTTATATATAAAAATCCTTATTTATTAAAAATAATAGTATATTGAAAATACATAGTAAAATTTCTCAGAACTAAAATAAAATAAAATAATTTTATGATTTCTGTTTTAAAAAAATTCTTTTTATCATAATATTTCACTGAAAAAGTATTATTCCAAATATAATATTTTTTTCAATATTTATATCTTTTATAGAAAGTTTAATTTCTATCTGAAAAATAAATTTACAAAATTCCATCTCAATTTCATTAAGCAAAACTATTCTTAAAATAGGATTAATGGAAAAACTTTATTTATATAATAGAATTACACTTAAAGAAACCATGAACTAGAAAAATAACCACTTATAACACCCACATATGACCTAAGGGTATGTCGTGTGATAGTGATAAATTCACGGGGATGCTTGACTAACATCACCTTAGTGGTAATTTCCACTAAGTTGAACTTGTATCATATGAGATTTCATTCTAGCTTCAATTGTTGAAGCTCAACTTGTCATGGTCAAGGGAGAAACCAGTGATATTATTACACTCCCAATATCTGCTATATGGTCTTCATATGGAATGACTCTACTGGTTGAGGCCATCATTTCTTCTTTCTATATCAATTATTCTTTATCATTTCTACATATGAATTATATCATTAAAAATATTACCATGAGTATTGTTTCTTATGGTCATAATGACCAAAGATCACATAATGTTCAAATCTAAATAGTCAAATTTAAATTATACTCAATTTTTTATTAAAGAGACATAATTTGGTGGACTAAAAAATTATATGACACAAATTTTTAATAAATAATTATCATTTAATGATCCTGAATCATTAAAAAATGGATTGATGGTTCTTTTAAGGAATGGAGGATTTTCCATATGGAGCTGTTTTACATCAACAAATCATGATGTTTTGTAATATGTTATTCCATACGACCATGTTTATTGGTCATAACCTGAGTTAACTTTACAAATATATTGATAATTTTCCCTGATCTAACACTAGCCATGTTGACTTTCTTGCGAAAAAAATCCCTAAATTGACAATGGGTGTTGAAACATTTTCACTTCTGTGAATTAAGAACCACTTCTATCCAATGGAATACACTGGATTAGCTCATAACATTCTAAATCATAACATATAATTATAAATCAGGTGAAATAACTAATATAAATTGAAAAATTATGCATACCTAAACTCAGAATAAATATCTTATTACATTTGGGGAAATCTTTAAATAATTAAAATATATTTAAATATTTGACAATGGATTGAAAATATATGTAAATTAACCCAAGAATATTCCCCTATATTATAAAAGGAGGTTAACAGTAATGTCTAATTCACCGTGCACTAGAATAATGATAATGATATAATCGACCAACTCTTTTAAATGTTAATACCCCTAGTTCAATATCTTCCAAATCCACACAACACTTGTATTATCCAGATAGGGAGGTATTTATCCGAAAAAAAATAATTTATATCTTACAAAAGACATTATGAAATTATCCTAAAACTGGGTGTATCCTTAAATTTTATCATAGGGTTATATTCCCTAAATTTATGTTTTTATAAATCCAGATCCTAAGGATTATAATACACTTTCTCTCATACCAACAATAACACCCTGACTTTACAATCCTGCAATTGATGTTTACATTATTATATTTTCTTCAGATACAAGTGATAAAATCTCAAGGGACTGAATAGTTTTGTTGTCTTGGTAAATTGGATAAATTATTGAATTTAAAATTAAATATGGAAACATAAAATACAACATATTATTTTATTTAAGAACCTTATTACTGCCTCTCTTATATCTTTCTATATAAATCATATTAAACTTTCTGACATCGTAGAAAGAAGAAACAAAATGAAATTGTAAAATATGATGCTTAGTAATAGAATAAATACTTCAAATGTTTCTATAGATTAAATAAAAAATGAATAACATGGTAAGAAAAAATTCTTATTTAGCAATGTCTTATAAATATTAACATGATCTAGAAACATAACCATGTAAATCACAAAATTTTAAAGAATAATTTGGATTTCAATATTTAATTTCATTATTATAGAATTTATAATACCCAAATTTTTATACATATCATTGAGGCCTCGTGCTTTGAAATATTATATATATGGGTAAGTCCTTGCCCAAATATCCAACCAGTTTTTTATCATGAGAAATATCAATTAATTAAAGTGATATATAAAACTAGGACCCACCCTTCACTTAATAATTCTTATGCATTCGTCAAATGAAAAAATAATGTAATCTAATCAATATTCCATAATAATCAAAGAATATTTGTATTGGTTGAACATGCATACAACTACAAGTCAATATTTTTATTTCTAGGAAAATCCACTATTATGGGTTTAGTGGGAACCTTAATATAAATTCAAATTTAAATATAGGGGTAAATCAAATACCTTCTTCATTATATTTGGATAGAAGGCATTTTTGGAAATTAGCAATATGTTCTTCATAAAAATTAAATTTAGTCCTCTTAAGAGATAGATAAATTATAATATGAAATTTCAATAATTCCCCCTTTAAAAGTTTTCATAATCTATATAGAGAAATATTATGGATGACATCACTATATTATACACTCATTAAATAATAAGATTCATCAAAGCCTGTTGATAGAGATAAAAATAATTTTAGAAGATCACTAGAAAGATTCTTAAAGAAAATAAAAATTTTTATTTTAAGTTAATTATTTAAAATATAAAAATGTCGAAATTATTATTTATGATACTTTTTTTAGAAATAACCATGAAATTTTGAGTAATCATTAATGAAAACAGTAGTAATGACTGGAGGAAAAGTCATATGTATGGTGTACATTAAAACAAAGGTTTTATTCATAGCTTTGGTATATCATGTTTGGAAAAGGAAAAGAATAACCCCTTTGATTTTAATTACAATTAAAAACATGAATCAAAATTTAACTAATAAATCATTGTATTTTAGTAAATACATTCATTAAATTTTTTTAAAGAAAACATTGAAATGGGAATAAAATATTCTCAACCAAATTGAAAAACAAAGTTAGTTGTCCTCTATGAAGGAATTTTTGCCTTTTTGAGTGACAAATAAGGTAAAAATTTAATTAATACTTTATAAAACTATACGTTAACATAATAGAAGGATATTTTGGGGGTTTTATATAGAGATATCAAATAATTATCCCAGTATAATCTTAATTATAAACAATGTTGAGTAAGGATGAGATTGTGAAACAAACCCTTACCTAAGGTTAAATTATTTTTTTAATTGATTTTAGCATCCTTTATAGAAAATTTAAATTTATAATATTACTATAGAAAAAATATATTCTTATAATATCATTTATTTTACAATTAAAATATTCCAACACCCATCTATTAATCATTCTGTATTAAAATTGGCATTTATAAGTTTTTACTCTTTCATTTTTCAAGTATGTTTCGGTTCAGTAGTTTCTATCCTCCTACCTTGATCATGTTTTAATCATATGGATAATTTTAATAATGATATATATTTGATAAATATTCATTATATATATATATAATTATACTTTAATGGTGGATAATTAAAATGAATCTCATCGCTTCATGGAGGTGGTAGTCTACATGTATTCACAAGTAATGTTATCATTTTTTAATAAGTGAATGTGTAAGAAAGTAAATGATATTATATATATATATAGAATTAAAATTATTAATATAACATCATATATATTAACTAGTTATATTTTCATAACCTTTTAAGTAGAATGGTGATGAAAAATGAATTACACTACAACGTTGAGATTTTAAGACGTACATACACACGATCGATATTTTGGATTTTCATAGAATGGAAAAGGGGTAAAAAATAATTTCTAAAAACTCATAAAATACCATAATTAAATTTATAATACAATATTTATTACTTTATTAATGGTAAAATATATTTTAAGGAAGTATAAGAGGAAATAAATTTGAAAGAGTCTTTAAAAATAAGGAACTCTTCTTATATATATCTCATTTATATTCCTTCTTTAGGATTGTTTTAATGTTATATTGAAAAGTAACAAACCTACCAATAAGATACAAATAAGTTTATAATATAATGGTTGTAGGTTTTGGTCTAGAAAGATAGATCAAATTAGTGTAAATAAGAGAGAATAGGGGTCTCCTTTTATAAGTAAGGGGATGGACACACTTTGTATTACTAAAAAGATTAATATATATATATATATATATATGATAATCATCTCAAGTGGAGCCAAGGAACAAAAAATTTGATGATAAGACTTGATATTTTTTAAATAACGGAAACCAAACAATTTGGTCATTTTTTGGATAAAGTTTATGTGATACCTATTAATTAAACAATTTTTATCCCATTTTTACCTTAACCATTATAACATAACATTTTATCATGACAACACAATAATAAAAACAAAAATAAACTTGAATTATAATTTTTTTAGAATTTATGAATCAAAATTGGGAATCAATTTTACCAGAATAAATTTTTAGATGTGGAAGAAATTACTTTTAATTTTATAACACGAAACACAAGAAATTTTTTTAGACAAATACCTGATTTAAGAGTTCAAATAATTTTTCCTTCAAATAAAATTTTTGGTTGGCTTCCTGAATTTTATTTTGGTTAAATAAAAAAAAGAAATGTTTTTATAATTTTTGATCAAGTAAAAACTATATGGAATAATAAAACCATTCCATTAAATGAAAAGATCCAAAATATTATTAAATATGAATAAAATGTAATTGATCTTCACAAAAGTAATTCTTGAGTACCCACTTTTAAACTAAAATATAAAAATAATGTATTTAACTCCTAAAAAAATTATTTGGTTTAAAAATAAATATAAAATATGATAAATTCATGTGCTAGAGTGGTTTTAATTCTGTATCTGTAGTTTTAAACCTATTTTACATCTTTTACCGAGGTGAAAAATATTTACTATGAACAATAAATTAATTTAAAAATATTAAATCATATTAATTATATTAATTATAAATATGGAATCCATTTAAAAGATTAAATTTATATAATTATAAGAAATTATTTTTATTAAATGTTTTTAAAACGCAACATAAATCATTATTTTAGAAAAATAATTTTTTAATCATGAAAATGAACTTATACCAAAATTGTGTATAATGATTATTATAATGTAATTAATTAGATTATATATAACTAAATGAAAAATATATCTATTGAATATAAAATTAAAAATAAAATGGGAGTTTTACTTTATATGATTTAATGAAAATAAATGATACTTTCAAAAAAAAATTATTTTTAACTATTCAATGTAAAATAAATAATTTTGGAAAAATCCCAAAATATTTCAAAAAGACAATGTCAAAATTATGATATTAAAAATTTTATTAATTTAATTTTTTTAAAATAAATTGTATAAATTAATTATAATATCGATGTATGAAAGGAAATAATACCCATTTTTGATGAAAACAAATTTTTCATGTATAATAAGATTTTAATAAAAAATGAGTACTTATTTATTTTTAATAAATACACTATATAAAACCATTATATATATATTTTTTTCTTATTGTGATTATTCATATATACTTCACCAATTTAACATTTAGGTTATAATGATCACATTTAAATAATAAAAATTTTATAGTATATCAAAGTTCACTAAAAACTTAGCATTGCGTGTTAAGAAAGATGTGAAGAGTATTATTCATTCCTACTACAATGTTGGGGTGTTCCGTTCTTGAACGTAATGTATCATTAGTGAAATATTTAGATTAATTGAGAATGTGTGGAACACCACGTTATAGATTCCACACTTGGATCCTCATAGATCAATGACAACATAACAGAATGTTGTTCAGATGATCTGTCTCTTCTACAATGAAAGAATTTCCAAGAATGAGGTAATTATTTTAATTAAATTAAATATAAAATTAACATAAAAAAGAACATATCTTCTTAATTATAATGTATATGTTAAGTAATATTTTTAATAATTTCATGGTCTTGATGAATATTTGTCATGTATATCGAAAATAATTTATTGATTATGAAATAAGTGTATGTTTTGACTACCCAATAAGTGATTCCACTGAATAAGGAATATTTAATGAAAATGAAAAAAGAGATTTTCCTTACACTTTAAATGTGTAAAATGAAAAACTTAAACTTATCTATAGTTATTTCCTTGAATATATTGAAGTATAGTGGTTTTTTGGAGAGTTTGGGCTCCCATATAAATAATATCATAACCATTAATTTCATATTATCATCTTTTGTACCTCTATTCTATATATTAAATAATAATTGTATAAAAAATAGTATACAAAAGCCACTCAAGAATTTTTTGACTATGAATTTCCAAGTCGATAGGTATTGGTCGTAACATGGTTCCCTTCCAAATATGGTGAAAAAGTTATAGGAAAGGGTATAAATCCTATGAATGGTTTAGAGTGAATGGTGCTTTCAAAATGTCTATAAAATGGAAAAATTATTCAAATGGAGTGTGATGAACAAGAGACTGTCTTCATCAAATGTTTCCAGAAATGTAACTATAAGAGGAACTTTTATGAATTAATAAATAACTAAAAATATTGTTCTAGTTTAGATTTATTAATTATTTCATATAATATTTGTATCTTGATTGAAAGTTATTTTTTATTATGAAAACCTTAAAACCCGGGGATACACGTCACGAAGGATGGAAGTAATGAATGCCAAGTGAGTCCTTCCAGATCACGTTGACACATTCAAACAGAAGAGAGTTAAGACTATCATAAACTATCAAAGTCTCTTCTGGCCTGCCCCCATGAGCCATCGCATCCGCCGCAAAGTTGGATTCCCTTACACTGTGATGGAACATCCTTCCTTGGTTGGTCTCCACTTTTCATCTCTTATAAATATACACTAGATCCCAAGCGATGTCACATTTGCCCTGAAGAGATCTGACCAGAACCTCCGAATCAGATTCTACCTATGTCACCTGAAGTCCTCTCCTCCTGTAAAGAGTCACACCCGAGAGTAGGGCTCTAAACTCCGCACCCATAGAAGTACCAGGTCCATAATAAGCACGGAAAGCAATGTGAACTGAACCCCAACAATCCCGGAGAACACCACCGCCCCTCATGATTCCTCCCAAACATGAACCATCCACATTCAATTTCAACCCACGAGCTGGAGGCTGCCACCTTACCCATCTCCCTCTCTGCAAGATCTGTGTACACTGTCTTTTCACGAAGATTCCCAGCATACTTCCATTCACCCCATTCTTGAAAAGGGAGGACAGTTCCACGATGGTAGATCTCATCCGGACTTGGAGAGCTAACAGGGATCTTCTGCCTCCCAACTGTACCTGGTATTGTGATTCCCAAATTGTCCAGCATATAGAAATCAGAATGATAATACCTGCTGTAAGCTCTTCTGTTCTGTTAGATTGACCCTCACAAATAAATTTTATTTTTAATATAATGATATATAAAATTTTATCTCAATTTCCACTTCTAGATACAATTAGAAATTATTCCATATTATAGATGTATTTTGTTATAATATATCATATTTTATTAATATATTAGTAAAAAATGTATAAAAATGTCTTATATCAATAATTAATGAAGAATATAAAATATAAGACTCATGAAAAACATAGTTGTGGAAAGATAATTATTTGTTATGTAAAAATAAAAATTAATTGTCAATGATTTACCTAGATGGGTGTTTAATATCATTATAGATAAAACTACTATGTATTTTGATGAATATTCCTATTTGGTTTTAAAAAAGTTAACTTTCTATATATAAATGTAATAAATCCAAAAATCTTTTAGATATAGTTTAGGAAAATACTTTTGAACTATTTTAAGTAGAAGAAATAGGTAAATACATTCAATACATGAGTTTCATTTAAGATATTTTAAGAATGTAAAGTGGATGTAATAAATACACATGAAAAAATATATAAGATTCTCCAAAAAATACTACTATATAATATCTAAAACAAGAAATTCATTGATCATTTAAATATAAGATGGAGATATACCCAAACATACACCACCTTACACTCATAATTTTGGTGATATTAGTATAAGAAGAATCCATGATGAATCTTGAAATTATTACAAATTTTATTTAATGGTATTAGAGACATATTTAATAAAAACAATTTTATAATTTAACCATATAACAAAAATATTTACTGATGGATTTAACATAAGTTATAATATGAAATGAATCCATTATTTCAAAGATTTTTGTGTTTTGATGAGAAACACTTATTAAAGCAAACAAACATACATTATGAAAACATTTAGTGTATCTGAGTTAATTTTATTAAAATTTATAGAAGATAAAAATATCCCTAAAGTTGAAAGTTATTAATCAAGTGATTGACTGTATATGTATAATTAGGAAGTAACTATCTTTTCTAAAACTGGTAGAAACCTAGACTTCAATATAGTCAAGGATCTAGATTCACAAGAGTTGGAATAAGTATTCTAATCTCTACACGACATCTTGATATGAGATTTTACAAAGACATATACTATATTGGATAGTTAATACCAGTATGTTTTTTATACTAATAATATTAGATGGTATATTATTTTTAGGAATATTGAATCCTATAAGAAATAAGTAAATGAAAAAATGATTAAAGAATAATGTTCATACAATGTGAAAAATGGATTGTAAACACCAAAATAATTTTTTTTTATTTTGGTGGATTCCCTCATTGATGTAAATCCATTAGTGTGTATTCAAGAAGAAACAAAAAATAGATGGTAAATTATATACTTATAAGTCATGATGATTTACTAATGGTTTCAATTGATGTCTATACATGGTCTATAAAATATCCTTTCACTAGTCATTATACTAAAGTCCATTGGAATTATACTTTTCATAGAACCATTTTATGATCAAAAAAATTTTAAATTATGTTTCAAGACCACCTTCCTTAGTGGAATTTTTGTTGAATATTTCTCAATATAATAAAAAAATGGTTGAAAACCACAAATAATTCGAATAAGGTATGAAATTTGGGGAAATCAATTTTGGAATTGGATAAATTATGAAGATCACGTAATATTAATTTTTATAAATCCATTAGAAAGATATTTATTTATTGATAATGAAATTTATATGGGTGTCTAAAATGGGTTAGTGGGAGTGATATTATTTTCCATGATAAATATTTTTATTACATATGGAAAACAAATGTTATGTCTTATAGTTAATTATGAATAATTTTTTTCCAAGAATTATTTAATGTAGAAATATATGTTCTAGGGAATAAAATATAACAAATGAATCAATGGTATTATAAATATAAAGTTATAGTATATTCATTTACAAGGTATTTAATTTTATTGATAAAAGAAATCATGATTGAATTGTTTTTTATAACACATGTTATGAAATTTCTCTAAGTTGACATGTTAATACATGGGAGGAGACTATTATGATGAATAGAATACCATATGATTAAGATACTAAAATAATTCTCATATTTTTGGATATGTAATAGTATTATATATTTCTTATGAATAAACCATAGTGGGAAAATATGAAATAAAACTTGAAGAACTGTATTTTGATGTAGATAGAGTCGTCCATCCAAAAAAATAATGTACAGAGGATGAGTTCTTAGTATATATAGAATTGGGAATGATAGTTATAAAGGGGATACATAAATATTTTTCTTTTAAATAAATTTGATATTATATATCATATAAAATCTAGGTAAATTATAAATAGAAATTTATTAAATCCATTGGGAGAGATATCTACATAGATTGAGGGTGCGACCATTTCTGATGTAGTTTTATAATTATTTTATTAAATGTTTTTTTATATATTTTGTAATCATACCATGATAATATATTATTTCCATAATATAAATATAATGAGAAATTCATGGATATAGTATTAGCTATTATTTCATGTTTATAATGAAGATAATATATGTAATTACTTAGTAATATGAATTATTGAAGCATTTTATTAGATGAGGGAAGTTGAAACAAGAATATAATCGATAGTAGAATGTGGTGGACCAAAAAAATATATCCATACCTCAATAGAACCATGTTTATTGTCTGTTGATAGAGTAATATATGTTGTTTTCAACTGGCTCTGGTGGAAGTGATATTTGGTTGGAGTTGGCACCCTCAAACTAACTTTCTTTTTTTTTACTTTTGATTTATAGAATATAAATAAGAAATTATCTCATGATGATTTATTTTCCTCCTAAAATTACTTTGAAATTGTATTTAGAATTTTTTTTCATATCAAAAAGTTATATATTTTCTAGGCTGTAATGGGAATAAATGTAATTCTATGAAAATGTTCTAAACTTATATTCCATATTATAGATAACGTTTTTCTAAAGATACATTGATGGTGTTGGTTGGAATGTTGTATCCTAATCCATTTTGATGAGGTTTGGATGAATACTAGTGGTCCCGAATACACACTAGACAGAAATGATAACCAGATTGTAGAAATTATGATTATACTATAGTAGAGTTAACCAGGAGACACCGATAGAGCACTATGGAAGTGCTGAATTTACAATGGTCATGGTCATATCCCAAACATTTGAGATAATGGTACAATATCTCCATAAAATTTCATCCACTAGTCACTATAGAATAGTGTACTTACTGTGTAGTTGGTGGCATGTTATCTTAATCTTATTTTTTATCTCATTCGAGCAAGGGTTTATGGGTGTTCTTGAAACTATGAACGTTCCAGTGAATTCTTATCTGGATCATATTGAAATTAATTTCTATTCATGGTCATAGGGATAATTTCTAGTACCATATCAGTTGTTGTGTACTATTAAATACTTCTCACATTTTAGTTTTCCCTTTAATTCTTTTGTGAATAATCCTTCATTTTTTTCTACCTATCTTTGCTATAAATTTTTTTTCTATTAAGTGTAAAGGGATCATAAGAAAATGAATATTCTTAATATGAATTTCACACATGATAATATCCTAGAAGGGATGTAATAAGGATTGATATTCTAGAAGTAATTCCACATATCCTATGTGTCATTGGATATTCCAATCCAAAAACTTGAATATAGTTCCTTAAACTACATATTATTTTTGATGTGTATCATGAATCATGTCCTTTTATGTATTTAAAAAACAATTATGAAATATACTCATAAAGATCTAGAATATGCTCAATGTGTTATAGTGATATCAAATTAATTTATTAATTCAATAAAGGATTTATCCCTTCTGCGTTAATAAATGAATTTTTCATTGGCCATCTGATTGAAATTAAACTATTTGATTAAATTCATGTGTAGGGTATTTTATCAATGAGTTCATTTTTGGAAGAAAAAGAAAAATAAATCATTCATTAATAGTGATAACATAATTATGCATCCTAATTGATGAGATATCATGATTGATATATTCTATTATATAGTGGAATTTGTTGAAAGGTTGTTGTATCTTCAATATTGACTTTTTTCTATATGGATTCCATGACGTGTTGACAGACACTAATCTAAGAATTTAGCTAGGTTTATCTAATGAAACTAAGATAAAATTCTAGAGACTCACACACTATGTAAATCTAGAATAATATTAAATTATATTAAATTTAATATTATGAATTAATATTATTCATATATTGTTTAATAAAAACTATTCAAATTATGTTAATCACATAAATTCAATCACCAGATATTAAATTTTAGAATATGTGAGTTTATTTTTAATATGAATTCAATCCCCAAATATTCTATACTATAACATTTTAGTTAAAATATATCTCTTGTTAATTATTCACAAGATAATAAATAAATATTTATTTATTAAGCGGTCTATTTAATAGATTAAAACATTAATTTTCATTTAGTTATGTGAATATTAATATATATATATTCATGGGTTTAGTGAATATAAGATTTTGTAATTTATTGAACGAATAATATGTAAGTATTGAAATAAGTATTTTTTATTTATGGTTTGTTAAATTATAATCATGATTGAAGGATCTAGTTAGGGTCTTTCCAAACATGACATATTTTAATTAATATTAATAAATAAATAAATGTATATATATTTATTTAAAAAATGATATTTAAATATATGTATTTCAATATATATTAAGAAAAAATATATTATTATTCATATAGAATAACTTGTAATGTTTATTTGATAATGGGATGTAGTGGAAATATAAAATATTATCCACAAGAATATATTCTAGTTTATTTGATTTTTGAAAGATATAGTTTTTGTGAACAACTAAGAGAATCTAGAAAATATCTTAACCCATAGAGATAATATCCCCATCCCATCAAGAACAAGAGAGAAGAAGATAATCTTCTCATTGTAATTAATGATCAGAAATATAAATAACTAGGTTTCGCGATGCTATAACCTAAAATATATAGAATGTTGTTTAGATATTCATGGAGAAAGTGTGGATAAAACTAGAGTAGTACACAATTATATTATCCAATTAAATGATAACAAGAAACCCTGACATCAAAATTTATTAATAATAATTAATTCTTCTAATTAATTTTATTACAAATTTAATGTTACGGATCCTCACTTGTCTATTCCAAGGTTTCCATAATCAAGTTATTTATACATTATCCATTGAAACCAATAATAAAAAAAATTGGGCACGGAACCACTACCTCTAGAGCATCCCTAATCCTAAAAAGTTATCTTCAAATATTATTTTCTTTTACTCAATAAAATCTCCATCATAATTTAATACTGTAATCATATCAGATTATTAATTAGTTAGAGTGCTATCCTAATATTTACATTTAGATCTTCCCCATTTTAATCCCATACTTATGACATTAATCTATTCTGTGCCATATGAAGAGTTCTATAAAATCATATGATAAAACTCATATGTAATAAAAAACATATGCATGAACAAATGATTTGACAAGGTATATTTATATAATCTATTAAAAAAATGATGGAATCTTTAAACCCCTCCTCATACTATTTTGTCATAGTATTAAATTTCATCTATTTTGAATGTAAATTCATCCTATTTGGTTTGAAATTATTCATATTTGAAAAAAAAAGATATATATAAGGTATTCAAACTAGTAATCATATTTGATTCATATTTATCCTATTAGATTTATAAAGTATTCATATTCCCACACCAGAGTAAATTTTTATGAATTTATGTAATCAATTAATTTTTTAAATTTTGGGGTTTCTTTAAAATTGAATTTATTATTAGTTTATATTTATTTTAAAAGTAGTGATTAATATAAATAGTGTTTTTAGTCTATTTTTTCAGGTTTTTCTTTATCCTTATCATTGAAATCAACTGATTTTGGTTAAAATGATTTATTTTTTAAAATAAATTTTATATATAACATTGAATCAATTATTTTAATTTCATGTTTCACTAGTCATTTATAATTATTGATTTTTTATTATTTAATGTTTTTAAATGTCTAATTTATCATTTTATTCAATTTCATATATAGTTTTTTATTTTTTCTATTTATTGATATTTTTTCTATTTTATAATTTTAGTTCATATATTTATTTTTAGTTTACTAGGTGTTTATTATAAGTTTCCCTTTCTTTTTTGCTGATTTCATGAAAACTAGTTTAGATAAACACTAAATTTTTATTTTTTTAGGGATCAAAATAATTGTTTGCATGTTATGAAAATATAAATAATAAATAATTTTTTTCACATAAAAATACCAGACCAAATGATTTTCTACATCCTATATAAAATCAAATATAAGTTTAATATATACATTGATTTTTAGAAAATTATTTCAATATTTATTTTAATTCTAAAAAATTGATTTGATTATATGAAAATAATATGTAAACTATTGGAAATTATGTTCAGTGGATATAGTATCAAATACATTGTTAATATCTAAACTAGTATCTAAAACCCCAATGATGAATTTTAGGATATAAAATATTAATAAAACTAAGGAAAAAAATTATAAAACCCTAAGGATTACTTAAGAAATAATTCATATTAAACAAAAAATATTTTAAATAATTATACTATGAATTTTAAAAAATAATTCTTGTTTCATGATAGTTGGAATATATATCAATATATATTTAGAATTTTAATATATCAACCAATAAGAAAAAATGCTGATGTATTTCAAAAATTCAATGATTAGACATATTTTAAAATTGGGATTTATTCAGTGAGAATATGAATATATCATAAAAAACGAGTGTATGATCAATCAATGATTCATTAACAAAAATTTGATTAACATACCTTTATTCACTAAACTCAAATATTTGATAATTAATCAATGATAGTTGAGTGGGTGTTAACTTCTAGAAATACTTGATGAAATTGATCGAATGATAATATGGATAGGATTTGTTTAAAAAGAATGAAATACTTTTATAATTATATAATAAAAGAACTGATAAAATATACCTTTACCATTGATGGTAAATTAATATTTTATAAGTCCAATTTTAGAATTAATAAATGTCACCACTTATTGATTATAAAATGATTACTTATAGAAAAGTAGTATTTATTACACTACTTTTATTTAATTTCACACCGCCTTCTAAAAACAAGATTCAATCTTACTTTGTTAAATGTTTTATTAGAACTAATAATAGAACTTATAAATCCAGAAGACAATAAAAACTTCAAGTGTAACTAAAATATTTTTATATTATTAATTATATAAAACAATAAAAATTCTAAATTATATTCCAATATTATTAATTAAATTTAAAAATTACTGTTCATTAAATAAATTTCTTATTTTTTCACAATAATAATATAATATTAATCATTAAATATTACATTTAAATACAAATGTTTTTACAATAAATTAGTGTAACGCCACTAAAATTCTAAAACAATAAAATTTTATCCAATAGCATGTATGAAACTCAACACAAAACATAGAAAGTAATATAACATCCTATGAATTCATGATATATATAATATTTTATATGAAATAAATACATTATATACCATTCAATGCACTAAAAACTATATTTATCTTCCAATACACATAATAAATGAGTTTCCTCCATTGCTTGCATTACACACAAGACTGAGTTTTATCGAATATTATTAATATTTTTATTTACTTCTAAAATTATCATTAAATATTAAATTTCTTATTATAAATAGGATTAAATAAGATTTGAAAATAAATGTTTGAATTCATTGGTTACTGATTAATTAGAAATAAATTTAAAAACCAATTTAATTTAAAGAATTGTTTTTTATAAAAATACTATTTTTATGAGTCAAATGTGTTTTATCACAATGAATTAAATTATTTATTATTAGTGGATTAAATTAATAAAATTTATATATTATATTTTCAAATAAAATGTTTTGAGATTTAGAAATTGTATTTTATAGGAATAAGATAAGAACAAATCCAATTTTACACAAAAAAAGATTATTTTTATAAATGCATTTTTATTGCCTTTTAAAGGTGCACTTGTTTTGAAAAAATGTTTTAAAAATATTATAAATTTTATTTTCAAAAATACACCTAATTTTTGAAATTATAATTTTATAATTATCTTATGGTGATTGTTTGGTTCTATTTTATGAAGTTATATTTTTATTGAAAAATGAAAGAAAATACATGATTTTAATTGATAACTTTAATTTCATCTAAATAATTTAAAATGTAAAATTATATTTTTAATTTATTTTAATGTAAATAATATTTAAATAAGAAAAATATTAATATAATTTATTTCATTTAAATGAGTTTGATATTTAAGTTTAGCCCAATTACATTTTAAACTTTTGAACATTTTATTTTTAAAAAACTATCTCCTCGCCATGTTTGTGGGATTGATATTAATTTAAATTCTATAAATTATGTAAGTTGAATTTAGAAAAATTTATTAAATATTTGGGATCAAAATAATTTATAATTTACCAAAAATTTAACTTAAATTATTACCAAATTTATTATCTAAAGAAGTTAATATTATTTATAGTGATTATGAGTAAAATAAGTTTTGTAAGTGGTTAAACATTGAATATAAGGTATAAGAATGACCCAAAACTTTTCCAAAACAAAATTTATGGTATAATTTACACAATTAATCATCTCGTATCTAATTTTATATATTATTGAAGATTCTTGTAACGAAACAACAAGGGCACACCTAACTTTAAAAAAAAATACCAAGTGTGTCCTCCCCTGACTTATAAAAGGCCACCCCTCTCCTCTCCACTTTATAGTACCAAACCACCTTGGTTCTGCAAAAAAACTGACTAAATAATTGACCAAATTCCTTAACATAATACTATAATGCATATTATTTTATTAAATAAAATATTTGATGGATTAGTGTGAACCTAATGATGATAACTGAAGACGAGGCAATGTTGTTCTCAAAGAATTTCTATTTTATTGCCTCTTCAACCTATTTCAATTATTATTATCCCATGCTTATATAATATCATTAGAATCTATAATATAGTTATTTTTCTTACATTATGTTTACAACCTACAACTCTACACACATTCACTAAATGGGTTATGAAATAATCATTCGTGTGTATGACATACTACCACCTCGTGAACCGAGGTCATTTGTTTTTCAATGACACATATCATGTTTGGGAATATTGATTTAAAAAATATCTAAAAAATTAATTAATGATATTACTAATATTTATTATTTCTTTATACTTATTTAATTATTATATAACACAATCCTTCATGATTTCCATTTTTTTGGAACATGATGATGTTGTTCATGTGTACGGAGGACTACCACCTTACGATGTGATTTGATTCAATCACTCCTTACATGGAATGTATTAGAGATTAGTTTAATAAAAACATGTGATATATATGAAAAAATAAGATAAAATAATCATTATATACATAAATATCATTCACTTATTTTTATTTAATATGACCTAAAAATGGAAACAATATATATGTGTACGTATACCCTGCCGTCTCCGTGAACTTTGTATTTCATTTCATATCACCAAATTTTATGACATACTATAAGTACATAAAAATAGAATATCTATGATATTTAAATCATGTTTTACATTCAATATATGTTGAAATAATGATCTTTATAAGAGGAAGATAAAAATAACAAGTCAAAAAATATTTGAAAAATAACGCTGTTAACACCCAAAACAATGAAAATAATTAGTGATTATTAATGAATGGGTAATATTATTTTATAAAACGATTATATTTGATATAATAAATATTAATATTTTTTTTAATACGTTAATAAAATTGTTAAAACCATTATACATGAGGTTGAATAGCATTTAAATAAATGGAAGTGTAAGATAAAGGATTTCTTAACTCAATTTCCACTCATTTGGTGAAACTTTTACATCCTTGATTATGTCATTCTAAGATTATATATGTAATAACATTTGGTAAAATTATGTTATAATTACAATTTTTATGTGTATTTATTATGGATATACTTATTATATTTATTAATTAATTATCACTAAAATGTTATAATCATTTTAATGCTTCATTTCACAATATTATTCTAATCAAGATTGTTTATTTTTTAATATCATATAAAGAAAATCACTTGATAATTTCATAAAATAAATTCAATTATATTATAATCTTTTAATTAGAGAAATATTTGAATTAATAATACAATTTTTCTACTATTTGTTAATAAAAATATATTTTAATTTCTTTTAAATAAAATATGAATTTATTTATCTCTTTCGTCAGAAATCTCTTTTATTTCAAAACCATGTTTTCTACAAATGTTTTTCATTTCTTAAACTATTAAAAATGATTTATTGAATAAATTTTTACCCATTTTTTCTCTTAAAAAAATTCAAAGGAAAATTTATGTAATTTTCAAAGGAAATGTTCATTTGGATTTTACGAAACAATTGAAATAAAAGATTGTTTTATCATATACAACATGAATTAAATTTCCAATCATCATGAACACCTAAATATTTTTAAACTTAATTTATATGTTTTAATTTTATCTTCAATGTAAAATATTTTCAAATATTTTCTGAATTTTTACATTTTAAATGTTATTTTCAAAAAAAGAATTTTTGAAATTTTTTTCAAATTAAAAGAAAACATTCCACATTAAGGTTTTCAAAGATATTTTTATGGTATTTATATTAATTAATGACATGAAAAAATTTTATTATTACTATAATACATATATATCATATTTATACCATCTTTGACATTTATTTATATTTATTATGACCACTTTGATCTAGGAATGTATTGAAATTAAATTCCATGACTCATTTTTTTCATTAACATTACCTTGAATTATTGACTTTCTTATTGAAATTAGATTTTCTCATCAATGTAAATATAATTTAGAATGTATTTTTTTATTTCCTTAACCATATACCATTTTTACATAAGTTTCTTTATTAACATTTATTTCCTTAATTGGAAAAATATTGATAATTCTGTTTCCATTACTTAGTACAGATAATAGATGATAAGGTGCATTATTCATGAATTAAATATATTATTTAATATATGAATAATTATTTGGATAGTTATGACATGGGTTTGGGAAAATTTAAATTAATTCCATCAATGAATCAGTAGTCTTGTGTGATGGAATCAGTTGTAAAAATGATATGCGTTTTAACCAGTTTCCTTTGAACAATCTTGAGGAAATATTTATAGAGTAGATAAAGTGTTTTCCCAATGTAATTAGTTTGTACCCTATTTGTTTTAAATTGTGTTGAGTATTGATATATATGGTAAATTTATCATATTCCTGGGAAACATGACATCCAATAATTAATCATTTTCTTCATTTATAATTTAGTTTTTAATCAATGATATTTTAACTGTGATATTATCTATGGATTCATTTTATTCTTAGTTACTGATTAAATGAAATGTTGTTTTAGTTATTTTTCATATTTGTTAGTACTTATTTATTCAAATAGTAATGTTATTTAAATGGAATGCGTGTTTTGTAATTTACCTTTCTTTATTGATTAAGTATATTAATTCACAGTGGCATTGGTTGTTCTTAACCCTTACTGATCATTTAAGCTCACCCTAATTTTTTCCTTTACCTAAGAATCCATGAAGTTTACTATGAAAGATATAAAGGGATATAGTAGATGAAATAATTTTATTCTAAAAAAAAGCATGTTTTAAATTTTTTATTCAATTTCAATTCAACCCTAAAGTATGTATATACATTAACATGACTATAAACATATTTGGTACTTCTGGACGTGTTTCCATGTATCATATAAAAATTTAATGGTATTAGGCACCGACTCCAGGGTCCTAGGGTTAGGATTATTACAGTTGGTATTAGAGCTTTCTTTTTAGAAATATTGATAACTAGAAGTAGGAAAACAAATATTAGGGAACATTAACTTTAGAGAGTATTGAGGATATGTATAGAAGAACATGATAATGTTTTGGTATGGTAGAGATTATGTGGTTTTTTCCTTGAAATAAAACCCTGTATTGATACTATAAATGGTTTTAGTTTTGGAAAAGATGTATATATGGGTTATAAAGATGAAAAGGGTGTGTCAATCTAGAATCAAATAGAACCTGATACAGGAAAAATTTACATACTGCGTACATAGATTCACAATCCTAAGGAATATACATAAGGTGATTTACATTTTATTTACAAACCATTAGAAAGGATTTTAATAAATAAGAAAAATGAATAAACTCGGTTAAACATCAGAGCATGGAAGTAAATAAGTGGAAATAAAATGGAATAAGTATTTATGTATTGGTATTCAAGAATGAAATTATCATGGTATTATTACCAATGGTATTTTTGGTGATAATAATTTTGAAACATCTATGGATTGTGTTGAATTTTGGTGTCACATGTGTCTTTATTAACTTAAGAGTTATGAATTCCACCATGGGTTTATTATTTTAATATTGATCATATGTTCAGAAACTTAAACACTTATTTTTAGGTTTTATTTGATGAGGGAAAACCAATACTAAGGGTGTTTTAGAGGAATTTATGGAATGCATATGTTTTAGTGGAACATTTATTGGAGAAATAATGCCTTTACATTATATAGACAAAAGATAAATGTATTAATTACCCCGAGGGTTAATTTTATTATTAATGAAATTTTAATAATATCAAAATAAGTTTATTATATGTTACAAAAATTATTTTATATCAAAGTAAAAAGGTTATGTAATGATTAATTTTATTTCATCTATGTCCAAAAAATTCATGTAAACATTACAGGAATATATTTTATAAAAATAATGAACCACATGCAGGGTGAAAACCCATCACATCCAAAAAGGTAGTGTGGATTGAACCTAGAACCGAATGATGATGTGTATTTCATTCCTACAACTGGACTATGCGATGTCATGGTTAATAGGTCATTATTTGTAGGTAAATTCTAGTGATTTTGGAAAAAAATCATTTTTGGATATTTACTTTTAGAAATACAAAATGAATTGGGAATTGATCGAAGTAGAACAAAAAGGATGATTTTTTATATAAACATATCATGTAAGTAAATTTAATTATATTATTAGATAGTAAAATAATTCTTCATATTCAAAAAAATGAACATGAAATAAAATGATATCATATTTACATCAATTCTAATGATGTCAATAATGTTTTCACAGATATTAGATTTATGATTTTAATACCATGAACTTTTCATTGATCCCTCAATTTATATTGATTAGTGAACTCAATAACTATCTATTAATATTTATTCTTTTTCACCATGTCCATTTCATCAGTTGTTTCAAGTTTTATTCTAATTGGGAACCTAGTTATGTGTTACTGTATATGACTTTTGTACTTCCAATTATCTGTTTTCAAGAAGACGTTTTACCAACCCTTCTCATGATGTAGGTATTTTCAAATAATGGTATTTACAAATTTCAAAACCTTTATTACCAATATCAAGTTTAAATCATAAATACACAATTTATATAATGTGAGAAGAATACGACACCCCAAAAATTATAGAAGAATAAAATTTTATTCAATATCATCTTTGAAATGAAACAACTAGTGTATAATAGAATATAACACCCTAAAAAATTAAAATATATTTTATATCCTAAATAAATTAAATTCTCTCTATAGCTATAAATGCAGAAAAAACTAATTTTTTCTTCATACACATGCAAAAATGTATTTCTTGGATGGATTGTGTTACACACAAGACTGAGTTTTACATAATACTATTAATATTATTATTAAAAATGAAAATTATCACATAGAAACCAAATTATAAGTTATAAATAAGATTAAATAACGTATGATATATGATTGAATTCATGAGTTACCAATTAATTAGAAATTAACATAAAAATCGAATGAATATAAAGGAATTTTTTTATTTAAATTATTTTTATGAGTCGAATACATTTTATCTTAATAAATTAAATTAATTAGTTTGAGTGGGTGATATTAAGGAAATTTATCTATTAAATATTCAATAAAATGTTTTTAAATACATCCTATATATTTTATTATAATAATATAAGAACAAATCTAATTTTACACATCAAAAGATATATTTTTATAATGGAATTTTCACCACATTTTAATGGCGCTCTTATTTTAAAAATCTATTTTGAAATTTTTTTAAATTTTATTTGATAAAATAAAATTAATTTTTCAAATAATTAATTTAAAATTATCTTATTGTAAATTTTGGTATTTTTCAGTTTTTTGACGAATAGTGAAAATAAATTAGATTTTTAATTGAAAACTACCTTTTCATCTAAATAATATAAAATATTAAAATAAATTTTGAGTAGGTTTTAAATTCAAAATTTCTAATTTCTACATATATTAATCCAATTTAGGTCTTTGTAATCATTTTTAGGTTGGTTTTTTATATAAAAACTTTGTAATCATTTGACCATTTTCAATTTAAAAATCCATACTCTCGCCACGTACGCAGGTTTAATTTAAAATTTAATTCTACCACATATGTGAGATTAATTTGAAAAAATTAATTCCATATTTGGAATCAACAGAATTTATAATTTTTAATATATTCAACATAATTTTTTACTGAAGTGATTGGTGAAAAAAATAAAATTAATTACAGTGATTTAGTGAAAATGGGTTCACAATGTGGTTAATATTAGAGTATAAGGTGTATGAACGGCTTAAAACTTAATAAACACCCATTGGATAGACATATTTCAACCAATGCTTTTATATGATCTAATTTGGTTTATTAAGGAATTCTCTTGTTTGGTAACAACATCAGTACACCTAACTTCTTTTCAAAATTTCCAAGTGTGTCTTATCCCCCACATATAAAAGTCCACCCACTCTCCTCCCAAATTAACACCTTCAAGCCACATTATCTTGGCCCTGAAATTACAGAAAACATCCCTCACCTCATCCTAGAGTCCTCAATTTTATAATAAATAAAATTTTTGATTGTTATTATGAAATCCTAAGGATAATACCTGAAAATGAGGAAATATTCTTAAAAACATTTATTTTTTATTTACATTTACACCTATCTAAATTCTTATTGCCCCATGATTATATAATAACATTGGTATGTTACATATAATATGATTTTCTTATGTTAAGGGTAGGACCTAAAACATCACACACTTCTAAAAAATGTATTATGAAAACATCATTCATGTGTTCTATGGACTACCACCTTGTAAACTGATATCATTCATTTTTCTATTACCACTTAAAACGGAGGGGAATAATTAGAAAAATAATATTTATATATGATATATATTATATTTATGAAATATTTATGTTTCTATAATCATTATATAACACATACCTTCATGTTTTCTATTCTATGGGATTACGATATTGTCATTTGTGTGTTTGGAAAACCAACACCTCACGAAGCGATGTGATTCGTTAACTATTTTCATAGAATGCATTAATGATTATATTTACAAAAATATATGCAATATATGAAATAAATATGATACTAGAATGATAATATACATATATATCAATTAATTTTCATTATTTCAATATGATGAGAAAATGGAAACATCATTCGTGCGTATGTACAACCTACCATCACCATGAACAATGTATTTCATTTAATATCACAAGATTTTATGGATTAATATAAATAAATATATATATTTAATATATATGACATTTAAACCCTGTTTTGAATTATTTACATTATGAAATAATGATCTAAGTATGAATAATAAAAAAAGAAGTCAACGAATACTAAAATAGGAAATTAACACCCAAAATGATGAAAATAATGAAGGAGTATTAAAGAATGGGTTATAATATGTCATAAAAAGATAATATAAGATATCAAAAATATTAATATTGGTTTTTAATAAGTTAATAACATGTTAATAACAATTATAAAGGATTTTAAACATTGTTTAACTGAAAATAAGTATAAGGTAAGAAATTTCTTAACTCAATTTTTATCCATGGGGTAAAGCTTCTACTTTGACGATTATGTCATGATAATATTATGAGTGTATTTACTTTTTATTACATTATGTTTTAATTTTAAATTTTTTTTTGGATTCACATTGGATACTGACAATAAATTCATTTATTAATTCTCACTTTAATGTTATGATCATTTTAAAAGGATTCATTCATAATTTCATTCTAATCGAGATTATTTATTCTTGAATATCAATTGAAGGAAATTACTTGGATATTTCCTAATAAACCATTCCATTTTATTCTCTTAGTTTTATTAGTGAAATATTTTAAGTAAAATTTATATTATTCCAATATTTGGTACATAAAATGTTTTATAAAATTATATTAACAAAATCCAACTTCATTTTAATATTTAGACATAAAACAATTTTCATTCTAAACCGTGTTTTATTCAAAGGTTTTTAACCTTATAGAAATAATTTATTAAAGGGGATTTCATTAATTTTTACTATTTATTAATTTTTTAAATGAATATTCTTGTCATTTTCATAAAAATTCTCATTTAGATTTTACCAAAAAAGTGAAAGAAAACATTATTTTAACACCTATGACAAGAATAGAATTTTCATCTGTTATGACCACTCAAATTTTTTCAAGATTCATTTACAATTTTCAAGGTTTATTTTAAAATAAAATTATTTTCAACATTTTTTAATAAATATTAGTATTTAAATGTTATTTTAAATGAAAATTATTTTCAAAATCTTACTCAAAATGTAAAGAAAATTTTCATCAAGAATGTTTTTGAATATCATTTGATGCTATTTATATTCAGTAGGGACTAGAACCCTTTTTTACTACTCTAATATGTATATATTTTATTGATACAATCCTTAATATTCCATTAGATGTTTTATGAACACTTTTTCCAATGAATTTATGGGCATTCACTTATTTGAATCAATTTTTATTATTGTTAACTTTACCTTGAATTATTCACGTCCCCATTGACATTAATCTTTCCCCTAAATGCCAATATTATTTATCATGGATCTGTTTTTTCTGTACTATATACCATTTTTTATATGTTTCTTACTTGATAGTTAATTTATTAACTAGGTTAATATTGATAAATTTGTATTCTTTACTCAATAAAAATAATTGATGATAAGAAACATAGTTCATTAATTAAATCAATTATTAGATATATGAGGAATACTTTGGATAGAAATGACATGGGTCAAATAATATTTATATTAGTCCCCTCAATGTATTGTTAGTCTCTAGAGATGAAATAAGTTGGAAAACCCTATTTGTTTGTAAATATTATGTTTTAATATATCTTTAGGATAGATCTTAAAAGTATATATATAGTGATCCAAATAGAATTGATTTTTACCAAGTATATTTTAAACTATCACGAGGAAATATCTTTAGGGTAAATGTGTCTTGTGTCTGATAAACATGATTTCTAATAATTAATCCACTACTAGAAATATGGGCTTTTGAGCCCCTTTACCTATAGCGACCGCCAATGGAGGTCGCTGCGTTTCCCTAAAAAAACCGGCATCTGTGCCCCCTGAACCCTCCCTCCTATCGCGATGCCCCCCCGATCCCTTCCCCCCTCCCCGTCGCCCACGCCCTCCCTGTCGCAGTGCGTCCTCCCCGTCGCCCTGACCACCCCGTCGCCCCACCCTCCCCGTCGCCCCACCCTCCCCGTCGCCCCGCCCTCCATCGCCCCGCCCTCCGTCGCCCCGCCCTCCGCCGCCCCGCCCTCCGCCACCCCGCACTTCGGACGGCCGCCCTCCGCCGGCCCCGCCCTCCACTGGCCCCCCTCCAGTCGCCCTTCGGCCTCCCTCCGCCCTCCGGCCGCCCTCCGGCTGCCCTCCGGCCGCCCTCCGCCGGCCCCGCCCTCCTCCGGCCACCCTCCGGCCGCCTTCCGCCCTCCGGCTCCGGTCTCCCTCCACCTTGCAGCCTCCCTCTGCCCTCGTGCCTCCCGCCACCTGCTTCCAGTAGCTCGGCAGCCCTCGGGCAGCCCTCCGGCCGCCCTCTAGCCTTCGGCCTCCAGCCCCTCCAGCCTCCGACCTCCACCCTCAGCCCTCCGCCCCCTCGTCCCTCCCCCCAGCACCCCGAACACCCCACCAACCCATGTCCCCTTCGTCTTCGTCCCCTCCCTCACCGCACCACCACCACCCATACCCTCCTTCACCGTCGCATCCCTCGCCGCACCAGCTCTGGCTCCGGCTCCCCACCACTACCTCTCATCTCCCTCGCAGTACCGCCTTCGGCTCCCATCCCTTCCAGGTTTGTCGCACAATCAGGTATGACATGGGCTTTCACTTACATTATTATTTTATAAATGGTTCACATACAATTTATTAGTATTTATTTTAAATATATTTCATATGAAAAATGAAAATGTAATAAGTCTTGTGTAAATGATTGTTATAGGGATCTTATTATGGATAAGAGTTGTATTGATCTTCCAAATCGAACGTCTAGAGATTATTTCAATGTAATTATGCAGTTTATTGACTTCACCAGAGGATTTGAATGTGACTATATTTGTTGTCCATGTAGAATATGTGCTAACAGATATCAATTCACACGAGATACTATGAGGGAGCACCTATTCTTTAATGGATTTCTGAGAAATTATAAGAGTTGGACTCGTCATGGGGAAGAATATGTTCATTGTGAAAATACATATACAGTTCAGATGGATGTTGATGCAAGGATGAATGATCCAATGCATGAAATTCTTACTAAAATGGTACGTGGGTTGGATCCTGAAGGCCTTGACATCCAGAATCTTGAGACCGGTGAGATAAATCTTCGCTCTAGTGCATATCGTGATTTGAGGAGGTTTTATGAAGCAATTGATGATGCAAAAATAGAATTATATCCTGGATGTACTTCTTTCAATAAATTGTTGTTTATCGTGGAGTTGTTTCATTTAAAGACTTTGAATCATTGGTCAGACACATCATTCGACATGATGATGGTGTTATTGAAAAAGTTTCTTCCTGTCAATTCTAAGATTCCCGAGTCATATTACCATGCTCGTAAGCTGACAAAGAACACAGGTTTTACATATGAGACCATAGATGCATGTGCAAACAACTGTATGTTGTTTAGAAAGGAAACTGCCAATTTGGATATTTGTACGGTTTGTGGTGCTTCCAGGTGGAAAGAGAAAAGGGGAAATCAGACTCATCAAAGTCAGATTGTGATACAGGGGAAACCGATTACCGTAAATCAAATGATTTACTTTCCCCTTAAACCAAGGTTGAAAAGATTTTTTATGTCATCTAAAGTTTCTAATTTAATGAGATGGCATACAGAATGAGTTCATGAAAGTGATATGTTAACCCACCTGGGAGACTCTCATGCATGGAAGTATTTTGATAAGAGACATCCTGACTTTTCCAAAGATGTTCATAATGTCCGATTAGGATTGGCAGTAGATGGTTTCAATCCATTCAAGTCTATGGTTGGTGCAACTCATAGCACATGGCCTGTGGTGTTGGTTCCGTATAATCTTCCTCCTTGGCTTTGTATGAAGAAACAATTTATATTACTTTCCACTCTTATTGATGGAATTAAAAGTCCATGGGTTAAGATTGATGTTTACCTTTATCCATTGATTGATGAGTTGAATGAATTTTGGGGCGATGGTGTGATGAATTATGACTGTGAAATGAATGGAATGTTCAAACTACATGATTCTTTATTGTGGACAATCAATGACTTCCCATCTTATGCAAATTTATCAAGCTGGAGTACGAAAGGAGAATTTTCTTTCCCTTGTTGCAACAAAAGTAAAAAATCTGTATGGCTTAAGCATTCCAAAAAATGGGCATACATGGGTCACATATGTTTTCTCCCCCCTCAGCACAGGTTCAGAAAGGACAGAGTGGCATTTGATGGTTCTAGAGAGTTCATCCCAGCACCAAAGATCATGACAGGAGTCTAAGTGTTATCGTAGATTGAGCAAGACAACATTCACACGGTATATGAAATTCAGGATTTGGTGGCTCCTCCAGTATGTAATATTTGAGCTACGGGTAGGCAGCGCAATCATAATTGGAAAAAGAAAAGTATTTTTTATAGTCTTCCGTATTGGAAAACTAACATACTGAGGCATAATTTGGATGTCATGCACATTGAAAAAAAATGTTTGTGATAACATATTGTGGACCATTTAGGTGTCAGTGGGAAATCAAAGGACCATGTTAATGCACGCCGTGATTTGGAAGAAATGGGTTTAAGGAAATGGTTTCATTTATAGTTAGCTGAGGGAAATAAGGCATATATGCCTGCTGCACAGTATACGATGACTACAAAGGATAAAGAGACATTTCTTTCCATTTTGAAGATTCTCAAGGTGCCTGATTGTTACTCTTCTAATAATTCAAAGTGTGTGAATCTGACGAGCAAGACATTGCAAGGGTTGAAAAGTCATTACAATCACATACTACCTCAGTAGTTGATTCCATTCGCAATTTGTGATTGTTTATCCCCCAATGTTGTTCAGACGTTGATTAAGATGAGTAATTTTTTTAGACAGCTTTGTTTAAGAAATCAAATAATGAGTGATTTAAAAATTTTACAGGACTGAATTGTACTTACGCTTTGTCACTTTGAGAAACTATTTCCCCCCTCATTTTTAGATGTTATGGTCCACTTGATAGTGCACCTAACAGATGAAGTAATGGATGTTGTTCTAGTGCAATTCATGTGGATGTATCCTATTTAGCGGTATTTGAGTACATTGAAATGATTTGTACGCAACAGAGCTCGTCCGGAGGCATCAATAGCCAATGGTTATTTGATGGATGAGTGTACTACTTTTTTTGTAGAATATCTTATGGATGTTGAAACAAAATTAGATATGCCCTCTCGGATTTAGGGTGGTCCAGTTGGAGAAGGAACCACATATGATATAGACAACATCGATTGGATACAAGCGCATCAATATATCTTGTTCAATACTCCATCAGTTACACCATTAATGCAGTAAGTATCTTATCACTTTTATTGTTTAACTTTTACATTTTTTGTTTGAATAAGTTGATCATTTAAACATTGCATTATCATTTGAAGAAAACACATTAATGAGATAAAATAAGAGATGTATCGTGCGACTGAGTTGCAAATTCAACAGTCTCATTATGCGTCATTTCAGGATTGGTTCAAGGATTATGTACGTATAAATTAATTATCATTATGAGTGAAGTATTATACTAATTTATTTCTTCATATATCATTATTTAATTCTATGAATTATGTAGGTTCATAAGCTGAGGGAGTTATGGGACCCCACGCTAACTGAAGAATTTATCCAACTGGCTGACGGTCCATCTATAACAGCTCGTCGTTATAAATCAATAGATGCTAATGGTTTTCGATTTCGCATTGAAGATGTTGAAGACAAACGAGCAACACAAAACAGTGGCATCAGTTTTCCATTTGTCGATTCTGGTTATTATTATGGTCAATTTATAGACATCATTGAAGTTGTATACACACATGGGTTGAAGTACATATTGTTAAAGTGTAATTGGGTTGATCCAGTGCATGGATGTAAAGTCGATCAATATCAGTTTTCATTGGTGAATTTTAACTATATTTTATACAGAAATGAATGAGTTGATAATGAACCTTTCATATTGATATCACAAGCGGAACAAGTATTGTTCGTTACTTTGCCTTCGAATCCAAGTTGGCAAGTTGTTGTCAAAATGTCTCGGTGAGGAGTGTTTGTATTTGAACAAGATGAACCCAAGACGGTTCCTTTTGTTTCTTAATAGCTTGATCAACATATCGTAGTTCAACGTTAAGAAGATATTTATTGGTTCAGAGTGGCTGTTGAAGGAGAAACGGTCGATATTCATGCTTAGTGAAAGGTATAATTGTTTTCCCGCTATTCAACCTAAGATATCATAAATTATCTAAACATTTTATAAATCTTTGTAAGTTTTAATCCTCACTTTTGGAAGTTTATTTAGTTATAAATAGTTAGGGTGATTTAACTCATGTTATATTGATGTTATTGTCGGTGTATCTTCCCATTGAGGTATTATTCATTTGGTTCATGTGCTACTTGAATTTTTATTAATTCAATTTGAAATTTGGTTATTCATTGATTGGTTTTGTACATAATTTATATATATATATTGTGAACTTTCTAATTTTTTAAAATTCATTCCCAACTAATTATTCAAGCACTTTTTGTTTTACTAACAACTGTACAAGTTTTATTTTTTTTTAAACAATCCAATTTATCATTTGGACACTTTGGATAGTCCCCTTACTAATGTTTTCCATGACTGCAGGCATGTCAGGGGAATAGGTAGAAGATCCACATCATCCATCTGAGGCATCTACGTCTTAGGGTCGAGGTATGTTGGAATGTCATTGTCTCTATTTTTTATGTAATTAATAAACCTATATATATATATATTTATAACATCTGTAAATTTGTATATAAAATTGTTTTCAACAGGATCAGACTCGACTGCTTCTTCCTCTCGAAGGAGAGGCCCTGGTCGTGGCATATTATCATGGAATTCCAACACGACTTTTTATGTTTCATTTGATGAGATATTTCATCCTGTGGGACAGAATCCCGTGCATTTATTCGTCAGTTGGGTCATATCATACGTGATCCACATCGATTTCCATTGACCACGCATGACTGGGCTTCTATCCCTCAAGACACATTAGATCATCTTTGGAGGTAGGTTCAGGTAAGAAGACCATTTTACTTTATTCCCTATGTATAAACAACAATAACATATGTGATTTTTTTCCTTAATAGAAAAATTTGAAAGTATGTCCCGATGAGTTTCGGCCAGTGTGTATGAGAAAATGCCGTAATATGTGGAAAGACTATAAAGGCAAAGTCAAGAGGGACCACTGGGTACCAAATGTGGGTGCCCTAGACATTCTGGAAAAAGTCCCGAGAGGTGTCCTCCCAGCTAAGGGGCGTGATTTTGTTTCATATTGGTCTACTGAGGGTGTTGCTGTTTGTATATTTATTTTGGTATATATATTTTCAAGAATGTGTGATTTGTTTGATATTTGAATGAATTGAATGTAGGAGGTGTCTACACGACATTCTGAGAATCGAGCATTGCAGGGACCACCTCACAGGCTCGGGACTCGTCACGTGTCTTAGATCTGACATGATGTATTTATTATTCATTTTTTAATTTTTTTAAATAATACGGTTTTGTGTTTATATTCTATTCATATATAGTTGCTGGAGCAAGGTGCACCAACTGATAAATTGTCGGTGTGGATGAGGACTCGTGATCGCAATGATCCAGATGCTGCAACATTGATAGTAAGTTCTTGTACTCATTACCAATACTTACATAAAATATGTATATTAATATATGTATATATATTTAAATATTTCACAGGGTCAATTTGAAGCTGAATTAGAACATCTTTTAGAGGACCAGCGACAGCTTCCCATGCGAAGGGATGAGATCTTTCCTCGCATCATTGGTCGGGATGGGCATGGATATAGTTTGACCTATGGAACAGGGATTCCTCATTCTGTAGTGTCATGCGCTACAGTTGTCAGTCCTTCTGTTGCTCAGATGACACAGCAGTTTTCAGATTTCGAGGCACGACTACGGGCTTCCGAGGAGGAAAATGGGCAATTAACTGCTGAGGTTAGAGCACTACGAGAATATGTGCGTCCAGGTGATGGTGCAGGGGATCACACGATGCAGGTTTATACTGTATTTATTTGTTTAATTTAAATTATTTTTGTTATGAAAATATTCATAATGTTTATTTGTTGTAGGCGTCTGGCCCACCGGATGGAGGTCAGTGATGAACACTCATGACGCATCATATTCACGAGGTGTGTTTCTGCTTTTAATGGTGGGGTTGTTATTGATATTTATGTTGGGTTTCTAATGAGTTTTATTTATTTGGGGGTATCATGTGTATTTTGGCCTCATGCAATGTTTGTGTGCACGAATTGAGAAGTAACCCTGAAACTGATTATTGATTTGGATATTTTTTGTTCATTTAATTTTCAATGTTTAGAGTTGCATGTTCTGTAATATTTTTGAAAAAAAACACGTGATTCCTAATATAAATAATTAATCTTTTTTTGATAAATGAGCAGAGTTCACTATTTGTAGTCCTCGGCCTACCCAGACATCCCTCGCCGCACTCCGGACAGCCCTCCCCGCACCCCGGATAAGCCCCCCCCACCCCGAACAGCCGCCGCCCCCGGACAGCCCCCCCCCCCACCCCGGATAGCCCTCCCGCACCCCGGGCAGCCCTCCCGCACCCCGGACAGCCTTCCCCGCACTCCGGACAGCCCTCCCCGCACCCCGGATAGCCCTCCTGCACCCCGGACAGGCCCCCACACTCCGTATAGTCCTCCTCGCACCCCGGATAGGCCCCCCGCACCACGATTAACCCTCCGCGCACTTCGTACAGCCCTCCCCGCACCCTGGACATGCCCCCACCCCGGACAGCCCCCCCGCACCCCAGACAGCCCTCCCCGCAATCCAGACAGCCCTCCCCGCACCCGGACAGCCCTCCCGCACCCGGGACAGCCTTCCTCGCACCCCGGAAAGCCCTCCCCGCACCCCGGACAGTCCTCCCGCACCCCGGACAACCGTCCCCCGCACTCCGGACAACCCTTCCCGCACCCCAGACAGCCCTCCCGCACCCCGGACAGGCCCTCCCGCACCCTGGACATCCCTCCCGCACCCCGGATAGCCGTCCATGCACCTCGAACAGCCCTCCCCGCACCTAGGACAGCCCTCCCCACACCCGGACAACCATCCCCGCACCCCGGACAGCCCTCCCGGCACCCCGGACACCCCTCCCGCACCCCGGACAGGCCCTCCCGCACCCCGGACAGCCCTCCCGCACCCCGGACAAACTTCCCCGCACTCCGGACAGCCCTCCCCAGACCCCGGACAGCCCTCCCGCACCCCGGACAACCGTCCCCGCACCCCGGACAGCCCTCCCCGCACCCCGGACACCCCTCCAGCACCCCAGACAGCCTTCCCCGCACTCCGGACAGCACTCCCCGCACCCCGGACAGCCCCCCCGCAGCCCGGGCAGGCCCCACGCACACCGTACAGCCCCCCCACCCCACCCCGCACCCCGGACAGGCCCCCCGCACCCCGGACAGCCCTTCCCGCACTCCGGACAGCCCTCCCCGCACCCCGGAAATGCCCTCCCGCACGCCGGTCAGCCTTCCCCGCACTCCGAACAGCCCTCCCTGCAACACGGACAGCCCTCCTACACCCCGGACAGGCCCCCCACACTCCGTACAGCCCTCCCCACACCCCGGATAGGCCCCCGCACCCCGAACAACCCTCTCCACACTCCGGACAGCCCTCCCCGCACCCCGGACATGCCCCCCCACCCCGGACAACCCCCCCAGCACCCCGGACCGCCCTCCCCGCACTCCGGACAGCCCTCCCCGCACCTCGGACGGCCCTACCGCACCCTGGACAGCCTTCCCCACACTCCGAATGACCTAAAACCACACAAAAACATTAGGAATATTATTTGTGACGTGTAGGAGGAGACGACGTGCCGATCGGACGTGCGGTGCGCGCGGTACGGCTGACTATGTCGTTTTCAGCAGCCTAGCGCGCGCTAAAACGGCGCGTTGGCGGGTCAAAACCACCCGAACGTCCTCGTAATTCCATAAAACCATATGACATCTGCCGCTGTGTGATTTGTGCAATGGTCGGGCAGATGGCACGTCAATCGGAGGTGTCGTTTGACCGCGGTGACGGGAAACGCGTTTCCGGTCTCACAAAACAGCAAAAACGGTGTGAGGCGGTCGAATTCAGAGCAAACGTGCTCCGAATGACCTGAAACCACACAGAAACATCAGTAATATTATTCGTGACGTGTAGGAGGAGACTTCGTGCCCATCGAATGTGCGGTGCGCGCGGTACGGCCGATTATGTCATTTTCAGCAGCTCGGCGCCCGCTAAAACGGCGCGTTGGGGGGGTCAAAACCACCCGAACGACCTCAAAATGCCATGAAACCGTACGACATCAGCCGTTGTGTGATTTGTAAAATGTTCGGGCAGACGACACATCAATCAGAGGGGTCGTTTGACCGCAGTGACTGGAAACACGTTTCTGGTGTCATAAAACAACAAAAATGGCGTGAGACGGTCGAATTCGGAGAAAACGTTCTCCTAATGACCTGAAACCACACTAAAACATTATAAATATTATTCTTGATGTTCAGGAGGAGACGATGCACCCATCGGACGTGCGGTGCGTGCGGTACGGCTGATTGTGTCTTTTTCAGCAGCTCGACGCGCGCTAAAACGGCGCGATGGGGGGTCAAAACATCCCGAACGACCTCGGAATGCCATGAAAGCGTACGACATCAGCCTTTGTGTGATTTATGAAATTTTTGGGCAGACGACACGCCAATCGGAGGTGTCGTTTGAAGGCGGTGACCGAAAACGCGTTTCAGGTGTCATAAAACACCAAAAACGACGTGAGACAGTCCAATTCGGAGCAAATGTGCTCCGAATGACCCGAAACCACAAGAAAACATTAGGAATATTATTCGTGACATGTAGTAGGAAAAGAAATTCCCATTGGACGTGCGGTGCGTGCGGTACGACCGATTGTGTCGTTTTCAACAGCTCGCAGCGCGCTAAAACGGCGCGTTGGGGGGGGGGGTCAAAACCACCCGAATGACCTCGGAATGCCATGACACCGTACGACATCAGCCATTGTGTGATTTTTTTAATGTTCGGGTAGACGGAATGTCAATCGAACGTGATGTTTGACCGCGGTGACCGGAAACGCGTTTCTGGTGTCATAAAACAGTAAAAACGGCGTGAGACAGTGGAATTCAGAGAAAATGTGCTCCGAATGACCTGAAACCACACGAATACATTATTAATATTATTCGAGACGTGTAGGAGGATACGACATGCCCATCGGATGTGCGGTGCGCGCGGTACGGCCGATTGTGTCGTTTTAAGCAGCTCAGCGCGCGCTAAAACAGCACGTTGGGGGGTCAAACCACCAGAACGACCTCGGAATGCCATGAAACCGTACGACAACATCCGTTGTGTGATTTGTAAAATTTTCGGGTAGATGGCATGTCAATCGGAGGTTTTGTTTGACCGCGGTGACCAGAAACGCGTTTTCGGTGTCAAAAAACAGCAAAAACGGTGTCAGACGGTCGAATTCGGAGCAAAAGTGCTCTGAGTGACTTGAAACCACACGAAAACATTAGGAATATTATTCGTGATGTGTAGGAGGAGATGGCGCATCCATCGGACGTGCAGTGCGTGCAGTACGGCCGATTGTGTCGTTTTCAGCAGCTCAGTGCACACTAAAACGGCGCATTGGGGGGTCAAAACCACCCGAACGACCTCAGAATGCCATGAAACCGTACGACATCAGCCATTGTGTGATCTGTGAAATGTTCGGGCAGACAGCACATCAATCGGAGGTGTCGTTTGACCGCGATGATAGGAAACACGTTTCCGGTGTCATAAAACACCAAAAACGGTGCGAGACAGCCGAATTCGGAACAAACATGCTCCGAATGACCTGAAACCACACGAAATCATTATGAATATTATTCATGACGTGTAGGAGGAGACGACGCACCCATCGGACATGCGGTACGCGGAGTACGGCCGATTGGGTCATTTTTAGTAGCTCGATGCGCGCTAAAATGGCGCGTTGGGGGTCAAAACCCACCAAACGGATTTGGAATGCCCTGAAACCGCACGACATCAGTCGTTGTGTGATTTTTGAAATGGTTAGGTAGACGGCATGTCAATCGGAGGTGTCTTTTGACCGTGGTGACCAGAAACGCGTTTCTGGTGTCATAAAACAGCAAAAACGGCGTGAGACGGTCGAATTCGGAGAAAACATGCTCCAAATGACCTAAAACCACCCAAAAACATTAGGAATAGTATTTTTGACGTGTAGGAGGAGACGACGTGCCCATAGGATGTGCGGTGCGCGCGGTACGACCAATTGTGTCATTTTCAGCAGCTCGACACGCGCTAAAACGACACGTTGGGGGGGTCAAAAGTACCCGAACGATCTCAGAATTCCATGAAACCGTACGAAATCAGCCATTGTGTTATTTTTGAAATGTTTGGGTAGACGGAACGTCAATCGAAGGTGTCGTTTGACCGTGGTGACTGGAAACGCGTTTCCGGTGTCATAAAACACCAAAAACGGCGTCAGACGGTCAAATTCAGAGCAAACATGCTCCGAATGACCTGAAACAACACTAAAACGTTAGTAATATTATTTTTGACGTGTACGAGGAGATGAAGCGCCCATCGGACGTGCGGTGCACGCGGTACGGCCGATTGTGTCGTTTTTAGCAGCTCAGCGCGTGCTAAAACGGCGCGTTGGGGGGTCAAAACCACCCGAACGACCTCATAATGCCATGAAACCGTACGATATCAGCCGTTGTGTGATCTGTGAAATGTTCGGGTAGACCGCACAACAATCGGAGGTGTCTTTTGACCGTGGTGACTGGAAACGCGTTTCTGGTGTCATAAAACACCAAAAACGGCGTGAGACGATCGAATTCAGAGAAAACGTGCTCCGAATGACCTGAAACCACATGAAAATATTATGAATATTATTCGTGATGTGTAGAAGGAGACGGCGCACCCATCGGACGTGCGGTGCATGCGGTACGGCCGATTGTGTCGTTTTTTGCAGCTCGGCGCGCGCTAAAACGGCGCGTTGGGTGGTCAAAACACACCGAACGACCTTAGAATGTCATGAAACCATACGACATCAGCCTTTGTATGATTTTTAAAATGGTCGGGCAGACTACACGTCAATCGGAGGTGTTGATTGACCGCGGTGACCGGAAACGCGTTTCCGGTGTCAAAAAACAGCAAAAATGGCGTGAGACGGTCGAATTCGGAGAAAACGTGCTCCGAATGACCTAAAAACACCCAAAAACATTAGGAATATTATTTTTGACATGTAGGAGGAGACGGTGCGCCCATAGGACGTGCGGTGCACGCGGTACCACCGATTGTGTCGTTTTCAGCAGCTCGACGCGCGCTAAAACGGGGCGTTGGGGGGTCAAAACCACCCGAACGACCTCAGAATTCCATGAAACCATACGACATCATCCATTATGTGATTTTTGAAATGTTTGGGCAGACGAAATGTCAATCAGAGGTGTCTTTTGACCGTGGTGACCAGAAACGCGTTTTCGGTGTCATAAAATACCAAAAACGGTGTGAGATGGTCGAATTCAGAGCAAACGTGCTCCGAATGACCTGAAACCACACAAAAACATTAGGAATAGTATTTGTGACATGTATGAGGAGACGAAACACCCATCGGACGTGTAGCGCAGATGGTACGACCGAATATTTTGTTTTCAACAGCTCGGCGCGCGCTAAAACAGCGCGTTGGGGGGTCAAAACCACCCGAAGACCTCGGAATGCCATGAAATCGTACAACATCAGCCGTTGTGTGATTTTTGAAATTGCCGGGCAGACGAAACGTCAATCAGAGGTGTCGTTTGACTGCGGTGACTGGAAACACGTTTTCGGTGTCATAAAACACCAAAAACGGCGTGAGACGGTCGAATTCGGAGAAAACATGCTCCGAATGACTTGAAACCACACGAAAACATTACGAATATTATTCATGACGTGTAGGAGGAGACGGCGCGCCCATCGGAAGTTCGGTGCACGCGGTACGACCGATTATGTCGTTTTCAGCAGCTCGGCGCACGCTAAAACGGCGCGTCAGGGGGTCAAAACCACCCGAACGACCTCAGAATGCCTTGAAACCGTTCTACATCAGCCGTTGTGTGATTTTTGCAATGGTTGGGTAGACATCACGTCAATCGGAGGTGTCGTTTGACCGCGGTGACCGGAAACGTATTTCCAATGCCAAAAAACAGCAAAAACGGCGTGAGACGGTCGAATTCGGAGAAAACGTGCTCCAAATGACCTAAAACCACCCAAAAACATTAGGAATATTATTCGTGATATGTAGGAGGAGACGATGCGCCAATAGAACGTGCGGTGTGCGCGGTACGGCCGATTGTGTCGTTTTCAGCAGCTCGAGTCGCGCTAAAACGGCGCATTGGGGGGGTCAAAACCACCCGAACGACCTCAGAATTCCATCAAACCATACGACATCAGCTGTTGTGTGATTTGTAAAATGGTCGGGCAGACGTTACCTCAATTGGAGGTCTTGTTTGACCGCGGTGACTGGATACGCGTTTCCGGTGTCATAAAACACCAAAAACGGTGTGAGACGGTCGAATTCATAGCAAAGGTGCTCAGAATGACCTGAAACCACACGAAAACATTAGGAATATTATTTGTGACATGTAGGAGGAGACGGTGTTCCCATCGGACGTGCGGTGCGTGCAGTACGATCGATTGTGTCATTTTCAGCAGCTCGACGCGCGCTAAAATGGCCCGTTTGGGGTCAAAACCACCCGAACGACCTTGGAATGCCATGATACCATACGACATTATCCGTTGTCTGATTTTTGAAATATTTGGGCAGACATAACGTCAATCGGAGGTGTCGTTTGACCGCGGTGACCGGAAACGCATTTCCGGGGTCAAAAAACACAAAAAACGGCATGAGAGGGTTGAATTTGGAGAAATCATACTCTGAATGACATCAAACCACATGAAAACATTATAAATATTATTCGTGACGTGTAGGAGGAGATGGTGTGCCCATCAGACGTGCGGTGCGCGCAGTACGGCCGATTGTGTCGTTTTCAGCAGCTCGGCGCGCGCTAAAACGGCGCATTTGGGGGTCAAAACCACATGAATGACCTCAGAATGCCATGAAACCCTACGAGATCAGCCTTTGTGTTATTTTTGCAATGGTCGGGCAGACGAAACATCAATCGGAGGTGTCGTTTGACCGATGTGACCGAAAACGCGTTTCTGGTGTCATAAAACAGCAAAAACGGCGTGAGACAGTCGAATTCAGAGCAAACGTACTCCGAATGACCTGAAACCACACGAAAACATTAGGAATATTATTCGTGATGTTTAGGAGGATACGGCGCACCCATCGGACGTGCGGTGCGAGCAGTACAGACGATTGTGTCGTTTTCAGCAGCTCGACGCACGCTAAAACGGCGCGTTGGGGGGTCAAAACCACCCGAACAACTTCGTAATGCCATGAAACCATACGACATCCGCCATTGTGTGATTTTTGAAAAGGTTGGGTAAAAGGCACGTCAATCAGAGGTGTCGTTTGACCGCGGTGATCGGAAACATGTTTCCGGTGTCATAAAACACTAAAAATGGCGTGAGACGGTCGAATTCGGAGCAAACCTGCTCCGAATGACCTGAAATGATAGCATTTCTTAAATTGGGGGTTTTAAATTATTATAGCACCATGATTTGATGTCAGATTTAATTTTATTATATGTATATAATAACTGAATAATTATGTTCAATTTACGTTTGTTTTGTTTTGTTGCTTTTTTTGTATTATTGTAGGTTTATTGAAGCAGAAGATTGAAATAGATGGACCTGTTCGGATCATTGAAGCACGTTTATCGTTTATGATGATCTTGATGTTTATGCTGTTTGAAATTGTTTTCCATTTTTTATGATTGTTACCTTGTTTTATCTCTGATTTTGTACCGTGAAGAAAAAAAACACAATTCGTACATTTCATTAAAAAAATGAAAATTATTTTATTTAATATTATATATATATATATTTCTTTAATATATATATATATATATATATATAAATATTTAAATCATATTATATATATATATATTTAAAATATTTTATTTAATATTATATATATAAATATTTTCTTTAATATATATATATATATATTATTTAATAAATATATATATATATTTCTTTCAGTATGGATTTTTTTAAAAAAAAATTCCCAGTGTAGCTACCGCCAAAGGCGGTCGCTAGAGGCCGCCTGCCAGGCAGCATTAGCGACCGTGAGTGGCGGTCGCTGTAGGCCACCTACAACGACTACCAGTGGCGGTCCCTAATGGTGCCCGCTAGGCGGCCTATAGCGACCCCCAGGCGGTCTCATAAGGCCGGCATTTCGACCACCTATAGCGACCGCCATTGGCGGTCGCTAATGGCTGATTTTTTAGTAGTGAACATTTCCTTCATTTAGAATTCAATTATTAACATCTATGATATTTTCATTATCATATTATATATGGATGCATTTCATTCTCAGTAGTTGAATAATTAACATGTGTTTTCAGATTTTTACCTTTCCAAAATTTTTGCTCATTATCAATTATTGGATTCAAGTTATTTAAATGGAATTTTTGTTCAATTATTTACCTTAACATATTGATTATTTTTATATATTCATTAAATCTTCCATTATACTTTTCCCTTATTGAGCATTTGAGATCACCCTTTGTTTTTTATCCCTATTAATCCATGAAGTTTACTATGACTGATATTATAGGATATGATATATGGAATAATGTTATTCTCACAAAATAAATGAAAACGGTTATGTTTTAATTTTTGAATTAAATTATAATTCAACACTTAAATATGAATTTATTTTATGAAGACTACTAATATATTCTTGTAACATTCCAGATTTGGGTGAGACTCAACTGGTGCCCCATATCCGGTTAACCAAATTGCTACAAGAACATTTCTATAAATTCTAGAGGCTACCGACTAGCACCAAAGGCCTAGGGTGTTATAGTGGGGAAACTATGCCCTCATTGACAGAGTGTAACATAGCAGAATAAATAATAACACAATATCGAAAGTAGTAAACAACATAAAACTAAAATAAATAGTGGAACACTAAAAAGGTAAATAACCAATCATCATTCCATACAAAAGATGATGAAACATGTCATATGGTCTAAGAAAGTATCCAAAACAATTACGCTACATCAATACACAATATATGTTCCAAATAAAAAGCAATCAAAGAAAACTAAAAATCACCACAAGCCTCATCTCGGACCCATGGTCTCCAGCTCCTAAATAAAATCTAAAGTAACTGTAGAAGGGTTCTTCACCTTATCAACATATACAACAATATTATATATTTGGGGAAAAAAATCACCCAAATAGGGTGTGATAAATTAATCCTAGTAGGCCACCACCCATGTTATGTGCCTATCTGTTAGTGAGTATATGAAACATTTAGTGTAAAAAACGGAAATGTTCTAAATTAAGAAATTATCAAATGTAAAAAATCATACATGTCTTGTTTTCTATTTACATTTATTATGTTCTGTTCAACTATTCAAGTAAATTGAATAATATAAGTCTCAAGATTCATCCTAAGCATATAAATTACCCGTACAAGAGTACTCAACAGATACCTTTGAAGGTTATCTAAGAAAATTAAATGAAGAACGAATCCACACATATGATTTGGCTACCTAGAAAAAATCATAATTCATTCCATTTCAATAATCAATTCAACATCTTACTCGTAGGCGTAGAAAAACCCTTACTCACAAGCATAACCAAATACTTTCCCTCTGGCCTAACAAATCCACTCCCACAAGAGTAAATAATCCTCACCCACAGACATAAAAAAACCTCTCCCAAAGGCATATCAAATAAATCAGGGTCAATCCTGCTATATTAAAATTTCATCATAACAAACACCACCTTTATATTTCACTATTACATGGTTAAAATATAAAAACTAACATGGGCATCATACATATCACACAACAAAAGAATTAAACTTTCATAAGGCTTAAATGATTATTGGAATAAGATGGGGAAAAAATCACTAATCCCAAACCCTTTAATCAAATCAATCAAAATTTACCACAATTGAAATTTCATTATAATCTTAATTCATACATAATAACCCAATAAGGGAAAAATGCATGCCTTGTAGGTAACCTTTTCCAAATGGCCAAAAACATTCATTTGACGAAAACACACCCACATGGTGGAACTTAATAAAATATGCAAGATGAAACATGCTTTAGTTTATTTAAATAATGACCCAATCATCATTAAGCAACAACAAGGGTAAATTTCCAATCAAGACTAATCCCTAAACATGGTATAATGGAAATAAGACACATATAAAAAACTCAAAATTGATCAAAAGGAATGAGACAACCTACCTAGTTGTAGTACAACTCTCTTCGTCAATCCATAAACTCCAATTCAATCTTGAACGATGTTGATCTACAAAAAGATAATAAACTCTCAAACAAAAATAACTTCTTAGAGATAAAAAATCATGAGGAATTGATCAAGGGGAATTGAGAGCTTAATGATTAGGTTCAAATGAAACTAATGACGAAGGAATTAGGGTCTAGATTCTCAATCAGGAAGAAAAAACATCCCTTGGAACTAGTTTTTCTGTGAACACAGATAACCATTATCTATTTACAAAAATTGACACTACTGCCAAATTTAGTCCGTCAAATAAAGTACATGATATGTACTTGAGACTACATTCTATGTTCGTATAGTTTCTGACCAGACCATTACATGGACTTTTACCGAGATTATATGGTGTGTAGCTGAATGTACACATCATGTTCTTTTATGTACCCGATATGTAGTTCTCAGTCACATCATGTAACAGGGCTAAAGCCAGCTATTGACCTCTTTCCACCCATTTTCCTAAGTATAAAATAAAAGAATGATCCATACCTCAAAGAAAGAGTCGGGTCCATACAAATTTCCCCCTTATAGCAATTCATCCTCGAATTTCCCATCCAAGGGTGATGAAGAAATATCCAAGAACAACTCCAGCCACAAGGAATGTACATCAGCCTCCCTCCTCCATGTCTCTTCCAGCACTCGGCCATGCTGCCGTAGCACCCATACCAAAGGAACAGACCGACCATGGAGAATCTTCATGCTATAATCTACAATACTAATGGAATTATCCACAAAGGATATATCTACCAGTAACTCCACTTCCTTAGGATGAAAGGTGTGAGATGGGTCTGAAAAGGAATGTCACAACTGAGAAATGTGGAAGACATCGCGCATAGTCCTGCAACTCTGAGGTGATTATAATCGATAGAAAACTGATCTGACCCTCTCCAGAATATCAAATTGACCAATGAATCTTAGTGAAAGATTACCATGTATCATAATTCTCTTGTGTCCCACCCTCACTGTGACACATAAGAAAACTAGACCCTTAACCTCAAACTCCAGAGGTCATCTGTGGTGATTGGTAGAAGATTTATGATGAGACTTTCCAATATCCATCCACTTCTGAATCAACTAAACCTTCTCAGAAATCACCTGCACAAGATGTGGTCACAGTAAACCTTCCTCACCCGCCTACAACTATCGAAGTGGTAATTGGAACGACCTATTGTACAAATCCTAATAACATACCACCCCTATAATATCCTAGAAACTGTTATTGTAGGAAAATTAAACAAGTGTAATAAGCTTCTCCCAGGAGGCCCCCATGTCAAGGACGCATGCTTGCAATATTTCCTCTAGCACATATATCATACGCTCTGACTTTCCATCAGTATGAAGGTGATATATTATACTTAGAAGCACTTGTGTACTCATTGCCCTTTGAGAACCCTTCTATAAACGAGATATAAAGCTGGAATCCCTATCTAAAATGGTAGAATAAGGGACCCCATGAGGTCATACCACCTCATGAATATTTACTGCTTCCTAAGATCATTAACACCGAAGGTCTCTCTAATTGGAAAGAAGTAAGAGACCTTTGTTTGTTTTTCAACCACCACCCACATAACATTGTTTCCTCTAGGTGACCTAAGTAACCCAGTCAAAAAATCCACCGCAACATCATCCCATTTTCACCTTGAAAAAGGAAACTGGTGTAAAATCCTGGATGGTTGCTGTTGTTAGGCCTTCACCTACTAATAGGTGGAACACCTCATAGAAAAACCAGCCACCTCTCTCTTTATACCCAACCACCAGTACTAAACACACAAGTTAGGATACATCTTGGGAACTCATGGATGCACTTCCCAAGATGAAGCATGAAACTATTGCACGAACTCCTCATGTATGTCCTCTGGAACCTAAACATGTCCAAGGATCCACAAGACCACATCATCATATACCATCCAACATAGATGTGTATCCTCACCTACTACACTCTCCCATAGAACTAGGCCTTCATCAAAAAATAATTGTCTCATCCTCACTCTATCCAGGTGGTAATAAGTCACAACTAATGAAGAAAGTAAAGTTATTCCCTGACTGTTGTGAACTTCTAAGTGAATATCATAGAATAACGCCATAAGCAGCCACTCGATATTGGCCTGCTGTATTGCATATATCTGATTCCTTCTTCTCAGTGCATTGGCCACTGTATTTCCCTTCCCAAGCATGTAGGCATGCTCGAAGTAAAAATACTAAAGGTATTACACCAACCTTCACAACCTCAAATTCAGACCACACAAAGTAAATATGTACATGAAAATATTGTGGTATGTGTACACTACAAAAAACTCTCCCAACCAGTAATGTCTCAAACAAAATAAGGCATGAACAACAATTTCTAACATGAGATCATTAATTGGGTAGTCCCTCTCATGTGGCCTCAGTTGTTAAGACTTTTTTGTAGTGACCTGATCCCACTGCATAAGCACTCCTCCCATCACAATACTAGATACATCAGAGTACATGTTATAATTTCTATACGGAATAGAAAAAATCAGTTTCAATGCTGAAGTTAATCTCCATTTCAAATCCTGAAAGGTTATCTCATTAGAGGCAGACCATACATACTTCACACCCTTCTTTTTTTAAGCCAATCATCGGCACTACTAAGTGTGATATGTCATATAAGAAATTCCTGTACTAACTAGCCATCCCTAGAAAACTGTACACCTCAAAGACATTCTTAGGTAACTCCTAGGTAACTACTTCTCTCACCACAAATGGTTCCACTAATACCACTGTCTTTGAGATGATGTGACCCAAGTAGTGAATATGATCCATCAAAAAGTGAAACTTTGAGAGATTAGCTTATAAATGATTCTCTCTTAGTGTATTCCAAATGATCTCAATATGTATGTCACGGTCATGTCGATTTTGGGAATACTCCAAGATATCATCTCTATAAACCACTGCAAAATAATTCAATTAAGGGTAGAACACTTGGTTTATCAGTACTATGGAAATTCGTGTTGTGCTTTTATGACCGAATGTAATCAAAAGATACTCCTATAGAATATAACTGCTACAAAATGTGTTATGATGTATGTATAAATGATGAACATGTTCCTAGTGATATCATGTCCTTAAGTCGATTTTTGAGAACACCCAGGCTCCTCAAAGCTGATCAAACATGTCATCTATCCATGGAAAGGGATATCAGTTTTTAATTGTTTGTTTTTTCATTTTTTGATTAGTCCATGCATAGCCTAGGGGTACTATCTTCTATTTTCAAAAAAGGACCAGCAAACCCCATGGAGATGTACTGGGTTGGATAAACCACATTGCCTCTAAATCATTTAATTGAATCTTGTGCTCCTATAGCTCTATCATAGCTAACCTTTAAGGAGGAATGGATACATCTGAATCTCTTAGAACGAGCTCGATCATGAAATCCACCTCTCTTACCAGAGGTAACCCTGAAAAGTCTTCCAGTAAAAAATCCCTTAAATGGTCAACCATTGGAGGGATCTCTATCTGATGTGTTCAATTTTCATCTAGTTATAAACTGGTAATCTGTGTTGTCAACCCACTCAACCCCCATTTCTCAGGTCCAGCCTGACTTGCCTTGTCCTCCCACTCTCCCTTGTATAGAAACGATCAACATTTTAGTGATTTAAAAATCACCCAACAACTATAGAAATCAAAAAAGGCTTGAAAGAAGACTAAACATTCCATTTCATGTATGACTTCAAAACCTATCATATCTAATACATAGAGATACCAAAAGAATTGAGAACCACCAAACTCTAGGGGGAACTGTAATAACCCAGTTATTATTCTTGAGGTACAAGTTTCTTTTTTTTTACTTAAGTGTTTTTGAGAAAATAAGGAAAATGGGAAAAATCCCAAATTTTGTGGGTACACACCATGTACTTTTGGACACGCCCTGTACTTTGGCCGTGTGGGATGAGTACATAGGGAGTGTATCCCTGTTAGTGATAAAGGGTGTTAAAACTAACTACATGACATGTAGCCGGTATTTACACATCGTGTAGTCAGTCAGCAGGTGAATAGTAAGGCGGTGGAAGCATCCGCTTGCCGAGCGACAACACAAGACATGTATTCAGAATTACACGCTGTGTACTTATGTCCGCAAGTGAACAGTGCCGCACTGGCGAGTAGCCGCCATAGGAACAGTTAAATAAAAGAAGGTACATGCCATGTAATTAAGAGTACATGTCATGTAGTTTGTTTTTTCGCTTAAAACGGGAAGTATCCTCCTTTATTCACAGAGTAATCTTAGAATGCCTAAGGAGAGTGGGAGAGACAACTGATGCTTGGAGGATCTCCCAACCGCACACTGAGAACCCGATTCTGTATCCATCGATCATGTTGGGACAACATGGATCTATAACTTTCCCATGCGTTTCGGGAGGCAATGTCCACGTATTCCGATCATGGGTGATCGAGGTAGGTGGTATGATGCTTTTTTCCGACTGTGGAGTTGAAATTGTGTACTGTTATGCTACAAACCCATGTTTGGGGTGTCGTATGGCTGACAACTTAGATATTTTAAATACCTAGAATTGTATAGGTAATTGAATGTAATTATGAACTATTTTTTGGGATCGTTGCTTGAATCCAAGACCACCCCTAGGGTGTGTTCCTCTCTTTAGGAATTTGGTTAGGTTTCCTAAGTGTATACCAAAAAATTTAGCAGGATTTAAAATTTCCTTGAGATTAATTGTTTATAATTTCTTTCTTATATGTTGGGCTTGGCCCAGTTACTTGTATTTCCTGGGGGCAGTGTCTCATTTGGCCTGCGTGAAACCTTTCTCATGCCTTCAGGTAGTAGTTACTGTGCCTATGGGCAATAGGTTCTATGCCTGTGGGCGACACCTTGTACACCTGTGGGAAATATCCGTTATGCCTGTGGGCAGATACTTGTGGGTTTCGATTCTCATTACCTAAGGGTATGGTTTGTTTGTCTGATGATAGTGTTTTCATGAATATTCACCGTGGTGATTTTCATCTGTTGTACCTACCAAGTTAAAGCACAGGCTTGGCATAATTAAATGAATAATAAAATGGTAATATAACTGGTAGAGTTAGTTACTTTTGATTACTATTTAGTTTATTTCTTTTTACTACTGTCCACCTCTATTGCACATTTTTCGCTGACAGATGCGCACGGGCATTTGGTGGTTGCCTACTAGGATTTATTTCTCACAACCTGTTTGGGTAATGTCTTTGGCCCAAACAGATTACATTTATGCAGCTGTCGATAGGGGAAAGTGTCCCTATACAGATACATGATTGTAGCATAGGATTAGGAGAGAATGGGACCAAGCTTAGGATTGCGATGCTGCTACGTTCTATTCACTCTATTGTTTTTTGTTTGGCTGTACCTTATACTTTAAGATGTATTGTATTGTCTTGCAGTGTATCCGGTTCTGGATTTCTTGCATAGAAATAGTGACATGCTTTATCTTTACATATATATGACTGCTGGTTCTCTTTTACTATAGTTTCCATTTCAGTTGTATATTGTTTACTACTTCCGCTGTTGTATGTCATTCATCTTTTCCGCTGTGCTACACTTTGAAAAATGAGGGGATAGTTTCCCCAATATCAGACCTGGTACGTCACTACTTGTCGACAGTCTCCGGATTTTGGGGAAATGCGCTTGAAGTCATGTGACCAACCAGGTTCGGGGCACCCTGATCCGGGACGTTACAAAGTGGTATCAGAGGGTTTATTCTCTTTGACGTACTGTTTAGAACCTATATCCAGAGATATGATGGAATAGGTAGTTGGTTATATGTTTTTCCTAGGAGTGGCTAACCTGTGTATAGGAAAAATCCAATTTACCTTGCGTTGCAATTTTTTTTAAATTTTTAAAATTTTACAGTTGATTTGATTTCCACCTTTGGGTGATAGACTTGTTGTGTGATGTTCAAATTTTATACCTGGGTTATATTTAGTTGCAACCTGATGAGATGAGGGTGTTCCATCTCATGCATCATTTAGGCACATATTAAAATCCCATTCCATGCATAGTTTCCATTCCATGTAGGTACATTAGAAATTTCATGTTGTTGTAATAGTTGTTGGGCTATAAAATACGTGCTATTGTGATATATGCCTGGATTAAATACTTTCTATTTTATAGGGTATTGTTAAGTGATGTATTGAAAAATGGAAACCAAAATATGGTTCTTGAGGAGTATGGGCCCTCATTGATAGGAATTTGGTGGATCATTGACTTGTTTACGTTCTTATAACATGTATAAGATGCCAAAATTTGATTCGCGGGGAGTATGGCCCCTCATAGATTAGAATTTGACACTTATGTGTTTTTTTCCATGTGTTTATTGGTTATAGAGTAGTTTCTATGGCTTACTTTCTGGAAAACCTAGTATACACACCCTGTAGTTCTATGGACACATGACGTGTGTTCTTCTGTTCGTGAAGAAATGGAAAACTTTTAAGTACACTCCGTGTAACCTAAGTACACGCCATGTAGTCTCTTACCATGTCATAGGCCGTGTGGGTTGAGACACGGGGTAGGGAATGTTTTGGAGAAACACGCCGTGTACTGGTTGTACACACCATGTAGTGTTGACTCAGAGTCCTCCCATGTAACTGACAACACAGACGAAGGAAACCTTAAGAAATAAACGTTGTGTCTACCTTGAACACACTGTCTAGTATGAACCCGGTACCCGACCATGTCATGAACAACACTGGCCGTTAAAAGATTGTAGAGTACATGTAGTGTACCTGTGGGACACGCCGTGTAGTTTTGTTTTAGCAGAGTCATGTGGCTTAAGCTGTGTAGAAGGACTCGGGTAGGGAAGGGGGATTCAAGTACACACCCTATAGTCAGACAACACGTCGTGTGTTTGGGGTGTTACATGACCAGTTTTAGCTGGAGTACACACCCATGTGGATGACCTTTGAGAACAGGTTGTGTAGTATTTATAGATGCTGTGTAGTCATGTTTTGTAAACCATGAATGCTTTCTTTCTCTTGTTCATTTCTGTATCTCCTCATTTTCAGTCTTCGATAAATTTTGATCTAAGTTGTGCTTTGACCTTGTAGAGTCATCCGCTGAGATGAACACCAGTTGTTCACCAAGGGAGTGGAAAAAATTATACTCTTGAGATGTAGGCCATGGGATACAAGTGGATCATCCAGCAGTGCCAAATTCTGCGCCAACCATTATACCAGACACATGCGTGGACGCACAGTCCCGCGAAGGCTTCATGTGGTTCATGCAGACCTTCCAGCAAGCACCGTCGGTTGCCATATCTTTGGTAGAGCTAACATGTATCTTCTAGTAGTAGCAACTGCCTACATTTTGTAGGGATGGAGGACCACAGGCTACTGAGTCATGGATGGATTAATTGCAGACTACTTTCGAGCATCTTGATATGCCTCCAGGGCGGAGGGTCAAGCTCGCTACATACATGCTGCGTGATTCTACCAAGATGTGGTGGGATGTTGCCACCCAATATGAGCATCATCAAGACATGGTGTGGGAAGATTTTCAGGTAGCCATCTATGAATTCTTCTTCCCGGAGATTTTGTGGGTAGATAAATCTCTAGAGTTAATGAATCTGCAGCAGGACGCCATGTCAGTGATGGATTATTCAGCTCGCTTCACTGAGCTTCAGCGTTTCTCACCTGTTCTGGTGGGTAATGAGATGGAGAGGGAATGACTCTTTGAGGATGGTCTTCGATATGACATCCGAGCACCGGTTGATGTTTTTAGGTTAACTAAAGTGCATGATATTGTGAACCAGGCACTGATTACTGAGTGGAACCTATGGAAATCTAGTGGTGTGGGGCAGGGCGGTTCGACACCAGTTTCTGGTAGTATTTCTACCGATAATAGGAAGGGACAAATGGACTTCTCTTCTGCACGTAGAACTATCTATAAGAATACTTCAAGTGGAAAGGTCATGTGCTACCAGTGTGGTAAAGAGGGGAACAAGAGACCACAGTGTCCACGGGACCCAGTGGAGTGCCGAGCTTGTGGAAGGATGGGTCATCTCGAGCGTTTTGGCAGGGTGTTTCCACCAGTGGATAGTGAGAGGGGTTTGGTGCAGACTCCGCGTGTGGGAGAAGGACCAACAGCTTATTACCAGCCAGGAAACTGGAATACCTATGGGCGTGCAGGAAGAGATGGTGGTCATGGTCGTGGTAGCCAGACACCAGGATCTCAGAGGTAGCAGGGTGGGTCAGCTCAGGGTAGCCAGGCTGTGTCGTAAGGCCACAACACTGGGAATGCAAATGCAGTGCAACAGAACCAACAAGAGCAGGATCTCGAACCTTCTACTGTCAGTGGTACTATTCTAGTAGCTTCTATTTTATCTTCAACACTTTTCGATACAAGTTCTACATGTAGCTTCATATCTATACCCAATGTGGAGATCCTTGGGCTATGTGTTTCTTCTTCTTCTGAAGTTATGATTCTAGAAACTCCATTGGGAACTAGAACGGTTGGTGTGTGTCAGTGCAGGGAGTACCCCCTTAGGTGTTGGTGGGTGTCACATTTGAAAGGACCTCTATTTCATAGAGACAAGCAGCTATGATTTCATTCTTGGGATGGACTGGTTGGTACCCTTTCGAGCCTTTGTGTATTTCTATTGTCATAGGATGAGTTTCACATCACCATAGGGCAGAAAATTTCTATACAAGGGCGATGGGGAAGTCCAGGTGAGCCGAGCTGGGCTCGATCATCGTGGGAGAGGTGGAGTGACAGCCCAAATTGCGAGTTTATACCTGGATGATCAAGGTACTAGTCCGAAGGATTTCCCTCCAGTAGTTGACCATTTAATGGATGTCTTCCTGAATGACTTTTCAGGTCTTCCTCCAGAGCTAGAGGCAGATTTCTCTATTGAGATTGTGCTTGGTGTGGCACTGGTGTCGATTCCTACTTATAGGATGGCTACACCTGAGTTTCAAGAGCTCAAGAGGTAGTTAGAGGAGTTACAAGAAAAGGGTTTCATCTTACCCAATACTTCTACTTGGGGTTCGCCGGTCCTTTTTGTGAAAAAGGCGGACGGTATCCTCAGACTATGTGTGGATTATCGGAAGCTAAACTAGTTGACGGTCAAGAACCGATATCTCTTGATAGGTATTGATGATCTTTTTGATCAAATTCGAGGAGCAAGAATGTTCTTGAAGATTTACTTGAGATCTGAATATCATCAGTTACACGTTAGACCATCAGACATACCGCTTACAGCTTTTCAAAGCAGAAATGGTCTATATGAGTACTTGTTCATGCCGTTCGGACTTACAAATGCACTAGAAGTTTTCATGGCTCTAATGAATCGTGTGTTCAATCCATATCTTGATTCTTTGGTGGTATTCTTCATGGGATACTTCTTGGTGTAATCTCACACTCAACATGACCATGCTACCCATCTTGAGATCATTTTGAGTACACTGAGAGAGCATTAGCTATATGCTAAACACTCAAATTTCCACTTTTGGATAGACCAGATTCACTTCATGGGTCATATTATCTCAGTGGAAGGAGTTGTGGTAGACCCAGAGAAGGTTAGAGCATTAGTTTCCTAGGATCATCCTAAGAACATGTTTGAGATACAAAGTTTGTTGGGGATGGATGGTTACTACAGGTGCTTTATACTAGACTTCTCCCGCTTAGAAGAACCATTAACGGGTTTAACTAAGAAGGGTATGAAGTTCATCTGGTCTGAAGCATGCGAGATAGACTTTCAAGAGAAGAAGGGTAAGTTGACATCAACACCAATTCTAATACTTCCAGAGAAAGGGAAGAGCTATATAGTTTACTCTAAGGCATCATGTAATGGGCTGGGAGCAGCATTGATGTAGGGTGATCGAGTTTTTTCCATATGAGTCTTAGCAGTTGAGGCCACATGAGAGGTATCAACCGACACATGACCTTGAGTTAGCTGGAGTTGTTCCTGCATTACGCTGTTGGAGATATTATCTCTTGGGATAATTTTTTGTGATGTTTATGGGCCACAAAGTTTTAAATACATCTTTACCCAGCATGACCTGAATCTGAGATAGCGAAGGTGCGTTGAGTACCTTCAGTCCTTAGATTTTGAGTAGGCCTATACACCTGGTAAGGGTAATGCAGTTGCTGATGCACTGAGCAGGAAGACTTAGACACAGACAGTTCATGAGACCAGTGGTGAGTGGCAGCTTATGGATTTGTTTTCGGAGATGCATTTGGAGGTTCACGATAGTCAGGGGAAAACCTATCTTTCTTCCTTAGTTGTGACTTCTACCCTACTGGATAGAGTGAGGATGAGACAACTATCTGATTCAGAAGGCCTAGATCTATGTGAGTCAGTGGCAAAGTGAGGACCTGCCTCCTGGTTGGGCGATAGGCGATGGTGAGGTACTGCATTTCCATGGATGGGTATGGGTTCCATGGGATATACGTGAGGCGATAATGAGGGATTTTCATGTTTCATCTTGCACAGTTCATCCCAGACTTACCAAGATGTACCGTGACTTGAGACGTTTGTACTAGTGTCCAGGTATGAAGAAAGAAGTATCTGGTTTTGTTACGACATGTTCCACCTGTCAGTAGGTGAAGGAAGAGTATCTGAGGCCCACTTGGTTGTTACAACAGCTATCCATTCCAGAATGAAATTGGGATGATATCGCGATGGATTTTGTGACTGGGTTGCCGAGGTCACCTCGAGGAAATAATGTTGTGTGGGTAATTGTAGACAGACTTACGAAGGTAGGCCACTTTTTTCCGATCAAGGAGACCTTCGGTGTTGATGAGCTTGGGAAGATATATATCTGAGTGGTCTTACGTCTTACTCAGGTACCTCATTCTATCATTTTAGATAGTGACACCTGTTTTACATCTTGTATATGTCAGAGTTTTTAGAGGGCACTGGGTACACAGGTGCTTTTGAGCATAGCTTACCACCCTCAGACCGATGGCCAGTCAGTGCGTACGATACAGGTGCTTGAGGACATTCTGCGTGCATTCGTCCTAGACCTTGGGGGATCTTTGGAGAAGCACATACCCCTATTTGTGTTTTCCTATAATAATAGTATTCAAGAAACTATTTAGATGGAATCATATAAGGCTTTATATGGTAGGCCGTGCCGATCACCTTTGTGCTGGTTGGAGGCAGGTGAGGCAGCTTTACTGGGACCATGTCTCATGAAGTAGACTTTAGAGAAGGTCCAGTTGAAACAGAAGTGGATGGCTACTATGCAGTCTCGTCAGAAATCTTACGCTGATCGCCGCAGATGACCCTTGGAGTTCGTGGTCGGGGATTAGGTTTTCTTGCGTGTTTCACTGAGGTTTGGACACAAGCGAATCAGGAGACAGGGTAAACATTCACCGAGGTATGTGGGTCCGTTTGAGATTCTGGAGAGATTTGGGTTGGTTTCCTATCAGTTTTATTACCACAGAGGTATCAGGCCATGCATGACGTCTTCCATGTATCTCCGTTCCACCGTTATCACTCAGACCTGCCTCACATCTTTCAGCCCGAGGAGGTTGAGCTTCAGATCGATGCATCCTTTGGGGGGCATCCGATTCGTATTGTTTATAAGAGAACGAAGGTTCTTCTAAGACGGTCAGTTCCTCTCGTATGGGTGCTTTGGTAGAAAGGCCGAGTGCAGGACAAAACCTGGGAGTGGGAGACCGACGTACGTGCTCAGTGGATTGATTTGTTCATAGTTTTATCTTCTCCACCCTAGGAAGTGAAATTCATGGATGAATTGATTTAAAGGTGGATGTTTTTAAGAACCTGGTTCTTATTTTTGAGGTACAAGTTTCTTCTTTTTCTTTTTCCATAAGTGTTTTTGAGAAAATATGGAAAATGGGGAAAATCTCAAATTTTGTCGGTACACGTCGTTTCCTTTTCCACACGTCATGTACTTTGGCCGTGTGGGAGGAGTAAATAGGGAGTGTATCCCCTGTCAATGATGAAGGGTGTAAAAACCGACTACACTCCATGTATCAGGTATTTACACATCATGTAGTCAGTTGGCAGGTGGATAGTAAGGTAGTGGAAGCAGTTTCCAACTGAGCGAAAAAACATGCCATGTATTCATAAATACACACCATGTACTCATGTCGGTAGGTTAATAGTGTCGCACTGGCATGTAGCCGCTAGAGGAATAGTTAAATGATGTAAAGTACACGCCGTGTACATGAGAGTACATGCCGTGTAGTTTGTTTTTTCGCTTAAAATGGGCAGTAGCCTCCTCTATTCACAGAGGATGCTTAGAATGCCGAAGGAGAGCAGGAGAGATGGCCAAAGCTTAGATTATCTCTTGACCGCACACTGGGAACCCAATTCCATATCCATTGATCACGTTGGGACCTCACGGATCTAGGCTTTCTCATGCGTTTCAGGAGGCGACGTTCATGTATACCGATCGGGGGCGATCGAGGTATGTGGTCTGATGGTTTTTTTCCAACTGCGGAGTTGAAATTGTGTACCGTTGTGCTATGAACCCATGTTTGGGGTGTCATATGGCTAAGTCCTTGGATGTCATAAATACCTATAATTGTATAGGTAATTGAATGTAATTATGAACTGCTCTTTGGGATCGCTGCTTGGATCTAGGACCACCCATGGGGTGAATTCCTCTGTTTAGCCATTTGGCCAGGTTTCCCGAGGGTATATCGTAAAATTTTGCATGCTTTAAAATTTACTTGAGAGGAATTGTATATAATTTCTTTCTTATATGTTGGGCTCGGCTTGGTTACTTGTATAGCCTGAGGGCAGTGTCACGTTTAGCCTGTGGGAAACCTTTCTCATGCATGTGGGATGTAGTTACTGTGCCTGTGGGAAATAGGTTATGTGCCTATGGGTGACACCTTGTACACCTATAGAAAAATATCCTTTATTCATGTGGACAGATACCGGTGGGTTTCTATTCGGACTACCTGAGGGTATGGTTTGTTTTTTTGAGGACAGTGTCATCATGAATATAAACCATGGTGATTTTCATATGTTATACCTGCCAAGATAAAGCACAATCTTGGCATGGTTAAATGAATATTAAAATGGCAATACAACTGTTAGAGTTAGTAGCTTTTGATTACTGCTTAGTTTATTTCTTTATACTATTGCACACCACTATTGCACATTTTTCACTGATAGTTGGGCACGAGCCTTTGGTGGTTCCCTACTGGGATTTATTTCTCACACCCTATTTGGGTCATGTCTTTGGGCCAAAAAGATTACATTTTTTTAGGTATTGATAGGGGAAAGGGTCCCTATACATATACATGATTGTAGTAGAGGTGTAGGAGAGCATATAACCAAGATTAGGCTTGCGATGCTGCTGCATTCTATTCACTATGTTTTCTTTTGTTTGGTTGTACCTTGTACTTTGAGATGTATTGTATTGTCTTGTAGTGTATCATGTTATAGATACTTTCATAGAATTAGTGACATGCTACATCTTTATGTATATATGACTCATAGTTCTCTTTTAATACAGTTTTTCATTTCAGTTGTATATTGTTTACTACTTCCACTGTTGTATGTCATTCATCTTTTCCGATACGCTACACATTGACAAACGAGGGAATAGTTTCCCCACTATCATACCTGGGCCCTCGCTTCTAGTCGGTGGCCTCTGGTGTTTGGGGAAATCCGCTTGAAGTCATGTGGCCAACCGGGTTCAGGGCACCCGTTGAGTGGCACCCGGATCTGGGATGTTATAGGAACACCTTACTATGATGAACACCTACCGTCCTTATCCCTAATGGTGTCACTAGAATTATAGCATCATCTAAAATGAAAATACAAATCCCAATGCTCTCTACAATAGGAACATATATAGAACTAGGTGAAGGTACGATATCATGCTCCTACTAGGTCTATTGTACTGCATAAGTCTGACCTATACCAAGACCCTATGACACTGCCTAGCTATCCTAATCTGACCCACCCTACTATTGCTGGGATCCTGGGGCCAGGAAACTGTGAACACGAACACCACCTGAGCCTGAATAGCCTGTTGTATTCCAATTCCATGACTAGTGAGAAGCAGGTGACCCAACTCATGAACATAGGGTTGGTGCAAAAGCTCTCCCATTAGATGCTTATGGAAACTCCCTATAGTATTATTGTAGATGGCCCATCCTTCCAAAATCTCAACACACAATAGGGTCCAATGAACCATGCCATATCATATGTCCATATCTTCTACCTTGATAGCACCTCACTTGGATTCCAAAGAAAACATTCTAACTACTTGTCTCACCTTGAGAAAGCATCATACAATGCTTCTTTCTCCCAGTCGAGTCAGTACTAGATCTCTATATCGTACCGCCTTAGTTTTCAGCTTCATCATACGACTGATTACACTTTGTAATTAGCACCAGATTCATGATGGAATATATATAAGGCATACTAAAAAAATTCACCTACAATTGGATGTCGTTCCTGATACTATCCTTGAATCCCCTATCCCTCAATTTATCGTCACCCATAAGAATAGTTTAAAATCTCTAAAATTCAGTGAAATGTGCAGAGTAGTCCATCACTAAAATTGATCCTTACTCTAGATAGATGAACTCCAAGGCTATATCAGCCATCAGCCTCTTAGAGAAATTGTTTTCATAGAAGACCGTATGAAAATCTCTGCTTGGCATGTCCCAATGATGCTACGTCTGCTGGAATACTAATGTCTATTCTGGCATAGAAGTGGTAGTCTAAGGTGCTACCTGGATGGTCTTTATAAACCTCATGAACCCTTCACAAAACTATGAATCAACGCATAAATTTGGTATAACAGCAGGTGCTGAAACTGACACGAATGGAGGATCCAATTGTATCCCATGGCCTTCCACCTCCGGGGTATGATCCTCGCTACCCACCTGGCATACTACTAAAGGTCATCATTGTGGCATTTCCATATAAATTCTAGGACAAACACCTTAGTAAAATATTATTCATCATGGTACACAAGTCAAGAGGGAAATAACTAAATAAGAGAATAAAACCCTCAAATGTTAACAAAATATGAGTACATGACATGTAGAGACACTACACGATGTGTACAATTAATCCCTTAAATGGTCATGTACTCCCTCCGGCCTCTATGTGTAAACACCACAAGTACACATCGTGTGGTGTTCATACTAGACATGCATAATTAATCACAAATATGGTCATGTAACTCCTGTCGTCCTGGGTGTGTAAAGATCTGGGGTACACGACAAGTGAATTGAGTACATGGCGTGTACACAAGTCTTATCTTCTAAACATTTACTTTTACATGGATATAGCTACATGGGTCTGCCAATATATAACTACATGATGTGTAAATTGGGTACATGATGTGTTCTGATCAAAACTCAGAAACCTGTTCCCTCTCTCTCACACAGCCGGATACACGGTCAAAAACCACATGAAGTGTAATAAATGTTCATGACCTGTACTTAAAAGACTTTCCCACATACCGAATAGAATAACACATGACCTATCTTCATAGGATGACACACCGTGTTGTATAGGTTTCTGAAGAGCCAGCCTCAAAAACTTCCCTAGAACCCTGTTTTTTAAAAAATAAAGCAATGGTGTTTCATATTTTGATCTTTGGGGGGACATAATCCCCACAAATCAAATCTTGACATACACATATAGAACATAACAACACAATTTATATACCTTGGTTAAAACATGATTCACCAAATTCCAATCCAGGAGGTCCCATACTCTTCAGGGATAAAAGTTTGAATCCATGCAATTCATCCATAACATGTACCAATAAACCTATCACAATAGAAGGAATATGTATCATGGTACCTATCACAACATCATACATATATAGAATGACATCTATCACAAAAACATAAATCTGTAATGCTCCTAAGTTTCATGGAAAGAATGCATGGAATGGGATTTCTAGTAAGTTCCTATATAATGAATGAGATGGTGTACTCTCATCTCATCAGGTTGAAAAAAATTGAGTTACAATGATATCAATAATAACAACACCAAACAAGTTGATCTCCCAATGATGAAATCGAATAAACTGTAATGGCTCAAAATCCAAAAATTCTAAATTCATTCAAGGTAATTTAGATTTTCCCTATACACATAATAGCTACTCTCAAAAAAATCTAATTACCAAATTCCATTTCCATTATATCTTCTCAAAATTGTAAAGAAACACACGAATTGAATGATATGATACCACTTTATAACATCCCAGATCCAGGTGCCACTCAACTGGTGCCCTGTACTCGGTTGGCCACATAGCCTCAAAAGCATTTCCAAAAATGATAGAGGCTACCAACTAGCAGCAAGGGCCTATGGTATGATAGTGGGGAAACTGTGCCCTCATTGAAAGAGTGTAACAAAACTGAATAAATACTATTACAATAGTGAAAGTAGTAAACAACATAAAACATAAATAAAAAGTGGAAGAATAATTAGATAAATAAGAAAGCATCATTCCTTACAAAAGTGTATGCAACTTGTTATATGTTCTAAAAAAGTAGCCAAAACAAGTACAATGCATAAATTGAAAATAAATGTTCCAAAATAAAAATAAAAAAAGGAAACTAAGAATAATTTAAATATTCAGTTCAGTACCATGATATTCGGCTCCTAAATAGCATCTCAAGTACTTGTAGAAGGGATGTTTCCATTATCAAGCCCTGTAATAGTATAATCTGTTTGGGTAAAAAGGCCTGACCTAAATAGAATGCGAGAAATAAATCTCAATAGGCAACCACCTATGGTCTATTCCTATCAGTCAGTGAGTATACGCAATTAGTATATTAAAAAAGGAAAAGAAGTAAACTTAGAATTACTCAAAAGTAAACAATACTATCAGTTATATTTTCCATTTTCATTCATTATGTCTAGTTCAACAATTAAACTACATTGAATTATATAAGTCTCAAGGTCTGGCCTAATCCTAATAATCCACCATATAATAGTGCTCAACAGATACCTCAAATGTATATGTAAACACATAAAATGAAGATCAAATCCACGCTTGTGATTTGGCTAGGTGGACGGGCCATAAGTCATTCATTTCAATAATCAAATCATCATCTTTCTCGTATGCATAACACAACCCTTACCACTTGGAACAACCAAATCCTCACCCTCAGAACTAATGAATCCTCACCCATAGTCATAAAAAATCCTTGACAACAAGCATAAAAAAATCCTCTTGCATAGTCATAACTAATCAATTAGGGTCAGGTTCGGTATATCAACACATTGTCATAATAAACAAAACATGTAAATTTCACTATTACATGGTTATCATATGATGACTTGTGTTGGAATCATACATATTAAGCAATAAGAGAATTACACTATCACAAAGCTTAAAGGATAATTAGCATAACATGGGGAAATGGGTAAATCACTAATCCCAAACCCTTTTATCAAATCAATCACAATTTACCATGTCTTTAATTTCATTAGAACTATAATTCATACTTAACAACTTAATAATGGAATACAGGGCATACCATATAGGAAGCCTTGAAAAAACGTCCATAAATGGTCATTCAGGGAAACACCCCTACGAGGTGGCCCTTAATCAAACCAGGAAGCTCAAACATGATTAAAATAATTCAATTCTTGGCCTAATAATCATTAGGAAACATCAAGGGTTAATTTCCAATCATCTATTCACCCTAAACATGGGAAAATGGCACTATAAAACATATAAACAACTCGAAATTGAGTGAACGGAACGTACCACCAACCTAGTTGTAGTATGACTCTCCTCATCCAGCCTTAACATACAATTAAAGCTAGATAAAATTTGCTCTTCCAAAATATGATGAACAATCCACCTTAAATAACATATTTGAGAGAAAAAAATCACATTGAATGGATCCGTAAGAACCGAGATCTTATCGATCATGTTCAAATGCAATCGATAGCGAAGGAACTAGGGTTCGAATGATCAACCGGGAGGAAAAATAGCCCTCAACACTATTGTTCATAATCCTGGATAAGACCTTATCTATTTTCACAAAAAATATGATTCTGCCAAATTTAATCCAGGAAAAAAGTACACTGCAAGTATTTGAGACTACATAGTATGCCCATATAGTTTCCAGACAGACCATTACAGGGTCGTGTACCTGGATTGCATGGCTTGTAGCCGAACATACACAACGTGTACCTATAAGTACATTATGTGTAGTTTCTAATCACATCATGTAACAGGCCTAAAGCCATACCTTGAACTCTTTCCCCCAATTTTCTTTTGTATAAACTAAAAAGAAAAGATCCATACCTCAAAGGCAGAATAAAGTTCTTACAATTCTGTCATTTAAGGAGAGTTTATTTATATATTATGATAACTTAATGGTGTGAGGCTTCAAATTATGCCTCATGGGGTCGAGGTTACTATAACTAATAATTATATAAATGTATATAGTTACGATTATATAAATAGGATAATGATAATAAATAATTTTAAATTAATATTTTTACTTATATATGAACTCTTTTATTAAATATAAATTAATAAATATTAATATAATGAAAGTGTAAAATTAATACTAAATTGTTATTATTTTATGAATATATATCCAGAAATTATATATTTAATAATATAATATTTTTTACCAGCTGGATGAATAATATAAATCTATAAATATTTTTAGAGGATATTATTAATTATAAAATTGTAGAGTTAAAAGTAAACATATAACATATTATATTTAAAAAAATTTAAAATGTATAATATATATATTATAAATAATCAAATATTATGTTACATTAATTGTATTTAAAAAGATAATTAAATAATAAATTCCTTTAAAAATTATAATTATAATTTAATTTTTTTTATTTGTATAAATGAATAAATATTTTTTTAAATATATCATTAATTTTAGATAAGTATAATTATACTCAAACATAATTATATGTGTATATACAAAAAGATAAATTCTAGATATTGAAAAATAATTTTATAATAACTAAAATATTTATGAATTATTACTTTTTTAAAATAACATTAATAGTATATAATTACATTTAAACATGAAAAACATTATTTAAGGTATGATATTAATTATATAATTGTGAAAATATTTTTTAAATCATATTTTTTTCATTTTGATAGGTTGGGTCAGTCCCATTTTTTACAAGTTAAATGAGACCCCCTTTTCAACTAGGTTGAGAGGGAGCCCATTACCTGACTGGTAGGTCTAGAGGCACATAGGCCTATGAAATACATGACTCAAAGGGACTTACGTGGTCTCAATGAACCATGGGTCATTTGAACAATAAAACATGGTGTGTAGGACCATAACCCATAGGTCCATGGATTCAGATTACTTTTTCCTACCATTGTTTGTGATTTCACCACTGGAGGCTATCGCCTATATATCCTCCCACCATTATCCTCAGGTTCTATTATAAGCATCCAACCGACCATCCATCTATGCTTGAATCATTGAAGGTCATCATCCCCCCACTGTCTACCATAATAGACCAAACCACCACCTACTTCGCCATCAGTGTCATGCTCATGCACCCACACTATCAGAGGTTATTGCCCCCACTTTCACCCCACATGTGACCCACCCCACATGTGTCTCCTTTCGATATCATTCATGTGCACAGGAACTACTGGAGGCTACTTCTAGCCTCCCTACAGTTTGACCCATCCCACCATCCACCATGTTGGTGTCATGATGAATTAATCTCACTCGTGTGAAAACACAATCATGGAAGAATGTCATGCCCCCCAAATGGGGGAACTACATGCAGTAGATGTGAACCAAACCCTATCCACAATAGATGCTCCAGAGAACCCCAAATCAACCAAGCTGGGGATAATGTTCTATAACCTATTAGTAATTATATAAATGTATATATAAATATAAAATATAGTGAACACATTTGGGTACAAAATATTTGGGATAAATTTGTGATTATATAAATTTATATATTATTATTTTAACTAATTAGGGTAAATTCCTCTTTCTATTAAGAATGAAATCCATCCTTTTAACTAATATGAGTGGTAATACATTCATGACCTTGAAATTTTAGAAACTTATAAATCTATTAAAATATAACTCGAAGGATGTAGTGGACCTAAAGCCTATACAAGGACCATAAGGCCCTGAGTGAGTAGTCTACATAATATCATGTTGTTTGTAAAATGACTCACCCCCTGCCAGTAATCATCACACACTAATCCAAGTATAAAAGTCACCTCACCCCATCCCCATAATAAATTATTTCATCTGGATGATGGATCCTGGTAAGGTTCCCCCTTTTCCATGATGTGAGAGGAGGCCTAGAAGATAAATTTCAGTACACATATCTATTTTCTGATATGCACATCATCTGATGCTTGCATGACCTTGCTTCATCACCTTCATATTACTCTACATCCTCAGACTATCCCCATGTGTCGATATTCACATGTCATGTTACCCCTCCAACTCGCATTAGTTGTCCATGGGGATGGAAGTTTGGGTAATAAGCCCATGGACGCCTATCCTTCCTATCAAGGTCGCCCACCCGACTGTGCCTTCCAGCACTACCTTCCTATTGCCCGAATTTTTTCACCCAATCTATGACACTCCACATTTCTCCTGTTAGTGCTAACCAAAATTACCCATGACTTGTTGGTCATTGGTGGTCCAAAGTCCCTGTGACCCGTATGCCCAATTCTATGGCTTGAATGCACAACTCACTTGAACATTTGAACGGTTATAGTAACATAGAAATACTCTCCTACCCAGTTTTGAACCTGGGCCTCTTTGATACTGAACCACAGGGGATTAACACTCTTCTGCACCCCAACTGCTATAAATTTATATAATATTAATTATTTATTTAATATTAATAATAATTTAAATAATTTGTTTAAGAATAGTTATTTTTTTAAGTTATATAAATGAGTGATTATTTAATATTATAAAATCATATACATTTATTTGAAATTATTAATAAATATATTTAAATTATCAAGGGATTTTTTTTCAATATAGTGATAATTAATATAAAATTTTTCATCAACTATATTTAAAATAATAATATTTTTAAATTTAGGAATATATATAAATATTATATGTAATCAATTTATTATTTATTTTAACTATATTAAAATTATTAATGTATAAATATTTTTTAAACTTATTTATTCATCATAAAGCTCTAAAACTGGAAGATTAATTTTTAATAATTATTTTTGAATTTATTTACAACTACTATAATATATAGACATATTATTAGTGCTAATTATATCATCATATATATTATGTTGATTGTATATAAAAATATAATTAATTATTATTTTAACATAAAAATTAAAATTTAAAATTAAAATATTATTATTTATATAAAATAAATATATTTTAAATATATCATTATTTATATAATTAATATATAATAAAACTAAAAACTAATTATATTAATATATACAACAAGATTTAAATTATACATTTCTAAAAGTAAATATTAATTAATATCTTTAATATATTAATAATATAGTAGGATTTTAAATTATAAACTTTACAAAAAATTTAAATATAATTTTAATTTTTAAATTCATCTAAATATTTGATATTTCATTTATTTAATTATATATATATATATATATGATAATATTTACTCACATATAAATGTGTGTGTGTGTGTGTGTGTCTAAAGAATCAGAGGATACACACATGCGTGTATATCCAAATATATACAAATTAATGCATATAATATATTTTTTAAATTTCTTACAAAAGAAATTAACTTGAATATTTAACTAAAATAAATCACTATATTTACATGTTTTATATATAAATTATTATTACTAATACGAAAATTATTATATGAAAATTTCTAAAATTTTAAAATTTCAATTAATTAATTCATTACAATAAATGAATTATTATTATACCTTAAATAAATTGGGACATATTTTATTAGTTCTATTACTAGTGTCAATAAAATATATTTTTCTCATTTATAAATAATATATTGATTAATGTACACCTTTTATCATTGACAAAATTAGAAGGGATGAAAGTAAACTTCTTTTTTTCAGTATTTTATTTGAGTATTGATAAATTTTTCATTGATTAGCATTTATCAAAAAGGATTAATAATGATCTGTGTCTCTTTTAAAATTTCTTGTATTAGTGTAAGTTGAATTGGAATAAATATAAAATTATACAATTTTCATTCCCATTTAAATAATCTTATTGTAAAACATTAATCTTTTAGAATTATCTAACTCATGATAGATTGAATTTCTCCAAGTCAAAGAATATCAAAGATAATGCACACCACTAGATGTCAAAAATTTACCCCTCTAATCTATATATAATGGAATTAACTAATCTAACTGAAAATTTGTTTTCTTAGAATTATATTCAATATAAAAAATTGTACAAATAAAAATTAATTGATAATAGGGAACACATAGGGTGAAAATGTAAGAATTATTACCTATAATAACACAACTTTTATAATTTATGTAATTCATTTTAATTATGTTATTTTTTAAATAAAAAATATAACTTGTCTAATGTAAATAATTATATAGATAAATCTATTGTAATTTTAGGTTAACAATCCCATTATTGGAATAGAAGTTCCAGATAATTTGATTTGGCAAAAGCTAGTAATAATAAATGGGTATAAATTAAGAATTTTTTTTAAAATAAAATGATAATTATATGAATCGATGAAAGAATAAAAATACTTTCATAAATAATTTTATGATTAAAATCAATAAATGATGATGAAATATGATTATTCATAAGAATAATTACATAAAAAACATAGTTAATATCCAAAAAAAATCAAATTTTGGGTTAAAATAAACAATCAAATACAACGGGTTTTCCTTGAATTGTATAGAAGGATACAACATGAAGTTAACAAATGTTTTCATACTCATATGTTAGTTTAAGCTAATTAGTTTATTACTAATTAATTCATCCACAGTTAAATTTTCCATTACATTAGTTACACTAGTAAATATGTTATTCTCATATTATTACATCAATATTCTGGAATTCTTATTGTAATATTGCTTTATTTCCAATATTTTATATGATTTTTTCTATTATTATTACCTACTTTTACATGTTAATACATTATTATTTTATATAAATATATTATTACAACATTATTAACTAATATAACTACATTATAAATTAATGTAACTATATTTTGCTGCATTATTAGTGCTTATTAAGATGTTGTTTCTATATTATTTTATATTATGGCATACATTCCATATTATTTTATTGTTATAACTTTTTATACTATAGTTTGTCATTATTGATGTATTTTATTTCATTATTTAAATAATATAAAAATATGGAATAAAGAATAAGTATAATAATATAATTTTTTAAATTACTTTATTTATATTCTATAATATAATAATATACACTACTAAAAATTTGGGCTTTAATAACGCTATTAAAAGTTATTTACTAATATTATAGAAGTGATGATAATGTAAGTTACGTTAAATTTTTTTCTTTAACTACAATCATAATAAGTTATAATATGCCCCCCTCTGACAATGCTAAAAAATGTACTGATAAATATGGCCTCTACGAGTGATTTTCTCTTATTGTTAAAGGCCCCCTTTAACAGCACTAAATAAGAAATGATAACAACCCCACTGATAAAATGGTATAAATGTTTTTCCATGCCCACCCCCTTTATCAGAACTTCCCACCCCATTTTAGTGTTTCCCCTACCCCTTTATTAGTGGTTTAGATAATCCCACCCTCCCACGTACTCCCCTACCTCTAGCGAGCTTCGAAGCTAAGACCTTCATCTTATAAATAATAGTCATTTACTCTCCCCTTTTCTATTTTTTAAATTTAATGATAGTTCTTTATATTTGTATACATTTTGTAACATTTTTATACATATATTTATTTATTTGTTTATATATTAGGAAATATATTTTATATGTGAATATGTTTAATTAGTTTTTTATAAAATAAAAATTTTATGTGTGAATATTTAATATATATATATATATTGATATGTATTTGATTATAAATAAAAGAAAATTTGGAAAATAATAAAATTTTAAATCCATAATATCAATATGAATTTAATTCCTAGGAATATATTCAATCCACACTGAAAAAAGGAAAAAATTCCCCCTGAAATGAGGATTCAAATCCATCAAATGAAAAACAATTGGGGGAACCCAACTAACAACAATGTTTAGATAGTGTTTTGGGTATTTCTTGTCTTGAAAAAATGTGGCATAGGTTTAGGTATGTCACTAGTTGCAGATCTCAATGCTGGCTTTGATTTGATATGTGCTTGTGCCCAAACAGACACCTAAATAAAAAATTATGATCGTTTGAAGTTGGAGTTACGTTTTCAACTTTGTTTAAATATTTTATTAATTTTTTGATATTTTTATCTTCAAATTGTTATTAAATTAATATTAATTGAACCAAATTATGAAATTATCAATTAAAAATATTTTTAATTACTTTATAATATATTTTAACTAATAATCATGCATATATTATGTAAATTTATATTTATAATTATCTAAAATATATTTAAAAAATATCTATTACATTAATATCAATATAAATATATTTATCTGTTAATATATTATTTTTAATGAAATATTTTTTTGGAAATATAACCTTTATCAGCACTTTTCTATTATCACTGATGGGGGGGTTATGAGTGGTTTTTTAAAAGAACTGATAAAAGGCCCCCTTTAATAGTTCTTATTTTAGTGCTGTTAAGGACCCCCTTTAACAAAACTAAAAAAAATCACTGGTAAAATCCCCTTTTAGAAACATCTTTTCTAGCACTAACAAAGGGATTTTGTAAAGGCGCTTTTAGCTAGAGTTGTTAAAACCCTAGTACTGGATAAACCTTGTTTTGTAACAGTGATAGGAATATGAAATTTTTATAATGTCATTATTTTTATGGGAATGATTACCCATGTAGAATTAATAAAACATTTTTATATCTATATTGATGTTATTTCATTTTTATATTACCTATAATTGATGGCCATTGATATTTTTTATGTAATATTGCGTCTATTACAAAGTTTATTACCATATTATAGGTTTAAAATTTCCCACATTATTACCATTTTTATTAATACTTTCATTAAATGTATTTCTAGGGGAGATGCAATTCCCAAACATAATAAAAACAATCAATTAAACATCATAAGAAAATAGGTAATGACTTCAATTTTTTCTTTTAATCGACTTAACCGTGAGTGTAGGAAAGAAATAGCCATAATCATTTTTCATCGTGGTTGTACGCTGGTTTAGATCACCCTATAATAATGATCGAAGAGGTTTTTATTCATTGGTGGATCTCGAGAAATAATTGAAAATGACGGCGATAATATATAAATTGTGGTCATGGCCATCTTCGTCCACAAACATAGGGCGATACATTTATTATTTAAATATACAATACCAATACCACTAATAATAATAATAACTTAATTATTAGTCAAAAATTAAAAGTTAGTAATAAATAATTAATAATAACTACTTTTAATTTGATAATTAATAAAATTAATTCATTTATTAGTAATCATTATTTATTAATGATTAGGAATTATTCATTTTTAACTACTATTAATTATTAATTGTTAATTATTTTTCATTTTGTTTGATTTTTCATCATAGTTTATAATTTCTTAATTATTAGTAATAAATTATTTATTAAAAATTCTTAATTTCATATTATAAATCAATATTCAAAAATTATTTTTATAAATATTTATTTGTTATTTAAAATATAAAATTTTAACTAAAAATTACTTATTAGTTATTAACTAATTATAAGTATTTATTAATTATTTTTCATTTATAATAATTTATTATTTAACATGTTAATTAACAAGTTGTTATTAATTATTAATTATTAATTATTATCTTTATTTATTGTTGTTTATTAATTATAAGGTTTTAATTATGAATTATTATTAACTAATTATTAATTATTTTTTGAAATTATTGTATACTAATTATAAATTGTGAATTTTATATTATAAATTATAAGTAATAAATTATAATGTAAAGATTATAAATTATAAATTATTTATTATTCATAATTATTAATTATTATATATTTAATATTTTAATACATTATTAATTATTAATATAGAATATTGATTATTGATTATTGATTATTGATTATTGATTATTATTTTTAAATAGTGAAATATTAATTATAAAAAATTTCTTATTTTTTATTAGTTAATTTTTTTTATTAATTAATTATTATTTAATATAAAATATTCATAAAATATTTTATATTTATTATTAATGAATTTTTAATTAATAATAATTATTTATTAATGGATTTAATAATATTTATATTAATTAATTAATATATTTTTAATTGATAAATATTACTCACTAAATAATGTTAACAAAAAAATAACTCCTCACAGATGCCTAATTTCATAAATTTTTATTTACGTAATACCCCCATAGTGTGCAACCATGAACATAAGCCTATTAATATGCTAAAATCAGCCACAACAATCTAGACCATGGTCATTGGCTATAACCATGGTCTACAGGTGTATATCTATGGTTATGGCCCTTGGTAATAGGTCAGTTTTATAGTAATGAAAACCTATTTTCCACCAGAACCAAACATATATTTGAATTAAATAAATTTAAATGAGGAACTCACCCTTTCCCTCTAGTAGAACTAATTTTTTCAAGGTCTTCTTACAAGACTTTGAAAGATATTCATAAGAGGTAAATTCGTACTTTATCTATGGGTAATCCATGGAATTTATGAAATGTACCAAATCATGAGAAATATATTCTTCATAATATTTTAGGTATTCACCATGGAATTCATTTTTTGTGGTCAATATTTGATGTTTTATTTAGATTTGATGTATTTATTATCAATCATTTGAATATAAATGAATTCCTTTTATGGATGTATTAGTCGTGGTTGGTGATTTTCAAAGAAAATATTTACTTTTGATTAAAATAGTGGAAATGGTAAATTCTACTTGAAAATTTACATGTTGTTGATGCTCTATTTTTTTTCAATTAAATTAGTTAATTTATTTCTTTTATTCGACTTATTTCATTACATTTACATGGATATATATCATTGTATTTTTGGTATTATGAATTTTTTTATTTCACTGTAAAATATTTTCATGTTGGGTTTTCAACACCCTATAGCTGGATCCTAATATTTCAGTGAGGGAAGTCAAGGGCCACAAATATTTTTTATCAAATAGATCCGAAGGACCCATTTTATGTTTCACGATTGTGTTTCTCGCATCAAATAAATGCACTGGGATTATATTCCCCACTCGGTCTCCATTGTTGTGATTCTACTTGCCCTACCAGTTGTTACACCATTAATCATTTTAATAAGGTGTTTCATCCATATCATTCATGTGGTCAATATCCTATACCCTTACCAATTGTGTTGATGCAATTACAACTGTGACTTCCCTTCGTTCTCTTGAGGTTTTGGAATTATGAAAATTGCCTCTTCATCCTCAGAGCAAGAGAACATCCTTATTTTCGAATTTTCAATATATATTGTAGAGAGATTAATTGGAGGTCTCTATTCGAGAACATTCTAATGATCAAAAAAAGATGATTATTAATTGTAGTTGGATGGTTCAGGATCCATGATTTCTCAGTTTTAAAAAAATTTTATGGAAAAACATTATAGACAAACAATGACATAGTACAAGAGGTATAGAAGACAGTAAAAAATGCAAAGTGGCACACAACCACCACCCAAAATATTGATAGTATAATATCCCTAAAATAATAGGGCTTGAGGAACCCCAAAAAACATGACAATCGGCCCATGATCAGCCCATTTATTGATGGAAAACATGTTAGAAAATGTGCCATATCAACAAAAGTCTTCACACAAGCCAAGACCATCTGACACCAATCCAATGCCTGCCTGTGAGAAAAACAAGACGACATATCTCGCCGACATATCAAGGATTCCAAGGCATCAAAAGTATTCTAAAAACCTAAAAAATCATTCCAACTTGTATCTAGTGACTAGAGTAGAATCCTAATGTATCCTCACATCAAAATTTTCCCCATCTGTGTCCCATCACCAACATCGCTGGTCAGAACCTCACTACAACATCAAAGAACCTTCTGATCACCACTAATAAGAGGAAGTCCCTAAAACTAGAGGCAACATGAAAAAATTTCCACCTATACATCAAAAATCCCCACACGTCACTAGTCTAAATCCATGAAAATGCACCAATCGCTGCATCATAGTGGCCCTTTGTTCCACAAACCACCACATAGGGAACCAACCATAGTTCCTCACCATAGAAGTTGGACAAGTCACCCAGCAAGGCCACATATCCTTCAGATCCACTAATATCCCTGACCATTATGTTCATAATCTTAAGATCAAAGAGGTCCCTCCATCCCAATGATTTCAAAAACACCACACATACTAAAATCTTCGCCTGAGATCATGGATGTCGCCGACCGGATGCTTGTACTAAGGTCCTCATATTCTTGCGCTCTATGGTGGTCCCTGGGTTTATCCATGATGATTACTTTGGTAGGTCATAGATCCCTTTACATCCTATAATTCTTGAATATTTCTAATTTTATTTAGTAATTATAAAGGTATGGGTGGTGTTCTCACTATGTATATTTGTACACAGTGGAAAAAATCATGTTAAATATCTATGTCCATTTCTTTTATAATTTCTTGCTTGAAATAAAATTAGTTGAAATCATTATCATCATTTGTTGATTTTGTTTTAATTATTAGTTCTTTTCTAATTAATTCATAATGAGAAACCTTTCTAGTGGATATTGGTTATTGCATAAGGATTCATGTAAAAATATAACCCTTAACAATTGGTATCAGATCCACATAAACTAGGATGATAGGATATATGAAATTTAAAATATATAAATTTGATGGGATAATTGATATTAGTATTTATCAGATTAAAATGGTCTAAATTTGTTATCATAATGCACTCCTTGATTCTCTATTTGGTCCAAATAATATGGTAAATATTGTTTCCACCGAGGGACAGTCAATTGATACAAAAGTATATATTTTATCTAATTTACTTTTGAAATCATCTAGTCTCATGCTCTTGTATTTAGGTGATATGGTTCTGTGAGGAGTATATTTTGAGTGTATTTCTTCCTAAATATGGTCCCTACTTGAGGCCCTATAAATAAAAAAACATAATTTGGAATAATATATATGAAAATGTGATTGTATAATTTTTTTTCATCCTATAACTTCATTCACGAAACATATCAATGATTTTAATAAAATCATATCAAAATTTTCTAATAGATAATTCATGGTTAATGATGAAGACCTATTAATTTTTTTCTAATATCATTATATTTATCATATAATTCCATTGAGAATTCAATGTTGTACGGTATAGATACTCTCTAATTAGAATAAGCTAAATTAACCTTATTATCTTAATATTTTCTATATAGAGGTCATATTAAACAACTAATCTAGGGGATAAATCTAAGGGGTCATCCTGGGTATAGAGGTAATAAGAGAGGAAGAATTTTGTAAAAGAGTTGATATAATTCTAAATGTAGAGTGATGAATTATTTTCAGTGTTAGCATCAGTGGAATATCAAAAAATATTCTCTAAAAAATATTATTTCCAATATAAAGAATGATCTTTAATTTCATGTGGGATAATATTTCAATACATAAAATGTCATTAACAAGTTCATTATTACCATGTATTAAGGGTAGTTACAATATTTAAGATTATCAATTCATATGTTCCTTAATAGAGAGTACATTATTAAATTAAGTGATGTTTGATTGTTGAGGTGTATCTGGTAAATGAAAAGTGATTTTATATCATGGGAAGAATTTTTATTTATTCAGGGATACATGATGGGTTAGTGAAATATCTTGATAATTTTATGTGGGTACCCTAATTGAAAAGATACCTAATTTCCATTGTACTTGTAGACGTAAAATGATTCAATTTTAGTTCTGATTCTAGATGCATTAGGATAGATAAGGGATCCCTCACCATATTGATAAGAACTTTGTCTAATAGGATCTATGTCTTAGATGGCAGGATACAATAGAAATAGTTAAACACCACCCAGAACTTGATATCTGATCACACTGTAATATTTCATAGATTACTAGTGAATGTAGGTTCCCAGGGTATCAAAAAACATAGTATGAATGGGTTTTTGATAGATGTGACCCCAAAAGATATCCCCTTTAATAAATATTGTGTGTTTAGAAAGATCAATGTCTCCAAATTTAAGAGGTCAACATATAATGAAAAATCCTCCTTGAATATATACATTCACACTTATACTAACATTCTAGGATTTTCTCTGATAGTGGAAGGAATTTAAATGTGACCAAGATAAATTATTACTCATGGAGATTATGGATATTCATAATGAATCATAAGTCTGATAAAATTGAAATATTCAATACATTTATATCTAATATCAATAACCGGATAATAACTATACTAAAAGACCATAGAAATGAAAATGTGTTAGAATAATTGTCTAATGGATTTGTGGAATTTTTTGAGTGGGGTGATTTATTGACAAACTAGAGTGTTATGGAGACCCCACAAAATAATGTGTTGAACATGGTAATGAAGAGGAATACCTTGGTGGGGGTTATAAGAATACTATCACACATAGGTTTCTCTAGATATTTCAAGATATAAGGTGTTGCTGAAACAATTAAATTGATTACGTTCTTTTTATCTAGTTCTGTTGGTTTTAGAACAACCATGAAATTATGTATTGGGTCTCTATCTAGTATAAGATTCATTATTGTATTTGTTTATACGAATTATTCCCACAATAACACTAATATGTTATACCTTAGACTGATTAACTGCATGCAAATAGGTTATCCACCAAGTGTTAAGGGGTACAAGATTTCTATAGAAATGACTGGGTATTAAAAGTCCATTATATATCATGATTCTATCTTGAATGAGGCTACTATACCAAAAAAGAGGCTTGTAGAGTTTGATGATACTGGTACACCATAACCTATTTGCATTGTGGCCCCTTTAGGATCAAAGTGCAGTTTGACCCCAAGATTTACACTCCCATTTTCCCCAAACCAGATCATAATCAGCAAGACACTGATTCAATGTCTATATATGAGGTAAATTGAGAGAGTTAACTTATTGCATATGAATATTAAAATACAGCATTTGGAGAACCATTTTTCCACCTAACAATTTTAGTCACATAGATGTGGCTACCTTTGTAATTAATATTACTGAAGGTATTAACAATGATTAGTTATAGTTGTTTAAAAAATACAAGAAATATAATTATTCAGTGAAGTGGACAACTTTTATGAAAGATTAAATGGAATAAATTATAAAAAATCAAACAAGTGTTGTCATAATTAATCCAACAAGGAATAAAATTACAGGTTGTAAATATATTTTCAAAAAGGAGGACACACTGGAGAGATGAAAATTAAATTCATTGTTGATTTTTTTTCTAAATGACAGCTTTGGCATTATGGAATTTAAAATAGTGAAATATTTTACCCTGTTATAAAACATTCATCAATTATATTTCCACTTGGTTTTTGTACCACAATTAACTTTCGTACTGAACAATTATTGGTAAAAACTATCATTTTTAGATAAGAAATAGATGAGAATATTTATATAAAACACCCTAATGATTTTTTAAATCCTTTTAATACAAATCAAGTTTAAATTTTGCATAAATATTTATAATGAACACTCCTCAAGGTAATTTTATAAATATTTTGCGTCTTTTAAAATTCAAAAAAAAATTGATGGAAGAATATGATACATGTTTTTAGATTAAATCTGTCAAGTATGAATTTATATAAATGTTAATATATATTGGTTATATGATTTACATATTCAATAATATGAGTTTGATAAATCAGGTAAAAATAAAATTGAACATCATTTTTGAAACGAATAACATAGGCAATGATTAAAAAACTTTAAGCATGGAAATTATTAGTTATATAAAGACAAGGGTCCTTCACCTTTCAATATATATATATATGAAGAAAGAATCAATGTAGTATCTATTTTATCATTTAAATCCTATAAATTCTACTTTATGAAACAAATTTATGCTATCCATACCCCAATATCCAAAATCTATATCTAATATATCTTTTATTAGAAATGTACCATATTCTAACAATTTTTTTCCTTATTTATTACATGATTTTAACTAGAATAGACATTGGTTTTTCTATTTTACCTTAATAATGTTTATCGAAAATACTAGGAACCCCATTGACATGAATTGAAGTGGATTTAAATGGATTTTTCTAGGTCCTTTGACCTATATATATATTTTTGAAATAATAATAGTTATGATAATTATAACATTTCAATTATGGATTCTAACTATGATTCAAAGACTTATTCACAGAAATATATAACATGATATGAATTTCCTTATTTTCTTGGCCTCGTTCCATCAAAATATAAATTGTTGTCTATTATAGCAATATCCATAATTTAGGTAAAATATACACCCTTTACTAAATCAATTAAATAAGTGATTTGGATAATGGTTTTGATAAACTTGTTATCTTTATATTTCAATATTATTGATGTTTTTATGATAGTTAGTCTTCTTTACATTTATCAAAAAAATCTTGAAATATATGGAAGGTCAAAGTATATAGACAATTTGATACATATATAGGGGGTTCATTGAAACTGGGCATTATATGTCAACAAGAAAAAAACTTTTGATATCCAAACTGATTGTTTGACTATGACCATTCAAATTTCTATGTTTTGGAATAATTTATAAATGGTGATTATAGTCCTACATCCATGTGGGGTGAATCTAACACACTCCATTTCACACTAATACCTGACCTAATATTATCTCATCATGCCCTCTCGAGTATTTGATATTCTTCAAACTATTTATTCATTCTAATTTAAATTCAATCTTTTGGTTTTTATTTATTGGGAGATAGTTGAGAGTTGTTTGGTGGATATATTTATAAATACATTTCACATGTTCTACTAATGAAATTCGATTCTTTGCTGATAGTGGTCTTGATATTAAGCCCCAAAAGGGATCAAGGATGATCCACAAATACTTCAAAGTGGGACAACATAAATGAATAGTTTTCAAAGGATGTATATTTGGATTTTAACCACCACATATATCTTGGTTAATATATATATATAGGTTTTTATTTTCAATATTTATAATTTTATACTATTATCATTAAATGTATTATTTTATGTTAGTGTGCTTAGCACACATACATCTTGGAAGGAATGAGGTAATATCCTCATGAAGGGTTTGATCAATAACACCATATTTATCTAGGATTGTTCTTGTTATAGTTTCTCTAGTCCATCAATACATTTGAATCTTTGTATCTCATTACTTTTATTTAGTAATAATGAAACTGGGGGTAATCTTATCCCCTTATACATAGGTCACGGAGGCCAAAATCATGTTATATATCTATATTTATTTCTTTATGGATTTATTTCATGACATGTATTCAGTTTATTTAATATTTATTGTTTGTTGCTTCTATTTTAATAAATACAATTATTATTTCTAATTCATTCATAAACCATCAACTATTCTGGTGGATCTTCTATAATGTATTAGGATTTCAACAATAATTAAATCCCTATGAAAAGTTTATTATAATTTCATATTGGGAAATAGTATTTTTGGTTTAGTTTGGAATAGTGTAATCACTTTATAATAGGTGTTTATTTAATTTTAGCTGATGATTAGTTTTTGTGCAATGGTGGAAGAAAATTTTGTTAATTTTTTTAAAACTAAATAATAATATATTAATTTTACTAAACTATAACCCCTAAAAAATCATCATATAGAGGGATACCCTGGTTTATAGTAGGATTCACCATGAAGGATCCACAAGTGGGGTCTCTAGTGATTGGTGGAGCTTGGATTAAGGATTCCTGGATAATATAAAAATGGAATGGTTCTTTGATATGAAACATTTATTTTGATTCTATTATTACCCCCCTTTCATTTTATTATCAAATATCATAATATTAGAATAATGTATAAGTGTTTTGTTCTTTATTTCATAATGAATCTAATTCCTTTGTATTCATTAAAATCTAATAACTGAATTTTAATATAACCTAATGTGAAGTTATAAGGTAATTTTTGGATAACTATTGATGACCTTTTTATTTAAAAAAACACAAAACCACCTTATCTCATTGAAAATCACTCAAAATAGATGAATCTATCTCTATTGTAATTAATACAATTATATTTGTAGACTATACAATATGTAAAAGTAAAATTTATACATATTTTATATTATTTATATATTTTTAATGACTTGTATTCTAAAAATGGAGAAACTAAGGCTGCAACTAAAACCAGGTGTTAAAAAAATATTAAGGGATGAAATTTGATGTTCATATGAGGTGACCAAACCTGTTCAACCATTAAAGATGATGACTGGTTGATAGTATGAGTGGTGATGGTGGAAGAGCTCTGTTGAAGAGATGGGGGACGTCCAATATTCAAATGGATTACTGATAGCATTCCAAAATAACCATACACATTTAGACAATAGAAAAAATTCATCAATGTTGCCAAAAAAATACTGACCTTTTCGATCATGATGATTGGGTGACACTGAGCAAGCAATGTGAGCCATAGGAACAAGTGACATAGTTAGCCCATAGACATCTTATCATACAGATTAGACTGCCCCACACAAAGGATCCACACACATGAGCTTCTAATTTCATATCCATCAAATCTAGTGATTTGATATAGGTGGTGGATGAAGGGGTGTCAATGTGATCTGGTGAATGTGGTAGAGGCAAGGATATCCAATCCTCAGATAATACATCTTTTGTTTGATCGAGTGAATTCATGGAAATCATTTGGCATGGAGGTGCCTAGGGGTTCCACATACCACATCCTTGGTAGTTTAGATATCATACCACACAAGAGGATGCACAAGAACACCGTTTTTACCTTGAAAATTGTGTCAAGAACCTTGTGATATCCCAGACCCCATAGAACAATTTTTTGGTAATTTTGAGACCATTTGATGGATGAGTTAAGCGATTGATAAATAAATTAAACACAAAATTATTATTAAAAATATAATAATTACTTATCTTTGACAGAAAAAGTATATCATGAATTATCTCCTTAGGTCACTGGATATAATAAAATTGCATGGAAGGAACTCAAGTGAATGGGAATTTCTAGACCAAGATGTTCATATTGTATTAGTTGATAATTAAAATATCATTACCATAAAATAATAATTACTTATACAATAGTTTTTCAACGAGAATGGAAGAAAATATTGATTACTCTTGAGGGTGGTTAATATAACCATATGAGGTGGTGAACTATTTATTTTATAGTCCAGTGGTGGCGATAAGTTGATTTTAGAAATGTAAAGATGATTAGTAACTCTCACGTGAATCTAATTTGAATATGATGTCAAATTTTATGATGACTATAGATCTATTACACAATAATGAATTTTATGTGCTAATATTGAGTATTAAAAAATGATAAGAGTAAAGAAACAAAATAAAAACGAATTAAGCACCACTTAAATATAAAGGGGACTTATTAAAATGTTAATTAATTACCCAAAATATTGGAGTGCTATCAGGGCACATTGTTCTATAAATTACATTCACATTGTAAATGTATGTCATATAAATAAAATTTTCATGATTCCATTAATAATGATAACACCTAAAACCCATGTAAAAAATGGCTATCCAATAACTCTAATTAAATTTATAGGTAAATATACTTTAAAAAATAATTTTGTATTTACACTATATAGAGAAATGGTATATTGTTAAGTCAATAATTTACCCAATAAATCGACTTATAGAATCTAGGTAAAAATCCTTTTATCAATGAATGTAAATATAGTTTATTCATATAGGATATGAATTAGAAGAACAGAAAACCAGTTTGTAATCATTTAATGTCTATGCAAGGAAAACACAATGGTGAATAATTTATATGATAGAAAAGAATATTTCATAAAGCTTCTAGATGAAGAAGTAAGATGTTATCAATTAAATAATATCCTTAATCAGGTAGAACATATGTAAAGAGATGTAGAAATTGATGATTTTTTTAGAATAATTAATAAAATTTATTTGGAAATACGAAATATCATTTACCTTTTTAAAAAATTGGAAGAAATATTTTACAGAACTAGGAGAATAATAATAATATTTATAGAACATTAATATATATGAGAAGAAGTTTCAGAAAAAAAAATATTTCATAAAGATGTGTTAACATGAATAATTTTAAAAAGATATTCTTTCCATACTTTTATGAAAATTACCCATATGAAAAATGTTAAAAATTTATTTTAATTATTTAAATGATACTCAAAGTAATTGAAAATAAATTTAATAAATTAATGAGAAATTAAAAAAGAAAATTTTAAAAAGAATCTAATGAATATGAAAATAAAAAATTGGCTTACCAAATAGAAGTATTGGGGTTGGTTTACAAACAAGAAAAACTTTTGGTAATATATGAATCAGGAGGAAATAGAATTTTTAGGGAACATATAATACCCCATGAATTAAATGAGAATGGAAAATAAATTCATTATAATGTAATAAAAAAATATTAAATATATCATGTTTAACAAATATAAAATCTGTCTTAGGAAACTATATTTGAGACAAGCAAACCCTTACCTCCATTCCTGAATATCACAACATCACTAATATCTCATTGAGAACTTGGGTTTTACCTTGGTGGATTCCTTAGATAGGGAAGAATTCATCCAAAATAGTGTGTTTAGAATTTTAATTATGTGAATGATAATTTTAGGGGTAATAAATAGCATATAATATCAAGATTAATGAGAAATTTGAAAGTGGTCTTGAAGTGTGGTGAGAGTCCCCTTTTATAAGTGATTAGAATGCCATTTTTGTAAATATGTCATTTTAATATAAAGATATCACAAGTTTCACATGTCAAGAATACTCAATAATGGAAAAAATGGAGTAAAGATATGTTTAGTTGAATCCAAATTCATCCAATAAATTAAGGATACATTTTTAACATGTTAGGATTTTTTCTACTTTGGTTAACCATTTTTACCCATTTATTTCTGTCACAATAATTAGTTTTTAATAAGTAATTCATTTTTTCCCTAAAAATAAAATGGTACTTATTACATAATATAAATCTTATAATTCAAAATTTGAAATAGATTTTATTATATTTAATATATAAATGCTAAAAATTTAATTGTAAAATAATAATTGAATAATATATTAAAAATAGTTGTAGGGAATAATGTCACATAAGTTTTGAAATCTCAAAAATATGTTTTGAACTAAAATATATATTTTTAAATTTATAATTTATAATGTAAAATACATATTTGGTATATAATAGGTTTTCCAAAATTTATATTTCATGATTATATACTAACAATGGAATAAAAGGCATGGTATTTGTGAAAAACATATTCTTCTCTATTCACATAATATTCAATATTATTAAAAAAATGTCTTGAAAATTCAAAATAAGAAAATTTGAAAATTTCAAAATAAAAAATTGTAACACCCTGATATTTTATGAGAAGTATATATATTTTTATGCCTTATGTTTTACGCAACATAAAAGGAATCTTTCATTACACACAACACTAGCTTGGATTGCTTTACAAGCAATCACGACCTTCCACGATAGCGTGTGTTGTACGGAATACCGAGTTTCTCTAAACAATGATATGCTATTAAAATATTATATAAACTAGCTGTTATGAATAGTAATAACCAATTTTTGAAATCTTTTAATATTATATTTCAAAATGGACTTAATTTTTTGATTCAGAATATTGAAATTAGCCTATGGTAAATTTTTGGTATTTTTCTGAAAACATTCAACTTTTTGATGAATAGTGAAAACATTGAGTTATTAGTTAAAATCGGCTTTTTATTTAAATAATAATTTTTTTATTTAATTTTATTTTAGGTCAAAATAGATACAAAATACCTATCTAAGTTCAATTTAATTAATTGAAGTATTTTTATAATAATATAGATACATAAACATTTTATTGAATTTTTTACCGTCTTTTACCCACCTCCTAGGAACATTTTCAATTGCACATAAAACATCATTTCACCACTTCTGTGAGTTGAATTTCGAAAATCTGAGAGAAACGGTTAATATGAAGGAGTAAAATGTGGTTCGATAAGCTAAAAATAAATTTGGATGAATAGTAACTTTTTACTTTTATTTACCACGGTTAGAAGTAAATAGGGTAATTAAGGGTAAAAATGTTATAATTATTACCCTAACACATGTCATAATTCTATCGGATAAGTTGAATTCGACCAAAAAAAATCTTAGGAATAAAATATAAGATTTAGGTCCACTTGGATTAGATTAGGACATTTATTATTATTTTATTTAAAGAAAAGTTAAAAGAGATAAAATCAAATTTTAATAACTAAAACATTTTTAATAATGGTTATACATAAGATAAATTCGACTATAAATATTCATTATAAATCTATTACTATTTCCTACATAATGGTATTTTATTTATAATTTTTATACATTAAATAATTTAATTTATTTATGACAGAATGATGATGCAGTAATTACCTTATTAATGAAATATTAACATAATTGAGGTTATAAATACCTAGATAAACGTAATTTGAGACTTTTTATGAATTACATTAAATTTATAGGTTAATATGACATGTTAGTATTGATTTTATTATCTTTTTTATAACTAAACATGCTGTTATTAGTTTCACAAAAAACCAATTACCAAATAGTGTCAAAATTGACATAAAATAGTTTTTAAAACAAATATTATATAATTAATTGTTATTTTATTTTAAAAAATCTAAGGTTCGGTCAAATGACTTATATAAGGTTATATATATTAATAATGAACCACTTGGGGTTCGTTTGGCTTGTCATAGGAAGTTTATTAACCGTATAGTGTAAAAAAACAAGAAGACACGGTAAAAGTAAAATTATTTAACTTAGAGTTAAATCTAAATGATAAGGTTAAAATAGTAACCTAAACTTTTCTAAAACCAATTGGATGAGATTATTTAGAACCATACCCACCTTAGATTCGAAATAAATAAATTTTTATCTATTAATAACCGAATATGACTTTATTATAAAATAATATTTTAAGTTTTTCCTAAGGTTCCCCTCTCCTCCCTTATAAAAGAGAACCTCCTCCCTCTCCTCCTCACAAAATTTTGAGCCTTAAAGCTCGGCCAAACCCTGACCATTTACCTTCTCAAATTCCATAGAAACATAATAGAGGTCCTGGTCTTCTTCAAAGACCAATTTTAGTTCCCTAAGAGGATGTTTCAAATAGGCGTGTCGAAGAAGAGGTAATATTCGTTACCGATTCTTTCAAATTTATTTCTTATTGTACTTCCTCTTCATTAGTTGTTTCATTATAAAGTAATAACATAAGTATAACTCATATAATTATATGTTATTATAAATATGAAACAACCCTATTTCATCTTCTTTCCATCCTACGGAAAACGAAATCACCGTGCGTGCGTACGTACGGAATACCATCTCCATGCCGTGGTGTAATCTGTTTTCCACCACCACCTTAATTGGATGGGTATAATGGTGTAATGAATAACTATATATGATAATTGTAATTTGATATTGATCTAAAATAGTATAAATAAACTTCAATACAATTCCACGATCATGGGAACGATATCATCGCTCGTGCGTACGTACGACCTACTGTCTCCACGATGTGATGCGACTCGTTGTACATGATCTTCATTGAATAATGATTATATAAATGATTTTAATGAATAAATATGATATATATTAAACTAATAACATTATGTTAAGGAGGTATCTATAACCTAAAAATAATAATAAGAATTTAGTTGACAAAACTTTCATAAGAACATAAAGCAATGAACACCCGAATAACAAGTAGAAATGAAATATTACTAATAAGAAGATAATAATATGACCATATATGATATAAATACAATGAATATTATTCTATAATAATACAATTACATTGTTTAAATAATTATACAGGAGTTTTGGATATGTACGAAGCAAATTCGATCTAAGGTAAAGGAAAATCTCACAATCTCATTTTTATCTGAGATTGATTATACTTCAGAATTTACTGGGGAATATTTATCATCCACATCCATGTTTCCTCAATATGTAATATTATTTCTATCCTCCTACAATTTTTTAAATCCAATTTTATCCATTGGTGAGGTTTTAGTAAAAGATATGAATGAAATCTTTTGTCTTTTTTAGTACGAGGTACATTTTGACTTTTCCGGCCAAAGTATGAGAAGAATGTTTTTTTAAATTATACGGCATGAATGGATTTTTATGATTTCATAGAAAATTATTTTCATGAATCTTCCTTTACATGTTATCAAGTTTATTTTTAATCAACTTCTTTTGGTTTAAAATTGTATGACATGTTAAGAAAGGAAAATAATTTTTGAAGTAGAAAGGATATTTTCCTCAAGAATGGAGTTCAAGTGTTTTATCAAAATTATTTTCCATATAATATAATACAGGGTTCTATTTCTATCCTTATTTTTACATTGAATTGATTATGTTATGATGGAATTTATTTTATTATGTTCTTTTATCTTATATGTATTATTTTATGATGGCATGGTGTTTAAGAATCCCATTTTTATTACAAGGGTTATGCTATGATTTATGATTTTGTAGTACACATAAGAATGGTTTCATTATGAGATGGGTGGGACCTATATATCCCTTCAATGCAATGTGTAAATATTTATATCTCATGAGATAGACATGGATGAAATGGAAAGTTAATCCGATTCAGTGATACAGGACTGGAATGAGGAGGGAACTCAGTTCAGTAATGGACTTTGTCTGCAATGATGGTCTTGGAAATGATCCTTGACTAATATGAAATGATTTTCTATGATTATGTGTGTATGCCACAATGTTTCATGTTTTATGTTATGATTATTGGGATTGCATTTCACTTCTATGATTTATCCCATGTTATGATATTATGATCTCTTTTGCAGGTTATGATTTTCAAAATGTTATGTTTTTTATGAATATGATATGATTGATATTTCTTTTGTTTACCCTTATTGAGCATTTCAGCTCACCCTTTTGTAAGTTTTCTTTTCCCTAGTTCAGGAAGAAGGGTATTATGTAAGATAGGGCAAAATGGACTCTAGATATGATGAAATAAATAGGAGACAATGGAGATGATTTATGACCCAGTTGTTTTTGTTTCCCAGTTTCTAAAGACACTATACGTATACGATCCTATCGTGGTTTTGTTATATTTTGTAATAAGTATGCTTCGATTTTGAAGTTATAACCATGTATGTAATGTATGGGTCATTATTTTTGGTATTAGAGTAAAGGTATAGTCAATCTTTGGAAACTAGGATGTGAAAGCATTAGTAAGAACTCTAAGGATATGACTAAGAATAGAACACAATCTTAGTGTTTTAGAAATGTCCATGAGTAACCTATGATAATACCTATAGTGTGAAATTCTATTAATGATTATGTTGTTTTCCTATTATAATTAGTGTTTCTCACACTATTCTTTTTGTTTTTAGTCAATGGTTGGAAGCCGAAGGAACCGTGTTAATGTGGAATGCGATGGGAAATGCAATGATTGTCCCCCTGAGCAACCAAACGTTATGGGAGTTGGAACGCAAAATCATATAGCCATCTTAACACAACTTCTCAATTTATAAATCATTCATGACTTCCAAACGAGAGAAGTAAGGGGCAACATTATGTTGAATTCTTCATGAGGCAGCGTCCACCCTCATTTAGTGGGTCTACAGATCCATTAGTGGCTGAAAAATGGATCAATACAACTAAAAAATTATTTTCAGTTCTACAATGTTCTGAACATGATAATGTCATCTTAGCAGTATATCATTTGGAAGGTGAATCTGATCAATGGTGGAATCTTATCAAGAATACAAGACCCCAAGATGAAATTTTATCCCTGGAATAGGACGAGTTCGAGAACATTTATTTCAATAATTACTTCCCTTGTATTCTTTGAACAAAGATGGAGAAGTAGTTTCTTGAACTAAAGAAAAAGGATGATGAATTTGTTGGTACCTACGAAGAAAATTTTACAATACTTGCAAGGTATGCTTCCAGAATTATCATCCAACCTGAGAGTAAGATCGATCGATTTTTTAGTGGATTAAAACTAAGTCTTCGAATGGTGTTATCCATAAGGGACTTCAATAGCTACGAGGAAATTTTTTGATGTGATCTCAAGGTTGAGATGGGCATTGGAGTAACCCATCAGTCATATGGGTTTGATAAAAAGTGGAAAATGGAATTCAAAGGGAAATCTAAAGACGACACTGAAAAGAAGATGAGTTTTCCCCTATATTCAAAGTGTGGAATGAAACATGGAGGGAATTTTATTAAAGGGACAAGTAAATGTTTTAAGTGTGGAAAAGAAGGTCATCGGGCATTTGAATGTCAAAATAATTGGAAGAAGGTGTCTAATGATGGGAAACAATAAAGGGATTATAGAATGAACCTCCTATACATCAATATTTCCAGTGCAAGGAAATAGGGAATTATGATAATAAATTCCCTAATACAGGGGTTGTTGATGATGATCGACATCAACAAAATCTTAAGGCCAAATAAAAAGGAAAGTCACATGCAATTTATATCGGTGATGTGGAGTATGATAATGAAGTGGTGAAAGGTACACTTTCTATCCACTCTAAACTAGAAAATGTTTTATTTGATTTTGGATCCACCCACTCTTTTATTTCTGAAAAATTTTCTAAGGGTATCACCGTATTACCTCAACAATTAGATGTTGATTTAGCTGTGACAACTCCTAATGGCACAATGGTCACATCAAAAGATTATAATTCTTCTCTGATTGACATTTGTGGGAAAGTGATTCCTGAAAATCTTTTGATCCTTCCTATAGTGGAATTTTATGTGATCCTTGGCATGGATTGGATTTCTTTATATGGATCTCATATCGATTGCCAAAGAAGGGAAGTCACATTTCATATTCCGGATCAATCAATGATCATCAATCAATGCAAGGATAAATATAACCTTCCAGTGGAAATTTCTTCCATCTTATGGGTCTTGATTCTAATAAATGAAGGTTATTTATATCAAATGGTTGGAGAGAAACTCACGATTATGAATATTCCAATTGTACGGGAGTTTGATGATATCTTTCCGGAGGAATTTCTAGGTCTTCCACCAAATCATGAAGTTGAGTTTTCAATAGAACTCATACCGGGTGCTATACCTATTTCAAAGACACCATATAGAATGTCCCCAATTGAGTTGCAGGAATTGAAGAAGCAACTCCAAGAGAATTTTGATAAAGGATTCATACGCACTAGTGCATCACCTTGAGGACCACCTGTTTTGTTTGTTAAGAAGAAATATGGATCAATGATAATCTGTATTGATTATCGAGAACTTAACAAGATCACTATCAAGAACAAATATCCTCTCCAGTGCATTGATGACTTTTTTGACCAACTATGCGAAGCTCAATACTTTTCCAAGACTAATATTCATTTAGGGTATCATCAATTAAGGGTCAAAAAGGAGGATATACCAAAGACGGATTTTTGTATAAGGAATGGACACTATAAATTTATAGTGATGCCATTTGGTCTTACTAATGCCCCTGCTATCTTCTTGTATCTGATGAATAGATTCTTTAGAGACTATCTTGATCAATTTGTGGTAGTCCTTATAGACAATATTCTTGTCTATTCAAAGAGCAAGGAAGAACATGAAGATCACTTTAGAATTGTATTAAAGACCCTAAGAAAGAAGAACCTTTATTCCAAATTTACCAAGTGTGAATTTTGGTTTAAAAAATTTCATTTTTGGGTCATATAATCTCAAAAGAGGGGATATCTATAGATCCAAAAAAAAAGAGGTTATCAAAAGATGGTCAAGACCCACAACAGTAACTGAGATCTGAAGTTTTATTGGTTTGGCTAGATGTTATCGACGTTTTGTGAAATATTTTTCCTGATTAACTAACCCACTCACCAGGATGACTCGAAAAGAAGTTAAGTTCGCTTGGATGGAGGATTGTGTAGAGAATTTCAAGGAGTTAAAAAGAAGATTATCCAGTGCACCTGTGCTCACACTACCTCTTAGTGGAGTAAGGTTTGTGATATACAGTGATGCATCCAATAAGGTATTGGGGTGTGTTCTCATGAAAAACGATATAGTGATAGCTTATGCATCATGAAAATTGAAAATACTTGAGAAAAATTACCCAACTTATGATTTGGAGTTAGCTGTGGTAATCATTGCATTAAATATTTGGAGGAATTATCTTTATGGTGAAAGGTATGATATTTATTCTGATCATAAAAGTTTGAAGTATATTTTCACAAAACGGATCTGAATATGCTCCAAAGAAGATGGTTGGAGCTGATTAAAGATTATGACTGCTCACTTCATTACCACCATTGGAAAGAAAACAAGGTGGTAGACACATTACGTCTATAATACAACGCTAGCTTATCCATGATGAGGATCACAAAAGATCTAATATTTATGGATTTACAAAGGATGGATCTTGGAATTATAATGGAAGGAGAAAAATCTTATCTTTCTCAAATGAATGGTCAACCATATATACATGTGAAGTTTAAAGAGGAATAAAAAGAAGATGTAGAGTTACAAAATATGGTGAGAAATGTTCTTGAATTCCACATTGATTGTGATGAAATAATAAAGTTTAGGAATCTGGTTTGTGTTCCTCGCATCCCACAATTAAAGAAGGAAATATTGAATGAAGCTCATATTTCTTCATTATCTATTCACCCTAGAAGAACAAAGATGTACAGGGACCTGAAGCAGTACTTCTGGTGGGATGGAATGAAAAGAGATGTTGCTGAATATGTCTCTCAATGCATGGTTTGTCAACAAGTTAAAGCTGAGAGACATAATTCTAAGGAGATGTTACAACCATTACCCATACCAGAATGGAAATGGGAAAACATCACTATGGACTTTGTCACTAGACTTCCTAAAACATCCAAAGGCAATAATGCTATCTGGGTTATAGTTGATCGTCTTACGAAGTCAGCAAACTTCATTACTATTAGAGAAGATTTTTCTCTTGATCAGCTTGCCAGGATATATTTAAAGGAATTGGTAAGATTGCATGGAGTACCAATTTCCATTATATCGGATCGGGATCCGAGGTTTACCTTGAAGTTCTGGCGAAGTAGTCATCATACTTTAGAAACAGAGTTGAGTTACAGCACTTCTTATCATCCTCAGATAGACGGTCAGTCTGAGAGAACAATTCAAACTCTAGAATACATGTTGAGAGCTTTCTCTATGGATTTCAAAGGTGGTTGGGATCAACACCTAACTTTCGTGGAATTTTCGTATAATAATATCTTTCACTCCAGTATTCAGATGGCTCGTTATGAAGATATCTATGGAAAGAAAAGTAGGACTCCAACTTGCTGGGATGAATTTGGGGAAAGAAAGCTATTAGGACCTGATCTTGTTGATGAGATGGAAGAGAAGGTCATATCTATTCAACAACACATAAGAACATCTCAGATTCGACAAAAAGGTTATGCCGACAACTGAAGGAAAGACCTAGAGTTTGAAGTGGGTGATAAAGTGTTCTTACGAATATCTCCTTGGAAGAGAGTAATGAGATTTAGAAAGAAGGGAAAGCTGATCCCGAGGTATATCGGTCCTTTCAAAATACTGGATCGTGTTGGGAAGGTAACTTACCGATTGGTGCTTCCACCGAATCTCTCTCAAGTTCACGATGTGTTCCATATATCTCTCCTGAGAAAGTATATACCCGATCCTTCACATGTACTAAGCTGAGAAGTTGTACCGCTGGAGCAAGATCTTTCTTATGAAGAACAACCGATAGAGATTCTGGATCATAGCAAAAAAGTTCTACAGAACAAGACCACTCCATTGGTGAATGTTTTATGGAGGAACCACCAATTATAAGAAGCTAAATGGGAACTTGAGGATATGATTAAGGAGAGGTATCCTCATCTGTTTGTTACAAAGTGATGAATTTCGAGGGCAAAATTCATTTTAAGGGGGGTAGAATGTAACACCCTGATATTTTATGAGAAGTATATGTTTAGTTTATGTCTTATGTTATACCCAACATCAAAGGAATCTTTCATTACACACAACAGTAGCTTGGCTTGCTTTACACGCAATCACGACCTTCCACGATAGCGTGTGTTGTACGCAATACTGAGTTTCACCAAATAACGATATGCTATTAAAATATTATATAAACTATCCATTATTAATAGTAGTACCCACTTTTCGAAATTTTATAAATCTTATATTTCAAAATGGACTTCATTTTTGGATTCAGAATATCTAAATTATCCTAGCGTGAATTTTTGGTATTTTTCTGAAAACATTCAATTTTTGATGAATAGTGAAAACACAGAGTGATTGGTTAAAATCGAATTTTTCTTTAAATAATCATTTTTTATTTAAATTTCTAATAGGTAAAAATATATAAATAATACATATATTAGTTGAATGTAATTAATTGAAGTGATTTTATAATAATATTGATACATAAAAATTTTATTGAACTTTTTACCGTCTTTTACCCACCCCCTAGGAGCATTTGCAATTGTACATAGAACTTAATTTCACCACTTTTGTGAGTTGCATTTAGAAAATCCGAGAGACACAATTAATTTGAGGGAGTAAAATGTTGTTCAATAAGATAAAAACAATTTTCTGGTGAATAGTAACTTTTTACTTTTATTTACCACAGTTAAAAGTAAATAGGGTAATTAAGGGTAAACATGATATTATTATTACCCTAAAACATGTCATAATTCTATTGGATAAGTTTTATTTCGACCAAAAACAACCTTAGGAATAAATTATGACCATTTAGGTCCACTTGGATTAGATTAGAACACTTATTATTATTTTATTTAAATTGGAGTTGAAAAAGTTAAAATCAAAGTTTAATTACTAAAACATTTTTAATATAAGATTATACATAAGATAAATTAGAATATAAATATTCATTAGAAATATAAAATATATCCTACATAATTATATTTTATATATAATTTTTAGAAATTAAATAATTTAATTTATTTATTACACAATGATGATGCAGTAATTACCTTATTAATGAAATATTAACATAATTGATGTTATAAATACCCAGATAAATGTAATTTGAGACTTTTTATGGATTAAAATAATTTTATAAGTTAATATAATATTTTAGTATTTATTTAATTGACATTGTTCGAACTAATCATGCTGTTATGATTTTCAAAAAAAATCAATTACCAAATAGTGTCAAAATTGACATAAAATAGTTTTTAAAAAAAATATTGTATTATTAATTGTTATTTTATTTCTAAAAATATAAGGTTTGGATAAATGACTTATATAAGGTTATAAATATTAATAATTAACCACTTGGGGATCGTTTGACTTGTTATTGTACGTATATTAACCATATAGTGTACAAAAACAAGAAGACACGGTAAAAGTCAAATTATTTAACTTAGAGTTAAATCTATATGATATGGTTAAAATATTAACCTAAAATTTTCTAAAACCTATTTGTTGAGATGATTTAGACCCATACACACATTAGATTCTAAATAAATAAATTTTGAGATATTAAAAACCAAATATGAATTTATTATAAAACAATATTTTAAGTTTTTCCTAAGGTGCCTCTCTCCTCCCTTATAAAAGGACACCTCCTCCCTCTCCTCCTCACACAATTTTTAGCCTTAAATCTATGAAAACCCCTTCCCATTTCCATTATCAACTTCCATAGAAACATACTAGAGGTCATGTTTATCTTAAAATCCCAATTTTAGTGCCCTAAGAGGAGGTTTCAATGAGGCGTGTCGAAGAAGAGGTAATATCCGTTACCGATTCTTTCAAATTTATTTCTTCTTATACTTCCTCTTATTTAGTTGTTTCATTATGAAGTAATAACTTCAGTATCAATAATATACTTATATGTTATTATAAATATTAAATCTCCCTATTTCACCTTATATCCATCCTACGGAAAATGAAATCACTGCGCGTGCGTACGTACGGAATACCGTCTCCACGCCTTGGTGTAATCTATTTTCCACCACCGCCTTAATTGGATGGGTATAATGGTGTAAAGAATATATATATATATATATATGATTATTGTAAAGTGATATTTATTCTAAAATAGTATAAATACACTTCAATAAGATTCCATGATCATGGGAATGATATCATCGCTTGTGCGAACATACGGCCTACCGTCTCTACAATGTGATGTGACTCATTCTACAAGATCTTAATTGAATAATGATTATAAAAATGAATTGAATGAATTGAATGAATAAATATGATATATATTACACTAATAAAATTCTCTAAATGAGGTATCTATAACCTAAAAATAAGAATAATAATTTATTCGACAAAACCTGCATAAGAACATAAAGCAATGAACACCCGAATAATAAGTAGAAATGAAATATTACTAATAAGAAGATAAGAATATGACCATATATGATATCATAAAAACCAATATGATTCTTTAATAATACAATGACATTATCTAAATCATTATACATGAGGTTCGGATACATACGAAGTAAATCGGACCTATGGTAAGGGAAAATATCGCAATCTCATTTTTATCCGAGATTGTTTACACTTCAGAATTTACTGGGGAATATTTATCATCCACATCCATGCTTCCTCAATATTTAATATTATTTCTATCCTCATACAATTTTTTAAATCCAATTTTACCCCTTGGTGAGTTTTTAGTAAAAGATATGAATTGAATCTTTTGTCGTTTTTAGTACGTGCCACTTTTTTACTTTTATAGCCAATATACGAGAAGAATGTTTTTTTAACGTATACAACATGAATGGATTTTTATGATTTCATAGAACATTATTTCCATGAATATTCCTTTAAAAGTGTTCAAGACTATTTTTAATCAACTTCTTTTAGTTTAAAATTGTATGAGATGTTTTGAAAGGAAAAATGTTTTTGAAGTAGAAATGATATTTTCCTCAAGAATGGAGTTCAAGTGTTTTATCAAAATTATTTTCCATCTAAGATAATACAGGGTTCTTTTTCTATACCTATTTTAACAGTTATTTGATTATGTTATGATGGAATTAATTTTATGATGTCCTTTTATCTTATATGTAGTATGTTATGATGGCGTGATGTTTAAGAATCCAATTTTTAATACATGGGTTATCCTATGATTTATGATTTTGTAGCACACATAAGAATGGTTTCATTATAAGATGGGTGGGACCTATATCTCCCTATAATTCATTGGGTAAAAATTTATATCTCATGAGATAGAAATGGATGGAATGAGAAGTTAACCCGGTTTAGTGATACATGACTGGAACGAGGAGTGAACTCAGTTTAGTAATGGACTTTGTCCGCTATGATGGTCTTGGCAATGAGACATGACTAATATGAAATGATTTTCTATGATTATGTGTGTATGACACAAAGTTTCATGTTTTATATTATGATTATTGGGATTATATTTCACTACTATGATTTATCCCATGTTATGATATTATGATCTCTTTTGCAGGATAAGATTTTCAAAATGTTATGTTCTTATGAATATGATATGATTGATATTTCTTTTGTTTACCCTTACTGAGTATTTGAGCTCACCCTTTTGTATGTTTTCTTTTCCCTAGGTTAGGAATAAGGGTATTAAGTAGGATATTCCAAAAGGGACTCTAGATATGATGAAATAAACGGGAGATAATGTAGATGATTTATGAACCAGTTGTTTATGATTCCCAGTTTCTAAAGATACTATACCTATACGGTCCTATCATGATTTTGTTATATGTTGAAATAAGTATGCTTCAATTCTGAAGTAATAACCATGTATGTAAATTATGGGTCGTTATAAAAATGATATTTTTTATAAAATTAAAATTATAAAAATTATAAAATTTTAAATTAAAATAAAAAATACAATTAAAAAATAATTTTATTCAAATTTATTATTTCTAGACATTAAGTGTAATTGATATCATTTGACACCGATTTTTAATTTATTGAATGTTAATATATTATTTTATATATTTTAATTTATTGATTCCCATTAATAATATTTTAAAAGTGGGAGATTTATATTATTTATGCTTAAAACATTAATTTGAGAAATAATAATCATTTTGAATATTAAAAATGCTAATCTAATATATTTGTTCACATATTTTAATATTTTACTCCCTTTTTATTTTATAATTCTGTAATTATTCTTATAATTATATTAATAATGCTACTCTAATATGTCAAGAATTATTTTAGTTTGGTTTGGTGTTTATAAAAAAAATTAATTTAAAATTTATATTTGGAAAATATTTGTTGAAATATCGAGTAATTACATTACCCCATTAAATAAACTACACCCTTTAAATTTTAATTATTACTAAATAATGAAATATTCAGGGATGTCCATAATATAGACATTATCTAGATTTAATTTCTAAATAGGATTCATCCTCACTATCTTTTATATTTATAGTGTTGTCATATTTTCATTAAGAATAATCATATAAAAAACTATTTGTAATAAATATCACTGTATAATAAGAATAATTCTGCAATGGGAGTTTATTGCAGCCTTGTATTAATAAGTTATCATGGGTTGATTTTTTCTCGAAGTGATTCTCTTATAATTTCAATTATCATAGCCACTTATCCATGATCACCAATACATGTCTCATATAACATCCAATTTGACTAAAGTAAGGATAATATGATTTTATCGGAAGACAATTCCAATAAAAATCTATTAGAACAGAGTTATATACTTGGGATACAGTAATTGTACAAATATAAATTTTTATTAACAATAAGAAATATATTCTTCAAGGTGGATATTTTATATTTTATGAAAAATTACAAGGAATATAGGAGTCGGCTGAACAAGATACGAATATGAAACTTTCTATTCTTCATAGGATGCTTAGTGTTCCTTGGTACATATGATTTTTATAACTAACATAACGAATTATGGTTTCATAGTTATTCCCTAACATGGGAAGTTTATAGTCCCCATAATCCTTTTTATCCCTTGGGATAGGCCATTGAAATAGATAATTCACAAGTTCCCCACATTTAAGACATTGAACAATTATTGGTAACTTCACCAAAAACCTATTTCATTTCACTATGTCCACTGATATTTTCAATTTTCCTCATTACATAGTATCCATATTACCTATTTTGATACATATAAAACATCTTATATTTTCTTCAAGACATCAAGTTTATGATTCCAACCTTATTTCTGAGAAAAAGGAGATTAAATCTTTTTTTACCATATTCATTACCAAAACATCTACTAGAGTACATTATTCTATTCTATTATTTTTTTGAGAACTAAAATAAGTTCATGTTGTTAATAATAATTTTTGATATATGTTTAGGAATAAACTGAATATTTATCACTCCAGATCTTATACTGGTAGGTTTCTTATTAATATAATCTTTTCATCATCCATGACATCCAATGTACACATGTTTCCTTACGAATTCATCCATTACTAATAACTAAAGAGTTAATCATGAGTGATGAACATTTAAAACCTTAATATAATTATAGTAAGACAATAAATTACACCTTAAAATATTGTACTCTTTGAAATTATTACATTAGCTTCTAGTTTAACATCAATTACATAGGGTTCAATCAAGGTCTCTTTAGTTTGGGTTCTCTAATATTATTTAACATAATTCCCTTACACAATAAATCATTCATAATTTCTTATAAAAGGACTATGATTAACCAAATAATATCATCTAGTATTGTCTTAGTTATGTATTTAACCATAGAATCAATCATCGTGCACTAGAGTAGAGATTGAGTTGATACTCAACCAGAATTTTTCATTATTATTACCCAAAGGAGAATATATGCTACAACCACATCAAATTTAAAATATACAGAAATGGATGTAATTTAAAAGAGAACTATACCATATCTACTTTACCAAAAATTCGTAATGTTTTCCCATGATTAAAGTGAGGCACCCTGACCTACACTCTTAGGTATGGTTCTAAAACACTTTATTAAAACATTATATTTGATATGAAGTGAGATGTGTAAAGGCCCATGTTTTATCAATGGAATTTACCTTCTAATAATTATTTCATATAGCATAATGTTCAAATATCAAATTTATAAACCAATAAAAAAATTATTCTCACCAAAGGATAATGATACCTATAGAAACCCTCACATAACATACTTGCACACTAATTAATTTTAGATGAATATTCAGAAAATTAGATAAGTACACGACTAAGGATCATTATCGTTTAGTATATTTGGAAACATGGAACACATTATTTTATTTTTGTGAAATATCATAAACATCCCCATTAAAAATTTTCTCCTTTAGAACTCATTCTTAAATCCTTTCTACATAACATGGGAAAAATAAACATATGAAAGGTAAATCATAGATTCTTAGTATGGGTAAAAAAGGGAGATACATAAGCATAATATGATAATAAGTGTATGAGAACCTAAGAATAAAATTTTAATATCATAACTTAAGTATTAAAGATCATATACATGAGTCATGGAATAAATATTAGATGTTCATAAGACATGAATCATAATGGAATAAAGAGAATAATCCATGAAGGCAAAACATAGGAATAAGACAAGAAAATTTGGAAAAAACATAAACATATAAAATTATTTACATAGTACCAAATGATTAATTCTAAGTCTCGTAGAGTGGTTTCACTCCCCAAACTCTCTTGGTAGTCATAGTTCACCCCCATTACCATCATCATAGTCAAGGTTCACTCATAAGAATATCTTAGAAGAAAATGTCCTTTACTGAACTGAGTTTACTCTCCTTTACATCCATGTCTATCTCTTGAGATATAATTATTTACTCAATGAATTTGGGGGTAGATATAGGTATCACCCATCACATTATTAAATAATATACACATTTTCCACAAGATCATAAACAATCCTATCAAAACCCTTGAAAATAAATTGGTATAATAAAATGTCATCATATCATAACCTATGGATAAGATAAAGGTTTAATAATCATTTCATCAAATAATAACCTATGAAAATAATAAAGTTTCATAAGTATATAACCCGTGAAATATAAATTGGTCTCACAAACATATAACCCATGAAAGAGAACTGAATTTTAAAAAAAAATCTTTCTATAAAATCATAAAAAATTTAGAGAGACAATATGAATGGAAACCTTCGATAATGTCCCAATATAGGAATGTGTAACACCATGAGAGGTCATGCTCGGTATAATATAAATTATACATATCTTTTATAAAAACTTATTGAGGAAAATATTCATTCTTCAATGAAAATAATTCCTTTTAAAACATTAAACCCTTTGAAAACAATTTTCATTGAAAATCACCATTAAAACTTATGAAGGAATCTTAAAAACATTTTAAAAGCCTTTTTATCAGAAAATAAACTTGAAAATATATCAAGGAATATTTTAAAAATTTTTAAAAACTAATTCCTTGGAAACTTATAAAGGAAGCTTGATAACAATTTTTAAATTCATTTTTATTGAAAACTTATAAAGGAAGAATGAAAACATTTTAAAAAAAACATTTTCGAATAACCACATTGAAAAAAATACAATAATATAAGGAAAATAGTTTTAAAAATATCTTTTGAAATTTAAAAGGAAGCTTCAATTATATTATGGTCATGATGGAGGATAAATACATAGATATTGAACATTTCTTTTTTTTTTGCTTAAAAAGTTCAGAAAAGTGACTCGATCAGAAAAAGAAAAGAATATTATTTTTTGTAAAACCATTTTTTATAAAGGTAAAACAAGGAAAAAATGTCTTATATATATCATATTAAAATAGTATAACATCTTTGAATATATTTTTAGATAACATGGTTTTGAAAGAACACCCATTTCCAACTAAAGAGATAGATAATGTCATATTTTCTTTAAAAAATTATTAATTAGATTAAGTACCATAGAGTTGAAAAACGGTATAAATAAATGAATAAATACTTAATATATAGAGGATAATATTTTTTACGATATTGTTTGAGTTTGGGATCATAATATTTCATCAAGGGAGGCATAATCATAAACAATCTGGATAACAATGAGATTGTAATAATAAACACATACCGAATTAGTAATTTTGAATCATAATCCCCAAGTGAATATGAAATTAAAATAATATAAAAATATCATGAAAATAATAATATTTATGCCCAAAAATTTCTAAGGGATGTTTATACACCTTGAAAAATAATATAGCTGCATAATATAACATGTGTATCAAAGAAGGGAAATTGTGACAAAATTGACTTACCAATTTGGTATCTTTTGCATCATAAACCCTTTGAAAAAGAGATCATAAATAGGATATGTAAATACCTATATATTTAAGTAAAATAATAATATAATATATTTATGATCAGTAAATTCAACACCCAAAATAATGGAGTGGTGAATAAGGCATAAGTCTAGCATATATAAATGTGAGACTAGAAATCCCCTAACTACTTGAGAAAATTTTGAATCCCGATATCTTTGAAAAAATATCATAAATTTATCCATTTTCATCATTAAATAAATTATATTCATAAAATAATATTTAATACATTAGTATATACATCACACAATAATAATAAGTGTTAAATGTAACTTATATCTCACAAAAATAAAAGTGGGACGAGAAAACCATTACCTTAAGTACTGAATTTATTTATACACTTTCAAACCTACTATATAATTAATATAAGTTATTATAAATATACCATATAATGATATTATTATATATCCTACCATATGTGATTTTATTTTGGCTTTATATTACCCATTTATTAATAATTTCATATTAATGATATGTTTTGGGTAATAACCGCTTTGTTTTTTGTATATGTTTTGGATTTTTATTCTTGAGCCTATTCGTTAGATCATGATTTACTTATTTATGAAGATTAAAACATTATTTAAGTAAAACATATATTTAGTGTATAATTATTTATTATATTCTATAAAATATAGAAATATTAAATGTAATATATAGTTCATGAAAAGAGTAGGCCATATGTAAGCATGAATACTATTTCAGTTTTGTAATAGTATTGAATGAAAGAAAGTAAATGACATATATGTATATATAAATTTTCATTAAAGATGAATTATTATGTCACATATATAATATAAATTTACGAAACCCTTCCTTAATAAATTCCCACTAATTTTTGAATGAATCCCATCACTTTAGGGAGGCGGTAGTCTACACTTCCACAAACAAAGTTATGATATATCCAAAAAAAGGAAAGTATGATGGTATGTGTTATATTATTATTCTTGAAGAATAAATTATTTATATATACTATATATATCATATAAAATATTAATTAAATCAATATTGTCAAACTTTAAAGGTTGGAATGGAAGAACGAATGAAATTAATTCACAATGCGGTATTCTGTTGTACGCAGAAATGATTATTGTGTGTCCCATTTTATGGAAGTGTGTATGATTATAGTTTGAACCATAGAAATAAAAAAAAATTATTATAGTATTTATAAATCAGTTTTTATATAATAATGTATTATGAATAATTGAGGGTGTGGATAAGGTAATAAAACACAAGTGAAAGTTGAAGTATATTACTTCATCTTTGGGTAACTCATTTTGGTTTATTCCAATGTGCTTCCATGGATAGTTTTATGATTAAATTGAGGCCTATAATATTATTTTAGGAATGTAAGGATAATATTTGGGTATGTTTTTTCAGATAAAAAAGTCTATAGATTTGTGAAAAAGTGAGAGGGTGGGGGGTGATTTCCCTTATATAGTGGAGGAGGAGTGCTATTCTTGAAAATAAAAAAGGTAAACATCCTTTAGAGGTCTATGTTATATAATGTGCATCCAATAATGGTTCATTTTAGATAAAAGGGGGGATATTGTCTAAATATTACTATAAAATTGATTTATTACATGTGTCTAAGTTATTTTCCCCCCTATATTAAAGATTAACTACTAAGTGTACTCATTTTTTACCTTAATCACTGTAATTAAATTAAATTACTTTCCCTAATATTTTTAGTCAAAAACTAAGGTTAACTTAATAGAAATTATAAATTATTATGATTCCAAATATGGAATAAATTTTTCAAAATAATAAAAATATAAGTGGAAGAAATTAATTTTAAATTAATCCTATAGGTGGGATGAGACAATGATTTTTTAACGTTAAAAAGTTTAGAAGTATGAAATATTTTTAAATAAAATTTCAATTTGAAACTGAATAAAATAACTAAAATTATATTAATAGATTTATAATTCATATAAATATACATTCAAACCAATTAAAAATATAATTTATCTATATAAAAAATATATGAAAATGTAGTTTTCAATTAAAATTTAGTTTTTTAACTATTCAAAAAAAATGAAACTTCTTAAAAAAATACAAGAAATTTAAGAAACATAAATTTTGATATTATGGTTTCAAAAATAAAGTTTATTTTTTTGAATAAAACTTATAAAAGTTTAAAATTTTATATTTAAAATCGGCATGCCATTAAAAGGTGGTGAAGTCTCTTTTTAGAAAGAATATATATATATATATAATTGGATTTATTTAAATATTTTTTCTATAAAATATATAATATAAAAATTAAATAGGTGAATAAATAATAATAATATATATATCATTATATTATTTAATCAATAGTATTTTAATTAATTTATTGAGGTAATAGGTTTTTGATTTCATAAATATAGTTTTCTAGAAAAATATTTCCTATATTTTTCAGAGGGCCTTATCTTCATTTCTATGTAATTGGCCATAAAATAATTCTTCTTATAAACATGTGTAAAACATGATTTAATTAATATTATTTATTACCACTATTCCAATTTCTAGTAGACAAATATAATAATATTTTAATTATAAGATTAATAGTAAATTGTAGTTTGGTAAAACTAATTCTTTTGTGTCATGAATGTTATCAAAGGAAATTAGAACTATTTGGAACATAAGAAAAAAATAATTTAGCATGCACTGAAAGATAATTTCAGTGTTTCTTGTAGTGCATCATAACTTGCAGTGGAATTTAATGGAATCCAAACTTATTTCTTTCATATAACACAATCTATATTCAATGTTTTGTGAAATGAAAAGTATAAATTTTTCATAAATTAATTAGAAAAAATATCTCACAAAATCAGAGGGCATTACATTATACCACCCTTAATATTAACTTTTACATTGAAATTGATTTGGGTTATCTATTGTTTATTACTTGTATGTTCCTTTCATGGAAACTCATATCATAACAACAAATACTAAAAACTTCATTAAAAGGTGAAATATAGAAACATAACAGTTACCCAAAGTAGGTCATAACTAGGATTCCACATAGTAGAACTTATGTGGAAATAGAAAACATTCATTTGGAAGAGAAATCTAACTTTCAAGTTTGGATAGTGAGTGATTAAGAATATAGTTAGGTGAAAGTTAACTTTTAAAACGGAAAAATCCCAGAGGATTGAAAAATTTCATTGATATAATAAAAAAGGATGATAATGGGACAATATGTTATTTGAATACCTTTTTATTAATGTTGAATAATTTTTAATATAATATACAATTTCTTGATTTCAGCACAAGCTCAACCTCTGGTTGGGTCATAAAAAATTCCAACATCATCTCATACTCTAGAAATTAAGGTTAATTTGTAATTCTTGAATCACTAACTGATCCCAATATACTTATGTATAATGATATTCCATTCCATCTATCTTAATTTATCTTCATAGAAAAATTGTTAACAAAGGTTATCCAATATGCACAAATCCTCACATTTGAGTAAATACATTAATCAATAAAAACTCATCTGATGTTTAACGTAAACCATTCCATAAATCGTCAACCATATAACCCATATGAAAGATGAAAAATATAATCTTTAGAAAGGAGGTAACTAAATTCACAAAACATTGATCCCACATATATCATAAGGTACCTCTTTGTAGTCACATTCCAAATATCTAAATACGTTTATCATGTATTCTCTTGAAACATGGTAATTACCTGAAATACCATTAATCATTATTGAAAAAATTTCTTCTTTATTATTACAATGATTATTTGATATATTCTTTATGTCCAAAATGTTGTAAACTTCATCCATGATAACATAGACCACACTATCAACAAATATTTTTCCAGTTCCAAGGTGACTGATAATGTCCAATTCATTCCTCCATATCCAAAATATCTTTATCCAAATATCATTATCTCAACATTAGATAGATATTAAGGGTTATATTTCCCTTAATATTGAGTTTTCCATGAATATCACCTTTTCCTTAAATCACTTTTCTAGTCTATCTAAACCATTCAACATATTAGTTTAAATACTTAGTAAAAAACATAAATTGAAATATATGTATATATTTTACCATTCATAATTCTTGAATCCTAATATATAAACACTTCTATTACATCATCCTTAATTTAGTAACAAGGATACATAATCCTATTACACAATACCTCTTTGTATTCTCATATCACATGTAGTCTCATAATCATAAACATTATAACTTTTACTCATACAACCTTTCTTATTCCATTCATGAGCTTTCCACTAATGAAATGTTGTTTTCATAATTTCCATTCATTCAATATTTAAATCCTTCTAAGGTAAATTATGTTTTATGGAGGCCAACATTCCAATTTATTATGTTAACCAAACTCTAGAATTTCCCTCTGTATTTAATTGTTATGGGACCTTCTTTTCCATAATAAAAATGTCTTCATGTTACTCAAATACATTCACTTGGGTGCTTCCTCCCACATTATCAACATGTAGGAAACTTGATCTTCTTTCTTCTATTATTTCCATTTCTAAAATCTTCAAAAACACTTACCTTCTCTTCTTTGGTGAGTCAAAGAGTTGATTAAGTTAATATTCAATCATGATCCATGAAAACTAACTAGACATGACCACAAATTTATTTAATCTAGTCATCAACCCATTTAACTACTCACAGTAAATTGTTCACCACATTAAAATTTATCCCAGTTCTTCGTACTTACCTCCATTGATTAAACATTAAATAATAGTGTCAGAAACACTTATAACTATAGAAACCACATAACTATGAAAAATCTCTAATAAGATGTCAAAATTATGACACCTTGTTTAATTAATGACATGATAAGATTATCCATACAGACATCCATAGACATATCCTTATAAATATCACTATGGATATCACTAAAATTTCCTCATCCTAGTTTCCAAAGGTTCACTAATCCTTTATTTGATTCCAAGTATAGCACCCCAAGATTAACATATATGAATATTAAATCATTTTAGATGAATATTAAGACAATTTAAAAAGTAAATATATGATGACCATAATTGTTTAGTGGATTTGAAAACTTGGAGAAAGTTATACTAATTTGGTGATACATAGTTAATATATCTCTAAAATATATTCCCCTTTAGTACTCCAACTAAAAACATTTCTTCATAACCCAAGGGAATAAAACAAATGAAAGGGTGAGCTCATATGCTCAATATGTGTTAACAAGGGGGAACCATATGTATACCATTAATTTAAGTGTATGAGAACATGATAATAACATTTTAATATAATACCCTACATATAAATGATTATATACATGAGTCACAGAAATAATATTGGAAGTTCATAAGAGATGAATCATGAGGGAATCAAGGGAATAATCTATACAGTAATAAAATATGAATTAGACATGCAATTGTGTATGACACATAAGTATAAAATATTATTTATATAGTAGTAAAGGATTAATTCCATTGTTTATCCTAGTGGAATGAGATCACTCTCCAAACCATCTTCCTCGCCATAGTTCACTGCCACAATTATCTTACCAGTCATGGTATACTATTTAGATCATCTTAGTGGGTGGAGTTCTTTACTGAACCGAGTTCACTGTCCATTTAATCCATGTCAATATCATGAGATATAAACTTTTACCCAATACTTGGAAGTAGATATTGGTCTCACCCATCTCATAATATAATTATATACACATATGCCACAATATCATAAAAAATTATATAATAACCCATAAAATGAAATTGGTATGATAAAATTGTCACCATATCATAACCTGTGGAAAATGGATAGGTTTCATAATAATTAAACATAAACATAACCCGTGAAAATTTAGGGTTTTTGTATTCATATTACCTATTAAATAGATATGATTTTTGTAAACATAAAACCCCAGAAAGAGAAATAAGTTTTATAAACATAATACCACCAAAACCTAAACCATTCTGAGAAATTATATCAATATTACCCTTGTATCATATCCCAATAAAAGCATGAGTAACCCCAATGGATGTTATATTAGGTGGAAATTAAATTTTAAATACTGGTTAAAAACATTTCTTGAACAAAATATCACTTATTCATTTATAAATCTTTTTAAAATATAAATCATTTTAAAAAACATTATATTTTAAAATAACCTTGAAACACTTAAAAGAATCATTTTATTTTTATAAAACCCTTTTATTTTAAAATAAACCTTAAAAATTATAATGTAATCTTGAAAACATTTCGAAAGCTCTATTCCATTAAAAATATAAAGGAAGGCAGGAAATTTTTTTTGAAATTTTTTTAAAAGAAAATAAATTAAATAATATATTTAAAATTAATTTTTCATAAAAAATGATCTCGTAATATTTTAATGGACACTTGAAAGAGATGATGCTTATGACAGCAAGAAAATATTTACATGCAAAACATTCATTTTTCACCGTAAAAGTTTTCAAAAAAGTGTCTCAATTAGAAAATGACTTGAAGATTGTTTTTTAATCCATTTTTTTATAATGATAAAAAAGGGTAAAAATTTATTTTAAAAATCATATGATAATAGTATAACATTTTTAGAAATCATGGTTTTTATAGATCCTCAATTTCCAACTGAAGAGAGAGATAATGTCAAATTTTATTACAAAATGTTTCTTAATTAACTTAAATACCAAGTAGTATAAAAATAGAAACAATACATGAATATATCATGGATAACTAGTGTATAATAAAAGACATGCTAATTCTTGAGATACATATCATAATATTTCATTAATTTAAGAATATCTATAAGCAATCCCGATAATGATGGATTGGAGAAATAAACACTTAGCACATCAATAAATTTGAATCATAATCTAGAAGAAAGGATGAAATTATTATAAAAATAAGATATAAATAAATTAAAAATATTCATGAAACAACAAGTGAATGGAAATTTTATACACCTTGTAAAATAATATAGCTTCATAACATAACATGGGTCTCAGAAAAGGAAAAATTGGGATAGAATTACTTTTAAAATTTGGTAACGTTTGAACCCTAAACCCCATGGAAGAGAGATCATAAAATGAACTTGTAAATACCCATAAATTTAATTATTATATCCATATAAGAAATTAATTATAATTATATAAAACACACAAAATAAATGAGTGGTGAATAAGGAACATGTCTCGCTGAAAATAAAGTTAGAGTAAAAATCCCTTTACTACTGGAGTAACATTTGAATAATTAGATCTGTGAAAGAATAACATAAATGGAAAAATTATATGTAATAAAATAATGGATATTAATTATATAAAATTTTACATGGATGTAGATACACCACATAATAATAATAAGTGGTGAGTATGGAATATATCTCACATAAATAAACGTTAGACGAGAAAACAATTACCTTAAGTATTGACTCTCTTAGTATAGGTTAATACCTATTGTATAATAAATATTTGTTTTTTATAAATATAATAACATTAAAAATACTTATATATAACTCCATATATGATTTTATTGTGACTTTATATTACCCATTTATCAATGATTTCATGTTAAATTTAGGCTTTGAGTAATGACAACTTTGTTTTTTTGTATATGTTTTGACATGTCAGTCTATATACACTTACATATATCATTATTTAATTATTTATGGAATGTGAAAATTATTTAGAAAAAATATATATTCAGTATTTAATTATTTATAAAAATCAATAAAATATATAAATATCAAATAGAATACATCACTCAGGGGGACTGTGGGCCGTATATATGCGTGAATGCTGTTTCTGTTTTCATATCGTATTGAAATAAAGAAAGAAAATTGAATATATGTATATATATTATAATTCTAGTCGAATTAAATTTCATATATATATATATATATATCATGTATGTTTACTAAAACCATCATTAATACATTCCATGTGAAGTGTGAACGAATCACATCACTTTGAGGAGGCCGTAGTCCACAAGTCCACAAAGGAAGTTATTGTATTACCAAAAAATGAAAAACATGAAGGTATGTATTGCATAATAATTAAATAAGAATTAATTAACCATAAGTATCATATATATAATATAAAATATAAATTACATTATTATTCCCAACCATTAAAGGGGATAGTTAAGAACGAACGCCATCAATTCACATGGCGGTATTCCTCCATATACATGAACGATGATTGTGTATCTCATTTGTTGGAAGTGTTTGTGAGTGTAGGTTTAAACCATGAAATAAAAACATCTAATTATATTAATGATAGTGAGGATATTATATAATAATGGAATAAGTATAATTTAGGGGGTGTAGAAAGAAATAATAAAAAAGTTATTGGATGTTGCCATTTATTTGGGTAACTTTTTTCTATTTTCCCCAAAGGGATTATTTAGTTGGATTTATGCCAAAATTGGGGCCAATAGGATGAATAATGGACATTTTTAATGTTATTTTTTGAGGCTTTTTCTGATCCAAAGGTCTTGAGAGGTGTGAGAAGGTGAGGGGGGTGGGTTCCCTTTTATGATGGAAGAAGAGTGACATTCTTGTAAATATAAAAAGTTACAAAATATTGAGAGATATACGTCACATAATGTGCCACAAATAATTGAATTTTTTTTATAAAATAGAGGATATGGTAGAAATAGGGACATAAAATTTATTTTGGAAATTTTACAAGGTTATTTTTTCCCTTAAGAATAATTTTAACCACCAAGTAAACTCATTTGTTTCTTAATCGATGTACTTAATTATAATTAAATTCACTAATATTTGAGGTAAAAAACTGAGTAGAAAATAATAAAAATTAAATATTAATATTATTATAAAAATTTTAGCAAAATTTTCATATTATTATTACATATATATCGGAAATTAATTTAATACTAATCCGGTTGGGAGGATGAGACGATGGGTTTTTAATTTAAAAATGTTCAAAGTTTTGAAATTTTTTTTTATCCAATTTTTCTGTAAAATTGAATCAAGTGAACTAAATTGTATTTATATATTTATAATTTATATGAATATACTTTAAAAGCATTTTTAAATACATCTTAAATATAAAAATAAATTACAAAAAATGTAGTTTTAAATAAATATTTTGTGTTTTTCAATATTAATTAAAAAAATAATTATACTAGAAAAATAAACAAATTACCTAAAGTAAATATCTATAATCCAATATAAATTTTGAATATTATTTTTTAAAATAAAATTTTTAATATTTTAAAAAATTATATTTAAAACAGGTTCACCATTAAAGGGAGGTAGAATTTTATTTTAGAAAGAACATATATCTTTATGTGTACAATTGTATTTATTTTTTTCTATTAACTATAAAACACATAAGATAAACTATAAATAGTAGATTTAATATCATATATATATATATTTCATTAAAATAATTTATCAAAATTTTCAAAATTAATTTATTAAGGTAATAGTTCTTCAATTTTCTAAATACTATTTCAAGCAAAAGACATCCAATATTTTAAAAAGGGTATTATTTTAATTTTAATTTAATTGGTCACCAAAAAATTATTATTGTATACATTTGAGAACCATATTTTCATAATTTAATTAATATTTTTCGTGAACAACATTCCAATGGCTTGGTGATTACTACAATAATATTTTAATAATAATATTTATAGTATATGGTAATTTGGTAAAACTAGGTCTTGAGTGTCATAAATTTTATCTAAGGAACCCGACATTGATTTTAATACAAGACAAAAGTTGTGTTTCATGTACTACAAGATAATATAAGTGTTTTTCATATTAAAAAATTAACTTGTTTTTTGATTCAACAAAAACCAGGTACTTTAATATAACACAAGCTATATTCAGTGTTACATGAAATGAAAAAAATCAAAACATTTAACTTAACTATAAAAATATATTTTTCAAAATATATGGGTGCTACAATATGTTAGTTAGAAAAAAAAAATAATTCAAAATATTTCACTAGAATAATAATAAAATATAAGATAATAAGAATAGAAAAATTTGGATATGGTCGATCAACTAGAATTACCGCACTCAAGAATAGAGCTATAGAAATAAAAAAATTATTATAATAAATAGTCATTTTAAAGTTGATTGTATACATAACCTTGGGAAGAAATATAATATAATTATGAATGGAATAATTTGTATTTATAATATGTAGTAATCCATTATGAATGTTGAAAATATAACAATTGGAATATAACATGATTGTTGAAATAGTAATGAGTTGGTTTGGATAGTAGTTTGACCGTTAAAATAGTAAAATCACCAATTAAAGGTTAAAAGAATATTTAGGTATCTTAGAAATTTAAAAATGATATATTATGGTAAAAATAAATTCTTTTTTTAAGAATGATATATTACGTGTTGTTATTTTTGAAAAATGTAAAAATTTATTTTTCAATTTTATAATTAATATAATTATTTAAAATAAAATGAATTTTTTGAAAATTATTTCACAAATTAATATTATTTCATATTATAATGATTATATAATTTTATGAGATCGAAATCAAATTTTCAAAGGGTTAAATAATCGATATTAATATTAAAATCGATATTTTTTGAATAAATAATGATTTTATTTGAATATTTACATATTTATAAAACTATTTTTATAAAATGATGTAAATTTTTGAAATCTACATGTAATTAAATGGTTGGTTTCAGTTTTCTTGGTGTTTATAAAATAGTTGTATTTTTTTATCAATAGTGAAATAAAATAATTTATGGTATTTAAAATTTTAAGAAAAATAAATAAATTTTGTAGCTATACATGTTGTAAGGACCCGTTAGTTAGAAATAAAATGAACTAGTTAATGTAAATAGTCTTAAGAATAAACAATATTTATATTCTAGAGAAAAAAGAACAAACTAATTAATATTATAATAAAAAACACCAGTGTCCTCCCATTATAAATACAACCCCTCACCACCCCTTATACTCGCACCTTCTATGCTTTGGGTATTTCTATTATTTTACCCAATTATGTTAAAACCCCTTTTCCCACACCATAGTTATTATAGACTAACTGAAAGAATTATTCTATGTGACATAAGGAGGTTCTCATGGAGATTATATTCCATAGGTAAAATCCTACTTCTTTATCTTTTATACTATTTACTTCTTCTACCATACACATCACCCCTATAAAATGTGAAATTATAACTATAGTATCACATATTTAATTTAATATTATTATGTTAATGTAATATAAATAATCCAATCCCTTCTCTCATAGTATTATTCTAAAAACAAAAACATCATTCATAATATGTCGATTCACCACATTCATGGATGATGAGTTTTGTTTCATCCATTACTTACTTAAAGAATAGTAATAAATCAACATAATAATGTTATAATAAATCCAATATATGTTTAATAGGTTGTAAATTAAATTATTAATGAACATAATTTGAATATCCCGAACATTATGAAAAATTATCGATCACATTCAAACATAAGATAGAGTATCTCTTTGAACCTCCATTTTTTCCTTTAGATAATGCTTCGTTTATTATTTACCCTAATGTATTTCTACATGCCACCAAATTAAATATTATGAATTCTATTTATATTTTCCTAAATAATGTATTTATATAAATATATCCTTTTTTATGGGGAAATACATGTTTTCAAAGGTTTCATTCTCAATTCATCTCAATTAACCATCCCAATTAAAGGGAAATTCTCAGTTTCTCAACCATTTTCAAGTACAATTCATAAAAAATTATCCACCAATATTTTTCTAAAATCACTCATTTTATCATGAAAAAACATTTTAATTAATTTATGTTTTATAGAAATTACTACCCCTTAAAGATTCATTATTCTTTAAAAAACCCATGATTAAGTGGAACATTTCTAATGTAACCTTACCACACCTTTTCCTATTTCCAATTCAGATGAATATCATTATTCATTATATATTCTTACATTTTATTTTTTTATGTCAAATAAATATGTAATGTTTTTCTTTCATGTAAAATATTATGATACACCCATTGGTTATACCTTATTATATGATTATGATACCATTTATTTCCATGGGTAACCCCTATGTTAATTCCATATGTTTGATTTCATTATGTGGCACCCATATGCTTGGTAAATATATGATGATTTCACCTAGATAACACTCTAATGGATATGGAAATTATTTAGTGTCATGATACATTATGTATGGGATTAGTGAAAAACCTAATCCATTATGGGACTCTATCCTCCATGTGTTATTGTCCTGGAATTTAGAATTGAATAATGTTTATGCCATGTTAGGTGTGGTTTCTACATTCCAATATTCCCTAGATCATATGACTTCATGTTTCATGTTTTATTTCTCAATATTTATATTCATGATCCATGACTTATATGTTTTCTCCTTATACCACAAGACTCATGTAATATGCTTCTTTTCCATTTTTATTCATTTACTCGGGTTTCGAGCTACTCTATTTTGTCTATGCATTCACCAGGTTATCATATGCATATATATGAGCTCAAAGGAAGTCAGGTGTGAATTTTTGAGATTTAATAACATATAATTTATCTATTTACCTATTCTTCAATAACAAAAGAATTTTATATTCTTGTTATTTATTTGATGGATAATTATGCGTAAAATAATGTAATAATATGAGTAAAATGATAGGGTTTTTATAGTTGGTATTAGAGAACAACCTAGATATTTTTTTGGGATTTATACTGAAATACTTTATTAATAACCTTATTGTAAATTCTATAACCATGGAAAACCTAAATTGAAGCCCAAGGAATCATTAGTTAAGATATAATTTTCATGTTTTTTCTTCTATATTCAGGGTTTGATTTCTTTATGTGCATTATAAATGTACACAGTCCCCTAAAAATATTTTAGTTATTTTCATAGTTAATATAGGGAAATAGATAAATCCATTCTAACAACCCATGTGATAGTATATGTGGTTATTTTACTAATGAAATGACCAATCAAATGGGAAAGTTATCTCCAAACATCATGACAGTAGAGGCTCAACTGTATGATGTTATGAAAAATATCTTGAATCATTTGGAACCCCTCATTCTTCTAAGAAACATAATGTTGAATTTGAATCCTTTATGTGACAAATGACTACTATATTGAGTGGATATTATAATCCCCTCATTGTGGAACAATGTATTAACGCCATTGAGAATATTTTTTCTATCCTCTAATAACCAGATTAATAGAATTTCATGAGGGTGGTCAATCATTTTAAAATGGAATCTAAACATGGGTGGACACTGATAAAGAACACAAAGTTTAAATAGGAAATTGATTACATGTAATGGGATGTATTCATGAATTTTTTTTTCAAAAAATACATTCTTAAAACTCTCCATCTTATAATAGAAATGGAGTGCCTCAGATTGAAGTAAGTGGAAGATGAGTATATCAAGGAATATGAAGAAAACACCACAATGATTTCATGATACACATATGGGTTTGTTATGAACATTGAAATAATATTGGATAACTTATTTAGTGGATTAAATCAAATATATGAAAATAATTGGTGATTCGAGACTTTGAAAAATACGAAGAGATTGTATGTTTTGTCCTTAAGGATGATATAAGGATTGGTGATTCTTAGTGGTCCCAGGGACCTGGAGAAAAAAGAATCTAAAAATGGAGTTTAATATGGTAGTTTCAATAGATAAACCAATAGTGGAATGAAAATCCATCATCCCATGTGTCAAAAGTGTGGGTATAAGTATCAAGGGAACTGTTTGAAGGGAACCTAGAGATGCTTCAATGTAGAAAGAAATCCCTCAGGATAATAATTTCTGAATGTATATGAAGAATTCATAAAATATAGTAGAATAACTGAAGGTTTAAATAAATACTCATCTAGTAGTATATTGTTTCAAATTCATGCTACATTAGAACTATGGGATCCAATGACCTTAGCCAAGTGTTATTAGAGACAATCATCAAAAACAACCTCCACTATATAGTTGAATGGAATATTCTATCACTACACCTGACATGGAACCCAACAATGATATAGTGAAAGTTATTCTAGTTATTCATTCATTAATAGATAATGTTCTTTTTCATTGTCGTTCTACACATTCTTTCATATCCTACAATTTTAGTATAACTATTTAAACACAAACTCAAAATATTAAGGTAGAGTTATCTAGGTGAATATCCAATGGGGAATTCATTTAATCTAAAGTATATAATTCCTCAACAGTTAATGTTTGTGGATTTGACCTCTATGTAAATATCTTCTTACTTCATTTTGTAGAGTTTTATTATATATTGATCATGGATTGGATATCTCTATATAAAGAAATCATCAACTGTAGATAAAGGGATATAACTCGTCACATCCCAAGGAATGACCAAATTCTATACAAGTATAAAGGGGAGGAGGGTAAACTTATATTAGAATCATCATATCAATTGTGGATATTATTTACTTATTTTAGAGCATATCAATAAAAAATAATTCATACAAAGGAGAGGATCATGATATAAGACATTCCAACTCTAAGGGACTACACTATTATTCTCCCTAAAGAGTTTCCTGGTGTTACTCTTGACAAATAGGTTGATTTTACAATTGATATTATACATAGATATATGACTATATAAAAGTATCCTTATACAATTTCCAGTATTGAGTTGTAAGCTACAAAGAAGCAATTATAATAGAATCTGGACAAGGGTTTCATACATATAAGAGCTTCAAAATGGGGTGTACCAGTCCTCTACATTAGGAAGAAGGTTGGACCAATTCACATCTAAAATGAATATTGTAATCTCTAAAAAATTATGACAAATATCAATTATCCCCTCCCATGGATAGATGAATTGTTTAATCGACTATGTGGGACCAAGCATTTCTCTAAGGTGGACCTTTGATTTGGATATCAGTAATTAGAGTTGAACAAGGATGCTCTTCCCATGACCGCCTTTAGATCATGGAATGGAAATTATGAGTTCAGAGTGATGCACATTGGAAGCACCATTTATCCAAAAATATTCATGGACTTAATGTATTGTGTCTTTGGAGATTACCTTACCAAATTTATGGTAGTCATCAAAGATGATATTATGATATACTCAAAGAGTATAGAGGAGCTTGGATAATATTTTAATACTATTATAAGGAATTCTTGAAAGGAGAACTCCATAAAATGTATAGTAAATGTGAGTTCTAGAAAGTGGAAGTATCATTTTTGGTGTATGTCATTACCTGTAAAGGGATATCAATGGACTATTCTAAAACAAAATCAATCAAAGAGTGAAACATGCTAACCTCTATAACATATGTCAATATTTTCTTCAGTTTAGCTGGGTATTAATAAATATCTATGAAGAACATATCATGATTTTAATACCCAATAAATAATATGACTCGGAAGGGAGTAAAGTGTTTTTAAACCAATGAATGTGAATAATTCTTTAATGACTTGAAAAAGAGGATTATCACTACACTAGTAAATAAACTACTGACAATTTGGAACTCTCTGTGGTATTAAATGGTTATTTAATGAAAATATTAGGTAGTGTACTCATGAAAATTTATAAAGTGATAGTACACAGCTCACGGAAATTGAACATTCCTGAGAAAAAATGTCACACACATGATATTGAGTAGGCAGATGTAATATTTTCATTTAAAATCTTGTGGAATTATCTAAATAGGGAGAAGTTTGAGTGAGATACTTTTCCCAAGATCCTTAAATATATATTCTCATAGATGGAGCATAATATGTTCCTGTCAATATGTTTAGAGATCATCATGGATTAGGAATACTCAATCCCCTATTATCCTGGTAATGTAAATAATGCTAAAAAATAATATAATTTGAAAGGATCATACAACTATATCAATAATGAGAACAGAGAAGGATCCAATCTTATTATACTTGTAATGGATCGACACAAAAATCATTAAATAATGAATATCAACAATCTTTTCTCAAATTATTGCTCAAAGATCCCTTTTAAAGAAAATAATGTACGCTTAAAGAGATGATGTGGAATAACAGATGAAGGTGGAAAATATCAGTAAAGTGTAGTCCTTAGAGATAAAAAATGATTATGAAGGATTTATAAGATTTGGGTCATGAATATGTGTACCATAAAATCCTAATATAAATAGGGGTATTTTGAATGCTTAACATAGCTTGATCTTCTCCATTTTTCCGAGGGAGTATAATGATGTATTGAGATCTCTGATAGAACTATTAGTGAGACAATATTGGGAAAGAGATTTCTAAATATATATATCAAAGTTTCAGGTTTATCAGCATGTGAATATTTAAAGAAAAATATTTTAGGGGATGATGCAAACATTAACTATACCATCATGTAAATGGGAAAACACCACCATGTAATTTTTAACTAGGCTTCTAAGGATATATATAGGAAATAATGCTATATGGGTCATTGTGGATCATATTTCAAAGAATTCAAACTTTATTGTGATTTGAGGGGACTTCACACTCAACCAACAAGCATAGATATATATCATATAAGTTGTATGGATTTATGGATTATCGTTTTTGATTATATCTCATCGTGATCCTTGATTTAACACAAATTATATGAAATTATCTATCATGCACTAAACATTGAGTTGAACTTCAGTATGGCATATCACACCCAAATGGATGGAAAATATGAGCAGACCTTTTAGGCATTAGAAGAAATTTTGATATAATGATCCATGGACCTAAAAGAAGGTTGGGATAAACATCTTCTACTTATCTAATTATCTTACAAAATATATTTTCTACTATAGAATCCAAATGGAATCATATGAATCCTTTTATGGAAAAAATGCAGAATACCTACATGTTGGGATAGAGTCATTGAATTTAAACTTATATGACCTAAAATAGTTAAAAAAAATAGTAGAAATGGGGAAAACCATTGAGAATAGAACCAGGGTATCCGAAATTAAGCATAAGGGAAATGTAGACAATATTTTATGGGACCAATAGTTTGAGGTTGGAGACATGGTGTTTCTTCGCATATCTCTGTAGAAGGATGTAATGAGGTTTGTGAAGAAGGGAATGTTATGACTTGGGTACATTAGTCCTTTTGAGATTCTTGATCAATTAAAATATATTTTCTATCAACTAGAACATCCACCAAACATATATCAAGTATATTATGTATTCCATGTACCATGAATGATAAAGTACATAATAGATCAATGAAATGTTCTGAATTTAGAGTTGTTATGGAAAGAAATTGATCTATATTAGGAATATAATCAGGTAAAGATCCTAGATCGTAGAGATAAATTTATATACAATAAGACCTCTCACATGGTAAAAGTACAATGGAGGAACCATATGTACAAAGAGGCAACATGGGAACTTGTGGAAGTGATGAAGGGGAATTACCCTCACCAATTTTCACCTTAGAATATAAAATGAAATTTAGAGGGTGAAATTTCATGTGGTGGGAAGAATGTAATGACCCAAATTTTTATAAATGTAATTTCCTCTATTATAATTATGTCGTATTATATAAATCACATACATCATATAGAGAAAAAAATTATTCTCTCAAATTAATAATGATATTATAGTCATAAAACCAAACATTAATAATGATAAATATTAATATGGGATAATAAATAAAAAATTAAACAATTAGAATAGTAAGTTTTGGATATGGTCGATCCATTAGAATGGAAACACTCATGAAAAAAAATATAAATTAAACATAAGGATAATAAAAAAATATTTATATAAAATATTAAAGTATACATAACCTTGGGTGAATATATAAGTGAATAATGACCATGATTAGAGGTATTTATAAAAAGTAGTAAACGCCTATGACTTTTTAAAAACTAACTGTTGAAATAGTAAAATGACTACTTGAATAAAACTGAGACTGTTAATAATGGTAGTTTGACAATTAGAATAGTATCATCACCTAAAAATGTGTATAATAACATTTCAGCAACTTATAAATGAAAATATGATATATCATAGTAGAAGAAAATAAATTTTTAATAAATGATAAAATATGTTTTTGTATATATGTAAAACATAAATATTTTATTTGAAATTTTATGATTAATATAATGGTTTAATAGAAAATATATATTGATAAAATTATTTCCCAAATTAATATTATGTACTATTATAATTATTAAATAAATATTTGAGACCATAATTAATTTTTAAAGGGTTATAAAATCGACTTTAACATTAAAATAAGAATTTTTTTGAATAAATGATGATATTTTTTTAATTTTAAAAATTTTCATATCCTAAAAATTATTTTCATAAAATTGAATCCATTTTCGAAATCTCCATTTCTTATTATGGGTGGTGTGAATTTTTAGGATTTTTCAAATATAACTGAATTTTTGGTGAATAGTGAAATATGGTAATTTGAGGTATTTATCCTTTTTAGAAAAATACATGAATTTTTGAGTCATGAATGATATAATAACCCATTATATAAAAATAACATGCTCTATTTAATGTATAAAGTTACAATAATTAACTTTATTGAAAGTCTTGGAAAATAATCTAATGAATATAATAATAAAAACACCCATCTTGTCCCCTTATAAATAATTTCCCTTAGCACAACTTCTGCTCAGATAATCTAATATTTATATCTTGATAATATTCGACCCAATTCACTTTACAATAATATTTTCCAAATCATAGTGTTGTTGTTCTCATAAAAAGATGAATTTCATTAGCCTTAAAGTGGTTCTCAAAATGAAAATATTCTAGAGGTGAAATCTTTCTTTATCTTTAAAATTATTTCTTTCTACTTCCCTATATTCACCCCTATACAAAGTTACATTAATAAATAGTGTTATATATATAGTGTAATGTTATTGTTTTAATGTAGTATCTATCACAATATTCCTTCCCTCCCCCTTTTATTCTAAAAATAAAAACATAATTCGTTTTATGTTGATTCACCACCTTCATAGAAGATGTGTTTTAATTTTACATTTCCTACATAAAGGATGCTTATAAAACCATAAATTATGTTTAAAAATATTATAATATTTATATTATAACATATCTCTTGTTCTGGAACCAATATATAAACAATATATTAAATTAAACTAGTTCGGGATGGTCGTTAAAATTGCAAAAAAAAACTAACAATTTTTCATTAACATTTTTTTCTAATGAATCATTATAATATCTAAAAAAATTAAACACGGGACCATTAAAAATTATATTGGTGAATCAATAAAAATTAATTTCACTTGGGAGTAATTTTCCCTTTTTTAAAAGAACACTTGTAAATGTACACAAGTTAACCGCCCAAGAAACTATGAAATGAACGCTCTCGTAATGAAGATAATAAAATTCATAAATCATAAAAATCGAAATAAACAAACCAAATATATAATATATATTTGGATTTGTCTATGAATTAAATTATTAATGAATCTAATTTTATTATCAATTAAATTAATTGAAAGTGTAGAAAACATTCAGACCTAAGGTAAGGGATCACTCAGAACCTCTATTTTTGGCTTTGGATTATGATTTCTCTCTCTTTATTCCAATGTATCTCTTCATTCATCTTAAAGAAATAATCTAAATTATATTTATATATTCCAACATTATGTATCTAGAAAAATTCAATATTATTTGATGAGTAAATACATGTTTTCAAAGCTTCCCTTCTCAATTATTCTAGATAAGTAAGCCTATTTAATGGGAACTCTCTGTTTCTTACCCATTTTCAATTAAAATTAATAAGTATTATTAAGAAACCCTTTTTTTAAATATAACACATTTAATCATGAAGAAAAATTTTAGTTTATTTTTTCTTTTATATAAATAAATAATCTTTAAATACTCTTTTCTCTTTTCATAAAAACCACGCTTAAGTGGGTGATTTCTAAAGTAACCTGAAATCTTATTTTTAGTGTTAAAATTCAGTTGAACATAATTACCCATTATATATTATTATTTTTTCTTTATTAATTTATAGGAATGTGAAAAAATATTTCTTTAATGTATACCATTATGATATTCCCTCTGGTTATGTCTTATGACATGATTACAATATCTATTTTCTTTTATGTGTGACCCCTTTGTTTACTTTTTTATGTTAGATTTATTTATGTTCCACACATATGCATGAACATGTTATGATGGTTGAGATGAGATAACACCAAATTTATTGGGTAATTTTTTAGTATAATGAGATGTTATGTATGAGATTAGTAGAGTAAACCTAATATTTTATGGGACTTTGTCCTCCATGTCATATAGTCTTGGATGTTTTCCTTGATATATGCTTATGTTATGTTATGTGTTATTTCCACATTCCAAAATTTTCGTGATCATTTGATTCCAGGTTATATATGTTATGTCTCTACATGTTTTTCCTGATCCATTCCTTATTGGATATCACTTCATGCCTTCTAATTCATGTAATATGCTTTTTTTCACAGTTTATTCCCTTATTGGGTTTTTAGATCATACCTTCACTCTATTTATTCCCTAGGATATCCTATACAGATATAAGATTTCAAAGGATGTTCAGAGCTCATTTTAGAGATTAATTAATATATATTTTATCCAGGTTTCATTTTTTATTAACTATGTACCTGATCTTCAATGATAATAGACATTTCAATCTGTTTCGGGATTTGATAGATAATAATTCTGAAAATCATGTTATAATATCTGTAAATTTATTGGTTTTCTATAAGATTAACCTATCATTATTTTAAAACAATTTCATAATATAAAATTTGATTCTCGTAAATAGGAAAATAAATTATAATAATGGATGGTTTAATGTCATTGAAGAGCCCTTACATAGAAAACATTTTATAGAAAACATGTGAACATCTCTCTATAATCAAACCACACAAGACTCCATTCTCTACCTCTCATAAGTTATAGTAATATTTATAAATAAGTTAAGGGAAACATAATAATTTGGTGAGCTCAAAATCATATTTAGGTAATATATAACATCATTTCCTAAAGGGTTAGATTATAAGTATATGGGAAAACATGGGTTTGGGAGAAATATCATATTATAATAAAATGAAATTACAAGAGTTTTCCACAAGTCATTGTAGAATTAAATATGAACTCAAATTAATACACATATAAACTTTATGAAGAGTTTTAAATCAAGAGAAAATAATCTTAATACTTGAAATACAAAAAAGAAACATAACATAATTACATGGAAATACCATATTATGAGAAAAAATAATCATGATCACCCTTTATGTTATTATAAAACTCTTGTATGTCCCAGTTTATGTTTTTGAAAAATAAAAATATATTCACATTATGTTTGTAATCAAATACAATAATGTCCAGCCTCTAGGTTTTTAAAAACAATCCATAAAGTAAATCCATTTAATTTTGTGAAAAAAATACAAAAATGTTCACGCTTCATTATCTCAAGTGAAATAAAACTATATACAATTAATTAGAGGGATTTACCATACCCAAACATTCTTATGAATTTATCACATATAAATCGACCAAAAATAGTTGTTGGAACCAAACTATATTAGGGATTTATTTGACCCTAAATGTAGAGACCCGTAGCCTGACGTACATGGACATTACATTACATTTGCGGAATACTTAGTACATAACAAAAACACACACTAAAGGATCGTAATAGTTTAGTGTCTTTGGAAACTCGGAACGTAATCTTCTAATCGTGGTGAAAGTTCTTCAATATCTCCCATAAAGATCTTCCCCTTTTTTTTACCTAAAACCTTTCTTTATATCCTGGGGAAAAGAAAACATAAAAGGGTGAGCTCAAATGCTCAGTAAGGGTAAACAAAGGAAATATCAATCACATAATTTTCATAAGAACATAACATTTTTGGAAATCTTAACCTGCAAAAGAGAGCATAATTTCATAACATGGGATAAATCATAGTAGTGAAAATGAAACCCTTACTTAAAACATTACTCATTGTGGCATACACACATAATCATAGAGAATCATTTCTTGTTAGTCAAGACTCATTGCCAAGACTATCTTAGTGGACAAAGTCCCTTTCTGAATCGAGTAATCCTCGTTTCAGTCCTGTTTCACTGAACCGGTATAACCTACCATTCCAGCCATGTCTATCTCATGAGATATGAAATCTTTACCCAATGCATTGGAGGGAGATATAGGTCCCACCCATCTCATAATGAATCCTTTCTTATGTGTGCCACAAAATCATAAATCATACATCATTGCATAACCCATGTAATAAAAATGGGATTATTAAACAACATGACATCATAAAACCATTCATATAAGATAAAGGAATTCATAAACATAATTCCATCACAACATAGTCAAATCAATGTAAAAATATGGATAGAAACAGAACCCTTTATTATCTTAGATGGAAAATAATTTTGATAAAACACTTGAAATGAATTCTTGAGGAAAATATCCTTTCTTCTTCAAAATCAATTTCTTTTCACAAAACATCATACAATTTTAAAAGAAAGAGATTTTATTAAAAATAGTCATGAAATATTTTGGAGGAAGGTTCATGAAAATAAGGCTTTATAAAACCGTAAAAATCCGTTCGTGCCGTATAAGTTAAAAAAAACATTCTTCGTACTTTTGTCGGAAAAGTCAAAAAGTACCTCGTATAAAAACGACAAAAGATTCCTTTCATATCTTTTACTAAAAACTCACCGAAGGGTAAAATTGGATTTAAACAATTTTAGGTGGATGGAAATAATATTACATATTGAAGGAACATGGATGTGGATGATAAAATACACCCCAGTAAATACTTACGAATAAACAATCACGGATAAAAATGAGATTGTGATATTTCCCTTACCTTATGTCCGACTTGCTTTGTAAGTGTCCAAACCTCCTGTATAATGATTTAAATCATGTTATTGACTTATTACAGAATCATATTCATTGTTATGATATCATATATGGTTCACTTATGACATTATATTACCCGTTCTTTTGTAAATTCCATGTTAAAGAAGCGTTTTGGGTAAAATCGTTTCATTTATCGTAGGTGTTTTGACTTGTTGTTCTTGACATCATTATTACTTATATCATGATTTACTTACTTCCAGAATATAAAATATGATTTATATATCATATATATTCAGTATATATATATATAATATATAGATAAATAAAATGAAAAACACCGTTCATGGAGACGGTAGTCCGTACGTACGCATGAACGCTGTTTTCCTTTCCTTATTGTCCTGAAATGGAAGTAAGTAGATGACATACATATGTATATATATACATAAATCCAGTAGCTTTATAATTTCATATATTTCATTATTATTTCTTATATATACATTATAATCATTCTTAAATGGTTAACATGGAGAATGAATCTCATCGCGTCGTGGAGACGGTATTCCGTACGTACGCACGCGCGGTGATTTCTTTTTCCGTTGGATGGATAGATGGTGAAATAGGGTTGTTTCATACTTATAATAACATATCAGTATATGAGTGATACTGATGTTATTACTTCATAATGAAACAACCTAAGAAGAAGAAGTGGAAGAAGAAATAAAGATGAAAGAACCGGTAACGGTAATTACCTCTTCTTTGAAGTGCCTCTTTGAGACCTCCTCTTAGGGCACTAAAATTGGTCTTGAAGGAAGACCAGAACCTCTAGGATGTTTCTAGGGAAGTGGAGAGGAGAAATTGGCAGGGGTTGGCCGAGCTTGAGTGCTCAAATTGGTGTGAGGAGGAGGGGGAGGAGGTGTCCTTTTATAGGGGAGGAGAGGGGCACCTTAGGAATTCTTAAAAATATTAATTTATAATAAATCTAACCCCACTTAAAAACCTCCAAAAATGACTCATATTAGAAGCTTAGATGAGATAGGGTTGTAATCTCATCAACCAATCAAATTTAGACATGTTTGGATCTTATTTTAAACCTTATCAATTAGATTTAACTCTAAGTTAAATAATTTAACTTTTACCGTGTCTTTTTGTTTTCTTTCACTATATGGTTAATAAACTTACTATAACATGCCAAACGAACCCCAAATTGTTTATTATTAATATATATATCCTTATCTAAGTCATTTGGACGAACCTTAGATTTTTAGGAATAAAATAACAATTAATAATATAATATTTGATTTAAAAACTATTTTGTGTCAATTTTGACACTATTTGATATATGATTTTTGTGAAAGTCATAACAGAATTAAATGTTCGAACCAAGTTGATTAAATCAACATTAATATATCATAGTAACCTATAAAATTAGTGGAATTCATAAAAATTCTCAAATTACATTTATTTTGGTGTTTATAACATCAATTATGTCAATATTTCATAAATAAGATAATTACTGCATCATCTTTATGTCATAAATTAATTAAATTATTTGACGTCTAAAAATTACAAATAAAATACCATTATGTAGGAAATCTTTTTAGCTTTCTAATGAATATTTATAGTCGAATTTATCTTATGTATAACCCCATATTAAAAATGATTTACTTATTAAACTTTGATTTTAACTATTTTAACCCTTCTTTAAATAAATTAATAATAAATGTTCTAATCTAATCCAAGTGGGCCTAAATGGTCATATTTTATTCCTAAGTTTGTTTTTGGTCGAATGTCACTTGTCCAATAGAATTAGGACATGTGTTAGGGTAATATTGATATCATATTTACCCTTAGTTACCCTATTTACTATTAACCGTGGTAAAAAAAGTAAAAAGTTACTATTCACCAAAAAATTATTTTCATCTCATTGAACCACATTTTAGTCCTTGATATTAACCGTGTCTCTCGGATTTTCGAAATTCCATTCACAGAAGCGGTAAAATTAAGTTTTATGCAAAAAATCAGTTTTTAACCTACCACTTAGTAGTTTCACTATTCATCAAAAATTGATGTTTTTCAGAACAATGCCAAAATTTCATCCCAAGCTATATTTCATATTCCGATTTCAAAAATGAAGTCTATTTTACCAAATTCATAACATAAAAGTTGCATTAATTAATTTTATAATTAAATCCCGCTGTTAAAACAAATAGCGTGTTTTTAAGAAACAATATCTATCAAAAGATTGACACTTGTTTATGTCTAGTTTAAATGTGAAATTACATCCAATGACCAACATTGTATTAAATTGTAAAAATATATTCTAAATATACTTTAAAACCACTCAAATTAATGATTTATCACTATTAATTATTTCGATTAAAAAATTTGTTTTTAATTATAATTTAGTAATTTTTCACTATTCATCAGAATATGAAAGTTATCCGAAAAGTACCAAAATTTCACCTTAGGCTAAATTCGATACTCCGAATCCATGAATGAAGTTCATTTTGAAAAATAAGATTTACAGAATTTTAAAAAGTGGTTATTACTATTCATAACGGCTAGTTTTAATAATATTTTAATAGCACATCGTTGTTTAGTGAAACTCGGTATTGCGTATTACACACGCTATCGAGGAAGGTCGCGATTGCGTGTAATGCAAGGCAATACAAGGATGCGTGTTGTGCAAGATCCTTTTGGTGTAGCATACAACACATGACATTAATAAAATTAAAAAGAATATTTCTTTATAAAATCTTGGGCTGTTACATTCTACCCCCCTTAAAATGAATTTCGCCCTCGAAATTCGTCGGGGTTATAAATGGTTTACTATTCGAAAGTTTCTTTAATAGAAACCCACATCGTAAAAGGGAATACCAAAACTTGGCTTTAAAAACTAAAGTATGAAATGTAACGATTACCCAAATAAACTAATCACTGGGTTTCCACATAGGTGAAAATATGGATATGGAAGAGAAATCTAACCATCATGTTCTGATGGAGAGTGGTAGAGAACATGGCTATGGAAAAGCCAGTAATCACAAATCCATAAATTTGTGACGATCTAAGGTACCATCTGATTCATCAGGTATAAGAGAACTAGGACAACATTTTTGGTTTTCAAGATCATTTCCCTAAAGTTAAAGAATTTGAATTAGAATAAATACTTACTTTATTTTGGTACAATCTCGCTGTTGTTCGTGCCTTTAACAATTTCCACTTCATCTCTTAAATAAATGAAGTTGAATTTGTTATTCGTGAAGTGTTATCAGATCATGTGATAGAATTACGGGTCATTCCATCTGTCTCAAACAAAAGGTTAGCAAAAATTATATACATAAGTCGATCTATAGTGAGATTAATCACATATGGTTCCTAAAATGGACTTATACTTCATATATCATACTGCTTAATATAATAAAACTAGTTTCTACTAAACAGGGACTTCCTGTAGGTCAGTGGTAGGCGATAAAGGCCAGTTACACTTCGGTTGTGGGTTCGATTCCTACAGCCTTGTCCAAAGCGATGGGCTGTCGCCCGTCCTGCAGGTTGTCCTTTTTTCTAAAACTACGTTACTATAACATCCCATCAATAATATCGAAAATCTTATATCCTTAAACAATACTAACTTATGTCCAACATAATCCAGTCTAATCTTTAGGCTTATACATAATACTGCAGTCCACTCTAATAATATAGTGACATCGATTACCAGAGATTTAATACTGTCGTTGATCCCCACATATCATAAGATATGTCTTGTTGGTCACATTCCAAACATTCAAAGTCCTTAATCGTGTATTCTCTTGAATACCTTAGTGAAAACATGAGTGCAGTTAAAAGTTAACACTTTCCACATACCAAAATCCTCAAAATTCTATATACTCAAACCATGATATCACTTAGTCCTTATATCAATCATGAGCTCATGAATACTGTCAAATATTTCATTTTCTTATTTTCCCTTCATTATGTGCATATCATCTTTTTTTCCAAAAATACCTCAATCACTTCGAATACCACATTAGAGCAAAACATAAATATTCCAATACACCATAAAAGTACCTCAACAACATTATTCTTGAATACCAATACATAAACACTTCAGTCCAAATGACTGTCCTGGAATAAGTCCTTCCTTGATTTAGAAGTAACTTTTTAGGTCAGGGCATTGAGTTGGGTAATGCCCATGTTCTCCACAAATAAGACATTGAACTCCATAACAGTCTGTCACTCTATGACCCTTTTCTCCACACAGATAACATCGGTCCCTCCATTTGAGGTATTCCTCAAGGTTCTTCTTCCCTTCTTTAGAAATCTCAATCTTCCTTTCTTTATGCTCCTCAACATGCGAACATGCATAATAGTTTATCTTCCTCTTCTTTGATGAATTAGTCATGCCACTAAATTTCACCTTGTTAATCATATATCGCGATGACTGATTTGGCATAATCACAAGATCTTTCTCTCTAGGAATTACACAATTTGTTTTCTCATAGTCACCAATTTGTCCATTGGATTCAATGTTAACCGAATTCCTTCTGGTTCCCTCCATTAACTAAAACACAAAAAGAATCTTGTGAGAGGCAAAAATCATGCTAGGGAAAACAACATAGTAAAGGGGGAGTACCCTCAATATCTAACATCTTAGGTTAAATTCTAAGATCATTAGCGCAATTCTAGCACTATAACCTATATGTATACTTAACCTTAGAGACATCCCTAGACATACCTTAGAAATATCTCTAGGGATCTCACTAAAGTTCTCGCATCCTAGTTTCCAAAGGTTGACTAAGCCTTTCATCTGATACCAACTGTAGAGACCCGTAGCCTGATGTACATGGACATTACATTACATTTGCGGAATACTTAGTACATAACAAAAACACACACTAAAGGATCGTAATAGTTTAGTGTCTTTGGAAACTCGGAACGTAATCTTCTAATCGTGGTGAAAGTTCTTCAATATCTCCCATAAAGATCTTCCCCTTTTTTTTACCTAAAACCTTTCTCTATATCCTGGGGAAAATAAAACATAAAAGGGTGAGCTCAAATGCTCAGTAAGGGTAAACAAAGGAAATATCAATCACATAATTTTCATAAGAACATAACATTTTTGGAAATCTTAACCTGCAAAAGAGAGCATAATTTCATAACATGGGATAAATCATAGTAGTGAAAATGAAACCCTTACTTAAAACATTACTCATTGTGGCATACACACATAATCATAGAGAATCATTTCTTGTTAGTCAAGACTCATTGCCAAGACTATCTTAGTGGACAAAGTCCCTTTCTGAATCGAGTAATCCTCGTTTCAGTCCTGTTTCTCTGAACCGGTATAACCTACCATTCCAGCCATGTCTATCTCATGAGATATGAAATCTTTACCCAATGCATTGGAGGGAGATATAGGTCCCACCCATCTCATAATGAATCCTTTCTTATGTGTGCCACAAAATCATAAATCATACATCATTGCATAACCCATGTAATAAAAATGGGATTATTAAACAACATGACATCATAAAACCATTCATATAAGATAAAGGAATTCATAAACATAATTCCATCACAACATAGTCAAATCAATGTAAAAATATGGATAGAAACAGAACCCTTTATTATCTTAGATGGAAAATAATTTTGATAAAACACTTGAAATGAATTCTTGAGGAAAATATCATTTCTTCTTCAAAATCAATTTCTTTTCACAAAACATCATACAATTTTAAAAGAAAGAGATTTTATTAAAAATAGTCATGAAATATTTTGGAGGAAGGTTCATGAAAATAAGGCTTTATAAAACCGTAAAAATCCGTTCGTGCCGTATAAGTTAAAAAAAACATTCTTCGTACTTTTGTCGGAAAAGTCAAAAAGTACCTCGTATAAAAACGACAAAATATTCCTTTCATATCTTTTACTAAAAACTCAACGAAGGGTAAAATTGGATTTAAACAATTTTAGGTGGATGGAAATAATATTACATATTGAAGGAACATGGATGTGGATGATAAAATACACCCCAGTAAATACTTACGAATAAACAATCTCGGATAAAAATGAGATTGTGATATTTCCCTTACCTTATGTCCGACTTGCTTTGTAAGTGTCCAAACCTCATGTATAATGATTTAAATCATGTTATTGACTTATTACAGAATCATATTCATTGTTATGATATCATATATGGTTCACTTATGACATTATATTACCCGTTCTTTTGTAAATTCCATGTTAAAGAAACGTTTTGGGTAAAATCGTTTCATTTATCGTAGGTGTTTTGACTTGTTGTTCTTGACATCATTATTACTTATATCATGATTTACTTACTTCCAGAATATAAAATATGATTTATATATCATATATATTCAGTATATATATATATATAATATATAGATAAATAAAATGAAAAACACCGTTCATGGAGACGGTAGTCCGTACGTACGCATGAACGCTGTTTTCCTTTCCTTATTGTCCTGAAATGGAAGTAAGTAGATGACATACATATGTATATATATACATAAATCCAGTAGCTTTATAATTTCATATATTTCATTATTATTTCTTATATATACATTATAATCATTCTTAAATGGTTAACATGGAGAATGAATCTCATCGCGTCGTGGAGACGGTATTCCGTACGTACGCACGCGCGGTGATTTCTTTTTCCGTAGGATGGATAGATGGTGAAATAGGGTTGTTTCATACTTATAATAACATATCAGTATATGAGTGATACTGATGTTATTACTTCATAATGAAACAACCTAAGAAGAAGAAGTGGAAGAAGAAATAAAGATGAAAGAACCGGTAACGGTAATTACCTCTTCTTTGAAGTGCCTCTTTGAGACCTCCTCTTAGGGCACTAAAATTGGTCTTGAAGGAAGACCAGAACCTCTAGGATGTTTCTAGGGAAGTGGAAAGGAGAAATTGGCAGGGGTTGGCCGAGCTTGAGTGCTCAAATTGGTGTGAGGAGGAGGGGGAGGAGGTGTCCTTTTATAGGGGAGGAGAGGGGCACCTTAGGAATTCTTAAAAATATTAATTTATAATAAATCTAACCCCACTTAAAAACCTCCAAAAATGACTCATATTCGAAGCTTAGATGAGATAGGGTTGTAATCTCATCAACCAATCAAATTTAGACATGTTTGGATCTTATTTTAAACCTTATCAATTAGATTTAACTCTAAGTTAAATAATTTAACTTTTACCGTGTCTTTTTGTTTTCTTTCACTATATGGTTAATAAACTTACTATAACATGCCAAACGAACCCCAAATTGTTTATTATTAATATATATATCCTTATCTAAGTCATTTGGCCGAACCTTAGATTTTTAGGAATAAAATAACAATTAATAATATAATATTTGATTTAAAAACTATTTTGTGTCAATTTTGACACTATTTGATATATGATTTTTGTGAAAGTCATAACAGAATTAAATATTCGAACCAAGTTGATTAAATCAACATTAATATATCATAGTAACCTATAAAATTAGTGGAATTCATAAAAATTCTCAAATTACATTTATTTTGGTGTTTATAACATCAATTATGTCAATATTTCATAAATAAGATAATTACTGCATCATCTTTGTGTCATAAATTAATTAAATTATTTGACGTCTAAAAATTAAAAATAAAATACCATTATGTAGGAAATCTTTTTAGCTTTCTAATGAATATTTATAGTCGAATTTATCTTATGTATAACCCCATATTAAAAATGATTTACTTATTAAATTTTGATTTTAACTATTTTAACCCTTCTTTAAATAAATTAATAATAAATGTTCTAATCTAATCCAAGTGGGCCTAAATGGTCATATTTTATTCCTAAGTTTGTTTTTGGTCGAATTTCACTTGTCCAATAGAATTAGGACATGTGTTAGGGTAATATTGATATCATATTTACCCTTAGTTACCCTATTTACTATTAACCGTGGTAAAAAAAGTAAAAAGTTACTATTCACCAAAAAATTATTTTCATCTCATTGAACCACATTTTAGTCCTTGATATTAACCGTGTCTCTCGGATTTTCGAAATTCCATTCACAGAAGCGGTAAAATTAAGTTTTATGCAAAAATTCAGTTTTTAACCTACCACTTAGTAGTTTCACTATTCATCAAAAATTGATGTTTTTCAGAACAATGCCAAAATTTCATCCCAAGCTATATTTCATATTCCGATTTCAAAAATGAAGTCTATTTTACCAAATTCATAACATAAAAGTTGCATTAATTAATTTTATAATTAAATCCCACTGTTAAAACAAATAGCGTGTTTTTAAGAAACAATATCTATCAAAAGTTTGACACTTGTTTATGTCTAGTTTAAATGTGAAATTACATCCAATGACCAACATTGTATTAAATTGTAAAAATATATTCTAAATATACTTTAAAACCACTCAAATTAATGATTTATCACTATTAATTATTTCGATTAAAAAAGTTGTTTTTAATTATAATTTAGTAATTTTTCACTATTCATCAGAATATGAAAGTTATCCGAAAAGTACCAAAATTTCACCTTAGGCTAAATTCGATACTCCGAATCCATGAATGAAGTTCATTTTGAAAAATAAGATTTACAGAATTTTAAAAAGTGGTTATTACTATTCATAACGGCTAGTTTTAATAATATTTTAATAGCACATCGTTGTTTAGTGAAACTCGGTATTGCGTATTACACACGCTATCGAGGAAGGTCGCGATTGCGTGTAATGCAAGGCAATACAAGGATGCGTGTTGTGCAAGATCCTTTTGGTGTAGCGTACAACACATGACATTAATAAAATTAAAAAGAATATTTCTTTATAAAATCTTGGGCTATTACACTAAACGTCTCAGGGATTTGTTAAACCCAAATGATAAGTGGGATTTATCAGACCCAAACCATCTCACTGTTTTGTTGGACCCAAACCATCCCAAGGATTTAATGGACACAAAAAATGTTAGGGTTTTTTCAAAACCAAAATATCTCATAATGGTAATTTATACACAAGTGTTTCCTACAAAAAATAAACTCAATATAATAACTTGAAGAACCCATATAGAGAAAAGTTTTTTCATATCATATCCTTATTATTTCTTCCAAATTGGCCTTAAAAATGTAAATTAATGATACCCATGATTCAATCACCCAAACATAGTAAATTATAAAAAATCAAAGTGGTTGATTCATGAAAAATAATTACATGAAAATAATTGATTTATTGGTAAGCAGTAAATGGTAGTGAAATTATAAAAGAGTTTATTTAGAAAAAAGGCTTGATTTGTGGTGTAAAATAAAAATTTTCAACCACATTTGAAGTTAATTTTTGAAAATATCAATTTCAATAAATTTAACAGAATGAATTTCAAGAATTTATAATTTGAAATAAATATCAGTAATGACTCATAGAAAATACATAATGATTTTAAAGAGATGAAGTGTAAACACTTTGAAAACATTTAATTTAAACAAAATAATCAATAATTAGGCCTTGAAAAGGTATATTGTTTTCAAAAATGTGAAGTGAAAACTTTGGAAAAAAATTTCTATTTAGTAATAATCTTTTCTATTAGACCCATTTAAATGAAATAAAGATAATAAAATAAAAGTGGAGTAGATGATAAATAATTTTATTTTTAAAGGATGAAAATTATTTTTAATATTCTGAAATATATTTTTTGAAAATTCACATCCCAAAAAGTGTAAAAATAAATCCACTTAAAATATAATAAAATAGATATTAAGCTCACCTAAGATAACAAATAATTTGATTTTCAAATATAACGGAAAACATTGGATGAAAACAAAAATATGGACATAGTGTAGAAACCATCATTAAAATGAATTATAATTGTACTCAATAATGATATATGTTTTATGGGAAAGAAATTCATCAAAGAATTAGATTTGAATAAAAAATATAATTTTCACTAGAGAGCAATAGAAATTACCAGAAAATAATATTTTAGGGTGAAAGAAACCTATATTGGATGAAATAAGTTTAAGAAGACACATTATAACTCAATGAATGAAGTTGATTTAACAAATACCTTAACAACATTGGTATCTATTGAATAAAAATAAATTTAAATAATGAACAATATATAGATCTTCAAATCACATATATTTTGTGAATACATAAAAATTAAATCATTGGACAATAATCACACCATAAGAATGATATCATGGTACATAATAATAAATATGTATTAAATAATAAATTTTTATAAAAAATTACCCATAACCATGTATTCATGTTTACTTGAACATGATCTAACCTGCATTTTAATATAAATAATTTTCTCAATTAGAAATTAAAAAACCATATTCATATATATATATATATCGGTTTATTCACTTCATTTATAACTATTTACTAAAAAAATATAGTTTGTTTTATTCTAATTTCATCATTAGACCTTAGAAAATCCAATTTACTGTTTCTTACTAGTTATATAATGGAGTTGTTGATTATTTTTCAGTAAAATAACCATTATTCCCAAATTATATAATAATAATGGGTATACAATTATTCATCTCTAATTTTATTTGGCGAATGATAAATTTATGGTTTGTGAAAATAGATATTGGGAAGAACTAGTTTTTTCACATTTATTAATTTAAAGGTAATATGTTAATAGATATATTAAATTGATGGCACAACTATCATGGGGTGTGGCAGAAGAAAATTTATAAATATGTTTCCTAGTTCCACATAGTGGCTAACTAGGGTCATCTCACTTGATGAGCATCATAATTAATTTACTTATATATTCTAATTCACCTAAGAATTAAATAATTTGGTTATTTTTATTATTTATGAAAAAAATGATAAATGGTTTTGGGGTTTGATTATTTTATAATATAATAAAAAGATATTCTGAATGATAATTTATGTTAAACTAATCATTCAATGATAAATATAATGTGATTAGAAATAATGAACCTGGAACTAGGTTTTAATTTGTATTCAACCATTATTCTCCTTTATTTTTTATATTAATTTTGATAATCCATTTATGAAATATCATGCATGAATTAATATCCATTTATTTTGTGTTGTTTGATCTCAATGGAACTAACCAATAAAAATAACACATCCTTTAGTAATCAAGGTTTACAGAACAACTTTATCAAGAGTGTGACATCTTCACAGGCATGGGGCTATCATATGTCATTTCATTCCCTGAATGGATCAACTTCATCACGTGAAGAGCTAACCAATGGAAGGGTCATAAAATAAATAGATAAAGGAATAAAAGTATATGGTGGTCAGAGTGAGTTTCTAAAGAGGGGGTGAATTGAGTACTAAATAAAATATTTGTAATAAATAGGATTAAATAAAATCCTCTAATTTTTGTAAAACCTGACTATTAACCAAAATAGCTGATAGGTATAAGACTTTACCATTTAAAATAATTCCTAAATATTGATTAGGTCTTAGTTAATTTAATTTATTATTACTTAAATATTTGAAATCAATTTTCTAATTAAAAATCTTATATAACTTGCTTCCAAGCAATTTATGAGGTCTGGTCTCTACCTGAGATTTATTTCAATCTACAAGGAGAAAACATTCTTCCAAGCTATTTATATAAAAATAAAAATTGATCTATAACCTTGATCATGAGTAGAATAGTATGACCACTATTTATGCTAACCATGGACTTCTTCCAAAGTAATTATGGGACTTAAAATGATAACAAGACACATAGGGATCCATTCCATAATAACTGTGGGAAACAAGAATAAAAATTATTTGAGAATATATCTAACTATATTCCTATTTAAAGTAAGAGAGAATGAATTTTTATAAATACATAGTATAAAAAAACTACTTGTTATGTAATGATAAATAATTTTAAATTAAAGATGTAGAAGGATTGTGTTTTTATTTATGATATGCTTGGAAACTTGTGACACATTGAGTGTAGCCTAAAATAATACTCGAGTAGTCTTCTTAAAATTATTAGTAGAAAAAAGTTTTGTAAACTCTTGTCCTAACTATTGGATTTGAATTTTCATTAGGGACCACTCTCACATTCGTGTGTAAAAAAGATGCAGCATATAATAACTCTTTAGGTTCTTTCTATACAATTCATCTCACATCATGTGTTCATGTATCTTTATTGTTCAACACATCACATATCCATATGAGGAAGTCTTCTTGATCCATTTTTAGTATTAGTAACAAATAAAATACACCAGTTTTTCTACTCCTGATAATGAATGTTATGAAATGAATTTTAATGCATCTTTTTGAAGAAATTATGGAATATTCATTAAAATAAGTTTGTGTATTAAGTTCCAAAAAAATTTCATTAGAGATTTCTGATTCTATGTAAATATAAATCAACAATGATGAGCCTTAATATTAGAAAAAAATTGACGGTGACTTGGAATGGTTGTGAATTGATCTGGAAGTGAGACACACTTCAGTGGCGTCTTCATCTGGTTATGAGACACAATGGTAGTGGATCAGAATCTTGTTGTGACTTCACTCAGTTGTAGGTCAGATTGGCAGTGATTCAACTCAATGTTAGATCAATTTAGTACATTTCCAGAATTAATTTTTGGCAGTGACATCACTCTGATAGTGAGTAGTCTTATGGTGGTGATACATTCCATAAATTATAAAAATTTTATTTTGGTGGTGACTAAAGGAGGTGATGAGTTTTTTCAATACTTGTCCATTTGTTATAGTGATGGTGAAAAATTTTATGGTAGTGATTTAACCTCAATGGAAATTCATTGTATAATTTCAGCTCATGCATAGATAAATTTCTACCAATATATCTCACATGATAAAATGATAATGAATAACATAAAACTCATTAGTTATCATAATAAAGCTGATATTATGATCATTAAAATAAGAGTTTAAACAATATAAAATGAGGTTCCAATAATCTCCCCCTTTTTGATGATAACAAATTAAGGCACATTAAAGTAGAAAAAAGATATAGTGTATCGAAGGTTTGAACCATGAAAAAATTTTCATTCCATGAATGTTAGAAACATAGTAATTAGTAATGTAAAAGACTAGGGTATAAATGAAATTTATATAGAAAGTAATGGAAACAAAGTGTACTATTAGATGTATTAAAAGAATAGAAAAAAATTACATATAATATTTCTCCCCCTTCTGTGATTATCCAAAAGTGAATAATAAAATATCACATTCTAAGTAAAACAAAATATGAATAAGTGAATGTTATTTACAAACCAATTAATGTTTTCCAAAAAAATATATTGAAAAAAGATCTACAAAAATATAAAAAACATCCCCATTAAACACCAATGTCTAAGATAAATGATTATTTTCATGTTTGGTAGAAGTATTAAAAGAATATATTCACTTATCCTTTTCTGAGGGAGATTATTTAGAATCTGAGGGCGGGGTTTCATTGGGGATATCTATAGGAACATCTTTTGCAGAATGATAATATATGATGACGATTATTCTGAGGTGCTACACAGATTCTATGGGAGACAGTGAAAAGGTATAAAAGAGAGATGGGATATATACATGTTGATTTCTGGTAAATTCTCTTATGAACTATAGAAATGGTTTCATGCAGTTGTTAAAATCCATTATTTTATTTCCACCTCTTTTAATTTATCAAAATAATTCTTTCATCTCTTCCATTAACCTTTGAAAGAATGGATTCATAACTTTTAGATGATTCATTTTTGATTTGAAAGCCTGTGTCACTAGAAGAATTCTTATATATTTAGCCAAAAAATTAAAGCGAGATTTCAACTCATTCATAGTCAAAATCCTTGAAAGATAGTACTTGATAAATTTTTATATGGTTTCTATGTTGTATTTAATTTCATTTTCATACAATTTAATGAAAAAGAGAACATGGTCCCTATTAAATATGATTTTTATCAAATTCTTTTTAAGATGATTAGGTATAGTACTTGACATAGTAGAAACACCGATATATTCTCTAATAATAGATTTTATCATCTCAACATTGATAGGTGGTGCATTTGAAGAAAATTCTACTAATGTAAGATTATATACTTTCACATGTAAAGTGTCCATATAAGTGGAAAAGTTTTGATGAATCCCATAATGGATAGAATTTATTGACTCTAGATCATTGAAAAGTCTTTTATTCTCAATCTCTACTTCTTGAATGAGGTGAATCATTTTTTGTTAAATATGATGTATCACTAGTTCAAAAAAATATCTTAAATTATGTTCAATTTCATTAGTGACTGAAGATAGTTGGTTTCTTAATATCACATATTGCTATGATAAAAGTTTATCAAAGAAATAATTTAGGTCACCCATGGTGATAACATCCACTCGAATGATAGGTGTAGTAGGAGTAGGAAAAAGTGTAGTAGGCTCTGTCTTGGTGAAAACATCATGAAATATCCCTCACAACCGTTGATTATCAATCAGAATAACTAATGATCCCTTAGGATCCCTATTTTCGTGAAAAAGAGGTTCACCATTCCTTAGTGAGAATATTATAAATAGATCCCACTACTCGAAAATTGGGTGTATCCAACTTTCAGAGGACATATCACGAGGTTTAATAGTAGAAGACACTAAACTATGGACTTAGCCAAAACATACACTACAACAACATTATCAACTGATCTATGTGCACCTGTAGTTTGTATAAAAATAGTATTCACAACACTATCTAGCTTAACTTCCCCTTCTTAGTAACTGATTTCTCAATATCAGTAATAACATTCATCTGCTAATCCAAAAACTATCAAAAAAATATGAATTTAAAACTATATGATTATCATCTGTAGGTACATTATCATATCCATCAATAGTTTCACCCACTTGATGACTTTAAAAACACAAGGATTTCTGACCCTCATATGATTCTTATTTTTCTTCTCTACTAAATTCTCAACATGACATAGGATTTTAATAGATTTAAAAATAGATTCATGTGGAGAATCAAGAAGATATTGAGTTATCCCTACCTCCTCAAACCTAATTCAACCACTATGACCATTAAAATATCCATAATCATAACATCTATCACTATCTTCTTTTCCATGATCTTAATCATCTCCATATTCTTCATTAACATCATCCCCATTCTCATCATCATATTTAGAACAACCCGTGAACCGTCCTTTTCAAGCCACTTCAATTTCCACTTATTCACTAAATTTATTTTAAATTTTCTCTCTTTTATTGAGATAACTAAGAATACTAGGTTCTATATAGATAATATAAGGGGATTCTCAAGATAAATTAGGGCCACTTTCGTCATACATTGGAAATTATTCTTATTCATTTCTACTAATAGTATCCACTTCCACCTCATCTAAATACACATATACTTCTTCTAGTTCCAAACCAAGATCTATAAGATATTTCAGTATCAAAGGATAGACATGATTATTTAAATAAATATATTATTTTTCATCATCAAACACCAATTTCATTCTTAATAGATTCCAGATTATTCTCATCATTCTTCATATTATCCTAGTAATGCAAAATCTACCACAATCAACTACAAAATATTAATAATTAACAATTAAACCGTTAGATTCCGTCATCGATGAAATAATCATAGGGTATATTAATGAATTTTATATAGAGGTAGTTCTAGTAATCCCTAACATATGAGGAAAAAAATATCTGTACAAATTAATCTTCACCATACCTTTCACAAGACATAATAGATAAATATCTTAGTATCTCAAGGTGAAAAATATCACATTTTCTTACAGAAATCATGTGTTGGATGAACATAAAAATCATCCTATATTGAATATCATGATATGATGTAATCGTCCTCAGAATTATTCCATCCACAGTAAACTATTCAAGGGATTGTTCATAAAAAACATAACTAGCTCTAAAATAGTCCCTTTATAATCATTTTCAATACCCCTCATGTGGGACCACTAAAAAATATTCCTAGTGTAATGTCGAAAATAATTACCTTTTGAATATTTATTCTAGTTCTCACTCAGTCCTTATTATCCTCAATGCTACACCCCATAAACATGTAATACTCATGTAACAACATTGGATATAAATTCTTCTATTTGGATGAATACAAATACACTCATCCATGGTTCTGTATAACTTGATGAAATAATTAATTACTGGATAACAAACACAATTTTAGAACTTTTTTTGGGAACGATTACCCTCCTTGAAATCTAATGATTTAATAGATATGGAGTAATTCAATGGCTTGACTCCCATTTTGTTTCTTTGTAGGATGCAACTCATCTAGATAGAACTAAGAAGGTCACTTCATTTTGGACATTAATATCATCTCTGTTGGTTTAGGTGAAGGAAAAGAAAGGATGAAAGTCAAGAGGTAATGGGTGAAAAAAGCTTTGCCGTGAGAGAAGTGTAACACCCTGACCCTAGGATCCCAAATTTGGTACATTATTTTATAACATTGGAATGATTACATGGAATATAATACGAAAAGGCCATTCAGTTTAGCAGTCTTAGAATTCTAGATTACATACATGATAGACATAATACATTATAAAATAGGAAATAAAAACATGATACATATAAAAGAAAATAAATTTCATCCTTCAAATATTATTCAACAACTTCTTCTTCATAACATAGGGAAGGAAATATAATAAGGGTGATCTCAAAATCATAGTAAGTGTAAGTAAAGTGGGACAAATAATTAATTAATAAGAATAAAACATGGCAAGGAGAATTTTTTATAAAAATACCATTAAAATAAATAGATAAGTTAATATAAATATGGAAGGGTAATAAACTAAAGCTCAGTCCATCTAAAACAATTAATAGAGAATGAAATGTATTAATTGATATATACATGCCAAATCTCATGGGTAAATAATAATAAAATGTAAATGAGGGAATTTATTATTTATTAGACACCATGTTTCCTAGGTACATAGTACTATTACTATTGAGGCCTTCCACAATATGGTTTAAAATATTTATTGTAAAAACCCATCTGATTTGGCCAATGACTTGTCTCATAATACTATCGATTCATCAAGGTGCTATCTATAACAATGCCTTACATGTGTCATTCTAGTCCAAAGAATACATCAGATTCATGAATAATGTGCCTTATCAGAATATATGTATTGAATAAAGGATATAGATATATCAATAGCTCCCCATTGGAGTCTATGTAACAACAAGGTATTTTAAAATTAATTTATGAAAATACCATTGAAATATTATAAAAACAGGCTTTATGAAAATTACATTTTAAACATTCTAATGTGCCTCATACAACCTTGAAACATTTATATAATAAATCACATGAAGGAATAACATTAAATGAAACTTATAAAATCATGATATTAATTAGATTCATGATATAACATATTAATGTTTATAAAATATTCCTAATAAATTTGAATTGGTTCATAATAACAAATAAGTCTCAATAGAATGCAAATTGAGACTAAATCCCTTATCTTGACCTTCCCTTTATTGATTGGTCTTTATACTCATGTGAAATGGATTAAATGTTTATTAATAACTTATACCAGATCTACACTCATGTTTATAATATCATATATTACCTTCTTATAATATCTTATTACCCCTTTGTTAATTACTAATCATTATTTTGATTATTTTGAGAGTTAATTGTGTTGTTTTCTTGAGTATGTTTTTACATGTTATTTGTTGTTCCTATTAATTAGATCATTATTTCATCATATCTAGAATTTAAAACATTATTTTATTATCATATATATTCATTAAATATTTATTTATAATACTTTATATGGTATATAGATATGAAATGAAAATCACTATTCATGGAGATGGTTGGTCGTACGTACGTATGAACACTTCTTTCATTTATTTGTCATATTAAAAGAATGAAACATAAATGATACCAAAGTATATTATAAATCTATTATCATTTTTATTTCATATATATTTTACATAGTTTTATTAATATGATACATTATATATTCCATGTATGGCATGAATGAGTCACAAATATTCGAGGTGGAGGCTGTCCACACTTCCTCAAATGAAATTATCATATTTACATAAGATGAATAACATAAAGGTGTGTTCTAAATAAAACTTATATAAGAATTAAAAACATTATAAGAATAATATATATCATATATAAATTTATTTTCTATCATTATGGCCACCATTATTGGTGGTAAAGGAAAAATGAACAATCATAGTTTCGTGAGGCTGTAGTTCACCGTATATAGAAATATTATGTTGGTTCCCCATTAGATGGATTTGTGTGTAAGTGTATGTGAAAACCGTAGTATAAAAAACCATGGTATATTTTTTATGTTTTTGTATTATATAATTATAAAATAATAATATTATAGGGGTTGTATAATGAAAAGAAAACGAAAGAGCATTAGAAAGTTTGTTACCTCTTAATTAGGTAACTATATTTGGTTTGTACCAAAATACTTCCTCGGATTTATTACTACCCAAGGGTATAATTATAGGATGATGGGTGGGATGTTTAGGATCTATTTGATAAGATAATTTTCAAGTCAATGTTACTTGATAGGTGAGACGAAGTGGGATGATATGAGGCCTTTTATAGTGGAGGAGGAGTGGAACTCTTGTAATATTTTCAAAAAACAATTACATACATATATTTCACATTACAAGTTGCTCCAATAATTTAAAAAATAGAGGAAAGGGATTATAGGGTCTAAATAGGGCCATAGAATGGATATTATAGAAGTCTCTAAGTCATTTCGTCCCTTAAGAATGATGTTTAGTCCCTTATTAAGCTTAATTTTTACTTAATAATTTTAATTAATTTTGAAAAATTTCAATAATATTTTTGGTCAAAAAAGTTCACATTAATTGAGATTATAAATTATTATGATTCAAAATATTGAATCAATTATTTTAAATTCTAATCACATAAATGGATGAAAATAATTAAAATTTATTCCCATAGTTGGGACGCCAATAGTGGTTTTTAGGGTAAAAACATCCAAATTTTTTCTATGTTTTTATAGTCAATTTCAAAGTGAAATTGATCCCAATTACATATATTGGATTAATTGAAAAAATTAAATATAATTATACTTTAAAAAATCTAAAAAATAATTTAACATTATAAATAAATTTGATGAAAAAGTAGTTTTGAAATAAAATTTAGTATTTTTCGATATTCATTAAAAAGTGAAATTTCAATGAAAAATACCAGAAAATAACACTAAGTAAATTTTTATGTTAATATTCCTAATATTAAGTTAATTTTTACCTATAAAGTTAATAAAAGGGTCAATAATTTGATTCAAAATATGTTATCCATTAAAAGGTCATAAAAATGCATTGATAAAAATATATATTTTTTTGTGTAAAATTGGGTTTGTTTCTATGTTATGATTATAAAATCTATTGGATGAACTTATAAAATATTATATTTAATAAATAATACATATATTAAATTAATATTACTCAATAATTATAATTAATTAAATCTATTAGGGTAAAACAACTTTGTGAGCATAAAAATAAAAATATATTCCTTTAAATTCAATTAGTTTTTATACTCATTTCTAATTAATTTGTAACCAATGAATTCTTTTTATATTTATTAAAACCATATTTTACCATATGTTAGATTACCCTTTACTGAAAAACTAATTTAATGCCTTGGTTATAAAATATTATACTAAATAATAGTATTTTTATAGTATATTGTTGTTATGTTATAACTCGTTTTTTTGTGTAACACAATATATCGAACAATGTCATTTTTTCAAATAACACATGATAAATCAGTGTTTCATGCAAAAAAATATATAAAATATATAGAATATATTTAAAATATTAAATATATTTTTAATTCTCAGGATACTATATTCCCTTATGCACTTGGTGATGCAAGTTATAAACACAATCAAATACTAAATTTTACATTAGAATTTAATAGTGTCACATTCTACACAACTTAATTAAATTTTGTCCTTACAATTTAAAATTCATAACAATATTTAATGGATTGAGGAAAAACTATTTTTTAAATACCCACATCATAATATGAATTAATATCATATATTTTTAATAAGAGAGAAAGAAGAGTATACTGGTCACATAACTAGGGCCCCTAGTAAGAGAACATAGGTGGGAAATTAAAACACGGATAGAGATAAAATAATAACATAATCATGTTCTAATGAATATTTATAGAGAAACTGGTTCTAAAAAAGTTAATAATAACAAGGTAATAATCATGCAATGATCTATGGGGACATTTAATTCATTAACTTTCTCTGAATATTAGTAATTATACGTTTATATAACAAAATATTTTGCTTTTGTTACGCCTTGAACTATTTTTACTTTATCTATTAGAACATGATGCATAATATGGTGAATTAATACACTAACCTATAAAATAATATCTAATGATCAACTTAAACCATTTTATAAATGGTTAACTTTTACAAAATATTATGATCGAAAACATTGATAAGAAAATCATTAGATTTCCAAAATGAAATTATCATTATCCATTAATCAATATGAATAACCGTAAAATTTTCACAATAAAGACATATGGATAACATAGTCATGTGTCCTCTTCAAATATAGTAATAACTTTAATCACCATAAAACATTAATGGAATCATTAATTCTCCCTTGTTCTTTATTGAAGACATATTTTATTGGATATACCCCTTAAAGTCAAATGTGTTGTAATCTCCCTCAATTATAGAATATACCAATTTCCAAGAAGTCATTAATCAGTTCCAAGGTATTGAACAATTATCTAAATCAGTCACTTCTGCATCATTATCTCGACATCAAGAACATATTAAGGGTTTTCATTCCTTTAATTATGTGTTTTTCAAAAAAAATTTAATTTTACTAAATAACTTTTCTTGGTAACATTAAAAATATGATCTCAAATAATTTTTGAAATAGTACCAAAGTAAAATTATTATATATTTCATAGTTCATATAATGAGAACATCATAAATGAACTAATTTTACAAAATATATATTAGATCTGAATATAGAAGTACAATAATTATTCCACTTCAATGGTGTTAATGACATATGCTTAAACTTGACCCTTAACTTCATGGGAGGTATATTTCATTGAAAAGTGTGGAATTAATTTGTGTAGTGCCCTATCACCTTGAATTTATAACATTAAATAGAAGTGTTTTCCTTATTTGCTTTACATTATTTTTCCTCAGGTCCCATTTCTATGCATTTATAACAAACTCCCAATCCATTCAAACATTCACCAGGATGATTCATTATAAAGTTATAATATGAGGTAGAGTCCTTCTTTACCTTCATATTCAATGACTCATTCCTTTTTTCATGGTCTTCATAAGACCTATTATTCTCATGGTATTCCTTTATAACACATGAAATAGATAATTCTTTCTCTTTATTGATATCACTTAGAACAATCTCGTTGTATGATGAGAAATTCTGAGAATCCAACACCCTTAAAATTTTGGCATAATACCTGCATAGAATGGTTCAATCAAGAAGTATATGTTACGTATGTAATCCGTTTCATACCTGGATAAACTTGTATATGTATCTTCATAATCCGAAGCACTGCCTATTATTTTATGTTTTTTTACTAAGAAGCATTCTATCTATCTTAATTTATTGATCATGATGGAAATATTTATCAAATAATTTCGCCTTGAAATTTATCCTTTCCATTAGTTCTATTTATTCTTCCTCTAGTTTATTCTAGACCAGAGACCACCGCTGATTAGCATCACCTTGGAGAAAATAGATAGCAAGTATATAATTTTCCATTTTTCTACTTTTGAAGGTGGTAAATATCATCTACAGAGACTTAATACATATCTTATCTACAATTGGATTGGAATTCCAACTAAATTATGGGGGCTTATACCACATGAAGCAATACATCATTGGTGGTTATTTTCAGGGAATAGGTTTCTCCATTTAGGTATATTTTTGACATAACCTTATAAAATTTCTCCAATATTTTCATGATTTTCTCTATTCCAATACCCGCTATATTTGTATCCTCAATAAGAAAATATCTATATTTTCTAAAATTATTGACACCATTCCTCGTTTCAAGTGCTATTGATGTACAATGGAATATACTTGTATAGATAAAAAAATCATAATGTATAATTCTAAGTATGTTACATAAAATAGAATAAATTTATTCATCATGAATCTTAGAATCGTAAACATTGGTAACTTTTGGAAAATATTTACATCCAAATCCATCGTAATTGTAGGTAAAGAAAATGTTCACTATCCTAATGGTATCCACTAGGAGTGTCAAAACAGGTGCATAGTAAAGCCTTTGTCTTGTAGCAGGTTACCCTGAGTCAGGCATAGTACACCTTATCATTGTTTTTACCCATAGTTATATATATTCTAGAACAATATTCCTTTTAATTGTACAAACATAGATGTTTTTCCCAGAATACACACATAATCACTCCCATACCAAAATTCTTGGATGTTCTTGTATATTTAACCTCAATGTATATCTTAGGTCCTTCCTCCATAATCTTTGTTTTTTAACATAGTTTACAAGTTCCATGCTAAAATTCATTTGCTACCATATATAACACTTAGACCCCAAAAAACCATAGGCAGTGTATTATTTTGTTACATTGACATGATTATATGTTATCAAATCCTGCAAAACCATTAATTTTTGCAGTCTTGGAAGAACATATTTCCAATTTTATACCCTTAATACATTTGGAAATATTAAATACAATCATGATACATGATATATAAATAAACTAAATCATTGAAAAATTATTCAAATATTTCTTCTTCATAACATAGGGAGAGGAAGCATAATTAGGGTGAGATCAAATACTTATTAAGGTTAGGTAAAGTTGAAGAAATAATGAATCGATAGGAATAAATTGAAATTAAATGGTAAATAATTTATTGAAAATTCCATTAATATAACACATTCCATTATGATATGTAAATTACATTGAAAGATCTTGAAAACAATTCTAGGGAAATGATTTTTTAAACATTCCAATGTTACCCGTTTGACCTTGAAACATTTTAATCATATATACCATGATAGAATAACATTAAATGAAACATATAATATCAAGGTTTTAATAATATCCTCGATTTAAAAAAATAATGGCCAGTAAATAGACCAAATAAAAGTGAATTGGTTCATAATAACAAATAAGTTTCAATGGAATGTAAATTGAGAAAAAATACCTTACCACAACCATCCTTTCGTTATGTGGTCATTATAATAATGTATAATGGTTTAAAATAATTTCAACAACTTTTACCAGAACAATAATAATGCTTATAATATCATATATCATCTTTTTATAATATATTATTACCTGTTTGTTAATATGAAATCTTTATTTTAACTATATTGAGAGTAAATTGCCCAGTTTTTTCGAGTAAGTTTTTACTTATTATTTGTTGTTCCATTTTATTATATCAGGTTCTTATCATTTCCATAATATAAAACATGATATTAATATCATATATATATATATATATATTACATATTTTTTATAATAATCTAAATGGTTTGGGTATAAGAAATTAAATGTATAGTTTATGGAGACGGTAGGTCATATGCAAGCATGAACGCTACTTTCATTTTTTTCGTATTAAATTAATTAAAAGTAAATGACACATATGTATACTTTAATTTCATAATTATATATATTTCATATATTTTACATTGGTTTCTTAATACCATCATTTATATATTCCATTTATGGAATGAATGAGTAATATCCTTATAGAAGATGGAAAGAATAACGGTATGTTATAAATAAAAATTAAATAATCCTAAATAAATTATAAAAATAATATATATAAAATATACATATAATTTCCATCACAATTTCCACCATTATAGGTGGTAAAAGAGAAATGAAAAATCATAATTATGTGAGGTAGTAGTTCACTGTACACAGTGACAATATGTTCCTTAACCATTAAATGGAAGTTTATATAAGTCTAGGATGAAAAATTATAATAAAAAAATAATAGTTTATTTATTATTCAATTTTTTGTAAAAGTTTTAAAAAATAATAATTTCGGGTTTGGAGAATGAAAATAAATCTAAAGATCATGAATATGTTTTTTACCTCTTAATCCGGTAACTAATTTTGGTTTATACCAAAATGCACTAATGGATTTCTCCATGCCTAATGGGATTCGTCTAGGATGAGGTGAGGGATATTTATAAGAAATTTTTCCCTATATAGGTCAATCCAATGTTACTTTAAAGGTGTGAGGAAGTGGGAGGATAGGAAATTTTATAGTGGAGGAGGAGTGAAACTCCTGTAATATTTTTAAAAAATAATTCCATACACATTTTACACTTTTAATGTTGATCCAATAATTTACAAAATCCAAAAAATGGATAATATAGTCTAAATATGGCCACAAAAGGGCTCTCAGAAAAGTTTCTAAGTCATTTAGTCCCATAATAATGAGGTCTAGTCCCTTATTAATCTTAATTATATCTTATTAATTGTAATTAATTCTTTTCACTTTCACTAATGTTCTAAAAAAACTATTTTTACTATATAATTAATTATATAATTATAGTTTTTCCAAATATGGAATCCATTTTTACAGATTCAAATCACATAAGTGGTAAGAACAAATTTTAATTTAATCCTGCAGTTGGGACGACAATGAATATTTTAATGTAAAAATGTATAAAATATTACTATGTTATTATTGTCAATTTCAAATTTAAATTGATCCAAATTACCTAAGTTGGATTAATTTATAAAAATATAATTTAATAAAAATTTAAAAATAATATATATTATAATTTAACCTTATTAATAAATAATATGAAAATATAGTTTTGAACAAAAATTCAGTTTTTTTATCTATTAATTAAAAAGTGAATCTTGAAAAAAAATAACAAAAATTCATTTAAGATAATTTTGATGTTTCTAATACAATGTTTATGTTTATTTTTACATATTAAATTTATAAATGGTTCAAAATGTTGATTTAAAATTGGTTCTCTATTAAAAGGTGGTAAACAAGAGTCAATATAATTATATTTATTTTATTCTAATATCATTTTTATGATATATATTATATAAAAATTAAAAATAATATATGGAATATTTAATATATATATTACATTAATATCACTCAATAATTATAATTATTTAAGTCTATTTGGGTAAAATATCATTTTGAGCATAAAATAAGAGTATTTTTCATTATATTCAATCAATTTTTTATTCATTTCTAATTTATTTGTAACAAAATAATTAATTTTATATTTGTTTAAATTATAGATTTACATAGGTTAGTTAACAATTTTTATAAGTACCAATTTAATAGATACGTTATATCATATTATAGTAAATAAATATATTTTAATAATATATAATAGTTCAGTTGGAACATTGTTTTTTGTGTAGCGCAAGCTTTGAAACAATGTCATTTTTTGTGTAACACCCCCCAAATCAGTGTTGAAATCATTATAATAAATAAAATAAATAAAATATATTTAAAATATTAAATGTATTTTTTATTCTTATGATATTATATTCCATTACGTCCTTGGTGATGCATGTCATATAAGCAATCAAATAGAGTGTTTTACATTAGAATTTCAGGGTGTCATATTCTCACCTCCTTAATAAAATTGCATCCTCAAAATGTAAAATTGATCTGAGTTACAAGGGATTAAAGATAAACTATTGTAGTAATACCCTCATCATAAAAATAGTTAATATGACATCTTCTTAATAATTCATAAGGAAGATTACAATGGTCACATAACAAAGTTCCCTAGTAGGGCAACATAGGTGGGAAATGAAAGGATAAAAAAAATATAAAAATCAAGCTCAGATGAAATTTTTTAGAGAAAATGGTTACAAAAAATTTAAAAATTAAATGGACATAAATATATTGTGATCTAAGGGGCCATTTGATTCATTAGAAACAAAGGTACTTTGATAAAATTTTTGTTTCAAAACCCTTTTCCCTAAAGATGATTAACTTATTCACTCTCTTTTAATATAAGTAAATTTGCATTTAAACATAATATTTTTTTATTATGACTTTAAATATTTCTACATTATCTCTTAGAAATGGATGCATCATATGGTGATGTTATACATTAAAATCTAAAATCACATCCAACAATCAAATTAATCCATTTAATAAATGGTTATCTTTTCTGAAATATTATGATCCAATAATTTGAAAGGAAGGTCACAAGATTTCAAAAATGAAGTTATCATTACCCATCAGTAAATATGAAATAATACTAAATTTTTACATTCAAACCTGTGAATAAATTCATCATTATTTCTCATAAAATTTGGTAATAAATCGAATCACCATAAAATTTTATTGGAAACATCCATTCTTTCATATTTCTTATATAAGAATATGTTATTGGATATATAACTAATATGAAAAAGTGCTTTAAAATTCATCTCTGATAACATATACCACTTATAGAAAATTCATTAATTAGTTCTAAGGTATTTGACACTTATCCAAATCAATCATTTCTTCATTATTATCTCAACATCAGGAACATATTATGTCTGATATTTCACTCAATAATATGTTTCACGAAATGATTAAACTCTATGGAATTAATTTTCTTGGTACGAGTAAAAATATTATCTCAAATATTTATTGGAAAATTATTATAGTAAAATACTTATATATTTCATAATTCATATTATGATAACATCATTAATGAAATACTCTTACTATATGTTTATTAGATCCAAATATAGAATTACATTAATCATTCAACTTCAGTTGTGTTAATAACATATTATTGACCTTGATCCCTTAGCATCTTCGAAGGTATATTACCTTGACACATGGGTCATTCATTTTTACAGTGCCTCATCTCTTTAAAGTTGTAAAATTGAATTAAAGTGTTTTAATTCTTTCCATTTCATTATCTTTCCTACTAGTTATTTTATCCACACTTATAACAAACTCCAAACCCTTTCATGATTTTATTAGGTTGATTATTTATATAGTTATCAAATGATGGAAAATATATCATTCCCTTCATCTTCTTTAAATTGTTCCTTTTTTCATGGTGTTCAGAATACCTATTCTTATATTAGATTCCATTAAACCCATAGAATATTGAGAATTATTTATATGTCTTTAAGGCACATAAAGCTATCTTTTCGTACAATGAGAACTTATGTTAAACAAACTCTCTTTGAATATTTGGGTTAAGAACTTCATGTAAGTAGTCAAAATTGTGCTCCATGTTACATATGTAATCCACAGCGTACCAGGATAACCTAGTAATGATATCTTTATAATTTGAAACCATCACATATTCAATTTACTTTAAGCAAACGAACTTTCTCTTTATCTTATTTTTTTGATTATGAGGGAAGTATTTATTGAAGAATGTCTCCATAAAATTCCTCCATTCCATGAGTTAAATTTCTACTTCCTAGCATGTATTGTAGACCAAAGACCCCCACTGATTAGCATCACCTTGGAGAAAATAGACTAAAATTATTACCTTTTAATTTTTGCTTCATTCAAAGTCCATAAATAACTTCTCCATAAACATAATCCATTGCTCAGGGACAATCGGATTAGTGATGCTATTAAACTATAGGCCCTTCTACTGTATAAAGAAACCCAACAGAGGATATTCTCTTCATGGAATATGTTTATTCATTCAGGAAAGGTTATTTTTCATAACATTACTAAATTTACCTAATATTTTCAGGATTTTATCCATTCTAATACTAGTTAGGATAGTTTCCTCAATAGGGAAATCTATAAATTTTACAAAATTATTGACACAATTTATCCTTACAGGTTCCATTTCTTATCAATCGAATATAATTTATTAGCTCATAAAGTCATAATGTATAATTCCAAATATTCTATATCAAGTAATGTAAATTAATGCATAGTGAATCCTAGAATCATTAATTTTTGTTACCTTGGGTTAATATTTACTTTCAAATTCATTACAGTGGTAGGTAATGAAAATGTGAAATATACTAAGGGTATCCCCAGTGAGTGCCAAATGTGGTGCATAGTAAGGCTCGTTGTTCTATTCTTGGTTACCCTGAGTCAGGCCTTGGACACCTTGTCAGAGTTTTTACATGTAGGTAAATCTATTCCAGAACCATTTCCACTTGTATTATCCCAACATGGATGTATTTCTTAGAATACGCACATAATCACTACCATTAAAAAATTATAAGATGTTATTTTATACATATTCTCAATGTCTGGTTTAGGTTTTTCTCCCTAATTTATAATTTCTAAATCTAGTTTACAAGGTTCTACTAAAATTCATTTGATATAAACTAAAATTCACTGACCCTAGAATCTTGGAGTCGATGCATTATTTTATTATAGTGGAATGATTACAGGGAATCAAATCCTAAAAGACCATTTTTTTAGCTTTCATGGAATTCTTGATTACAAACACGATAACCAAAATAAATTGAGAAATAGGGAATAAAAACATGATAAATAAAATTAATTTAACCTATATCCTTTAAATCTAATTCATTTATTTATTCATTACAACATGTGGAAAGGAAACACAACAAGGGTGATCTCAAATGCTCAGTAATGGTAAGTAAAGCGGAAGAAATAATGAATCAATATAAATAAGTTAACATGGAAAGGTGAACCAATTATAACATATGAAATTTAAATAAATACAAAATGAAATATAAATATGGAAAGGTAAGAATGTGTAAAAAAAATTCCATGTAAATCAATAAAATGATAAAGAAATGTATCAATCGATATATTGAAGAAAAATCTAATGGATGGATAATAATCTAATCAAAATGAGAGAAATGCTTAATTATTGGATGCCATGTTTCCTAGGTAAATGGTATCCTTCCCATAAAGAACATTCACAAGAAATTTTATAACATATAGTTTGAATACCCTTCTAGTTTTTCCGAATTATCCCCCTCATGAGACTGCTGATGTAATGAGGGTCTATCTATTAACAGTCCCCACTTGTGTCGTACAAGTCCATATAATTCCCCATATTCATGGAAAATATGCATTGTAAAAATATACATATTGAATATTGGTTATGAATTTATCAGTAGTTCCCCAGTGGAGGATATTTAAGATCAATGTTTTTTATATTAATATATGTCGATAGAATTTAACAACCATGAACAAAATCTTGAGGGAAATGACATTTTAAACATTCCAATGTGTCCCATACCACATTGAAAATTTTAAATCATAAATCCCTGAAGTAATATTGTTAAATAAATCTTATAATTTCTTGAGAGTGATTTTATTCATGATATAACATATTAATGGTCATTAAATACACCAAATAAATGTCAATTGGTACATAATAAAAATAATTCTCAATAGAATGTAAATTGAGATGAAATATATTTCCTTAACATTATTTATATTTTGTGGTATTTATCATCATATATAGTGGTTTAAAAATATATTCTAACCCATACCAGAAATATAATGTTTTTTATAATATCATTTACCATCTTATAATAATATCTTTTTACCCATTTTTAATAACCATTTATTATTTTAATAATTTTTTGAGTAAAGCGCCTTGTTTTCTCGAGTAAGTTTTGACTTGTTATTTCTTGTTCCTTTTAACTAGATCATGATTTCAAAATATTAAAAATTTAAACCATGATTTTAATTTCAAATATATTCAGTACATATTTATTTAGAATAATATATAATGTTTGGAGATAAGAAATAAAATACACTCTCCTGGGAGACAGTAGACCGTATGTACACTTGAACACTACTTTCATTTCTTTATCATATTAAAGGAATGAAAATAAAATTATGAATATTTATTTAATAATTCAAGAATTATATATATATATATATATATATAATATTTTACATTGGTTTATTAATATCATCTTTACACATTCGATGTATGGCATGAACTAGTCACATCACTTTGAGGGGGTGGTTATCCACACTTTCTCAAACGAAATTATCATATTTACACTATATATAAATAAATAAAAATTATGTTATAAATATAAGTTATATTAGTTAAAAGAAATTATAAAAATCATATATTATATATATAAACTAATTTTCTATTATAATTGTCACCATGATAGGTGGTTGAGGAAAAATGATCTATCATTATTTAATGAATTAGTAGTTCTCCATACACAAAAAATAGTATGTTTGAAAAAAATTAGATGGAAGTTTGTATAAGTTTAGGTCAAAAAAGTATCTTAAAAATATCTTAGTATATTCAATATACTGGTGTTTTAATACAGTCCTAAAATAAAAATATTTTAGGGGTTGGATAATTGCATGAAAACTAAAGAACTTGAGGACGTTTGTTACCTTTTCATCAGGTAAATAATTTTGGATTGTTCCAAAATGATTACATGGATTGATTAATTCCTAGGGAGTATTATAGTATGATGGGAGGAATTTTTAGGATATGTTTGGGATTATCTTGTTTGAGATAAATTTTCTTGAGAGGTGTGAGTAAATGGGAGGATATGATGCATTTTTATAGTGGAGGAGGAGTGGTACTCTTGTAATGTTTTCCCAAAATAATTTCATACATGTATTTCTCATTGAATGTGGATCTGATAATGAAATATATAAGATAAAATTTATTATATGGTCTATCAATGTCCATTAAATGGATCTTGGAAATGTTTTTTAGTCATTTTGTCCCTTATGAATGAGGTTTATTCCCTTACTAAGCCTAATTTTACCTGAATATTTGTAATTAATTTTACTTAATTTCATTAATATGTTTGATCAAGAATCTAAGATGAACATATTATAAAATGTAAATTATCATCAATCCCAATATTTAATCCATTTTTTTACATTATAATTATAGAATTGGTGGATATTACTATATATTTAATCACATAGTTGGGACGACAATGCTAGTTTTTAACTTAAAAACATCCAAAAGTATGCTTTGTTTTTATAGTAAATTTAAAAATGAGAATTGACCCTAATGTACTAAATTGGATTAAATTATAAAAATATGATGTAATTAAACTTTAAAACCATTCTAAATCCTAATTTATCCTTAAAAATTAATTATATTGAAAAACAGGTTTGAACTAAAGTTCAATATTTTTCACTATTCATTAAAAGGTGAATATTCACAGAAAAACATAGAATATGCACAATTAGATAATTTTTTAGGTTTTTCATCTAAATATAAATTTTTTTACATATAAAATTTATAAAATATTAAAAAATTGGATTCAAAATATATTCTTCATTAAAAGGTTGCAAAAATGCATTAAACAAATATAAGTTTTTATGTGTAAAATTCGGTTTGTTCTTATATTATACTTATAAAATATATTGGATGAACTTTAGAAATATTTTAAATAATATATAATATAAATAAATATAACATTAATATCACTAAATAATTTTAGTTAATTAAATATATTAGGGTAAAACATCATTGTGAGCATAAAAATGATAATATTTACTACTATATTAAATCTCATTTCATATTCATTTCTAATTAATTTTTAACCAACAAATTAATTTTATATTTTTGTAAACCATATATTTCCTTAGGTTAGTTAACCATTTTCATAATAACTAATTCTTGGCTAGGATATATTATATTATATTAAATAATAATATTTTGATAATATATTATTGTTTGGTTAATAATTGGTTTTTCATGTAACGCAAGATAACTAACAAGGGTGTTTTGTGTGTAACACATGCTAACTCGGCGTGGGATGCATTAAAATATATAAAATATATAAAATATATTTAAAATATGAAATATTTTTTGAATTATCAGGATATTATATTTCCTTACATGCTTGGTGATTCTTGTCACACACAAAATGAAATAATGTTTTACTATAGAATTTTAGGGTGGTACAATAATTGATCATTGAAATTATATAGGTTTCAGTTTATATCATTTATCGATTTCTAGATTTTAACAATCAGCATAAAAATTCAAAATCAAAAGTCAAAATTGAATTTGAATCAGTTTACAAATTAATTACATAATAAAAAAATTTATAAATGGTGACTTAAAAATAGTCTAGTTAGAAATAAAAAAGGCATGATGTTCAATAATGAGATGTCAAATTTTGAGACATCCACAATTGTGAGAAGTGATAATGATGAGAATTTTCCATGGTGAGGAGTATCAATGTTGAAAAGTATCGTCTATGAAAAGTACCAATAGTGAGAAGTATCAGTGGTGAGATATTCACAATGTTGAGACACTCACAATGGTAAGAAATCCACCAATGGAAAGACATTCAAAACTGTGAGAAATCATATTTGTGAAACATTCAGCAATGGAGAGATAGAAAATTAATTTCCATTGAAATTAATCATACTAAACTCATATTTTCTCGAATTTATTCTCTAATAATTCCAAGGCTTAGTGGAAATATCAGAAATCTGATGTTCTATACCAATGTATTCAAGAGTGATATCACCCTTCCAAAAATTATCTCTTAAAATTTGATTTCTTACATCAATATTTTTTTTTATAGAATGTGATATAGGATTCATGGAGATATTTATATCCCATTCATTGTCAAAATTTATAGAGACATGTAGAAATTGAAATATATAGTATTTTAATGTGTGTTTCATCACAAATATTTGCGCACAAATGGTAATTATAGCTCTATAATAATATTAAGATATAGATTGTGAAAAATAATTTTATTTTTATCTACACCAAGAAACTAGATACATGCCTAAAAGGAGAGATTTTATGGAAGTTCTTTTTCTATCTAATTTACATCCACTAAAATGAGTATCTTAATATATAACAATGTAAAATGTTTTTCCACTTGGATAGTATAGTCCAAAATTATTAGTATATTTATGATATTTTAAAATTATTTTAATGGAATCTAAGTGCTACTCTTTTAGATTTTCCTAAAAACAAGCACATATACACACAGAACACACATTATCAGGTAAGTTAGAAGTAATGTATATAAGACATCCAATCATACCTCTATAACTAGTTTGAATCACTATTTTCTCAACCTCATAAAGATTTAACATACTAGTGTTACTCATTGAAGTATCACTACTATTAGTGATATCAATACAGGAATGTTTTGAAATATACTTTGTATATTTAATCTTTTTAATAGTTTCCTTGTTTATATTGAAATATATAAAACCAAATAAATAAATTTATTTTAACCATTAATCACATTTGAGACTCATTTTGTTTCCTGTTTGAAAAATCAGAATATAAAGAATATTTTGAGAAACCAAAAATAATATAATCTACATAGATTTGAAGAATGAAAACATCTTTTGAAATTAATTTTATAAATAGGGTAGTACCATCTATAAATTTTGAAAACTATTTTTTAATAAGAAAATTGTTGAGCCTATCATACCATGCTTTAGGGTGTTGTTTTAAGCCATATAATTTTTTTTGTTAATATAAAAACATGAATAAGAAAATGAGTATTTCAAAAACCAGGGTATTTTTCAACAAAAAATCTTCAAATATATACCAATTTAGGAATGCAATCATGACATAAGTTTGATAAAATTTTAAATCTAGAAGTGTTGTATAGTCTAGTAGTATTATAATGGATTCAATCCTGGGTATAGGTGAAATTGTCTCTTTATATTCATTACCCTCTTCCTGACTATAAACATGTGCAACTAGTCTAGCCTTGTTTCTTCCTATTGTTCTTGTTTCACCAACCTTGTTTTTAAACATCCATTTAGTTCCTTTAGTCATTTATTATTTGGTTATCGAAAAAAGTTTCCATATTTTTTTTCTTTAAAACTAATTTTGTTCTTATTTAATACCCATTACCCATAATTAGTTATTAATTATATCATTAGTGTTCTTTCGATTTGGTTGTGACAAGAAATCTTGATGTTCTTCTTAGTTTCATACAGAATATCTCGCCAGTTTACCTCTCTCTAGGTTTTTAACTAAATCATCTAAAGCAAGTTAATTAATGGTTCTAACAACTATTGAAAAAGATGGGATGATCACCTCCGGGTTCTCTATAGGTTTAGGTTTATGTTCTAGATGTTCCACAGAATTTATGATTTTTCTTCTTACTTTCCAATGGAATCATATATCTTGGATTTTAAATTCAATGTGGATAAATCATCCTCATTGTTTCATAAACAGGTTTTGTGATTATTTGGATCTATATCATCGAATTTTAAACGAGCATATTCTTCCATAGTCTTGGTCCTTTTATTAAAAACTCTCTTAGATTTACTAGAGGTTATAAAAATCTAGAAATATCCTTTATTTCTTTTGGAGTAAAACATGGAATGTTTACCCATAATGTTAATAATGAAAACATATATGACATGATGTATTTCTACAATTCCAATTCTCATAGAGGGTCATTTTCTGGACTGGTCTAATTAAAACTCTATTGATTATATGACATGATGTATTCAATACCTCTACCCAAAATAATAATTGTATGTCATATTCATTTATCAAAATTTGGGCTTACTGTTATTTTTTTCTATTATTTTTTATATAACTACATTAGGTTGAAGGGTCCTAGGAGAAGATATGTTATGACTTCAGCCATTTTTTAGAAAAAATAAGGAAAGTCATGATTTTCAAACTCACGACAATAGTCATTTCATAATATGTTAACTCTAAGTCCACATAAGTTTTATATTAATCTAGAATACATGGTAACATAATATCTTGATTCAATTTGGTGAGATAAATATAATACCCAAGTATACTTAGAAAAGATATATAATATTATAAAAACATAGTGTTTTTCCTTTAGTCTATAAACTATACATGGTCCAAATAAATTCATATGAACCATCCCAAGAGGTTAATAAGTTAAAACATAATTCTATGACTTAAAATAGACTATGTGTTTTTCCTTTTTTTGAGGGGTTAAGTAATTTTTCATTTGGGAACACATGTTTTGGTTGATCCCTAACTAATTATATTCTAGTAAGCTTTCTATGTGAGTGAATATTATAGTCTCATAGGCTCTTATTCCAAAAACATGATTCCTTATTTTTAAATCCATCATTATTTTTAAATATAATATAAAATCCATCAATACATAATTGTGATATGCTAAGAAAAATATATTTCAATCCATTAACAAATAATATTTTTAAAAGTAATATAGAATTAGAGTTACCGATTTGGCCAAGGCTGATGATTTTCCCTTTAGTATTGTCACCAAATGTGACATGACCACCATCAACCTTTATAAGTATTTTAAAATATGAGTATCCAAATTTCATATTTCCTGAATATCCACTATCAATGTACCATATAATTTTATAGGAGGTATTCAAACAATGGACCTACAAAATAAAATTTATAAAAGGAATGATTTTTCTTCTCAGAATTTCTTAGGTCCAGATGTGTTATTAATCATGGATTTAAGAACTAACGTTAGTTTAATAGGACTATTATAATATATATATATATATGTTTCTTGAAATAAAAATATTTTTTTGTTACTCTAGAAAAACAATTGAAAGTAGAACATCTATATTTATATTTTGGTACCAAAGTGATCTCCACTATTCAGATTTTTCTATATTGGTATCCTAGAACTATAACATACTTTGGAGAAATCTGTTCACCTGGAATCTATATATTTTTTCTTCCAGTTTTAAAAATGTATATTTTCTATCTATGTTTCTCATTTAAAGTTTTTAGTTCAGTATTATCCTTTAACAATTGTGCATTCTTCTCTTTCTCTACAACAATTTCAGATTTAGTATTTGAAGATAAATCAAGATTTTTTTTTAAATTTAGATGTATCTTAATGTACATTGAATTTTTCCACAAGAATAATACAATATTCAAAAAATTTATTCTTTAGTTATATCTTCATCAATTTTTTTTTTCAGAATAGTAATAAACAATCAGAAATGATACTGTAGGTACCACAAATACATTAGTAAAAAAGAACATGTTGGATATATTCAACATATCTTTAAGAGTATATTCCAAGTCACTAGAGCTTTCCTTAGAAATACTCCATGATTATTTCATGTATCTGTTGAATTTTTTATACTTTACCTCAAATTATATTTTCTAATTCAATTTTGGATAGTTTAATTTTTACATTTCCTTTGTAGTTTCATTCATTGAAGGTTATCTTATTTTTATAATCATCAATTTTTTAATCTTTATCCCAATTTCCTTTTCTATCATAATTTTATTTATAACTAGGATTAGTGAAATATTTCTTATTCATATATTACCTTTTTAATCGTCCTTCAAGATGGTCCATTTACTCATCACGGTTAGGTGGTGACTCACTATCACTGGAACATTCATCTTGTATCTTTTCTTTTTTCCGTTTCTTTTTTGTTTTAATGTAGTGGAATTTAAAGATATAAATTTTATTTTTGTCTAATCATCATTTTTCTTCTTAATTTCAACTCTTCTTCATACATAATTAACATACCAATTAATTCCTTAACTAAATGTTTGCTAACATCACAAGATTATATGATTGACACTATTATCCATCTCAATCTTTCAGGAAGATACATGAGAAGTCACATGATCTGATCCTTTTCGGATATTGGATATAATATGGAGCTCATGATGTTCACTATTTTTTAACCATAGACATATTTCAATAATAAATTCATAACGTTTCAACATAAAAGTATCATATTTGATAGTATATGTATTCAATCTCTTCTCTTTATCATTTGGGGTTCCGTCTTGCGAAAAAGCTAGTGAATTCCATATTTCAGAAGAAGTTTTACGGGAAGATGTTTAATTAAAGTACATAAAAATTAAGGCATAATAAAGTGAATTTCATGATTTAAAATTATTATCAAAAAATGTTTAGTTTTTTATCCCATGGGACTATAACATTTGCAGGTAATTCATATCTACCATCTAAAGTGGTCCAAATTTCAAAAACCATGCTCTCTATATATGCATTTTCTTCTTAATTTTCCACTAAGAACAATTATTTCAATTGAGAAACTGAAGTCGTTTGGTAGAAGTACATTCTCATATATTATTTATTTAAAGAATTAAATTTACAACTAATACAAATTTATGTTCATTAAAGTACAGTTAAAAATAATAGTTTAAATGTTAGAAAAACATTGATACCAAATCCAAACTATTGATACCAAATGTTGTTTTGAGTGAGTATCTCAATAGGGGTGAATTGGGTACCAATGTAAATTTATATAATAAACATTTTTAAATAAAATCCCCAAATTATTATAAAAAATTATAGTTAACAAAAACAATTAAATAATATAAACTTGAAATTTTAAATTAATTATCATCAATTTATTAGGTATTGGTTATAATAATGTATAATGTTACATTAACAATGGAAATAAATTAACTCAATCAAAATTTTATATAAACACTAACGAAGGTTAGATATCTAATTAGTGGTTTTGTTTAAAGTTTAAATCAAATTTAGTTTTAAAGCCTATAAATAAAACATACAAAATAAACATCATAATTGAATACATGTGATTTAGTATCATGTTCAGACATAGTCCACTCCAAATAGAATCACCTACTTACAATAATTTTATATAAAAATAAACATTGTTCTGCAACCTAGATCAGGTGTATAATAGTATTACCACTCTCTTGGTCACACATGGACCTCTTCTAAAATAATCCTGGGAGTTCCAAACATAACATTACACATGCAGAAATCATCTATAGTAACTTTGGGAAATTAAAATGAAATGTATTTCAGAAGATATCCTAGTATATTCTTGTTTAAAACATGTGATTATGTGCGTTTCTAGAAATATAAATTATACGCACACTTCTTGTAATTTACATAAAAATAAACAAATAGATCAAATAAAATTTAAAAATGGATTATGTTTCTCTATATAGTATTCTTTTCATTTTGTGACTCCTTGAGTGTAGTTAAAAATAAGACTTGATTCACATTTATGAAATTTACAGTAAAATAGAGTCCTTAAATCTCCTTTTGTTCAAACTATAGGATTTAATGTTCACTATTTTCCACTCTCACAGTCATGTGTAAAAAAGATGTAACATGTAAGAAGTATTTATGTTCTTGTAATATTTTCTATATTATTTTGTGTCTTCTGGTATCATTCTTATTTAGCTCATCACATATCTAGACGAGGGAGTCCGATAAATCTATTAATCTGCTTCAGTAGATAAGTTGAACCATCAGATCTTATGGTGAATTTACTAAACATTATGACATGAATTCTAATGTATATATATAGAAATTAAGGAAAATCATGTAAATATTTCTTAAAAATAAAATTCCATAAAATATACATTTGAAGTATTTAGATCAAAATAAATATAAAACAGGAGCATTGAGTCTTTAGAACGATGAAACAATCTAGCTATTACTTGAACTGGCGGTCACTTTATCTAGTAGTGAGACATTATCTTGTGGTGTCTTGATATTTTTGTGAGAGATACCAGTCCTGTCTTGATTAGGAGGTACCTTAGAGTCTAACAGTGACTTATATCTATAGTAGGTCTGACTGGAGGTGACTCAACTCAGAATTAAATCAATTTAGTACTTTTCCAAAATTAATTACTAGCGATGAATTTACTTTGACATTGAGTATTACACTTTTTATGAAAAATTATATACAATATCAAAATTAAATTATGGAAGTTAATTAAAGAAAATTTGAGTGTTTCCAAAACATATCTATTTATCATAGGGATAGTGGGACCTTTTCTAGTGGTGAATCAATCGTAATTGTGATTCATTGTTTTATAGTTAATCATACATAGGGAAACTTCCTCAAATATGTCTCACATGATAAAATTATAAAAAAACATAAAACCTCATTAGTTATAATAATAAACATGATATTTTGATCATTAAAATGAGGGTTTAAACAACCTCAATATATGTTCCAATATTAGATTTGACTTTCATTTTTTGGGGGAAGATTTTGAAACCCATGCATGCTACTCAAAACTTCCAAAAACTAAAATAATATTTATGGATGATTACAAGAACACCTAACCAACCTTGGACCAATCCACATGTCAAAACCACATTATTAGGAGTAAATAGTCAATATACTGGAAAGAAAAAGTGAAGAAGAATAGAAAATAAAATTAAAAAAGAATAGAAAAATAATAATAACACATTAAATAATAAAATAAATATGGAATAAGAAGTTGAGAGTGAGATTGAATTAAATAAAATGATTAAAACAAAAAATAATAATAATTTAATGATTAAGAATATTAAAATAAGAGGAAGAAAAAAAGAATAATAAATGGTGGGTGGTGACAGTTTACAAAAAATGAATCAATATTTTTTCAATAATAAAATTAAATAAAATAATATAAAATAAATAAAAAAAGATATAAAAAAATAAGAAAATACAAATTGTAGTATCTCTCACTAGTGGAATATGGTTGAGGTCCAAACTCATTCCATTCTATGTCAATCTATCCTTTTATCAGAAAAACATTTACCCATGGTATTAGAATCTTTTCATCATTTGAATATGTGTATTTGAATCACCTAAGAGACCTAGTAATGTGAATATATTGAACACCTAATGATCTTAGGTGTTTCTATTATCATCATTGTTGATTTCATATGGTGTGGAAATCTTGGAAGACACATGTTCCTGGAAACTCTTGTGGTCATGCATGAACCCTGATGGCATGCATGGTGGATGTTTCTAGATGGAATAGAAATTGTGAGAGTGGCGAGGGGATGAAGTGGTGATCTAGTTCCTCCTTCATCCATCCTTTATTGTGTCCCAATGAGGACTTCATGGTTGATAGAATAATCCCCAAGGTTAATTAAGGGGGGCCCCATGCCTTATAATGGAGGAAGGGATCATGTTCGACCATCAGGGGAGCTGGTTATTGTATTTTTCTGTGATTGTAGTAGTTCGGGATAACGAAAGGCAGAGCCAGTGCGGTAGAGGATGGAGGAGATGGGTGTTAGAGTGCGGGAGTCAAGTTAGTGAGTGATATAATTGTATTTTGATGAAAAACTAAACTGTAACTAATGTTTTTACATCCCACATTAGAACCATTCTCCTACTCAATGACTGTTTGAAATGAAAATCCATGCATTATCTACACCGCAATTTTAGTCGAGGAATAGAGGACCTCCACTACCACTATAGATTATCCCTTCCCAATGAGCTGCTCCTCTCACTACTATATAAACCTGCACCCCACATACTGGCATATAGGGGATTCATCCCAATCTCATTCCCTTTGGGTTCCTCTATGTGAGCCCCCACAACAGTATGTTCCCCATTGTGGCCCTGTATCAAGGAATGCGTACCTTCTATGGGAATCAATGTTGACTGGGCCCCTAGGTCCATGATAAATGTTGTTTAGTCCTTGGGGTTAATGGATAGCTTTGTTTACCCATTTTTGGTAGCCCAAAAAATATAATTAACCAGTTGCTAAAATATCAAAAAACATAACTAAAACTAACAATTAATCATTTATGAATTTTTCATAAAAAAAATCTATCATAAAAAAACCAATTTTAAATCTATTTCAATTTTAGATTAAAAAAATTCCCATTATTTATTAAGACAATAACATTCATGGGAATTTTGATTGAGATCAATTAAATATTCTTTAAAATTACTTTAAAATATGAAAAAAGGAGTTTTTCAAATACCCACACTATTATAATATGCTTGTACTAATGCATGTAATCTATACATGTAATAAATTTGGTATTAAAGTTACCTTTATTCAAATTTCAAATCAAAAAAATAAAACAATTTTCAATATCAAATAAAACATTCAAATACACATAAAATATCAATATAATTTATCAATTTTTTAACAAATAGTTAGATAAATCTTTTTAATTCTCACTTTATGAAATTGGTGGAGCTTATACATTCATTAATTTAAGTTCCAACATGAATTGTTATTAAATATTCCAAATTATTATTTACAACTCTTTTGATTATTTTCGCTCATCACGCATGATAAAATTCAAGTAGTGATATGCTAATATCATGAGAAAATGATCCTTATCCATAATCCTGTAATGTAACTACATTATCCAATTTTTGAAAGAAAAGGTTAAATAAAATCATGAGGAATTTCAATAATGTTTAAAATAACTTTGAGCCTTATAAAGCTTCCCAATGTTTTTACTTACATTTTTTAATTTACCTAATTGATTTTTTTTCATTCTCTATTATTTATGAATGAAATGAAATATGAATATGATTTTTTTTTCCAAATTAGTGAAAATAAATTCAAAATTACAATTTAAACTAAACTAAAATGAAATTATAAACAAAATGTGATTATAAAGAAAGAACACAGTCCTAGGTTTAGTATTTCATTAGATCATTATTCTCTTTTTTTGTTTAAATTATGTTTGATATCTTAATTTTGCAATATCACTCTTAAGATACTATTATTAAATTTAGTGAGTGTGATATCTTGAATTCCTATATCAATGTAGATTCCACCACAACCCGTAATAAATTTTGATGGCACACCTCAATTTAGAGTCTAATATCATCCAAGACTTGGCTCCATCATATTCAATTTCATCAACTAAATGGATCAACTCCATCATATAAAGTTCTTGTATCTAGTATAAGGGATGGAAAAGATTTAATAAAAATAAAGAAATGAGTTTGACTTTAGTACAATGGTTGAAAACTCCCACACCCATGGACATCATCATTACTCACCATAGAAATAAAATAAACATTAATTAAGAATTCAAGAACACCTAACCTCTATTAGCCAAGCCTTGGTCTAGGCCCCCATTATAGAGGATAAGATATCACTTGGTGAAAAGAGATAAAAGAAGAGTAATTAAATAAAATATAAAAAAATAATAAAACACATGTTATAATAAAAATAAAAATAGTTGAAGGTGATGGGGAGGAGATATTGATGAATGACGAAGAATAAAATAACATAAAAATAGAAAACATAATAGATGCTAAAAATGAAGAAAATAAAAAAAATTAAGAAGATGAACAAGAACAAGAAGGAGGAGGAGGAGAAGAAAAATGTGAGTGTAGAAGAGACATTTTATTTAAAAGAAAGTCAATATGAATGAATGGATTATAGTAATGAACGAGACCTAAAATAAAAATTATAGATAAAATTAAAATAATGAAAGATTAAATGAAAATAGTATCCTGATAGACTCCTCCTCTATGGGTAGGTGTTGAAATTCCTTTTTCAGTTGTGGTTGATGCCTCTATTTACATGAAAGCAAAGGGGTTTCTCAAAATTCAAGACAAACATGGGATTCAGGATATCTTCAAAGATACAAATGATTATTTTTTTAATTTCCTTATTAGGAGTAGAGAAAATCCATGTGGGGTAGTTTTGTGTATTGTGTGGTCTCCTCCTTTAGACATGCATGGTTGGAGGTACATGGAAGTGACTTACAAGGGTTATCGGGAAACTAAAATGGGTTTTTAGTAGAAACAAGGACCATGGTGATGTTGAGAATCTCACCCATCATACAACCTTCATTGTGGTTGGATAAAAACTGATAATTTCTTCCATGGGTGATCGTTTGAGGCTTTGAAGGTGATCCATGGTGACCAAGTGATTTAGTAGTGTCAACATGACTCATGCTCGAGCACCCATGGAATGAAAATCACATTTCATAGGTGGTGTAGTGGTGATAGGCTAATGAATATGGTGGATGCAGTGGAGGAGTGTGGTGGTGGATTGTGTTTGAGGCTTAGGGTCATAGAAAAAAGGTAGTATGTTATCATTTTATTCAATATGGATAGTAAACTATTTTTTTCTAGTCCCAAAACCATGTTTAGTTGAGAATGCATAATGGTATACTAATAAAATAATTTATTATCCATATTCATAGCCAACACTAGGGTGAGAACCAAGATACACCCACACGCACATAGGAAAATTGTCTGAGCTGCATTGCTATGCCCGTATAGAATGTTGGACCAAATCTTCACACATTAAATCCCATGGGCTCAGAGGCTGCATAGTCCTGGTCCCCCATGAAGCATACTCCCCTATAACCTGGTGGAATTCTACATATATTATTCATGAACTATCATCTCTCCTTGAGCATGTAAGTTGTTTTAATTTCCTTGAGTTGTGGGCTTTCGGGATATCCTTATTTTGTTAATTCACCTAAAAATAGGAAAACATTAGATGTAAATATTTTAACTCTTACAAATAGAATATTGAATTTCATAAACTAATTTTTAATAAGATATATCATTGAAAACCATTTTTTAAATTCATTTTCATTTACTATTACCATATTCCCATAATATAATAGAACAATCAATTTCATAAGAATTTTGATTAAATATAATGGATAAAAATATGATTTCGTTAAAATAATTGCATGAAAATTTAAATGTGTAATATACCCCAACACATAAACTATGATTTTCATCAAGAATTAAATATCAACATGGAATTCAGGGGGAAAATTTTTTAACATTATTAAAATTTCAATGTAATAATAAAACAATTATCAATGTGAATTAAAACTTTCAAAACATTTCATTAAATGTCAATTTAATTTCACAATTTTCATAGAAACAACTAGTCAATGAATTTTAATATTTACATTTTGAAGATGAAAAAACATATCCTTTAATTTCTTCATGTTCCTCAATTCATTATTAGTAGATATTCCAAATCAATATTTACCTCATCATTGAATATTTTCACTCATCACCCATGATACAATTCAAATAGAATTATGCTCATATCATGAAAAAAATGGTATTTATCTATAATCTAATAAAGGTAAAACTTCATTCACATTGTAGAGAATAAATACTCATAAAATATAGAGGTCCATTCAATTAATATTACAATGAATCTAATGCTTAAGTTTGATAAGTTTTTATGTTTATAAATTATGGATCAAAGAGGATGTTTATCACATAAAGTATAAATAATTATATCAAAAGTAAGAAAAACTAAAGAAATCCCCCCCAAAATTTTATAACTCCCAATTACCAATATCAAAGTAAGGTTATTATTAAAATAATGAATAATCAATGATTTGACCCTTATGTATTTTTTTCTTATTTCTTTTCATTTATTTTATTTTTCTTTTTTCATTTTAGTAATTTTTTTAATTTCATTCGTAGAATGTACCACAATTCCACCACCTAACCACATATAATAAAATTAATTGGTCTAGTGATAGTGATTTTTGATACTACCAAATCCCACCCTACATTTTTTTTCTTTTATATATATATATATATATATATATATATATATATTTTAATAAGGGAAATATATAATAAAAATAAAAGGTGTCTATAAAAATTCTAAATACCCACAAATAGAACCCCCAAAATTTTTCCATACAATTTATTTCATCTCTTTCTCCATGAATATATCCAAAACTAAACATAAACTTTAATATATCACACAATTCCTAATAGTATGGTAGGAATAGATAAAAATGGCATCAATAATGGCTCATTCATTACATTTTTATTTGGGATCTTTATGGTTTAAACAACGATTGATGTAAAGGTGGTAAAGAGGATAAGGTATTATCAATAAAAATTCACATATTATTTTAATAGTGTTTTTTCATTGTAATTTGTTTTGAAATGTTTCAATTGATGTTATTTCATTTGGAATGTCCCATGAATTCTCAAGAAATATGCTCAAAATAAAATATATTTGGCCTAAAAATCCACTGAGGATTGTGAAATCTAATATTTGATAAAAATCATGGAATGAATAATAATAAAAAAATAAATTTATGTTATTTTTAGTAATTCAGAGTGTGAAAAATGATAGGGAAATATATTTTACATGAATCAACCAATTCCCTTAAATATTGAGTCATCACATCAATATACATGTTTCAATATAATAATTCAATTATCTATTTTAATTATTTTATCTAATTATCATAGAAATATAAAATATGGAATCAAAAGATTCCTAGTAAACAAATTCCTCCTAGATAAGTCGTGTATTGAAAAGACTCTATAATGGATGTACAATTTTTAGTTTAAAGCTAAAAACATGTTTTATGAAAAAAAATATATAGAGTTTGAACGTAAATAATGAAAAAATAAAATCCCTATTATATAATGATTAGTCGTCCTTCCTCCTTAACTATTTGTTACTGCCTTATTCCACCATGGTCCTACAAAAGATAATCTATCATAATAACATTAGGACACATCATTAAAACTCTGAGAGAATATAGGGAGTGCAGATGTATGAAAAATAAGTCCTAAGAATGAAATTGAAGTTAATAAAGGTAAATTAAATATAAATCTTGGTATGATACATTATGTTGGTATTGGATTTTTTCTACCCCTAGAGGGTTGTACCTTCTGTTATCTATTGTCTAATGGTGGGAGGATCTTATTGGATATGAACAAAAAAAGTGACTTTTCCAAACCTATACAATAGTTTTTTAGTGAGTAATATTCCATGGATAAAGTATACAAGTTCCATCCACTTCACTATTTTGTATAGTATTCATCGAGGGGGTATGATAAAGTATAGATTATACTTTTTCTTGGTTACAACTTCTGAAACCAGTTTTTTATTATATAGTGCATGCTCAATTTTGTTGTAGATATTGAATAATTAATGGAAAAGTATATAGGTATTTCTAATTTAATAAAATTTAAATTTAAATTAATATTTACCCTTTTATAATGGGAATTATATGTATTTATTTCCCCTAGATCAGATAATTGGAATTATTTTTTTCTTTTTAAAAGGAATGTTCATGAAAATAAGGGAGCTTCATGTGTTCCTTAGCAGGTGCAACTAGTGTTTCTTTATTTTTCTGTAGGGAAAAAAATCAGTTAACAAGATTTGAAAGTTAAAATTATTTGGAATTTATACACAATTAATTATTAATAAAATCAAATGATATAGATTTTGATATAATATCAACTCCCTTATATTTTTTATCTTCAATATCTAAATTAATGGTGAGTTCCAAATGAAATCAAATCTGAGTGGATGGGGGAAGGTTGTTCTGATACACCATATTTTTAAAAATTCCACCACTTTCATGGATTCCTCATATTACATGGATAACATGATATGTAATGGTGTTTATTCTTCATATTTTTTGGGACTGGGGAGAACATTTTTTACGTCACATTTGTTCCATAAGTAATCCATATTTTTTTGATCTCCCACACATAGAGTAACAAGGATGTCTTCCTCATCATAAATCAACTTCTACTCATTATGGTTATCCAGGTCCTGGTTCTACAAATGGTTGGGAATTGGATACTGATCAATGTTTATTTTCAGCTTCTTGAATTTCATCAAAACATCGAGAAAGAGTATCGGCTCATTTTTTTGTTCAGGTACGATTTGGTCATGGGATGAATTGAAGTACTAAGTCATCAAATAAATTTTCCATGAAGAAATTTTACCCTCCATTCTTTCCATTGAATTTAATATTTGAGATTATTATAGTCCACTTACTCCAGAAATCACACATGCCAAATTTATTCTAAAATTTTGGGAATAAGAAAGGGGGTCTCTTATTTTGATCAGTCCCTTCGTTACGAAAGGGGGTCTCTAGATAAGGTCCTTGAATTTATTCTCTATAATGATTTTTCATTTAACTACCCTGATCAGTCTAGAAAAAATTACAACACCATCATCTATAGGAAAAGGTGACTAAGTTTCTGATTCTTACACCTATGAGCTATCATTTAATACAGAATAACAGTCTTTTGAATATATCATGTAAAAATATTTTCTTTATTTCTTAAATCATTGAAAATTATATATATTTTTGAAAAAAAAATTCAGAAAACTAATTTTTAGATCCCTAGAATTGATTCCACAATTGATGGAATGTCTGTCATAGGTTGTGGAAAAAACAAATTTTTAAATGTTTTACTAGTACAACATAGTGGTTGTCTTGGGTAGTGACACATAAGAAGATTAAAATTTTCTTTTATAATTATTATAAATTACCAAAATAAAATACTTTTTGTTGTTTTATATTATTTATAAAATCAATAAAATATTAATTTCAGTTTTTTTACTATATAAATAATGAAAAGATATATAGAATGAAAATTTAAACTGAACAAACTTAAAATTAAAAAATAATGTGATTATAAAAATAGAACATCATTCTAGGTTTTGTTTTCAATTCTATTATTTTCCTCTTTTATTTTTCTAAATTAAGTTTGATAGCTTAATTATCGAAATATCACTTTTATGGTAATATTATTTTATTTTATGATTGAAAAAGATTTAATGCCTAGAGAAAACTAAATTCGACCTTCTCCTATAATCAAGGTTGATAGGACACCTCAATTTAGTTTATAAAATCTTCTTAGACATGGATTTATTTTATTCTATTTCATCCACTGAATGACTCAACTATATCACATGAAAATATTATATCTAGAAGAAGGGTGTAATTTTTTTGATAAAAGCATAGAACTGAGTTTCAGTTTAGTGTCTTGGTGGAATATTTTTACATCCATGAACATCAACCTATCTCAGCACAAATTCAAAATAAAATTTAATAATGAATTAATGAATGCCTAACTTCCCCCGGGCCAAGCCTCAGGTAATCCCCTCATTTTTGAAGGGTTAGAGCCAAAGGAATAATTATTCTGTTGCTTTTTACCATATCCATACCATGTTTATTTTATAGGGTAGTTATTTATGATCTAGTCACAAGTTTAACATATTTATGGAGATGTACGGGAAACATGTTTAATGTGTTATGTGGATATGTGGGTCTAATGATTCACCACAACAAAATATTCCTTTAACAGCACTATAATAGGAATTTATCAGTACTAAAAAGGAACTAACTACTAGAGTACGGTTAAATGCCTTTGAATTTTATCATTTCTATAAAATCATTGATAAATGGGTCCATTATCAGTAGAAAAAAATCACTGATAAAGGAACCCTTTATCATCACTTTTATTCATTACTAAGAAGTGGACCTATTATTAATCCTTGTAGAAGCTTTGATATATGATGACTTTATCAGTGCTTGTTGATGAGCTAATAATGAATAAATTTATCAGATATTTTAGAAGCACTGCTAAAGGGTGCCTTTATTTATGATTGTGGAGGCACTGATAAAGTGTCCCTTTATGAGTGATTTTAGTAATGCAGATAATGATTCATACTGTAGTGTGTTTTAACAGCATAGTGTAGCCCTTGAAATAAGGAATCTTGTAGTGTGATGTTACAAAAAACTAAAACACCATAATCATCACAAAAAATTATAAAAATAAAATATAAATTCTTAATTTAAATAAAAAAATTGACAACACAAATTGAAGAAAAAAAATGCTATTATGGATGAAAATAACACGCCTTTATAAAAGAACAAACCACCCCACCATGAGAATAAAATCCCACCTATATAAGAAAACTATTATTATGTTATTACTAATATAATGAAATAAATTAATTAGAAACTATTACTTTTAAACTAAACATTGTTTCATACTAGGAACACTATATATTTGATTCGGAGGCACTTGATTCGGGCACATCACACCAATTATTGTTCATCTTCAAGTATTATCTCTGGGAAAATTCACAAAATAATTATAAGATAAAAATTATGAAGAAATAAACTATGTAATAGTTGGTATAATGATGATAAAAAAATTATGAGCTTTTTTCTGGTATTGGTCATGTGAGGTGCATTTTAAACTAAAATGATCCTTATAAATTAAAAATATACCCTTGGATACATACCATTTTCACCATGCATCAGATTGAGTTTTGGATGATTTCTAAACTTCCAAAATAACTTGGCAAATTTTTTCCTAATGTGTAAAAATAATTGCAATGAGTTTCCTTGATTTTGAGTACATTACTTTTGTTTTTACTAAAATGCTATTTTAAACTGTAAACATGAAATTTGAGTCATTACAGTCAAATGGTGTGTGAATTTTATATAAGAATAACTCTTACATGTACAAAATATTGTATGAATAATTATCCTAAATTATCAAGACAATCTGAGTGGGTTCTCTTTTTTTAGTGGGGGCACATTTTGAATTAAAATTTCAATTTTAAATTTATAATAGACAGATTGAGTTATACAGTGCACATCATGTATCAGATTGAAGTGTGGATGATTCCCAAACTTTCCAAATGACACATGTATCATTTTAAAAAAGTATCAAAATGAGATTAATGTGTTTCCTCAGTATTGAGAACATCACATGTGTTTTTTTTACTAAAATGTCATTTTAAACTGGAAACACATACATTGAGTTATATTGGTCACATAATAAGTTGGTTTTATGTGACACTAATTTCAACATGTCAACAATGTACTATGAATTAGTTTACAATATTCTCAAGACCATCCAAACACGTTTTCTTGGTTTCCATTGAGTGAAATTTTTTAAATTACAATGTTAATTTAAGACAGATAACAAACACTTTGAATCATATAGGGAACATCTGGTATTAGATTTTTGTGCATATAATTCCTATACATAAAAAATAACATAAGGATCATTTTCCTAAAGTATAAAACAATCTAAATTTATTTATCTAGTATTGATTATGTGAGTTTTTTTAGTAAAACTAATGTCAATTTTATTTAAAAAGATGCACATGGTGTCATAACAGTCACACCGTGCGTCCTATTGAGGTGAGGATAATTATTACATGCACAAAATGATATATGGATCATTTTACTAACATATCAAAACAATCAGAATTCATTTCCTCAGATTTCACTACACAACTTTTTTTATAATAAATTCCATTTTAAACAAGAAACATGCACTATGAGTCATACCTATCAAATCATATATGGGTTTTACATGGTACTGGTTCATACTTATCACAAATAAATTATGAATGATTTTCATAAATTTTCAATATAATCTGAGGATGTTTGTTTTTTTTCAATTGAGTGACACTTTCTGAACTAAAATATTAATTTTGTATTGATAACATACACTTTGAGTCATACCGGGAACATCGTTTATGAGATTGAGGTGTGTAAAATTCTTACACATCAAAAATGACTTATTGATTATTTTTTATATGTATCAAAACAATCTGAATGTGTTTTCTTAGTTTTGAGTATTTCAGTTGTATTTTTTAGTAAACAAAATGTCAATTTTGTATAAAAGTATGAACATGGAGTCATATTAGTCACACTATGCATGAGATAAAGATAAAGAAAATTCATTCATGTCCCAAATGGATTAAGGTTCATTAATATAAGGTATCAAAAAAATATCAATGCATTTTCTATCATTTTAGGATTACACTTTTATTTTTTTACTAAAATGTTATTATAAACTAGAAACAAAAACATTGAGTCATACTAGTCACATAGGATGTGGGTTTGATGTGACAATAATTACTATACAACAAAAATGAATTTTGAATCATTTTCATAAATTATCACGACAATATATGTGTGTTTTTTTGGTTTTCAATGAGTTTCAATTTTTGAAATAAATTATCATATTTAAATTGATAATGGAAAACTTGAGTCTTACCGGGTACATTGTCGTATCTTATTAATGTTTTGTTGAATACTAAATGTCTAAAAAGACTTATATATCATTGTAATAAAGGATAAAAATAATCATAATATTTTTTTTATCTATTTGGAGTATGTATGTTGCATTTTTTAGTAAAATTAATAACAATTTTAAATAAAACGTTTCACTTGGTGTCGTACAGGTCACACCGTGAATAATATTTAGGTGAGTCCAATTACTACATGAGCCAAATAAATTATTGGTATTTTTACTAAATTATTAAAATAATCTGAATGATTTTTCATGGTTTTGTGTATGCGACTTGTGTTTTTTACTAAAAAATCCCATTAAACTCGAAACATGCAGTTTGAGTCATACCTATCACATCATGTGTGTTTATGATGTGATACTAATTACTATACATTAAAAATTAATTATGATTCATTTTTATAAATTATCACAGAAATATGAAGGTATTATTTTGTTTTCCGGTGAGTGACCCTTTTTGAACAAAATTGTCAATTTTAAATTTATAACAGGCACTTTTAAGCATACCAGGAACATTTTGTATCAGATTGAGGCCTGAATAATTTTCTACACATCACACATGAAATATGGATCATTTTACTATAGTATCAAAACAATATGAATGATTATACATAGTTTCGAGTATACATGTTCTGTTTTTAGTAAAATTAATGTTAATTTCAAATAAAAAGATGCACTTTGTATCATAACAGTCACACTGATGATCAGATTTAGATGAGGATAATTCCTAGATGTCCCAAATTACATATGGATAAATTTTTTAAATTAATAATAAGATATGAATTATTATTTTTTATTTTTCAGTACAATGATATTATTTATTAATTAAAATTTCATTTTAAACAAGAAAAACACACTCCGCGTCATAACGGTCACATCATTTTTTAGTTTTACAAGAGAGTGTATCATAATTTTCACACATGTATTTGGAATAATTTTACTAAATTTTGAATAAAATATGATTTTGTTGGTTTATTTTTCAAAGAGTGAAACTTTTCAAACTAAAATATAAATTTTAAATCGATAATGGACACTTTGGGTCTTATCAGACATATCATGTATCACGTATTGGTGAAGATGATTCCTATGTATCAAAAATTACTTAATGGGTTTTATTATAATGTATGAAAACATATAGAATAATTTTTCTTAGTTTTGAGTCTGTGAGTTGATATTTTTTGTAAAATTAATGTCAATTTTAAATAAAAAGATGCACTTCGGGGATAACCGGTCACTCTGTGTATCAAATTGAGGTTTGGATGGGTTTTAAACATCCACAATGGCATATGAATCATTTTACAAAATTACTAACACAATATGAAGGAATTTTCTTAGTTTTTAGTATTGCACTGTGTTTTTTATTGAAATGTCATTTTAAACTAGAAACACACATTGGTTGTCATAGCAGCTACATTGTGTGTGGATTTGATGTGAGACTAATTCCTAATTTATATAAATTAATATTTAATTTTTTTATGTATCATTAATATATGAGTGTGTTTTCTCAGTTTTTAGTGAGTGACACTTTTTGAACTAAAATTTCAATTTTAAATTGATAACAAACACTTTGAGTCATACTGGGCACATAGTATATCAGATTCAGGTGAATGTAATTCCTACACAAGAAAAATAACTCATGTTTAATTATTTTAATGTATAAAAAAAATATGAATTATTTTGACTTGTTTTTATTATATTATTTTATTCTTTTTAAAAAAATCATTGTTAATTAAAATAAAAAGACTCACATGGAGTCACATCAGTCTCATAGTGCATTGGATTGATGTTTCGATGATTGATTATGTGACATTATATTTTATTTTAATCATTTAAACCATAATATAAAATAAATAAAAATTCCATTTGGATAGAGGAATAAACCCCATTCTTCTAGAAACGCCTTGTCAAAAATCGAATTGTTCTCTCTTTTCTGGCTTGTTGCATATGATTTAATTTAATATATTTATTAAAAAAATATCCCTAAAAAAAGTATAAGATAACAGTGATAAGGAAATTTAGATAAAAAGCGTAGATAAATGGTGACAAAATTAACTAAATAAGCAGTAGTAATTATCTTTTCATGATGGTTATATACATTGTTGACCCATTTCATTATTGTTATCTTATTTGGAACCTCGATTTCCAATCTCTCATGAGCATAAGATTCTTCAAACAAACCACCCCAACTTGAGAAAAATAATCAAATTTTATAATAAAAAAATCATATGTTAGAAATACTATAAAAAATAAATTAGAGATAAATATGACACAATACTTCAATAAAATATCATTTAATTCCGAAACCACACAACTTGAGTCATATCAGGTACACCGTGTACTGCTTTTAGGTATGGTTGATTCCACTAAGTCTTTTTATACTACAGTTCATTTGACACTAAGTCATCTAACAATATTTTAGTTTGTCAACCTATAATTTTGAATGCATTGGAAAATAAAAATAATTTTTTATCATTATGATTGAATCAAACTTGTCTATTATAGGATCGTAGTACAAGATTGAATCATCATTTTTGATAAATTCATTATTCATTTAAAAAAGAAACATATAGTGTAAAACTATCAGAATTCATTGATTAAACTAAAAAATATATTTACATATGAGTTGTTATGGAATATAATATAGTATATCATAACCTTTCACCATCAAAGATAGCACAAACTCCATGATAAACTATTTCCCTTCTTTTTGGAAGAAACATTAATGTGTCTCATAATGTATTTTTAGAAGAAATAAAACTCCATTATAATTTTTTACCCCATTTGGGAAGTATTAAACTTTACTATAGCCATTTATAGAATCCAAATGACACTAAAATCATGTGTGTCTATTATTCTCTCTTGAATTGTTCTATAAATTCGAATACTATTTTCAATATTCTAGGTGATGATAATCTCTAATATAACATCATAATTTTTTTCATAAAAAATGTAATATCCTTATTCTCATGTATTTTTTATTGATAATTATGATGTGTTTTTTACTAATGGGTTTATGAACACGGTAATATCCACGGTATTATTCTTTTCTGAAAATTCATTATTTAGCCAATGAAATATAGTATTTATTAATTTTTTAGTTGTTTTGAATTAAGATATTAGATAATTTTTTAAAATGGGTATTCATTTTTACTTTTTCTTCTTAATGATTTCATTTGATGTCAGTTTTCCATTATCAAGGATTTCTTCATAAGGCGGTTTCTTTTCATTTGATGTCATGTTTCCATTGACATCATCCATCCCCGATGACCATGATCTATCAATGTTGGTCATCCTCCAGTATTTATCACATAAAACTTCAAGATTAAATGGTTGATTACAAACATGTTTATTCAAATCTATGTTGGATTATATTTTTGGATTAGTGTTGTATGAATCCCAAGTGACTATTGGGTCCACTAATAAGTCAGTCAGGAGGAAGAAACTGAATCTAGTTTTTATTTGTTGATCAATTTTTTCTTGGTGAGGGGATTTCCTAATATTGAAATAATTTTTGATAGTACATGGAATGTGATAATTGAAATTTTAACCTTTGTTAATTAGTTTTCACATTTTTTTGTTTTTTTTCTGAAAAAAAGTTCATCCACTTAAATTTATGTATTGTCATATAAACAAGTGGTGGAAAACATTTTTTTAATATACCTCCTACAAAAATTCCATAATAGAACTTATATTAAGTGAAAATTATTGGGAACAAAATTTAAAAATTGTTCTCAAACATAACCTTGGTTTGATCAACATTCTACATAATTTCCCTACAATTTTATTGCTTGCAATCTTTCACTTTGTCTCCTCATCCACCTCATTCTCCGCCTTGGTATCCACATAATTATCCACCCATACCTTCTACTTTACCTCTGTCTCTAACACCAAGTCCACCTCTACCTCTATCTCTACCTTTGACTCTGCCTCCTCCCCCACCTCTACCCCTATCATTTCCCGTTTTTTTTTATTTGACCGTTATTCCTTCTATACTAATATATTTTTCCATTATACAGCCCTTGAGAAATAGATCAAAAATAACATATAGGCATTGTGACACTAATTATTTATAGCCTAAATATATATTTAAGGAAATATATCATTCTATATGTCATAAATTTCAGGTTATCACCTAATTTTTTTCTCCACAAAATTTTTGACAACATATACAGTCCCACTCATCTCTAAAAAAATTATTTCTTCTTATGAGAAGATGGTTTTAAAAAATCATGATAGTAATGATAAAATATATCCAAAAAATGACTAACAAATACTTTTTATTAAGTTTTAATTACTTATATAAATTTCTTGTTGGGGGATTCTAGTCTTTTCATTCTTTTTGATCCGTCTCATAAATTTAAAAACATATTACCCTCAATATGTGTCATTATCTTATTTCAGACACTAGAAAAACTGACCAAAATAAATAAATTATTTTGAAATATGTTTTTATAGTTAAATATATATATATATATGCCTTCATCTGTTTGAAATTATTATAATCCATATGATATAACTATTAATATACCGACATTATTCCACGAATTAGCCAATATTTATCGACCTACCAATCATTACAAAATTTTATTGAAATAATGATTGAAACATATAATTCATATTATATCTATAAAATAATGATTATAGTGTATTAAAAATTGACAATACACATCATGTGTTGTCGATTTGTTGGATATCCACGTATTCGATACAAAAAAAATTTCGGGTATCCTGAATAACCACTATCAGCATCAATTGCCACCTAAAAAACAAATACAAATAAGTAATGAAAAAATTAAAAATATATTTTATATGGTTAGATAATAGAGTCTTAGTTCTATATTTTATGAATCAAAAAGTGTCTTAAGTGTGATATTTTTTCCAAAAAGTTTTAATAGATCATGTCTTTATTTCTCAATCTCTTCTTTTTACAAAGTATGTATTTCCATGTAAATTATACGATGACTGGGGAGTCATATTCCTGCTTCATAAAAGTTTCCATTTATATAGTAGTAATATAAAAAATTTATATAATGTGAATATTTATTAACATTAATAAACAGTTTATATAACTATTTGGATAGACCTATTATGAAAATGTACTTTATATATGTATTTACAACTGCAAATCATAGCCATTCATGCATGAGAATCTCATTTATTGTCTCCAAACCAATTATGTCTATCATTAAAGTTCCATATTTTTTTCATATGGAATGTAATAAATTTCATATTTAAATATGTTTTTTTTATAAAGTTGTATTTTTAATAAATGTTTCTCTAGAACTCGCGTAGAGAATGTACTCTCAAAAGGTTATTTTTATTTTGAGGTTAATTAACTAAATTGTCTTGATTCGACCTTCCATTTCCGTATAATTTTATACATTTGTAATATCACCCCTCACAAATGAAATTTTTTCATCAATTGTTATATGGTTTTCATATGAAAAAATTTATTAAAGGCAAACCTCATGTATATTTACAATATTAGATAACCTGAAAATGAATGTCCCAGTAGAATTATTTACTATTATCATATATAGATCAACATGTAGAATTGTAAACTCAGTAGTTGGATCATGATCTACCCCAATCCCTACACACATTTGATATTTTCAGAGTTTATTCAGGTACAGATTGTCACCCAAGATATTATATGACATACCCCTCGCAACAAGGCGGTGTGTGGGTGTTTAAAGATAGCAATTCCAAACAACTACACCCTACAAAACATTAGTAATATAAAATTACTGAAAGTTTTTTTTATTCTCATTTAGTTGAAAGAGTAAGGAAAAAATTGATTACCTTATGTAAGTTATGCCATTTAGGGGATTGACTATCATCAAATGTAGTGAGAAAATTTGGATTATTTGCACTCGTAAACTTTGACCCTTTATCAAACAGTAGTTTTCCATAACAGGTCGAATAAAAATATATTATAGCAAGAATGTTTGGGCCTTTAATCATTACATCGTATTATATTTATCATCATGTGGTTTTACCTTTTGTAAATATGTTCTATGAGACAATTTAAAACTAAATCCTCTAATTGGGCCATTTTTTTCTAGTCTCTCCAAAAGTATTGAAATTAGTTTGACTTCCAGCATGATCATTTCTGAATCTTGTGTCTAATTTTTTTTAAATAATATGAACATAAATACATATATATTTTTAATATTATTATAAACAATAATTTATTACTATTATTCCATAAATACCCATGATTCTTATGATAGTTTTATATTCTTATCAACTAGTTTACCATCCATATTTACACAATCCTCCATCCATTCCACTTAAATTTGGATAGAAGTGTCTTTAGAATTTGGTTCATCAATTTTAATATAAAAAAAGAAACATAAGTTGTTTCATATCACATAAAAAATTAATTTTTGATTTAAAATTCAGACCAATTTATCCTATAGTGAAGCATACCCCGTCCTTTCTTGGTGATAAGGGAACATTGGTTACATTACACATTCCTTATTTTCATAACTCTTTTTCTATTTCATAAATTAACAATTTTAAATCAAATTTTATTAAATAAATAATACCTAATAAAATATTATTGACTTAAATGAACAATAATTGATTTCCCATTATTATGATGGATTAATGTAGTTAATTTTTCGAGATTTATAATTATAACATAATTAATTGGTGGGTGGGTACTTAATTTTCCCTTAGTATCCATTAGATATAAATTAATAAGAAGAGTCCAAAAACCTATTTTGGCTTTTACAGTTGCCATTAAGACAGATTTATTATGAAAATATTCTAAATCAAGGGAACTATGCATGGAATAATGAAAATTAAATCAATGTTTTGATATTTTTTTTAGTAAAATATGGTAAGTATATGATAACAATTTTGTAATATGTTTCCCAAGGGTTTATTTCTTTATAGGTTAGACATGGTGTCATGACCCAACCCGACAAGGCTTGGGCCACAACTCCCCAAGACCACCTCAACTGGATAGTGGATGATCAATAACACATAGATGATATATCACATATATGTGAGGCAATTTTCTAAATTACCTTTATGTATGCACCTGCGTACTCCCCGATGCAATAGTGAATGTAGAGACCCGTATCTTGACGTACATGGACATTACATTACATTTGAGGAATACTTAGTACATAACAAAAACACACACTAAAGGATCGTAATAGTTTAGTGTCTTTGGAAACTCGGAACGTAATCTTCTAATCGTGGTGAAAGTTCTTCAATATCTCCCATAAAGGTCATCCCTTTTTTCTACCTAAAACCTTTCTTTATATCCTGGGGAAAAGAAAACATAAAAGGGTGAGCTCAAATGCTCAGTAAGGGTAAACAAAGGAAATATCAATCACATAATTTTCATAAGAACATAACATTTTTGGAAATCTTAACCTGCAAAAGAGAGCATAATTTCATAACATGGGATAAATCATAGTAGTGAAATGAAATCATAACTTAAAACATTACTCATTGTGGCATACACACATAATCATAGAGAATCATTTCTTGTTAGTCAAGACTCATTGCCAAGACTATCTTAGTGGACAAAGTCCCTTTCTGAATCGAGTAATCCTCGTTTCAGTCCTGTTTCACTGAACCGGTATAACCTACCATTCCAGCCATGTCTATCTCATGAGATATAAAATCATTACCCAATGCATTGGAGGGAGATATAGGTCCCACCCATCTTATAATGAATCCTTTCTTATGTGTGCCACATAATCATAAAACATACATCATCGCATAACACATATAACAAAAATGGGATTCTTGAAACATCATGACATCATAAATCAATTCATATATGATAAAGGAATTCATAAACATAATTCCATCACAACATAGTCAAACCAATGTAAAAATAGGGATAGAAACAGAACCCTTTATTATCTTAGATGGAAAATAATTTTGATAAAACACTTGAATTGAATTCTTGAGGAAAATATCCTTTCTTCTTCAAAAACATTTTTCCTTTCATAACATGTCATACAACTTTAAAATAAAAGAAGTTGATTAAAAATAAACTTGAAAACTTGTAAAGGAAGCTTCTTTGAAGTAATGTTTTAAAAATCCATTCATGCCGTATAAGTTAAAAAAAACATTCTTCGTACTTTTGTCGGAAAAGTCAAAAAGTACCTCGTACGGAAAAACGACAAAAGATTCCTTTCATATTCTTTACTAAAAACTCACCTAAGGGTAAAATTGGATTTAAACTATTTCAAGTGGATGGAAACAATATTACATATTGAGGGAACATGGATGTGGATGATAAAATACACCCCAGTAAATACTTACGAATAAACAATCTCGGATAAAAATGAGATTGTGATATTTCCCTTACCTTAGGTCCGACTTGCTTTGTAAGTGTCCGAACCTCCTGTATAATGATTTAAATCATGTTATTGACTTATTACAGAATCATATTCATTGTTATGATATCATATATGGTTCACTTATGACATTATATTACCCGTTCTTTTGTAAATTCCACGTTAAAGAAGCGTTTTGGGTAAAATCGTTTCATTTATCGTAGGTGTTTTGACTTGTTGTTCTTGACATCATTATTACTTATATCATGATTTACTTACTTCCAGAATATAAAATATGATTTATATATCATATATATTCAGTATATATATATATAATAGGTAGATAAATAAAATGAAAAACACCGTTCATGGAGACGGTAGTCCGTACGTACGCATGAACGCTGTTTTCCTTTCCTTATTGTCTTGAAATGGAAGTAAGTTGATGACATACATATGTATATATATACATAAATCCAGTAGCTTTATAATGTCATATATTTCATTATTATTTCTTATATATACTTTATAATCATTCTTAAATGGTTAACATGGAGAATGAATCTCATCGCGTCGTGGAGACGGTAGTCCGTACGTACGCACGAGCGATGATATCATTTCTATAAATATTGAATTGAATTGGAGTGTATTATACAATATATCAGAATCAATATGATGTTGTAATAACTATGTATAGTTATTCTTTACACCATTATACCCATCCATGTAAGGTGGTGGTGGAAAATAGATTACACCACGGCGTGGAGACGGTATTCCGTACGTACGCACGCGCGGTGATTTCTTTTTCCGTAGGATGGATAGATGGTGAAATAGGGTTGTTTCATACTTATAATAACATATCAGTATATGAGTGATACTGATGTTATTACTTCATAATGAAACAACCTAAGAAGAAGAAGTGGAAGAAGAAATAAAGATGAAAGAATTGGTAACGGTAATTACCTCTTCTTTGAAGCGCCTCTTTGAGACCTCCTCTTAGGGCACTAAAATTGGTCTTTGAGGAAGACCAGAACCTCTAGGATGTTGCTAGGGAAGTGGAGAAGAGATTTTGTCAGGGGTTGGCCGAGCTTGAGTGCTCAAATTGGTGTGAGGAGGAGGGGGAGGAGGTGTCCTTTTATAGGGGAGGAGAGGGGCACCTTAGGAATTCTTAAAAATATTAATTTATAATAAATCTAACCCCACTTAAAAACCTCCAAAAATGACTCATATTCGAAGCTTAGATGAGATAGGGTTGTAATCTCATCAAACAATCAAATTTAGACATGTTTGGATCTTATTTTAAACCTTATCAATTAGATTTAACTCTAAGTTAAATAATTTGACTTTTACCGTGTCTTTTTGTTTTCTTTCACTATATGGTTAATACACTTACTATAACATGCCAAACGAACCCCAAATTGTTTATTATTAATATATATATCCTTATCTAAGTCATTTGGCCGAACCTTAGATTTTTAGGAATAAAATAACAATTAATAATATAATATTTGATTTAAAAACTATTTTGTGTCAATTTTGACACTATTTGATATATGATTTTTTTGAAAGTCATAACAGAATTAAATGTTCGAACCAAGTTGATTAAATCAACATTAATATATCATAGTAACCTATAAAATTAGTGTAATTCATAAAAATTCTCAAATTACATTTATTTTGGTGTTTATAACATCAATTATGTCAATATTTCATAAATAAGATAATTACTGCATCATCTTTGTGTCATAAATTAATTATATTATTTGATGTCTAAAATTTACAAATAAAATACCATCATTTAGGAAATCTTTTTAGATTTCTAATGAATATTTATAGTCGAATTTATCTTATGTATAACCCCATATTAAAAATGATTTACTTATTAAACTTTGATTTTAACTATTTTAACCCTTCTTTAAATAAATTAATAATAAATGTCCTAATCTAATCCAAGTGGGCCTAAATGGTCATATTTTATTCCTAAGTTTGTTTTTGGTCGAATTACACTTGTCCAATAGAATTAGGACATGTGTTAGGGTAATATTAATATCATATTTACCCTTAGTTACCTTATTTACTATTAACCGTGGTAAAAAAAAGTAAAAAGTTACTATTCACCAAAAAATTATTTTCATCTCATTGAACCACATTTTAGTCCTTGATATTAACCGTGTCTCTCGGATTTTCGAAATTCCATTCACAGAAGCGGTAAAATTAAGTTTTATGCAAAATTCAGTTTTTAACCTACCACTTAGTAGTTTCACTATTCATCAAAAATTGATGTTTTTCAGAACAATGCCAAAATTTCATCCCAAGCTATATTTCATATTCCGAATTCAAAAATGAAGTCTATTTTACCAAATTCATAACATAAAAGTTGCATTAATTAATTTTATAATTAAATCCCGTTGTTAAAACAAATAGCGTGTTTTTAAGAAACAATATCTATCAAAAGATTGACACTTGTTTATGTCTAGTTTAAATGTGAAATTACATCCAATGACCAACATTGTATTAAATTGTAAAAATATATTCTAAATATACTTTAAAACCACTCAAATTAATAATTTATCACTATTAATTATTTCGATTAAAAAAGTTGTTTTTAATTATAATTTAGTAATTTTCACTATTCATTAGAATATGAAAGTTATCCGAAAAGTACCAAAATTTCACCTTAGGCTAAATTCGATACTCCGAATCCAAAAATGAATTCCATTTTGAAAAATAAAATTTACAAAATTTCCAAAAAGTGGTTATTACTATTCATAACGGCTAGTTTTAATAATATTTTAATAGCATATCGTTGTTTCGTGAGACTCAGTATTGCGTACTACACACGCTATCGAGGAAGGTCGCGATTGCGTGTAACGGAAGGAAAGTCAAGGATGCGTATTGTGAAAGCTTCTTTTGTTGTAGCGTACAACACAAGACATTAATGAAATTAAAAAGAATATTTTTCATAAAATCTTGGGGCGTTACATTCTACCCCCCTTAAAATGTATTTCGCCCTCGAAATTCGTCGGGGTTATAAATGGTTTACTATTCAAAATTTTCTTTGATAGAAACCCACATCGTAAAAAGGAATACCAAAACATGGCTTTAAAAACTAAAGTATGAAATGTAACGATTACCCAAATATACTAATCACTGGGTTTCCACATAGGTGAAAATATGGATATGGAAGAAAAATCTAACCATCATGTTCTGATGGAGAGTGGTAGAGAACATGGCTATGGAAAAGCCAGTAATCACAAATCCATAGATTTGTGATGATATAAGGTACCATCTGATTCATCAGGTATAAGATCACTAGGAAAACATTTTTGGTTTTCAAGATCATTTCCCTAAAGTTGAAAATTTGCTTAGAATAAATACTTACTTTATTTTGGTAAAATATCACTTTTGTTCGTGCCTTGAACAATTTCTACTTCATCTCTTAAATAAATGAAGTTGAATTTGTTATTCGTGATGTGTTAGCAGATCATGTGATAGAATGACAGGTCATTCCATCTGTCTCAAACAAAAGGTTAGCAAAACTTATATACATAAGTCGATCTATAGTGAGATTAATCATATATGGTTCCTAAAATGGACTTATACTTCATATATCATACTGCTCAATATAATAAAACTAGTTTCTACTAAACAGGGACTTCCTGTAGGTCAGTGGTAGGCGATAAAGGCCAGTCGCACTTCGGTTGTGGGTTCGATTCCCACAGCCTTGTCCGAAGCGATGGGCTGTCGCCCGTCCTGCAGGTTGTCCTTTTTCCAAAACTACTATAACATCCCATCAATAATATCGTCCAACACAATCCATTCCAATCTTTAGGCTTATCCATAATACTGCAGTCCACTCTCATAACATAGTGAAAACAATTACCAGAGATTTAATATCATCGTTGATCCCCATATATCATAAGATATGTTTTTTTTTGGTCACATTCCAAACATCAAAAGTCCTTAATCATGTATACTCTTGAATACCCATTGAACCTTAGTGAAAACTTGAATGCAGTTAAAAGTTAACACTTTACACATACCAAAATCCTCAAAATTATTTATACTCAAACCATGATATCACTTAGTCCTTATATCAATCATGAGCTCATGAATACTATTAAACATTTCATTTTCTCGTCTTCATTATGCGCATATCATCTTATTTCCAAAAAAATATCTCAATCACTTTGAATACCACATCAATAAATATTGCAATACTCAATGATACAACATTATTTTGGAATCCCATTACATAAACACTTAATCATTCCACCACATCGTTGTCATATTCAACATTGCCAATAGTGATCGCATGTGATTTCCCTTTGTCCTTTGCCTTCAGTGGTTGCTCATGTTGATCATCACTAACCCTTGGATTAGGGCAATTATTAGCATAATGCCCCATTTCCTTGCACTTGAAGCATTGAAGTGTTGGCGGTGCGTTCTCTGCAGTGTTTGCTTTATCATTAGAAACCCTTTTTCCATTACTTCGACACTCAGCTGCTCGATGACCTTCTTTTCCACACTTAAAACATTTTCTAGTCCCTTTTAGACAATCTCCACCATGATTCTTTCCACACTTTGTGCATAAGGAAACATTCATCTTCTTTTCACCATTATTCTGAGATTTCTCCTTGAACTCCATCTTTCGTTTCTTGTCAAAACCATGAGATGGATATGTAACACCAACTTCCATTTCTACCTTGATAGCACAACGCACAATTTCTTCATAGCTACTGAAGTCTCTTATAGCTAATGCCCTTCGAAGACTTGGTTTTAAGCCACTGAAAAATCGATCAACTTTACTTTCAGGTTGGATGATAATTCCAGAAGCATACCTTGCAAGTCTTGTAAAATTTGCTTCATAGGTACCAACAGATTCATCGTCCCTTTGCTTCAGTTCAAGAAACTCTTTCTCCATCTTTGTTCGAAGAATACGAGGGAAGTACTTATTGAAAAATAAGTTCTTGAACTCGTCCCATTCCATAGACTCAATTTCATCCCTTTGCCTTGTATTCTTAATAAGATTCCACCATTGATCAGCATCTCCTTCCAAACGATACACTGCTAGGATGACTTTATCATGTTCAGAACATTGAAGAACTGAAAATATCTTTTCAGTATTACTAATCCATTGTTCAGCAACTAATGGATCAGTAGACCCACTAAAAGAAGGTGGACGCTGCCTCATGAAGGATTCAACAGAATGTTGCTCCTTCCTTTGCTCGTTTGGAAGTCCTGCATGATTCATAGCTTGAGAAAGTTGTGTGAGCATGGCTACAAGATTTTGCATTCCAGCTCCTATATCGTTTGGTTGCTCAGGGGTACAATCATTGCATTGCCCATCACATTCCGCATTAACACGGTTCCTTCGGGTTCCAGCCATCATCTAAAACCCCAAAAGAATTGTGTGAGAGGCAAAAATCATGCTAGGGAAAACAACATAATAAAGGGTTAGTACCCTCAATATCTAACATCTTAGGTTAAATTCGAAGATCGTTAGCGTAATTCTAGGACTATAACCTATACGTATACTTAACCTTAGAGACATCCCTAGACATACCTTAGAAATATCTCTAGGGATCTCACTAAAGTTCTTGCATCCTAGTTTCCAAAGGTTGACTAAACCTTTCCTCTGATACCAACTGTAGAGACCCGTATCTTGACGTACATGGACATTACATTACATTTGCGGAATACTTAGTACATAACAAAAACACACACTAAAGGATCGTAATAGTTTAGTGTCTTTGGAAACTCGGAACGTAATCTTCTAATCGTGGTGAAAGTTCTTCAATATCTCCCATAAAGGTCATCCCTTTTTTCTACCTAAAACCATTCTTTATATCCTGGGGAAAAGAAAACATAAAAGGGTGAGCTCAAATGCTCAGTAAGGGTAAACAAAGGAAATATCAATCACATAATTTTCATAAGAACATAACATTTTTGGAAATCTTAACCTGCAAAAGAGAGCATAATTTCATAACATGGGATAAATCATAGTAGTGAAATGAAATCATAACTTAAAACATTACTCATTGTGGCATACACACATAATCATAGAGAATCATTTCTTGTTAGTCAAGACTCATTGCCAAGACTATCTTAGTGGACAAAGTCCCTTTCTGAATCGAGTAATCCTCGTTTCAGTCCTGTTTCACTGAACCGGTATAACCTACCATTCCAGCCATGTCTATCTCATGAGATATAAAATCATTACCCAATGCATTGGAGGGAGATATAGGTCCCACCCATCTTATAATGAATCCTTTCTTATGTGTGCCACATAATCATAAAACATACATCATCGCATAACACATATAACAAAAATGGGATTCTTGAAACATCATGACATCATAAATCAATTCATATATGATAAAGGAATTCATAAACATAATTCCATCACAACATAGTCAAACCAATGTAAAAATAGGGATAGAAACAGAACCCTTTATTATCTTAGATGGAAAATAATTTTGATAAAACACTTGAATTGAATTCTTGAGGAAAATATCCTTTCTTCTTCAAAAACATTTTTCCTTTCATAACATGTCATACAACTTTAAAATAAAAGAAGTTGATTAAAAATAAACTTGAAAACTTGTAAAGGAAGCTTCTTTGAAGTAATGTTTTAAAAATCCATTCATGCCGTATAAGTTAAAAAAAACATTCTTCGTACTTTTGTCGGAAAAGTCAAAAAGTACCTCGTACGGAAAAACGACAAAAGATTCCTTTCATATTCTTTACTAAAAACTCACCTAAGGGTAAAATTAGATTTAAACTATTTCAAGTGGATGGAAACAATATTACATATTGAGGGAACATGGATGTGGATGATAAAATACACCCCAGTAAATACTTACGAATAAACAATCTCGGATAAAAATGAGATTGTGATATTTCCCTTACCTTAGGTCCGACTTGCTTTGTAAGTGTCCGAACCTCCTGTATAATGATTTAAATCATGTTATTGACTTATTACAGAATCATATTCATTGTTATGATATCATATATGGTTCACTTATGACATTATATTACCCGTTCTTTTGTAAATTCCACGTTAAAGAAGCGTTTTGGGTAAAATCGTTTCATTTATCGTAGGTGTTTTGACTTATTGTTCTTGACATCATTATTACTTATATCATGATTTACTTACTTCCAGAATATAAAATATGATTTATATATCATATATATTCAGTATATATATATATAATAGGTAGATAAATAAAATGAAAAACACCGTTCATGGAGACGGTAGTCCGTACGTATGCATGAACGCTGTTTTCCTTTCCTTATTGTCTTGAAATGGAAGTAAGTTGATGACATACATATGTATATATATACATAAATCCAGTAGCTTTATAATGTCATATATTTCATTATTATTTCTTATATATACTTTATAATCATTCTTAAATGGTTAACATGGAGAATGAATCTCATCGCGTCGTGGAGACGGTAGTCCGTACGTACGCACGAGCGATGATATCATTTCTATAAATATTGAATTGAATTGGAGTGTATTATACAATATATCAGAATCAATATGATGTTGTAATAACTATGTATAGTTATTCTTTACACCATTATACCCATCCATGTAAGGTGGTGGTGGAAAATAGATTACACCACGGCGTGGAGACGGTATTCCGTACGTACGCACGCGCGGTGATTTCTTTTTCCGTAGGATGGATAGATGGTGAAATAGGGTTGTTTCATACTTATAATAACATATCAGTATATGAGTGATACTGATGTTATTACTTCATAATGAAACAACCTAAGAAGAAGAAGTGGAAGAAGAAATAAAGATGAAAGAATTGGTAACGGTAATTACCTCTTCTTTGAAGCGCCTCTTTGAGACCTCCTCTTAGGGCACTAAAATTGGTCTTTGAGGAAGACCAGAACCTCTAGGATGTTTCTAGGGAAGTGGAGAAGAGATTTTGGCAGGGTTTGGACGAGCTTGAGTGCTCAAATTGGTGTGAGGAGGAGGGGGAGGAGGTGTCCTTTTATAGGGGAGGAGAGGGGCACCTTAGGAATTCTTAAAAATATTAATTTATAATAAATCTAACCCCACTTAAAAACCTCCAAAAATGACTCATATTCTAAGCTTAGATGAGATAGGGTTGTAATCTCATCAACAAATCAAATTTAGACATGTTTGGATCTTATTTTAAACCTTATCAATTAGATTTAACTCTAAGTTAAATAATTTGACTTTTACCGTGTCTTTTTGTTTTCTTTCACTATATGGTTAATACACTTACTATAACATGCCAAACGAACCCCAAATTGTTTATTATTAATATATATATCCTTATCTAAGTCATTTGGCCGAACCTTAGATTTTTAGGAATAAAATAACAATTAATAATATAATATTTGATTTAAAAACTATTTTGTGTCAATTTTGACACTATTTGATATATGATTTTTTTTAAAGTCATAACAGAATTAAATGTTCGAACCAAGTTGATTAAATCAACATTAATATATCATAGTAACCTATAAAATTAGTGTAATTCATAAAAATTCTCAAATTACATTTATTTTGGTGTTTATAACATCAATTATGTCAATATTTCATAAATAAGATAATTACTGCATCATCTTTGTGTCATAAATTAATTATCTTATTTGATGTCTAAAATTTACAAATAAAATACCATCATTTAGGAAATCTTTTTAGCTTTCTAATGAATATTTATAGTCGAATTTATCTTATGTATAACCCCATATTAAAAATGATTTACTTATTAAACTTTGATTTTAACTATTTTAACCCTTCTTTAAATAAATTAATAATAAATGTCCTAATCTAATCCAAGTGGGCCTAAATGGTCATATTTTATTCCTAAGTTTGTTTTTGGTCGAATTACACTTGTCCAATAGAATTAGGACATGTGTTAGGGTAATATTAATATCATATTTACCCTTAGTTACCTTATTTACTATTAACCGTGGTAAAAAAAAGTAAAAAGTTACTATTCACCAAAAAATTATTTTCATCTCATTGAACCACATTTTAGTCCTTGATATTAACCGTGTCTCTCGGATTTTCGAAATTCCATTCACAGAAGCGGTAAAATTAAGTTTTATGCAAAATTCAGTTTTTAACCTACCACTTAGTAGTTTCACTATTCATCAAAAATTGATGTTTTTCAGAACAATGCCAAAATTTCATCCCAAGCTATATTTCATATTCCGAATTCAAAAATGAAGTCTATTTTACCAAATTCATAACATAAAAGTTGCATTAATTAATTTTATAATTAAATCCCGTTGTTAAAACAAATAGCGTGTTTTTAAGAAACAATATCTATCAAAAGATTGACACTTGTTTATGTCTAGTTTAAATGTGAAATTACATCCAATGACCAACATTGTATTAAATAGTAAAAATATATTCTAAATATACTTTAAAACCACTCAAATTAATAATTTATCACTATTAATTATTTCGATTAAAAAAGTTGTTTTTAATTATAATTTAGTAATTTTCACTATTCATTAGAATATGAAAGTTATCCGAAAAGTACCAAAATTTCACCTTAGGCTAAATTCGATACTCCGAATCCAAAAATGAATTCCATTTTGAAAAATAAAATTTACAAAATTTCCAAAAAGTGGTTATTACTATTCATAACGGCTAGTTTTAATAATATTTTAATAGCATATCGTTGTTTCGTGAGACTCAGTATTGCGTACTACACACGCTATCGAGGAAGGTCGCGATTGCGTGTAACGGAAGGAAAGTCAAGGATGCGTATTGTGAAAGCTTCTTTTGTTGTAGCGTACAACACAAGACATTAATGAAATTAAAAAGAATATTTTTCATAAAATCTTGGGGCATTACAGTGAATATATATTAAAAACTGGAATCTAAAAATTCATGCATACATCTATCCCCAACCAGAGTATAATAAATAGAAACCACAAACCTGTAATAATAAAACTATAAAAGTGTCTCATTTTCACAAAAGGAAGGGGTCACTGTAAAAAAAACTATCGAAAATCTCTTGGACCCAACTCTAATAAACACCTTGGTTAATCTTTCTCACTAAGATCTGCCTACTTCGGGTCTTTCAAGGACTCTATCAAAAGATTGTTAGTCTATAGAAGACACAAAACATGTGGTAAAATCCCTTTAAAGGGTGAGTAAAAATCAAAGGATATAGTGCCCAAACCCTAATATGACAGGGGATTACCACTATGTGTATAGAGGACTCAGACCCTTGTCAAAAACATGATTTCTAATATACCATATCGATTACTATAGGAAGGCAGTACCCTGAACAGATAGAGGGGTACTAACCCTAGTCTAGAGGACCCACTCCTTAGTATGATAGGGGAGTACCTACTCTACAGAAACAACGCATATGGGGGACCCACACTCTTTTATGATAGGGGATTTCAGACTCCATGGAAAAAGGACATGCACCCTAGCACGATATGGGAGTACACACTCTATTTATACGTCACCTCTAGAGGAGTTGCACCCTAACATGACAGGGGAGAACCAACCAAATAGATACAGGACTCGCACCCTGGTCTAATAGGGGAGTGCCTTCTCTATATGGAAAATGGGTATAGAGGGCACATGGTCTGGCGCAAAAGGGCAGCACTATCCAATTATACCAAATAAATGGGTAACCCGAGCCCTAACAAATCAGGGGTGGACTAACCCCAGAAGAACTACTTAAAGGTATAAATCTTATGCCTAAAACATGGGTAGTCCCACATAAATCAAATAAATGAGGTAAGGGGAAGCTCGTGCCCTGATGCCACAGGGGAGTACAAGTCTTAGTGTATCTCTTTATAAACCACAGCGATCTACAACAATGGCCAAGTGCCACTATACAAGTGTTCTCCTCGAAACACACAACCTATATCTCATATTCCATAATGGAGGACACAATTTAACTAAATGGGGAAAAATTATTAGGATATGATAATCACATGACTAAATATGAGTTCACTATAAGGACATATGGAAGGTGAATGATCTCAAGAAGATCTCAAATACACATTATGAATTGGGGTCCACACAAAGTGTGATCCTACCCAATCACCTAGACATTTATCCTCAAAACACAGTTTTCTAACCCATGTTGGGGTACGCATCTTGTAATGCTCATACATAGAATTCCCTGTTTCACCTAGGCCTTTTCCATGTTTCTCTTCAAACAGTCCGACATTCCATGTCCCTTACATGTCATGCATCCCATACTATATGACATGTTCAGGATGAATGGACCCATGAAAATTTGGTTTCTCCATTCCATGTATGGCACGCCATGTTCATGTAATTTTTCTATGAACTTTTACAAGTCCATGTACTATTAAATGGCTTCACCAAGCAGTGTCATCTTCCCACACAATTTGGGACACTACAAGGTATGTAACCTCGGTACACTAGTTATAGACCCCAAAAATTGTATTTATTTAATATAAAGGGGTAAAAACATGTCTCACTAGAAAACATATAGTGTAGATGGTAATTATTGTCAAGGATTACCTTTGAAAATTCTCAATTCACCCTTGTTTCCCACAAAACCTTCAGATCAACCAAGAAGGTATTTCTAGTAATTGTAATTGGGCTCTACAACCATACAAAATTCATATCAAATATTTTTAGGACCAAAAATCAAAACATCCTATCTAAAGGGAGAAAAAATGAAGCTTTGGGTGTATAATGACACCAAGTCATGTTGCTTCTCATTATGATGAGGATCAATACCAATTATAGAGATTTATAGTTCTTCCTCACTTCAATTTGGATTGGTTTCAATATATTTGAAAATGGGGAGAGGATAATGCTTTATCTCTGTATTTTGTGTACAAAAGTGGTAGGGGAGGGAATTTTTATTTTTATTTAATTAATTATCTTTTCATTTAGTTAATAATCCCATTATATGACAACTCACCAAAATACCTCCAAATAAAACATCTGGTGTCGAAAACATTATGTCACACCATGGGTAAAGAAATATTATAAACTCAATAGAAGTCTAAAAATTATAATCTGAGAATATTATAGGTATTTATTCCAAATTTAAATAGAAACTTCTCACAAGTGAAAAAAAATATAGTACTAGAAATAAGATTTATACCAATGGTTTTGGTAAACATATTGGTATAGTTCACTAGGATGGACCTATACCAATAGTGTGGCCAAAACTATTGGTATAGGTCACTAATTTTTACATATACGAATGTTTTTTTTTTCAAAACCGTTGGTATAGGGGGGACCTATACCAATGGGTTTTCCAAACGTGTAGGTATAAGGTCCATATTAAGGACCTATCAAAGCAGTTTTGCCATACCATTGGTATAAGTCCATAATAGAGACCATATTACAACATTTTTGGAAAAATCGTTGGCATAGGTCCCCCATATACCAACGGTTTGTCCAAAACCATTGGTGTAGGTCCCAAAATCAACGAATATATGCCAATGGTGTTGAAAACCATTGGTTTAGTTACATTTATTTTTTGTGGAATCTTCTTACAAAAAACATTAAATAAATCAAATTTAAAATATTTATGATAATTAATATATATATTTATGAAATTATGTTCTCAAAATTCATGTTAGGTTAGTGGTTATGTTGTTCAATAATAAACAAGAGGTATTGGGATCAAAACCAACGGAAAGCTTCTTTTTTGAAATACATATACCAACAGTTTTATGGAACCATTGGTATATATTTTTCATATTACTTATTCCAACCGTTATTTTTGAGTTATCCCCATGGCTTACTAGCCAACGGTTCTCTAAACCATTGGTATATCCTATACCAATGGTTTGGAGGCCTATACCAACAGTTTCAAACCATTGGATTAGGGTATTTTTCTAGTAGTGATATATAATTTTTTTCAATATCAAATCTCTAAGGCTCTCTGAGCCCCAAAATCCTATACTGACTCAGTTCCTAGCTTTAGTAATATTCATAGAAATATTTTATAGCATTATAGTTCAAAATTTATTCACCAAATTCTCCCAACATTTAAGGTTTTTTTTCAAAAATAAATACTCTATGCATGAAGGAATAAAACTAAGCTCTCCACTAGAACATCAATGACAATGAGCTCACCAATGGTTCCCATGCTACTTCCAAGCATGAAAATAGAGAAAAACCTTGTCCAAACCACTATCATGTCTAGCTTTAACTAGGAAAACATTGTGAAACTAATGGGAACATGTCTCCACAAATATGATAGGTGGAAAAGAACCAATAAATATGGTCCCTATATATTCATATGGTCTAGGATTACTTTTCCATTCAGTTTCTCTATTTTATTTTGGGGTTTTGGGTTACCCACTGAGTATTTTTATACTCACACCTCAAGAAGCTTTTCCCATATGTTTTGTGTACTGTTCAAACCACATGCCTTTTTACGGAGTCCCAAAAGGGCTCAAGGTTAGTAGAGTTTAGTGAGCTAGATAGTCTGAGGGTTTTACTAGATCTGGATAGAGGATATTTTTGAAATATACATTTGACAGTGATACCTTTATTCTAAGAGGGTTATATTGTGTAAAATTTTTCTTTTATTGGGAGTGTGTTTGACCCTTTTACAATTTCATTACTTTTGTATTAATCTTGTTTGAGATAGATTTATGCATTCATTTTTAGTTTTATTCTTTTTATATCTCAACATTATTGCATTGAGGTGTTGGCGCTTGCATGTGTATAGGTTCTTTTAAAGAAGGCCGCCCATATGTGTGATATTTCTTCTCGATGCATGTTGTCATCCCATAGCCTATTAGTGGATGGTTTGGAGAGTTGATTATTTCACCATATTGGGTTGGGTCATGATAGTGGAGTACTACATCATAGGTTATGACCCATACCCTAGTGCAATAGGAGAGTACAACTCATAGGATAGAGGTTTCGAACCCTGATATGATTGGAGAGTACCACTCTATGGCATGAAGACCCACACCATGGTCCAATAGGGGGTTAATACCATTCAAGATCCTTTAGTATGGGGAACCCTCTATAATGTACCATACTTTACATACATGGTTATTAATTCAAAAATTGAAGTACACTTATTACAACATATAACAAAACCATGAAAGGACCGTATAGGTATAGTGTTTTTAGAAACTGGGAAACATAAACAACTAGTTCATAAATCATCTACATTGTCTCTGATTTATTTCATAATATCTAGAGTCCCTTTTGGAATATTCTACTTAATACCCTTCATCAAGACCTGGGGAAAAGAAAACATACAAAAGTGTGAGCTCAAACACTCAGTAAGGGTAAACAAAAGAAATATAAATCATATCATATTCATAAGAACATAACATTTTGAATATCTTATCATGAAAAATAGATCATAATATAATAACATGGGATAAGTCAAAGTGGTGAAATTTAATCCCAAATAATCATAACATAAAACATGATAATTTGTGTCATTCAGACATAATCAAAGAAAATCATTTCATATTAGTGAAGACTCATCGCCATGACTATCATAGTGAATAAAGTCAATTACTAAATAGAGTTCACTCTTCATTCTAGTCCTATATCACTGAACCGGATTAACATGCCATCCAGCCATGTATATCTCATGAGATATAAATCTTTAACCATTTAATTGGAGGGAGATATAGGTCCCACAAATCTCATAATGATACCATTCTTATGTGTTCCACAAGATCATAAATCATACATCATAGCATAACCCATGTAATAAAAATGTGATTCTTAAACATCATGCCATCATAACATAATCCATATAAGATAAAACGACATCATAAAATTAATTCCATCATAACATAATCAAATCAATTTAAAAATAATGATAGAAATAGAACCCTATATTACCTTACATGGAAAATAATTTTGATAAAACACTTGAACTCCATTCTTGAGGAAAATATCCTTTCTACTTCAAAAACATTTTTTCCATTCTTAAAATGTCATAAAATTTTAAACTAAAAGAATTTCATTAAAAATAAACTTTAAAACTTGTAAATAAATCTTCATGGAAATAATGTTCTAAAAATACAATCAGGCTATATAAGTTTAAAAAACATTCTTCTCGTACTTTGGCAGGAAAATTCAAAAAGTACCTCATACTAAAAATGAAAAAAGATTCCTTCCATATCTTTTACAAAACACTCACTAATGGGTAGAATTGGATTTAAAAAATTATATGAGGATAGAAATAATATTACATATTGAGGGAACATGGATGTGGATGATAAATATTCCACAGCTAATTCTGAAGTATAAACAATCTTGGATAAAAATTGAGATTGCGAGATTTTTGCTTACCTTAGGTCCGATATGCTTTGTACGTATCCAAACCTCATGTATAATGATTTAAATAATGTCATTGACTTATTACATAATAATATTCATTGTTATGATATAATATATTATCATATTCTTATATTTTTATTAGTAATATTTCATTGCTAATTGTTATTCGGGTGTTTATTACTTTATGTTCTTATGCATGTTTTGTAGAATAAATTCGTATTCATCTTTTTATGTTATAGATACCTCATTTACATAATGGTATTAATGTAATATATATAATATTTTTTTATTCAATTCATTTATATAATCATTATTCAATAAATATCATGTAGAACGAGTCGCATCATATCGTGGAGACGGTAGGCTGTACGTATGCACGAGCGATGATATCGTTCCCATGATGGTGGAATTGTGTTGAGATGTAGGTATAATATGTCAGAATCAATATAACTTAAAAATAATCATATATATTTATTATTTACACCATTATACCCATCCAAGTAAGGTGGTGGTGGAAAACAGATTACACCATGGTGTAGAGACAGTATTCTGTATGTACACACGCGCGGTGATTTCATTTTCTGTATGATGGATAGAAGGTAAATTAGGGTTGTCTCATATTTATAATAACATATTAGTATATGATTGATACTTCTGTTATTACTTCATAATGAAACAACTAAAGAAGAAGTTGAAGAAGAAATAAATTTGAAAGAATCGGTAACAGATATTACCTCTTCTTCGACTCGCCTCATTGAAACCTCCTCTTAAGGCACTAAGATTGGTCTTTGAAAAAGACCAGGACCTCTAGGATGTTTCTTGGGAAGTGTAGAAGAGAAATGGGAAGGGTTTGGACGATCTTGAAGGTTCTAAATTGTGTAGATAGGAGAGGTAGGAGGTTCTCTTTTATAAGGGAGGAGAGGGGCACCATTGGAATTATAAGAAATATTAATTTATAATAAATTCCAACCCCACATAAAAAACTCCAAAATGTCTCAAATCAGATTATTAGATGACATAGGGTTGAAATATCATAAAATAATAAAATTTAGGCATGTTGGGAATTTATTTTAAACATTATCAACTTGATTTATCCTTACATAATCTATTTAATTTTATTTGTGGTAATAAAATTCTAAATTTTAAATCATTATAAATAATTACTTATATGTTGTGAATTGTCCATAATTGTTTGATTTATTAAATTTTATACAATATAAATTTTAATTTATAAATTTTAAATATTTTTGTGATTTTTAAAAAATTTTATAATATGTAATTTTTATAAAATAACATTAGTGTCAATTTTGACACTATTCATTTATTTGAATTTAAATAAAATATATACAGAATATATGTTCGAACTAAAAAATCTAATAGATTCATAACATGACATTTTTGTCTAGAAAATTAGTGGAGAACATTAAATAGATCATATAATATTTATTTTAATACTTTTACAAATCATTTATTTGATAATTCAATCAATAAAATAATTTCAACATCACTATTGTGTCAAAATTAATGATAATTATTTAATCCCTAAAAATTATAAATAAATTCACATGATGTTGATAATTTTATTATATTTATAGAGACTATTCATGTTCGAAGTATCATGATGTTTATCACTAAATTAAAATTAATATACTTATAAGATTCAAGAGAGTGACATGTTGTCACCTTCTTTGGTTTTAATAATAATTATATTATTTCATGGTCAAAAGTCCATTAAATGAATCTAGTCCGACCCTTAGGTGATTTGGGTCAACTTTTATTCATCCAATATGATTTTGGAAAGTGTTAGGGTAATTTTATAATCTTATATTTACCCTTAATTACCAGATTTATCTTTAACTACAGTAAATAAAAATTACCGTAGTTACTATTCATAATCTCAAAAAAAGTAACCTATTAACATAATTATGACCCACTTAATCCAAATATGGATTTAATTTTTCAAAATTCAAAACACATAATTTGCAGTAATTAATTAAAAATTAATCATGTTGTTAAGCAAACAGGATTTTAAAAGTTAAAACATTGCCAAAGATTGAAATGTTTTTACCTATGAATTAAATGTAAAATTAATTCTGAGGACATAAATTATATTAAATGGTAAAAATATATTTTATTTATACATTAAAAACATTCAATATTATAATTAAACCATATAAATTATTATGATGAAAAAATTTGTTTTTAATTAAAATATAGCGTGTTTTTACTATTCATTAAAATGTGAAATTTATCTGAATAATATGAAAAATTTATCCAAAGTAAATTTTTATATCATGATTCTAAATAAGAATTTTATTTTGTCAAATTGAACTTGTAAACTTGCCAAAAACTAGATTTAAAGTTGGTGCACCATCAAAAGGCAGCAAAACTGATTTTTTTTGAAAAATAAACTTTTTACCCGAAAAAATTATTTTGTTCTAATAAAATGTTCTAGAAAATATATAAGATGAATAATAATGTCATTAAATTAAAAATTCAGTTAATACTAATCATAACAGATAGTTTATAATATTATAATAATATATCGTTGTTTAGTGAAACTCGGTATTGTTTACTACACACGCTATCGAGGAAGGTCGTGATTGCGTGTAACGCAAGCCAAGCCAGTGTTGTGTGCCGTGAAAGATTCCATTGATGTTGTGTATAAAATAAGACATAAAAAATATACTTCTCATAAAATATCAGGTTTTTACATTCTATCCCCCTTAAAATGAATTTCACCCTCGAAATTTATCACTTTGTAACAAAAAGATGAGGATACCTCTCCCTCATCATATCCTGAAGATTCCATGTAACTTCTTATAATTGGTGGTTACTCCATAAAACTTTAACCAAGCGAGTGGTATTGTTCTATAGAAATTTTTTTCTACAATCCAAAATCTTTATCAACTGTTCTTCAAAAGAAAGATCTTGCTCTAGCGGTACAACTTCTAAGCTTAGTAAATGTGAAGGATCAAGTATGTACTTTCTCAGGAGAGATACATGGAACACATTGTAAACTTGAGAGAGATTCAGTAGAATATCCAATCGGTAAGCTACCTTCCCAACACGATCTAGTATTTCGAAATGATAGATATACCTATGGCTCATCTTTCCCTTCATTCCAAATCTAATTACTCTCTTCCAAGGAGATATTCGTAAGAACACTTTACCACCCACTTCGAACTCTAGGTATTTTCTTCAATTGTCGGAATAACTTTTTTGTCGACTCTGAGCTGATCTTATATGTTGTTCAACAGATATGACCTTTTCTTCCATCTAATCAGGAAGATCAGGTCCTAATAGCTTTCTTTCCCAAACATCATCCCAGCAAGTTGGAGTTCGAAATTTCTTTCCAAAGAGAGCTTCATAAGGATCCATCTGAATGCTGGAGTGAACGCTATTATTAAAAGAAAAATCCACCAAAGATAGGTGTTGATCCCAACCACCTTTGGAATCCATATAGAAAGCTCTAAACATGTCTTCTAGAGTTTGAATTGTTCTCTCAGTCTGACCATCTGTCTGAGGATGATAAGTAGTGCTGAAACTCAACTCTGTATCTAGAGTATGCCGAAGACAACACCGGAACTTCGAGGTAAACCTCAGATCCCGATTAGATATAATAGAAAGTGGTACTAGATGCAATCTTTCCACTTACTTTACATATATCATGGCAAGATGATCTTGAGATAAATCTTCTCTAATAGCAATAAAGTGTTCTGACTTCATAAGATGATCAACTATGACCTAGATAGTATTATTGCCTTTGGATGTTTTAGGATGTCCAGTGACAAAGTCCATATTGATGTTTCACATTTCCATTCAGGTATGGGTAATTTTTGTAACATCCCCTTAGACTTCTGTCTCTCAGCTTTATCTTACTGGAAAACCAAGCATCGAGAGACATATTTAGCAACATATCTCTTCATTCCATCACACTAGAAGTAGTCTTTCAAGTCCCTATACATCATCGTGCTTCTAGGATGAATAGAGAATGAAGAACTATGATCCTCATCCAGTAGCTCCTTCTTTAATTCTGGGATGGGAGGAACACAAACCCGATTCTGGAACCTTATTATCCCATCACAATCGAGGTTGAATTCAGGAACATTTCTTACCTTCTTTTGTAACTCGACATCTTCTTTTTGTGCCTCTTTAATCTTCACATGCATAGATGGTTGAACATTCATTTGAGAAAGATAAGTTTTTTCCCTTTCCATTATAATTCGATGATCCATCCTTTGTAAATCCATAAATATTTGATCTTTTGTGATCTTAATCATGGATAAGCTAGCATGGTCTTGTCGACTTAATGCATCCCCCACCTTGTTTGCTTTCCCAGGGTGATAATGAATTGAATAGTCGTAGTTTTTAATCAACTCCAACCATCTTCTTTGGTGCATATTCATCTCCTTTTGTGTGAAAATATACTTTAAACTTTTATGATCAGTACAAATATCACATCGTTCACCATAAAGATAATGCCTCCAAATATTTAATGAAAAAATTACCGCAGCTAACCCCAAATCATGAGTTGTGTAATTTTTCTCATGTATTTTCAACTGTCGTGAGGCATAAGATATCACCATATCTTTTTCCATGATAACACACCATAATCCTTTCTTGGATGCATCACTTTAGATCAAAAACCTTTCTCTACTACAAGGTAGTGTGAGCACAGGTGCACCGGATAAACTTCTTTTCAACTCCTTGAAATCTCTTCACACTCCTCCGTCCACACAAACTTAACTCCTTTTCGAGTCAAATTGGTTATTGGATTGGATAATCATGAAAAATCTTTCACAAAACATCGATAATATCTTGCCAAACCAAGAAAACTTCAGATCTCAGTTACTGTTGTTGGTCTCGACCATCTTTCAATAACCTCCATCTTTGCAAGATCCACAGATATCCCTTCTTTTGAGATTATGTGACCCAAAAATGAAACTTTTTGAAGCCCAAATTCACACTTGGTAAATTTTTCATAAAACATCTCCTTTATTAGGGTCTTTAATACAATTCTCAAGTGATCTTCATGTTCTTCCTTGACCTCTGAATATATAAGAATATAGTCTATAAAGACTTCCACAAACTGATCAAGATAATATCTAAAGACTCTATTCATCAGATCCATGAAGATAGTAGAAAAATTAGTAAGACCAAATGGAATCACTATAAATTCATAGTGCCCATACCTTGTACGAAAAGTCGTCTTTGTTATATCCTCTTTTTTGACCCTTAACTGATGATACCATGAAGAAATATAAATCTTGGAAAAGTAATGAGCTTCACGTTGTTGGTCAAATAAGTCATCAATGCGTGGGAGAGGATATGTGTTCTTGATAGTTATCTTGTTATGTTCTCGATAATCAATGCAGAGTCTCATTGATCCATATTTCTTCTTAACAAATAGAACAGGTGCTCCCCAAGGTGGCCCACTAGGGCGTACGAATCTTTTATCAAGATTATCTAGGAGTTTCTTCTTCAATTCCTACAACTCAATTGGGGCCATTTTATAAGGTGTCCTTGAAATGGGAATAGCACCCGGTATGAGTTATATTGAAAACTCAACTTAACGATTTGGTGGATGACCTGGCAATTACTCTGGAAAGACATCATAAAGCTCCCATACAATGGGAAAATTCTTAATAGTGATTTTCTCTCCAACAATTTGAGATAAAAAACTTTCATTTATTGGAATCAAGATCCATAAGATGGAAGAAATTTTCACTGGAAGGATATATTCATCCTTGCATCGATAGATGATAGTAGATTGATTGGGAATATTAAATGTGATTTCCCTTCTTTGGAAATTGATATGAGATCTGTATAAAGGATGTCAATATATGCCAATAATCACATCAAATTCCACTATAGGAAGGATCACAATATTTGCAGGAAGCACTTCCCCACAAACTTCAATCAGAAAATAATTGTCAACTTTTGATGCGACCGTTGAGCCATTAGGAGTTGTCACAGGTAACTCAACATCGAATTTTTGAGGTAATACGACGATACCCTTATAAAATTCTTCAGAAATAAACTAGTGGGTGGATCCAGAATCAAATAAAACATTTTCTACTTTAGAGTGGATGATAATTGTACCTTTCACCACTTCATTATCATACTCCACATCGCTGAAAGTAATTTCCTGTGACTTTCCATTGTCTATGGACTTAAGAGTTTATTGACATCGATCATCATCAACAACCCTTGGATTAGGGCATTGATTGTCATAATTCCCCATTTCCTTTCACTTGAAACATTGAAATGTAGGAGGTGCATTCTATGTATCCCTTTCTTTGTTCTCATCATTAGACATATTCTTCCCATTATTTCGACATTCAACTGCCCGATGACCTTCTTTTCCACACTTAAAACATTTTATTTTCCCATTAAAATAATTCCCTCTATGTTTCTTTCCACAATTTTAGCATAAAGGAAAACTCATCTTCTTTTAATTGTGGTCTTTAAATTTCCCTTTGAATTCTATTTTCTTCTTCTTATCAAGCCCATATGATTTATGGGTTACTCCAATATCCATCTCAACCTTGAGAGAACATCGAACAATTTCCTCATAGCTATTGATGTCCCTTATGGCTAACGCCCTTCAAAGACTTGGTTTTAAGCCACTAAATAATCGATCGATTTTACTCTCAGGTTGGATAATAATTCCAGAAGTGTTCCTTGAAAGTCCTGTAAAATCTGCTTCGTAGGTACCAACAGATTCATCATCCTTTTTCTTCAGTTCATGAAACTTCTTCTCCATCATTGTTCGAAGAATTCGAGGGAAGTAATTATTGATAAATAAGTTCTTGAACTCATCCCATTTCATTGACACAATTTCATCTCTTTGCCTCATATTATTGATAAGATTCAACAATTGATCAGCATCACCTTCCAAACGATATACTAATAAGATGACTTTATCATGCTCAGAACATTGTAAAACTGAAAATACCATTTCAGTGGTACTGATCCATTTTTCAGCAACTAATGGATCAGAAGACCCGCTGAATGAAGGTGGACGCTGCCTCATGAAAGATTCAACAGAATGTTGCTCCTTCATTTTCTCGTTTGAAAGTCCTGCATGGTTCATATCTTGAGAATGTTGTGTGAGCATGGCTGCAATATTTTTCAATCCAGCTCCCATAACATTTTGTTTTTTAGGGGGACAATAATTGCATTGCCTATCACATTCTGCATTAACACGGTTCTTTCGGGTTCCAGCCATTGAATAAAACCAAGAAGAAAAGTGTGAGAAACACTAATCATAATAGGAAAACCACAAAATAAAGAATAAAATTTCACACTTTAGGTCTTATAATATTTTTTTCAAGGCCATTTCTAAAACACTAAGATTGTGTTCTATTCTTAGACGTATCCTTAGGGTTCTTACTAAGGCTTCCACATCCTAGTTTCCAAAGGCTAACTATACATTTCTTCTGATACAAACTATAATGACCCATACATTACATACATGGTTATTACTTCAAAAATTGAAGCATACTTATTACAACATATAACAAAACCATGAAAGGATCGTATAGGTATAATGTCTTTAGAAACTGGGAAACATAAACAACTGGTTCATAAATCATCTACGTTGTCTCCCATTTATTTCATCATATCTAGAGTCCCTTTTGGAATATTCTACTTAATAAACTTCATCCAGACCCGGGGAAAAGAAAACATACAAAAGGGTGGGCTCAAATGCTCAGTAAGGGAAAACAAAGAGAAATCAATCATATCATATTCATAAGAACATAACATTTTGGATATATTATCCTGCAAAAGAGATCATAATATCATAACATGGGATAAATCATAGTGGTGAAATGTAATCCCAAATAATCATAACATAAAACATGATACTGTGTGTCATACACACCTAATCATAGAAAATCATTTCATATTATTCAAGACTCACTAGCAATACTATCATAGCGGATAAAGTCAATTATTGAACCAAGTTCACTCCTAGTTCCAGTCCGGTATCACCGAACCAGATTAACTTGCCGTTCCAGCCATGTCTATCACATGAGATATAAATCTTTAACCAATGCATTAGAGGGAGATATAGGTCCCACCCATCTCATAATTTTACCATTCTTATGTGTTCCACAACATCACAAATCATACATCATATCATAACCCATGTAATAAAAAGGGGATTCTTAAACATAATGTCATCATAACATAATCCATATAAGATAAAAGGACATCATAAAAATAATTCCATCATAACTTAATAATATCAATGTGAAAATATGAATAGAAACAGAACACTATATTATCTTACATGGAAAATAATTTTGATAAAACACTTGAACTCCATTCTTGAGGAAAATATCCTTTCTACTTGAAAAAAATTTTTCATTTCATAAAATGTCATAAAATTTTAAACTAAAATAAGTTGATTAAAAATAAACATGAAAACTTGTAAATGAAGTTTCATGGAAATAATGTTCTAAAAATCCATTCAGGCGGTATAAGTTAAAAAAACATTCTTCTCGTACTTTGGACGGAAAAGTCAAAAAGTACCTCGTACTAAAAACTACAAAATATTCCTTTCATATATTTTACTAAAAACTCACCAATGGGTAAAATTGGATTTAAAAAATTGTATGAGGTTAGAAATAATATTTCATATTGAGGGAACAAGGATGTGGATGTTAAATATTCCCCAATAAATTCGGACGTTTAAACAATCTCGGATAAAAATTGAGATTGTGAGATTTTCCCTTACCTTAGGTCTAATATGATTTGTACGTAACCGAACCTCCTGTATAATGATTTAAATAATGTCATTAAATTATTACTGAATAATATTCATTGTTATGATATCATATATTATCATATTCTTATCTTTTTATTAGTAATATTTCATTCCTACTTGTTATTTGGGTGTTTATTGCTTTATGTTCTTATGCATCTTTTGTCGAATAAATTCTTATCCCTCTTTTTAGGTTATAGATAGCTCATTTACAGAATGTTATTATTATAATATATATCATATTTATTTATTCAATTCATTTATATAATCATTATTCAATGAAGATCATGTAGAATGAGTCGCATCACATCCTGGAAAAGGTAGGTCGTACGTACGCATGAGCGATGATATCGTTCCCATGATCGTGGAATTGTATTAAAGTTTATGTGTAATATTTCAGAATCAATATCACTTGGAAATAATCATATATCGTTATTCTTTACACCATTATATCCATCTAATTAATGTGGTGGTGGAAAACAGATTACACCACGGCGTGGAGACGGTATTCCGTACGTACGCACGCACAGTGATTCCATTTTCCATAGGATGGATAGAAGGTGAATTAGGGTTGTTTTATATTTATAATAACATATCATTATATGAGTGATACTTATTTTATTACTTAATAATGAAATAAATAAAGAAGAATAAGTAGAAAAGAAATAATTTTGAAAGAATCGGTAACTGATATTACCTCTTCTCCGGCACGCCTCTTTGAAACCTCCTCTTAGGGAACTAAGATTGGTATTTGAAGAATAACGAGATATCTAGGATGTTTCTAGGGAAGTGCAGAAGAGAAATGGGCATGGTTTGGTAGAGCTTGAAGGATCTATATTGTGTAAAGAGGAGAGGGAGGAGGTTCCCTTTTATAAGGGATGAGAGGGGCACCTTTGGAATTATAAGAAATATTAATTTATAATAAATTACAATCACACATAGAAACATCCAAAATGACTCAAATCCGAAGATTAGATGAGATAGGGTTGAAATATAATCAACCAATTAAATTTAGACAAGATGTGAATTTATTTTAAAATTTATCAACTTGATTTATCCTTATATAATCTCTTTAATTTTATTTTTGGTAATAAAATTCTAAATTTTAAATCATTATAAATAATTACTTATATGTTGTGAATTGTACATAATTGTATTATTTATTAAATTTTAGACCATATAAATTTTAATTTATAATTTTTAAATATTTTTTTTGATTTTTAAACAATTTTATAATATGTAATTTTTGTAAAATAACAATAGTGTCAATTTTGACACTATTCATTTATTTGAATTTAAATAAAATATATATAGAAGATATGTTCTAAATAAAAGATTTCATAGATTAATAACATGTAATTTTTATCTATAAAATTATTGGATCACATTAAATAGTTTATATAATAATTATTTTAATACTTTTAAAAATAATTTATTTGATAATTCAATCAATAAAATAATTTCAACATCACTATTATGTCATAATTAATGATAATTATTTAATCCTTAAAAATTATAAATAAATTCACATGATGTAGATAATTTTATTATCTTTCTTGAGACTATTAATATTCTAAGATTCATGATGTTATCACTAAATTAAAATTATTATACTTATAAGATTCAAGAGAGTGACATGTTGTCACTTTCTTTGGTTTTAATAATAATTATATTATTTCATGGTCAAAAGTCTATTAAATGAATATATTCAGACCCTTAGGTGATATGGGTCGACTTTTATTCATACAATATGATTTTGGCAAGTGTTAGGGTAATTTTATAATCTTATATTTACCCTTAATTACCTGATTTACCTTTAACTGCAGTAAATAAAAATTACCGTAGTTACTATTCATAATCTGAAAAAAATAAATATAACCTATTAACATAATTTGAACCCACTGAATCCAAATATTGAATCGATTTTTCAATATTCAAGACACAGAAGTTTTAGTAATTAATTTAAAATTAATCCCATTGTTAAGAAAACATGTTTTTAAAAGTTAAAACATTGCCAAAGAATAAAATGTTGTTACCTATGAATTCAATGTAAAATTAATGCTAATGACCTAACTTATATTGTATGGTAAAAATATATTCTATTTATCCTTTGAAATTATTCAATATCATAATTAAACTGTATTAATTATTATGATGATAAAATTTGTTTTTAATTAAAATATAGCGTGTTTTTAAAATTCATTAAAATATGAAAGTTATCAGAATAATATAAAACATTTATCCGAAGTAAATTTTTATATCCCGATTCTAAAGAAGAATTTTATTTTTTCAAATTGAACTTGTAAATTTTTTAAAAACTAGATTTAAAGTTTGTGCACCATCAAAAGGCGGCATAATTGCATTTTTTTGAAAAATACTTATTTTAACCGAAACATTTATTTTGTTCTCATACCATGTTCTAGAAAATATGTAAGATTAATAATAATGTTATAAAATTCAAAATTCAGTTAATACTATTCATAACGGCTAATTTATAATATTATTATAACATATCGCTGTTTAGTGAAACTCGGTATTGCGTACTACACACGCTATCGAGGAAGGTCACGATTGCATGTAACGCAAGCCAAGCTAGTGTTGTGTGCCGTGAAAGATTCCTTTGAGGTTGCGTATGACATAAGACATAAAAAAAATATACTTCTTATAAAATATCAGGGTTTTACGCCCTCACCTTGATACAATAGGGGTGTACTGGCCCTTGGCTAGAGGATCTTCCCCCTAGTATGAAAAGGGAGTACCAACTCTTATAGAACAAATTTTATAGAGGACCATCACCCTAGTACAATAGGGTAGTAATGAAACCAATGATAGAGGACCTGAACCCCAACAAAATTGTGGACTACCAACTCAATATATACATCACATTTTAAAAAATCATGCCATGGAATGATAGGGGAGTAACAAATCCATGGATAGAGGACTCATACCATGGTCTAACAGGGTGTTACCTACTCTATCTATCTAATGAGTATAGAGGGACCAAGACCAAAAACGACATGGGAACACTATCCAACTATACAAATGATATGAGGAACTTGTACACTAACCTATCAGGGGAGTAGCAACCCTAGAAGAACCAACCAAAGGGATAGAACCCACACCCATAATGTGGGGAGTCTAATCTCAACCAATGAAGGGAGGTAATGGTAAACCACTGACAAGATTCTACAGGGGAGCATCTGTCCCAATGTCTCTCTTTACAAACCATATTGATCTATAACATATGTCATGCTTTCTTGAAAATGCTTCATTCTTGAAACACACAACCTCATATTTTTTAGAATGAAATTGATTCAATTATCCCATTCTATTTGAAAAACTACTGAGGATAGGCTACTGACAATCCCATTGTTGAATTCTAGGAAAGGAGATAAAGAGTGCATCAGATCTCATGTAAATGACCTACACTGGTGTCTACATGGTGGGTGATCATGCCTAAGAATTTATCATTGTATCATATCTACATTTTATTCTAACCCATGTAGGGTTACACATCATTTACAACACTTACATGATGGGTCCTACTTCACAGGGCCCCTAACAATGTTCCACTTCCACATTGATCAGTCTTCCATGTCCCATACACACCATGCACCACATACTACACAACATGTCCATGCTAAATATACACTATTCTATTTTATTTTCCCATGATAGTGTCTAGATTACCATGTATGTCTTCTGTAATGGAGTACTTTTACATGGCCATGCACTATTACACAACATCCACTGGACATGTCCCTTGGACCACTATTGGGGTCACTAAATGGTTTGTAACCTTGGTACATGACTTATATACCCCAAACATCAAATTCTCCAAATAGGAATGGTTATATAGTGTGTCTCCTTGGACGAAACACTATGTATATGGTGATTACAGTTAGTAATTACCTTACAATATTCCCAATTCACCCAAGTTTACCATAAAACAATCATATCAACCTAGAAGGGATCTCTAGAAATAATAATTGGGCTATGCAACCATAAAACAATGAATAATCAAGGGGTTAAAGAACAAAACTGAAAACCTCATACCTCAAGGGTAAAATTACAAAGATTCGAGTGTAGAACAATGTATGGATCATAATGCCTTTCGATCTGATGATGATCTACATCAAGAATGAAGATAGGAAGTGTGTCATCTCATCAATTTATCTCCGTTTCCATCTGTTATCAAAGGGGGAGGAAAGAGGTCCTCTCTTCTATGTTTTTCATAACAATTGGATGTGGTAGGGTATATTTAGTTTTAATTAATTAAATAGTTTTTATTTAATTAATAATTACTCCACAAGACACAACACTTAAACACGTCTGAACAAAAAATATGGAGTGGATAACGTGATGTCACGCCTATAGTAAAGATGGTATGATAAACAAAACAATAATATCCAAATTATGATCAGAGACTCCTCTTGGTAGTTATACCATGTTTAGAGATAATCCATGCACATGTGAAAAAATATATCTAATATTTTTAATGTCACTTCTCTGAGGCTCTACTAGCCCCAAAATATCATGATGACTCAGTGTCTAGCTTCATAAATATTTATATAAATATTCAAAAGACTTACAGTTAAAAACCAAGTCATTACAGGTGGCTATATGAATCAATATTAATCAGCACATTTATCCTCATTGTGACCCCAATATAACTAACAATAATTAACTTGTTGGGGTCAATCGGCTGGCTGAGTTGATTCCAACCAACCTCATATTTTATAACACGACTTCTTTCCTTGATTATTTTATTCAAAAATAAAATGTTCTATCATTATTGTTTTTTCATCAATATCATATTGTTCCTCTAATAATTCTGTGATATCAACATCAACAGTCTATTCATACAAGGGGTTTGTAACAAATTCATGTACATATAAAATTTTCTACAGGAGTAGTAAACATTTAATTTTCCTTGAAAAACAATAACATAAACATGAATAAAATATTTTACCAGGTTCATATGTATTCTCGATTGAAAACATAATGAAATATTATCTCCGCCATTATACTCTTTTTTAAAATTATTATCATTCATCCATTTTGAATGAAATGGTTAATTGAATTTAAGAAAATAATTATTCCACTATAGTAGGTGTTATACTCAAAATTCATTAAATGATGAATCTTATAGACAACATTCATCCCCATAAACTTTATATCCTGTACATTTTTTTTTCTTAATACTCGTCCCCAATCTCTTGTGGAAATACACCTATGTTTATTGAACTAATTTTAAAAAATGTCATCACATACCGGTTACTGGTGATGATTTTGGATCACTACTACTCAGAGTAGTTCATAAACATATTATAGATAAATTTTTACTCCTATGAAACAAAATGGAATTATAAATATTAGAGAGAAAAATATGGATTGGTTAATATTTGTCTCCATAAATTTTAAAATTACCACATATTAATTTAAAATTTCAAATCTCATATCAAAATGATAAAAGGTCCCTAACACTACCACGATAACATCAACTCATCCCCACTGAGCTGCACCAATTGTAATATATATCACATGTACTTTTCCCTCACCTATATCTCAAATAAAATAGCTCTATATCCACTAAGTTTGATGTGTTGGGTGTGATTATAAAAATAAAAAATTAAATACTAATAGGGACCCAAAAATATACAATAACACATATATTGGAATATATGTTCAAAATTGTAACACTCAAAATAAAAATGTATGTCAAGTCATTAGGTAATAAACCTGTCACCATTATGTTCAAATATATCAACTTCATTTCTTTCCTACAAATTATACTAATCATTTCACAAGTTTATACCAGGGGTTTTCCCAAACATTCAATTCATTTCACTAATAATAGGATACAATTTAAATCATAACGGGGGAATATATTATTTATTTCCCTATGGAAAAACCACATCACCAGTACCATGAGATTCATCCTTAGACCCCTAGAATTCATGGATATCACTCAAGGATAACGATCAGATGTACTTATTACATCCAAATTATGAAATGGTTATAAAATAGTTTTTTTATTAGGAAGTGCACTTAAAATATGGGTAAATATTAAAATAATTAGTTCCCTTAGGAAAGAACTTAATAGTTAGTAACAAAATACATTAGTTAAACATAACTTATATGAAACCATAATGAAGAATAAAAAAACAGTCCAAATGTCACATCACCCTCACCATAGTTCTCAATGAATCACTAACATGATAGTAGTAAATCGTATTCTAACATAACATACCTATCCATCACATAATACCCAGCATATTCTTAAACATGATAAAACATATTTCTATCACATCTAGACATCTATTTCATATAGAAGAATGTTATATTCATACATTGAGAGGTATATTAATATTCATTTAAAAAATAAAATGTGATTATTCAAAGAAAATATTATGAAAAATTATTTTTGAAAATTTAACAAAATATTTAGTTACATATTTAATTTAATATAAAATTTTTCAAAAAAATTACTCTAGATAATAAATTATTAGGCAAGTAAATAAAAAAATTAGTTTCCAATAACAAACAGTATACAAAGATAAAAATAAGGACTTACTATGTAAAAGACATAGAATATTTCCATTTCTAAAAATTCTAATGTTTAGACAAAATTATTTATAAACATGTGTTGGTTAATTTCACAATATGATAATTATTAAAATTAGATTTGTGTATGATAAAAGTAAATTAATTTTAATAATATATTTATTCTATCGAAACATATATATTATGAAACATATCATCCAAAAAATTTAATATCAAATACATATATAATAACTATAACAGATTTGATATCATAAAGATCAAATTCCTTAATTAAATAAGAAAACATTGTAATCACTTAAATATTACTATTATACTAGTAATAGTGTGAACCCTAAGTTAAAAATCCATGGTCCCAAAAATTTATTAATAAAATAAAATTTCACAAACAAGAAAAGATGATTTTAAAATGAAAAATAGCCCAAAAAAGACAGTAAACCAAAATACAACAGTCTACTTTTCTAATACCTTTCAACCCTTACTTGAGAGCCACCCTAGATTCTCGGATGCCTACCCATTTCCACTGCTCAGGGGCCTACCAAGATTCATCATGTTCATACATGTATGATAAATCATCTTCACCATAATACAAATCTTGACATGATTCATTTTCTAACATATCAAATGTTCTTTCCTCCCCGAGCAGTCTGACTATCTGAGGATTGTTCTCTATCTTGTCCAGGAGAATTTATAAATTCAACTCAAAAAACATCTATGGTATAAGATGTATTAACAATTTCAAGAAGAGTAATGTTATATAGAACATTGTATGATAGGGAATTCCTGCACTCCAATGTCAGATTGTCACCATACTTATCCCCGTTTGTTTTCATGTTCTCCACTTACACAACTCCACTAGCCACTTTTGGCCTACATAGTTCAACATGCAATGCAATAACATTTCAATGATTTTAATCTCTAGCAGAGTTTATCCTTTCCATGGAATGAATGTTTTGAACCATATTAGATGGAGAGATATATTGATTATATTTCTTATATGATACAAGATGAAAACCATCCTCATTAGTAGAAATTTTTTTCTTGAGCCATGTATTATCAGAACATTCAGTGAGAGAATAATTGAAAGTGACTCGTCCACCATCAATGTCTAGACTGCCTTCAAACATACATAGGGTTTTATTTGAATTAGGAAAAATGGTTCAATCCATGAAAATGTCATCCCATAAGGGAGTTAATCATTTTATTTTTGGGTCGATATAATTGTGTCGATTCTCTTCCACTTTAAGTCACCACCCCTGTTTATTCCCCTAGATTCTATCTCAAAAAATGTGTGACCATTCACGACATACTTCCTTATATATGTGAAAGGATCCTTATTACCTGCAGGATTCAAGGGGGAACCTACATGCTTAAGTTGAATATTTTTAGCATTTCTACAATTAGAGACCTCATGGCCCATAACCGATTTGAAATTTCATAATTATAGCATGTGTAATACATAATAATTAATAATTATTCTATATAACCAATATTTTCACAAATATAACATAATTATAACCTAGAATTTATTATTTTTGAAAAATATATTTATCGCAAGAGTACTCTAAACACACTCATATTAAAAAATAACCCAAATGAAATTACAATTATTGATTATAACATATTACCTTTCAAAAATAAAAATCACATTCCATAAAAACATACCACCAACCACAATTTAATCCTATAAAACAATTTTCTATTTTACCAGATTAAATATATCAATTCTTTTATTATAAAAATTTCTGAAATCATAAATATAATATAATAGTTAGAAGAATGACTAAATTTTATAATATTTCTCACATATTTAACTTCAAACAATTAATATTCCCTACATGCAGTATATCATCTTCCCATTATTCAATAATATATTAGACAAATAAAATTATATTCATATTTATATTCAAATTGTGTATGAACAACAAAAAATAATTAAATGAAATAGTTTATTTAAGAACCACTATATAGTTATATGACTTTTTAATATAGCTGAAAACTATATTTATTTATTCAACTACATCACCTATGCGAAACTCTTCTTTAAATATTAATTAAGCTAAAATTTGCACATGTCATTCTACAAAATTTTATGAAATTTTTTTTCTCCATACATACACATATATTCCTAATTAATATTATTATCTTATTTATTTTCTCATCTTCATGTCCATGAAATAATATGGAAATAAGATTCAAATAACAAAAATATACACTATCTAAATGGTGTCAAGAAATAATAAGAGAAACATAAATAATATCACAATCAATTTCAACAATGGAAGGGGGGGGGGGGTAGTTCACAGTGGTGTTGTATGAAGCTGGTATGAGTTTACATATTAGGGGTGGCATTGTCTTGGCATAGGTAAGTGAGAGATAGAGAGAGATGATATGTATGGTTTTGATGGTTAAAAACAGCATAAAAAATTGTAGATTCCATGAAAGAAATCAACAAGGGGGAAAAGGGATAAAATAACATAAATTTGATTATAGACTTGATTGATACGAGGGAAAGTTGAGGAGTAGAGCCGATAGTAGGATAGTTCCATGAGATATTGAAAATCAGGACTAAATGATTCATTATTATGGTTCTTTTAAATAGATGTGGGAAACACTTATTCGTGGTACCAAAAAAGGAATGATAAAGATTCCTTTTATCTACGTTAAATTTATAAGCACTGAAAAAATGTTTTTATGAGATATATTTAGCACTGATAATGGTGGAGCCTTACCATTGCTTAAAAAGTAGTGATAAAAGGAAAATTTATCATCTCTAAAACATTATAACTGATAAAGGATTGATAATTGTAATTACAAATAAATTTTTTTTGAATATATTTATATAATTATATATTTTTTATTTTAATTTTATAGGTTTTAAATATATAATTAATTATTTATAATTACATCAACACTTTTTAATAAAATTATAATTTTTATTTTTAATTATAAATATTTTTATATCATTATATAAATTTATAGATTTGTATATATATATATATATATAATATATATATATATATATAAATATATATATAAATATATTAAGGGTTTAAATATATCTATTTTAATTTTATAATTATAAATATATTTATATCATTATATATATTTTAAATACTTATATATAAATATAAATATATTAATTTTTTTAAATATATTTATTATTATTTTATAATTATTAAAATTTATAGATTTTCAGAAAAAAATATGGATATATATATATTGAGTAAATATGAAAAAATATGTAAAATACAAAAACATAGTATATATTTATATATAAATAAATAAAAGAATATGATTTCAAAAATAAAATATACGACAAAAAATAGGAAATATTAAAGGTGAACAAATAATACCTTACTATAATAAAATTATGTATAAATAAATAAAATTGACCAATTTAAACAATTGTATATTAAATGTTTCATTTTATAATTAATTTTACAAATACATTAAAATTTGAATAAATTGCATAAATATTCGGTGTATGTATTCCAATATAAGATTTCATCCACTGTATAAATGTTTGTTTGTGTGAATTGTATATAAAATTTCATGTGTGAACTAAATATAACACATGATTATTGAAATATACTAAATTGAAAAATGAATCAACATTAAAAATGAATACGACATTAATATGTTTTTAATTATTATATTTCATTCATTTTCTATATATTTATATTTAATATATATTATTTATACCTATTTATATTTCATATATTTATTTGTTAAAATTTATAATTAATATATATATATATATATATTATTCTTATATGTTTTTATTAATAACAGTTTCATTAGTAATTTTTTATATAATCTTGTAATTTAATAATTTATAATTTTTTTCTTTAATTAATATTATTTATTTACTTGTAGTTAATTTTTTTAATTATTAAAATTTAATCATTTTTTATATCTATATATAATATACAATATATATTTATTTTTAGAATATATATATTAAATTTATTCATTTATATCGATAATTATTAAATTAATAAAGGGTTCAATTTTTTTGTAAACTAACTCAATTTTATTTTATGTTTTTGTAATTAATTTATGTTATTTTAATTTACTAATTTATATATTTAGTATATAATATTTATTAGTTTTTGTTATATATATATATTTATATTCATTTTACTCATTTTTATCTATAGTTATTTAATTAATAAAATTTTAAATACTTTTTTTATTTGTTTAATTATTTCATTTTATTTTGGATCTTTATATCAATAAAAATAAAGTATTCTTAAAGGGTACCCTTTATCGATGCTAAAAAGTGTTGATAAAAGGTTTTTTTTATCAATGCTAAATGAAATCATTGATCAAGGTGACCTTAATCAGCACCTTTTGCTAGCACTGATAAATGTTAGCACTGTTAAAAGACTCTTTTATAGTAGTGTTGAACATCTTGTGGGGTGATAGGTTGGGTCAGAGGTTTAACATATTATATGGATATATGGAATACATGATTAATACCTTGTAGGGAAAATAAGATGTAAGTTTAACATATTGGGAGGATAAACTTGTCGCTCATTTAATATCTTTCAGGGACTGATGAGATAAATGTTTAATGGATTTCTTGGAACGATGGGTCATAGGTTTAATTTCTTCTGGTGAATTATAGGTAGTTGGTTTATCCCATTATGGGGGTAGATGGGTTGTAGGTTTAACATCTTATGGGGATAGATGAGAGGCTATGTTTGTCCCTTAAATAAAATAAAATCACACATGATGAGTTTGGTTTAGTGTCTTCGTAGTGGGGAAGATGACCACGCTTGAAGGGTTTGGTAGATTTTTGGGGAATTGGGATTGAACATTAGGGAATTACACCTGATGTGTTAGTATGTTGGGATTAAACCTCATAGTGGTATCTTATATACCCTATTAAAAATAGGGATCAAATCTCATGTTGTTCAACTCTACATTTTATGTTCGTATAGAAATACAAATTCATACAGTTTAACTTCATGTTGTAATGATGGTCATTTCATGGATGGAAGGTCAATGAGGTATGTTTTTGGGATTATACCTGAAATTTGGTTAGATTTGTATTCCATAGGGGAGTATTCTTAGATCCTAGAGTAGATTCCCATGGGGGTGTCATCCCATTATGATTATACATGGGGATTCCTTTTCTCTTTATATGTGGTAGGGATACATTTTAATGTAATTTTGTGAAGCATTTATCATAAATTTTAACACTATATGAATAGGAGGTGATCTTGGTAGTATTAATTCAAGTAGCATGGAAATGGTGGTGTTTATGCTTGAGGAATCAATTTCCATGTGGGAGAGGATGATCCAAAAACAAGTCCCTCTATTTATAACGGATGGTAGTTTTCCATGTTGATTATAACTTTTGGGATTACATGAACAGTAATCATATACCTTTGGGTAAAGTTAGACATTATCACTATTAAGGGGGATTATAAATCAGGGATCCTGAGGTCAGGGTGCCTATGTATATGATAAAAAGTTGTTAGGGTTCATATCCTTAGAAAAAAAAATAAAGGTAATGGTTCAGACTTTGTTTGAGACCTAAGGTGGAGACACAAGGTTAGATTAACTGGTCACACATATATTTTTGGTGCGACTGAACCAATTTTGGATCGGTATAGGGGCCCCGAGCACTCGACATTCGTAAAAGGGGGTTGGAAGAAAGGTGGCCCCATTGGGAGACATGGTTATTGGTTTTGGAGAAGTTGGGGTTTCATGAATGTTGGAGATCTAACAAAGGTTTGGTGTTTTTAAAAGTTTGGGTGTTTCATTAAAGAATACATTTTTTGAAATAGGGTGACCATTCCTTAGAGTGAACTGTTGTTTCCCATAGGGTTGTTGGATGGAAGATAATTATCTAATGAAACCCAAGAAGATGAAAAGGATGTATTCTCATGTGAAGGCCATGTAACATCACCAAATAAATATCCACCAAGTGTTAAAGTTCTCAAAAAACAAATCAGAGGTTGTTTCATGTATGATGGCCACCTTTTGAAACACATCTTCTCCCTCTCTTGTGAAACTTCTATATATCAAAAAATTAGATCTTTCCCTATTAGTTGAATGTACACATTACCTTAAAATTCATATATTGGTAGCCATTTATTTGACATAGAGAGGCAAGGTAATCTATTTTGGGAAATATAGAGGCTTCCATGAAATATTATGAGTGCTACGAATTTTTGAGGCTCTAGGAATTGGGAGTACTCTAAATAGATGTTTTCACCTCAAGAACCATGCAACCAAGTGAGATCTGTGAGCTGGAGTTATGATTTGTGAATGTTACCACCTTAATCTCTGTATGTCTAGGGAATTCAATAATCTATGGTAATAATGAATGGAGGTTACCACATCAAGCTCCGTACGGATGAGGTGTTCCATGAACTAAAGTATACTAAGTTGAGGTTACTACCTTAAGTTTCATGTGTATGGTTGATTTCCATAATCTGGAGTTACACTAAATGGAGGCTATTACCTCATGATCTCTGCGACAAGGGGTATTCTAAAAACTGTGGCTTTCTCCGAGGTTTGTTCCTTTGAAAATCCATTACGTTAGGTGTATTTTTTTTCTATTTGCTCTCAAATTTGATTTTTATAGTCCATTCCTTCCTCCATATCTCCCATGACATGCATATTTCAACATAAAAGATGACCATTAGATCAAACTCAACACATTATCCTAAAAATTATCAATTCCTCTAGAAACCAAGGAAGCGACAAGAACATATCTCCTGAATAAAAAAATGCATATGTCAAACAGACCACTCCCAAGGAAGGTCTAGAAGCTCAATATTTGGATTCTGATCAAATATAGATTAAATTTTTGGAAACATACTCTATCTAATATATAATTAGTCACCCATAGATATTTCCCCATCACGATATATGTTAAAATTTTGCTAGTGATGTTCCTTAACCTCGAGTAAACATTATCCTTAAGAACGTACTTAATGAAATAAGTGTGGTTGATAAAATTTACGATATCATATAAATTATAATCATAAAATGATAAATTAGGATCCTACACAACATTAGGCTAAGAGGGAGTGTCTTTCTTCACATCAATAAAAATTCGTAAGGATCTAGTAAAATATGATCTCCTCAATTTAGAGTAAACCTTTCACTTATGAGTCAACATAGGATGTGGGTTTGTAAACCCATCTAAGTAGACAAGAGTTTTTTACCCATTTTTTCACTTGATTGAAATAAATCTAGTTCAATTTGAAATGGTTATTCATATATATATTGATTGGTTTCAAAAAGTTTACTACGATCCTTTTCTTCATCCTACTGAATGGGGGAACTAAATCCCGAGGTGTTAGTGTCTTATAAGATAGGATTTAGATACTTTATAACAATTTCATAAGGGACATGTTGAGCATCATCAATAGTTTCCAACAAATCATCAGTAATCATCAACATTAAACAAGTTATCCCTTATACATATCTATGAAACTCAATTCATAGTTTCAAAATTTCAAATCCCTTTAAATAGAATATATCATGATTTTATTAAATCATAAATCTAAATAACAGTTACACTTATATTCATATTCCTTTAAAAATGTGTCAATACTAATTTATCACAAAACTATACCACCACCACTTCCATAAATTTAGAAAATTTAAATCAATGACAAGCTTAATTCTTGTACACATATATGTTTACCACATGATTACCAGGACTTTCATAACTCTACTATTTATAAATAAAAATGTTACAAGAATCATGAGTATATAAAATTATGTGAAAATTACTTTTAATGATATAAGAAAATGGGTTATAATTATTTTTTAAATTTTAGGTAAAAAATGAGATTTCAATATTAAAATATATGTCAGATAAATTTCAATCCATCTGTATATCTCAAAAACCTCAACCCCCTACACTTAATTTTTTCCCTAATTTAAATTGTAATATAAAAACTCACAAAATAAATAAGGAGACACAACTTAATAGAAACTAATGAAAAATAAGTGAGGATCAAATCAAAAACTAAATATATAGATATAAAAATCATTTAATATAGAAAGTAAATTTTTTGAATATAATCTCAAAAAAATTATTGAAATTAGGTCATATAAAAATTCTCCATCTCTTAATGTAATCGATTATGACTTTTATAAGTGTCCAATAAGGTGAGGGTTACTGTGTAATATCCACAGATGTACTTGTTAAAACCAAATAGAAAATATATTCACATATAAAAATAAATGTGTGATGAATGGATCTATAGTGAAAATAAACACATAGAAAAAGAGGATAAAATATTTATCCATATGCATCAAATGATTTAGTGTCCTTTAAATAAGCCTCATAATGAATATATCCCTATTATACATTATGATTAAAAATCATCATGAAAATATTAAAGATATTGTTATGGATGGGTAGAAACTATGATTCCATCCTAGAAATACATATTCATAGATTTTTCGTTTTTCACAATAAAAAATAAATGGCGCAGATGTAAAAAATCATTTTAAAATTACTACATTATAACATCTGTTATTTATAAGAAATCTTATAAAGGTGTTTCTAGAGAATATATAAAATATTTTCTGTAATATACTATTTTTTGATGTTTTTATGCCAGTTCTAGTATAGAAAATAGTAGAATATTATTTTGATGTCTATTGTTCAATATCAAACATAAAAAATCTTAAAAAAGGCTAAAATATCATGACCAAACATTTGTTCTTTTTCAATCACTCGATGCCAATCATATTTATATCCAGAGCCCGACATTTCTTGATTTGTTATTGATCCTTAAGAAAATAATCTACCTTAAAAAACTTCAAACATTGAAGATCACTACACTCAACCACTCTCTTATTTTATTATCTTACTTCAATAACTCTCATATATCATCCACTACCCCTATAGTTATTTTTTTAATATTTATATTTTTATGTTGTAATATTTTCAGTAGTTTGTGAGAATTAATTTTAGTTTTATATTTTATTTATTCTATGAGTTTTCCATTTTTGGTTTTTTAATGGCTATGAATTGAAATTATAGGGTTTTTAATGGTATGTTTACGATTTTTATCTAATTATAAATTTTATGATTTTAAATTTTTGGATTTTGGTGAAGGGGATTTTTCTATGTTTCTATTTTTTGTTTTTATTAATGAAATGTTTTGGCATTATTACTTCATGGTTTTTTCACTGTAAAATATTTATCAATTTTTTGGCCTTTTTTTGTGAAATATTTTTTCAATATTTAGAAGTTAATTTTTATGAAATATGATTTTTTTATTATGGATAATGAATAGTGAGACTAATAACATTTAATTGCTATTCTATTTTTTTGAAAATATAATATATTTAATGTTTATAATAGTTTTTGTAATTGATATTATTATTTTTAATATTATTCCTTTTTTGATAAAAATATTATTTTTTATTATAATATATAATATTAAATTTGAATTGAAATTTTAAAATATGCTATATTATATAAAATAATTAAATTTTTTTTGTATGTTATAATGAATCAATGTTATATTATTTCATTGAGAAATATTGATGAATATTAAGAATGGGTTGGTGTTTTTTCGATTTTCTAAATAAAATGTTACAAAAAATAGCATATTTTTCTTTCTATGCATAAAGTGTTTTAGTATGTAAATGTTTCAAAGAAGATAAATCAATGATATTTAAATTCTTAATTTTTTTATTATCATTTAGAGTCCTTGGATTTGACATTGTGGAAATAGGTAGAATTCAAGATGCATATTTTCACACTTTTGAAAAAAAAGACATACCAACAGATACAAACCATTGTCTAGGTTGGGAAATTTTTTGTATAGCCTATACTATTATATTCCAAAATAGTTGGTACATAACATATATTGATATGGTTATACCAATGGTTCTATAGAACATTAGTTTAGATATTTTTGTATAAGATTATATCAATGGTTCTAAAGAACGGTTGGTATACCTTTTGTTATAATTAATATAATCTAATGTATCAAAAGAACCATTGGTAATACCCATTATCCAGGATATATTCTATATAAAAAATTTATACATATGAAAGGCCTTCAATGAAACAAAAATCAGAACATTAATTCAAAATAATACACTTATTATATATTTTATAGATAATATTTTGGAAATTTTAAAAAAATATAACACATATATTGAAATAACTTTAGTCATAAATAACCAATAAAATGGTTAGATTTTTAATAAATATAAATTCATAATTGGTGTGGATCATTACCAACCTTTAGAAAATCATTATTTGGGCCTCCACTACTGTCATGTTCATTAATATCATCACCCTCATCATAGATTTCCTCATAGGGATCATTATCTATAATATCATCATCAAAATCATCACAAAGAAATTCATAAACCAAACCAATGGGATCCTCATCATCATCACATGTTTCATCATATAAGGAACATATCATCAGCATGTATGTATTAAAAACTATTACATTATATAGTAGGGGAGATAAAAATTATTTTTTCATAGATTTCATAAACTTCTTAGAGATATATTTAACATATTTCACCATCTTGCATCATTATATTTTTTTCCACTCATACTTCTACGTGAGCCTATTACAACTAAGGGAAACCAAAGGTGTTTGATTTACCTAAAATGGTCCAATACCTAAAGAGGAGGATACTCTTCTTAGGTCAATAACATACTTTCCCATGATGTTTATAATCATATTTTTTTCACAATAAATCCATTGCCCTAACTTTTTCATCTTCATATTCATAAAGGATCTCTAAATGATGTTTTTTTCTATAATATGAGAAATTATTTTCTGAAATTGATATTAAAATTTTAATGCAATTTAATAATATTTACTCTTTTTCTGACATATAAACACAAAAAGAACTCCTATATTTTTTTCATCTAAATCAAAACAATATTTCATGTAATATATTCCCATAAATGCTCAAGAGATTCATTTACAAAGGAGAATGAATTTAAGTAAAAATATTTAAAAAATTAAATTAAAATGAAATAAAATAAATTTAATTGAATATAAAATCCAATCTAAACAAAATCAAATTTAATGAAATAAAATTATCCTTATTTGACATGACATTAATTGAATTGAATTTACCGAACCCAAACTACACTATGAAAATAAAACCCAATTTTAATGAAAATGGTCTAAATAAACCCATTTTTACTAATCATTAAATAATCAAATATGAAAAATTGAAATAAATCTCACTAAAATAAATTACATCACCATTGGTGAATAAAAATTAAATAAATCAAACCAAAATGAAAAAACATGGATCACATTTGAAAAAGTGTATTTATATATTTTTTATTATTTAATAAGTACCAGTTTTATGTGTTTAATTATGTTTATGTCTATTCATTTTCATTCTTTTTTTATCATTTCAACTATTTTTGGGTGAGTTTAGTTGTTATAAAAAAATTTAGGCAATTTGGAATATTTAAATTCATTTTATATGTTTCTTCTAGTTTCATTATGATAAAAATATTTCATTTCAATTTAGTTTCGGTCAATATAGTTTACTTTAGTTTCATCTATTTTAGTTCAATATAGTTTTTTCTGGTTTATTTTTCATCACTTCATTAAAATGTTTTTTTGTGTGATTAAATTGAAGTCATATTTCGAAATATTAATTAAGATTTATTTGGTGCCTTTATATTTAATTTTAATCATTTTGGTTTTGTTAGATTGGGATCATTTTGGTGTATTTGGATAAAAAATGATTTTGAAATTTTTATATGATTTGTAAGAGTGAAGTTCAGTTTGGTTATATTAAATTTAGTTTATTTAAATTTAATTTTTTAGGTCTATTTGGTTCATGTATTGTATGATATGTTTTCTCACATTTAGTTCAATTTTGTTTTATTGTATTTGATTCTGATTAGGTTAGGTATGGATAGTTAAATTTTTTAAAATATAGTTTCATTATATTCACATTAGTATAGTTTTATTAAATTCAATTTCAATGTATTGGTCAACATCTATTAATTCAATATTGATAATTATTGATTCAGTTCAATTTTATTCACTTCAACATGATTTGGGCATATATTTTTTGATTTGGTTAAACTATGTTTTAGTTGTTTTTATTTAGTCTAGTTTTATATAATACAAATCTATTTATTTTGACTCAATTTTCTTATTTCATTTTTTATGATTATCATGTTTTAATTTTTTTGTTCAAATTAAATCATGTTGAGTAGGAACTTTTTAGTTTAGGTTATGAAATTTTGACTAAATTTTGGTCAGCTCAGTTCAAGTATGTTCATGTCGGTCAATATTAATTTATTTTTTTCCAGTGAAATTATATTTTCTTCCATTAGTTATGATTATATTTAGTTTATTTTTATTTTATTTTGTCAAGTTCATGTTAGTTGAGTTCAATTTATTCTGGTTTCATTAACCAATTCAAATTTGTTTTGGTATTTTTATATCTATTTAAATCACATCATATAATTTTACAATGATTTGGGATAAGTCATATCAAATTGGATTGGGTTTAATATACTTAATAAAGATTGGATTGGTTTGTTATATTTAATTTTATTTTAGTTTTATATTTCCAAAATTGATTCATTATACTATATTCAGTTATGCTTTTTTTAGTCTAGATCAATTAGGGTTGGATCTATTCTGTTCACATTAATTTAAGTCTATTCAGTCTAGTTATGATTCATTTGGGTTAGATTAATACTATTTTAAAAGTCTCTACTATTTTTTATTTGGTATTTTTTGGTTTTGTTCTTTTCGGTGTTGTTCGTATCCATTTGGTTCTGGTCCGATTAAGAGTGATCAATTTGGTTTATTCTATTCAATTCTACTTGATTCTTGTTGGATTTTTTGGATCATGTATGTTTAGTTCTTTTAAATTTTATTCAGATAATTTTAATATATCTAGTTTTTTCATTATTTAATTTATGTCAATTTAGGTTTGTTTGATTTTATATAGCTCTGTTTTGTTCAATATCAGTTTTCTTAGATTTTTTTGGTTTGATTATATTCAATTTAATATGTTTTTAATATTGTTTTTTACTATTTGATTATTTTACACGAGATTCTATTTGGGTAGGGTGTCTTAATGTATGTTTAGTTTAGTTTGAGTTTGGTCAATTTCAATAAATTTAGTTTTTATGTATATTTTGGTAAGTTTTCCTTTACTTTGTTAACTTATGTTTTCTTTGGTTATATACTGTTACAATCAATTATATTTGATTCAATTTGGTATACATAATGATTTATTTAATCAATTATATATAGTTTATATTAGATTAAATTATTTTAGTTCACTTTAGAATGATTTAATTTTCAATTTTTTTGGGTTCTTGGTTCTGTTTTATTTAGTTATATTTGGATCAAATTGAATCAATTGAATATGGTTTCACTAAATTATAATTAGTTTTATTTTTTTATTTTACATATTATGAGATATTTTTCATTAGTAATATTTTTTTAGTTTTATTATAGGTTTATTTAGGTTATTATGTGTATTTTTTATTTAATTTAGGTTAATTCATTGAGTTTTTTATGTTTATTTTAGGTTTTAATAGTTTTATACTATTCTAATCACTTTATAATGATATTTTTTTAGATTTATCCATTTAATTTTTATTATGCCTTTTTTAATTTTTTAGTTATCTTGGGTTTATTTTTTATGAAAAAGTAGATTAAGTATAGTTTTGTTCAAGTTTGGTCTTCATGAGTCACATCAGTTCAATTTTATTTAGGTAAAATTTATTTTACATAATTAATTTTATCTATATTTTGTTGGGTTTTTAGTTTATTTCCACTTATTCATGTATTTTTGATTTAGTTCAATTAGATAATTATGGGTTAGTTTGGTACTATTCATCTTAGTTTAAACGAGTCTTGTTTTCTTTGGAATATAATTAATCTCAGTTTTACCTACAAAATACATTATTTTATAAATTTTTCTACATAATTTTTTACCCCAAAGTGTGATTGTGCTTCATAGCACCCATGCATTTTTAATTTTCTGGTAAATAATCCTAAAAATTGTAAACAGTAATATAAAAAAGATATTAATATAATACAAAATCATTATCAATCAAAAGCCATTAAATTTTAATAATTCCTTAAAATAGTTACTCTATTAATGAGAATTCATTTCATTGTAATGTGTTATTGGAAAACCATTGAGGGTTTTTATACCATCTAAATTAGTTCCATATTCACTTTTCCAACCTACATTAAAATCAATCTTATATTCTATCCCAAAATCCATTAATTCCATGAACTATGCAACCCTCACAATTTGACCATCAATAATGATAAAGAGAAGATACAGATAAAACATTAATTAATTTAAATAAATTAATAATTTCTATTTTAATATAATAATTTTTTTTGAATATATTATCCCATTCATTATTCTTGATTTTATCATCAACCAGTATCCATGCGACAAGTTACATCAAAATGATGTCACTATATTTGGATAATGTTTACATAAAACATCTATATTTTCCACCATGTTTATCAATCAGTTGGTTTAATTAATTACATTATTCTATAATTTCCCTATGGTGGTTTCATTGTTAATTCATATGAGTATGCCCACCCAACATACTAGAATATCCTACCAGAAAAAGAAAACGGAAAAAATGGAGTTAAAAAAAATCAAACGAAAATAAAAATAAAAAAAATAAATTTCATACACATGTAAATATATACTTGATCTAGGATTATTAGTGGGATTTGATGGACCCATAGTTTATATAGAAATCAATATATAGTGAAGGATAGTTATTTTATAATAATAACGTGTATTGTGATTTCATTATTCTTACCAACCCAAATATCAGAACATAAATATACAATATTTCTATAATTAACAAATTTTTTATATTTTTTTAGCATGTGGGATATTTTCCCATTTACTCAATTGGTTTTTTGGTATTTTTTATTTTATTTTTTCATTTTTTTATTTTTTTCATTTAGTCATTTGATTATACGTATATTCGGTGTTTTAGTCATTTCTGAATTTATTAATTTATGAATTTTTTCATTTGGTAATTTATTTATTTGGTCATTTGGTCATTTAATCACTTTTTCATCTATAAATTTTTTCATTAGGGAATTTGGAAATTTTCTCATTTATTTATTTGGTAATTTTTTCCTTAGATCATTTTTTTCATGTTGTCATTTTTAAATATGGTCATTTTTACATAGGTTCATTTGTTTATTTTCCTATTTGGTTATTTGGTTATTTATTTATTTTTTAAACATTTCATTATCTTAGTGGTTCGTATTTTAACCTTCCCCAGATAAATCAAATGAAATGAAATTAAATAAATTTGAATTGTATCATTTTAAAAAAACCATTTTGAGTTTAATAGAGTAAACAGAGACCACATATTGTTTTATATATTTCCCATTACTACATTTTTTATTAATTTTCTATAAGAGTTGTTGTATTTATGGAATCATATGTAAAATATTTATGAAGTATAATGGGCTAAGTGATGGTGTAAATTTTATCCCAATAATCAATAAAAACATATATTGGTATCACTTAAAAAATTGCACTAAATTTAGGTTATATAGGACCTTTTATATAGAAAACTTGTTTTGACACTGATTCCAAAATATACAGATCTTTATAATCCTATAATAAAGTCATGTCAATGATTTTAAATTGATATTCATCAATAAATTTTCTCTTTCACATCATTAAATAAAACCACTTAGAATCAATTATAGATACTAAAGCATTGGATTAATAAACCAATACTTTCATATTATCAACATATCCTTGTTATGACACATTTTTACACAAACTTATGACATCCAATGCACTTGAATAATAGTATAACATTGTAGTTAACTAAAAAATGTCATGTTATCATGTCATGTTTACTTCTTGACCAGCCATAAAAAATTTTAGACATTGGTAAGGAGTGATTTTATTTCACGAATCAAATTATAAGAACTCACATCCACTACTCATATTTCATTAGATAAAAATACAATAGGTAAACTAAATACCTAATATACACACATATATATATATATTAATATTAAAAATAAATGAGTCTTTATTATTTATTTTAAAAAATCAAGGGCCATACTGTAAATTTTTATTAAGAAAGAAGGTAATTAGAATAATAATTATCTAACATTGTCAAAGGTAATAGATTATGAATTCTACTTATATTTATTTATGTTACCGACATAATAATAATTTAAAGATTCAATATACATGTATTATTAAATAGAAAGGGATAACATATACAAGTTAAAATTACACAATCGATGTATTCATTGATCAAATCACAATTTAATAGGACTATGTGTTGTGCCATATCTCACACAATAAGTCAGAATGTATCAAATTTAATGATACAATAATTACCACTATTTGAGGAAGTGATGGGAAATTTGGCTTAATTTTCACATAACACTCATCTTTATTTCTCATTTTTTGATGACATATTGTGCCAATTCAACCAAATATGTTGAATATAAACCCATCCATTCTTGTTCCATAAAATATTTATAATGGATCCTTTGGGATTATTTTTATTACTAATATAACACCTAATTTTTTATATATTTCTATAAATTTTAAATGGCCAATGACAAGAAGAGAATCCCCTATAAAGTATTGTGGTTGGAAGATATGTATTTAGATGCAACATGAAAGTGAAAAAATAGGGGGAAATGTTTTTATCACATATAATTATTAATATCTCTTTTTGAATTTTTTTCATGAAAAAATAAATTAATACATTAAATAAAAAATCACTACAAAAATGTAAAAAACCAATCACTATGACCATTGCATTAATGGAAAGTAAATAAAAAATTGATATTGGAATCGATTTATGAAAAATGATGTGATACTCATCAGTTTTCAAAGAATTTCATTCACTAATATTATATTGAACAATTTAGATATGTTATTTGAATAAATATTATGAAAAATGATAGTATCTACAAATTATTGAAAAAAATCATTGTTTTCCTCACATAAGTAGAAAAATTAATTTCAGGATATTTTGATCGATACACATAGTATTTAGTCAGGGATAATACCCCAATCCACCTAGCTAAATTAGGTTCATAAATAATATTTGGTCATCCCATTTACATTTATAAGGATACAAATCAATATTGCATGCAAATTTTTAACACAAAATTAGTCAACTAAACAATGATGTAACAAATTGATTGAAAAAAAGGTAAATCAATAGAGATAGTTTCCTTACATAAATTGTAATTAGTATATGAGGAAAACATATTATTCTTTATATATTTCATATGATATCCCCTTATAAAATATTGGAATATTTCAATTAATTGAGAACATCAATTCCAATCATATGATGATGTCGATTATCAGTCTCAATGGTATTGATAAACCTTTGATGATTCTTCTTATATGTATGATCTATTGGAATGAAATTTCAATGTCTAATGAAACTAAAATATTGAAGCCATATTTAATATCTATTATTCATAAAAACAATATAGAATAGTTTACCCATAACACCGCAGCCAAAAATTATTACATAAATATTAAAATCATTAATCATCCTCATAAGTGGGGTACACATCCTAAATATATTTTTCAATGAAGTATCATATAGGCTCACACCCACATTATAAATTTTATTCAAATATTTTAATAAATGTTTCAAGCACAGATCACTATCATTTCCAAAATATAAAGGACCAAATATGTGTATACTCATGAAATTATATTTTTCAAGAACAAAGTTCGAGGATGGTTGTAAGTATGAATGAAAATTTTCTTCCTTTTGTGTTAAGTTATTAACTAGAAAAACAATTTAAAACCATCACACGATGGACGTAGCATAACATTTTATACCTCTGCTATAAAAAATCCAGATATCATGTGTAAAATTTTAGCTATGCTAATCCATCTATAAGATAAAACTATATATCATTATCCATAATTTTCTCAATATTATTTCATTAATTTTTTTTTGTGATTTTAATAGAAATGAAAGGAGTTTAGATCCATGTAATCAATGGAAAATTCATAATTACATTACATGGGACAAGATATTTTTGTTCATGTGAATTTTTATTCCCTAAAATTGTACCAAATTTTTTAGAACTATTTATGACCATAATTTCTTGTAAAAATAAGTAACATTGTTTTAGGAAATCCAAAATGATATTAGTTGAAATCAAGATAATCAATTCACATTCTTGAAATATAATATTTTAAGGTAATATCTAAATAATCGAGAATTAATTAATTATTAATTATGAAAATATAATCGATTCTATAATTAGAAATTTCATACATGGTTTTCCAATGATATAATCTCATTAAAAATTCCAAAATTTATTATTTTACCATATTCTAAATATATAGGGTCTTTTTTATCATCCATAAATTTTTTACACTCTTGGGTTCATCATTTTCATTAGTTTCATCATGTGAAATTATACCATTGTCTTCTTGATTTATCATACTTTATTTCTCATTTTGATGAATAAATGGAAACTGATAAAATATCAAATTCTCTATCCCACTCCTTTCATTTCAATAAACAATTACATGATATTGTTTTCATCCCATTAGGATAAAAGAAAAAATATTTTATTCTGAAACCAACTTTTTATATATGGTATATAACAACATCTTCATTTAACTAAGGTATTGAAATAAAATAATATGAATTATGTTAAATAATTAATCCATTTGAATATTTATTAATTGAAAAATATAAAGAAGGGGGAGCGCGGGAAGAAGATGACGCTCTCAGGTGATAGGCGTGTTAACCCTAACATTTCTGAAAAAGGTTTCCAAGATGAGATATCCTTCACAGACATGGTCTCGGGTATAATCCCATGCACCGAATCGAAGGCCTCCGATTTTTTTTCTCCAAAAACCTATAGACATAGAGGTCTATCGGCGATTGTGTTCTCTAAAGATGAGGTATACGATCTTGCTTCAGACCGTCGATTTGTTCTTGTAGGCCGGTTTATCAAAAATCTCCCTTATCTGTTATTCTTACGCAAAACACTTGAGAACATAGGTTTTACAAACATTCAGATTAGAGTTCTGAAATCTCTGAATGTTGTGTTTCGTTTCTCCTCGGATAAATACTATTACCGATTTTGGATTCGAGGATCATGGTCTTTTGGGGGGGGGCTACTATGAAGGTCTTCAAGTGGTCCCTAGATTTTGAAATAGGTTCTGAGCCCCCTATTGCTCTAATTTGCATCGGTTTCCCAGGTTTTCCTCTACATCTCTTTAAGCAGCGCGCTCTAACTACCATTGCAAGTCTATTTGGCACTCCGATTAGATTAGATTCTTCCACCTTGAACTTATCTCGTCCCTCAGTTGCTAGGATCTTCACTAAAATTGATATATCACAAGCATTGCCTTCCAGATTTTGGCTCCAGAATGGTGATAAAGGTTATTCTCAAGAGGTGGTGTTTGAAAATGTTCCACCTTATTGTAATTGCTGCTACAAAGTGGGTCATTCTATGGAGGAATGTGAGTAGAAAAAATTTGAACCACTTCACCCATGTTGGAAAGCTGTTTGGGTAGAAATGGCTAATGCACAAATAAACTTGGATCCTCCTAAATCAAACCCTGCTGATGAGATTGTGACCTGTATTGATAAGGATTTCCCCGGGACTTCTAATGTGCATCCAGAACATTGTGATTCTTTGCTCACCCAGGGGGATCATGAATGTTCCTCTCTGTATATGGGAGAGAAGGAGATTTCACCCACTATGGTGAATGAAAATGTCCATCATAGTCCCTCACCCTCACTTGAAGAAATGTCGACAGTGCAAATAAAAGAAGGCACTCAGGAAGATGAGAAAAAGGAGAGGTGTTATGCATCTGAAGGTAGTCTCTCACAAAGTGACGAGGAAGATAAATATACTAATATTGAGGAGAAATACCTAAGGGATATGTCCAGGAAAGGTAAGAACCCAACAGTGGATGCAGATGGGTTTATTACACCCAATCCTAAAAAAACTAGAAAACGAAGGGATTTTTCACATGTGGAGAGGACTATTGTCACCCGTTACTTGGACATTGCTATAAAGAATGTATCTTCCCCTATTAAAAATCAACAGGTAGAGAAGGAGAAACAAACTGAAAGGGTTGATAAACATAATATTCCAGCTTGTGAAGATCCTGATTCTTCAGTGGGACTCAGTGATGAAATCCTATAAAATTCATTTAGGAAAGGAGAGATCACTAAGAGCACCTATTTGGATGCAAAGCAAGAAATATTCAATGAAAGAATCAGGAAAGGTTTCTTAAACTGATCTTGTTTCGGAAGTCTAATATCCAGCTTAGATTCACTTCTTCTCTTGCTTTCCTACCGGATGATATTTTTTTCCTATGAAGACTGGATTTGAAATTTACTACTGTCTTGATAGATTTGTTTTAGGGATTTCTCCGAATCATTTTCTTTTTGTTCTTCATTCCTTTGCTGTCATACTGCCTAATGTGATTCTGGATTCTCTAAGAAGGCATGCAATATGGATGCACTGATTGATGGTTTTTTCCTCTTCAATTGATGTCTGAGATTCTCTTTGGAGAAAAAGGGAGCCTGTTTGTATTCTGATGCAATGTTTATTGAGGATCTTGCCCCCATTTTTTGATGTCCTTCTGCTGATCCTGAGAGCTATGCGCTGGAGATGTTGTTTGGAAGGTGGACTACTCTACATCTAATCCTCCTTGCCTGAGGATCTCATTTAAAAAATTCCATGGCTAGATGGACATTATTATGGTTTGTTGCTCATTAGGTAACTGATTGAGGTACAAGATGCTGCCTTAGATTGGTTGATGTTGTTCTGGTCTTATTCTCCATTGAGCTGGTTCTTTCATCTCCTTGGTCATAGTGTTTTAATTTGAATGTTTTCTTGAGTTCCCTTATTTATGGTTGTTGTTAATCTACTATTTCTTGTATTGATTGTTTTCTTGATTTCACATGCTATGACATGGAACCAAAATTACCTATTACTGAAATAAACAACACATGTGCTTTTGGATGATGTATGTTGAGTATATTTTGTTGCTGATTGGAATTCTGGTTCTGAGTTATCTTGCTAGCCTGCATCTTTTCAGCTTAATGTGGTTTTATAGATGATGTTTGGTCTTCTTTCTCTTGATCTTCTACAACATGATTCATTTTAGATGCTTTATGGTTCATTTTAACTATTATTACGTGGTATGCTTGTCGTCCAGTTGCATGCTTCTGACGATCTCTTTCATTGGAGATTAGGATAGAAATTTTGACTTTTGTTATAAGGTGCTTTCCTTTATGGAGATATTGGGTTGCCTATTCTTATTTGACACAAGCAGAATTCGAATGGGCGAGGACTATAATGTCTAATCTGTTTTTTCTGCTCACTTCCTGGGCTATGCTTCTCTGGCTGACTTGATTTTGGTGCTGCACTTTTGAAAAATAGGAGGATTGTTTTTTGATGTTCAGAATCCTCAACATGAAGATTAGATGCCTCATATGTGAGCTCTGGATTTTATGCAATCTCTACTAGAAAAGAAGGGTTTTACCATGAAGTAAAGAGCAGGTCTGGAAGCTCCAATTTCACATTTATATTCTTCATTGTTAATCCTGAATTGTTTATTTATCTTTGTGATGGTGTAAGAATATTACACCTTGAATTTCCATTGTAACCTTTTGATTAAATAAATTCCCTCGACAGGAACTGGTTTTCCAGTTCATGTCACTTTCAAAAAAACAAATTAAAAAATATAAAATAATCCCACTTATTTTGAAGCTTAGTTGAGATTTGATATGCATTATATAACCATCTTCTATGTATTATATTAATTTTCTTTATCTGAAAATATATAGAATAATATAATAAGAAAATTAATTATATCTATAAATATTTTTAATACATATTATGAAAAACAAAATTCCACAATAAATACATTTCAATATTTATAACCTCATAACCTTAAAAATAGTGAATTTATAAAATATACTTCAATTATTTTTTTATTCATTTTATACTTCCCAAAAAACGATCATACTTCTAGTAAAATAAAATCCCTATATAATAAAAGTATGCATAATAAATATAACATTATTCTAATATATTTCACGATGTTTAATTTCAATTTTTCAAAGAAATTTAGTTAATGAAATTTGATTCATCCAATTTTCTTATAAGATGATACTCAATAAAATAAAAATTCAGAAAAATCATAATTTAAAATATTGTTTAATTTCTTACATATTTCTTGCACACATTTTATAATATAACATCTATAAAATCATGTAACTTTTAAATTGTATATTTCCACTTCATACATCCAAAAAAACTATAGTAACATTTTAATTCATAAATAATAACAAAATATACATGATCAATTAGTTTCATATCACAAAAAAATCATCGTGATGTGACATTATTTTATACAAGATTCCATTACTTTATAAAAATCAAATGTAGATTGCACCACTCCATAAATAATTATCTATATATGATCAAATTCAAAGCATAGATTCTTAATGATCCATTTTATCTTAATACAGTTTTCATATCATGTTTCTTATAATAGGATCATTTAATACAATTTTTATAACAACCCATACAATTAACATTTTTTCAAACATTAAATTTTATTTATGCCCATAAATGCTCCACCTCAGTTGGAAACTAGTACCAATGTAACACCTGAATCCCACTTATAATGGAGCAAGAGGCGAATCGTAATAAAAAGGGTATAAACCCAAAATATGGGATTAATTGAAAAACTAGTTTTAAAATTTTTCATATCTAAAGAACAATGATTAAATCCAATACTAATATTTTCAAATTAACATATTAAATAATTTTTTCATTAAAAATATAATAGAATAAAAACATTAATGAAGTAACACCAGCCCAACACAAATTTTAATCCATGATATGTAAAATATTTTTTACAAGTATTCTAAATATGATCATATTCAAACATCACCTACATCATGAGAAAATAATTAATAGTTTCTTTGTGAATGTCACATATAATTATTAATCAATTACAAACAAAAAAATCCTACGATCATCAATAAAATCACCTACTATTAATAATTAATCTAATTATACCTAGTGGTATTCCGCTAATATAAAAAAAATAAAATTAACTATTTAATGTTTACAAACTTGGGAAAAAACTCCGAATGAATTTTAAGAAATATAAAGAAAAAAAATATCATTATAATTTTTGTAATGAATAGGTGGAAATAAGAAGAATAATTAAAGAGAAGGTGAAGATAAAAAACACATATATTTATTATTCTATGTAAAAAACATTTGAAATATGAATAATTAATTTATAATTCAATGATACTTCAAAGGAAGCAAGGGTAGAGGTAGAAACCTCCATGGGGGGATGTAGAAATGTCAATGGAAAATGGGGATCATACAACTGGTATATGAGAGACACTTTACCAATAGTTTTTTAAAATCATTTGTGTAGGGTGGAATTATACAAATAATGTTTTTAAAAACATTCATTTAATTTCTGTATACCATCCTATATCGACAGTTTTCAGAAACCATTACTATATAAAAGATATATACCAATAGTTCCCAACCAAATATCTACAGTTGACCTATACCAATGGCTTTACTAACCATTGTTATAGTTCTACAATATTGATCATAAGTATAATAGTGCATAGATAATAATTTTGAACAAATTAAAGGAAAGAATCATTATATTGAATTAGATGAATCCGAGAAAAAACCATCAATCGAGTATACATATTGGGATATTATAAAACTGTTGTATCAATGTTGCATGAAATTTCTAGTTTTATCAACATTGTTAAAATTAGTTATATTAAAATATTTTAATCTATATAGTGATATTAGTTTTATAGAATTTATATTGAAATTAAAATATATACATCCTAATGACAATGTGTTTACTGATTCAAATTATATTGTAAAAAAAATTCCTTGATGGGATTAAGTTACCATAAGATATATGCCTACCCCAATGAGTGTGTGTTATATAGGAATAAATACAATGGTATATTAGAGTTCCCAAAAAATAGGACATCACAATATATTGTGAAAAAAAATCATTGGTTGGTTTATATATTTTTATAATTTCCAACACCCCAACTATATAAATTTTTACCTTTCTAAAATTATACTTATAGATTTTTTTAATGTCAAATAATAAAAAAAATTCTAGGATGGTATCTAAATAAGTGAATATTTAATTGAAAATTATTTCATCCATATGGCTTTCAAAAGTATAATAAAATTGATCAAATTTTTTTATATTCAATACTTTAAAAAAAAATTTTGACCATGCATAGATTGAATGAATCTACGTCAAAGCCTTATTTTAACACCTAGTTCAACACCAGTTGTTTTGGTTATTTATAAATTATCTCTCCATTTATTTTATAATGTGTAGATATGTGTTGTTTTTTAAATATTTCACCAAAAAAAATATGGAAATGATATTAAAGTAAAATTTTAACCATTAATTGACAATTGAAAACTATTATTGGTGGAAGGTATCCAAGTATATGATTCACATAAAAAGGAATATTTTAAATTAAATGAATCAACTATGTTCTATGTAAGTGATTTCCTAGAATATGGAAATTTTTCTCAAAAAAATGTTAAAGGGTAAAAATAATATCTAAATTTCAAGGAAGGGACTTCATGTTTTCAACAAAAACAAGGAAGATAAATAGTGTATATGATTCATCGATGAATTTTTCCTATAGATAAAAATTATTATGGATTAAAAAATGAATTAAATAACTCATAAGAATTTGATGTTACTTTGAATCATTTATCAACCAATATGTAGGTTGGGAGGGTGAAAAACATTGATGTCTTGTTTAGAAAGACACAAATATCAACTAATTTATAAGTATATATATGGAATGATCAATATTCATAAATATTTTATATTAATTATTTCATGAGGAAGAACATATAATTGATTTTATACATATAGAAGGGAATATTTTCGATATTTTGATTAGAACATTTTTAGATATTAAAGGTAATATTATGGATGGTGAGAATGAAAAATTAGTCTTATTATCAATTAAAATATTTTTGTAGTTATGTTATACTCAAAAATTAAATTGAACATAATTTCCACTTGCTTTGTGTAAATTTTATAAGTTGGAGAAAATAAATTTGTTTTAGCGCCACCGTGGTATCAACGTATCTCATACTTATTCTTAAATAGTATAAAAATTTGTGTCACCAAAATATTTGAAGTTAATAGGAATGAAATGTGATTACTATAATGTTATAATGACTCATGTTCTAGTAGTTTCTTTATGTGGAATACCTCCCATCCATTTAAGATTAAATATCATTAATGTGTGTAATTTTTTCAATTCAATTAGTGAAAAAGTTGTGGATTTGAATTCAGTGAATAAAATAAAGAATTGTAGAGTTTGTAGACCCTTTGAAATGAAAATTTTACTTCCAGAATACTTTTTTGACATCATATTTCATTTAATGGTTCATTTTCTATAAGAAACAAAGCATTTTTTCCCTGTATAATAATGTTATATGTTTCCTTTATAAATTTATATGAAGATATTGATGGTTTAAGTTAGGAATCCTTATCGACAATAATACTACATTATTGAGAAGTATATTTATTAGGGGGCCATAATTATTTGAACAAACTAATTATCTACTATGGAGTATGTATGTTTGACGAGATATCACAATTAATGAGTCCATTTTGGGGTAAAGGTGGTATTTAATTGAAAATAAATCCACAAACATTTGAATTAATTATGTAGTCACATTTATACATATTGAATAATATAGGTGACACTCATTAATATGTAATAAAACCCATTAACATGTTTTAAAAATGTTATCTAAAGAAGAATGGTGAGTGCAAATTGAATGAGAATTAGAAAACTTTCTTCCATGGTTTGAGGAATCAATGTGTGGTTGTCCAAGTGAATCATAAACCTTGATATGGTTAGTGAGTAGGAAAATTTTAATTTTTATATAATTGTCTAGATATTAAATTTTTAGAAAAAAAATTTATTCCAATGTCCATGATAATAGAAGTGAACTTCAAATTTGCAATGTATTTGTGCTTTATAAAGAAATATATTTTTAAAAATAAAATTAAAAAATACTAATCCCTATATAATATTCATACTATAGTATTATTAAAGATATATGGGGGATTTGTTACATCAAATTTTTAGTTTTTGAATTCCATATTAATTAAATATTAGTAAAAATATTGTTGAACATTATAAATTCAAAAATGGTACTAGAAGATTTAAATATATTTGTATAAAAATATGATCTTTGTATCATGAAAACACATGTGAAAAAGTTTTTTATGATTTTGATACACCATATGTGTATTATTTTATTGTTTTTAATGAAAAACAATATTTGGTTGATAAAAAAGTTGATAAAGGTGAGGAATTATATGAGATCCCTTTTTTCATGGAAAGAATCAGGGAGGATATTGATAACCAGGATATAAACATCCTTTTTTTTAATTTTATTATTTATTTAATTCTTATATTTTAACCAAAAAAATTAATTAAATATTTAGTACATGAAATTTCATTATTTATAAATTTTTTTATTATATTTTTTTTAGATTAAATACTCCAAAACCTTTATTTTCTTTTACTTATATCATTTCATGCATTATAAATGTTATCAATATTTTTATAATTTTTGTCAATAACATTAAAAATATCCTTAAAAGTATGTTTACTTTTGTTAAGTTTAGTTTGTGTCATTTTCTAATTTTTATTTAATTTTATATTTTAAAACATATTAGTATGATCATTTTACTTATGTTTTTTCTCTTCAATTTATCTCTTTTCACTTCTCATAAGCATTGACATATTTTTTTTTTGAATTTTAGTTATTATCTCTAACAAATATGGTAAAAATAGCATTGAGTGTTGTATTTTTGTTTATAATATTTTCCATTATTATTTAATTTTATATATAAAAATTATATTTGTTTCATAATTTTCTAAATTTTTTCTTGTATCTATATCATTTCGTGTATCCTAAGTGTTGTCAATTTTAGCATTTTATATTAAGAATCTAAAAAATTTGATAAAAAATACATTTCATTTTATTGTTTTAATAGTTATCCAATTGTTGTTTAATTATATATTTTCCTGTTTAATTTATTTAATATTGAAATAAAATTTTGTTATTTTTTTGATATCATATAATATTAATTGGTAGATCATATCAATCTTCAGAGAATATCCATTTACTTATTTTTGCAAATGCTCTTCCTCATTCTTTTATACAGGATCCTCATGGTTCTATAGAGAAATTATATAAAACCAACCTGATCAAGTTGACGAGTCACTTGAGATATAAAAACATAAGGCATAAACCACATTCCTGACCTCCATTTGTAGGATTAAACACCATGGAGTTACCATAAACCTCTTCATAATGGATTCATCGTTTGTAAACTGGTATGACGTATCCATGAACGTGGACATCCACACCAATATAATTAGAGTGAATTAAAATAAATATATAACTAGAGTAATAAAAAATTTCTTCAAATGGACACCATAAACAATATAACATCATCATATACAACACTTCATACAAAATACCTAAACATGATTTTTTAATTCAAAAGTTCAAAAATAAAAAATTAGGTTCAAGACCCAAATAACCAATGCATACATCCTAATGATATAAAAAATAAAAATATATATGCATGATCTATCCTTGTGAGACCATATCTATGGAATAAAAGTTATCATATATAATAATAATCAATACATGACACCAAAATGAAAATTTCCTTTGTCTATACTTATTTCATATGAAATTAATTCTATATACTCCCAAAGGCATATGTATATTGTGAGGTATAAAGATTAATAAGATACCACCATAAGTATATTTAATGATTTTAAACCATGAAAACTAATAAACTAGTTTGGAAACTAATTCTACAAAACTATTACACTTTGAAAAAAAAACACTTTAAATTATTCCTCTGAAATCTATATGGGTTTTATTTAAAAAAATTCAAAAGTATTTTTCTTCAAATCATAAGTAAAGAAATAAAATCCAATAAACATAAACATGATCAAGCAAACAAAAAAAATTATACACAAAGGTATTAGAATCCTCATCTATATATAACCTAATATATTTAAAAGGGAATAATACAAGATAACACAATCAAGAAAGGATCAAATATGATAATTTAGAGCAAATAAATCAACCAAGAAGAAGTAATTTTCTCCATGGGATCTTATTATAATAGTCTAATGTGAGTTAGTCGGAAACAAAATATGTTATCTAGATACACAAGTAATCTAATGTGGAAGCTATCATGGTCTTTTGTAGGCCCAACTACCATGTTCTCTCTTGGTCCCTAGTTCATTAAAAGTCATTCTCACTCATTATTACTACCTAAAGTATATCATATCCATTATAAAACAAACCCTCACAACCTAGGTGTCCTATGTGATACTCAATCAAAAACATATATACATAACATGTTTCATTCATTAAATCCATTTTAAAAGACAATATATAAACACCATTTCTTGTATAGAATCAACACATTTTAAAACCTCTTTAAAACCCACTTTGAAAAGCCAATTTGAATGAGAAAAACCCATTTGATTAATTTTATCAAATATATGGTGGGAATTAACACCATAACCCTTTGGAGAACCAACATTAACAATTAAATTGAATAACCTCAACCATGTATCCCAACAAACATTGTTTAAACATCAATAATAAATCAATTCAATAGAATTTTAATAAATAAAAACCAAATGAAATAAATGATTCAATGAATATAAATGAAAACAAACTCTTTAATAGAGATACCTAAATCAAAAACACTTTAAACCATATATCTTTCAATGGAGGTCACTAGATTCAGGATGGAGAAGTCCTCCAACACCTAAACAATAATAATTAAATAACCCCCCAACCCATTAATAACCCTGGGATCAACAAACCCACCATTAAGGTGTTGAAACATCCATGGAAATGGATGAACATATAAAGATGAGGAGGGTGAAAAAAGATTCTAATAAATATGGGAAAGTAAAACCAAATCAGCAAGGTATCAAAAAAATACACTAAAAATGGGATGCGATAACCTCCAACAACAAGGGAGGGAGATTCACATATATGGTAGAAGAAATTAGGCAAATATAACATAAAAATATCAATGAATTTTTGGTAAAAATCCAAAATTTTAATGACCTAGAAAAATTTCATGATTTGGAGACATGGTTAGACAATATGTGTTCCAAACTTGTTAGGGACACTATCTCCCAAAACTACACCAAAATAAGTAATTAGTGGTGGGTTCTTAAAATAAATTTATGAAACCATAACTAAATTTTTTCAAAATATAATGGTGTGTTTTTAAAAAACTCTGCTAATACATTTTTTTATAATGCAACAGTTCTTAACCCTAGAACTTAACACCCCTACCAATATTCCCCTAATACCATGAAACCCTAGTGTTCTCATGCCATCCCACTTATCCCCATCACAATTAGCCTCCCTATTCATCACTGTCCCCCCCAAACATAACACCCCTCCCCCTCTCCCATTGATAATGTTATACAAAATCCCCCTATTATAGGTTCCATTATCCCCCTCGCGATATCCCAATTATCCCCCTCGATGCCAGTTTCCTTCTCTATCTTCGTTCTCTACACAGCATACTCTGTCATTTTCCCCTTCATACCCCCTCACATTATTCCTCTTCTCCCCCTCAAGTGTGGTATTTTTCTTCTTCTCTTGTATTGATAACCTTGGATTGGAAATCCTACAGTTGATTCATATATATTGATCACCATTCTTTCACAATTACAATATCTCTACATACTCAACTCTTTGTAATTATATTATTTATATTCTTATTTCATTTTAAATATAAAGATATTAAATCTTTCTTATATTCAATATATTTAAATTAAAATATGCATATATCATATTTAGTATTTTGATATTAAATATTCAGTGTGCACATATGTAGTATTAAGAATAAGGAAATCTCGTATTCATTATATGAATATTTTATATGACAAATATATATCATATTGAAATTTAAAAAATATTTTTATGCACATTATGTATTTATTATTTTATGTTTTCTATATGAATAGTTGATATATCTTGTATATAAACATTTAATATCTTTTTTATGAACATTCCATATATGATATATACATATTTCATATATGACTTCAAAGTTCTTTCATACCACATGGTTTCGTTATCCATGTTTTCAGGATATTTAACAATGGATAAATTTCAATTTCAGTAATGTTTATTTTCATTGAATTTTCTTATTTAATAACATGGATTTGGTTCTAAACCGTACATTCTGTTGTTTCATTTAAAACATTTATTTTTATTAAGGATAAAAAATTCTCAATTATCTCAATGGTGGAAGGGATGGGTTTTCTCTTAGTGTTTCTAGCTTCTTAGACTCCATTCTTGAGATATAGATTTTTGACATACCAAGTATCTAAATTTTGGAATTTTAATTCTTAATAATTTTAATTTAACATTAGTTTTTACCTCTTTAAAATTCCCAACATTTCTACCTACCTTCCAATAGATTTTTTCAATTTTTAGTAAATTGATAATAAAAATTGAATTACTTATTTCTTAAATAAAAAATTCATGTTATTCATCATTACAAAAATGGTATTTTTTAATTTTATTAATAATTTATTGTGTCTAGAAAAAATTAATGGGCATGGAAACTAGGTTATATTTTATAATCTTTTATGATAGTTTAGAATCTACTTCACATATTCCATGTTATTTTTTCAAACATTTTCTAAAATATAAAGAAAAAAATAAAACACTAATTATTCCCTCTATATTATTAATTAACATAGATAAAACCTTCCAATTATTGATGTGTATAGATATTTTTCCTTGTATTTAACCTTATCCCAAATTTTTAGTTCTCTCTCATTGGATAAAAATAAATTTATATCAAGCTGGGTGGTCATAGAGAGACATATGGCTATTCTTAATCGTTCAATGAAAATTTAGATATATTCCTTATATAAAGGAGAAAAAAATATCATTACTATCTCTTGTGATTGGTTATCGAAATTTAAAATTTGGTTCATTGAGATCCTTCATCTCAAACATTCTACAAAAAGTTTCCTTTAACTCTTTTATTTAATCCATATTCAAATCCACAAGTTTTATATCATCTATGTTCAAGATAAATATGACACAACATATTCAAATACTGTCCCATGGAATGTAATAAACAAGTTAAGAAATTTTAAAAGCACTCTGTCTATTTTGAGATGTACTATTTTTAAATATAGAGAAATATAATGTTCTATTCATAAATAGAATCTATTATTTCACCACTAGAAATACTATCCATGATTAATTTTCCATTTTTTAATTCTACTTTTTAGTACTTATATGACACTTCTCATAACTAATTGGGTTGTGTTATTTTCACTTCTATTTATCTCTTTCCAACTTAGTAATACTGATGTGTTTTAATTTTTTTAATAATGTGTAGGCACATTGTGATCTAAATAAAAGATGGATCACATTACCGAGGAACACACCTCAATACGTTAAGGGTTTAGATGAGTGTTTATATTTTGTAGTTTCCAATTGATCCCTTGGGGTGGGAATAATATTTAAATTTTATAAATTAATATTTATTATATGGTTTAATAGAGATAGAGTTTATGAAAACGTGATATTGATGCAATTACCTTGTCAAAATTTGTGTTAGATTTGGTATGGAGAATATAATGTCACAAAATGATTGACCACTGATTTATATCAATATAATGAGCTCCAAACATCATCAACAAATTTAAAATGAAATGAAAAACGTTATAAATTATGCATTCATCATTACAAGACACCAACATTAACATACAATCATATTAGAACAAAATGTTGAGGGTGAAACAAATAATAACTTCACATGTGATGTTTTTCAGACTATAGGACAACCATATCAAGATTGAAACATATAATGGGATCATCCTCCTAATTCAGTGGAGAATAATCTATGTAAAAACTTTTCTGAGTAGAAAAATGTGTTTCATGGTTTAGTTGATCCTGAGAACCAAGAGTATTATAGTGGATGTTTTAAATATTCAAAAAAATTCTTTTCTGCTGAAGTTTCACAATATCAAATGCCGATGTGGAATTAAAAATAAGGTTATTTCCATGATATTCTAATTATTGCGTGATGCATTTCCTTAGTCAAACATCGATGAATCAGTATATGATATGAAAAAATTTGTTAACAATCTTGTTTTGATTTATAAAAAAATAAATGAATATCCCAATGATTGTATGATTTATAAGGGAGAGGATTCAAGAATATAGGATTTAAATAAAATTTTCTTTCGTATGAGATTCAATGGGTGATGTTGGAAGTATGAATCAATAAACTACTATGATATATAAGAATAGGAACACAACTAAAAAGGTTTTTTGTGTTAATTTACTTTAAATCATTGATTTCAATGACTATTCATATCATAAAAAACCACTTAACACATGAATTGTGGTTATCTATATAATATCAATGATGAATTAATAATAAATACATGATATTAAAATTTTTAGAAGACATTTTATTCCTTAAATCCTTATTTATCATCTAATACAAGGAATTCTTAATTGAGATTGGTTGTCAATGGATTTAACTCATTTAGGACTTTGAGCGCCAGTTATAGAATTTGGATGCTTCTTATGATCCAATATAATTTGACACTATAGATGTGTATGAAACAAACATATTTTAAGATTTTGAATATTATTAATTGAAAAAATTTCCTTTAAATAGTATTGATGTACTCTTGTAGAATTTAGTTGAAGAGTTATAGGAGTTTGGAGCAATGGGTTTGAGATATATGATGCATCATCTAGAAGAAAATTCAAAATGAATGCTTCTCTATTATAGACAATTAAAGACATCCCTAGACAAAAGAATTTATCTCATTGGATTAATTAAATAGGTTTTTATTTTCCTATTTATAACTTTTCGTTTGAGCTCAGACGACTACCTTATAGTTGAAAATAGTGTTTCTTGTATCATAGAATATTTCTTGACACATCTCGTTGATTTCAGTTGGACAATCAAAATTCAGTGGTTTTATTGAGCATAGACCTACTATAAAGTTTTTCACTGGTAATGAAATATTAGAAGAACTTTTATATGATGAAATATAATTTATGAAGGTGTGTTATTTGCATTATAGTGGGAAATAACTTCAGAGTGCCTTATCAAGTGAAATCAGAATTCAATAATAGAAGAAAATAGTATATTCTTTAAAATTACATAATGGGAATTTAATTTATTTCAGTAAAATCATGATGTTATGTATATTAAAAATAATTTTTGTGAGAATTATATATTCACATTGCTTAATGATCATGGAAAATCAAAGGAAAATCTCAATGCTGGGAATGAATTAAAAGAAATGAACATAAAGTGTGAAGTCTAGTTAGATGAGAATGGAATGTATGCTCTGATATATTTTTCTATGAAAAATATAAATTCTATCGAATTTTAAAAAATTTGAAGGTATTTGAAAGGTGTTCATGTAATATCTCAAGCTGTATTAAATTAACACAGTATGGGTAACATGGATTTAAAATTCTGATTCACATATTTGGTTACATCAGTTACTACCATTGACATTACATATATTATTACATGAAAATGTTACCTCTATTGTTCTCCATTTTTTTAAAATTCTTTAGACATTGATGTGAGAAAACTCTACAACCATCGGATCTTGACCACCTTATAGAGAGATATTTAAAGATACATTGTGCAATTGATATGATTGTTCCTCTCTTATTTTTTTCTGTCATAATGCTTTTAACTATGAATTTGGTTGAGGAAGATAATTTAGGATTCCATGTATATTATTTATGGATTTATCCAATTGGGATTTAATTTATTTACATTTTTTTATTTAATTGTATCCATTATTATATCTTCATTAAATTCAAAATTATGTTTTTTTTATTTTATTTCACAGATATCTTTGGAATTTGAAATCATATATGAAAAATAAAGCTCCAACTGAAGGCTATATTTTTGAAAGCTATTTGGTATAAGAGTGACTTAAATGTTGTTCTATATACTTGGATGATAGTGAGAAAGGATTCAATCGAGTTGCATGTGTCGATGACACATTGACTCAATCTCAACAATATGGGAAATTGAATAATTTTTGACTATTGGTCTATCAGTTGGGAGGAGCTCAAATGTTACACTTATAGAAATGAAATTATCACAGGCACCTAGATATGTGCCAATGAATATTGAAACTGTAGACCCATTTTTTTTTATGATTTTAGGAAATGAAAAAATTTAATTTTGAGAGACTAAACCTGAATCGGGAATGATATAAAAAAATATGTTAATAAAGGGCTTGTAGAATGGTCTTCATGATGTGAATGTTCATAAATATTACAATAAATACACATATTAGGTTGACACAAATAGTTTGTAAATCTAATAATGTATATTACATTTTTTAGATCATGAATACTAATACTCAAGTTGAGTTTTCATACTATTTGATATTTCTTCCTCAAGGTCCTCTAGAACAGGTTGAAATCTTGGAAGCTTATAATCTGAATGGATTTAAATTTTGTACAGTCAACTAGGAAGAGGTTTTGAAAGCACATAATAGTGGTATATTTACATTTTCCAAAGTGGGATTCTATGGAATATTGGCTAATATTATCTAATTAAACAACCACATAAATTTTTGAATTGGATTATTCAAATGTAATTGGGTTGATTTTATTAGGGGTGTTAAAAGTGATTACTTGATATTTAATTTTGTGAACTTCACTATCTTGATGGTTGTTGGTGGGTGTGAATTGCATGATCCTTATATCTTATCAATTTATAAGAAAATTGTATATTATGTGGAAGATGATTGAGATGAATGGTGGAGAGTAGATTCCCACTTAAAACAAATAGGCTTGTATGATATGGGTGATGAAGTGGAAGATTTGACATCAGGCATTGAATCCCATAAACAATAAGAATTGAACCTACTTTTCCATCTGGATATTGAAAATGTTAGTCTTGAAAGGGTGGATAATGTAGTTGAAATAATGATAAAGCAAGAAAATGAAATGATTGAAGGAGAAAATGATTGTATGTGTAGTCATCCATTCATTTACCTACAATTTATTTAATTTTTTTAGTCATTCAATATCAAATTTATGTATTTTTTTTGTCATCACTATGTATTTTTTATCATTTCTATTTTTTAGGCCCGAATTTTTTGAAATATATGTTATGAATTTTATTCTATTTTATTGAATGATAGGAATTCCAAGGAGGAAGTGTTATACTAATGCTAATAGAATTTCAGTCTATGTTACATTGACTATACTGACAGATAATGATCAATATTTCTCCCTCCCTACTGCATTTTAGACACCATATGCTTTCCCCTACACTATCTCTCACACCCTCCTTCTATTTCCCATCAATATCTCATATGACGCCTTCCTATTCAGCAGCCTGAGTAGTGAGGGAGCTGGTTTTCATTCTGGTTCTTCACGGGGATATTGGAGGGTGACTATTATAGGTACAATTTTTAATATGAATAATGTTATTTCACTATTTAATAATAATAAATATTTTTTATAAATGATAGAAGAAATTCTACTACAGAGAAAAATATGAAATGTTCATTTGGTTGGAATATGAACAGACTAAATGTAGTTTCCCTATTTGATTGCTATGGGTTCCCTATGGATGAATCCACATGATTATTTTTCTAGATTCTAGGCCAGTTGGTGGCAGAGCTGGTTTCTCTTCTGATTCTATATGATGATTGGAGGCATATGGATTCATCTTGTAAAAATTAATTATTTGATTCATAGATTAAGGTAATTTTAAAACATTATGGTTTAATTTAATGTACTTATGTTATTAAATTCTGAAATTTTCAAAATGAATCTCTTTATACAGATGATTTTCCACCATCCCGTTGTTGATCCTATATCACAAATGTGGACATTGAAGAATTTTTGTATGAAATGGAAACATTTTAAATAAAGATTATGGATGAAATTCTATTATACTTCATTGAGAACCCAACAACTATATGATAATGTACCCTATAAGGTACCTAGGCAGTAATGTAGATTTTTTTTGATATCCACAGTGATGAGAAGAACATGGTATTTAAATATATAATATTATATTAATATAATTTTACATTTCTACATGCATATGAAAAAGAGATTACACGGAATACATTACTATTAAATTACATTATATTTATTTTAGGATTGTTCATGGATGAATGTAGAGACTCTATTTAAGAAAATCATCCCTCACTCTGCGGGGTCAAAGAGTATTTTTAAAAGTTGATCAACTCTTGTAATCTTTTAATTAGATTAAATATTTACAATACAATATTTTTTGTTCCATATATTAAATTATTCATTTATATTTTATTAATACAGCAACAAAATTTTGGGATCCAAGCCTCTCAAACAGAACTGTGGTTGGATGTGAATAAAAAATATCATGGTAGTTATGTTAATGATCTTACCAAAGAATTTTGTGTTTAAATTCATTTTTAATTATAATAACATATTATGAATTATCTCTATGTGAATATATATTTCTTCAAATATGACAAATATTTTATTTACAGGAATAAATTAATGAAATATGGGATTCTAGTCCCACAAAATCCTACTTAATCTCTTAGGACGACCCAGTTTGTAAAGTCCTTGGGAAGGAGCATCCTAGTCGAGTGTACAAGATAGGTTTAGGACCCCTACCAAATAAGGTCTTTGGTAGTCCATTGAGAATTTTAGCAGCATCAAATCCCATTTTTAGTCACTCCACACCTCAAGACGCTCAGAGAGAGTTTGTTTCAATGAAAATAACAATTCAGGATTAGGGGGCTTAGATATCCACTTTTCCAATTACGTTGGTTTATTTATATCAAATGACGACCTAATCTATCCCCACTAATATTTCATCGATGACTGGTGGTGATCAGGTAAATCACACAACTTCAAAATCATTTAATTCAAAATAAATATTGGTTTTAAGTATAAAGATAAATATATACCATTGTTTAATTATAAAATATAACTATTTTACGAGTACCAATATAAGGAATTATATATGGAGATGGTGATAGAGATGGTGATGAGTAATGTTAATCATTCGAAAGTGATTAGTGGTATTTTTGATGGATTGGAATAATTTGGAAAATTGGGTTTGTTCATGTATCATTTTGGGCATAGAGTAGTCACATGACATTTTTATGAGTTCCATGTTTGATAAGGCTAGAAAAATTTATGGTTTGTATAAATTAATAGACTTTTCTATATAGTATTACATTCCTTCATTAGTTTATCAGGGTTTTGTGTAGATGAATATGGATTACGGAAACTATATAAAAATATATAAGAATTTTTGTGTGCTTATGATAGGAGATAAACCTGCTCTCTTGGTCTATGCATTTTTTTAGGGTTGTTTGGGTGCTATAGAATATGAAACTGTATTTTTTTGTAAATCAATATAAAACAATGGTTCAAACTTCTGCTAAATATGCCTATTTTTTAGTGGCAGTTTTAACCTCTACTATATTATTGTGTTTTTTTATCATGGGTGGTTAGAACTGCTTCTAAATATGACACACTATTATTTAGAATTTATTTCATCCATTTTAGTAGCGGTTTCATAGAAAAATAAATCATTAGGATCTAGCAGTGGTTTGAACTACTACAAAATCCATGGCAATTTTCCCAAAAAACTGCTAAAACAAAAAAAACCACAACTAAATAAGCTTTCTACATAACATATAATAATAACAACTAAATTGAATTAACTAGAGTGTATTGGATGTCATCAAGAACATTATCAGTGGTTTTCTGAAACTATCATAGAACTATTTAACATAAATTTAAACAATAACCATTTGAAAAAATAATCGCCACTTTTCTAATATTTTATTAAAGTGAAACTACCCATGTTATACAATTTCTATTATAACTGACACAGGTTGAAAAAACATTACCCATGTTGTGAAAAATAAATTTTCCCCCAAACCATCCCTCATATGGTTATCTACATTGTTAAACGAACTATTCACTATTATACGTTTTACCCAAAAAACTAATTTACAACCCAAGATCCCAGAAACTCCAAAACATATCTACAAAATTTCAATTTATACCCCCAAATAGTCCTCCAGAATACTTATATCTAAATAAGTAAGTCAATTTCTTCCCCACCAATGGTTTCAACTCCGATGTCTCACAGATATTACCACCATATTTCCAATGTGCACAAAAAAATGGGATCAATTTACAATTTGTCACCAGGTCATTATAATTAAAGATATGAATAATATTTTCTATAATGGTGTAATTATGATCCACCTCACAATAACCCCACTCTATCCAAAGACATATGTTTGGATTGTATCAATTCATTTAGGAAACATGAAACACATTATAAATAGAGGTCTACTATTTTGGAAACTCTAAGCAATAGGCTTCCTTCTTGTGAATTTCAAAAAGAGACTAACATAATTTGACGATGGATTCCCTTACATTCCCATGAAATGGTGATAGAACAAAACAGGTACCTAAAGAAACACGTGATCACCAAAATTAAACTCCAATAAAAGGAAATGATAACTAGCTAATTATTTTTGGTGACTTTGAGTTATCACTATAATTTTAGGAATAAACCTCACTTTATCGTTCATCTCCTGGATGATACTCAATCCCAAAAACTAACACTCACCATACTCATCCCAACATAACTGGGACTTGAACGATGGCTCGTATAGAGCCTCAAATACGGTAATATAAATCTAGGAAATATAATTGTTGTTGTAAGAAAACTCATCTAATTATAGATCCCTTTTATATGAACCCCTAAAATCAATAAAATATAATCAAAAAATATCCTAAATATTTTAGATAGCTTTATTACTCTGTTTATCTATCTATAGTTGATATGTGGTGCTTAGACTCATTCTAGTCTCCATGATTTCTTGGAGTCCCTTCCCATTTTGAGAACTGAAATGGGAATCACAATAAAAAATTATAGTCAAGGGAACACCATGACCCCTAAAAACCTATTAGACATATATGTGTCAAAGATCCTATATCTTTATCAACTCTATCATTGGATGAAAATTGGATTATTTCATAAAATAGTCAAAAATCACCCATATAGATTCCTTCCCTATTAGTGTATGAGGTATACCGACCTGAAAATCCAATGATTTCGCATCCCTCTTCTACAATGGAATGGGAGTAGTTATCAACAACTTTTGGTCTCTTCTAATCAACAATGATTCTCTAGCTCGTCAGAAAACTAGAAATAAAACCATAAATTAATCACCTTTACCTAAGCCACCAATACAAAACTATCTAGGTATAAACATCTATGTAGACCCTATTTTTATATCCAAACTAGAATCATGCCTCTTTTGTATCAACTACTTAATAAAGATGTGATGAGGAACACACTACTTCTTGAAGGGGAGATAAACATCATGAGATTAATAAAAATCACCAAAACTCTATGTAAGATTTATAACCCTATTAATAAATAGTCACTCGGGATCAAATAGATTCTCAGTCCTATCCTAATCAACAAGATAATATATGTCCTCAACAATATCCAAGAACACTGTCTTTATATCCTGTTACATATCCAAAATTAGATCATAAAGAAACCCCATCAGTCTACACTCATCTTATCATTGTCAAACAACTTGGATCCAAAATACTCTACTCGTAGCATTTTAACTATGTTCCCCTTCTTGATTGTATAGGTAGTATCAAAATCAAAAGTCTTAAGATACTCTACAAAATTTCTCTTTATGAAGTTGAAGTATCTATAGGTGAAATTATGATTCGAGATTTTATGATCCAAATAGACTATAAAATTATTCTTGAAGATGTGTTGAAACCACATATTTAATACATACATAGATCCTACTAACTCTATGTCATAGGTGAGATAATTCCAATCACGTGGGCATAGATTATGTGAGCTATAGTCCACCAAATGATCATCCTATATTAGTAAAAATCCCACTCCAATGATTAAGTCTTCATAATACACAACATAAGCCATCATAGAATTTGTAATAATCAAAACCCATGTGGATGGAAATAGACTTGCAACTCCTCAAAAAGATGTGGTATCTACTAACTCTGCTAAAATGTTACCCATTTCCTAGTGAATATATTCAAGGGAGAATAAATCCTAAAGATATTTTGAACTATTCATCTATAATAACTTGTTTTCTCAAAAATATCCTGATCTTGAATAGAGTCTTGGGAAATCCGATGATATAGCTACTCAGTCCTTCTCAGGGTCTACTAAAATTCACCTCTCAAAAATCACTTGGATGAAAAATTTCACCTCATTAATCCAAAAATGACATTTTGATATATTGACATATAGATGATTCTCTCCCAATATTCTCAAAACAATATCAACATAATAACTATGTTTCTCCACCATCATTGAGTACACCAACATGTCACCAACAAGCATGACTATTAAGAAGTCCAATAAGTGAAGGAAGATCTAGTTCATCAAGTCCATAATGTTTATAGGAGAATTGGTAAGGCCAAATGGCATATCTAAATACAAAAGGTGACTATAATAACATCAAGTGGAATCATTAGGGACAACCTTTATCCATGTCCAACAATTAGTTGCACCCCACTGTCAAAATGATATTTCAAAAAGAATAATCTCTTATGAGATGATAAAAAATATCATAATTTTTTTTTTGAGAAATGAGTATTTTTTCATTACATTCACCTTATTAAACATATTATATTTTATGTAATTATGGATACATCCATGAAAATTCTTATCAAAGAAATAATAATTCCCATAGTGACATTCCTGTACATATACACCCAGTGTTTTTAAGGTCCTATAATTATACATTCTGATCTTTTAGATCATATATATTTATCTAGTAATATGGTAAAGAAATGGGTATCATCCGAAATTGTAGAACTATAGTATAATTGACCTCTCATGAGAGAAAAATAAATAAATATCCTTAAAAACACATTAGAGTGACAATCCCTTTCAACTGAAAGATAACCAACTAAACTCTACTATGAGGAGTTAAACAACAACCAAGAAATCTATCAGAAAATCAATCCTATATTTGAAATAATTGGTCCCACCATCCCTGGTCACAGATTACTCTCACCCTAAAATATGTTATGAATCCCAACAAGAGATAGAAACCAGGCCTTATAGATGTAAAAATCAATCAAATATTTGAATCTATCCAATCTATGCTAATAATGAGGTCAAAAACGTAAAGGTAAAATATTAGGAAATATCATAAATCTTACACATCAATAATTAATATGTGTCCCTCTGGGAAGATTAAACAATTATCTTTCTTTCTACCTAGTGGGGTAAAAAATATGCAAAAAAGGAACTATCTTCAATAGAATACCCAAATCATCATGAAACTTTAGTGGGATAAATAAATGGTAAGCACATACATATATAAAGTAAAATAGTGGCTATGGAACAAGAAAATAAAACCATCCCAGTCATAGTGAAAGGCTAGGATTCAGGGTATCTTGGTTCCACATATTTTGTATCAAGATAACCTGAAGCTAGTATATACTGAACCATCTTTTTAGAGTGATAATTATGTTATCCACAAGGGTTTTATCCTTTACCCTTATAAGAATCATATTCAACCTAATAACCCTAATATAATATGGAACAAATGCCAATCCCCTTCAGATAATCCTGAAATAATCATTGAATATATCATGGTTATTAATTTATTGGAATTTTGTTAGATACCTTGGGAAATAATTCTTTATATAAGTTTCCATCCCACACTAGTAGTAGACTGCCAATTTACTCCAAGAATAAACTATTGGCGCAATACCTGAGGACTGCTAGGTACTCTCACCACTTCATCGAAGAAGTTCATCCCGATCCATCTTCTAACTTTTCAAAGATCTATAGATAACATAGAATTAAAGAAAACCACTCAGACCTTTTTAATTATCCCTCTCAAAATATTGAGCCTGTAGGTAATCATTTTTTAGAAGTTCATGAGATATATAAACAAACTCAGTAATTAATGAAAAATATTTTATCATTGAACATTCCTATTTTGATAATGTAACAAACTCAGGGGTCTTTAATAACCACAAGTTCTCTAGGTAGCACCACTAATTAAAAGAAACATTATAATAAATCCATGTGTGTTATTCATGCCACTTCTCTATAAACATAGATATCCATCACTTCTGACCTTGTCCTTAAATCATATATCTGGGAAATCGAACATTAGAGGCCTCATTTTTATTAAAAATCTAAAATATTTTCTCAATCCATTCTAGAAACTCCTTAGGATCCTAGTCTACCTTATCACTATAAAATATTGGTGGATTTTTATTAATCTTTTGAGAAATCTCCATCATCCGTGTCTACTCTTGACCACCATCATGGAAAATAGATTGGATTGTAAGGATTAATAAATCCGCTGAAGCTGAATCAGTTAGAGGATTCAACTAATAGACATGATCCTTAGTACCATCACAAATTCTAGACTAGGAAATTCAAGGAGTAATTTTCTATGTAACAAAAATCATAAGCTCATTCAATACTCAATTGAATTTCCAAAAACATCATTTAAAAAATAAACCATTATAATTGCACTCAGAAAACAATATTATAATAATATACACTTTTAAAAAAAAAAGGGATGAAAATTTAAAAAATTAAAACACATTTCCACTATGTACTATTTGGCCACACTGTTAAGAGAATAGTTCACCAACCATGATTGTGCCACTAGAGGAAAATATTAAAGACCACAAAGTTTAAAGTAGGTGTGTGCAGAAACCATGTGCCACTTGTAGAAATTCCTTTTTCCATCCCCAAAATTAACTCAACTCATTAAATCACCCAATAACTCAAAAAATAGGGATGCATATCAAAATATCAATACAATATCCAATTACTAAGATCAAACCATGAACACAATCCCAGACCACTCAAGTAAATTTTATGACAGACATAAAGAAGATATGTCTAGGAACTCTTCTATGCTTATCTCTCTAGCACTGATGGTCTTTCATCTAGACTACCATTTTCTTCTAAAAAATTCTCAAATTCCATTTTTCAATAAACCATCCTTGGTCGACCAAACAAGTCTCCCAATGTATAAATACACATATACTGAAGTATGTTATTGATCACCATAGGTTCATGATATGAACTGTGGAAATATATTAAACCACATGAGAATGGTTACAACCTTTTAAAGCTAGCAGGAACCATCCACGAAATATTACAACCACTCCAATATAATCATATTTAGTGGAAATTAACATAAAACTAGATTTATTCAACAATGAACAAAAATGTATATCATAAAAAACATAAAATACCAATATTCTACAGGTTATGCACAATCCAAAAACACTATATCTACTGTCAAAAGATCAAAACTAAAAAATATTGATCAAGATGAAAATTTCCCACGAATATATCCCAAAAATATAAAAACTCAAAATAGCTCCCGATGAAAATACCATATGATACCAAATCTCTTTAATAAAAAATCCATAGACATAAATAATCAAGATAATCCACAAACATTCATGGTTCCAGTGACTTTACATATGTCCTTCAAAACAATTTCTACATGTGACCAAAGGAAGACGTAGTTTTTGAGCAAAAAATCCCAATAAGATACAATTAAGAACATATTTATGGATTTATAACCATAAAAACAATAAAACTATTTGAAAACTCAATTCCAAAAAATATTCCACTTTGAAAAAATATCACATAAAAATAAATCCATTGAAATATTATTGGATTTTCTTAATAAAACGTGTTTTAAAAAACATTTTTCTACATGGATATTGTAATGAAATAAAAACTTCTTGGAATAAATATACATGACCTACCAAAAAATGGATTAGGAAAGGGAATCAACATCATCATATAACAAAAAAACAGGAAATAGACATATCATAAGATATAAAAACTAGAAAAGGAACTAACACAATTCATTGATTAAATATATTTACCGTGCATAAGTAACATTCACCATGGGCTCTAACAATTTTTGTTTAGTTTCAATTAGTCTAAAACTCAACATGTTTATTGGATATAAATGTAAACCAAATTAGAATATCTCATGGTATTCCCCAACCTCAACTCCAATGATCATCTTTCTTCTCTTAGTCAATAATGTGTAATCTTTCTCAATCTTCCAACCAAAAGCTTCTCTCTATCCCTTGGACAAAATAACCTATAACCATTGGTATCACATGTTATAATCAATAAAAAAAACATATCGACCTCATGTGCATTATTCATTTAAGGAATTTAAAATCCAATTTAATAAAAAAATCCCATTTCATGTTAAGCATCAATACCTTGAATTATCTCTTCATAAACCCATTTAAAAACTCCATTTGAAACAATAAAACCACATTTATACATTTTATCAAATACATGGGGTGTATTAAAACCAACCATTTATAAAAACACGTCAAAAAATATTTTACAACCATAAACTGAGAATAAAAATATTCATTGATTAAACAAAAAACAATTCAATAGAAATTCAAGGAAAATTGGTAATGAATTCATTATTTAGTCCTCTAAAATGACTTTAAATATAGAAATTTACCTCATAAATGGTTCCAAAATTATCTCCTTTGTTGAAAATCAATATATATTAAATAGAAACGTCCTCATTTAACTAAATAACAAGAATGAAGAAAACCAATTAATAACTCTTGATTCGTCGAACCTGTTATCTAGGGTTTCTAGTTTCAATGGAAAGGGAAGAACAAGGAAGGAGAGGGGTGAATGTTGAATAAATTAGGATGAAAAAGGATTAAATTAAGAAAAATATCTATGGAATCATGTAAAATCTAACAGAATGGATATGGGATAAGAGACAACCTTAATGGAGTGGAATTCACATGTATGGGAGAATAAATGAGGCCAAAAGAACATAAAACTATCATGGAAAATCTTATAAAAGAACTATTTTTTTTAATTGACATGGTAAGTCACACAGTTTGGACACTTAACAAGTAATCTCATGCAATAACCATGTAAATTATAATATCATTCAAGAACCCATGTCACTATATTTCTACTAAAAATTACTTAGTTGGAACAAGTCATTCTCAATTCATATGAATGAAACTATCCCCTGAAACTCCTGCTACCATTGTTAGATTCACAGTCAGAAAAACAATGCCCTAATCATTGATCAAGGTTTGTTTTCCCTAAAATCCCAATTTCATATTCTCAAATCATGGAAACCCGAGGAAAAAATTGAAGATAAACATAAAAAAAATTAAAAGTACGAGTGAACCAATAAGTTTCATAAAAATATATTTATTACAATATCATGGGATATTATAGAACATATTTATCCAAATTATCACTTGATCATAGAAAATAAGAGATGGAGTCTGTTGATTATGATGGTAATAATAACCATATATAACCAAATTATAATAAATTTTGGTGTTGTTTTTTCCAATTTACGTTCATGAAAAATTCTTCATTTTGATTTTTGATTGGAGAACTGTCAACTAGATGAATGTAGCTCAGGTATGGGACAACATTTTGGTCAGCCCCTTGATTATTATATTATTTTTCACTATGCAGTTCTTATTATATATTTTATTTTACTTATTATTATTAGTTTAAATATTATTTATCTATCACTAAAAAATTTAGGAGGATATTTTTATGTTTTTTAAGGATATAGATAGATTTTATATCAACACTGACTTCATATCTAATTTTCAGTAGAATTAAAAAATTAAAATCCATTTTAATTATATGGTTTACATAATGAAGATACATTGTGAAAAATATCATACGTACAATTATTTAATCATTAATTATCATGAACTAAGAAGATATCATCTTGATATTAAAGGAAAGAATGTATATGCTATTACTGCATCTTATAAAGGGTACTAGTTGCTTGATGATCAAATAATGGTTGAAATTTTTTAATATTTGAGAACCAAGTCCTCAAGATTCATAAAGACTACTGCACCCTCCAACAAAAAATGAAAAATGTAAAAGTAACAAGGTGATGATAAATGGAGAATATCATTACGAATGTAAAAAGTCTATAATTAAAAGTATTGAAATATGTACTTTTAGTAATTATTTAAATATTTATATTTTTTAATTCACTGATATATTTCTGAATATTTATTATAGGAATCCATTGAGGATAAGATCTCATATGGTACCATCATATATAAGTATATGAAAGATATTTTTCCAACATTATTTAGAATACACAGAAGGTGTACATGGATACCTTTTAGGTGTATCTATTAAAAAAATTACTCATTAATTTTATTACTTTGTTTAGAAAGGATTTATAAAAAATAATCACTTTAGAAGATAAAGTTCAGTAGATGGGTGAACTGGTGGACGATATGATTAAATCACTAGTATATTTAACATATGAAAACAAATAGAGACAATTTCAAGCCATATATCCCACTAATCAACCTATTCTAATATATCTGAGTCCCTAACCTCATCCTTCATTGTTTCCTATATACTATGAGTTATATTTTCAGGATCCCTAATATCATATTGTATCATATTGGAACATTCATTATTTTGGGACACAATACATATTCAGTAGAATAATATGGACATCCTTAATTTAAAAGTTTGGAATATTATAATCATTAGATAGTATATTATTACCTATATATAATATATCTATAATGGGATATAGTGTTGGAATTTTTTTTACTTTGGTTAAATAGACTTGTATGAAAACATAACACAGACATAATCATAGATTATATCAATTATTTAATAGTACTATTTATTATATATATATATCTTGAAAGAAATTGATGGTAAGATGTTTTATATATTGAGTAGAAACAAGTTGGGGTCCTCTCGACATCAAAAACATCTTTTTCTAAATAATTACTAAATTATTTACATATGAATTTATGTTGTCATATGTTTATGAGATAACAATGATTGTTGAGGTTTTTTGGAAAAATTGTATCCTATTGATTTTTATAAAATACATCTTTGATCTTATATCCACATATATGTTCATCCTCACAGCAATAGAAGTCTTTTCCATGAATGTAAATTAGCATATTTTTTGAATTAAATCAATTAAATCTAACTTATTACCTTTTTCAAGTATCTTCATACACATTTCACTCAATGTGATACAATTTCAATGTATGGATTCATGAGATCACAATTTATTTCACCACCAAGAAAGACAACACATGATGAAAAAGAACATAATTTGATCTCAAAAGATTATTAACTTAATTAATTAAGTGATGGATGATTCCTTATAATGATATCAAGGAAAAATATATTCTATATCTCATATTACTCATAATTAAATATCCAATAAAGATATATATATATATATATATATATATATATATATATTATTGGAGAATATATGTTAAGTGTTTGTTGTACATAATAAAACGCCACTTATAATGCACCACACAAGGTGTTGTGTGTGGAAACTTTAACGAAGTATTAAACAAGTATGATTTATTAATTTAATTCTTATATATTATATTAATTTTTTATTTAATTCCATACTTATAATTTTTAAACAAGGCATGTAAGCATTATAATCAGTCAAAAAGAAGTGTGTTATAGATTTATTTTGTGTGAACATTGGTGGCTTATTTAAATAGAATAAAAATTTAACAGATACATGAAATGATATTTTAAATCCATAGCTTATTGTGAAACAAAATTATTATTTTCAATCAGGAGAAGTCAAATATAGGTTTTATTTTATGATATTTATTTTAGAAATAATTACAACATGAATAGTTATATATTTCAACATGGTTAGATATTATTATCATTTATCCATTTATTTATCTTATATTTATATTGAGGATAAATATTGAGTAGTTTTTGTTAAATTGTTTTCTTTTCAATCTTCCCCCATATAATCAAAACGAGTAAAATAGTTGACATGGGGTATTTCATGATAATTTTACTCTTTTTATTTAGTTTCAATTTATCTATATATATTTTTAATATATATTTTGAATTATATCTAGGAAATTGCAATTATATTTGAATAAAAATAAATTTTAGTGTTATTGTATAATTTCATTGGACTATTTTCTACATTTTTTTATGTTGTCTATAGTTTTTTGTTGTTACATGTACAACACCTCAATAATTATGAACATGTTTGGTTTTAAATAAATACTATGTTGAATTGTGTGTGCTATAAAAAGCACCAAACTAAAGTGAATATTACCCTATGAAAATAAATATTAGACATTAATAAATTATGGTTATTCAAAATGAATATAAATAAATAAAAACCCTTTTTTAATTGTTATGATACAATTTTAAGAATAAATAATGTTTAAAAGGTTCTTTTTTATATAAAAACAGTTTCTTATATTTTATATTTACATTATAAATATATGTTTATGAATATTATTATTATAATTTTATTAAATAAACCAAAATGTTTACATATTCATATAACAAATTTATTAATAAGAATTATTGATATTTTTCTAAAAAAATTTATTGTTGGGAGAATTATGAAGAATAGTAATTTTGTAAATATATTCAAATTTGTGACATTATCAAAAAAAATGAATTTAATGTTTATGAATTTTTTATTAACCAAATATATAGTTAATATGTACTATAAGTCATTTAAAAAACACCATTTTAACTTAGATATCAATATTTGACATTTTGGAAACCTGAGTAATGTTTTTCTTGAAATAATAATGTTTTTTTGGTTAATATATTTTATTAAAGTATCCATGTGGTTCCGTTAGGCATTTGTCTGGATTGAAATTGAAATAATTATATTTCTATTAAAAATTATTCAATTAATTTCATGTGAATCAACATTATATATTATTTTATTATAATATTATTTTTATGCTTAAAATGTTATTTATATAAATTTTTTTCATTACGTTTCAAATACTTATATAAATATTAATTTTTAAAAATTCAGAAAATTGATTATTATAAAATTGATTACATATTTGAAATAATCGTAGTGAAATTATTTAATGAGGTCCTTCACATTTTTAATCATAAAGAATTGTTACTAAAGTAAAAAAATCACCTTAGTAAAGGTTAAAAAGTATATCAAGGGGGTTAAACTAAGTGATAAGGCCTCAAATACCTTCTGTACTTTTAAAAAAATGAATATATGATTGTATTTTGACCCTTTCTTTTCCTATATTAAAAAATATGTCTATTTGGTTCCTATTTTGTTTCTTATGACATTACTTTTATAGTATAATGTTTGTATAAACAAATATTCCACCCTCTTTTACTTAATATTTTTTCTCAATAATGATATTGATAATAATAATTTATTAATGGATATAGATCATAATATTTATTATGAATAAATGAAATATATTTTGGAATTTGTTTAATATTTTAAATTATTGTATAATTTTCTAAAATGGTTACACTACATCAACACAAAACTTGTGCAAGAAATAGGAAAATCCTATTAATATTTTTAAAATCCTTAAAAGTGATATTATTTGGAAGAATTATATTATTCCGTGAATTATGTATATTATTATTATATATAATTTATTACAAATCCATTTTATTCTTGACTTGAAAAAGTTAAATTAGGATAATAGTCTTGAAAATGAATTTAATGATATTTAATTTTAATAAATAATTATTTTATAGACATAAAATCATTAAAATATCATAAAAGGACAAGTGGTATGTGTAATGGTTGAAAATTTCATACACGTTCTATTTTATATTACGTTGAAAATTTTAAAAATACCATCATGGACAGTAACGATTTAATGTTTTTAAATTTTCATTTATTTTTTCCTCTAAAGGAGGACTTAATCTAAAACTTTAGAAGGAGATTAAGAATTAAGTTTTCTAAAACAATTATTCCCAAAAACCAATAAAAATATACCATAACACGTTTAAAATTAAACTATTTAACCATTAACCTATTTTATGATGGCCTTATGTAAAATCCAAAGAATTATTTCTATGGAATAAGTAAAAGTCTTAACCGTGTTTTATCATGTTTATTTCTTATATAGAAGAGGTAAAAGTCTTAAATGAGTGCTTTCAAGATTCTTTCTTCTTCAACCTACCTCAAATGTATTCTAACCATCATAGTATAATGAAATATGCAAATTTATAATATCTATACGTTATTCTATTTAAATAAAAACTAATTTTTACTTTAATTCTATATAATGGATAATGAATACATCACTCATGCATATGTACATGAAACCATCTCCATAAAGTGATGTATTCTATTTCTCATCACCACCCCTCTTAGATGGTTATAAAGAAGGATTTAATGAAAATTTATGTTATTTTTAACATAATTATTATTCAATAAATATAGTATATTATCTAAACTCATACCCTCCAAACCATTGGAAAATGGAAATACAACCCATGTGTTTGTGCATATCAAAACCTCCACGAAAAACCTATTCTATTTTTCATTACCATCAAACATTGTTGGCCCTAATTATCAATTTAAGGAAACACAATTTATTTATATTATTAATATTATATATAGGTAATGATTTATCTAATTTACTTCCATATCATTTTTTAGAAACATAAAAACATCGCTAATGTCCCATTTGACGTTTTTCAACTGAAATAAGCTGTTATAAACGTTAAGGATATGAAAACATAAAAATATCTTACGTGAACTTAACTAAATTTCTAAATAAATATTACATTGTTAAAAATGAAATAAAATTAATAATATTAATGTAATTATATTATAAAAAGGATAAAAACAAATTATATAATTATTACAATTTTATTATTTAGGAAATTGAAAGATGTATGTGGGGAATTAGGACATGTGGAAAATGTTTTCCATTTAAAATTACCTTCTGTAAGACACGTGTTGAATTATAATCCAATATTTATTTATATATTTTATATACTCTATATTTTAAATTTTATAACATGAACCACTTCACACTTATGGTTTTTTATTTTTCATCTCATGTTCTTTCTTTCAATGTTATTTTTTAAATGGAGTATGGAATTTTTCATTAAAATGACATTTTAAATGTTTTAAAGTCATTTTCCTCTTTATAAATTTTCTCTAAAATATTTCAATATTGTTTGTATTTATATAAAAAATTTTAAATTTTATTTACAACTAATTTTTACATTATATTATTTAAAAGTATTATTTTCAATTTTTACATACGAATAATTTTTACACTCTTTTTAAAAGTGAAAAAATAATGTTTTTAATGATTTACACATGAAAATTTTTTCTCAAAATAATTATAGTAATTAATTCTCATGACTAATTTAAAATTTTTAATGGATTTTTAATTAAGATCCTTTTCATAATGTTATTGTAATTTTAATATATTATAATAAATTTTTACAATAGAAATTGATATTTCGTATTGCTTTGAAATGATTCTTTATAATGTATTTAAAATTTTATTTTTCATTTATATTAATACTTTTTAAATTATTTTATGCCTTATTTTGAAAATTATATATTTATATCATCCACCTTTTTTATTTAAGCTATCTTATAATCATAATATTCTATTGATCAGTGATTATTTTCATTCTATATACATGTTTCAATATAGATATTTATTGATTGATAAGACATGTTGAATATGTATTATATTTATTATCCAATATATATGGAATGAATTGATCTTGTGTAAGTGATGGGTAGGGAACGTTATGTGGTTCCCTATATGACACTCCTAGAATACAGTGTGAATAAACACTTTCATGGAATAAAAGCTTTGACCATCAATAATTACAATATCACTAACAAATATTTAGTCATTTAATTTTGAAGAAACTTTTAGGTATGGAGTTTTAAAGGGTTATTAAAAACATGTTACAAAAAATGAACATGTATACCTAATAATGTAAAATTTTTTACCACTATATAATAAAGTACTTATTCCATAATATGTCTTTAATATCTCCCAAAAAAATTTCCAAATGTGATGTTTTGTTATAGACATATAATATGTAATAATTTTGTTCATTACCAAGGGAAAAAAATAAGATGGGTGATATAAAAAGATTAATAAAGGATAGTGTATATTAGATGATATCATTGAATGAATTTTATGGAAGGAATAGATGAAAGTAAAAATATTCCATATAACTAATCACTTGACCATGAAATTAATCAATGTATGAAATAATAATTTCAAAAATCACATGTTAAACAATAACTATATTTATGGTGATGGAATGAACATTGTGGGAAATATTTTAACATTAAAGAACCAGACAAGACATCATTTTTACCATCAAAACCTCAACCAATATATCATTCTTTCCATAATATTTACAACCAAGACATCATTCTCCCAGTGGGTGGAATTCACTAAATATAAAAATAATTTATCTCATGAGAACAACTGATGAATCAAAGTTATATAATACCAGGACCCTCCCATAAACTTTTTAAGCATGATTAATTAACCATATAAAATAAATTAATATCATTAAAATACATGATCAATGTTCGTTAGTAATCCATAAAAATCCCTATTGAAATATAAACTTATGGAATGTTAGTACATTTATAGTCAATACATGAACATAATACATAGAAATAAAGAATATGGATGTTTAACCAATACATATTCAAATTTATTGAGTACTAAATAAACATATGTATTTTGGAATAATATGTATAATTATTTCCAATATTTCCCCGATCAATAAATTGTATATATTTACAAGTTAGTATCCTTCAGTCTAACACAGTCTATATAAAGGTTCATACTATTAATTTAATAGTTTAGCAAAACAGTCGATGTGTAGAATCTTTGTGAACACCCATCAACAAAAGGAAGGAATTATAGAGTTTTTTCAAATTAAATACATTGAAAGGAAAATAATTCATATAATAAAGGTTGATTTCGAAAGAAAAAGGTAGTGGTGGATCTTTATGAGTTTATTATACCCAAATATTATAGGATAATTTAGAGCATAATTTATGGAATAACACTTTAAGGAAATAATTATTTTTTATATAAAGTTGGAAATAGAGTTGAAACCATAAAATATATTTTATAACAGGTTTTTAAACATTTTCTTAGAAGACAAAGCTACTAATAACATTAAAAATTCAATTTCAAAAAAGTGATGTAAATAAATTGAAAAATATTTTCTCTTGGAATGGGAAATTAAACTATAGATCCTATAAAATACATGAATTTTTTCAATATAAATGTGTGATGGAATATAAAATATTTTAATTTAAATATATAGAAAACCCTGTTTAACATTTTGAAATTCCCTTCTTTGAAAACTCTTATGGTAAAAATGTATTAGATTTACATTTAAAAAATGTTAAAGAGAATTATAATTATTGAATCAAATAATTGATATTATAGATATCGAGAAAATATGAAAACATATTCATGGAGGAAAATATTGATATAGCTAAGATAGATTTATTAGAAAGAGTGGGAGTAATTCTCACCAAGGTGAAAATTTTATTTAAGATGGTAATTCTTAAAAGAAGATTGTTCCAATGAAATGAATAAAATTCCAAAATAAAAGACAAATTACCTTTTTAAAAATTAAAGTGAAAGATAAAAGGGACTTATAAGATCATAATCATGTGGACAATTTATGACTCCAAGAGAAAGAACTTGAGTCAAGAAAACTATTACAACTAGAGTAATAATTAAATAAAAACCCAATAAATGAGGTAAATATTAAATTAAACTCATAGTTCAATTAAATAAATATATTTCATGGTTTAATTATTCAAATATGTAATATTTATACAACATAAAAAATCGGTTCATTATTAAGACATATCTCATTGAATGAAATTTGAGACAAAAAATCGTTACAAAGGTTTTTGTAAATTTTTAGTCAAGAAACCAATGGGTAATGAACATGGTATATAAAATTTAATATCCTGAAATATAGTATAATAATTAATAGAAATATTAATTAGGTATAAACTATAACATTCTACGGAAAAAAATTTTCATAATAACAAACATGTCTCAAGGGGTGAAAATTTATGTAAGAATCCATTACCTTTTCCAGATTCAATTTCACATGCACTTAAATTACTAAATAATATAATCATGTGAATTAAATACCTTATTTTGAAAATTATATATATATATATATATAATTTAATATAGACTATTTTTTATTATATTCTATTTATTTCATTTTTTTCTTATGTTTGTATGAAAATTTAATCAGTGTTTGTTTATTTCGGTAATTTTCACAATAAAATATAATATTTTAATAATAAGTAAAATTAGTCTTATAATAATAACATGAAAATACATTATTAATTCTTTTATTATTTAATTATAATAATATTGGTATTTAATTTCCCATAGTCATCCATGATAGTGTTTATAGCAATGTTCGTGTAGGTGGTTAAATCAAACCAAAGTGAAAGACATTATAACTCAATGAGAGAGTATAGTAAAGGATGTTTATACTATCAATATATTAGAATAATAATGATATTATTTTTATTTTTCAAAATATCTAAATCAGATTTTTTATTTATTTATAAATAATTAAAATCTAAAGAAAAAAAATAAAAAAAAAACAATTTTGTGGAGGTGGTTGTCCACATAACATGTGAACGATTATCTTTTGTTTTTATAAGAGTATGAAAGGGAAAAAATAATGTGGTTTCACTAATGTGTAAAAAAATCTATATAATAATTAAACAGATCAAATTATATTTCTATAGTTATAGTTAGTTTTCAATAAAAAGACTATCAATAATAGGATAATGATAAAGTATTACTCAATTTTCTATGCTGAACATTCTATTCAAAGTATCCATGTAAATATAGGTATTCGGTAAAAATATGGTGAACAATGGGTGATGAAGTTAAAGGGTGTTTCTAGTAGGATTTTTTCTGAGTTTTAGGGAAATATTATAAAGTAGGGGATCATAATGAATGAGTGGATGTGTCTCCATTTATAAGTGAATGAAATAGATCTTTTTTGAATCCCCTTTAATATTAAAAGATATCATGACACTATTCAAGTGTCAAAGATTCCTAAATTTTTTAATAATTGAGTTTGGGGTGATATTGTGTTGATAAATCCTCATTTAAAATTTATTAAACATGGTTTAATTTTTTTGGAACTCATTTATCAAAATATTTTTATATTTACCATTTTTTACCAAAGTAACTTATGTTTTAATAAATATATAAAATAACCCATCATAAAAAATTGGGGTGTACTGAAACTTAATTTAACCCCCATTTGATCTAATTCAATTTTTAATTTTTATAAATTGAAAATTTAAATTAACAAATTATAAATAAATATATATATATATATACAATTTTGTTGAAAAATGTTAATTTCACTGATCAATATTCTTATTCTTATTTAGAATTCATTACCTATTGAATGCGTTATAATTTATTTAAATCTTGTAACAAAAATTATATTATTGTATCTTTTTTGAAGTGGTAAACTTAGTATTTTTTAAATAAAAAAATTTAATAGAATAATTCATTGAACATAAATGTTTTAGCATTTTCATGATCATTAACTTAATCATATTAATTTTAATATTATTCCCGAAAATGAAATTGAACTTATTGTATAATATGATATTATAGATATAAAATTAAATCATTTATTTGTAATTTAATATCTACATATAATGAAAAACATTTTTTAATATAAGTTAATATTGTAGTATTTAGAGTAATATGATTCAAAAATGACATAAAAGGTTTTTATAAATACAAAATACTAAATTTAAAAGATTTAAAAATTTCAGTATGCATTCACCATTCACCTAAAAACCAATGTTTTTCATAAAATTATAAAAAATCATACTTAGATAATTTATTCATTTTGAATACAAAAATGAAATTATGTTTATTTAATATAGATTTTGAAATGTTTATATTGAGTGTTTAAATATGATATATAATGAAAAACTATTTGTAATGAAAAATAATTTTTTTATTTAAAATTCAAAATGGGAATTTTGTAGATAAATATAACAGATAAATTATTAAACTAATAAATAAATTATTATATATTTTTAATATCTAGTTACATAACAATTCTTGATATCCACATTAGATCTATGAATAATGTATTCTCTAGAGTCAGTGAAGGGTGGTGATTCTACAATTATATGTCTCATGGGAATTTCCATGATATTCAATTTATCCCATAGTTTATTTTTTCATACTATAATTTTTGTGAGTGTGGATTGGGATTTGTGTAGATAAATCCCTCTTGAGTCCCTGATTGGATAAATAAGAAATTTAAGGAATACTTCTAGTAGTCGAAGTCATTTATTTTGTTTTGTTCATAGATTCCATAATATGGTTCCATTCTTCTTTACCCAATAATTTAATAACAATGGTATTACCCAAAAAATTTATTTTTAACACTTCAAAATTTTAGTTTAGTTATTGTATTTACATAATTATTTATTAAAATAATATTTACTTATATAAAATACACCGTGATTATTTGATTCATTACACATTTTAGCCCCTCGATGCATCGATATGTTACATTGGAAAAAATAACTAGGGTATTTAGAATATTCCTTGCCTATTTATGTATTATTTCTTTGTTTATTTCCAATGAAATTATAAAAAAAATTCTTTCTTTATAATGAATAACGATTTGTTAGATTTTTTTAGTGGCCTTGATAGAAATATTTAGATGTCTGGTATTATGTATTCAATCATTATAAAATCCATAATTATTTTACATGTTATTTATATGTCATATATATATATATATTTATGCTCATGTTATTGATTAAATGGAATAATTACTGAATTTTCCCTCTTCTATATTTTTTAAACATTTTGTATTCATTATTTCTTCCCTTGTATACTTACATTTATTAAGAATATGTTCTCAACTTTTATTTTTCCGCTAGTTATCAAGAAGGGAATTTTAATGATTCAAAAGTGAAACAAGAATATTTCCAATAAATTTATGTAATATATTTTAATGTTTCAAATGTATTATGGGAATCGTATATGTATGTATTCACCCAATAATGTTAATCCCTTTGATCCATTGGGATGTGATCTCTTGAATTTTGTACAGTTGTATTATAACAACCACTGGCTACAGGTGAATAGAATATATGATATTTTAGTTGGTATTAAATAATATTTTTTAGGAACCTTTGTAAATAGATTTTATAATATCATTGTTAGTATAAGATTTATGATAAACCGTTAGAATGTCAAGATATTTTAGGGACATTAAGATCATGACTAAATATTCATAATGATTATAGCTAATTAATTGTAATAATTTTTTTTACAAATTGATCTTAATGGGAGGAATATAAAATAATTAAAACATCATGATCAATGTTGGGATTTTCCTCCTGAGTAATTCAACATGGCTGGTGTGGGATCTGAGAAGATTATGACTATATCAGTGTAGTTGTCTCAGGTTATGACCAGTAACATTTCCTCTATGGAATATAATATTACATAAAATCATGATGAAATGATGTTGGAATTATTCAAGTGGTAGAAACATTTTTAATTTAATGGAACTACTAAATCATTGATAGATGTAAAATGTATTAAGTCTCCAAAAAGGATATTTCAATATTTGGGGAGTAATGGACTGGAGAATCTTATTCTATAAGTGTGTTATTTAATGGTATATGATGATCAGTTTTTGTACTTCATTCATGATACTAAAGATGAGAAAGATATATATAGAAAACAATGAAATAATTTTAATGTGATATCATATGTGGAATATTTTCCTTCAGAGCAATGAGATGATATATAATGGAAATTTCATAATTTAAGATAGAGGGAGGAGAATGTTTTTTCTAATTATAAGGAACAAATTATGAGATTAGTAAGGAATTATATAGAATACATAAAAAATAAAAAAATTATGATTTAAAATTACTTTAATGTTCCTTGGAAAAGCCTCTAAAGGGACCTATTCACAAAAAAAATTTCATCACATTATGATATGTTATCATGTTTCATTAGTATAAAAAATTAATTTTCTTGATCATATATTTTATAATGAAATAAATATAATAATAGGATAATTTAGAACCAAGGACAAAAGAAATAAGGTTAAGGAGAAGAAAATATCAACAAAATACAATATGTGAAAACTATGTAAAGAAACACCCCCAGTAAAAGTTTAATGGAAATGAGGGTTTATTTAATGTGGGGGGATAAATTACCTAAGGATTATTAATAAAAGGGAAATAAATAATCCCTAGATATTAATTGATTCTACTATTAGAATATGGGTCACTATTTAAGATAATTCCCCATTCATTAATGGAATTTACCATAAAGGAGTCAGAGATAGAAATTAAAATCGAATGTAAAATCTACAATTTAATTTCATCTCCCATAAGTTCTGATAGAATTTACGTTGATCATAAAGTCATTTTTTATTTTATTTCATCTACACTGAATATTTTATATTTTAAACAAAACTTTATTCATCACATGATAGCCTGAGGAAGGATACTCAAATCAACAAAATAGTGGGTATATGGTTATATTGAAAATATATCAGGCAACCTATAATATGATGAAAAATTATTCTCTAGTAGAATACAAGGTTTTTATACTTATGAATAACAATTTCATAATCCTTTTTTAGGTTAAACTAGGTCTTTGTATTACTTAATCAAAAAACAATTTATAGATTAATTAATATTAAATTATTTTTAATATTTAATATATGGGATTTGAAGGATAGGATATATTTGGATGTTATTTGTACTAACACCCACCCTTTTTATTTTAATATGTAGATAAAGGAATAAAGGGTAACATATAATTATTTTAAGGATCATAAAATTATTTTAAGGATCATATAATCCATTAAAATATGGGGGAGTGTGTAGTGCCCAAATATTTTAGTAAATGTTTTGATTTAAATAAAAATTATGTTGAATAACATGTGTTATATGTATCAAAAAAATAATTTGAAAAATAATTTATTAAAATGAAAAGTTATCTTCAATAAATTATGATTTCATAATGTAAAAAAATAGACACACTTTCATAATTGACATGATATAAGTTTAAGAATACTTCTGTTACAAAGGGTCATTTTTCATTAAAAGTGTGATTCCTTTACATTTTTGATTTTTCGTTTAAAATATATTTTTTGGAATTTTAATATTTCAGTTTTTTGAAATTAAATTCAGTTATTATATAACCATCTCAAAATAATTTAAGTTATTTTGTTTGAATCTTTAAAAAAATTTAATTTTTGTCTGAATATTGAAATATATTTTTTTTAAATAATATTCACACTTTTATGATATTATGATTATATAAGAATGAATTTGAATTTTATAAAACCTTTTTCATATAACACTCATAAAATTTATAAGTAATGTAGTTAATTAATAAATATAATGGCGAACTTATAAATTTATGATTGACATTTTGTAATATAGGTAATGTATCTATTCAAACAAAATATATTTTCATTTCTTATGTTTGAGTTAAGTATTCATAAGGTTAATTTCATTTTTTGTTCATTTTGAAATTAAAATAAGTATTATTTGATTAAAAATTATACAATTAATTATATGAATATACATGATACATGATTTTGATATAAAATCACCTTTATGATAAAAAAGTGAACTTTTATAAAAACTATATTTCTTTGAATTTTTCCTTCTTATTTTTAAATTTAATTTATACCAATTATGTAAACTGAACCATATAAAAGGGATTCCATATTTTTATAAATCAGGATCAAATTATTTAACAATTCCCATCTGAATTATGGTTAGAGTGAATTGTTAGTATATGAAATGTTTGTCACCATAGTAAATGTTAAATGGCTTAATGAGGTGATTAAACTCAGAGATGAGGGAAAAAATACATCTAAAACTTATTTAGCGTCAATTTGATGAGTGTATTTCGACCCTCTATTATCATATATTCAACAAATTTTCTATTTTGGTCCACTATCATTAAATATTACACTGTATTTATATTATAAAACGTATATAAAAAATTTCAATCTCACCCGCTTAACAATTTTTCATGATAATGGAAAGGATCATAATACTTTTTAAAAGTTTAAAGATAAAAAAATTTATGTTTACTAACATAAATACACGTTGTAACATTTTTTATCATGAAATGATAGAATAATTATCTAAACTGCTTATTCATAAATTTCCCACAATAATGGTATGGTTTTGTATTTATCAATATATAGGCAATAACTCACATGCTTTGTGTGATTTCCAATAAGTTTTATTCATGGAACATGAAGAAATAAATGGGTTCTACATATTTCATGGGATATAAACCTTATTTCTATAGATAGGAGATTATTGGGAATCTCACCAAAGACGCTAATGGACTAACATTGGTTAAGAATATGGGAGGTTGGGCTCATCACACCCTTTTGGGGGAAAATATTTTCTACTAAAAAACTCTTATAATTTTAATACATATTCATGAATCCTTCCCCAATACCAAGTGTGTGATTAATCATACTTTTAATAAAAATAATTTATTGATATTAATTAATATATAACTATATATATATATATATTATATGTTCTACATCAGTGGTCGTATCCTTATGTATCAGAGTTTCTCTATTTCATTTAATTTTATACTTTTTGATGCACATTTTAGTCTATGTAGTGTGGCAATATGGAATTTTTCATTATATAGGGAGATAGGTATTTCATTATTATTATTAATGTGCCCCTAATAAGGGCTTCTTATGTTTCTTTTTGAAGGGAATCAGAACCCATATAGTTCTGTTCCACATGACAGGACATGTCATATAGTTTACGATAACGTGACAATGACTAGACCATTCAGTTTAACATCATGAAACATGGATGTATGGGGGAAATGTTTGTAGTAATGGTTTCTATGGGTCTTACAAATGAGTTACCCTTTATGGTTGGTCCCACATATAATATGGCTAAAAAAATCATATTTATCTTACAGAGTATATATCCTTATAAATATAGTTCTCACTAAGGATATGCATTAATGTAGATGAGATGATAAGAACTGGATGTAGTATGGACCTCCTTATGGTGTATGATCCTAACAAGAATACATACCAATAAGGATGGGGGAGGATTGAAAGAATTGGGTTTGAACCTATGGTATTCTTCCTATATATAATTTTTGGGAGAATATCATATCCCATGTAATTCAGATTTATTGGGAATTATTCCTAAATTCGAAGAACAAAGAAAATATTTCTAATTTTATTGGTGTAATGATTTTCACTAATCTCTAAGACCATGAGTTTCATGATTGGTGTAAAACACATGAGATTGTATAAGATCTTCCATTTAAAAAAATTACATTCAGAAGAAAATTTCACTTGAATTGGATGCCAATGTTAAACTACATTCCTCATTTGATGGTGTATAAGTATGGGGATACAGAAATTAAGAGTGGTATGTTATCTATAAAGAAAATAAAGGGTAATACTCTATAATGGTTGAACATGGGATATATTTTTTCTTAGTCCACTAGTGGATGATGGAGATGCTATGGCGGGGTTGTTAGGAATAAAGATATGTTTTACCCACTGTCACCTTATTTCCTTCTGCAAAAAAATATTCAAGGACATACATACCCATTTATGGGAAAACAATTCATGGATACCAAAAAAATTATTTCACATCTAAAGTAGAAATCCAGAAATGAGATATTTTCTATGAACCGAGAAGTCTCCCACTAATGTGTTTAATGATGGGATCTTCATTACAATAATATTGAAAAATTCCGAATATCATGAGGTCCCCAACTACATGAGAAGTTAATTGGCGGGTTATCTTTAACCACTATAATTCACAAATAAAGGTGGGAAATTCAAGTGTGTCCTATTCTTTGAAGTTACACATCTAGAGGCCTCAGAGGAGACCTTAATATGGAATTCCTCGCATACTATAATTAGTTCAAGAAAACCATTTTTATATTTAAATAAGAGGATAAAAAGAATCCAAATACTATGTGAAATAATATTAGATATATTTAAGGGAATAATTCATAAAGGATACCTCAGTTTTCATATGTTTCAACAATACAAGTTGATGATATAATAATGGGGACTTTTCGGTAAAGTAGTATTCTTTGGAAAGGGATACCTTCAATATGGGTTATCAATTTTGTGTATATAGTCTTTTTAATCAAGGATTTTTTTTGGGTGAATTATTTTTTTAGCGAGTAGATTTCCTATGATTCGTGGCCAGATTCACTATAAGAACCGGAATCTTATTTTCAGGTTTTTTTTTCTTTTTCTGGTGTTTTTGAGAAAAAGAGGAATTTCTAGAAATTATTGAAGTACACACCATGTACTCGATTACCATGGGTTTCCGTGTGCTGGACATGTGGTGGCATTACACATGGACATTTGTGGTGACCTAGAGGCCGCATAAAGTAGGGATCAGTAAGGGTAAGTACACACCGTGTCCTTAAAGGGTTCACATCATGTACTTTTATTTTTTTTACTAAATGGACCGGGGCCACATCTTATCAATATAAACATCTTCTTATTTGAATTATTTCACCGAGAGAACCTATAAGACCACGTTTATTCCCCATACCTTGATCAAGTACCAGTTATCTGATCCGACGGTCATTGATTGTGATTGGATCACTTCAGTAAGCTCTTCCTTCTTCTAGAACATCATTTTCTGATTCCTTTTAGTTCTAAAGTTATCTACAGTTGAATGTTTTAGATGATTTTATAGATCTATAGTTTTCTTGGGAAATTAAAGGACTGAGGTTCATGTATATCAGACTTCCAACACTAAGGTAGGTGGTTTTTTCCTTTTTATTGAAAGTCTTGGGGTTATATGTGCAAATTTTTCCAATACCCTTGAAAGGGTTATTGCATGTTTACTATTTTAACCCTGTTAATTCCCTGAATTTCTTGTATGATTGAGTTGAGGTTAAATTTATAATGAATAGGGTTAATTTCTATTCTTTGGAAGTGTTTTCCCATGCATGTTTTTTGTGACCGTTTGGTCCTGTTTAGCCTGTTAGGCTGCCTTGTTTGTTTCCCATGCCTAGTATTGTAGGATAGATTTATTTGTATTCTAACATGTTTTTATATTGTAGACTATTTATCCAGGTAGTTATTGAGGCTTACATTGGCCATATTGCATTGTTATGCTCGATTGATTTACACAGGGCCATGAGAACCTGGTGTAGTAGACCATAGGGGAACTTGACATCGAGGGCCTTCCAATAGCATCTCTTATAATTATTGGGCTACGAGACTATAGGGGTATTGACATTGAGTGCTCCCTCAGTGTTCCTATAGTTACATTACAAGTCCACAGGGGGAATTGGCATTGATTGCATCCTTATATTTCCTGTAGGTTACCTCTAAAAGACTATAGGGGGGATTGATGGTGAGTGCTTCCTCAGAGAGTCTTTAATCACTTTTGACTATAAGTGGAATTAACATTGAGTGCTTCCTCAGAGAGTATTTGTTATATCCTTGTAAATTGAACCATAAGGGATAGGCTATGAGTACTTTCTAGAGGGTTACCTTCATTGATTAGCTACTTATTTGATATGTGTAATTGAATGTTTAAACTGTATGAATGTTTATAGATCAGTACTTCTTTGTTTACAGCTCTTTTTACTTATTATTTGCCATATATTGGCTGACTGTAAGGCACAGATCATTGGGTGGTTTCCTATTGGGATTTATTCTCACACCCTGTTTGGGCCAGGCTTTTGGGACCAAACAGATTATATTACTGCAGGTATAGATTAGGGAAAGCACCCTTCTACTTCAGGTACTTGATTTCTGAGGAGCTGGAGAGCATGGGACCAAGTTGAGGCTTGCGATCTTGATGATTTTATCTATTTTCTTGTGTACTTGTTTTTGTAATGTATTATAGAATTGTGTTTTTTTATTCATTCCTTGATAAATATAGATCATGCATCATTTATATATGTCCTCATGTTGTTTCTTACTTTTAGTCTTCTGATGTTTACTATTATATGTTATTATTATTATTTCCGCTATTTCCATTTGTTTTAATTCGGCTGTATCACTCTACCAATGAGGGAATAGTTTCCTTACTATCACACCCAAGGCCCTCCTTATTAGTCGGTAGCCACTGACATTCGGGGAAATGCACTTGAGGCTGTGTGACCAATCGAGCATAAGGCATCTCTAAGAGGCTTCAAGAACTGAGACGTTACAAAGTGGTATCAGAGGAATTCATATCTTCTTGACATACTATATGAAGTCTATAGCCAGGGATAGAAAAAAATAAGCACTTCTTAAAAATTTGTGCTCGGGAGTAGCTATCCCATGTACAGGGAAAAGCCAATCTACCTCATTATTTCAATATTTCTGGTTTTGTAAATATAATAGTCGATTTGATATCACCTTGAGTGATTCAAAAGTTTCTTGTTGTTACAATTGATGTTATTGAGGTTCTATTTCTATCGTAGCCCAATGAGATGAAGGTATGCCATCTCATGCATCATATGGTAACTTTCTAGAAAATCACATGTCATTCATTCTTTCCATGCCATTTAGTGTGCATTAGAGATTGCATGTTGTTATGATAGATGTTGAGCAATATATGCATGTTTTTGTGATATATTCCTTGATAAAATACCTACTTTTGATAGGGGTAATGCTTGATGTATATTTTTATTTAAACGGATTACAAAAATTGGTTATTGAGGTTTTGTGGGCCCTCATGAATCAAAATTTGGTGGATCATATCCTTGTTTTCCTTGTTATAACATGTATAAGATGAAAAGATTTGATTCACAGGGAGTATGGGTCCTCATAGATCAGAATGTGGAACTTTAATGTTCATTTCGTTATTTTTTTGGGTTCCAGAGTAGTTTCTGAGGATTTTGGTCCAAAGAAACCTAGATTACACGGTGCATAATGTGGAATACATGCCATGTGTCCTTATGTTCAGGAAGAAACTATATTTATAAAGTACATGTCGTGTACCGTATTTACACCCCGTGTTCTCTCTCACAATGTCTTAGATTGTGTGGATATAGACATGGGGTTTGGAATATTTTGTAGGACACGCCGCGTACCAGATATACACATTGTGTTGTAGAACTATGCAACCTACTGTTTCACTATAAACACGGGTTAGTTGAGTCTATTTTAATACACGCCATGTTTGACTGGAACACACCGAGTAGTGTAACTTGAGTATCCGGCCATGTAGTGAGCAACATGGGTTAGTTAAATCTTCTTGTACATGCCTTGTTTGGTGTAAACATGTCGTGTAGTTGTAACCATGGGACTACCTGTGTATCTAACAACACGAGCAGTCGAAAACTACGTATAACACTTCATGTACAAATAGAACACACCGTGTAGTGTGAGCCCAGTATCTGGTCAAGTCACTAACAACACGGGTCAGTGAATCTCGTCTGGTACTTGTCGTGTTTGGCATGAACACATCTTGTAGCCTTGTTCTAGCAGAACTGTGTGGATTACCTGTGTAAGTGAACTTTGGCAGGGGAAGAATATTCATGTACATACCATGTTTTAGGAAAACACATCTTGTCATCTAGGTCTTACACAACCAGTTGTGGCAAGAGAACATTCCCATGTGAAATTCATAAGGGAACACACCAAGTAGGCTTTATACACGCCATGTAGTCATTCGTTTAAAACATGAATGCTTTATTTCTTCAGTTCCCTTCTTTTACTTATATGTTTTAGTGCCTCTTGATCTAGTTCTAAGGTGTGCGCTTTAACTTGCATACTGATTCCACTAAGATTTCCTCTCGTTCTATGCCAGTTGCAGGGTAGTCATCAGACACATGATATGGCTGATCAAGGACTACCCGCAGATCCTCCAGTTGTGCCAGTCTTGGCACCAATAGTTTTACTTTATGTAGGTGTCGATGCGTAGTACATGGAGGGATATATGAAGATGATACAGACCATTCAGGGTACACTGCCTCCTACCCCGTTGATGGAAGAATTGATGTGGGTCTTTCAATAGTAGCATCCTCCCAACAACTCAAGGGGTGGAGGACCCCAAACTACAGTGTTAGGGCTAGAAGTCATGTTAATGATCTTCGAGCATCTGGAAATTCCTCCAAATAAGAGGGCCATGCTCGCTAACTATATGCTTCGAGACTCCTCCAAGAGGTGGTGGGATGTGATCTCAAGGGCGGGACTCCAGCAATTCATGGCTTAAGATGAGTTTTTTTCACACCTTTTACGATTAATTCTATCCAGAGACCTTTAGGGATGATCGATCTTGAGAGTTCATGAGTATGGAGTATGGTACCCTTTCTGTTATGGAGTATTCTTCTTACTTCACCGAGATGTAGCACTTTACAACCTTTCTAAAGGGAGATGAGTTGTTCCTTGAATGGAAGTTTGAGGATGGTCTCAGGTAAAATATCTGATTTCATGTAAACATCTGTAGGTTGACTTCGCTATCTTCTATAGTCATCCAGGCATTGATCATAAAGCATAATCTGAGGGATTATAGAATTTTGAGACAGGGCGGCTCGACATTTAGAGTTAGTGTCTATCCTTCTAACAGCAGGAAGTGCCATATGGAGCCTTCACGTGGAGATCTGAGGAGGCCAAATATATCTTATAGTATCCATGTGGTGCGCTACCAGTGCAGAAAGAGTGGGAATACATGGCCACATTGTTCGAGAGACCCAGTTGAGTGCCGATCATGTGCCAAGATGGGTCATCTTCAGCGCTTCTATCAGATCTTCTCACTGGCAGCTGGTGATAGGGGTTTTTCTATGACTCTACATTCAAGAGCCACACCACCAATTTTTCACCAGTCTGGGAACTGGAGTTCTTTTGTCCATTCAGGCCATGGTGGAGGATGTGCCCGTGGTATTCATTCACCAGGCATTCAGTGACAACAAGGTAGATCAACTCAGAGTGGTCAGGCAGGGTCATAGGGCCGCAGTGCTGGAAAGACTTTTGTAGTGGAGAAGACCCTCCAGAAGTAGGATCCCGGGACCTCTACAGTTCTACGTACCATTCATATTGCCTCTATTTTATCTTATTCTCTTTTTTATACAGTGTATTCTCATAAATTTATATCTATTTTTATTGCGGAGAGACTTGGGATCTATATCTTTTTTTCGGCTGATATCTTGGTGCTAGACACTCCATTGGGGTATAGAACATCTTGTTTACATCAATGCAAGTAGTTCCCCCTAGATGTTTATGGGTGTCACTTATTATGGTACCTCTATGTCTTAGAGATGATCAACTGTGATTTCACTCTCATAATGGACTTCTTAGTTCCCTTCTAGGTTGTAGTAGATTGTTATTGTCGTAGGGTGAGTTTCACATCTCTGCAGGGAATATCGTTTCTTCATTAGGGTGAATGGGATGTCCAGACGAGTATAGTGGGCCCCAAGCATCATGGTTTAAGAGGAGTTACTACGTAGATTTCTAGTATATACCTGGATGACATGGGGACATCACAGTTATACTTTCCTCCAGTGGTAAATTGTTTCAAGGATGTCTTTCCAGAAGACTTTTCAGGACTGCCTTCAGAGCGTGGAGTAAAATTTTCCATTGAGATTGTGACAAGAGTGGCACCAGTGTCCCTTCCAATTTATAGGATAGCTACACTAGATTTTTATGAGATTAATAAGTTGCTGGATGAGTTTCGAGAAAAGTGTTTCATCTGACCCAATATATCTCCTTGGGGTTCACCTGTCCTATTTGTGAAGAAGGAGGAAAGTAACCTCAGATTGTGTGTGGATTATCAAAGTTGAACCAGTTGATGGTCGAGAACTGATATCCCTTGCGGAGGATTGATGATCTCTTTGATCAGATTCAAAGAGCCCGGGTGTTCTCAAAGATTGAAATGAGGTCCGGTTACAATCAGTTTCACATTAGACCATCATATATACCTCTTACAACCTTCTGGAAAAGGTATGGTCTATAAGAGTATGTGGTTATGCTGTTAGGTCTCATGAATGCACCTGTAGTTTTCATGAAACTGATGAACCGAGTGTTTCATAAATACATGGATTCTTTAATGGTAGTATTCGTGGATAATATATTGGTGTACTCTCACACTCGACATGACTATGCCACCCATCTTGAGATAGTTCTAAGCACACTAAGAGGTCATCATTTATATTCAAATCTCTCAAAATTCCACTTTTGGATGGATCAGATTCACTTTTTGGTTCATGTTATCCTAGAGATAGGAGTATCAGTAGACCCAGAGAAATTGAGAGCAGTAATTTCCTTGGACAATCAAAATAACTTCTTTTTGGTATAGAGTCTTTTTAGGGCTAGATAAATACTTGAGACGTTTCATACAGAACTTCTCATGCTTAGCAGCACCACTAACACGTCTGACTAAGAATGGTGAAAAGTTCTTTTGGTCAGATCCTTGTGAGTCAGCCTTCGAAAAGCTGAAATGAAGGTTGACTTCAGCACTGATACTATTATTTTCAAATCCGGGGAAGATTTATACTATTTACTATGATGCTTCATGTATTGGTCTAGGAGTGGTGCTTATGTAGGTGTAGGAGTTGTTGTGTATAGGTCTCAGTAGTTGAGGCCACATGATAGGAACTACCCGACACAAGATTTCGAGTTTGCTTTTGTTGTTCATGCATTACGTTGATGAAGACATTACCTTCTTGGAGATCATTTTTTGGTTTTCACTGACCAAAAAATTCTCAAGTACATCATCTCTAAACATGATCTGAATTGGAGACAACAAATGTGGGTTGAGTAACTTTAGTTCTCTGACTTTTAGAATTCCTATACGCTGGGGAAAGGAAATGTAGTGGCTGATGTGTTGAGTATGAGGACTTAGATACAGGTAGTTTAGGAGGCTGGTAATGAATGGGAGTTTATGGCTCTATTCTCTGAGATAAATTTGGCAGTGCATGACAGATAGGGGAAGAAATTTCTTTCTTCTGTAGCTGTTACCTCTGCACTACTTGATCGAGTGTGAATAGGGCAGCTATCAGATTAATAAGGCCTATTATTGTGGGAAAGAGTGTTGGGAGGGGGACCTTTTCTTTCATGTACCATAGGTGAGGATGAGATCTTGCGCTTCCAGGGGAGCATTTGGGTGGTAATAGATATACGCGAGGATCTCACACAGGACATTCATTCCTCAGTTTGAGCAGTTCATCCTGTTGTCACCAAGATGTATCAGGATCTACACTGTCGGTATTGGTGGCCACCTATGAAGAGAGATGTTGATAATTTTTTCATTAGGTGTTCCACTTGTCAGCAGGCGAAGGTGGAGCATTAGCGACCAACATGGCTTTTGCAGCAGTTACCCAGTCCCGAGTGGAAGTGGAATGATGTTCCGATGTATTTATTGATAGTTTTGTCGAGGTCACCTCGATGGAATGATGCAGTATGGGTTGTAATTGACAGTCTCATGAAGGTTTCTCAATTATTTTTGATCAAGGAGACCCTCAATGTCGATGAGATGGGATAGTTTTACAACCATGTGATTGTACATCTACATGGGGTTCCACACTCCATTGTTTTAGAAAGGGATGCCCATTTTACTTATCAGGTCTGGAAGGGGCTTCAGAATGCTTTGGGTACATAGGTACTTTTAAGTACATCTTAACACCCCTAGATAAATGGCCAGTCTGAGCGTATGATTCAGGTGCTTGAGGACATGTTTCGAGCATGCTTTTATATTTTAGAGGTTCTTGGGAGAAACACATAACTCTTGTGGAATTTACCTAAAACAATAGTTTTAAAGAAACTATTTAGATGTAACCGTATGTGGCTTTGTGTGGTAGGCCATGCTGATCACCCTTATGTTTGCTGGAGGTAAGAGAGGCAGCTATGCTGGGATCTTGTCTTGTCCAGGAGACTACATAGTAGAGATAGTTGATTCAGAAGATGATGGCTACTGAATATTCTGGAAAAAAGTCTTATACTAATCAATGGAGACCACCTCTAGAGTTCAAGGTCAGTGATCAGGTTTTCCTACACGTTACACCAAGGTTGGTACACAAAAGTATTAAGAGACAGGGTACGCTTTCGCCGAGATACATTAGGTAATTTGAGGTGTTTAAGAGAGTTGGGATGGTTGCCTATCAGTTATAGTTATCTCATAGGTACCGGGCTATGCATGACATCTTCCAAGATTCTCACCTTCGAGATTACTTCTCAAACCCATATCATGTTTTTCAACATGTGGAGGTTGAGTTAGAGGTGAATGCCTCATTCGAGGATCATCCTATCTAGACTGTCGATCGTTGTAAGAACCTGGATCTTTTTTAGGCATGTTTTTCTTTTTCTGGTGTTTTTGAGATAAAGAATTTTTTTTTGGAAACTGATTAAGTACACGTCGTGTACTTTACAAGCCAACATTGTGTACTCAGATACCGTGGGTAGCCATGTGCTGGTTGTGTAGTGGCCTTGAACATGACCATGTTTAGTGACCTGGAAGCCTCCTAAAGTGGGGATCGTTAAGGGTAAGTACACATTGTGTACTTCAAAATTATAGGCCGTGTATTTTCTTTTTTTTTACTAAAGAGACCGGGGTCGCGTCTTATCAATCGAAACATCTTCTTCTTCAGCTTCTTCGACTAAGAGCGCCCATATGACCACATTTCCTCCCCGAGTGCCCGATCGAGTACCAGTTCTCTAATTCGACGACTATCAATTGTGTTGGGATCAATTTAGTAAGCTCTACCTTCTTCTAGATCTTTGTTTTCTTATTCCTCCTCTTTCTCAAGTTATCTTCGGTTGAACGTTTTACATTTTTTTGTAGATATATGGTGTTCTTGGGCGATTTAAGGATTGAGGTTCATCTATATCAGTCTCCCAACACCGAGGTAGGTGGTTTGTGCCATTTTGTTTAAATTCTTTGAGATATATGTGCAAATTTGTCCAATAACATTGAAATGGGTATTGTGTGTTTTCTGTTTTAACCTTATTAATTGGCTTCTTTGCTTGTATGCTTGAGTAGAGGATAAATTGATTTTGAGTATGGTTAATTGGTATGATTTGGAATTTTTTTCCCATGTATGTCTATTAGTGACCATTTGGTCCTATTTATCCTGTTAGGATGCCTTGTGTTTTTCCCATTACAAGTATTATAGGATGGTGTTATTTGTATTCTGACATGTTGTTATGTTGTTTACTATTTATCCAAGTAGTTCTTAAGGTTTAATTTGGACGTATTGCATTGTTTTTCTCGATTAATTTACACAGGGCTGTGACAAACTGGTATAGTAGACCATATGGGAAGTTGACATTGAGGGATTTCCCATAGTGTCTTTTATAATTATCTTTCTACGAGACCATATGGGGATTGAGGTTGAGTGCTCCCTCATAATGTCTATAGTTACGTTATGAGGCCACATGGGGAATTGATGTTGAGTGCTTCCTCAATTTTCTTATAGGTTACCTCTAAAAGACTATATAGGTAATTGACAGTGAGTGCTTCCTCAGAGAGTCTTTAATCACTTGTGACTATAAGAGGAATTGACATTGAGTGATTTCTCAGAGAGTCTTTATTATATCATTGTAAATTGAACCAGAGGGGATAGGTAGTGTGTACTTCCCAGAGGGTTACCTATAGTGATTAGCTACTTATTTGATAGGTGGAATTGAATGCGTAAACTGTAGGAATGTTTACAGCTGATTACTTCCTTGTTAACTGCTCTTTTTACTTATTGCATGCTATATATTTACTGACTGTTAGGCACAGATCTTTGGGTGGTTGCCTTCTGAAATTTAGTCTCACACCCTATTTGGGCCATGATTTTGGGCCCACAAATATTATATTTGTGTAGGTATATATTAGGGAATGTGGCCTTCTACTTTAGGTACTTGACTACTGAGGAGCTGGAGAGCATGGGACAAATCTAAGGCTTGCAATGTGGAGGAGTTTATCTATTTTTTTTTGTACTTGTTTTTATACTGTATTCCGGAATTGTGTTTTGTTTGGATGTTTTCCTAGACATATATGTATAATTAATCATTTATATATGTTCTCATGTTGTTTCTTAATTTCAGTCTTCCACTTTTTACTATTGTATGTTATTATTACTGCTTCTGCTATTTCCATTTGTTTTACAGCTGCTTTATCACTCTACCAATGAGGGCATAGTTTCCCAACTATCACACCCAAGGACCTCACTACTAGTCGGTAGCCTCTGGAATTCGGGGAAATGCGCTTGAGGCCATGTGATGAACCTTATACGGGGTTCCCCTCAGTGGCTACTAGAACCAAGACGTTCCATTCACAAAAATGTTTTTTCTTTCTCATTGTTTTTATCTTTTTCACCATAACATTATTTCTCCTTTACACATCAGGGAAACAATGGGATATTTATAGGTTATGGAAGAGAAAATTACTACACTAAATGGCCAAAAACATTTCATATATAACACTACGTAGTGAGATTTAATCAACACATTTTCCACAAAATGATTTTTATTTTCAAAGGGTATAGAGTGACTACCTCAATAAGGAAAAAATTTTCATTTGTGGGGGGTGTGGAATCACTGCTTCACAATACAAATGATTTTCATTTATGGATTCATAGATAGAGAGGATTCTATATGAACTTTTCATTGACAACAATGTCTTCCCATTGGATTGGGGTTTGATTGGTATGAAGATGATCTCATTCCAAGGATGAAACTTATCTTGGTTGAGTACTTCATTTTATAAATATGGACCCCATGAATGGCCCACATCTATGTAAAGTTGTCATGTATATTTTTTATCATGTAGTGAAAATAAGGTGCATTGTGGAAGACTATGTTTGTAGCATATAGTTTCCTTCATATAAATATATACCTTTGAAATTAAAAAATTACACACATTCACATGATGATAGAGGTTCACATGATTCATCTCCCACAATTCATAATCAAATCATAGTGGTTTGTTCTTGTTTCTCATAGTAGTATCACAAATCATGTAACATGTGCACTGTGTAATCATTGAGCACATAGAAGAATTTTCAATTTGTAAAATTTACCACATTATGTATTTCTTTTTTTATTTTGATGATTTCATTATTTCTTCTATTTGTAGAGGTGAGGGATTACCATCCATGGAAACTATCTAATGTGATTAATTAAATAGAAATGATAATGACTATTAGAGACAATGTTATGGATGACCCTAGATGAATGGTTTATCATTAAGAGGGGATCATGCTGAATCTTATTTTTTCTAGAGCTTTTGTGTTATTCATTTTATACTGGACTACTTATATATTTTTTTTATTTAAATATGGTACTATGAACCTAAATTCATGTCAAAATATACCATCTATTTTATCTAGGTTTTCATAAAACTATGTGAAACTAAAAATTTATTATAAAAGTCATATAATCTGAGATTCAAGTCATGGAAGTGTCTTAATTTTAAATGGTTCTTCATTGAACCACGATAGGTAGGATATTTATGTTACACTCATGCATTACTCACTCATTTTTATTCATTAATGATATAATTCTAATTGATGGGGGAGTTCAAAGTGGGACTTGAAATTCAACATGATGTTCTATGAGGAATGTGACAAGTCTTTCAAGGTGAATCAAAGATGTAAAACAATTACTAGTTGATTGTAACTCATAAGAATATAACAATTAGTATGTATTTCTATATTTTTGATGAATTATCTAATTTTTCTATTAATCAAATTGATATGGAATTGTTTTTCAACCACTAAAACATTATATCTATCTCATGGTGAAGTTTATAATAGTTTGCGGGAAATCTATCAATTGGGAGGAATCCCATGACATGGAGAAATGTATAATGAGTTCCTCATTATGGTCAATGCTTGGGAGGATACAAAATAGTTGTCCCTCTTAGTGAGGGACATGAGAATTTTGGTGAAGTTGGTGATGAAATTTCTCCATAGCGGTTCAATTATCACATTAATTGAATGGATGGTAATCTTTTTGTGACCTAGTGGGCCAAGGCCAAAGGTTAGACATACTAGGAGCCACCGTTCTCAACAATTTTAAAATATTTCATGATCGTATTGGGTACCCTAGATAAATGTAAATACACCACATGTGGATTTTATATAAAACAAGATGTAAATTCACATTTTCATCAAGTAGGATGTTTTCTATGTTTCTGAGCAGATGGAACTTTCTAGGATACGATGTTGAGTGACGTGTTTGTTTTCGAACCTTGTTGATTGAAACTACAATTGAATAGGGAAAACCCATTAACATTGATGTAACCACCTTTTATAGAATTTATAGTTTCTTTGGTCACATATATGATGTAAGGCCTTCAAATCATCTTAGTGGACAAATTAAATCTTTTATAGTTTGATATTAGAACACTTCTATGATATGAATATCAAAATAATCCAATATTATACTCCCAAAAATGATCAATATTTATGGTTTCCATCCAATATCCTTTTGTGTCTTTAATTATATTATGATATTGAAGAATAGAATTAAATTTTTATTTGTTCTATATAAAACACCTTCGTAATAATAATGGACAATGATAGAGGCACCATAGAAGAACATTTATACACAATCCTATTTTGAGATGTTATTCTAACATCTCAAATAGATGGAGTTATCATTTGTGAACCTTATATACCCTATAGGATGACATGGAATATTGGATTCCTACAATAGGATACATCCTTAAATTTTACCAAGATTATGTGGTAGAAACCTCTGACTATCCCTTATCAAATTTGGTTGATAATGTGTCATGTTTATACTAGCATGAAAATAAAATTTTCCTCTAAAAGTTATTTGGAAAACATTTCATGGGAATATTATAAATACTGTGTGAATTATCATCCATATACAAAAGTTTTAGATATTGTTCAATGAGTAAACATTAATCTAATTTCCAAAAGCCTATTTCATTCCATAATTCTAAAAAAATTAAATATGGAAAATAATGTGGCCAAACATTTCAAACAATTTGGAGCATCTTCAATATCAATTCACATCATGTTGTGGGTGGTAAAATCATATTATTATTGACTCATGTATGTAGTATTGATACTGAAATTAGTTTCACTATGAATGTGCCAAGCAGTTTATCAATTGGGATCACTTCTATTGACCCAGTCATTGAATTTTACTAGGAGGCAATCATAGAAGGTCTCTTTGTATCTTCACCAACCGATATGTACGGATTGTCTATAGATAATATATTACAATGCATTATAAATATAAACCTATTTTATATAATCAATATTCTAATACCTCTATAAAAATCTATTATGTGAAAAAGTTGGTTTGGAACAAGGCTTGTGATATCATCTTAGAGACTCTTATAGGGAAGATCATTGATAAGGGGAAAAGTATTCAAAAATAATTATAGAGAAAATGTTCATGTGGGTTTTACTATAAATTTTTTATTCTTTAACACTTCATGTTCTAATCTCTTAAGTAGAATTCATAACATGAGAATGTGACACTATCCAATTTGGTCTTGATAAATTTCATGTTGGATCTCTTGAGGATTCTTTGATAATGTTTCATTATTTTCTTACTAAAAAATCATGACTTCATGTTTGGATGGCTAGGAAGGTTAATGAATTTTAGGAATATAAATAACATGTGGAATGTTTTATATACTTGTTATCATCAAAAACACTATTCTTGAAATGGCCACTTGAATAAGCTGACGATTAAATGATTTTATAAAAAAGAAACACCCATTGGATGTAGAAATAGCTAATTGATAGATATAACTTTAGTGGAACATAAAAACATATCATCAATTATTAGGTGAATAATTGGATAAAATTTATGAATACTTATTGTAGTTATATATTAATTTCATTCCTCTTAAATCATTATGTCACAAAGAGACTCTAGATTATGGATGTTCCTCATTCACTATCATTTTAGAAAAGTAATGAAATTGTAGTTACTCTTAATTATTTTTCTTTCATATCTTTCTATAATGTAATCCCATAGGATGTTACAATAATTTTAGAGGTTACATTAAGATATCCCAGACCATCTGCGCATTGAAATTAAAATATTTAAGTAATTCGTGAAATATATATATATATATATATATATATATGGATGGTATAGTCTATGTTATCTCAATCAGGGTGTGGTTCATAGATGGATGACAGTATGATTACCATCACCGTAGCAGTAGAGTTTTCCTATTTTAATGAATTATCACATTTTATAACATTTATTTTTTTTGGGTATCAAAGAAAAATTTCATGATCATAAGGGTGAACTGACTTTTTCCAAAACCAAGGGGCTATAAGGGGGTACCATGACAATAACTGGAGCCGTATGGTGGAGCTGATAGACTTTTCAGATTTTTTATTTCCACCGTAAATTTTTATTTATACCAATAAAATTATGCCTTGTTGGAAAATGTTTGTATTTTTCTATGGCCACCCACTCAAGGTTTTGAAACTAACATGTTTTTTGCTTTTTTTTTTAAATTTTAAATTGCCAATTTTCTCATAGATCATGATGTCAGCAAACCTAGCAAGAGGAGAGTTGAAATTTTACCTAGGTACCCATTTTGGTGAAAAAAATCATGAATATTATGCCTATTTGCATTATTAATTTAATGTATTTCAATTCATATTATTATTTCTTGTGTTTTAGCTTCAATATATTTGACGATTATATTAGGCCTCCCATATAACCTGAAAAATGAACCGAATAGGTCTCATAGGAAAAGGATGTTCAAAATTATTTTGAACATGAAATAGAGAATTTTAAATCATTATAATTGAGTTCCCAGGTCTAAGGTGATGACATGGGATTGCTACATAATCAATAATCACATACCCAGAATCAAAAGATAATTATTTTACAATGATGTGAAGGTGTACTGAGGAAAAATAACTTCATCTAAAAGATGAAGATTCATCTAAAAGATGAAGATTCATCTAATTGATATAATAAGTTTTTGGAACATATATAAAGCCATATTGTACGAATATTACACATATTTATAATATAATAGTCTCTCAAAGTTATAAATCCTCTTTATAGATAACCAATAATGTTTTGTGATGATCTATGCTTCCCAACACATGAAGTGTGTTTAGTGAAATGAAGGAGTTTATAATGGATGGTCAATGATTTTAGACCATAGGTAGCTATGACTAGATTGAAAATATCTTACATATATATTCCTTATATATATATAGGTAAAATACATACGAGGAAGGTTTCTCAAGTATTTTCATCATGCTAGATGGACCAAAGGGTTACTCAAGTTTTTGGTTGAATGAATTTTATAAAAAACTGGGAATAATAACCCAACCATTTCTTGTAGTACAAGAATGACAAAACAACATTTTTACATGAGTAGAAAAATCATAAGTCATAATATATAGCCTTATTTGATATAAAGTGATGATATATGACACTTTCTACGGAATCACTACTAGAAATTTAGGTTATAGCCACAGTTTTTAACTTTGGATTTAAGACCAAAAACATTGGATTTAGGTTATAGCCACGGTTTAGGAAATCATGTCTTGTATAGGCATGGATATAGGGAAAAACCTATAACCACAGTTTCAAATAGTGTCTAAAGCCATATAGCCACCATTCTAACCATGGCTATAGCTCTATATCATTGGTTCCAAACATGGCTAAAGCCATATAGCCACAATTTGAAACTATGGATAAAGATGTAGCCACACATGAGCTATATCCATAGTTTCAAATCATGTATATATGGAAAAAGACAAGGTTTGAATCCTTGGCTATAGGGATAGAGCCATTGTTCCAAACCGTGGCTATATACTTTGCCATTTCAAAAAAAACCTCAGACATACCCCCCTAAAGACCCACCTTGCACCCAACCTGGACAGCCCCCCATACCTCCTAAACACCCCACCCCCCAGGAAAAAACCCCCCATCCCCTAGAAAGCCCCTGGACAGCCCCCCCCCCCTCCTGGACACCCCCTGGAAATCCCCCCATCCTTGATACCCCTCGGTACAACACCCCTCCCTCCTGTACAACCCCCATTTCTCCCCTACAGACCCCCTTGCACCCCCCCTGGACAGCCCCCTCCCCCTGGACAACACCCCCCTCCCCCTACACATCACACCCTCCTCTTGGACACCCCCTCCGCCACTGGACAACCCTCCTCTTTCTTTGACAACACCCATCCCCCCTTCAAACCAACCTTGGACCCCCTAGATAGCCCCTCCCCCCCCTTTAAGACCCCCTGAACAACCCCCCATCACCCTGCCACCCTCCCCCTAGCAGACCCCCTTGCACCCCCCCTGTGGAAATCTCCCCTACCTCCTAGACAACCCCCTTACACCACCCCTGGACAACCCCCCATCCCTCTGGGACACCCCCTTGGACAGCCCCCCTCCCCCTGCACACCCCCTTGCACCCCTGGACAACCTACCATCACTCATGGACATGCCCCTAGACCCCCCCTATGGACAACCCTCCTCCCTTTTGGACAGCCCCCTCCCCCTAGAAAGCCCCCCCCCCCCCCGAACACCCCCATTCATTCTGGACAACCACTCCCTCATGGATTGCCCCCCTCCTGGATATCCCCTTACTAGATTTCTCCCCCAACACTCAGCATGTTTTACCATAAGAAATAATATTTTCATAACCATCATAAATAGATTCAGTTAAATAAAAAAAGCATGAAAACTATGAACATTTTAACCATAGACACTCAACAAGCATAACATTCTAAAATCCAGAATTTAATGAGTTACAATAAGTGGAAGCATGAATGAATTGTTCTAAAAAAGTAAAAACCAAATTATATACTCCCCTGTAAGGATATGATGCAGTTTTCTACTTTTTAATGAGCAAACCATCCGCTTATATTTTTAACTCAAGATGAATATTCTCAATAAAGTACCTAAAAAGAAACAAAATCAATATCAGATTCCAACAACTCTATTCCTAATTAGATGACATTAAATAATCAGTAATGACATTTTAAATTACTGAGTTAGAAAGGAAATATTCAAGAAGACACCCCTCCCCCTAGACAGACCCCCACACACCCACCCCCTCCCTAACAGACCCGCATACCCCTCCCCCTCAGGACAACCCCCCATCCCTCCTAGACACCCTCCTGGACACCCCCCATCTGCCCTGGACAGTACCCCCCTTCCGGAGACCCCCTCCATCTTGGAAACCCCCTCTCTTTCCTGGATAAACCCCCTCCCTAATAGACCCCCTCCTGACAGAGCCCCCTAGACAACCCCATCCCTCCCGGACACCCCCATCCCCCCACCCTCCCAGAAAAACCCCCCTCCCTTCTGGACAGCCCTCTAAACAGCACACCCCACTATGGGACAAACCCCCTAAAGACCCCTCGCCTTCCTGGACAGACACCCCCTCCAAGATAGGAACCCATAGATAGCCCCCATCCCTCCTAGACACCCCCATCCCCCCATCCTGGACACCCCCTCCTGGACTTCACCCCCCCTCCTGGACCCCCCCGCACCTCCTGGACACACCCAAAACATATTATGGTTTACCATAAGCGGCAATATTTTCAATAACCATCATAAATAGATTCAGTTCAACTATAACAACATGAAAAGTATTCAATAGTTTAAGCACAAACACTCAATAATCATTACATCCTAAAATCAAGAAATTCAAGAGTTCTAATAAGTTTCAGCGTGAATGAATTGTTCTAAATATGTAAATACCAAATTAAGTACTCCCCTATAATGATATGATGTAGTTTTATTCTTTTCAATGAGCCTACCACCCTCTTATATTTTTCACTCCAGATGGATATTCTCATTGAAGTAACTAAAAAGAAACAAAATCAACATCATATTCCCATAAATCTATTCCTTGTAAGATAACATTAAATAATAAGAAATGACATTATAAATTACTGTGTTTCAAAGAACATATTCCAGAAGACACCCCATATTTCTTGGGTAGACATCCCACCCACTCACCCCCTCCCTAGATAGACCCCCCCCCCCTACACACACCCCTAGACAGACCCTACCCCCCTGGATTGACCCCCTCCCTAACAGACCCCTCTTCCATGCCCCCTCTGGACAGCCCCCCATCCCTCCGAGACACCTCCTGGACAACCCCCATCCCCCCTGGACAGCCCCCCATCCCTCCTGGACAGTCCCCCCATCATGGAAATCCCCTCTCCTTCCTAGAATGATCCCCCATACCTCCTCAACACCCCCATCCCCTTTCCTTCTGAGATAGAACCCTCTCTGACATACCCCCCTAGACAGCCCCCATCCCTCTAAGACAACCCCTAGACAGAAAAAGGCATCATTCGAATTGATAAAACTACAAGTGTATTTTTTAATTTTATTACAATCATCCATAGTGTTCCATGAATTATTGAATCTAAAAGGGAGAATATGTTTGTTTTATCTAGTCTTGAGTCTCACCAAAATTGGATGATGATCAGAATTAATCCTAGGTAAAGTAATAATAGATATGGTATTCCAGTTATCGAGTGCTTTGAACTTTTTGAAAGCGTTGTCAAGTTTACTTGCTAAAATTCTGTTGTGTTGCCTTATATACCAGGTATACTTAGACCCAACCAGATCATTCTCAACAAGGTTATTATCATCAATACAGTGATTAAAATCTTTAATGGAAGGGTTTGACTGAAAAGGCCCTTTATTTTTACTAGTTCCAAGGATTGCATTGGAATCACTGATAATGACCCAGGACACATGAATAGTGTTGTTAGAGAGGATATATTGTGCCACTAGGTTCTTCTGTCTTGATATTTATTGTAGGCATACACAAAATTACAATAGAAAGTATTATGATTCAAGTTTATATCACATGTCAAATACTAAGAATAATCATTAACAATATTAATTTTATCTGTAGATATATGTGCAATGAACCACAATGAATCAAAATTGTTATTATTGGCATCTTCTCCTATAAAAGTATAACTATATTTTTCAAGACTATTAAATCATGAAGTAAAAGTGGATTTAGTTTCAGAAATAAAAAAAAGATTCAATTTATGTGTAAAATGAGAATTTTTAAAGTTGTGATGATGTTAGGGTAAGAAATACCCAGACTGTTCAAATATAAAATATTTATTTATACTTACATTTGGGGCTAGGCCCCTTGTTTTTGTTACCTCCGAAATTCTTTCTGTTCTTGAATTTTTTTAATTTCTTGGTAGAATACCCTTTAAGTGTCACTACATTTTTTCCCTGCAAAGTATTTTAAGGGTTGAGAGCTATGATTATTTTTTATTCTTGTTGAGACCTCTTCTTGGGGAATTTTCTGTTCTCAATTACCGTCTATACCACTATCCATTCGGTTTCTGGTTTTATGTGATCAGATTCCCCTGATTGGTCACCTAGTTTCTGAGTGGTGAATTCAGCCATAGTAGGGGTGTCGGTTGTAGGTCTTTGCTGTACTTTAAGACCTTCATTATCATCTTCCATGTGTTTTGTTTTGATAATATTATCCATCTGCATAATGAAAACTAGATTCTGAACCACGGCTTTGTCCAAAATCTAATTACTGTGTGAAGGTGAGGAGATATGAGGTTGTTTTGCACTGTTAGTAGTTGAAGCATAGGTGTCCCGGATAGTAGAGTCCAGGAGTTTGGAAACCTCCATACCACACTCAGCTTTCAGATCTAGAATTATGTTGGTGGTTCCATGGATAGTGTTAATTATGCTCTTACTGGCATTCTGATTATCCAGGTTGTTACAATCCTCTTACACATGACCATCGCTGGTTGTATCAGTTCGTTGAGTGTTTTATTTCAGTGTTGAAGTCCCCTCCTCAATACATGAAATAGATTCAGACTTATAAACATCATTAAAAGTATGGGTGTCCAGTGTAGTGGGTTTTGTGGCTTCATAGGTAGAAGCATAATGTATGCCTTTGAGAGTACCTGTTGTCATAGAAATCTGAGAATTCTGTCTATCTATATCAGTCTGTGTAGCCTCACCCACTTCCTAGTCTTTCTACGGGACAATATGCAAGACCATATCATCAATTTCTCTAGAAAAGGCATGATCTTCAGTTTCAAGTTCCTTCTATTCAATAATTTCATCCCATGATTAGATAAAAGGGTGATTTGATGAGGATGCATCCTAGGGTTTTCTCCTCCAAATCTCTTTTTTTAATACTTGTGTCAGATTTCTCCAAGATATTTTTTTATCCTTCCTTATTCCTATAACCTCAATCCAATCCTTTTCCATATGAGTTTGGATATTGTGAAATTCTTATATTCTGTAAAATATTTACGAACATTATGTGCACCTATTTCATGCATTTTATTGAGATAATTACTTTAGATATAAGGAATTTTAGCTCGATATTTGTTTCACTAATGCAGTCGGTCATTACATGTTATCAAAATTAATTGATCAAGGTATATAGACATCTTCAATCATTTTCTAAAATACTTTAAGTGTACATGGTAAAATATAATCCTACAAGTTCATGGAGGAAGATTAAATATTATCTTAAGGTGGAATATTAAGCCTACATTAGGTGTGTAATCTAAATAAAAAACACACGGGCAATAAAAGAAAAATACAGCAAGCTGATATGCAGCATCGCCAGAAAGGAATTCAGAAAACAACAACTCCTATTCAAATCTATCTCTATATAGCTTCATCCTAATGGAAACCCACAATTATCCACATTGAAAAATTGTCCAAAAACCATATCTGAAAAGACAACTTGATGCGCTCGAAACAACAGCTCGTAAAAGACATCACAAACAACCTCAAAATACCTCAAAAAAACCATAATCTTCAACAGAGGAAGAAGCAGCAAAAAGTATAGGTAGACACATGGTCAATTGTAAATCACAAAAATATTTTAAAAAAACAAATTGAACACAACATTCAGATTCTAAAAAAACCCTTAGAGAGTGACACCGCCAACTACCAGCCTAGGAATAGTCCAGACACCAACCAGACAATCACCAAAAAAACAGAAAATCCAAACATCCTTCACATTTGAAGAACCAAGAGAATAAATATAAGAATTATACCAAAAAACTACAAAGAAAATATGTACTGACCCAAGTAAAAAAAGAGCTACAACCTCATGCATCTAACAAAGGAGTCCGTAAGACATCTTAAGGAGAAAATAATTCTTTTCCATTGGATTCCCTTGAAATTAAAATCCGATTGTTTCTTGAATTATTCCACCATATTCATGAACATAATATTTCTAATTTTTAGGTATGTGTATGTAGATATTTCACCAACTATGTAACTTCTAAAAACTATTTCATCTTTCTCTTCCTTCCAATCCTCTAATTCATCACTCACAGCATCGTTATATTAATATGAATTCTGCACTGTGGGGTCTTCCTCTTCAATATTTGTAGTATCGTCTATGTTTCTATCATTAGGGGAATTTTTTGGATGCTCAGTAACCATTTTTTATGGTTCAATCACAATTTTTCTTTCCAAGAGGCCCCTAGGGATCTAGTGACAATTGTTCTCTAGAAGATACAATAATCTTTACGTGTCTTAGTATTTTTTAGCTCAGAGTAATGTATCAATTCGAATCAATCATTGGTTTTTTTCACTTCCTTTCACTCAACTTTAATTAGTCTTCCTTAATCATAGAATCTTTCTCATAATAATCATGTGTGGGTTCACTAGAATCAGAGTGAGTATTTCTATCGTCCTCATACAAGGATTCTCAGACATAGGTGACAGAGGGTCTCTCAAGCTTGTTGGGGAACACCTTATGCTTTTCAAGAGGATGAGCACTATGAGAATTTTCCACCACTTTAGATGATTCATTGGTAGGGGGTGAGAGTTAAAAGGTCCAGTCATGATTTGATCAACATCCTTTAAAAAAACCCAAATCTTAATATGTTTCCATCACTCTAGTATAAATCATGAGTATAATTTAGGTATCACCTTTACACAAATATATTTTTCCTCAACAACAATATTAATAACTAAGTCAAATTAAATATTATAGATTGAATGAATCCATAATAATACTAAAATAATCAATAACAAATCCAATTTTTACATTTCCAAAAATTAAAAAATCATATTTTGTCAACCATTCCACTCCAAACTCTCAGGGGTTCATCTATCTCCCCATTTGATTTAGAAGAAAATATCTCATAGAACCAAACTCTATTTTCCCTATCCCCCAAATTCTGAATGAAATTCATTTTATTATTCAATGTGCTTCTATTACTCCTTGACTACTAAATTACATGTGAAAATATCCATTTTTACATGAAATACCCCCCCCATGTCAACAGATTCTTTGCGTCATTTCATTATACCAATTATACCAATTATAAATATTTTCATGTTTATTTTTCAAATAAAAAAATTATTTACTAATAAAACAATTAAAATAAAATTTTACAAAATATATTCATCAATACATTAATAAATATACTAGGAAGTATGAAAAATTAAAAGATGATTTGTCAACAAATTCACTATTCCTAATAAGTAAGAGCTTAGCATAGGAAAAAAGAGTTTTAGCTAACACATACATGGTTTTCTATGTAAAAAAAGATGTCTAATAAAATCATATAATTTTTTATATTTCAATTTATAGATTCATATTATTATCAAAGTTCACATCAAGCCTTTTGGGACAAAAAATATTAAATCAAGAAGTGTGAATGATATATCGTTTTGGACATTAGTTATCCCACCTGTTAAATTCAACAAGATAATTTTATTTATAATAAATGTAATTTGGGATCTCAAAGACACCATCAATTATTTAAAATACTTAAACAACCCTTATAACTTCAACTACAATTCCCCCTTTATTACAACACTGTTTATTTTAATTTTTTTTCATTTTGGGGACACTATTTATTTGTGTATCTCCTTTTTTAATATCATTTAATAACCAAAAATATGAAATAACTGATACAATATATTATAATATGGATATGTATAATCAATATCTATCCCTAATATATCCCCATTATATTCTCTTCACTTAGTGGATTAATTCAACATTCTACATTGCATAAAACAACTTTTTATATGTACAAATCATCGTGATAAAACATATTAAATCATATTTCTTATAAATAATAATATTTCAACCAAACTAGTAATTTCATTATCAATTATAGTAATAAAACATATATCATTCATAAATATTCTATACTAATACTGAATTATACCTGAAATACCATAAATATCACTTTCTACATGAATTTTTTAGATTAATGTTTAATCTGATTCCATCTTTATTTTATGTTATTGTAAGAATAATTACACCAATTATCATGTATCACCCTGAGTCCAACACCTATTTATACTTATTAATCTCATTTAATGTTTAATTGGGGTGGGTACCTTCTATATTTTTCATTTTTATGAGGATGGTGATTCATCAAGGAACACTAATTTCCCTATACCATTCACATTGGAGTCTAACTATAGGTCTTAAATAGTTTAAATGGAATCAAATTCCTTTTCAACTATTTTAGGATTATTCTCTCATACTCAATGTAATTCACAACCTCATCTACTATGGGATATTTTACCAAAATGTATTTCTCCTTTTAAAATAGGAAGGGATTTATCTCTCCAAACATTCTATAAAAATTATTTTTCCTTATACATATTATTATATTCCTTAACACTAATCATTCTTTCATAGGATTCTTCCACATGGTTCTTCCCTATTTTTGTAATATATGAATTATTACCATTCATCCAAGAATTTTTTTTTCTCTCTAAGAGGTATGGAATTTAGAGCTAGTTTTGGAACTTGTCTTCTTACCAGTTTTAGTATATAAGTGTTCCATGTTATGGTTCTGAAATATATTATATAATGGGAATTATTTATCATTGTGTTCATAATAATATACTCTTTTAATTACAGAAGAAATATCACAAATTTTTAACTTGAAGAATGGATGGTATTGTATGAAAAAATGGAATGATGGTCATACATTGTATGTTGTGATTATCATCCTTATTTTAATTTAACCCAAGAGGAATCTAGATATTAAGTGGCTAGATCTAAATCCTTCATAGATGGATTTTACAAACCCCAAATTACATATATTCAAGGGAAAGGGAGATCTAAAAAACATCATATGAAATTGAATTCATAGTACAACCTTAAAATCATATCATTGATGAAACAATATAGCATAAAATATAGTGGAGGTATATGCTTCATTGATTGGAAGCATCAGTAAGGATGGATTTATGGTGACAGAGGTTTTTGGGGAGGAGGGTACCACGGTGAGGGATGTCTCCAGGGAGGATGGTGCCGCTGTGAGAGTGTTCATCAGGGAGGAGGGTGATGCGGTGAGAGAGTTTGTCAGGGAGGAGGGCACTGTGGTGAGAGGGTTCATTAGGTAGGAGGTCACAGTGGTGAGGAGAGGTCAGGGACGAGAGTTCGGGGAGGAGAAGTCATTAAGGAGGAGGGCACCACGGTGGGGATAGGTCATGAAGGGAGAAGTTGTCGCGGAGGGGGAGCTGTCGGGGAGGATCAGTGTGAGGTGAGTAGCAGATCGAGGGAGGACAAGCCCGATGCAGAATAGGGGAACAATTTGATGGATGCGGTATATCCATGGTGGTTTAATTAAACCATGGCAATTAGAAAGCTATAACCATGGACCAATAATACCCTGACTATTAGTCTGTGGCAATAACATTAATTTCTAGTAGTGAATATATTCACACCATGATTGAAAAGAAATTTCATTTGTGATGCAGGAAATGCGTTTGGAGCCAAAAGAACATTCTAATGGATATGAAGATGATTCTGGATGATAGTCCATATTGGGGGCACATATGTAGATCGATATAAGTAATGTAGTATGCATAGTCAGAATAAAGGATTCCTTTAGAGTTATATATCCTTATCACCATTGAAACTGAAGGGTTTTGAGGATTTTATTTTCCCAAGACATGTAGTGGGATTTGTGACATGAAGGTGTTCATGGTGGATAATGGATGAATTTAGACAAGATCTTCCCCTTAATAGATAGAAACTTACTTAAACTGGCTTGTCTCATATGTAAAGGGGATTTAATTTGTATATATTTTTCTTTGTGGTTGGTCTGTGGAAAAATAATCTATTAGTCACTACATATCTCATTGTAATGAGATTTATGCCACATGTAGTCATATGATTAGAAGTCCTTATAATGGATTAGGTTCTTATACAGAGAGGGAAATTTTTTTCAAACTGTAGATGGGATAGGATGTGGGATGTAGGTATCACTATGTATCTCATCAGAATGAGAATTAAAAGACATTAAATTTTATGAATAAAATGTTTCTTTGCAAAAAAAATTCCTTGATGTAGAGAAATGGTAATTTTTTGAAATTTGGGCTTTTAAAAGAAGAATATATCCATGAATAATTATGTATCTCATTGTAATGATAATTAAGCCTCATATAGTTTTGGGAGGTAATTCATTCCATATATTTGGTTCATATGAAAATTAAAAATAAGATATAAAAGGAATAATACTCTAGGGTGTTTAAGGACATATAGGTTGGACCAAAAAATCATAGATTCATGTTATAGTATGGTTTAATTTTGAAATATAGAATAATAATCCAAAATATATATGATCATATGCATCATGATCAGTTTTGGAAACTACAAGAAATTGGAGGGTTATCTATATTTTCTTAATACTCTAGTTAATGATTTTTTCTAATGGGCACCACATGACATGGTATATCATGTTGGAGAAGTTTTCCTATAGTTTAACAAAACAAGGCTGAGATAAATAGTTTACCTTGAAGTGTAATATTTTACAGTGAGGACATTGGAAATGTAGTTTAATGATGTACGAAGTAGAAAAATGTCTTTCTACAATTTAGGGCCACATACCATTGACTAAGGGTGGAACTCTTAAGGTCCTACATCTAGGATAATCATTATTACCTTTTAAGGTCATGGGATAGTGACATGTGGTGAGGAAATCTGGTTTTCTACCATTTAGGGTCACATAACATCGAAAAATGGTTTCCTTTTAAGTTATTACTTCCAGGTCCATCATTATTTCCTTTTAAGGGAATGTGACAAGGTTCATTAATGGTTCCTTGATCATACAAGGTATTTCATACGAATCATTTCATTGTTATGGGGTTTGATATACTCATTGTCCATGGTATTCTGTGAATATGCACCATTATAGTACACATTGTACATGAGAGATGGTCCCTCCCATTTTTGTTCATGCTTTTGATGTTTCTTCCCAAGTATCATAAGTATCCTGAAATCCAAAAATAATTTTTCATAATGTGTTGAATGAATTCTATCTTCCTTGTTGAAAGATACTTCTATTCAGTTTTTTTGAACCTCTATATAATGCAATGTATAGTGTATTTTTTTCAATGAGTAGTTCCAAATTTTCTAATAAATTATGAGAATGGATCTTTGTTGATAGATATTAGTAAAAGGAAATTTTGAGTGATGAAAACTGGAACTTAATGGGTAGAACTACATCTATACAATATACTGATGAAAATAGTGTCTCTTATGTGGTAGTATAGGTGGGAGTATGATAATAGCATTAAGGATATGGGATATTATCCAACCAATAATTTTGGTTTTATCCGATCATTTTATGGAGAATATTTTATTGATTTTTATTGATAGCCTATATATATCCATCTATTGTTTAATTATATTAGGGTGAATGGTCAGAATAAATTTAGTACTCAGGATACAACCATTTCAATTTGAAATAACTAATTTTTTTTACATTGACCTGTCAATATAGTTTGACAGACAAAAAATATGGTGTTAATGTTAAATGTTATGATATTAAAGATTATATGTTTCTAGAATTCCTCGAGAGGTCTCACCTTAGACCTTTTGAGAATGAAATCCACTGCACAATGGATGCACTTAAACTTCTTAGTTGTATCTAATATATATCGATGATATTCATTACCCATATGGAAAATTTCCACCATTATTTGGAAGAGTGAAGTAGATTTAGGGGTTAAGAGTTAATGATTTCATTTATTTTATATCAATGTAAATTTTGGTGATTTTTTTGCATTAAAACATCATATAATCCTTGAAATACCAAATCCATCTGGTATGGTGATAATGATTTATCCCTGAATGATGGGTTCTATAGGAACTAGTTTTTACCTCTTGCATAAGAGAAATAGCCTTCAATCATTTAATATATATGAGGATCACATGATCAATGACTCAATTCTGGAGGACCCTATAGTGATTTGGGATATCGTAAAGAGTGAATTTGGTTGGTGACCGTCAAAGTTTTTATTTTTTTTCTCAGGTCCATGGAAAACCACTATTTTGGAGGTAATCCAATATGGGTTTCATCCAAACATTTCACAAACTTTCTAGTTTGGGGATGGAATTTACCTCATTGATTTATTTTATACTATTAAAAATGAATGGTGACACCATTTTGTGGTAAAAAATTCTGAGGAATATTTACATTCGATCGAGATCTTCCAAGATTATGTCCACAATTCCAATGAATCTTCCTAACTATTCTATGAGTGTTGGACATGAGTTAACTCTATGTTTGAGTGGAATTATTTCACCAACACTCATACATAGTCAATAATTGGTATCTACTTTTCTTTATTGATATAACTATCACCACAAATATACATGATTAAAAACTATGATTCTAGTTTAAACATAATGTGGTCTAGTTGGATTTAGAGTTATAGGATTGAAATGAAGGATTGGTATTGTAACTATTTTTTTGAATCATCTTTTGGAAATAGGAAATAATTGTTAGATGTTCCTCTAATAAATATATAATAATGACTCACATTAATTATTTTTTTATTTTGGGTCCTTTTATTATATTTACTACATGTCTTCTATTAGTATCATCAACATATACCTTCCATGTCTGGGGTAAATCATGAAAATAAAAAATATCCTCATTTTGAAATTCAGTATTCAATATATTTCATTATATAGAATGATGTTGTAACCCCTAGATATTTTAAATTGAAAAATATATTTGATATAAAATATGACATGAATCACCGAGCCTAAAGGAACCATAAGATAGTAATATTTAAATTTGACTTTCATAACCAAGCTGTTATATTAGCTTGTACAAATATGATTAATGATATCTCTATTTTATATCTGTTTTTATTTGTTTATATTTCTATTTGAGTTGAACTATAATTGATTATGTATATAAATCATTCATGATATATATTGATTATGTTATTTTATTGAAATAATTATATTTTAAACTATATAAGTGAAATTCTAACCTCACACCGTGATGAAAAGCAGTATGAAATGACTAAGGAAAATTTTATAGAATTAGGGGTGAAAAATAATTTTATTGTTTATTTTTAAAGCTAATGAGACCAATATATCAATTTAATAAAGGTCTCCATGATGTTAGATGATGAAAAGTGGTTTTAGTGTCTGGAAATAGAAAAAATGTCAAAAAAACATATATTTTAGAGATGAAAAATAGTTTAAATGTAGTTTAATCATTAATGGATGTGAAATTATATATGGAATTAACCATTTACCTAACCAAAGGAAGAATAAAGGTTGTCATTGTTAATAACACTGATGTCATGGCATGAAACGTATATGTCATGTTGTGACACATCCTATATTTTTTTAGAAATATGTTGATGACGCATATGAAACCATGAGTATTTTATGCCCACACATTACACATTGTGTAAATAATTAAATGATGTGAAATCATCATAAAAAGACACAAAGTTTTTATTTTTATTAATTTTTTATGGGATTTATATATTTTTTCCTAGGTAACCATTAAATTCTTCCATTGAACCACATAATCCTCTAGAAGACATAGGCCAATAAAAAGTGGATTATATCCGAGATAAGGGATTCATTATAGTCCTGGAGAGGATCAACTACCGAGAGGCTTCAATATGGTTCTAACCTGGTGTTCTTTGTAGATAATTATTTTTCTTTTCATTTTTAATCCTTGTTGTAATATTTTTTTCTCCTTAGTTTAATTCATATTGATTTTATTTTATTTCATTCTTGTTAAATATATTATATTCTCTTCCCTATTGAATATGAATTATTCATCATTAGAGATCACCCAATGATTAATTTTTAAATATATAGGGTGAGTGTAATCAATTGAAATAAGTTCATACTAAATTGTTTTATTTCACTATTTATATGGATGGTGATTATTTTCAATTGGTATTGTGTTGTGATTCAATTTTATAATATTTTTCATTGAATTATTTACCAAGTCTATTTAATACTGGATGAAAACCAATATGACTTTTATAATTAATTAATGACGGTAGAATGTGATTATACGATATAATTTCAATATGATCTTAATGAACTCTGGTTATTTTAATTCGTTAGACCACCTTGAATTGAGGTGCTATGGTATATTGATAGGTTTTGACAATTAATCCTATCAATGAATAGATAACTAAAGAAAATAAAAGTATTAATAACTAAATTAATTAGAAAACCAATATTATGTTCAAGATGAATTGTAGTAGAAAATGAAAACATAATCTTATCTATGAGGAACTATAGAATATAACCCTATGGAAGGCTCTTGGTAGTTGAGCCTCTCAAATTCTAGGAATTGATCCTTTATATTAATTGGAAAACTATATTTATAATCATATATATATATATTCCATGAACCTCTATGGGTCCATGATAGTATTTAATAGTGACCCGAATCAAAATATATAACTTCCATCGAAAGATACATTCAAAACTTCCAATTTTAGGGTGTGTCTGAATCTTTCACGTCATGTAATTATTTACACAATGTGTAGTGTGTGGGCCCAAAATACACATAGATTAATACAAATTGAAAATAGTCATGGAAAAACACACATTAAAAATTTTAGGATGTGTCACAGTGTGACATATATCTGTCACACTATGACATTGGTGTTCTTCACTCCAACATTATTTCATCATCTTAAATACGTGTAAAAGGTTCATGCATTCTATAATTTCACATCGTTTAATTATTAAATGATGTGTAATGTGTGTTTTATACTCTAAAAGATTCTTTTTTTGCTTCAATTATTCTATTTGAAGCCTCTGAAACCTCTCAACATCTTCATAAAACATTAGAAAACATTATTCAATGGATGTATTGGTCTTTGGGATTCAATCATCAATCCCTTCTTTAGTCTTTGACCTTATATTCATCATTATCTTTCAATGTGTCATCATGATGTTTCTCATCAAATAATGATGTCTTGATTTCTTTTAGATATTTCCAATATTGGTCTTATCATAAGAAAAGATAAACCATTAATATCATGCATGAATCCCATACTTAATAAATCAAAATTCAACCCAAACAAGTATAAAAATAAGAAAATATTGATATAAAATAATAATATCAATTAACTAAATTATAAAAAAATATATAAATATCCAAATAAATATAAATTTATTGATAAATTATTATTAAATTAGAACTCAATTTTTAGTGATATCATTTTATTCTAAAAAATAAGTATTCTTCAATGTTGATATTTATGAAATTTTAAGGGAAGTAATTATATTTTATTTTTTCTATCGTAATATAATTATTATGATAAAATTAACTTCATGTTTTGAAATCAAAATATGTAAATTATATTAGAATGATTTTATGGGATTTTTTAATGTATTATTTTTCATTCAAATTTCAAAAATATAGCTTTATATCGATAGTTGTTTCAAATGAATAAGTTTTCTCATATAAATTATTTAAAATAATATTTAATAATGAATAATTAAAATTAAATTAATATATTATTTAATTAACTATATTAAGTAAAATCCATGTAATGATGATCACAAGTCCTATTTTTAATATAAGATCAAATTGGGATTTAAAAATGCATTTCTTTAAAAATTGTTTTTTGATTTGTTTTGCGGGTTTATTTTTATATTAAAATTTTGAATGTATATGAATTAAATTTTATAAAATAGATTCGAAATTTGGATCCAACATAATTAATACTATCAATGAATATGAACTTTAATTTTTTTATAATTAATTGTTAAACAATAGAAGTCTATTATAACAGTTAATGGTAAAACATATTTACTAGGGTTGTCAAACTAAAATGATAGACGCTATAATGACAAAAATATTTTAAAATTTATATTTTATATCAATATTTCAACACCATATATTCTATGTTATGTAAATATTCGATTTTGGAGCCAAAAAACAATTTTTTGATCCTTTATAATACTGTATGTAATGAAAATAAATAAATTATCTTTCATTATTTTAATAAATAAATATTTTGTGATAGGGGAAAATTTTTATTTTGTTTGATTATAAATAATCATTTAAAATATAAATTATTTTATTTAACATTTATATTTGTTTCTAATTTTTAGTAATGATAAAATTACCTTAAATACTTACGTAATGCCAATGCTATAATTATTTAAATAATTTAAAAAAATAAATGATTTTTAAAATACTTAAGGTAATATAATTAGAAAAATTATTATATTCCAATATTTTTTATGTAAATATATAATTTTATATAGGTGTTATTAAAATATATTCTAATTCCATTGATTTTACATTGTTTTCAATGTCAAATTTAATGAATGTTTCCAAAAACAACTTTAATGATATTTCATAATAAATAATATTTTATTAAATGATAAAATTTTCATAATAATAATATCTTAAAAAATTATTTTAATATGTTTTTAAATATCAACCATTGTCAATTCATTTCACAATTGTATTTTCCATGTTACTATCTTTACCCCTAAAGAGTAAAAACATTGTTACCATGGTAATTTTCAAAAGGGTTAAAGCGGGTTAAAAAAAGATATGTGTAAAAACATAAGATAAAATTATCAAAATTTCGTTGTATCTGTTCATTTTAACTTAACCACAACTTCTCCTAATATATTCTCAATTTCTATCCATTTGAATATGGTAATTATCCTAAATTAATTTAATACTCTAAGAAATTCCAAAAGACTCCCTTACATCACCTATAAAAGGGAACCTTCTTTCCACTATTAGTCACACTATAAAAGTTCATTGGTTTAATAAATACCCACCAAAATTACTTACTTACTTCCTATAACACGTCATATAGGGCTTATTTTTACTATAAAACCATCCTTGGAAGGCTATTGGTGAAAACAAAAAGGGGATGTCTGAAAAAGATGTATTGTTCTTAACATAGCCTTTTGATTTATTTCTCCTTCAAGATATTTGAAATCATATTCAACCATGATGATATAATAAAGTCATTATCAATTATATATTTTGATGTTATTATGTAAATGTTATAACCTACACCCAAATCATTTTCCATCAAATGGGAAATGAAACCATCGTTTGTGTGTACGATAGACTACTGCCTCACCAACTGTTATAATGCATTTTCCATCATCACCTCTTAATGAAATTTATTATGATGGATTTAATATATCTATTTGACACTGATGACATATTTATCATTTTTAAGAGTAATATATAACATATTTTCTTAACATTACATTCCTTGGAAAATGAAAATGTCGTTAATGCGTACGTGTGGACTACCACCACCATGAAGAAATGTGATTCTTTTTTCATCACTGCTTCAAATGGACGGTATATATATTTTTTTTAAAAAAGTTAAGGTATTTATGATATAATTGCATTACTATAAAGAAAATGTGATACTTACCTTCTTCCCATCATGATCATTGAAAAATGTAAATGTTGATCATGCGTAAGTACTATCTACTGTCTCAATGACTAAAACGTTGCTTATTTTTCATAACCATATTCCATTGATGGTTTTGAAAGTTTAATTGATGTATAAAAATGATAGTTATATCTTTATTATTATTCTACATATGATGAAACAATGTATCTTTATACCATATTACAGCTATCGATGTCATTTGAGACATATGTACTGAATATCGTCAAAAAAATCCAACATGAAATTAACTGAATAAAAAAAAATATAACAGAGTAATAAATAAAATAAAATAAATAATAAAATCGAAAAATGTACATAAAAAGTAGACATTTAACATATGTTTATTATTTAGGATGATAAAATAGGTACATGATGAGTTATACTCGAGGTAAGGGGTTTCTAACCTCAATTTCCATTTGTTGGTCTACTTCATTGACTATATTATGATATGATTGTTTATTTAATTACAAATTATTGTATTATGTTTTATTGTCATTTTTTTCAGATTTAAATTTTTTTTTTAAAAAAATCACTTCATGGAATAATTCTCTATCTATTGATACAATATTTTTAAGGTATTTCATGTCAATTTCTCATCATTGAGGCATATTTTAATTTTATACACATAATTTATTTTATATACATGACATTTTAAATATAGTATCATTAATACTTCATATATCGGGCTATATTATGTTAAAATTAATTTTTATTCTTCAAATTGGATTTTATTTGAAGGTTACCTAAGTGGTAAAGTCTTCATGTTACAATCCCCTTTCTTTTTAATAATGTTTTTTCAGGGTTCCTTTAGGTGAAATAATATATATTTATTTTATTGATTGAAATATATTTTATTCTCATCTAGTTATGATTGTGGTTTATGTTTTTAGTTTCCATTTCATCCCTAGTATAATAAATAAACATAAAGAATGTAATTTTTAAGTAATTAATATCTTATATATTCTTTAAGATCTTGAATCTTACTCTTCAAACTATATATTTTACTATAACTATTTTAATAATGTTTTTACTATTATCTAATTATTTATAATTTTTTTTTATCATTTTTGACTTTTTTACAATTTTTTTAAATTAATCTTCATGTTGGTTTTCAGACATGGTACTTTTTTAATTTTTTGAAAAAGTTTGGAAGAAATGTTTTATGTTAATATATACTACATGAATTGAATATCCCAACATCATGAATTATCAATTATTTGAAAATTATTTCAATAATTTCCATGCATCCATTTAAATAAAATGTTTTCTCTAATATTTAAGATATTTTTTAAATAACTGATTTCAATTTGAAAGTTGTATATTATTTAATAAATAATCCACATGATCTTTTAAGGAAATTTTCATCAATTAAGACAACCATTGATGTTATAGATTTCTTCTAAATTCAATATATATATCTTTTACATTTATTTACCAAGATCATTATCTATTCTAATGATGAGATAATACATGTATTAAAGTTATTTATAAAAATAATTATTTATTAAATCCTCTTTGATTATGACATGTGAAAAGATTATGAAACCCATTTCCATTCCTAGGAAATTAATATGTTTATATAGTTTAATTGATTTCCTTTTTATAAAAAAAATAATCATTGAAATGTTATGATCATTGTGCTCAAATAGAACTCTAATGAATTGGGTATTGTTTTTTTGGCCACATAAGATGTTATGTATGGGGTTGTGGAGGAATCCAAATCCATTATTATACATCCTCTATCGAGTGATGTTGTCTTGATAGTTAACCTTGATTTATGATTATTTCATTTTATATTATTATACTGAATTCCTTTTATTCTATGATATTATAATACCATGTTAATTATGTTATGCCTCCATTTTATTACTCATGAGACTTTCTTTTATGATATCATGCTATACCTTTGAGTCACATTTTACGTTTACTTATTATTTTTACTCCATAACTATGGTTTTCTAGTCACCCATTTTATTTTACATACTCCTCATGTTATCCTATGTAGTCTTAGGAGCTCAATGATATTTAGGATTTCAATAAAGGTAATAAGAATAAAGATGTTATGTGTTAGTTTTTGTTGATGTTTTATCTAACCAGTCTTCCAAAGACATTAGTCCTTACATTATTTAGGTTTTAATCAATTAATATTTTTGTTAAAAGTATCTTGTATATATGTGTAAAATGTTTGGTTCAGTATATTGTGGTGCAGTTATTTGCAGGAACTATGATTAGGGAAATTTAGTAAAAATTAATGCGGATAAGTCTAAGTATAATATATCATCCTAATGTTTTGGTATGTGATATAATATTTGTGATACTTTCAAATAAATCTATTTTTCGAATACTAAAAGTGGATTTGGTTATATAAAAAATGAATCTAGTGGTAATAAACTAAAAAGGAGTTGGTTTTGTATATCTCAACCATCATTTTGGTGCATAGTGAGGGTTCCCTTACCACAAACCTGGTTTGACACTCCAGGGGGTTATGATTGGGGGAAATAAATTTTTTATATTAAACTATTATGATTAATGATAGAAAAAAACCTATATAAACCTATGATATTATATATTGATATGGGATAAACCCAATGTGGATTGGGTTGATATTTCTATGGTTGATCATAAATTTTAAGGCATATATACCCCCTTTTTGTTTTAATTTATCAGTGTATGAGATGACCAAGATTATTTTGGGGTACATTTATAATAATATAATAGATGGGCTTACTATGGAGTTTAGTAAAAAAAATATTTGATGAATACTGTATATAGATTTTGTAGAAATAATTTTAATTATATTGGTATCCTTTTTGGATTATCTTATCTTTGATATTATTTGAATAAATATATTAAATTTATATTGGAAGAATATGTGATGAAATTAGTCAAATAATTAGGTTTCAATATTATTCTAAAGTATCGTGAGGAATTTTAGGTTTAGATATTTATCCAATTATCTATGTCGAACTTTGGGTGTTATTGGAGAGGCATTAGAGATCAATAATATAATGATTTTTCATTTTTGGAATTATTTTACCATGTTATAAACATTTTTTTGGTAAATGTATAAATAAAGGACCTATAACATTCCATCCTTTGTATGAATTATTTTATATTATAGAATTTTATTTTAGTTAATTAGGATAAAAATCATCATGAATAATCATCATTCTATGAAAGAGATAATATTGTGATAATAATTTATTAATATACGAAATTTTATATTTAAAGTAAGTATAGTCTTGATAACAATGAATTATAAATCTTTTGGTAATGGATCTTGGAATGAAAATTTATTCCTAATAACATTTCTTCCAATGAATCTAAAATCATTTTCACAAGCCTTTGATTTATGGTTTTGTGGTCATTATAATTCTAATGATCATTCACATTCTTAAGATAAAGGATCTCTCTCACTCTCCATCATTGTTTAGAAGTTATGATTTTCCCATATCCATATTTTCTTTTAAAAATAATTATATTTCTACTTGGAAACCAAGTTATGTGTTATTCTAGATAACCTACACAGTTCCCTTTTGCTCTTATCGAGTAGGTGTTTTGTTATCCCCTTTTTCTGTGTTGGATTTCAACAAAGGTATTATTATACATAAAACAACAAATTATAATGATAAATTTGAAAATAAGAGAATGAATTTTATTATCGAAGGGTATAATTCAGTAGCACAGGATATTGAAAAGAAAACTATATCCAATAGAATATATTAATTTTACAGTAATCTTAAATTAACGTGGAAATGTAATTATTTAAATTTGGACACTCTAAAACACTATATAAATCAACCATATTTTGTGAAATATTTTCATGAAAATAAATTTATTTTAATTGGTATTGTGAGTAACACTCAACAATGAGTTTTCTTTAGTTACACACAACAGTAATTTTAGTTCATTTTACATAAAACACTATTTTTTTCTTATGTTACAAGAAAAACTAAGTATAAATGAATCTCGGTATACTATTAAAATATTATTATTTAATATGATAGTTATTACATAAAAACTAGAATGGATGGTCAAAATAATAATAACTAAATTATGAAAATACATTCATTAAAAATTTATATAAATTGAATTATTTGGTGACCAATTAATTAGGACTAATAATGGGAACTATATGAAAATAAAATAAAAATCTCTATAAAAACAATTTTTATGCTCAAAACTATGTTTTACACAAATAAATATGAAAAATCAATTCAAACTAAGAAATATAATTAAACATATCTATTATATATTAAATAAATTATTTAGCATTTATCTTATGCTTTTTCAAGATAAGGGGTAAGAATAAATCAAACTTGGTATTAAAAAAATGTATTTATCTAGAAATTAGTTTTATCTCAATTTTTTCACTTATTTTAAAACAATATTTTTTATGTTTAAAAATATATGTTGGAAAAAATAATTTTCATTTTTTAAATCATAAGGTAAAATTTATCTTTGGGTCAATTTTTATGTATTTTATGAGAAGATAAATTATTTTTATGAAAACTAAAAAAAATCATTTTTAAGAATTGTTAATTATTTTAATGAATTAAAAATGGAAAAAATTATATTAAGTTGGTTTTAATATAAATATCAGTAGAAATATATATATATATTAATCTAATATAGTTTATTTTAATAATTTTCATATAGAATTTTGACCTAACATATTTTTAAACTTTTGAAAAATTTCTCTTCGAAAACAGGCTTCTAGTCACATCTATGTGAATAATATTAAATTATATTTTAACACTTATGTGAATTGAATTTGTAAAAAGTGGAATTAGAATAATTTATATTACCTAATATGTTGAAGTTTTTTTCCAAAATTAATATTAAAAATATTAAAAACTACATACCCCTGTTAAGGTAAAAACAAATGTACCATAGTGTTAAACTAAAAACATAAAAAATAAAAATGGAAAAACATTGTTAAAAAGGGATTTAGTAATATTGGTACTTTATTTATTATATATTCTATAATTACCCAATTTTAAGCCTTATTTGATGTGATAAATGTCAGTACAACTTTTTCTTTTCGATACTTACAAGTGTTCCAGTAACCTCACATATATAAAGCCACCCCTCTCCTATTATATTCACACATCTGAAACACTTTTGTCAAAAAATACCTATCCAAATAACTTTTTTTATTCCCTCATATCATCCAAGATTCCTTTTTTAGTCATAAATTTGACCTAAGAAGGCTTTTGGTGCCAACTATTGTTGTTTTTGAAGAAGAGGTAACATCCATAATCAAGTGTTTTATTTTATTTCATCCTCCGCCTGCATCAATTATTATTAGTCCATGATGATATAAAAAATTAATTATCTTAATTATAATTAGATTTTATTATGTTAATTGAGTAACATAAATCCTTCCCATATTCCATCAAATGGGATACATAATTATCATTTGTGTGTATGATAGACTAACGCCTTACGAACCAATGTTATTTTGTTCAATCACCACATTTGAAGACTATATATAATGATGGATTTATTGATTATATTTGATATATTTAATATCATTATGATTTTTGAATCATTATATCACATTTTTCATTTTACATTTTATTCTATGGGAGTTTGATAACGTCATTCGTGTGCATGAAGGACATCCACCTCATGAAGCGATGTGATTAATTCATGTATTTCATTTAAGGCAGTAAGGTTCATTTTAACTAACATATAAGATATATATGACAAAAATTATTATATAAAGGTAATATATTATTTAACTTTATTTGTTATAATCCTTTGAGAATATGGAAACAACATTTATGTGTACGTATAACCTACCATCTATAGAAACAATATGAATCATTCTATATATCTAAATCATTGGAATTACACTGAAAGTATATATAAAAACAACGTATTATTTTTAAATCGTGGTTAATATTTTGAATGTTATGGGACCATGAGTAACTTTAGATGACCAAAAATAACAATTCAAAACATAGAAGAAAAAAAAAGAAATTATTTCATGAAACATGAATTTAACATGGAATTGTTAACAAACATGTAATAAACAGTCATAAGTAAATAATATATACTATGATATGAATAATTGTCTTCTCTAACACATATATAAATGACATATATGTTTTATATAGGTGGTATGATGATATATTATGGAATTCATGACTTATAGTATGAGATATTATCTCACCATTATTTTTTGTGAGGCACATGTCATACCCACCATGTGTTTATTTTATGAGGTGTATATACTAAACATGAATTTAATTTATGATTATTCATAAGAAAATTGTTGTAATTTATATATCCATTTAATGATCTCTCTTCCATGGGGTTTACAATTCAAAAGTAACCATAGTGGTATGTGTTTTATTATAAAATATCCTTGTTTATCAAGATTGTTTATGTTTATGGTTTTGACGATGCAAACATAAGATCCATTATCAAGAAACTCATAAATTTTATTATCTTCTGATTGTGTTTTGAGAATAAATATTTTTCTCTCATTTTTATATCATCATATACAAAAAATTTAAAAATGTTATTTTTTAAAATAAAATTATTTATTTCTATCTATATTCGAAATCCCATTTCCTTCGAAAACCATGTTTTAAAAATATGTTTCAAATTTTTCCACATTTTAAAAATTATTTATTAAATAATATTTTAAACTTAATTTAATTTTTATTTTTTTTATTAAATTAAATCTTTATTCTATTTTCCAAAAAAAATCATTTCAGCTTTATTTAAAATGTGAAAGGAATCTTTATCTTAACATGTACTACAAAAACAATTTCCCACCATCAAGAAAATTATTTTCCTTTGATCAATATTTATAGGTTTTATTGATTATTTTCTAGTTAATGGAGTTTCAAAATGATTTATGTTTTAAGAAGTGTATTCCAAATAGAAAAGGATATTTTCCACAAGAAAATTTTGAAGGAATTTAAATGCTTACTTTATAATATTAATGTTTGTTTTAAAATACAAGTATTTCCAAAATGTTTTATCAAATTTTAGTCCTTCAATTTATTTTTAAATAAATGATATTTTCTTTAAGAAACATTTTATGTGATTTTTCATTCAAAATAAATTACCATCTAGGTTTAAGTCCTTTGATGTAACATTGACTTTATGTGTTATTTGATCAAATGATTCCATTCCTACTCTTTCTCAATGTGGTTTATGTTTATAATGAAATGAAGTTTATGAAACCCATCTCTATTCTATGGGTTATACCATGGTAAAATAATTTTGAATCCCACATTTTTTTCAATGGGTTATTATTTGAGAAAGTGATGAAATGATTATGAAATCCATTTCTTTTAATAGGTTATGATATGATGAATGATTTAAATTGATGTGAAACAAGTATATAACATTTTCATCATTTAGATGGTTGGACCTATATATCCCTCCAAATAATTGGGTAATGCTTAATGTAATATGAGCTCTACAGGTAAACGAGAGGTAAACCCAAGCCTAAAATTTTGTAAATGAGATGTTATCTCAAGTCCAAAAAAGGGTACATGAGTGGTTAACCCAAGCCCAAAGTAGTAATATGTGTGGTTATCCCAATCCTATCATGTTATGAATGTCTTGGTGGGAGGCCTTGATATATTATTTTCTATACTTATGTGTATTCCAGAAATCATTATCTTATTCCAATGTTATGACCTTATGGATCATCTAATTTTATTCCATAATTATTCATTCATTTTTAAATTTAAATATCTATTACATGACCCATGATTATGATATTTTATGTGTAGGGTATAGTTTCAACATTTTATTCCCATGTTTTGATACCCTTATATTCATTTATTGTTTATGTGTCTCCCTTTATTACCATTTTGATAACAAGAGATCACCCTTTATTATTTTACATTTCCTATGTTATGAATAAAGGTTTAGGCTGGGTATTCCAAAGATGAGTACTATATGAAAAGATAATTTTGAGAAATGTGGACGGTATTTTATGAAATATGAAAACTATGTTTCCAACCTCCAAATAAAGAAAACATTTATGGTCTTTTAGTGTGTGTTTAGGAGTTTTATTGAATATTTATATAATAATATCCTATATTTATATTAGAAAATCTTGGGTCTCTATAGTTGGTATCAAAATAATTGTTTAGTTACCCTTTTGAAATGAGGATAATAAAATTTTAGTGAAATTGATAGGGATATTTCTATTGATATGTTTACAGATTTCCTTAAGGTTAAGTATAAGTAAGAGTCAAAGAGTAAGAGAATGACCTAGATTTTTTGTAAGGGATAGAGATAGTGGTTTCTAATAAAATTTCATCCATGTATAGATAATACAAGTGGATGTGGGAATTACATAGAAAAATGTAGGGGTAATGACCTTGAAAATGTCACATTGATCTATACACAATTTTCACTTGGTGCAGGACAACAGACCTTGTTGTACACTTGGTTTAACACTACTAAGGGATATTCTTTTGAAATTAAAAAACTATTTAGAATCCATCATGAAGGATCAAATTGTCGATGATTGTAAATGAACTAGTATTAACTTATGGTGTCATGAATTAGACATCATATAAGTTATTTCTAATTGATATGTGGATCTACACTATGATTATTTCTTCTTACATTATATCTTTATTTTTTAGTGAATGTTTTGAACCCAATGGAACTGCGCTAATTCTGAGTCTGATGGTAAATTTAATGATTATATTACTGAGAAGAAAAACATTTCTTGTTATGGAATAAAAAAATATTGTTTTCATGCTCACACAACTTTCTCAAACCATGAATCATTTTGAACTTTCAAATGGTCACAGGAGGGAATAATGATATATTGAGTCCTTCATGAGGAAATATCCACCAAGCCTATATAGATCCACTAATCCTATAGTTTTTGAGTAATGTATTTATCCCACTCAAAATATATTTTCCATTATTCTCAATTTTTACCATGAAAAATCCATATTAGTTATCTATCATTTGAAATGAAAAGTAGGTCAATATTAAGCTCTCATCAAGAATATAAGGGAACATGATGAAATATAATTCATCGATTGGGATGAGTGGAAGAACTTATTTTTAAACATGTAATTTCCTTAAATTCTTCTTAAGAATATGGAGACAGAGTTAATTTAGATACAAAAAAAAAAGATGACGAATCTATTGGTACATATGAGTAAAATTTTACCAGATATTTGAGGTACATTTCTAGTGTTATGATCCAACCGAAAAGTGTGTTAGATAAATTCTTAGAATCCTTAAAATCATGTCTCAATATGGATTTAACCATAAGAGACTTCAATAGCTTGGAATATATTTTTCTACGTTATATCAATGTAGAAATCAAATTTAGTGTTATGTATCAATATCTAGGTTTTCCTAAGAAGAGAAAAATGGAATTCAAATGAAAATATAAAAATCATCAAGAAAAAAAGATGAGATATACTTTATTAGAAATTTGTTGGATGAAACATGGAGGAAATTACCTTATGTTAACTATTAAATATTTTATGCGAGGAATTGAAGTCCATTAGGAATTTGAATCCCTAGGTGATTGGAATGAGTTAGAAAATGATTCAAATAGAGATAAATATTCACAGAATTCACCAAACATGCTCTAATTTTTCAAATTTATTGTATATGTGAATTTTTTGAATCAATTACCTTTATCCAAGGAATAATGAGTATGATAAACCATAACAAACTCAAAAGACCAATGAAATTCAATCACAAAAGTTGAAGTGAATCATGATAATTGGGGCACACTTATCCTCCATTACATGGTAGATAATTTCAAGATTCATTTTGTATGAATGGCCCTTATGAAAAAAATATGATTCTTTATTTTGTGAAATTTAATTTTATTTTTGAGCAATAATTATCTCTCTTTATATAGATTATGGAATAATGAAATAGCAGTTGAAATTTTATTGGTAAAAGTTTGAACGTAAAATTCCAATAAAAATGTATGCATATAAGATAAGAGAGTATTTAAAAAATAAATGGTATATTATATTTTGGAAACATATACATCTCTAGGTAGTAATAACATATTATTTATACATACTAGTATGAGTTTATGAGTTTATGGCAGACCATTAGTTCAAATTAATTGACACCCCTATTGAGGTTGTATGTGATTGTATTTTATTAGGATTAAATAAATTTTAGGATACATTTATTTCAATAAAAGGATTTTGTTTTTTTTATTTTTTAGTGAAGAAATTTATTTGAGGAGGAATTCCTTTAAATTTTTTGGATGTGGGATTAAAGGAACTGTTAACCATGAGGGGTTATCTTAAATATGGATTTGATATAATTATAGGTTATTAGAGATCACCTAATGAATTAAGTACTATTTATTTCTACCAAAAATGATTTATCAATAGATCTAATCTCCTGAATATACATTAAGGGCGTGGTAATATTTTAGGGATACCACATTTTGATGTATCTGATCTTGATCTGATGTTTTCCTTACTGTTTTGGTGATGTTTTTAGAAATATATGGATATTGATTTGTGTTTTAGAACTATGTATCATCCTTAGACAGATGGTCAGTATGAGAGAACAATTCATACCCTATATTATATGATAAGATCATATTTAATTAATTTCAAATTTTTTTGGGTTCATAAACTTCTTCTAGGTGAGTCTTATTACAAAAATAAAATTCACTCAATAATTTATAATTGCCCATATAAATCCCTTAAATTAATTAATAATATAAATACAATTTAAAAAAATTATGTTTTAAAAATAAACATATTAGTAACTAAACTAGTTGGGGAAATAGAACAGGTTGTTAGATCCATCCTATAACATATATGTGAAGGAATTTAAGACTTATGGTTAGGGAGTTCCCTCCAACTTTTATTTTCTGTGAGATAGATTCCATATTCACTTTGTGTTTCTTCTATGTAGTGTATGTAGTACACATGAATTTATTTTTTGTCTACTATCCACAAATTTATTGATATTTATAAATATATTAGAGAATCTATAGTTCATGGGGTTTATTGTTCTAATGTTACCAAAGTGGAAATATTTTTTTAAAACAATATAATCATTTATCGGGATTTTATATGTTTATGATTTAGATAATGAAATATTATAATTTATATTTGATGAAAATATGGAATTTTCTTCTCCTATGGTTATTTCTTGAGAAAAATGTTCTTCCTTAACATTCCTCTCTATATGTACACATAAACTTCAATTAATTTTTTAAGAAAATACATATTTGTTTCACTCTTCGGTCGAAATCCTGTTTTCTTCGATAACAATGTTTTCTAAAATAACTTCAAAATAGTTTTAAATATTACTAAAATGAAATATTAAATATTTTTTTAAACATATTTTAACCATTTATAAAATTTATTGAAAATAAATTTTATGTCATTTTCCAAAAAATTACCGTTTTTATGTTACAGATAATGGGAATGGAATATTTGTTTTAAAATGTACGTCATTAATAGAATTTACCACTCTCATGAACATTATCTTATTTGAAAATTCATTTATATTCTATAGTATCCAACATATGTATTTTAACAATGTTTTATGTTCTAAAAATATTTCTTCAATGAGGAAAGGAAATTTTCATCATGAAATGATTTAAATTATTTTTGATTATTACTTTGTATGTTTCAGTGTTTATTTTAAATGAAATAGTATTCCAATTTTTTTATGAATTTTTAGTTTTAAATAGTTATTTTTAAATAATTTATATTTTCATGAGAAATGTTTCAAATGATTTTTCATTAAAAATATTTTTCAATATGAGATGAAATCCTTTGATATTACATATTCTTTAATAAAGATATTAACCAATGATACCATTTGTACTCTTTATCTTGAAGGTTTATGTTTTTGATGACATGATGTTTGTGAAAATTATTTCACTTCCATGTTTTGTAATGTGATAAAATACTTATGAAAACCACTTCTTTTTCCATAGTTTATTATTTGAGTAAATAATGAAATGATTATGAACCCCATTTATTTTCATGGTTTCTAAAGTTATGAAATTTTTATAATCTTGTGGATCACATATGTATTCATTCATGGGATAACCTACCATGTCCCATTTGAGCTCATATAAAAATATACTACCATGTATCCTCTAATTCTCATTTTTATTGGAGTGGGTCCTATATATCCTTTTATTGAATTATGTAATAGTTAATGTTATATAAGCTCAAAGGGTACATGTTAATAAATACCATTCCCAAAAGAGGGTATATAGTAGGTTATCCCAAGCCCAAAAAAGGGTATATTCGAGGTTCTTCCAATCCCCAAAGATGGAACATGGGAGGTTTTACCAATTAAAAAGAAGATACATAGGTTTTCAACCTATTCCCAATAAGTTATGAAGTTATTTGTGGATTTCCTTAGCATAATATTTTCTATAATTTTGTGTATTCCACAATTGTGCCTCTTATTCTAATGTTATGATCTCATTGCTCATGTTATTTAATTCCTTTATGATTTTGTCTTATGAACTACGAACAAAATTTCAATGAGTCAATATTTTGTTCTTAAAAAATTAGGGTATGGTTTATACATGTTCATCTATTGTTCATATACCCTTTTTTTCTTTTTCTTTTTACATATCTCCCCTGTTTACCATTACTGGGTATCAAAGCTCACACTTTTTTTTGTTTTCCTCCCTAGTATATAATGAAATGTTTATATAGGATATTCCAATGGGGATTAATATGTGAGAAGACATATGTGGGTGTTTTTGAATATTTTTCACTAAATAATAATATTTTATTCCTTGTCTCCAAATTCACTAAATTATTATGTTTCTTCAGAGCATGTTTATGAAATGTATCGAATATTCATTTAAAAATATATGATATTTATGTATAAAAATCCTAGGACACTACATAGATATTGAAATAATTGATATTAATAGGATACAATTCTTCATGATATACATATACTATGATAATACCAAAAAATTGATTATTTCTTAAGAAATTATCAATCAATTTTTAATGAAGTCATTTAAATCTTTAAAAAAAATTTCCTCTAAACTAATTTTTATTATTTTTTGTGAGAAGATATTATAATTAAATTTTTAGACATTTAGAAAATTTATTTGAAAAAATAAAATAAATTTTTCATGTAATGATATGAAAATTATCTTATAGAGGTTTGTTTTATTTTTTTGAAATGTTTTATTTTTCAATAAATAGTGAAAAATTCAAATATGTATTGAATTTTTTTAAAATGAATAATACCTTTATATTTTAGTTAATTAAAACTATATTTAATAATGAAATTTACATATTATATAAATTTATGAATTTACATTTAAATAATGATGATCACTGGAAAAATGTATTCCTTGAAAACCCATTTTTTAATACTTTTTATGAGTTTATTTTATTTAATAAATTTTAAATATTATATGAATTTTATTTGATAAAATGGATTAATTATTTGGAATCACCACAATTCTAAATATCTAATAATTTCTACCTATTTATTTGTCATAATTAATAGTATAAATTGTAAAAAAATTACCACCATTAAAGGTAGAACATGATTATTGGTGGTTAAACTAAATAGATAAGGGTAATATTGGACTAAAAACATCTCTAGATTATATTTTATAGATATATTTTTACCATGTATCATATAATTAAATTGAATTTATCTTTTTTGAGCCAAACTTCTTTTATTGTGACATTAAACATTATTTATTTAAAGAAAATCTCAAAAAGCCACTTTCTTGATTTTAATGAATAAAGTTTTTAAGGGATAATAATAACCATTGTTCATTTCTAAATATTAATTTTTATGATAAATTATTTTTTGACAAAGATATTTATTTTTAATTTTTATTAAAGAATTAATTACTTTTAATGCTTACACAATGCCGATATGATATTGTTTTTATTGAATGGGAAAAATAAACAATTAAAAAATATTAACAGTTATATTATATGAAATAATTATTCTATTCAATGATTTATTTCACATATATAAAATAATTTATAGATATTAATGTAATAAATTCTAATTCATTTTACTTCATGTTTGTTCAATGTAAATCATAATGGGTAGTTTCTAAGATGACATTAATGATATTCTATAAAAAATAATATTTTATTAAATGATTAAAAATTCGTAAAAATCATATCATTGGACAAGTAATTTGGTTATTATTTAAAATATCAACCATGTTCCATTTAATGTATAACTATATTTTTATATAAATTTTCTTTACCCCTAAAAATTAAAAACATTGTTACCAAAATAATTTCCAAAAATGATTAATGATGTAAAAACAAAAATATAAGGGTAAAAAAATATTATAAAATTTTCAAAATTTTATTATATGAGAGGATGTGTACTAAAAATAATATTTTCATATAGTATTCTCAATTTAGATACATTTTAATATGATAACCTATTTCCAATAATTTAATAGTGAAAGAAATTTCAAAAGTACCCCCACCTCACTTATAAAAGAGATCCTCCTCTACACTTTTATTTACACATAAAAAGCATTTTTTATTAGCCAATACCTACCCAAATATGTTTTCAAATTATACTACCACATCCTAGAGGACGTATTTTGATTAGGAAACCGTCTTATGAAGGCTTTTGGTGCAAATATAAAAAGAATGTCTGAAAAAGAGGTATCATTATTAACCGAGTGTTTATTTATATATTATTCCACATCCAAAAAATAATATTCAGAAATTATGATATATTAAAATAATTATCTACCATATGATTATATTATTATTTTTAATTTAATAACCTATATAAATATCTGATTCTATCATATGGGGAATGAAAACATCCTTCTTCTGTATGACAGACTTCTACCTCGCAAACTATTGTAATTCATTTTCCATCATCGATTCCCATGGTTGTTTATTATAATTGAATAAATTTATATATATTATATTAATTTAATATTTATAATTTTATAAAAATATATTATACATTTTATTACCTTCACATTCATTCAAATGTGATAACATCATCTGTGGATACGTGTGGGCTACAAACTCCATGACGCAATATGATTCAATTTTAATCACAAAATCAAATGGATTATATATATAAAATTATTTACATATATAATATAGTATTTATCATATAATTATAATTATAGAATGTTAAACTAGAACTTAACTTTTTACTATCATAATTTTGGAAAAATATAAGTGTTACACATGAATTTATATGGCCTACCCTCTCCATTATTGTAACCAAGTTAAATGATCATAACCATATTTTGTTTTTGGTTATATATGTATAATATATGTATAAAAATAGTAATTATGTTATTATTATTTTCAGGTAGAGGATGTAGCAATGAATTGTTCACCAGATTCAATTTAGTAATTTCATTTTGGACATTTGAACCAAATATCATCAAATCGTAAAAAATGAACTTAATTGATTATGTTAACTAATATAAATTGGTAATAAATAAAACAAATATAAATAATTAAAATGAAAAATGTTTTTAAGGAATTAAATATGAAACAATATAATACTTTTAGAAAGATAATATACGTATTTAATATTCAAACTCATGGTAAGGGGTTTCTTGACACAATTTCCATTCATTGGGTTATATTTTTACTTCATTGACTATGTTATGATGGGATGATTTGTAAAATGAACAATGATTTTATTAGGTTATATTTCCACATTTTATATGTTTATTTAAATATGTTACACATATTCAATTCATTTATTAATTCTCCATCCATTGGTACAATCATTGTGATGGATTTTGTCTCAATTTCTATTCACTGAGTCATATTTTAAAATTATGTGCATAACTTCTTTTATATGGTGTATATAATAACCCTATTTCTTATTTTTATCATGAATCCTTAAAAATTAATTGTATTTTATGTTGTAATTAATTTTAAATCATCCAAGGGGATTTTATTTGAAAGGTACCAAAGTGGTAATGGCTTTATGTTACAACCACATTTCATTATGAGGTTTATTACGTACAAGGTTCCTCTGGGAGAAATCATATATAGTTATATTTGTACACAAAATATATTTTATTATCCTATAATTTGAGTCTGGTTTACTTGTTTGCTTTCTATTTCCTAACATATTGAATAAATAAATATTAAGAAAGTTGTTCATAAGTAATACGGATTTTATATCTTCTTTAATATATGGAATCTATATCCTCCATGCCTATATTATCTATAAAATATTTCAAATGATGATTTTAATATTCTTTTATGATTTATTAAAGATATTTTTTCCTGTGATTTAATTTTTTTACAAAATATTTTAGAAGGAAACCTTCTGTCTTTTGATGTCATAATATATGCCTTAAAAACATTTATCAAATTCCATCTTTATGAAATATCCTTTGATTACAATAGGATGTGAGATTATGAAACCCATTTATATCCATGGGTGATTTTTATTTTTATACCTTATGATTGATTTCATTTTTTGGTACAAATATGCATGTAATTGTTTTGATGTATGTGCCAAGACAGTGCTCCAATGCATTGGGTAATGTTTTGATGTTATGTATGTGATTAGGGTGTAAACCTATTCTATTGTAGGTCTTTATCAAACTTATAATTTGATGATGGTATTTAGACATGAATTATGCTTACTTCATGTTATATACTTCTACCACCTTCCAATATTTCAATGAACTTATGACACTTGTTTAATATGTTATTATTCTATGTGATTACTCATCAACTTTCTCTTTTATGATATCATGTTATACCTTTGACTTAAATGTTATGTTTCCTTATCATTTTTATTCCCTTACTATGTTTTTATATCACCCATTTATTTTATGTATTCCCTAGGTTATCCTATATAATTTTAGGAACTCAAAGATATTTTGGGTCTCACTATGGAGAATAAAATTTAATATGGTTTTTTTTGTTTCGTTTGAGTTTTATGAGCCTATTCATCCAAATATATTTGGCCTCGTGTTCTCTTGGTGGTAATTAATATATGTTTGTTTTAAAAATAATATATTTATATGTGTAAAAGGTATGTGTTTCAATAAATTTTCTTCAAGTAAATCTCTTACCTCATTCCCTTTCATTTCATTTTGTTGTATGAATTGAATATCAAATTGCTATAGAATGACTACCCACCATTCCTTGCATCTATTTATTATATGACAATTGGAGATATTTTTTGGTGAATCTGTTTGGGATATGAAATAGGAATCATGGTGTTTCAGGTAGTTCTTCATTTTCTAAACTACTAAAATTTATAGAAGGAAACTGTTTTGATACCTAAATATCGAGACTTAGTATTGGGCATAGTACAATTAAGAAATACCAATTTTCCTATTCTAAATTTTTTTCTTTTTCATTATTTGTCTTCTTAGTGACCTCTCAAATGTTATCATATACATAGTGAGTGTATTTCTATCAAAATTAAACATTATCCTTGGTAGAATCCAAATCTATTTATTGAGACTATCAAAAGGTTAATAGTAATACCTAGTCCACTGATTGGTGGATCCCTCTTTGTTGTCCTTGTGAAGGGTAAACATTTTCCTAAAATATTCACTATGAAGAGTATGAGGTAGGTAAGGTTTCCCTATATTCCTCTAAACATTTTAATGTTTTGAGGAGGTTACAGATCAAAGATATCCCTAGTCTTAATAGGATCAACTTCAATTCCATCATGGAATACTATAAGGCCAATATAATTTCCAAAGGTAGCACCAAGATCACATTTTATGTCATTTAATTTACTTTATGTTGTCGTATAATGTTATAAATAGCATCATGATAAAAAAATATGATAAAAATTTTATTTTTAATTCACTATTAAACCATCAATATGACACTCAATGGATCTTCCCATGATGGGTTTGAATATTTGATTCATGGAATGTTGGAATGTGGCACCAACATTCTTTAAAGTGAAAGGAATCTCAAAATAGAAGTATAACCATTCGAGTGACCTAAAATAATTGGCATAAACATATATAGGGTCTATCCAGATTTGTTTGTATCCTGAGTAACCATCCTTAAAGGATTTTGAATGATATACAATAGTTACATTAATAAGAAGTTATATAATCAAAACTAGGAAATCAACTTTTGGAGAATGTCGTTTGAGATCCGAAAAATATCTTCAAAGTATAATTTTAACATTCTTCTTCTTTAATGCGGAAATATTTTAAAGAAACCAAGGGTATTTGACTTAATAAATAATTTTCTCTTTGAGAATCTTATCAACAAGAGCTTCAACCTTATCAGTATGAGTTCGATGCTTTCTTCTGGTCAACTAATTATAATTGTAGTTCTCTAAGAGCAATACCAAGCGGTGTTTGGATACATCAAAATCAATAACTATCATTTTTGTGTAATTATATGAAAAAAAAATATAATTCATAATTTATAAAATATGTACATACTAGTATCGTGGAGCACAATAGAAGCAGGTGGGCCAGGTTTAAAACTTTTCAAAACTAGAGTGACGAAACATGGTGTCTCTGGAGATCCATACCCTAAAATATGTTGGGGATCTCACATTAATCTAATAAGAATATATATATATATATATCTGTGTGTGTGTGTGTGTGTGTGTAAATGAGTACCTCGTTCAATATGATAGTGTGTGGGACCACAACTAGGTGTTGGAAAATGTTGCTCAAAGGATCCAAAACCAATCCTCTATAGATTATTCAAACACACACTAATAATCCACACACATTTCAACCATCAAATTATGTGTGCTTCCATAGATCTTTGATTATTACTTCAATGTCACTACAACCACCTTTATCCTGTCCCTTGAATCTATCAAAGGCATTCTGGGATCGACCTGTTAGAGAAGGACATTCAATCTCAATAATATGGTAGGATAGATATATTGTCATTCTTAATTAATGAATAGTCTATGGAATCATATTCTCCTTCAAAATATATAGTAGAAAGCAGAAATACTCGGCCTGGGTTCTTTGACCCCCAGAAAACAATGCCCATTAAAAAAGTAGTGAATGAAATGCAATAATGAACTAACTATTTCATATTGTCATTTATATTTTTTCCACAAACTTGTAATACATAATAAATATATTATGTGACGAAACTAAGTCATTTTACATAATTCAAAATTAATTAATATTAAACAAACCATGAAAATTAATATAATATTCAATTATATAATTTTTCCAAGTATTCACTTATTACCTTGTTGATATAATTAATAAAAAAATTCAATCCATTTATTATATACACAAAAAATTGTTAAAATTTTTATTCATTGGTGATCGATTACTTGGACCACTCTAAGACCCTATGGTGGGGAGCACCATGTCCTCTATACTTTTTTACTAGAATAAGGTATATTCATTATTCTGATATTGTGTGTGATGCTCTAGGCCTTTATCATGAAATTAATGAATAGAATTCACAGACTAAGATTGGGGGATAGAAACCAATAAAGGCCCTTAAAGAGAAAATGAATAGTCATAAAAACAACAACCATCTAATAACCATTAACATTCTAATATAATCTATTTGTTTTTAGATATCTCATAAATATGGGTTCACACTTGTGCCATGATCAATTATTTTATTTTTTTATCTAACTGGTTAGAATTACCTTCAACTATCATGGCCAAGGATTCATGAACGTACTACATTCCAAACCAACTGGACTGGACATATAACTTCTTCAACTCAGAATTGAAAAATTATATATTGATCATTCAATCGATCACATATAACCAATGATGAACCCAACCTAAGCTACCCCACTAGTGCTTAATTATCATGGTTTTTTGCTGGCATCAAAGTGCACAATCAAGTGTATCACATTGATAATAATCTCAAATCAAGAGACCAATACACTTTTCTGTACATAAGAACAACTAATGACATCTGAAGCATGTGGATTTTCTATTGGAGGGGCAATCCTCATGATCTCACATACTGGAGATCACCATGTTCGACCTATATGAGAATTAGTATTATTGCTTATGAGCCCCCAACACCTAGTGGCCAAACATTAACAATTTTCAGTATGAAAGACATATCTAGACAATAAGATATATGTTAATGATTATTTGTATAGAATCTATATGTTATCATCATAACCTAGGAACAACTATGGCCTTTTTATATGACGATTCATATATGGATATTACCTTTTAAATAGTTGATGAATAAATATATACACTATAATGGTGAGAGTATATAATGTTAACTCGCTATTTACATGGTAAGGTAATCAAATAATAATATTAATGTTTGATCTAGGGAACCAACTATTACAACAATCCCACATGAACTATATCCACATATATAACTATCCTTATTAGCTATCATAATATTAGATTAAGTTCTTTTGGGGACATGGCTTTAGTTGTTGGGTCCAGCATATCTCCACTATATGGATATCATACTATGTGATGATTTTCCTAGTTGAGAAAAAATTCTCAATATAACATATCCATGTTTATATCCATTCTCTTCATTCTTTAAACATGACATAGTGGCTACTACCAGTGAAAATATTATATATAAAAATACATACAAAGTGTAATTCTAATAATTGGAACAAATCATTTCATATTTTACATGGCTTCTTTAGCTACCTTAAAAGCTGAATGGATTCTCTATTTGTAGATATGGATATCAAGAGGTTATATGATCTTTCCTTGATCATTACGATAGAATTAATTTGATTTTTGATCTCATAGTTCTTAGGAAGAAATGTTTATGTCCCATTGTAACTAGTGTCCCTTCCTCTTCATGTACGAGGTATATGTCATTTTTACTTTCTCAAGTATAATCAGATTTTTATAACTGATTCCCTAGTAGTAATATATAAAATTAATGATAATTTCTATACATAAAATTTATATTAGAAATATCACTTTTACATGACAAGGAATATGTTATTAGTCCATCACAATATTTAAGGTAGAAGAAACCGTGATGGTCCCTCCCCTGCCGGTGGGGTGGGGGGGGGGGGTCCTTCATTGTACTTCAAGGGAGTGGAGTCCCTATCTTCCCCCTTTTACAAAAGCTATTATCTTCCCTGATTCCATAATTTCATCCTATAACCTAGGGTTCCCATGTTGTTCAAGGGATTCCCAAATATTCCTTTTTTCAATCGTGGAGATTAACAAAGGTTTGACAGTCCTCAATCGGACCATGATTGATAGATTTTCATAGCGAAGGCCTTCAGTTAACACCGTGGATATATTCATTTTTTATTCTTGGGATCTACATGATAAATATACTATCATTTTAATAGAAAATATGAACTTTATAATCCATTTTTCATCATAGGATGATCTGATTCAAGCCTCGTCTTCTGTGCCTCAATGCTACAACTGGTCCCTATTCTACCATATCCATTTTAAAATACTTCCATTATTAGTATTCTTGGTAATGTTTCCAGCAGGTTCTTCTGATCCGATAGGTGTACAATAGTTATATTCCATCCTACTAATCCCTAAGTGTGTGTTGAAATATATGATTTAAGTAAGCCTTCCAATTTTACTTGGATTAAAGTAAGAGAGGAATTTCGTTTTTTGAAAGAGGTGGTGTATGAATCATGGGTGTTTTTATTCTGATTGAATGTGGTTTGGACACTCATCAGATACTTATAGAGCTGTGTCTAACAGGGTATACAAAAGGGTGGAGACATTGGTGGAAGAAAGGCTTAAGTTACCAGTTTTGGATATGGGCCCTCTAATCAAGGGAAAGTGGTTGTGAAGGTACGTGATGATCATGGTGAACAATGGGATGGTATTGATTCTTCCCATAAGGTGGATGTGGCTTTGTGAAACAAGGGTAAGGGCCTTGACAATGGTGATGTTCCTGGTCTGGATGTACGTTTGAAGGAACCAATTCAACGAGTTGTTATCCCCATGCATGGCAGTCAATTAGAGATCATAATTTTGGATTCACGAGAGGTAGTAGTTGGGGGGATCCAGGTTGACTATTAATACAATTGTTGTCCTTCGTTTATGGGATGACTATTCAAAGTTGGAAGCTTTGTTATCACAACATGAACCGATCATTTCTCAAATTTTTCATAAGTTGAAGATTAAATTTGGAGGGAGTTTGGTTATTGATTTTATGATACCAAGGATCTAAATTATAGAGGAACCTAATGATTTTTTAATGGGAGTGATAAATGCATAGTAAGTGCTGATGATGAGGCAAGAAGTATGTGAAAAAATGTGAGGCCACCTACACACAATAAAGATAGTATGGGATGGGTGAAGGCAACAGGTGGGGAAAGAATAGAAATAACCAGTTCAAAGGTTAGAGTTTGCAATCATATTGAGTGTCTTGAGGTTGATGACTCAAAATAACAATTACAGGGAGTTATGTAATTAGATCCCACTATAAAGGATTTCCCTTTAGTTATTTTAGTCAAAAATGGACTTCTAATCAAATTCTGGCCTCTAAGAGATAGATGATCTGGTTCGCGACTATGAATGTGATGAGGTCAACACCTTTGTGAATGTAAAGATGGGAATTCATACTAATAATAAGGATTACTCCTCATTTCCTCCTTCAATAGAGAAATGGTTCATAAAGAAATACAATAAGATTGAAAACTAGTGTAAGTTAGGTGATGCACTTAACAATTCCTTTGAGTTTCTCAGGAGCATGGAAGATGAAATTGATGGATAGGTTTTGAACTCATTGATACTGAAGAATAAGCCACCAAAATGAATGGGAGGTCTTTAATGATGACTCTCAATGAGGATAAATATACCTAGATATAAAATTAAGACCTAATCCGGGTTGGGGGATTGAATAATGGGAAGATCATCCATGAGGAGTATATCATGTCCTAGCACAAGGGGGCCATTCTGTTTCATGAACTTATAATGTAGGATCTAGTCACTCTGGAAAAGAATATCTCATGGAAATTATTTAAGGATTGAAACTCAGGTAGGATTAAATTGTCCTTTATTGACTATGTTATTTCTTTTTTGTGGTTGGAATCATTGTTTTTCACTTTTCCTATAAAAGTGTTTGATAAATAAAAATTTATTTTTTAGTCATCACTGAAGTGTATGGAATTCAACTCACATTTTCAATCTCCTCGTATTCTTATGCATGTGTTCTTGGAGATTTTTATACCTTATGACATTGGTGCGAAATATTTCCCTTGATTATTCCAATGTTTATTTTTTGATACATTTTATGTATTTGTACTATTTACTTAGTAAAATAAACTACTAGATCTACCATAGTAGATCAAATTGTCTATAACTTTGTTTTATACTTTATGGTAATATCTAGAGAGTTGAAATAATATTTATATTAACTATGTGTAATACCAATAATTGTTTTCCATATGTTCTAGGTATATTTCACTTAGAAAACCATAGAGCTCCCACTAACATCTAGTTGACAAAAGGATAATATTCAATCCAAATGAATATTATATAATCTAATTGATTACTTTAATGTAAAATTATATTTCTATAACTATCACCCTTATAGGAATTGTATGATGCCCTCTTCTATATATGGTTGGGTCATATAGAAATCTTCCAAAAAATTATTGACCTCCAATGATCAATTTAATGATCTTAAAATGCAATTATGACATGTAAAATTATAGTGGGCTTTGGAAGATTGACTTGGTATTACCAATTGAGCTTTATTGGTACTGTGATCATACCATCAATGCATAATATCACTTGAATACCCCTACAATATTCAACATAATATGCCCCTACAATTTGATACATGAAACCACCATTGAATTTTGATTGATCATGTTAGTCTTAAGTTATTCCCATATACTACCTATATTGGGAATTATTATTATCAATGAATACTTTATCACTATACACGGTAAATATAAAACCATCACTATAGTTCTTCCTTCTTAAAGAGAAATGTCTCTGAAATATGCTTTTTCTACACAGTATTTTGGAATGTGTTCATATGCCAATTACTTTTTCATACTAGGTATTGAAAATACCCAATTCAATATTTCTCCAACTATCATATATAGGTATATCCACCAATTAATTGAAATTTATTCTAATACATCATAATAACTTTTATATCATAGCTATTTCAGTAATATCTTAAGAAACTTTTAGTAGAATTACATTATATTAACATTGTGTTTTTATTGATGAAATTTTTCTTATATACCTAACATAATATTTGTATATAAACAAATGTTCTTATGACATAATGGATTTCAATAATAATACTACTTATAAGATATCCATTTTTCATGATAGTTGGTATTTTTTATGGGACTAAGCAGTTATTTTCAAAGCATGTCTTATGAAATATAAGTATCTAAAAAGAATGAGTTTTAACATTCATGCTTATATTAATTACATAATAAATTGATGTGTATAAGGAAATGTGAATTTTGGAATTTATCCATACAAAATTACATTTTTAAATGTCAACATGAAAAATATTTCATCCACCATCCTTATTGACATTACAAATTTGATATAGATAAGGTGATGTCAATTTAAGAATTACCCAGTATTACATTATATTTTTTTAATGTTGGGTCAAGAGCCACTTTAAATTATGAAATAAAAGACCAAATCCAATTTGTGTTAAGGGAGACCTAATACACAACCCATCGGCCCAAGACTAAGTGGCTCAAGAACATGGCATGAAGCCCTTGTGTAGCATCATGTATGCAACATTCTGTTTGCAACAATTCCAACGTAATAAATCCTTTAAGATAATTCAATTATTTGAATCCCGACCTTTTGGATATAGTATTATAGGGTTTACTAATTAGGATCCACCCAAACTCCAGTAGAGTACATTACATTGAACGATGAATACTTGGTCAAGGTATTATTCGACACAAAATCCCAAAGAAACTCATATCTTCTGAGAATAAATATACTAAACATAACTTTCACATTACATAATAAACACTTAATGGAATATTATAAAGTTTATATAAATCTAGATTACCCTTATAATAGTTCTGGCTCTCTAGATGAACTAGTTCAAAAAGCTTTGTGTGTTTGCTTTATTTCAGAATCATTATTTTTCCAAAACTATACACATAATCATGTCAATAATAGAAATGTTCCTTATCTCCGAATATTCTTAAACCATTCTAGGTATATCCTTAAAAATTTATATGTTTTTGAATAAATTTGATAATTTTTCAAAAAGATGGTATTCAAGTCTTACATTTTATATTCATTAGGTTTTTCCAATGGTTCTGGTATTACTGATCTATTATTTAATAATTAAACAGTAAAAAAAATTTCATCCATGAACTGGATTAATGTAACCTTATGTCCAAAGGAATCATGAGAGAATTTTTTTGGCAGTTATTAAAAAACGTTAAACTAGAACTGTTAAACATTGAAATATTTAATTCGTGTACCTCTCAATGCTATCATCGGAACTAGCCTTCCTCAAATTCATGGGGAACAAACCATACTTCTTACAAAATTTTTATATGTGATATGAATATTGTATTCAATGCAGAATATTTATTATAGAAAAATTACATAAAATTTATAAATAAACCTGAAGAAAAAGTGAATACTTTCTTCTGTGATCTACTCCATTGAATTTAAACATCCATATATTTTATTTCATGATATGTAAATAAAATAACCTCATGTTTAATACCTCTTTCTTTGTTGTACATTGAGAAGGTTATTTTGATCCCATACATAACATTAACCTTTTCAACATTTTTTTCAACTTGTTCTCCATAAGAACTAAATATTAATATTTCATCAATTTTATTATTTCTTAGAGATCCATACACACATGTTAATGAAAGATTTTCTAAATACAATTTATTTTGTAATATTAATCAAACTCGGAGTAAATGGGTGAAAATTATATGAGAAAGGTATCCACTAGAAGATTCCAATCCACCTTTTAATTTACAGATATCCAGTGCAATCTTCACATATTCTTATTTACTTTTCTTTTTCCCCTCATAATCTTCTCAGAGATGACACAACATATAAAATCATTCATGTATTGATGTTTTATCCACAACTCACATATGACATTAAAGATATCATTGTGAAAAAACCACCATATTCATTATATATGATTCTCCTATAAGTATTTTTATGCTCTCATATCCATAGGTGTCTTAACAGGTTTTGTTGACACAAGAACCTTGAATTTATGATGTGGTATTATGTTGAACATGGAAAAGTACTACATATTAGAAACTCATTCCAGTATATAAATTTTCTTTGTACAATATTATTGCATAATAAATATGGTTTTACTTATCATTTTTAAAAAAAATCCATATTATTGGTACTTTTCTTGATTACCGAATATATATTACCGATTAAGCCATTAAATGTCTCTAACTATTTTCTCTATCTCAATAAACCCTCTATACTATAATAATAAAACAAAATTGTTGGAGTACTCTTTTTCATATGACCCTTGAAGCCTCTCCACATGGTCTATAATCTATGGTTATATCACTACTCAAAGAGTGAAATATAAGAGTATTACTTTCCAACTACATTTAACTGTAGTTCCTTGATCAATTACATGAAGTCCCAGCTTCTAAAATCAACTAATTTATTTACTCAATATATACCTATATTGTTGAAAAAAAATCCAGTTATGGATACTCATTTGCTTGAATTATTAGTTAAATACACCCATATCTCTCATAATAACACCTTGTTAGTAGGAGGAACCCTAAACTATTCCTGATAATCACCTTGAACACCTGGTTGTTTTCAAAATCAAATGATGGAATGCTATACGAAATAATATTTTTTGATGGATTTATTATTTTCAATGAATGTAATACATTTATATTAATCAGTTCATAATGTGTTTTCATGCTCATTAATAAACATTAATAAAAAACAATTCATCGTGTCTTTATACAGTTTTTTATGTTTATTATTTTTTCTGTTTCTCGTAGAGAAGAAAATACATAAAATAATAAACAATGAAAAAAGAAAATAAAATTTATTTGATAGTCTTAAGCATCTAATATTGGTATATCCATTTAAAATCAATGGATGAACCATGACCTATGGGTACGTTATCTGAGTGGGTTCTTGACTCTTTGTGTAGCTCATCCCATCTCTAGTGTGTCTATATCTCTTCTAGGTTTTTTACTCGACTTCGAATTGTCTGTGTTTTACACCTTCCACATCATGATAAAAAAATACTCATATGCAGAAGAGAGAGGCACCAGAATGAAAAATATTGATAACTCACTTTTATTAGGGTGCATAGACCCTTAAAAATATTAAACAAGAAAAAAATATGGCACACATCACTTCATATTTAAATAAATAATTATATGCATCAAACACAATTAAAAAAATAATTAATTGACTAAAAAGAAAACATACATAGTTGTTCAATGCTTAGGACTATTATATGTGTAATGTTAAATTTTTATAACAATTAAATATAATATAATTATTTGTGAGGGTATATTTATAAATTAAACTAATTATTTTAATTCAAATAATTTAAATTAATTATGTCCATGTAATAAATTTAGTTTTTATTCTGAAAATAGATTAATTAAAATAATTTTATTTTCATCCCAAATTTAAATTTATCATTAAGAATATTAAAAAAATATTTTTTATAATTTAAAATTAACAAAAAATGGTTATATTTTAAATTATTTTACATGTCTTGAAACCCCACCCAGACCCATTTTGAGTTGGTTCGAGCCCATATCGTCCTATACTAAGCCACGAAAACCTCATACAGGGGTGTTCAGTGCTACTCAAAACTCACTTGAATCCATTCATGTTAGATAGATCCTCATGAACCCATTGTGGGGAGATTCGGGTCATGTAAAATAAATATTGGCATACTACTGAGGCAAATTGGGCTGGGGTACCATGGTAAATCTGAAAATCATGAGCAGAGGACTCAATGACAAGGGTGGCCAGTTTTCCACTGGGTGGGAAAAAACTGTCCAATTGTGTCTCATTCAGAATTCCAATTCAAGGCCAAGACTCGATGAGTATGAATCCCCACTAGTCGGTGATGGAGGATATATACAGGTAGGCTTCAGGGTGACTACCATTTGGCGCCTGATGTAACGTTGATCAAGGGTGGTTCCAACCAGCCTGGGCGGTTGCACCTATTACATGGCCGGTGCAACCAACTATGATTGGCGACATGTGAATTTTGATAGAGGGTGGTCCAACAGTGTTGGATAGGTGTAGCATAGGGTTGGGTGTTCCAAAGTTGATAGAAGTTGGATCCCTGATGGGTTGGGTAGTATCTATCGTAGATGGTTGAGGTTCAAGGGCAGCATTGAGGGAATCGTGCAGAGGGTAGTGACATTGTAAAAACTAATGATTTAGTAAGCAGTGACATTGACTATGGAGGAGGGTGGTAGGATTCACTAGGGTGAAGTACAGGTGATGTCTTGGACAAGGAGTAGGAGGCCCATGGGGTACCGCTCGAGAAGGAGGATGTCGAACTGCTGGCCACCCTATTTATCATATTTTTAAAAATATCTATAGAAACCATCTTTTTTAGTTTTATTTAAATAAAAAATAGTCATGATAATTTATTACATGTTTCCACAACCTATTTTCTATCATTTTTTTACATTATAAAAAAATCTCAAAGTATATCCTAAGAATTTTATTTTTTTAATATATTTTTAAATTTAGGAAAAAAACTAAAGACTTTAAAAATCATAAACAACCTATTTAATTTGTGTTTCTTGATGTTTTTGAATATTAAAAAAATAACACATTGGGGTGGAAATAAACAGTCACTTGAAAAACCTTATTATAACATACATATTTGCAATCAGAAATCATGGGTTTTCCAAAAAAATAATTGATGCCCTTAGGTTGAAAATAACATATATAAATAAATACATTCCTTAAAATTAGCGCTCAAAAAAATGAAAATGAAATGTATAAAAAAATTTGAATGATCAAAAATTTTCTAGTCAAAATCACATTAAGATGTGTTCTATTCAGATAACACTAAATTAAAACCCTTTAGTTAATTTAGAGAAAAATATTTTTTTTGTTGGATTAAGAAGTTCATGTGATCCCTTGGATACCAATTGTGGGTGCATGGGTGCACAACAATATTAGGCATGTTAAAGACTTAAAATTATTCATATCCAGAATTATGAAACTTGTTTTTTTGGGAATCAATGCACTGGTATAGGTTCATGGATCCACATGAATTTAATAAGAATGTTAATATAAATTAATGAGTACCTCATTCGATTCAGTGGAGTGTTCGATTGTAGCTAGTTTCAACAATAGTTTCTCAATTGATCCGAAGCTGAACTCATTTAGATCATCCAAAAACACTCCAAAAAACCATGTGGCCACTGATCAATAATTCTATGTGCTACTTTGGTTTATATATGATTCCATTGAAATCAGGAAAATCTCATTTATGTTTTCCATTATATCCATCTAAGGGGTTATATGATCATTCACTCAGAGAGACACTTTCATTCACTAGAATATAGAAGGAGATTTAATCTAACATTTGAATTAATGAATACTGTATGGAATGATTTTCTCCTCCTAATTTTATATTTGGAATCTCTAATTCATGGTTACGGTTCCCCAGACCCTAGAAATAAAATCCCTATTAAAAACTAGTAAATGAATCATGATGATTAACTAGCTTCATCATATTCTCAACTACAATTTTAATATAAATTTAATATTTAATAAATATATTATCGGATAAACCCAAGTCTTTAAACTTGACTCATAATTCCAAAAATATTAAACAAACGTTCAATATTGAAATAATATTCCTTTATATAATATCATTACACTTATTTACATAATAAATTGTGAATAATTTTAACAAATACATTCAAGAAAATTATTCTATACATGAATCATAATGAGTCTATTTATTCATTGGTGATAGAATAATTCAACAAAAGTTAGACCTCATGGTGGCACCCATTATATCTTTTATACACATTAACCAGAATATGGAAGATTTTTTAATACACTGTTGTGTATGACCCTCTATGACCGTATCTCGATAGTATTGAATAGTAATCGTAGACCAATAGCAGAGTCTAGAAAACCATCAAGGACTCTAAATAGATAATTAATTGTCATAATAAATACAACCAACCTATGAATACACACTATATAATAAAATCTCTTTTTCATTAAATATCTCATAAATATAGACACACACTTATGTCATCATCCTTTCTTTCTCTATTTTTTATTAATCCTACTGAATGAACTAACCAATGACTAACATAGACACAAATTTATTAAGGAACTATCATATTAATCATCTTATCCCAAGATATTACTTCCTCATCTTAAAAGTGAAAAATTATACCATGATCATTTGAACAATTTTATACCACCAATGACACACCCAACCCAAGCTAGCCCACTATGGATTCAATGTCATGGTTTTTCCTTGAATTAAAATACATGATCAAATGACACACATTTATAATGATCTCAAGTTAGGATACAAACACACATGTCCATATAGAGGAACAACCAATAAACCTAAAACATTTGATGTTCTTATTGGTCGTTCTATCCACTTGATCCCACCTACTACTGATCACCAAGTGAGAACTTAATGAGATGAAGTCTCAATGATTTTGATCCCTAAACACATTATAGTAACAAAATCATCAATATCCATTCAATATAATATATCTAGACCACCTAAAATGTGTTAATGATTTTTTATAGATTATTTAAGTTCACATTATAACATGAGAACAACTATAACCATTTTATACAACAATTATTATATAGAAATTAGCATTTAAATAGTGTGTGTAGAAATATCTACAATATAATGATAATTGTAAGTCATGTATAACTCACAATATAGTTGGAATGGTAATAAAAATTACTATTCCATTTGGTTCTAGATCACCCCTATTACAATAGTATATACCACTTATTCTTTATTAGGCTTGGAAACTTTGATCAATATAGGTCGCATTTCCACATTTTTTCCCATATATATCAATCAAATATCATCAATAGTGGTAGAGACACCATTTTTAAATATTGTAGGGGTTGTCTTTGAGGTCCTAATCATCATCATCTTCTTCTTATTTCATACCAACATCTGGAGGAATAAGTAATAATGGTTTTACTTAAAGATAAGTGAAATATTTATATCCCAATATCCATAATATGAATTAAGGGTATTCCCATTCTCTACAATTGATATGAGAGTATAATTTAATTTATTATATGATGTGGGAGTTTCTTAAAGCTATGGGGATGACGTGAGGGAATTTTCACCTAAGTAATCATCGTTGTTGTGTGTATTAGAGACCAATTTGGTTATATGGGGTTTTTTCATAACAAATACCATGCAGGTTGATGAGTACAATCTCAAATCAAACAATATATTATTTAAATGGTTTATGGGTAGTACATATTGATTGATGAAATCTTTAAATGGATTGTATATCGTTATTTCGAGAATATTTTGAGTGATAATGTAAGTCACACTATTACTCACGAGATGTTTCCCTTCACTATGGTAAAATTCTACCTCGATATATTAAATTTCTAAAGTATAAAATCGATCCTTATCACAATGTAATGTAACAAGATGATCATTAATATAGAATTTGATACATTCATGATATGATAAATGTAATTATACATTTTGATAGAACCAAGTCCTCCTTAATAGAACATTAATTTCTATATCCTTCTGAAGAACCAAGAATCCAGAATTATAAAGATGATCCCAAAATTGAGCTCATAGATTGATTTGGTCAATGGTATTTTTCACACTATTGTTATAAATTCGAAGCATTAGAGGAGAACGAAATTTTTTTCCTTTACTGTAAACTAATATATGAATTATTCATATTAACAGGAGAGTTAATTTTGATCCATTATTAATGAATGATCATCAGATGTAAAAGTAATCTAATTTACTAGATTCATATCGGGGTTCGATGTAATCCTTTATGATAGTATTCATGTCCTCATCTATGAAATAAATAATTTCATGATTATACATGGTATTAATATCTATATGATAAAAAATTTCAGTTTTAATATCATCTTATAACACTTGAGGGATTAATATGGCCTCTAAAATCTGTTAATGGAGTTACATTAAAAAACTGAGATCATACACGATTGAAAGTTTATTTGAGACCATGACTAACTGCTTCAGAATTTCATAATTTTGAAAAATAGGCCTACGCTTCCCAACACATGGTTTCTACATAGTAATATCCATAGAGGGTAAAGTGTTTGAGGTTTATGGGATAAGTATATGAAAAGATGTTGAAGGTTCTCTTTTCACTGGTTGGCTAGGATGAATTGGTCTTCTCGCTTAAATGTGATTCTCAAAATATTTAATACTGGTCAATTAATCATCTAAAATAATTGTATTTAGACAAATTTTGGGAGATTATGGGGTTCACCCCTTCTTAATTCAATATTTTTTAAGGATATTCTCATGTGTTTCAGACATATATATAGATTCATTGGATATGTTGCCTAGATATTGGGTTTGGCCATGGATATGTCTTCCACTCCTTCATGGGATCATATGGCCTCTACCTCTAGTTCCCATATCAAGTATTGGAATATTAGATTTATAAAAATAATCTTCCTTGGATAAGGTATCTAATAAATTAATTGTATTAGTATATAAAAATATTAACTGTTCATCAGATGAGGATTTAGATAGGTAGAGAAATATTCATCGTACCATTTGGTGAGATGATGATCATCCTATTGGGATTGGAGGAATGAAGTCTGAGAGGGTATGGAATTGATTTACCATTGGTATGGATTCATATTCATGTATTTTTTTAGTTATATAATTTCTTTGAAGATCAGATCTTTTAGGATTGTGGTGCCTATGAGGTTTGTTTCACCAGGAATGAAGAGAACGGTGGAACAATGGAAAGTTTAACTATGCCATGAGGGAAAAATGAGTTTGATATTTTATATATTAGTCATATAATAATTGAAATTATATTCAACCTTACTTGTAACATATTCCATTTCACTTTTTCCTCCATATTGGTAGTAGAAACTCATTACCCTTATGTTAGTGCTTTACCAAACATTACCCACCCAGAATTAACCATCTTTTACATAATATCATTAAAAAGATGAAAATCCTCTATTGTGTTCACAAATTTTCAATGGAAGGGGTAATAATTTGGGTACTCATTGAGGACATCATAATCTAGCCTTTTTGGTTTTGGAAACCATAGTAATTTTTGTTGTGACTAATGTGATGTAACCAAGAAGTTTTTCATCTCATAAGGAATAAAATTTATTTATTTGATATTCAAATTAGAGACATTTCTTCTCCATTTTCTCAATTTTCTATTGAGTTTATGGTATTCACATGTGTAAGGATGTGTCATGTGATAATGTGTTGTCTTTGGAGCTAGATCTTGCATAGGATATTTCTTGATCAAGCTGGTCTCATTTTCCAAGATGCATGTCTCTTTCCTTAAGCTATCAGTGTTGTTCAAGACTTGGATTTAGTTTTCCAAATGGAATCATCGATCCTTTTTTTAATTGTGGAAGGATTCAAAAAATTTAATGTATATTTAATTGAAATTAGTGGTGTCTACAACTCATCATGAAAATTATGTTTTTAATGGACAGACAAAATCATCTTGAGGAAGTATATGGTTTTGGGATCATGTCAAAACTGTTCAACTATAAATTAAATCTGGAAGTCTCCCGTTCTAAAATTATTTTAAATATTATAGTTAAAGGATTTTAATATTTAAAATCATGGATTTTAATTGTTAAAAAATTTTAGGGAAGATCACCCCACACTTTGGTTGACATGTATGAAAATCTAGTATATTAGGCAACATTAGGTCCTTATAATGTTTCTAAAATTCACCTTAGTGTGTGTTCTTCATGAATATCAACGGTTCTCATCAACAGAGAACACTAAGATATAAAATGTTTCCAGTGATTTTTATAATCCCTTAAGGAATTTAATTTTTTAAATGTATGTTTCCCAATGTTTAGCGTGGGAATATTTTCATCTACCCATTTTGGGTATGGATTTTCCTTTGGATACACTATCACACGCTATCCCTGCATGGAATTCAATTGGGCTATCAATGACTGAATAGTGTCCACAAGATCTGAGGGAAAGACTAGCGGAATAGGTAGCTGAATAGTGTCTGCAATTGGTGGATCCTTATATGGTGGTTCTACATTCATTTTTAGTGAATGACCAACATGAGAAGGCTTGTGATAATTCTCCTATCATTGTTCTTGATGATTCTCTAATAAAGTGAAGAATTTTAACCTTATAATAATCGGATCCTAAGATAATTGTTTTCCTAGATCATGGATAAAATAAGTGCCCTTGACCTACTTTTTATGGAACACCATGTTCTTCTTATTTAAATAGATATTCCAGGAGAGTTTAAGGAGGTAATTATTGGAGAACATATCCAACACTTATATTTCCACTCCGTAATTCTTTATTGAGTTTATTCAACTCCATCACCTCCCCCTCATACAAATAAAATAATTCCTCCATTATTAGTGGTTTGACCTATGTGTTTATTGTGTGTGATGTAGAAACACTTTTATCCTTTTCATTGGTTAATTCCTTCTTAGGAGGTGGTAGTTTAACATTCAAGGGATCCCCCAAATATATAGCAAGTGTCTGATTTCTGTTACACACACCATCTTTAGTAAATTTTATGTAGACAATGATTCAAATAGGAACTTCCTAATCTTGTTCCACTATATTGGTTTCAGATTTTATCATGTCTTGTAGGGAAAGTTATGATGATGTTTAGTTATGCATAATGCATTTTAGCAGTACGTTACCATTGGATGGGTTCGAGGGATGGTATCTCGTAAGGAATCATTTTAAAAGGCCATAAAAATCAGGAGTGTTTTTCATTTCAATGTGTCATTTTTGCTACTAAAATTTATGTCCCCCCATTATTTCCTTAGTTTTTTATTGTGGGGGCACATTATCATGTTCAATGTAGGGAAATTCCTCAAAACATCATCATATTAATTCCATATGAGAGATATAGTTCACAAGATGATTTATGCTATGGAGGCTCACATTAGGGTATGCTTTCTAAATTTGAAAAAATAGACATATGTGAGGGGGTGGTTGAGGTATAAATTCCTCCATCCATGCCTAATGGGGATTGTATAAATACTATGTCTCCATGTTTTAGGCCATATTTGGAATCCTTTAAGGAGGTTTTTGTGTTAGAAATTCCACAAGCCTTGCGGGTTTGGGATATGTTAAATACATTATTGAAATGTGTTCGCTTCTATTTGCTATCCTTGAAGGTGGAGGTTTTTCAAAAATACCCCAAACCATATGGGATGGGGATGCTCATATACTTCCATTGATAAAACTATCATGACCTCCCTATTGATCTTGTGGATCTTCATTCGATCATGAGTTGGGTGAATTTTGTGGTCATCACACGAGCTACTTACTTATGAAGGAATATTTTTTTCTTAATGATTTACTTTACATATGTTGGAAGCCTGTTAAATATTTTTAGATTCTTTATGTAAGATTATTTTGATGTCCTACTCCGGTTAGGAGAAATGCTTCAGAGATTTGGCCCTGGATAATTTCTCAGAAGTGTATCGTCTATTATTAGTAGATCCCACTACTGAGATCAAACTCTAAATTAAATTAAATGAATTATCTTTTGGTGTGATTTTATAATTGAGAGTGAGGTGAAAAGAAATTATTTTTGGTCTCCCCATTCTCTAATATTGATGTAGGGTGGGGTATCAGTGATAGAAAAACCTAGAATGTGAAATAGAGAAAGGCATGCATGTCGGAGACCCTCATGCTGCTATCACAATATTAGTTATCATAGAGATGAAAGGGGTACCAATTAAATATTATATATATGTTAATATATTATTTATTCATGATTTTTGTACGAATTATATGAAATAATTACACATTATAATAATGAACTGTTGTCCAGAGATTCAGAAAAATGTTATGTTTGAATTTATCATTCAAAGATATAGGTATATTGTGCTTCGCTACTTTTATCCTCATATAAAATGTGTTCTCTTCATCTTAGGTGAGATATTCCTCCCCTTTCTCTGAATAAAGTGGACATTTCCAATATGCCTTTTATAAGAGGTTGGATTGGTAGGAATCTCATCAATTATCCTAGAAACTAGGCTATCTAAGGTTGGTTTAGAGAATAAATAGTTCCTTGGGATATTGTTTTATGATAATTAAAATAACTTTTAATTAACAAGTGATGAAACATGAATTTCCTCATCATTCCAAACACATCATGATATGAGTGATTTCTTATAAATGATTTAAACATGATCGAAAATTCTTATCGAAATGAGATATAAATATGGAGAGGATCTTTATAGTGAACTCTATTAAGATTTGGAATATAATAATTTCTCTATTTATAACCACAATGAATAATCCATTATCATATACCCACAAGAGGACTTCAAAGTGGATGATGGTAAAGGGGGGAGGCTTCTTTTTTTGATCATAATTCCATAAAACGGTATTCCATCGTTCTATTTATTTGATGGGTTCTAATGATAAATTATACAATATATATGAAGTAGGTATACATGGAAAATTCTTTAGGGAGGATCTCTAGAGCTAATGGTATCATTATGTGGGGATGACATTCACAACTACAACTACTCTTTCCATGAGTTGGAAATGAACAAATAGGATTTTGGGACTCTATTGATTGGTGAATAAGGGCCTCAAGAATGTTAACAATATGTAGAGTGTGATTGTGGGATGAATTCTATATCTTAGACCACCATTGGTTATATTTCATTTTTTATTTTCTCTATTTGGTCATCAAATTCACATGTAGTGGATAAAGACTTTCGTATATAATATCGCACCTGAATGACTCCCATGATACTGATGGTATTTTTCGATAATATTATTCTATCTCTAAAGGTATATATTCTTAAAATATATTGGCCATTTTAATGGGTTTATAATCACTAATTGGAATGAGGATGTGTTCCTGATAATATCATCTATTAATTGTGGGAATTAACTAATGACCCTCCTGAATGGTGGAAAGAATATCTGCCAACTCTTGAGTAGCATTCACATGATGATGATTAAAAATTCCATTAGTGGGTATGAGTATGTGTTCCCAATCCCTAATAATTACTGATTTCATTAAAATATTTTGAAATCTTTATATTATGTTGGAAGGGAAAGAGCTCTTCCAATCCATTGCCACTTGAATATGTCAGCTGGATTTTTCATCCAGATTGGGGATATGAGAAAATTAATTGGTTGAAGAAAGGATATATGTCTGATCATTTCCTATAATTACTATTTATATAAACATGTAGACATTATTTTTGGGGTAAAAATTTGGGACTGACAAATTTTTTTTGGGATATGATGATAAATTTATCAAGGTGCCACCAAATAATGCTGGTAAGGTTGATGTGTGTGGGAATGAATACAAGACTTATAATAGATTTTTATAATAATATATTGGTGGTTTTATATAATTGATGTGAGAGTATAGGAATTATTATGATTTCTGGCCATATATTTCCCTTCACCAAACATTTTGATCAGTTGGGTCTGGGTGACCTCTTCTGGGGCCACACGGGTGGATTCCCCATATAGATGAGTTTTTAATTAAAAAATACATTAGTAATGGTGGGTATGGGAAGGGAATTTATATGGTGAATCCGGATCCTTTTAGATGAGATCTATATTGGTCTCCCAATCCACTTCCCTTAGATATGGGATAACTATACTGTTGTTTTTGGGGGAAAATCCCTCGAAACGATGCGAAACTGAAATAGGTCTCTCTTGTTTGTTCATAAAAACTCATCATTGGATGGATGTTATGTTAGTCTCCTAGTTCTAGATATATTTTTACACTGAATCTAGGGTAAGTATTGTTGCATTGAGAGGGTTATTCCTAATCAATAAATTTGACCCCAAGCATTGAAGCTATTGGGGGGGATGTGGTTCCCTAGTTTGATGAAAACTCATGTTGTACGACAACCAATGCATACTTTTGTATTGTAAGAGAATATATATTTATATGTTGAGGTTAGTTATTATGTATATTTCTAATGATGCATAAAATAAACAAATGAAACCCAACATTATATCATTATTTGTAAAAAACTCATGCATGATTGAATGCCTTAAATGATCCATGTTGGGCCTCTTTTCATTTTGTAAAACTGGGTGATACGATATGTATTAATGTGTGGTCAACATATTTCTTTTTTAAATGAAGGATTCATATCACGTTCACCATTTTTTCACCTCTATGACATGGTTATGTAGATTTCGATACATAGAGAATTACTCATTCCCTTTTGGAGGTTTCTAATGAGATTTCTTTATGGAACTTGAAATACCCAATAGTTCACATAGCTGTGATGGGATACAAACCTAATTTCAAAAAAAAATTAATGATTTGGAATGTTTCTAATGATTATTATATATATACATTTTAGGATAGGATGAGAGGTTGGGATTATAACTCAATTATTTGGGGAATAATATCATACTCTTAGTCTCTTTTATATGTTTTAAGACATATTTTTTAATCCTTCCAAAATCCCAAATGTTATACATGTCTCTATTATATCAATAATCAATTACATAAATGTATTGTCATAAAAAAATCTATATGAATTAGAGTTTCTCTGTCAATGGTAATATTTTTATGTATTAGGGAAACTCAATTTTATTTCATTTTTTATTTTGTGATGTTGTCTTTAAGACCTTTTGTGTGAAACTATGAAAATTATTATCATATAAGGTGACGAAGGTTGTCTTGATATTGTGATCAAACTCCTTAGATGGGTTTCCTATGTATCCTTATGAACGGAATTTGAACCCACCTAGATTGGTGCCACCTAATGGAATACATCAATCCTTCTATATATATGTGACACAGACCATACTATGAAATTTAATGACATGTGGCGAGGATATAAATGATAAACATTAATATAAATAATTAGTGTGGGACTTATACATGATAGACCTTTCAAGGTTGATCCCGCAGTGGATTTTCCTGACAAAATAAAATTTAACATACATTTAATATATCCCTCTGAAGGTTGTTTCATGATGAATGTGGAAAAAAAGATGAGATAATAACAGCTAGACAGAATATTGACCTATGAGTGGGGTACGATCCTCCAATAATGTTTCCCAATAAGGTTGGTGGGGGTATTGGAGGTGTTGTATTTGAGCCTCATAGAGGATTACTATGTATCCCATCAAGGTGGAAATCAAATCCCACATAATTTTTATTTGTTGGGACTCACTCCAAAATTGGTATCCCAAACAAGATATTTCGAATTAAGCTGGTGACATGATGTACATTGATCTCTAAACCGACATGAGTTATGCTCAGTGTGATAAAAAAGAGGTATTTAAAAAACAAATATGTCACAAAAGCATTATTGGAAGACACTTACACTTGAATTGGTGGACCAGATTGGATTCACTTCCTGATCCTCTCATGGATCAATGGGGATATATAAAGAATGAGAGGTATTATAACTCACAAAATATTCTATATGATTTCTACATTTGGTATTCCCATGAGAAATATTTCCTTCTCATTTATTTAGGGATTTTGGAGAGGCTATAGTGGATTTTTTAGAAAGAAATAATGATTTTACCCACTCTCACCTTCATGAACTTTTATAGATCCCAAACTGAGACCGTTGTATCCATTTATGGGAAAAAATGTATCGATGTCGCTAAATTCTCTTCATAGTTGAGGTAGAAAGAAGGAAGTAAAATATACTGCCTCAATAAAGAAGCATCCTTCCATTTCCTCTAAGGGTGGGAACTTTGTTACCATGAGAATTCATGGTTTTGAACATCATGAGGACCCCAACAACATGGGGGGATAAGTTGGGAATACATTTTACTACATGAATGCATGATTGAAGGGGGGACATGCATGATCAAAGGGGGGACATGTTGGTGTGTCATTTTCCAAAATCATACACATATAGAGGTCTCGAAGGTCGACTTAATCTTGACTCCATTAGTTTATGGAATGTGTCAATGATAACCATTTTGAAACATTAAGAAAGGGATGAAATAAAAAAATCCCTATGTAGAAGGAGAGTGGTGATAAATATGGTGTTAATTCTCTAAGGATACCCTAATTCACGAATTAATTATACTAAATGGGATAAATATATTACAAAGGGAATTCTTCTGCATAAAAGGTTTGCTCACAAAGTGGTATTAAATTTCTGGAAAAGTGTTTTTAATTGAGCAGACATTTACCAGGGAGTTTTTTTTTCATTTATGGTGAGTGCACTAATGGATAAATAACCTATACCAATGGTTTGGAACCATTTTTATTTGCCTTCATACCGTTGGTATAGCCTATACCAACGGTTTGGAGGACTGTGGCCAAGTAAGGCATGAGTATAGGTCTATACCTTCGGTTTTCAAAACTGTTTGTATATGTAATATGAAAATCTATACCAATGGTTCTATAAAACCTTTAGTATATGTATTTCAAAAATAAATACAGTGGGATTTGATCCTAAGACCTCTAGTTTTTAATTGAATGACCTAACCACTAACCTAACATGAATTTTGTGAACATTATTTCATAAATATATATATGTATTATCATAATTATTTTAAATTTTGATTTATATAATGTTCTTGGTATGAAGATCTGATAAAAAATCAATGAACCTATACCAACGTTTCTCAAAACCGTTGGTATAGGTCCAAATTAATGAACTATAGAAATGGTTTGGCCAAAACCGTTGATATAAGTAATATTTCTAGTAGTGGTGGATAATTTGAATTTCTGGGAAGAGTTTTAAAAATGGGATTTTGTTTGATTCATTGAATCTCTGGTTCATCATTGAATTATTCTCTCTGTAGAATTTTTAGAAAAAAATAGAAATTTATAGGCTATAGAAGAATAATGGTTTTCCCAAAATAGTAGTCCACATTGAATATATAATTCTATGATATAGGATTTAATTAAATAATTATTTGTATGATGGTTTTTAATTGATGTAATATAGTGACCTCCCACATTAGTTTTCTTTCTTTGTGGTGGGAATGAAATCACCACCTCGTTTCATAAACTATCATCATTTATGAGAAAATTTTTGTAACATAGTATATTCCTCATAGCCTATGACTTATGTGAGAAATGATGATTATTTGGAGATTTCTATTACATTTATATATTTTTCCTCATTATATTTTTCCTAGTTTTCTTTATGTTTCTTGAAATCCTCTTATTTGTTTTCTCGGATTCCAAATAGACTTTTCAGGCCTAAAAATAACATCATCACACCACCTGTTTGTATAGTTGAAAAATCATGTGATTTATTTTAAAAACATTAAAAGTGATATTTTTTTGATGATTTATTATGTTACATGATGCTTAAATATATTTATGATTTTAATTTATTCAAAATCTATTTTTATCCCTATTTTTAACAGTAAAAGTATGCTTATAGTCCCGAAAATGGCTTTAGGATATTCTATTTTAAATAATATATGATTAATTGATTTAAAAATAATAAAAATATTATATGAGGAAATGATGAATGGTTAATGTCCTTAAATTTAAAATTTTTTCAATATGGGAAACACTTTGAATTTTTAAATTATTTTATAGATGCTTAATGAATTAGTTTTTTTGAAAACACTATTAATATTATCATATAAAAGGGGACTTCAGATAACATTTAAAAAAGAATATATGGCGTAATGTTTTTATAAAACATTTGTCCAAATCAATATTTACACTTCCTATACCATTATTCCATGCCCATGAAGTGACTATAAACTACTCATCAAAATTAATTAACTTCAATCCAAAGAGGTATTTCCAAGGAAGTGGGTAAAGTATTAACCCAATACTTTGTTGTTTCTTTTTTCGTGAACATCATTAAAAAATATTATGACCATATTAATATAAATCAATAACCATATTTATTATAATGGAATGTTATATTTTTATTTAAAAAAATTTACTTCATTTTCATCTATTGAGAATGAAAATAGTGCACATGCATACATACAGACTACCATCTATGTGAAGTGATATATTTTCTTTTTCATCACTAACTCTAATGGGTGGTTATAAAAATCTATTTATTAAAAATATATGGTATTAATGAAATAATTATTAATCTATAAATAAAATATATTATATACCTTCTTTCCCATCCATCCTTTAGAAAATAGAAATGTTTCTTATGCATATGTGTCGATTAACACCTCTATGAACAATTTATTTTTTTAATCACTGTCTTGTTAGGATTTTCATAAGGGTGAATTAATGAATAAATATTATATTTATAATATTATTAGGTAACTATAAATTTAAATATTTATGTAATTTATTTCATGTTCATCTTTCATAAAAATGAAGATATTTCTCATGTGTTTGTGTGGACTACACCATCCATAAAATGTTGTATTTTATTCATCATTGACACCATACATGGAGAGTTATAAAATTATATTTAAGGTATAATAATTATTATTATAATATTTTTAAAATTATAGTGATATTTTAACAAAAACCCCTTTTTATCTTTTCCAATTACTTAAGATATTATAATGGTTATGTACAAAATGACCACAAAATATCTGACATGAACTTAATGGATTTATTAACTAAATAGAATATGTTTAAAAATTAAATAAAATGGATAATTATAATGTAATTAACACAAAGAAGGTTCTAAATCAATTATATAATTGATATAATATTATTTATCATGAATATAAAAGTTATATGGGGCGAGTCCTTAAATAATGTTAGTTTTTTTGTCTCAAATTTCCTTCTTTGTGAGATGTTTTGAATTTTGAAACAATATTTGTTTATAGGTCTTATAACATAAATATTTGAAAAAATATATATTGAATCTATTAATACTCATGGTATTTTATGTACCACCTCATTTTCTTTATTTCATCGTAATTTTGATTTTATAGGATGTGAGGAATTTTTAATTAAAGCATTATTTTGAATGTATTTAAGTCATGTTCTTTCATATCTATATTATTTTAAAACATACAACAGTATTTTTATTTATAATTAGAATATATTAAATTTTATTTTTCAACTAATTTTTAATTTCATTATAATGTTTTTAAAATTTTATTTTTTCCACATTTTCCGTACAAGTAATTTCTTATTTTCTTTAAAAAAGTGAAAAAAATATTTTTAACGATTACCACATGACTTCCTTTTCCATATATCATAGTAGTTATTCATTATCTATATCAATTTATAATTTTCTTTTGGTTTTTATATAATATCCATTTCCCATTATTCTTAGAGTTTTTTTGTTTTAATAAATTATTTAAAAAATAAAAGAACATTGCTTCTTTCTTTCAAAGTGATATTAAAATGTATTTATAAAGTTATTTTTCATCCATAAAAATATATATTGAAGTATTTTGTGCCTAATTATGAGTATTATATAATGATATCATCCTCCTCCTTACCCTGGATGACTTGTGATCATGATATTTTGTTGGATAGGGAATATTGATATTATTTATACTTAATTCAGTACAGATACTTACTAATTGATAATGTGTAATGATTATATATTTTAATTATTATTAAATATATGATGAATTAATTATACACATCTAATTGAAAGGTTGGGATCATTATAGAACCGTAATGTATTAGTATGTCTCATGAGATACACTGGTTTTGGTAATTGGTGTATGTCTTTCTAATTTATTGATGTGTTCTTAGTCGAGAGGCCTTGATGGTATAAAATATGACTTGTATAAGAGGAATTGATGATATATAAGATGAATTTGTTTAGAGGCCAAGAGAATTATATTTTTATTTCCATAATTATTCATTTCATCATTATAAAATCTCTTATTATTTATCATGTGTTTTCCCTATTTTGTGGATGGATATTTTATTTTACTCAAGTTAATAATTATATAGAATATTTTTTTGTTATTTACTCTTCTATATTTCTTATTCATTATGTATTAATAATAACTGCTTCCATAATCTTACCCTTACTATGTATCTAAGATCAAATATTTTTTTACACTCCCAAGGATACACAGAGAAGATATTTGAATGATTTATTATATGAATATAAATGTTTCAAAAAGTTATTTTAATTCTCTAACACCATAATTTCTGATCTAGGGAATTTTATAATTTTCAAAATAATTATTAAAAGGAATAAAATCCCAAATAACTAATCAATTTATAAGTACTATAAATCCAAATTACATAAATGACAGAAAAAATTCATTTTGAAATATAAAATACAAACATGACGTAAAATAAAATGAAATAAATTATATGCTTGGATGCGTATTCCAATATTCCTTCTTCATAACATGGGTAAAGAAACTATATTAAGGGTGATCTCCAATGATTATTAAGAGTATCTAATGTATAATTAATAATGAATCAGTGGAAAAACTAACTTATAATGGAAAATAGCTGATAAAACACTCCATTCAAATATCTATACAAGAAAAAATCAATACAACAAGGTAAGAAATTGATACACGTTCCATTTAATCATTCAAAAAAAAACCAATTGATGCATCAAGGATCTATATAATTTCTAGGATCCCCCCATTGTTGGATTTAAAATAAATTCCTAATATCTAATAATAAATATAATCAATATACCGTATACTATATAAAATATATACGTTGAATAAAAGATACAAATTTATTAATAATTCCCCAGTAAATCAAACAACTGTCGAAGTAAAACCCACTTTTGAAATGATATATGGAATTTGAAATAATAATTTCTTTACTTTTAATGAAAATATATTTAAGGAAAATTCCAATGAAAAATTAGTAAAATAAAATTATTTTTTCAAGATAATGTTAATAATAGTAAAATTAAGTTAGATTATAATGATAATCATTAATAACTTTCTCGAGGAGAACAATATTTAAACATTCTAAAGTGCCGTGTACCACATTGAAACATTTGAATCATAACCAACATGAAGTAATAACATTAAATTATACTTGTTATATCATGAGAATAATGATATTAATGATAAAAAATTATAAATTGAAGTATATATTCCATATAAATTATAATTGATGATTAACAACAAATAAGTCTAAATGAAACGTAAATTGAGACTAAATCTATTACCTTAACATTTATTTGGATATTTTCTTTTTATCATACTGTATAGTGGTTTAGAATATGTTTCTAACTTATAACAAAACCATAAAGATACTCATAATATCATAGATTGACTTCATATAATATCTTATTAACTGTTTGTTAATAATCATTCTCTATTTTGACTATTTTAGGTGTTAATTTAATAGTTTATTCAAATATCTTTTCACTTGTTATTTGATGTTATTGTTAATTCAATAATGGTTTCATATTATACAGAATGTAAAACAAGATGTAATTATCATATATATTCACTAAAAATGTATTTATAAGGATCTATAGATTTTGGAGACAATAAATAAAATTCATTGTTCATGGAGACGATAGGTTATATGTACGTATTATCACTCCTTTCATTTCCATTTCATATTAAATGAATTAAAAGTAAATGATAAATATTTATATATTAATTTGATTATAATATATAAATTATATATGGTACATAAGTACATATAAATCATATATAATATGTTCCATGTATAGAGTGAACGAATCACATCGCTTGAAGGACATGGTTGTCCACATTTCCAAAAACGATGTTATCATACATACACAAAATGGAATTTATAAAGGTTTGTATTGTAAATGAATTTAAGTAAAATAAATACATTATAAATGTCATAAATATCATATATAAATATATTTCCAATAATAATTACCACCATGAGTGGTCGTAAAAGAGGAACAAACATTCATCATATCGTGAGGTGGTAGTTCACCTTTCACATAAATATTATGTTCATTACACACTAGTTAGTGGTGTGTGTAAGTATAGGGAAAGAATTATAAAAAAAAATCCATGATAATTGAGGAAACTAGTGTTGTTATATATGTATGGAATAACTATAATTGAAATAGGGAAAAATAAATAAAACATGAGAGCTTATTGAAATTTGTTACCATTTAACGGGGTAATGCCTTTTGGGTTGTACCAGAAAGAATTCTATGGATTTATTACCTCCCAATAAGAGGGTTATATGACTAGGGGATGGATTTTGATGTTTTTTAGTTAGTTATATTTTGATCCATATTGGTTTGAGAGTAGTGAGGATGTGGGAGGTGAAAATGTCCTTCAATAGTTGAGGACTGGCACTCTTGTAATATTTTAAAGAAAGAATTCCATACACGTTTTATCATATCTCACGTGGCTCTAGTAATGGAAAAATATTATCAAAGGGATTATAGGGTCTAAATATGACCATATAATGACTTTTTGATATTTTTTAATTCAATTGGTCCCTTAAGATTTCGGTTTTGTCCCTTATTAAAACTAATTTTACCTTAGTAATTGTTATTAATTTTAATTTCATTTACTATAAATTTTGTTAAAAAATTTATTTGATATTATTATAAATTATAAATTATTATCATTAAAAATATTGAATAAATTTCTCGTAATTACAATCATAAAAGTGGGAGAAATTAATTTAAATTTAATCTCACATTTGGGAAGAAAAACGTGTATTTTAAAGGAAAAACGTTTGAATGATTACTATGTTTAAATAATAAATTTCAATCTGAAAAATCTTAAATGAGATAAATTTGATTAATTGAAAAAAAATATGATCTAACAAAACTTTTTATACAATTAAAACATTTTTATCATTATAAATAAATTATATGAAAAAATAGTTTTGAACGAAAATTCGGCATTTTCAATATTCATTGAAAAATTAATCTTTACATAAAAATATAAACAATTCACACTGAGATAATTTATAAACTTTTCTTAAAAATAACAATTTTATTTTGTAGTATTAAATTTTATATAGGGTCAATTTTTGGATTTAATATGGGTTACCCATCAAAATGTCGAAATACTACTTGTATAAAAAACTATAGTATTTTATGTGTAATGTACGATATGTTTTTATCTTAAGATTATAAAATATATTTCATGAATATATAAAATATTTTATTTAATATAATATATATATCACATTAATATAACTCAATAAATTTAATTACCTTAGTTTATTAGTATAAAATTAATTTGTGAGATTGAAAATCAAAAACATTTTCTATTATGTTTAAAATGTTTTCATATTCATTTATAATTAATTTGTAACTAATGAATCCATTTTATGTTTATGTAACCCATATATTTCCCTAATATATTTAATACTATTTATAACAACTAATTTAATCTCTAGGTAATGTCTTATTATATTAAATAATAATATTTTAATAATTTATATTTTTTCCATAAAACCTAATCTTGCATGTAACACAAGCTAAATTGGAGTTGTGAATTGAAATATATAGAATATATAGAATATATTTAAAATAAAATTTAAAATATAAATTCTTGGGATTATATATTCTTTCATTATTAGTGATTCATGTGATACACACTATCAAATAATATTTTATTACTTTAGAATTTTTTGGTGTTATATTCTACCCACCAAAATGAAATTACATGGTCAAAATTTCTACTTTATCTTGGTAATATAGGGATTGATATTTCTTATGTTAAAATAACAAATCCTGAGAATGTTTTTTAAAACAATTCTAGATAATAAAAAATTGAAATTGAAAAGTTTACATGGACTAACATATAACTAAGTCTCTAAGTAGGTCATGTTTAGTGGCAATTAGAGATATATACTTGGATTAAAAGAGTTATTATTTATAAGGAGTTATTGAGGCCATAATCAAAAAATATATGAATTATAAATTAAAATTTGAGGGACTTAAGGACAAAAATATTATGATTATTTAGTAGATCATCATTTCAATAAACAATACGGTATTATGACAACTTTTTTTTTCTAAACCACTTTTTCATGGAGTTGAGGAATTATAACACTATCTAAGAATATAAGTAAATATAAATACATAGTATTTTTAAATAATCTCAATCAAATCCATTGATTATGCCTTGATCAATTTACACTTCATCTCTTAGAAAAATATTCACTATATATTGTTGTAATAAATCAATCTCTAAAACTAGAACAAAAAATCAATTTAAACCATTTCATAAATTGAAATTAATCATGGTTTTTTATTTTCAAAATGACCATATTATTAATATAAAAACATGATGTAGCTCTATCATACTCACATACCAAACAAGTGAACATCCTGATATTGTATTATCTTGAAATATGGTAATAACTCTAATCACCATAAAACCTTATTGGAAACATTAATTCTTCCTTATTACTTATATAAGAATCCTTTTATTGGATATATTACATAAATACAAAAGTGTTTAGAACTCAATTAGTTTTAGAATAGAGCACTTACCGACAAATCATTAATATGTTCTTATGGTAGTTAGCACTTTCCTAAATCAATGAAATCATCCTCCTTATATCAACATGAGGAATATATTATTGGTTGTATTTTCCTTAATAATGTGTTTAAAAAAAGTTTAACTTTCTACTGAATGAATTTTCTTGGTACCATTCAACCAATGATCTCAAATATTTATTGAAAAAGTATTATAGTTAAATTTTTATATGTTTCATAAATTTTATGATGAGAACATCATGATTAAAATTGTTTTACAATATATTTCATACATCTAAATATAAAAGCACATTAATCATTCCATTTATATTGTTTAATAAAATATTATTTACTGTGATCCCTTGTCTTATTCAGTGGTATATTCCATTTATGCCTGGATAATTAATTTTTTATTATGCCCCATTTCTTTACAATTGCAACACTGAATATCCACATTTTATTTATTATTTTTTCATTATTTTTTCATTATTTTCCCCAATGACCTTTCTCTTTGGATTTATAACAAACTCATAATCCTATAAATAATTTACCAGGGTGATTATTTCATAAAACTATCTATTTATATTATGAAATATTTATAGAGATTAGTTCCCTTTGAATACTTTTCTGAAGAGATACAATAAAGTGGTTAATATTACACATATTGTTGCTCATATAATATGTAGCATACCTATATAAACTTGTAAAGGTATCATAATAATTAGTAACACTCTCTTATTCCTTTTTTGTTAATCTATGGAACATCCTCTACGTCTCAATTTTTTATTCATTAGGGATGTATTTAATAAATAATGTATCCTTAAAACTCCTCCATTACATAAAATCAATTTCTTTTTCCTCACTCATATTCTAGACCAGAGACCACCACTAATCAGAATCATTATCATATCCATGACCTCTTTTAAATTTATTTTTTATGAAATTTAAATTCATTATTTCTTTTCAAGGGTTCCTAGGCATTTTTAGAGAAATGAGAGGTTTCTTCATGATTTGGGCCAATCCATGAGCCCATTTAAATATTTAAAAACAATTTTTTACTTTTATAACTCTGTCATTCTCATCATTTTAAACCCATTATAATTCCCACATGGCCTCCCCAAAACTATTAAAACCCCCATATCCATTTGTACCCCTTAGATGCTCATAATCTTGGAAGATTTGGGTGATTTATTTAGGCATTGGGCCAACCCATGAGCCCATATCTTAATTTAATGAAATAATTTTTTTCTTTTATATCTCAACCATTTTTTAATATATTTTAGTCCTTCCACCTCTCACTCGAGATAAAAAACCTTATATGCACCCCATGTTCCATTCATCCTATTTGGAGCTCATATTCACCACAGATTAGAGTGAATTTCTTAATGGTTTCTTAAATCATCTGGAATTGCATATGGAATATTCTTATTTCATAAACTATTGATTTTTTACTCTATTTATCTCATTTCAGTCCCCACTTGACCTCCTTATCCTTATTTGAACCTCCCTTCCATTTTGACTGATTGGAGATTTAACTATTTGTGTATTTGGGTGAATGTCTTAATTTTTTTCAAGTAAGTGAATTCCTCTCATATTCTGTCCAATTCCTTATAGTTTATCCCCTCCTTATTGATGTTCCAAATATCAAAAAACTAGGGTTTCAAAACTAGGGTAGGTGTTTGAGTTTCTTGGTCCAATATTGTGGTTTTAGTTTTGTTTTCACTTTTTTTGGGGTAGTTGATGTTTCACACAAGGATTTTATGTTTTTGACATATACGGTATGTGATTCCATTTGTAATCATCCATTAATTTTTTAACTTTTCTTGATTTAAATTTTAAGAATATTACACATCCATTTTTTAGTGAAAATCCCATTTTTTGTAGAATTTGTTTAGGGGTTGATTTTAAAGTGGCATTTATTTGAAAAAATGATTGTTTTTCTTATGTATTCTTTTTTATATCAATTGAGTTTTTTTATGGATCTCTAAATGAACTTATTAAATGGTTTTATACATGCCAATTTTGGTTTATTGTGATATTGGTATGCATTTGGATTCAAAAGGGGGTTTTAGATGGGCTTTATGTGAAAATCATGGTTGTACATGAAATAGTTTAATTAAAATTATAAAGTGTTTATTGAATTTCACAAAGGGTTCAATGAATTTTTTGCAACTATTTTGAGTGTGTATGACCAGAACAAGTGTTTTATGTGAAAATGGAATTTGATATCTTGTGGAACTTGTTGGATCCGAAAAATGAAAAACCTAAGTATCTAGGTGGGTGGACGTGTACCAATACACTAGTAATCTAAATTGGTTTAGTCCCTATTTCACTTAACAATTTTTGATAGTGAAAACACTAAAAAATTATAATGGTGATGATTTGGGACCACTTGGTTATGGGTATGTTCCCTACTATTGGCTTGTGTATGTGAAAAAATACTGATAAGGTTACTTTCACAATGTGATATGAGGTACCTGGGGCTCACAAAAAAACTTGTTCCTAGGGGTTATCATGTGTTTAGTGATCATTTTCTAGTTGGTATTTTAATTTTTACTATGATATTTTTGGCTGAAAAATTCATTAGCATACATGTTTTATTTATAAGGTTTCATTTTTTAATGTTGCCCCTTGAAAACTGGTTTCCTTTAAAGGTGCACATGAGCTTTATCCCAGTTGGTGAGGACTCCTTAAGTGTATCCAAGAGACCCCAGATCAAATCTAGGTGGGGGATAATTTCTAGGCACTGTATCTGTACTGTAGCAGGAATTGTAGAAGGTACTACAACAGGCACTGTTTGGCACTGTTGCAGCCGAGAATATGCCCATATTTTGGATTTCGGGCCACTGATTTGGTCCCCGGGTCCTTTAAGGCCTTAATGACACCCAGGACATTGGGTCAATATGGCCTTTGGACCACCTCAATGCCTTCAAGACACCTTATGTTCAGATGAAAACCAGACAACCTATAAGGAACAAGCTTCAGAATGAGGAGGAGCAAGGAGCTATCACCATAGCAGAAGCTAAACAGATTGAAAGAATGAGAGGTTATGACACCTGACATCGGGACGAGCCTATTCATGCACAAGAAAGCCTATCCGAACATCCATGCGAAGGTGGAGAGCTTATTTCATGATGAAGATGTTGGGGAGGAGTAGTTCCATGTAGTTATTCTAGGCTGTATGTAATGTGTGAAGCCTACGGTGAAGTAATTCCTCTATGGCCTATGGGCCACGTTATAATTACACCTACGGTCCATGTAAGGGTTCCACCACACCCCTTGAAAGGTGGATTTTCAAAATTCTATAAAAAATGAAGGCCTTCGGGCCATTGGAGGTTTCCATTAAATGTTACATTATTTTGAAATCATTGTTACTATTTTCTGTTATAGAAACTCACAATATTTTTATTTTATGTTGTTTATCACATGGAATCTGTTTGGGTGGTATCTTACTTGGTTTAGGATCGAACCATAATTATTCCTTTGTGAGTAATTAGACTATATTATGGTTCACACATGTAAGGGAAATGACCTTGGAGAAAGCAGTTTAGGTTTTTAGTTACTTCTGTGGCATGGTGTTTTGGAGACAGATCAGGGGTGATGACCTATTGTCGCGTGGAATTCCTTGGTCTATTTTTGAAGATGAATTTATTATTTTTGGACCTCTTGTGTATTTTTTAACAACTTTTATTCAGTTTTTTTTAATTACGACTTGTTTGGAATGAATTTTCAGATTGCGTTTATTCTTCATTATTGGATGTTTTATGTATCCTAACATGGGTAAATAATTCCCAACCATTGTTTATGATACCCAAGCACTTGTTCCATCCCATGGGGATAAGGAACGCTCTACAGGCGTTGCCATGGACTGGGTCGGGTGCTTGTTTCAATGGTGAATATATCTATTTCATGACAAAATGTTATCATTGGGGGTTAATATTTTTGGGTTATATAATTATTTTGGGATGGGTTTGGTTAGAAAATATCTTGGACTATTGAGACTCAATGTTCTGAATGTGAGTAGGGTTCCTTGAATGTACTACTCGTGACATACCTTGAGTCCACATGGGATGTCAAGATTGTTTTTTGTCTTCTCTTCCATATGGGATGTGCAGGATGTAGAATGAGTGAGGTCATCAGGTGGGATTGAATTGGTTGATTATTTTATTGTTGTGATGAGTTTGATTCATTTATATTTGATAATATTGTTTATATTTCACATTATTTTCATAATAATGCTCTCTTTTGGGACTGTTTATTTTTATAGCCACATGCCTCCTAAGAAAGCTCACATGCCACGTTGGTAAGCTGGAGAGAGTTCTCCCATAACGCATGATCATAGGTTCATAGAAGATAGTTTAGGGTGTCCATACCCTAAGAAAGGGAGAACATATTACTCCTACTCTAGCCAGAGAATATGAGTCTAGTCTGAGGAAGGAAAAAGCCCAAGATTTTCTAAAAAAAGTCTCCCACTTTTTGATGTAGAACAGAACCCCGGGAAGCATAGGAATGGCACGATAAGATTGAGAGCTTGTTCCATTACATTGATATATCTAATGAGGTAAGGGTAAAATGTTCCACCTTCCTATTAGAGGTTCCCAAGCACAGGTGGTGGGAATCAGTGCATCAAGAAAGAAATCACAAGCAGATGAGATGCAAGTAATTCAAGGTCACTTTCAACGACTAGTACTGTCTTGAAGTATTGGTTATGCCAGGTCTAAGGAGTTTATTGGAACTTTTATAAGGGGACCACTCAGTGATGGAGTATTGCAACCAATTCACCGATCTGGTCTGTTATGCTATAGAAATGATCTCCAATGAGAAAATGAAGGCCCAAAATTTCAAAAGGGGTTTGCGACCAGAGATCTATTCTCATGTATTTCTGTTCATGCTGAAAAACTATGTGGATTTGGTTGATCGATCATGTATGATACAAATTAACCACAAGGGGAATTATTTTTTCTCTGGGGTAGTATCAATGAGGGGAATTGATATTTCATTAAATAAATAAAGGGAGAGAAGTAGGGAAGGAAATGAGGTTGCAGTTTTGGCCTCTCTTTCAGGTAGCTTTAAACTGTGGCTTCTAATGTGAGGTTCGTCATGTGACACCAGTGTGGAAGGTCAGGGCACATGTGAATGGCAGGAAAATATCCTTTAAATCCCTATAATTGGTGTAGATTTATAGGAAACTTATATCGTTTTTTAATGATTTCCAGTACACTTTAGAGAGTGGTAGGATTCGTGGATTCTAGGGGAGTTCCATCTTAGTTAGAGCCATCACGGATGGGTGGATCTCGAGTATGTGGTCATGGAAATAGGGTTTGATCATTTTTGAGAAGAGATAGTTTAGGGTGTATCCATAAGAGAGATTCCATTCATAGGAATATATGTTGCATCTTCATGATGTAGAGTATACACCAGTGGGATCAGATGTGGGGCCATCGACTGTCCGATGTATCGTTTTGATTACATCTTATAAAGATTATTCTATTTTCGATATCAATGAATCAATCTCAGTTATCTCTACTAATATTTTGAAAATTATGAATTTTACATATGATCATTTGTCTTTCATGATAGAGTTCGTGACACCATTCTGAAAAAAGAAGGAATATTGTCTCAGGTGCCTGTGGTGTGCACCTTCTATGTCAAGGGTTGAGATGGAGTGAGACCACATTATCTTAGATATAGATCTGTTTGATGTAATACATGGAATGAGTTTTTTGGTACAAATTTAGGAACAAATAAATTTATATAGGTGGTGGGAGAGTTTCCAAGAACCTGATGGAAATCATTATGTGGTTTTGTTCAGGATTTATCTAGGATTTCTTCTACCACAAATGTTGTCACTCGGAAGGGGGTGATGTTTGTTTGGGGTCTAGAATGTTTTTCATCCTTCGAGGAGTTGAAGAGGTAGTTGAGTACCCACCATGTTGATCTTTCTAGAATCTAGAGTGGGATATATGGTGTATTGTAACACTTCAGGAATGGGTCTTGGGTTAATTCTTATACCGGATGATCATGTGGTGGAATATGGATCCAACAAACTCTAATCAATAGAAAAAAATTACCCAACCCATGACTTGGAGCTAAAATTTGTGATGCATGTTTTAAAGAATTAGCATCACTTCCTTTTTGGGGAAATGTTTTGTGGTATATTCTGATCATAAGAGATTTGCATACATTTTCTTGGAGAAGGATCGTGTCCTAAGGAAATGGTGTTAGAATGAGTAATTCCAGGTGTTCGACTTCGATATCATATACACCCCAGGGAAGGATAACATGGTGTCTCATGCCTTAAGTAGAAGAGTTTCAGTGCAGGCTTTGAAGAAGGCCAGTGATGAGTAGAATCTTATGGGGCTCTTAGTTCAGAGGCATGTGGAGACCGAGGAGCACAGTTGAGGTTCATTTTTGGAGAGTGTTCAGTTGACCCCTTCTCTTATGGAGCTAATTCAGTGGTAGAAGCACAATGATATGCTATGTCTATGGTTAAGGTAGTTTTTTATGGTGCGGAGACATATTCTGATTGGTCTTAATCCTCCTAGGGTATTTTGTACTTAGAGGGTCACTTATTGGTTCCTTTGTCTCTATGAAAGGTGTTGATGCATGATAGACATTAGTCTCAGTGGGATATCTATCTGGGGTCCACCATGATTTATTCTGATGTCTGTTTCTGGTTTTGGTATTCATGAATGAGATAGGACATAGCTAAGTTCATATTGAGATTCTATACTTATTAGCAGGTGAAATAATAGAATCAAAGGCCCTATGGTTTGTATCATCCACTACCCATTCCTACTTTAAAGTGGGATGAGGTTTCCATAGATTTCATTATTGGCTTGCCTCATACAGTTCGGGGAAAGAATGATATCTGGGTGGTGATTGATAATCTAATCAAATCAACCCATTTCATTCTGATCAAAGATTCGACTAAAGTGGAAGAATTTATCCAGTTGTATGTGTAGGAAGTTGTGAGGCTCCATGGTTTCCCATCATCCTTTATTTCAGATAGGGACCCTCATTTAATATATCAGGTTTGGAGTGGCTTTCATGAGTTTTTGGCATCGCAGATTAAGTTGAGTACGATATAACACCCTCAAAAGGATAGTTAGACGAAGCAGGATAATCCAAATCTAGAAGACATGATTCATAAATGTGTGTTTGATTTCATTGGTTCATTGGATTTCTTTTTGGGATTGGTAGAGATTTCCTATAACAATAGATACTAATCCTCAATCAAGATGTCACTATTTGAGGCACTTTATGTTCAGTCATGTCGATCTACATTGTATTGGGTGGAGGTGGGTGAGACCTCACTTCTAGGTTTGAGTATTGTGTATTAGATAATAGACATGGTCCAGTTTATTAGAAAATGGATATTGATATCCTAGAGTCAAAAAAAGTATTATTATTATCTGAGGTGTCATGCTTTGGAGTTTTCAATGGGTGATCGTGTATTCTTGAAATTGGATCCTCACTTGGGTCACCATCGTCTTGGTATGAAATGGAATCTTACACCAAGTTATGTGGGACCTTTTAAAATAATTGATATCATTGTTAAGTTGTTATACCTATTATATTTTCTATCACAAGTTACATTGATATATGATGTGTTTCATGTCACCCAGCTAAATAAATACAATCTGGACTCCTCATTTGTTTTGAGTTCGTAAGAGTTGGTGTAGAGACCCGAAGCCTGACGTACATGGACTTTACATTACTTTTGCGGAATACTTAGTACATTACAAAAACACACACACAAGGACCGTAATAGTTTAGTGTCTTTGGAAACTCGGACTATAATCTTCTAATCGTGGTGAAAGATCTTCAACATCTCCCATAAAGATCTTCCTTTTTTTTTACCTAAAACCTTTCTTTATATCCTGGGGAAAAGAAAACATAAAAGGGTGAGCTCAAATTCTCAGTAAGGGTAAACAAAAGAAATATCAATCACATCATATTCATAAGAACATAACATTTTGGAAATCATAACCTGCAAAAGAGAGCATAATTTCATAACATGGGATAATTCATGGCAGTGAAATGTAATCACAATAATCATAACATAAAACATGGAACTTTGTGGCATACACACATAATCATAGAGAATCATTTCTTGTTAGTCAAGACTCATTGCCAAGACTATCTTAGTGGACAAAGTCCCTTTCTGAATCGAGTAATCCTCGTTTCAGTCCTGTTTCACTGAACCGGTATAACCTACCATTCCAGCCATGTCTATCTCATGAGATATAAAATCTTTACCCAATGCATTGGAGGGAGATATAGGTCCCACCCATCTTATAATGAATCCTTTCTTATGTGTGCCACATAATCATAAAACATACATCATCGCATAACACATATAACAAAAATGGGATTCTTGAAACATCATGACATCATAAATCAATTCATATATGATAAAGGAACTCATAAACATAATTCCATCACAACATAGTCAAACCAATGTAAAAATATGGATAGAAACAGAACCCTTTATTATCTTAGATGGAAAATAATTTTGATAAAACACTTGAATTGAATTCTTGAGGAAAATATCCTTTCTTCTTCAAAAACATTTTTCCTTTCATAACATGTCATACAACTTTAAAATAAAAGAAGTTGATTAAAAATAAACTTGAAAACTTGTAAAGGAAGCTTCTTTGAAGTAATGTTTTAAAAATCCATTCATGCTGTATAAGTTAAAAAAACATTCTTCGTACTTTTGTCGGAAAAGTCAAAAAGTACCTCGTACGAAAAAAGATTCCTTTCATACATATTACTAAAAACTCACCGAAGGGTAAAAATGGAATTAAACAATTTTAGGTGGATGGAAATAATATTACAGATTGATGAAACATGGATGTGGATGATAAAATACACCCCAGTAAATACTTACGAATAAACAATCTCGGAAAATGAGATTGTGATATTTCCCTTACCTTAGGTCCGATTTGCTTTGTTCGTGTCCGAAGCTCCTGTATAATGGTTTAAATAATGTTATTAACTTATTACAGAATCATATTCATTGTTATGATATCATATATGGTTCACTTATGACATTATATTACCCGTTCTTTTGTAAATTCCATGTTAAAGAAGCGTTTTGGGTAAAATCGTTTCATTTATCGTAGGTGTTTTGACTTGTTGTTCTTGACATAATTATTACTTATATCATGATTTACTTACTTCCAGAATATAAAATATGATTTATATATCATATATATTCAGTATATATATATATATAATAGGTAGATAAATAAAATGAAAAACACCGTTCATGGAGACGGTAGTCCGTACGTACGCATGAACGCTGTTTTCCTTTCCTTATTGTCTTGAAATGGAAGTAAGTAGATGACATACATAGGTATATATATACATAAATCCAGTAGCTTTATAATGTCATATATTTCATTATTATTTCTTATATATACATTATAATCATTCTTAAATGGTTAACATGGAGAATGAATCTCATCGCGTCGTGGAGACGGTAGTCCGTACGTACGCACGAGCGATGATATCATTTCTATAAATATTGAATTGAATTGGAGTGGATTATACAATATATCAGAATCAATATGATGTTGTAATAACTATGTATAGTTATTCTTTACACCATTATACCCATCCATGTAAGGTGGTGGTGGAAAATAGATTACACCACGGCGTGGAGACGGTATTCCGTACGTACGCACGCGCGGTGATTTCTTTTTCCGTAGGATGGATAGATGGTGAAATAGGGTTGTTTCATACTTATAATAACATATCAGTATATGAGTGATACTGATGTTATTACTTCATAATGAAACAACCTAAGAAGAAGAAGTGGAAGAAGAAATAAAGATGAAAGAATTGGTAACGGTAATTACCTCTTCTTTGAAGCGCCTTTTGGAGACCTCCTCTTAGGGAACTAAAATTGGCCTTTGAGTAAGACCAGAACCTCTAGGATGTTTCTAGGGAAGTGGAGAAGAGATTTTGGCAGGGGTTGGCCGAGCTTGAGTGCTCAAATTGGTGTGAGGAGGAGGGGGAGGAGGTGTCCTTTTATAAGGGAGGAGAGGGGCACCTTAGGAATATCTCAAAATATTATTTTATATTAAAGTCAAAATCGGTTTATAATGGTTCCAAAGGGTCTTATTTCGAAGCTAAAGTGGGGATGGGTCGAAATCATATCAACCAATAGGATTTAGACAAGTTTAGGGTATTATTTTAACCTTATCAATTAGATTTAACTCTAAGTTAAATAATTTAACTTTTACCGTGTCTTTTTGTTTTCTTTCACTATATGGTTAATAAACTTACTATAACATGCCAAACGAACCCCAAATTGTATATTATTAATACATATATCCTTATCTAAGTCATTTGGCCGAACCTTAGATTTTTAGGAATAAAATAACAATTAATAATATAATATTTGATTTAAAAACTATTTTGTGTCAATTTTGACACTATTTGATATATGATTTTTGTGAAAGTAATAACAGAATTATATGTTCGAAACAAGTTGATTAAATCAACATTAATATATCATAGTAACCTAGAAAATTAGTGGAATTCATAAAAAATCTCAAATTACATTTATTTTGGTGTTTATAACATCAATTATGTCAATATTTCATTAATAAGATAATTACTGCATCATCTTTGTCTCATAAATATATTATATTATTTGATGTCTAAAAATTACAAATAAAATACCATCATGTAGGAAATCTTTTTAGCTTTCTAATGAATATTTATAGTTGAATTTATCTTATGTATAACCCCATATTAAAAATGATTTACTTATTAAACTTTGATTTTAACTATTTTAACCCTTCTTTAAATAAATTAATAATAAATGTCCTAATCTAATCCAAGTGGGCCTAAATGGTAATATTTTATTCCTAAGTTTGTTTTTGGTCGAATTACACTTGTCCAATAGAATTAGGACATGTGTTAAGGTAATATTAATACCATATTTACCCTTAGTTACCTTATTTACTATTAACCGTGGTAAAAAAAGTAAAAAGTTACTATTCACCAAAAAATTATTTTCATCTCATTGAACCACATTTTAGTCCTTGATATTAACCGTGTCTCTCGGATTTTCGAAATTCCATTCACAGAAGCGGTAAAATTAAGTTTTATGCAAAATTCAGTTTTTAACCTACCACTTAGTAGTTTCACTATTCATCAAAAATTGATGTTTTTCAGATCAATGCCAAAATTTCATCCTAAGCTATATTTCATATTCCGAATTCAAAAATGAAGTCTATTTTACCAAATTCATAACATAGAAGTTGCATTAATTAATTTTATAATTAAATCCCGCTGTTAAAACAAATAGCGTGTTTTTAAGAAACAATATCTATCAAAAGATTGACACTTGTTTATGTCTAGTTTAAATGTGAAATTACATCCAATGACCAACATTGTATTAAATTGTAAAAATATATTCTAAATATACTTTAAAAACACTCAAATTAATGATTTATCACTATTAATTATTTCGATTAAAAAAGTTGTTTTTAATTATAATTTAGTAATTTTCACTATTCATCAGAATATGAAAGTTATCCGAAAAGTACCAAAATTTCACCTTAGGCTAAATTCGATACTCCGAATCCAAAAATAAAGTTCATTTTGAAAAAATAAGATTTACTGGATTTCAAAAAGTGGTTATTACTATTCATAACGGCTAGTTTTAATAATATTTTTATAGCATATCGTTGTTTAGTGAAACTCGGTATTGCGTACTACACACGCTATCGAGGAAGGTCGCGATTGCGTGTAATGCAAGACAAGTCAAGGATGTGTGTTGTGCAAGCTCCTTTTGGTGTAGCGTACAACACAAGACATTAATAAAATTAAAAAGAATATTTTTTTATAAAATCTTGGGCTGTTACATTCTACCCCCCTTAAAATGAATTTCGCCCTCGAAATTCGTCGGGGTTATAAATGGTTTACTATTTGAAAGTTTCTTTAATAGAAACCCACATAGTAAAAGGGAATACCAAAACTTGGCTTTAAAAACTAAAGTATGAAATGTAACGATTACCCAAATAAACTAATCACTGGGTTTCCACATAGGTGAAAATATGGATATGGAAGAGAAATCTAAGCATCATGTTCTGATGGAGAGTGGTAGAGAACATGGATATGGAAAATCCAGTAATCACAAATCCATAGATTTGTGATGATATAAGGTACCATATGATTCATCAGGTATAAGAGAACTAGGACAACATTTTTGGTTTTCAAGATCATTTCCCTAAAGTTAAAGAATTTGAATTAGAATAAATACTTACTTTATTTTGGTACAATCTCACTGTTGTTCGTGCCTTTAACAATTTCCACTTCATCTCTTAAATAAATGAAGTTGAATTTGTTATTCGTGAAGTGTTAGCAGATCATGTGATAGAATGACGGGTCATTCCATCTGTTTCAAACAAAAGGTTAGCAAAATTATATACATAAGTCGATCTATAGTGAGATTAATCACATATGGACTTATACTTCATATATCATACTGCTTAATATAATAAAACTAGTTTCTACTAAACAGGGACTTCCTGTAGGCTAGTGGTAGGCGATAAAGGCCAGTCGCACTTCGGTTGTGGGTTCGATTCCTACAGCCTTGTCCGAAGCGATGGGCTGTCGCCCGTCCTGTAGGTTGTCCCTTTTTCTAAAACTACGTTACTATAACATCCCGTCAATAATATCGAAAATCTTCTATCCTTAAACAATACTAACTTATGTCCAACATAATCCAGTCTAATCTTTAGGCTTATACATAATACTGCAGTCCACTCTCATAATATAGTGACATCGATTACCAGAGATTTAATACTGTCGTTGATCCCCACATATCATAAGATATGTCTTGTTGGTCACATTCCAAACATTCAAAGTCCTTAATCGTGTATTCTCTTGAATACCTTAGTGAAAACAAGAGTGCAGTTAAAAGTTAACACTTTCCACATACCAAAATCCTCAAAATTCTATATACTCAAACCATGATATCACTTAGTCCTTATATCAATCATGAGCTCATGAATACTATTAAACATTTCATTTTCTCGTCTTCATTATGCGCATATCATCTTATTTCCAAAAAATATCTCAATCACTTTGAATACCACATTAAACCAATACATAAATATTCCAATACTCCATGATACAACATTATTTTGGAATCCCATTACATAAACACTTAATCATTCCACCACATCGTTATCATATTCAACATTGCCAATAGTGATCGCATGTGATTTCCCTTTGTCCTTTGCCTTCAGTGGTTGCTCATGTTGATCATCACTAACCCTTGGATTAGGGCAATTATTAGCATAATTCCCCATTTCCTTGCACTTGAAGCATTGAAGTGTTGGCGGTGCATTCTCTGCAGTGTTTGCTTTATTCACATCATTAGAAACCCTTTTTCCATTACTTCGACACTCAGCTGCTCGATGACCTTCTTTTCCACACTTAAAACATTTTCTAGTTCCTTTAAGACAATCTCCACCATTCTTCTTTCCACACTTTGTGCATAAGGAAACATTCATCTTCTTTTCACCATTATTATGAGATTTCTCCTTGAACTCCATCTTTCGTTTCTTGTCAAAACCATGAGATGGATATGTAACACCAACTTCCATTTCTACCTTGATAGCACAACGCACAATTTCTTCATAGCTACTGAAGTCTCTTATAGCTAATGCCCTTCGAAGACTTGGTTTTAATCCACAGAAAAATCGATCAACTTTACTTTCAGGTTGGATGATAATTCCAGAAGCATACCTTGCAAGTCTTGTAAAATTTGCTTCATAGGTACCAACAGATTCATCGTCCCTTTGCTTCAGTTCAAGAAATTCTTTCTCCATCTTTGTTTGAAGAATACGAGGGAAGTACTTACTGAAAAACAAGTTCTTGAACTCGTCCCATTCCATGGACTCAATTTCATCTCTTGGCCTCGTATTCTTGATAAGATTCCACCATTGATCAGCTTCACCTTCCAAACGATATACTGCTAAGATGACTTTATCATGTTCAGAACATTGAAGAACTGAAAATATCTTTTCAGTAGTACTAATCCATTGTTCAGCCACAAGTGGATCAGAAGACCCACTGAAAGAAGGTGGACGTTGCCTCATGAAGGACTCAATAGAATATTGTTCCCTTCTCTGCTCATTTGGAAGTCCAGAATGATTCATAGCTTGTGTAAGTATAGCAATAAGATTTTGCACTCCATCTCCCATAACATTTGTTTGTTCAGGAGGGAAATCATTGCATTGTCCATTGCATTGATCAACACGGTTCCTTCGGGTTCCAGCCATCGTCTAAAACCCAAAAAGAATAGTGTGAGAGGCAAAAATCATGCTAGGGAAAACAACATAATAAAGGGGGAGTACCTTCAATATCCAACATCTTAGGTTTAATTCTATGATCGTTAGCGTAATTCTATTACTATAACCTATACGTATACTTATCCCTAGGGACATCCCTAGACATACCTTAGAAATATCTCTAGGGATCTCACTAACGTTTTCGCATCCTAGTTTCCAAAGGTTGACTAAACCTTTCCTCTGATACCAACTGTAGAGACCCGAAGCCTGACGTACATGGACTTTACATTACTTTTGCGGAATACTTAGTACATTACAAAAACACACACACAAGGACCGTAATAGTTTAGTGTCTTTGGAAACTCGGACTATAATCTTCTAATCGTGGTGAAAGATCTTCAACATCTCCCATAAAGATCTTCCTTTTTTTTTTACCTAAAACCTTTCTTTATATCCTGGGGAAAAGAAAACATAAAAGGGTGAGCTCAAATGCTCAGTAAGGGTAAACAAAAGAAATATCAATCACATCATATTCATAAGAACATAACATTTTGGAAATCATAACCTGCAAAAGAGAGCATAATTTCATAACATGGGATAATTCATGGCAGTGAAATGTAATCACAATAATCATAACATAAAACATGGAACTTTGTGGCATACACACATAATCATAGAGAATCATTTCTTGTTAGTCAAGACTCATTGCCAAGACTATCTTAGTGGACAAAGTCCCTTTCTGAATCGAGTAATCCTCGTTTCAGTCCTGTTTCACTGAACCGGTATAACCTACCATTCCAGCCATGTCTATCTCATGAGATATAAAATCTTTACCCAATGCATTGGAGGGAGATATAGGTCCCACCCATCTTATAATGAATCCTTTCTTATGTGTGCCACATAATCATAAAACATACATCATCGCATAACACATATAACAAAAATGGGATTCTTGAAACATCATGACATCATAAATCAATTCATATATGATAAAGGAACTCATAAACATAATTCCATCACAACATAGTCAAACCAATGTAAAAATATGGATAGAAACAGAACCCTTTATTATCTTAGATGGAAAATAATTTTGATAAAACACTTGAATTGAATTCTTGAGGAAAATATCCTTTCTTCTTCAAAAACATTTTTCCTTTCATAACATGTCATACAACTTTAAAATAAAAGAAGTTGATTAAAAATAAACTTGAAAACTTGTAAAGGAAGCTTCTTTGAAGTAATGTTTTAAAAATCCATTCATGCCGTATAAGTTAAAAAAAACATTCTTCGTACTTTTGTCGGAAAAGTCAAAAAGTACCTCGTACGAAAAAAGATTCCTTTCATACATATTACTAAAAACTCACCGAAGGGTAAAAATGGATTTAAACAATTTTAGGTGGATGGAAATAATATTACAGATTGATGAAACATGGATGTGGATGATAAAATACACCCCAGTAAATACTTACGAATAAACAATCTCGGAAAATGAGATTGTGATATTTCCCTTACCTTAGGTCCGATTTGCTTTGTTCGTGTCTGAAGCTCCTATATAATGGTTTAAATAATGTTATTGACTTATTACAGAATCATATTCATTGTTATGATATCATATATGGTTCACTTATGACATTATATTACCCGTTCGTTTGTAAATTCCATGTTAAAGAAGCGTTTTGGGTAAAATCGTTTCATTTATCGTAGGTGTTTTGACTTGTTGTTCTTGACATAATTATTACTTATATCATGATTTACTTACTTCCAGAATATAAAATATGATTTATATATCATATATATTCAGTATATATATATATAATAGGTAGATAAATAAAATGAAAAACACCGTTCATGGAGACGGTAGTCCGTACGTACGCATGAACGCTGTTTTCCTTTCCTTGTTGTCTTGAAATGGAAGTAAGTAGATGACATACATAGGTATATATATACATAAATCCAGTAGCTTTATAATGTCATATATTTCATTATTATTTCTTATATATACATTATAATCATTCTTAAATGGTTAACATGGAGAATGAATCTCATCGCGTCGTGGAGACGGTAGTCCGTACGTACGCACGAGCGATGATATCATTTCTATAAATATTGAATTGAATTGGAGTGGATTATACAATATATCAGAATCAATATGATGTTGTAATAACTATGTATAGTTATTCTTTACACCATTATACCCATCCATGTAAGGTGGTGGTGGAAAATAGATTACACCACGGCGTGGAGACGGTATTCCGTACGTACGCACGCGCGGTGATTTCTTTTTCCGTAGGATGGATAGATGGTGAAATAGGGTTGTTTCATACTTATAATAACATATCAGTATATGAGTGATACTGATGTTATTACTTCATAATGAAACAACCTAAGAAGAATAAGTGGAAGAAGAAATAAAGATGAAAGAATTGGTAACGGTAATTACCTCTTCTTTGAAGCGCCTTTTGGAGACCTCCTCTTAGGGAACTAAAATTGGTCTTTGAGTAAGACCAGAACCTCTAGGATGTTTCTAGGGAAGTGGAGAAGAGATTTTGGCAGGGGTTGGCCGAGCTTGAGTGCTCAAATTGGTGTGAGGAGGAGGGGGAGGAGGTGTCCTTTTATAAGGGAGGAGAGGGGCACCTTAGGAATATCTCAAAATATTATTTTATATTAAAGTCAAAATCGGTTTATAATGGTTCCAAAGGGTCTTATTTCGAAGCTAAAGTGGGGATGGGTCGAAATCATATCAACCAATAGGATTTAGACAAGTTTAGGGTATTATTTTAACCTTATCAATTAGATTTAACTCTAAGTTAAATAATTTAACTTTTACCGTGTCTTTTTGTTTTCTTTCACTATATGGTTAATAAACTTACTATAACATGCCAAACGAACCCCAAATTGTATATTATTAATACATATATCCTTATCTAAGTCATTTGGCCGAACCTTAGATTTTTAGGAATAAAATAACAATTAATAATATAATATTTGATTTAAAAACTATTTTGTGTCAATTTTGACACTATTTGATATATGATTTTTGTGAAAGTAATAACAGAATTATATGTTCGAACCAAGTTGATTAAATCAACATTAATATATCATAGTAACCTAGAAAATTAGTGGAATTCATAAAAAATCTCAAATTACATTTATTTTGGTGTTTATAACATCAATTATGTCAATATTTCATTAATAAGATAATTACTGCATCATCTTTGTCTCATAAATAAATTATATTATTTGATGTCTAAAAATTACAAATAAAATACCATCATGTAGGAAATCTTTTTAGCTTTCTAATGAATATTTATAGTTGAATTTATCTTATGTATAACCCCATATTAAAAATGATTTACTTATTAAACTTTGATTTTAACTATTTTAACCCTTCTTTAAATAAATTAATAATAAATGTCCTAATCTAATCCAAGTGGGCCTAAATGGTAATATTTTATTCCTAAGTTTGTTTTTGGTCGAATTACACTTGTCCAATAGAATTAGAACATGTGTTAGGGTAATATTAATATCATATTTACCCTTAGTTACCTTATTTACTATTAACCGTGGTAAAAAAAGTAAAAAGTTACTATTTACCAAAAAATTATTTTCATCTCATTGAACCACATTTTAGTCCTTGATATTAACCGTGTCTCTCGGATTTTTGAAATTCCATTCACAGAAGCGGTAAAATTAAGTTTTATGCAAAATTCAGTTTTTAACCTACCACTTAGTAGTTTCACTATTCATCAAAAATTGATGTTTTTCAGATCAATGCCAAAATTTCATCCTAAGCTATATTTCATATTCCGAATTCAAAAATGAAGTCTATTTTACCAAATTCATAATATAGAAGTTGCATTAATTAATTTTATAATTAAATCCCGCTGTTAAAACAAATAGCGTGTTTTTAAGAAACAATATCTATCAAAAGATTGACACTTGTTTATGTCTAGTTTAAATGTGAAATTACATCCAATGACCAACATTGTATTAAATTGTAAAAATATATTCTAAATATACTTTAAAAACACTCAAATTAATGATTTATCACTATTAATTATTTCGATTAAAAAAGTTGTTTTTAATTATAATTTAGTAATTTTCACTATTCATCAGAATATGAAAGTTATCCGAAAAGTACCAAAATTTCACCTTAGGCTAAATTCGATACTCCGAATCCAAAAATAAAGTTCATTTTGAAAAAATAAGATTTACTGGATTTCAAAAAGTGGTTATTACTATTCATAACGGCTAGTTTTAATAATATTTTTATAGCATATCGTTGTTTAGTGAAACTCGGTATTGCGTACTACACACGCTATCGAGGAAGGTCGCGATTGCGTGTAATGCAAGACAAGTCAAGGATGTGTGTTGTGCAAGATCCTTTTGGTGTAGCGTACAACACAAGACATTAATAAAATTAAAAAGAATATTTTTTTATAAAATCTTGGGCTGTTACAGTTGGAGTTGGAATCATATTTGTCTATGGTTAAGAAAACAGTGCATACTGGGGACTCCCAAGAAAAATTGATTCAAGGAAAGACTATTCCTCTAGTATGATTCCTTTGGTAACATGGGACTAATGAGCATTAGACATGGGAGCAGAAGTCTTGGGTTGAATAGAAGTTTTAATTTCTCTTTTCTGATCATTCTTCAAGAAAAAGTTATGAGGGAAGAAAGTTTTAATATTGGATAGAATTATCACATAAAATATTTATTTTATTTTTATTTTTCACGTACTTTCTAATTATTCTTTGTTAGTGGGGTTTTCATATAAATTTTGGAGAAAAGGGTGGTTTCTTCAGGATTTGGGCCAAAATATGATCCCATTTAAGAATTTTAAAGCAAAAATTGATTGTTTTATAACTCTTTAATTTTTCAACATTTTTCACCTATTCCAATTCCCAATTAGCATCCCCTGACCTATTCAAACGTCCATATCCATTTAAACTCCTTAGGAAATCAAAATAATGGTGGATTTGGGTGGTTTATTCAGGCATTGTGCCAACCCATGAGCTCATTTCTGGATTTAAGTATATTAATTATTTATTTTATATCTCACTCAAGTCTTAACCCTTTTCAGCCATTCCCCCGCTCACTCAATCCCACAAACACTATGGGAACCCCCATGTTCTATTTTCCCTCTTTGGAACTCATCTTCATCATGGATAATGGGAACTTTACTAAATGTTTCTCAAATCTTCCATATTTTTAAAGGGAATTTGTTTCTTTCTTAAATCATTTATTTTTTCAATATTCCCCCATTTCAGTCCCCACTTGACTCTTCAGCCTTATTAGAACCTCCCTTTAAATCATAGACCCTTGGAGATTAAACTATTGGTGTATTTGGGGCGATTGCTTCAATGTTTCTCATGTAACTGAATTCCTCTCCTTTTCCTCCTATTTCCTTAGGGTTTCTCCCCTTCTTGTTGAAGTTCAAAATGTCTAACTATTAAGTTTTTTTACCCATGCTTTGATTTTTATTTTATTGGTCTATTATTGTGGTTTTAGGTTTTTTCACTCCCCCTTAAAGTAGAAGTGGTGAATTTGAATTATTTCCCAAGTATTAAATGGTTTTGACATATATAATAGGTGATTCCATGTTTATGAATCCATTACTGAGTTGTATTTTCCTGATTTATATTTGCATCATATTCCTCTCCCTTTTTTGTTGAGAATACTGTTTTTGGTAGTATTGGTTAAGTGGATGATTTTAAAGTTTCATTTTTTGTAAATAATGCATGTTTATTGTGTGTGTTCCATGTTGTATCAACTAGGGTTTTTATAGTTAAAGAAAAAGTTTTATTAAATGGTTTTAAGGATGAAAATTCTATTTTTTGAGAAGTTGGAATGAATTTGGTTTCAAAATGTGCAAAGCATGTTGTACTTGAAATTGTTTTATGAGAATTCTTAAGGGTTAAATAAATAGCACAAAGGAAGAAAATAATGTTTTGTTACTATTTTGAGTATTTATTACCAAAAATGGTGTTTTATGTAAAAATGAAATTTTATAGCATGTTTGACATGTTTGAGAAAAAAGGGATGCCTGATTATCTAGGTGGGTTGACGTGTACTAGTACACTAGTGATCCGGAGTGGTTTCGTCCATGTTTTACTTAGCATGTTTGACATTGAAAATACTAACAAAACAAAAATGATGATGATTGGGGACCACTAGGTTCTGGTTTTGTTTCTTACTAGTGGCTCATGCATGAAAATAGATATTGATATGGTTACTTTCACACTGAGATGCGAGGGACTGGGGGCTCACAACTAACTAGTTCCTAGAGGAGTTCCCATGTTTAGTTCTCATTAGCTACTTGGTTTTTCCCTTTGGAATATGCTGTGGTTGGATGAAAGATTATAAAACATTCATGTTTTATTAAGAAGTGTTCCTTATTTAATATTACCCCTTGAAAACTATTTTCATTGAAAGGTTACATTCTTTAGAAATTGTTTCTACCATTTCTTATTATAAAAACTGGAAAAAAATTTATCTTATGATGTTTATCACAATGAATCTATTTGGGTGGTATCCTATTTGGATTTGTATCGTAGCCTACATACACAGTTGGGTGTAAGTAAAAAATTTTATGTTTTACACTGGTAAGGTAAAGGCCTTTGGAGATGAAGTTTCATGTTGTTATTTTCTTATATGGTGTGGTGTTGTGGAGATGGCTTGTGGGTAATGAACCCTTGTCTTTTGGTGGTCCTTGGGATGTTTTTCATACTATTTATTTAGTTTTGGACCTGTTGTGTATTTTTTAAAACCTTTTATTCACATCTAAATTTTAATTATGTCTTTTTTGGCATAAATTTTTTGATTGAGGTTATTCTTCATTATTGGATGTTTTATGTATCCTAACTCGGGTAAATCATTCCCAAACCATTTATTATGATACCTGAGTACTTTTTCCAAATAGTGGGGATAAGGAATGACCTTCATATATATCCATAGGCAGGTTCAATAGCTATTTTGGATGGCGACCAAATCCGGTTTATGAAAATCACTAGGGATACAATATACTATATGTGTAACATTTACCTTTTAACTGATTTCCAAGGCTATATATATATTCTCCAGAGATATAATACATTTTTCTGCTATAATTGTAATAGTATTCCCTCTAAATAATGGGGTCTTATACCACATAAAGAGATCTATAATTAGATATTCTCTCTGTGGAATAGGTTTCCTTAGTCAGAATAGGTTATTTCTCATAACACGGCTATGTTTCCCAAATATTTATATAACATTATCAGTTCCAATAACATTTTTATTGTTTTCCTCAGGATGGAAAGCTCTATATTTTACATGAGTAATACACCATTCTTCATTCTAGATGTCATTTCTAAAAAATGGAATATACTTGATTAGCTCATAATATTATGAACTTTGTATAAATCTAAATATGGCATAACATAAATTAAAAAATTTATACATAGCTAATATCAAAATCATAAACTTGGATTGTTTGGGGATATATTTACTTATAAATCCTTTATTGTGGTTGGTAATGAAAATTTGAAATATCCTAACCGTATACCCCTAGAGTGTTAAACTATGTGAATAGTATGTCCCATTTTCGTGTACCAAGCTACATTGTGTCAAGACCAACACACCTAGTTGGAGTTATTACTCCTAGGTACATCCATTCCAGAACCATTCCCACCTTTAGTATCACAATAGTTTTTTATTTATTAGAATACCCACATAATCTCTACATTACAAATATTATAGGCCATTTTTCTAATCTTATCCTTAATTATTATCTTAGGGTTATGTTCCTTAATATATGTTTTCAAAATCTTTTTTTTAAAGGTTGGGGCCGAAGCCTCATTTTTATTATTGAAACAAAGCAAAGACCTCTTTAACTGGGTAGAGGGAGACCCATAACATACCCCGAAGTCCCAGTGGGAATTTTTCCCATTACATAGCCCGTAGGCCCAATTTTTTGGCCCAAATCCCATTCTGTGAATAGTACTACAACAGTACACGCACTGCTACAGTACCCGCCAATGCTATAGTTCTGCTTCCACCACTACAGTACCCCTGTCGCCGCTATAGTGCTGCCGTTGCAACAGTATCTCAGCTGCTACAGTAATGCTACAGTGCTGCTATAGTACCTACGCCCAATGGGTTTATAAGGATGATGCTAAAAATCATTTCATACCAACTGTAATGCCCTATCCAAGAATCCTAGAGCTGGTGTATTATCTTATTAAACTTCATGATTACAAGGAATTAATTACCAAATGACTAATTAATTTAGATGTATTGGAAATCTTGATTACATAAAAGATACCCATAATTCATTAGGAAATATAAAATAAAAACATGATATATAATTAAATTAAATAAACTATATCCTTGAATTCTTACTCAAATATTTCATCTTTAAAACTAGGAGAAAAGAAACATAATGAGGGTGAGCTCAATTCCTCAGCAAGGTTAAGTAAAATAGAAGAAATAATTAATTAATGGAAATAGACAAACATGTTAGAGTAAATAACTTATAACACATTCCATTGGAATAACTATATAAGGAAAATATAATGTGGAAATGTATGAAAGTGAAACACATGGAATTTAATCAATGAACAAAATACTAAATGTACCCATAGATATATTGACACAAAATATCACTGATAAATAATAAATAAAATATCTAAGAATAAAATGATTAATTATATTATTTCATGTCTAATTCACATGATGACCTTTACTATCAACATCTATTCTCTACATGGTTTAAAAATAATGGTAGAAAACAGTTTAATCTGGCCAACTATGTCATGTCATGAGAGCCTATCGATGTATTGTGGAGATATATAATTTCCAGACTCCACTAATAAATGAATTAAAAAATAATTCCTCATATAAAACAATCAATATAAAAAATATAATATATTCCTTTTGAAATATCTTTATTGAGTAAAAGACATAGAGTTATCAATAATATCCCAGATAATCAAATAATTTTCAAAGTAAACACCTTATGGGAAATGATATATGGCTTATGAAATTATAATATACATAATATGAAAATATTTTTATTAAAGGAAAATTAAAATGAAAAATTATTATAATGAAAATACTATTGAAATATAAATAGAACAATCACAAACGGATGTGATATTTCAAAGATAATCATTATGAAAATTATAGAGTAGAATAATCTTCAAATATTCCAAAGTGTCTCATACCACATTTAAACATAGAAATCATAATATACATGAAGTATTAACATTAAATAAGACATATAATATCATGATAATGATGATATTCACGATATAAATTTTCAAATGGCAGTATGTAAACCATATAAATTAAATTCGGGGTATAACAAAAAATAAGTCTTAATGGAATGTAAATTAAGATGAAATATTTTACCTTGACCTTTCTTATGTTTTGTGGTATTTAACCTCTTATATAGTGTATTAAAATATGTTACTAAATAATACCAAGACAATAATATTATTCATAATATCATATGTTAACTTCATATAATTTCTTATTATCTATATATAAACAATCTTTCCTTATTTTGACTGTTTCGAGTATTAATTTCTTGGTTTTATCAAGTATGTTTTGACTTGTTATTTTTTGTTATTATAAATTAGATCATGGATAAATCATATAAATTATATAATAAATTATTTAATTATCATATATATTTAGTACCAATATATTTATAATAATATATAATATTTGGAGATAAGAAATGAAATGCACCGTTTATAGAGATTGTAGGTCGTATGTACGCATGAACGCTAAATTCATTTCATTTTCATATTAAAAGAATGGAAATTAAATGAGACAGATGTGTATTATAATTAATGTATAATGTATTTTTTATATATGTTATATAGGTTTATAAAAACCATCCTTAACAGGTTTCATGTATATCGTGAAAAAAACACATAACTTTAAGTTGGCGGTAGTCCACATTTCCATAAATGATGTTTTCATAATTACACAAAATGGAATGTATAAAGGTATGTGTTATAATATAATTAAATAATCATGAAAAAAATTTAATTGATATATATATAATATATAAATATATTTTCCATTATAATGACAACCATGATAGGTAGTAATTGAATAATGAACAATCATCGTTTCCTGAGATGATTTTTCACCATTCATATAAACAGTACATTCGTTACTCATTAGATAGGGGTATGTGTATGTGTAAGTAGAAAGATTATAATATCACAATAAAATTATATTAATGATAATTTTCTTGCTATATAATAATGGAATAATTATAATTGAAAGAGTGGAAAAAGTAATAAAGCGAGAGAGCTTAAGGAAAGATGTTACCTATTAATCAGTTAACTCCTTTTGGTTTGTAACAAATGGATTATTTAGATTGATTACTAAAAAATATGAGGGTTTTAGGATTAGGGGATTTATTTTTTACTAGCTACTTGATCAGATTTTAGTATATTAAAAGTGGCTTGAGAGGTGTGAAGAAGTGGGAGGAGAAGATGCCCTTTTATTGTGGTGTAGGAGTGGCCCTCTTGTAATTTTTGGAAAACAAATTCCATTCACATTTTTAGATTTTAATAAGGATAAAATATTATAAAAAAACTAAAAAAAGGATTATAGGGTCTAAATTTTCCCATCCAATGGATTTTCGATATGTGTTTATGTCTTTTGGGCCCTTAAGATTGTGGTTTAGTCACTTATTAAGATTAATTTTACCTTAATAATTATGATTAATTTTAATTACAATCAATAATAATTTTGGGGAAAAATATGTTGAAATTTTTAGAGAGTATAGATAATTTTTATATCAATTGTGTAATCTATTTTCAAAAATTCCAATCATTTAAGTGGTCAGAATTAATATAAATTTAATCCTCCAGATGGGATGAAAATGTGGCTTTTTAAAGTAAAAACATTCGAAAGATTGATATATTTTCATTGTCAATTTAAAATTAGAATTGATTATAATGAAATAAATTGTATTAACTGATAAAATAATAATATAATTATACTTTAAAATCAGTATAAAACATAAGTTAACCTTGTAAACAAATTAGATGAAAATGTAGTTTTGAAATAAAATCTACTATTTTTTACTATTAATTAAAAATTTAATCTTCACAGAAAAATAAAAAAAGTTAATCCTATTATAATATTTATGTTTCCATTAAAAATATGGAGTTTATATTAACATATTTAATTTATAAATACGTCAAATTTGTGATTTAAAATTGGATATCAATCGAAATGAAACAATACTACTGTTATAAAAAAATATTGTATTTTTTTTGTAATATTGGGTTTGTTCCCAACATAAGCCTATAAGAACTTTTGGATGAATATGAATCATATTATTTTGTATATATAACATATATATCACATTAACATCACTCACTAAATGTAATTAATTTAATTTATTTTGAAATAATAGCTTTGTGAGCTTGAAAATAATAATATTTTCCATTATATTCAATCAGATTTCATATTCATTTATAATTAATTTGTAACTAACAAATTCATTTTATATTTGTTTTAACTAAATGTTTCTATAATTTAGTTAATAATATTTATAACCATCACTTTAATGAATAGGATAATTCTTATTATATTAAATAATAATATTTTAATAATATTTTGTTTTGCAAAAACTCAGTCCTGCGTGTAATGAAAGCTAACTCGACGTTGCGTGAATTTAAATACATATAATATATTGAATCTATTTATAATAATAAATAAACAGAATTTTTTTTATATATTATATTATCTTACATTCTTGGTGAAGTGTGTAATACACACAATAAAATACAATGCTCTGACTTTAGAATTTTGGGGTGTTACATTTATATAATGTCATTTATTATTACAAATGAATTATAGGAATCATGTATGTAATTACACTTTCAAGGATTATAAAAACATCAATAGTTTTTGATATGATATCATTTATTTTGTTCCAATATTTTATAATAACCACATACATTGTGATACTAGAGTTCGAGGTGGTTAAAACTATTCATGACATTTTTTTAAATAACTTTTTCTAAAATATATAATTTTTTTTAAAATTATTTTGTTTATTAAACTGTGTGAAAAATATATTACACATCCTATATTAAATAAATCATGGGGAATATAAATTTTAAAATAAATTACATAAAATATACAGTTTTAAAATATATCTTACATATTGATTATTTTATATATGATGTTTTATTCACTATGATTCTTCAATTTATGAGGAATTTTCAATATTGGTTATTATTATAATAGATTTGGTTACAGTTTTTACATTAGATAATGCAACTAAAATAGAAAAATTGTTTATAAATTTTCTAATAAATATTCTAAATTTTAATCTATATTAAAACCCCATATTTAAACACTTTTCTATACTTGTGGTGATTCCATGTGTCGATATATATGAATAAAAACCAAATACCTAAATCAAAAATGAAATCACTATGAATAGTAATCATGTTCTTATATTGTATATATGGATAAAAATTGAATACTCATGACTGTGTTTCAATATAAATATAATATGTTTCATGTGTATTAAGAATTTTTTGGAATTTTTACTTTTTTATTTTTCATTATTTCATTCTTTCTTTATATGGTTTTTTATTTTTATTTAACGTGGTGTTTTTAAAGGAATAAATAAAATATATCATAAAATATACAACATCCTTAAGTAATTTTAAATGGATATGGAGAGGATATATTTGTCTAGTGAGTCTCTAAAAAATTTGTACATATAAAATCTACACATTGACAACATATATCCACATCAAACCATAAGGATAACCCAACAAGTAGACAATTGTGTAAATGAAAAAATTATATTTAATTAATATAAATCCCTTATATTGAAGGGGATATATTTTTTTCTAGTAATTAAATTCCATTATTTTACCCTATAAACAAAATCAAATAATACTATATACAATGAAATAGAAAATTTAAAATGATGGGTTTCCCAACATTGAATACTAATTTTACTTTATGTTAGACTATATGATTATTACACTCCACCGAGATTGAATGGAAATGTACATCTTATATCAGATTCTTCATCTATAGGAGCGTTCTCTCTGTCCATAGATAAGGTAATTATCCTCCAAGTAATATTATATTTTAGTGGAAAAATTTTATTAAAATGGATGTACGTAATAAAATAAAAATAAACCAGATCAAAATAAGGTAAATAAACATCATGAGTATAAATAATCACCTAGTAATGGGAATTTGGGTATATAAAATATAATAAAAATCATAATGACTATATATTTGAATTTTTATAGTGTAAAATGTTCTTGCTAAAATCCATGTTTGACTAGATTATATTCATTACATCAATGAATTCAAATTGTATTTAAATCATGAAACCTAGTTCTCCAATATTAATGATACAATATAGGTAAATTCATTGGTTTGAATCTCATTTCATGCTCTACAGTATTATTAAATGATATTTGATGAATATTATTGTTGGTGTTCATGGGTATTTCATGTTAAGTGACATTATCCTCTATGCATGAAGCTACTATTATATGATTATGTGGAGTATGTGACACCATTATGTCAAAACTTATATTTTCTCCTATAATTTTCTTCATATTTCTCTCATCATGTTTTACCAGTGGGACATGTGTCACTATGAGATCTTAATCAAACATGTAATCCCTTTCATCTATTATTTATATATTGTTTTGAGTGTGATCAATCACCAATACAAATTGATTGTCTCCTCCTTGAACAATTTAAGATGTTTCCATTTTGGAAGATATGTATAAATGAAAATTATCCATTGAAAGGGATGATTAAAGGTTATTTCAAGTGATATCCATTATTATATAAAAATTTATTAGGTAAATTACAACCCTATCATAATAAATAAGGTTCCTATATATAAATATTTATACATAAAATTTTTATTGATACCAAATTTTATTTTAATATTTTCAAGTATAATCCTTCAATATTAGAAAACTCATTAATTTTCAAATAAATTATCCAATGATTTATTCTTTAATGTGATTACTAATATATGTAAAATCAATTCAATTAGTGAGATATCAAAACCCATTTCTCAAAACATCTTCACTTTTATATGATCTCTTTTTAGTTATCAATTATGAAAGGTGTATATAAGTCAAAGAAAATATTATTTTATAAAATAATATAATTATGTATTCTATATTCAAATTATTTTTAAAAATGATTACATTATTCTTGTGATTAAAAATAAAACAAATAAATTAAATGAAATTTATCCCACTCACAATTACCTATCAGGTATCATAATGTTTTAAATCCATTATTGTGTAAGAATATTGTATGAAAAAGTTTGGACACAGATATAATTTAAATAAATAAGAATTTAAAAAATTTAAATTAAATTATTAATCAAACATATAAAATAAATGAAGGTGAATGATTGTATCTTTGCATAATAAATATTATAAAACCATAGTATTAACAATTCATAACATTTAAATTATATATAAAATAATTCATAGATCTCATTGTGATTATGTCAGGGTAAAGATCACCCCTAAGTCACCAATTAAAATAACTAAGTGTTGATGGTGTTGCCATAGATTTCTGAAATTCCAAGGAGAAATATTTTGTAGAGACACTACTTGTGAACTACATCTGAATGCCAATGGATTCGAGCTCATAATGTACATAATTCTTCCAACAAACATCACAAGACCAAACCACATATAAATGAGTGTGAGACATGAATCGTCAGTATAATTCCATCAATATAATTAATTCACTAAAAATGTGCACATAATCCTCTAAAATTAATACTGTATGAATTATTTTGTGTGTATATGTTTATCATTGATGGATAAGTATGGAAAAGATATAATTTTCATAGTTTTTATTCCCCTAAATCATGTGAAACTCTTATTGTGTAAAATAATGACTAATGAGGGGGAGGGGAGAAGGATAGAAACCTATGGGAAAAGGGAAAGATTTTTTATGCATACCATTTTCTAGAGGATGGAAGTGGTGCATCGTAGGTTATACATACATGAAAAAATATCTGGTTGGTGCATGATGGTAAGAAAGTTATTGGGATGTGGCTTGGGTCTGTCAACCTAGGCAGAGTTGGAGGTATAGGATTGTGATGATTCTTCTAATTTCTACTACAACTACCACTAGATGTAGATGTGAAATCATTGAATAAAAATGGAGGTCACCTCAGATGACCCAAGAGCCCATGATCATAGAGTGTTTCAAAATTTAAAACAAAATTATCTAATTTCTAGGTGATAATGATTATCATAAGAACAATAAAAATAATAATATAATATTTTAATTAATAATAATTATTATAATTTAAATCATTTTGGGATGGGGGAAATATAAACAAAATCTACCAACGCATATATAATATTATGGGGACTTAACCCTAAGACCTCCACGAGACCCCTCAATGGTGTATGCACTAGGATACAACCATGAGTGTCACTAATAAGTGTAATACTAATAATAATTAATGTTATACTAACTTTTAAATGTTAATAAAAAAACAAAATATGATAATAATAATAATAATTACAGGTATAAATATAATTATTAAATATAATTTTATATATATTTATGTATGTATGTATGTGTGTATGTATATATTTATATAAATGTATATAGATATATATAATAAGAATATTACATAAAATAAAAAGATATAAATTTATAATTATACACATAAGAAAAATATAATTATAGTACTACTAATAAATTTTAATATAATTTAATTTAGACAATTTCATGTGATGAATCAAATCAACCTATACCCATACAATAAATTAAAAAGTAGAGTTGAATCGTAGAATAATGACTGAAAACATAAGTGTAAACATCACTCACCACATTTTAACAATATAAAACAATAATTTTACCATTAATGTTGGAAGATCAAAAGGAATCATGATCCAAAACCACCTTATTCTATAGTCATTTCATAACAATATTCACTTCCATGAAAATTTGAGAATTAATACTTTCATCCCTTCTATATGGTCCAAGATGTTTTTCCAATCTAAGTAAAGGTTTTTTATGTTATAATACCTTTTTTTTGAATTATTTTGCAACAAGGGTAGAGTTACTTTTAAATATAATCTTATGAGATTTATATTTCCATAATGAAATCACCTCATAGATGATATCTCACATTTTATCTTAAAAGAGGTGTGAGATCCATGGAATTAGGAAATATTACCTTGGATGAATCCTCTATTATTCTTGAAGATTCCACCACATTAATTGAAACATAAAGGACCTATGCCAGCCCCATCCCATTTAACCATTATAAAACGTGGAGTTAGTGGAATATATCTGACATACATTTAAGTTGGTGTTTTTTTCGGGTTCCTTGGGACACTAATAAAACTAGAGATAATAAGATCATTTTCGTCAATATTTATTATTTTTGGTTAAGTCTCTGAACCAATTTAAATTTTCTTATTAATGTAAGTTCATAACAGACAAAAGTTCATCATATATATAACAAAGGATTTGGAATTCCAAGATTTCAATGTGAATTAGAATATAGAAACAAAAAATAATAATAAAGAAGTTTTATATTTGATGAACCAAAGTGATATCCATAATTTCAGCCATAGAGGCATTGATTTCAGATTACAATAGGGATTCACAGAAGAAATAGTTGAAAACCAGGTTCCAAGCATCCTTGGGAAAATCAAAATGATGGAAAATATGAGCCATATTTTCATAGAACTTCCAACAATATAAAAAGATTGATGTGATATGAAAACCAAAAATTACAAGATAGTCATCTGTTGACAATTTTTTATGAATGATTTTTAAAATTTGTAAAAATATAGAAGTTATAATAATATTTATTTTAAACAAACTAAGCTAGCTGGGAGTCAAATCAGATGAGATATACAGTCATGCATAATAGAATTTTGTAACATGAATTCCTATCATATTTGATATCCATATGTAGTTGTTATCATAGATGAATTTGTAATTGTGAATCTACTAGAAAATATCTCCTAATTATAATTTAAAAAATCCTCTAATAATTTGAAAATTGAACTAATATTAACGGTATTCTACATTACGACAGTGTTCCATGTGTTTCATTATAATGACATAAAGCTATAGACTTTGTTGAACTAATTCAATGTTCTACAACATTAATTCCATTATACAACCTATGTAAATGAACAAAAACATGTTAGAATAAAATTATAAATAAATAAACAATAATCAATATTATTATAGGGAATTATAATTTATTACCATTGGAAGATTGATAATCAATATGAGTTAATATTGAAAGCGCCTTATTTTCAACAAAATATGTTTTTTCTATATTATGTATTTTATAATAAATTTAAATTTAAATTTTTATATAATAGAATTATTTATTTAATTAATCACATAAAATATTTCATAGTATGTATTTTTGTGTTTTTTTCTGAAACTGATGATTTCTACTTAAAAAATACGGTTATTGGTTAAATGATATTTTCTACGGTTTTATCATTATGTAAGAATTTATGAGAGGTTTAAAAAACCTATTAAATAATAATTTTTTTAACTAATATCACTATTCATTTTAAACAATTATTTAAATTTATAAATCTTACACCCAATATTTTTATAACTAAATTAAAATGTTACATTAATAAAAAATATATTTTTGCAATTTCTTTTAATTATGTGTTTTGGTGGTGAAGTTTGATTTTTATGTGATTTCAAATCAACCCATAATTAATTTTTTTTCTAATAAACCAATTTTTTTTAAAAATGAGTATCTATTATAAAAGTATCATGTAAATACATTTTAAAACATAATAACACACTTTTGCTAAAAAAAATGTGTGTAATGCGTTATGTGTGTTTATTTAAAAATAATAGCCAAAACCCTATAAAATTTACATTTGGAAAAAAGATTTCATTTTTTTTATTATAAGGATTAGATAATGTAAAATGGACTATTATTTATTTTATTTATTGATATCAATTGCTGTGGTAAAAAATTAATTACCAATATAGAAGTATATTAGAGTATGAGATACATAATTCAAATAAATTGTCTAAAAAATCCATGTATTTTTTAAAATTAGTGTATGAGGATTATATAAACCCAAAAACGAATATCCTTCACTTTTATACATTCAGGATCAATTTAAATTCTAATATTAACAATACATTATTGAAAATGTAATGGTTACTTATAAAACTAACCTTCTATTCATTTATAAATAGAAAACACTTACTCCAGTTCAATACACACCAATGAATATAATATAATGTTGAAATGATGGAAATTTTAACATACTAGAACCCCATCCCACATACATAAGATACTGGTCACCTTTATTTTCCTGAAGGTTTCATTTCCATGGCATTTTCAAAGAGAAAACTCTATATTCTAACATGAGTATTATATTCTCTTACACCTTTAATTTTATCTAATCCTTCCTGAATAAAATATACATTTATTAATATAATGATGTTAGTTTTTTTAGTATAATTAGTTTTATTTATTTTAATGTTAATATAATTATTAAATCCTCTCCAACCATTAAGAAAGAAAAATGCCATCGATTGTGAATATGTGTTGACTTCCACCTCTATAAAACATTGATGTTCATTTTAATCACTACTTATTAGGGATGATAAAAAGTATCGATTTTAATTATTATAATTTATTATTTTACCCATTTATTAAAAATAAATATTTATTTATAATATTCATTCTTTCTATCCATTCATTGAGAAATGGGTCATCAATCATGTGTACATGTAGACTATTTCCTCCATAATCAGAAAATTTTTCCCATCATCACAAACCAATATTAGTGGTTACTATAACTGATTTAATGAGGATATATTATGTTTATAACATGATATGATTTTTTATATTCCAAATTATCTTTATCTAAATTCACTCATTTATTCATTATATCATTATAACATGTTACCTCTGTCGATTTAACCACCAATGTAAACGATGTTTCGAAGATTATTTCATAAATAAATATCGGATTCCATATGATGGTAATATAATGTAATAATTATATATTTATGATTTTTTTAACAATTATTAAAAGGTTCTGTTAGTTTTTAAAATATTTATTAATATATCTCATTTCAATGGTTAATATAACACCCCGGACCAGCGCTTTCATACTTGGTGATTAAGATGCATTGTATTTTTTTAACAAGATAACTGAGAAAATACACTACAATTATTACAATAGAAGAAATTTTACCATACTATGTTATAGATAATTATATTTGAATATTACATATTGACTAATCTACAGAAAATAAAATTTAATAAATAAATAATTCATCAGTGTAATTCCTCTTCAAAGAACTCACATCACAATTAATTCTATTAAACCTATAAAAACGATTTTCAAATGTAAGGTGAGCATTTAATATTACCAATAACGGATTTTAAATCTTTTAATAAAATATTTTAATATATTTTCACGAAATAAACATAAATATTTATATATATAATTAAAATTTGATTACTAAAATATTAAAATCCATATAATTTATAGAACATTAATTTCATTAAATAATTACATTTGAAAAGATCATTGGGAATTCCGAATGAAAAATAATAATTTTTGGTTGGTAATTTTTGATACATGGTAGACCATAATAAAAATCACAATTCCACGAGTCATAAATTATATTCAACAACGTTCCCTTAAGTCTTATGGGTTCACTCCCCAAAACATAACAGTCATTATATAAGATCATTTTTTTAAAAGACATCTATTAAACCTGACTTTCTCAATCCTAACCCAAATAAATTCAATGATACATAAAATTATATTATTTAAATGAAAATAACCATTATTATATCATGTCATAAATAGTTTCTTGAGTGTTCATAAAACTATTTTTTGGAGAATCCCATTCTTAAAATAACTTTCCTTGTTTGAAAATCATAAATAAAATGGATAATGAAATAAATGAACACTTGATGTAAAAATTATAATATATAATATTCTTTGTTAAATAAATAGTAAATAATAAATAATTATGTTTTTCACATAAAATATAAAAGAAACATTATAAGAAAAATAAATATTGAAGAAATCCATTAACAATAATTTTAGAAGTAAAACATAAAATAAAAATTAAAATTATCAATTTATTATGAATGCAAGGTATCTGGATGATATGATTAACACATGTCCATGACTATATGAAAAATCGATTTCTTTAACTAAAAATTTACATTATAACGTACTTAGTTTTCTAGGTTTACTCTTTTAGAGACATGATAATAAAAATATAATAATGGAAATTAACATTTCATATATATATATATATATATTAAATTGTATGATATCTTGATTTGAGATGTTTTACCTATATTTTTCAAATAGTGAAATAATAAACAAGTATATATATATATATAAACATGAAATAATAATTATTATAAGTAAATAATATTAAATATTGAACTAGTATATATATAAATATATATGTGTGTGTGTTTCTATATAATATATACATATATATAATACATCCATAAAAATATTCACATCTATATGAAAAATATTACTTAACTGTATACAGGTCAAGTATAAAAGTAAAATCTAAACATTTATATCTACAAATCTTGAATTAAAAATAAAAAAATAGAATTCTTAAACACTTATACACCCTTATATACAAAAATATATGTATGTAAATCATGATGTAAATAATCATAGAGAATGGAAATAGCACTCACATTTACATATATATTCAATAAATATAGAATTAAAATAAAAAACATACATAAATATATAAGTAGTGAACTTGGATACTCAAATCATAGAGCTGTAGTGTTCTGAAACCATTTTTTATACATGATATTTTTTTAAAATAAGGAAAGAAGTCCCCATATTGAAGAAATAATTAAAATATAGTATATGTAAAAGTAAATAAAATTCCATACACTAACATAAGATAAATATTAATTCATAAATGAAATTAATTATTTAAATTTAAAATCATAACACTAAAAAAAATGTGTATAGTCTCAATTAAATAATTTAGTAAAATAAAGAACCAAAATATGTTACAAAATAAACATATCCCATACAATAAATTCTGAAATATAAATTAATCAATTACTTTGAATTCATACAAAACATGACTTTCTTATACAGTAGACTCCCACTAACCACACTCCAAATTTGGTTTCCCCAAAAATAAAAATGCATGCCAGGTTTAGTGAATTTTATATGCATAAACTCTACAAAACCACACACACATAGTCTTTCTATTGAAGCATAATATACATTTCCAGATAGAGAAGATAGAAAATTCAATTTGTATTTATAAAAAATCATCTGAATGAAACCATCTCATGGAAAATGACAGAAACTATTAAAAAAGGACCAAATAATTATGCGACTAAAAGATCACAATAAATTGATAAAAGCGAACTAAAAAATTGATGACATGGTACAACGATCAGGATGGAAGATGTAAAAAAATAGACAATCATTAAACTTTTAAGAAAATAAATATCATGTTTTAGTGGTTGAAAAATTTAATGATCAAGAGATTGGGAATTTGGAAAATATGAAATACAATGTGCACAAACAATATGTAAAAAATACGTGAAAAAAAACTCTGAACTTTCATAGATCTGAACACTTTGAATGAAAATCCCACACCACCAAAGACAGAAATAATATCGCTAATCAAACATAGCTAGAGATATTCAAATCCAAATTGATCTGGACCAATCAACTTTGATTGAGGTTGAATATCAGTGTTCCTTCCCTCATCCTAGTCTTTAATCGATCTCCCAGGACAAATCCATCATAACTAGGATTGACTCAGATTGAACCATCATCGGTAGCCTGTCTTCATCCTAGATGAAGCAACCCCAGTGACCTAACCCCACCACACAAAGACCTCATTCGTGACATCATCCATCTACATAGCCATTCCACATAAATGTGGTGGAACCTTAAAACACTTTACCTAAATAATAATTTGTTTATTTTAAAAAATATATATATTATATATAATATTATTTATACATAAATCTTATTTAGATTTTAATTTTATAGAAAAAATTATAATCTGAAAAATAATATTCATATTATAATTAAATATTTATTTTCAAAAATATCATAATTCATAATGATTATTTTATAATTATCAAAATATATTGTTTTATATAAATGTTTATTTAAAATATTTATATTATATTTATTGGAGACATAATTTATAATAATATTATAAAAAAAAATTATATTTAATTTATATAAATATAATCATTCAAAAGATACAAATCATATTTTAGTGTCAAATTTTAAATTATAAGGATTTTTGAAAAAGAAATATTTATTTCATCATCCAAAAATATTAATCAACTTTATAAATTTCTTTATTTTTTAGAAATGTTTTAGTATATTGACACTTATTTATATATATTTTTAAAATAATTATTGAAAATTATTATCCTATTTATTTATATAATTAAATATATATATTTAATAAAAAATATTATTTAATTAAATAAAATATATTTTAATAGTTTTTCTTTAAAACCATTATTAGATAATTATAAAAATACTATTGATTAAAATTACTAGCTAAATTGCTTGAGATAGTACATTATTCCCCCCCTTGGATAATTATGTCCCCACAATTTATTCATTGGACTTTAAAAAATTTGAAATTTCCATCATTATTAGTAGTACAAAATAAGACTACTATAATTATAAACTCTATCGCTGAAGCAATCACATATAATTGTCAAAGAGGTCTAGACTATTCCTTTAATACAAAATTTAAACTCCCAGAACACATGCTTCCAGATTTGGTGTAAAAATACACTTTGTTTGATAGAAAAGGTAACTAATATAATAGAGTGTTTGAGTATATACCTTTCTGAATCCCTCAAATGACAACCAGGCAGATTTTCCGGGGTAGGGAAGGTGGTTCAATGGCATCTGCCATGTTAAGATTTCAAGCTTAACACAGATTGGTCACTTTTAATGGTTGGGATGCAAGGGGGAGGAGTCGTGAGAGAATATATGGGATCACTCATTACAGCGTTCACTACTTCTTATGGAAGAGGAGATGTATTGCAGGTGGAGGCAACAGACATGGTGACAGGGATGGAGGTATGCAAGCAAAGGAAGTTCTGTCTTAAGATGGCGGAGAAGGATTCCATGGTTCTGTGTAAACCTCTATTGGGTAAGGGAAGTGTCCTTCAGAATGTCACAAATACTGTTAGAATGTGAAAATTTCTCATTGGTAACCACACAAAGTTCTCTCATACATGGCGGGAGGGTAACATGGTTGCAGAATTTTTGGCATCTATGGAACCATCAAACCAAAGTATGATTTATTTCTTTTTCATGGGTAATTTTCCTAAGTAGGGGATGAAATTGGATGTCAATGATTCTTTGGGTCAACATTACTTTAGACCACCAAGAGGTTTCATTTTTTGGGGTTTTCCATATGGTGATCTTTTCCAAAATCAATAAAAATGTTAATTGTCAATTAGTAAGTTTTAGCATTGAATACTCATGAATGTGGAACTAATTTATATATATGTTTGTCTATGTCAGTGTGTGTGTTTGTTTATTTTTATATAGTATATAAATATATGTAAAAAATCCATTAAAATACTCACATAGTGTATTTAAAATATTTCTTAACTATATACATGTGAAGCATAAACATAGTATTTACATACGTATGTCTATAAATCATGAATGAAAAATATAAAATTTTGATTCTTAAACACTTTTCCCCCTTATATACTTAAATATATGTATAGATATCATGATATAAATAATCATGGATAATTGAAATAACCCTCACATATGTGTACATATTTGACAAACATAGAATCGAAATAAAAAACATACATAAATATTTAAATCATGAATATAGATATGAAAATCATAAACCAAGAGTGTTCTAAAAACATTACATAAACATGATAATTTTTCTTAAATATGGAATGTTTTCCCTTATAGAAGAATTAATTTAAATTTAGTTTTGAAAAATAAAAATAAAATTCCTTACAAGATTGAAAAATGATACATGAATTGAAAAAATAAAAAATTATTATATTTAAGATTTGAATAATAAAATTAATGTATGTATTCTCTCTTATATAATTTAGTAAAATAAAGAACCAAAATCCAAAAATAAAATTTACATACCGCTTACTAATTTTTTTTGAAAGTAAAATAAATCCCTTACATTGAATTTCTAGAACATATTAAATATATTTTATAGGGTACTCCCACTCTCTGAACTCAAAATTGGTTTTGCCATAAAATACAAATACATTCCATGTTTAATGGATTTTATAGCCGTAAAATCCACATAGTCACACACACACACACAATATTTCCAAGGAATCAAAAAATATGATTTCAAAAAACAATGACAGAAAATACAATTTTTATTTCTAAAATTGGATCATCCAAATGAAACCATCTCAAAAAATGATAGAAACAGCTTAAAAATGACCAGATACTAATGTAGATAAAATATGACATCAAATTGATGAAATCAAACTACGGAATTCGCAACATGGGATAACGATCATGATGGAATAAGTCAAAAAGAATAGGCAAACATTACACTATTAAAAAATGAATTTCTAGATCCAGTGGTCTGTGAAGATGATGAACACAAGATTGTGAACTTGACAATGAATAAAACGATGTGCACAATAGAGATCTATAAAATATTTGAAAAAAACTCATATCTCATATATATCTAAAGAATATAATCAAAAATTCAACCTCAACAAATATCAAAACCTAATGCAGCTCATACCAAGATAGAGATGTATGTATTTGACTTGATCTGAAACCCTCAGCTTCCATTGAGCTCGAACATTGGTCTATGCCTACCCTTGACCCGAACTTCAACCAAATTCCCACACCAAAGCCATCAAGAATGGTATCGACTCACTGTAAACCCTCACAGATTCCTAGTATTTGTCCCATATAATGTTATGTTGGTGACTACACTCATCAAAGTGAAGACCTCGACTACGACTCCATCCATTTGCTTGGGATTTCTCCCAAAATGTGACAGAACCTGAAATCACTATACTTGATTGATCCCTTTTTTATTCTTTTTATTTATAAAACACACATATTTTTAAAATAAGTTTTAAACACAAATCATATTTAGATATTAATTTTAGAAATCAAATTATAATCGAAAAATTAATATTCATATTATAATAAAACATTAATTTCCAAAATATCATTATTCATAATGATTATTTTATAATTAATCAAATATATTGTTTTAAAAAATGTTTATTTTAAATATTTATATGGATCTATTTAGAAACATGATTTATAATATTATTATTACTAATTTTTTCTTATAATTAATTTATATAAATCTAATCATTAAGATGATTTAAATGATATTTTAGTGTGAAATTTGAAATTTTCTTGATTTAGATTAATAAATATATATTTCCAAATTCTGAAAAATTTATCATCATTAGAAATTACATTTATTGTTATAAATGTTTTATTATATTAACTCAAATTTATTTTTTAAAAATTAATTATAAAAAACATTATAATCATTTTGATTTTTATAATTTAAAATATTAAATTAATAATAATTCTTAATTTGATTTAAAAAAATATCATGTTAAAGTTTTTATTTAAAAACATTACTAATTTATTATAAATATACTATTAATTAAAATTAATAGTTAAATTTCTTGCGATGTTACAGTTAAAGTTGAATTTGAAACTATATAGTGATAATCTTTCCCATCTTCATGAATAGTGTAAAAATTGAAAACCAAAAATCCTAACACCAAATAATGAAAGAAAACAATAATGGGTTATTAGATTTATAATATATAATTATAAAATAGTTATAAAAAATATAATATGTTTATGATTTGTTTATGACATGATTTATTATGATAGTTTATTATTATACAAGTGGTTAGAGCTTCATCAATTAAGCGGGAATACACGGTATGCTTTTTAACCTCATATTTCTCTCCTTGATACATGCTTTGTATTACGCACCAAATTTATTGAAAGTGGTGTATATGATTCCTATTAGAGATTTTTATTTCTAGAAATACTCTTTATTTATTTAAATATAATTCCTTTTTAAATATCTATATCTTTCTAGATAGTTTGAGTAAATTGTTCCTCAGTGTGTCAGGGGTCCTCTTGACCCAAATATGTTCATTTATTCAATATCACTCCTATTTGTCTATTTTAATTCAATATTTATTTACTCATACCATCTATGATGTTATATTGTATTTATAGCTTAATTTCAAGATAAATAATGATCCAAACCAAATTCTTCTTTCATAAGGATTCTACTTTTTTAATGAAAATGCATAATTTAAGAATAATTCAAATTTCTCTTAATAAAATATTTTCCCATATGCATGTTATTAATTATCAAAAAAATGTTCTCCATTAACTGATAAAAACTCAAATTTATTTTATCTACAATTTTTCTTTAATTCAAATTTATTCATTTTAAAATGGTTTTTGTTATACTTATAATGATGTTGGTTTTAAAAAATGTTATTTCAAATTTTTAAATGGTTATTTCTATAATTTAAAAATAAATTTTGATTAAATTTATTCAATTTAAATGATATATTATTGAATATTATTTTTATAAATGTATGTTTTTAAAAAACAAATTGATGCAGATTCTTAAAAATGTATTTCCAATGTGACTATAACACATTTTTTATGTAGAAGATAAGTTCTTTCTAAAAAAATATATTTTCATATTTCTCAATTTTTTTCCTCTTTAATTGTTTTGGAAATATTCTTTAGGATATTATTATTAATGAAATGAATTATAAATTTTCTTATCAAATAGTTAATTGGGTTGGTTGAATTTTTCAAGTAAACCGTTTACCTGCTTGAGGTCAATTTTGGTGATATCATCCTAAACTGTTGTGACAACCACTTTTCTTTTAAATGGATTATTTATAATGTGATGATTTAATAATATATTAATTCCCTAGGTATTTTAGTATATTTTGAATGATTTATGTATCATAGAATGTATATGTGTAGATTATGATGGTTTGGGTCTTATATCACCCTCCAATTCATTTTTTTAGGTTTTTTTACCTAATGTGGTAAATATTTTGGTAGTGAACTATGTACCACCCTAATACAAACCACCATGTTTGATTTGGAGTTGCACAATACCTCATTCATGCCTCTATACATGTTATAGGCTCTCGACTAGCATTGAAGGTCTTAATACATACAATGGGGATACGACACCCTTGGTATCAAAATGATGAAACAAAAACATAAATAAGAAATAAGATTAATTATAAAGATATAATAAAACATTGTAATGTAATATCATATAGGAAACATGTCATAAAAATAAATAAAATTGGATCCAGTGTAGAAAGAAAAAATAATTTAATAAGTTTATGTAGATAGATGAAGTATCACTCATTAATCCGCTGTTGTACTTCCTGATGCCACTACTATATCCTTGATCCTCATCTCAACTCTCTTCAACATGCCCAATTCCATTTCCTATATCCCTATATTTAAAATTTTCATGCATATTTAGATTATCATTATATATTTGAGTAGTAAACCCAGTGGTTTGCCACTAATATACCATAAAAAGTGTCCCAAAGTAGAATATTTATATCGCATTACAAAAATTAATTTGCTGTCAAACAAATACAATCATATACCATGTTTCTGTGTGCTATCTTATCCACCACAAGCATTGACCTTACTTTCTTTGAATCCATGCTGATAAAAGAATAAAGAATTTTAAGAAATGATCAATAACTAGAAATAAGGATGAAAAACATGTTACTATATATCCTCAAGGCGTTAAGTGATCAGGATACTAGGAATCCAAAATGAATCATGTTTTATCCGGTTACTTGGTATCCTTATGGCATCATGTTTTTGACTGAATCCCATGGATATCATACTCCAAGACAGTGTATAGGTCTATCATTATCCTCATTAGTTATTATGTGAACTCTTTTCTATAATGGGTAATCATACAAGATGGCCCACTAGTTATGGGTACCAAGAAAATCCTCCCAAAGGACGAATAAATACACAAAAAAATATTAAAAATAATAAGTAAAATAATAACATGTCACCATGAGAGTATAATAGAAAATATATAAAACATGTGATCAACATAAAGCATTGTAACAAGATACTCTATGAAAAATCATGGAATCAAGAATCATCTATGGGTATTATAGATAAACATACCCTCATGAAAGAACCACCAGGCATTATTATCGTGTAATAAAATCACAATATGAAATTAAGTAAATAATAATTTATAATTTCCCCAAAAGGTATGAAGTTTACAACATCAATTTTGTTGATGAAGAACTCCAATTATTGTCGATGGATCCAACCTCGAGTCACATTGTGCTCCCATTAAGAACATGTATTCTTCTAAAGGGTACCTAAATCAGATTATGGTGTATCAATAAAGAGGTGTAGAAAATAGAACCAAAGATTTTCTATACCAAGAAGGGTGGTTCTAAAAGAACATACATCATGGTGTACATCAACAGATCTAGTATTGAGTTATATTGAAGGAGAGGAATTCCATTCCCTAGATTCATGGTTATGTAAATAACGGTTCATAAAATCCTTATAATTTACATAATATCACCTTGGTTCTAGATAGTTAACTTTTATCCTTTCATATTCTATCAATTTTAAAGAGATTCAAGATGAGATTCTAGTATAAAAGAGTCTCATATTGATTGATCTAAGATAATTTCATTATGAAATTTCATATCTCATGAGAGATATATCTCTTGTAAAAATATAGTCATTATCAAATCATTTCAACCACCATTCTATAAATGATTCAAGAATCCATCATTATATGGAATTTTATTGCGTATATCAAGATCTGGGATGCAAGATCTATGAATCATCCTAAGGGAAAAGAAATAAATCATGATTTATCCTGAAGAGTGGATGAATTTGTATCAAATTCTTGAATCATAAATATTTAACTCCCTCAAATTCACAAAAATATACTTTTATAAGAGAGATAATCATCAGGTAAGGTAAGAGGAATCATTAAAATATATATATCAACTTATACAAAGAATAAAAATTCAACAAAGAATATAAATGTTCATTAAGGATAACTTTGGATCATTAATTTAACACAAAAGTAGTTTTGACACATTTTCTTAAAATAATATACTAATTGTGGACCCATTCTATTCATTTGGAAAAGTCACACGATTTGGATACATGGTTTTAAATATTATTCACCAACTATAGAAGAATTTTCATTCTTCTTATGAAAACCACATGGTTTTGGAATATAGTTTTTCAAACCATACCTCAATTGTGCTATTAGATTTGGATTTAGATGCATAGTTCAATTTGTGCACCCACACTATTTTTCAATCCATGTTCCACAACCATGAACAACCCCTTGATCCACTACTTCATATTCCATAGTTTCTCCACGGAATCTAAATAGTTCGGAAAAACCTTGATTAAACCATTGACCCTCTAAAATTCTTCTATAATTCAATGAAACCATATAGAGAAAATAGAACTCATCTAAATATATTCATATTTAAAATATATATGATTAAATAATGAATTTAAAAATTTACACAATTGAAAAATATAAGGTCATTAAAATATCCCAAATTAAATACTGATCATCATTGAGAATAATATCTAGGTATCTTACTCGAACAAATCATGACACTAAGCCCAAATATTTTTCTCCTAATAATAAGTATAATCATTGATTAATCCATGGTTGCATAAGATCTAGATAAGTATTTTCATCTTACCACGTAAGACATTCTCACTCTTGTATACAACATTTAACCGACGTTTATCGTACAGTGTGTTAGGGTAAAGAAACCAACATTGAAAATGATCACAAGAATATGACCAATCATGTACCTTTGGAACTAGGATACATGAAACAAAATGTACATACCTTGGTAGAGTGAAAAATGGTCTAGATGTAATGAAATTGATCCAATCCACATTATTATCCTTACGAGTCCAAAAAATATTGGATATAACTATAATTACTTTCACAAACGTTTGTGGACTAACTGAGGAGTCACTCTCCGAAAAAAGTAGTCATTTATAGAATTATCCAGAGGCCCCGTCTTGTGTACAACATAAGACCTCTCCCTAATCTGATCTATGATCAACCTCTTCTAATTATGTTTTACTCTTATAGAGGTCTCATGTACCATAAAATACCCTATAACCACTGTATCACTAGCCTCGTTCTAACAAACCAGTAAATGACTTGGCCTACTATAGAGATCACCATAAGGTTGAATCTAAATTGTATCATAGTAACAATTTTATTTATCCAATTCTTCACTAATGTATAGGAGATAATCTCAAAGCATATCATCTAATATATGAATAGTCTGCTCCGAATGTGTGTTTGTTTTTGGGATGAAATATTGTACTCAAACTCTGAGGAGACCCTAAGGCCTTAATCAAACCTTAACAAAAAAAATTAATGTAAAATGTGTTTCTCATTCATATATAATTCCAAAGGGAACTACAAGGAATTGTATAATCTCATTAAAATGAAATTTTATTAGCACCTCTTCTGAGTGAGTCCCATGTATTTTTGACAAATGATAGTCTTTCATTAATTGATAAATAACCACCTAGAAAACATCATGACACTCCAGGATCTAGGGAAAAAATATCAGAAATTCTATCATGATTCCATCCCACTTCAACATGGGAACTAGGATTTGTTGGAGTAAACCACTAAAATGTTAGCACATGACCTTTTTCGTGTGACATGTATGGAATCCAAAAGAAAATTCAACAGTTTCTCTCTTTATCCTTCTTCAATAGAACTTCCTCCTAAAGTAAAGATATAAAATTTTCACTGTAGGATTTAGAACCCATTCTGAGATATATATGTATCTGATCAACTCTTCTCTTTTGTAATTAGGGACTAAAAATCTATTATACACTTGAATCACATCATTAACATCCAAAAACCAACAAGAATTATGTCACCACCTATTATTTGTTCCCATATCAGAACACACATTAGGTTGAATTCTTGATTGGCCTTCACCGGTCCTACTAGAGATTATGTGATCACTAAAGGGGAACATTTCATTGATCCCTAGACCATGTAATCATCCATATTAAAATCAGAAAAAAAACATTATGTGTCACTATTCTAATGAATGTCATTCACCAATCTCTTATGCTACTAATTTCTTATGTCCAAGTGCATCTAGAATGACATTATTTTTAACTATTATATCAGCCTTCTCAAATTAAAAATTCTTCAGGTACTCTATCTTGTATCTCTTCCACATATTGTTGTCATGCTATGTGAGGACATATTGCAAGATATTACGGTTCAGGTAGATAAAAAATGTATCACAAAAAGAGATAGGGTCTCTGAAAATTCAAATTTTGGACCATCACTTCAATCTCCATTTATTAGGACGAAAGGTTCCACTCATGGGACACGACTGATGTGACCCATAAGATACGACAAACTCCCTCTACAACAATATTTTCTATAAAAAACTCCCAATGGAGTGTCATGAACATCACTAATAATCCCTAGTTTTAGAATAATAAACACTAGATTTTTATTCAACATCTTATATAATTCAATAAAAGCCTCATAACACTATTTCTGCCACTAAAAATTTAGCCCTTTATTTATAATCATAGTAATGGGTGATGATAAATGGGGTAAGTCATGGATAAAATGACAATAATATCATGATAAACCCATAAAAATACTATTCTCAAACACATTCTATGGATGTATCTAGGACATCACTACCTATACTTTAATTGATTCCACTAATATACCAATATCATAAACCACATTTCTAAGGAGTTTAACCTCCTGGATCCAAAATTCACACTTTTATAACATGACATAAAAATTATTTTCTTAAAGTGTCGTTTGGACTACCTAAATATGTATAACATGTTTCTATGAAGCTGGTTAGTAAATTATGACATCATCAGCCAAACATATGATGAAAAATTAAAGACATGGGTGAATGATATTATTCATGAGGGTTATAAACACTACCAGTGAAATCTTTAGTCAAAACTATAGCATAATGTACTTATATATCTTGTAGTAACACCTAAATTATCTCTTCCTAATGTCCTAATGTCTAACCTACTACTAGTGATAGATTGATTATAGATCAAATTTGGAGAACCATCAGGATCACCAAATCTAATGAAAAATATTTTCAATCATATGAAAGGGTATCTATTCATATAGTCACCTAATACAAATTTTTTAATTAACATAGATGTGAAGACTACCATCTTCCATCTTAGAGAATAGAAGGGGCTCACCTATGAAGATATACATGACATAATAAATCGCATTTATTCCAAATATTTTAAATTTACATTGGGCTCCTTTAAAATGGACAGAGCTACACATTAAGGGGGAATTATATAGAACATGCACATGGAATGCGTTATATCTCGAAGACAACTCATTTATCAAGAGGGAGTCCTATGTTGTATTTTATAAAGATTTCCGGATAGTTATCCAAAATTAGAGGATACGATGAAGGGGATACTACTAATCCTACAGAAGGATCAAACGCTACAATATGTTTCATGATTTTCCCAATATATCTTAATTTTGAACCTACTATACATTCTCCCAACTCCCATTCATCAGTCATCATGTAGTTCTCTACCATGGGATTTTTAAATCTTACTTATCTCTGATAGCAATCTATGTAGACTCGAAATATAGTTATCCAGTTCATTCCAAGAATCACATCCAATATATTTAAATCCTAAATCATAAAGTCCCATAGATATTTGTACCTGAAATGATTATAGGACACTATAGGAATAATTGAATGTGATCCACTTTCATTCCCAATGGTGTATCAAGGGAAAGCAACTGAATATATAACTTGACCAGTAAGTAAAGAATAACAATAATATGTAATTATATAAATTAATGTAAAGATACAATATTAATAAAATCATTATATCTCATTAAATTGATCAAGACCGTACTTCTAATAGTAGACTTATCATTAGTACAATTCTCAATATTTTGATCTAGTATATATAATCGGCCTGACTCAACTCCATAGCCCAAAAACATAGACGTGAGACTCAATAGAGTTTTCCACATATTGGACTACTTTTTAGGACCATAGTTTGATCCCTAGGTCATTTATCACATCATTCCTACAACCCTAATGAGAGTTATACTCAATTATCAGGAGGAGGACTTTTAGAAATCTCACATCCTGGCATATTGGTGACACTTGTTTTCATTTGTTGTGTAGAACATGCGATAATATCTAACATTCCCATAATTGAAGAATTATGAAACTCATCCTATGGGGGATTAAATAATCATATACGATTCCACTAGAATACCACTACACTATTACAAGTCAATGGTCTTCCTCATCCTTCAATTAGAAGTGATACTTACCGTAATATTTAGAGGTTCATCCACATGACTACTAAAGGGTAGAAGAAAAAAACTACTTGTTTCTCATCCAGGACCTTCTAAGTAGTTAATGAATTACATAGAACCTTTTGGGAATGTCTATAGGTAAAAATTACTGACCTACCACCTAACATCATGATAATGAATAATCATTATCTTGTTGAACTTATGTGCCTCCTTTTCTTCCAAGAGATGAGAAAAATGATATAGTTTAGTGAACATTGGGATTATGTGAATACCATCATGGATCACTAATATTTCCTCATGAATTCCTATACTGGATCAAGTATCCTTGTATGAGGAAATAATTACTTTAAAAATTAATCCTTGAAGAACTCCCAACTGAGACCGTCGAGACAAATGATCAGTCCATTCATTCTCCACTATCTCTTTATGGTCATTGTATCATGAATACTAAAAACATCACATTTTAGTCATAGGATATATTAATGATGGGAAATACACCCTTAACAAAATATATCCATTCATTAGCATCATTCGGCCCTCTAGTGGCCTAAACTTTTGGTGGATAATGGAGTTAAAAGTTTCTTACATAGTCGACCAAGGACCTCAATGCCCCTTTGACCTTGGTTGGAAGAAGATGTAAGGATCTAGATGATATGGCCATTCTACTTATAATATTGTAATGTTTATGAGATTTTTCTCTACTAAAACTCTATATATTTAAGGCTATGGAATTAGTGTACTCTCCCTTGTAGTAGTACCCCTTCCCACATCTATCGGTTGTCAGACCAGTCATTTTAGAGGTGGAATCTACTAAAAAACTAAGGTGACATAAAAATTCTAAAACCCATAGTATAGATCCTAATTATTATAAGGGATTACAAAAAGGGTATACTAGGAGGATACACACATCTAAAGTTGTAACCTGCCTATCACTAACCTAGTTTATTAGTCCCTTATTCTTAGTCAGAACCACATGCATAAAAAAACCAATATTATTATGTTCAACCAAATAATTGCATCATTTATATATGATAGCAACATATAAATTAGATATATAACTCAATATAGAATAAATGTCCCTAAAACATAATTATAAAAACTCAAGGAATTAAATCAATGAACTAGTATGAAGAACAATAAAATTATGTAAATGTAATGGGGTCCTATGTTCCTACTCATAGTGCATGAACACACCCAAAATCCAAAAAAAACTATAAAAAGAATCTTGAAAATGGTAACACATACTTTAGTTACACATGATCTGGATAGAAATAAGTAAACATTCAAAAAAATGGTGTTATTTTGAGGTACCATTTCTTATATTTTTTCTTACCATTATTCCTGAGCTAATATGGGTGCTATTCAAGATAAATTATGATATTTGAGAAGACAAAATGTAACCTCTTTGGTAATGATAGAATACGTATTTTTCATATTTATTATTTTAATTAATTTCATAGAAATTATAAATTAAAATGGAGACTATCATAAATAGAATATATGATAATATGAAATTTGTTTCCTCAAAGTCTTATGTTCCATGAAAGACAGAGTTATAATGAACAATAATATACTATTATTATTATTATTTAACAAGCCTGTATTATCACCTTTTAAAGGAAAAATAACATTAAATATAAATTTTGACACTTTTATAATATTTTTAAGAAGAAATAAACAACAATTTTGTATGTGGGACATCAAAATTCACTTTAGGAATTTCTTTTATCTTTTTAGAAAATTCATATTTTAATTAATGGTGAAAACAATGAATTTAAATAAGAAAATTCAATTCTAATATAATATATTTATATAGATAAATAATATTTTTAAGTTGGTTTAAATTATAATTAGATAAAATGTATTTACTTTAATGAAATTTCGTGTATTTGAATCAATCTTAAATTGAAATTGGATATAAAAACATTTTAGCCTTTTAATCATTTTTACATTAAACAAATGCTTTGACGTCACATCTCTCGGATTATTTTTAAATTAATTTCTACATGCTATGCTTTTTGAATTTAGAAAAATGGATTCCATGTTTTCAATAAAAATAATTAATAATGTCTAATATGGTAAAATTATATTTTACATAAAATATTTTTTAAAGTAATTAAAATTAATTACAACATCTAAGGTAAAAAAAATTACAAAGTGGCTAAACATTAATAATAAGAGTCCAAATGACCTAAAAACATGTTAAAACCCAATTTTATGGAAATTATTATACCATAAAACCTATATTATAGAATTTTGTTTTTTATTGGAGGAAAATTAAGTAATTATTTCCTCAAAATAGTGTTTAACATTTTATATCTACAAAATGTCCACTCCTCCATTTAAAAAAAGAGCATACCATCCCCCATTTATTCACACCTATAATGAACTTTGGATCATCCCATACCTTCCTAAATAAGATCTTTAAATCACTACTCTCATACTAGAATCCTAAAATTTGGTATAAAGTCAAACAAGGAATCCCTTTGAGGCACACCAAAGGGAATTACCTGAAAAAAGTTACCATTATTCATTGCATATTTGTGATTTATTTCTTTCCCCAAAAATTAAATTATTATTATTCAAAGGTTATAAAATAAAATTTTATACTAAATACACATAGTTGTTTATATTTTTAGGGTTTCACATAAACCAGCACACAATTCCATCAAATGAGTAATGAAATTACAATTCATGTGTATGCGGGACTACAACCTTACGAAACGATGTCATTCATTTTTTCCTTCAACACCAATCATGGTTGAGAATAATGATGGAAATACTTTTTTATAAGAAATTTATAATTTATTAATAATTATTTAATTATTATATGACACATACCTTCATCCTTTCCATTTTTTGAGAATTTGATAACATCATTTCTGGACATGTGGACTACTACCTCCTCAAAGTGATATGATTTGTTCACACATTACATAGAATGTATTAATGATGGGATTAATGAAAATATGTAACATAGATATAATATATATGATATTCATGAAATAATTAACATTCTAGTAATATAATATATCCTTTTATATATTTCATTTTACACACATTAAAAAAAGTGATAACGTCGTTCGTGAACATGAGAACTACCACCTCCTTAACAAGATGAAATTATTTTTAAATCCAAAAATATTATATATATATGTATATATGATTAAATATAATTTTATTTATGATATAAGTATCATTATATAATGATAAATTTCAATTCACTTCTTTTGGTAATGATCATTGAAAAATGAGAATGTTACTCGTGTGTACGTTCGGCCTACCATCTCCATGATTGCAACATTGGTTCATTTTTCAGGTCTGTATTTCTTGATGGGATATAAAAGTATAATTAGGTATAAATATGGTAATTATTTCACTATTATTATTTTTTATTTGTTTTAATGTTTCCTTTTTGCCCATAGTTTTCCTGCCAAAGTCGTTCTGAAACATAAACTGAATATAATCGAAACACTCGAGATAAACATAATTGTTTAAGTAGTTGTATAAAAAAATTTAATATGAGAAAAAAATTATTGATAAACATGAAAAGAGTTTTGGAGAATGTAAATAAATAACCTAATATTATTATTCAAGATGATAAAGAGACATGTGACAAGCGAGACACGAGGTAAGATATTTTATCTCAACCACTTTTTGTTAAGGACTTTTTTGATGTTATACACCATCCTTATTTTATGAGTTTTATATGAAGCCAATTTTACATATACTAACATTAATTTACCTATTATGATGTTATTTAATTTTTATTCTAAATTTTATTCATTCAAAGGGCTTATGTTGTAAACGTTCAAAGGGGTATGAGACATTTTAATGTTTTAATGATTTAATTTAATAATATTATCCTCAATGTCAGTATTATTAATATTATTCTACATATTTATTTATATAGATATAAAAATATTATAGATTAAATTTATTTTTAATTTTAATTTCATTCATTGGTTTTAAAAATGAATATTTTTATCTGTTTTATATAGAATATTTTGTTAAATGAAAAAATGAATGTTATATTCATAACATACTTGGAGATAATGACATTTCCACCACACTAACTATTAATTGATTTATATATTCATTTACAAGTGTGAATATTTTCTGGAATTAAACTGATTATTTTTCTTTTTGTGTATTTTTTTATGAAATGTGGGTTTTTAAAATGTATTTAAAATTTAATTAACTTGAAATGTTTTCGAATGAGTGATAATGAAATGTTATGAGAGAAATGTTGAAATTTTAATTCTTTTTTGTGTTCTGATTATATAATGGTACTTGGAAATTTTATTACTCATTACATGATAATCCAAATATGTTTTGTTCCTTGATAAACCAATTCCTGGTTTCTCTATGAAATCACACCAATGAATTTGTTATGGAAGTCGACCGTATGGATATTTCATTAGAAAGAGTGACATGTATGGAAGTAAACCGAAAGTTGATTCTATTTATAATAGTGAAAACTGTAACAATGTACCCAGATGAATTTATGTGTTTTCAATTCTTGCTATGGATTTTATTATAATATTTTGATTAAAAAGGGTACGACTGGTGCTTATTTGCAAAGGAAAGTCAATACTACTTCTTAAGGGTAAAATTATTTATTTATGATAAAGTTTCCAGGGGCATTAATTTTTATCAACGGACTAATAGATTCATTCTCTTTATATCCATTACTATGATTTTTGTTCTTATCCCACATTTTTTATGGTTTTAATTGGACTTAAGGATGTTTAATGTATTGATATAATTCATGTTGAATGTAATGAATAGTTTTCATAAAAGATATTGGGATTTATTTTAAATGTTTTAGACTATTGGAAAATTATATACTTTTCAAAAGTTTCCACTTTGTATTTTATGTTTTTTTGTATGAGTTATGGCGTAATTATGAGAAACTCAAACCCTGAAATGGTCCTCAATGTGAAAGAATAAAATTTATTTTCTAGAACTCAATATTATGTATTGTTTAATGAAGGGGTCCTACAGTTGGTATCAAAGGAAATGTTTATATATCTTTAGTGTTTAGGGTAATATTAGTAGAATTCCCTTGAAATATCTTTCATTATGAATAATGTGAATCAATGTAAAATTTGAAGATAACCATGTTGCTTCATATAAATTGTGTTTGGTCAAATGTTTTTTCATATATGAAACTAGGAAATTGTAGTGGGAAGTAATAAATATGAGAATATCTTTCCAAATCAGCATCCTAAGATAGATGGAATTGGAATTGATATGCTTCTTATAGTGATAGATCAATTGAAAAAGGCTATAATTGGTCACTGTGTCTATGAAAGATAGAAACCAGATCTAGAATATATTATCATAGGGATATTAGATAATTTTAGACACCGAAATTCTCCATAAATCAGAGTATCATCTCACATAATTCTAGTGGAATGATGGATTAATGACATAGAAAAGATATTTGATGTCATGGGTTTTCCAGATCATCAAAATGTAACTATTTCAATTTATAATTTCGAAGATAAAGCCGACTAGTGGAGTTCAATGGTTATGAATATAAGGGTAAGTAAAAACTATTGAGTCCTTGGAATGGGATGAATTTAGGAACATTTTCCTAGTCAAAGATTTTCATAATGCTTTTTAACTAAATATGGAAAAAGAATTTATATATTTGAGATAAAATGTGGTCACTTTGGCAACTTAAATTTATGAAAACTTCACTCAACTGGCAAGGTACGTCCCAAATTTTATTTAATATGTTAATAGTGTGATAAATAATATTTAATCAATATTAAATCCAAGATATGAAAGGAAATTCCCTTCTTATGAGTTCAAGAGCTTTGAAAAGCATATTGAATATGATGAGAAGGTATAAAGGGAGTTTTATGATAATCATGTGTCCCTTGGAAACATGAATAAAAATAGTTCTAGTTGATAGGAAATGGGAAATAATTCATCAAAAAAAATTATATGATGGAAAACCAAATTCCCATATTTTGAGAAGTCTGGTAAAAACCCTCATGGAAATTGTCTTTCAAAGATAGGGAAGTGATTCGGATGTTGTAAGTTTGTTCATAGGGATCGTGACTACAAGATATATGATCATGAAAGAAATGAAAATACTATAGTAAGATGTTTTAGTGGCAATGAGTTATGAAATTATGCCAATGTGTGTCCAAATTTGATTACTGATGGTGGATACCATCAAGATCCAATGAAAAATAGTGTGGAAAAATATTTTTCAACTACTATGGTTGATGTCGACCCATCAAAGGAAGTGGTAACATGTATTTTATTACTTTATTTTAATTATTATAATACTCTATGTGTCTCTTGATCTTCACATTCATTCAATTTCAATACATTTTCTAGAAAATTGGGAATATCACATCATGAAATTAAGATATAAATTTAGGTAAAAACACATGCTAGAAGTATTAGAGAAACCATCATTTATAAAAATCACTTTATTATCATTATTGGATTTTATTTCCTTAATATATTATTGAACTTCCAATAGTGGATTCTGATATCATTTTTTTATGGATTGGCATGGTTTTTATCATAGTAAAATAGATTACAAATCCAAGAAAGTCTTACTCAATGATTTTACCGTTGATAAAAAACCAATAAAAGGGGTGTAACATTATATTACTGTTCTTAGGTATTACTAAAGCACTCTTTTTGAAATTTAGCAGGTTAGTTTTCATTTGAGGTAGCATCAGGTAAAAATTTAATGTTTTTGGAAAATTCTGACCCAGTGAATTGTTGGTGCACGGCTTGCGCATAGATCCACAAAATTTGGGCCCTTTCAAGCCAAAGTATTCTATATTGGACAATGGGAGTCACATAGTTTGTGCATGATTAACCAAACCATGCACCATCCCAAGTGAAAATATGTGACCCATTTATAACTAGAATATGTCTTGTGCACAGTTTAACTAAATCGTGTGTCTGTTCCTAGGAAACTGTGTGGATGGGTTTTCTCTTAATCGGAATTATAATAAAAATTTCTCAAACCCCTCATTTAGGTCCTCAATAGACCTCCTTTGACCCAAAATAGTTTCTTCTATCCATGTAACCCCCATGAAATATTCTTGGCCCATCAAACTCCTCCCAGATGTGATCCAAATCTAGGTGAATGGAGGATGATCTTCTTACAGTTAGTTTCCTCTTTTTGCTCAGGATCTCCCATGATCTCTTAAATTTTACTTAGGGTTTCATGGATATTTTTGTTAAGTTGATGATATAATACCCTCTTTTGGGGTTTATAAACCAAGGCATGATTCCCATTTTGTGACCACAATTCATCATGGACAAATCTCAATTATGATTTTGAATTTTGAGATGTTTTATTTTTGTAGGTAGTTTCTTTAAGATGCCCAATTTATCTTATCATTGAATTTCTATTTCAAATTTAATTGATGATTTAGATGTAATTGTTTTATTTGAATTAAATTAGTTTCAATATTTTTAATAAAACCCGAATTCTAATGAATTTGGGTTTTTGGAATAATTTTTTTTCATGAAATTATAAAACTCCCAATTCCATTGAATTGGGGTGTGTTTGTGGAAATTGTGAAATTTGAATTTTTTAATTTAAATCATGTATTTTATGGAAATGTATTTTATTAAAATTTTTGATTTAATTGTGTAAATATTTTGATTAAAAACTGTGAAAATCCCTAATTCTAGTGAACTGGGGGTTTGTTCCGAAATTGCTGGAATTTGTTTGAAAATTTAATTGGAAAATTTAACTTTTGAAAGTGTATTGTGAAATTTCATGAATTGGTTTTAAATAATTTTTTGTGAAAAATGAATTAAATAAGGTTTTTATAGAAACCCAGTGGTCTTACCATGAAAAATGATTTTTTTTTAAAATCCATAATGGTTTATAATGAGAAAATTTTCAAATTTCAAATGGAGGATGGTTTTTAATTGTATTTTAAGTAACATTGAAATAAATTTCCGATATTTTTTGTACTTAAGAACGTGAAATACATATGCCTTTTTTGAGTTATTTTCGGAGACATTATACATCTTACAACATTTTAAAACTTAATTTCATTAAATCACTTCCCTTAGGTGATGGTGATGACCCCCTTTTCCTTAGTCCTAGTATTGGGTATGTACATATATGTTGTTTCACTATGGTGGGTCCCTATAGCCTATAACTATCGTACCTATTTGGACCATGACCATGTTTCTCTTCTATTGTGTTTTAAATGTATATATCCACATATTGTAAACTATTTACATTCCTTATGAATTTATATAAGTTGTTTTATAAAGAAAATATCTGTTTGTTAAAAGTGTCAATATTTTAAACATTTTCCATAAATTTAATTATAAATAGTTTGTTTAAAATTATTTTCCATCATTTAAATGGTGAAGTGTGAGTGCATAAGGTATGTTCATCTTTTCAATAGAAAATAATCATTTTTCTAAATATGATTTTTGAATTCCAAACCTATTTTTTTTTTAAAATTGAATGAATTTATTTGGTTAATTTTATACTAGAATCATGTTATATAACCATTAGATAAAATCCTACAAGGCTTTGTCTCACACCCTACTTGTGCCTTTGGGTATTTATAGATTTCCATATTCAATTATAGAGAAAGGGTAGAGCACCTTTCGGAGGTGGTTATAACTGTTGATTAATGGACATGGTGAGTTGTATCTACATTGGGACTTTTTAAAGCTTCATATTGAGGTAATTCTAGTGGTAGTTCATTGGGATTGGTTATGACTATTTATCTATTGGTACATTACTCCTAGTGGTGTTTCTTTTAATATTAATATAATATTGTTTCTTTTACTTATGCATTGTCAGAGAAAAAATCATTCCCTATTGAATTTTTTATGATGATATGTTCTAGTAATTGACCTATGGGGATTGGGAATACCCTTCGAGATATTTCAAGTCTAGATCAGTTATTGGGTTACTCTGGTACCAAGGCTAGTTTGTCAGAAAGTGGTATTAGAGATCCAGTTTCATCTCCTGTCCTGATGTTAGTATGCACTATGAAATATTTTCAAGACATTGGTGTAAGTTTCAATTGATCACCTTACCATCTATTATAGCAAAGAATCATATATTACCAGCGGTGGTTAGGGAAAGACATCTTTTGGATTAGTTCTAGTATTTTCTTTCTTTTAATTTGGATAGATTGAAATAAAAATATTTTTTTCTATATATTGGGATTAATTTTATTATTTCTATGCTTGAGTGTATATCTAATGTATTTCTTGTTGTGTGTTGATGTTGTGTCACATCATGACTTCGAGAAGATGTGTGAAATGGATCTAGGAGGAAGTTAATTTTAAACCTCAATGAGATAATCCTCTTGTGTAACTGAATATAGTTAAGATGATTGTGTGCACTGTCTAAGATCTAGGAAATGAACCACCTCCAGTTTCTGTTTAGGTACCAGATCTGAATCCTTAGAGGGGTGTTATCAAATTTTGTTCTCAGTAATTCCCTCCCCATAAGACAGAATTCTGTTGGATCAGGTTATACCAAATATGCACAAGAGGGAGGGGTGAATTTTGACTTTTACAATTTCTATGAGAATCTTGATGTTTTTCAAATCTATCCTTTAACATTATCAGAGTTTTTATTTAGTGGAAAATAAACATATTAAATGATGCATAGATGTGTAGTGGTTTGGGGAACAGAAGGCCCCTAGTCCCCTACACCAATGCTCCACTCCACACGCTTAGTGATTTTCACTATCTGGTCCCCTTATCAACATACTATCCACAACTTAGTGCAGGTAGTTAAAACCTTTACAAGATAACGCTAAAATAGAGATATCTAGTTCATTCACAGAACCGAATACACAACTTAGTATTAGAATCCAATTACTCAAAATAAAAAGTGTATTTGTCTAAAAATAATTTCTTGTAATTCTACATTGTTGCAGCAGCACGCAATTGAGAGTAGATTGATCTTTGTATTAAGAAAATATGTTCTTCAGGTAAGAGGAGTTCTTAGACAATCTAGTCGCAAATAGATCTTGAAATAAAATCAGCAAATTTAAAAAGAATATATTCATGATAGATCGTCGATGTAGAATAAGAATCTTTAATGCTGTCATTTTTCTTCTGAAAAATAGATTCTGATAGATCTTGGTAGTTGCAGATCTGTGTGACTCGTATATCTCTGTAAAAATTATAGTTGAAAAACTAAATATATTTTTCTTATAATATTTTCTTTATGATTATTCTCTATTTTTCTAATTCAAAATAACACATATATAAAATGAATAAATACAAGAATTTTCTATTCCAATTTATATCCACAAATGTCTCCTTTAAAATCATGATATTCAAATGTTTGAATAACAAAGCAGTAGTAACATCCCTTAATAATCAGTATGAAATCCACCTCTTAAATCAATCCTTTGACCAACAAATAAAATGGCTTTAAATTAGTAATTGTTGTACTTTAATATCGGGCATTGAATCTAGCTTTAAATCAGCTTGATATTCCTCATAATGACCATTGTATGATAAAGTCATATTTTAAATCTCCGATAGTAAACGTAGGTTTGATGATCTATTCTTCAAACATAATGATGATCACAAATGCAAGGTTGATCATCCATACTTTTCTCTTCAGCTTTACAATGTATGGTATATTATCCATACATTCCTTTTTATCAAAACGTATGATATATGATCTACACTTTTCATTGGAATATAAGATTCATTATAAAAGTAAAGTTGATGATCCATACTTTTGTGAAGAAAACGTAAGGTTCCATACTTTCATAAGGCTCTTTTTCCATAATTTTCTGATATTACAAATGTAAGGTTTATTTACTATACATTTTCAATAATGTATGGTTGATTAACCATACTTTTATGAACTCGCATAATGTAAATGTAGAATTTTATCCTTATGCTATTATCTTCAATGTGGGTTATGAACAGTGTTTCCAGAACGTGATAAAATAATTTACGAACACTTTTTCAAATATTTCATGCGGATTAAATGATTTGATATTAATACAAAATTGAAATATAATGAATATTAATTTCCTGAAATTTACTCATAGTGAAATCATTAGAATAAAAATCAAGGGTATTTGTGAGCGTCAAAATAAAAATAAAAAGAGATAGTATTATCAAAACAATACATGCTCAATAATATCACCTTATCATAATACTATAGATTATTATTGAAAACAAAACATTTCTCTACAATCTCCCCCTTTCTGATGATCACAAAACTCAAAAAATAACCCATAAAATTAATTTCTTATAATTTAAAATTTTTCAAGGATATAATAATATTTTATTTTAATTGAATTATTTTGATATGAAATAAATAAAATGTTATCCATAGTTCTTTGATATATGACAAAAAGATTTTTCAAAATTTCATTAAAATTTCATTTTGTAATATCTACCCCGTTTATAGTGTAAGATAAAGAAAATGATATTTTATGTTTTTCAAATTTCACCCATAAAGGTAAAATATAAAAACAATATAAAATGTTGTACTGAATCCAAATTTATCCCCCAGAGAAAAAGATTTATCCATTTTCTTAAAATAAAATTTTGTGTTTATAAAATTTATCCTCCTTTTAGTGATATAAAAAATAATTATAGAATAAGAAATATAACACACTTAATGTAGCACCAATATTAAGTAAATGATATCATAAACTATTTATGTAAAATTGAATCTGGATTCTGGAATTTTAACATAAAGAGAATAGTAAAAAAAATTAGAAACACAAATAAATGAGATTCAAATTTATTTTATAGAAAATATCAATATAAGTACATAATTGATACATGAATCAATGTTGGGATAAATGGGTGGAAAATGGGTTTCAACGCCTCTGAATAACATCATTTAGCTCTGCTAATGGAATTATCAACATCTTCATCAGTCCATATCCTAACCGAATTATCAGATCTCCTCATTCTTGAGACAAATGAATATCTTAAATCCGATTAACTTAGAAAAAATCATGAAATCTTTCTTCCTTTTCCATGAACTGATTTAGCTTTTCAAATAACCTATTCATTAACTCTCTTACTCCTGGTTCATCTCATGTAAGCTACTCAACGAGATTCTTTTGATTATACAACAGCACAAATAGTGGACAACTATTTCATTGTACTACAACAAGTCATTTGTATTGCTCATTATAATTATAATGGATTGGAATATTCTGATCAGATCAGGCAAAGTACCTGATGTACATTCTTGATTGCCCTTGATAGTTGTGAATGGTTGCTCAATGAATGTTTTTAATTCTTCCAAATCATATTTTAAAACAATTTGTGATTTTAATATTCCAAATTTGGCTAACATCATCTTGAAATGTTTCTTTTGGAATAACTTCAATAAGTTGTGCATATGATTCTTGAAAATATTGAGGTTGAGCCACTTAATCTTTTTGAGGGTCTTCATATGACAGAGGTACAACTTCATCTTCAATTTTAGGTACCAGATCAATCTAATAAATATTTTCTCTTATAAATCAATAGCATAAAAGATCTCCAATTGTAACAAAATTTCTTTGAAAAAGTTCCTCACTATCTTGATCTGCTCTGTGTATTATACTCTGAAGTCCCTCTTGGCTTCCCTAATCAGTAGGTGAAATGACTGCTTCAAGTCTAATTCTACTTGATGTTTTTGAAACATCAATGGTCCTTGATTCTACTATTCCTTCGTTGGTTTTCCCAGTTTTCTCTCACTAAGTAGACTCCTAATCTTCGTCAGCACCAACATGCATAACATTTCCTTTCCCTGTGCTCTATAGAAATCCTATTTTTCTTTAACATTTCATCATTGAACATGTTACTGTGATGGAATCACACTCTGTCATCTACTGATCTAACCACATCATACATAAACAATAATTTTGAAATGAACCTCCCATAGAGATAGAAGTTCATTTTGGCCTTTAGATGAGAGAATTAGTTCAAATACATTATCATATAATAAATAAAATTCAACTTTATGTCACTCAGAAACATAGACATAAAATACATATTAGGATCTAAAATATTCTCCATTTTAGGCATCCTTAGAGAAATCTATTTTTTGAACAAATTTTTCAAGAATTTTTTGATCTAGCTCTAGATCCTTGACTACCATCTTTCTGATATTTGAATATCCAAATAAAAATTAAATAATTCCCTCTAACTTATATTCATTATATCTAATGGATTTAAAATCAATGTGATAAACTCTCTCATGAGGGAAGTTTAAAATTATAGTTGTTTTTACAGATGAAATAGAAAAAACACGATCTTTAATTTTTGTGAGTATGGATTACTTTGTATATCCAAGATTGAACTAAGTAGATTTAAAGAAATTTCTCAACTCTACATCTTATATAAATTCTATGTTTTGATCACTGAACATTTTTTTCGAGATTCTACAAATCCAAATCTTGCTTCAGCATTAGATTTGTCTTGTACAACTATTCCAGATCAATTACTTTTCCTTGTAAGATCTTCCTTCCTGCCGAACGTTGACACTTGGAATTACTAGATTCTCCTTCCTCAATTCTCTGTGTCTTGGCCATTTCTATCTCAAAGTTCTAAAGCCTCAAAATTTTAGGGTTTTGATGGTTAATAAAAGGTAGATGATGGTAGTAAGGTTTTCAGTGTTTCGAAAGGTTTTGAAAAAATGAATGGGTTTGGAATATGAAATGGGTTCTAACATCTTTGATTCTCATGTCATTTCATACATAATAATCCTTACAATATTTAAAATAATGAAAAAACATATGCTGCTAGAAAAAATTATAGCAGTATAGAGAAAATTTTAAATTATTCTAAAAACAACTAATTAAATTATTTAAAATAGTGAAGATTAAAATAAAATAAGAATTGATATAATCATATATGTATTATTAAAATTAAAATTTCATGTAAAATTAAGTAGACCTATCTCCCTATTAACAAAATCAAACATTATATTCGGATGTGGTTTAGTAAAAATATCTGCTAATTGACATTGTGTACATATAAATTCTACAAATATATCATTTTTAAAAACATGATCTATAAGAAAATGATGTCTAATATCAAAATTAGTATTCCTAGAATGATTAATAGGAATTTTTAAAATATTTATTTCACTTTTATTATCACATAAAATAGATGTATTATTAAAATATAGTTCAATGTACATAAGAGTCTTCTTCATCCACAACACTTGTGCACAACAACTACCTGCTGACACATATTCTACCTTAGCTGTTGACAAGGAAACTAAGTTTTTTTTACAAGACCATGAAACTAAATATTTTCCTAAAAAGTGACAGGTTCTAAAGGTTATTTTTTCTATCTAATCTATAGCTTCCTAATTCAGAATTTAAATATGAAATTAAATTAATATCAGAAGTTTTTTGACAGATAAGAGATTGAAAAACAGTGCCTTTTAAATGTATAATAATTTCTTTGACAACAGTTAAGTTATATTCTTTACGATTTGATTGAAATATTGACCATATACAAACTGATTGTGTTATATATGACATTCAATTTTTAAGATATAATAAACTACCAATCACACCTCAAATTAAATTGTTGTCCACTTTTTTTTCCAGTTTCATCCAAATCATGTTTTATATTAGTATATACAGGATTTGTATGTCTTGTTGTTTTGAAGTCTAATTTTTTTTAGTAAATCAGTACTGTATTTTCTTTGATATAAAACATTTCAAAAATCATTTTGATAAATTAGATGTTCTAAAAAGAAATTTAATTATCCCATAAAACTCATTTGAAATTCATTTTTCATTATCTTTGAAAACTTATGACATTGTTTTTCATTTGTTCTTCCAAAAATTACATCATCTACATAAATTTGAACTAATAAAATATTAGAGTTTATAGTTTTCATAAATAATGTTGGATCTTCCATTACATCATAAATAATCATTTTTCAAAATAAAAGAACTTAATATTTCATACCGAGCTCCAGGTTCTTATTTAAGGCCATAAAGTGATTTAGTATATTAAAAAACAGATTCTGGTTTTTGAGAATTATCAAAAAGATGAGGTTTCTCTAAAAAAACCTTCCTCCATTAAATAACCATTTAAAAAGGTATACTTAACATCAATATGATATAATTTAAAGTTCATGTGAGATTAATTGGCCAAAAATATATTAATGGCTTCTAATCTAGCTACAAGTGCAAAGGTCTCATCATAATCTATACCTTCTTCTTGATCATATCCTGTAGCTACTAGTCCTTCATTATTTCTTGTTATTATTCTTTTATCATCTTGTTTATTTCTAAAGACCCATTTAGTTCCTATAAACGGATATTTATGTGGTCTTTTAACTAAAATCCAAATATCATTTCTCTTGAAATGGTTTAGTTCTTATTGTATTGTAATCATCCAACTTTCATCAACTAAGGCTTCTTCTAATGTCTTAAGATTAAATTGGGGTAGAAAAGTAGGGAATTGAACAAGATTTCCTACATTTCTTATAGAATTTATTTCTGTGTCCAAGTGTCCTATAGTAGTTTCTAAAGGGTGATTATTTAGTGTTCTAGATTGTCTGGGTAATAAAAAATTAGGTTAATTAGTGTCATGTTTTTATGAATTGGACTAAATTTTATTTATATATTTTTCAAAATAATATTTCATGTTCTTATGTATCATGTTATAATTGGAGTCAGATTCATCAATTTGATCTTTCCTTTTCCCAAAGGGGTCTGATTCATCAAATTTCTTATTAACTGATTCTTCAAAATCCATTACTTTTTATTAATAATTTTAAAAGCATTGGATGTTGCAGAATATCCTAAGAAAATTCCTTCATAAGATTTTTGATAGAATTTATCAATATTTTGCTTGGTGTTTAAGTTTAAACCTTAGATACAAAAACATTAAAGTATATTACTTTTGGTTTTATGTTATTCTTGAGTTCATATTATGTCTTTTGGAAAATAGGTCTAATTAAAACTCTATTAATTATATAAAAGGATTTTCTTACAACTTATACTCAGAAATATGTAGGAATTTTGTTTTCATTTAGCATAGTCCTAACCATTTCTTGAATATTTCTATTTCTTTTTTCAACAATCCTAATCAATTGAGGTGTTCTTGGTGTGGAGAAGGTGTTTTTAATACCTAAAGTTGGGTAAAATAAATTGAATTACAAATTCTCAAATTATACACCATAATCACTTCTTAATAAAATTATATTAAAATATTTTTCATTTTAAACATCTTTACAATAACTTTAAAATATAGTAAAAGCTTCATTTTTATATTTTAAATAATAAATCCAATTAAATCTAGAATAGTCATCAACTAAAATATATAAAAATAATTTACAATCCAAACATTCTATTCTTGAAGGTCCAAACAAATCCACGTGGATAAGTTCTAGAGGTATAGATATAAAAATTTTGTGAACAAATTTGATGGATGATTTGTGCTGCTTTCCAAGTAGACATGAATTAAAAAATTTGTCACTATCAAATTTAAGACTAGGTAAATCAGAAACTTGTTGTTTCCTAGATAAATTATGTAAAGAATATATGTTGCAATTTTCAAGTCTTATATTCCAGATCCATGATTCATTTATCTTAGCAGTAAAAAAATTAACTTTTTGTTTACACAAAGAATTTAAGTCTAGAGTATTTACATTATCTATTCTGGGTGATGTAAATTTAAGAAATTTACCTTTAAAAATAGAATATAAGTTGTTAGAAAAATGAACAAAATTACCATCATCATATAGTTGAGAGATACTTATCATGTTGTGTTTAAATCCGTTTACATTGAGTAATTTATTGACTGAGACAACTTATGGATCTCCAAATGATCCAATTCCAATTATTTTACCTTTGGAATTATCACTAAATATAACAAATCATCCATCATTTTGACTTAATTTATTAAAGTTTAATGAGTTATGACTCATATAGCTGGAGCAGGAACTTTCCATATACTATAATTCAGTGCATATTCTGTGACCTACTTCATTAAAAGGTATTCAAACAAAATGTTTTCTGGTACCCATATTCTATTGGGCCTAGTAGTGGTAGCTAGTAAAGATTTGGGAATCAAGACATGCTTTGTTTTTCTGTAATAAATAGAGTCATATAAACTGCTTGCATCAAAATGTTTTCTAATCCCACTTATTTGAGATTTCCTTAAATAATTTTTTTAGATATGTGACCTTTTGTTCCATAGTAGTAGATAATTATACCTTTTGTACATGGAAAAAATAGGTCTTATACAGTTTGGGTTTCTCACCTTTACTACCTCTCCCTTATGTTTTCTTTTATTTCTCATTCTTTAAATGAAATTTATTTTGTGAATTTTCTCTATTTGTAAATACAAGAGATGCATTTTTTGTATATCTATACTTCTATTTGCATTGTTTTTATTTTTATTTCATTATCTGTACAATTTCTGTTTGTTGAGTTATATTTTTCAATTAACTCTTCATGTTTTTTTAGAAGAGTGTCTCTTTCTCCTAAAACAACAGTGTGAATATTTTTTAGTGATTTATATTTCATAAATAAAGAATCATATTTCTTTTCCTGCATATTATAGTAGGTAGTAGGTTTATCATTTCAGAATCTATAATTAGAATCTGAATCAGATTAGTAATAAGATTGTACCTCATTAGCTTTTGAGAAAAAGAATATATTTTCATTTAGATTTAATTCTTCATTTTCCGTGTTATAATTTGATAAGAATCTGAAGTCTTCAGAAACACTCTAAGTAGCATTTATTTCTCTTTTTACTTTCTTCTCAAAATCATTGTTTTCAAAAAATTTCTTTTTCTTTTCTCCTTTTTAATTAAGGATAGTCAGGTGTAATGTGACCCCTATTTTTTCATTCACAGCATCTAACTTCCTTGGGATATTTCTCATCTCTCTTGAATGATTTTCTAAATCTATTCTTTCTCTTATAAAAATTTCTGAATTTTCTATCCTTATATGCTAGTTCCATATCTGAATTATATGAGTGATAATTTTCTTCCTTTTTGATTACTTTTTTCATCTTTAGTCTCATCTTATGAGATGTCAATTTCATAGAAATATTTTCTATTTTTTTAATAATTTGTGCTCATTATCTTCCTCTTCCATCTCAACATTATACATCATCAGGGTTCCAAAAAATTCACTCATTGTTATATTTTTAACAGATGTTGATTTTTTAATTGCTACTAACATCCCATTCCATCTAGGTGGTAGTACTCTCATTACATTCAAGTCATGATCTTCTCTTTGGATAGAATCTCCCAAGGTACATATATTGTTTACAATCTCTGTGGTCCACCAATTCATCTGAGTTATACCTTCACCATCAAGAATTATAAAGGTACCAAATTTTAGTTTTTTTGTAGCATACCTCATTTTTCTGACATTATCAATTCCTTCATTGGAAACTTCAATTGTCTGCAACATCTCATATGCAGTAGGAAATTGAGATACTCAATTGAATTCATATATAAATAGACCATAGATAATAGCATTATTTGATTTTGAATTTAAGTCATACACTGATTCAGTAGCTGCAGTCCATGTTTCAGGTTTCTCAAGAATTTCATAAGTAGTAAGATTTTTTTGTAGATTCTGTATCCATTAATTTTCAGATAGATGACCATCCTAGAATTCAAAAATCCATTGTTTTCACCATTTAAGTATGGAGCACGAACTACTGACATTCCCTCACATGTATCAGATTTTGAGATCTATGATTATAATCCTTTTAAAGATTCGTCTTGTTATAGATTTATCAAAAACAAATCACAACCTCTAATACCAATTGTTGGATCAGGTTATTCAAAATATGCACAAGCGGTGGTGAAATGTGACTTTAAAATTTTATTTGAGAATCATGATGATTTCCAAATCTATCCTTTAACATTATCAGAATTTTTAGGTAGTGGATAATAAACAGATTGAATGATGCACATATGTAAAGTGGTTTGGGGAACATAAGGCTTCTAGTCCACACCACTAAAGCACTACACCACGAGTTTTATGATTTTCACTATCTAGTCTACTAATCTACAGACTCTCCAAAACTGAGTGCAAGGAGTTGAAATCTTTAAAAAATAAGCCTAAAACAGAGCCTTCAGGTTCATACAAAAAACCGAGTACACAAAGTAGTATGAGAAGCCGTTAACTCAAAATGAAAAGTGTATTTGTCTAAAAACACATTCCAGTTGTTCTTCATAGTTGCAATAACACACAACTTATAGTAGATGGATTGTCGATTTCAGAAATGATGTTCAATAGGTAAGTGAAGTTATGAGTCGATCCAGTAGAAAAATATATCTTGAAATAAAATCAACAACCTTAGAAACAATAAACTCACAATATATCTTTGAGGTAGAATAATAATAATTAATGTTGTTCCTTCTCTTCATAAAAACAGACTCTGATAGATCTTGGTAGTTGCAGATATGTGTGACCCGTATAACTCTGTTAATTTGGTAGTCAAAAACCTTGAGATCATATTCTTCTAATATTTATCATGATAATTTGTCTTTATTTTTTAATTGAAAATAAAAAATATATAAAAATAATAAATACGAGATTTTTTTTTCAAATTTAGATCCAAAAATGTCATAATAAGAATCATGATATTCAAATGATTGAATAATAGAGAAAGCGTAACTTCCATTAATAATCATCATGAAATCCTCCTCTTAAATCAATCTTTTGAACCACAAATAAAATGTCTTTATATCAGTCCAAGATGTGCTTTAATATCGGGCTTTGAATTTCACTTGAGATCACCCCATTTTCCCACATAAAGATTATTTCATGATAAAGTTGTTTTTTAAATCTCCAATGCCAAAAAGTAGGGTTGATGATATATTCTTCAAAAAAAAGGTTGATCTCAAACGTAAGTTTGATCATCCATAATTTTCTCTTCAACTTTCAAATGTAAGGAATATAATCCATACTTTACTCTTTAGAAAAATGTAAGATACATGATCTATAATTTTCGATATAACATATGGTTCATTATAAAAGTAAGGTTGATGATCCATAATTTTGTGAAGAAAACATAAGGTACCAAACTTACATAAGGTTCTTCTTCTATAATTTTCTGATATTACAAAAGTAAGGGTCATTTACCATACTTTTCCGATAACTTATGGTTGATTAACTATACTTTTCTAATCTCTCTTTATATAAACAGTGAATTTTATCCTTACACTACGATCTTCAAGGTAGGGTATGAATATTGTTTCCAGATCATCCTCAAATGATTTCCGAACACTGTCAAATATTTCATGCGGATTAAATTATTTAATTTTATTCCAAAATAGAAATATAAAGAATATTAATTTCTTGAAATATAATCAAAGATAAATCATTAGAATAACAAGCATGGGTATTTGTGAGCATCAAACTCATCATAAAAAGATAGAGTATTGTTGAAAAAATTCCAGCTCAACACTCTCCCCTAATAATAATAGTGTAGATTATTTTTTTAAACAACACTTGATGAATAAATTTTTCAAAGGATGAAATGATCCTCAAGAGAAAGAATAGTATTTGAGTAGAATGGAGGGTTTTTTGTGGTTCATGTAAAAACCAAATGAGATCCAAGTAAATTGTGCCACCTTTTTTCTAGAAGAACCAAGTAGGGGATGGTGGGACACATTGGTGATGATAAAGATGCATGAGTTAATAGAGTGTAAATAATTTAAATTTATTTTCACCGATTAGTAATATCTCGAATCAATGTTTTTATCCAAGTACAAAGTGTTTTTAAACATGAGTTGATGATAATATCGTGATAGTGTATGAAAAACATTTTCTCAAGCTCGTAGATTGTTCACATGAGATAATGTTGAATGACAAGATGAAGGCTCAAAGGTTAGAGTTAGGACTTCACCAGGAAATTTGATCTCATAATTTCTTGTTAATGTTTCCTTCTTGTGATGATTTTCTAAATAGAGCACTAACAGTCGAGATGAACCTATCTAGATAGTCAGGGATATCAGGAGTTTCCCTCTCTCCCAAATGTAGTGTGAATTATTATAAGGGAAAGAGGAGACGTGACGATTCTCTTGGAGGTTCAAGATAGAAATGGTTTTCTATACCTCCTACAGTGCTAGAAATAGATCCATTAGTTTGTTACCTATGTTGAAATATGGGACATTATAATTGTTCTTTCATTGAGGCAACCAAGAATTGTTGCTCCTTATTATTATAATATCTTTTTTTGAGGTTATTTAATGTTTATTGAACTTTGTATAGTGGAATGGGATCATACACACCTTATAGAACTGTGGAGAAGTCGTGTGATTAATGTGTTAAAGGGTTTCATCCACAAGAATCTGGAATGAATCATCTTCATGCAATAGAAGAGTCTCTATAGGAAGACAATATAGGTCCAACGATCATGAGAGGTACCATTACTATAGATTCATCATTAGTGACTACTCTATTTTCTACTGGTTCATCATATTCATTTATTTAAACTAGTTTTTTATTTTCATAATGTTCCTATGAAATTTTTTTCATTTGTGATGGATAATACAACACCCCTTGGCACGAAGAGAAAGTAGGGTCTCTATAGTCCTGTTTTTATTTTCAATCTATCAGAAGTTGTGTTTTCCTAGACTAATATAGTTCTTGACATGTTGTATCTTTATATCATTTTTTGGATGGACTATCTAATTGAAAATAAATCCTAAATTGATTTTTATCTTCTATGGGTCTCCTTAAATACACTTACCGGTGTGTGTCTTGTCTTTCATGCAAAATGGGGCATAAGGTCAAGAAGAGTTGGACCTTCTTTTTCAGAGTTGGGGAATTAAATCTTAGTGTTTACCTTTGATCTGGAGTAAGAATATTTTAGTGGTGGTATCCCTGCATTCTTCATCATGTTTCTTGATGTGTTTCTTTTATATTTCATTGGTTTCCCCATATAAGGAATGTTCTGAATTCCATTGACTCAATGCCCAATACTCAAATAGCTTCTATTCCATCATACTATTTTTATCCATCTTAAATGAAAGATCTAATTTCCTAGTTGGATGATATTTTAGGGAAATGATTCATATGACCGAGTGTTCCTCGTTGGACAAGTTCCCTTTGTGAGGAAGAAAAATGGTTGAATTTTATAGGAGTTGATTATGAAAAACTCCAATAAGTTACAATAACAGAATTTTATCTATTAAGACATATTGATGATCTATTTGATCAATTGAAATTGGAAATGTGGTTCTCTAAGATTGACCATCTATATAATTACCATTATTTGAGAATAAATGAATCTGGTATTTTGAAATCTTCCATTAAGAGTAGGTATAGTCATTATAAGTGCCTTTCCTTGACCTTTTGTTTTATAAAAAATGCACTTATAGTTTTCATGGATTTAATGAATATGATTTCCCAAAAGTACCCAGATACTATCATGGTTGTCTTTTTATGGATGGAATCTTTATTTAAACTATATTTTTGGAGGATCGTGTGATTCATCTAAGAAATAGTTTTGAGTTTGTTGATAATTATCTTAATTTATGCCCTGCTTCTAAAATGTGATTTCTAGATCTGAGAACTAAATTTCTTGGGATATGTGGTGTTGGAACAAGGAAATTTAGTTGATTCTAAGAAGGTGAATGCTATTATGACGAGGTATTAGACACTAAAGGTCTTAAAAATTCAAAGCTTATTGAGATTAGCCATAAATTACTGTTGTTTTATGAAGAAATTCCCAATGTTGGATTCTCTAATAAATGTAACCCCTGTTATTTGAGTAATGTTTGTTTGGGGAAAAAATATAAGAATTAGATTGTTGAACTGAATCAAATTTCGACTATTGTTATGGTGTTTACTCTTCTAGAGGTAGGGTAGGTTTATGTGGAATTCTGTGATATGTCAGGTATAGGATTGGTCCAGGTTCTTATACAGTGTAATCACATAGTTTCTTATGGATCTTGTCAACATTGGCCACTTGAGAAGAATCATATGACCCATGAACATGAACTCATGGCTTTGATGCACACACTTATGAGTTGGAGACAATACCTTGAGGGAATAAGGTATACCATGTTTTTCGAACACCATATCTTGACCTACATCTTCTCTCAAATTGATTTGAATCATTTCCAGTGGTATTTAGGCAATACCTATAGTCTTCAAAAATTGACATTGCCTATACCCCAGAGAAAGGAAATGTCATTGCAGAAGCTTTATGCAGGAAAACTATGACATTGGTAGTGACGGAATCATAAAAATATAAGAACTTAATGGATCCCTTTTCATAGTTGAACACTATAGTTTAGGAATCATGGTCTGAGGTTTCCTTGGAAAATGTTTAGTAGAAATACACTCTTCTTGAATTGATTCTTCTGTAACAATATCTTGATGGTGAGTTCCATAGCATTAGAGACTCTTTCAATTTTTTTTGGACGGTTCTTGAGTTTTCATTCTTCAAAGAGGTCATTCTATTATTTTAGATCCATATTGTGGTACCATATTCAGTAAGAAAATTTCAAATGGGGGATTTTCATAGTTCCTAGTTGGTAGTGTACCAAGGATCTATATTGATGTCCCTTGAAATGCAGTGACATTTATGATGGCTAGGTATGATACGGGGCATTTCTCAGTTCATTTATCATTGTTATACATTCTAGTAGGTAAAATTCGATCAAAATAAACGTTTACATTTTGTTCATCCACATCTAGTCCCTACATGGAAGTGGGATGAGATCTCAGTAGACATTGTGGTTGGGTTTCCTTGTACTGGGAGAAAGGAGAACATGATATGGGTTCTGATTGACAGGCTGATTAAGTCAGCACACTTCATAATCCTTCGTGATGCATCCAATGATAATGAGTTATGAAATCTCTATGTGAAAGAGATTATTAATTTTCACAGAGTTCCTTTTTCTATTGTTTCTAATAGGGATCTATTTTTTAATTCATGTTTTTGGAGAGGAGTTCTATAGGATATGTGATCTCATGTCCATTTGAGTAAAAAATTCCATTCACAGTCAAATATCTAGATATAAAGAGCTATAAATATTCTTGAGGATTTTCTTTGAACTTGTGTTCTCAAATTTGGTGGAGCTTCAGATGATCACTTGGGGATCATTGAGTTTTCGTATAACAATATTCACTATTCCATGATCAGAATGGATTCTTTTGAGGACATGTATAGCCTCCTTTTCAAATCTTCATTGTCTTGGATAAATATTGGTGAAAGTTCCTTAGATGGAACAAGCTTGGTCCAAGAGAGGATGGAACTGATTTAGGTGATTTTTTAGAGAATGGTGACTACACATAGATGATTTAATTATTAAGATGACTGTCACTATAAACCCTTGTAATTATCTATTGGTGACCAGGTGTTCTTAATGGTTTCACCCCAGTTGGGTTATCAACAGCTTGGGAAGAAAGGGAAGCTTTATTGTTAATTTTTTAGACCTTTTGAGGTTGTTTAGAAGGTGGGGAAAGTTTCATATCTTTTAGAACATCCACCACAGTTAATGTTGATACATATTGTGTTCTAGGTATCGCAGTTGAGAACAAATAAATATGATCCATATTATGTTCTAAGATGGAGTGATCTTGAAGTTGAACTTAATTTATCAATGAATGAATGATAATTTAGGATATTTTATTATAAAAAAAATGTACTTTTTACGGGCATGATAACTTTGGCTCGTGTTCTATGAAAGTATGGATATGATAATCATTTGACATGGGTGATGGAGGAACTGATGAGAGAGTAGTGGCATCAAATTTTTGACATGGAATCTTCATTATAGGATTTATAAGGGCATGAAGTTTTTATGGAGGGGAGGTTGTAACATCCTGTTACTATATTCAGGTATTGAAAAACATATATTTTTGAACATCCTTTTTATGGGTTTCATTTGGGGATTACTTAGGTGAAATTTTAATGTTTTTGGAAATTTTTGGGCAAGTTCAATATTGGAGAAAGGCTTTCACATGGTGTTCCAAACCATGTGCCCTCTCAATCCAAAATGAGAAAAATTGTACAATGAGATTTTTACAGCTTAAACATGGTTAACCAAAATGTGATTCCTCTATTTAGAAATTGTGTGACCCATTTTCATCTATAACTTGTCCTGAACATGGTTTAACTAAACCATGTTCATGTTCCTAGGTAACAGTTCATATAGATTTTTCCTTAATCCTAATTTTTATAAAAAAATCCAAAACCCCTATTTTAGGTCTTGAATACACCTCCTTTGACCTAGAAAGTTTCTTTCAACCTTATAAACCCTGAAGAGGATTCATGACCCCTCTTACCCCTTCTATAAGCAATTTAAATCTAGTTGAATGGAAGAAGATCCTCTTCTGGTTAGTTTCCTCATTACGTTATCGATCTCCATTGATCTCCCTCTTTCTCTATAGGGTTCTGTGAATCCTTGGGTTAAATTTTGGTTCTAATATCCTCTTTTTTGTAATCTTAACCCTACTTTTTTTATAGTTTTCATGATCTTTATTTTTTTTGGGAAAATCTATTTTATAATTTCTATTTATGAGATCCATTTTTTTCGATTGGTGGTTTCATTACGATTCAAAATTTATATAAATTGTGATTTTGTGTTTTAAATTAATTTGATGATTTAAATTAAATTATTTTAATTTTATTAATTTTAATTCAATGGTTTTATTAAAAACCCAACTAAAAAGAATTAATATTTTTGGAACAATGTGTTTTTTTCATTAAACTATAAAACCCCCAATTACATTGAATTGCAGTTTGTTTATGGAATTTTTGAAATTTTAATTGTTAATTTTTAATAATCTATTTTATAGAAATTTATTCCATTAAAATGCTGGATTTAATGGTAGAAATGTTCTTATGGAAAATTTTGAAAACCATAACTCTAGTGAAATGGAGGATTATTATAAAATTGAGGGAATTTGATTGAAATTTAAATTTTTTTATTTAATTTGATAAAGTAGACTGGGAAATTTCATGAATTAGTATCAAATAATTGTTTTTGAAAATTGGATTAAAATGGTTTTGACACAAACCCAGTGGTTTAATCACTAAAAGACATGTCTTCATTAAAATTCCATAATGGGTATTAAAGAGAAGATTGGAATGTTTGAAATTGATAATGAGATTTAATTTTGTTTTTATTAGTCTTAAAAAAATTACCCCTCGTTGTTTTATACATGAAAACTTACAAGATGTAGGTTGTTTATGAGTTATTTTGGGAGGCACCTCATGACTTACAATGTTATAAATCATCATATCAGCACATCACTTCCCTTAGGGAATGATGATGATTCCTCTTTTAAATATACTCAAAGAGGCATATGTACAAATTTTTCATTTCCCAGTGTAATGATCCCATAGACTAGAACAATCATACCTATTTGGAACATGACCATGTTCCTCACCTACAATTTTTTAAATATATATATTTCATTATTGTAAAGTACATACACGCCTTGTGAATTTATAAAAACTATTTTTAAAATTTGTTTGTTTAAGCCATTAACAAAAATAGCCAATGTTTTATAAATATTCCATCAATATATTGTGAGGTTTTTCTCAAATTACATTCATTCATTTGAAATGTTATTCCTGAGCGACTAAAGTTTTTCTATATTTTTAATCATGAAGAATAATTTTTTAAATATTGTTTTGGAATACCAAACCTATTTTTTTAAATTGAAAGAATTTATTTGGTTAATTTGATGTTATAATAATATTTTGGAACCTTTGGGTGAAATTCTAATGGGAGTTTTCATACACCTGACTTCTGCCATCAGGTTTTGGTTTATTACCTCTTTTAAGGGTCAAGAAAAAGAAAATGTCTTTTCAGAGGTGGTTCTAGCTATTGATATGTTCACTCTGTTAGTTACATCATTATTGGTTCTTAGGAAGGTTCCCTATTTTTGTAATTTTGGTTGTAGTACTTTAGGATTTGTTATGTTGGTTTTCCTTTTAGTAAATCACTCATAGTGATGTTTATTTTAATATACATACTAAATTGTTTCTTTTACTTCTGAATTGTTTTGGAAAAAAATTCCTTCTTTCATTTTTAATGATGCCATGTTCCATTCGTAGACTCTTGGGGATCAGGAATCCTATTTGGGTATGTTAGGACTAACTCAGTTATTGGGTTACCGAGGTACCTGAGCTGGTTTGTGATATAGAAAAATTGATTAATTATAGAAGTGACATTTATCTAGCTAATGTTTTTTAAAATAAACAAATTGTTATGGTTACTGAAATCCTAGAAATAAATGACTTTAAAGATATTTTTCTTGATGATTCTTATGACGTTGTTCCTAAAAAGGAGGCTAAATTTATTATTTATTTTTTTCTTAATGATAATACTATTTATTAACCCCCTTACTAAATGGATTATGTAGAACATGTAGAATTGAAAAAAATGATGTAAGAATTTCATGAGAAAGGTTTCATTATAACTATAACATCACCGTGTGATTTTTCTATGTGACTTCCCCAACCCCGATGCCACTAAGTTGGTGCCCCATGTTGGGTCATCAAATAGACTCAAGCGTGCCTCCTCATATTCTAGAGGGTTCCAAATAGAAATGGGGATCTAATAATCCATATGGGGAGACTGTACCCTCTTTACCAGAGTAGCCCACATCAATTAAAAAAATAAATTGTTTAAAAATTATGTAATAACCAATAAACACACATATCCAAAAATCTCCCAAAACTATGTACAACCATAAATAAACATTATCCATGTTATTTTTTTCTAATAGTTCTCAAATGAATGAACCCCAAAATAAGAAAACCATTTATATCCTCAAAATGATCTTAACTCCATGTGCAGATCCTCATTCATGCATATCCCAAGCCTAACCCAACTTCCTACCACCAGAGCCTTTCCATTATTCAAACCTTCAATAATGAAGCCTACTCGAGTACCCAATGGTGGCCCAATTATGGTGTGGGTACAACTCAGTAGGCCATAATATATGGTTTCTACCAAATAACCAGTCTAAATCAATAGTGTATACATATATGAGGTAAATGGTTATATTAATAAGTGTAAAAATTGGGTTCCATTAGATAAATATATACAATTAAACCATTTCAAAATTTATTAAAATATTGATCATTTAAACTATCTTCATTATTGAATCACTTGTTATCACTTGTTCCATTGGATAGGAATATACATCAGCTAAAATGGGTATATGGAAATAAATAAACATGTATACGCTAACAAATCAAGTCCCTATCCCACTAGGGGAAAATACATCACATCAACCCATTATCCCCACCTCAATGCCCTGGTCTAATTGGTGTGAAACTATTAGGTGAATAGATCCTCGGTCCCCTTCCCTAACCCATGCATTTTGGGGTGGAGCGTAGAGCCTCAGTATAAATCAACCCATGGGAATAGAACCTCATGTGAATACCCTACACTACAACTCCATGTGCACATTCTTATATATACCCATCGAAAACATATAACATATTACCATCATAACATAATCTATACACCGAACAATCACATTACATATTCATTAACAATCAAATTAATACTATTCAATGATCCATTAATACATTTCCCATTTTCATTACATAGTTATTTATCCCAATTCACATTATCATGCATTAACCCATTAAGTATACTCAATAATTCACATAAATTATCAAATATTCACCAATTAGAATTCATTATCCCATTTATAATTTCAGAAGAATTTTCTCATTTATGAATTTCAAGTACAATTCTTATATCTCATAACACAACCAATTTATGGCATTCACCCTATTAGGTATACCCTACAATTCAAATGTATTAAACCACTCTATTTTTACATAAATCACATTATGCATCTATTTATTTTTCCTCAATTACCATTTCATTTCCAATTTAACATGATCATCATTCCATATATACTAATCCATTTAGGAATTACAACATAATTCATAAACCATTTGACACGATCTTAATTAACCCAATTAACCCACTTTCAATCTATTCCAAACAACCCCTTATTCGATTATCAAAACCAAGGAACACACGTCAATATACCATTTTCAATTCAACTAAACATATTAACATTTTCAATATGGCCTATACATTATCACACATCAACTCTACATGAAAATTCACGGATTAGAGGTTTGGAAATGTCGGCGCACCCCATGGGTGGCACTAAATTGTTCTAATCATCCTCAACACATCCCCTAGGGACCATAAAGGGTCTAAATCATTAATTATAAAACCATTTTATAGAATATTACCCAATATAAAAAATGCACAATAAGAGATTTCATGATGTTAACACACAAAGACAAATCTGTATCAAAACATTGGGATATAACATGGGGAGCACCTACCTCAACTCCAAGGATGCACACACTATTAATCGTGGAATATGATATAGATTAAAACTACCATTGAATATCCATCCTAAGATTAAAAATAAAAATATGGTTTTAGGTATTTAGATGAATAAATATTAAATAAAAATATGTAATATGAAAAAAAAGAAGTAAGAGAAAGATTAGACTCATCCAGAGCATCAATTCAAAACAAACGACTCTCCAAATGTCTTAGAATTGAAGGATACTGATTTTTGGAACTTTTGGAGAGTTTTGGTTTGTCCAAAGCATTTAGAGAGGGTTAAATGAGGGAGAAATCCGGTGACAATTAAAATCCCAAAATTAGAACTTTGGTTACTTTTTTCCCTTTTAACAGAGTACATGGTTTACCTGCATGATTTTCCAAACCATGTGAAAACTATACGCAAGACACTATCTAAGGAGATTTAGGTAGCATGATTACATTGGGAGGCTAACACAGTTCAAAATCCATCATCCAATTATGTGGAATGACAATATCTCAAGCCACATAATTCGATTTTCCCATCGCACAATGTTCACTAACCGTGCACAAACTATGCAACACACCTAGAAAGAACCTTTTTCCATCCCTTTCATGTCCAGAACCCCCGAAACACCTCAAGCCTGTTCATGAACATTAGAAAAATATATTTATCCATTTTGATGATATTTAAACTGAATCATGAAAAAAACATACCTTATGAAAATCTAGGGTCTTACAACCTCCACACCTTATAATGGGTCATCCTCGAGCCACGATCCCATGCATCACTGATCATCTATGTTAAAGAGATCGGACCACTAATCCCTCATATCAAGATCCCCTTACCATATTTCCTTGAAAACATTACTATAAATTAAAAAACCTAAACCAATTTCATTTTCATTCCCTACAAAAATTTGTCACTATGATCCCCAATATCAACTGAACGCACCTCAAGGACGCATCAACTTCAACCATAGACCATCCACTATGATTTAGTTGGGAAAACAAGAACAAAAATTAATAATTAATATAACATATAAACCTTCAGCACTACATCATACCCTCATGGATGAACCAATAAACACCCCACTGGTATGATCCTCTTCGCAACTCTTGACCCAAATCACATGGCATCATTTTACTATGTTTTCAAAACTCTAATAATGACCAAATCCCAATATAACCAAGGGGAAAAAATGAAATACTCCCTAATACATTTCTTGAAATAAAATTATCCAACAATCACATATTGATGATCTCATTCCATTACTATACATCTAAAACCAATGAAATACTTAAGGGCACTCAATTGATTAAACCCTTTCCAAAGATCACTGTTAGGGCCTACTCACCTGAATGGTGATCACTCAATTCCCTATAACACAAAAATATGATCATGTAATCAACCAAAAAAATTTCTATTATGGTTCTCCACACCATATTCCATTGTTTGGCACCAAAATTTTTGAAAAATATCTTCGTAATCAAAACTGAACATTCACAACTTACCTAACGTGTTCCAATTCACCGCATTAGAATATCCATATGGACAACTTCATGTATGGGAATCCAACCTCGCCGTTGAAACCATTGGAGAAGAAGTTTTAACACCATCCATGAATATTATACGATAAACTTGATATCACTTTAATATGCCTTCATTTACAAATGGAACTTTCCCCTACAACATCAATCTCGAATTTGATCACATTCACCACAACCATTCCCTTTTACTATTTTAGGTCGGACCACCCCCTACCAGATTGTGACTGAATAACCATCTCCCACTATGTGTATAATTCCCATTTTTCACCCCCTAAAGGTGCTTACTATCTTGATTCCATTGGCGGTCTTACGATGTACCTACTAAGGTCATTCCCTAACTTCTAGTATTATTCAACCATCAAGAAATCACTGACCTCCATCCATTATCAGGCCCGTCTTCCCCCATTATCATTCCAAAAACAATAAATCCTTACATTATTACACAATTAAAAAGTTATAGGTTCTAACATAGACCCATTGAAAAATTTGATATGTACTAAGCCCTCTAAAACATCCATTAATAGTGATTTATAACTAAACACATTTTCCCCTCACACCTTTCTGAGTCATGATTTCCCCAGCAGACTCATCCTGGAATACTTAGCTATACTATTAGAGTGACACTACATCAAAAGGAAAAGGTTCCCTCAAACTTCAATACATTCCAATACCAACCAAATACACTCACATGAGTCTAAACTATTATCATGCTTTATCACCCCCTCAATGGCTTTAACAAAGTAATCACAAATTTTCATTTGGAACTACCCTTATCCCAAATCCACCCCTTGGTTGAAACAACCACCATAATCCATAAACAATTGGCCTCTCTAAGAGACCCTATATGAACCTCACAGGTTCTTCATTGGAATTTAGATTCCACAACATCCACTCAAAATTCTCCTCCCAGCATTCTACACTGACTTATCACTCCCCACCTTAGGAGTGTTGTCACCATCACTTTCCATAAGGAATTCCAACCACCACAGTTTGCACTTGATCTCAGGGAAAACCCAAAAACATAGACATGGCTTTATAGATCCTCCCAGATCTAGAAAAGGAATTTCACATAGTTCTTGTACCCTGATTCTATGAATGGAACTCACAACAATCATTGACCCCCAGTCCAACCTAGGGACCTTACCAGAAAACCATTGATGGTTCACATCCCACCATCATACGCTGCATATACTTTCATATGGGAACAACCTCAATGATGTCCTCATCCATCCATAATTCCTTTAGGATTCTAGGCATGAAGATAGAGACTTCACGGATTACGTGGGATGATATCAAGATGTGGGGCATGATCTTCACTAGCTAGAAGTATGCTAAGAAGTTACTGAAGAACACCACCATAACTTGTCCCATGTTGACGTTACCTCTTTCAATGGGATTCCATGTTTTTCTAGTAATTTCATTATCCCATCTCCACACACATCTTTTCATCACATAACCACCACCACTCTGATGTGATTTTTGACCACGACTCACTACCATTCCATGACATCCACCAAGCTGTCAAGAACTAACGTTTCCTATGGTACTACTTCCACCAAACAACCCTTGTTTTTTCAATAGATTCCTAATATTTAACAATCAAAACACAATGCTAAACCACACCAATCAATACCAATGGTGCCACATATGATCTCACATCCCTATTTTGTATCACAAAGATCAACATAAGCTTCTCCCTATCGAAATTTTGCCTTAGCAGCGCGTTCCAACGTTTGGACCTTATTAGAACCCTCATAGTATAACACTTTCCTAGGACTACACATAAACTGAATTTTGGTACCACAATCCCACCACCATTTGAGCACAGACCAACACCCACTTACTCCTCTAACGACGCCTCTTGTTCATTCAGTCTCATTGGCCCAAAGGTATTTTCTACTTATCACCCACGAACCCAACCATTCATAAACACATGCTCTGCCACCTGACCACCCTCTCCATGGGCGTTAGCTCCAAAACAAAATTTTCTAACCTTCAATCATTCAACCTTTTATATTAGAACATAAAGCAATATCAAGGTCTCCATTAGTCTACATCAAAACAGACGGTTCAGTCATCCTCACGATATAACCATTCAGAACTACCCTTACAACAAAGCATAATCAATTAGGTACCCCACTGAAATAACTGTGACAAAACCATACCACTCACTGAAAAATGATGGTACTCAATTGCATCTATTCCACCTCTTAAGAATCTCCCATAATTCCTATTCCAAGGAACCTGCATCACTATCTAGCCTTCCATTTGGTCTCCCCATATTATTCTGGATTACTCAATGTGTAACCACAAACTTGGTTGCATCACGAAAACAACAACCGTCCCACATAGCCCTCTTGTCCAAACCCTCACTATGCATCACGCTCTCTATCCCACTATCATGCCCAAAATACCAACTTATGCGACACACATACAAAGGCCCTAGAATCCCCATCTGACCTCTCTCATAGCTCATCTTGAATGGAAAAAATGACAAACCCCCAAATTGTTGTCATGAAAGTAAAAATCCATTCACTATGGGAAAAAAGAATTTTTGCGACGGGAATAAATCCCTTCGCAAAAAGTCCATCCAAGAGGTTATTTGCGACGGGGGTAACAACCAGCCGGAAATAACCGATTATTTGCGAGGAGATTTCGTGTCCCCTCGCAAAAGGTTGGGCCCGGGTAGCTCGCCAAACCGCGGGAATGTTATTTGCGACGGAGGGATACCCTTGTCATAAACAGTGAAGTATTTGCGACGGGGCACATCGCAAATACCCGGTGTCAGTTAATATCTTTTTACGACGGGATGTCCTCCCGTCGCAAAAGGTGTGTCGGTAGGGACTATTTGCGATGGGTCCCACACAAAAATCTTTTTAAACATCGACAATAATTAATGCGGGTGTGGATATTTGTGACAGATCTCGTCGCAAATAACCTAACCTATATATACTCCCATCCGTTTTCTTCTAATTCCACTCATTTTCTAGATCTTGTTTCTCTCTGAACTCTGATTTCAGAGGGAAATTTTTTCGAAGTTAATCTTTTTGGGACACGGAGAAGTTGTGAAGCCGTCTACATCAATAGCAATTCAAGTTTAAAGGTATTTATATTTTATTTAATTTATTATTTATTTCAATTTTTTGTTAATTTTTATTATTGTTGATTAGTTGTAATTAAATTGAATTTAAATTGTTTTGTCATGACTATTTATTTGTACTAATAAATTCAAATATTTAGTCTTAATTTTTAATAATTAGTAGTAATTAGTAATTATTAACGATAATTAGTAATTTATATAATTAATTTCTGATAATTTATAATAATTGGTAATAAATAAATATAAATACTAACAATTAGTCATAAATATTAATAATTATTAATAAATAGTAATAAATAGTAACAATGAGTAATAAATAGAAAAAAATTGTAATAATTTGTTATAAATTGTAATAATTAGTAATAAATTGTAATAATTAGTAATAAATTGTAATATTTAGTAATAAATTGTAATAATTATTAATAAATTGTAAAAATTATTAATAAATTGTAACAATTAGTAATGAATTGTAATAATTAGTAATAAATTGTAATAATTAGTAATAAATTTTAATAATTAGTAATAAATTGTAATAATTAGTAATAAATTGTAATAATTAGTCATAAATTTTAATCATTAGTCATAAATTGTAATAATTAGTAATAAATTTTATTAATTAGTAATAAATTTTAATAATTAGTAATAATTAGTCATAAATTGTAACAATTAGTCATAAATTGTAATAATTAGTAATAAACTGTAATAATTAGTAATAAATTGTAATAAATTGTAATAATTAGTAATAAATTTTAATAACTAGTAATAAATTGTAATAATTAGTAATAAATTTTAATAAATTGTAATAATTAGTAATAAATTGTAATAATTAGTAATAAATTGTAATAATTAATAATAAATTGTAATAATTAGTAATAAATTGTAATATTTCATAATAAATTGTAATACATAGTAATAAATTGTAATAATTAGTAATAAATTGTAATAATTAGTAATGAATTGTAATAATTAGAAATAATTAGTAATAAATTGTAATAATTAGTAATAAATTGTATTAATTAGGAATAAATTGTAATAATTAGTAATAAATTGTAATAATTAGTAATAAATTGTAATAATTAGTAATAAATTGTAATAATTAGTAATAAATTATAATAATTAGTAATAAATTGTAATAATTAGTAATAAATTGTAATAATTAGTAATAAATTGTAATAATATGTAATATATTGTAATAATTAGTATTACATAGTAATAAATTGTATTAATTATCAATAAATTGTATTAATTAGTAATAAATTGTATTAATTAGTAATAAATTGTATTAATTAGTAATAAATTGTATTAATTAGTAATAAATTGTAATAATTAGTAATAATTTCTAATAATTAGAAATAAATTGTAATAATTTTTAATAAAATGTAATAATTAGTAATAAACATTAATAATTAGTAATAAAAATTAATAATTAGTAATAAATTGCAATAATTAGTAATATTTAGTAATATTTATTAACAAATACTAATAATTAGTTGTAATTAGTTATAATTATTAATAATTAGTAATAATTAGTAATAATTAGTAATAATTAGTAATAATTAGTAATAATTAGTAATAATTAATTATAATTAGTAATAATTAGTAATAATTAGTAAAAATTTAGTAAAAATTAGTAAAAATTAGTAATGAATTGTAATAATTAGGAATAGATATGAATAAATAAGAATAATTAGGAATAATTGGGAATAATTGGTAATAATTAGGAAGAATTAGTAATAATTAGGAATAAATACTAATAATTAGGAATAATTAGGAATAAATAGCAATAAATAGGAATAATTAGTAATAATTAGTAATAATTATGATTAAATACAAATAATTAAAAATAAATAGTAATAATCAGAAATAATTAGCAATAAAGAGAAATAAATAGTAATAAATAGCCATAATTAGAAATAATTAACATTAAATAGCACTAATTAGAAATAAATTGCAATAAATAGCAATAATTAGCAATAAATATCCATAATTAGCATTAATTTTCAATAATTAGTAATTATTAGCAATAATTAGAAATAATTAGAAATTAAGAGAAATAATTAATAATAAACAGGAATAATTATGAATATTTAGTAATAATTAAGAATATTTAGAAATAATTGGTAATAAATAAGAATAATTGATAATAATTAGGAATAATTGATAATAATTAGTAATAAATTGTAATAATTAGTAATAAATTGTAATAACTAGTAATAAATACTAATATTTAGTAATAAATACTTATAATTAATAATAAATACGAATAATATGAATAAGTAGGAATACTTAGCAATAATTAGAAATATTTAAAAATAATTAGTAATAAATAGGAATAATTAGTAACAAATAAGAATAATTAGTAATAATTAGTAATAATTGGTAATAATTAGTAATAATTAGTAATAATTAGAAATGTTTAGTAATATTTAGTAATAATTAGTAATAATTAATAATAGTTAGTAATAAATAGTAATAGTTAGTAATAAATAGTAATAATTAGTAATAAATAGTAATAGTTAGTAATAAATAGGAATAATTAGTAATAAATAGGAATTATTAGTAATAAATAGTAATAATTAGTTAGGAACAATTTAAAATAGTTAGGAACAAATCTTAATAAATTTTAATAAATTTTAAAAACGTGGCACAATTTCTAGTGGATTGAAGGCACTCCTTTTTCTCGATGATATTTCTCCTTTCAACTCTCACTGACTCAAAACATTATGAAAGATGTACTACTAAAAAGGCATATTCAATCTTGTATACACGAGATTGGATATGCATTCGTAGTATCACATTTTATATAATGTTTTCAGGCAGTGACGGTTGGGAAAAGATGATTCATCGACCAAAAGGGGGATCTTTTGTTCGACGCCTCATTTACCTGGATCTTTATCACACTGAAATTAGAATGAAGAATTCAGTCGGAGTTACACATATTCATTCTTGTGCATATGAGAATGAATATGCGTACCTCTGACCAGATTTTTCATTGTGATTTCAGTGTGAGAAAGATGCATGTAAATGAGACGTCAGACAAAAGAGTAGGTGTCAATCCACTGAAAGTTGTGTCTCCCTTAATTAATAGTAATTATTAAGAAGTAGTAGTAATTAGTTATATTTTTTTACATATTGTGTTTTTATAATTTCAAATTATTCAAAAATATTGATGCTTTTATATTTTGTAGAAAAATATTGAACAAGGAACTCGACATTAGTCATTATTAGATGATTGTGCTTGGATAAATCAGTGCAGAAATCCAAATGGTTTTGGTTTAAATCATTTATATATTGAGGGTGTTGAACCTTTCTTGTAATTTACATCATCAAAACCAGAATATGTTTCAGAAGACACAATTAAGTGTCCTTGTAAAAAATGAGCTCTGAGAATGTTTGACACATTTGACAAGGATGGGAGACATCTCTTGCGGTTTGGTTTTCAAACAGATTATGTTTTTTGGTATCAACATGGTGAATGAAGTTCCAAAGAATATACTAATATCTTGATTCTAGATCCATCACGGTTTGAATATTTAGTACATGATGATACAAGTCCATCTCTTCAACAAACTGAAACTCATGATGATGTCTATTTAACTCCTGAGTTGGCACTATACAAATTTTACGAGTTGTTGATGTCTGATGAGGATCCATTATATCCTGGTTTCATGATAAGCAAATTAGAAGTGGTTGCAAAATTTATGGCTATTAAATCAGATAATGCAATGTCAAACAACTATTTTGATCAGATATTTTTTTTGGTAAAAACACTGTTACCTAAAGGAAATGTGTTGCCTGCAAATTACTATGAGGGCAAGAGGCTAGTTCGTAATCTGGGCCTTAGTTATCGGAAGATTCATGCATATGAAAACTATTTCATCATATATTCTGGTGAAAATGAGTCATTGGATAGTTATCCCACATGTGGACAATTGAGGTATAAAGAATCTCAACCAAGGAAGTGTAGATCGATTCCTGTAAAACGGTTGAGATATTTCCCCCTTACACCCAGGCTACAATGTTTATTTATGTCTCATAACATAGCGTCAATGATGTCATAGAACAAAAGCAATATTTCAACTGGTAAAAGCTTGAATCATCCATATGATGGTGATTTATGGAAACATTTTGATCGTATACATCCATATTTTGATTTAGAAGCCCAAAACATTCGATTAGGACTTTTTACTGATGGTTTATGTCCATTTGGTTCTTATGGTAGTCAGTATTCATGTTGGCTTGTCTTTATAACTCCGTACAATCTACCTCCATGGATTTTGATGAAGGATCCCTATATCTTTTTGACCTTATTAATCACAGGACATTCGAAAAAGAATATTGATGTTTATTTGAAACCATTGATTGATGAGTTAAATACAATGTGGAGTAATGTTGTTAGTACATATCATGTTGCTGCAAAACAAAATTTCACATTAAAAGATGAATTGATGTGGACAATTAGTGACATTCCGGCATATGTCATGATATTTGGCTAGAGTACACATGGTCCGAAATCATGTCCTTACTGTGTGAAAGAAAAAAGAGATTTTATGTTCGTCAATGGAAAAACCTTTCTACTTTGACTGTCATCGCAGATTTCTTCAACCGATCATCTTTTTCGAAGGAATAAATAACATTTCAGAAAAGGCACAATTGAAAGGGATGAACCTCCAAAAATAATATGAGGTAAAGAGTTAAAATCTGTTGTATTTTCATTACCTCACATCAAATTTGGGCCAACAACAAACAAACAGAAAATTCATGGTTTTGGGAAAGAACATAATTGGATAAAACGAAGCATTTTTTGGGATCTCCAATATTGGTCTGATTTGTTAGTCCGCCACATGTTGTATGTCATGCATATTGATAAGAACAATTTTGTTAATTTATTTCATACAATTTTGGATACAATAGGTAATACCAAAGATACTATAAAAGCAAGATTAGATCTTTCCCAAATTTGCAGGCGACCAGAACTTGAACTATTTTAAAATGTCAAATCAAAGAGGTTAATGAATACAAAAGAATCTCATACACTATCCAAAGACATTCGCTTATTATTTTGTCAGTGGATTACATATTCGAGACTTTCATATGGCTATGCTTCCAATTTGGGCAGATGTTTTAAAAATGGTCATATTACCAGATTAAAAAGTCGTGATTGTCATGATATATTGGAAAGACTTCTGCCGATTGGATTCATAGGTTTGTTGAATTCTATGATTTGAGATTTGATAAAAGAAATATCATATTTTTTTGAGACATTTTTGCAGCGACAATAGACTATGATGCTCTAATAAAACTGGAAGAAGACGTTGTTGTACTTATATATAAATTGGAAAAAATCCTTCCGCCTGAGATCTTTGACTCATTGGAACATCTAATATTACATTTTTCTCATGAATCTAAATGTGGAGGTCCAATATTGTTGCGATGGATGTACCCATTCGAGAGATGCATGCAGAAATTGAAGAAAAAATTACGTAACAAAGCATCAGTTGAAGGCTCAATTGCTGAAGCTTATTTGTAAGAGGAAATTTCTTTTTTCTGCTCTCACTATTTTGAATTTGAATATCCCTTGGAACAAAACTACATTGTACATAATGGGGTAAATTTTAATGTTAAAATGGAAAATCAATTATTAGTTTTTAATCAGCCAAATCTTGGCTTTGGTGGAGTTCAAGAATGATGGATTTTGGAATATGAACATCACATAGCTCATACATATATTCTGGTCAACTGTAAAGAAATGACAGCATTTTTACTATGAGTGCTTCTATCACATATTTTATAATTTTTGTTAAATTATTTAAACTTATTTTATTTGTAGTATATATGATAATCATATCAAGAAACAACTTCCACAAATTACAGTAGCTGCTATTGAAGAATGAAGACAAAAAAAATTCTCAATGGTTTCAAAAACTGGTAATATAAATTATTGATGGTTTAGTGTCAATTTAGTTTACTATTTATTATATTGATAATTGTTTTAAAAATTATCAGGTGTCTAAACATGCTGATAAAATTGATAAGTGACTGTGTATATTGAATAACCCCCATCCAAAATGGTTAAATCTTATAATGCATATGTGGTGAATAGTTTTCGATTTCATACACGTGCATATGGGGTATAAAAAAACAATGAATAGTGGAGTTTTTTTGAGTGTATCGCATCATAGAGAAACGGAAGTTGACATTTATGGTATTCTGGATGAAATTATTGATCTATTTTATCTTAGTCAGAATTACATAAAGATGATTAAATATCTGTGGTTGGTTTCTGAGAGAGGCTTGTGTGTTTATCCGACTCATGAAATCGTCGATATTAAATATAAAATTCATCTTGTAGTAAATGAACCATTTTTACTAGCTCAATAGGCACATAAACTTTATTACGTAATGTATTGTGCTGCTCCAAGAGACCTGAGTGATTGGTTGAGCATAATAAAAATGAGATCATGGGAAAATCAATTTACTCAAACTAAATGTGGTTCTGCTGAAGTGGAAGGAATTGAAATTTTTCAAGAGACTACTCAAAATCCATATTTTTTCACAAAGAAACATGAATATCGATGATGAAACCCCATAATTAATTGTCGATGGTGGTGAAGTTGTTAATGATGTTACAAATGAATTTGAAATGACAAGGGGTGGTGAAAGTGAAACTCATATGGATATTGATGATGCTGAAGAGGAATATGAAGACATTGACGTCGTCAGATATGAAGATGATGATGAAGGTGAGCATTGATATAGTTAAATGCTAGTTATGATCATAACTATTTTATATCTATATATGATAGTTATTTTCAACTATCTACTAACAACAATCATTTTGTGTTTCATATGGATACTGATCTATTTCACGAGTTGCAGGAGGCTGATCTTCCTTTGTAAGAGGGGGATGTGGGATCATCTGACCCTCAGCCTACTAGTGTTTTAGGAGGTACGCAGAGGGTGTGTGGTCTTACGCGACTAATGATTCTTGACCCAATCCCCGAGCAACGTCCACGTTTTGGCTTCAATCCATGCACACAAAGGTATGATAACCTGTATATTTTAGTTAGCCTTTTAACTAATTTATTTATATATATACTAATTGTATGATTATTTATTCTTCTTTCATATTTTTGTGCATGAAGCTGTTGGACAGGGGAGTTCTATCTTGCGCAATTATTTTTCTCAGCCATGGATCCTATGGGAATAGATTCTCGTTGATGTGTCGGTCGCCATGTAAAACCATTGGCTGGTACGTTAATAAATAATATTTATTTTGAAATTTATTTTATTAATAACTTGATAATATAAATTATTTTTAGGTTTCATGGTATCCCATTGAAGATAGCATGTGTGACCTTATCCATGCTGTATGAGAGGTGGCTATGTGTGATCATTTGCATCATTTTTTTCACAATTTGAGAAACCCGACTATTAAGAAAGGAGGATCGACAATATTTCATGAGTCATGTAGTGCCGCCCGACCAGAGTACATTTCATCTCAGGTTTGGGATGGATTATGTGCACACTGGTTTGGTGGTGGATTTTAGATGAGGTCTTCATTGGGTCGGCAGAACCGGGGGAGACAGGAGGTGACGCATCAAGCTAGTAGTTGTACACTCAGTATGCATAGAGAGAATCTAGTAAGTATATTTTTTTTTAAAAATTTATATAACATTAAATATAAACATTTTATTTTATATTTCTGTAGGAATTCGAGTATCCTGATATTACGGAGTTCAACGTTTATCGTAGGATGTATAGTGATCCAGCCACTGGAGAGATTAGCGGTGATCGCCCGTGTCAGATTGTGGTTAGAATTATTTTTTCAGTTTGACAATTAACTGCATATAATATTTTCAGAATTTTAATTTCAAATTGGAATTGAAGGAGTCATATGAGGCTACGACCTCTCAGACACAGGCTGAGGGTCAGGACGAGGAGACTGATCAGACCAGTACACACTATTTCGACGAGGTGGCAATGATGCAGGCGACTCAGTATGGATTTGAGAAGGGGTGAGTAGATGGTATCGACTCTCATGTGACTCCTAGTACTTATTATGGTACTACTGTGATGTCAGCATCTAGCTCGAGAGGAGCTCTTGGAGAGGCATCATCTTCTGCCTCACATTATCAGAAGCAGTTACGAGCTCATAATGATATTATAGAGAGTTTGCAGAAGCAGTAAGAAGAGATGCGCCAGCAGCAGTATCAGTAGAAGCATCAGCATGAGGAGGAGATGTGTTGATGGGAGTAGCAGCATCAGGAGTAGATAGAGTACATGCATCGTCTGACTCGTAGTTTGGGGATGGAGTTTCCTCCACCATCTCCTTCAGCTCCTCCACCTCTTCCAAAAGATGACCCCCACACCAGTGATTTTTTATATTAAAAAAATTTGAATTTAACGTTTTTTGTAATATGAACTATTTACAGTTTCTATCTTTTATATTTGTGAGAATATTAGATAATTTAATTTTTAATATTTTATGATTTTTTTGTGAATATTGAGAATTTTAATAATTTTTTTATTATTTTAGTAATATTAATATTATTATTTCATTAATCATAATTTTCTTGAATATATTTTATCAGTATTATATTTTTTAATGATTGATTATTTTACTAATAATAATAATAATAATAATAATAATATTTTATGATTTTTTTAATATTATTTTGTGAATATTGATAATTTTAATATATTTTTATTTTAATTATTTTAATAATATTAAAATTAATATTTCAATAATCATAATTTTATTAAATTTATTTTTTAAAAAAATTATTTATTATTTGCGATAGAATTTTTTGCGATGGGTTCCCATTGCAAATTGTCTAAATATATTTTTTTAAAAAGTATTTACGACGGGCCCGTCTCAAATAGTCTAAATAATTTTTTTCAACATATTTGTGACGGGACTATAGGCCCATCACAAATAATTGTTGTGACGATCCCATCACAAAAAAGTTTATATATATATATATATAAAAAGTATATAATCAGAGACTTATTTGCGATGAGGAAGTAGCCCGTCGCAAATAATACTTTTTGCGATGCCGTTTTCTGCCACAAGCTATTTGCGTCGAGACCCCGTCAAAAAAACTTATTTGCGATGGGATCCCATTGCAAATATATATAATTCAAGTAGTGATTAGTCCTCTCTATCAACTATACACATCATGTTATGAGAAAATCAATGTTTGAAATTTTCAATCTCACCCCTGTTCTGATAAGCATTGTGCCAAGCACACCAAGAGAGAATTTACACTAGATTCTATACCATAGGTAATCATACAAATACATTGAAACTATGATCCAAACACCCTCAATAGGATCCCGAAACACAAAATTATCAGTCCCAACTCTCAATGCCCCCAAAACCCTGTCACCATCCTTATGGTCCCGTATTCACTACAAACATTTATGCACAATGGGAGTTTCCACACAAGCATTATCGAACAACACCTCACAACCCAAAGGCCACAACCATACAATGGGTTCCCTAGGCACATCTATTATTCCATATCATAACTGACATGGCCTCGCAACCCAAATTCTAGATCTCAAACTAGGGCACTCTCACTGCCCCAAACCACCCACTTAATGGTAAAATTAACAAAACAATGAATACCAACTACCCAATTCACCCAAAAGATCCATCATTACAAACCATTTTATAATTTATTCTACTATTTTTAACTGAAGAATTTTCATTTTAAACTCCCCATTCACACAATTTTTCTAAATTTCCAAACATATTCAAGACCACAATTCCAAACATTTTCAGCAATAGTCATTTCAAGAAAAAGATCGACAAGATTAAACCAAAAATAAAAAATATACTATGATATCAACCATTAAGAACCCACTCTATATACAGTATCCAAATGATCTTAATCAAACTTGGAACACTACCATCTGATATCCATTTTGTGGTTCACGGTCAAAATAGGTTAAACAAAATTTATTAATCATATTTATTTCATCAATTAACTTTTAAACCCATTTACTCCATGAAAACACAAATCTTCTCTATTTAAAACATTCCCCACTTCACAACAAGTGAAAATCATCATTTTAACTCATTTACCCTTTCCATATGAAAATTCCATTAACTGTTTTACTATCACTATGAAATCTCTCTCTTTTGGAAATAATTTAATTATTACAATTTATCAAAACCCAAAATTTTTACTAGGTCATAACGTTTCTTCATAAACACTATTCCTCAACTATTTATTTACATTGTTTTAATTTACCCACAGAAATTATTATAATTAGACACAATTTTAATTAAATTTTTTTTAAGGATGTGAAATTTAGTGTATTATATGTGCCCAACACACCCATTCTGTGTGTTCTTATCATGATCCATGCCCCCAATAACCTTTGGTGCCTAAAATTATTCATAAATTCATAGCCTCATTCCATTATAGTCATTAGAGAAATATCATAAAATAGTTACATCATGAAACATGTGCTTCACCCAAAGGTGAAAAATGATTTGACTATAACAACACCTACCAAGAATGAAAATTCCCACCTTGGGTGACTTCGGGATTCTCGCATAATTTGGTTATATACTCCCAAGAACGAGCTTATTTCCACTTTCAATATATAGTAGCCTTTTGTATTCCATCCCAAGTAACAAGACCACATAAATGGACTACCCTGATACCACTTTGTAACATCCCAAACCTAGGTTCCACTAAACAGATTCCCCGAGTCAGGTCGTCACATGATCTCAAGTGAAAATCCACGTATTTTAAAGGATTCCAACTAGTGTGGATGGTGTAATAAGCTGTGTGGGGAGACTATACACTCTTTAGAAGAGTATTACACAACAATTAACAAAATAAATAGTGGATAAAATATGTAATAAACATTATACAAACCTAACAAAACCTATCTCAAAATTACATAAAACAACAAATAAACATTAACCATGTCATCTCATGCTAATAGTTCCAAAGTGAAGGAACCCCAAAACAAGATGACCAACTAAATCCAAAAAACAGTCCAAACTCCATTTCTATATTCTAATCTATACACAACCCATGACTAACTCAACTCCCTAGAACATAGTCCTTTCCCTTTTCCGAACCTGAAAAAATGAAGTCTTCTCAGGTACACAATGGATTCCCGGGGAGGGTGTGAGTACAAATTAGTACGCCCCCACCAATGGTGTCTACAAAATATCCAGTCTAAAAAGATAATTCCTAAAAGTATGAGGTAAATGGTAATATTAATAAGGGTACAACTCGAGAACCATTAGATAACCAAGTACACTTAATCGTTTCTATCATTATTACAATTTTCATCATTTATCCTCTACTTCTTAATCCATTTTTATCATATGTTCCATGGTTTAGGCATATATATCAAATAAACATGATTCTATGAAAATCAATAAACATGAATAAGGTAATATATCAAGTCCCTATCCCACTAGGAATAAAAAATCACATCAACACATTATCATCACCCCGAATCCTTGGTCTGGGTGGCATGAAACCATTAGTGGAATTGATACTCTAACCCTTTCCCCAACTTATGAATTTTGGGGTGGAGTTTGAGCCTTAGACTGACTCTACCTATGAGTGGAGAACCTCATTTCCTTACACCACACTTCTAAGCCATGCACACATGCTAACATATATCCAGGACCAAAATATTCCATGTTACCAACCGATGATAATCCAAACATATAACAATCACATTCCATAACCAACCACATGGGAATTAATACAATGTCATAACACATTTTCTATTTACATTACAAAGTCATTTATCCCAACTCCCATTATTGTGTCTTAACCCATTATATTTACTAAATAATTACCATATATCAGTAAATATTCACTAATTATCATACATTTCTCCATTTATCATATTTATCATTTCAAAATCATTTTCCTATTTATGCATTTCAATTACAATTCTTATATCACATTTCCCAACCACTTTATTACATTCAACATGTTAGATATTCCCCATAAATCCAATGTATTAACCCATTCCACATATTAATTAATTATTTAATGAAACTATTTAGATGTTCTCAATTCACAAGTTACTTCAAATTTAACATGTTCATCATTACATATATAGTAATCTTGTAAGGAATTTCAACATAACTAATAAACCATTTGACATAATTTAAATTAATCCAAAACACTCACATTAAATCTATTACAAACAACCCTTATTTCATTATAAACACATTGTAACAAACAACAATATTTCATTTCCAACTCAACTTTGTATATTAACATGTTAAATATGGGATCAACATTATCGCATGGCAACTCTACACTTAACTTCACCAATCCTAGGTACTGAAATGTTGGAGCAACCAATGGTTGGCCATAAATCATTATAATCATCCTCAATACATCCCTTGGGGATAATCATAGGTCTAAATAAATAATTACCCAACCATTTTACTAAATATTATTCAATTTTACAATTGCACAACTACAGGGAAGAAAGATCTTAATCCACAACACAAATCTAGAACAAAACTATGGGATATAACTCGTAGAACGTCTATCCTAAAGAAAATTATGAAGAAACACTAAATAATGTCCTTGGATATGAATTCAAACACCATTATAAGATCAAATATAATATCCACACAAAAAAGATGGAATTAGGGATTCAAAAGAAAAATTATGAAACAACAATCCCTAATAAAGAAAATAGAAGAAAGAGAATGATTAAACTCACCCAGATCTTTGATTTGAACCAAACATGCTCTAAATAGATTAGAATCAATGAATATTGTTCTTTGTAATCTCGAGGGATCTTTTGTTCATCATTGGGGTTAAGAGGGGGTGGAATAAAAGAGAAATATGGTGATACATAAAAGTACTGAAGGAGCACTTTTGTAAATTCTCCATCTTTTAAATGGGTCCACAGTTACCCACATGGTTTATCAAACCTTGTGGAAACTGTATGAAATACAAATTATAAGGGTAGTCGGATCACATGGTTTTCTGGGGAGACCCGCATAGTTTACAAACCGTGTGCTAATTGTGCGGAATGCGACTCTCTTAAGCCACATGTTTTGGTCTTCCCCTTGAATGGTTTCCGCTAACTATTTGATAACTATATAGCATGACCAAAAAGGTCTTTTGTTTCTATCACTTTCCTATCCCACACCCTTGGATCACCCTCCATCAACCTCATAAACATTGTAAGCATTTATTTATCTAAATATAATAGACATAAACTAAAACATGAACCAAATCATTCCTTAAGAAAATATGGGATCTTACATCCAATTTTATTTCTGAAAAAAAGACGGTTCCGTGAGACTTTGCATTGATTATAAATCCTTGAATAAAAAAATATTAATAACTAGTTCCCTTTTCATCATATCAATTATTATTTGATAATGTTTAAGTAACTCATGGTTTTTCCATGATTGATCTGAGGTCCAGGTATCATAAGCTGAAGGTGAGTGAGGATAACATTCTGATAATATAATTTTGGATGACATAATTGTATTATTAGTTTATAATTATTCCCCTTGGTTTATCTAATGAACCTATTATATTTTTAAATATTACGAATATATCATTACAATAATTTTTGGGTCAATTTTTTGTTGTGTTTACTGATGATATTTTGGTATATTATAAAATATATAAAGAAAATGAAAGGCATTAATGTATTGTTTTTCAAAACATAAAATAAAATAAAATATATGTAATGTTGAATAAGAGTGAATTTTGGTTGAAAAAATTACAAATTCATTGTATTTATTTTTATGGTGGAATAACTATTGACCCAACTTAAAAAAAGCTATTGAAGAGTGGACTATACCTACCGATGTCCCAAAGATTCATAGTTTTATTGGACTTGTGCATTATTAAAAATAATATGTTGAAAACATTTCTTAGTTATCTACCCCACTATATATGTTAACATATTAGGGATTTAGGTTTATCTGGACATGGGAATGTGATGTTTGCTTTCAGGAATTGAAATGAAGATTGGTCAATGCCCCAATTTTGGACCTTCCTTCAAAAATAGTGATTTTTATCATATATAATGAGGCTTTATTAAATGGACTTGGTTTTTTACTACTAAAAAATGAAAATATAATTTCTTAGGCATTACGTCAGTTGAAAACTATTGAGTGACACTACCCTACACATGATTTGGAATTAATTATTTTTGTTTTTTATTAAAAATTTGAAGGAATCATTTTTGTGAACTGAAGTGTAAATTATATAATCATCACAAAATTCTAATGTATATATTCACTCATAATTAGCTTCACACGATACAAATAAGATGGCTATAAATGATAATGGATTATGATTACACGATTAATTATCATCTTGGAAAAGAAAATAAGGTGGTTGATGCTTTGAGTATAAAAAGTAACGCTACATTAACAATGTTACATTTGTGATGTGACCCTTTGGATAATGATTTTATGAATTCTGAAATACAATTTTTGGATGTTGGGACATGCTTTTTTTTAGGTTTTAGTATAGTCGACTATTTCAGAAACAATTATGATGGTTTTTATGGTTGATTAATTTTTGTCCGAAAAGTTATAATCCACATAAAATGTTACGTTGAATGATTTTAATATCAAGGAATAATGATTTTTATGATTTTAAAATATATTATGTGTGCCTTATAATTCACATTTGAGGAGACATTTTTTCTTTAAAGATTATAAATATCAGTTTTCCATTCATTTAGGTTGCACTAAGATGTATAAAGATCTTTGGGATTATTAATGGTGTGATGGAATTAAAAGAGATATTACTAAATTTACTATATATTATTTGACTTGTCAACAGGTTATAGAAGAATGAAAGTTATATAAGGGTATTCCTCATCCTTTTCTAGTGTCAGATTGAAAATGGGAGAATATATCCATGGATTTTGTTTTAGTATTTCTAGAGACATATCAATGTAATAATAATATTTGGTTTATTTTTCATGGATTAAATAAATATTCTAATTTTATTCCCACATAGGATATAATGTATTTAGATTATATTTCATGAAAGTATCTAAATGATATTTATAGGTTACATGGAGTGCCTCTCTCCACTATATCATACCATGATCCTCGGTTCACATCCAATTTCTGGAATGGAATTCAGATGTCCTTGGGGCCTAAATTAAATTTCAGTATAAATTTTCATCCTCAATATGATTGACAGACTATGTGGAAGATTTAGACAATAAATGATATTATTACTTATTTTTTAATGAATCACTAGGGATGTTGGGATCAACATCATTATTTTATTGAGTTTTCTTACAATAAAAAATGTCATTCCAGTATTCATATGAAACCTTTTGAGGCAATATATGGAAATTGGAATCCAAAAGTAGAGTTTTTGGATGATGTAGATGAAATGGATGAAATAGACTAGTTGATTCAGTGATACATGAGGACAAATCAGATTAGGAAAAAAAAATTTAACAGATAACCAAATGAAATAAATTTCTTTTGAGGTATGTGATCATGTCTTCCTCAATGTTTCTCCATGGGAAACTGTGATTCATTTTGGTAATTAGCGGAAACTGAGTCAATGGTTCATTGGACAACATGAAATCTTGGGGAAAGTTGGATTAGTTTCCTTCTGAATGGATTTACCTCCAGGTTTATCCCAGGTACCCAAATTATTTCATGTTTCATTGTTAAATATGTATGTATCAGATTTATTTCATGTTGTTATCCTTAAAGTAGTTCTTCTTGAAGAAAATTTTCCCATTAGGAACAACCAGTTTGGGTTATTAACCACAACGATCAAGTGTTGTGAAATAAGGTAATTAAATAGGTTTTGGTTTTATGGATAAATTATATGGTTGAAGAGTAATCATGAAAATATGAATGTGTTACTAGGGAATGATATCCAACAATATTTAACAAGTGAATACATTTTTTAGGACACAATTTTTGAATGGGGGAAGGATGTAACCCCCCATGTAATAAAAGAATAAGTTTTTATGATGTATATTTATAATTAGGAATTTTATAGTAATATTAAATTAAAATGGAATCTATGTTCAATATTGTATAATATATGCAATAATAATTTTCCTTTTAATATCGTGTTTAATGCAAGATTGATTAATACTTAATAATAATATAATGACAATATTATGTCTTTTTCTACCTTTTAATGGAAGACTTACATAAAAAATAAATTTATAAATTTATATAATTTTCATATAATAAAATAAACTTAAATGTTTTAATATTAAAATCAAATTTTACATTGGGTAAATTTTTAGTATTTTTTGAGAACTTATATATTATTATAAATAGTGAAAAAAAAATTGATTTTTAATTCAAACCTGCATTTTATTCAAATTTATTTAAATAATGAAATACTATTGTTAACTATTTTTAAAGTATAATTAGATAAATATTATATAATTTAAACTAATTTTTGTCATTATATTTTATTTCATATTGAAATTGGATATAAAAACTTCTTAAACTTTTGAATATTTCAACTTTAAAACATCTCTTTGTCGTCCAGTTTGCGAGAATAATTTTAAATTAATTTCTACAACTTATAGGATTTAAATTTAGAAGAATGGATTACATAATTTTAATCAGAATAATTTAGAATTTATAATAAATAAAATATAGTTTGTGATAAGAAATATTATTGAAAGCAATTAAAAAAATTATAGCAGTAAAGGTAAATTTGTTTTTAAAAAGTTGTAAAACAATAATATTAAGAGTCAAAATGATAGAGAAACTTGTACAAAACCCAATATATGGACATGATTAGACCATATCCACTCTTGGATCAAATTTGGATCATTATTGGAGGTATATTATGTATGGAAAACATCAAAATTGTGTTTACCTTTTTATATTTACCGAAATGCCACTCCTCGTCCACTATAAAAAGACACTCTCCAGCACCCATTTCATCAAACCTATCATGACCTTTGGCTTGTCCAGTACCTAAAAAATAAGATCCAAAAATTCAGACTCCCATACTCAAATCTTAACCTTTGGTATGAATCCAACCGCAAAATCTCCTTGGTGGAAACCAAAAGGAGTTACCTGAAAAAGAGGAAACATACTTTAACGTGAATTTATGTTTTGTATCATTCTCCCCCAATTAAATTCATCTTATACCATGATTACATAATATCATCAGTATACTAAATATAATGATATTTTTTATGTTAAAATATAAATTGACACCTAAACACACTTCCATAAAATTGGTAATGAAATTATCATTCGTCTTTGTAGTGGACTACCACCTCACAAAACGATGTGGTTCATTTTTCATTTACCACCTATCATGGTTGGGAATTATGATGGAAATAGAATATTTAGATGATAAATGTGATATTTATTATTTCTAACTACTTAATGTGTTAATATAAACATACAACTATATGCATTCCATTTTGTTTGAATACAATAACATCATTTGTGGACGTCTGGACTACCACCGTCTCAAAGTGATGTGAATAATTTACACATTACATGGAATGTATTAAGTATGGTTTTAAAAAATATAAATGAAATTAATTAAATCTATATTTTATTCATGTAATAATTAAATATTTTCATATATAACATAACCTTTTTTTATTATCACTTTCATACACACAAAAAGTGGTAACGTCGTTCTTGGACGTGCAAACTACCTCCTCTTCGACACAATGTGATTCCATTTACATCACACCAATTATATATATAAGTATATGTCATTAATTAAAATGGTATTTATTATATAATTATCATCATGGAAATATAAATTTTACTTACCTTAATTATATAATGATCATAGAAAATTGAGAATGCAACCCATGCATATGTATGACCTACCATCTCCATGATTGTAACATCGGTTCATTTTTATTAAACATCATTAATTATTGATTTTTAAAGTAAAAACGATTAATAAATATGATAATTATGTCATTATTCTTATTATGGATTAGAATTAATAATCAACCCATTTACCATAGCTGACTTATCAAAGATGTTTTGACACATTAACCGAATATAGTCAAAACACCCCACATAAATTTAATTTTTAAAGTGGTTGAATACAAAAATGTAATAATTGAAATAAAAATAATCATATAATTAAAAATGTTTCTTAATAATTTAAATTAATCACATAATTTTATTATTCGGAAAGATAAAGATACGTGTGACAATTCAGACTCAAGGTAATGGATTTTGTCTCAATCTCCTTTCATGGAGAAATATTTTGATGTTACACACCCACCTTATTTTAGGAGGGGTATATAAATCACCATTGACATATCCATACATTAATTTACTAATTTTCAAGTTATTTATCCCTTTGCATAAATTTTATTCTTTCATGGAGCTTATGATTTAAATGATAAATGTGGTATATGACACTTGTCATGTTTAAAGATTAAAATTACAATTTTTTTCTCATTTTAAATATTCTAGATATTATTTTAAATATTTATTTGTATATATATAAAATTAATGTAATGGAAATTTGTGTTTGTTTTAAATTTCATCCAATTGTTTTCAAATTTAATCTTTTTACATGTTTTATATATAATTTTTTTAAAATAAAAATGATTGTTTATTCTTAACATAAATGATTAAAATGAAATTTCCACCACCATAACTTTTATTTGACTTCTATCTTACATTACAGGCATACATGTTTTCTAATAAAATCATTCATTTCCTTTTTTTATTTAATTATGAATTTTTTTTGAAAATGGGTTGATTATTTCAAAAACTTGAAATGTTTTCTTAGGAATTTAAATGAAATATTACGAGTGACATATTGAAAATTGTATTATATTTTTTGTCATGATTATATAATGGTACCTGAAAATTCATTGGGTTGTTACATGATAAACCAATGAAGGGTGGTTTCATGATAAACCAATGAGGGGAGGGTCCATGATATCCCTCAAATTCATTAGTAGTGGAATTGGGCAGTAGGAATATTATATTTTTAGGAGTGAAATATATGTAATCAGACTGCCTGGATATTTATTTTATAAGAGTGAAAGTATAATAATTACCCAATACTCTTTTAAGGATTTTTATACATGATATGGTTTTTATGGTATTCTAGTGATTAAAAAAGGGTATTAAATGCAATTATTTCATAATGAAAGTATTTAATACTAATTAGTGTAAAAATTATTATTTTATGATAATTTTTTAATGGGTTATAATGTTTACAAATAGACTAATGGTTTTCTTCTTTTTATATCTTTTAGGAATATTTTTTTCTCATCCCGTGTTTTTTAATTTTGTTACCAGACTTAATGATCTATAAGGTATTTGAAGAGGTATAATTAGATGTCATGAATAGTTTTTCTAAAATGAAACATGATTTATTTTAAAAAATTTAGATTATTTGAATGATGGATAATATTAAGATGTATCAACTTATTATTTTTTTGGGTTTTGTTATGTATGAGTAATGGCCTAATTATCTAAAATTATATTCATAAAAAGACCTACAACGTGAAAGAAATAAATTTCTTCATGAAAAATAATATTATGTATTGTTTAAGGATATTTACTTATAAAAAAGGAGTTTCATGGATTGTACACGGTTATAAGAAAATATGTTCCCACCTAGTGAAAGTTGTTCCACCTAGGCAATGACACAGTCCTGGATTCATAACCAAGAACATCGATGTATGACCCTCCCAAGCTAATCTAGAATCCTAGATGATTGATTTGTCCAGGGAATATTGTTAGGTTCATGGGTGTGCATACTTCTAAGTAAACCATGTAGCCCACATGTCCGATTGGATAGAGGTTCTTCATGGTTGGCACATGATCTAATAGTCTATGTGGAAAAACCATGCAACCTACTATAGTTTCATATTATTTGTAATTCATATTATACACTTTGCAGATTATTACACACTAACCCACCTCATTAAACATATTATTTATCCTTCATCCCTAGGCATGCCTCTCTATCCTCTAAACAGTATCCTTCCTCATTATTTGGGTGGTTTTGGCTTGAATTCTTCAACAAACCTTCATGTAAGTCCCTCGTCTCCTCTTGCATACTCTATTCTTAGTCTCATTTATCTTCATTAATGATTTTACTTTTCTCCATAAATGTTTTAGTAATAAAATGTGTTAAATATTAATCATTTAGGTTAGATATTTATGGTTTTGATATTATTATTTTTTCTTTAAGAACTTTTATATGTATGCTTTGAGGTTTCCAAATGGATTTTTTAGTTTCAAGTGAAATGTAGGTGGTTATGTGTAATTCCATTAAATGATGATTTTTTATAATTTTTTTGGATTATAAATATGTTTCTAAATTTTGTTTTTATGGATGAAAATAGTGTTTCCATGTATTTTTGTTGTGGGTTCAAGGTAAAATAATGATTTAACATTGTAAATGATTTTATTTCATGTGTGGGTTGTGCAAAATGAAATTGTTGTTAAACAAAGTGGGTTCCTCTAAATGTGAAAATGTGATAGTTCATTGAGAACCATATATATCTCAATGGGTTGTTATGCACTATTATTCTGACTAGGATAGCTGGGAAATGACACAATCTCTCAAACTTGTTTATGCTACAAACCTAACTAAATGAATAATGATTATTTGAGGAACAATTGAACATTAGATCAGACCACTTTAGTGGATCATGCACAAGAACATACTATATTGATTTATCACAATTTTATAAGGCCCTTATTGAACTATGGACATAGATGATTATTTATTTTCTTGTAGTTCTTTGGCTGTGTTTTTATCTTCTTTTAGTTATCTTTTTTTAAATTTTTTTAGTATAATAAATCTTATTTTCAATTGAAATGGATAAATTTAATTTACTGAAAATAAGAATGATAATATTTCATTTAATGTAATTACATGAAACCATTTTGGTGGTATCATACTGGGAAAGTGATATCATGCTCTACATACACACATGGGTGTGTGTAGATCTTTTTCCTCTTATATGGGTAATGGAAAGACCCTCCAGCATGGTTATGGTAGTTACTATTTCTAGTGGTTTCCACTTAGATGGTGTTAATGATGATGGAATTTTGGGAATTAACCTATATTCCTTATGGTGGATTTTTCATCAAGTCGATCTATAATGCCATTATAATTTTACAATTATTATTTTTTTGAATTTATTCAATCATTTTTCTATTTTTCATTTCATGAAATACCAAAACTAGTTTATTTTATTTTATATCGGAATGATTGGATTGATTTATATGAAAAACAATGTTAATAATACATGACATGAAACCTAACATTTATATTTCTCTACACAGAATATTGTGGTTAGCTTATATTACATAAAATGCCGACTTTCCTTGATGGCTTGTTTAACATGCATGATCGAGTATTACCGAACAATAATATAATATTAAAAATATTATTATTTAATATATTAAGAGAAATGATAGATTATAATTTAAAGGCTATTAATAGTATTAACTAACTTATGAAAATACATATTTTAACTCATTGGTTACACATTAATTAGAAATAAATTCAAGAGGCAATTGAATGTAAAGGGAATTCTTTTATACAAAATGCTTGTATAATCAATAAATGATTTTCTCCTTATAATTTTAATAATTTAATATTTTTTAATAATATTAATTAAATATAAGTTTTATATATTCAATCAAATATTTTTTACATTCATCTGATATATTTGATAGGTAGAAGATATGAACAAACACAGTATTACACATAAAAAACTATATTATTATAAAATCACTTTTATAACATTTTAATGGAGAACTAATTTAAAATATAAATATTTTAACCTATTTAAATTTTATATTTAGAAATATGATTCAATTTTGAAATTGATATATAAAAATTAGGATAGGGTGATTTTTTTGTATTTTTGTATAAATTTTCTCATTTTGATGGATAATGAAAAGTAATGAATTTTAATTCAAAAATATTTTCTTTTTAATTAATTTATAAAAATAAATTACAAATATACTTTTTTTTAATGTCTAATTATATCAATTCTAAATAAAATAATGCAATTTATGTCAATGAAATAAATTTCACTTTTAAATTGGATATAAAAGCATAGAAAACATTTGATCTATTTTACTTAAATAACTCGTACTATCATCCCATAAACGGGATAAATTTTAAATAAATTTCCACCACTTTTTTGATTGGAATATGGGAAAATGGATTAAATATTTGTAATTAAAATAATTTTTAATTTTTAGAATTATTGGGTGTAATTAAAATTAATTACAATTATTATATGTGAAATTATATTTACAAGGGACCAAACCTTATTATTAAGGGCCTAAATGGCCACAAAACCTTTCGAAAACACCATTTAGTGGAAATATTTTGACCCTATAATACCTTTTATAGAAGTTTTTCCATTACTTGATACATATTTCAAAGTAAAAAATGTTGTTGTCATTCCCTTTTCATAAATTTTTAAGAATTCCTCTCCTCCACTATAAAAAGAAACTCACCTCTCTCAGTTATTCACACCTCTCAAGAACATTGTATCAACCAAAATCTAATAAAATAGTTCCAAAAATCCCTAAATTACACCATCAATCATCCCTTTTGGAAGAAATTAAACCAAGGAATCTCTTTTTTGAAAGAAAAAGGAGTCACCGAAAGAAGAGATAAAATACTTCCTCAAACTCTATATTTTGTTTTCATTCTCCACCACCTCAATTATTATTATTAAATTTTTATATTATTAAAAAAGAATAAAAAATATACAGAGAATTTTTTTATATAAGGGTTCTTCATTCACATACAAACACTTTCATGAAATGGGCATCGATATTATCATTCTTGTGTACGGTGAACTACTATACCATGAAACGTTGTTGTTCATTTTTCATTTACCATCTCACATGGTTGGGAATTATGGTAGAAAATTATATTAATATTTTATGTATGATATTTATAATGAATTTATTTCTTTTGAATTATAATATAGCACATAACTTCATTCTTTTTATTTTTTGTAAGTAGGACAATTTTCATTGGGGAAGTGTGGACTACCACCTCCTCAAAGCGATGTGATTTGTTAAAAAATTACATGGATTGTATTAAAGATGAATTTAGTTATTTTATATAATATATAAGAAATAAAAAATATATTTTAATTTTAATATATATATATACATATACATATATTTCACATCTTTTATTTCATTCATTACAACAATAAAAAATAAACAACAGTCATGCATATGTATGGGCTACCATCTCCATGAACGTATGCCACTTTGTAATTCTATATTATATAGATTGTTATGAATAAAAAAATAATGAATATATAAGGTACTTATACCTTGTTTTTAATTATTTAAATATGAAAATAATGAAAAAATTAAGAGGATCGGGAATAACAAGTCAAAACAAATATGATTAATGAAGAGGATATTACCCAAAATGAAACATTAAAATGGAGTTGTTAATAAATGGGTAATATAATGGAATAACCTAATAATATATGGTATTATATATAATAATAGGTTTCTATAATAGATTTGTAATAATATTATATTTATTAAGTTTGAGGTTTGAACATGTACAAAGAATGTCTTGTCTTATAGTATGATAATTGCATCTCACTTTTTATTTTTGTGAAATACATGCCTTATTCACCAGTTGATAAATTATGAGGTTTGTATACTTCCCATGGATGTATTTTTTGATTATTATAATTATATTTATCATATTTACATATCTATTTTATGATACTTCTTTCATGGTGGTTATGTTCCAAATGTTACCATATCATTAAGGTAATTTGTCTAAAATTTCCTTCAATGAGACACATTCCATGTTATGAGCCTATATTTTTCTATGACGTCTATATAATAAATTTTGAAATTTTATGTCATTAATATCATTATTTTCAAGATATTTAAATCTTCATTTAATATTATTCTTTCAATTAGGATATAAAATTACCAATGTGGTAACATTTTATTGCTTTGATCTCATTTATTATCAACATTTATTATGATTATGCTTTAATCGATAAAATATTATGATACATATCTCAAGAAATCACATGAATTTGTTTAAATTATATATATATATCCATTTTATATCCAGGTAATGGTAACATTTTACACACTTTGGTATAATTAAGGAATACATTTCTTAAAAATATGATTTTATTTCTCTTTTAGGATAGAACTCTGTGTTTTTTCAAAACCATGTTTTTTAAGAATGTTTTAAATAATGTTTAATAATATCCAAATACATATATTCTTTTACAGATATATTATCTTTTTATAAAATGGTTTTAAAATGAAACTTAATGTTTTTTCTGATCAAATAATTTATCAAAATATTTAAGTTTAAAAAATAATTTTTGGCATTTACAGTCCTACCCACCATCATAACCATCATTTCCCTGATTATTCTTTATATATATATAAGGTTCATTTTTATGAATACTTTTTCACAATATTCTGTATTTTTTTAATTTTCAAAATTCTTTCAAAGAACAATAGTTTTGAAGAATTTTTTATGTTAAAATAAATGTTTTAAATGTTTTTCAATGAATTCTTTACATAATATCAAATGGTTTTTTTTCAAAGAAAATTATTTAAATGATCTAAAATATTATTTTATATATTTTTTAAGTATTTTAATTGAAAATTTATTTCAATATGTTTTTAATATTAATTTATTGAATTCCAATGAAAAATGTTTTCAAAATTATTTCAAGCATTCTTTCTATGTTTTCAATGAATTTTCAATGAATTTTTTTTTCAAACATTTTTATGTTTTAAAAATACATTTTCAAAGAAGAATGGATATTTTCCTCATGAAATGGTCTTAAATGATATTTCAAAATTATTTTTCATCTAATATGAAATCCATTAATGTTACTCATTCCCTTTTGGGAAATGATCCAAAGGGTCCATTTATATTCTTCCTATAAACCTTTTATTTTTTGATAAAATGATGTATATAAAAATATATTTGAGTTTCTCACAAGTTTTATGTTTTTAAAACTCATTACCCTTCTTTGGGTAATACAATTATGAAACCTGTTTCTCTTCAATAGGTAATATAATGATTAATTATTTTGAAAACTTTTTTTTATTAAATGGGTTATACTATTATAAATGCTTAGGAAGATATCTTCCTTTTAAATGTTATTCTAGAATTAAAGTATTATGAAACCTATATATCTTCCATAGGATGGGTTGTGATTAAATATTATTGATTCTTAATTCATTTGTTGGGTTATGAAATTATGTTTATAAAACCGATCCCTTTTTTGTGTCATGATATGACAAATTTTTTATTATCTTGTAGTACATGTATGTATGATTTTATTATGTGATGGGAAAGACCTATATCTCCTTACAATTCATTGGATAATGATTTATATCTCATGAGATAATTATGGGAATCTAGTTGATGGGATTGATCAACTCTGGGAAGATAAAGACACATGATCTAATATAGGTTGAGGGGTTAACCCAATCCACCTTTGGAAGAAGGGGAAACCCAATAGACTATGGAAAGAGTGGGGAAACCTGATCAATTGTGGGGAGATGGAGAAAACTGATCCACTATTGGAATATATGAAAACTCGATCCTGTATGGGGAGATGGGGAAACCAGATCCACTGTGGGAATATGGTGTTGTACCCCACACTCTTTGATTTTCATGATCACAATCACTTTCATTTTTGTCTAACATTGTGTTTTAAGTGTTGTGGATGATAGGCAAGAGATGGCCAAAGTAATGGCCCAAGAAAGCCAAGAGTGGACTGAAACTCAGTCCACCGGCCAACCGGTGTGGTGGCACCGGCCAGCCGGTGGACCTGGCAGAGGCATTGCCCACTGCCAGGTTCCACCGGTCAGCCGGTGGCTCTGTCACCGGCCAGCCGGTGGCATCCTGGATCAAACAGTGTTTGCTACTGTCTTGCCACCGGCCAGCCGGTGGCTCCTCCACCGGTCAGCCGGTGGAGCCTGGACCAAGTTCCCTCTCCTCTGCCAAGGCACCGGCCAGCCGGTGGAGCTGTACCGGCCAGCCGGTGGCCCAGTCAAACTAGCCGTTGGCTTTGACCAGTCAACCCCCATTTGGCCTCCAACGGCTCTTTAAGCCTCTCCAACGGCTCCGAAGACTCCCCAAGGGTTCCATGCCTATAAATAAAGGCCAAGGAAGCCCCGGACAACTACCGGATCACATACAAAGCCCACGGACATATTTTGGATCATTTGGCGTACCTCCGGCGGACTTCCTCAAGGGAACCCAACGTGCTCCAATCCAATTCCACATCCAAGGAGCTCCTCCAAAGAAGCTTGGAAGCGGCCTTCAACATCTCCAATCATCAAAGGCGCCCAAGGCTTCTCAAAATACGGGTTTTATTGTTTTATCTATTTTGAGCTTTAAAATTGGGTTTGTGCCTACAAACCCAAACCCTTTTCTCATCCCCCTTTCTTTTGGGTTTCACACCACCACTAAGGTGTGAAGAGGTTCACAAGCTTTTCCTTTAAAAAGATTGAGAAAAAGGTGAGCTATCCTTCACCTGTAAGAAGGATAGTGGGTTTTTGCTAAACCATCAAAAGCAAGTGGGTTCTTGCTAAACCACAAAAGCAAGCTGTAATAGGTCCTAGTGCTACCTCAAAGCCTAGTGGGTTTCTTGCTAAAACCATTGAAAAGCAAGCGGTAGGAATCTCTCAACGGTTGAGTTGGGAGCGGAGACGTAGGCCGGGTTTTGGCCGAACTCCGTTATCAATTTCGTGTGTCTTGCCTCTTTACTTTCCGCTGCATTTCAACTTTGATTTTTAATTTGTTAATCATTTTTTTAAAAGGAAATTCACCCCCCCCCCCCTCTTGCCATCTTTTCCTCGCCATTTGTTCCGACCCAACAATTGGTATCAGAGGATAAGTATTGGAAAACCCGCATGACTACCTTTCTTAGAAGCATAGGATATCCCATTTACAAAATTGTCATGCAAGGTTACACTTTGTCTACCCCCGACGAATCCAAATGGACCCCCGCCGATATTAAGAATTTTGAGCTTGATGGAAAAGCCATGAACGCTCTCCATTGCGGCTTAGATAGAAATGAGTTCAATCGAGTGTCTACATGCACCTCCGCACATGAAATCTGGAAACTTTTGGAGGTTACCCATGAGGGGACCAACAAAGTAAAGGATACTCGATTGAACATGTATCGTCAGGATTTTGAGTCATTCTCTATGCATCCAAATGAATCTATTTCTGAAATGTTTACTAGATTTACTGACGTGTGCAATGGGAGAAAGTCCCTTGGTGATGATGTTTCCGCAGAAACGATGGTTAAAAAGATCCTATGGGTCCTTCCGAGCTCATGGGCACCAAAGGTGACGGCGATCCAAGAAGCTAAGGACGTCAAAAATATGCCGGTAGAGGAGCTCATCGGATCTCTCATGACTTATGAGATCACGATGAGGAGGCAAGCTCAAAAGGAGGGCACACCAATCAAGACACCAAAGAACATCGCCCTCAAGGTACAAAATGAAGTAAGCTCCTCCTCATCATCATCCTCATCTTCCTCATCTTCAAGCGGCGATTCCGAAATGGAGAATCTCGCCCGCCAAATGCACAAATTTATGAAGAAGCACAAGAAGAAGAAATCCCGCAAGCACCGCAAGCAAGAACCCACCGAAAAATCCGAGCCCAAGGTGAAATGCTACGGGTGTGGCCAAAAAGGGCATTACAAGCCCGATTGCCCACTCAACAAAAAACGGGCCGCGCCAAAGGAGAAAGGAAAGAAAAAGGTCCTCAAGGCCACATGGAGTGACTCCTCATCCTCCTCCTCCTCCTCATCAAGCGACAACGGTAACAAATGCCTAATGGCATTCCATGAGGTAACTTCTTCCGATTCCTCTTCCTCATGTTCTTCAAATTCAAATTCTTTAAATCATCTTTCTTATAAAGAACTCTCACATGCTAGAGACCAACTAGAAAAAGGTTTTCATGCTTTGTCGTCAAAATTTGTTTCTTTAAAAAAGTCTTTCAAAAAACTCTCCTCCGAAAAAGACCAACTTCTCAAAGAGAAGGAAGAGTTGACCCTTAAAATCCAAAATTTTCCAAATGTTGATTCTATGGAATCAACCATTAAAGACCTAAGGGAGACCCTAGCTATGTTCACCCAAGGGAAACAAAATTTGAACAATTTGCTTGGTTCCCAACGTATATCTAGAACCACCCAAGGGCTAGGATATACCAATGTAGCTTCCTCCTCCCATGCACCCACTGTTTTTGTAAGGGGGAGCTCTAGTTACAAATTTTGTAATTATTGTAAGAAATCTGGGCACCTCATTTATGAGTGTAATTGCAAAAATGCCCGGTACGGCCAACCAAAGTCTATTTTCTTTTCGGATGAATTCTATAGAAGAAGACCCGCCATGAGACAAGTATGGATTGAGAAATACCTTTTGGCGAGTCTCTCCGGGCCCAAGATAGTTTCCTCTCCCCGGTGATTTATTGTTTTTATTTAGGGGGAGTTAGGTTCTTTTAAGCCTTTTTGTGAATTAAAAATTTTCATTCAAAATTCTCATTTTAAAATTTTCATTCAAAATTTTCGATTCCAACTTTCAATTTCAACTCTTGGTTTCAAAATTTTCAATTCAAAATTTTCATCTCATTTTTGATTCAAAACTTTCAATTCAAACTGTTATTCAATTTTCATTTCAAAATTTTCAACAATTGATATCATTTTCAATTGGTTTAAAATCTCGTTATTTCATCGATTCCCTCAATCAAGTTTTATGCCCCATTCGATTTTGATAATCACAAAGGGGGAGAAATTTCTTGATTGATTGGGGGAGAAACCTTTTCTCTCTTGCTTAGTATTTATGTTCAATTTATCTTTTAAAGCATGCCTTTCATTTAAGTTTTTACATTGCTTAGATAAGTGATTGTGATCATCAAAATAGGGGGAGATTGTTGTACCCCACACTCTTTGATTTTCATGATCACAATCACTTTCATTTTTGTCTAACATTGTGTTTTAAGTGTTGTGGATGATAGGCAAGAGATGGCCAAAGGAATGGCCCAAGAAAGCCAAGAGTGGACTGAAACTCAGTCCACCGGCCAACCGGTGTGGTGGCACCGGCCAGCCGGTGGACCTGGCAGAGGCATTGCCCACTGCCAGGTTCCACCGGTCAGCCGGTGGCTCTGTCACCGGCCCGCCGGTGGCATCCTGGATCAAACAGTGTTTGCTACTGTCTTGCCACCGGCCAGCTGGTGGCTCCTCCACCGGTCAGCCGGTGGAGCCTGGACCAAGTTCCCTCTCCTCTGCCAAGGCACCGGCCAGCCGGTGGAGCTGTACCGGCCAGCCGGTGGCCCAGTCAAACTAGCTGTTGGCTTTGACCAGTCAACCCCCATTTGGCCTCCAACAGCTCTTTAAGCCTCTCCAACGGCTCCGAAGACTCCCCAAGGGTTCCATGCCTATAAATAAAGGCCAAGGAAGCCCCGGACAACTACCGGATCACATACAAAGCCCACGGACATATTTTGGATCATTTGGTGTACCTCCGGCGGACTTCCTCAAGGGAACCCAACGTGCTCCAATCCAATTCCACATCCAAGGAGCTCCTCCAAAGAAGCTTGGAAGCGGCCTTCAACATCTCCAATCATCAAAGGCGCCCAAGGCTTCTCAAAATACGGGTTTTATTGTTTTATCTATTTTGAACTTTAAAATTGGGTTTGTGCCTACAAACCCCAAACCCTTTTCTCATCCCCCTTTCTTTTGGGTTTCACACCACCACTAAGGTGTGAAGAGGTTCACAAGCTTTTCCTTTAAAAAGCTTGAGAAAAAGGTGAGCTATCCTTCACCTGTAAGAAGGATAGTGGGTTCTTGCTAAACCATCAAAAGCAAGTGGGTTCTTGCTAAACCACAAAAGCAAGCTGTAATAGGTCCTAGTGCTACCTCAAAGCCTAGTGGGTTTCTTGCTAAAACCAATGAAAAGCAAGCGGTAGGAATCTCTCAACGGTTGAGTTTGGAGCGGAGACGTAGGCCGGGTTTTGGCCGAACTCCGTTATCAATTTCGTGTGTCTTGCCTCTTTACTTTCCGCTGCATTTCAACTTTGATTTTTAATTTGTTAATCATTTTTTTAAAAGGAAATTCACCCCCCCCCCCTCTTGCCATCTTTTCCTCGCCGTTTGTTCCGACCTAACATATGGGGAAACCCAATCCAGTATAGGAATATGGGTAAACCTAATCACTTACAAAGAAGGTAATGAGACTAGGGATGATGGTGTGTCTCACCGAGTAGGTGTAGTCCATTTAAAGTGCCATGATATGTTTTTAGTAGTAAGCCTTGACTTACAGGGAACGATATTACATGGTTATGTTTTTTCCACAAATTTTATATCTTTTTCCTATGATATGATCACATGGTGTATATTCTTTATTATCTTATGTTTCATGTCTTATGAAATACCAGACTTTATTCCATGTATAATTTTTTGAATTTTTGATTTACACGGTATGATCTTCTAATTTTATAATCATGTTCCCATATCATTATGTTCATTTTATGATCATTTATTTACATTATTTACACTTATTGAGAAATAATTACCAATTAATTTTTTTAAATTCCTTTTCCTAGGTTTTGAACAAATTTTTTATTTATAACTACTTTGGGGGGAGATTTTTCTAAGAATCATTGAAGATCTTTCATCGAGTTAGAACATATTTGTTCCAAATTTCAAAAGGTAGAAAACTAATGAGGTCTTTAAGAATTTGTTTTTGGGATTCATTAAGTATTCCAAAAAATATGTCATGAATATGTACATTATGAATTTTTTTTATACGATCCCATCCAATTTTTGGTTAATTAATCCCAGTATAAATGTTAAAGGTTTGACTCTTTCTTATAGAGATTTCTTTTAGTATCACATGACATTGATATTATTGAATAAGTATTAATATTTCGTTTAATTTTTGTTAATATTTTGATGGGATAAACCATTCCCAAAGGAGTTCCACAAAATCTAGGAACTAGTTTTAATCCCATTGGAATTACTAACACCCTTCATGTCAGGTGGTGAGTTTGATCAGGTGATGGGGTTCTCATGGTGGTTTGTGATAACAAATCCTATACAAGAGTCCCACACAAACTATATCATTTATACCAAATTATGTATTATTTAAAATAAAGGATTAAAACTATTCTCTGATATCATTTTTAATGCCCTGGACTAACCCACCAGGTTTGAGCTGGAGAGTCCCAGTACCATATTTTTTCCTCCCTCATACATAACATATTTTTTTGTAGTAGAGAGGCTTTGAACACCATTAGTGGGGATAATATAACCTCTATATCAAAACAATACACCAAAATATAAATATGATATTTATCAATTTAGATTAATAATGGATGAATAAAAAGAATCATAATGTAATATTATACGGATTGAATTTCACACAAATATATAAAATGGTATTCTTGTGTGGAAAGACATACTAGTATAATAAGTGAAAGAAGATATATAAAGTAATATTGTGGAATCCTCTGGGTTTTATAATAGTATCACTACCAGCTTTGTCCACCTAAACACAACCATCTACCATAAGACCCTTTCCATTTCGTAGATATCTACATGTGAAGTCTATACATGCATGGAGATTAATATGATAGGTGTGATTTAAAAGCCCTATAGGACACCACCAATACATATTTAACCTGTGTGAATAATCAAATTAGTTTTATTCCATGATTACTGTAAATGCACAGGAAAATAAAAAAATCATTATTTGAGTGATTTTGTTCTTACTAAGAAACCATGGGTCCCTATCACAATTGATTCAGATTTATAACAGAAGGATTATCCAAAATATCAGAAATTATCAACAACTATTTTTAATATTTTTTGAAAATATTTGTTACTATCCTCATGGAATCAGGTGAAAATTATACTCAACATACACAAGGCATTGAGTTATGGAATGTTATTGTTATCCTCATGGCATCAAGATTCAGGATAGACCATAAGGGTTTTATGAAACTATTTAGTGTATAAGTTCGTCATAATAATTTCCTTATGTCATAGAGACTCCCAATCTGAGGGGAAATCATACATGATTCTCTACCGATCATCGATAGCAAGATAATACCTCAAAAATCATGGTTAATACATTATACATGGAAAGTAATGACAAGGAAAATCATACCATGTAGTCATGAGAAAATAGTTTAAATATATAAAAAAAATTATCAATATCAAGCATGAAACCAAGATATTATAAAAATACATTAGGAATTAATAATCATTTATGGGAATCACAACTACAAACACACCCACATGAAAATAAAATCAGGAATGGTACACAAAGCTATGACATGACAATATGAAATATAGGAAACCAGAGTTTACAAGGCCATCAAAAGTTAAGTAACATCCTCTATCAAGTTCATCGATGAATAAATCCAATGTTCATAAAAGTATCAAATCCAAAAATCATATTATGCATCCATGGACAACAATCTCTCTCATCAAGAATTTCTAATGTAGATTCAGATTTGTAATGAAATTGGATTAGAAATTAGAAGTAAGAAGATTATTTATCAAGAATTGTGGTTCTATAAGAGCATACATCACAATGTATTAAAATGGATCTAGTTTTTATATACGTTTAGGCGAGAGTTCTAATTAGCTGGATCAATTGTGAATTTAAGAGATGATTTTGAATTGTTTTTCAATCCTATAACATAACCTTAGTCAAATTAAATGAGTATTAATACACTATAATATCCATAAAAAATGGATTCATGTTGAGATTTTAGAAGAAGAGAGTCTCAAGGTGATCTATTTGAAATGAATTACTTAGAAACATCCACCATTCAAGAGATATCTATCATAGGTAAAAGTATGGTCATTGACATCTTGAATCACACACTTCTCAAGAAATGATTCAATAATCCACTATTAGTATACATTGGTATCCATTCATTGGGTAGTGGCATACTAAATCTACGAATCATCTCTAGATAAAAGTGGTAGAATAATAAGAAACCCAAAGGGCTGAAGGTTTGTATCACATACCTCAATTATAAATCATTAAATCACCTAGATTCATAGAAATATAGATTTTTAGGAGAAGGATTATTTAGGGATGGTTGGATGAGTCTCATAAATTGATAGAGCATCCTATAAAAAAGAATAACATGTCACCATATTCCATAAATGGCCATTGATAAGGAATTTGGATAATTTATTTAAAACTAACATGGTTCGATCACATAGTTTCTCAAATTGTATTGTAACCCAATTTCCATTATAGTGTTCTGGATAGGGTTCATGGTTTGGAAACCCAATTTTAAAAACAAAGATCCAATAAAGCAAGGCATTCTTCTCCCTGGGAACCCACATGGTTAGAGAGGATGTTATTAAATATGAATCCATACTATGCTATTGGAACTAGGATAGCTATTTGGTTTAATATGTGAGGTTGCAATATTTTTCAAACTATTTTACATAACTAGGTTCCATCTCTTGATCCATTATTTCATATTGAACAATTTCTTATGTAAATCCACATAGTTTGTACAAAACACACTAAAACTATGAACCCTTTAAAACGATTCCAAAACCCTCTGAAACAATCTATAAAACCCTAGAACTCATCTAAATGAAATTATATCATAAAAATAAATATGATTATAAATTTAATTAAAAACATAACACACTTGAAAAATTTTATTCCATTTAAAAAATGATGATTATTCTCTATATTCACAAGATTAAGCATGAAAATGGTACAAATTACCTACATTCAATAGATTGAACATGAACATGATGAAGAATATCTAAATTCACAAGAATTATTGTGAAATCGATGTGATTAATTATGATCAAAATTTTCTTAATACCACTGCTAATGAATAAGATAAAATTATTTGTTATATGCCTTTGATTATTCTCATTGACTAAAGTTATGTGACTTCTAATTTAGAACACTTTTTCCAAGGAATATTTTAGTTCATTCAAGATTATGTGTCCTTATATCATGACATATAGACCAATTTTATTGTTCTATGTTTTTGAATTATAAATTTTTACCTTGTCCTTGTCTTTTCATATTCTTATGAATTAACCCCTGATTAAATGTTGATATGTTTTTCCTTACTGAGAAATTGAGATGACAACATTATTATGTTTTTTCACCAGTTTATGCAGTTAATTATAACTTGTACGAAATATTTATGTGAGTTCATAGTATTTCTATTAAAGGTAAATGATTGTAAATTATGATTTTTATGTATCTAATATCAAATACATGAAACTGTTAGTTCCTTGGTTTTTTTGACAATTTTTTAAATGGAATGATCATTCATGTAAAACAATGAAAAAATGTGTGTGTTTTACTTGGGTCACTATAGATGTTATCTAAGACGGGATTATATATTACTGAGGATAAATTTAACTTTTTTTTTGTATATGATAATTGATCATTAATAATAACCGAAGGGGAATGTCTATTGCATAAGTACATGTATTGGAAAAAATTATAATGTTTTATTAAAGTATATATTATATGACCCTCCTATCAGTTATATCCTTATTTGGATAATAAGATTATATGAAGTATATGGCCCAAACGTATATAATGTAATATCCCAAAAATGGTATTTTGAGTATTTACACAATCATAAACAAATTCATGAAAAATATGCATAACATTCACCTAGTTTGACACACATGGGGGATATTATTCAACTAAAAAAATTCATATAAATAGGCATAAAAACTGTTTATTATATTAAAAAATTCTGATATGAAGTATGAGTGAACCCAACCTAAAGAAAACTATATTGAGAAAAGAGTTATTTTTATTGTACTAAAATATAATTTGATGGTTTCAAAGAGTAACACATTTATAGTATGGTGTCTTAATAGTTCCATTATGATAAAAATATTGATCATTCATTATTAACTCTTCTTGTTTTAGAAATCGGTAGAACAAGGTAAAAAAAAGTTAATGATGGGTGTGATGGATAGTATTGTAATTTTTCTAATAAATAACCAATTGAGATAAATACCAGTATGGAAAACATTATGGTAATTCTCAACCAACTATCTTGAATTATGATTAATATTGCAAGTCTTTAAAAACAACAATACAAACTAAATAAGAATAATAATGAGTTCCATATAAGGCCAGGTGAAAAATATGGTGAACTAAAGAATATTCAACATTTTATATATTAAAATTCTGGGAAGAAGTAGTTGTGGGTATGTATCAAAGGAAAACAGGAATTGTTTCATGTGTGAAATGATTGAACATTGAACTTAGAATTTTTGATCTGGGATGAAGAAGTTGATCAACGAAATAAATTTGAAGAATGTCATATTCCATAAATGTATGGGGTTTGGGAATTATGAAAAATGATACCCTAACACAATAACCAATGATGATAATACATATCAACAACCTACAGTACGAATGATACAAGGTAAATCATAAGCTCTTCATAATGCCAAAAGTCTGACATAAAAAATTTGGATAAAAGGTATAATAACCATCAACTTTATATTTGTGGATATTCAATCGTAATTTAATTCTATCCCCCTATTAGGGAAATGATTTTTTTGGAAGATAATGTGATCAAAACCCCATCGATTTGATATTATATTATCCTGATATGAGGCTTATGGATTATTCTTTATAAAATTATTTATATATATCCATTAAATTAATAAAATGTTATTCTTTAAAAGAATTATCCATTTCATCACAAAAGAAATATTAATAAAAAATAGGGAAATCTCATTTCATATTTTAATCCAATATTTGATTATCTATCTACGTAGGGTTGACTATTAAATATCAGGAAAAACTAATTCAATAATAAGAGTTATGAATCCTAATCATGAGGGATATTTAGCTCAATTGGTTAAAGAAAAAATAATTTTTTATGATAGAACTATTCTTAGAGAAAATTATACATTTCAATAGTTTTTATAACACTCTAGATATTATATCATCAGTTGAGTTGTACCCATGGTTTCTTCCAAAAATAACGTTTAATTAAATAAAAAATTTAAAAGATAAACCACCTAAAGACTAACCCATACATTGAATAAATTGATGAAACTATTCCACTTTTACTCTCCTATAACTATCTACCATGTACATAATCATCTGGTCACATTTTTCTTTCTTAAGGCTTTCATTTCTAAGGGATTTTCAAAGAGAAAAAATAATTTTCCAATGTGTGGTTTACTTTCTCTTACACTTTTATTTTAATAAAATCATTAAAAATTCATATAAAACTATATTAATATTATGTAATTATATAAAATATTAAAATTAAATATAATTATGTTAATTTTATCACACTTATTCAATCCATTATATCTACTTCAAAAAAAATAACATTGATTGTAGATTCTTGTGTAGTACTGCCTCTATAAAATGATGTTTTATTTTCATAACCAACTATCGTGGATGGTAAAAATAATGGATTTGGTGAATTATAAATTTTTATAATTGAAATCTATAAATTTTAAATTATATTTTATAATATACCATCATTTCATCTATTTATTGATAAATGAGATCATTAATCATGTGTATGTGCAGACTACTACCCCCATGAACAATGAATTCAATTTGTTATCACCACCCATCATTGATGTTCACTAGAATTTATTTAATGATGTTATATTATTTATATGAAATCTTCATCTATTTGTATATGTAACATTATCTTTATGAAAATACATTACCTTACATATTAAATTATTATACCACATTACATGTGGGTCGATTTAACTGCACATGTAAATGATGTTATAAATATTTTGTAATAAATTATTATGAGATGTCATTTGATTAAAATATAATTCAATAATGATATATTTAAATTTTTTTAATAAATAAATAATGTTTTTTATTAATATTTAAAATATTTATTAATATATAACTTTTCGATCGCTAAACTTGTCAAAAACTAGTTGATTGATATTTACATTTTAACTAGCCATATTGGTGTATTTAAAAATTGAAAAATAACACATAATTAATCATGTAACGACAATTATTATCCAATATTTAATGATCTATTAATGAAGACCTTGAAACCAATTTGTGAGAATCAATCCCATCTATGTGATATTTGTACGAAACAAATAAATAAAAGTTCTAAAACAAGACCATTAAAACAAACTATAAAAGGTTAATATAAATTGTATTATGTTTACAATTAAATTTTTTTAAAATTTAATAAGATATTTATTTTCATTAGATATGATTTTATGGAATCTTCGAGTATGGGGGAATACAATGTAATCATTTTTTCACAAAATTACTCTTTTTGAGACATGTTTTGTATTGGGAAGAAAATTCATTTTATGTGGTGCATATTATTCCTAATAGACATGTTATATCATGAAATACAATTTATTAATAGTAATTTAAGTACAATATAAATATCTAACCCTTTCTATTAAGATATATTACGTTAAATTCTCCTCGATTTTAATAGTTTTCTTGACTCATATTTTCTTCTTGGTTCAGAATTATTCTTCTTTGACTATTATATTTCAAGGTATTATTATCCAAAAATATGATGATTTTATGTTGTATTTACACATTTTTTCTAGTGAAATCATGTTTCAAATAAAATTATTCCCCTTTCATTATTCTACTGTTTTGTTAAAACGGGTTTTTGATAAGAAAAATAAAGATTTATTCTAATGGGTTTCTCTTCCAAATCTATGTTGTAACTTCCATCCAATGTTCTCATTTTTCTAGTTGAAACTCAATGTTTATTAATCTATAATAATTATTTTATTCCAATTTATTCATTTCAAACAAATATTTCATGATCCATTTATTAATGTGAGTTTTCAACATGGTTATTTCAATTGATACGAAGGTCTTATACATCCTTTTAATATTAAAGGTTTTATCTTATACTCAACATTATTTTTTGATAACAATTATAACCTTGAAAATCTCTATTATTTAATATTATTTTTAAATGAAAAAGTATTAAAATTTTTTCACTTCACTTTTTTTAAATGTCTTTTCAATTTAACTGTAACTTCTTCTTTTAATCCAAAGATAAAATATTTTTCTAAATAATTTTTTTTTCATTTCACCACAATTTTAAAAAATTCAATAAGTATTAATTTCATTGAAAATATTTATTATGAAACTAATTATAAATTTTCTTATGAAATAATCTATTAGAGAGATTGAATTTTGGGTGTAAAATGTTTACATGCTTGATGTAAATTTCGTTGATATCACCTTGAAGTGTTGTGAAACCAATTTTATTTTCTGTTGTTTCTTTACAATGAGATGAATGAAACCCAAATTTATTAGCATTGGTTTCCCCATATGTTGACTGATTGATGTATATAAACATATATGTATGGATAATGTTGGGTCAGATGTTATATCACCATCTAATTCATTGATTAAGGTCTTATTCCATTGGTGGTATAGATGATGGGAATAAAAATGACAAGGATTAAATATGTTCATATGATTAATCATGAACATGATTTTGAATATATTTCTTCAAAATATTGAGTGTGTACATACTATGGATTATCTAAATTCACAAGATTAATCATAATGTCAATTCATATTATCTATGTTAACAATAATGAGTGTGAACACAACAAAAAATAACAACATTTATAAGAATTACTGTTAAATAGATGAAGTTATCTTCGTTTATAATGTTGTGAATAATTAAGATGATGATTATTCCATGATTATATTCTATATGCGTATGGTTATGGTCCATGATTGAATTTTAATCTCTCGGGATTTAAGAAACTTTTTACATGGTATATGACTATTCATTTGATATTATATTCCCTTCAATCATGACCTATTTAAAACTCTTATAATTACATGGTTTTTAATAAGAAATTTCTCTTATGTCATTTTTCCCATATAATTATAATCTAAACCTTGATGAAATGATTATATTTTTTCCATTATTGTGTGTTTTATATCACCCCATTATTATGTTTTCTTTTCCCCATGTTATAATGATATGTATAGCTTATGGGATTTATTTAAATGAGTCTTGAGGAGTTATATTATAGAGAAATTATTATATATTATGTTTCTTATGTAGATAATATCAAATTAAAAAATCCTTTATTTCTATTTTCCGGGTGACTATTTGTGATATTCAATGATTATTATGATAAAATAATGAAATAAATGGGTATATTCATCTCGGGCCTCTATATGAAAATTATTTTGGGAATCTAGAAGGTGTTTTAGAATTTTAGGGTTCAATGTTGACAAGGAATCCATTTGACACGTGGGATAATATATTGAATGGATTCTATTAGTTTATTCTAGAAAGAAAACCCCTAGTAAAATAACAAGCCTCTTTATATTATTTTAATATATTATTCCCTATGAAATAATAAATTTATGTTATAACACAAAATTAGTATTCAGAGAAAACTTGAAACAAGATAATTATTAAATAATACTACATATTTTATGCCATTACAACTAAATTGGGTTGTTATAGTACATTTACACAATGCCATTGTAAAGAACTTCTATATCTGATGAACCCTATCCAAATGATGTTTTTATGATATTATCAATCCTTTTATAAAGATCTCAGACCAGAAATAAATTTAAAATACATATATTATCGTTAATAAATAAATATAGTTTGCAATATTTATACATCCCACTTATGGTAGGGTCATCCTAATCAGATTTTTTAGTTGTACAGTAATTTAAAGGAAATTTTTCCAATATAGGATGCCATGAATCATCCAGTAATATTTTGAAAATTCATGTAATTAAATGGAAGAAAACCCTATATAAAATTAAATAACCATGAAATATTGTTCAACTTAGTGGTATTTATACCTTTCCCAAATAAAGATATCGGATTTGTTCCAACTAGTAAATTTTATTGAGACCTTCCCATAGAAATGAAAATTATTCTTGAGGGTTGAATTTTGTTCATCATGAGTATGGAACATGTGATGATTTCATCAATATAATGAACTTGATAGGGATATTTCTTATTCGAAGAGTCCTTGATTTGGGAGAAAATCCATGATTTCATATATTTGAAAAACAATATATTCAAATAGCCATCCATAATTCTAACAAGGAGTAGGGAGATCTGGCCACCTTTCCAGAACCTTCTTGTGAAACCAAAATATTCATTATGAGAACTATTAAAAAATATGAGAATCATTTATATATTAAAATTCAAATGAATGAGGTTGATAAATTTAGTATAAAATATATACCTTTTAATAAACTCAAGAAAAAGTCCCCTTTGAGAGTGGAAAATCCTTTAGAGATATTAAACATGAGATTAATATTACCGGGATTGTATTTTCTCTTTGTGATGTTAATGAATTTATAGGTATTATAGAGGTATTAAAGATATTAATTCTTGGATTAAATCTAAACTTATTATTGTTGACAATTACATTTTAAAAGGACTCCATCATAGAAGTAGTTACTCTATTAATAATTTTTGGGAGATCATTTCCCTCTAAAATGGGTTGACAATATCTAATGTATAAGGACTGATCCAATTTTTATTAATATTTAGACACTATGAGTTGGACTGTAGAGGGGGGAACTCCATTTTAAAAATACATATATTTCATGGGATAGGAAATTGTGAGGTATATCTATGTAGTTCATAAAGAACCTATTCATGAATTAATTCTTGCATGCTACACTTTCAATTTTAAATGATAATAAATATTACCTAAACTCATACACTAAAGGGATAGATTTAAGTATGGTTTTTAGATGTAATAAATTGAGGAATCACATCATCCAATACCATATCTTCTTATTAAAGGATGTTCAAATTGTAATGTGATTCAATTTAACTCACTATAGTAGTTGAGATACCCATTTCATCATGAATGAATTCCCTATTAACCCTAATGGTGTATATACAATCCTAAAATTCCATTTTCTTATTCACGATATAAAATATCATAGGGATCCTATAATTCTATATATTCCATATCTGGTGAATTGTTTCTCTCAGTATTCAATATATAAATTGAATTAATTCATGAAGTTATACATTTAACTATATTTACATAGAAAAAGGATAAATCAATCTAATAGATCAATACTATTACAATAGAAATTTTCATTCAATTTATTATCTTTATCCATCATAGAGAATTTGGATTTGGACCATGATTAGAGAGATTATTTAACTACATTTTATTGCAATTTAATTATTTGAACGTGATTTCCTCCAAAGTGTGTAATCATTTAAAAGTGTATTAATTCACAAAATTCATTACAGTGTAATTGGGTATTGGTACATTTATAAGGAAGTCCAGAAATCATGTGGGTGTTAGACATGGTTTATAAAAGGGGAGAGTGAGTAGAGTAAAACATAATGAGAATTGATCTTGTTTAGTTATGTCCCATTTGATTCCCATTCATACAAACAAAATCCCTATATAGGTTATTGTCTTTCCTCCAGTTAATATTTTATCTAGTCCGAGTGTACTCAATTCCTTATTGTGTGATTTGAAAAATAAGTCACTAGTAAATGATCCTTTGGAATTTAGGTGATGTAGCTCTAATAAAATCAGAGCACCTATTTTACCTAGGATTAAAGACACTATTGAAGTCACCTTGAACAATCCAATTAAAGGAAATTTTGTTAATTATGGAATCTAGATCCAACAAAATTTTAATCCTTTTAGAATAGTAGTTTTGAACATAAATTAGGGAGTTTCAAATTTTATTTCCATAATTTTCATCTAAATGTTTTATGTGTTTGTGTCTAAGAAACTGAACTTGATTATTCAATTCTTTTTTTAGAGTGTTTAAAGTGTTTTAGTGGTTAAAGATATATAGTAATGAGTAATATTATCATGTCAAATAGAGGACCAGTATAGGAGTTTAAACTTCCCAAATTAGGCCATATTCTTTGACAGAAAAATGATGTTAGGATTATAAATTTTGATAAAGTGTTTAATGGATATAGAGCTATATTTTTTGTTTAAACCTAGAATTATTTTGAAAAATATCATCATTTGGAAGGTTAATTTTCCTTTGGTTTGGATTTATTAGAGTTATCCCTCAGTAAATTTTATTCCCCCTATCTTATTTAGTGATCAAGAATAAATGTTTTAAGATTCATTTTTTTCTTCTAGTTTATAAAAATCATCTAAACTTGATACTTTTTGGGATATAGATAATAGATAGATGGTCTTCTTTTTGTTTAATAGAGATTTTCCTTTGGACTCTATCTTCTGGAACTCTTTCCTTGTGGAACCTAGGTTAAAAAACTATAATAATGATTGAAATGTTTTTTTTCATTAGTAGTGTCAAATACAAGTGTGGGATTCTTAAAACTGACGAATTAATTATTTAATACATTCATTTTATATATATACATGTCATTATATCTATTGTTTACCCAACCGTTATCCAATCCTTCTGAATTCTAAGTAACATCATGTAAATCCTCTTTGTGGTGTCCTCCATACTAAAGAGGGGATCAGGTCTAGACTTGTTAACACAAATATTCAAATCATCATAGAAATTACCTCAATATCTATAATTATCCTCACAATATTCCTCATTGGGGACATTAACCTATATAATAACCATATTTCCTACTAAATTCTGAATAACATAAAATTCATACTCTTTCTGTTTGACCAAAAAATTAGAATCATCTTTATTTAAAGGGATCACCTCATTAGTGGAATATGAGATCAGATGATATTTATGATGAGCGGTGTCCCTTACTAATAGAGATGTTAGTTCTGTGGCACAAATATTAGATAGTAGTAGTGGGTCCACCTTGGTATTTTCACCTACCATTATATGGGGGTTATTTAGAATCATTTTCAATTTATATTTATTACCTAACATGATCCATTTAATTAAAAAAATTATTATGACCCTACATCTTAAAGAAATTTTAAGAGATCCTTCTTCTCATAGACTCCCTAGTATGGTTCCCACTAGACATATATTCTATCTACAATGAGGGAATAATCGCATAGTTTATTTGTATATTGATGTTATCTTTCTTGGTTTTTAATAAAACATTATTAATCATAGTGATAGAAAGATAATGTTCCACAGATATATATGGAAAGGCCCCATACCTTTCTTTTCATGTCTCACTATCATGTTTAGTGTTGGGACAACAATCTAGAAAATGTCCCACTATATTGTTTATGATAATAGAACTCAGTAAAACATTGAATAAAAATCCAGATATTATCATGATTTCTCCTCTCATTTAAATGATTAATACTGATATCACATTACTAAAACATTAGGATTCATGAGTTTAGTACAACTAATTAAATACCCCAAGCCGTACTCTTGAAATAGTTCTTAATGAAATTGAAGTCAAGTTTCCCCCAACCCATAGAAATCATTCTCTAATCCAAGTATATATGGATATCTTATATGTGTTTACATGTTTCATGGAATTTTCAAGGTTCCTCTCATTTGGGAAGGATGAATTGAGCCAATATCCAAAAAATTCAAAACTTCTGTCTATCCATTATTTCATATGGATTGAATCCACATGAGAAGTGGAGCACTTAAAATAATTCTTCAACAACTGTGGTTACAATTTACAAAGGAACCTCTGACATAAGATATATTCAAAGAAAATTCACATGATAGACTAAGATGTTAGTATTTTTGTGTTGATGGTTAATATATTGGTATTAATGATTAATAATTAATATATTAAGGGGGTATTGTTGGAAATGGATAAAAATATTGACTACATAATTGGGTGAGTAAGTCAACCCTAGGAGGTAGTGATCATTATATTATCAAAATTATACTATGGCGATATGATGATATTAGTAAAGTAAAAAATGATCCTTGAATGTACCATAGATGTTCTTTGAATATGATGACAAGCTTTACTAAGATTATAAATTCATTTTGCAGTAATGAATTTTTGATGGTGGTATTATGCGATCTAAAATGAGGTGAATAATGATGTGAATAAAATATAATCCAATACCTTATAAAGATAAAGAAGAGTTATCAAAATGTGAAAGAAATAATGAACAATGAGAACTAACTTCATAAATAAGTTTTTTACTAAAGAGAATTGGTGGTATCACTCTAGGAAAACACGGATATAACTCGGATTCCAAACCATTTTATAGGCTATGAATTTATTGCTATATTCTATATCATTTCTTTCATAAATCAGTGGAATATCCCCACTGATATTGGGTTATACCAATAGTATTGAGGATAAATAGTTTCTCTCAGATATTAATTGGTTGGTATATCTGATAGTTTGGAATTTTATTTTGAAAAAATAAAAAATAAAAAACTAATACAATTAACCAATTATTTGTAACATAATTAATATATTGAAAAGTAATTTTTTATCTTACTCTCCTCGGAGAGGTTATTAACACCAGAGTGATGTTTTAAGGAAACTCCATTTCTCTTTGATAATAATCATTATGTTTCAAGAATTGGTTAACTATATTGCAAACATCCTCACCCAGCCCACTAACTTGGGTTGGGTCATAGGTGGATTAACCATAGGTGAAATTCCCTCGAAAAAAAAGTTAGGGAAAATAATCCAAGGGATTAAATATAATGTTTATTATGGGGGAATGATTTACACATTTTATAGGCACGCACGACTGTCAAATTATGAAAAATTATAAATGTATGGAAGCTCTATAAACAATTCTTGCAACAAAACCCAATGAAATATGAAAACAGTCACAATTTATAATGAATCCAATACTAATATTATATTAATAAAAAACATAATTAATAATAACAATAAAAACTAAAGAAGTAAAATATTTGAGTTTCATGTAAGACCTCCTCCAGTCTATGACACGAACACTCCATGCACTATCACCACCAACTATGATAGAAACATCAAGGAGCACCATTAGGGAAGAAGAAACCTTCCCTTGTCCTATATCATGGAAAAGAATATCTTTATATGAACTAAAGTGCATATGAAAGAGATGAGTAATATTACCCAGTAGAAAACCCCAAAGTGTCATTTCCCACAAGCCATGTAAACCATAATCTGGTTATCTAACATGAATATAATACAAACATGGAGAATACCAAAGATGATAAATTATTTTTCACAATTTTAAATAAAATAGTTTAATAGAATATCCAAAATAAATATAACCAAATATGAGTTTCACTTTTCCAGGAGAATAAGTAATTTATTTAATTTATTTTGAAATACCATCGATGGTCTCATACAGACATACCCATGCATGTCGGTAAACAAACCTATTTTCTAGAGAGGTGATACGTCATACAACATGTTGCGATTTAGTGGAGATTCTCAATATACATTTATAGTCTGCGCTGAGTTGCAATTATATTTCAATAAGGTCTTATAAAATGAAAATCATTAACATACACTAACCATGTTCCTTTAAAATTGGTACCCACAACCCTATAATTCCAAGAACATGTTCCAAAACCATCTTTATTTCAAGAAAATCCTTTTAGATAATTTAAAGATCACATTATGGGAATGACCCAGAAACTGGTTTTAAAATCCAACCAGAATGTGAGAGATGTAGAAAATATTTAGTAGGGTAAAATAATTAAAAAAATCATTAATATTATTTTATAAATCCCTAAGCCTTCTCATTTCAATAAATATAGAAATGGTGAAAAACACATTACTCATGTTCATTTAGTCCAAATAATAACCTATGAAACCAATGATTTATTCTCTTTCTTATGTTACTCTATATAATAAAAAGAAAACTCATTAAAAAATTTCAGATCCCATAGATCAAAGCATAGAATCCCCAATCTAGAGTTAAATTTAAAATAAGTCAATCAGATATAGAACAAGAAGTAAGAACATAGTTCCTCCATTTGATTAACGAGATCTTTTGTAGGAAAAATATTCATAATTAGAATATAGTTGTTGAGGATAACTAGAAACCATATAGAAATGTTGGGAAAAAATCTATGACCAGTGGAGGGGGAATTAGGATTTAGGGATAATTTAGATTAATTTTTCAATTCATATAAAATTTTATTCTCATTTCAGATTTAGTCCACAGGGATTGAAATAATATACACTAACAATGAGATTCTTCTCTAATCTAGAGTATTCAAATTCACATTGTTATCTATAGAGTTTTTCTAAATCCGGATCCAACTACATATCTACATAGTGATTCCCATACACCTCTCGCATTTTAATTGAGACGTGATCATTAAATACACTAACCATTTTCATACCACAATCCTCTAAAAAAGGTTCCCAAAACGTGATGAAACCCTTTATAACCCTCACAATTCTTTTCCCAAACATTACACAACATTAAATATTCCATATAAAATATAATTTACTTAAAATAGTGTTCCTACATTCCCCCTATCATTGGGATCTTCATCATCAAAAATTTGAAACAGGTTAATCCACTACTTGTTGGATCATAATGTATATATATATATATTGCACAATACAAGAGGGGTGAATTGTAGGTTAATTTTTTTTGTTTTTATCCATAAAATATTTAGTTTAAAATAATTTAAACTAATTAAATTCAAAATGATTCTACATATATTAAAATATTAATCGAACAGGACCCTGGTTTAAGCTATAAAATATCATAATAAAATTCATTGTGACAATGTAATGCACATGTTGTAAATGAAATTAATTATATCCATGATTGAAAAGATTTAAACAGAGTAACCATTTAATGTTTTGCAATCACATTGGTTATGATGATCAATGTAAAATAATAACCCAATTCATTCATAAAGCATACTGAATCATTTTTTGTAATTAAAAAGATTGTAATCACTAAATTGGTAACTATAAAATATTTTAAAATGAGTATATTACTAATGTATCACAATTATATTGGTTACCATAATCAAAATGACAAATTAAAAAATGAATATATAATATAATTCAGTTACTATTACAGTACAATAGAAATGTAATAGAATACAATTATTTTAACCCAGGGAGAAGGGTATAAAATAAAATTTAATAAGGGTCCCTTGATTTATAATGTAAAGAAAGTCTGTCTTACCTACTCTAGCATAAGCCCTCTATAGAATAATCGGGTTCTATGTCTATATCCATCCAAAACCTTGATTTAGAAGGTAGTCGACACCTATTTCATCACAGCCTTAGAATCTCTTAGTCAATAGAACATCAACACATCAATCTTCTTATTCATAAAACTGTAGATCATAATCACCAATGATCTACATCACATTAAGAAAAACGAATCAATTTAATATTACTAGTGTGTCAAATAAGCTTTTTAAAACAGGATCACTTCAATGCTTTTTCACAAATAAATTTTTGGCACAACTATCACAGAGTATTAGTTCTTCCAAAATATTTGGAGCTCATCAAAATGATATGATATTTATAGGAATTTTATAAAATGGTCATATTTTCTTCTAATGGTCGTATTTTCTTCTCAAACATCGGAGGGACTTGAACACATGTAACTCCATCAGTCATCTTGTAACTGAAATAAGGACATGATTTTATAATGTATATAAAAGGAGAATACATGAACCCTTTTTTATTAAATGGTTTTCCATTCCATATAATACATAATTCTGGATATGATAACATGATACTAAAAACAATTTAACTATTTTGATTAAATAAAAAATGAAGAGAAAATTCATATGATTATTTTCATTGAAACAGTGAGTACAATTTATCTTTTTAGTATGATATTGATCAGTTTGTATGAATAAAATCATAATTAGTTTGCCCGATGGAAATCATAATCAATGAGTATGATGTAAATCATATCTGGGGTCATGATAATAATCAAGGTTGTAATAATCAGGGGTACGATAATAAAAGGTACAAATCCTTAAAGTAAACATGATAGAAAATTATGAATTCATTTGAAAAAAATTTGTTTGTGATTTCCAAAACAAAAAAGGAATAGAAATTTCAAAATTAAACTTTGGATTTAACAATATCCCCATTTTTTGAAAGCACAAACCATATGTTAAAACAATTATAGAATTAAAAATGTAAATAGATTTTGTATTCAGAAGTGAACAATTATACTTATCTCCCTTTGAGTTTTATAACAATTCTCAATATGAATTGAATAAATACAACCTTCCATTAGGAGAAAAGCTCTTAGTGATCATATTATTTAGAAACATTCTCCCCATTAATAAAATTATTCTTCCTTTTGTAATTTTTATTATCACAATTTTCCATTTATAAAAATTTCCCCCCTTTTGAATACATTCTCCCCCAATATATGACATTATCCCATTATATAATGCATTCTCCCCCCATTTTGATTCTCAAAAATGAATAGGTATGTTCTATTAATATAAAAAAAATGGGTAATGAGGAAAAATATATAAAGAGATAAAGTATTTTATCATCTAAAAAAAGATGATAGATAATTCATCCAAAAATTGGAAAACATTCAATCAAAATTATATAAATGATTCAAAAATTCATTGAAGGGTTTTAAAATAATACAACATGATTTCAAATAGTTTATTAATTTCCCTATTCATTATCCTTTTCCTTAATGAGATTCAATGTAGTAATATTAAAATTCTTGAACTCTTTCATGTCTTCTATGAGGTTATCAAGAGACTCTTATTGAGACTAGATTTTTTGTTCCAGATCTCCAAACAATTGGACCTAGGTAGAAATATGTTCTTCCAAGTTTGTTAGTTTCTATTCTAGAGCATGAAACTAAACTTCTTGAGCATTAATATTTTATTAATGGTATTTTATTATATTTTCTTTCAATTTAATCCTATCATTCATCAAAATATATTTAGTTTTCAAATAAATTCACTCAACCTTATAGAGCAGTTTCTTTGATTTAAAAACATCCAGTATTTTTTCAATCAGATTAAAATCATCAGATAGTATTTCTTCTAGTCCTATGACTGATATCAATTTCAATATAGTATTGCTTTGTATCTTGTTGAATTTTCTTGAGATTTCATTCAAAAGACCTCTAAGATTATTAATTTTTTCGTAATGATTTTTGAATGTTTATTCAGACTTATGAATTTGTTTACAACTTTATTATAGTCCATTATTGTTTTTTGGTGCTTTCTTCTAATACTTTGAAATTAGCCTTGAGTTTCGTCAATATTTATCATTACAGTTTGATAGAGTTGAATATTTTTTTATTATCTCCAACCAAATAAATCATCCATTATATTCTTGGTAAACAAAATATTTCCATTAAATTATTCTCATATCTTTGAAAACCTATTATTTTCTATTCAAAGAGATGGCCTGATTTAAGGTGTTGTCTTCCTCATAAATGGGAAACTATGTCTTATCACTTATAGCGTCTTCATCATTTAAATTTTGAATACAATATTTATATATTTTGGTACCTTCTTGGTTGTCTAAAATTTGAATAACATTTTGATCTTGAGATCCCTGACCAAATTTCATGGATGTTTGAACTCATGGGCATGTAAATTTTCTTGATGCTACTGGAGATGATATTACTGGGATTCTATCAGATTAATAATTTTAATCCTAACATGATTCTTGTTAACCTTCCTCCATTTGTTATTTTTTTCGTAGATTTCATATTCACTCTATTTTTATTCTTCTATAATTCATCAATTTACCACATCTCAGTATCTTATCCTAAAAGATGCGCTTGAAAAAAAATCTAGTGGTTCCAATTCATCTTCTAACATTTGTTTTTTCTTTTGTTTTTATATCAGAGGGAGTGACTAATTATGTTTAGTAGGTTCCTTGATAGCTATTATGGAACATTATTTTCTACTCCTTTCATCAAAATATCAATGATAGAGGTATCAGAATATATTTTCATCAGCTTATTTTTCATCCAAAGTTTTTTATAATTTCATTTGCCTAAATCTTTTGACAAGATATTCAGTAGGATTGTGGCCAAATTGTGGGTTTTTTATTTATTTTCATCTTGTTCCTTTCTCCACTTTCCCACTATTTGGAGCTATAAACACTTTTCTTATTTTTCGTAATAAAAAAATCTGACATAGTTTTCTTATATTTTACTGAAAATATTTGTACGGATTGTTTTGGTAATCCTTAGATTCCTCCAACTGTCTCTTTTGGAGTGTCCACTTCTATATCCTTAAAAAAATTATTCCAATTCATATTAAAAGTGTATTTTCATATCCTTACATTATCATTACTAATCCAAATAATTCTATGATTTCATAGTACTTAATGAAGAGGAATATTGGAAAACTAAAAACATTCATTAATGAATTTACTCAGAATTGTTGGAAACGTGATGAACTAAGACATCATTGAACTGAACATGAGAATATTAATGGTTAGGAAAATGTAACCCATTTGGTTGATACCCCCTCATATTCACAAGGTATCCAATTGTAATGATATCAAAGACACTAAGGGTTTCTCTATCACCCAACTTGGGACTTACGAAACCTTACATCCAATGGGTAGTTAGTCTATCATCGACTGATAGGTCAGTTCTTTTCTTTTATCTTCATGAATCATGAAAATATATTTCTCTTCCCACTCATTTACAAATATTCCATTTTATTTTGGAAATTTATGCAAGGAAAAAAATATATATCCTTCCAATGAAGCATTTAGGAAATTTGATACTTTCTTTATTGATATATTGATTTCACAATCGTAAATGTGAAAGTATACTTTCCCATTTTCTTCATCAACCTTCACAAATTTGTATAATTGTTTCACTTCATCCATAATGATTGGATCTTGATTTTTGAGTTTCTTAACACATACTGACTCCCATCATTGAAAATGGATGACCTATTTAAGAGAAGAATCATACTTTTCAAAGATTTATCTGGTAAGAAATACTTCATTATAATAACTTCATCTTTGAATAATCTTTCATTTCCATTTCCTTTGGATAGGTTGGTAATATCATAGACATGGGTATGCTGGAAAACATTGAGTACGATGACTATCGAACCTGGCTATTTAAAGAGAAGTAGAACATTAATACATAGAAGAGATAATCGATATGGGATAGTGAGGTGGTCACTTTATATAGATGTGAGAAATAATGCTGTTGAAATTTTACAGTTTAAATTAGATAAAATATATGAAATAGTTTAGAGGAACTCTAGAGGATTTTTTAATAAAACAATTATCATATTCAGAGTGAATCTAATAATGGTTTTAAAAATACTAATGGTTTAGAATATATTAAAAAAAGAGAAAATTTAAAGAAATCGTAGCTTTAAAAATATCATGAGAGTTTTGTTTTCCTAAATATATTTTTGCTCAAAATAATAAAATACAATATTTTTTTTGGTGCTGATAAAATTGGCGGTGTCGAGAAAAATTTCCTGTGCCGAGAAATTTCTGGTACCGAAGAATTTTCTGGTGTTCAATTTTTCTAAATATAAAAGGAATCATATGTAAACCCCTTTGAAAAGGAGTAACTTAATATAAAGAGATTATTTAAAAAATAATTAGATGTGAATGATTAATTTATAGTTATCATTTTGAGATTTTTTAATTTATTCAAATCTATCAGAATGTAATGGTTTTGTAAAAATATCACCATGTTGTTCTTTCATTATGATGAATTGTAAAATGATATCTCCTTTATGTATCAGATCCCTATAATAGTGATACCAAATATCTATCTATTTTATACAAGAGTTATGTCAATGGTTTATACTTAGAGTTATTTCACTAGTGTTATCACATAGTATTTGGGTTTTTTGTAAAACTCATTCCATAATAAGTGAGTGTGTGTTTCATTCACAACACATGAGCACAAAAACTTTTAGCAACCATATATATTTATTTAGAAGTTGAAAGGGATTCTGAGTGATGTTTCTTACAAGACCAACGAACTAATTAATATACTATTTAATGACATGTTTTAGATGTACATTTTTAAAACATTATACAACCACTAATGTTAGCATCTGAATTTTGTTATTCAAAATCATTATTAGAAGATTAAAAAAGTATCACATCCATAGTTCCATTTAAATAACAAAAAAATAATTTAATGTATTTTAAATTAGATTTCAAGGGATTATCTTGATATCTTTCACGTAAGAATACTAAAAACAATAAGTCTGGATGACTATCTGTTAAGTATAGTATGCTTCTTATCATCCATATAAATGTTTATTTATTTACTGGAAGTCTAGCCTCATTAGTTTCTATTGTATTGGAGGTTTTGATTAGAGTAGCAATACCATTTGTATTGTCATCAATGTACTATTTAAGAAGATATTAAACATACTTATATTTGGAACTATAAATCCATTTTTGTTTTGGAGAAATTCAAAAATTATGAAATAATGTTAACCCACCCATCATACACATCTCAAACTCACATTGCAGAAGATTTTTAGAGGAACCAGTTAGACATTTCTATGTTGTTAATAAAATAATATCTTCAATATAAAATTTAATGATAAAATCATTTTTCATATTCTTTATTTATAAAAATTTTTTGATTAGCAATTCCGAAAAAAATTATTAAGGTAAAAAATACAACTAATCTATCTTACCTGGCTCTTGGTGCTTGTTTAAGGCCATATAAATCTTTGGTATGTTTGAAATCGTAATGAGGAAGATTTTTATATTCAAATCCAGGAATATGTTCAATAAAAAAAACCTATTGAACATATCCATTATGAAAAAAACACTTCACATTCTTTTAAAAAGGTTTGAAATTAAAAAATGATGTAAAGGATAACAGAATACTAATAGATTGAAGACTATATACCAGAGCATAATATTCTTTATAATCTATTCCCCCTTTTTTATTATAAACATTAATGAATAGTATTTTTTATTTCAAATGAATATTTCATTTTTGTCACATTTGTTTTTGAGGACCCATTTTAATACTATTATATAAGTTTCTTTAGGTATTTCAACTAAGGTCTAGACTATTCCATTCAAATTAATTTGGTTCTTATTGCATTGCTTTAATCCAATATTCACCACCGAAAACCTCACAGGGATTTTTAGGATTGTATTTTGAAGAAATATTCGATTTTCTACATCATTTATCAAATTAATTCTATTATTTATATGTCAATTTACATCACCAATAATATTATCTCTGGGATACTTCTAAAGAATCAAATGAATTGTTTTTATAAAACATGTTCATAAACATAAGATAAAAAAGTATTCATGAGTTAATAATTAAGAATCATTTTCTTGAGTATATTATTTGTTATAATAGTTTTCTATCAATGGTGGATAATTAGTTTTGTAAAACACATCAGAATATTTACCTTGGGGTTTTTAAAAAAATAATGGATCAGTTACATCAAATTTAACATGTATTTTCTCCTCAATAGTACCATAATTTTTATTGAATACTCTATAAGCAGTAAACGTTGTGGAATAACCTATGAAAATTCCTTCATTGGATTTGGGTTTGAATTTAAGTAAATTATATTTTGTATTCAAAATGAATACTTTGCATCCATATACTTTTATGTATGATAATTTTGAATTTTGACCACTCCATAATTTATAAGGTGTTTAATTAAGAAATGGTTGAATTATAACTTGATTTATAGTATTTCAAGAAATACACACATCCTCATCCAAAAAGATTTTTCAATAAAATATTCACTCAAAATGGTTCTTTTTATATCATGAAAAATATTATTTCTTCTTTCAACAAAACAATTTTGTTGAGTATTTTTAGGTGTTGAAAAGTTAAGTGCAATGCCTTTATTGTTACAAAAAATTTCAAAATTAAAATTTCCAAATTCTCTACAAAGATTACTAGGAATAGCTATAAATTGAACATTTTTCTCATTTTTAAAATTGAAAAAAAATTTAAAATAAATATAGTATTTATATTTATTTTCTATAAAATAAACATATTTATATCTTATTTAGTCATTAACTAAAAAAATATTTTCACAGAATACTTCCAATATGTGTAAGACCAAAAAGATCCATGTGAACCAACAATAAATAATAAGAATATGAAACATCACTAATTGATTCAAATCTTGACATGTATTTCCCACCATTTTGACAAGGTTTATAGAAATATAAAGAATTAAATATTAGTTCCTTTATATCTTCAACAAGACTTTTATTAGACAATATTTATAAATTACTATGGTTATAATGTCCTAGACATTTATGCCATGACTGAGATTGTTCTTACACTAAACTAAGGAAAGTTATGTCTTATATCCTTATGTCTTTTACATTTAGTTTGTAAACATTCTTATTCTGTTGGGTAGAAAGAATGAATTCACCCTTGGAATTTTTTACAACACATTTATCATTCCTAAAATTCACAACGTACACTTCATCACATAATTAATTTATGCTTAAAAGGTTGTTCATAATACTCTTAAGAAATAAAAAATTTGGAAACAAAGTTTTCATGAGAAGAACAATATCACTTATACCAATAATCTTTCCTTGATCATTGTCTCTAGAGGTAACTATTAAACCTTTCATTTCAATAATTTTTTCAATGAAGTCATTATTACCATTCATAAGTCAGTAACTTCCACTATCAATTTACCATATATTCTTGTTTTTGTTACATCTGGTTCTTTCCTAAAAATAAAATAATTATGTTTTTTGACTCCAAACTTTTTTGGATCAAGACATTTTTGAGTGAAATTTTTGGGAACCCACATCTTTTTTGAAAAAAAGGGTCTTGTGGGATATGAAAGAATGAATATTTTTAAGGAATAATTTTTACTCCAAAGACCTCCACATTGACACTTTGTTCAAAAGTTGGAATTATTAGGAAAAAAATAATTGTTACAAAAAAATATTTTGAATGAGAATATTCCATTCTTGAACTATTACCTTTTGGATGATGTTTTTTATTAATTTTTTTCAAAAACTTATTTACTAGTAGTAAAAAAATTTTAATGTTTATTTAAAAAAATATTTCAGATATATATTTTTAAACTAAATTCTTATCCACAATTTTATTAGATTCATTTGAGAGTTTTTAATTTAATTTTTTATCTCTAAAATTACTTTTTAAATATTTTTTGAAAGGTTATCCTTTATAGAACTATCTTTTTTTTAGAAATAGAATTAATTTCAAAAGAACTTTTTTTAATATCTTTATAAATATCGGATACTCCTTTGATTAAAAACTTTATTCTAGAATTCTTTTTCAAGTTTTTTAGAAACATTAAAATTTTCATTTTCAAGTAGTTCTTCAAATATAAAAACCCTCTCACACAATGGTTGAGAATTATTTTTTACTGAGAAATATTATTCATCAGAATAAATTTAATCATTTTCATCAAGATAATTTAAAATTAATGACATATTAGTCAAATAAAATGATGTGTGTACCTTTTACATGAAACATTGATATGTAATTGGTATTCTGGAAAGAAGACAAATATTCTTTTATCATAAATTTTTATTGTTTGAGGACTCATCTGATGAATCTCCACCAATATCTCTATAAGAGTAATTTTTTATTAAGAATTTATTTCCTTATTTCTTCAAATAATTTTTATAACTCCATTAATAATTCGACTCTTTTAAATCTTTTATTTTCAACTTTGGACAATCATTACTGATATTTCTAGCTTTTTTTCTTTCATAACAAGTAATATCATAATATTTGTTATCTTTATTATTCTTGTTACTTTTCATATATCTATACTAAAAATAATTCTTTATAATGATCTTGTTAATCCATTGAGAAATATTAGATAATTCATTCTTTAACTATTCTGATTCACTAGAGTCTGATTGAACAGTAACATTCTTTGTCTTTGTTTACTTAGTAACATTTTTAGGAGTCATAGATTTAATCTTATTTAAAGTAGTAGAAAAAGAAAATATTCCATTATTTTTCTTTTCATTTCATCCAATCAGTTCAATATGTATTTGTTTTGATAATAGGTTCCAAATAACTCATCAATAGTAACACTTATAAGATTTCATGATTCATAAAAAATAGTTATTCATGATTCCCACTCATTAAGCATAATGTCTATTATCTTATTAATAAAGGTCTCATCATCCTGTCTGTTCTCTCCCCTAGGTTTTAAACTATTCAAAATTATCATAAATGTTTATTGAACAATACAAATAGGTTCTACAAAAGGGAATTAAAAATCGTGACTATCTACCCTTAGAAAAGCTCTTCTAGTCTCAACCACTTTATATGTATCAAGAAAAGTAATCTGTAGTTTATTTTAAATAATATTATCTTATTCCAAAGAAGTAATCTAGATATAAATATTTCTAGTCATTGAACATAGTAATGTATATGTTTCCTTGTAATTTAGTTGAAATTATTTCATCTCTTGATTTGGTACGATACTTACTTCCTTGTTAATAATATTATATTCACCAATTTGTCAACTCTAATGTTGATCGCAAATATCTCAATTTTCCCTCCAGTATTTATAATCATTTAAATCAATAAATTATGGTATTGTATGATTTAGATTAATAATAGAACTGACATTAACTCATTTATTCATTAGAAAAATAAAAATTTCCTTTTCCGCGATACATGTTAGAGAATAAAATATTTATATATAGAAATTTTATAGAATAAATATAACGAACGTGAAAAAGTAGAGTAAGAAAATATTTGAGTTGTGGGAACTCCTCTGATAAAAATTGTTGGATCATAATTTATATGATTATGGAATAATGAAATATTGGGGTGAATTGTATGTTTAATTTTTTTTTCATTTTTATCCCTAAAGAATACATTTTAAAATAATTTAATAGAATTCAATTCAAAATACCTCTAAATATTATAAAACATTAATCAGTCAGGGATATGTGTAAGGCTATGAATGTATCATAATAATATTTATTATGATAATTTTATCCATAGGTCATAAATGAAATTAATTTTATTCAATTTTGAAACTATTTAAATAGGGTAATCATGAAAAATATTATAATCACAATGGTTATGATGATCAGAGTAAAAAAATAAACTAAATCAATCATAAATCAGTTTGAATCATATTGAGTAATTAAAATGTTCTCAATCACTACAGTAATAATTAAAAAAGATGGTAGTTAAATTATATTACTAAAGAATCATAATCAGATTGGTTATGATAATTCAAATGAGAAAAAGAAAATTTTACATATAAAAAATTTCCATTTCAATTACAATGCGGTGGAAATGAAAAAATAATACAACTATTTTAACCCAAAGCGAATGGTATCCAATAAATTTTGATAAAGGTCCCTTGAGTTATAGTTTTCAAGAAAGTCTGTCTTACCCATATCAGGTTATGTCCTCGATATAATGATTGTATTTTGTCTGATATCCCTGAAAGCCCTCGATTAAGAAGGTAATCATCACCATTGTTTTTCTTGCCTTGGAATCCCTTGATCCACTGATGATTGGTACATCTATCTTCTTATTCCTAGAATCTCTCAAACGTAATCACCAGTAATCATAATCACATGAAGAATAAAAATCTATTGATGATTACAACTGTGTCGAACAAACTGTTCACCACTTGATCACTTCAAGGCTTTTACAAAAATATATTTTTTGGCCAAGCTCGCACAATGTGTTAGTTGTTCCAAAAACCTATGAGCTCATCCAAATGACTGGGTATGTGTAGAGGTTTGCACTAAAGGTCATATTTTCCTCCAACGGTTGAATTTTCTATTAAAAATTTGGAGGTAATTGAACACCTATCACTCCAATGGTCATCTTATAACAGAAACAATGACATTATTATATAATGTATAGAAAAATATAATACAGAAAACCATTTTGAATAATTTTTTTTCTTTTCGATATAATCCAGATTTCTGGATACAATTAAGTGAGACAAAAAGAATTTATCTCTTCTGATAAAATAAAAAATTGAATAGTAAATGAGTACAATTATTTTCATGCAGATATTGAGTATGATTTATCTTGTTAGTACGACACTTAATATTGTGTATGATGAATATTTTAAATAGTGAGCCTAATAGAAATTGTAATCTTTTAGTATGATGTAAATCATATCCAGGGTCATAAAGATAATCATTGGTATGATAATCAGGGGTATGATAATAATGGCTATGATAATTATCATATGCATGAAGAAAATTGTAATGATAATAGGAAAAAATAGAAATCCTTAATGTAAATATGATAAAAGAGAATATGAATTTATTTTAAAAAGGAGAGTTTATGATTTCCAAAACAAAAAGGAGTTGAAATTATAGATGAAGAATTTTTACTTAAAACTTCTCCCACATGGACATGAATCATTACCTTGTTTCCTCATGAATATTTCCATATTTATATAATAATCATACTGATGAAATAGATCTACCTTATAAATGTTTCTTTTATATATCCAAAATTTGTATTAGTTTATAGATAAATGTCTCATCCAGTTCAATAGTAAAATGGTCCCAACTGATCATATGACTAGGATATGAGTGATACCTCTTCGGTTTAGATATGTAGAATATGTTAGCTAAAACCTTGAATCTTAATGGTATGGGTAATTGATACGTAAAATTTTCATCCTTTTCATTAATATAAAATGGTCCAACGTATCATGGGGTGGATTACCTAGTGTTATCATGTTTAGATGACCATATATTAGTGAGACTTTCAAAAATTCAGGATCCCCCACAATGGAAGAGAAATGTTAATGATGATAATTTTAATATTATCTATATCGAACTAATTTATAACCATCTACTTTTGGATCATCTCAACATCCTACATTGTTTTATGGACAAGGCTAGGTCCAATAAGTGATTTTCTCTTATTTCTACCCAACATAGTGGAGAATGGAAAGGATGGATCATAACACCCCAATATTTAATGGTATACTTCTCTTTGAATAATACAATAGCTTGCATTGTACGCAACATCAAGTTCTAGCACACCAAGACCAATCAAACTAGCCGTTTAAAAAAGCTATTATGAATATTAATAACCAGTTTTTGAAATTTTATAAATTTTAATTTTCAAAATGGATTTTATCTTTCATTTCGAAATATCAAAATTATCTTACGCTGAATTTTTGGTATTTTTTTGAAAACATTCATTTTTTTTTGAATAGTGAAAAACAACGCATTATTGTTTACAACCATCTTTTTATTTAATTTTTTTAATTTAAATTTATTTTAATGTAAAAAAAATATTTAATACCTATATTATTCAAATTTAATTCATTAGAGTCATTTTATAATAAGATTAGATATATTAAATTTTATTGAACTTTTTTCTGACATTTACCCACCTTCTGTAGGATCGAAATAGTGATGTAGATGCTCAATATACAAGAGGGGGGTGAATTGTATACTTTAAAAATTCCTTTGGAACCTTTAAAGTTAGTTACAAATAACTATTTTTTCCTTAAGAAAAGGAAAGGGAAAATTTTAACAAAGTTAAACTAAGAAAATTCACAACACCTCTAACACTGAATGCAAACATGGAAAGAGATTCCGAAAGTAGGTTCCGGAAATATGGTTCTGGAAATTGAAATTTAACAAAAGTTACAATATGAGATTCTACCTTAAATCGTATAGAATCTAAATGAAACAGAGTACAAGTAAGGAAGTATAAGAAAGTTATAAATTCCTTATATTACAAAATGCAGCGGAAATTAAACAAGTAGTAAAACTACAAGTAACAAGATATAAGTCTTTTAACCCAATGAGAATGGTATCCAAAAACCTTGGATAAAGGTCTCTTGATTTATACTTTCAAGCAAGTCTATCTTACCCACACCAGGGTAAGCCCTTGATACGAAGATCGGAATGTCTCTGTCTTGCTATCCCCGCAAGCCCTCAACTTCAAGGTAGTTGGCAACCTCTGTCTTCCTCAGCAAGGAATCCCTCAAACTTCAAAGTAGTCGGAACCTCTGTCGTCCTATCCCCGGAATTCCTCGAATGTAATCACCAATATTCAGAGTCGCACGAAGCTTTGAGAGTTAATAAGAGCCACTCTCTCTAGAAATCACTTCAAGAATGTAATCACATGAGTCGAAGATCAGTCAGCCTTTCAGCACCGAGCTCTTTCAAATGAGCTCCTATTTATAGGTAAGGTCGGCTCCTCCTCTAACGGTCATATTTTCCTTAAAGATCAGAGGGACCTGTACACATGTCACTTAGACAATGGTTAGTTTATAACAAAATAGATTACATCGTTTTATAACAAAACAAGTGTAACAGAATGTACGACATCGTTTTAATTCTAACTCAAAAGTTCGGAATGAAAGATTCGGAGTGAAGATTCGAAGTGAAATGGAAATAATAAAGAGTAGACAAATTACAGAAATGTAAGCAGAATAAATGTTTGGAGTCTAACCAAAATATTTTTCGGAGTCTGAATTAATTCAGAGTGTATAAAACAAAGATGATCAAATTCTGTTTAATAGGTGAAATCAGAATGAGAATTCGGAATGATAATTCATCATCAGAATTCGTAATGAAATTTCATCATCATAGTTCATAATGAAAATTCATTATCAGAATTTGTAATGAGAATTCGTCATTAGAATTCGTAATAAGAATTCAATGTCGAACTTCATAAGAATTCGTATCCTAAATCTGGAATAGAACTTAGTCAGAGTTCATATCTGGAATTCGGAATGATACTTTATTAAAGTTCTCATCTGGAATCCGGAGTGAAACTTCCTTACAGTTCTTATCCAGAATTCGGATCCTCAAACAGAATACTTTATATCAAAGTTTTAAAGAAATCTGAGAAAATAGAAATGAATCCCAATTTTATACTTAGGAAAAATATGGATGAAAATATGATAAAGATAAATTTCCTTATAAAAGCAATTTTCCTTATAAAAGCAATTTTCCTTATAAAAGCAATTTTCCTTAAGATAGCATTTTTCCTTAAAAAAGGTGTTTGTGATTTTCAAAACAATAAGGAATGAAAAGGTCATAAGGAAAACCTTATTGACTCAACAATCTCCCCTTTTTTGGAAAGCACAAACATCCTTACAAAAAAAAATTCTAAGAAGAAAAACATTTAAAGCTTATCTCCCTTTGCTTTAAGGATATTGATGAATACGACTAACTCCCCCTTAGGCCTTGAAACTGTAAGGATCGTATTCATATTTCCGGAGTGAAATTTTATTATGAATGAGAAAGTTTTCTTTAATAAAAAAACTCCCCCTTAGATAGACTCTTATTAGAGTTTTTTTTCCTTAAGGATCTTTTCCTTCTCCCCCTTAGATAAACTCTTATTAGAGTTCTTCTTTTTCTTAAGAATCTTTTCCTTCTCCCCCTTTGGGATTTTCAAAAAGAGATCGAGGGAATGAAAAAAAAACAAAGTACCTGAAAAATTAGTAATAACAATAAAAGAAACGAGAAGCACATTTTTCATTAGATTTGAAATGTCGACAACAAAGAAAACTGGATACAACAAAAAGATCGTATTTGGTTATTTCGGATCTTTTCCCTTCGAAATTAGCCCCTTAAGAATAGTCTTGATCTTCTTTAGGTCTTTATGATCTTCTTCATCTTGCTTCTCTAAGACAACTATTCTTGCGGATTGAGCTTCAATCTTTTCTTCCTGGGCTTTCATCTTTTCTTCCCGAGCCTTGATCTTTTCTTCCCGAGCCTTCATCTTCTGTTCAAACTCGATCCGATGATCCCTTTCAAACTTCCAGTTTTGAGAAACAGAATTAAACTTCCCATTCAGATCTCTGACTTCTTGAATCCGGAAGTTCTTTTCATCTGTCATCTTTTCTTCAAAGGAAGAATTCAGCTCATTTATCTTCCTGTCCTCAGTCTCGAAGGCATCTTTAACATTGTCTTGAAACTCATCGAATAACCTCATCTCTTCAACAGTATTCTTCGACTAATTTATCATCCTCTTGAAAGATTTTCTATGAGCTTCGTAGCCAACAAAGAAGGTTTTGAACTGAGCCTCAATCTCAATGCACTTTCCCATAACCATAGATACGGAGTCAGTTTTCTAATTCAGAGCATGTTGGAGCATCTGACATCTTGAATCAATACTTGAGAAGGTCGGAATGGATCCCACCAACTTCTTTAACGACTGGACAACAAAGTCATGCCCCACCGAGGATGACTCTGAATCTAAAACTTTGCTTGGAGAAATTTCTTCCTCAATAAGCTCCAACTTCCTTTTAGACGAATCACCATTTTCTCTTTTCTTGCTAGCCACTGATTTCGGAGTCTCAACAAGGAGTTGTTTTCCCTTTTCTTTTTTCGGAATCGATTCTTGATCAGGGGTTTTTTGCTCGCCAGTAGACACTTGAACAATATCATCAGCAACTTTTTGAACAAAATCTTCCTCATTCTTATCCTTCTCTAGAGTTACTAACTTAGAGGATTCAACCTCTGATGTTCGAAGTGATAGGTGTTCCGAAGGCGACCCCTTATAATCATCTACTTATTTTAATAAATCACCTGTTTCACCACTTCCTTCAGCAACTACTTCTTCCTCTCCTGCTTGCTGAATCTACTCAAGTTGCTCAACATGCTCATTTCTAGTCTCTTCCGGAAAATCAAGGTTTCTTCCTGGAGTCTCAGGTAGAGATTCCAAGGAGAAAGATCTTGGAACTGGAATGCTTCCAGATACCATCTCATTAAACTTTAACAACGCTTGGACTGCCTCAGCTTCTAACATTTTTTTCTTGAGCTTCTTTTCCTTTACTTGTTTTTCAAGTTCATCAGCAGTTCTCTCCTTCAATGCCTTAGCCTCCGTAGGGTCCAATCTGAACTGCGGATCCCCTTCTTTCCTTTTCTCTTTATCTGCTCTCCACTTCGCAACAACCTCATCCGGAAAGTCCTTCTTCTTCTTTGGTTTGGGAGGTGCGGTTTGAACTTCCTTAGATTTGGGATCCTGTACCTCAGCTGCAACTTCTTTCAACTTTCTTTTCTTTACTGGCTTAGATGATTCCGGTTCAGCACCCTTCAGAGCCGCTTCTTCTTGATTAGGTAAATCGAAGAACTCACCAGTCTCCTTGTTGAAATCCACATCCATCCTCTTAAGGGTATCATCACTGAACAACAAAATTTTGCAAACCCTTGGCTTAGATCTGCAAGCTTCATTGAAAGATTCAAGGCACCGAACTATCAACTTTGATAGAATTTCTAGATACATTACGATCTGGGCTCTGAGATTTCCTTTCTTAAGATTCTCAATGGTTATAAGAATGTTCCTAATGAAGTTAAACTTCCTTAGATTTATCAGGAAATCTAAGATATAGATCTCACTCTTCTTCAAACTGTCTTTATCACCTTTCCTCGGTACGATAAGTCCTTGTACCCACAACTCTAGAATCCGGAAATTTGTAGGCAAACTAGCAATCTTCGGAACTTTTTCATCTAAGAGTCCGAGAGTTTTCAAGGCTTTTTCTTTGTCGAAGCTACCCTTAGAATCCGACAAAATGTGAGATATAAACTCAGCTTCTCCTTCATAGGAAAACCCTACCAAGCTTGCTGCCTTGGTATAAGAAAGCTTGTAAGTCTTACCATAAGTCATAAAAGAAAATTTCTCCCAATTATCTTCCTTAAAGAAGGAAACTGATTCATAGAACTCAACAAGTAACTCCGAAAAGACATCGTCTTGATTCCCCGATTTGGATACAGCAATATCTTCCCAGCCATTCAACTTAATGTTCTTTGAAATAAGAGAATCATAGTTTTTGAAGAAATCAGGATGGACTAACCTTTCTCTGTAAACTAACCATTGTGAAATAGGATTAGAGGATGACATTTATTGAGAAGCTAACTCCATAGACATTCGGATCTGATGACCTCTAAGAAGTTCGGAACGAAGAAATCTGAAGTTCGGAACGGCCATAAAACAGAGAGGCAGATATTCGGGACGTGAGAGCTTGAAATCGATGTGGGACGAGTATTTGGGTCCCCTTTATATAGGCAATGGAACGACGGTTCAACTTCCTCGGTTGATCTAACGGTTGGGATAAGCTGAGATCAGATCTAACGGTTGAAAACTTGAATCCGATCTTTTTGAGGTTTTTATTAAAACAATGAATTAATAAAACTATAACATAATATAAGAAAATGCCAGCAAGTAAAATATGACTACGAAAACATGAGTAAGTTAATCATACCTTTCGGATTGTCTTAGGAGGATTATTTGTAATGGGTAATATAAAAATGACTATGAAAAAAAACATTATTATGAGAAGAAAGAATTCAAAAAAAAAACTTTACTATGGAAAACAAACTCAGTACGGAAAAACTCATTACGGAAAACTATGTACGAAAGACAAATTCCAAGAATTTGAAAAAAAACTAATTATGAGAGATTCAGTACGAGAGTTCCATAATGAAAATACCAGTACAAAATTTTCATTCTAGATGTTTTCAATACGAATACTTCCATTCCAGAAGTATTCTGTACGAAAATGTCCATTTTGAAAAATTGTAGTTCCGGAAATTCCATTCCGGAAATATTCTTTCCAAAAAGTTTGAAAACAAACTTTGAAAAAAAACTTTGTTAAACTAACAATCAAATGTACTCCCTCTATGGAAAGGAGTTTATTGCTGTAAGGAGACTTTTTCAATAGAAAGTTAATTAAGAAAGATTACCTTACAGTTATCATTCCTAACTTCTGTTTAATATATTCAAATCTATCAGAAGGCAAAGATTTTGTGAAAATATCAGCAAGTTGATCTTGCATTCCAATAAAATGAAGAATAATATCTCCTTTAACAAAAAGAACATTTGAAATCAAGGTTTTACCAAGAATAACAATATTACCAATACCAACAATCTCTCCCTTAGCATTATCTCTGAAAGTTACCTTTCCTCCTTTCGTTTTGATAATCTTTTCAAAATAGCTTTTGTTACCAGTCATGTGCCGGGAACATCCACTAACCATGTACCATATATTGTTGCTGGTACTCTCTTTATTTTCCTGAAATCAAGAAGTAAATTAGATTTTCGGAATCCAAACTTGTTTGGATCCGAGATTTCCAGACAATAAAATTTTAGTTACCCACATCTTCTTAGAGAAATAAGCTTTGTGAAATCCTAAAGATTGGGTTTTGTTTAGGGAACAATTCATTGCCCAGTGACCACCATATTGACACTTAGTACAAAATGGGGCACTTTGAGTAACAAAATAATTGTTACTGAAAATCGGTTTTGCATGGGTATAACCAAATCTGGATTTATTTCTTAAAGGTCGTATTTGAGAATACATTTTATCAAAATTTTCTTTACCATGGGGAAAGTTTGATAAACACTTCTTTAAGGAAAAAATTTCAGACTTGAGTTTTACAACCAAGTTTTTATCCTCAAAATCAATAGTTTTAGAACTAGATCTAATCTCAAAAACATTTTTTTTATAAATTATTTTTTCTAATTCTTTAGAAAGTTTGTTCTTCTCAGAACTTACTTCCTCAAGATTCTTTGAAATACTTTCAAAATTAGTATTTTTCGTATCAATATCTTTAGAAAGATCTGATATCTCTTTTGTAAGAATATAATTCATAGAGTTTTCCTTATCATGTATCTTATTGAGTTTAGAATTTTCAATTTCAAAAAGTTCAGCAAACCTAGAGACTTCATCATAAGTAGGTAAAGTATTTTCCTCATCAGAAGATGATTCTTCATCAGAAGAGTTATAATACTTACTATCATTGGAATTTAAAGAAACATTTTTCAATGATTCAGCATTTCATACCTTATCCATAAGACAATGATTATCAATAGGTAATCTGGCTATAAGACCAAGATTCTTCTATCATGAAGATTCATAATCAGAAGATTCATCTGAAGAGTCACCACCACTTGCACTCCAGGTGTCATTGGCTTTCAAAACTTTCTTAGCTTTAGCTTTATAATATTTCTTTCTGTTCCTATTTGAATGAATTTCTTTTCTTTCTTTCTTTTTGAGCATAGGGAAATCTGGTCTAATATGTCCAGCTCTTTTGAATTCATAACAAGTAACTTCTCCATCTTTCTTATCTTTCCTTTCCTTTTTATTATACTTGGATTGGAAATTTTTCTGGCCAGCTATCTTATTCATCCTTCAAGTAAGATTTGATAGTTCATTTTCTGAGACTTCACTCTCACTAGATTCTGACTGAAATACCATCTTCTTAGACTTAGATCTAGTTACTCTCTCAGGAGTCTTAGCTTTCATATGATTTGATGTTGTAGTAAAATCAACAGTACCATTTCCATTCTTCTTCATGATGTTGTCTGCATCTCTCTTCATTCTAGTTTCATGTTGTAGAAGAGTTCCAAAAAGCTCATCAAGAGAGATCTGAGTGACCTTCCTGTTTTCATCTATAGCTGTTCTTTTGGATTCCCACTCATTGGGCATAATATTAATTATTTTATCCACAATAGCTTCATCATCTAAACCTTTCTCTCCCATAGATTGTAGGCTGTTGACTATAGTCATAAATCTCTGTTGAACTTTACAGATTTGTTCTCTATAATGAAAGTTGAAGCCATGATATTCATCTCTAATCATAGCTCTTCTAGTCTCAATCACTTTAGCAGTCCCAAAGTGTGTAACTTCTAACTTCTTCTAGATACAGTTAGCTGCTTCACAAGAAGAAATTTGGCTATATATATTCCTAGTCATTGAACACAGTAGAGTATTGCGTACCATATAGTTGAGTTGATATTCTTGCTTTTCCTGGTTAGTGAAAGTTCTAACTTCTTTGTCAGGAATTTTATAATCACCAGTAAGCATTACAAAATCATCCACTCCAATGTTGATAAAAAGGTATTCATTCGATCTCTCCAGTACTCATAATCATTACCATCAAATATAGGTGGTCTTGTTGGATTTAGATTATCAATCGAACCAACATTAATTCCTGCCATACTAGAAATAACCTTCGGCACACAAACTTGTTAGTGGAATAGATTCGTAAAAACAAAGTTCGGAATGAAAAAGTTCGGAATGAAAAAGTGAGCAAGAAAAACTTATTCTTAAGTATAGGTATTTTAGAGACCTGCTCTGATACCAATTGTAGGATTGGGATAGAGTATGAGGTTTCCAACCTCTGATACCAATTGTAGGATCGAAATAGTGATGTAGATGCTCAATATACAAGAGGGGGGGGGGTGAATTGTATACTTTAAAAATTCCTTTGGAACCTTTAATGTTATTTAACAATATCTTTTTTTTCCTTAAGAAAAGGAAAGGGCTAAGTTTAACAAAGTTAAGCTAAGGAAATTCACAACACCTCTAACACCGAATGCAAACTTGGAAATAGATTCCGAAAGTAGGTTCCGGAAATATGGTTCTGGAAATTGAAACTTAACAAAAGTTACAATATGAGATTCTACCTTAAAGTGTATAGAATCTAAATGAAAGAGGGTGAAAGTAAGGAAGTATAAGAAAGTTATACATTACTTATATTACAAAATGCAGCGAAAATTAAACAAGTAGTAAAACTACAAGTAACAATATATAAGTCTTTTAACCCAAAGAGAAGGGTATCCAACAACCTTGGATAAAGGTCTCTTGATTTATACTTTCAAGAAAGTCTGTCTTACCCACACTAGGGTAAGCCCTCGATACAAAGATCTGAGTGTCTCTGTCTTGCTATCCCCGCAAGCCTTCAACTTCAAGGTAGTTGGAAACCTCTGTCTTCCTCAGCAAGGAAGCCCTCAAACTTCAAGGTAGTCAGCACCTCTGTCTTCCTATCCCCAGAAGTCCTAGAATGTAATCACCAACATTCGGAGTCGCACGAAGCTTTGAGAGTTACTAAGAGCCTATCTCTCTAGAAATAACTTCAAGCATGTAATCAAATGAGTCGAAGATCAATCAGCCTTTCAGCACCGAGATCTTTCAAATGAGCTCTTATTTATAGGTAAGGTCGGCTCCTTCTCCAACGGTCATATTTTCCTTAAAGATCGGAGGGACCTGTACACGTGTCACTTAGACAACGGTTAGTTTATAACAAAATAGACGATATCATTTTATAACAAAACAAGTGTAACAGAATGTACGACATCGTTTTAATTCTAACTCAAAAGTTCGGAATGAAAGCTTCAGAGTGAATATTCGGAGTGAAATGGAAATAATAAAGAGTAGAAAAATTATAGAAATGTAAGCAGAATAAAAGTTCGGAGTCTAACCAAAATATTTTTCGGAGTCTGAATTAATTCAGAGTGTATAAAACAAAGATGATCAAATTCTGTTTAATAGGTGAATTCAGAATGAGAATTCAGAATGATAATTCGTCATCAGAATTCGTAATGAGATTTCATCATCATAGTTCATAATGAAAATTCATTATCAGAATTCGTAATGAGAATTCGTCATTAGAATTCGTAATGAGAATTCAATGTTGATCTTCATAAGAATTCGTATCCTGAATCTGGAATAGAACTTAGTCAGAGTTCATATTCAGAATTCGGAATGATACATTATTACAGTTCTCATCTGGAATCCGGAGTGAAACTTCCTTACAGTTCTTATCCAGAATTCGGATCCTCAAACAGAATACTTTATATCAACGTTTTAAACAAATCCGAGAAAACAGAAATGAATCCGAATTTTATACTTAGGAAAAATATGGATGAAAATATGATAAAGATAAATTTCCTTATAAAAGAAATTTCCTTATAAAATCAATTTTCCTTGTAAAAGTAATTTTCCTCAAGAAAGCATTTTTCCTTAAGAAAGGTGTTTGTGATTTTCAAAACAAGAAGGAATGAAAAAGTCATAAGGAAAACCTTATTGACTCAACACCTTCAAGGAACATTTTCAATTTTGAAGAAAATATAATTATATCATTTCTATGAATTTAATTTCAAAACTCCAAGAGACACGGTTGACATAATTAATTAAATTTTAGTTCAATTAGATGAAAATATTTTTTTGGGTGAATAGTTACTTTTGAAATTTCTTTACTGCAGTTAAAAGTAAATAGGGTAATTAAATGTAAGAAAATTAAAAATACATGTAACAAAAGTCATAATAAAATTGGATAAGTCTTTTCGACTAAAATTAACCTTTTGTGAAAAATATGAACCTTTTTGATCCACGTGGGTTAGATTAGGAAATTTATTCTGTTTTATTTAAAGAAGAGTTGAAAGTGTTAAATTCAAATTTTAATAAAAAAATATTTTTAATATGGGGATATACATAAGAAAAATTCAAATATAATTATTCATTAGAAAGATAATAACATTTCCAACATCATGGTATATTTTTTATAATTTTTAGATATTAAATAATTAAATTTATTTATGACACAATGATGATGCAATAATTATCTTATTAATGAAATATTAAAATAAAATATTTTATAAATATTTAAATAAATATAAATTGAGAATTTTGATGCATTTCAAAAAAATTATTGGTTAATATGACATTTTATAGTTTATTAAGTAAATTTTTTCAATTTGATAATGTTTTTATGACTTTTAAAAAAACAAAATACTAAAGAGTGTCAAAATTGACATAAATGAGTTTTCAAAACAAATACAATGTTATTAAATTATATAATAGTCCTAAAAATATATGTTTCATAAAAAAAACTAATATAATGATAAATATATCAATAATTAACCACTTTAGGTACTCTTGTAATTTTATAGTAGGTTTATTAATCATGTATTATAATAATACAAGAACAAATGGTAAAAGTTAAATAGTTAAACTAAGAGTTAAATCTGAAAGATAAGGTTAATACGGTGACCTAAACCTCTCTACAACATATTGTTGAGAGGATTTAGACCCATCCCCAAATTATCCTATAAATAAATTAATTTAAAGTTATTATAAATTTAAAATGATTTAATAATAAAATAATATTTTAATTTTTTTCTAATGTTCCCTTCACCTCTCTTATAAAAATTTACTTCCCCTTATCTCAATTTAACACCTCCAAATCAATTTGGCTCGGTGAACCCCTGATCAAATCTCCTCCCACCTGCCCTAAAATCAACCTAGCGGCCTGAATTTGGTCATTAATGAAACCTATGGAGCCCTTTTTTTTAAATCAAAAGGAAACACCTGAATAAGAGGTAATTATTTCTTCTCCTCTTTTAATGTTTTTTCTTCTTCCACTTCCTATTTATTTGTTGTTTTCATGCCAAAATAATAATTCCAGTACCTTATAATTTCTGTGATGTTATGATAAAAATGGTACAATCATATTCATTATTATATCCATCCTATTAATGATAAAGTCACCATACGTGCATACGTACGACTTACCATCTCCACGTTGTAGTTTAGTTTTTCATTCAACACTTCATGATTTGGATGGGTATAATAGTGAGTATAATTGATGTAAATAATAAATATTACATGTTATGATTATGTATATATAATAAAAAATAAAAATAAATTCAATTTAAACATCAATAGAATTATATTATCTCTCGTACGTACGTACGACTTACCCTCTCCACGACATGATGAGACTTCAATCCCCATCATCACTATTCGAGAATAATGTTCATTTGATGATTAAAAAAATAATTTTTAAGAACATAATATCATTCTAGATATATATAAAATTCATCATATCCATAAGAAACACGACTTATATAACAAAACATATAAAGGAGGATGAATTAGTTAACACCCGAAATAATGATACTTCTGAAATATTATTAACAAAGAAATATTAGAGGATCATGTATGATTTAATATTTTAGAATTTGGTTCTTTTATAATTTAATAACAATTATTTAACCATTATACAGGAGGTTAACATACCCTCAGCTAAGGAAGTGTACAAGGTAAGGGGTTTTCACCTCACTTTTTATTCCCGGGAGATTCATGCTGTATATGAAACAACTTCATGTTGTGTGGTATATTTACTGCCAATGATTGTATTAATTTTGTAATATAATTTAATTTATGGGTATTTAAATCTTCATTTTATGATACTTCTTTCAGGGGGTGTATGTTTCATAAGTTACCAATCAGTAAGGGAACATCTAATTTCAATTTCAACTCATTGGGTTTTACGCACACTTCATAGATTATTTACTCTATAATAATGTGTGAAATCGCTATTTATTTATTTATGTTGTAATTTACACTTCACTTTGTGTGGTTATACTTTTGAAACACATAATCACTCTATTGATGAATTCTCAAGTCATTGGTATGAACTTGATAACAGTATTCTTAATTTAATTTCCATTCACTAAGTTAAACATCCGAGTAATTGGTTTTGTTTTTACAAGAATAAGTGTGAATTTCCTCTGAATGATTTACACTAAATATACAATCATATTGAGTGTATTTATATTTTTCAGACATAAAATCTTTCTTTTATTAATACTTAATCTAAGGATACTGTCATTATAAGGGATGTCTCAATTAACATTCCATTGAGACTTCATTGTAATTATGTTCAAATTCATTTTTTATAGTGTATATACTATCCTTTGATATATCATATCATGAATACATTTGTTTTCATGATTTTATAATTTTTTTATTAATTTTATTCCTCAAATATTTGTATTTAAGGGGTTTTTATTTGGTTATGAACTCTTTGACCAAAATTCCGTTTTAAAATTTTATAAGATTTATTCTTATAAATATTTCTCATTATTGTTATATTTTAAACATATATTTAAAATTTTATTTATATGAACATTAATGTTTAAAAAAAATTCCTTACTAATTTTTCAAAGTGGTATGGGAAAATTTGATTCAAAAATCCCTTATAAATGAATTCTTTGATCCCTAGTGCATCTTTTAAATGTTTTCCAGAAAAAGGGTTTATTTCTCTCAAATAATTTTATTGATTATTTTCAACTATGTCAATATACTTCATTTTATTTTTTATTTATTTGGGATTATTTGTAATAATACAAACTACCATATTGTATTGAATGAGTCATGTTTGATTGTGGATGAGCTATATTTATAGCATTCCTGGTTTATGGATAAAGTATTGAAATTTCATTTGCTTGTTTTAATAAGAATGGCTTGATTATGTTTCACCCTTTTCATATGAGGAATGCATTGGACTTAGTAAGTGATGGGGGCCCAACTATAACTCTTTCAATGCATCAGTAGGTCTCATGAGACAAACTAGTATCTTAGCACATGGCCATGACAAAATTAATATTTTGCAGTCTTAGTAGGAGGCCTTGACTATGCAGTTATAATGTCTGGCATTATTCATTCCATCATTATAAAATATGCAATTGATATTTCATATGATTATTCGATTAGTATAATATCCATGTGAATAATTAAATGGATTTATTTGATTTATCTTTTCCATACTATGTTGATCTTTTAGTTTAGAAGTTTTGTATTTTAGTCTTATACATTTCCTTAAATGATTATACTTATTTATGACAGTTTCCACAATATTTGTATCCTTACATGGAATCTGAGATCTCACCTTTCTTATGTTTTCCTTTTCCTAGGATGTGAAGAAGTATATTATGTTTGACTGGTAGGGATAAGATAAGGTATATGAGTGTGTTCAAAATGGGACACAATGTTGTTTTTTATTAGATAATGTAATGTGAAACTTGTGTATGTATCTAGTACATCTAAGGATACTAAACTAATAGGTCATTTGAGACATGATATATTATGATCATTCAAATGTTGTGCAATAAGGAATCGAATCTGGGTAACTAGGGTTGGGGCGTTACAGTTGGTATCAGGGGAAGTTTAGTAAAAACATTAGGAACTAGATTTAGAAAAAATTGATTAGAGAACATTACCCAATGATATACTTTGAGGATTAATATATAAGAACATATTTTTGGGTAATTAATATATTATTTGGGTTTTCCAAAAAATACATCCTTGTTTGGATACTACAACTGGAATTGGTTCTTGAATAGATGTAAATAGGATTGAAAAATAAGACAATGAGTTTTGGGCTTGACTCGAGGTATCTTGGTACACAATAATGGGCCTTACTATACACTTGGTTTGACACTCTCATGGGATATTATTAAGAAAATTCACATATTCTTTACAAACCTATTTGATGGAATAAAAAATTATATGTGAATAAATAACCCTAGTTAATTATAAGGGGTTTTAGATTGAAAATAAGGTGTTAAGATATTGTCTAAATGATTTAATGACAATTGTTACTCACACTATGATTTCTAGTTTTAGTCAATTTCATTATTCCAAGGAAGTCATAGTAATATTGAACATGATGTACACGATTGTCATGGTAGTGAAAATGAGCAATGAAATGTAATATTGTTAGGCAAAAAAGATAATACGTACATGCCTAATCAGTTTTCCAAAAATATGATCAACAACATATACATTAAGCAACTTTTGAAGTTAACAAAGAAGAGAAAGGCATATAATGATAAGTGCTACAATAGTGGAAACCATGGAGAAAATAAAGCTCAATTTACATCATACCAGAAATGTGGAAGGAGACATCCATGAAGCTGTCTCAATGGAATAATGAAATGCTTTATGTGTTGGAAATAATAACATAAATTTAAAAATTATAAAGGAAAAACTATGAGTACTATGGAAGAAAATAAAAATGATCCTAATAATTTATTTATAGTCATTTTCCATAAATGTAGGGGACCTAGGCATTACCTGAGTCAATTCCCAATTCTATAAGATAACTTATATGTCAAGGAAGAACCTATGGGGAAATAAATGGATGGAGAAATGTTAAAGACTATTAATGCCTTATATTGATAGGATTAATTTGGATTAATTTTATCTTGTATTTGTAATCCTGAAGTTCGTTATGTGAGAATGTTATTGGAGTAAAATTTTTCTTTTTCTATCGATATATTTATAACGAACCATTTGGGTTTATATGATCCTTTAATTTGAGGCAATTACAGGTTATTACTTTTTGGAGAAAAAGAAAAATATAAGATAACATTTGTGGCTGAAATATGTTATGGTTGTTTTAAAGAATTTATATCATTTTTTCAATTGTTATAAATTATATAGTTTTTGAAAAAGGGAGACACATAGACCGTGTGACAACCCATCGCATTAGACAATGCTATTGGAATCGAGCCCACAACCAAAGTGTGATTGGGATTTATCACCTACCACTAGACTGTGGGAAGTCCCTAGTTAGTATGATTAATTATTTTTAATTAAATTATTTTATGGTTCAAGAATATGTTGATTTTGGGAACATAAGGTTTATCAAATAGAAATACATATTATAATAAAATGATTCTGGGATTAAGTGATAAATTTTATTTTGGAAGATGTTTGATATTTTGGGAACACTCTATACCAAAGGAAAATAGAATACTATGGGATTTAATTTGAGGATTAATGGTGGATTTTTTATTTTGGAACAATCAATTTTTTATTGTGAAATTATAGTGATTTAGTTTATTTATGGAAATAATTATCCTATCATAGAGAATATGTGATTAGGATAATTAATTTTAAGTATGTGACATTAAGAGTAGTCGGTGTTAGTTGGTCACAAATGTTTAGATTTATTGTGGAAGTATATGTAATAAAATCCTTATGAGTATTGGGTTTCAAACATAGTTTGGATTATTTTGATGAATTTTGGGGATGATTTTTCATTAAATAGTATTTGTTGAACTTTGGGTATTATTCGTTTAATTTTGAAAATTAAGATTAGTATTTCTTTCTATGAAGGATTATCCATTTTTGGGATCATCTGATCTTGTACTAACCATTTTTGTTTTAGTTAATTTATAGACACAAGGTAAATATACAGTTCATATTTTTTGGATTGTGTGATTATATTTAAGTTGATTCTAGTGCTTCAGGTGTGACCAAGTCATATTGAATACTCATCGATTGGAGAAAAGATGAGTTAGTGGTAGAAATTTTTTAAAGGATGAAACTCTACATTAAAAGTAACTATATCTCTTTTTGTTCTTAGTTAATATCATAAATAAATTCCCTAAAATTATGAAAATGAACCTAAAACAAAAATGTTTTCTATTTACTCTTCCTATTGGGAAATCAATGACTACTTAACCCATCACAAGTGTATGGTTTTCTAGTAATTAAATTTATCTTAATCATGTTTTCTATCATTCTCTATCAGAATTTCATGGTTAGTTTTCTTTTCCATATATATGTTTTCCTTTATGGAACATTAATACGGGTTCTCTAATGTGACCTTAGTACTTCTCTTTCTTTCTTGTAAATTGATTGTTTTGTTGACTCTTTTGTAAATGTGGGATTTCAACAAAGTATTTTTGAAATGTCAAACCCCTGTTTTTTGTTTCTAAGATTAAATTTCGTGGATGAAATTATTTAAATGAGGAAGGAATATAACACCCCAATCTTCCGCGGTATGCTTCTCATTAAATAAAACAATATCTTGCGTTGAACGCAACATCAAGTTCTAGCACATCATAACCAATCAAACTAGCAATTTAAAAAACAATTTTGAATAGTAATAACAACTTTTTTGAAATTTTATAAATTTTATTTTTCAAAGTGGACTTCATTTTTTTCGGAATATGAAAATTATCTTACGATGAATTTTTGGATTTTTTTCCGAAAACATTCAATTTATGATGAATAGTGAAAAACACTACATTATTGTTTTAAACAGACTTTTTATTTAAAAAATTATTTTTGATTTTAAATTATTTTAAAGTAAAAATAGATACATAATACTTATATTAGTCCAATATAATTCATTGGATCCATTTTATAATAATATTAGGTCTATAAAATTTTATTGAACTTTCTACCGTCTTTCACCCACCTTCTAGGAACATTTGAAATTTTTTATAAAATGTAATTTTACCACTTCTATGAATTAAATCTAAAAAATCCGAGGGACCTTGTTGACATCAATAAGTAAAATTTGGTTTAATAAGATTCAAATAATGTTTTGGTGAACAGTAACTTTTGAATTTTATTTACGACGGTTAAAAGTAAATTGGTTAATTAAAGATAAAAATGATTTTATTATTACCCTAAAACTTGTCATAATTCTATTATATAAGTTTTTTTTGACCAAAATAAAACATGGGAAAAAGTAGTATCCATTTTTATCCACTTGGATTAGATTATGAAATTTATTATATTTTATTTAAAGAAGAGTTAAATGTGTTAAATTCAAATTAAAAAAACATTTTTAATATATGGTTATACAAAAGATATATTAGAGTATAAATATTCAATAGAAAGATAAAAATATTTATTACATCATTGTATTTTATTTATAAATTTTAGACATTAAATAATTAAATTTATTTATGACACAATGACGATGGATTAATTACCTAATTAATTAATGATTAAACTAGTTGATATTATAAATATTAAAATAAATGTAAATTGATAATTTATATGCATTCCAAGAATTTTATAGGTTAATATGACATTTTAGGTTTGATTAAATATTTTTTAAGTGATAATGTTGTCATGAATTCCACAAAAACCAAATACTAAATAGTGTCAAAATTGTCATAAATGGGTTTTTAAAACAAATACTATTTTATTGAATTATATAATAGTCTTAAAAATATAAGGTTCAACCAAAGAAATTATATAATTATAGATATATCATTAATGAACAACTTTAGGTTCTCTTGGAATTTTATTGTATGTTTATTAACCATGTATTATAATAATACAAGATGACATGATAAAATTTATACTATTTAATTAAGAGTTAAATATAAATGATAACATTAATTGGGCGACCTAAAATCGTATAATACCTATTATTTGAGAAGATTTTTACCCCTACCCACCTTATCCTATAAATATATCCATTTTTAGCTATTAAATCCTAAAATTATTTGATAATAAAATAATTTTTCAAGCTTTTTCTAAAGTGCCCCTCGCCTCTCTTATAAAAGGGTATTTCCCCATCTCTTAATTTTACACCTCCGAAGACATTTGTCTCGGACAATACCTACTAAAATCTCAACCCATGTACCCTAAATTCATCCTATATTCCTTACTTTTATCATAAATCCAATCTATGGAGCCCTTTTGTTCAAATAAAAAAGAAACACCTGAAGAAGAGGTAATTATTTCGTCTCCACTTTCAAATTTCTTTTCTTCTTCCACTTCCACTTTCTTTGTCGTTTCCATACAAAAATAATAAATCTAGTACCATTTATATAATCTGATATTATTATATATATGGCATAACTATATTCATTATTCTATCCATCCTATTAATAACAAAGTCACCGTACGTGTGTACGTACGACTTACTGTCTCTATGTCGTGGTGTAATTTGTTATTGAACAATTCATTATTTGGATGGGTATTATAATAGGTATAATTGATTTAAATAATAAATATAAAATTTCAATTATTCTGTATATATAATATACCATTGAATTACATATGATTTCACCATCAATTGAATGATATTATCGCTTGTGCGTAGGTACAGGTAACCATCTACATGACGCGATGTGATTTCATTCCCCATAGTGACTATTCATGACTAATGTACATTTTATGATTAAAAAAATAATTTTTAAGAACATAATATCTTTCTAGATATGAATGAAATACATACTAACCATAAAAAACATTACTTACGTAACAAAACATATAATGGAAAATAAATTAGTTAACATCCAAAACAGTGATACCCTTGAAATATTATTAACAAAGCAATATTTGAGGATTATATATGATATAATATTTATTCTTGTGGTTTTTATATAATTTAATAACAATGTTTAAACATTATACATGAGGTTAAATTACCCTAACATAAGGAAATATATAAGGTAAGGGGTTTTCATCTCACTTTTTATTCCCATAAGATTCATGTTATATTTGCACTATATCCTATTGTGTGATATATGTACATCCCATGATTTTATTATTTTTTTAATATACTTTAATTTATGGGTATTTATGTTTTCATTGTATGATATTTATTTCACGGGGTGTATGTTTCGATAGTTACCAAATCGGTAAGGGAACATCTAATTTCAATTTCAACTCATCAGGTTTTACACACACTTCATTGATTATTCATTCCAAGATTATGAGTGAAATCACTATTTATTTATTTATGTAGTAATTTACGATCCCATTTGTGTGGATATACTTTTGATACACATAATAACTCCACTTACAAATTCTGAAGTCATTGATATGAAAATGATAAGATTTTTCTTAACTCAACATCCATTCATTGAGTTAAATATCCATGTCATTGGTCTTGTTTTTACAATTATATATGTGAATTTCATATGATTTATTTACAATAAATATCCATTCATATTGAGTGTATTTATATTTGTAAAACATAATTTTGTCATATATCTGTCCTTATTATAAGGATATGGTCTTTGTAAGGGATTTTGTCTCAATTTACATCCCATTGAGACTTCTTTGTTATTATGTGCCAATTGACTTTTTATGTTGTATATACTATACTTTGACATATTATATCATGAATCACTTTATTCTCATGATATTATAATTTTATTCCTCAACAATATTTATTAAAACATCATTCATTTGGTTAATAACTCTTTAACTAAAATAACATTTTAAATTTTTAAAAGATTTATTCATATAAATATATCTCATTAATATAAATGTTTTAAAAATAGTTTTAAGGATTGAATTATATGGACATAAATTTTTTAAAATTAAAATTTCTTACAAAATATTCAAAGTGATATGGGACACTTTTATTCAAAAATCCATTCTACGTGGCTTCTTTGATACATAGTGCAACTTTTAAATGTTTTCATGAAAAATGGGTTATTTATCTCAAATTGTATTACTAATTATTTTCATCTATGTCAATATCATTCATTTTATTTTATTCTTGATTGAGGTTTATTTGTTATAATACAATCGTCCATATTGTATTTAATGTGTTATATTTGAATGTGGATATGATATTTTTATACTATTCATGGTTTGTGGTTAATGTATTAAAATTTTATATGTTAGCTTTAATAAAATAAATAGATTATGATTCACTATTTTAATATGAGGAATGAATTAGACTTAATATGTGACAGGCGGGGCCCACTATATCCCATAGATGCATCAATAGGTCTCATGAGACAAACTAGTGTCTTGGCATAAGGCCTTGACAAAATTATTATTTTGTAGTCTTGAAATGATCCCTTGAATATGTGGTTATGATATATAGAATTATGCATTCAATTATTATGAAATTAGATATTGATATTTCATGTGATTATTCGACTAGTATAATATCTATGTGAATAATTAAATTGAATTATATGATTTATCTTTCATATTATGTTGTTGTTTAAGTTTAAAAGGCATTTGTTTTAGTATTATACATTTTCTTAAATGTTTATTCTTATTTTAGATTGTTCTGCTATATGGTTATCCTTTCTAGCCATCTTAGCTTACCCCTTTTGTATGTTTTCATTTTCCCAGGATGTAAAGAAATAAATTATATTTGACCTAAATGGATAGGTTAAGGGATTTGAGTGTTTACAAAAGGGGACATAATGTTGTGTTTTTTATTTCATAATGTAATGTAAAACTAATGTATGTATCTAGTATATCCAAGGATACTAAACTAATTGGTCTTTCAAGACTTGATCTCTTGTAATCATGCTAGTGTTATGTAATAAAGCACTGACTAAGGGTAACTTGGTTCGGGGCATTAAATGGATAAATAATTCAAGGAATTGAGCTATATGTATCATCTTGTGATAGTTTTTATTATATGATTATTCAAATGAAGGCATTTAATCCTCCCATGAACCATTACATTACATGATTCCATATCTAACCATATATTTTAATGTCTAAATTTTGTTTTTTGATTTCAAATCTATTAGAGGATGATATTTCATTCCCATGGTCAATTTATTTCTGATATCAATGTGAAATGCTCTCAAAAATCAACAATTCAATCGAGGATATTTATTATAGATGGTAAAAACAATAATTTATGTCTTGAGTAATTCTACAATATATAATTTTTCAAAATATCCTTCTATGTTATACTGTTTGACTAGGAGGAAGTGTGAAAACATCACAAGTTCATCCAGAATATCCAAAATATCATCTTGCTTCTGAAAAGACTGTGGCAAGCCCATGAAAATGTCCATGGAAATCCTCTCTCACTTCTTAATTGGTATATGAATAGATTGAAGCATACCAATCATTCATTATTTTTAGATTTTACCTAATAATAATTTATACATTTTGAAACAAAATTTTAAATAATTCATTTCATATTTTACCCCTAAAATTTATAATTCATCACCTAATACATTTTATAAATACCAGAATGATTATAAAATTTAAAAAATTGAAACTTCGAAAAAATATTGTCCTAGAATGATCAAGGGACCATTAATTGTATTTGAAAGCATAAAAAAGAGTTTTCATCCACAATACAACCATCAGTAGTCTCCCCACCATTTATGATTTAACTAATAGTGATTCAGTGAGGATATAATGCTTAATCTTATTTCTAAAATGAAAATCATGTTATAAACAAGATTAACTATAATTTAAATTTCATTATCATTAAGCTAAACACTATCTAGATGTATGACAGTAATAATTCTTATTAGATTCAATTGTCCATGATCCTCACAGATTACTTAAAATTATGAATTTCAACTCAAAAAAATCCCAATATTTCTTTTCTTCGTTTTGAACACTAAGTGGAATTAAAATATCAATAAATATTTTTCCATATTCATTGTTTCATGTTATAGTCTCAATGATAGGATTCATATTTCAAACTCTTAGGATAAGTGAAGTATGTGAGAGTTTCACTAAGGAGATATTGGTTCCATGTTTTTGTGGTATGGACCACTATATTGAATTTTAGGTCATTCATTAGATAATTATCCTCATAAGTTTACAAATAGCTCGAACAAAAGGACACAGTAGGATATACCAATATATGAACACAACCTACAATGATTGTTGATTGATAAAAATATTCTACATAGTTCTTACCTAGTTTTGGATGATTATTATTGGTGCTGTGGTGAGATAATATTTAAATCTAGAACAAAATTCTGATAGTCATCATTCTATATAAATGGAACACCCATTCTCATTATAGTAGGTGTAGAAAAATTAATACTTGAAAAATATAGAACATGGATTTGATAATGTCCCATTAATTCAATAAATCTTAATATCTTGGAGTCATTATTCTATGGATAACAAGATATGACATCTTAAATATTCCCAGGGTCAACTAATTTTCCATTTTTAGAGATACAATTCTCATGGAAATAGAATTATCATATATAGAAGTCACACTTGGAAAAAAATTATTATAATTTTATATAACATAATGTGTCATTTAAAATTTTAGAGAACTACCCCTGATTTTTCCAACTTTGATAAAAAAATGACAAAATCATCAATAAATAAAGAGATAATAGAATAAATATACCTATATAATATATGATTCATCTTGTAAATAAACACTAAATGTGTATTCATCCAAAAAATGGAAATAAAATAGATTCATAATGACCATATCAACTCTTGAATATTGTATTTGATATATCATCTTTTTTGACAATGAGATGTTGTCATCGTTGTCGTAGATCAATCTTGGGGAACCACATTAATCCTTTTATTTGATAGAATATGTCATATATTTGGGTAAGAGAGTGTCTAATTTTTCATAACCTAATTTAATTTATAGAAATCAATACAAAAATATAGGGAACCATCTGAATTCCTAACAAGTATAATTGGGGTAGCATAAGGCGATGTTCCTACTCAGATAAAGCATTTACTCTTCAACTCTTCATGTTATAATTTTAATTAACACAACAATATTAAAACCATTCTATATGAAGAGAATAAATATTGGCATATTCAATGGAGTTTATTGATAAAAAAATTATTTCTAATTGATAGGTAACTTAGATAAATTGTTCAGATATACTTCTATGTAATAATAAACTATAAAAATAAGGTTCATATTTCAAATTTAATCCGTAGTTCCCTTGTAAAATTCTTTTAAAACACTAAATATAGTTTAATCATATACCACTAAGGGTCCCAATCCACCAATATTTATATCTGAGTCTCTCTTAAATAAATTTGGACTTCCATCTGTGGATTTTAATATCACATTCTAGGAATCGTATTTAATATGGGAATTAAACCCCACTAGCTAGCGTATTTCTAATACTATAATCAAAATTATTTATCTCTATGACCATAAAATTCAAGAAAAACTATAATATATCAGTGGTAATATAACATTTTGGTAATCTTAATTCACTGCAACATCACTTTTGATTGGTTCATTAATACTCACGGTGTGAGGAAACATTTAAATTTGTAATCCCTATAGTTTAACCAAATAAGATGCATACAAATAATGTGATACAATGACATCAAATGATACATGCATCTGTGTAGATCTTAAAATGATATTACCTCAACCCATGATGGGACCTAGTTTCACTGTCATGATATAACACTCTTATAATTATAATTGTCAATTAACAGTGATATGTTAGCTTTAGATCCCTTATTGAGGTGTCCACCAGAAAACCAAATTGTTCCTCCAGGTATCCAGGTCCACCTAGTCCCACAAATGATTAATGACCTAAATATATTGTTACATTGGATCTTAAAAATACAAAGGCAGAGTCGATCTAGTTTCTCCAACAAATTTCATAGGTTTATGTTAACAATTTTTGATATTCCTTTTCATCCCACCATGGTGGAAATTACATGGTGGTGCAATACATTCTTTGTTTTTTTGGTTATTTTAACCGCAATTATAACAGATCATTTAATTATTACAACATGGTGGATAATATTCAAATCCCAGGGAATGATTCATTTATTCCTTGTTATCCTTGGAGTAAAACTCCATATTGCATTTATTTACCACGCTAATGATCTAACTAACTTCGAGAAATAAAAGTGTGTACCCTCCATTTGGATTCCCTAAAAGGTCTTTTTATCTAACCAGTATCTTATTCCCCAATTATATATATTAAATAATAAATAATATGGCCACTTTTAAGATATCCTCAGGTCATAGAACCACCATAATGATTCGAGATTTCAATATATCAATAGTATCCACCACTAAGTAAAATCGATCTTAGTGGGTGAATTTAGTGTCATACTTAGTCACCGACAAACTTCCTTGTTCCAACCGAAATAAGTCTATCAGCTTCTCTATTTTATTGTTGTATGAAAATAATTATTTATTGATAAATTTCATAAATACATTCTATGTGTGGGATTGAACCAACATGTCTTGAATAGCTACGTCCCATCATGATAGAACTAGGACATCAAGCATATACATTTCTATATTGACCTTCATTTCACTTTGAGTCCCCATGAATTCAAAAATCATAGTAATCCTACTTATCCATACCTATTTTTTCTCATGTACAAAATAATCAGGAAATATCTATGGATTATTATTTATAAATTGAATGATTTAAAGAAAAAAAATACCCTGAACCAAAATCTAGTTCTCTTGTGTTTTAGGAGAGACATTGTTCTCTAATTATCCCTATTTTGAGTTTATAATTCTCTTTACTGGTGGCATTTACATTTTACAAACAATTTCAAATTTAACAATTAACCACATTATTCATTCATCTATTAATGGTAATATTTTATATCATGAAAACAATCACAATATTACAACTCTAAAATCATGTAATCATCTGGATAATGAAATTATTATGGGATTTCTATTTACTAATGTATGTTATCTGACACTCATAAGATAAAATGAAATAATTTTTTTAATAGAGACATAAAAGTGTTTTAAAACACTTTTTTTAATCAATATTATTAATTAAATTTATGTTCAATATAAAAGTTTTTCTACATACCATTATGGTATACATTTCATATCTTGATACATCCTAGCTCCTTAATTATAACGCCCCAAGATTTTATGAAGAATTTTCTTTTAATTTCATTGATGTCTTGTGTTGTATGCTACACCAAAGATATATTTCACTACACGCAACCCTGACATGGCTTGCATTACACACAATCACGACTTTCCTCGATAGCGTGTGTTGTATGCAATATCAGGTTTCACTAAACAATGATATATGGTTATAATATTATTATGAACTAGCCGTTCTGAATATTATTAACTAAATTTTGAATGTTATAACATTATTATTTAATCTTACTCATTTTCTAGAACATGGTATTTGATCAAAATAATTTTTTTGGGTAAAATTAGTCTTTTTAAAAAAAATGCAGTTTTGCCGCCTTTTAATGGAGCACCCACATTAAATCTAGTTTTTGACATGTTTATAAGTTAAATTTTACAAAATAAACTTAATCTATTGAATCTGTATATAAAAATTTACATTGGATAAAGTTTTGATATTTTTCTGATAACTTTCATATTTTAATGAATAGTAAAAACACGCTATATTGTAATTAAAAACAACTTTTTTTCATCGTAATAATTTATATGGTTAAATTATAATATTTAATGGTTTTAAAGTATAAATAGAATATATTTTTACCATTTAAAATAATTTATGTCATTATCATTGATTTTACCTTCAATTCGTAAGATAAATCAATTCAATCTTTTGCAATGTTTTAATCAAAAACATGTTTTCTTTCGACAACGTGATTAATTTTAATTTAATTTCTGCAATGTTTGTGTATTGAATTTGGAAAAATGGATTCCATATTTGGAATTAGTGGGTCCAAATTATGTTAATAAGCTAATTTTTATTTTTGGGCACTATGAATAGCAACTACGGTAAATTTTATTTACCATAGTTAAAGGTAAATCGGGTAATTAAGGGTAAAAATAAGATTATAAAATTACCATAACACTTTCCAAAATCCTATTGGATGAATAAAAGTCGACCAATATCACATAAGGGTCAAACTAGATTCATTTCATGGAATTTTGACCATGAAATAATAAAATTATTATTAAAACCAAAGAAAGTGACTACATGTCACTCTCTTAAATCTTATAAGTACATTAATTTTAATTTAGTGATAAACTTCATGAAACGTCAAACATGAATAGTATCCAGAAAGATAATACAATTTTCTACATCATATGAATTTATTTATTATTTTTATATATTAAATAATTATCATTAAAGGTGACATAATAGTGATGTTGAAATTATTTTGTTAAGAGAAATATCAAATAAATGGTTTTAAAAATATTAAAATAAATATTATATGAGAAATTTGATGTTATAAACTAATTTTCTAGATACATATGACATGTTATTAATCTATTAAACCTTTTTTTTCAAACATATCTTCTGTATATTTTTTATTTAAATTCAAATAAATGAATAGTTTCAAAATTGAAACTATTGTTATTTTATAAAAATAACATATTATAAAATTGTTTAAAAGTCTCAAAAATATTTCAAAATTATAAATTTAAATTTATATGGTCTAAAATGTTATAAAGTATCCAATTATTGACAATTCAAAAAAAATAAGTAATTATTTATAATAATGTAAAATTTATAATGTTATTACCACAAATAAAATTAAATTGATAAATAATGATAAATCAAGTTGAGAATGTTTAAAATAAATTTATAACGTGTCTAAATTTTATAGTATGATGCTATTACAACCCTATATCATCTAATATTCGGATATGAGTCATTTTGGAAGTTTTTAATTGGGGTTGGGATTTAATATAAACTAATATTTCTTATATTTCCAAAGGTGCCCCTCTCCACACTTATAAAAGGGAACCTCCTCCCTCTCCTCCTAACACCATTTTGAGCCTTGATGCTCGGCCATCCTCTGCTCATTTCACTTCCCCACTTCCCTTGAAACAACCTATAGGTCCTGGTCTTCTTCAAAGACCAATTTTAGTTCCCTAAGAGGAGGTCTCAAAAAGGTGCTTCAAAGAATAGGTAATGTCTGTTACCGATTCTTTCAACTTTATTTCTTCTTCTACTTATTCTTATTTAGTTGTTTCATTATGAAGTAATAAAATCAGTATCAATAATATACTGATATGTTATTATAAGTATGAAACAACCCTATTTCACCATCTATCCATCCTACGGAAAATGAAATTACTGCGCTTGCGTACGTACGGAATACCGTCTCCACGCCGTGGTGTAATCTATTTTCCACCACCACCTTACATGGATAGGTATAATGGTGTAAATAATGATAATAAATCATTATTGTAAAGTTATATTGATTCTTAAATAGTATACACACACTCCAATTCAATTCCACGATCATGGGAGATATCATAACTCGTGCGTACGTACGGACTACCGTCTCCACGAACGCGATGAGATTCATTTTCCATGATTAACCATTCAAGAATGATTATAAAGTATATATAATGAATAATAATGAAATATATGAAATAATAATGCTAATGTATTTATGTATATATATTTATGTCATATATTTAATTTCATTCAATTCAATAAGGAAACGAAAACAGTGTTCATGCGTACGTACGGCCTACCGTCTCTATGAACGGTGTATTTTATTCCTTTTATCGATCTATAATATATGTGTACATGATGAATATATATTATATATAAATCATGTTTTACATTCTGGAATTATTTAAATCAGGATATAAGTAATAATATCAATAACGACAAGTGGAAACACATACGATAAATGAAATGATTTTATCCAAAACACTGCTTTTACATGGAATTTAAAAAAGAACGGGTAATATAAGGTCATAAGTGAAACATATATGATATCATAACAATGAAAATGATTATTTAATAAGTCAATTACATTATTCAAATCATTATACAGGAGGTTTGGATCCATACGAAGCATATCAGACCTAAGGTAGGGGATAACCTTTCCAATCTCGTTCTTATCCGAGATTGTTTATTCGTAAGTATTTACTAGGGTTATTGTTATCATCAAAGTCCATGTTTTCTAAAAGTTTTTTTAAGTATGTTTGAAGTAATTTTTACCCATTTTTGACCTTTACTACATGGTGTGTAAGGAATATTTCTTTTACGAGGTACTTTTTGAGTTTTCCGGCAAAAGTACGAGAAGAATGTTTTCTTAACTTATACGTCATGAAAGGATTTTTACGGTTTTATAAAGAATTATTTACATGAAGCTTCCTCCAAAAGATTTAATGACTATTTTAGACAAAATCATTTTATTTTGAAATTTCATGACATTTTGTGGAAATATAATGATTTTGAAGAAGAAAGGATATTTTCCTCATGAATTCATTTCAATTGTTTTATCAAAACAATTTTTCATCTAAGATGACATTATTTCATATGTGTATGTTTCAATTATCATGTCTCTATGGTTTACATTGTTTCACTTTTATTATTATGAAATGATATCCATTTCTTTTATATGGATTATGTGATGATGTGATGATGTTTATGAAACCCATTTTAATTATTGGGTTATTATGAATGATGTATGTTTTTTTTCTGGCACAAGTAAGAATGATTTCATTATGAGATGGGTGGGACCTATATCTCCCTCCAATGAATTGGGAAAAGATTTATATCTCATGAGATAGACATGGCTGGAACGGTATGTTAATCCGGTTTAGTGTTACAGGACTGAAACGAGGAGTGAACTCGATTCAGAAAGGGACTTTGTCCACTAAGATGGTCTTGGCAGCAATTCCTTGGCTACTATGGAAATCATTACATGTGCAGAATGGTTTCCACAATTACATGTTTTATTCCCATTATATTTTATCATGGTTGATGTTCCATTATGATATATGCCTTACGTAATTCCAGGATTTATGTCTTTGCTCAAGATTTTGATGTTTAAATTCATGTTCAAGTTTTTGCTTCCAAATTTTTATGGATTGTTTTATATTTTCTATGTTTTCCCTTACTGAGAATTTGATCTCACCATTTTTATGTTTTATTTTCCCCAGGAAATAAAGAAAGGTTTTAGGTAAGGAAAAATAGAGGGGAAATCGTTATGGGAGTTGTTGAGGATATTTCAACATGATTAGAAGTTTATATTTCGAGTTTCCAAAGACAATAAACTAGTATGGTCCTTGTGTGTCTGTTTTTTTTTGTATTATGTATTCCGCAAAAGTAATGTAATGTCCATGTACGTCAAGCTTCGGGTATCTACAGTTGGTATCATAGTAAAGGTTTAGTCAACCTTTGGAAACTAGGATGCGAAATCGTTATTGATATCCCTAGGGATATTTCTAAGGTATGTCTTGGGATGTCCCTAAGGATAAGTATACTTATAGGATATAGTCCTAGAACTATGGTAATGATCATATAATTTAACCTAAGATGTTAGATATTTAGTTTACTCCCCCTTTACTATGTTGTTTTCCCTAGCATGATATTTTCCTCCCACGCTATTCTTTTGGGTTTTAGAAAATGGCTGGAAATAGGAATATTCACGATAATGGAGGATATGACGGACAATGGAATGATATTCTTCTTGAGCAACCAAATGAAACAGGATTTGGAAGTCCAAACATCGTTATTATGCCTAATCATAAATCTCATAATATGATCAATAATATCAAGTTTGGAAAGATTCGTGACTCAGATAATAAGAGAAAGATGGAGTTTCATGATGATCATAGAGGAAAGAAAGTTCAATTTACCTCATGTAAATCATGTGGGAAGAGGCATCGAGGAGATTGTTTCAAAGGAACTGGAAGATGATTTGGGTGTGTAAAAGAAGTACACAAAGCCAGTAAGTGGAAAGGAAAAGGTTCAGTTAACAGCATGGACAAGGATAATGGTATTGCTATGACATCAACAATGATTAGATGTTTTAAATGTAGAATGTATGGGCATTATGAAAACCAATTCCCTAAAGGAAAATCTCATGAAGAGAATCAGCATGGTCATATGAGTAGTATTTATGTGGATGATGATGAAGAGACTACAAATGAAATATGAGATGAAAGAAATTATGAAGCTCAGTCAGTGGTTTAAGAAGTTAGTGGAATGATTGTATGTTTATAAAGAATAATGTATGGTACTATGGAATAAAGAATCATCTAAGGATTGTTACACTATTTTTTTCCCTAAAGTATTTGAAATTGTACCTTGAATGGTACCGGTAACCATGGAAGGTTATTCAAATATTTTTGAAAAGTAGATGATATGCGCATAATGAAGGGATAAGAAGATAATTAGATGTTTGACTATATTAATGAGCCCATGACTGATATAAGGACTAAGGGAGATTATGGTTTGATTATATAGATTTTTTTTGGGATTTTGGTATGTGGAAAGAGTTACCTTTTGACAGTATTCATGTTTTCACTAAGGTTCTATGGTAATTTATGTTTCATGAGAATATATAACTGAGGTATTCATGTGGTTGGAATAAAACCAACAAGATATATTATATGATATATGTGGGATAAATGCTTGTATTCACATTCTTGGTAGATAACCTTTCTAGTAATTGTTTTCTTTATACGATGAGCTTAGACCGAAGTATTTTAGATAAGCCTAAAGATTGGAATGTCTTATGTTGGACAGAGGATAGTATTGTTTAAAGATAGAACTTTTTTTGATATTATTGATGGGATGTTATAGTAATGTAGTTTTAGAAAAAGGACAACCTGTAGGATGGGTGACAGCCCATCACGTCGAACAACGGTGTGGGAATCAAACACACAAACGAAGTGCGACTATCCTTTATCACCTACCACTGGCCTACAGGAAGTCTCTGGTTAGTAGAAACTAGTTTTATTTTATTATGCGGTATGATAGATGAAGTCCATTTTTGGAATCATATACGATTAATCTTACTATAGATTGACTTATGTATATTTGATAACTTTTGCAAACATTTTTTTTGAGACAGATGGAATGACCTGTAATTCTATCATCTGATCTGCTAACACTTCGCGAAAGAAAAATTAAACTTCATTTCTTTAAGAGATGAAGTGGAAATTGTCCAAGGAACGACCAACGGTGAGATTGTACCAAAATCAAGAACGTATTTCTTCTAATTCCAATTTCTTCAACTTCAGGGAAATGATCATGAATACAAAAAAATGTTGTTCTAGTGTCCTTATATCTGATGAATCACATGGTACCTTAGATCATCACAAATTTATGGCTTTGTGATTGTTGGATTTTTCATAGCCATGTTATCTTCCACTCTCAATCAGAATTTGATGTTTAGATTTCTCTTCCATATCCATATTTTCATCTATGTTCTCTTATATGGAAACCCAATGATGAGTTACTTTGGGTAATATTTGCGTTTCATGCTTTAGTTTTTAAAATTATGTTTTAGTATTCCTTTTTACGATGTGGGTTTCTTTGAATAGTAAACGATTTATAACCCCGACGAATTTCGAAGGCGAAATTCATTTTAAGGGGGGGGGGGGTAGAATTTAACACCCCGAGATTTTATGAAGAATATTATTTTAATTTCGTTGATTTCTTGTGTTTTACGCTACAACAAAGGGATATGCACTACACGCAACCCTGACTTGGCCTCCATTACACAAAATCGCGAATTTCCTTGATAGCGTGTGTTGTCCGCAATATCAGGTTTCACTAAACAATGATATATTGTTATAATATTTGTATGAACTAGCTGTTATGAATATTATTAACTAAATTTTGAATGTAATAACATTATTATTTCATCTTACACATTTTCTAGAACATGGTATGTGAACAAAATAAATTTTTCGGGTAAAATAAGTATTTTTAAAAAAATGCAGTTTTGCCGCCTTTTAATGGCGCACCCACATTAAATCTAGTTTTTGGCATGTTTATAAGTTCCATTTTACAAAATAAACTTCTTATTTTGAATCAGGATATAAATATTTACATTTTATAAAGTTTTAATATTTTTCTGATAACTTTCTTATTTTAATGAATAGTAAGACACGCTATATTTTAATTAAAAACAACTTTTTTACAATGTAATAATTTAAATGGTTAAATTATAATATTGAATGTTTTTAAAGTATAAATAGAATATATTTTTACCATTTAATATAATGTATGTCATTATCATTGATTTTACCTTGAATTCGTAGGTTAAATCAATTCAATCTTTTACAATGTTTTAAACAAAAACCCGTTTTCTTTCGACAACGGGATTAATTTTAATTTAATTTCTGAAACTTTTGTGTATTGAATTTGGAAAAATGGATTCCATATTTGGAATCAGTGGGTCCAAATTATGTTAATAATCTAATTTATATTTTTGGGCATTATGAATAGTAACTACGGTAAATTTTATTTACCATAATTAAAGGTAAATCGGTTAATTAAGGGTAAAAATAAGATTATAAAATTACCCCAAAACTTTCCAAAATCCTATTGGATGAATAAAAGTCGACCCATATCACCTAAGTGTCAGACTAGATTCATTTCATGGAATTTCAACCATGAAATAGTATAATTATTATTAAAACCAAAGAAAGTGACAGCAGGTAACTCTCTTAAATCTTATAAATATATTAATGTTAATTTAGTGATAAACTTAATGAAACTTGGAACATGAATTTTATCCAGAAATATAATAAATGTATATACATCATATGAATTTATTTATAATTTTTAGGGATTCAATAATTATCATTAAAGATGACATAATAGTGATGTTGAAATTATTTTATTAATAGAAAAATAAAATAAATGGTTTTACAAATATTAAAATAAATATTATATAAACTATTTAATGTTCTCCACTAATTTTATAGATAAATATGACATGTTATGAATCTATTATTACATTTAGTTTGAACATATATTTTGTAAATTGTTTATTTAAATTCAAATAAATAAATAGTGTCAAAATTGACACTATTGTTATTTACAAAAATAACATATTATAAAATTGTTTAAAAATCACAAAATATTTAAAAATTATATATTTAAATTTATATGGTCTAAAATGTTATAAATCATCCAATTATGGACAATTCACAACAAATAAGTAATTATTTATAATAATTTCAAATTTATAATGTTATTACCACAAATAAAATTAAATTGATAAATAAGGTTAAATCAAGTTGATAATGTTTAAAATAAATTCCTAACATGTATAAATTTTATTGGTTGATGATATTACAACCCTATCTCATCTAATATTTGTATATGAGTCATTTTGAAAGTTTTTATGTGGGGTTTGGATTTAATATAAACTAATATTTCTTATATTTCCAAAGGTGCCCCTCTCCACCCTTATAAAAGGGCACCCCGTCTCTCTCTTCCTCACACCATTTTTAACCTTGAAGCTCGACCAACCTCTGCCCATTTCACTTCCCCACTTACCTCAAAACATCCTAGAGGTCCTGGTCTTCTTTAAAGACCAATTTTAGTGCCCTAAGAGGAGGTCTCAAAGAGGCGCTTCAAGGAAGAGGTAATGTCCGTTACCGATTATTTCATCTTTATATCTTCTTCTACTTATTCTTCATTAGTTGTTTCATTATGAAGTAATAAAATTAGTATCACTCATATAATAATATGTTACTATATGTATTAAACTACCCTATTTCACCATCTATCTATCCTACGGAAAATGAAATTACAGCGCGTGCATACGTACAAAATATCGTCTCCACGTCGTGGTGTAATCTATTTTCCACCACCACCTTACTTGGATGGGTATAATGGTGTAAATAATGACTATATATTATTATTTTAAAGTTATATTTATTCTATAATAGTATACACACACTTCAATACACTTCCACGATCATGGGAATGATATCATCGCTCGTGCGTACGTACGGACTACCGTCTCCACGAACGCGATGAGATTCATTTTACATGATTAACCATTCAAGAATGATTATAAATTATATATAATGAATAATAATGAAATATATGACATAATAATTCTACAAGATTTATTTATATATATATATGTATGTCATCTATTTAATTTCATTCAATTCAATAAGGAAACGAAAACAGCGTTCATGCATACGTACGACCTACTGTCTCCATGAACGGTGTATTTCATTCCTTTTATAGATCTATAATATATAGGTATATGATGAATATATATTATATATAAATCATGTTTTAAATTCTATAATTATGTAAATCAGGATATAAGTAATAATATCAAGAACGACAAGTCGAAACACATACGATAAATGAAATGATTTTACCCAAAACGCTACTTTTACATGGAATTTACAAAAGAATGGGTAATATAAAGTCATAAGTGAAACATATATGATATCATAACAATGAATATGATTTTTTAATAAGTCAATGACATTATTTAAATCATTATACAGGAGTTTCAGATCCATACGAAGCATATCAGACCTAAGGTAAGGGATAACCTTTTCAATCCCGTTCTTATCCGAGATTGTTTATTCGTAAGTATTTACTGGGGCTATTGTTATCATCCAAGTTCATGTTTTCTAAAAGTGTTTTTATGTATGTTTGAAGTAATTTTTACCCATTTTAGACTTTTACTACATGGTGTGTAAGGAATCTTTCTTTAAGAGGTACTTTTTGACTTTTCGGGAAAATGTACTAGAAGAATGTTTTTTTAACTTATACGTCATGAAAGGATTTTTACGGTTTTATAAATATTTATTTTCATGAAGCTTACTCCAAAATATTTCATTCATTTTTTCAATAAATTTTTTTTTCTTTTAAAATTTCATGACATTTTGTGGAAAGAGAATGATTTTGAAGAAGAATGGATATTTTCCTCAAGAATTCATTTCAAATGTTTTATCAAAACAATTTTTCATCTAAGATGACATTATTTAAAATGTGTATGTTTAAAGTATCATGTCACTATGATTTACATGGTTTCACTTTTCTTATTATGAAATGATATCCATTTCTTTTATATGGATTATGTAATTATGGGATGATATTTATGAAACACAGTTTATTTATTGGGTTATTATGAATGATGTATGTTTATTTTGTGGTACAAGTAAAAATGATTTCATTATGAGATGGGTGGGACCTATATCTCCATAAAATTCATTGGGTAAAGATTTATATCTCATGAGATAGACATGTCTAGAATGGTAAGTTAATATGGTTTAGTGTTATAGTACTGAAACGAGGAGTGAACTCGATTCAGAAAGGGACATTGTCCACTAAGATGGTCTTGGCTGCAATGCCTTGGATACTATGGAAATCATAACATGTTATGAATGGTTTCCACAATTACATATTTTATTCCCATCATAGTTTATCATGGTTGAGGTTCCATTATGATATATGCCTTACGTACTTCCACGATTTATGTCTTTGCTCAAGATTTTGATATTTCAATTTCATGTTCAAGTTTTTGCTTCCAAATTTTTATGGATTGTTTTATGTTATCTTTGTTTTTACATATTGAGCATTTGAGCTCACCCTTTTTATGTTTTATTTTCCCCAGTAAATAAAGAAAGGTTTTAGGTAAGGAAAAAAGGGGAAGATTGTTATGGGAGTTGTTGAAGATATTTTAACATGATTAGAAGTTTATATTCTGAGTTTCCAAAGACACTAAACTATTACAGTCCTTGTGTTTCTGTTTTTGTTATGTATTAAGTATTCCACAAAAGTAATATAATTTCCATTTACGTCATGCTTTGGGTCTCTACATTAATATTATCCCAACTAAAGGACTAACTAAACTAATTCCATTAGCAACATAACCTCCCAACCCATTGGCTCAGACTGTGCTGGATGTGCTACTAAACTTAGGTGACATTTGTTAGAAACCAAATTCTGAAAATAAATGCAATGATTTTAAACCCAAATATTATAATGGGGGTTTATTTATCCTTTTCACACACACACGAACACATGAACACATGACCATCACATGATTAAACACAAATAAATAAAACTATTGATATTTTAAGAATTATGTATATAGGGAAGAAAAAATATATATGAAATTACCATTAAAAAATGAATAGAATAAAAATAAAAATGTAACCGTGGAATAGAAAAAATAATAACAAAAAAATCATAAGTAGTAAAAGTAATCGACACTATGACGGATCCACTGTATAACTAGACATGGAAACTATGTGATCTATAATCTCTAACTATGACAAAAATTCCATGGAGTTCCACCAGGTAATTAAAAAATATTTTCCATTCTTATTTCGTGGAAAAACACATTCAAATGCATCCATGTGTATATGTAGGGGTTGTGTAATCCTACCCAGTAGAAAACCACCAATATACTTTACAAAAAAACCAATAAAATTATAAATTGTTTATCTCATAGGAATATAAAATGGATAGAGAGAATACCAAATGAGATAAAAAAATTCCAAAATATTCGTTAAATATGAGGAATATATTTTCCAAAAATAGTATAAACAACGATTAATTTTCATTTTTTTGAATTAGAAATAGTTTATTTAATTTAGATTATAATTTCATCCATGTTATAAAAAACACACCCATGAATGCTGAATGAAATATCTATGGTCGTGAGTAGTGATATATCCTCCACCAAGCCAGTGCTTGGTGGTAATGCTCCATATTCTTTTCCAGTTGACACCATGCTACATGTCTATTTCAATAAGACCTCATGTAGTTTAAATCATTAGAACAAACCATTCATTTTCATTTATATTCAGTACTCACTTTCCTATTTTTCCAAGAACATGTGTAAAACTCATATTTCTTTTAAAAAATCCATTCATTGAATTTATCAAATAGGATGTGAGAGACACCCATAACCCAATTTTTAAAAAACTTTTTTTAGAGAAATCCTTCACATTTTTAGTAAGGTAAAATCCTTTAAAAGTAGGATAGAATTATTTAATAAATACATGATACATTTTTCTCCATGAAAAGTGTATAGAGTGAAAACCACATAACTCGGGTTCATTTGGTAAAACAAATACCCCATGAAACCACGTATCGAGGTTGGTTCGTCCATTATTCCACAACATCATAAGAATAATCCCTCAAAAATTGATTGATCTCAGAGATCTGGGCATGGAAGCCACAATATAAGTTTTCTTACCTGAACAAATAATCCATAATTAGGTTCTCATTAACACATATTTTATATAATAAATATGAAGTTAGATTTAAAAGATTAGATATAAAGATAATTAATTAAAAAAAAAACAAATTACTGTGTCTCTTAAATTTAAAGGATATTTTTTGGTATATATATTTAGAAAATTATGAGGAAACAAAAACTAAGAAACCCATTTTCTTCTTATCAATCAAATATATTTTCCAGACATTATAATAAACTACATAATTCATAAACAATCTTCTACCCCTACCATTAATTATTTAATGTGTAATATCCCTATAAACAGGTCACATATATTCCATTACTTCATAACCTGGGGAGGGAATCATAAGAATAAAGTGAGATCAAATTCTCTATAATGGAAATATATAATGGAATATATCATGACATAGTCATGGAATATATTTAATGGATGAAATAGGTAATCAATTTGAATTCATAATCAACATGATACTGAGAGCATGTTATATCAATGAAAATAAACCAAAACAATGATATAGATAATAAATATCTCATATTGTTGCAATGTACAATGAAAAAGTCCAAAAACTAATATCAATGCCTTATTCCAAGGTATTTACTTCTTAGTGATACCTCTATCATGACATATTTCCTAATTGTGTGGGAATACACCAAATATGGAAATATCTAAACTAGTTATTCCTCATGAGACCAATCAACATATTCAGGGGCTATATATTTCATCCCCCACTGATCAAATGAATTGTTCTAAATCATTCACCAAAATATACATGAAGTCCATTCATACCATTCCCTAAGGAACCTCAATCTTAATAAAACATGGATATCTATATAATGAGATATGAAAAAATAAAATACATAATAATTGTGTATTAGAAGTTAAAAATCATTAATAATGCACAAACATTTCTCCAAGTAAAATGGATAACATGATAATAACACTTCTAGATAATGAATTTGGATAGTAACACATTGTATAGTCAAATTTATGATAATAAATTACACAATAATAAACATATTATGAAGGCCAATAATTTATTCAATGTAAATAAGACAACATTTATTCAATGTGAAAATCATACAATAAGAATAAAAAAATTACGTTCAAAAAATATATAAAAACGACTATTAGATTATATAAATAATTGAAAAATGTAATCATAATCAATCCATAGGATGGAGGTGGATTATCTTAAGAAAACATATTTTTAGTGTAATATAGAAAACATAGAAGGATTTTTACAAATATTAAAAATATCTATTGCTAAATTATTCTTCAATGATACCACTGAAGAAGGGATTATGAATTGGATAGTTTGGTACTTTGAGTTAAATACTGAAATATATATATATATAAGAGAATAAATAGTGAAACAAAAACCTTGTTAGGGTAAATCATTTTGAAAATGAAATATAATAATAAAATTATCCATTTGAAAACATTTTTTGCATTGATTTAAAATTTGATGTTACAATCACATTGAAAAGAAATTTTCAAAAGTTAAAGTGAGAATTCACTGAAAATTTTGATTTTTAAAAATATTAAAATAATGGATCCTTGAAAATGAAATTATTTATCATTAATAAATGTGGATGCGAAACATTTGATTCAAAATGGGACATTTTTAGTACTTGAAATTACCATTATTGGAAAAACACATTATAAAAATAGTTTTAAATAATATTTTAAATCATTTTTCATAGTGGATTATAAAATAACATAAAATATATAGTGGGAGAACCCAATAATGTAATATAAATATTAAATATATAAAATTATAAATTAAATAAGCATATATAAGTCACAAAAAAAATCCTTACTAATGGGGAAACCACTTTATCAAAGAGCCACTTGAAAAAGGGAATTTTTTTAAGTAAATAATTTGAAATAAAAAATTTAAGACAATAATACATTTGTGGGTATAAATATACGACACTAAGGAATCATGGGGCACAAAACATATTATATCTCTAATAAATGGAATTGAGACCAAGAAAACACTTGTGGAGAGAGAAACATCATTAATAAAAAACATCTTGAAAGGGAAGGATTGTAATTGAACATAAAATAACATGATTAAAATATAATTCCTTATACAATATCTCATATAGGAAATATAAACACCATATAAATAATGTTAGGTTCATAATAAGAAACATTTTTCAAAGAGTGGAATTTGATATGGAAAAACCATACCACTTGTATTGACTTCAACAATCACACATTAATCTCTGATATCACAAAAATATATATCTCAATAACAAAAATAATGAACATACTCATATCCATTTTCATTTATACATTTCATAAATTCACATTCCTACATGAATTATTCTTGTTTTTTAAATGAATTTCTTACAGTTTTGATCGTTTGTATTAGTATCATAATATAGATGTTTATGTTTATTCTTAATTAAAATATGAATAATACTAGAAAATCAAAGTTACTATTATATATTATTTATAAATTTTTATGATTTTTCAATTACATTAATGAGAGTTTTATTCTTTATCCCTGATGATGAAATAAACATTAAACATGTTTCAATGATTCTTGATAATTGAAGGGTGTTTTATCAGTTAAGGAATTAAATATGTATATAGAATATTTAGAACCTGAAAATCCATATATTAAAATTTAAATAATATTATTATAGTAATTATGTTACAATATTTACTCATTATATATATATTCACTATATTTTTCAATTAGTTTGTTAAATCTGCCCCAACATTGACATACCCAAATTTATTAAATTTAAATGAGGTGGTTCTATTGTAATATCATTATAATAGATGAATGATGATATTTTTTAGTGTTTATTAGTTTGATATATAAAATTTTAATTAATTATAATAATATCTAATCTATGTGAAAACATTAGACAAATTGAATAAAATTTTATCCTCTTAGTATGCTTATTTTAAATGATTAAATTAACGATGATCATTTATTGTTCATATAATATATAGGTTTAAATTATTTATTTATAAAATATTAATGACTTAATATAATCATATTTATCCATTAATACCATATCTATATCCAACCATTTATGAATTTGAAGGAAAACGAAACACATAACATTGTGGAGGGGGTACACAAAACAATGCATGAACGACAATTTTGTTTTTCTTATGGAATGTGGAAAAGAATAAAAAATAATAAAATAATTAATATAGTAACATTAAATTATATAATTAAAATTAATTCCATTATTTAATTTTTGATAGAGTAAATTTTAAAGGGGATACATAAGAAGAAACCTATGTAGTTGATAATACTCACGTAAGGGGATTGAATATTCTTTGGAAGTATTCATCAAAATAATGAATTTATTCTTACTAATGGTGACCAGAAGCTTTTCAATGTATGAGGGGATTCTATTATTATAGATATTATATATTATAAACTAGTTATTTTATATATTTGTGAGTCTTAATGTTTTGAAGATGTTTCCATTTTATAAATGAAGAAAATGGTTGTTTTAAAAATAATTATTATATTTTAATAATTTAATTCACTATTAAAGGGTAAAGATAATTAAAATGATATAAAATATGAAATGGGGTGATATTTTTTCAATAAAAACATCAATGATTATTTTTATTTTTTTAATATTTATTGGCCTTTCTTCCTTAGTAATAGACCTTTTATGATTTTTACATTTTACCGGGGTAATTATTTTTTAACCATAGTTATTTATTTTAATGACCAATATTAAAATTTACGTGGTTACTTAATTTTAATCTTATGATTAAAATTTTAAACCCATTTTATCAACTAACATGTCTAAAAGTATGCTAATGAATTTTATAATATAAACACTTAATTGTGTAAAATCATTTTTAGTGAAATATTGTTTTGAAGACTTAAATTTATATATAGGGTAAAATTGTCTTCAATATTTATTATAATTATGTAAATTTAAATTTTATAAAAAATAAAGTATATGAGGATTTAATAGAAATACAAAATATAATATCTGTTGAGAAATACTTGATTGAATGAAAATATAAGAACTGTATTTTTATTGTTAATGCTACATTTAAATTATTTATAATGATTTTTGACATAGGTTTTATGCATTCAAAGAATTTTGAAAATTCATAATGTTATTTCTAAAATTTATATTTTATTACATAACAGGTTTTATAAATTTCAATTTCATTATTATATATCGTTAAAATAATATAAATTACATGTTTTCTGAAAACCATATTTTGGACTAAAAATACACCTTTTCAAAGAAAGATAACAAATTCATATTAAGCTAAATATTTTATGTGGAATTAAAAAATATAGTTATTTTTCATTATTTTTAAATTCCTAAATTCTTAAATATAGTTTTTTAATGAAATCATAAAATACAATTGATTAAACATTTTAATAAAAAAAATGGAATTTCCAAATATGAGGTAATATTATTTTTATTTCATAATATCTACACAACAAATTAGTGTTAAATAATTATAAATTTAAACCTTCATTTATAATTATTCATATTTATCTTGAAATAAAAACTTTTTTCTCATAAAATGGATTTTATTAAAAAAAATTGTTTTTCTAACTAAAAGTGATAATATTAGTCCTTTTAGGAAAACCAATTGGATTTAATTTATACTAAATGTATACTTTCTTTCAATATGCATGTATTTAATTAATAAGTTTTCCTTGTTTTTCTCATCTACTTAAACATCTATGTTATTAATGGTTATACTAAAATATTTATATTTTATCTAAATATATCATGATTTTGTTTAAATTTTGTGTTATATGTGGATTAAGATATAAAACACCTTGACATATTTAAAGTAAAATATATCTTAGAATCATAGTGTGTTACATACCCCCACCCCAATAAATTTAATCCTTACAATTTGACTCATAATATAAGAGTAACATCTACAAGGAACTCATAATTAATCTTACTTCACTAGAAAAACATAGGCCTATTTCAGAAGTGGAATGAGATATATTTATACGAATAATCATTATATGCACTTTAAAAAGGGAGATAACCCGTTTCTAATTTTCCATAGAGAACTATTAAGATCAATAACCATAAAAAACATCGTAGAAAACATGAATATGATTTATATGATAATTATATAACTAGGTTTTTTATTTATAATTGCAGAAAAACAATAGTTAAATAATTTTAGTGGTTGAATTGATTTTTTACTGTTCCCATAGTTGTTTGTAAATATATCCCTTTCCAAGCCTTGGATTGGGATATTGGGTCTCATAATTCCCATACCTCTTGAATCAAATAAACATTTTTATGTAGATTCTCTCTTTAGTTTACACTCTTGAGTCATATAAGCTTCATATACACACAAATATGATTTAGTTGTCCCTTTAATGAAATATATTCACATTCCTCTTCCTATATTTTTGACATATTATAAATTTAATCCTCTCTACTTCATCACCTATATCAACTTAACTTTCATTAATATCTATCTTTATCTTTCATTATGTGTTAAGGAATTTGGATTTATTCACATATTCAATTATATTTTGTGTGAGTTGGTTTGGTATAACCACAAAGATTCTCAATTTATCACCCATTATAATGGGTTTTTCATAAAGTAAATCTCTAAATTATCCCTCACACTCATGGTTCCTTCTACTACCATAGATTTCTAAAATAAAAATAGGTAAGATTATTTATGATAATTATAAGTGAATTATCATAAATATATAAAAGAAATTTTATGGTCAAAATTATTAACTTTTTAAATCTATCATGTTAGCATGTTGTTCCTACAACATTACTTGTATTAGATTTTTTTCATCCTATCTCATAGTTGTTTAACATAAACGATTCTTTTTTTATCCAAGGATAACTTGAGTTTTATTTTCTTATACCTATTAACATAATACATAAAATATATATCCAAAATTACTATAACATATATTAAAATATTATTAACCCAAGAATATTTGATATATTTTCTCTAAAAATCTAACTTACCCTATTTTAAAAAACATTAATAATTCTAATAATCCTATACACAAGTATGTTTATATCCTGATTATATACTCCTAAAATATCTTCCCAATAATATATTTGAATATATAAGGAAATAAATCACAAAATGATTTTATATCCTTCAAAATATTAACTATATATTTAGGACTCAAATGGAATTAACCTTTAGTGAATACACATGTAAATTCATGTTATAGTCGTAAAAAGTATATGAACTTATCCAAAAAAATCATGAATAAATTATCAATCCCAAGGATACCAATATAATGTAACTTAGTTCATTAAAATCAAACACCCCTTTATTATCTCATTATCATGTGTTTATTAGAAATAAGTTTTACCCATACTTGATTCTTGTGTTGTCTAGCAGATATCCCAAAATATAACATTATCAAAAAAAAATTATGAATGTTATTAATAGTATTAAATATAAGTAAACATACCATTAAAATAAAAAACTTATGATGAATAATCCTTATATGTTTCACGTAATCATCATATCATTTTGAATAAACAATAATATCATTTATAAATGTCACTAAATAATGAAAATAACGAACAATTTCAAGAAAATATTAATGTCCTTGAATCATTTAATACTAAGAATGCAAGATTTTCCATCATAATAGGAATATAATACGATTATCAACCATTTATGCGTGATATCTTATTCCTCTATAAGAAATACTAGTTTCTAGTTTCATACCTTTCTCCACGATAAATATATTATCCTGTTTCAAAAAAAATACAAAACCCAAAATGTATATGATAATATCAAAAATATTTATATAAAAATTTAATCTGAATCATTATTCCCTTATGATTTTTTTTATCTTATTGTCCTTTTATATCCACCTTTGTGTCTCTCTATTTAATTATTGGTTTTCATTAGTCATTTTTCTGTTAGGTTTTCAAACAAAATTATAATAAATTGATAATAAATCCATCATAATGGTCCATAAAGAGATTGTGATAAACCAAGAAAATATCCGATGATATATTATCTCTAGTTTGGTAGTATTTGGCCCACTCATCATGGATTAGACTGCTTATTGTGTCAATGACCAACCATCCATTTTCTAGGTCATTACCCATAAGTGCATCTGTTCCACAACCAAATCGAATTTTCAATATCTTGAAAGGGATGTATTTCTTGATGAAACCAAATAATATTTTCTTTACCAAAACATAATGATATTATCCTATACATAGAGTTATTTCTAGGTTTTATAGTGAATATTTCTTATCATAATACCATATATGATGTGAATTATTTCCTTAAAAATAAATCATATATTGTTCCAAAGGGTTATTTATACCATTCAAATTGTGATAAAACATAAATTATCAATCCACAAATTATCCTCAAAAAATTCTAATCTCTAAAGTTATCTAAACCCATCCATTGATACCAAATGTGATTTTCTAGACCCACACTAACAAATATGGCACTTAAAGATAGTAACATTACATAATTGCTTTGATAATAGTTATAAATTCTTATATATAAGCTTCATAAATTTGAAAATAAAAAACGATCATTACATATATTAAATTCCATGGAAGTTTCATGGTTTATCACTTTAGAGAATTAGGACGAAAGAAATTCTAATGAAACCCATGATCTTTTATTCAATGAATTATTTTTATTTTTATAACAAATCATAGAATCCATGGTGAATGTTAAATATCTAGAAAAATTTTATTACATTCGATATACTTATAAAAATTTCCATTTCAATTATTTGAATTATATAATGGGGAATGGAAACTTAAGAAAAGAGTGATATCAGACTCTCTATAATGTAAATATATAACCAAATCAATCATAAAGTAGATATAATTTTTTTAATTTGTAAATAATATAAACCCATACTCAATGTGAAGTTTGAATAATTATTTATGCATGAAAATAAATTAAAATATGGATATCAATAAATCTAATCACATTCTGATGGAATGAAAAATTTCGGACATCAAAAACTGGTTATCAATGTCTTGTGATTGAAATTTACTTCTAATCAAGACTATAGTTAATAAATAATTGTAAATTGGGCTGGCATACAATAAATACCAAATTTTCCAATATTTTTTCATATTTTGAGTCCTATCGAAGCTTCGAGGGGGTAAATAATGTCGGGCCCCACTAGTCACCTGATTATGTCTAACGTACTCACCATAAGTTTTACCCAATGATTTCATACCAATCCCTAGGGAAACTGTAAATGAATAATACTTTCATATTCGTATAATGAAAAATATCACAACTAAAAATGTAATCAAACAATGTTAGTGGTCAATAGTCATTAAAAATAACAATACATTTCCCCAAATAAAATTGACAACAAGATCACAAACGATCCAAATAAATAATTTTGATGGACTATAATTACATAGTCAATTTCTAATAGTCAATCCTATTTTAATAAAAAAAATATGGCATGACAATAATTTCACAAATTTAAATAGAGTGTAATTATATCTATGATACCATCATCCAATAAAAATTATGTATATTTTGATGTTCACATAATTAAGATAAATGAGTACATGAATTTTTCAATCCTAGAAAAAAAAATCTATACTCTATCATTGAGATGTATGTGGATTTTTTCAAAACAATATATCTAATGAATAAAAAAGTAAACATATAAGGATATTGTATTAGATGAAACACATATTTATTAAAGAATTATTACATGATACCACCAAATAAGGGATTATGAATTGGGTTTTTTCGTATCATAATTTCATTCCTACAAAAGATATATATATATATATATATATATTAGAGTATAAAATGTTTAACATAATCCTTATTGGGGTAAATACTTTTGGTAATGAAATGAAAAATGAAAGTGAAATCCTAATAGAGATTTTAGAAAACACTTTGAACGTTATCATAAAAGAGGAAATTAAGGAAAATTTCTAAAATTATTTTCTATATGTGATGTGGAAACTCAGTTAAAAAAATTGTGTCTAAAATAATCTCGAATAATGAATAATTGAAATGAAATATATTTTTCTATCCGAAATGGGGATATATAACATTTGATTATATATGGGACATATTAAATACTCTAAATTACCATTTTTTTAAAACAATATTGTAAAAAGAGTAATATAATTTTATTTTTATTAAAAAATAATTTTACAAAATTTTATTATATAATACCATAGTATATTATGATAAGAGAACTTAATATTATAAGATCAAATTTTAATATAAAAAATGTACCTCAAAGAAGGGGATTTGGGTAACCAAAAATCTTATCCATATGGGAAAAACAATATAAATATTCATTAGAATATGGTAACATGTTTTTTAAGTAAAAACTGTGAAATAAAGTTTAAGATAAAATTAAAACCATGGGTAATAAATACACTATACAAAACAACCATGTAATAAAAAATATATTATGTGATGGAGAATTATAATTGAGACCATGAAAAATATTGTGGCTTGTGTGACATCTTATATAAAAACCCTTAGGGGAGAAGGGTTTGAGATTAACCCCAAATAAAATTTAAAAAATATAATTAATGATATTATATCTCTTGTAGGTTTTATATTCACCATATAATGTATATTAGGTGTATAATACAAAGCATGACTCAAATTAAATAATTTAACATGGGATACCCTTACCCATTTTCTTGATATCCATGAACAGATGTTAACATCATGTATCACAACCACATATAACATGATCATTTATTTCAGAACCTTATTCATATCCATTTCCATATAAAATCATTACAAATAATTATACTCTATATGAATTATTCTAATTTTCCACATTGGGTGTTAGTAGTTTTGATCATTTGTACTATTTTCATATTAGTAGCATACATGTTTATTTTTCTTTGAAAGTTCATCTTTACTATATAATTTTTTTTCTATTAGGTATTATCTACGATTATTTAGTTTTCTTCAAATTCCATTCAAGATATTTTTAGTCTTTATCCTTGAATATATAATCTTTAATTAACATGTTTCCATGATTATTGAAGATTGGAATGTGTTTTATAAACTAATGAATATGATTTTAATATAAAATATCTATAATAATAAAAATCATTATATAAAAATTTATAATATACAATACCAGTAATTATGATCCCATAATAATTCATTAGTGAAATATAATAAATAATTTCATTAGGTGGTTAAACGACATAAAATAAACAGAGCCATATTTAATGAATGACTATGAGGTTGGTTTGTTGTAATATCATTTCAATAGAAAAATAATGGTATTATTTAGTGTTTATTAGTGTGATATATCATAATTATAATCAATTTAACTAATAATATTTAATTAATGTGCAATGATTATATTTTTTGAATAAAAGATTATTCTATCAGCATAGTTATTATAAATGATTAAATTAACAATTCTTGTTTGTTTTTTAAATAATTTAAAGGTTCATATATTTATCATAAAATCTTTAATGATTTCATAAAAATAATATTTTTCATTTAATTGAATCCATAGATTCATCCTTGTATGGTGGTGAGGGAAAATGAAACACCTTATGTCATGGAGAAAATATTATTCCCCACACATGATTGATGATTTGGTTTTTTCATAATGGATTGGGTATATGAATTAACAAATGATATCATCCTTCATATAGATTAATTAAATCTTATAATTGATAATAATATAATTATATTACTATTTATAGATATTTTTTTGAAGATGATAATTAAGAACAAAACTAAGTGGTCAATAATACTCAAGCTAGAGACTTGAATATTCCTTTGATGACTTCATAGAAATGAAGACCTTATGATAACTAATGGTGAATAAAAGATTTTGAAAATGGGAGATGGTTATAGGGAGATATAAATGGAATATTTTTAATGAGAAATGTTAAAGATAAGTGAGTATTTATGTTATAATGATGACACCCTTTTATAAGTGAAGAGAATGGTAGTTTCAAAATACCCATTGAAATTCAAAAAATTAATTTCACTATGAAAGGGTCAAGGTATTCAAAAATGGATAAATGAAGAAAGGAGATGATATTTGGTTGATTCACGTCTATATATATTTAGATACATGTTTTTTCTTTTCCACCTTAGCAAGAGATTGTTTACCATTTTTAATTTTTACTGAGGCAACTAATTTGTATCCTTAATAATTAATTTCAATGAAAAAGATAATAATGAATCTATTTTATAATTTAATGCTTGTGAAATAAAATTTGAACACCATTAAATAAAATAAACTATATATAGTCATTGAAATTTTATTTTTAAAGTTATACATTTAAATATGTAATCCCTTTTATAGAAATGGAACGTATTTTAGGTCTTTAATTAAAATATAAGGAAAACATATCTGGGATAGTAATTATAATGAAATGAATAGAATTATTTTTAAAATATAAATGATATGAGGCTTCCATGGAATTATAAAATTTAATCTCCCATGAAAATACAAGATGCAATTAAAATAATGAAAATAATTTTTAAATATTAAAGTGACATTTTAATTATTTATATAACTATTATCCATAGGTTTTCTACTTAAAAAAATATTCTAAAATGAATAATTTGATTTTTAAAATTTATATTATATTACAAAAAGGTTTTTTGAATTTATAGGTCATTCTTATATATTGATCAAATCATATAAATTACAAGTTCCACAAAAAAAACATAATTTTACCCTAAAAACAATCCTTTTTTAAAACAAAATAAATACGATACATTCTATGATTATTTTGATTTTTTTAATTTAAAAATGATGATAAAATTTTGAAATTTAAAATTTAAAAAATTGTAATTTTTTGAGTGAATTCATAAAATATAATTGAAAAATTATTTTAATTAGAAAATAGAATTTTAAAATATTAATTATTCTCTTTTATTTAATATCATCTACTAACTAAGTTTGTCCTAACTAATTATTGATTTTAAAAATAATTTATCACCAATCATATATTTCTTGAAATATAAATGTGTATCGCTTAGAAAACAATTTTGTTAGAGAAATATTATTAAAAAAAATGATCTCATAAGTCATTTTAGGTAAAACATTAACTATCATTAATATTTAATTCAGACTTTCTTTTATATATAATTATGATTCAGAAATTTATCTCCCCTTTTTATTCCCTCAATGTGAACAACTAGGTTATTAATGGTTATAATTACATATATATTTATATATATATAATAAAAATATCATGGATTCAGTTAAGTTCAGGGTTGGGTGCAGAGATAGATATCAAACACATGGACCTTCTTAAATGTAATCATATATTATAGTTGTTGGGTGTTACACTAGGTTTATATTCAAAAATTTAAAAATATAAATATAATATTAATGAATAATAGAGTTCTTACCTATTATTCCCACAATCAAAGACTCAAAGGATTATCAAAATTAGAGTCTAGAGGTAGAAGTTCGCTAAAATTCTCATGGGAGCCTTGTAACATGAGAGTTTTGGTTAGAGAAGTAAGAATAAGGCATTTCAATAATTTTTTTTGGGATAAAAATATATTTTCCATAAAATTATCTCTCATCATATTGTAAGGAATCATGTTTTTAAAAAAATTTCCATAACGGTATGGTTTGAATCAGTCAAAGAAAATTCAAATTCGCATAGTTATCCGTGCATTGTTTCCAACCATACGACTACCTAGTTATCCACAAACCCCTCACTTAGTTTCTGGTAGACTTGATCACAGTTTCTACTAACCCTGATCAAACTATTAACCTTCAATAAGTCATCACAAAACATTATAAAACCCTCTAGAAACGTCCAATGCATTAAAATTAACATTCCTAAACTTTAAATAATCAATAAATAAATGAAATAACTCAATGAAAGTGTGTTAGAACCTCAAAATGGTATCTAAACTCTCCCTCATGGGATATGGTGTGTGTATATATATATATATATCAATTATTTTTATTATTTTCTCACTAAAAAATCCTCATAGGTGAGTTATCCTTATATTTTAAACTATATTAAGTCAATTTTTTTTGAAAAACCACACACTATATTCCGAATTTTTAATAATTAGGCATGTTATTTTTCAACATTTATTTCATAATTACATTATATATTTTCTCAAAGTCTAATATTTTTTGAAAACATATTCTAAATATATATAGGTTCTCTTCGAGATATTTAATAATTTTTTAGGAAAAAATAATATGCTAAAATTAAATCTAGGTATCTAGGTTTTTTATGAGATTTTCATGCAAAATATCGACTTTCAATATTGAAGTATATCCTATGAAAAACACTATATGAGAATATAGTACACTAACATAGAATAAGTAAGCACAACATGGATAGTCCATAATAATATTATATAATTTTAAAATAATATCCTTAGTTGTATTTTTTATTTTCATGTTCTGTAATGTGATATTTTAATTTACTATTATATTTTTTTAATGAGAATTTAATAGAATTTTCGGTTTATGTATGTTTTATTGAAAAATTAATGAAATTAAATTTTTTTAATTAAGGTTATTTTAATGAGTTTTTATTCTACTCTTAAACATGGAAATGTATGTTTAAATAATTCTATCCCTAATAGGCCTGGAATTGAATCGAAATATCATATCTTGAGTTTTTTAGAGATTCCATAATATTAAAACATTTTTCCACATTTTTATTATATATTTAATTTTAATTGATATAAAAATTATATTAGAATATTTTAATTAAATATTTTTTATTTAATTTTATGAATGAAAAGATTAGTGCCGAAAATGCCTAAAAGAAATATTATTATTATTTTATTATCATTATGTCTCTAAATGCCAATGTAAAAATATTGAAATAGTTTTTCATGTTTTTTGGGGTTTTTAAATTAATATGATTCAAAGAACGTGATATCATTATAATAAATGAAAAAATCAACACCTATGTATGATTAAATTGAATAGAAACATGGTTATGTATGAATAACCTATGCCAATATATCCCGATATCAAAATCATTTAGTAGGGAGGAGTGATATGTAGGGGTAATTCAGAACACAAATGTTCTCTTTGAGATTAAATTACATAATTTAATGTCTTTGGGATTTTAATTTGTCTCTTTGTTTGTTTAAATCTACAAGACTATTTTCCAAATAGAAATAACTATGATTTATAACATTATATGTAATATTAATCCTCCGCTATGTATAATTATAACATTAACCACATGGAATATATAAGATAACCTATTTTGGGGTAAGGTATATATACAATTAGTTTCATGGAGAATTTGTTTCCACTGATCATTTCCTATGATCTCACCACTATTCATCACTCTCTTTATTCCACTTCTAGAAACACCCAAAGAACCCATGTTTATCGATATCATCTAATTCTCACATGGAAAACATGTACATATAACATATAAAAGGTAATATTTTTTAGTCTCTTTACATTTCCTAATTTGGAAAGTATCGATATAACATTACACTAAAAATCTATAAATCAATTTAAGGAAATTGGTCAGCATGAGAGAACGATATTATAATTGGAGGACAATATAAAATGTTGAGATGTGGATGAATATCCCTCTTATATATTTCAATATAAAAGTCATTCACTCCAACCCTCAATCACCATGAATAATATAAATTCCCAAACCCATTCCTTTTTTAAAGGATTCGGCTATTGAAAAATTATAGTATAAGTATTTACTCGATAATTAATTTACATATTTTAATGTAATTATACTTTATTCTTCCCATTTATTATTTTCTTATGTGTTTTCTTTCCCATATTTTCTTTATTTCTACGGTAAGAGAAAACTATATTTGAGAATAATCCTTAGAGAATATATAAATCACTCATGTACTGTTCTATAATATTTGGAAATGTTTATCCATTTTTATTGTTGTTAATGAGATTGTGGGGGTTTGGGTAAGTATCATCCACTATTCACTTCTTAATAGCACACATAAATTCTCTCCCCTTCCATATATTTCTACCTCACTTCTTTAGGTATACTATTTTTACGGTTTATGGGAGGAATAATATACAGTGTAGATGTGTGTAAGATAAGTGAATGCATTATGGTTGAGTTGTGTTTCCCACTATATAATGTTGGATGAGGTGGATATTGATATTAATATAAATATTTCATCATGCATGTTATTTTCTCCAACATGAATTTAGGGGATTAATCAAGGACATGATTCTCAATTGATTATCAAAATGAATTCAAAACATATTAAAAGAAAAATGAAGGTTCTTAAAGCCAATATTAGATCATTCCCATTCCTACGAACAATTTTTTGTGTTTTATATTCTTTTATTTCACATTAATTTTTGAAAATTTTCACACACCACACAAAACCCCACTGATTTCATTTTTAAAATATTAAAAACATGAAATAATATAATAAAAATCGAATAGACATTTTAGGCATTAAACTAAGATCCATTAGAAATAACCTTAGAATGCCCTTTGTTATATGAAGAGATATCAAAAAAAATTCTATTTACATAATCCCATTATAAGATCTTACAAAATTAACACACCTTATTGAGAACCGAGTGGGTAACTAAATTTTATTTCCACCTAGTAAATTATCAATTTACTATAATTTATTTTCTAAAAAAAATCTATGAAACAGATTTGAATTTAAATTATACAAGTACTATATTAAATTAATAAATAAATTTTTTTACAATGAAGGTTAGGATGGTCTAAAATAAAAATTTTAAGGATGTATTTTCAAAAATATCATTAATTACATTCATGATAAACTTTATGGCTCGTGTTTGATATAAATTTATGATGAACAAAGATAATTTTTTGAGTATTTTATAGATTTAAATAATAAGTTGGTGCAGTATCCTATGATGGTAGAATAGAAAAAAAAGAAAAATTATATCCCCACTACTGAGAAATAATTACTAGTGTTCAGTTATTATTTGGACCCATATCATTTTTATGACATACTCTGTATCATTCTAGAGGGATTTTATAAAGATAAATAGTTACTATTAGAACTATTAAATGGACTATATCTTATTTTTTAATTTGATATATTTGATCATTCATTAAATGAAATTTCATCTTACTCTAGTATGATTTAAATATAGATTTGGTAATTTTATAACGGAAATAGTGATTTATGAAGAAGAAAATAATAAAAAAAATCATCATGGAAAAAATGGAATTTGAAAATGAGGCGAAAGAGTATAAAATGGTTTTTTAGGAGGATACATTACTACCAGCAAAGAACATTGAGGGGTGATATTTAAATTTATACACATACAGTTTTAATTTCAGAACAATTGAATTGTTTACTAATTCCACATCTATTTACTACTATAAAAATGAACTATATCCATGGATCTATAGCCATAGTTTTGTGATATATGGCTATAAGTTAGTTTAAATCCATGTTTTTATTAAAACTCGTGTCTATATAGTTTTGAAACCCTACATGGCTCTCTCATCTCCCCAACCCTCATGACCCACCTTACTTGTGACCTCTTCTCTCTCAGTGTCCCTCTCTTCCTAGCCATGGCTTCTCCTCTCGGCTGCCCTCCTCCACCCTTTTGGCTTCTCCTCTCATAGTGGAAACTTATCCTCTCTGCAGTGACCTATCCTCTCTTTGACAATAATTATTTCCTGATAGAATTAATGAACTCTCTTCTCCCTGATTTTCATCCCTTGACAGTTCTCATATGGCCTTCGCGATGCTTCCCCATTCTCATTTTCCTCGTGACACTACCCATTGCTACCACCGAATGAGTCAACCCTGTCGCCCTTGTGGTAACATGTCACATCTCAAGCATGTCCATGTGGAATTATTTCTTGAGATTTTATAGTATCCTTCTTCCCCCAATATCCTTCTTACCCATTATTATTGGAATGTTCACATCCCCCATTCTTACTTAATTTTCTATATCATTTTACAGCATTTTGAGGTAGTGGAAATTGTTCATATATCCCCATATTTTTTGGTTTAGTTTGATTGGAAGCTTATTTCTAGGTATGGGATTCTTATTCTATTGCATTATATTTTCATTTGTGGGACACGAATATTTCAGTTCTCATTTAGGGGGATGGAAGGATGATCTAATGAAGGAAATGATGTAACATTAAATTAAATTCAAGGGGATGTAGTGTTTTTACATGTTTTACCAGTTTATTATTATTTCTATGTGACGATTCATTCTCTGAATTTGATGGTTTTACTATGTGCATGTTCTGACTATTGTGAAATAGTTAAACCCTATGATTTATTTATAGTCCCTATTTTCAATTTTTTAAACCAACACTCATAAAATAATAAGTACTTATATAAGACAAATAAATGATTGGGTGTGAACCTAGAATTTGTGTGAAAATTCTTGTGAAATTGATGTTGAAATATTGAGAAAACTCACCCTTTATGTTAATTATGGATTTAGGTAGTTTGTAATTTCTTTGTGCACTACTAGTTGGTTTATTTTTGGCCTTATGATTTTAATACCAGTTGTTCCATTACTGCATTGATTTTTGGAAGTGTTTTAGGATCACATATTTTCATCATCAACACATCCTCAATTACTTCTTCTTCTTTCTCAAGATATTATTTTTTATTTTGTACCTTGAAGAATATTATTAGGTTCATGTAGGACGTAATATATAATTACTTAAGATGATTGTTAATTTTTGATTAAAAAACATTAATAAGTTCAATGGATTCAGGCTCTCTACAACAAGGGAATAATTCATATTCATGGATATTGGTTTGGATTTATATTTGAAAATAGCTCCTGGTCACCTTATATTCTGATGGTCATGGATCCTCAATCCTCAAATTTCATGTTCCTAACATTATTATCTTTAGAGCCTCCTTTTTCTTATATTTCATCAATGTCGTAGGAAAATTATCAATGTTTCAATTAACAAAAGTATCATAAATAAACATTAATTGTTTCTTAACATACCAATATATCGATGAATGGATCACAATGTCTTCTATAACTCCTAAAATAATTATTTCTATTATTTTTATAAATCTATTCTACATACACATTGGTGAATGAAATTGATAAAAAATTGTAGTTTCAATTGGTTGAACCCTTTGCCCAGATAACAATTGATAGTATTATGGAATCATAATGTCACCATAAGGGGTTTAATGTATGAATCTTAGTAATGATACCTAAAAAATTTTCTTATATACATTAAAGATATTATAAAGTAAATATAAAACATTTATTTTTACAATTTATAATGTCAATTGTAGATCTTAATCCTTATTTCTTTCGACTCTAGTTGAGTCAAAAAAATTTAAATAATAATGTTATTATCAATTTTGAGTGGTGTGGTAGGTAATTATCTTTAACCCCATTATGAATCCCATACATAAATTCTCACAACCACTAATAATACAGAATCCCATTAACATTCAATTTTTCACCAAACATAAATAGGACATCAACACTCACATCATCTTCAACTAGAGCTCATACACACCAACCTTGTTCTACATCCAGTAACCATAGTTTTGGAGCTATCAAATTCTTATTTAAAACCAAATGATTTGGTCTTAAAATTATTTCTGAAACATGATGTTATATTATTTTTGAAATCATTGAGTCGAATATATCTTCCATGAATGATCTAGTTATAGACTTCATTAATTTTTTTTTCAGTTCTATTATGTTGTTGTCATAATGTGTTTTCTTCACATAAATAACATATTTATTTTAGTGAGATCATCCCTTTTTATAGTGATAACATTACTGATTAATATGTTGATTTGAAATATACTAACTTTGTGGATCAATTAATTATTCCCAAAATAAATATTTTACAATATCAGAGTCAACTCAAATCACCACAAAATACATATCTAATTAAATTTCAAAATCATCCTTAAATTATATAAAGAATCGTAAAATTCCTTTGGTGATATTAAAATTAGATCATCAATCTCAACATCATCTTAATTATTTTTTAAATTCACATAAATTTAGTGTTTCTCACATTATTTCAAGTGTTCTTCCTTCCATAGACTTCAATAAATTTTATATTAATAGAATTGTACATGAATCACATGGATAGAAGATTCCTCAATATCACTCAATAATTTTTTACTCTTTTATACAAATCTATATTCATAAATATATTCTCCTTTAATTCTAAATTCATTTTCTGAACCATTCACAAAATTATATTGTTCTTGAAGATCCATCAAATATCATAAATCTTTCAAAAAATATAATTTCAACTCATCATCTTCCTTCTGAATGCCAGGTATTTTACACGCAATCTGTTGTGTGATTTATTATACTGGATATTATATATTTATATTGAACTGGACATATTATTAACATGAAATTTTTATTTGGCATTAGTTTCATGAATGAAAAAATATAAATTTATTTAAGGTTATCAAAATTTTATCTTTTGGGATTATTCTCTCTATTTATTCATTTAATTCTCGTGTGGGCCTCTTCTTAGAGCCTTGGCCTTCATTTGGAATTTTTACCATATCTCTTCAAGTTCACTGGTCTACGATGGATCTTTTACTAATTATTTTTCCCTCAAATCCTATGATAAATTCTTAGCATCAATTTATATAGGGTGTCTTAGTGCACAATGTGTCTTTCGATTCAGCATGGTCTCATGGTGCACTATGATAGGGTGTGCGGCTAATGGCTGCAGTATGTGTCAGGGGTAATTAATAAAAACATTATCCCTTGTTGGTTCACACACATGGTCACTCATCCTATGATATATTGTTTTTCTATATATCTTTGTTTTTGAACTGAAACCCTATACATGTTATTCATCCTCCTCTACAGTAAGTCACTGTGAATTATAATCTCCACATTACACTACTGGATCGTTGATGAAAACATTCTTTAGTGAATAAAACACAAGGATGAGTACCCAAGTGGGATTATTTTTAGACCATATGAGAACTATTTTGATCACCATTACCCTTCTTATGTACTATGTATTAGAACATCCTAGCAAAAAATATCATTTTTTGAGGAGGACAACCATACCCCTTGGTGTCCGACACTATAATTCTTTGAATATTATTTTAATGTTTTAGTTTTTTATCCTTTTTAAGTTTCTACATTATTGAATACTATAATTATTTATTATTTTGATATTATTAAAATACTTGAGTTTGAGTGGTGTTGTTTCTGTGCACGTACAATACAAAGGGATTGAATAACATAAATATGTGTTTCTTAATTATTTAATTAAATTATTACGTCTTGAATATTTAGATTCTTCTGTATTGGACTAGTACTTTAAAAGCCATGTATAGGTCCTTAGGTGTTTGTATGTAATTATTTTTTTATTTTCACGTTTACACCTCACAAGGTTGTATCATATCCATTTGTTTTCCTTTTCTATCGAACCGGTTTCTTTTGTTAATAATTGATTTTGTATGTTTCTGGACCGTGATCACTTCATAAATTTCCACTATTTGTCAACTATATTTTATTTAATCCAATTATAAATTCATAATTACTCTACATTTCAAACCTAATTTGAAAAAATTAGTTTATCAATGAGTTTGTTCATATTTTTGGGGTGTACACTAGCATTTTATGCAATAACTAGACATCTTATCTTATTTTATTCTTCTCAAAAACTAGTTTCGAAATAAAAAAAAATTTATGGTGATAATTACGTTAATATTTGAAAAAATAAGATGAGATCCCTACTAGTTCAGTATGGATTAATTGATTCCATATATAGGCCCCTAAAACCTATTATTACTATAAATATAACTAAAAAACCATTAGAGAATATAAATATGTTTTCTTGTATTTTTTATTTAAATAACATAGATTTATGTTTCTTTCTTTGGGAAATAAAGTGCTTTGGGAAACCTCCTTTGAGTCTACAACAACTATTATTTATCTTAAACTAGAAAAACTATATATGAAAGCCTCAAAATTCAGTATTTATTATAAAAGACACCAAATGTTCACTTTTAAGATAAAACCCAGTAGTTTTATAAAGTAATATTTAGTTTAATTTAACAAAAAATTATAATATCTATCCAAAATTAATAATATTAAGATGACATCGCAAAACATTAATAAAATTAAATTTTCCTTATTATTTTAAATTTTACTTTCCAGAAATTACTTCATTTAAATTTGTTTATATTACTTCATTTATTTTTCTGTAATATATTGATAAATAATATAAAATGTTACCATGATCCTTCGTTGGGTACTTTAATCTCCCACATTGGATTTATTCTCAATAAAATTTCTCATTAATTTTTCCTTAATATTAATGAATTAGTATCTACACCATATTGATAAAAAATCAATGTCATATTGTGTGGGATATATTTCTTCACGTTTTCATTCCACTAATTGATCTAAATTCAAATCCCTTTCATAGAAATTTTGAGATGAGGAAAATATTTCTTCATGTTTTTCTTTCTCCCTCTTTATCTTCCATTAAACTGAATGTGACCGTTAGGTTTTTTTGAGATAGGTATAAAAACCCATTTTTAAAATAAAAGGTCTCAAATCTACCAAATCTAAGTCTATGTAATCTATGGTCATTTTATAAGTCATGTTTGATTTACTCTAACATTAATACAACTCAAAAAAATTAACAAAGTATTTATAAGTTCTAAAAAATCATCTCTTAGGGTTAAATTCATTAATTTTTCATTTATCGTAATTTCATTTATCTAATTCAATAGAAATATAAAAATTTATAAAACATGAAATAGTAGGTTTCTACCCTTTTGTGAAATCATTTCTTCCATTAATAAATCAATTTTCTCCCTTTTTTTAAATCAATGATTTTCATATACTAAGGGGAACGTATTGAAAAATTTCCTCATATATGAATGAAACATTAATTATATGGATTTTATATATTGGGAATTTCTTTACCATCATATATTGATTTAGTATATGGGTACTTTAATGTTCACTTTGACAGAACATTAGAATTCAGTTTCTAAATCATTAACTTTCTGGTATTTTTTATACATTATGTCAACTTCATTAGGTCTCCAAAATCCCCATATTTAACGTTTATTCCTTTATAAGGGTAACCACTTACTCAAGTGCATCACATTAAATTTCATTTTTCATTGAACCACATCAGAACTAATCAAGTAACGAATCTTCTTATGCATTATATACTTATTTTTTCTATGTTTTATTTTTTTTTGTATGTGGGTTTTTATTCTTCATGTACTCCAGAAATGAACATTCATCCTTATTTTATTTCTCATCCAACCTTATTGATTCCTCAAATTTTTCAATCTATACATCCATGTAAAACTATGGATTATGTTTTTTATCTTCTTACATTGTTATTTTTCTTTCATAGTAACATTTATATCTTACTAAAAAGAATATTTTTATTTATCAGTTCCTCAAAACTAGGTAATCATGTCATTCATTTTTTAAAGTCCATTTAACATCATTAAATCATCAAAAAATGATTATTTTTTTTTATAATGTTACTCATCAGTGGTAATATCTAATTCACATTAACTAATTTGTTGGATATGTCTTATACCATTACAATTTTCTTATGTTATTCTTATATTGATTAAAATTATTTATTTATAGATATTTCAATAACATGAATATTCAATGTTTCTTATAGATTTCCAAAAGTGGAATTTCCTTCCATAGTAGAAGCTTCATTGTTTTACTATGTAATTTTCATTTACATTCATCATTGATGTAACCTTCACTGTAAATTAATTTTCTTTACAACCCATATTAGAGTTACCATCTATTTTCCTTTTATTTTCCTTCCACTATTATGGTATCCTTCCATTATTTGTACTAAATTTGTTCTTGGTAGTTATCACCTAGTACTATCCATCACCATAACCACATCCTCCAAAATTTCTAATGAATTTTCCAAGATATTGAATTTTATTTCAAAACAGTTTCTCATTTCCATGTAAAAATTATTGAATTTATTTGAATTTTTTAAATAATATTATTCAACCCCTTGTCATGCACTATATCCATTTTTAATAGATTTTTATATTACTCCAAAATTAATTGTTCTACGGTCTAAACATTCCCCAACACTAGTAGTTTCATGAAATCTAATCTTCTTCTATTGAGTAATATTTTACTGGTGGAGAGATATTTCATAAAACAAATCCACATTGTCACCTTATAGGGGAATTATTACATTACCTCTTTCTTACATCTTCACTGATGTGGTGAATTTAACAAAATAATTATTCAACCATCTTTGTGGAGAAATACAACCATAACTTTTCAATGTATTGGAATTTGTGTATACATATTAATTAAAATGTGGTGTTAATAAATTCTTATTATTTTAAGATGATGATTCTTTTAATTTACTCATGATTATCCCACACTATAATGAGACTTTTGTGATGTACTAGTTTTATGAGGAACATTATTAGAGGTTCCTCTCCCAGCATGAAGTGAGTATTCAACTTTAGTGGTTTCAAAGTTCTTCAATTTAAATTCAAGTCAAGAAATATTAAATTTTATGTTTTTTTCTAGTCTTTAATAATGTTTAAATTCTGTTCACAGTCAAACAAAATTTTTTAAATATTTTATTCATGTACCTTACATTGATTATATATTTAATTTTCACACACTTTTATTCTTATTGATTAATTTTTACAGTAAGAGTTATTGGCTTCAATGGGGTGGTTGCAGGGGGTCTATAGGGGAAGGGGGTGTACAAGGGTAGGGGCAGAGGGGAGGGTGAATATGTAGTGAAAGGGGGGAGGGTGCAGGGGTGTGTGTAGGGGAAAGGGGAAAGGGAGGGTGCATGGGGGTCTGTAGGGGCAGGGGTAGGGGTAAGGGGTAGGGTGATAGTCCAAGGGGATGCAAGGGGGATAGGGTTGTAAACTACAGGTGGTCTGTAGGGCAGGGGGTGTAAGGGGGTGGGGCAGTGGGGAAGGGGGTGTATGGGGGAAAGTGGGTGATGGAAAACTAGCAGGGAGAGGGTTCATGGGGGTGGGGGGGATCTTGAGGGCAGTGGGGAGGCTTCTTGTGGGGGGGCATGGGGAGGGGGTCAGCACGGTCGTCAAAAGGGAGCATTTTTGGGTCATGCGGGGAGTGGGTGTGTAACACCCGAGACTTTTATGTGAAATATTTTTCTTATGTTATATAAATAATCAAATGAATCTTTAACTACACACAACAATAGCTTTGCTTGCTTTACACGCAACCGCGTCCTTCCTCGATATCTTGTGTCGTACGCAATACCGAGTTTCACTAAACAATGATATGCTATTAAAATATTATTAAAACTAGCCGTTATGAATAGTAATAACAACTTTTTGAAATTTTATAAATTCTATTTTTCAAAATGGACTTCATTTTTGGATTTGGAATATCGAAATTAGCCTAAGGTGAAATTTTGATATTTTTCTATAAACTTTCAATTTTTGATGAATAGTGAAACCACTAAGTGGTAGTTAAAAAACTGAATTTTTCATAAAACATAATTTTACCGCTTCTGTGAGTGGAATTTCGAACATCCAAGAGACACAGTTGATGTCAGCAAGTAAATGTGGTTCAATGAGATGAAAATAATTTTTTGGTGAATAGTAACTGTTTACTTTTTTTACCACGGTTAAAAGTAAATAGGGTAATTAAGGGTAAAAATGATATTATTATTACCCTAACACATGTCCTAATTCTATTGGACATGTGTAATTAGAACAAAAAAAACCTTAGGAATAAAATATGACCATTTAGGCCCACTTGGATTAGATTAGGACATTTATTATTAATTTATTTAAAGAAGGGTTAAAATAGTTAAAATCAAAGTTTAATAAGTATATCATTTTTAATATAGGGTTATACATAAGATAAATTCGACTATAAATATACAGTATAAAGATAAAACGATTTCCTACATAATGATATTTTATTTTTAATTTTTAGACTTTAAATAAATTAATTTATTTAGGACACAATGATGATGCAGCAATTATCTTATTAATGAAATATTAACATAATTGATGTTATAAATACCCAAATAAATGTAATTTGAGACTTTTTATGAATTCCAATAATTTTATAGGTTAATATGACATTTTAGTATTGATTTAATTAAATTTTCTAGAACTAATCATTATGTTAAGATTTTCACAAAAATCAATTACTAAATAGTGTCAAAATTGACATAAAATATTTTTTAAAACAAATATTATATTATTAATTGTTATTTTTTTCCTAAAAATATAAGGTTCGGCCAAATGACATGCATAATTTTATATATATTAATAATAAACAACTTGGGGTTCGTTTGTCTTGTTATAGTGATTTTATTAACCTTATAGTATAAGAACACAAGAAGACACGGTAAAAGTAAAATTATTTAAATGATAAGGTTAAAATAGGAACCTAAACATGTCTCAATTCTGTTGGATGAGAGGATTTCGACCCATCCCCACCTTATCTTAGAAATAAATAAATTTGTAGCTATTTAAAACCGAACTTGACTTTATAATAAAATAATATTTTTAGTTTTTTCAAAGGAGCCCCTCTCCTCCCTTATAAAAGGGCACCTCTTCCCCCTCTTCCTCACACCACTTTGAGCCTTCAAGCTCGGCCAACCACTGTCAATTTCTTCTCTCCACTTCCCTAGAGACATCTTAGAGGTTCTGGTGTTCTTCAAAGCTGGTGTTCTTCAAAGCCTATTTTAGTGCCCTAAAAGGAGGTCTCAAAGAAGCACTTCAAAGAAGAGATAATGTCTGTTACCGATTCTTTCATCTTTATTTCTTCTTCCACTTCTTCTTCTTTAGTTGTTTCCTTATGAAGTAATAACATCAGTGTCACTCATATACTGATATGTTATTATATGTATGAAACAACCCTATTTCACCATCTATCCATCCTATGGAAAAAGAAATCACCGTGTGTGCGTACGTACGAAATACCGTCTCCACGCCGTGGTGTAAACTATTTTCCACCACCACCTTACTTGAATGGGTATAATGGTGTAAATAATGACTATATATGACTATTATAAAGTGATATTTATTCTAAAATAGTATACATACACTCCATTACAATTTCACGATCATTGGAATGATATCATCACTCGTGCGTACGTACGGAATACCGTCTCCACGATGTGATGCGACTCGTTCTACATGATCTTCGTTTCATAATGATTATATAAATGAATTTAATGAATAAATATGATATATATTACACTAATACCATTCTGCAAATGAGGTATCTATAACCTAAAGAGAAGAATAAGAATTTATTCGACAAAACATGCATAAGAACAAAAAGTAATAAACACCCGAATAACAAATAGTAATGAAATATTACTAATAAGAAGCTAAGAATATGACCATATATGATATCATAACAATAAGTATGATTCTGGAATAAGTCAATAACATTATTTAAATCATTATACAAAAGGTTTGGACACTTACGAAGCAAATCGGACCTAAGGTAAGGGAAATATCACAATCTCATTTTTATATGAGATTGTTTATACTTTGGTATTTACTAGGGTGTATTTTATCATCCACATCCATGTTTCATCAATATGTAATATTTATATCCTTCTACAATAGTTTATATCCAATTTTAACCTTCTTTGAGTTTTTAGTAAAAGATATGAAGGGATTCTTTTGTCGTTTTTCATACGAAGTACTTTTTGACTTTTCCGACAAATGTACGAGAAGAATGTTTTTTTAACCTATACGGAATGAATGGATTTTTAAAACATTATTTCCAAGAAGCTTCCTTTACAAGTTTTCAAGTTTATATTTAAAAAACTTCTTTTATTTTAAAATTGTATGACATGTTAAGAAAGGAAAATGTTTTTGAAGTAGAAAGGATATTTTCCTCAAGAATGGAGTTCAAGTGTTTTATCAAAAAAAAATTCCATCTAAGATAATATAGGGTTCTGTTTCTATCACTATTATTACATTTATTTGATTATGTTGTGATGGAATTATTTTTATGAATTCCTTTATCTTATATGATTTTTTTTTGATGTCATGATGTTTAAGATTCCCAATTTTATTACATGGGTTATGAAATGATGTATGATTTATGATTTTGTGGCACACATAAGAATGGTATCATTATGAGATGGGTGGGACCTATATCTCCCTCCAATTAATTGTGTAAAGATTTTATATCTCATGAGATAGACATGGCTGGAACAGTAGGTTATACCGGTTCAGTGAAACAGGACTGAAACGAGGAGTGAACTCGGTTCAGAAATGGACTTTGTCCACTCAAATAGTCTTGGCAATGAGTCTTGACTAATATGAAATGATTCTCTATGATTATGTGTGTATTCCACAAAGTTTCATGTTTTATGTTATGATTATTGGGATTCCAATTCACTACTATGATTTATCCCATGTTATGAAATTATGCTCTCTTTTGCAGGTTAAGATTTCCAAAAGTTATGTTCTTATGAATATGATGTGATTGATATTTCTTTTGTTTACCCTTACTGAGCATTTGAGCTCACCATTTTGTATGTTTTCTTTACCCAGGCCAGGAAGAAGGTTATTAAGTAATAAATTCCAAAAGGGACTATAGATATGATGAAATAAATGGGAGACAGTGTAGACGCTTTATGAACCAGTTATTTATGTTTCCCAGTTTCTAAAGACACTATACCTATACGGTCCTTTCATGGTTTTGTTATAAGTTGTAATTAGTATGCTTCAATTTTGAAGTATAAACAATGTATGTAAAGTATGGGTCGTTATAGTTGGTATCAGAGGAACGGTATAGTAATCCTTTGGAATCTAGGATGTGAAAGCCTTAGTAAGAATCCTAAGGATAAGTCTAAGCATAGAACACAATCTTAGTGTTTTAGAAATGGCCATGAACAACCTATGATAAGACCTTAAGTGTGAAATTTTATTCTTGATTATGTGGTTTTCCTATTATAATTAGCGTTGCTCAAACTATTCTTCTTGGTTTTAGTCAATGGCTGGAACCCAAAGGAATCATTTTAATGCGGAATGCGACGGGAAATGCAATGATTTTCCCCCTGAGCAACCAAACGTTATGGGAGCTGGAATGAAAAATCTGGTAGCCATGCTCACATAACTTTCTCAAGCTATGAATCATGCATGACTTCCAAACGAGCAAAGGAAGGAGCAACATTCTGTTGAATCCTTCATGAGGCAGCGTCCACCTTCATTCAGCAGGTGTACTGATCCATTAGTTGCTGAACAATGGATTAGTACTATTGAAAAGATATTTTCAGTTCTTCAATGTTCTGAACATGATAAAGTCATCCTAGTAGTGTATCTTTTGGAAGGATATGCTGATCAATGGTGGAATCTTATTAAGAATACGAGGCAAAGGGATGAAATTGAGTCCATGGAATGGGACAAGTTCAAGAATTTATTTTTCAATAAGTACTTCCCTCGTATTCTCCGAACAAAGATGGAGAAGGAGTTTCTTGAACTAAAGCAAAAGGATGATGAATCTGTTGGTACCTATGAAACAAATTTTACAACACTTGCATGGTACGCTTATGGTATTATTATCTAACCTGAGAGTAAGATCGATCGATTCTTTAGTGGCTTAAACCCAAGTCTTCGAAGGGCGTTAGCCATAAGGGACTTCAATAGCTACAAGGAAATCGTTCGATGTGCTCTCAAAGTTGAGATGGAGATTGGAGTAACCCATCAGTCATATAGGTTTGATAAGAAGAGGAAAATGGAATTCAAAGGAAAATCTAAAGAACACACTGAAAAGAAGACGAGCTTTCCCTTATGCTCAAAGTGTGGAAAGAAACATGGAGGGAGTTGTCTTAAATGGACAAGTAAATGTTTCAAATGTGGAAATGAAGGTCGTCGGGCATTTGAATGCCGCGATGAAGGGAATAAGATGTCTAATGATGCAAAAAAAGGAAGGGATACATAGAATGAACCTACTACACATCAATGTTTCAAGTGCAAGGAGATGGGACATTATGCCAATAAATGCCCTAATTCAAGGGTTGATGATGATGGTCGACGTCAACAAACTCTTAAGGATAAAGACAAAGGAATGTCACATGAAATTTCAATCAGCAATGTGGGGTATGATAACGATGTGGTGAAAGGTACACTTACCATCCACTCTAAAGTAGCAAATGTTTTATTTGATTTTGGATCCACCCACTCTTTTAATTCTGAAGAATTTTCTAAGGGTATCACCGTATTACCTCAACAATTAGATGTTGAGATAGCTGTGACAACACCTAATGGCACAACAGTCGCATCAAAAGTTTATAATTCTTCTCCGATCGATGTTTGTGGGAAAGTGATTCCTGCAAATCTTGTGTTCCTTCCTATAGTTTAATTTGATGTGATTCTTGGCATGGATTGGTTTCTTTATATAGAGCTCATATCAATTGCCAAAGAAGGGAAGTCACAATTCATATTCCAGATCAATCTATGATCGTCTATCGATGCAAGGATGAACATAACCTTCCAGTGGAAATTTCTTCCATCTTATGGGTCTTGATTCCACTTAATGAAGGTTATTTATCTCAAATGGTTGGTGAGAAACTCACAATTAAGAATATGCCCATTGTACTGGAGTTTTATGATGTCTTTCCAGAGGAATTACCGGGTCTTACACCAAATCGTGAAGTTGAGTTTTCAATAGAACTCGTACCGGGTGCTTTGCCTATTTCAAAGACACCTTATAGAATGGCCCCAATTGAGTTGAAGTAATTGAAGAAGCAACTCCAAGAGAATATTGATAAGGGATCCATACGCCCTAGTGTGTCACCTTGGGGAGAAACTATTCAATTTGTTAAGAAGAAAGATGGATCAATGAGAATCTTCATTGATTATCGAGAACTTAACAAGATCACTATCAAGAACAAATATCCTCTCCCACGCATTGATGACTTATTTGACCAACTACACGGAGCTCAATACTTTTCCAAGATTGATCTTCGTTCAGGGTATCATCAATTAAGGGTCAAAAGGGAGGATATACCAAAGACATCTTTCTGTACAAGGTATGGACACTATTAATTTATAGTGATGCCATTTGGTCTTACTAATGCCCCTGCTATCTTCATGGATCTAATGAATAAAGTCTTTAGAGACTATCTTGATCAATTTGTGGTAGTCTTTATAGACGATATTCTTGTCTATTCAAAGTGCAAGGAAGAACATGAATATCACTTGAGAATTATATTGAAGACCCTGATAAAGGAGAAGATTTATGCCAAATTTACCAAGTGTGAATTTTGGCTTCAAAAAGTTCCATTTTTGGGTCACATAATCTCAAAAGAGGGGATATATGTGGATCCAGCAAAAAAAGAGGTTATCAAAAGATGGTCGAGACCAACAACAGTAACTGAGATCCGAATTTTTCTTTGTTTGGCTGGATATTATCGATGTTTTGTGAAAGATTTTTAACGATTATCTAATCCACTCACCAAGTTGACTCGGAAAGGAGTTATGTTTGTTTGGACGGAAGAATGTGAAGAGAATTTCAAGGAGTTGAAAAGAAGGTTATACAGTGCACCTGTGCTCACATTACCTTGTAGTGGAGAAAGGTTTGTGATCTATAGTGATGCATCCAAGAAGGGATTGGGGTGTGTTCTTATGAAAAATGATATGATGATAGCTTATTCCTCACGACAGTTGAAAATCCATGAGAAAAATTACCCAACACATGATTTGGAGTTAGCTGCGGTAATCTTTGCATTAAAGATTTGGAGGCATTACCTTTACGGTGAAAGGTGTGATATTTATACTGATCATAAAAGTTTACAATATATTTTCACACAAAAGGAGTTGTATATGCGCCAAAGAAGATGGTTGGAGCTGATTAAGGATTACAACTGCTCAATCCATTATCACCCTGGGAAAGCAAACAAGGTGAAAGATACATTATGTCGACAAGACCATGCCAGTTTATCCATGATGAGGATGAAAAAAGATCCAATATTTATGGATTTACAAAGGATGGATCTTGGAATTATAATGGAAAGGGAAAAATATTATATTTCTCAAATGAATGTTCAACCATCTATACATATAAAGATTAAAGATGCACATAAAGAAGATGTTGAGTTACAAAATAAGGTGAGAAATATTCCTGAATTCAACCTTGATTGTGATGGGATAATAAAGTTCAAGAATCGGGTTTGTGTTCCTCCCATCCTGGAATTAAAGAAGGAGATGATGGATGAGGCTCATAGTTCTCCATTCTCTATTCATCCTGGAAGCACGAAGATGTATAGGGACCTGAAAGAGTAATTTTGGTGGGATGGCATGAAAAGAGATGTTGCTGAATATGTCTCTCGATGCTTGGTTTGTCAGCAAGTTAAAGTTGAGCGACAGAAGTCTAAGGGGATGTTACAACCATTACCCATGCCCGAATGGAAATGGGAAAACATCACTATGGGCTTTGTCATAGGACTTCCTAAAACATCCAAAGGCAATAATGATATCTGGTTCATAGTTGATCGTCTTACCATGTCTGCACACTTCATTGCTATTAGAGAGGATTTCTCTCTGGATCAGCTTGCAAGGATATATGTAAAGGAAGTGGTAAGATTGCATGGAGTACCACTTTATATTATATCTGATCGGGATCCGAGATTTACCTCGAAGTTCTGGCGAAGTCTTCAGCATACTCTAGATACAGAGTTGAGTTTCAACACTGCTTATCATCCTCAGACAGACGGTCAATCTGAGAGAACAATTCAAACTCTAGAAGATATGTTGAGATCTTTCTCTATGGATTTCAAAGGTGGTTGGTATCAACACCTACCTTTGGTGTAATTTTCTTATAATAATAGCTTTCACTCTAGTCTTAAAAAGGATTCTTATGAAGCTCTCTATGGAAAGAAATGCAGGACTCCAACTTGCTGGGATGAAGTTGGGGAAAGAAAGCTATTAGGACCTGATCTCGTTGATGAAATGGCAGAAAAGGTCAGATCTATTCAACAACACATAAGAGCAGCTCAGAGTCGAAAGAAAAGTTATGCCAACAACCGAAGAAAAGACCTAGAGTTTGAAGTGGGTGATAAAGTGTTCTTACGAATATCTCCCTGGAAGAGAGTCATGAGATTTGGAAAGAAGGAGAAGTTGAGCCCTAGATATATTGGTCCTTTTGAAATATTGGATCGTGTTGGGAAGGTAGCTTACTGATTGGTGCTTCCACCGAATCTCTCTCCAGTTCACGATATGTTCCATGTATCTCTCCTGAGAAAGTACATACCTGATCCTTCACATGTACTCAGCTCAGAAGTTGTACCACTGGAGCAAGATCTTTCTTATAAAGAACAGCCGATAGAGATTCTGGATCATAGCGAAAAAGTCCTACGAAGCAAGACCCCTCGATTGGTCAAAGTTTTATGGAGGAACCACCAATTAGAAGAAGCTACATGGGAACTTGAGGATATGATGAGGGAGAGGTATCCTCATCTGTTTGTTACAAAGTGACAAATTTCGAGGGCAAAATTCATTTTAAGGGGGGTAGAATGTAACACCCGAGACTTTTATGTGAAATATTTTGTTTTTATGTTATATAAATCATCAAAGGAATCTTTCACTACACACAAAAATAGCTTGGCTTTCTTTACACGCAACCACGGCCTTCCTCGATAGTTTGTGTCGTACGCAATATAGAGTTTCACTAAACAATGATATGCTATTAAAATATTATTAAATCTAGCCGTTATGAATAGTAATAACCACTTTTTGAAATTTTATAAATTTTATTTTTCAAAATGGACTTCATTTTTGGATTTGGAATATCGAAATTAGCCTAAGGTGAAATTTTGGTATTTTTCTAAAAACTTTCAATTTTTGATGAATAGTGAAACCACTAAGTGGTAGTTAAAAAACTAAATTTTTCATAGAACTTAATTTTACAGATTCTGTGAGTGGAATTTCTAAAATATGAGAGACACGGTTGATGTCAGAAAGTAAAATTTTGTTCAATGAGATGAAAATAACTTTTTGGTGAATAGTAACTGTTTACTTTTTTTACCACGGTAAAAAGTAAATAGGGTAATTAAGGGTAAAAATGATATTATTATTACCCTAACACATGTCCTAATTCTATTGGACAAGTTTAATTCGAACAAAAACAACCTTAGGAATAAAATATGACCATTTAGGCCCACTTGGATTAGATTAGGACATTTATTATTAATTTATTTAAAGAAGGGTTAAAATAGTTAAAATCAAAGTTTAATAAGTATATCATTTTTAATATAGGGTTATAAATAATATAAATTCGACTATAAATATACATTATAAATATAAAAATATTTTATACATAATTATATTTTATTTTTAATTTTATATATTAAATAAGTTAATTTATTTATGACACAAAGATGATGCAGTAATTATCTTATTAATGAAATATTGACATAATTGATGTTATAAATAACCAAATAAATGTAATTTGAGACTTTTTATGAATTCCAATAATTTTCTAGGTTAATATGACATGTTATTATTGATTTAATTAACTTTTTTCGAACTAATAATTCTGTTATGATTTTCACAAAAATAAATTACTAAATAGTGTCAAAATTGACATAAAATAGTTTTTAAAACAAATATTATATTATTAATTGTTATTTTATTCCTAAAAATCTAAGGTTCAACCAAATGACTTAGATAAGGTTATATATATTAATAACAAACAACTTGGGGTTTGTTTGGCTTGTTATAGTGAGTTTATTAACCTTATAGTATAAGAACACAAGAAGACGCGGTAAATGTAAAATTATTTAAATAATAAGGTTAAAATAGGAACCTAAACCTGTCTAAATTCTATTGAATTAGAGGATTTAGACCCATCCCCACCTTATCAATGAAAGAAATGAATTTTGATTTATTTAAAACCTAACTTGACTTTATAATAAAATAGTATTTTTAGTTTTTTTAAAGGAGCCCCTCTCCTCCCTTATAAAAGGGAACCTCCTCCCCCTCTTCCTCACACCACTTTGAGCCTTCATGCTCAGCCAACCCCTGCCAATTTCTCCTCTCCACTTATCTAGAGACATCCTAGAGGTCCTGGTCTTCTTCGAAGACCTATTTTAGTGCCCTAAAAGGAGGTATCAAAGAAGCACTTCAAAGAAGAGGTAATGTCTGTTACCGATTCTTTCATCTTTATTTCTTCTTCCACTTATTCTTCTTTAGTTGTTTCATTATGAAGTAATAACATCAGTGTCACTAATATACTGATATGTTATTATAAGTATGAAACAACCCTATTTCACAATCTATCCATCCTACGGAAAAAGAAATCACCGCACGTGTGTACGTATGGAATACCGTCTCCACGCCGTGGTGTAATCTATTTTCCACCACCACCTTACTTGAATGGGTATAACAGTGTAACTAATTACTATATATGACTATAATAAAGTGATATTGATTCTGAAATAGTATACATACACTCCAATACAATTCCACTATCATAGGAATGATATCATCACTCGTGCGTACGTACGGAATACCATCTCCACGATGTGATGCGACTCGTTCTACATGATATTCATTTCATAATGATTATATAAATGAATTTAATGAATTAATATGATATATATTACACTAATACCATTCTGGAAATGAGATATCTATAACCTAAAGAGAAGAATAATAATTTATTCGACAAAACACCCATAAGAACAAAATGTAATAAACACTCGAATAACAACTAGTAATGAAATATTACTAATAAGAAGCTAAGAATATGACCATATATGATATCATAACAATAATTATGATTTTTCAATAAGTCAATAACATTATTTAAATCATTATACAGTAGTTTCAGACACTTAAGAAGCAAATCGGACCTAAGGTAAGGGAAATATCACAATCTGATTTTTATCCGAGATTGTTTATACTTTGGTATTTACTGGGGTGTATTTTATCATCCACATCCATGTTTTCTCAATATGTAATATTTATATCCTTCTACAATATTTTATATCCAATTTTACCCTTCATTGAATTTTTAGTAAAAGATATGAAGGAAATCTTTTGTCGTTTTTCATACGAGGTACTTTTTGACTTTTTCGACAAAAGTACGAGAAGAATGTTTTTTTAAAATTATACGGCATGAATGGATTTTTAAAACATTATTTCCATAAATCTTCCTTTACAAGTTTTCAATTTTATTTTTAAACAACTTCTTTTAGTTTAAAATTTTATGACATGTTAAGAAAGGAAAATGTTTTTGAAGTAGAAAGGATATTTTCCTCAAGAATGGAGTTCAAGTGTTTTATCAAAAAAATTCCATCTAAGATAATATAGGGTTCTGTTTCTATCCCTATTATTACATTGATTTGATTATGTTGTGATGGAATTATTTTTATGAATTCTATTATCTTATATGAATTGTTTTATGATGTCATGATGTTTAAGATTACTATTTTTATTACATGGGTTATGAAATGATGGATGATTTATGATTTTGTGGCACACATAAGAATGGTATCATTATGAGATGGGTGGGACCTATATCTCCCTCCAATGTATTGGGTAAAGATTTTATATCTCATGAGATAGACATGGCTGGAACAGTATGTTATACCGGTTCAGTGAAACAGGACATAAACGAGGAGTGAACTCGGTTCAGAAATGGACTTTGTCCACTAAGATAGTCTTGGCAATGAGTCTTGACTAATAAGAAATGATTCCCTATGATTATGTGTGTATGCCACAAAGTTTCATGTTTTATGTTATGATTATTGGGATTCCATTTCACTACTATGATTTATCCCATGTCATGAAATTATGCTCTCTTTTGTAGGTTAAGATTTCCAAAAGTTATGTTCTTATGAATATGATGTGATTGATATTTCTTTTGTTTACCCTTACTGAGCATTTGAGCTCAACCTTTTGTATGTTTTCTTTCCCCAGGTCAGGAAGAAGTTTATTAAGTAATATATGCCAAAAGGGACTATAGATATGATGAAATAAATGGGAGACAATGTAGACGCTTTATGAACTAGTTGTTTATGTTTCCCAGTTTCTAAAGACACTATACCTATACTTTCCTTTCGTGGTTTTGTTATATGTTGTAATAATTATGCTTCAATTTTTAATTATTAACAGTGTATGTAATGTATGGGTCGTTATAGGGTGGTGCATGGGGAGGGGGTTCATGGGGTGGGGAAAAGGTTGGTGATTAATCCATTCATGAATATCCTTTATATATTCACCCAATAACATATAGTGTTCCCCAAATATGGACTAATTTTTCATTTATTTTTATGAATTATAATAAATTAACACTTTTATGAAATCCATATAAGAATGAACATATATAATAATATAATCCTTAAATAAATATGATTAAATATTTTAACCATCTCCAAACTTGATTACTCTATCATTCTTATTTTTTTCTATATGGACCATAAGACTCTTACTATTTCACTATATTCTAAATATCATTCTTATTTATCTTTAATTTTATTTTAATGAATCATCATACACAAGAATATTGCAATGTTTTCATTAATTAAATGTGTTCCAAATTGTATAAATTAAGTTTATTAGAGTATTTAATTGATAACATAATGATATTATATAAATCACCATATAAAAATTGAATGTTTTCATTAATTAAATGTGTTCTCATTTGTATGCATTATTTTTATCAAGATTATTCTCTCCTTCCACTGATTTAGGTGCATAAGCCAATGAATATTTCAGTGATCATGATGGTGGTGGTGGTGGAGGTGGTCTGAGGGGAGGTGAAAATGATGTTGGTATATCTATAAGAGATGATGAGGGTCATAAGGGTTCTGGTGATGCTGATATTGAGGTACATTTAAGATGTAAATTTTATTCTTGGGTTAAAATTTTAATTTTATCAAATAGTTCATTTTATTATGATGATATTGATATTGAAATTGGATATTATTTATATTGGAGAGAGATTTAATTCTTATGATATATATTGTTATATGATTGAGTTCAGTTTTATTTAGAAGTTGGTATTTTTTCTTCATATCTAGAGGATTTTGGTATATCTCTAAGGTGAAACTATTATGTAAGCATTTGGTGATTATGTATAGCTGGGTAGTAATCAATTTACATGATTATTAACTGTGGTTGTAGGGTCTATAATTTATATGGGATTAGACGTGACGTTATACTCAAATTTACAAGGTTAACCCATGGACACACATGTAATAATTTCGTATTTCAAACCATTTCTATGCATGGAATAATTACATGGATTAAAACACGAAAGTCAAAAACCCCTACTACAACTGATTTTGTGCAGATCTGGTTATTGGGGGCTGATTGGGGGGTGGTAAGAGGTGGGGGAGGGTAGGGAGGACTGACAAGGTGAGTGGCATGGGGTTCATGGGGAAGGGAGGGTGAGGGGAGGAGGACAGGGTGAGGGGGGCTGGGTGTGGGGAGTGTGCAAGGGGGTGTGTAGCGAGGAGGGGGAGGGGAAGAGGACAGGGTGAGGGGGCTGGGTGTGGGGAGTGTACAAGGGGGTGTGTAGCGAGGAGGGGGTTGGTAGGGAGTGTCTAGGAGGGGGTGTTCAGGATGGAGGGGGTGTAGTTGGGGTATAAGGATAGGTGTGTTCTAGGGGGTGGGTCAGGGGGTGCAAGTGTAAGAGTTGGTGCCCTAGAACTAACTGGTTATTCTTTGATAACATGGACATTTAATGTATGGAAATATAAAACATTTTATTACATATAGTTCATTTTTATGAATGACTTTGAGGTCATAATGTCCTAGAATATTTGTTACATTAATAAGGTCATGGAAGTTCCCCACTGTGATGAGAACCTTGAAATGCTATAATAATAATATTAAATATAGTTCTATAGTTGGATGACATACTATGATGGGACACATTAAATGCAGACCATTTAGTGTGAGTACTTGTGTGTAGATGATAATTCCTCTCATGAAGTTTGCACTTGGTAATATCCAAGACAAGAGAATATGGGAACAGACCCGCTAGTTGGAATTCCGCATGTTTTAGTGTCATCAAATATTTATGTCTATGAGCATGTGTAACGATCCTTATAATTTATTATTATCATCAATACAAGTCATGAATCGCGCAGTTTGATTTAATGATTAAAACCGTCACGTAGAAAGTTGGTTAGAAGTAGGGTATGTTTGTTGCATCATGAATGGCATGTTATTAATGGATAAGTCAAGGAAGGATTTTTCTATTCCATTTATGGAAGTTTATATCTCATCCCTTTTATTTAAATAGAACCTTCACAGGAAATTCCATGGCCATGGTGTAATGATGAGTTTATTTCAGGTAGTCGAAGAACGACATATCGAGCATAAAATTTGATGACATTATCATGAAACCTGCTTGATGAGATATTGTGACAATGGGATTATATAACACAATGAGCATTCATATGTGGATGTCATTGTTCGTACTTTTAGTTCATTCTCTTGGGATTCTTGACCCTTTACTATATGGTACCCTTGGACTTTATACAAACCTTCCTAATTCTAATGAGAAAATATCCATGAGGGTCACACAATAGGTGTTTCTGGGGGCCAAGGTTAAATTCTATTTTAATTTAATTAATAAATATTATTCTAAAGATAATAGAATAATTTTATTTAAGTTAAAATGATTGTATAAGTAATATAAATATTTATTCACCATATTGTGAGTAAAATATAATTATTTAATTGATCATTTAATAAATATTTATTTACTAGTTTGTAAATAAAATATTAATTTAAGATAATACATTATTTATTTATTTATTCGGTTGTTCAATAAACATAAGTGGAGTTTGAGTGGACTAAGGCTGGTCTGGTAGTAAAATAATTATTGGCCAGATGATAAATAATTATTAAAATAGTTGCCACAAATTAAAATAACACATCTATTATTATTTGACGTGGAATTTTATTTATAATTCTGTTTGGCACATGTTGGTGCCTCATAAATAATGACATGGTATTATTATAAATAACTTGGTTTTCGTCTATGGTTATGAATGTATTTGTTTCTTGTTATGAAATAAAATATTGTAACTGAAGCCCCATGTCAATAAATAGGAAAATATGTCTATTGTTTCAGGTATCGAACCACACACCCTATGAATTGAGAATTGTTGAGATAAAAAATTTCTATTTTTAATCCTCTTACCACCCCTCTCATGAACTAGATACATTCTTCAAGGACAAAAAATAAGTGATCAATAATGACTGACACACGACACTCACTTCTCCATATTAGCACCCGAAGAACGAGAAGTTTTTATTAGAGGCCATCAGAGCATGTGTGGATCACTGCTAGATCGATTCTTGTTTGGATCCTTACATGCACAATGAGATAATCCGAAATATTCATTCTGAATGATCAACATCATCAATTATGTAAATACTGAAGATCCAAATAATAGTTTCTTTGTCAAATTAATTAAATTAATTACAAACATGATGTGAAATATCCCCTCTAAAGGTATCGTGCCTCTTTTTTCTATATCTAAATCTTTGATTATATTCCATGGAGGATGGTGTTCATTGTCTTATTGATCCTAGCATAATTATTTATCATGGTAAAAATAATTATTGGGTGTTTTTCAACTGCACATCCGCTACGCCCGGAACCTTCAAGTGTTATCAGAGTGGTTACATCATAGTTTATAATTTTTTAAATATTTCATTGATGACATACACATTTAATAATTTAGTTGTTTAAATTCATGTTAATCATTCTGCAAATCTAAATCACGAGGTCTATTCCTCCTCTTTTGTTTCTTATTCTCCTTACATAAATGATCTTTTTTTTATTTTGATTTAAATAAAATAGAGGATCTCATCCGGAGGTGGGAAAGCTTCCTGGCTGTACAATACTAGAACACACAACATGTATTCGGCAGTACACATCATGTAGTCAAGATTTAATGCATCAGACTGGTCCACCAATCCATGACATGTGCTAGAGTCTTTTTAAGTCTTAAATGACTCTGTGTGTTGACCAGGAACATGTGGCACAAGGTTTCCAGACTACATTCCATGTAGTCCAATGGATATAATGTGTATTCCCTTCGGGTTAGGGTTGGACCGTGTACCCGATACATGGCTTACCCAGTTTTAAATCATGTAATGTAGATACTATACGGCATGTGGCCCACTAAACACACAATGTACTCCAAAGATTTCTGAATTACACTCACATTCCATTTCCCTGGGTGTGTACTTTGGATGGACGGTGAAAAATAGTACACGCTGTGTAGTTAGAACTACACACCGTGTACTCTTCCAAGATACTCAGATTTATTAAAATTTATTACTATATTATACAAACCCTTGTGACATGTACCATCATGCGGGTGTAAAGCTAAGTAACAACTCATGATAGATGTTTTATATATTTGTGTGTTTTATTTAATATCTGTGTAATGTTCATTTCTACTAATTGGGTATTTATGAATAGGAATTCACCAAGATTCCTACAAGGTACATGTTACGTATGATTATTATTTTAAATTATTTTGTTTGTTTAAAATAATGACGGATAATAGTCTCAAGGAAATTTAGAAAAAAGTGTTTAAGATAAAAGAATTGATTAATTAAAGACGATAATTAATTGATTCAAGCATGATTTATCTTAAACAATAATGATTAAAGAATTAAATTATAGTTTTATTTATGAGTAAAAAACATTGCATGTATGGATGATCATGAGCTACACCAAGACCTTTTGTACATGGATTGTTTCTTTTAATGTATTTATTTTAATTATATTAGTCTGCTTGTGAGCCATCACTCCTCATTAATTTGTAGGGCATGCATGCCCATGGTTTCTTTTATGGACCCCCCATTTTACCCCTCACCTATGTGTTAGTTTAAAAGAAAATGTAATTTATGGAACCCCCAAGCTAGAGGAGTCCATTCAAGCTAGAGCCGAGATGAAATAGATCCCAGGAGATATAGAGGTGGACAAGTGGAAAGCATTAAACACGAACCCAAATGGTTCAGAGTGTTTCTCCTATAGGTTGGGTATAGTTTATCAATCTCTAGATAAAATACCAATTAGAAAATATCATGATAATGAAATTTTCATTATTTTATTTCTTTCATATGCATGGTTTGTCATTATGTATGTGTTTTCACGATCACATAATTTATGAATTAAACAAGAATACAAGATTGAATTAAAATAAAATAAGCTTATGTGTAAATATTATCAAGACATGGTTAATCACTTAAGTAAGTTCCACATTATATTTACAAGAATGTGATAATGGTAATAAGAAATTCATAAATAAGAGTGAAAAATACCTCAAATAAAATATTAATTCATAAAAAGCCTTCTATTACTTGATTAAGGAAAAAACTCAATAAAACTATGAGTTTGACCATCCCTTGTTGGGACACATACTTTTATACAGGTATCCCATATGAATGTTTTCAAGATGAATTAAACATATTATATCAATAGAAGTATCCCTTGTTAGACATGGTCTAATATTGGGGGCATGAGTTGAGGAAATCAAAAGTCATGATTTCAGGAATGGAGAGTCCACTCAACAGATCAAGGAGATGCAAGCCTGCAGTTTGAAAAAACATGCCAACTTAAATTTCTTCCAATAGCTTGACCAACCCTTGTTGGGGTTATGTGAAGGGAACATGGATCCCTTCCACTAGAATTTCATGGAAACTGGACATTCTATGTTCAATGGTGAGGGAAATTGGGACTTGATAAAATAGATAGAGACTTAATATATTTTATTATTTCTCATAAAATGTAATTAAGAATGTACTAATGATATGATCTTTTAATAGTATGATAAAAATGAAAAGCTCATCAACCACACTATCCCTATGTTCAATTCTTTGTACAGACAACATCCTCATCGGTAGTAACTTATAGGAATGGTTTAGACACCATCAGGTTATCTTATGATTTGAAAGGAAGTCTTATGTTCTAGTGTCAACATTGCCTGAGCCACCTACCAAAGAGTCGATTGATGATGGTTTCTTGGTCTATGAGAAACATATGAACAACATGGTCGATGTTCAATGTTTGATGATATCATCAATGTCTAGTGAGCGCATAAAGTATCAAAAAAACATGGATGCATATAGCATGCTCAAGTACCTATGTGGTATTTTCCAGGAGAGAGAACGATGAGAAAGGTTTGAGATCTCTAAGGTACTCTATCTGAGTTAGCTTGGAGAAGGTTCCCCAGCAGGGCCTCACACAGTCATGCTCATTGGCTATATTGAGGGCCTCTAGGTTCTAGGGATTAAACTCCATGATGAAATGGGAACCCATATCATTATCGCATCACTGTATTAGAGCGTCGCTAACATTACTATAAATTTCAATATGAACAACTTTGAGAATTGTCTATCTGATATTCTTATCCTCATTCGCCATGTGAAAAAATATATGAAGTGTGAAAAGCCTTCAGCCCTTAAGTTGAATAAGAGGAAAGGGACGTTGAAGAGAATTTAACCTAAACCTTATTCATGACCTTCCATGAAAAGGAAGATCAAAGGGGAGTCGAGGGAACAAGAATATATTTATTTCGCATGTGGTAAGAAGGGCACTACAAGAAGAACTGGACATAGCCTAGAAAGCAAGGGGATGCTTCAGGTGCATTTGTTATCAAATAAAATCTATCTGTTTCTGCAAATTAGTTATTAGATACAGAATTTGGTGCTCAAATATGTATCCAAATATATGAACCATGTAGATTCAAGATGATTGACCAAGAAGATGTAGATCTACAAGAAGCCAACTCAGCCAGACTTGCTATTGTAGCTGTCGGGGACTACCACCTCACGTTGCCAATTGGGATGATCTTGGTGTTAATGGTTTGCTATTATGTGCCACCTGTTACTAAAAATATTATTTCTATATCCAAATTAGATACATATGGATTTTTTCCATGTTTGGAAATGAATTTTGTGTCTTTTACAAATATAGTATTTGTTTTGTAGGGCACATTTATACAACTATCTTTATGTGTTGGATTACACAAACCAAGTAATTGAAATTGATAACAATTATACTTCACATGACTCATTCCACACCCAACATTGGGATCATAGGATAGGTCATTAAAATGAGAAACAGTTGACAAAGTTACATCAAGATGGATATTTAGATTCTTTCAAACTAAAACCCCCTGGCGTATGCCATGCATGTTTAGAATGAAAATAACCAATGCCCCATTTACTGGGACAAGTGAAAGGGATGAAGAACATCTTAAATAATTCCATATCAGTGTGTGTGGATCATTTCCAGTTGAATCAATGAGATGGTACTCATACATCATATCTTTTACTAATGATTGTAGTAGATTTTTATATATCTACTTAATGAGTTATGAGTCATATTTTTTTATAAGTTCATAGAATACAAGAATGAATTTGGGAACAATCTTGGTATGAATATTAATAAACTCAACTTAGACTGAGGTGAATAATATCTTTATCAGGACTACATTGATTACTTACTGGAGTTTTGGAACATTTCTCAACTCACTCCACCATACATGCCCTAGTGAAATTGTATGATTCATGGGAGGAACCGCATCTTGTTGGACATGGTGAGATCAATGATGAGTCATTAAAGTCTTCCATTATCCTTTTGGGGATATGCGTTACAAAAAACATCACACATACTAAACCAAGTATCATATAAATCGATAAATGGTATTCTATATTAGTTATAGAGTAGAAATAAATCCATATTATTGAATTTACTTGTGTGGGAAAGCAATGTATTTGTTAAGGCCTCTTTAGGTAATAAACTTCCACCCCAAGGCCTAATGTGTACATTTATAGGATACCCCAAGGAGACAAGGGGATATTACCTATGAAAACTCTCAGAAAAAAATGTTATAGTAAAAAGACATTCCATATTCCTTGTGAGGGATCACATATCCAAAAGAGATAGTGGGAGTGAGATAGACTTCAATGAATTTGAGACTCAAGGTACACAAAAATTGGAACATGAATAGATCCCAAAATGCCACATGGAAGAAAGAACTGTTCCAAAGACACAAGAGCTGTGTAAGAGAAAAATAGAGGTTTAATAACTAGAACGGTACAGTTTTCTAGTTATATAGGATGGTGACACATTATTAGTTGATAATAATGATTCTATAACCTATAAGGAAGCATTAAGGGGCATAGATGTTGCCAAGAGGCAAGAAGACTTGAATTAGGAAGTGGATTCCAGGTACCAAAACCATGTTTGGACTTGGGTAGATCCTCTAGTTTATGTAAATCCCATTGGTTTCAAATTTGTATTCAAGAAGAAGCTCGACAAGGAAGGACAAGTCATTACATATAAGGCATGACATGTTGCAAAAGGTTTCAAACCACTTCAAGGCATTGAATAGGACAAAACATTTTCACTAGTTTCTATGATGAAATACATCAGAATTATTTTGGCCATTTCTGCTTTCCATGACTATGAAATTCGGAAAATTAATGTCAAAATAGACTTCCATAATGGGAACCTTCAGCAAGACGTCTACATGACACAACCTGAAGGTTTTATGACTCCAAAGGATTCCAAGAAGCTATGAAAGTTGAAAAAATAATTTTATGAATTAAAGGAAGCATCCAGGCCATGAAAAATTAGTTTTTATGAAGCCATACCAAAATATGGTTTTATGAAGAATGATTATGAGACTTGTGTCTACAAAAGGTTTATTTGGAGTGCATTAGTTTTCCTAATAGTATTTGTTGATGACATATTACTTATTGGAAATGAGATACCAGTCTTACAGTCTGTTAAGGAATGGTGGAATTAATGCTTATCTATAAAGGAATTTGGTGATGAATCATATATTCTTGGGATCAGGATCTATCATGATAGATCTAAGTGATTTTTCGGCCTATGTCAAAGTATATACATTGATAATATATTGAATACATTCAGTATAGAACAATTCAAGAGAGGATTGTGTCCAACATCACATGGAATTCATCACTCCAAGAAAATGTGTCCTCAGACACATGAGGAATGAAATATAATGGAAAGGACTATCTATGGATCAGTGATTGGGTCAGTCATCTATGCCATGCTATATACTTGGCTGGATTTCACCTACACATTGAGTGTCTTAGGCAGATATCAAGCTGACCAAAGTGACCATCATTGGATGGAAGTTAAGACTATCCTAATGTATCTGAGGCATACTAAGGATATGTTCTTGGTTTATGGAGGAGATGAAGAACTAGTCATCTGAGTATATATAGATGCTAATATTTAGTCTAATCAAGATGACATGAACAGACAAACAGGATACATCTTCACATTGAATAAAGGAACAGTGAGTTTGAAGATATCAAAGCAGAGTGTAGTCTCAAGTTCTATAGCAGATTCCAAGAATATCACATATTATGAGGTAGATAATGAATTATTTTGGATGTGAATCTTCATCCATGAGATATATTTGATACATAGAAGTATTTATTCCACCACATTGTACTGTGATAATATTATAGTGGTGGCTCTGGTAATAGATCCAAGGTCACATCAGGAAACGAGTCACTTACATCAGAAGTATCATCTCATGAAGGATTTTTCCTAGAGATTTGAAGTTGTGGGGACCAGTATTTCCATGGAAGAGAACCTGGAGGAACACTTGACTAAATCCTTCACTCAGTAGAAGCATGATCACCAAGTGAGGTCTAGTGGATTAAAAGTCATAGGCAGTTGGCTCTAGTACAAGTGGGAGTTTTTAAGAGTTAGGGTCCTAAAACCAACTAGTTTTAATTTGATTACATGGATATTTAATGTATTTAAATATTAAACATCTTGTTATATATTCTTCATTGTTTTTCATGATAATGATGTAATAATTTCTTTGAGTATTTGTTGCATTGATAAGGTCATGGTAGTTCTCTACTATGATGAGAACCTTGAAATTCTATAACAATATTTTTAAATATAGTTCTATAGTTGGATGACATACTATGATGGGACACATAGCATGCATATCATCAGGTGTGAGTACTCGTAAGCAGATGATACTGCCTCTCATGAAGGTCTCATTTAGAAATCTCCAAGACAAGAGATTATGAGAACATACCCACTAGTAATAATTTCACATGTTTTGGTGTCATCCAATATTTCTACTTATGAGTGTGTGTAATGATCCTTAGACATTAATATTATCATTAAAACGTGTCACAACTCATGCACTATTTTTTACTGATTAAAAATGTCACATATAATGTTAGTGAGAAGTATGGTACATTGGTTGTGTCAGGAGTGGCATGTTATTGATGGATAGGTTGAGGAAGTATTTGTCGCTTCCATTTGAGAATGTTGATATCTAGGCCCTTTGATTGAAATAGAACCGTCACACAAAATTCCATGGCCATGGTGTAATGATTAATTTATTTCAGGTAGTCAAAGAACGATCTATCAAGCATAAAAGTTGATGACACTATTAGGAAACCTGCTTGATGAGATATTGAGACAAAGGGATTATATTAAACTGTGAGCATTCGTATGTGGATTTTGTTGTTGTGAATTTTAGTTCTTTCTCTTGGGGGATTTGACCCATTTCATGATAGTACTCTTGGAATTTAAGAAAGCATGCCTCATGCCAATGAGAAATAATCCTAGAGGGTCACACAGTAAGTTTTTTTTATGGTCTTGGTTAAATTTTATTTGAATTTAATTAATTATTATTATTCCCATGACAATGGGATAATTTTATTCACATTAAAATGACTGCATAAATTAAATAAAAATTTATTCATTGGATTGTGGGTAAAATATATTTATCTTATTTAACATTTAATAAATATTTATTTACTCGTTTGTAAATAAAATATTTATTTAAGAGAATAAATTATTTATTTATTTATTCAGGTGTTATATAATTGGATGTGGATTTAGAGAGGACTATGGCCGGTCTAGTAGTAAAATAATTATTTTCAAGATGAAAAATAATTTTTTAACCAATTGAAACAAATTAAAATAATGCTGCTATTATTTTACGACATGGAATTTTATTTAAAATTCTATTTTACATAATTTGGAACACTATAAATAATGACGTGGTACTATTATTAATATCATGGTATTTATCCAAGGATATGAATGTATTTAATTGCTTTTAAACAGTTAAATATATTTAACTGAATCCCCATGTCCATAAATAAACACATAAGTCTATTGTTCTAGGTACTGAACCACACACCCATTGAATTGAAAATTGTTGAGCTAAATAATATATCTCTCAAATCCTCTTCCAACCCCTCAATAATGAGATAATTTTTTCAATGCTGAAGAAAAAGTGATCAAGAATGACCGACACTAGACACTCGCTTCACTATGCTAGCACCCAGAGAAATGAGTGGTGTCGATCAGAGGTCATCGGAGCATGTGTGAATCATTGCTAGAGGTATTCTTGTTTGGATCCTTATAACGGCCAAGTGATAATTTGGAACAGTTTTTCTCGACGATCAGCATCATCAATGAAAAAAATATCAATGTTTCATGTATTATTTTCATTATTAAATTAAGTAAATTAATTAAAAAAACGTGATGTGTAAGATCATATTTAAAAGATTAGGGCCTCTTACTTCTTTATGAAAATCATTGATTATAATCTATGGAGACTGGCGTTCCTTGTCGTCTTGATAACAGAATAATAATTGATCATTGTTCAAATCAAAGTTGGTTGTCATCCTAACCATGCTTCTGCTATGTCTGGAACCGTCGGCAAGGGGGAAGTGGGGGGAGGAAAAACTGGTAGGGGAGGGTTAGGGGAAGGGGGTCTACAAGGGGTTTTTCAGGGTAGGGGGTTTAGGGGTGGGGCATGGGGTGGGGTTGGGGTGTGCTAGGGGGTGGGGCATGGGGTGAAAGGGGGGGGGGGCTTTGCATGGTGGGGGTGGAGGGGTGCTTCAGTGGGTGTGGGTGCGGGCGTTGCAGGGGGGTGTCCGGGGGGTCTAGGAGGGAGGGGTGTCGGGGATGGATGTGAGTGATTGGGGGGGGGGGTCCCGGCGGGTGTCTAGGGTTCGGGGGGTTTATCCAAGTGGGGTGTCTAGGGTCTGGGGGGGTTGTATAGGGTATCTCCTTGTGGTGTGTGTATGTCTAGGGTCTGTCTAGTGATTTTCTAGGGTCTAGGGGTGTCCAAGGTCTTGGGGGTGTCTATGGTCTATCCATGAGGGGGGGAAGGTCTATACAGGGTCTGTCTGGGGGGTGTATAGGGTCTCTTTAGGGGTTGTCCAGGGTCTTGTGGGAAGGGGTCAGGGATCTGTCAATGGGGGTCCAGGTTCGTAGTGGGTGGGGATCTTCGGGTCATTTTAGGAGGGGAGGGATTTCTAGGAGAGTGGGAGGGGGGGCTTTACAGATGGTGGGCTGTTTTTTCAATGAAATGGGGAACCCAGTTACCACGGTTTTAAACCTTGGATATATACCTATTGCCCAGGTTTGAACCGTGGATATAACCCTATAGCCAATGTTTGAACTGTGGATATAGCCCTCTGTACCTAAAGATGCTTCCACAGTTTCAAACCGTGGATCTAAGTATTCAGCCATAGTTTAGAGCCTTGGCTATAAGTCTTTCCTTGTAGCCTAGCAATACCATCCACAGTTCATAAAACTATAGAAATCGCCTAAATTTATATTAGTGATTGTTAATATAGATTTATAATCGATAAATCCTACCCTTATTTATGAAATAGATACACCTATGTAAATGGTAGATGTTTTTTAAGAGCCCAAGGGAAAGGTGGTTATGCAAATGCCTCATCAATAATATTATCCATACCGCATGGAGTTGGATTCCACAATGGACAATAAGAGACCACCATTTCTCTCTTCCCTCCCCAACTAAACTCTTTTTTATATCTCATTTTATGGGTTGATACATGTTTTCTCATTTCTTTTAGGTCTTCCCACTCTCATTTTCCACTCAAAGACATTAGGAGGAAAAATATGCCCTGGTCCATTCCGTAAAATTATTATCCACCTTTAGAATGGAGTTGACCAATAAACTACCTAACTGGAGGAAATATAAACCAATACCTACTTTGGTGTTAAACTAAGACAATTATCTTATCTCCCTATTTATAATTTTATTTTAATTAATAAAAATGATTATCTTTTTTCATTGATATATTTTATATTTTTTAGATAAACCAATTACAAAGAGAAAACTCAATCCATTTAATGAGAAATAATTGGGTTATATCTCTCTATGATAGTATTTTTTAAATTAACCACATTTATTTATTTCTTCTTAAAGATGATTATTAATTTCAAGTGTGACAGATTTTATAATTGTTTAGGTTTTTTATATGTTCTTATATGTTTTTTGGTTTTGGTATAAAAAATGATTTTGAGTGATTTTATCCACTAGAACATATCCTTTGTCGGGTTTATCTATGTGACATGGTTCATTTTATGAAATAAGGAATCATTTATTTTTTAATATTGAAAAATGAATAAAAAATGGAAAATTTTTAACTAGAACATAAATTAGTAGAAATTTAATTGGTCAAGGAACATGAATTCAAGTAAATCACTTTATAAATAAAATAAAAATTTCAATTATTAATTACTAAACATCCAATTATATGAATTCATTTGAATTAGAGTAGTGTTAGAACTTTGGTTCCAAAATAATGTATCTAAAAATATTCAAAGAGTAGTGTTCATGTGTGTGTGTGTGAAATAATAGTTTCTATATTAATGAGTTAAGTAAATTTGAGAGTTTTTTGTGTATATATTACATCGATGATTCAATTATAATAAATAATCTTTTAGATTCATTTTCTAGAATGATTTATTTTTGGATCATTAATGTTCACTAATAAGTATTATAAAAAAGGATAAATTTGATAAAATGTGTGGGAATATGTTTTTAGTCTAGGAGAGAGATGGAAGGGTTGGTTAATAATAAACATTGATATAAACAAGAGAATTAATTTTAACTAATCAAATTGTATTGTGATGAATCAATGTTTTTGAAAATGAGAATTTAGATGTGAAAATTGAATAAGTGTGAATTAAAAATTGGATTTAATATCAATATTTATATTTAATTAAATATAAAATAATGAAATTTCATTATATAAGTATGTGAAATTGAGAAGAAAAAAATTATAAATTAATATTTTTATTTACAGGCATTCCTTGAGTATAATGAATAATTTTTATATGGGGTATTAATTGATCCTTTTCTGATTTTTTGTATATTATTTAGTGTTACTAACATAAATAATGTACCATAGTGTTTTAGATAAATATTTATTTATTATTTTATGTAAATAATTATATTAAAAAAAATCCCCAAAATTTAGACATTTGTGATTTTATTATAATTTTTATTTTAAATGAAAATTTCCATATTTTGATATTAATTTCTCGTGTTTTTTTGGTTTTGAATTAAATAGTATGTATTTAGAATTATACTATTTGAATAAATGTGAAATATAACACCTATATATTATTTAATTGGGGAAGAACTTGGGTGAATAAGAATAAATAGTCTATTGATATTACTGCATCATATTCATTTTCCAAGTATGATTTCTTCATATGAGTAACCCTGGCCACCCTAGAAATATATGTGACTAAAAACATGAATTAAAAGGTTGTGGATGATAAAATTCTAAAAAATTTATACTAAAACAATATGGATTTATTCCCATAAGAATAAATTCGGTGTATAACATTGTATGGGATATTAATCCAATGCTGTGTATGATTAAAACACAAACCCCATGGGATTCATATGAAAAAAATATTCCATGGTAAATAAATTTTTTGAGTAGATTCTTGGAGAAGTCATTGATATTAATCATATCCTATAAAATAAAATAAAATCCATCGTCTTATTCATTTCGCTTCCATGTACACTGTAAGCTTCTTAGGTTGTTGATATTTTCGGACTCCCATCTAGGTTCCATGCATATGTTATGAATAAAAGGAAGTATATTTTCATTAGTTTGTAAGGGAAAATTTGGAAAGGGTCAGGGAGGAATTAGTAGTTGCATCCATATATCAATGGAATTATACTTGTGATAGTGGAGGTAATATTTGAGCTAGAGAAGGATCCATAATGATGCTATATAATTGAATCCCACTCTAGTCCATTGAAATGTGGAATTTATCTATGTTGACATTAAACCTCCCTATAGCCTATAAATCTAAACCCTTATCCCAATTTTAATTGATTCATGTCCTAAAATTTTTAAAATAAGTGGTTACTTTGTAATTAATGTTTAAATTTTAATAATACAATTCTTTATTTCTCTATTTTTTATTTTTCCCCCTCAATGCTTCATTATATCCATAGTAATGGGGAAATAATTAAGGGAATAGTCATTGGGTAAGGGATGGATCTACCATTATCTATTCTATATTTTTTGAAATGTTTTATATATTTTCGTAGTGGTTTGTAGTCTTACGATTGTTATAGTAGGCAAGATCCACTCCTTACTTCATGCTAGCCAACTTTTACTCTGCCCCGTAATATCATTCTCTCTAAATTATCTCAGTGGACACTTTATTTGGATGTTTCTTTGTAACACCCTAATGTTTTACAAATAAATTTAATTAAATTCATAAAACATTAAGTCTAAACAAAATGGAAATTTTTTAACAAGATAGTTATAAACATTCCTTTAAACATAATTTTTACTCTTATATTATATAATTATTGAAAAAACTGACATCTAGATTTGTGATCAATATGTTATTTGATGTTTGATAGAACAAACTTGTTTTTTTAGTGAATAGTAAAATACCATTATGAATACTGAAATGAATAGTAATATGATGATTATGAATAGTATATCGTATAATTATTTTATTTTTATTAATATTATATGATAATGAGATCATGATTAATTTTTCAAGGTGATATAAAATGTGTTAGAGTTTTAAAATTGTTAATTTTTGAATAGATTGTGATTTTATTTAAAAATTAAATAATTCATATTTTGAAAATTATTTTCAAAAAATTGAATAAATTTTTAAATATTTCACATAGATAAATGGTTAGGGTAAATATTTTCTATTTTTCTAATATACTTGAATTTTTTGTGAACAGTGAAATTCGATAATTACGAAATATGCTAAATAAATTAATTCATGCATCATGCTTCAGTCATGGATTATGAAAATGGCCATTGTATTTAACTTACATGCACTTATTAATATTTTGGATCACATGGATCAAGACTATTCGTAGACTAGAGCAAATATTTTATACTAATGATTAAAATAATGGAAAACCCCTCCTCTCACCCACTATAAATATCACCGTCACCTCTCTTCATCAAACACTTATAAAGATTTCAGAATTATCTAAATTCTTCCCAAACTCCTTCCCAAGGATCTTTCCCACATCAATGACCCACTAGTATCACCAAAAGGACAAAAATAAAGGCCTTAAAGAGGATCTTAAGGAGAAGAGATTGCGATGTAAGAATCCTCTATCATTTTTTATGTTTTCTTTTCAATTCAATTTATTTTTATATACTCCCTTACCATACCCTTATCCAATATGAATTAATTCTCAATAATATTATATATTATTGATTTCATCATGTTTATGGAAAAAAATTCTTCATCATTCTTTCTCTCCTCTTCTTCTTATTCTAAAAATACATATATTGTCTGTGAAGTACCGATTTACCAAAATCATCATTTATGTGTATTTCCATTAAATCTTTTAAAACTGGTATTAAAACCATTTTAATGGTTGAAAAAGATTTTAAATTGTATTATATAAATTTTTTATGTTATGGAATTAACATATATTCATAATATTTTTTTATATAACAAAACTTGTTTTTGATTATCAATGAAATGCCAAAACGATCTAAACAGATATCACTAATGAATTATTTAATGACTCATCCTCATAAAATATAAACAATATGATTTATGGAATCTTTTAATATTCTGGAAATATATTAATACCATTTCTTTCCAATTCTGGTGTTTCTCTTTGATTCGATTAGGAAATCATTTACGAAGTGATCAAGTAAATCATGTAAAAAACACACATGAAACAATGGAAATAACGAAATATTATTAATTAATTCGTGGAATGATGTTATAAAATGATCATATAAGGTGATATAAAAATTAATAGCTCTCATTATAATATTAATAATAATATTTTAACCATTATTCAAGATGTTTAAAAAAATTCAAGTAAGACAAACCTGAGGTAATTGAATTCTTAACGCAGTTTCCATTATTTGTGTTAACCTTCAATTTTTTAATTATGTGGAACTATGATTATTTTTTTATAAATATAATTCATATTTTTTTTATTATGGGTATTTATAGTTTATAATCATTTTACTTTCACTCAATCAATTCTTACTTAAATTATATGATATTTGTAAGGGGATTTTTTGTAAAAAATCCCTTTTGAAATTTTAATTTACAAAAATCAAAAGCAATGTTTTTATGAAATTATTCATGTTTTCAGATTGTTTTCTAGATATTTGAATTTTTTTATGATGATGGGTGGGACATATATCTCCCTTCAAATAATTTGGTATTCTTATGTTAGTCGACAGTCGTATGGTTACTCTATGTGTAACTGTAATGATTACACCATAAGGTAGTTGAGAGGGTCACATTGTATTGTAGCTGAGAGGGTTATAAAATTAAGTAGGTAATTCCACAAGTTACTTGTATTCTTTATTTATGTTTTCAATAACTTATGTAAATATAAATTTTTACAATGTAATTATATGATTCTTTATGGGTTAGAATATGTATTTGTGAAAACGATTTAATGTGTTCATAAGTATTCAGTGATGAAAGGTTTCATTCCTTATTTTTATATCCCCTACACAGATTGTATGCCCATACAGTGTTAATAAATTCTTTTCATATGTTATAAGGATGTGTAAGAGAAATGAGGATGTCTAGTAAAATGTCATCACAATTTTTCAAAGAAATCATGTTGTTGTTTTGTGTTTAAAATTTTCCGTCTTGGAAGAAATTGATCCTAATTTAATGGTTCCCACATTGTATTAATGTGGGTATATATGTATGAGTTTTTTACTAAATTTATTAAAATATAAATAGAAAATATATTTGTAATTGAAAAGGACTAAAATGTATATTAAATAACTAGAATATTTAGTTTTTTGTTAGGGTCCTTATAGTTGGTGTCAAGGCATAGTTTAGATAAATTTTAGAGTTATTATGATATTAAAAGAATACCACAAATGATTTTTACAATATTTTTTTGTGGGAATGGTATATCATTTAAATATTACCATGTTTTTTCATCTAATATATTTCTGTTCAGAATGGTTTTCACAGAAGAAATTTGGATGCTGAATATGGAAAGAATCGAGAGGCTGATATCTTTCTGAATCTGAAACAGTGAATGGTGGGAATTGGAAATGGGATGTTTGTGATTGTATTGGATCTACTAACATGAGAAATATATGGAGGTGAAATCTATGCAAGAGAACAACTAGATATATCACTAATGAACATGATGATAGTGGAACATTTTATAAGGAAACACCCTCCTTCTTTCAATGGATATTCTGACCCAGTAGCAGATGAAGGCTGGATTAAAGACCTTGAATAGATATTCAATGTTATGGTATTTATAGAAAATCACAGGTTATGTCTTTCAATTTATCATTTTTAAGGTGAATCTGATCATTATTGGTCAAAATGCAAGAATATCAGGGAAATAGAGGATATTTGTACCTTAGAGTTGGATGAATTTAAAGGTCATTTCCTTAAAAAATATTATCCAATGGTTGTTAGACATAGGATGGAGAATAAGTTTCTTTAATTGAAGTAGAAGGAATATTCAGTGGTCATGTATTAAGTGAAATTCACACAACAATCAAGGTATTATCCCAATATTATTCAGGATATTTATTAAAAAATCAACCATTTTTACTCTAGATTAATGCCAATATATTGAAAGCAATAGGATTATTGTGAGTTCAATAGTTATAAGAAACTTGTTTGATGTGTAAAGAGGGTATAAATAGAGTTTTTTTTGACCACATGAACCTTGAAGACAAATAGAATAATGGTTACTGATGGAATGGTATGGATAAGAATCAATAAAAAATATGATAGTAAGAAAGTTCATTTTTGATTTTGTGAAAATTGTGGTAAAAAATACCTTGGGGATGACTTACCAAAATAGGGAAGTGTTTTCGATGTATTAATTTTGTACATATGTCCTGAGATTGTAATGAAAATTATTCTAATAATAATATTGATAAGAAAAATGTGTACTATTTTAAATGTGTTTAGATATGTCAATATGCAAATGAATTGCCAAAGAGAGACCTCAATGATTTAACGAAGCCAAACTATAAGCAGAAAGGTGTAGTGAGATCCATTATGACTACATCAGTTGACATCGGGATATCCAATAAATTTGGATGAGGTAATTTTTAATTTAATCGGGTTTTTCTAAAGTCATTCTTGATATGGGGTCTACACATTCATTTTTTTAGAAATTTTCTAGCAAATTGGTAATTTTAACTTGAGAAATGAGACTAGATTTTAAGGTTAAAATGTCTGTGGGGAAATGTTATAAAAAATTAGAATTATAAGAATATATTATTGTTATATATTGAAAATTATTACCCAAAAACCTTATTGTTTTTTCTATAGTATAGTTCGATGTCATTCTGGGTATGGATTGGTTTTCTATTTATCATGCTATGATTGATTGTAGAGATATTTAATTTTTTCTGAAAGAGTTTAAGATTGTATAAAAAAATGATCCCATACAATTTATAACATAGTAGATGGTTGAGAAACTATTTCATGATAGAAATGAATGTTATCTTTCACATATTGTTTAAAAGAATAGAAATGTTCAGATTAAGGATGTACTAAGGTTAAAGGAATATCTTGATGTGTTTCCTGATGAGTTACGTGATATTATAATTGATCATGAAGTTGAATTTACTATTGACTAAGTTCATGATGGTAATTCAAATTCCAAACCTCCTTATTGAATGGCTCAAATGGGATAATCATGTCTTATTTGTTATAAATATATATAGTTGAAAGAGACATTTCATTGATTATAGATCCTTTAGAAACATCTCTATTAAAAACAAGTATCATTTTTCTCATATTGATGATTTGTTTGATTAGCTCCATAGAACACAATATGTTTCTATTTTTGACATGAGGTCTGGGTAAAATCCATTGAATTTAATGTATATAGACATCCCGAAGACAATGTTCCATACTAGATATGGGCATTATGAATATGTTTCCATGATATTTGGATTAACTAATACACCTACTGTATTGAGGAATCTTTTCAATAGAATATGTCTTGAGTTCTTCAATAATATTATTGTTGTATTTATTGATGAAATTAATGTATATTCTAAAATTAAGGAGGATGATGAAAACATATAAGGGGTGTTTTGAAATTAATAAGTGAAAAGAAACTGAATGGAAAATTCCAAAAGAGTGAATTTTTGTTGTAATGGATTTATTTTATTAGGAATATTATAAATAAGGATAGAATAATAGTTGATCCTAACAAAACAAAACTAGTTAATGAATGGACAAGACCTACACATGTTATAGATATTCCTAGTTTACTTTGATTATAATGTTATTACTGAAAGTTTACAAAAAACATTACATAGTTATATATCTTAATAACTAATTTAACTTGCAAAGGGGTTAAATTTTTTTGGATGGAAGAATGTTATGTTTGTGAATTCTCTAGTTTTGACCCTACCTTCTAGAAATGGGTTGTTTTTCATCAATAATGATGCTTAGTTTAGAAGACTTGGTTGTTTTTTATTTATAATGATCTGGTAATTGCTTATTATTTAAGGAAACTAAATCCTCATGAGCTAAATTATCCCATATAAGATTTGGAATTAATAGGTTTGGTTTTTTTCAATGAAAATTTGGAGGCCTAATTTATATGGAGACAAATGTGAAATATATAACTACACTAATTGTCTGAAGTATATATTCATTGAAAAGGAACTGAACATGTTTCATAGAATATGGAATGAATTTATAAAGTATTATGATTGAAAAATCAATTACCATCCAAGAAAATAAAACAAATTGGTAGACGCCTTGAGTTAAAAAAATCATGCATAATTATCCATGTTACAATAAAAACATGAACCATTGATTAATGATTTGATTATTCTTTTCATGGACATTGTTGGTGTAAGAAATTCCTCTATTTAGTTTCAGGTTTTAGTGGGGTCATCTTTGTCAAACCAAATTAATCAAGTGAAAAAAAGAAGACCGTGAGATACCAAAAAAGGAAAAATTGATTAAAATTTGTAAGTATCTAGAATTTAACATGGATAAAGATTGTGTATTAAGATTTGGGAAAATATTATGTGTGTCTTGGGATTACCAATTGAAAAAATAATTTTTTTTGAAGCTTATAGTTCTTCGTTTTCAGTTCTTCCTTAGAGCACAAAGAGGTAATGAGTCCTCTGGGAATATTACTGGTGGGATGGAATGATAAGATATAATATAGATTTTACCAAGAAATGTTTGATATTCCAATAGGTAAATATATATATCGATTGTTACCAAAGTGGATACATCATCCTTTAACAGTGCCAGAGTGTAAATGGGACAATATATCCATGGAATTCAATGTGGGGCTACCAAATAATTCTCAAGGTAACAGTGCAATATGGGATTTTGTTGTTCGACTGACTAAATCTTATAATTTCCTTCATGTTAGAGATAATTTAACTTTGGAATAGCATTATCAACTATACCTAAATATGATTTTTCAGGCTATATTTAGTTCCTCTTTCCATTGTATCTGACAGTTAACCCAAGTTCACTTATAACTTTTGGAAAGGCCTTTAGAATTCATTGGGAACAGAATTAAATTTATGTAAAAATTTCATCTTCAATTAGATGGGTAGTCATAACAGATAATTTAGACATTGAAAGATATACTTCATGTTTGTTTAATGGATTTATAGGGATGTTTGGATCAACATATTTCTATAGTTGAATTTTCTTATAAAAATATTATTCATTACGGTATATAGATGGAACTTTTTGAGTCTTTATATGTGAAGTGGGGTCGAACTACAACTATTTTGAATGAAGTCGGGGAAAGAATGTTGATGAGACTAGAATTAGTATAGGAAGTGGCTAAGAAAGTGAAGATGATCCAGCCACACATGGGGAGCGATCTGATCAGGATAAAACATTATAAATATAACAATAGAAAATATATTTATTTCTAGTTAAGTGATCATATTTTTCATAGAATATCACCATGGAAAAGTGTTATGTGTTTTGGTAAAAAAAATGAAAGCTATGTTCACAGTTCATTAAACCTTATGAAAACTTATAGAAAGTTAGACCAGTTTCCAACTAAGTATACTTTCATCTAATTTTATCTTAGGGGAACAATGTTTTTCATGTTTTGGTGTTGCGAATGTATGCTTCAGATAAATATCATGTTTTGTGCCCAAAAGCAGTTTAGCTGGAATAGAGCCGTTCTTATATAGAGAATCTCTTTAATATTCATGATCAAAGATAACTAGTATTGTGGAATAAGGCAATCCATAGGAAATGGTTTTGTGTAAAGAACACACGATTAAAGAACAAACATTAGAATTTAAAAATTATTTATGTGAAATGTACCCCCAGTTTTTTAATAAGTAAATAAAAAATCTCAAAGATGCAATTTCCATAAGGTGGGGAGAATGTAACCGCCCAAGGATTTACAAATAAATTTAATAAAATGAGTGAAACATTGAGTCTCAATATAATGGAAATTTTTTCTTAGTATATAGATATAAAATACTCATTAAACAATATTTTAATGCTTCTATGATTTGAATTTTGAAAAATGGACATATAAAGTTGTGATCAGTAAGTTATTTGGAGTCTTAAGGAACCAACATATATTTTTAGTGAATAGTAACATACCCTTATTAATTGTAATATGAAGAGTAATATGAAACTTATGAATATTAAATCATATTATTAATTTATATTATTTTGGTTATAAGATAAAAAGATCTCAATTAATTTTTCAAGGTCATATAAAATGAGTTATAGTTTTAAAATTTATGTTTTTTTGAAATAAATTACGATTTAATTTAAAAATTAAATTAATCAAATTTATAAAATTATTTTCAAAAAATGGAGTTCATTTATGAATTTTACATGTTAAAAATGGTTATGGTGAATTTTTAGGATTTTTCTAAAATATTTGAATTTTGGTGAATAGTGAAATTCTATAATTGTGAAATATTCTAAATAAATGAATTTATGTGTCTTGCTTGAGTCATAGATGATGTAAATGGACATTTTTTCAACTCACACGAACTTATAACTAATTTTTGTCACTTGAATCAAAAATAATCATAGTATTAAGAAAAAATATTAAACCAATGATTAAAATAATGGAACAACCCTCCTGTCCTCCAATATAAATAACACCCTCACCCTATCTTCCTATCACAAGTCTCAATCTTTAAAATTTTTATAAATTTAACCAAATCCCCAAACCATGGATCTTTCCCACGTGTACTACACACTAGTCTCACCAAAAGGAAAAAACATAAGTCCTTAAAGAGGATCTCAAGGAGAAGATATCAAGAGGTATGAATCCTCTTAAATTTTCTTATTTTTTGTTTTCAATTCATTTTATTTTCATATACTCCCTTCCCCTCCCCTTATCCAAGAGGCATGAAAGCACCATAATGTTATATATTCTAGATGTTATCATGTTTATAGAAAATATTCATCATCATTCTTCCTATCGTTTTCCTCTTATTCTAAAAATAAAAACATTGTCTGTGATGTTCTTATTTACCAAAATTGTCAACGATGTGTTCACAATTCCCATTAAATCCTTCAAAACTGGTAATAAAAACATTTTATTAGTTTAAATGTATTTTATATTGATTTATATATCCTCTTTTATGTTCTTAATTTAACATATATACACATAATATTATGTTATATATTGAAACTATTTCGTGATTATCAACGAACGGCCCAAATGAACTAAACAGATATCGTTAATTACTTATTTAATGATTCATCCTCATATAATATAACCAAAATGATTTATGGAATCCTGTAATATTATGTAAATATATTAAAAACATTTTATTACACTTCTTGAGTTTATCTTCCATTAGATAATGAAATCCATTACAAACTGATCTTGGAAATCAAGTAAAGAACACACCTGGAATAATGGAAAAAACAAAATATTATTAATTAATGGGTGGAATGATATTATAAAATGATCATAAAATCTGTTATAAGAGTCAATATGTTTCTTTAAAATATTAATAACACTCTTTTAATCATCATACTTATGTTTTAATAAAATTTCAAGTAAATAAGACATGAGGTAAGAGAATTCTTAAACCAATTTCCATTCTATGGGTTAACCTTCAATTTCTTTAATTTTGTGGTACTGACATTATTTTTGTAATGAATTCATCTTTTATTGTGTTATATTATGTTTATTTATAGTTTATACACATATTATTTTCATTATATTTTTTCTCACTTTAGTTATATGATATTAGTAAGACAATTTTCATTAAAAATTCCCTTTTGAAATTTATTTTTTAAAAAATAAAAAACAAATTTTTATGTAATTATTCAAGTTTTATGATAATTTTCTAGTTTGTGGTCAATTTTTATGATGATTTGTGGGACCTATATCTCCCTCTCATTCATTGGGTATGTGTAAGTTGGAGGTCGGTCGTATGGTTACTCCATGTATAAATGCGATGGTCATGCCATAAGGTAGCCGTGAGGGTTAAATTGTAAAGTAACCACAACGATTACAAAATTAAGTAAGTAATGCCCCAAGATACCCTTATGATATATTTATGTATTCTGTTATTTTTTGAAATATAATGTTTCAGAAAGTAAGTATATTATTCTTTATGGGTGAGAAGAATGTCTTTGTGAAAATTGTTTCAAAATTTTATAAGTATTCATGGATTAATGATTTCATTCCATCTTTCTATTTCCCTTACTGAATTTTTTATGCTCATACCATGTTTTTTAATGATTTTCGTAGCTTATAATGTTGTGTAAAAGAGATAGGGATTTCATGTTAATTGTTTAGAATATTTTTCAATGAAATCATGTTTTTGTTTTATGTTTAATATTTTATGTTTTGGAAGAAATAGATTGTAATTTAATGGTACCCACTTTTTATGTCTATGGGTTGATATGGATGAGTAATGACCCAAGATTATAAAAATATATACTGAAAAGATATTTGGGAATGTAAAGAGGTGAAATCTAGTTAAATAACCATAATATGTAAAGTTTATGTCTTGGAACTTATATGCTTTATTGATAAATGGGTAAATGATATATTAAAGATTCAAGTGTAGGGGATGTGAATTCTTTAGTTGAGTAGTGTTCACTACATCTTCACCAAGGATGAGGTGAGTCTTGATATGAGAATGAATGTTTTTATATGTGTGTTATGTTATAAAATAAAAATAGAGGGGTGGGATGAGGAATATGTCAATAAACGGTTTATTTAAATGAACATAAATTATATTAAAGATAAAAATGAAGGAACCCATAACAAAACCTTTACCATTCCCTTTTGTTCTAACACTTGTTTAGGTTTTATTAAATTTCATTCTCATTACTTCCATTCATTTTTCACAAACCACAAAAAACTCCAACGCATTTGGTTTTTATTTATTTTATTCAAACAAAAACCATTAAATGATAGAATAATAAATGAATTATAATTTTGGTTCATTTACTATGATCCTAAAGAAATGATCATGTTCAGCATAATAATATATGTAACACCCAGAGATTTTATGAAGAATATTCTTTTAATTTCGTTGATGTCTTGTGTTGTATGCTACACCAATGGGATATTGCACTACATGCAACCCTGACTTGGCTTGCATTACACGCAATCGCGACTTTCCTCGATAGCGTGTGTTGTACGCAATATCAGGTTTCACTAAGCAATGATATATGGTTATAATATTATTATGAACTAGTCGTTATGAATAGTATTAACTAAAATTTGAATTTTATAACATTATTATTTCATTCTACATATTTTCTAGAACATGGTATGTGAACAGAATAAATTTTTTGGGTAAAATTTTATTTTTCAAAAAATGCAGTTTTGCCGCCTTTTAATGGAGCACCCAGATTAAATATAGTTTTTGACATGTTTATAAGTTACATTTTACAAAATAAACATCTTATTTTGAATCAAGATATAAAAATTTACATAGTATAAAGTTTTGATATTTTTCTGATAACTTTCATATTTTAATGAATAGTAAAAACACGCTATATTTTAATTAAAAACAACTTTTTTTCATCGTAATAATTTATATGGTAAAATTATAATATTTAATGGTTTTAAAGTATAAATAGAATATATTTTTACCATTTAATATAATTTATGTCATTAGCATTGATTTTACCTTGAATTCATAGGTTAAATCAATTCAATCTTTTGCAATGTTTTAAACAAAAACCCATTTTTTTCGACAACGGGATTAATTTTAATTTAATTTCTGCTACTTTTGTGTATTTAATTTGGTAAAATGGATTCCATATTTGGAATAAGTGGGTTCAAATTATGTTAATAAGCTACTTCTTATTTTTGGGCATTAGGAATAGTAACTACGGTAGATTTTATTGACCACAGTTAAAGGTAAATCGGGTAATTAAGGGTAAAAATAAGATTATAAAATTACCCTAACACTTGACAAAATCCTATTGGATGAATAAAAGTAGACCCATATCACCTAAGGATCAGAATAGATTCATTTCATGGAATTTTGACCATGAAATAATATAATTATTGTTAAAACCAAAGAAAGTGACAACATGTCACTCTCTTAAATCTTATAAGTATATTAATTTTAATTTAGTGATAAACTTCATGAAACTTTAAACATGAATAGTATTCAGAAAGATAATAAAATTATCTACATCATATGAATTTATTTATAATTTTTATGAATTAAATAATTATCATTAAGGATGACATAATAGTGATGTTGAAATTATTTTATTAAGAGAAATATCAAATAAAAGGTTTTAAAAATATTAAAAAAATATTATATGAACTATTTAATGTTCTCCACTAATTTTATAGATTAATATGACATGTTATTAATATATTAAACTTTTTAGTTCGAACATATATTATGTATATTTTTTATTTAAATTTAAATAAATGAATAGTGTCAAAATTGACACTATTGTTATTTTATAAAAATAACATATTATAAAATTGATTAAAAATCACAAAAATATTTAAAAATTATAAATTTAAATTTATATGGTCGAAGATTTTATAAAGTATCCAATTATGGACGATTCCCAATAGATAATTAGTTATTTATAATAATTTAAAATTTATAATATAATTGCCACAAATAAAATTAAATTGATAAATAAGGATAAATTAAGTTGATAATGTTTAAAATAAATTCCTAACATGTATAAATTTTATTCGTTGATGATATTACAACCCTATCTCATCTGAGCTTTGGATATGACTCATTTTGGAAGTTTTTATGTGGATTTGAGATTTAATATAAACTAATATATCTTATATTTCCAAAGGTGCCCCTCTCCTCCCTTATAAAAGGGCACCTCCTCCCTCTCCTCCTCACGCCAATTTTAGCCTTGATTCTCGGCCAAACTCTGACCATTTCACTTACCAACTTCCCTAGAAACATACTAGAGGTCCTGGTATTCTTCAAAGACCAATTTTAGTGCCCTAAGAGGAGGTCCTAAAGAGGCCCTTCAAAGAAGAGGTAATGTCCGTTACCGATTCTTTCAACTTTATTATTTCTTCTACTTCTTCTTATTTAGATGTTTCATTATGAAGTAATAACATCAGTATCACTCATATACTGATATGTTATTATATGTATGAAACAAACCTATTTCACCATCTATACATCCTACAGAAAATGAAATCACCACGCGTGCGTACGTACAGAATACTGTCTCCATGCCGTGGTGTAATCTATTTTCCACCACCACCTTACCTGGATGGGTATAATGGTGTAAATAATGACTATATATTATTTTTTTAAAGTGATTTTGATTCTGAAATAGTATACACACACTCCAATACAATTCCACGATCATGGGAATGATATCATCGCTCGTGCGTACGTACAGACTACCGTCTCCATAAACGCGATGGGATTCATTTTCCATGATTAACCATTAAAGAGTGATTATAAAGTATATATAATGAATAATAATGAAATATATGACATAATAATTCAACTATATTTATTTATATATATATATATATGTCATCTATTTAATTTCATTCAATTTAATAAGGAAATGAAAATAGCGTTCATGCGTACGTACGACCTACCGTCTCCATGAACGGTGTATTTTATTCTTTTTATCAATCTATAATATATATGTATATGATGAATATATATTATATATAAATCATGTTTTAAATTATGGAATTATGTAAATCGGGATATAAGTAATAATATCAAGAACGACAAGTCAAAACACATACGATAAATGAAATGATTTTACCCAAAACGCTTCTTTTACATGGAATTTAGAAAAGAACAGCTAATATAAAGTCATTAGTGAAACATATATGATATCATTAAAATTAATATGATTATGTAATAATTCAATGACATTATTTAAATCATTATATAGGAGGTTTGGATCCATATGAAGCATATCAGACCTAAGTTAAGGGATAACTTTTCCAATCTCGTTCTTATCCGAGATTGTTTATTCATAAGTATTTATTGGGGTTATTGTTCTCATCCATGTCCATGTTTCCTAAAAATGGTTTCATGTATGTTTAATTTCATTTTTACCCATTTCTGACTTTTACTACATGGTATGTATGGCATCATTCCTTTACAAGGTACTTTTTGACTTTTCCAACAAAAGTTTGAGGAGAATGTTTTTTTAACTTATATGTCATGAAAGGATTTTTACGGTTTTATAAAGAATTATTTTCATGAAGCATCCTCCAAAATATTTCATGACTATTTTCAACAAAATCCTTTTCCTTTAAAATTTCATGACATTTTGTGGAAAGAGAATGATTTTGAAGAAGAATGGATATTTTCCTCAGGAATTCATTTCAAGTGTTTTATCAAAACCATTTTTCATCTAAGATGACATTATTTCATATGTGTATGTTTCAAGTATCATGTCTCTATGATTTACATGGTTTCTATTTTCTTATTATGAAATGATATCCATTTCTTTTATATGGATTATGTGATGATGGTATGATGTTTATGAAACCCATTTTATTTATTGGGTTATTATGAATGATATTTGTTTATTTTGTGGCACAAGTAAGAATGATTTCATTATGATATGGGTGGGACCTATATCTCCCTCCAATACATTGGGTAATGACTTATATCTCATGAGATAGACATGGCTAGAATGGTAAGTTAATCCGGTTCATTGTTACAGGACTGAAATGAGGAGTGAACTCGATTCAGAAAGGGACTTTGTCCACTAAGATGGTCTTGGCAGCAATGCCTTGGCTACTATGGAAATCATAACATTGCTGAATGGTTTCCACAATTACATGTCTTATTCCCATTATATTTTGTCATGGTTGATGTTCCATTATGATATATGCCTTACGTACTTCCACGATTTATGTCTTTGCTCAAGATTTTGGTGTTTAAATTTCATGTTCAAGTTTTTGCTTCCAAATGGTTATGGATTGTTTTATATTATCTATGTTTTCCCTTACTAAGCATTTGAGCTCACCATTTTTATGTTTTATTCTCCCCAGGGAATAATGAAAGGTTTTAGGTAAGGAAACAAAAAGGGGAAGATTGTTATGAGAGTTTTTGAGGATAATTCAACATGATTAGAAGTTTATATTCCGAGTTTCCAAAGACACTAAACTATTACGGTCCTTGTGTGTCTGTTTTTGTTTTGTATTAAGTATTCCGCAAAAGAAATGTAATGTCCTTGTACGTCAAGATTCGGGTCTCTACAGTTGGTATCAGAGGAAAGGTTTAGTCAACCTTTGGAAACTAGGATGAAAAAATGATAGTGAGATACCTAGAGATATTTATAAGGTATGTATAGGGATGTCCCTAAGGATAAGTATACATATAGTATATAGTCCTAGAACTATGGTAACGATCTTATAATTTAACCTAAGATGTTAGATATTGAGGGTACTCCCCCTTTACAATGTTGTTTTCCCTAGCATGATTTTTTCCTCCCACACTATTCTTTTTGGGTTTTAGAAAATGTCTGGAAACATGATGATTCACAATAATGAAGGATATGACGGACAATGGAATGATATTATTCATGAGAAACCAAATGGAATGGGATTTGGAAGTCCAAAAATCATTATTATTCCTAATCAGCAATCTCATATTATAATCAATAATCTCAACTTTGGTATGTTTCCCGTTTCAGATAATAAGAGAAAGATGGAGTTTCATGATGATCATAGAGGAAAGAAAGTTCAATTTCCCTCATTTAAATCATGTGGGAAGAGGCATCGGGGAGATTGTTTCAAATGAACTAGAAGATGCTTTGGGTGTGGAAAAGAAGGACACAAAGCCAGTAAGTGCAAATAAAAAGTTTTAGTTAACACCATGGACAAGGATAATGGTATTGCTAGGACATCAACAACAATTAGATGTTTTAAATGTGGAATTTATGGGCATTGTGCAAACCAATGCCCTAAGGGAAAATCTCATGAAGAGAATCAGCATGGTCATATGAGTAGTATTTATGTGGATGATGATGAGGAGATTACAAATTAAATATGAGATGAAAGAAATGATGAAGCTCAGTAAGTGGCTTAACAAGTTAATGGAATGATTGGCTGCTTATAAATAAAAATGTATGGTACTATGGAATAAAGAATAATTTATGGATTGTTACACTATTGTTTTTTCTAAAGTATTTTAATGTATATGTTGAATGGTACTGGTAACCAGGAAATGTTATTCAGATATTTTTGGAAAGTAGATGATATGTGAATAATGAAGGGATAAGAAGATACTGAGATGTTTGAAGGTATTCATGAGCTCATGACTAATATAAGGACTAAGTGATATTATGGTTTGATTATATAGATTTTTTTTGGGATTTTGTTATGTTGAAACAGTTACCTTTTGACAGTATTCATGTTTTCACTAGAGTTCTGTGGCAATTTAGGTTTCAAGAGAATATATGAGTAAGGTATTCAGGTGTTTCGAATACAGCCAACAAGATATATCTTATGATATATGTGGGATAAATGCTTGTATTCACATTCATGGTAGATAACCTTTCTAGTAATTGTTTTCATTATACTATGAGCTTGGACCGATGTATTTTAGATATGCCTAAAGATTGGAATGTCTTATGTTATACATAAGTTAGTATTATTTAAGGATAGAACTTTTTTTAATATTATTGATGGGATGTTAAAGTTATGTAGTTTTAGAAAAAAGACAACCTGCAGGACAGATGACAACCCATCATGTCGGACAAGGCTGTAGGAATCGAACCCACAACCGATGTGCGACTGGCCTTTATCAACTACCACTAGCCTACAGGAAGTCCCTAGTTAGTAGAAACTAGTTTTATTTTATTAAGAGGTATGATAGATGAAGTATAAGTCCATTTTTGGAATCATTTACGATTAGTATCACTATAGATGGACTTATGTATATATGATAACTCATGAAAAATATTTGGTTGAGACAGATGGAATGACCTGTCATTCTACCATATTGTCACACCCCGACACGCGCGGTTATTTTATTTTATGATTTCTTTGACTTTAAATTATATTGCTGCGGTTCGTGTTCAGTATCGGACCAGGTTTTTGAGTTTTTGTTAAAATGTTCGCTTTTTGACGCGACGTCGTCAGGCGCGTGAGCGGAGCCTGTTCTGGAAACCCCGCTCGTCCCTGCCCGGTGTATTTTTGCATCCCGTTGTCTTTGGAAAATTTTAAATAGAGTCTTTATATTTAACGCGCACATCTATTGTCATCAGTTCATAGTTATTTTTATTATTTAAGACGAAATGAGTATTTTTGTCATTTGTACTTTTATCATCATGATTATTATTATAATTATTATTATAATAATTGATCTTAATAAAGATGTTATTAATTATTATGGTTATTTATTTATTTATTTTTCTCTTTTCGAGAGTTGGGGTGAGCTTTAGACTAGTGCGCATGCACTACATGTTTGGCAGAGACTGTGCGGACAGCCTGGACACCGGTCTGACAACTTCTGGATCAGACAAAATCTCACGCTTAGTTCGCGCACAGTCACTAGAGGCATGTGCGGACCGCGCAGTCGCGCTATTCAAATAAAATAATTATTATGAAATGAAATTATTGTTATTAGAGATTAAAGTTATCATTATTTTTATTATTATCATTCTTTTATTATTATCACTATTTTTGTTTCATTTATTTATTTCTTTTTTTATCTATTTTCTTTTCTTTATTTTTCTTTCCTTCTCTCTAACCCTAGATCCCCATTCTCGTTTCTTTTCGTCTCCCGTAGCCCCCATGAGCGCCGCCACCCACATTTTCTCTCCTCTTCTTCCCCCCCCCCCCCCCCGTTGTCCGCCTCGGCACCCCTCCTACCTCCTGGTGCAGCGCACGGCCCCCCGACCTCCTCTCCTCCTTCGCGCAGTGCCCTCGCCGCACCTCCCCTGCTGCACCCAGCCAACCCGCACCGGGCTTTTCCATCGCCGGTGCACCCTCCTCCTGCCTCGCTCCGCCGCGGCGACCCCCCCCCCCCTCCGGTGTCGTTCCGGCCTCCGCCGCGCCGCCTCTCTCCGACCCTGTTGCCGGCGCACCCTCCTCCGGCCGAACCGCCGCCGTCCGGCCCCTCCTGCGCACTCTCCAGCTTTACCTCCTGCCATGCGCGCCTCCTGCAGCCAGCCCCCACGTCCCTGCCTTGGGCTTTACCGCCAGCTCCTGCTGTCTGCACACCCTCCTCCCTCCCTTGCAGCAGCCCGCATACAGCAGCCCCCCGGCATCCGATCTCCTCCCTGCCTCCTTCCGCAGCAGCAGCAGCAGCGACCCAGCGCCTTGCCTGCATCGCCCCAGCCTTCCTCTGTCCGTCGTCGCACCCAGCTGCCCATCCTCCTCTCCCCCCCTGTTCAGCGCGCACAGCCGGCGTCCCGGCCTCCCCGCTTGCTCCCTGCTCAAGCCAGCAGCCCCCCCGGCCAGGTCTCTTTTTTTTCCTTTTATTTATTTAATTTGTTTTATCTTATTAATATTATGATTATTAATGTTAATATTATTATTATTATAATTATTTTTGTTTTTCATACTATTATTATTATTAATGTCATTATTATTATTATTAGTGTTAGTATTACTAATATTATTATTATTATTATTATTATTCTAATTTTAATTCTTTTTATTCTTATTAACATTATTATTATTATTATTGCTGTTTTATTATTATTATTGTTATTATTATTATTATTATTAATCTTATTATTATTATTATTATTATTATTATTATTATTATTTTATTTTTATTTTTATTTTTATTTTTATTTTTGTTATTATTATTAATCTTGTTATTCTTATTATTGTTATTATTATTATTAATATTATTATTTTTATTGATATTATTATTACAATTATTATTATTATTATTATTATTATTATTATTATTATCATTATTATTCCTGCTCTGTCTTTTGCTCTGTAGAGGGTTATCAATTTATGTTTCTTTTGGTAGGATTATTGTTTGAGGACCCGCGCAGGGCGTTTCCAAGTGAGCGCCACCGCCGCGCCTTGTTTCTGAGGTTCTGTCGTCGCCGCGCTTTAGTTTCAAGGTGAGTGTTTATTCCCGCCGCTTGGTTTCGAATGCTCTAGTGAGTTTTTGGATGTGTCTGAGTCCTTGGTACTGACTATGCAGAGTGTTAGACCTTGTCACGTGGTTTCGGACACACGTCGTGTCATCGCGACTTGGATCCGAGGTTGTTGTGTCGACGCGCTTGGTTTTGAGGTAGGTCCCCTTTGCACTGCTTTTAAAATTTAAGCTATATTATTTCATGCTGTTTGCGCACCCTAATTGTTCAAAATCAACATTTTATTAATTGTAATAAATATGAGATAACATACGATAATTAATTTCTAATATAATAGGGTTAATTTTTAAATGGTTATTTAATGTCAAAAGGAGCCGTTTATTTTATACATGACACATGAAACATCCTTTTGACGAGCGGACACCCAATAATGAAAGAATGCCCGTTTGGCTTTTAAACATAATTCACGGAATATAAAATAGAGTCCTGGTTTAATGAGAAATGATTTCTTTTGAGGTGTGAACAAATAATTTGGTTCGTTTGAGAAATTGCCCGGATGGCTCTTAAAGTTTATTTGGAAAAGGAAATGGTTTGGTTTGGTTTATAAAAATATTGGCAACCTGTGAAGTAGTCTTTTGTGGTTCTTTAAATTGTTTTAAACTGGGTTTTGTCTCATAAATATGTTGATCCTTTCGTTGAGTGGTGTTTGTGAAATGTATTAAATGCCCGTTTGGCACTTTATGGAAAGCGATAAAAATGTTTTGATAAAAACCCTCTTAGGGCGACTCTCATGCCTTGGTTGAAATTGATTGTTTGGGAGGCCGCGCTTAGAGGCTCCCTGGTACATGAGTAGTAAAAGTCATGAGGTTGTTCCACGGAGTGACTCGGGTGATGCCTGTTGTGCTTTATATATATATATGTATATGATTGGATGCTCGGTTGGCATTAGTTGGCTCACCCCTTTTTCAAACACTTGAGACATGGGAATCTGGCATATTGAGAGAATATTCAAAGAACGATTGCTGCACTGGTAGGTTATGGTACTGACCAGTGGCCCATAGTAGGTGGATATATTGGGTTTATTGCTATGGGATTTTCCATCGACCTGCCCGTGAGTGGATGGTCGAGCGTATTGGGCATTTTGATTTCATCGTGACATGTCGATAAGGATGATTTCTCATGTATTGGTGTCTTCAGGTTTATTCTCTATCTCCTAGGTTCACCCATGTCTATTCAGCTTTTGTAGCTTGCAGTAATGATTATGATGCTCACGTGTATACTTACATTGCCCTTGCTGTATGTTTTACTTTGTGCATTCTGGCATATTGTATTCCTTGGAAACTGATAAATTGCTTTTTAATGGGTTTCTAAAAATTGTTTTCAAATGGAAGTGTTTAATCCCTTTTGTACAAATTTGAAAATTTAAACATCACTTTCCCCCTTTCCTGAAATGTCATTGACACTAATGAAATGAACCCGAATTTTGAAATGGCTAAGGGCAATGGTTCGTACTTTGTTTTTAAGTAAAATGCTTAAAAAACATACTTTTATAAATTATAGTTCAAACTTGAAATGATGTTTCTTTTATTTTAAAGGTAGTGCATTGGGAATAGATATTGGGCTAGCCTACTGAGTTTTAATACTCACTCCTATAGTTCTTTTCTGTTTTTAGTGTTTGTGCAGGCTATAGCTTGAGTGCGCTCGCCTAGGGAGACGCTTGATCGTTGAGTCGGAGAGCGACCCGTGAGGTCGCACGGAGCTTGTTCGAACGTCGTGTTTGGTTAGTTTGTTTTCTGTTTGTTCTTGTTTAGTCACTTTTTTTGGTTTATCTTTTCTGCGCTTCTCTGTATTATTTTCACTGTCTTATTTATTTATATTGGGCGAAATCGTTCCCATTGCCTCTGTTGATGCCCTGGCACTTGTCGCCAGCCCGGGAGGATCGGGAACGCCTCTCGGGCCATGTCGCGGACCGGCTTGGGTGACCGGTTCAGGGTCGACCCGGGTTGGTTCGTGAAAAAAAGGTATCAGAGGCGGTCAGCTTTTAGCGACCTCACTTTTCAGAGCGCCCTTTGTTATTTGGGACGTCAAGGTAGATGGAGTAGGAATGTCGGGACTTGAGGGGTAGGTGCGGGAAGAGCATCGCGAACTCTTGCCCGTACTGATCCTCAGGTTTCCATGGGAAGTCCAGTTTAATTTGTTTGTTTGGGTTTTTATGGTAATGTTTTGTGATTGGGATACGACAAAGGGAGTCAGGCCACTAGTCCTCCTAACCCGCACGGCCTGGCAAGCCATGCAGAGCTAGGGGCATGGTCCAAGAAGGCTCTCTGTGTTAGTGACGTGTTTGGCATATGGCCGCCAACCCTATGGTCAAGACACCCACTGACATTAGTCCCCTGTTTGAGTTTTTTTGGGGTCCCCCTTGATTTTTGAAAGTGGTTTGAATTAGAAAAGTTGGTTTTGAAAAAAAAAATGGTTGTTTGAAATGACATGTTAAATTTGTATATTGTTTTAAAAGAAGTGGTATGAATAAATTGTTTTTGGAAAATGAAGTTGCTTTGTTTTGACCTTGGTGTTCTGATGAGTGCTCACATGCATTTTGGTGTGTTGGAAATGTGGATGGATGTCTGGTATGGTGGATGGATGCCCTGGGTGGCACAGATACATGCATGTGAGTGAGACTCTAAGGGATACCAATGGCGAGGGTTTAAGTTACCAAGATTGTTTTAAATTAAAGATGTTTTCAAAGAGAAAATTTTTGACGTTATGATAACTTGTTTTCTCGGATTTTGAGCTTGTCACCTAAGTAGTGTTTGGTTTTGAGGATGTTATTCATTCGTCGAGTTGGCCTTGATTGGGGTTTTGACTTTTCCATGTCCAGCGGTTATCCCTTTGAAGCTTCGATGGGCGATCGTAGTGCGGTTGATCAACCTAAGGATTTTATGCTTGAGTTTCGGAAGCTCGATCCACCTCTCTTTTATGGTCAAGAAGAAACTTTTGTGGAAGAGGAGTGGATGCGGAAGATTGAAAGGGACTTTAGCCTCATTGAGTTGCCCGAGTCGTTGAAGGTCAAGTTTGCGACCTTCATGCTTGAAGGTTCACCGTGGATGTGGTGGAAGTCAGTGTCTTGGGACAAGCCCCGTCAAGAGGTTACTTTGGAGTTTTTCAAGGCCTCGTTCATTCGTCAGTTTTTCTCTGAGGAAGAAAGGGTGAGAAAGGGGATGGAGATGTGTTGTCTGCAGCAGGGCGACAGATCTGTGTTGGAATATTTCCAGCACTTTGTAGATCTAGTACCTTATGATTCAGAGTATGCCACAAATGACCTCGTGAAGGCTCGACGCTTCGAGGCGGGTCTCCGCCCTGATCTACAGTTGATGGTTTCAGAGTCCAACCTGACTTCTTTTGTCGATGTGGCCAGACAAGCTTTTCATGTCGAAGCCGTGATGGCAGGAGTGCTCGAAGTAGTTCTACCTCCTTCGATCCCTAAGAGCAGTGGTGAAGATTCTGGAAAGGAGATGAGTATGCAAATGGAAGTGGATGGATCAGGTCGTGGAATCAAGAGGCCTCGAGATCTTTCATCAACATCTTCGGAGCAAGAGATTATTGTGTGTTATCAGTGTGGCAAGCGGGGTCACAAGAAGTCATCATGCCCAAGCGCTCTGAAGCCCTGCCAGGCGTGTGGACGTCTGGGTCACTTGCGACGATTTTGTCGGGGCGTTGCAAGAAAGCGTCGCAGAGGGTGTTCTTAGAAGTAATGTGCTATTGGGTCTTTGTTCAGAGTTCTTGGTGTAAGTTTCCTTTCAGTTTAAGGGATCTTTTATCGTTGTAGTTATACTGGTGGTGTTTTGGGTTTGAAATGTATGGGAACTTCATGGGTATTTTGACGAACCTCGTCTTTCAATGCTGGTGTGTTTTAATTTTAAAATCGTGTCCTTCAATCTGTCAGATCAAAAGATGTATGTATCTCATTGGGATTATAAGAACCTGACTGCGAGGCAGAAGATTCTTCATCCATCAAAGCTCCAGCCAAAAGGTCTCGGAGTGAAGCCAGCGCGTAGTCATGAACCCCCCGGGGGAAAATTTTAAAGAGTCCGGTTAAAGTCGCGCCTCTATCGTCGTGGTGTGATAGTTTTGGTGTTGTTGCTCTGGTTTCTCTGTCGTTGTGGTTCTCTCTTATCGCAAAGTGCACGATGGACTTATCCCTCGTATAACGTCGGGAATTGTGCCTATTGGATGTATGTTGCTGATCAGTGACTTTGCGTGGGCCACTGATGTAAATCAATTGCGGCCCTGGTTTGTGTCCATCCCGAAGTGATGGGTCGTGAGTAGTCGTACGTCGTAGTTTTAGTGATTTGATCCTTGGGCCCACCCTCCCCGCCCATGGGGTTAGGGTTTTAGTTGCGCAAAGTATCTATTTAAGCTTCTATCCCTTTCGGACGGGAGTAAGTGGTTTAAATGTTTTTGCTGTGCTTTTATAGCTTGAGTAAGGCCCGGTTCTGGCCTAAGTTGGATTTCTGGTTGGTCGCTAAGAGGAAAGTCCTTTTATGGTGGGGAGACCCACCATGAGTTTCGTTGGGTTTTCTCTTAAATAGTTATCGAATTCTAGTGGATCTCTTATGGTGGGGAGCCCGTTCGGGCCTCTCTCTATTGGTGATTTATTTCGGGCAATGAGGTTTAGTTCCGTTGGTAGTCGGTATGATGTCCTTGAGGTAAGAGGTTGGATCGTGTTCTGTGAAATTCTTAGGTGTTGATCGATCGACTGGTTGGTGTGGTGGCTTTCCGGGGGCGGAAAGCGTTATGGTGGGGAGAATTGTCACACCCCGACACGCGCGGTTATTTTATTTTATGATTTCTTTGACTTTAAATTATATTGATGCGGTTCGTGTTCAGTATCGGACCATGTTTTTGAGTTTTTGTTAAAATGTGCGCTCTTTGACGCGACGTCGTCGGGCGCGTGAGCGGAGCCTGTTCTGGAAACCCCGCTCATCCCTGCCCGGTGTATTTTTGCATCCCGTTGTCTTTGGAAAATTTTAAATAGAGTCTTTATATTTAACGCGCACATCTATTGTTATTAGTTCATAGTTGTTTTTATTATTTAAGACGAAATGAGTATTTTTGTAATTTGTACTTTTATCATCATGATTATTATTATAATTATTATTATTATAATTGATCTTAATAAAGATGTTATTAATTATTATGATTATTTATTTATTTATTTTTCTCTTTTCGAGAGTTGGGGTGAGTTTTAGACTAGTGCGCATGCACTACATGTTTGGCAGAGACTGTGCGGACAGCCTGGACACCGGTCTGACAACTTCTGGATCAGACAAAAGCTCACGCTTAGTTCGCGCACAGTCACTAGAGGCATGTGCGGACCGCGCAGTTGCGCTATTCAAATAAAATAATTATTATGAAATGAAATTGTTGTTATTAGAGATTAAAGTTATCATTATTTTTATTATTATCATTCTTTTATTATTATCACTATTTTTGTTTCATTTATTTATTTCTTTTTTTTATCTCTTTTCTTTTCTTTATTTTTCTTTCCTTCTCTCTAACCCTAGATCCCCATTCTCGTTTCTTTTCGTCTCCCGTAGCCCCCATGAGCGCCGCCACCCAAATTTTCTCTCCTCTTCTCCCCCCCCCCCCGCTGTCCGCCTCGGCACCCCTCCTACCTCCTGGTGCAGCGCACGGCCGCCCGACCTCCTCTCCTCCTTCGCGCTGTGCCCTCGCCGCACCTCCCCTGCTGCACCCAGCCAACCCGCACCGGGATTTTCCGTCGCCGGCGCACCCTCCTCCTGCCTCGATCCGCCGCGACCCCCCCCCCCTCCGGTGTCGTTCCGGCCTCCGCCGCGCCGCCTCTCTCCGACCCTGTTGCCGGCGCACCCTCCTCCGGTCGAACCGCCGCCGTCCGGCCCCTCCTGCGCACTCTCCAGCTTCACCTCCTGCCATGCGCGCCTCCTGCAGCCAGCCCCCGCGTCCCTGCCTTGCGCTTCACCGCCAGCTCCCGCTGTCCGCACACCCTCCTCCCTCCCTTGCAGCAGCCCGCATACAGCAGCCCCCCGGCATCCGATCTCCTCCCTGCCTCCTTCCGCAGCAGCAGCAGCAGCGACCCAGCGCCTTGCCTGCATCACCCCATCCTTCCTCTGTCCGCCGTCGCACCCAGCCGCCCATCCTCCTCTCCTCCCCTGTTCAGCGCGCACAGCCGGCGTCCCGGCCTCCCCCGCTTGCTCCCTGCTCAAGCCCGCAGCCCCCCCCCCCGGCCAGGTCTCTTTTTTTTCCTTTTATTTATTTAATTTGTTTTATCTTATTAATATTATTATTATTAATGTTAATATTATTATTATTATAATTATTATTGTTTTTCGTACTATTATTATTATTATTAATGTCATTATTATTATTATTAGTGTTAGTATTACTAATATTATTATTATTATTATTATTATTATTATTATTATTATTCTTTTTATTCTTATTAACATTATTATTATTATTATTGCTATTTTATTATTATTATTATTATTATTATTATTAATCTTATTATTATTATTATTATTATTATTATTATTATTATTATTATTATTATTATTTTTATTTTTATTTTTGTTATTATTATTAATCTTGTTATTCTTATTATTGTTATTATTATTATTAATATTATTATTTTTATTGATATTATTTTTACAATTATTATTATTATTATTATTATTATCATTATCATTATTATTCCTGCTCTGTCTTTTGATCTGTAGAGGGTTATCAATTTATGTTTCTTTTGGTAGGATTATTGTTTGAGGACCCGCGCAGGGCGTTCCCAAGTGAGCGCCACCGTCGCACCTTGTTTCCGAGGTTCTGTCGTCGCCGCACTTTAGTTTCAAGGTGAGCGTTTATTCCCGCCACTTGGTTTCGAATGCTCTAGTGAGTTTTTGGATGTGTCTGAGTCCTTGGTACTGACTATGCAGAGTGTTAGACCTTGTCACGTGGTTTCGGACACCCTGCGTGTCATCGCGACTTGGATCCGAGGTTTTTGTGTCGACGCGCTTGGTTTTGAGGTAGGTCCCCTTTGCACTGCTTTTAAAATTTAAGCTATATTATTTCATGCTGTTTGCGCACCCTAATTGTTCAAAATCAACATTTTATTAATTGTAATAAATATGAGATAACATACGATAATTAATTTCTAATATAATAGGGTTAATTTTTAAATGGTTATTTAATGTCAAAAGGAGTCGTTTATTTTATACACGACACATGAAACATCCTTTTGACGAGCGGACACCCAATAATGAAAGAATGCCCATTTGGCTTTTAAACATAATTCACGGAATATAAAATAGAGTCCTGGTTTAATGAGAAATGATTTCTTTTGAGGCGTGAACAAATAATTTGGTTCGTTTGAGAAATTGCCCGGTTTTCTCTTAAAGTTTATTTGGAAAAGGAAATGGTTTGGTTTGGTTTATAAAAATATTGGCAACCTGTGAAGTAGTGTTTTTTGGTTCTTTAAATTGTTTTAAACTGGGTTTTGTCTCATAAATATGTTGATCCTTTCGTTGAGTGGTGTTTGTGAAATGTATTAAATGCCCGTTTGGCACTTTATGGAAAGCGATAAAAATGTTTTGATAAAAACCCTCTTAGGGCGACTCTCATGCCTTGGTTGAAATTGATTGTTTGGGAGCCCGCGCTTAGAGGCTCCCGGGTACTTGAGTAGTAAAAGGCATGAGGTTGTTCCACGGAGTGACTCGGGTGATGCCTGTTGTGCTTTATATATATATGTATATGATTGGATGCTCGGTTGGCATTAGTTGGCTCACCCCTTTTTCAAACACTTGAGACATGGGAATCTGGCATATTGAGAGAATATTCTAAGAACGATTGCTTCACTGGTAGGTTATGGTACTGACCAGTGGCCCATGGTAGGTGGATATATTGGGTTTATTGCTATGGGATTTGCCCTCGACCTGCCCTTGAGTGGATGGTCGAGCGTATTGGGCGTTTTGATTTCATCGTGACATGTCGATAAGGATGATTTCTCATGTATTGGTGTCTTCTGGTTTATTCTCGATCTTCTAGGTTCACCCATGTCTATTCAGCTTTTGTAGCTTGCAGTAATGATTATGATGCTCACGTGTATACTTACATTGCCCTTGCTGTATGTTTTACTTTTTGCATTCTGGCATATTGTATTCCTTGTAAACTGATAAATTGCTTTTTAATGGGTTTCTAAAAATTGTTTTCAAATGGAAGTGTTTAATCCCTTTTGTACAAATTTGAAAATTTAAACATCACTTTCCCCCTTTCCGGAAATGTCATTGACACTAATGAAATGAACCCGAATTTTGAAATGGCTAAGGGCAATGGTTCGTACTTTGTTTTTATGTAAAATGCTTAGAAAAACATACTTTTATAAATTATAGTTCAAACTTGAAATGATGTTTCTTTTATTTTAAAGGTAGTGCATTGGGAATAGATATCGTGCTAGCCTATTGAGTTTTAATACTCACGCCTATAGTTCTTTTCTGTTTTTAGTGTTTGTGCAGGCTATAGCTTGATTGCGCTCGCCTAGGGCGACGCTGGATCATTGAGTCGGAGAGCGACCCGCGAGGTCGCACGGAGCTTGTTAGAACGTCGTGTTTGGTTAGTTTGTTTTCTGTTTGTTCTTGTTTAGTCACTTTTTTTGGTTTATCTTTTCTGCGCTGCTCTATATTATTTTCACTGTCTTATTTATTTATATTGGGCGAAATCGTTCTCATAGCCTCTGTTGATGCCCTGGTGCTTGTCGCCACCCCGGGAGGATCAGGAACGCCTCTCGGGCCATGTCGCGGATCGGCTTGGGTGACCGGTTCAGGGTCGACCCCGGTTGGTTCGTGACACATATGATCTGCTAACACTACGTGAATAAAAAATTCATCTTCATTTCATTAAGAGATGAAGTGGAAATTGTCCAAAGTACAACCAACAGTGAGATTGTACCAAAATCAAGAACGTATTTCATCTAATTCAAATTTCTACAATATTAGGGAAATGATCATGATTACAAAAAAAATGTTGTTCTAGTGTCCTTAAATCTGATGGATCAGATGGTACCTTATATCATCACAAATTTATGGCTTTGTGATTGTTGGCTTTTTCATAGCCATGTTATCTACCACTCTCCATCAGAACTTGATGTTTAGATTTCTCTTCCATATCCATATTTTCACCTATGTTTTCCTATATTGAAACCCAATGATGAGATACTTTGGGTAATCGTTACGTTTCATACTTTAGTTTTTAAAATTAAGTTTTAGTATTCCTTTTTATGATGTGGGTTTTTATGAATAGTAAATGATTTATAACACCGACGAATTTCGAGGGAGAAATTCATTTTAAGGGGGGTAGAATGTAACACCCCGAGATTTTATGAAGAATATTCTTTTAATTTCGTTGATGTCTTGTGTTGTACGCTACACCAAAGGGATATTGCACTACATGAAACCCTGACTTGGCTTGCATTACATGGAATCACGACTTTCCTCGATAGCGTGTGTGGTACGCAATATGAGGTTTCACTAAACAATGATATATGGTTATAATATTATTATGAAATAGCCGTTATGAATAGTATTAACTAAATTTTGGATTTTATAACATTATTATTTCATCTTACAATTTTTCTAGAACATGGTATGTGAACAAAATAATTTTTTTGGGTAAAATAAGTATTTTTAAAAAAATGCAGTTTTGCCGCCTTTTAATGGAGCACCCACATTAAATCTAGTTTTTGAAAAGTTTATAAGTTATATTTTACAAAATAAACTTCTTATTTTGAATCAGGATATAAAAATTTACCTTGGATAATGTTTTTATATTTTTATGATAACTTTCATATTTTAATGAATAGTAAAAACACGCTATATTTTAATTAAAAACAACTTTTTTTCACTGTAATAATTTATGTGGTTAAATTATAATATTGAATGTTTTTAAAGTATAAATAGAATATATTTTTACCATTTAATATAATTTATGTCATTATCATTGATTTTACCTTTAATTCGTAGGTTAAATCAATTCAATCCCTTGCAATGTTTTAAACAAAACCCTGTTTTCTTTCGAAAATGGGATTAATTTTAATTTAATTTATGCAACTTTTGTGTATTGAATTTGGAAAACTGAATTCAATATTTGGAATTATTGGGTCCAAATTATGTTAATAAGAAACTTTTTATTTTTGGGCATTATGAATAGTAACTACGGTAAATTTTATTTACCCTAGTTAATGGTAAATCGGGTAATTAAGTGTAAAAATAAGATTATAAAATTACCCTAACACTTGAAAAAATCTTATTGGATGAATAAATGTAGACCCATATAACCTAAGGGTTGGACTAGATTCATTTCATGAAATTTTGACCATGAAATAATATAATTATTATTAAAACCAAAGAAAGTGACAACATGTCACTCTCTTAAATATTATAAGTATATTAATTTTAATTTAGTGATAAACTTCATGAAACTTTGAACATGAATAGTTTCCAGAAAGCTAATAAAATTATCTACATCATATGATTTTATTTATACTTTTTAGGGATTAAATAATTATCATTAAAGGTGACATAATAGTGATGTTGAAATTATTTTATTAAAAGAAATATCAAATAAATGGTTTTACAAATATTAAACTAAATATTATATGAACTATTTAATGTTCTAGAATAATATTCTAGATACATATAACATGTTATGAATCTATTAAACCTTTTATTTATAACATATTTTCTGTATATTGTTTATTTAAATTCAAATAAATGAATAGTGTCAAAATTGACACTGTTGTTATTTTATAAAAATAACATGTTATAAAATTGTTTAAAAATCACAAAAATATTTAAAAATTATAAATTTAAATATATATGGTCTAAAATGTTATAAAGTATCCAATTATAGACAATTCAGAAAAAATAAATAATGATTTATAATAATTTAAAATTTATAATGTTATTACCACAAATAAAATTAAATTGATAAATAACAGTAAATCAAGTTGATAATGTATAAAATAAATACCTAACATGTCAAAATTTTATTTATCAATGATATTAAAACCCTATATCATCTAATCTTAGGATATGAGTCATTTTGGATGTCTTTAAGTGGGGTTGGGATTTAATATAAACTAATATTTCTTATATTTCCAAAGGTGCCCCTCTCCTCCCTTATAAAAGGGAACCTACTCCCTCCCATCCTCACACCATTTTGAGCCATGAATCTCGGCCAAAATCTGCCCATTTCACATACCCACTTCCCTCGAAACATCCTAGAGGTCCTGGTCTTCTTCAAAGATCAATTTTAGTTCCCTAAGAGGAGGTCTCAAAGAGGCGCTTTAAAGAACAGGTAAAGTCTGTTACCGATTCTTTCAACTTTATTTCTTCTTCTACTTATTCTACTTTTTTTGTTTCATTATGATGTAATAACATCAGTATCACTCATATACTGATATGTTATTATAAGTATGAAACAAACCTATTTCACCATCTATCCATCCTACGGAAAACGAAATCACCGTGCGTGCGTACGTACAGAATACCGTCTCCACGATGTGGTGTAATCTATTTTCCACCACCACATTACTTGGATGGGTATAATGGTGTAAATAATTACTATATATGATTATTGTAAAGTGATATTGATTCTGAAATTGTATACACACACTCCAATACAATTCCACAATCATGGGAATGATATCATCGCTCGTGCGTACGTATAGACTATCGTCTCCACGAACGCGATGAGATTCATTTTCCATGATTAACCATTCAAGAATGATTATAAAGTATATATAATGAATAATAATGAAATATATGACATAATAATGCTACTATATTTATGTATACATATATTTATGTAATCTATTTAATTTCCTTCATTTCAATAAGGAAAAGAAAACAACCCTCATGCATACGTACGTCCTACCTTCTCCTTGAACGGTTTATTTCATTCCTTTTATCAATCTATAATATATATGTATATGATGAATATATATTATATATAAATAATGTTTTACATTCTGTAATTATGTAAATCAGGATATAAGTAATAATATCAAGAACGACAAGTCGAAACACATACGATAAATGAAATGATTTTACCCAAAACACTGCTTTTACATGGAATTTACAAAAGAACAGGTAATATAAAGTCATTAGTGAAACATATATGATATCATAACAATGAATATGATAATGTAATAAGTCAATGACATTATTTAAATAATTATACAGGAGTTTTGGATCCATGAAAAGCATATCATACCTAAGGTAAGAGATAACTTTTCCAATCTCATTCTTATCCGAGATTGTTTATTCGTAAGTATTTACTGGGGTTATTGTTCTCATCCATGTCTATGTTTCCTAAAAATGGTTTCATGTATGTTTAATGTACTTTTTACCCATTTTTTCTTTTACTACATTTTATGTATGGCATCATTCTTTTACAAGGTACTTTTCTACTTTTTCGACAAAAGTACGAGGAGAATGTTTTTTTAACTTATACGTCATGAAAAGATTTTTACAGTTTTATAAAGCATTATTTTCATGAAGCTTACTCCAAAATATTTCATGACTATTTTCAACAAAATCCTTTTCTTTTAAAATTTCATGACATTTTTTGGAAAGAGAATGATTTTGAAGAAGAAAGGATATTTTCCTCAATAATTCATTTCAAGTGTTTTATCAAAACCATTTTTCATCTAAGGTGACATTATTTCATATGTGTATGTTTCAAGTATCATTTCTCTATGATTTACATGGTTTCACTTTTCTTATTATGAAATGATATCCATTTCATTTATATGGATTATGTGATGATGAGATGATGTTTATGAAACCCATTTTATTTATTGGGTTATTATGAATGACGTATGTTTATTTTGTGGCACAAGTAAGAATGATTTTATTATAAGGTGGGTGGGACCTATATCTCCCTCCAATTCATTGGGTAAAGATTAATATCTCATGAGATATACATGGATGGAATGGTAAGTAAATACAGTTTAGTGTTACAGGACTGAAATGATGAGTGAACTTGATTCAGAAAGGGACTCTGTCCACTAAGATGGTCTTGGCAGCAATGCCTTGGCTACTATAGATATCATAACACTTGATGAATGGTTTCCACAATTACATGTTTATTCCCATTATATTTTGTCATGGTTTATGTTCCATTATGATATATTCCTTACGTACTTACACGATTTATGTCTTTGCTCAAGATTTTGATGTTTAATTTTCATGTTCATGTTTTTGCTTCTAAATGTTTTTCGATTGTTTTATGTTATCTATGTTTTCCCTTACTGAGAATTTGAGCCCACCCTTTTTATTTTTTATTTTCCCCATGAAATAAAGAAAGGTTTTAGGTAAGGAAAGAAAAAGGGGAAGATCGTTATGGGAGTTTTTGAAGATATTTCAACATGATTAGAAGTTTATATTCCGAGTTTCCAAAGGCACTAAACTATTATGGTCCTTGTGTGTCTGTTTTTATTATGTATTAAGTATTCCAAAAAAGTAATGTAATGTCCATGTACATCAAGCTTCAGGTCTCTATAATATATTACGAGTTATCTCAATTTGGTTTTGATTCAAGACTAATGATAAGAACTTATTTTTTCTTAAAATTTCTTATTCATTACTGGGATCCCATCATTTTATTGTTCCCCTCTTATTTCGTCTTTCACCTCCATTATTGCATGTTATGTTAGTTGGTATTACAGTTAAACATTTCCTTTCACAACACTAATTTATTTTTCATATATAATCTATTTATACATTAAGGACAATCAAAACAGTATTATGAGAACTATAACCCCCCTTTTCATATCATTGGAATACCAACCCCTATATTCCTTGAAGAACCATAAAATTTAAAATGACAAGATGATACTGTTTAGGTGGTTGAAAATATTAAATATATTCCTTAGTCTTATAATATTTGAAATATTTGGGGTAAAAAAATTCATGAGATCAATTATGAATTTTATTTAGAATCAAAAAATATTAATTTTATATCAAATAAATAAAATTAAATGAAGAGATTTACTATAAAATAAGGGATCTTATAGAATTACATGGAATCATGAATCCTGATGTATTTTAATCTAGTTTTAATGTGGTAGATTTTTTTTTAATTCCACACATGTTTATGATTAGAGAAGTTATAAACTATTATGTGTATATAGAATCATTTTCTATCTTATTTTTGGTAACATTTAATTAATTGGTGAGCATAAAAAATAAATGAACAAAATCATGCATGTACTAAATTGATAATATTAGAAAAAAATGATACTTATATATAGAATATGAAAAATATTTCTATTAAGGTAATTATAAAAAAATCATAGATAAGGAAATTCAATTCAAAAATAAATGTTGAATTTTAATGAATACTAACAATGAAAATTCTTTCCAGAAACCTAACATGTTACTATAATGAAACTCTTATTGATACATAATTATATTAAATTATTGGAATCTAGAAACACCAATGTAAATCCTACTATATACCAATATCATTCATAAGTATATTTTCCCAACATGATACCCTCAATATTGAGTTGTGATAATACTACCTCCCCACCACCTATCATTGATTAATATCTCTATCTTCAAACTAATTAGAATCAATGCTTCCATGCATGCACCCTTTGATGTAAATGTTTAATATAAACAACTTATATGAGTGAATTATAGTGAACCAATTGAATAATACATTTATAGTGTACGCAATTATAAAATTTATATCCCTATTTATATATGTGGTATTATATTAAATCCACTAGTGGATATGATAGTGGATTTTAATTAAATCCAAACGAACAAATTATAGAGTTTTTACTTATGGCAGTAGATGAGAATATCAATTCAAGGGAAATTCCATAGGGGTAACTATTTATTATATACTAAATCCATGATCATGGAAGATTTATCCACAAATGAATGAGGTTAATATAAGAATCTTGTGGTGTATTGGTTTTGTTTAATTATAGCCATGAAAATGACACACATGATAGACCATACAATATCATGGTCTTGGAATATTTTAATGAAAAAGAAAATGATATAGAATTTAAAAATAAAAACATGAAAGACCATACAATACCAAGATTGAAACACGATCCAATTTCCTTGGATGTATTTTTTTAGAGTTTTGTTGTATATTATTTTATATATGTCTTTTTTGTGTGTTTTAGTGGTAATTTTACAACATTGTATTATTTGTGTGTGTATTAAAATAATTTTAATGGAGTTAGATTTTTGGATTTAAGTAGGGGTATTCAAGATTGTTTTTGATTTATTCATCTATAAAGTATTGTCTATTTATATCCATTTATATATTCTAGGAAATTAATTAAATTAATAATATAATTATTGAGGTTTTATAAAGAGTACCTAGATCTATTAAATATTAATTTGGAATTACTCAATGCAATGGAATAAATTATTCCTTCCTCTTATTCCCTTAAACCATGTGTAATTAGAAAATCATTTTGTTAATCCCAATTATGTTCATAAATTAATGTGGTGGAGAAATCAGTATGAAATAAAAAATACTTATAATAGTTTAGATAACATGATTATACTTCTACACTCTACTCCAATATAACTAAAATATTATGGGAGTTCCACCCTAAGAAACCACATTTTAATGGAGTAATATTTTTTAAAACATTGTATTGAATTACCCAATAAAATTATTATTTTAAACCATGGAGGTTGATTCATATATTTTCTTTTAAATAGGAGAAACAACTAATTAAAATGACATTATTTTTTTAATCATATAGGTGTAACTAGTATGGATATTTGGTGGGAACATAAAAAGAATGAAGAGATTTAACTGGTAACACATAACTATTAAATCACAAAATATTGTTGAAAATAGTTAATAATTAAAATGTTAATTTTTATGATAATTATATATAAATCTTGATTTAAAATTTTATGTATGTTTGAATATCAATGACTTGGGATGTAATTGGGACATGTTGTGATGAGTATCATTGTATATAAGCTCAATATCAAAACACGGTTTTGTTTATGGATATTATCTCTATTTTAAATAGAGAATAAATTTATAGGTTCTATCTAATGATCGATATTGATTACATATAGATTTATTTTAAAATTTATTAGGCTCATCATGAATTAGTTATAATAGTTTAAAATAATATTAATAATAATATCCTTCTTTAATTAAAAATCAATTTCAAATTTCTACTCAATATTGAAATCTTAATCTTAATAATAAATTCATATATATTGAGTAAAAATATTATATTAAAATATTTAATATTCAATTATAAACATGATATACTCTATTAATTTATTATAATAGTTGAAATCATCTTTGTTTGGTATGCAGTTTGCATGATCTCGTGGTCAAATTCCAAAAAAAAAGAAAGTTAAAATCAAGTATTTTTCAAACCACAATTTTGTGAATTGTGATAACATCAAGCTCATTTAAATTTTTAGCTATTATTCCCTTATATTACAGGAATAATATCATTCATACAAAGTGTAATTTATTATATAACACTTTATTCATAATATATATATTGAATGTTTTACTAAATATCCATTTATAAAAAAATACCTCAAAATTTCTCTAATATTAAACTACTATAATGTATTAATTTTTTTTAAAATTCTCAAAAATATAAATAACAACATATAACCTAATTGTCTTGAAAATATCATGGTTTCCTCATATATTGTTCACAATATGAGAAATTATTTGTTTGTGTAATTGTAACTTCCTAAATCAAATTATATATATCATTCCCTAAATTTCATAGGGAATATTTTTATAATTATGAAATTATTGGATGGAATACAAAATTAATATGAAAAAATTTATGATTTTTTTGGTAAACATTAATTATTTTATTGAAGTATATAATGACCAGAAAATATTGTATACTATTTGCCTAAAAATTTATGATATAAAAACCATTAAAAATTTATGATTTAAATAATCCACAAAAAATATTGTGAATATAATAGTACAACATAAAATAGATCAAAAAAATCATATCATTAAAAATGTTACTAACTAGAATAAAATATAGATCAAAATTTATATTAATAATTTCACCTTTGAATTCATCCTAAAATAGAAAATACGCTATTAAATATTTTTAACGAAACCAAATATTTTAAATTAAATTATGATATACACATACCATATACTGTAAAAATATAATATATAGTTATTACCAAATATTTATTTTCATTTAAATGATTAGATGCAATTTTTACTCTATATTTCGAAATGATCAGTTAAAAAGTTTTCATTATATATCCTTTTATAGAAATACATATATACACCATTTATTATATATCATATTATCAATAATTGATTGTATAAAATGTTTGAAAGTAATCATATGGAAAATAATTATTTATATTCTATTTTTTAGTTGTAAAATATGTTTAGACATTAGATTCTTTCAAAGATAGAAAAAACCTAAAATAATAACTAAAATACTTATAGACTAATTTATTGTGATTTATAAATAATGAAAATGAAATAAATTACCCTTATACATTTTATGTGATGATGAAGCTAAATGTTTTCATGATATTGTTTCCTTTATTCAAGGAGTATGAAAATATTTTTGTCTAATAGAAAAAGAATTTTTTTGGAGGAATGAAAATTTCTCTATAAAATATAATGAAAAATAAGATTTTTAAAAATTGATAAAACCAATCTTTATAATGAATATACATAGGATTGATATCAATTTTCTTATATATAGAATAAAAAATCTATTAGTGGGTATAAATATCATGTTTTTGGGGAGTTGTATCGTTTATTACATACTAATTGTGGTAAATTAAAAATCTTAATTTTTGTAAGAGAAAAATAGTGAAAATATATTTATTTATATCTTGTTTTTTTATTAATGATATTGAATGATATACCCTTTGTAAGGTTTAGGAAAATATGAAAATTTTGGGGATCTTGTTTTAAAAACTCTCTCATGATGAGTGAATGTTTGAATAATACGTTGATAATCTGTGTATTAATATAGTTGAACTCAATTAAAAGTACTATAAAAAAGTACATTCTTTTGAGAAGAAATATTAATTATAATGGATTTAAAATTTTAAACTAGTAGGTATAGAAAACATTTTCATTAGAGTATAGAAATATTGAGGGGTGTTTAGTGTTGATTTGATCACTAGGTTATTTAACAAGATTATAAAATCTTATAAAATTCTATATAAATAGAGGATGAGTTCTATAGTACATGTATATAATGATCAAGTATACATTTTATGTTTTGGAAAATATAGGGAAATTATTCTTATGAATTATTCCATGAAACATTAGTGGAGTGATTAAAAATTGTATTTAAATGGAAATAAATGTTTTACATAATCAATAATGTTTTATACCTATAATTTGTACCATCAAAAAAAATTATTTGATTATTGGTTTAATGGATTATTATCACTAAAAAGAAGAATATTTAGATAAGGTTTTCATTGATTTTGAAAAGGGATATCAGATTAGTCATAGATAGGTTTTATGTAATTATTTTTGAAAGAAAGTTATTGTATGTGTAATATGCCAAACTCATCCAAGAAACATATTAATGGTGTTTTTTAAGAGTTCAAACATACATAATAGACACTAAAGACTTCCCTATCTCGATAGGACTCCATAAAGGTTATGATTTAGGTTGATACCTTTTTCTATGGAATTATATAAACTTATAAATCATATTACAGATGAGATACCAAGTTGAATTATTTTTATGGATCATATAGTTCTCATTATAGAATCAAGGGAGATGGTCTATTTAATGTTATATATTAAAAGAGATATATTTTAAATTGAAGGTTTTCGTCTATGTAGTGTTAAGAAAAATATATTTTGAGTATTTTTTTTCAAATAAATATTTACTAATGTTATGGATGTGGGATTAAGATTCTATGATATTTCAAAATTTTATCTTTTTTATACTTAGGAACTTTTATGAAATGTGAGGGAGATATAATTCAAAAGTATTTAATAGGATTCAAATTGGATATATTATATAGGGAATATATTCTACGGTGATTCATGATCCAGAAATTTATTTGAAATTGAATGGTAAATTTTATAGTACTATTATTAGGGTATCTATTCTATATGGTAGTGAGTGTTTGACTTATACAATACATCATGAATAAAAAATTAGAGTAGGAAAAGTGAAAATTTTATGAAAGATATGTGTACATACCATGATGTATAATATTAGAAATAAAATATTTTCCATTAAAATTAAAATTGTTTTCAATAATTAAAATATCTATGTGACATGATTATGATGGATTAGACATGATAGAAGAATAAAAAAGTATTTAAATTTTAATAGGTTAATATTAATGAGAAATTAACTTATAAAAAGTGGTAGATGAAGACATAAAAGGAACCTCAAAAAATCATTAAACATGTAATTCTTCTAAGTGTTTTCATTGAAAATATAGTCTGTAATATAGGCTATTGCAAATGTTTGATCCATATAATCAACCCCATTTAATTAGATTTTGGGATTATTTGCTGTTATTTTTTGTTGTTACAATGTTTAAGGGAAATATAGTTGGGTGGATTCATTTTGATAATGTTATATTTGTTGATGTGATATACTAGAAATTGGGATGTTGATAAAAAATGATTAATTTACTCAGTCAAGGTAGTAATGTGATGGTTTATCTCTAAAATTATTTTCATTTTTTCACCTCAATGAAGACTCTTATGATCCACATATTATTTATTTTATTTCATTCTTTACACTGTTATTTATTTACTTTTAGGATATTGATAAAAAATTAAAATAATTTATAGATATAATATGAAACAAATTATAAAAAATGATTAAAAATAAATTATATATAAATTATATTATATAGAATAATATATAAATTTAAAACATTTAAATATATCATAAAACCTCATAAAAATATTTGAAGTTAAATTGAGTGAATAGAATTATATTTTGAAAAAATAATAAACAGTTTATACATATTGTCACATATATATATATAATGTTAATCCAAAATATAAAACAATATGAATTTCTATATATATATGTGATAATTTAAAAAATTTAATATATAAAATGACTAAAAGTATCATATTTTTAAGAAATTATTAAAATAATATAGCATTGGGCCATGGATGAGATACCTTGGTGGACATAAATATTGATCACAACCCACCTTTATCCACCCTTTTTGTGATGATATGATATGAATATAATTTGAAATTTTAGTTTGGACCATGAAATTCATTAGAAACATTTTTATATGATTATTTTTTAGTGTATAGTTTTGTTATAAACTATCATACATATATACAGTAGATATATAATAGGATGAATTTTAAAACCATCTTAAATAGTGTCTGTATGCAAGTATATGATTGATAATTATATATATATGGAATATTTATATATATATTAGTGAAGATAATATATGTGAAAGTTATATTACTTAACTATTATATACATTGATGGATATGTAGAATATATTTAAAAATTATGAATAATAACAATAATATATATTTTTTCCTTCAGAAATATATATTGACTTCATATATAACTGTGATATATTTTGAGTGCTATTTTTGTATTATAGTGTTCATGATTCAAGAATCTTAGCATAAAACAAGTAGTAGTTGTGACCTTGTAAACATCATAAACTATAAAATGAAAATAAAAATATGGTAAAAAAATATAGTATTAATAAAATAAATAATAAAAATATATCAGTGGTGACAAAAAATGCAATAATAACAATCACCAGTATCAGTGAAATAAAACTTTAAAAACATTATTCGATTAATATGAATGTTCTTATTAAGGTTTAATGAAATAACCTCATAATAAAATTTAATATATTATTATAAAAAAAATCATCACATAGTTTGTGGCATACAATATGTAGATATATTATAAAATATTTTCAAAGACTTATCTAATTTTATGATATTAAAATTCATCACAATACGTGTCTCAGTAGTACTAAAATTAATATTAATAAACTTTCAATGAAAATAGATAATGTGATTTAATTATAACATGGACTTATATTTATATATATAGATATAGATACATGCCATCTCAGGGGTGTATTTCTTTATGCTTATAGATAACATTCATATTTTTCATTATACAATATCCACATTCAAGGATTCCCGATTCATTACGTGGATGCATAAAAAATAGAAAAGGGACCTAAATTATCAATAATATATTAACTAACTAAGAATGATTACTTGAATAAAATTATTTTTTTATTCCCTATCATATTATATGAATCATGGCATTGAAAAAATCTTTTTTTTACAATAAAACATCATGGACCAGAAAATAAATATTGAAAAATTTATGTAAACAATTATAAGTTGAAAGAAAATAATGAAAAAAAAAATATTAATCAACTAATTACAAAAATAATGTGTGTATTTTTTAGTTCCCTAATCTCCAAATTTGAATAGTATATGACAATAATATATTTATCCAATAAGATTAAAGTGGTCAACAACTAGTAGCCTTTCCAAAATATTAAATAAAAATTTAAATTAAATTCCATAAGTATTACCTTGAAAAAAACATATATCACTGTACATAAAGAAATTATAATTAGATTTCAAAATTTTCTCCCTTTATGAATTAATAAATAAAATATCATGACTATTGATTTACATGATTATGAAAAATTCAAAATGTACTATTTTTAAATAGAGATTATTGTGACCCCAACCCTGGTAGTCTGGAGCCGATTCTTACTTTACTACCTGTGAATATGGTATAAAGAATATAATGATGAAGTAATGAATTGTTTAATAGACTTACTGAATAAGACATATATTAGATTCCTATGTGTCATTTTAATAAAAAAATTATAGAAAAAACATTTTTTTGAGAATATAATTATTCCCTATATCATATTCTTGTATATCTTTTGTAGTAAACTTCATGGATTATAGGGAAAGGAAAAAAATAAGGGTTATCTCAAATGTACTGTAAGGGTTATATAAAATATAAGATATCATAAATCAATGAAAATAAGCAACCCATCATGGTAAATAACTTAACACACAATCTATTTAAATAATTTGACTAGTATAAAAAATATGGAATGTTAAATTACTAAAAACACATACAGTTTAATCAATTACATAAAAATCATAACTGGATAGGTAATAATTAGTATGAAAATGAAAATAACTTAAAACACATGCAATGTAATAAATAAAATGATAATGAAATCCATCTAGAGATAATATCATTGATATTAATAAAAAAAATATTTATGAAGGAAATACTTAATTACAAGACCTCATGTTTATATAACACATGATACGTCTACCATAATGATCTAACCTCACAATATTTTAAAACTAATGGGTAAAACCCCATTTAACTAAGGCTATCAAACCGATTCATCCCATGAGTTTACTAATTCATCTATGGTAAATTTATAGTCTCGAAAAAATATAGTCTTGCATAACCGAATAATTTCTCATATATCAAAAAATGATTTAATTTATGAACAATGTTCTTTATCATAAAATAATAATATTTATTAAGGAATAAAGATTTATCAATATTTCCCTAGATAAATAAATAAATTTGAATTTATGATTTTTATGTAAAAATAAAATATGTTTAAAGAAATAAACATATACATGATAAATAATATGTATATTTAGGGGAAATTTAATTTCCAATGATTACAGGAAAGTGAATATTTAAAGGGGAATTTAATGAAAATGAAATGATAAAATTAAGTGAATTAAATAATATTCTTCGCCAAAATAATCATAAACTATCTGGAAGAAGAATATGGATGGTATCAATATAACATATCCATAGTGGAGTATATTGAAAATAAAGTTCTATTTTCATTAATGAATAAAAATTCTCTAAAATTACATTATTTTTTTGGAAAATATCATTTCCATTTTATATATCTCTTTTTAAAATATAAAACAGTTTGAAAATCCTTTTCTTTGAAAATAACCTTAAAAAACTATGAGTTTCTAGATTATTTGGATTTTTTTTCAAAAATATCCATGTAAACATAAAAATGAATATTAAAATAAATGAAAGTTATGATGGTGGGTAATTTGGTACATTTCATACATGTAAAATAGAAAATACTTTTTTCACTGTAAAAATGTTGGTAAAGTTATCTATTTATAAAACTAAAAGAATATTATTTTCAAATTTTCAGTATATGAAAAATTAGTATTATTTTTAAAACCACATAAAGATTAGTTTTTGATAACTTATTAAAAATTAAAAACTGTTTACAAATAAATTTAATAAATCATTTTGAAAATTTAAAATATTGAAATCAATTTTACGAACCATAATTTGGAAGGAAAATGCATTTTTGACCGAAGAGAGAAATATAGTTGGGTTTTATTAAAAAAAATTCTAAATTATTTTAAGTTTGAAAGTGTGGAAAATGATACAATTACATGAAAAATATTATGAATAACTAGATGTGATTAAAATGAAATTGGATTATTCTTTCATGAAAAAATAATTTTCACCAATTGAAATTCATCATTAAAAAATCTCGATTATAACCAGATTGTGAAATAAACCCTTCGAATGATCGTAACAATGATATAAGAATTAATATGTGTATAAATTATTTCTATTAACTATAAATACACTTAAAAAAAGTCTAAATACAATATAATAAAATCAATTTTCATTATATACATAATCATTGAATATCAATTATAATAATGAAGTAATATAACCCAATAAAATGAAATTGTGTTATGAAATTCTTTACCCCTTAATAACTTTCATGTCAAATAATTTTGGATTAAATAATTCAAATTAAAACATAATATACCCGGAATTATTGATGATTCATAAAATGACATGTCACAGGGGGATTATAAAAATAATATAATAGAAATTAGGTGTGTAACATTAAAATATGCATCAATGAAATGAAATTGAGATGAAATCCCCTACGCTATGTTTTTTTTTTGCTGAATGTGCCTCAGGATCATGTATTGATGTATAAAAATTGATTAAATTATTACATAACCATATTAATATGTATAATGTTTTATATGATCCTTTTATAATGACTTATCAACCACTTTTTAATAATATTTTTTATTTTCATTGTTTCGTTCATTAATTTCTTTATTTTCACATGCATGTTTCATCATCAAATATCTATTTGTCGAATGTATTATATGGTTGTATTATCTTAAAAAATAATCGTGAAAGAGTTATTAAATTATTATATAAATTATAATTTAAAACCAATCATAAAAATGGTTTCGAGAAATTAAGTATGTTATAATCATGGATATTGTAGGCTATATGTATAAAATAGTAATGTTTCGATTATTAAATGATCATCATGGAAAGAAGGTAATAAAACACACGATGATTTTGTAAATAAATTTAATGCATGAATCACTATGAATCTACAAAAACCACTCTACCGCTTCAGCGGTGGCATATTAGTGGGTGGTCGAGGGCCATACAAACGACGTTCGGTGTGGTATGGATTTCAATCCCTAGGATCCCGGTCTTGGGGGAATTTCCACCTCCCATGTACGACTTGTCTTTTTGTGTCACCCGGTGTCTCACCCGGTGGGCAGCAAGGAAGATCATCACCTAGCTAACAGATAGTTGTTCCGAAACATCACTGCTCGAGGTGTAACCCTGTGGGGACGCTCTGTTATCTCGGTTGACAACATCTCCTTCCCAACTAAGGTTTCTCCAGATGACCTCTTCATGGGGAGGGGGGTTCCTAGGTGTAGAGGGTTCGAAAAGGCCACTCCTGGGAATTCTATTTTCAAAAAAAAATCTACAAAACACCACTCTATTATAACTTATCCGGTAAACATGATTTTCCATCTCTGTGTATATAATTTCAAAATACTGACATACACAGTTGCGTTCAGTAAGATATTTAAAGTTTTATAAGACAAACATAATTTTTAGTGAATAGTAACATACCCTTTTGAATAATAATATGAATATTAATATGACACTTATGAATAATAAAACAATTATTATTTTATTCTCCTAAGGTTATATGATTGTGAGATATTGATTAATTTTTCAAAGTGATATAAATGAATTATTATTTTAAAATTATTATTTTTCAAATATATAATGATTTTATTTAAAAATAAAATTTACAAAGTTTATAAAATTATTTTCAAAAAAAGAGTTTATTTATTAATTTTACATGTTGAGAAATAGTTAGGGTGAATTTTTGGGATTTTTCTAAAATACTTGAGTTTTTTGTAAATAGTAAATTAAAATAATTAATGATAAAGGCTAAATACATGATTTATAAAGTCGTAATTGATGTAAGGATGATGTATGACCACTAGGATTGATCACACATTCATTTATTACTATTATGGGTCACATGAATCTATACTATTGGTTGTCTTGAGAGAAATAAAAAATAAAGTATAAAATAATGGGAAAAACCTCCTCTCCTCCACTATAAAACCCGCCTCACTCCTTCTTCTCTTCACACCTATAAGACTTTATTCTCCTAAAATTTAGGCCCAAATACCCTTCATTGTCACTCTACACATCCAATAGCTCCTGGTCTTTCCAAAATCCCAAAACCCCTTCACTTAAATAGATTCTCAAGGAGGTGGATCCAAGAGGTAAATTCACATTCTATTTCATTGAATTTCATTTAAATTTTCTTTCTATTGTTATCCTATACACACCTCATCTATGAAAATGACCATGATAAATCCAGTATCATGTATATTTTGTAATTATATCATGTTAATGGAATAACCACGATTAATATCCTTACCCTCTCTCTTTTATTTTATAAACAAAATCGTTATCCGTGAGGTGCCAATTTACAACCTTTGTGGAAGATGATGTTTTTTTCATCAAATTATCCTTCAATATTATTCATGAAACATTTTTTATGGTTAAAACAGGATATAATACATGTATTATAACCAATTTAATATTCAAAACCAGTATATGTACATAATATTAAATCATATGACCAAACTAGTTCTTAATAATCAAAATACAGATAAAATTATCAATGTTATTGTCATTAATATTTCATCTAATGATTCACCCTCATTCCACGTAAAAAAAATCTATAAATTACCATTAAAACATATGGATGTTCATTAATTATATGTAAATTCAATTATAGATATTTACATACATTCTAAATGAACTCCATTACTTAAAAACAGGTGAACCAATTATGAAAATCAATAAAATTAACACTCAAGAATGACATAATTCAGTATTATAACTTATCAATAAGATCATTAATGAAAAAAATAATTATGATAAAATAAATAAATTTCTAATAGGTATTTAATTATGTTATTAGTGAGTCTAATTTCATATTCCAGGACTATATAGTCAAGAGCGGGACATTCAAACTTAAGGTAAGAATTTTCCACACGAACCTCTATTTTTATTCAGGTTTCTTTTATTATCTACTTAATTCATTGAAATTATTTTATATTATTATGTACTCATAATAAATTATGTGTGAGTAAAATATATATTTTTACCAACCTGAATACTTCTTCAATTTATGAATAGTTACATGTTATAAAATGAACTTTCACAATACAAGCCTGATTCAGGGGAATTTCTCGAATTTTTACATATTATTAAGGGAACTCAATAAAATGTTTTTAAAAACCAATATCTTTCTAAATTAACTCACATTGTTATGAAAATATACTCTATATATGTTTTGTTTTTTCAAATCGACCTTTTCCAAAATAAAACCTCTTTTAAAAGTAAAAGAGTATTTATCTCAAAAATTACTCAATGATTTTATAAGGATGTCTTCATAATTTTTAATACACTTATTAATTCTTATATATTGTTGGGTTTAATATTTTAATATATCATATGACATATTTAATTTAATGGTTTATGATTAGTCTGACTATGGATGTTCTATCTTAAAACCATTCACCAATTTACTCGAAAAGGTTAGTGTTTATGCTTAATGTTCGGAGAAATTTATTTACATTTCATATATTATTTTTAATGTGAATTTATTTGTTGTTTGTGTTTATCCCTATAAATATGAGGGAATGAAATGAATATAGAATGTGTCAGGTGGGTCCCTCAATAGCCCCTCGGTGAATCGGCTGGTCTCACGAGATAAAATACATTCTTGGAACAAGGCCTTGACAATATTATTATTTATGGTCTTTGAATGAGGCCTTTTCAATATGGTTACGATGTACCACATTATGCATTCTATCTTTATGAAAAAAATCATTTATGTTTCATGTTTTTATTTGACTAGTATACTACCCATGATTATATTTTACTGTGGCTTTATTTATTCAACTCTTATTCCTTCCATAATGTGTTCATGTTTATTGTTAAATGCATGTGATTTTAGTTATTCAACATGCATAATGTTTATATTTATGATATTATCTATTGTATTTATTATCCTTATAGAGAATTTGAGAACACTCCTTTCTTCTTTTTCATTTTCTCATGACATATAGATTTTTTATTCTGAATGGAATGCATAAATAACTAAGGAGTTAGGGATGTTGTTAAAGGAATTTATATGTTCTTTACATTTCATATTGTAATGATGAACTTATGTATATATATTGATTAAAATGATACTAAAATACTCGGTCCTTAGGGATGCACGTTCATTTTTTATATTCCAATGTAATAAAATAAAGCACCAGCTCCGGGAAGCTGGGTTCAGGTCCTTATAGTTGGTATCAGAGGATGTTTAGTAGAAAACATGGAATCAAGATTTAAAAAAAAATATTATGGAAAAAACACCTAAGAAAGTAATTGAGGATAAACATACAAGAACATTTTAGAAATTTTGGTAAGGAACTGATTTTTGGATATTTTTAGAAAATACATCCCTGTTAAGATACTACATATAGACGTGGTTCTGGAACAGATGTACCTAGGAGTGAAAAATCTGAAAAAGAGTTTTGAGCATGAACTAGGGTATCCTGGTACATGAAAATGAGTCTTACTATGAACCTGGTTTGACACTCCAAGGGGATATGATTAGGAGAACTCACATTTCTTCTAAAAGCCCTTATGAAGGATTTAAATGTAATTTTTTCCTCCATGAAACCATGTTTATGATTATGAGATAATCTATGTATATAATTCCATTTTATGCTAAGTATTTTTCTACATTGAGATTATACATTAAGATTCATAACCTAATCTAGTTTATTCCACTATTTATAAATGCAACGTAGTGAATGGAATGGAAACCAGATGAACATGTGTATCCCATGTATGGATTGACCTCTGATTCAAGATAATGATGGTGGATCTGGATCTACGACTGGTGTTGAGAAACTTATAACTATACTGGGAAAACTGACTATGGTTATGAACAATAACCTTACCATACGAAACATCCTAATCTAAAATATTGGGGAGATTTGTTGGATTTCTTTATGCGACAACAGCCTCCATTATTTAATTGGACAATAAAATCATTTGTAGCTAAGCAGTAGATATGATCCCTAGAAAAGATATTTCTCATTTTTGGATGTAACAAAAGAGGTAAGGTTTTCATGAAATTTTATCATCTATCAGGATATGGTGATCATTGGTGGTCATTAATAAAAAACAAAAAGGTTGAGTAAGAAATAGAATAGATGGAATGGAGGGATTTTAAGTAAATATTATTATAAACATATTTTCCACATGACCAAGGATAGGACATGGATATAAAATTCTTGAATCTGAGATAGAATAAGGGTGTTGTTGAACACTCTAGAAAAGGAAGTATGGAAATTAGGAAGATGTAAAGATTTTACCTTCCATCCTATAGTAATTGTGGAAATAAGAACCATAGAACTTTCTGTAAGGGAATGGGTGTTCATTACAAGTGTGTAGGAAAATTACACCTATATCAGGATTGAAAGAAGAAGAAAGAACATACCAATGATCAATGCTACAATTGTAGAGTGATGGGAAATTATGTAGAATAATGTCCTAAGCATCAAGGAAACATTCCCCAAAGAAGGATAAGGGAGCAAGGCCAAGCTTATTCGGTCACAACTGTGGAGTTTAAAGTTCCTAACAATGTGTTGAAAGGTACTTTTATCATTTCCTCAAACATTGAAAACGATTTATTTGATTATTTTTCATCAAATTCATTCATATCATCATAATTTTCCAAGAAAATTTTATGTTTTTAATTTGATTAAATAAGGGAGTTGTTATTCAATACACTTAAGGGAAGTATCATTGCAATAATGTTGTGTGAGGAAGTCCCCATTATGACATATAAACACACTCTATCTTATTATTTTATTTTCATACCCATGATTTAATTTTATATAATCGTTAATATGGATTGTATTTCAAACCACGATGTGAAAATTTATTGCAAGAATAATGAGGTTGCAATTTTTGAGGACGATGAGGAATACCTTATCTTTAGGGTGGTAACATCACTATTTGATTCTCATCTAGATCCACCCCCAGTAGCTCTTCTGAATTCAGTTATTGGGGAGGAACGAAATGCAATAAATATTAGTTAGTAAAATAAATATTAAATAGAGGATGTAAATATTGTGTATGAATATGTTGATGACTTTCTAGAGGATAAACCTGCACATCCTCCAGAGTAGAAAATTATATTCTCAATTGGCATAATTCCTTATTCAAGGCCCATATCAAATACCCCTTATATAATGAAAACTTTTGAACTAGTGGAACTTAATAAAAAAACTATAGCAATTTAGTGATAAAGGATTTATTCTCCCTAGTGTTTCTCTATGGGGATACCCTGTTCATTCCGTTAAGAATAAGGATGGATCTATGATGTTGTGCATTGACTACAGGGAGATCAATGATATAAAAAATAAATAAAAAGTATCCCCTACCTCGCATTGATGATTTATTTGACCAACTTCTTGGAGATCAATATTTTTTGAAGATTGACCTTTGATTTGGATATCATTAGTTTCTTGTAAGGAAGGAAGACATTCAAGAAACTAAATTTTGAACCTGGTACGGGCATTATGAATTTACAGTAATTCCATTTGGTCCTACTAACGTACCCTATGTTTTCATTGATATAATGAATAGAGTTTTAAATGAATATCTTAATGACTATGTGGTTGAATTTATTAGTGACATATTAGTATACTCCAAAAGATATGAAGATCATGAAAATCAATTGTGCACTATTTTGAAGACTCTAAGAAGAAATTAATTATATGGGAAGTATTGAGAGTGTAAATTTTGGCTTCAATCAGTTTTCTTTTTCACCAAATTTTCATTAATGATTGAATATATGTTGATCTTATGAAGTCAAAGGCTACTGAAAAATGGCATAATCCAATGAACATAATTGAGGTACATAGATTTATTAGGTTTTCATGTTATTATTGGCATTTTGTTCATAACTTCAACTATCCAGCCAACCCAATGAACAAGCATACATGTAAATGGGTTAATTTCGTATAGAAAAAAGAATGTGAGGATTGTTTTATATAATTGAATAGGAGATTAGTGAATTCTCTTATACTATCTCTAACCGATAGGAATTATGAGTTTATGACCTACAATGATGAATCAATGAAAGTAATTGGTTGTGTCCTTATGGAGGATGATAGAGTTATTGATTATGCATAAAGGTAAAACAAAATTCATGAACCAAACTATACTAATCATGAAATGCAGTTAGTTGTGGTGATATTTTCCCTAAAAATTTGGAGACACTATCTCAATGGTGAATGATATGAGATATATATAGATCCACAAAGTCTGAAGTATATATACTAATAGAAAGAACTCAACATGTGGAAATGGAAATGGATCTAACTACTCAAGTATTATGATTGTACCATACACTACCACCATATAAAGGAAAAAAATATATATGATGCATTGAGAAAGAAGGATCATGGAGTTCTCAAAAAACATAGGATTGAAAAATAACGTTTATACTTGGATCTGGTGAGGCTGGATATGGTAATTATCATAGAAGATGAAACATCACTATGTTTTGAAAAGGATTCCCAACCATATTTATTAGAATGGATAAAAATATATCATCCTAATGATGAGAACCTCCAAAAGAAAATTAATGATGTGAAAGACGGTAAGTAGGATGACTTCGTGTGTGAAGATAAAATTCTGAAATTTGGGAAGAGGCTATGTGTTCAATCTCTACCCAGGCAGAAAATGGAGTTATTAGATGATGATAATATCTCAAATTTCTCTATACACCCTGGAAGAACTAAAATATTTAGAGATTTGAAAGAACATTTCCGGTGGGATAACTTGAATATGGGAATTGATGATTAGGTATCAAGATGTTTAGTCTATCAATAAGTTAAGGTTGAACAACAACAACCTAGAACAGTCCTGAAAACTCTACCAATTCCTACCTAGAAATGGGATGACATCACCCAGTATTCGTTCACTAGATTACACAATATTCCAAGAAATAACGATGCAATATGGGTAATTGTGGATCAAATAACAAAATATGCACATTTCCTCCTATAATGGATGATTTTCCACTGGGGAACATAGGAAGACTCTATATCAATAATGTTTTGAGATTTCCTAGAGCACCTATCTTAATTTTCTCTGATCGTGATCCACGTTTTAAATCAAAAACCTAGAAAATTATTCAGAATGATTTATTTACTGATCTTTAATTGAGTGCTTCATATCACCCACAAACTGACAACCAATCAGAATAGATGATCAAAAACATAGAGTATATGTTGAGATTATGTTCACATGACATTATAGGGATGTAGGACCAATATTTTCAGTTATTGGATTTTTCTTATAATAATATTTTCCAATCATGTATTTTAATGGCACCATATGAATCATTGTACAAAAAGAGAATACGTGCACCAAATTTTTGGGATGATGATGGAAAAAGGAATATTGTGGGACTAGAGCTTATAGAGGAAACAATAGATAAGCTAAAGACTATTCATGTACAAATCAAAGTATCTCAAATCAAACAAAATATATATGAAGATAATCTAAGGAAGGATTTGGAATTTCATGTGTGAGATCATGTTTTCTTAAATTTATCTCCGTATAAGGGTGTTATAAGATTTGAGAAAAAGGGAAACTGATCCCCAGGTACACAAGCCCTTTTGATATTTTGGAATGAATTAGACCTGTTGAATAACATTTTTCTATGCCACCTATACTTTATAAATCATACAATGTGTTCCATGTCTCATTAATGATAAAGTACATGCCACACCCAACACATGTCCTCACTTCTGAAGGTATAAAATTATAACCTGCCTTATCTTACTATGAAGAGACTGTCTGGATTATAGACACTAAAGAACAAGATTAGAGGGATTAGAAGACACTACTGGTAAATATAATTTGGAAAATTATAAAATTTAATCGGAAATATGGGAGCTTGATGAGCTTTTGATGAAGAACTACATGAATCTTTTTGTGAGGTATGATTCTGGTAATATCAAGGAAGAAATTTTTGTAAGGAAGAGATAATGTAACACCCTGTGATTTTTTAAATAAATATAATGCCTGAAACACATAGAATCTAAAAAACCCCACTTTATTATATCCTACTTAGTAAACATAAGTTTCCTCCTCTGTGTTTTGAATTTCGAAAAACAAACATACATAATTGGGTTCAGGATATTATTTAGACGCTGATAAGACAAACATAAATTTTTTGATTAGTAACATACCCATTTGAATAGTAATACAAATAGTAATATGACCCTTCTAAATAGTAAATAAATTATTATTTTATTATCATAAGGTTATAATATAATGATATCTGGGTTAATTTTTCAATGTGATATAAACAAATTATTGTTTTAAAATTTTTGTTTTTTGAATAAATAATGGTTTTATTTAAAAATTAAAATAATCATATTTATAAAATTATTTTCAAAAAATTGAGTTATTTTTTGAATTTTACATTTTGAAAAATGGTTAGAGTTAATTTTTTGGAATTTTCAATAATACATGAATTTTGGGTGTATAGTAAAATATGATAATTTACAATAAATGATAACTACACGATTTATTAGGTCATAAGTGATGTAAGGATGATGTAAGACCAATATTTTCGAAGTCACATTAAATTATTACTATTATGGGTCACATGAATCAACAATATTTGTTTTCTTGGGAGAAATAATAAAATATAGAATAAAATAATGGGAAAACCCTCCTCTTCTCCCATATAAAAGCCCACCTCGCTCCCTCTTCTCTTCACTCCTTTAATCCTTGAAGCTACATAATGTTATACCAAAATACCCCTCCCTAGTCACTACCAATTTTAAGAAGATATATTTTTTTCCAAAATTCTAAAACCTCTTCCCTTAAAGAGATTCTCAAGGAGGTGAATTCCAGAGGTAAATACATATTCTATTTCATTCAATTTCATTTCAATCTCCTTTATATTGTTATCATATCCTAACCTCCTATGGTCAAATGACTATGAAAACTCAAATATCATTAATATAGAGTAATTATATCATGTGAATATAAGAACCATCATATAAATCATTTCTTTCTCTATTTTATTTTATGAATGAAATCGTCGTCTGTGAGGTGCCAATTTACAACTTTCATGGACGACGAAGTTTCTTTCGTCAATTTCCCATTTAATACTGGTCATGTAACCATTTTTGTGACTAAAAGGGATATAAAATATGTATTATAACCTATTTAATATTCATGAACCATTATATGTACATAATAATAAATAATATGACCAAACTAGTTCTTAATAATCAAAATATAGTTAAAATAATATAAGTGATTATCATTAATATTTCACCTAATGATTCATCCTCATGACATGTAGAAAATGATATAAATGACCATTAAAACATGTTTATTTTAATTAATAATATGTATATTAAATACTATATATTTCCATCCATTCCACATGAACTCCATAACTTAAAATCAAGTGAACCGATTATGAAAAAAAAGGAAACAAACACTCCATAACGACAGAATTCAATATTATAACATTTCAATAAGGACGTAAATGAAATGTAAATTTTATCATGAACTAAACAAATGTCTAACACGTTCTGAATTAATTTATTATTTCAGTCTAATTTTATATTCGAGGACTATAAGGTCAAGAGAAGAACATTCAGACATAGGTAAGGGTTTTCCACAAGAACATCCATTTTCATTCGGGATACTTTTATTGTCTACACACCTCATTTAAATTCTTTTATATAATAATATAATACTAATAAATTTTATTTTATTAAAATATATATTTTTACCAACTATAACACTTCTTTATTTTATGGGGAGTTACATGTTTTGAAATGAACTTTAAAATTACAAGCCTGATTAAGGGGAATATATCAAATTCATACCTATTATAAAGGGAAATAAATAGTATGTTTTTAGTAACCATTATCTTCCAAAATTAACTCATTTTATTATAAAAATACTATCTAATTCACTTTTGGTTTTATTCAAAGAGATTTTCCAAAAACACTCTTATTTTAAAAGTTAAAGAGTATTTATCTCAAAAATTACTCTATGATTTTATAGGATTGTCTTCATCTTTTTCTACACTATAACAGATTATTATGAATTGTTGGATTTAATATTATAAGATATAATATACCATATTTAATTTAATTGTTATTTTAGTTTGATAATATATGTGCTATCTTAAAACCATTCACCAATTTACTCCAACTCATTACTATTTTTCCTTAATATTCGCTGAATGTTATTTACATTTCATATATTAGTTTCAATATGTATTTATATATTGTTTAATTTTATCCAAATTCATAAAAGGGAATTCATTAGACTGAAATGTGTTGGTTGGGCCCCATTATATACCCTTGGTGCATCTATAAGTTTCGTGAGACATACTACGGTCTTGGCATTATGCCTTGAAAAAATTATTATTTATGGTCTTGGCACAAGGATTTGACGGTATGGTTATGATCTCCTACATTATTCATTCCATAATTATGAAAATAGTATTGATGGTTCACGTGGTTATTTGACTATTAGAATACCCAAGTTTATTTTTTAATATGGAATTATTTATTCAGCTCTTATTTCTTCGATAATGTGTTCAGTTTTATTGTTAAAGGCATGTGTTTTTAGTTATTCAACATGCCTAATTTTTATGTTTATGATATATTCTGCTATATTTCTTACCATTACTGAGTGTTTGATCTCACCCCTTCCATATGAATAATTTTTCAGGTCGTGATGATTTTTATTCTAAATGACATGTAGAAATAACGTAGGAGTTATAAATATTGTTGAAGGAATTTCAATGTTACTTTTCATTTCACGTTATAATGATAAAATTTTATATGTATATTTTTCCTGATAATACTAAACAACTTGGTCCTTTGGGATGTTTATACCTTGTTTACATGCCAATGTAATAAAATAACGCACTAGATCCAAGCAACTGGGTTAAGGTCCTTACAAGTAAGTAATATTTTTTTATTTACATAATTATCATAATATCAAAAATACTTATTATTTCATCAAAAATAAATATATATTTCCACTTTTTAGTTTGATTATGAATAAGGGTTCACATCACTTTGTCAAAGTGATAGTCCGCACATACCCAAGCGATGTTGTCATATTTTAGTGTAGGAAATAAAATTATTTGTTATCTTTTCAGAATTATAGATATGTCATAAATATCAAAATTATTTCATTTATATCTTATATATTTATTAATTATATACTTATAACCTTATATGTAATGTGTTAGTGAAAAATGTATCTCATCGCTATGCGAGGTGGAAGTATGTCGTACATATGAAAAATGTTATCGTACACCCTATAGAATGGAATGGAAAAAGATATATATGTTATAATAACTAAATATGTATAATGATATTATAAATATCTTATATATACTTTATTTATTTCATCACAAGAAACATTGAGAGGTTTTAATGGAAAAAATATGACATCGTTTAAAGAGGCGGTAAACCGCCGAACACACAAATGATGATTTCATAACCTGTTTGATAGAACTGGGGGTGTTTTTTGGTAATTAAATTCAAATAATAAAATCTAAGTATATATAATATGATTAGATTTTAATATAATAATGGTTTAATTATAATTTAATGATTTTAGGAAGATATAAAATAAAAATTCTTGTTAAATAACATTACATCTTCTTCATTTATCTTCCATTGGTTTGAACCAAAGAACATCTTTATTAAGATTTCGGGCCAAAAATATTATTCAAGGAGGAAAATATGGATTTTGGGAAGGGAGTATTTTATGTCTTAGATGAACTAAAATTGATATATAGTATGGAGAAGAGATGATATGGTATGGCCTTTTATAAGTGAGGTGAGTGGCACAATTATAATTTTTCAAAGAATGAATTTCACAGACATTTTTTTCATATCACAAGGATAAAATAATAGAAAATTATATAACCTAGAAGTTATATGGTCTAACTTTGGAAATATAATTGGTTTTTACATGTTTTTATGTTCTTTTAATACATATCTTCATATTTTAACCCACATTAAATCCATTCTTACCTTAACCATGATAATTAATTTTTAATGTTTTCATGGTTAATTTTGATCGATTATTAGGTTAACATTATTAAAAATCCTAAATTATTATAATTTCAAATATATAATCCATTTTCACAAATTAAACTCACATAAGTGGAAAATTTTAATTTAAAAATAATCACGTAGAAGTGGGGAGAAAATTGGGCATTAATGAGAAAATGTTCAAAAGTATACAAAGATTATATATGAAAATTCAATATGAATATGATTAAAATGATATAAATTGGGTTAATTGATATGTTACTGATCCAATTTCAACATTAAAAAAATTAAAAATATTATTTATCTTTTTAAATAAATAATTCAAAAATAATGTTTTCTATTAAAATTTAGAATTATTCACTATTCATTAAAAAATGATATATTTTAGAAAAATCCAAAATAATAACCATAATGTAATATTTATTTCATTATTTCAAAAATGTATTTAATTTTTCCAAATAAATTTTACTAAATTTGTCAAAAATAATTTTATACTATTAGTGAAATGCACGACTAAAACTTCTTTTAGAAAAATAAAGTATATTTGAAATAATTATTTTTATATTTAAGTTATTCTTATATTTTTTCTAATCAATAGATATCCATAATTTTATTAATTTTGATAGTAAAATTAACACAAATGAATTTAGTCGCAAGGTTATAATGGTATGATATAGTACAGTTCATTTAGAATGTGTGTTGTGTATTATATAAGCTATCATAGAGAGTAAATTTAAAGAAATATATCTTGTGGTCTGTTTATGGTCGATGTTGTGTTTTTCATATTCTATCAAATAAAATGTTTTTATTTTAGAGTTTGGGGGGTTATATTCCCTCAACCTTAAAGAAATTATATCCATAAAATTTAACCTTTATCTTTGTAATCAATGGTTTGATTTTGGAAAAATATTTTATTGAATACCCACACTGTAAGAAAGAGTTAATAAGATACCCTATTAATAAAAAATAAAGGGATGTAAAAAGATAGTGTATAATAAGACATTACTAGGTTTCTAGACAAGAAAAAAAATTTCGAATGTTAATATATGGACTTGGATGAAATGAATAAATAATTGTAGGGATTGATTGAGGACATTGATCATAATCAATTGAACAGTAAATTGAATATTAAGGGCCTCAAAATCATAAATAAGTGATGATTTAATGGAAAATTTGATTCAGTGTGTTTAAAGATATTAAGATAAAAATTTATTGTAATATCCTTTTTCTAGAGTTGAAGCATTCATTTACTATCTATGAATATAAGTAAATAAACATAATTGATATGTTTCTATTAATAGTTTTAATTTCACTTGTTTATTGTACTTCAATTAATTTGGTAATTAATCGCTTACTCCACAAAATGAATATCCAAAAAATGAGTTTTTTATGAAGCTCTAAAATTCACTTTTGATAGATTGTATTATCAATAAAAGAGACAAAATTATTTCTATCCATCTCTTACTATTTTCCAAAACTAATGTGGTCAGCATAAGATATTCAATATTAAACTTAAATATCTTAATCTCAATTGTAACACCATTGGTTCATAATTAATATTTATTTTTCAAATCATTCAAATGAAATCAATAAAATATTAACTAGGAAATCATGTAAACCATTTGTGGTTATTAATCCCTTATCATCCTTCTATCATGGGTTCAATCCCCACTACCTTTCCATATGCGAGGAGAAGCTAACCATCATTATGGTTTCCCTTTTTCTAAACTATATTAATATAATTACTGCAATGTTTAAAATACATATTATTTAAATCCTTGAAATAAATTTAGACATTAAATGATATTTTTTCTAGGGTTTTCAACACAACAATTTTTCTCACAATGTTTAATAATCATATTCAACTATTATTAAAATGTCATTATTTTATCATATTATCTTTAAATGTTATAAAAACGCTTAGACATAGGTATATAAAATTTAAATTCATTGTTACTTAAAATAAACTTTTCACTAAAACATATACTAATCCAATGGTTTATATTTCCATAAATTTCTCCCAAAATATCCTTAATCATGTAATATTCCTATCACATAAAACCTAAAAACGGGTGTCTAGAACTTTTAACATATGATCAATCTTAAAATCATAAACACATGATCTTATTAATAAATCTTATATATGTAAATACATATATGCTTCAAAAATTTAACACAATTCTAATATGTTTCATTATTCTTATACCAAAATACAAATGGTAAACAAATAATTCTAAAATTCAATTTTTAAATCCCAATATATAAATAATCCATCCTTTTATTTTAACATATTTTCATCCTTGGTGTAATGATTAATCATAATAAGTGGTAATGGACTCAAATAGTTCCCTAGTTCTACACATTTAAAACAAAATACTATAAATGGATCACTAGGATAGTACTTATTTCCATCCATCAAACCCTTAATTATTGATCATAAATTCTTTTCTTTATTCTCTAATATTCCAAATAAAAAATCATTTTCTCATTCCTTTGAGATGTGTTATTTTCAATCCAAAACACACTAATTTTAACCTAGCTCATTCATTTTCATCATATATATAAATCCATCGTAATGGTAAGTAAAATAATGGAATTACCCTAAGCATATCCCCCTAGAGTGTCAAACTAGCTATGTAGTTAATCACACAATCATGCACTAGGTGATGATTGGGTCAAGCCCAATGTGCCATTTTTTGAATTAATGCCCATAGGTACCTCTATTCTAGAACCACACCCACCTGTAATATATGCATAAGGATTTGTTTCTTGGAAAACCACATAATATCTTCCTTACCAAAACATTAGGGTGTTCCTACACATATCATAAATGTTTTTATAGGTTTTTGTTCCCTAATCTATGTTTTCATATATCATGTTCTCAAGGATTATACTATACTACACTTGATACGACCTATATTGGCCATGAACCTAGTATATGAGATCCAATTACTATTTTAATACTTTATAATAATATAAAAGGAATCACATCTTGAAGGACCAAATAGTTTAGTAGTTTTGGTAAACAAGATACATGCATGATTCCCATATTATATTTGAATACAGATAATATAACATAATTTATTTCGATAAAATCATTATCACCTCTATAATATTATTTAATATTATTCATAATACACTTCATGGATTCTTAGGAAAGGAAACCAAATAAGGGTGAGCTAAATGATCCATAAGGGTCAATTATATCAAAAGATAAAATGAATCAATGGATGTTATCAACATGAAATGGTAAATAACTATACATATATACAATTTAAATAATTTAACATAAATAATCAATATGGAAATGTATTTTATTGAAAAAACATTCCATTTAATTGATAACATGACTATCATAACTGGATAAGGCATAATCAACATTGAAATGAAAATAATAGAAAAATGGAATTTAATCAATGAAATGAAAATGGAATGAATCTAGAGATAATTTCATATACAAAATATAATGATATTTATAAATTAATTCCTAATGAATGAGATAAATTATTATTCTATGTCATGCCTCCTAGGAACAAGATGCATCTACCGTCAAGATCAATCCTCAATAAAGATTAAAACTGATGTGTAAAAACCCATTTAACAAAGTCTATCCAAATGACTCATCCCATGAGACTACCGATGAATTGAGGGGATATCCGTAACAAGTCCCTAACTATCTCATTAACTTCTAATTCATTCCCTATATAATAAAATATTTATTCAATTCTTGAACAATGTTTCTTACCATAAAATTCTTGTATTGAGTAAAGTATATAAATGTATAGATATTTCCACAAATAAAATAATTGAATTTAAATATGGAACATCATATGTAAAAATTATATAAAGTTCAATAAATAATAAATTCTATGATAAATTATATTTATTTTTATATGAAATTTAATTTTCAATTATGAAGGGATAATAAATCATTCCATGTGAATTTAATTACTATAAAAATTGAAACAAGGAAATGAATTCCAACACAATCCCTATTCAGAATAATCACAAACCATCTAGAGTAATAATAAGGATGGAATCAATACAACATATTCTTATTGGAGTTTATGTAAAATAAAGGAATGCTGTAATTTATTAATATAAATAAAATTAAAATATTTCAAAAATTTATTAAGGAAAATATACTGTTCCATTTTGAAAATATTTTTTTAAAACATAAAATAATTTTAAAATCCTTTTCTTTAAAATCACTTTAAAAAACAACTTGTTTCTAGAATATTAGGAAAAAAATTTCATTAAAAATTTCCTTCTAAACATGAAAAATAATATGGAAATAATTAAATTTCATGACAGAAGTAAATTCCATACATTCCATACATTCTAAAAATAAACTCTTTTTTTCACTATAATAAGGTTATAAAAGCGCTTTATTTAGAAAGCAATTGGAATAATGTTTTCACATGATAAGTAAATTCCAAATGGGATTTTTTTATAAAATACATAAATATTACAATGGGAACATTTATTAAAAATTAAAAATGGGTAAAAATGTCATGAATAATTCATTTTTAAAACGTTTAAAAACCCTTTTTAATTTTCTTAGGAAACATATTTCTTTAAGAAAATAGATTTTCGATTGAAGAGAGAAATAAAGATTATTTTAATTAAGAATATTTCTTAATTTTTTTGAGTAAAAAATTGTGGAAAATGTTATTACTACATGAATATTTTAATTAATAACCATATGATATAAATATAAAATGTTTTATTAGAAAATAATCTAATAAATTTTATCATCTGAAATTCAAAAATAAATAATCTTGGTTAGAATGATATTCGGAAATAAAATCTTGTAATGATCATAATGTTTAAGTGAGAATTAATAAATGAATATATTATATGTATTAAATATAAATACAAAAAAAAGTGGAAATAAAACATAAGATAACAATAAGTTATTGTACACATAATCTTAGAAAATCAACAACAATGAAAAAGTAATATAAACTAATGAAAATAAATGGAGTTATGAAATTATTTTAAATTTGTTAATTTTAATGTCAAATCCATTTGGATGAAATAATTAAAATTTAAAATTAAATACCATGAATTAATAATTAATCATGAAATAAACATTCAATGGGATAACATATACAACATAGAAAATAAATTATTTCCATAACATTACAATATGCCTTAATGAAATGAAATTGAGGCGAAAACCCTTACCTCACTCTCCCTTTTGGTTTAATGTGATTTAACCTCCTTTTTAATGTTTTTAATCAATTTATTAACATATTAAAGAACCATATACATATTTTTTATATCAGATATGATCCTATTATAATATCTTATCAAGTGTCTATTAGTTTTTTTAAAGAATATGGTGGCATGAATTGGTTTCCCAATTCATTCCCCAAAGGAATTTATTAAAAAAGGATTAGAATTACAGACATGAGGTGTAAATGGATTACACCAGCAGGGAATAAAAGAGACAATATATAAAGAAGTCAAGACAAATTAGCAGCAATATGCATCAAGCCAATATCAAATCCAGCCATTGTCATTAACAATTCTGGAACTTAATGAGGATGGAGAGAAAATTTAGAGAGGAATCAGTGCATCCGTCCTACACACAAGTCACTAAGCCAGCAAAACAGAGAAAATTAACTTGATCAAAAGCACACTCAATCCATCAAAACAGTGAAATAAAATAGAATGAACTCTGTTTTAAAGAGAGCCCAACCTATAAACCGAGAGCAAGAAAAATGTGTCAAGATGAGAAGCATATATCACAAAAGAATCTCCACTAATATCCTCAAATCCATCCTTCTAAACAGTCTCATAACCAGCTTAAGAAACCATAACCAATGTAGAAAAATCCTCCAAAGACAGTAGGGAATAGAAAATGAAAACATTTGCATCAATACACTCATTGACCTTCATCCATTAAAGGTAACAGCATTCCAAACAACTGGAAAGATTCTAGGAACCAAACCAAAGGCATAAAATACCATGTAAAGTTGTTCAGAAGCTCCAAAGTCACATTTTCAAAACCAGAATAAGAAAATAGAAGGAGACTGAAGTTAAAGTCCATGATTCTGAATGAGAGGTCCAAGAGTAATCAGGTTTCCAGGGAAGGAGGTCAAAACAAATCCAGATGGGAGATAGCTTCTAATTTACAGAAAAATGCAAATAAAAATCCCAAAATTAACCTCAAACTGAAAAAACACCAAAGAACCAGTAGACAGAAGTCATTGCCAAGCTATGTCCTTAAAATCCATGTTTGGGTCCTTTTTAAATTCTTTAGCCACTCTGATAAACATTCTTTTTCTAATATCTACATAAGAATCTGCAGTCATTTCATCATTTTTATATTTTCGGAAGGTAGTTGTGTCATTTTCAAAAAACCAGGAGTCAAGTTCTTTTAAGAAATAAAATTTCTCGTCAAATTTATAGGCATCCCTTAATGCATGATCATTTTCTTCATCCTAACTTGAGGAAGCTTCTGAGTCAGAACAATTAGAGGATTGTGAGGATTTAGGTAAGTGTTCAATAGAGATAGGTTGTGGAGGGACTCCATTTTCAATAATCTTGGCAGATAATGATCTAGTGATAATAGTCTTCTCACTATTGACATTTTCCCTATGTTTTCGAGTTTTCCTGGGATTCGGGGTGATGAAGCCATCAGGGTCAAAAATAGCCTTTTTTTCCTTTTAGATCATTCAAATAAAAGTCTTCCTCCACTTGTGATATATTATCAGCTTCTTCTTGAAAGGGCTCATCAGCTTTTAGTTGTGCAGCCTCATTAGTCAACCGTCTATTAGTAGTCTTTCATTACTTTGATTGTTTTGGGTGTTAATTTTCTTCTTCTTCTAATGCATATTTCTTAATGAAATATTAAGTTCTTGTACATACAATATAGTTATATCATATAAATAATAATAATTACATAATTATAATAATTTTAGTTTTATTATACTTTTAAAATAAATCATAAAAAATGGTTTGGGAAAATAATTTATTCTACGAACATGGAGATGGTTGGACTTACGTATGTAGGAGTACTGTTTCCATTTTTCAATGATCATCCTAGAAAAGCTAAAAGTAATATTTTTCTTTACTTAATGATATAAATATTTTAAATAACATATTATTTAACAATATATATATATATAATCAATGTGGTGTGGTGATAAAAAAATAGTCACATCCATTCATGAACTCGGTGGTCCATATTTACACAAGTTATGTAATCATATTTTAGTTTAACAAATAAAATTATATAATATCATTTAACAGTTATAAACATGTCATTAATCACATAATTATTAAATTTATATTGCTTTTATTAATTAAAGTTATCATTATCCCCTTCTATAAAAAGCAATATTGAAAAAGGAATAACATCGCTTTGTGAGGCGGAGGTCACCATGCTCACGAATGATGATATATTATCCCCTATAAAGTGGAATGTAAAAAGAAACATATTATATAATTATTCAAGTGGTAAAATTATTTTATAAATATTACATATACATTTTATTGAAATCATCATACCCAACCATGAGATGTGGTATTGGAAAATTGTGTTACATCAGTCGCGAGACGGTGGTCTTACCTACAATCAAATAAAGATTTCGTAACCCATTTGATGCAAGTGTTTTAGATAATTTCCAAAACATAGAAAACATAGTAGTGTATTTACGATATCAATGTTATTATATAATCATGATTTGATAATAATTTTATTAGGTGGGTAAAGAAATAAAATAACATTTCTCGTTGAATAAATTACAACTTCCTCAAGTATCCTCAATATGATTGCAGCAAAGGCCATCCTAGATTAAATTTATGAAAAAATAATATAGCCTATAGGATAAGGATATAGAATTTCTGAAGTTATTTTTTAATTAATGGTATAGATAAAATGGTTTTATGTCTTGAATAATATAGTATAGTTGGTTTGATTTTATAAGTGAGGTGAGTGAGACACCTATAATTTGTGAAAATATTGAATTCCACTCATGTTTATTCATGTCACAAGGAACGAAAAATGTAAAATTATATAAATATTATTATATAATGTCTAAATATTTCTATTAAATTGGTTTTTTACATTATGGTATGTCATTTTTACCCAAATATTATTATGTCAACCACCCTGAAAATCCCTTTTTACCTAAACCACAGTAATTATTTTATATTGATTTCACATTTAATTTGGTCAAAATTTAAGTTCAAATAATTAGATAATTAAATTAAACTAATTCTGAATATGGAATCTATTTTCAAAAATTCAATTCATGAAAATTGAAAATTTTAATTTAAAAATAATCTCACTGACGTGACACAAATATGGGTTTTTAAAGAGAAAATGTTCAAAATTTTACAAAGACTTTTATACAATAATTTGAAATTAAAATTATTACATTGAAATAAATTGTATTAATTCATAAATAATTTAAATAATGATTTTTAAAATCATTTTAATATATAATTTAACTTGATAACTAATATAAGTGAAATTTCATTTTTCAATTAAAATTTAGTATTTTTACTCTTCATTAAAAAATGAAATATTTTAGGAAATTAAAAAATCACACAGTGATAATTTTGATTTCAAAAAAATTTATTTTTTCCGTCTAATTTTTCTAAAATATTAGTAATTAATTTTAAATTTTGTCCCCAATGTAAGAAAAAACAATCTTTTGAAAAAATACAATTTTTCAGAAAAAAAAATCGTCATTTTTAAATGATTAATATTATATTTGTAACCAATACATATCTAAAACAATCACAATTTATTGAGTGTTATTCAAGACCTCTTATTTCATGGCTAGTTAATAACAATATACTATATTATTGTTTATTTAAACTATGGATTATGTTTTTTGCAACCTATCAAAGATCATAAATTTAAAGAAATATATTTTTGTGTTGTTTAACATTGGTATTTAATGTCACATACCTTATCAAAAACAATGTTATTATTTTATAATTTTAGGTTGTTATAGAGATATAAACAGAAGCCTATATTTCGTGTTGTGTAGGAAAATATATATTCCACAATGTTACTGGAAAATTTAAAAATTCAATTTTAGCTATTGATGATTAGAGTTAGCAAAAAAATTATCTATAGTAAAAAATAAAATACCCCATATAGAAAATTATAGTGGTTATACAACTCTTTCGGTCTTTATGTATCTTACACAACATTGTCGTAGTTTTCATGTATATTATCTCTCTCACATACATGTTAGTTCAAAGTATCACCCTTTGTTCCATCCATGCATCCAAAAAATCCCTATATATAAAACAAGTTTAAATTAATAGAGTAATATAGATGACCACATGACATTTACATGTAGTGTATACTGTCTCTCAGAACAATTTTCACCGGACCAAAGGCCATCATATAATGAGTAATGTTACATTTTGATCAATATCATTCATTTAACCCCTATATAAAAAAGTTATCTTAGTTTATGAAATATTTATTTTTAATTCATAAATATATAAAGAAAAAATGTGGATAGCCTCACAGATTTTTTGATGGAAACAATATGTCGTAACTTATATGTCTTAAATAGATAAATAACACCAAAGAAACACATTCAAAACACCACAAGTTCACTTACCAGTCACTAGATTCTAGCATAAATATCGAGGGTCGTGTAATACATGTGTGAGGATAGGTTTTAACTATTAAGACATTTACTAATGTAAACAAGATTAGTAAATGAAGGTTACATGATCAAAATAATCATTAAATATAAAAAACATGAAACCTATTTTCAAAATAATTAATTATTAGTATAAATTAGCACAATAATACAAAATATTACATGTAAAGTCATCTCTATAAATAAAAATTATAACAATAACCAAAATAGGAATATAATAAAGATTTGTTTATAAAAATTACATTTACATGGGTGGTACAGGCCAAACATGGCCTAAGTACATGAAATAATTATCTAATAAGTGCCTCATTTCCAAAAAGGTTTCATAGATAGTCCATGTTCCATTAAAAGATACAAATAGTAAAGACCCAAAATAATCACATGTGCTCCATGCTCTATGTGTGAGACTGGATCCCACAGTCGGTTTCATTTCCATTATCTGGATTGTAGATAAATGCGTTTAGAAAATCTCCCAATGTGGAATATGTAATGAATGTGTCTGAAAATTCATTAAGCAATAACCACTACACCCTTTACAACATATCATAAGCTATATTTTCTAACATCAGTGTCACCAAGTTAGAGGATTAGTAAATTATATACAAGCACATCATGGAAATTAAACTAGACACTATTCTTGGATTTTAAAATTTAAACCCCAATTAGGGGAGGATCCTTTGCATCATAACTAATTTTATCTTTAGTATTGGATCGATAATGATTCCTTAAGGTCATACCCATACAGAAAATAGTTCCCATACATTAAAATAAACCCACATGTATATATATGCACCTTCACACACACAAATAGTTGTGTGTGGGTGTAATAAAGTCACGAGCCAAATGACCTATCCCTTTAAGCGATTGAAAATCTTGTACACGATGTCATGGTTCTGTTACAACCAATCCATTCTGTACTAGGGGAAATGGTATGACGACACAAGTCATTATGGTCTTATTCTGTAATAGGGTCATGAAATTCTTACAACCCATTCCCTAAATAACCTTTACATAAAACTCTAAAAATTTTACCTACAATATATATATACATACATATATATCCTAGTAACTGAATAATTACAATCGAGCTAGCTAAGAGACTAAAATGACAAGAAAAATAAATTCCTGAGTAATGGGATAAATATAACTATAACCAATGATCAAAAATAATATATAAATTAAATACCAAAATATTTTTATAAAAACATTATAAAACATTAATCATTCCAATAAACCGAACATGAAATTATAGTCTTTTAATTTAGTGACGTTTTCCACAAAAAAATAATTATAGTAAATAGAAGCATAGAAAAATCAATTTATTCATTAAAACCCTTAACAAATTTTTTTAGGTTTAATCACATATTTTTTGTTGGGTTAACTTGACCACATACCCTTATTATAATAATACAAAATGATTAGAAGAGGATAAATGGGAACACCTTCCATTTTAATTATTGACCATTTCTCGAAGTCCAAATATATGAGTCATGTTACTATTTACACCAACAAACAACCTTAACATATGTGATTTATGGATTAAGGTCACAGTTATTTAGGAAATACAAAAATAGATAGAATCCCCATGGAATTACGTATAGAAATTTTGTTTAAGCATCGACATAAACTATAATGGAATAAAATGGTAAGATTCTATGTATTTTTCAAGACCTAGATTAGAGATACTTGATATAATATCAATTAGTATCTAGAAAGTTGAGGTATTTACTTGATCTATAATGATGTTATACTTTTTTTGCGGGATAATTTTTTCAATTGAAATAACCTTCATTTTTTTAGTATATATTTATTGATGATTTATTTCTATTTCCATACTTCCACACTCAAAAAAATAACATTTGTTAAAGAAGTGACTTTTTTTTTATTTTCCCAAAAAAATGTCATACCGAAGCTGATTATGCTAACATGAAAAGGATGATTTCCATTTCCCAATTTTAAACTCATATAATCTCTATCATCAGGATTATCATATTATGAAAATTAATTCAATTTTTTTCTATAAAATGGATTCAAAATATAAATTACTTTTTTAATGATGATAAAAAAAATATTTCAAGATTAGTAATGTAAAATATATATATGAACGTTATAGAAAAAAATATTGTATTTTTAATATGGTCATTTATAATTTGACATGATATTTTTGGCCCTGAAGAATTATTTATAAAACTAGATAAAAAAACTCTATTTTCCATAATAATTGATATAATTTTTATCATAAAAACCAAAAATGTTAATTTTATATTATATTATCTGTTAAATAATGAAGACATTTTTTTATAGTTTTTAGATACCCATTTCTACCCAATACCTTCATATCATCAACATTGTGTTTATAGGGTTGTAGATTATTATTTAAAATTTATGAATTTTAGTAGATTAATATAAGAAAAAAAAATAAGTTTCAATATTTTTATATATATGTATTCTCTAAATTATTAATAAAATATGAGATATTAATACATGAAAAACCTTTTCATGTCAAGTTGCAAACAAAACATCCCAAACATGTTTCTAGATTATCTGAAATTTTATCCCTTAAATATGAATGAATATTTTTACCAACACTATCAATGTGTTAGTTATCTACTAAATATAAATATAAACACAATTCCCATCATAAATTCAAGATAATTGAATTATTGTGATTGAAATAAACCAAAAAATTAATTGCCATATAAAGTCCTAAGATTTACATAAAAAAATTTCATATAATTAGATGTATACTCATTAAATAAAAATAAAATCCACATTATAATTTTAAATGATTAGATTCATTATAGATTATATGTACAATATTTTTATTTTATTAATGTTTTTCAGCAACTCCATTAATGATCGTCCCATATAGTACTCTTTAAAAAAATCCATACAATAAAACTATCTACACAACCTATGGAAAGGTAAAATAAGAAATGGGGGATCTTAGATGCTTCGTAAGGGAAAACAAGGGATATATTAATTAAGGATCATATTAAAGGATTGGATGATCATAAAAGAATGAGATCATTATAATAATTAACTATTTTCATACCAGATTTGACAATGATCGTAAACATGATTTGAGGTAGAAAACATAAAATTTTCAAAAGGCACAAATATTAATTATATGAATTCATCCTAGTTAAATCATTGACCATAATATCATTTTGTAATTGTGTGTAGATTTATCATAATTATAGACATTGTTTAACAGGTCAAAGTTATCTACCAAGACCATCAGATAAGGCATCAACACTTGTTTACAAGTGTGGTTCATGCGTATTAACTTGTTTTCCATAATGGATCAAACACATCAAATTTCATCCCATAATTTAACAAGCAGATACACTTATTTCCATTAATTTATCAATCGCATCAACATGTTTCCCTTTATTTTCTCCTAAAATTTATTATTTTACCCAATTAATTGGAGGGAGATATAGGTCCCACCCATAAAATAATTAAAACCATGATTTATGCATGCCATGTAATCATAAAAAATTCATCATATCAAAACCAATGAAAATAATTCAGTTTAAAAACATTTCATCTTTTCATCATAAACATCAAAAATTCAATGAAATAAAAATGATAGTATCTTTAAATATTTTTCTCTATAATGTATAATTAATTTCAATTGATCTCATGTGTATGGGGTGTTAGTCGAGTGGTAACCACTAGTTATACCCCTCACTCTTTATGGGAACTGGTTGAGGTTCGAGTCCATTCATACTCATACACAGTTTGTATTATGAAAAAGGAATTTCAAAGACATTTTACAAGCTAGAGGATGTGTGACAGACTCTATAATTAGAGGGGTCCCCAAGTAGGAGGTAAGAATCACTATTATACTCATTTTTCGACTATGGTGGTGGTTTTGTGGTAAAGGTTTGGCACCTACCAACATTGTTCTTTATGAGGTGCATGATTCGATTCCCAGGGGCCCACTCATTGGAAAATTTCACCCTCCCCTGTGATCCACTCATTTTGATGGGTCACCTAATTCTTGTCCGGGTGGGAAAATGAGATAGAACTCACCAATGTGGATGAATTTTTATGTTGAACCACCTCTAATCAGGTTTTCAACCTCCCGAACACTCTTCCATCTCAGATAGCAATAATTCCTTCTTGAAATGGGAACTCTTTAGAGAAATATATTCATGGGGAGGGGGTTACATTATATTGAGGGTTCAAAAATGCCTTACTAGGGGATTCCCTTTTAAAGGAGGAACCTTAGAGGATTCCATCTTAGGTAAAAAATTATATGGATAGATCACTTGGAAAAATAAATAAGGAAAATAGCTTTTTTATTTTAAAATCACTTCTCATTAATAATATTTTGATATTTTAAATGAAAAATTTTGTTTGATTATAAAATTTCTAAAATTGAAATACTTATTCAAATAATTAATTCATCATTAGTAAGGGATAATATTCTCTTACTGTATAATTTAAAAAGACATTCCTTTAGTATTTTTGTTTTAAAAGTAAGAGACAACCTCTATCAAGACCCCCTCCCCATAATGTCTACCCCTCATGGGCTGGCAATGTTAGAAGGGAGATAGAAACCCCCCCAAGTCCCACCTCTAGTAGGCCCCAGAATGATGACTAGCACTGAGGGTATAGTAAACACACAAATGTGTGGCATTACCCTCTTAGAGAACACATGCAGAAAAGAGAGATACTATATACACCAACCAACTCCAACTCATACTTCAATATAAAATAAATCGCAAGTATACATATGTAATGTCATGAAAAAACAACAACTGAAACAAAAAAATATAATTACCAAAAGAAAGTAAAAAACAATAGTGACTTTGAAGCTCGAACAGCTCCTAAACCCCATGCTTGTTGTAACAAGCCTGATCTCCAACCAGCTCCAAGTAACCTATAAATAGATTATATATGCATAGGGTGAGTATAATAGTATACTTAGTAGGATCATCCCCAGAACCTCTTGTGAAAAAGTAATGAAAGCATGCTAAACCAAAGTGAACAACAAGTGAAACTAACTCGTCACCTAAAAAGGTATACTATGTTCCTAGCCTCACTATGGATACTCTCACCATGTATCACATAAAATAGTATATAATATAATAAGGAATATCATGGGTACCCTGATACTACATACCCACTTGTTTTCCACTTATCCTCAATGTCAAATGTTTTAAGCATCTCTTTCCCAAAGGGCTTGCCCGCAGGCACATTGGAAAAGCCCCAAAACATGCACCTCATATAGCACAACCACCACATCCAGATAACCAAAGTAACCTGGTAGTTTCTTAGAGACATCATAGCTCATATAATGTGTATCATACGTCTGGAATTATACCTCATGCCATTACAACACATACACCAAGTAAGGATCTGCAATCCATCACAACCTATACACGTTACACCTATGATAGTCCATAGGAATCTATGTCCAGAATATATGTGTGTGAATAAACACAAAATATTACAGACCTCTACAAAAATATATGGGGAAAACTAATTGGTGTGCCAACCAACACAAATAACTACCAAATGAAGAGAGTTGGGCCAACGGGGGGTTGTTAGCCATCCATCCTCTCTCTGGAATGTTGGGGAAAACACCACACATTAATCAAAATCGCTAGGGTGTTAGTTTCCATTACCGATGGGGTGGACTATCATATAGAAAAAAAACTTATCGAATATACTATAACTCACAACAACTCTATGGGCATAAACTAGTCTCAGACTAAACTACAGCTAATTTCTCTCGAACTACCAGCTACCAATGCTAAGACAATGTATCCTAAAAGGGCACAATCATTTAAAGAGATTTATTATATTACTTCATTCCATTTTTATATGTTGTAATTAATGTTAATTATTTTTTTAAAACATTAATTAGCCATTAAATATTCCACCTTACATTTTATTATCATTCCATCTAAAATCCACGGTTTCTTTAAATTGTAACCTTTTCATTACATCCCGCAAGCTCCAACCCCATGGGTTATCATCATTTATTATATCATTTATTAAAAGAATTTTTATATTCCCATATTCATATAAATTCTAGAAAAACACTTTAATATTCCAAACATAAAGGGGATCAACATAGTGAGTATATGAACAAACCATCAAGTATTTTCCACCAATAGAAGGAGTGTTGGACCATACTCCCTCAAGAAGCTAAACACAAAAATCATGTGGCATACCCCATGTGTCTTCGCCTCTTTTTGGAAGGAGGGATGAAAAACCAGCTACCTGGAAAAGTATAGAAAGTAAAGAAGATAATCACCCAATAAGATTCACTGAGAATTGAATATTGATATGAATCCTGTTTCATCACCTCTGGTGTCCTCCCTGACACTCACATGCATAAACTGGTGCATCTCACCACTCTAGGCATCAAAATCTTCCACAACTATTGAGATTCCCTACCCCCACATATCACAAAAACCATCCATGATCACATCACGACACAAGAAGAAGGAAACAAACATCACATCAACTAGGCTTGTGGACCTTAAACAAGGCATACATCCTTCAAAAATAATGAGTAGTCATGGCTCCAAATCACAAGGCATTATGCCTTACAAGTAACAGGGTAACCTAGAACCCTATCAAGAATTATATATTTTTTTCAAGTGGCCAACTATTTAATCAATATGAAATTAACTGATTTATTAATTTTAGGTTCCGGTGATAAGAAACCTAACTAGTTAATTGACATGAGGTTAATTTAATATCAATAAACATCAACATGACTCTGGATCATTAATTAATTCAATTTAACATGCATACTACAACAACAACCAAATTCATTTACATGCCACTTTTATCATCATAAAATAATTATGATTAATCCCCGTTTAGGTTCATTGAAAATTTCAATCAAGAATTAAATACTAAACAACGAAATCATAGATATAAATCTGTCTAGAAAAACATGTGTCATTAACATACGATCGATACTGATTTATTTATCTGGTTCAAATATTTATTATTTCAATTATGTTGGGATACAGTTGACATAAGCATGACAACTCTTTAGTTTCATGTAAAATAATAGAGAGATAGCTAATCCCCTCCCTTAAAAGGTTTCTGATGATATATTTATATGAATAGTCTAACAAAACAGATCATGGTCACCACTCTTGGAAAACTACATCCACCCGAGGATGTAGAGACACCACCACACCAACCAAAAACCAAGAAATGTCTATTAAAATCATGGAGATAACATTAAATTATATATCAAGGAGAAACATATGGATATTAACTGAGAATAATGACAATAGATCATACCTTATATATAATATTGATTGATACTTCTTGGTTTCCCCAAAATAGGGGGTGCACATGCAGTAGGAAGAATCTCCAGGGATGAAAAGATTCAAGGATACAACACTATGTATGAATCTTACATGAAGGAAGTGTTTGAGAATGTCATAGCATGGAATGAGATGGAAGAACAAGGGAGGATGATATCTCGTCCTTTTAAAATATTTAGTGGAGCAATAGTTTATGACACCCAGGATTTTCCATTAAAAGAGTATCGTATTAAACCACACAGTTTGACCATGTAAAGGCATCCCGAACATTAGGAAAATAAATATTGGAGTTATGGGATTTCTATTGGCCTTAAATCCCTTAAAAATAATTTTAATTAAGTTTTTGACAAAGATAATGTTAAACATGCAAAACTGGTAAATCTGAAAAAATTTGGATATTTAAAAAAGGAAATGAAACAATTCTAGAAACATTGTTAATGACATTGTTAGCTATCTCACCATTCTAGAAACACTGTACACATACTGTTCTTGAAACACTGTTGACCTACCATTCTGTAAACACTATATACATACCATTCTAGAAACACTATAGACCTACCTTTCTTGAGAAACTATTCATGATACTAGAAATTCGGAAGTGTTAGGGATAAGTCTCCTTGACCTCCCAAAACACCTCAAACACAATATTTCAGCAAGAGAATGGAACAGATAAGTTTGGGCCATTACATCAGATACCTCTCAAAACATTCTTGTCCTAGAGAATCCAAAACGTACTCAGATAGGAAAAATAAGAAGGGGTCTGAGAAACCACTCTTCGAGATACCTATCAAGGCTCTCGAAACCAAAGGAGCTCAACTACATCAAAAAAGAACATGTGAAATCACACAAAAACCACAACCAGATTCTAAACAATATCACAGGGGATATACCTCTCAAAATAGGGCAATCCAAAACATGAAACAAAAGAGGTATGCCTCATATTAATAAAAGGTCTAATCCTACAAAACATGAATAATTATGAAAACTAAGATAAACATCATACATCTTGGGGTTATTAGAATGTATCTAGGACTCAAATTCCCCTGTACTCTCCTCCACACCACCATTCCACAATAATACATGAACCAAGGGAATTTCACACCCACACAACACCTTCATCTTGTATTCTTGGATCACTATAGGCCATTCCAAGAAGTTCCCATCAACGACAATGTCTATCTCTCTCCAATCGATGATATGAGAGTCATCAAGAAGATAGCGATGAATCTGTAACTCATTAAAAACATTTTGTATCTGAATCATCTATAGGGGAAGTGATACTCAATAATCCATGACTCCAACATGATCCATCACATCGAATGTCCCCAAAAACTAGGGAGAAAGCATAATCCAATGACAAAACCTTAGCTGACCATGATGAGAAGTAACGTTCATAAACACATGATCCTCAACATCAAACACTAAATTTCTCCTCCTTTGATTGGAATATGATTTATGATGATCGTGATCGAACTTCATCCTCTCAAAAATCACCTAAATCATCTCTATCATATTCTACACTAGTTATAGTCTGAGAATTGTTGAATCTATAACCACATACCATCACAATAATGAATGGAATGGTTTTCCATGCAAGAATTCAAAAGTCACCATACTGATGGTTGAGTGAAAAATATTGTTGTAAGATATCACTACCAAGGGTAAGTTCCTAATCCACAAACATCCAAAATCTAGGACACAAGAGTGCTACATGTCTTCAAAAGTTGGGATGGTCCACTCTATCAGACTTTCTGTCAATAAATGAAAAATAGTGCTAAGGCATAGTTGAGAAACAAAAGCATACTAGAGACCTTTCAACTTATTAGAGGTTAAACAAGGATCTCAATTAGAAATGGTCATACTAGGGAATCCATGGAGTCTCACAACCTCCTCAAGATACTGCATTGATAAAACCTCTACTGTGCTTGATTCCATGATTTCTATAAAGTGGTTTGATTTCATCAAATGATCCACTACCACCAATATAGCTTCATGGCCTACCTGAGCTCTAGGTAAACTAGTAACAAAGTCTATTGAGATATCCTTAAAATTCAACTAATTATGATCTAATTGCTAGAGAAAACCATTGGGGACATGGTTCTTGGCCATCACCTTCTGGAAGACCAAACATCGAGACACAAACTTCTCAATTTCACGCTTTATCCCAAGCCACCAAAACTAAATATACAAGGCTCAGAACATCTTTGTCACTCTAGGATTAACCACTAATGGAGAACTATGTAACTTTATGAGAACCGCCTCACATATCTCTAAAGGAACAAAAATCCATCCCTAAAAAACCACTCATTATCGATCATCCATAGACAAATCATCAAGGGTGCCACCACAAACAACCCGTTCTCTCCAGACCTCAACATCATGATCCCCCAACTCGGACTCTTACACTTATTGAATGAGAGGTGACTACAGCTTCATCTGAAAAAGAAAACCTTTACCTTCATGTTATCCCATATTGAGATGTAATGTTGTGAGTTCTTCCATCACTCTCTCAGAATCACCAGATTCACCCATTGCATCACTGTGTGACTTCTTGCTCAGCACGTCATCTGCAACATTCCCCTTTGTAGGTGTATATGATATTTTGAAGTCATATTATTATAACAACTCCATCCACTGACACTACAACAAGTTCAAGTCACACTAGGAGAAAAAATTCTTCATGATCTTATAATCAGTGAAAACCACAAAGTGCCCACTAATGAGGTAATGTCTCCAAAAACATCATAGAAAACACCATAAACTCAAAATCAATATCATGGGTGCCATAGATATATTCACAAGGATTCAACTACCAATACCCATAAGAAACAATTGAGCTCTACCGCATCTAAACACAACCTAACCCTAGATGCAATGCATCTAAGAAAACATCAAACTGAAATCCCTCTGCTAGCAGACAAAAAACCGTAGCACATACCAACTGATCCTTCAGATACTCAAAAGCTGACTGACACTGATCAGTCCACATGAACACCTAATTATTCCTATTCAATGATGTTAGAGGATTCGTAACTTGAGATAAATCAGTTTTGAACCTCATTTAGTAGCCTGTGAGAGCAAGGAAACATTTCACCTTTGAAATTGTCTTACTGGCTTCCCAAGACACAACCACTTCTACCGTCGATGGGTCAAAAACTACTCCCTACTAGTACAACACATTTACTAATAAAAGAACTTCTCGAGCCCAAAACTCAAAATTCCATACCATTCCAAATAGCTGTTGTTGATGAAAAACTCCCAAAAAGGTGTGTAGATGCTCTGGATGCTCATCCTCAAATGCAGAGTATACAAGGATTTTGTCAATGAAAACCTCGCTAAACTTATCCAATAAGTCATGAAAAAAAAATTCATGAACCCCATGAACACATTTGGATAATTAATCACATATAATTGCATTACAATGAACTTGTAATGTGCGTTATGACAATAGAATGCAGTCTTTAGGATATTCTTATCCTTCACATGAATATGATGATATCCTAACCGAATGTTGATCTTGGAGAACCAACATTCACCCTTTATTTGATTGAATAAATCTTAACTAATTGGAAGAGTATATCTCATCTTCATTATAACATTGTATAAGCAATGATAATAGATAAACAACCACAAAATTCCATCAGACTTCTTCACGAAAAAAACGGGTGCACCCCACAGTAAAATACTCGTTCGTACAAAAGCACACTGTAACAAACTATTAATCTATGCATGAATCTCTCATAACTCATAAGGGGCCATCCTATATGGATTCATATGGAAAGGAGACGCTCATAGCTATAGCTCATTCCCAATCGCAATCTCTCTTTGAGGTGGTAATGTTACAACATCTTCTAGAAATACATTAGTGTACTCTTCCATGGCCCTGGGAAATGTCAACATCTGAACCACTGAAGAACTTTGAACAATGTCATCCATCAAGGATGAAAATAACAGAACATGCCTCCGACCCATCTGAGGGTCATTCTCACCAACAAACACCACTAGCTCTCCATCAGCATCAGATAACACCACATACCTCCTAAAGGAATCCATGATAGCATGCACTGAATACGACCAATCCATGACTACGGATCCAGAAGCCTCTCTACCTCAAGTCCCAAATCATGGACAAGGTAAGGTGACATGGATAAGTTCCTCTCTACCAAATCAAACATGGAATACACCCAAGTATAAAACAATAAAATGGTATCTTAAATGACCTAGATCTCATGGTGCTAGCAATGCTTAAGCATGAATTTGACTATGAACTCTTCTATGGACACTCTGACCCGGATGAAAACCATAACCAAGACAATGCTCTGCACTCTGAGAAAGAGGAGTACCACAGGTCTATCTACTTCCTACCACAAATACTCTCTATTGATCCAAATCTAGAGCAACTTCAGGCTGCTACCTCAGTTCGAACTTCCTGAATAGTGGAACTTGGAGTGGAACACCTGGTGCAAGTTGACTGCTTTGAAAGGTCAAGAAATCACATTGCTGATGGCCTCATCCTTCATAAGAAAAAAGTACACATAATCCCTTGGCATAACCCTGATGGCTGTTTCTCCCATAGAAACAACTTGCTGAGGGATGACACCTACCCCCCAAAAAATAAAAACTCTTCTGCCCTAAAAATCAGGAACCCGAAACCATATATCTGCATCATGAACAATTCTAACAAATCCCTTCTAATGTAGATCGGGTTCTGTATAACATCCTCCCAATGACCTCTTCCCTCACCAGTACCTCAAGATATGTCTTCAACATAAACATGGTGACGTGGTGCTGGATCTCTGGATGAAATGCCTCCTCGAAATGCCTCTCTCTAGCCCCTCATCTGGAAACAGGTCCCGAGAATATCCTAAAAAGTTCCTAAAAGGATTCCAAGCTCCCACACACTAGTTTTACCCTATTTATAGGGATGTATATCATGGAGACTTGACGCCATCACATCTGAAGAAAGAAAATCAACTCTAAATGTGCCTTAGATCTCATCCCATGATATCACCAACTCCTCATGATCCAAAAGGAAGAAGAACCACCACATCCCCACAGCCCCATGCATTATCATCACATCAAGAGACACCCAATGCTACTTCCAAGCACATATTGAGATAAAGGCTTTCTCAACCACCTCCAACCAATATTCGGTGACTGAATTTCAAATAGAGTCTTTGTACTTCTATAGAATCTGGTGCAAAAACTCTCGGATTTTCCTCATCCATGTGTATTCATTTTCATCCTCTTCCCTCTGCAGATCTACTGGCGTATCTTGATAGACATATTTTATGAGAACCTAATTAAGACATTGACCTAGATCCATAAATTCAAAATAAAAAAAATAGATCCCCTAACCCTATAATATGGAAGACTAAACATTAATTAATTAATTATTTTCTTTTATTCATTGTTGGTTAACTTATCACACAGTCTACCCAGTCAAACACAGGAACAATAAAGAATTATGAATGATCATTTCCTATGTCTCTACCCAGCAACCAGTGTCACCTTGTTTGGTATCCATTGTAAACATAATGGTTCCTGCATCAGATCACATGGGGCCCTAAAAAAATATTCCTCAACCATTCTGTAGTGATTAGGTAACTTCTGAATCTTAACTGACACTATTACCCTACCAACCCATGAAACCTCACATGTGACTAACACTAACTCTATCCTATCCCTCAACCTAGCCTCTGATACCACTTTTTTCTGACCCCCTCCCCATAAGGTGTATATATCCTGGGATGACAATGTGAGAAGGGATATAGTGACCCCCTGAGTCCAGGCTCTAGTAGGCCCCGGGTTTGTGACTAGCACTGAATGTACAGTAAACACACTAAAGGGAGTCATTCTCATCAAGGAGAACACATGAAGGAGTGGGATATAAGACAAACACCAACCAAATTTAAATTATAATGCAGTATAAAATAAATATTAAGTACACATATGTAATGTCATGAAAAAACTAGTACAACTGTAATAGAAGACTAAAAGATCCAAAATAATGTAAAAACGACAGTGACCATGAGTCCCGAACACCTCCTACAACCCCAAAATAATTGTAACCAACTTGATTTGGAACCTACTCCATGTGACCAAAAAAACTATTTATATATAAATAGGGTGAGTATAATAGTATACTCAGTTGGATCCTCCTAGGATACTCTCATGAAAAAGTAATGAAATAATGAAAAGGTACAGTGAATAATAAGTGAAACTAACTCATCACCTAATCATGTATACTAATTTACCAGCCTCACTATGGCTACTATCACCATTTATCACATACAAGTGTATATAATATAATAAGGAATATCAAGGCTACCCCACTATAACTTCCTAATTAGTTTTCCACTTTTCCCCAATGTCGCACATCCAAAGCATATCTCTCCAAAAAGGTTTGCCTGTAGATAGTTGGGTGAAGCACCAAAATATGCACCTCATTCAGCACAAACCCTAGATCCACATAACCAAAGTGACTAGGTATTTTCTGGGAGCCACCATAGCTCACATAACGTGTATGATAGGTCGGTCATTATACCTCAAGCCATTACATCCCATACACTGAGTAAGGATCCCCAATACATCACAGCCTATAAAAAATACACATATAGTAGTCCAAATGAAAATATATCTACAATATATGTCTGTGAATAACTATAATCCATTACAGCCCTATAAACACATATATGGGGTAAACTAACCATTGTGCCTACTAGGAAAAGTAACTACCAAGAGAAGAGAGTGGGCCAAAGGGGGTACTGAGCCATCCATACCCACACCAAAAAGTTGGGGAAAAGACCAAACCTAGGTCTCAGAATCCCCAGAATTTCAATTTCCATAACTAACAGGGTGGGGTACCATATAAAATCACAAAAATTATAGAATATAATCTATCTCAAAACCACACTATGGGCATAACATATTCTTTGACTCAACTGCAACAGATGTATCCCAAACTATCGACTACTAATGCTAAGACTATGCATCCTATAAGTAAACAAACATTTAAAGATATTTATTATATTACTTCATTACTTTTTTATCAGTTTCACTTTTCATTAATTAGTTCCTTAGAAAAATAATTACCACATGTTTCTCCATTCCTCATTCAGGGTAAAAACTCCAGTATAAAAAATATTGAACTATTATGCATTTATTACAAAAATATATATCTATCACACCATTTATGATTTATTTATAATATTATTACCCGTTTATTATTAAAACATGTACATGGAAGATAATTATTCGACTATATATACTTAAATATAAACAATCCCAAAAAATGATGAAATTTTGAAATAAACCCTTACCTAAAGTCTTGCCATTCCCCACTCTTGATAAAAACTCATGTATAATAAATATAGAACTATAATTAATTTATTACATAAATATATATCACTCTTAAAATTTATGACTTATTTATAATATTATCATGAATTTATAAATAATTTTTAATAAAATAATTGGTTTGGGTGATAACTCTTTCATTTTCAGATTATGTTTTAGTTTGGAAGTCCTAATCCTTATACATTGATCATATTCCAATTATTTAATGAATTTTAATAGTGGTATAAAAATAATATATATTAATTATATATATATTTATAATCATAAAAAAAATTATTTGTGGAAAAAATAATTGCATCATTCTGGGAGATAGTAGACCATGCCTGCGCATGAGTGATGTTCCCATTTTTTGAATGGATAAATGGAAAATATTTAAATAACAATTAAAAATTTTGTAATTATTATTGTAAAATATATTTTATAAAAATTCATATATTTCACCATTTTTACCATATATTTTAAATATACATGAAAAAAATAATCTCATCGCATAGTAAAGATGGTACTCCATACGACGCACAAGCGATGTTATCATTTACCAAAATATTGGATTAAAAGAAGGTAAAAATGATATTATAATTATATGTGTATAATTTTATCCTAATTATAATATTTAAATAGAAAATTTATTACAATTAACATCCATAAAATATGGTGATGAAAAATGAATTGTATCACTATATGGATACTGCAATCCATACATATGCACGAGTGATTCTTTCACTACTTATTTGATGGTAGAAAGGGGTTATAATGGTGTTTTAAAAGTAATAATAATATTTCATAATATTGGGGATAATTTATTTATTATTTCATGATAAATATAATATATTTTTAAGAGTTAAATAATAGAAGAAAAAGTTATTGACCGGTTAGAGCGATTACCTCTTCTTCAAAATTCCTCCTTTAGGTCTTTTGTAAAGGGCCATTGGGTATGAATTTTGAGAATATAATCACAAATAGAAAATATATAAGGAAGTGGAGAAGATAATTTTATATATTATCTTAAATTTGGAAATCTAAAATGGGTGTAATGTAGTGAGGGAGGAGTTTCCCATTTATAATTGAGGTGAGATACACTTTTGGAATTTACTTAAAAACTATAATATAATAAGACTATTCTAGTTACATATATATAAAAATGGTCATAAATTTGAACCTAGGGTATGATATGGTTGAAATTTCATCAATTAATAAAAAATTAATAGGTTTAAGTACTATTTGAAACATTATAATTTAGTTTAACTCTTAAATTAACCTATTTTAACATTAACTATATTAACATATATGTCACTCTTAAAAGGTAATAATTTTACATATAAGTTAACTATTGACTCATTAATGGTTATGGGGTGATATTTTCGACCATATCTTATCCCAATAGTCCTTATTTAGTACTCCAATGATTCAACAATAATTTAATAAAATATCATTTTCCTAAAATTTCATTATTTTCGGTTTTGACACTACTCATTACAAGGAAGTTAATAAAGTCAATAAAACAATTATAATGAAAACAAATTATTTAAAAATATTCCCAAAATTTTATGGAAATTTATGAATTTTTTGGACCACTGTGATTATCTAAAATTAGAATACATTTAATATTGTTAATATCATTTACTTTATATTTCAATTAGTTGAGTAATTACTATGATGTCATTCTGTAAGTATTTTAGGTAATTATTTAATTCATAAAAATTAAAAATAAATTAACATAATGAATAAAATTACTGTTAATATTAATTCATAACAAATTTTCTCCCCTATGTAAGAACACACATGATATTTAAAACATAGAGAGTAATATTTTGTCATATCCTTTGGATTAAATAATATATAAGTCATTCTCATGTAAAAGATTAAATTTAATAAATAAAAATAGAACCATAGGTTTTAACGGACTTATTTAATTCATCTAATAAAATTATTATGAAAATTTATAGCCTTATCTCTTATTTTTAATCTGGAATAACACGAATAACAAATTACAGGGCTGATAAATTTTACCACGGTTACTGTTCCTGTTGACTAAAATTAAAAGGTTATTAATTTACAAATTTGTACCTCATAATTATTAATATAAAATTATTTCCTTCTAAATCAATTTCTATAAGTGAAATAAATTAATTTTAATGTATGTATGCAATATGTGAAAACCCTGATTTTTATGAAAATTGGATTTTAAGCATAAAAATGGATTCCTTCATATCATATTCTTAGAAAAATACATTTTGAATGTTTAAAACATTGTATAATGTAAATAACATACAAATTATATTTAAAATATTAACAAATATGGAATAATTTATTATATTTATATATAAATCATTATATGCAGAAATAATTGTATTCTAGAAAAAATGTTACTTTTATTTAAAAAACATTTTAATTATAATAATTTGATCACTAGTGAATTTATATTATAAATTTATAGACCATATATTCTTTATAATTTGTCTATTACTATTCTAACCTATCAATAAAATGACATTGTAATATTGCACACACATTATTTTAATAGTGTAATGATGTTTGTTTAAACCCATTGTTGTGTGAAAATTAGGTTGTCGATAAAATACAATTATTTAAGGAGAAATATTTTCATTAAAACATCATGTTTTTACATTATAACCCCCACCCCCATACATGAATTTACCATTATAAATTCATCACATAGATACAATAGATGAGGATATCTGGGTCTCATCACATTCATAGGTTCCCACATAAATTCCACAAATTGGTTGTTTTACCAAAAAGGCTTTAAAAAAGTGAGTGTCCATATTCATATAAATTTATCTCTAGAATATAGAATCTCTAAAAATTGTTCTCCATAAGAAATGTATTACTCTAGTCGTACTACCTTTGAGTTTAGTACAATTGAAGGATCTTGTATGTAATTCCTCCAGATTGATACCTATTACACATCATGGACTTGTGTGAGATTTTTTGGAAGATCCAATCAATAAGATTACATCTTGTTATGATCAAGAATTTCAAAAGAACTAACATATCTGGGTCTTACATTTCCCTTCCTTCCAAATATAATCAATATCTTCCCTTGATAATTTTATTGGAATACCTCTTCACTAACATCGAACTCTATATATTTATAAGAATTGCCATTATAACTTTTTATTGACACTAAGTTTAACATATGTGGTCATTAATGGATCTAACCTTACCTTCCATTTACTCATCTAGATCAGCTCCCAGAATAATCCTTTCACCATATTCATTCCAACATGTTTGGTATCTTCACCTTTTACCACTAATGGGTTTATAAGTACCCATCAGAATGCTGGAGTGAAAACTATTATTATAAAAATATAAACCAAGGGATCGTGTTGATCCAAATTACCTTCAGAATCCATAGAGAATTTTAGAAAAACAATTATAGAGTTTTAATAGTATAATCAGAATATTCACTTATATAAGGATGATAAGCTATTCTAAAATATAACTCTGCATCGATATCATAATAAATACTTTTCCCAAACATTGAGGTAAACCTCAGATCCTAATCCGATATAATGAAATTTGGTATTCTATGAAATCCTACTGATTCCTTAATATATATAATGGTAAGTTGAAAAGGAGTGAAATATTCACCAATAGTAATTTAGTGTGAAAACTTTATAAGTTGATATATTATTACCCATATACCATTATGGACTTTAGATATTTTTTGGAGTCCAAATACAAAATCCATGGTGATGTTATCTCACTTCCATTTAGTTATGGTTAATGGTTGTAACAACCCCTCAGAATTGTTTCCCTCAACCTTAACTTCCTAAAAAACCAAGCCTTGAGAAACAAACTCTTCAATATCATTCTTCACGAAATCCCACCAGAAATAATCGTTCAAGTGTCCATACATCTTTGTACTTCTTTTCTGGATATAGAATTATAAACTATTAGAATCATTCAATATATCCCTCAAACATTATATGTGTGGAAAACATACATTGTTTATGAACCTTATTCATCTATCAGAATCAAGGTTAAACTCAGGAATACATTTCACCGAATTTTGATGATACTCATCTTACATCCACTCCTCTTTAGTCCAAAATGGATAAATGGTTGAATATTCATTTGATCTAAATAAAATTTCTTCCCTTCCTATAGAATTTTTTTATACATTGTAAATCCATAAATATTGGATTTTTTTATCCCCATCATTTATAATATTACATTATCCTTTTGGATCAAAGCATCTTCCACCTTGTTTTATTTCCTAGGGTTATAATTTATTGGGTAGTCAGAATCCTTAATCATCTACATATAACTTCTTTGAAACATGTTGATATATTTTGTAGTGAAAATACACTTTACATTTGATTGATAAGTAAATTTTTCAATGATTTATATATTGAGATAATTCCTCTAAATCATTATTGAACAAATAATAAAGATAATTCCAAATAATTATATGATTAAATTTTCTCATGAACCTTTAATTAGTGTGTGGAATAAGATATTATCATAAAATTTTGTAGAATAACACATCCTTGTACCCTATTTGATGCAACACTATATATCACAAACCTTACTTCAGTACATGGTAGTGTGATCATAGGATCACTAACCATCCTAATATTCAACTACTTGATGTTATATTCAAATTCTACCTTCCATGTGAACTTAACTCATTTCAGAGTAAACTTTATTAGTGGATTACATAACAATGAGAAATATTTCACAAAAAAATTTTAATATCCATCCAAACCAAGAAAACTATAGATTTCAGCCCATGGGTTTCATCTTAAACATTTATCAATAACCTAAATCTTTAATCGATCAACTAATATATTGTCACTTGACACGAAACTTCCTGATGCCAAATTTCACATTTGGTAAAATTTTCATAACTCTTCTCATTTCTCAAGGTATTCAACACAATCTTCATGTGATCTCATGTTATTTATTTCTCTTTGAAAATATAATCATATAGCCTATAATGAATACCATATACTAATCAATATAGTGTGTGAATACTCTACACATTATGTACATGAAGATAGTGAGTGAAATATTATTTCCAAATTAAATCACTATAAATTCATATTATTTATACCTTTTATAGAATGTCGTATTGGGTATATCATTATTCTTGATCTTTAATTGATGATTTCCATAAAAAATATGAATCATTGAAAAGTATTGATCTCTATGTAGTTGATAAAATATTTCATCAATATGAGGAAGATTATACTTTTTCTTTTCTTTTTTTTTTGATTTTTTGATGCTCTAAAAAACCAATGAGAAGACACATTGGCCACTCTTGCCTCATAAAGAATAGAAATGTACAAACGAATGTGACAGACTGGGGAATATTAATTCCTTATAAATATTTTTCTTGTGTTTATGCTTTAATTCATGTGAATCAATTAGGTTCATTCTTAAAGGATTATTCAAAAATAGGTATAACTCTAGTCCTGATTTCTATGAAAAACTCACCTTCATGATTAGGTGTAAGAAATATAAATTCATATGGAAAGACATCAAAAAACTCCAGTACAATAGGTGTATCATTAATATTTCTTTTCTACATAGCCATCTGAGATAGATAATCATCATGTATAGGAATTAAGACCCTAAAAATTTAAGAAACATCCAATTGATGTTTTTATTATTTATTTCATCGATAAAAGATTGTATGTTCATTTAGAATACAAAATGTGACTTCCAATCCTCTGAACGTAATATGGGATATTTATAGAGAATGAATATCCATGGAAAAATCACATTGAATTCAACATAAGGGAGAATCACAAGATTTTTAGGCACCACTTTTCCATAAACTAAAATGTTAGGAGAAATATAAACTTGATATCTGACCATTGTGAATTTAGTATATTTTCTAAATAACTCAACTTCTATGTGTGGTGGTGATATGGTGATACCCCTAAGAAATTATTAAAAAATTATGGAGTGTGTGGATATAGAATTAAATAAGACATCAGATATTATAGATTGTATGATATACATACCTTTCATCATATCATTATCATAGCCGATTTCAATAGTGGTGATCACATAAAATTTCACATTGTCATTGGGATTAAGTGGTTTTTGAATTTAATCAATAAAAACCATTAGATTCAAACATTTGTTTGAAAAATTTCAATACCCCTTTTATTTAATCTATTGAATTATGGTTGGTGAATTAGTTTTAATATTCTTTTTCTCCATTGAATTAAATGGCATATTCATCTCCTTTTAAAAATCATGTGCTTTATAGACCAAATTTCCACTTTTAAATGACCTCCATGTTCCATTCAAACACATCCATTGATGGTTCCTCTCAAATTCTGGCATGTTGATTACTGGAATTTCTTTCCAAAATGTGATTACTTAGAGTTTTCCAGAGACTCGACATTTATTATCTTATCAAAACAATAGGAATGGTTGAAATATCCCATTTATATTTATACTTTTAGTGAAAATAAAATAATTTCTCTTTAACTTCTATAGTATCATATATATACTTGGTTTAAGTCCACCATAGAATAGACCAATTTTACTTTCATGGCTGATAATTAAACCAGATACATACTTTGATGATTTTGTAAGATTTTCCTCATTGGTACCAATGGATTCAAAATCAATTTTGTTAAATTTATGAAATCAATTATCCATATTTTTATGTAGAACAAGATGATTATATTTACTAAATAATATCGACATAAAAACTACCCACTCGGTTGAATAGATTTATTCCCATTTCTTGTTATTCTTGATAAGATTCCACTATTGATCTACATTTCCTTCTAAATGATAAATTGAAAGTAAAAAATTATCAAGTACTATGTGTTGAAGAATATAAAATATTTTCTCAATAGTTTTGATAAATCACATAGCCACCAGTGGATCCTAAGTTCAACTAAAAGAAGGTGGATTTTTCACCATGAAATATTCAACAGTATATTATTCCCTCTAGTGATAATTTTGAAACTCAATATGTATCATAGCCTGAGAAATTCTGGTGAGAATAAATGTAATATTATTCATTCCATATCCCGTTACCTTTAGTTTCTATGGTGGAAAATCATTTCATTTTCCATCACATTTAGTATTAACCTCATTCATTTGGTTACCAATCATTAAAAAAACAAAAATCACAGTGTAAAACCACATAATTATGAAGAATAATTTATTGATTTTTTAAATCATGAGACATTCTTCAATGAAACATTAGATTTAACCAAGGTCACTCATTCTCATTACAAAAACATTGGGATTTTGTACTATTATTAGACTTATCTCAATGTTTTTCATGAAATTTATCTTAACCCAACATCCTAATATTAATTAAACCTTGGTCTGATACCAATTATAATAGTCTGAGCATTTTATACCAAAATATTACATCTATTTAGATTAATATTTATTACATAAAAATACAATACACACCAAAACCATAACGGTTTGTTGTTCTTAAAGAATAGTTATAATTATTTTTTATTGAATGAAATATATTCAAAATCTCACATAAAAATTATTCCATATAGTACTCATTATTGGAATACCATACTAAAAAAATTATTTCTATCATAGGGAAAATAAACATAGAAAAATGTTGAGATAATATGATCAGTAAGGGTAAACATGGGGCACATCAATTGAGGGTCATATGAAAGCGTAAGAAAATCATAAAATGTTTATATCATGACAATGACTTACAATGTTCATACCCAATTTTCCAAATATCAAAAACATGAGTTATTGTATAAAATAATAACATTTCATGAAAATGAACTCAATCCTGAATTATAATATCATGCTATAATTGTGCGAGGCATCATCATAAGTATATAAAAAATTTCATAGTAAAAGGTCATCTTCCAAGAACATCATATCAAAAATAAACAGTTGTTCCCAATAATGTATCACGAATATCCACTGATTTTCCAAAATATATCAAGAACATTTACTTTTTTCTCATAGTTGATCAATAACATCAAATTTTTACCCTTAATAGAAAATCACATTGACTTTTTTTTGCTTAACTATCTCATGAGATATAATAATTTACCCAATGAGTTTGAGGGAGAATTAAGTCCCACCAATAATGTAATGAAAACCATACATATGTGTTTCATAGGATCATAAAACATTAATTGTATAAAAAATAATGAAAATAAATATGTTTCATAAACATTTTACCATTTCATTGTATACATAAACCATCTAGAAAAATAATGTAGATAAAATATTTGAATTATATCCCTAGTAAATTATATGTAACATAAAAGGATTTTTTCTTAGATGTAAATTTATTTTAAAAGATCGCATGAAAAAAAAATTATTAATTAAAATAAATTATACATTTTGAAATAAATTATCTTTAAAAGTTAGGGTCATTTATATAAATAAATATTTGAATATAAAATTGTAAAATATTATTGGATTCTTAGAATCACCATGGTATCATGACTCTGGTAAAATCCACTCATTTTTTATAAGTTAATAAATTTCATTCCCTGTTTTTGTAAAAAAATTGATAGCGAACCTTATTTAGAAAATGACAAAAAATTCATATTAATAAACTTTATAAAAAGTAAAAAACTGTTAAAAATAAATTTAAAAAAATTCTAGGAGGATATAAGAAACCTTTGTGGAATTTTTTTTGTTAAACATAAAAATTGAAGAGAAATATTCCCAAATAGATACTTAAATATATACAATCCCAAATAATGATGAGATTGTGAAATAATCCCTTACCTCATGTATCAAATTTCCCCATTCATGTAAAATAAACCAATATAATAGATATATATTTATTGGACATTTATTATATAACTATATATCTATAATACCATTTACAAGTTATTTAAAATAACTTATCACCCTTTTATTTGTAAATTTTTTTATTAAAATAACTATTCTGGGTGAAAATTTCTTTGTTTTCCATGCATGTTTCAGTTCAATAGTCTTGGTCCTTAAATATTGATCATCATCTAATCATTTAAAAAAATATTAATAATGGTATGAAAATTATATATATTAATTATATACACATTTATAATCTTTCATAAAATTTATAGATTTTAAAATAAATTATATCGTTCATGGAGGCGGTAGACAATACATACGCATGAACACAATTTACATTTTTCGACTAATGGAATGGAAGAAATGTAAAAAATAATTCACATTTCAGGAATTATTATTATATCACATATATCATATATATATATTTATCAAATTCATCCATATTACCATCCATGTTAAATATAAATGAAAAACAAATTACAATCGCATCATGGAGATGGATGTCCTTATGTACGCACTAACAATATTTTTTATTCCAAACAGATTGTTTGATAAGATTGTAAAATTGATTTTTTCATTAAAGAAGTATAATCATGTCATAAATATAATATATAAAAACATTGAACCTATGGTAGTTATCATCCCTAAAATATAGTGATGACATTTTAATTTTCTCACTACATTGAGACGGTAAGTCATACGTATACATGAGTGATACATTCGCTTAATATTTCAATGAAAAGTGGGTGTATCATAGTGTTTTAATAATAATAATAACAATTTATAATATTGGGGATACATAGAATATTATTTTATGACTATTATAATTTTTATGAAGTGCTAAATAGGAGTATAAGAATAAATGAGAAAATATATTATATTTTCAAAACAAAATACTGAATTTGGTATTCGTATGTGGGTATGATAATGAAATTAATCCATTATTAACATTATAAAATACCTTAACAGTCTCCAATATATAATATATAATCATGTAATATACCATATTCGATTTAAAAATTGTAACAATAACATTTTACCTTTAAACTGCACTAATAAAACTCATAAATGTTGTATGATTTTCATTAATTGTTAATCATTTTCCATTCCTTGGAAACTAGTATTTTCTTGTAGATTTTAGTTTTATGATTTCTTTTCATTTAAATAAAAATTGTTTTTTAATTAATATAGAATACTTTTCTATATTATATCCATCCATTTTATTGACATGATCATCAATTTGGGTAGTCAACATTTCTTATCAAATGAGAGAATATATTATATTTTCAAATAAACAAATAAGTAAACTATTATATTATTTTTATCTTCTAAAGTATGTAATAAAATGTTATTAAAAATAATATATTTCATAATTATCTATTCATCTAAACTTTAGAAGTCATTTATTAGAATTATATATAAACTGTGTGATCTTCCTAGAGTTAATTTAATTACATAAACATGAATATTTGGAATAATTTAAAATTAGGAACAAAAACAAAAGAAATATTAAATAATATGAAAAAATAATAATTTAAAAATTAATTAGTTGTAATAATAAAATTGGTACTATAATGATAGTAAATATAATAAAAAAATTTAATGGAATAACATAATAAAAAATTATATTCATTCTTAATGGTGAAATAATTATTTTGTTTTTTCATTTTTCATATCTTATTTTTTTAATTTTTTTATTTTTTCAATTGAACATTTTCAAAAATATATTCCCAAATTTTATCCCTCATTGAAATCTAAAGTACTTTGTTGGGTTATTTTATTATATATAATCCATTATCTCATATGAACATATTTCATGAAATTTATAGATAAATCGATCATCCTAATTTTGAGAATTATTCAACACTTCATATAATTTTTAATAGTTGATAATTAATTTAATCAAAGTATTTGGTTATATAATATATAAAAATAAATAAATATATGATGAAAAAAATTGAAGGTTCATTTGTATACCATTACTTATTAGAATAATTTTATATGATTAAAAACTAAACAATTTGAGCTTTTTTATTATTTATAACCCAATGATATCTTTACATTAATATAGTTATATTACTATAACATGATCCCTAAATTTTTTGAATTTCCAAAGTAAATTATTTTTTTAATGAGGTGATTTTAATCATCGAATATAGATATATATTGACGTAGATAAAATATCCACCCAACTAGATTTCATTATGATTTAATCATCCTATACTTCAGTATTGAATGTGATCCCATTAGTAATATAACCCATGTATGAAGTCACTTGTATTATTTAACCTCCATTTAACAATATATCAATTTCATAAACAAAATAATGATCTAAAATTTAACATGTCACATATATCCCACTAAATTAAATCAATAAAAATTGATATTCTATTCATTTACAGTCACACATTCAACTCAACAGTTTTTCTCATTCTTCAGATCCATTGTATTTTAATCTCTTTAATCTTGAGTCTCTTTTGAGTTATGAAATATATATATATATATATATGATTTTTATAACTACATGTATAAGAATGTAAAAAACTTTCTACAATTATCCCTTAATTTAATACCCTTCATTTATATAATGATATTTTAGAACCAAAAGTATTGAGAATTTTGAAATAATCACAATAAAATTCAATAAATTATTTAATGAAGTGATTCTCAATGATTTAACCCTCATGAAAGAATAAATTTTTTACATACCATTTTAATTTATTTATATAATTCTCAATTAGTTTCATTAATCATAGATAAATGGATGTACCAGTTTTGTAATTCCTTAAACAAATGAGTGGTCAAGAAAATATAGACGTCGATGAAATAAAAAAATAAATACATCACAAAATCACACAATGTATATATAATTTTAATTTGTACGACTATTAGTTCTCTGGAATAAATATTCTAACTATAAATAAACATACATAAATAACACAATATTGTGATTGTCCATTGATTCCTCACTTGAATAAAATATTTCATCAAAATATGAAAATCACCGCATTCTAAACACATTAAAATAAAAAATTAATTGAAATATTTTTCATTATATTAAAATATTGTCCCCCAAAAAAATTAACTTGAATAATAAATTTATAAAAAAAAATCACATATATGTGATGTGTGAGCTACTGACCAAAAAAATATACATGGTCCTTTGAAAATAGATTTTAGGTCTATTTTTTTTAAAATAAACCATGTCTTACCCATAATTTATGTTATCTTCTTTTTTTTTGTAATTTAAATTAGTGTACTGATAATTCTATCCCATATAGTCTTTATGATTTGTATTACATACATAAAATAATACTTGTCTAATATATTCAAATATGATAGTTTAATTTAAAAGAACAGCTTTTTCCAATCGCATGAAAAATAGATATTCATAATATATTTTCCAAAATCAATAGTTAAAATTTTAATATTTTTGAATATTTTATATCTAATTAAGTGAGTAGGTTAAATTATATATGTATAGTTCCCCTGAAAATATCAACACAATCTATGAAATTGATGGCTATGATGCTATAATCAAAAATTGCATATATATATAAATTATTTTTTTCCATATTCCTACTTTATTTAATATGTACTTTAATAATAAATAAAGAATTATAGTTTCTTTTTGATTGTGTACGCTATTTTTTCATAATATGTAAAATCATTTATTATACCGAAAAATATATCTATCAAATAGAAATTTTATACTTTTTTTCCTTATAAACATAAATACACATTCCCCATTGTAGCTTGAATTCATCAATTAATGTAAGAAAGTATACCATAAAATCATTTCTTGATTTTTTTTTATCCCAAAAATTAGCATAGAAAATATTATATAGTTAATGGAGTTATTTTCTAAATCCTAATGTGTATATGATTTGTATTATAATATATCAGGGTATACAATATAGGTATATCATATAGTAATACATCTGTATAGATAAGGAAAAATATATTCCTAGGACATACTTATCGTAATACATGGTAAAGTTATATCATATTACCTATTACATATAGAATAGAAGTATAAAATATTATTTTATCATATAAACATGATCTACATTAATATTACCCTATCATTAACATGATATTATGAAATTGATGAAATTATGTCCAATTATTAGTGTTAAAATTGAAAAATATTTTATATGTTGTTATCTTTATTTATATATATTTCAAATGATGAAATTAATGAGATAATATATAAAGAATTTACTTGAAAAATGCATAATCATTAACAGGGTTATAAATGGTTTCTAATTGCATGATGTTTAATTGTATGTTATGAGAAAATTATTAAATGAATAGAAGGGTTGTTGATCATACATGATGCCTATATAAACTAGTTAAAATCTATAAAAATGGTTTCGATGGTTCTTGTTAATTTTTCTTTTAAATAATTTATTATCTTTTATTATATTATTTGAGAGGTTTTATCATATCATGGGAGTTAAAAATGATCCCACCTGACATTTGGGAGATTATGATCGGATTGTGGATACATAATGGAGGAACGAGTTATTTAACTAATTCATAGGTATATTCATATAATATATGATAGAATATAATATGGGCTAATAATTTTTGTGTAAGGTATAAATGAGATATTTTTATATTATTCATCATTTCATATTGATAGCATTTAGATATTGTGTTGTGGTATCTTACAATATTTCACATATTAAATAATTATTATTTGAACCATTAAAACATTTCAAGTATTCGAAAAAAAATAATTGATTCTTGATTCTTGAAATCATGTTTAAAATGAAGATGAATTGGATATTTTATTGTATATCATAAGAAACAATATATGTTTTCATTTGAAAATTTTATATTGAAATAGGTATTATAAAATAGGATATATAATTTGAACTGAGGATATCCTTAAAATATATGACATCATATCTAATGATTTCATCACCCCATATGACATATGATATGGTATCCAATGATTTAGTGTAAATGATTTGGTTTTTATATATTATAGTGTATGATATAACTAGTCATAATGGACAACAACAAAAATTTCAACTGTTAAATATAATTAAAATAGAACATCGTACCTCTAGGGAGATATATGAATCACAAAATATGTTATTAGAGGCTATATCATATCATTCCAAATGAGTTTTTTTCTCAATCAATTTGAAGAAAAGATGTGTGAAACAAAAAAGTTCTGAATACATAAAAATTAAAGCATCATAAGATATTATCAATCCATTTAAGAAAAATTTAAAGTTGTTATAATTATTTACCTCAAATAGTTTCCATTCAATGGATGTAACCTTTATTACCAGGTTTTATATAATGAGATCCTTGAAGTGAAAATATATATTTTCCCAAGTCTGCAGATGCTCCTCTTAACTATTTCCCCATGCTGAAACAACGCATCAAGATCTTATTTCTCTTTTCAATCCATGAGGAAATTTCTCTATTAAAATAAAATTCAAATGGTATTTCAAAAAATTTCTTTGAATCCTAATTTGAAACATTGATCTTGAATGACTCCTCTAACATGTCTTCATTCAAGTGCCTAAGAATCTCTTGGGTATTGTCTAACTCAACAACCTCTTTTTCTTCATTTATTGGATATATTGAAGTTGGTTCCTATGCTTGTGTTTCAATCCTCTCATTATCTTATAGATAAATGCGCATAATAGACCCCTATAACTTACTCTTTACGTTGTTACTTATAGCATAAAATCACTCTTGTGGGTGATCAACATTTTTAGAGGACCTTGTAAGAGGAGGATTTGTAAAATTTGTGTAGTCCTTCCGTCTTCATGAAATTAACATATATTGAAAACACCATTTAAACCTATATGGGTGTTCCTCCTTTCATTTACGAATATTGAAGGGACTCTTCAATGAGTTTTTCATCCTTGTGCTTCAAGGATCAAGATTCTATGAAAAAATAATTATCCACTCATTTTTCATCTAACCTACCTTGTAAAGGATGATTTTCTTCATATCATTCATCCACAAAAATATCTTCATTAAATCGGGGAGACTCACCATAATTCAACACCGCAAAATGGATGGAGAACCATTAATGAAAACTCAAGCTTTACCTAGGCCAGCACAAGAAGGAGGCTTTCTAGCCCAACATAGATCTAATTCCTTAAGAACCATTAGTGAGCAATCCTTATTTACCGTTCTCCTCCCAGTTCTGTATCCCTCTAATTCCCCATGCCATGTATGTTCCATACCTTTGACACATGACGATTCATCCTCAATTTTTTCTAGAATAATAACCTCTTGATGTCATATACAATTATATCTCACAACATTTATAAATGAGGGTTTTTTTGGATATTTTTTGAATTGTACATACACCCACTTTCACCCTGATCCCCTTTTGAATAAAAGAGATATTATTGGTCACAAAATCACTATCATAAAGTGTGCTATCTTTTTTTAAACTATTGAATGTCTTCTAATATAGAGATATCATAAAAAATTATAGAGACTGGATGGATAATTTATCAAAAGAAATAATCTCATAACATAAATCATGATATTGGGTTTTTACTATATCAGAGCTTACAAAAAGGATAAATCCTTAAAAAAATATATTGATAATATTAATTTCTATTAATTTTTAAAATATGAATTAGAACATAATAATTTCTAAAATATTTATAAATTTTGGGGAATAATTATTTTTGGATATTTTATAAATTTATAAATATATTTAAAAATTAATTATCTATAAACTTTTTATAATTAATTAGTCATTTTTATAAAATATCAACTAAATAAATATCCAAAATGTTCCTTTCTAATATTATAATGCATGTGATTTTATTTGGATTGACCTCTAATTTTAATATAAATTGTTTATATTGAAATTAAAAGTTAATTAATATTGTTCATAAATTATAATATAAGGAAAACATAAAATATTTTATATTTAATTATGATTTTTTCATAATAATTTATTTGAAATGTTTAAATTCAAGGCCCTGTTTTATTAAATTATTTAAATAATAACAAAAACATATATGAAAATTGATATTATTGATGATAAAATGATATTATGTATCTTAAATTTTTATTATATAAAATATTTACATAATATATTTGAAATGTAAATTATTTATATTAAGTTTAGTATCATGTATTTTATATAAATTACATATAAAATATAATATGATGGAGTTTATATAAGAAACAAATATAATGTATTTATAATTATTTAATTATATTATTTCCACATTGCATGGATAAAATATAAAGTGTTTACAATTATTGATTTGTGAAATATGACTAAATTTTCCACTCATGTTTAAATTTATTTTTTGTTTATTTTTTGTAGTTTATTAACTATTTTCTTCATGAATATAAATTAATTATATTATAAATGGATCAATTATATAGTTTAAATTGTAAAACTACTATTATAAAATATAATATATGCATTTAATAAGATACAAGATAGGTTTCATAATTGTTATTGTATTCTTCTACATTATTTTGGCTTGTTTTAGGTTTTGAGCATGAATTAATAAGTTAATAGTTGTTTATACATATTAGGCATTATAATTGTGATCGTTTTAAGATCTATCTTAAATAATGTACCATGGGTAGAGGGTATTTGGGTTTGACTAATCATTGATCTTGGAGCTTATTCTATGTCTGAAAAAGTGCGGGTTCGCTACATATTTATCAATGACTACTATTATGGGGGTTATTTTATTATAGTCATTTATACGAAAGGGTTAAATATACCTTGTTCATGGGATGTATTTTTATATGTATAAATATATGTTAACTTTTAATAAAGGTTAGTAACCCAAGTTATGAGTTGTCTATAGATTTAAAAATCAATATGGTCTGAACATATTGAGTTGGTTGAAGAAATAGGATTAAAATCAAAATCACTAAAAGCATGAATACATGAAAATAGTATATATTAGATAAAATTAATGGATATTAAAATCACTTTACAAAATACTAAGTGTTAAAATCCATCCAATGTGAACACATTTTGAGAACGTGATCATCTAACTCGGTAGTTTCATGCTATATTTGGGTGCCAATGGATTAAATTATGTCATACGTAGTGAAAATGGATAAATCTAAGAGTTAGGTAACAAAATAAAATTGTTTTATTTGTGCAAAAATTAGTTATGAAAACCTTTGATATGAGATATCAAAGAAATAAAGTTGAGTTTATCCATATAATTGAATGTTAAAATGATTTTTCCACTCAACAATATATGATTTATATTTCATATTACTGGCATTGTGGCCTACCAAAATAACTAAGTGGGGAGATGAAGACTAAAATGGGATAATTACTTAATAAAATTTAGATCTTTCACCTCAAATGGATATAATGTTTTTTTAAAGTGTCATTATTGAAATAGTAACACATTTGATGATATTCCATATTAAATGAATATATAACGTGATACCGGTATAATAAAATAGTAAATAATATCGATTAATCATAATTAATCATGTATTTGATATCAAAACTCTATATATAGGGATAATAATTGAATCCACTTCCAAAATTGTTTAATAAACATACAATTGTTCACAAGATAGATGGAAGATTATATTTGTCAAACCAATCCCTTCCAGACAAGTTGTTATTAAAGGTAATTTCGTAATAAATATAAGTTATTTTGAAAAGAATCAGTCAATTAATATAAGGTTTCTAAGTCATTTCATAAATTAAATTGGGTTGAATGAAAATTATTCTCTTATCATTTACTCAATATGATTAGGTAAATTAATGGATTTTGAGAGAGTTAATTTTTCATTTATGGATTGATCTGGTCATTGAATTATACTATTATTATTTACAGAATGGATCTGATAAAATAAATTATTTCAATTAATGAATAATTTGTTATTTCAAAATACGGGGGATAGATAATAATGAGAAAATATTTATTGAATCAGTTGTTGTGTTGACAATACAATATTGGTAAAAAATTAAGTCCGAAGAAGAATATTAGATGATCCATATTTCATTCCATGTCATTAAAACATAAGGAAACATTCATAAAAGAGGGGAAATAATTCTATTAAATGGAATCATTTGGGTTACATTGATGGTATTTAGAAACTCTTTATAGACTATATTTTAGGTATCCTTATTATCAAAATAAATTCATTGATTCTTAAAGGATATATGTTTTCAAATGTATAATTTAATATTTTGTAAAAAAATACAAGAGTTAAAAATAAATGTAGTAATTGATGAATCTTTTTGTTGGAATTCATATACAATATAAAAGGTTTTTATAATGAATATTTAGTATTTAAAGGAATATTTTAAGCTTCTATGGATATGAAAAAATGATATCTATTCTAGTCCCAATTAAATTTTTAGATTAGAAAAGTTATTTATTATTAAAGAGTTAATTTAAATAAAATAAGATGGTTTTTAATAAACAAACGTTTATGATTCATATAACTCGACAACACGGATATTAAAGAATAAATGGATAAAAACTTTTATCTAGCATAAAATGGATTAACCAATTTTTTTTTCAAATACAAGGGAATGGAATACTAATACCCATCAATGGCATGATTTAAAGAAAATATTTGTGTTTTGAAGATAATGATATGAACACATAAAAACCCATATTATATAAATATTTAACAATTATATTCATTATATATCCCATATAATGTAAATAATTGTTATTTTCCAAACATAAAAAAGTTTAGGTAACTAAAAATGACATTCTAAAAGGATTATTGTTTCTTTGAGGCCAATGGGTGTTTTTAAGCCTAAATATATAAAATATAAATAATAAAAGATTATAATAATATTAATATTTAAATGTGAAGGTCACGTTATATCTGAAATTTGGTTAGGGTATTTAGTTAATGATAAAACAATATAAAAATTTATATTTTGTTATTATAATAATATCATGAAAAAATCATGAAAGATGAGTTTCTATGATGATGATGATGATGATAGAAAGAGTTATAAGTGGACAACATAAGTTAATTACATTATAACATTGAATGTTGTGAAGTGAAAATTCTTAAATACTTTTTCAATAATTTCAACACTAGGAATATGATTCCAAACCTCGCTATAATTCAAAATTATTTTCTACATTGATGTTAACAATTAAAGGGTTTAACAGAAGGATTTTATTATATGGTCACATGTAGATATGACATGAATTATATTATTTTTAATTTTCTTATTAAAATATAAAATTTTGAAAACATACATAATTTTGGCAGACTCTCCTATTAAATTTGACACTTGAGAATATATATGGTTTTGTTGAGTTTTCTTATGTGATTTTAAAGTACATTTAAGGTATCTTATTATAAAAAGAAACTATAAACATTATCATTCATTCATTTTAGTTATATATAACACATTAAATGATATAAATATTAATATTTAGAATAAATACATTGAGTTAACTTAAACCAATGTTCATCCTAGTATATTATTGGATTTTATTAAATGGTAAAGTTATCATACATAGAATTTCATATTGTGATACAAAATATACTTCCGAATGAAGAAATAATTAGTTTTATATTGAATAACCCATGGATTATAACACATTGAGTGTTATACACAATTTATTTGGTATAATAGGGATAAATATTCCTTATAGTGATTTCCCTATTAACTGGGGTTATATAACAACATATCATGAGAACCTTCATACTGTGTTATGTTTCTTACACCATCCTCAAGGATGATATAATCAAGGGATGGATTGGTATGTTATTAATCAAGTAATTGGTTGAGTTTGAATAATATTTTTTCTATCCACTCAAATTATAAGTACAATGTCTAGGAACTCAATAAATATGGACTGTTATAATGTAATTTCATATCTACATAAGTGACATGTGGCATTCTTATATATTGGATGAGGGTAATGTGATGTTCTTATATATCCATTTGAATGAGATGTAATGTATTCATTAATTTATACATTATGTACTTCGAGAATTAAGAATATATGAGTAGTTATATGGGATTGATATGATATGTGTCATATGGTTATTCAATATCTTATAAAAAGGGATCATATCAATATGCATGCTTGTATATGATATAGTTAGTGGCAATGAGTATTAGTATACATTTTTTTATTAAGATCACAGTATATCCCATTATATACTATGTACCATTAAGGATTTTATAGATACGACTAATTTTATTTTTGAATTCAAGAATTTATATCTATTAGAAATGCTAAAAAAGGCTATGGTGTAACACCCCAAAAAATATAAAAGTGTAAAATTTAGTCAATATCATTTTTGAAACACTAAACCAAGTGTAAAAAAATATAATAACATGATAATTTAAAATTTATTTAATATATTAAATAAAAACAATATATTATATGGATTGTAATGAATGACACACAGAGTTAGCTTCAATTACCCACAAGAGTGACTTTCCTCGATAGCTTGCATTACATGCATGACCGAGTTTCACCAAACAAACGATATATTATTAAAATATTATTATTTTATATAATATGATATACAATAGCTATTATGTTAGTTTTTATTAATATTATTGACAAACTTTTCAAAATCTATGGTTTTTATAAATATAAAATCAATCCATTGGTCACCAATTAGTGAGAAATGAAAAATAATAACAATTTGGATATAAAACTTTTGTTATTATTTTTATTGATTCCAATGGAGTTCTTTCTAAATAAATATAACATATTACAATTAGAAAATTATTTTAATGAAATATATATTTTTTATATTCAATAAAATATTTTTTATATTCATCCAAATGATTTCATGGGCATAAGATAAGAACAAACCCAATTTTACACATAATAACCTATATTTTTATAAAGGAACATTTAATTCATTCCAATGGATAACCCATTTTTAATATGAATTATAAAAAATATATTAATTTAATATAAAAAATATACTTAATTTGTTAAATAGAATCATCGGAATTTGTTTTGGGAGATTTTTTGTTATTTTTTTGAACATTTTATTTTCTAACGAATAGTTAAAAACACTGTATGTTAGTTCAAAAATAATTTTTCAACTAAATTATTTATAAAAATAAATTATAAATTTAAATGTTTCTAGAGATTAAATAGATCATATTTTTATCAATTAAAATAATTTATTTCAATGGAATAAATTTCTTTTTGAAACATTTTATAAAGAAATAAAAACATTCAGACATTTTTACTTTAAAAACCTATATTATTGTCCTGCCCAAGGGATGAAATTTAAATCAATTTATCCCCCTTATATGAAGAGAATTTGTAAAATTATATTATATATTTCAAATTTGAATAATTTATAATTTCATATAATACTTACATTGTTTTTTACCAAAAATATTAGTAAGAATGACTAAAATTAATTATAATGAATAAGGTTAAATTATGTTTAATAAGGGACTAAGACTTATCCATAAGTCTCTAATAGACCTATAAACAAGTACAAGATCTATTTTATTGCCACATATTTTACCTATCTTATATTGGGATAAATTGGGTCCTTTATTTGTTCCATAATCAACATGAAAAACGTTCATAGAATTCCATTGTAAAAATATTACAAGAGTGCCACTCCTCCTCCACAATAAAAAGTCATCCTCCCCTCCTACTTCTTCACACATCACAAACCACTCAATTTAAGAAAATATATACCAAGATAGATTTCTAAAATCTCTCCCCTTGACCATGAATCATCCCTTAGGGTAGAAACCCATCCAATGAATCCTTTTTGTGTAAACCAAAAGGAGTACGAGATATTTAATATAATGTTTTGCAACGATCACTTTTCATTCATTTACTTCTACCCCACCAGAAAGATTCATCTTTTATGTACATATAATAAAAAAATAATACTAAATATACTATGATTTTTTTTAATTAAAATTTGTACCTATAGTAACTCACACTTCTATCTAATTGGTAATGAACATACTATTTATGTTTACGGCGAACTACCACCTCACATAACGATGATTATTCGTTCTTCCATTACCACCTCTCTTGGTAGAAATTATGATTGAAAATATGTTTACATATGTTATAAATGATAATTATTATTTCATTATTCTTTTTTAATTCTTTTAAAAGACATATATTTATATTTTTTATTTTAAAAAATGATAGCATCATTTTTGGTAGTGTGGATTATCTCCCCCTCAAGCGAAGTGATTCATTCAAATAATACCTCGAATGCATAAAGTATGGTTTAATTAGAAATATGTGACATAAAAAGTATATATATATTATATTCATTAAATAATTTCCTTTATGGAAGTATAATATATACTATTTTTTATTACCCCATCACATACTTAAAAAGTGATAATGTTCTTCATGGACATGATGACTAACACCACCTCGACATGATGTTATTCCTTTTTCATCATAATAATTATTTATATAAGATTATATGATTATATAAAATGGTATTTATGATATAATTACCATTCTATAAAGTTATGGTGTTATTTACCTTCTTCCCATAACGATCATTGAAAAATAAAAGCATTACTCATGCGCACGCATGACCTACCGTGGATATGATTTTAACAGTGATAATTTTTTTCATAATCATATATAATGATTGTTTTCAAAAGTGTGATTAATGTACATATATAATAATTATTTCATTATTATTATTATTATTGATATTTAATATAATTATTACTTTGACCATATTTTACCTAATAAGATTATTTGACACATAAATCGAATTTGGTCAAAACACCCAACTTAAACATAATTGTATAAGTAGTTGTACACAAAATTGTAATAAGTGATATAAAAGTAATTATAACCATGTAAATTGTTCATAATATAGTATAAAATTATTATATTCTTATTATATAGTAATTTAATGGATTTTCACCCAAAAGAAAACACATGGAATGGGATTTCATCTCAATTAACAATTCACTAAGACTTATTTATAGAAATGTACCTAGATTTTTTTATTTGGTGTATGTAATAACCTCTGACTCATAATATCATCAATATTATTATTATTATAATATTATAAGTTTAATTTAATGTCATACCTTCATGATTATTATGATTCAATATTTTTAAAGTGGAATGAGACACTTTGTAATGTTTAAACATTATCATGCCTATAAATGTTCTTAATGATTATCAATGCAATCCCACTTCCTTTTGGGATTATTAAAATTATAAAAAAAAACAAAAATTATTTTAATAATTTTTCATTGTATGTTTACTTGAATATATATATTATCATACAATGGATATCACTATTTACAAAATTGTATATCATTTTAACATATAGTTCTCACATTGAAAGTTATTTGATTAACTAGGGAATTATTGATAATTCTATATTCCTTTTTCAATATAGATATTTTATAGAACATATTATTTATTTTGGTATTTATATATGAGGAATAATTTTTATTGATAATAATGGGTGGATCCCGAACCTTATATAGCTCCTTGATTCATCAACTGGTTCGTAGGAGAAAAATAATCTGCTCAAATTAAATGGGTTTGTATCCATAGTTTTAAACCATCTTGTGAATGTCTTGATGGCATCGTTTTTCATGTTACTTAGAAATTAAATCCATTAAGAAAAAATTCCATTCATATTAATTTCATTTATTATTTATCCATGAGATTTGTCTTCAAAATATCTATGGAAACATTTTTTTCAGTTCATTGATTAAATGACATGTTTTTTAGTTTATTACCTTGCCATATTTATATTTACTCGTCTAGTTATATGAATGTAATGTGTTTCTAGTTATTACCTTTCCAATTTTTTTTAAACTTCCTTCTTAGTTTATCAATTATATGGAATTTTAGTTTAGTTATATAGCATGTAAAAATTATTATTCTCATTGATTCATTATTTATTCTTCTATATTTTTTCCTTTATTGATCATTTGAGCTCACCCTTATTATGTTTCATTTGTCAGGAATCTAAGAAGCATGATATAAAATATATATAGAGATTTTATATATGGATTAGAGTTATCCTCAAAGTAATTTATTTAAAAACAATGAATGTTTTTTGTAATTACTATATTCTTCTATAAAAACGCACATGTATGTATCTTGTTTACAAAGACTACTAAAGTATTGGTCCATTTGGATTTAATTACTTTTAATCATTCAAATGTAATTGATACCATACTCCGGAACTAGGATTTTTGGGGTTTGACCTCTACATTTGGTATCAAATATACTTTATTAGAATCCTTGGGAACTATATTTAGGAAAATATAGTTAGAAAACACAACCCTATGGTAAAATGTGAGGAAAAGTATTGAATAACATCCTTTAATTTTGGTAACGTAGATATTATGGGTATCTTCCTTTAAATAAATCCCTATTTTTCTGTTATAAGAAGTCATGATTTCGGCACAAAAGTAAATAGGATTAGTTACTCTGAAAATGTATTCTAAGCCTGACTCGAGGTAACATGGTACACAGAAATAGGCCTTATGTCACACCTGGTTTGACACTCCTAGGGGACACAGTTAGGATAATTAAAAATTCCTTTCCAAATCACTATAAAGTATTTGGATATGTAATATGTATCCTATCTTAAACCTATGGTGTTTTACATTGAAGATATGGTGTCATGGTTTAGAAATCATATAGATGATGTTATTGATAAACCCTTGCACAAGGATAGACCTATGATGAAATAATTGGATGAAGTATTTATGTATTAGGGTTGTATTGAAAACCTTTTTTAAATAGTTATTTAGTGATTAACCTTATTTCAATGATTTACATCATATTTATTTATGAAATTATATTTATATGGTTTTAGAAAATGAGGACATATATGTTGGGTAACAAACTATAAATTCCATCAAGTCCACATGTATTAAATCAACAAGCAATGAAAGATAAGGGTTTTATTCCAACCACTAACCAAGGAAATGTTCGAGAATTTTTTTCATTGTTTTTAGTTAAACAATATAAAGAATAAATTATATTAATGAACTAGTAATATCCCTTTTGAGTATTACTGATTAATCTATTAACCATATTGTTTTTGTAAATATTTAGATAAAATTTGTTACAATTCTCATTGTTGTATTGGAATTATAATCCTTTAACTTTTTTTTAGTGATTCTACCATAAAAATATTCATTCTTATTAATAAATTTATTGGCTTAAATGAACGGTTTATAATTTTATAGAAGCAAAACCAAAATATAGGATTTTTCATATGAAATTTAAACCTATCATGTAAGAAAATTTTCCTATATTCTTGATCAGTAAAATAATTATCCAAAATTAGGATAATTAATTTGAAATAAAAATTTTACAAATATTTTAATTTCTATTGAAACGGTGGTCTTTTAAATCATTAAATATTTATGGATTTGAGGATTTCAACATTATATTGATCATTCACTTGATTATCATTGATAACATCAATAAATCCATATAAATAATTATTTTTTTCCATTATGTATGTATCTCTAATTTCCAATGATGTTATCTTATATAGAGAGAATGTTAATTATTGTTCCACGTGACCTTTGTACTTCTCATTCTCTCTTATTTAGGAGTATTTTCTTTGAACCCCACTCATTATGTTTTATTCCTACGTATGGTGTTTCAAAAAATTTATTACCAATATTGGTTTAAACTTTTGAGGATGAAATTTAATTATGTTGGGTAGAATGTAACACCTTGAAAATTATAAAAGAGTAATTATTATTCAATAGTGTGTGTGATATGAAAAACAAACTGAAAAGGGAATATAAGATCCCTTTACTATACTATATAAATATGATATATTCAACATATTTTAATGATCTCCACGCTAATGTATCTTATGTTACACACAACAACTACTTTAATTAATAGCTTGCATTACACGCGAGAAAGTGTTTTGTGAAACAAGAATATATTATTAAAAAGTTATTAGTTAATATAATATTATATAACATAGTTATTATGTCAGGGATTATTAATAGTATCAAATAACTTATGAACATTTACGGTTTATATAAATAAAAAATTAATTCATTAGTTACTAATTAATGAGAAACGAAATATAAGAACCTATTAGATATAAAGAAATTATTGTTTTTCTTCTAAAGTCATTTTGTATTGATAAAGATAAATAACAATAATTAGTTAATGATTTTAATGAAATATATATGTTATATATTCAATAAAATATATTAGATATTCATCAAATATATTTTACAAAAAAATATAAAAACAGACCGTATTTTACACATAAAAACAAATATTTGTTTAAAATAATTTTTCCTGACTTTTAATTGTGAACCAATTTTAAATATATATTTTAATAATTTTATTGATTTAATATGTAATATTAAATTTTTTTATTGAAATACATTTTTCATAATTAGGTTAGGGTGAATTTGGGATATTTTCCCAAAAAAATTAAATTTTTAACGAATAAAAAAATACTGAATTTTATTTCCAAACACATTTTTCATCTAATTTATTTATAAGGTTAAATTATAATTATAATTTTATTTAAATTTTAATTTGTTAATATTTTTATGAATTAATAAAATTTAAGTCATTATAATCAATTTCAATTTGAATATGATTATAAAAACCTAGAAAACATTCAGACGTTTTTACTTTAAAAACCCACACTATTGTATTATCCAAGGGATTAAATTTAAATCAATTTTTTCACACTAATTTTATTGGAATTTGAAAAAATGGATTCCATGTAACACCCCAAGATTCCATGATATGTTTCCCTTTAAATAATGCACTATCTTGCGTTGTACGTTACATGGAGTTTTAACACACCACGACCAATCAAACTAGCTGTTATGAATAGTAATACTCACTTTTTGAAATATTATAAATTTTAATTTTCAAAATGGACCTCATTTTTGGGTTTGGAATATCTAAATTAGACTAGGGTGAATTTTTGGTATTTTTTTGAAAACAGTCAATTTTTGAAGAATGGTGAAAAACACTGCGTTATTTTTTAAAACCGTCTTTTATTTAAATAATAATTATTTTTTTAAGTAAAAATAGATACATAATACATATATTAGTTCTATGTAATTCATTTAAGTCATTTTTATAATAAAATTAGATGTATAAAATTTTATTTAACTTTTAATCGTCTTTTACCCACCTTCTAGGAGCATTTGCAAATTTACCGAAATTATAAATTTACCACTTTTGTGAGTTGAATTTCAAAAATCTGAGATACACGGTTGACATTAGTATGTAAAATGTGGTTCATTAAAAAGAAAATAATTCATGGTGAATAGAAACTTTTGACTTTTATTTACCACGCTTAAACATAAATAGGGCAATTAAAGGTAAAAATGATAATATAATTATCCTAAAACATGCCGTAATTCTATTAGATAAGTTTAATTCGACCAAAAAAACCATATGAATAAAATATGATCCTTTTGGTCCACTTGGTTTAGATTAAGGGATTCATTATTTTTTTTAAAGAAGACTAAAAGGTTTTAAATTCAAAGTCTAATAACTAAACTATTTTTAATATAGGGTTACACATGAGACAAATTTGACTATAAATATTCATTATAAATATAAAAATATTTATACCTAATGGTATTTTATTTATAATATTTAGAAATTAAATGATTAAATTTATTTCTGAAATAATGATGATGCATTAATTACCTAATTAATGAAAAATTAAAATAATTGATATTATAAATATTTAAATAAATGTAAATTGAGACTTTTGTGGAATTCCAAGAATTTTATTTTTAAATTGAAAATGTTAGGGTTGATTAAATGAATTTTTTTTTGACGTAATCAAGTTGTTAAAACTTTAACAAAAATCAGATACTAAATAGTTTCAAAATTGACAAAAATGAGTTTTTAAAACAAATACTGTATTATTAAATTATATAATAGTCTAAAAAATTATGGTTCATCCAAAGGAAATATATAATAATGTATATGTCATTAATGAACCACTTGGGATTTTTTTTCACATTTTTACAGTATATTTATTAACCATTTAATATAAAAATAAAAGGATACATGGTAAATGTTGAACTATTTTACCATGAGTTTAATTTAAATGATAAAGTTAATATACTGAAATAAACCTGTCTAAAATCTATTCTGTTAGTCGAAGAAGTGTACTCAAGAGGTGGATGAATTAAGTATATATTTAAAAAAAATTGAAAAGTATTCCTAAATTTTTTTCCCAATAAAGTTAATAACAACCCTATTAATCTAGGTTACACAGTTATGAAAGTTTGATTGTTTAAATAAATTCTTCGAAGATTTATTAATTCTATATATTCTTAATATTTGTTATTGACATTACTTTGGAAGATATTCTAATAAGTTAATACAATTATAACTTCATTCCAAGATTAACTATCAATGTAAATTTAGCGATTTTTGGATTAAACAGTAAAACAGAGAAAACAAAATTAAATAGCACTGCGGATATAAATCAAGTGGTTCAGTCTTAAGCCAATGCCCAATCCACTCCACTTGGTGATCACCTACCACCAATAAGTTTATATAGATAAAATTGATCCACACCCTAGATCGGTGTTAACAATAGTACACAAGACTATCTATGTCCCACGCCCTCTTCAACAGTTCTTCATGGGTACAAACTAGCAGGCCACACAGGGACCCCTTCCACACTTATCTGTGGGTATACAAAGGAATAAAAAGATGTTTGAGAAAGTATATATTGTATCCTTTAGATTAATGAAAGAGTTATAGATTGTTTTTATATAGATACACACACTGCTCATAAGCTAATAAAATGATACACAACAAAGAAGAAATGATGAGATAATGTTAGAAGTGCTTTGAGTGGTTGTCTATGCAGCTCTGGACTTCTAGGATGAATCAGATACATAAATTTAGTCCTCATATGAAAAACAGAGTATCAAAAGTCAGCTAGATCTAGCATATGTTCTTTGTGGTGTTGACAGTGCGAAGATGTTCTCGACTCTATAATTTGAGTATACTTCATCTGTTCTTCCAGAATGTAGAGTTTCATGTGTCGGTTATTTTCTCAGGTAAGATCATGTGTTCTTAATGGTATTAAACTCTCTATTTTCTTATTTATGGGTCGCTCTTCTCTTTTATTATTGGAGTGCATGTGTTGGAGATGACAGGATGCATGTATTCTGCACCACGTACCACGTACTGATGTCTAAAAAGAAACATTAATTATGTCAGTGCATTTAAACTATTCAAATTTGACTGTTAGAGATTAAATTGAAAAAAAATTAAGAAACGGTGTCGTTGTTAGTCTGGAAACAGTTTCTCCATGATGTGGTGTCTCATGGTGATGGTGTCTGGTTCATGGTGTCTTGTTCACGGTGTCTGGTTCACAGTGTTTGGTCAGGGTTTCTGGCCACGATGTCTAGTTCGCGATGTCTGGTTCATGGTGTCTAGTCACTATGTTTGGTCACGGTTTCTAGTTCACGGTATCTCGTTCGAAGTGTTTGGTTCAAGGTGTTTGGTTAACTGTGTCTGGTTCACGGTGTCCGGTTCATGGTGTCTGGTTCACCGTGTCTGGACACGGTGTCTGGTTTATTGTGTATAGTTCAAGGTTTCTCAGATTTGGCTAAATATGTAAAGACCCGTAAATTTCAAAAAAAAATTCTTAATTTCTTTGGAATTTTACAAGTACGCTGTTTCTGACGGCACCTGATTCCGAGGCCCGGTGTACCAAGAATCAATTTATAAAGTTTAGCACGGGTACGTTCTGTGAACGAATGAGCGGGTTTTCCTAACTTCTGAACCGGTGGTCGGAATCGAAATCTTAGGGGACCAATGAAACCGCAACGCCGGTAATTGCATCAGAACACCTTTTCCGAAGGTTCATTTTCTCGGGAGGAGATGTTAAAAATGTGAGGAATAAAAATATAATAGTTTTACAATTTTATTTTTATTTCATTACTAAGTGGCTTAATTGTTAGGTGAAATTAAGTTGTGTCACAACTTTATTTCTCTCTATTATGTGATCCTAACATCTAGTAAGGATATTAGTGAGGTGGGGCCCACAAGAGCCCCCAACTTTTCACTTTCTCCATAACCCCCTTTAACTCCTTTTAAAAACTCCCTAGTTTTTAATGTTGTGACTTCCCCTCTCCTCTCATTTAATCAAGCCAACATATTAATTCAATTAATCGATATGAGTTTTAAAATTTTGAACTCATGGCATGGATAAATAAAATAAGTGTAGCTTCTTTTATTTTTGGGTTAGATTGGTTGTGTTATGGATTGTAGAAGAAAGCTCTAGTCTTGAAGAACATTATCTATCTCGTTGAAGAACGCGAAGACGCCGGAGCACCAAGGAGAGATGGCATGCCAATCTTTCTCTTCTGTACAGCCAGTGTGAGATGTCATCCTCTTCTTTGATGCTCACCAATGCGGTCATCGAAACCACCCTCTCGGGACACTGTTTTTTCGTGACGATCACCGTTCGATAACTTCTTCGAGGTAGGGGTTTGATTTTACGTTCGTGGTTATTTCTGGAGTTCATCGTTAATTAAATAGCCTCTTTTTATCTATTTAACGGGAGGAGGCCAGACCGCACAAATATGGCCAACCCTCCTCCCCTTTGTTGTTATTCTTTGTTATGGTTTGGAACGGAGGCGACATGGTGTTGTCGCTCCGCGCGGAAATGAAGGAACTGCGGCTGGTGCGGGACGCGGCGAAGAAGCGTTGCGTCGTCGTGCCGCGTCGTTGAGACCAAAAGAGGCCGCGGCCAGATTCGGGCCGCGGTGGAGGGGCGCGGCGCCGTCGCGCCATGCCAGGCAGCTAGGAGCCGCGGCCTATGGTCGCCGCTGTTTGGGGAAGCCGCAGACCGCTTGAGCTAGCTGGAGCCGGGACACTGCGGGTCCCGCGGGTTCGGTTAAGGTCGGCCTTAAAATGGCTAGTCATTTTTCCTGCAAGGGGGGTGGTGCCCTGCCCCCTTCCACGTTCTCTCGGCGGGCGGGCGCCCGCACGGGACTGGACCGGCCGCACCATGCCGGAATGCTTGCGACGGGCCGGGCCACCCGCGTCGGGTCGGGCTGCCCGCGCCCGGCCGGGCCCCCGCACCAGGTCAGGCCGAACCGGGCCACACCAGCCGGGTCGAGCAGCGCCAACTGGGCCAGACCTGGACCCGGGTCAGGTCGCCACGGTTCGGGCCGACCCAGGGGTATCGGGCCGGGTCAGACCGGGCCCGAATCCCCCTATTTTTGGACAGATCTGTTCAAATGCCCATAACATGGGCTACATACCTCCGGTCGACACACCGTCAGTTGTTTAGCGATCCTTCGATTGAGACGGCCGTTTCAGTATATTACACTCAATGTTTGGGAGAACTATGGAAACGGAAGGGTTGGTTCTATCACGAAACCAACTGGGCCCTCGGAGTGGCAATGCTTATATATTGATCTCTGGACGTCCGATTGACGTTCCATAGACTTTGTTGGATTCCTCTTAGTGATACAGTTATTTTGGATTACATCGCTTGAGGTTTGGACACAATTGGAGTATGGTTGGGTTGGTTTTGACTTAAAAACCAACCGGCCCCTAGGACGAAAAAGTCAATAACTTTTAGACCGGGCGTCCGATTGACGCACCGTCTATCGTGTTGAGTTCCTTTTGATGAGACTGAACTTTGGGATACATCAAATCTGGAAAATGGGTCAGTTTAAGTGTTGACCCCCCTTGGATCGTGGTGTGGACCCTCCTGGAATCGAGTATGCTATGTTGTGGGAACCCTAGAGCTGGTTGCGACTGTGACGATGATGACGATTGTACTGGGATACTCTGTGGGTTCGACAGCGACGATGAACATAATGGAATCCTCCGTGGGTTCGATGACGATGAATGCTTTTCTTGTATCCTATGTGGGTCCGGCAGTACGTGACTACTGTTCTTGTAGCCTATGTGGGTCCGGCAGTATCAGACTCTGTATTTGTATCCTACATGGGTCTGGCAGAGTAGCTGGTCTTGTATCCTTTGTGGGTCTGACAGATTAGGTGGTCTGGTATCCTATGTGGGTCTGACAGCTTAGATGAATCAGTGGCTACATCTGATCATCTCTATCATCTTACTTTGGAGTATACCTGTGTGAGATGATTCTTGACTTTCAATCATTATCTTCGATATGATTGTTTTTCTATCCTGTGTGGATTAGGTTGTGTTATACATTGTGGATTGGATTTTACTATCTTGTGTGGACTAGATCGAACTTGGGCTCGGATGTTGGAGCCGAACAAGAATTGATGACTTAGGTATATGTATGGGAATATACCTAAGTAGGGTTGGTTGTTACTTCGTGATTGTATCATTCCTTTGTGGTTTATCCTTCATGGATTCTGGGAGACCTTCGGGGTCTCGGGGTCCCTACTGAGTAGCATATACTCACCCCTGCACGACTATGCCTGCACTACGTTGTGTTGGATACAGATGATGGACAACGCTGATTAAGGTGGGAGCTCGTAGTGGTGGACGGTACCTAGAGGTGGATCACTGGACGAGACGTACACGAAGCGGATGGCTGGAGCCAAGGAGCGAAGGAGAATATCTGTACCCACCCTTCAGGTGGGATTTCTAGAGGAAAGATCGGTGTTTCTTCTTTACTTTTCTGCTGATGTACTCTCTTTTCAGTTGTACTTTACTTCAGTTGGGTTTGTATGCTGGCCCATTTACTTTCCATCACTTACTTTTGTACTGAGTTTACTTAGTGTTTACTTCATCTTGCATACTTTTTAGTGTTTGTTTACTTTATAAAGGCAATATCTTCCCCTATTGTCAGGATTTACGCCTTTGGTGCTAGTCACCAGCCCCTGGCCTATGGGAGGCGGGCTTGGGGTAGTCACGACACGGGTCCTGAGGACGGGTCGTGACAAATTGGTGTCAGAGGAGTTCGATTCTACCGCAGAACATAGGAATCTTATCTTCTTCTATGTGAAGAAGTAATGTTAAGGGTATTGAGTGTGGTTATCAGTCTAGGGAGTCTAGTGTTGGTGCAGCGGCCAACATATCCATACACCGGGACACCGACATCTTATTTCAGACTCAGTGCACGAAAATATTGATTGCATGTGTGTTTAAAAAGTTTTCTTTATGATTACTTTGTGTCAGCTCACCAGGTATACTGTATTGACCATGGAACACCTGTTTCTTTTCAGGATGGCCCCACGATGGTAGCCAGCTAGGGTTCCGAGCATTGTGTGATATGACATCCCACCGAGTGAAGAGGCCTCGGTGCAGAGCCCTATTACAGTGGAGGCACCGGCAGAACCTCTACCCGCCGAGCCACCGATGCCACCAGCCCCAGTCGCTTAGAGTGCACGTCGCCTTAGTGCACTGCACGAGTTTCAGCGTCAGTGACTTCCCAGGTTCTGTGAGGAGACGAACCCACACGCATCCGAGGATTGGCTGGAGGCTGTTTTATGAGTTTTCAGGTTAGTAGGGACACCAACATACCTCATGGTGACCCTTGCAGCGAGTCTCCTGCACGCGGAAGCAGGTAGATGGTGGAGCTTGATGCTCCAGGTGCATGATGAGGCATCTCTTCTGTGCTCATATTTCAAGAGCCTCTTCCGCTTGGAGTTCGTACCAGCCACCCTCCGTGTGGTGCGCATTCAGGAGCTACTACAGCTGTGGCAGGGTAGCATGACGGTATCCCAATACTCGGTGAGATTTACCGATCTCTCACATTATTCCACGGACATGGTACGAGACCCATTTTTCCGGGCCCGGACCTTTGAGCAGGGACTGAGGCATGAGATCAGGGCTTCGATGATCTCCCTCAGTATTCAGACACAGGCAGGAGTACTGGAGTGTGACCTTCTCGTAGAGATCTTTCTTGCTGAGCCTACAACAGCAGCGAGTCCTACCGCAGGGCAGCATGTAGCTGAGTCTTCTGGAGCTGGCAGTCGACGGATGTCACAGGGGTCCAAGCTGACCAGACCATCAGGCGGACGAGCTCAGGACACTGGCTTAGAGGTGCGGGGCACACGACACAGAGCCACTCTTATGAGGATCAGACAGTGCTATGCATGCAACAGGTCGGGCCACATGGCTCGTGACTGCCCGACCCGCCGTGAAGACGAGCAGCAGACAGTTGGGGGACCACCCAGGCAGAGGCATATGTTCGACTGTGGCAGTCCACAGGGAGAAGTTGGATGAGGTAGAGGAGATGGCCGAGCAGTAGTTGGTCGGAGACACCTTGAGGATCTACCACCACCACCACTAGGAGGTCCAACCTAACCACAGTGAGCTGGCGGACAGAGGTAGTCTCAACATCAAGCAGTGGCGGCCTACGACCATGGTGCATCAGAGATGATTCAAGGTACTATCTGTGCCTACTCCACCCTTGCTGCAATTTTTATAGACATGGGAGTGTGTCATTATTTCATTTTCACTGCCCTTGTTTGGATCTTGGAGATTCTAACGGAGCGGTTGGCTTAATCCTTACGGCTAGAGACTCCTACGAGAGTAGACTCAACGATTACGCACTGGTGTCGAGAGTGTGATCTTACTCTAAGAGGCGAGAGCTTCGGCTAGGATCTTCTTGTTGCGGCGTCGAGGCCTTAAGACGTCATCTTGGGCATGGATTGGTTATCTACAGTTCATCCTCAGATAGACAGTTTTAGGCGCAAGGTGTGTTGTGTTCGCACCGATGGGAGCAGGTTTAACTTCACCGGTGAGAAGGGAACCTTTGCAGCGTAGGATGGACTCATGAAGATGAGAGGACAACTGATCACTCATCAGTTGTCTAGCCTCATCCTAGTAGTAGTTGACGTGTGGAGTCTGAGTTTTCCTATCATAGTGGATTAGTATGCGGACGTTTTTCCTAACGACGTTCTAGGACTACCTCCTCACATAGAGGTAGACTTCTATATTGAATTGTACCCTGGGACAACCCTGATATCTACTCCAGAATATTGGATAGCTTGCGCCGAGCTTCGAGAGCTACGGGTACAGCTGGAGGACTTGTAGGGAAAGGAATTCATTCGACCCAGTGTTTCACCATGGGCTTCCCCGATTTTGTTCGCCAAGAAGGCAGACGAGAGCTTGAGACTGTGTGTCGATTACCGTCACCTGAACCAGGTGACCGTGAAGAACATGTATCCGCTTCCGAGGATTGAAGACCTATTCGATCAGCTCAAGGGAGAACAGGGGTTCTCGAAGATAGACCTCAGGTCAGGCTATCATCAGCTCAGAGTTCGGGATGAGGATGCGTAGAAGACGGCTTTCAGATGTCGGTATGGAAACTATGAGTTCTTGTTTATGCCTTTCGGAATAACCAATGCTCAAGAAGTGTTCATGAGTCTCATGAACAGGATATTATAGCCTTATCTCGATCAATTTTTTGTAGTCTTCATCGACGACATATTGATATACTCGACTACTGAGGAGGATCACTCTTACCACTTGCGGGTTGTACTGGACACACTTCGAGAGCACCAGCTTTATGGTAAGCTCTCGAAGTGTTAGTTTTGGATATGTGAGGTCCACTTCTTGGTGCAAGTCATCTTTGAGCTAGTAGTTGCAGTGGATCCTATGAATATCGAGTCAGTACTAGCTTGGGATCCACCCATGGGAGCGACAGAGGTGCGAAGTTTCCTGGGTTTGGCTGGGTACTACCGGAGATTTGTGGTAGACTTCTCCAGAGTTGCAGCACCGCTTACATCTTTGAAGAAGAATGGGAAACCCTTCGTGTGGTTAGACAGATGTCAGCAGAGCTTCCAGGAGATGAGACAGAGATTGACCTGTGCACCCATCATGAGGCTACCAGAGGAGGGAGTAGGGTACGTAATCTACTGTGATGCATCAGGGACTGGACTCAGGTGTGTCCTGATGTAGGAGTGGTCAGTGATCGCCTATGGATCATGGTAGTTGAGGCAACATGAGTAGAACTATGCTACCCATGACCTGAAGTTAGCAGCATTGGTCTTTTCTCTGAATATGTGGTGGCACTATCTGATGGGCGAGCGCTTTACAGTCTACTCTGACCACCAGATTCTCAGGTACATCTTCTCACAGAAGGACTTGAACCTGAGATAATGGTGATGTCTCGAGTTCCTCCAGGACTATGGCTTTGAGATAGTCTATACTATTGGAAAGGGGAACGTAGTAGCCGATTCTCTCAACAGGAGGATGGTCATTCAGCTACTTGGAGAGGCGATAGAGAAGCTAGCCTCTTTGCAGATATCCTTCGTGGATAGAGATGGGGCAGCCTTTCTTCAGTCACTCACAGTCACTCCTCCACTTCTTTAGCGGGTCAGAGATGCAGAGCGGCGGGACATTGACTGTGAGACATGGCATGCACAGATTTCCTCTGGACAGGGACCTGATGGATTCTCTATAGGAGGAGAGCACGCCATTCTTTTCAAAGGACGTACCATGGCACCAGATGCTTTACAGGAGGAGGTTCTGAGAGAGTTTTACACTTTCCCATTATCGGTACATCCAGGAGTAGCAAAGATGTACCAGGATCTCAGATGACATCACTGGTGGCTAGGTATGAAGAAGGCTGTGGCAGAGTTAGTTTCTCGATGCCTCACCTTCCAGTAGGTAAAGGCAGAGCACCAGGTACCAGCAGGCTCGGAACAGCCCTTGAAAGTCTCGGAGTGGAAGTGGAACGGGATATCTATGGATTTCGTGACTGGACTTCCACGTACTTGCAGAGGACACGACTCTATTTGGGTGATCGTCGACCGACTCACCAAGTCGGCCCACTTCTTACCCATCAGAGGGCAGGGCTCAGTAGAGTTCTTGGTACGCCTCTATGTTTAAGAGATTGTATGGCTTCATGGTGTGCCATCATCTATCATCTCCAATCGATATTCTCGCTTTACTTACCGGCTTTGGAATGTGTTGCAGGAGGCATTCGAAAAGCAGCTACGCCTGAGCACTGCCTTTATCCCTCCAACGGATGGACAGACGGAGAGGACCATTCAGACACTCGAGGACTTGCTTCGTGTATGTGTCCTCGACTTTGGTCATAGCTGGGAGGATCACATACCCTTGGTGGAGTTTGCATATAACAATTTCTACCACTCCACCATCGGGATGGAACCATACGAGGCATTGTATGGCTGACCTTGCAGGTCTCCTCTATGATGGACTGACCCTAGGGAGTCAACACTTGTGAGACCAGAGATGGTCCAGGCCACGACTGAGAAGGTACAGGTCATCCAGGAGAAGATGAGGATAGTTAAGAGCTGACAGAAGACTTATGCTGATAGGATGCGGAGACCACTAGAGTTCAAGGATGGTGACCACATTTTCTTACGGGTCTCACCTCGACGTGGATTATGGAGATTTTCCTGGGGCGGCAAGTTATCTCCTCACTTCGTTGGACCATTCTAGGTTCTCAGTAGGATATTTGAGGTGTCTTATCACCTGTATCTACCACCTCAGTTGCACCGGGTGTACGACATCTTCCACATATCTCAGCTGAGGAGATACATGCACGACCGGACGCATATCATCGACCATGGGGAGCTAGATTTTGATGACGGGGAGACTTTTGCGGAGGTCCCGATGGAGATCAATGATCTATAAGAGTAGGTCCTACATGGATGGTTGATTCCTCTAGTGCGCATCAGGTGGAAGCACAGGAACCTCCATGAGAGAACTTGGGAGCGGGAGGCTCAGATGCGTGCTCAGTACCCTCATTTGTTCCCCTAGTTTGTGATATATCTTTACAGGGACGTAAATCCCTGAGGTGGGAGTAATGTTGTCACGAACCAGGATGGGTCTCCATCCGACCCGGCGTCCGACCCAGTCTGCGGCAAGGCCCGAAGGGCGTTCCCGATCCCCACGGGCTGGCACAAGTGCCCGGGTATCAAGAGTAACCTATGGGAACAGTTTACCCGAAATGGTATACGCAAACACTAACAAGATAATAAAAAATGAGACTAAGAATCGACAACCAAAGAGACCATTAAACTAAAATCAAAATTTAAAGGTTTACAACTAGAACCAACGTCCAAAAATAAATGACAAAAATAGAGTCTAAAACTATAACTCAAACCTCCAAGCGATAAGAGTGGTGCAACATCTGCACGCCACAACACCAACCTGCATGAGAAGGCCACTAACAACTCGAACCACCACCGCTGAGAATGATGTCACAACCTGGAATACACAAGAAACAAAGTCTACATACACCCGAAGGTGTATGCAGGGTGTGAGCGAAAGGCCCAGTAGGACGTCACCCAATAAAAAGGTTCCATGCCACAACATCAAAAGGACAATTTAATACTATTCAAGTTATACTTTCGAAATTCTTTTAAAGAAAACATTTACAAACAAAATTCTAAAGGAAAACACTAAAAAGAACTCATTTCACAAACATGATTTTAAAGAGGAAGCGAAAGGTTCATTATGGGAACACACACACACACTCACACACACACACACACATACCCACACACACGCACAGACACACACACACACACACACCCAAGTGGTCCTCCATATGTCGATGGAAGGCACCACGCCATTGATGGTAGAGCAATATGGGTAAATCTCCTAAGGTTCATCTAGCTCGAGTGGGACCCTAGAACCCCATGTATCGGTGAAACGTGGCTTAGAAGGCCACGACCCTCAGATATCATACGTTTAGTTAGTGTTGCAATCGTCAATCCAGCTAAGTGAAACAGGGACGATACCCATCGGGTTCACTAGCGCACTAGTTCTAGTCCGCCCACCTAGATACCTAAGGATTTCCCTTATGCTCAAACATGATCCACATTCACATAACACATCACTTTAACATTTTACAAACCAAACATGAAACACGAGGTAACCATGTCAAAACTTTCTTTCCATTATTCAAGCAATTTTTCATTTCAATTTCAAAAGTACACAACAAGGAAAACACACCAAAAGTGATTCATATACTTTGAAAATGTCAATATAAATACACAAACACCTAAAGTGACTTGAAAACACCTTTCACACCTACCAAACAACCCTAGAAAACCTTTCAACCATGTTTCGCACTCAAAACACCACTTAAATAAACTACTCATGAACTTATAAAACATATCGCATGCAAAAGAAACCATTAAAAATAAATTCCACAAATCAACCCTTCTAAAACCTCATTGGAACGCTATAACAATTATTAGACACTTCTAAAATTTACCACAATAGGCTCGAAAGGAAAAACATGACAGTTTCTAAAAACAAGTACAATTTTCATCACGCATGCACATCACAATGTTTTTTTAAAATGTATTTTGCAAAACCTGCAAAGCACGACCAACCATTTACACAACAACAAACATATAAACAACAAGACCATACTATTTTGGAAATTCGATTTCATCAAATTAGCAATCCAAACCATTTTAAACATAGATCACATCACGCAATTAAATCATATAACATATTAAATTAACTAAACAACCAAATTAAATTATCCAGAGGATGTCAAGGCATGGAACCACCTACCTCAGCGTCGAAAAACCTCAAATTGGTGCGAAAATCCACTCGCACCACGAACGCACCACAAAGAGATCAAACTAAACCCTAAAACAAGAATTCATACCAAAATAGAGATTTAAAAACAACTCTCAACGAACACCACACCTTCTCGAAGAAAAAAAAAACAAAAACAAAAACTCAAAGAATATGAGGGACCTATGTTGGGGGTTTTGTGCATGCGGAAGGAGGGAGAGATGTCAGGTTGGGGCCGAAGCACTGCCGACTAGCGAGGGAGGTCGCGCGACGACACAAGCCAGCCTGGTCGGGGGTCAGGGAGACTGTGCGACGCCATACAGAAAAAAAAGGAGGCGGCACGTGACACAATGACACGGCCAGACGGGTGTGTGACTTCTGTATAGCATCCCGCCATTTTATAACATAAACTTTCATTACAATACACAAAACTGAGGATCTTTAAGGTCTAGTGTCTAGGAAACCAGGAACATAATACATGAAAAAAACATAAAACATTCTTCTTAAACACTTGAAAGGCTTCTCCTTAAGTTCATCCTAGGTTCATTACTGCATCTCATAACCTGGGGACATACATCAAAAGAAAGGGTGAGCAGAAGGTCCAGTAAGGGAAACAAGAGGAACATGTTACATGTGAACTTGAGATACTTCAATAAGGACATGAAAAGAACATTAAGGCATGAGAAAGAAATCATGAGGCATTTCATAATAAAAATAACATTTTCCATAACATGAAGATGTGGCTACATCATTTAACATATAAAATCATGAACATATCACCAAGGTCCATCCCTAAGGTGTCATTTGAAAATTACCAAGGTTATTCACCAAGGTATCGTGAAAATTATAATCTCTACTGGTTACATCATTACCCAATGCATTGGAGCGCTATCAGGGCGCACCCTTAAATTTTCCTTTATTATCATGTGAGCCACATATATCATCATCAAACATTTCATAAATAACCCATATAGCATAAAATAAATGGGTTTCATTTCATAACCATAACATTTTTAAAAACTGTTTTAAAGACATGATCTTTACGTCACTTTAAACCCACAGAAAGGGAAAGCGGGTTTCACGTATGTAAATATCAGAATTTAAAATAGAACATTTTGATATATAAGTGAATACCCTTGTAGAAATAAGAGATTTTAGTATTCACTTTATAACATAAAATAATTTTGAGAAAATAGAGAGAGGCATTTTTAGACGAAAATTCAGCAGCATAACGGCTATGTTTCGGGTTTTTAGAAAACATTGAAAAGAGAGGGGACATGGGTCACCCACTCATAAATGATCCATAAAACATTAAGGGGACAGAATAAGAAGGATATATGTACATGGTAATTAAATTTGAAGGACATACCATTTGAAATGAAAAACATGGAAGGAAGACAAAAATTAGATTTCTCTTATGAAAATTCGGCAGCCTAACGACGTCACTTAAACTTCAATAAAAATAATTGACAAGATAAAATAGGGTATCTCATCATATGATCATAAGAGATCATTATGATAGATATAAAGATCATACCCCAACATAATAAAAAGGAACTTGAAAGACTTGACATGAAAATCGAACTTGAAAAAATGAGAAGGGTGAAAGAATCCCTTAAAAATTCGGCAGCCTAACAACGTCACTTAAACATTCATAAAACGAAATGATGAGAGTAAGAGGGGATATCTCATCATATAAACATGAAAAGGGCAGTAATAGGAATATAAAAGAACATTCTCTCACATAAGAACATGGAGCATAAAAGGAATGACATAAAAAGGACTACATGAAAAGAAAGAGAGAGGTCGGATCCCTTACCTTAAAACGTGACTCTTAAAACTCAAAGGTTTGGACCTTGAGGGCTTGGGGTCACCTTGGGAGGACTCTTTGGGAGGTAAGGAGACCAGAACTTCGTTGGGGGAGAGTTAGGAGAGAAAAATAAAGGAGGAAAGGGTGGGTATTTATAGGGAAAGTGAGGGGACAAGGCAATAATGGCCAAGGGACACCTCACTAGTGGTTTTGGAAAAACCAAGGGCTTGCCCATGGTATTTTCCCATGGTATTGGCCACCTGGTACACCTCATACCTTATCTTACTATTCATAATTCGACCATATTGAATATATACTTAATACATCATTTAATGATGTCATTAAACACTCATAACTTAAAAACTATATTTTCACTATTCATCAAAAATCCAACTTTCTCAGAATAATCCCAAAATTTCACCCTAACCAAATATCAATGCTCTGATTTCAAAAATGAAATCCATTTAATAAAAATAATTTTCCAAATATTTTAAATTTAATTTTTAAATAAAAACACTATTCATCGAAAATTCATTTTTTTCCGAAAAATCCCCAAAAATTACCTTAACATAATATCGATGCTCTGAGTTCAAAAATAAAGTCCTTTTTATAAAAATAATTTTCTAATTATTTTTAATTAAATTTTTAATTAAAACAACTATTCATCCGAAAAAACTAATACTTGACTAATAATTTATGAAACCGTTATTTACCCATTTTATTGAATCACATTACTTAATCTAGGTGTCCAAATTATATTAAAACTTTCTTTGAGTGAAATTAATATTCCATTTGGTCACATTACTAATCCTAAGCGTAAAATCACTATTCATAATTTACTATTCATCAAAAATTAAGTTGATCTTACTAGACTCCAAATTCCTTACTGAACACTTTTGTAGAAGACCATTTTTTGAAAATCATTACACATCATTAGTTATTTAGGGTTTTCATAAATATTTTAAAATATCCTTTTTTCCAAAAAATTCATCATTAAAATGTGTTCTAAAATTATATGGACATTTGAAATTTCACAAACATCACTAAAGGAAGAAATATCAATTTATTCACCCGAAAGGATTACACAAGGAAGCTAGGGTCTCATCACATAGCCCCTTATAACACCGGCATAAGACCTAAGTGTAAGGTGTGCTATGGTAAGAGAATATGAGGTAGGCTCAGATAACATTGCCCTAGTAGTAATCTCTACTAACTTGAACTTCTCTCGTAGGCGTTTCCGTTCAAGCTTGACACGCTGGAGTTCGGCTTGGGCTTGGTCCAAAGCGAAGCCCACAGATGCTACCTCCTTCCCAAGCTCTGATAAGTGGGATTCATAGGGTTCAAGTCTACCTGATGAAGCCATCGCCTCTTCTTTCTGCATTAACCATTAACATCTTATTACATCATTAAGAGTAAGTTACTATACTACTCAAAAAGATTGGGTCGTTACATTCTTCCCCCCTTAAGAAATTTTGTCCCCAAAATTTATACTTGAGGCCTAGTCGAAAAGGTGAGGGTACTTTTGCTTCATCGTTTCCTCAGGCTCCCAAGTCACTTATTCATACTTATGATTCCTCCACAACACTTTCACAAGGTGGGTAGTCTTGTTTCGTAGAACCTTGTCTCTACGGTCCATGATCTCTACTGGCTGCTCCTCATAAGAGAGGTCATGTTCTAGTTGTACCACCTCTGGGTTCAGTACATGCGAAGGGTCGGGTATGTACTTCTTCAAGAGAGATACCTGGAAGACATTGTGAACTTGAGCTAGGTTCGGGGGAAGTGCTAGACGATAGGCCACTGCTCCTATGCGATCATGGATTTCATAGGGGCCAATGTACCTAGGGATGAGATTCCCTTTATTCCCAAACCGCATGACTCTCTTCCATGGAGAGATTCGAAGGAAGACTTTGTCACCAACACCAAACTCCAAGTCCCTTCGACGATTGTCAGCATAGTTATTCTGCCGACTCTGAGTAGCCATTATGTGTTGTTGGATGGCATGAACCTGTTCTGTCATTTCTTGCACAAGATCAGGCCCAAGAAGCTTTCTCTCACCAGTTTCATCCCAACAAGTAGGAGTTCTACATTGCTTTCCATACAGAGCTTCATAGGGTGCCATTTGAATACTCGAATGGAATCTGTTGTTGTAGGAGAACTCAACTAATGGGAGGTGTTGATCCCATCCACCTTTAAATTCCATTGAGCATAATCTCAGAATGTCTTCGAGTGTCTGAATAGTCCTTTCAGATTGGCCATCAGTTTGAGGATGATAGGCCGTACTAAAATTCAATTCAGTATTCAGAGCATATTAAAGACTTCTCCAGAATTTGGATGTGAATCTAGGGTCACGATCAGATACGATGGATAGTGGTACCCCATTCAGCCTTACCACATCCTTCATGTATATCTTGGCAAGCTGATCCAGAGAGAAATCTTCCCGAATAGAGATAAAATGGGCTGTCTTGGTGAGACGGTCCACAGTAACCCATATCGCATTGTTTCTTTTGGATGTTTTCGGGATACCAGTTACAAATTCCATAGTGATATTATCCCACTTCCATACTGGTATGGGTAGCGGTTGTAATACCCCCTTAGGAATTTTTCGTTCTGCCTTTACTTGCTGACACACCAGGCACCTTGTAGTGTAATCAGCAATCTCCCTCTTCATGTTATCCCACCAATAATGATCACGAAGGTCTCTATACATCTTAGTGCTTCCCAGATGTATAGAGAAAGTAGAGCTATGAGCTTCATCCATCAGTTCTTTCTTTATCTCCGGAATAGATGGAACACATAGTCTTGTACGAAATTTCAATACACCTTCTTGATCAATATTGAAATCAGGGAACTTCCCATCCTTTATAGCCTCGAACTTCTCCTGCAGCAAAGGATCTTCTTTTTGAGCCTTCTTGATCTTCTCTAGTAATGAATGTTGAGAAATCATTTGGGATAGGGTTGATGATGTCCCTTTCCATATAATTCCCATGCCCAGTTTTACTAGATCTTTAATCAAGGGATCTCATAAGATCCTCATTGTTTCCAGAACAACAGGATCTTTCCTGCTTAACGCATCCGTGACTTTGTTTTCTCTTCCAGGGTGATAATGAATTGAACAATCATAGTCTTTAATAAGCTCCAACCATCTCCTTTTTCTCATGTTCAATTCTTTTTGAGTGAAAATATACTTTAGACTTTGGTGGTCAGGGTATATATCACATTTCTCCCCATAAAGATAGTGCCTCCATATCTTTAGAAGAAAAACAACTACCCCCAGCTCTAGATCATGCGTAGGATAATTCTGCTCATGAATCTTCAACTGTCGAGATGCATAAGCAATTACCATGTCATTTTTCTTGAGGACGCACCCAAGCCATTTCAGAGATGCATCGCTAAAAATAACGAATCCTTCTCCGATAGAGGGTAGTGTTAACACAGGTGCAGTAACCAATCTCTTCTTTAGCTCTTGGAATCTTTCCTCACATTCATTTGTCTAGATGAACTCAACCCCTTTTCGAGTCAACTTGGTTAGTGGATTAGAAAGTCGTGAAAAGTTTTTCACAACCCTCCTATAATATCCCGCTAAACCAAGGAAACTACGAATCTCAGTTACTGTTGTGGGTTGAGGCCACTTCTCCACAACCATTGTCTTTGTAGGGTCAACAGAGATTCCCTCATTTGTTACGATGTGACACAAGAAAGCCACTTGTTGTAACCAAAACTCACACTTGCTTAACTTCCCAAAGAGCCTCTCCTTCCGTAGAGTTTTCAAAATAACCCTCAGATGATCTTCATGCTCCTCACGACTTTTTGAATATATCAAAATATCATCAATAAAAACTACCACAAAGTTATCAAGGTAGTCCTTAAAGACTCTATTCATCAAATCCATGAAAATAGCAGGAGCATTAGTCAAGCTGAAAGGCATAACAGTATACTCATAATGCCCATATCTTGATCGGAAGGCAGTCTTTGGAATATCTTCCTTCTTCACCCTCAGTTGATGATAACCAGACCGAAGGACAATCTTATAGAAGAATTGATCCCCGCGAAGTTGGTCAAATAAATCATCAATTCTTGGAAGAGGATATTTGTTCTTCACTGTGATCTCGTTCAGTTCTCTATAATCAATGCATAGCCACATTGACCCATCCTTCTTCTTCACAAGGAGAACTGGTGCTCCCCAAGGAGACACACTCAGTCGGATAAACCCATTCTCCAACAAGTCTTGGAGTTGTTTCTTGAACTCTTCTAGCTCCACATTTTCCATTCTATACGGATTCTTTGATATCGGTTGAGACCCAGGTACGAGTTCAATGGAGAACTCTACCTCTCTTTCTGGGGGAGGTCCAGGTAACTCCTCAAGAAATACATCCATGTATTCATGAACAATCGGAACATCTTCAATGTGTATGCTCCCTTTCCCTTCTTCCTCATCACTGATTAACTCCATAAAGAAATCTATAGGAGGTGCTTCTAGATAGGGATCAGTTCGGGATATCTCTCCTTGGAAGATAACTTTAGGTCGTTCATTCAAGACTACTGAGATTTCCTTACTTCTGCATTTGATCTTAGCATTATACTTTGAGAGCCAGTCCATCCCTAGTATAATGTCGAATTCCATCATGGGAATGACTACTAGATTTGCGATAAGATTGTGCTCACCAAAGTAAACACTAGAGTCTCTAAATACTTTTGATGTAAGGATAATCCCACTTAGAGTCTTGACTGACAAATCTACCTCTAGCAGTTCGGGGATTGATTCTATATTCCTTGCAAACTTGGAGGAAATAAAGGAATTCGTAGAACCAGAATCAAATAAAGTACTTGCTAGTTTTGAGAGGACAACAAGAGTACCTGCTACCACATCGTTCAGAACTTCAACTTTAGTTGTTGTGATAGAGAAAGCATGACCTTGCTCCCTTGGCCTCTACTGAGGTTGATGGTGATTCCCCTCCACCGCCCTCAGATTTGGACATTGATTAGAAAAGTGCCCAAGCTGTCCACACTTGAAGCATGTGACTTCGGGTAGGGCCAGAACCATCTTTCCTCTATCGTTAGTGTTGGGAATTTGAGGCTTCACATCACTACGACAATTCTGAGAAATATGGCCTTCTTTTCCACACCTATAGCACTTTCCACTTCCGATCAAGCAGTTCCCCGAATGCTTCTTTCCACATTTATTGCATGTGGAATTTTGAATATGCTTTCCACCTCTTTCCTGATCAAAACTTCTTCCCAGGCTCGGTTCTAGAGTTCTCTTCTTCTCATTAGATTTGTGAGACCACTGTGTCTCCCCAAACTCTAGTTCAACTTTCATGGCACTTCAAACTATTTCTTCATAGCTATCATAGTCCCTGTTGGCTAGATTCTTCCGCAGATGAGGTCATAGTCCACCAAATAATCTATCAACCTTCCCATTAGGGTCCATGACAAAGCTTGAGGTATGACGGGAAAGCCTTGTGAAGTTCATCTCATAGATTCCAACGGATTCATTCTCCTTTTGCTTCAGCTCGAGAAATTCTTTCTCCATTCTCGTTCTCATCGAACGAGGGAAATACTTATTAAAGAATATTCCCCGGAACTCTTCCCACTCAATAGCTTCCATCTCTCCTTGTGGCTTCATGTTTTTGATCAGTGACCACCACTGATCAGCTTCTCCCTCTAGGCGGTAAATAGCAAGGGTGACCTTTTCGGTGTGAATTGGTACATAGTTGCTCGAAGATTCGAACCATTTCAGACTAACCATTACTAAAATTTATTATCATAAGACCCACATATATTTAAATATGCAATTAAATTGGCACAATATTGTTATGATTTGGTAATGTACTTGATATACTTTTCCTTACACCCACTATCATGCTTGAATCATAATGCACATACATGTTATTTAAACATTAACATATACATTATAGACACAAGACATGCGATATATTTACACAATGAAGATTCCCACTAACATGATGTCAAAAACCAACATTAAAATGTTCATTCTCTCTAAATATATCTGTATCTAAATGATGAATGACATCTTCACTACTTCCCCCATGAAAACATTCCAAAATTCTCATCATCAACTACAACCACAATACATAACAAAAAAAATTCCAAATTAAATATGGGAAATTTATTTATTTTTGGTCCCTTGACTCAATGGAAAGAAATCCGATGGTGTAGAAACAAAATTATCACAATGTTTTCAAAAAAAAACAAAAACAACAAAATAAATACCCATAATAAAATAATAATAATAATTACAACTCACCAAGTTATCTGGTGTTTGTTGAACTCTGAAATAGAACTTTTTAATTGAGATTAGTGTGCGTGAATTTTAAATTTTTGATATAGATTGAGAGGGAGAACATTGTTAGTTTTTGTGTATGTTAAAAGTGATTAATAAAATAGGCATGGAAAGCTAAAAAAGACCAAGATTGGAAAACTTGGATATTTTTAATGTGGGTATTTTTGTGGGTTATAGCAATATTAATGAAAAACATGATGATGGCCACTGAGAGCTTGATATTGGTAGACTATTGAGTATCATAATACTTATAATAAAAAACCATTAAGATAAGTTTATATTACGTAATATTATTTTCTTGAGTGAGGTATTCTTTAAAATTATCTTCCCACATCACCCTTCTAGTAGGCCCAACCAATGAGCCCATCTCCCCATTATTTCTCATATTCACTATTTGTGACTTATTCTATTATCACATTATCCATTTCATTCAGTGATGAATTTGAGAAGAATGAAAAGGTATGATTTTTTCATTCAAAGTCTAAGGTTACACAATCTTTGATCCTTGGATAAATGTAATTGTTTTATTTTTTACCTCATTTTTTATATCCACTGATTAAATATGGATAAATCCACGATCTTTGCTGAGTTGGTCCCTATTTTTTGAATCTATTTTTTTGTAATATATTTTAAAACGTGTTTTGTTTTTTATGGTGGGTGAGTTATATAAGCATTGTAAATCCTTATAGGGAAATTATAATGAGAATGATATGGGTTTCAATTTCGTTCAGATAATACATAGAGAATGTTAAGACCATGACATAAAATATTTATGTGTGACTAAGAATTTATTGCTTCTCATTTACCATGATTCTCTGTGATTCATTGGATAAATCTATGTTTTGGACCCTGAATGAGTATTTGGGAATGAGAAAAACTGTTAGGGGCCTAGGATGGTATCTGAAGACTATAATAAAGTGAATTATAAGTGTAAGAAGGGTAATTTATTGTTTAGTGATAGTTTTACCTTGTGATTTTGATAATAGTTAAATGGTAAATTATGGTTTGAGTAACATATGTTTTCCTAAGAGGTAATTTTTTATTTTCACAAGGGATAAAATGTGGGATGAATCATGTTTTATAGTATAAACAGGAAAGTAAATCTACAATGGGAAGATTAATGGTTAAATGATTCCTGGCTAGTTTAACATATGTGTTACTATATAGAAAGTATATAGATGTAGATTATGAGAAAGATAATCAAAATAGAAGTTATTTTCAGTTATATATAAAATAGAAAGGAAGTGATTATGTGAGGTATTATGTGAAAAAATGAGATAACCTAATGAGGTTCGGATGCTTAGCTGATTATTTTTCATTAATCGGGTCGTTCTTATACACATTCTATTTGGATTTTAACTACACTAAAGAAGTGTTGTTAATAACATCGATGATAAGGGGGTCCCCTTTATCAAACATATTTTAGCACTGATAAAGGAAACCATTTATTAGAGCTATTTTTAGTGCCGGTAAAGTCCTAGATGGATTAAATTTATTGTTAATATAATAATACACATAGTAAAAACCTACAAAAACTAAAAGTTTCAAATAATTCTATATACATTAGATTTGAAACTGGGAATAAATAAAAGTCCACCCATGGTATATAAAAAACACTTCTTTGTACATTTCAAATAATTTTCAATATTTTTACATATATTATTATCAAAAAACATTTAAATAAAATAATGTTTCATCTTTTGATGCCAGTGATCCCCTCTAGAAAATGTACACCCATGGTATTAGTTGTTGAACTAATCATATGTACCCAAGAAAAAAATTATTCATATATAAGAAAATAAATATCATATATTTAATACTATAAAGAAATAAATTAAACATTAATATGAAAGAAAAATAATAATAAAATGTCAATATTAAAAAAAATAGTCACATTTGGTGGTATACGAGTCACACCATGAATCCTATTAAAGTGGGATCAATTCCTATATGTCAAAAATGATGCATGGAGGATTTTCCTAAAAGATTAAAATAATATGAATCCATTTGTTCAGTTTTAAAGATTTCACTTATTGTTTTTATATAAATTGATGTAAACATTAAATACAAAAAAGAAATTTTGAGTCATAACAGCCACATTGTTCATAGTTTTGAGGGATGGATGATTCCTACATGTCACAAATGATATATATATTATAATTCTAATGTATCAAAAAAATATGAATCTGTTTATTTGGTTTTCATTATGACAATTGTGTTATTTTCTTTCTAAAATGTCATTTCAATCTCAAAACATTCTCTATGAGTAATAATAGTCACATCGTGCTTCATTTTGACATGAGACTAATTCATACACATAATAAATTACTTTTGAATCACTCTCCTAAATTATCCAGGAAATTATTATGAGTTCTCTTGGTTTTAAGTGAGGGATATGTTTTGATCAAAATTTTCAACTTCAAACTAATAACAGACACTTTTAGTCCTACCAATCTCACCAAGCATTATATTTAGGTGTGGTTGATTCCTCAATGTCACAAATTACTCCTAGTTCATTTTCCTAAATTATCAAAACAATTCGAATGAGTTTTCTCGATTTTTAGAATGTCCCTTGTTTTTTACTTCAAATAATTTTTATTTTAAATGAAAACACACACATTGAATTATACCGGACACACCATGAATCATTTTGAGGTGTGTCTTATTCCAACACATCATAAATTACATATAGATAATATTCATAAAATATCAATACAATATACATGAATTTGGTCATTTTTATTATGTCACATGTTGATTTTACGTAAATTAAGGCAACTTTTAAATAAAAAATTGACACATTGAGTTATATTGGCCACACCATGTGTCTTATTGAGGTTTGGATGATTTATATACAAAAAAATTCCATATAGTACATTATTATAATGTATCAAAACTATCTAAATTCATTTTCGTAATTATCAATATGCTAGTTGTGTTTTTTACTAAAATGTCATTTCAAACAGTAAACATGCATTATGAGTCAAAACGGTCACGTCATGTGTCATTTTGAGATGAGGGAGCCTCATTCATACCAAAAAATGACTCATGAATCACTTTCCCAATTTATCCAAACAATCAATGTGTGTTTTTGGGTATTTCAGGGAGTGGTATGGTTTAAACTAAAATGTCAATTTTAAACCGATAACGCATGCTTTTAGTCATACTGATCACAACATACATTGTGATGAGATGTGGTTGTTTCCAACATGAAAAAAATGAATCATTTACCATTTCCCTAATTTATCAAAACAATATGAATGTGTTTGATCAATTTTCAGTATGTCACCTATTCTTTTCACTTAAATTAATGTATGTTTTAACTGAAAAGACACACTTTGAGTCATAATGCTCACACCATGTGTCTTATTTAGGTCCAATTGATCCTACATGTCAAAAATGACTCAGTATTAAGTTTATTAAAATATAAAAACAATATGAATGAATTTTCTTAGTTTTCATTATTTCACTGGTTGTTTTTAGTTAAATTGATGAGATTTTGAAATAAAATGATAAATTTTAGTTATACAAGATGAATTTTGCATCTCTTTGAGGTGAGGATGATTCTTATACATTATAAATGAATTATATATCATTTTCATATATTATCCAATTAATCTAAATATGTTTTCTTGGTTTTCAATAGGGCAGTTTTATATTTTTACTAAAATGTCATTTCAAACTAGAAGCCCACATTATGAGTCATAATGGTCTCATCGTGTGTCGGTTTCATGTGAGACTACTTCATATAAATCTGAAATTATTATGAATAATTTTCATAAATTATCAAGTTAATCAGAGTATATTTTATTGGTTTTCAGTGACTGAAATGTTTTGAATTAAAATGTCAATTTGGTACTGTTAACAGAAACTTTTAGTCATACAGATCACACCATGTGTCATATTGATGTGTTGTTGATTTATAATTGTCCAAAATGACCCATGGAACATTCTACTAAAGTATAAAAACACTATGGATGGGATTTCTTAATTTTCAGTATGTCGCCTATTCTTTTTTAATTAAATTAGTGAAAATATTAAATAAAAAAGACAAACTTTGAGTCATACTGGTCACATAGTGCATCTTATTGTGTTGTGGTTGACTCCTAGACATGATAAATTACTTGAAATTAACATTCTTATTATTATAAAAATTTTACAGAAATAGTGAGAAACCACAAGGATTTAATAGATATTGAATTAAGATAAAATGGATAATTATTAAAGGAAAACTTGAGCCTATTGGAACAATTCTCCAGAATATTTTATATGAAATATTGGTTGCCTGATGGTTTGGATCATCCTTTATATGGGCTTCATAGTGATATGAAAACATGTCCCTTGTTTTCATATATTCTAATATTCTTATCTTCCCTTCATTGAATTCTCTCATAAAAATTAGGTTTTTCTTATTAATCCATACTGTCTAGAAATTATTAGTTTCCACAAAGGACGTATCTCCATAATCCTATCAACTTCTTCGTGCGTGGAATTAATCACAAGGGACTTCTCCACCATTTCATCCTCTGAATGAATAATCAGCTCTATGTTTGTATAACCCTTCATGCATGATTGTTTTAAATTTGAATCCTCCAATTGGTCCCTAGCTTCTCAACACAGATCATCTAACCTATTAGGAAGCTCACAAATAGCATGATCCTCCTACACGTCACAAATGATTCATGGATCATTGTCATCATATTTATAAAAATCTAAATTCTTTCTCTTAGTTTTCAGTATGTCACTTTTTATTTTTTACACAAAATATTTAAAATTTTAAATAAATAGATATACATTGAGTAATACCAGTCATTTTTTCATTGTTTCATAGTTTTAAGTAGTTTAGTTTCTCTTATACAAACTATATTGACCCAATCATTGCATACATAGATATCACATCTTAGGAGTTTAATATTCCTTACAAGACATAATGTTCATTATAGAATAGTTTGGGTCTTTTGATTTTGGAAACATAAATTCAAAAAGTAATAGTTCATAAGAGTCTCTCATTAAGTTATTCTTTACCAGAAACCTTATTATAAAAATCATTTCTAAAACATTTATTAATAGTCCATGGATATGAAACATAAGAAAGTTTAATCATAGATTCAAAATAAGTGTAGACAAAGGAGATTTCTATGATAATATAATGATAACATGAGAATAAAGATGTTAGATGGTGATATTAATAGTAGAAATTTATACACTGTATATCATAGTTCATAATCAGGATTCTTGGATCCAATCATGTTAGTTTAGAATACATGAATTTTAAATGATCAAATAATATTATAAGAAAAGACACACACATCAATTCATACTAGGTACAATATGTTTCAGATTGAGGTGTGTCAGATTAAGCTGTGTCTAAAAAGTAAATGGTTTCAGAAAATATTCATGAAAGATATATTGGGTATTCATAATTAGCATTCAAACTCTAAGAAGTCATAATTTTCATTCAACATATTCTCACTTTTCTTGAACGTTGTAAATAATTTAAATGAGAATATTTCTATCTAAATGATATATAAAACTACTAAATAAGTTTAGATAAAAAAATATGGAAATAAACTTACAAAACGTGGATAAAATGATGAAAAAATTAATTAATTATATAAGTAGTAAGAATTAACCTTTGTACATTCTTGACCCATTTCCTTGTTATAACTTTCTAAGTTGTATCCTCAAAGTCCAATCTACCACAGTCGTGATCAGTTTCGAAAAAACCACCCCGAATCAATTAACGGAATCCACCAATACAAGAAAAAATTATTATGTGAGTAATAGTAAAAAAAATTAAATTAAACATAAATATGATACAATCCAATAATTCTATGGAATTCACATCTATATTCTATTTCAAACCCTATATCATTAAATTAGTTATGACATATTGTTATTTAAATTTAATTAATACACTTCTAGAACCATTAGATCATTTATGAAGTTGCAAAACTAATATCTCTCCTACATGGAAAGAGTGTAAGAATCTAGGGGATTAAAATTTTGTTTTCCACCCTTCAGTCGTGACAACTCTTCTCACTTCTCATGTCAATTGTGCCTAATATATCCTTAATTAAATCATTTGATTTATTAGGTGCATTTAACAACGTGTTAATGAAACTATCACATAATATTTTTCAACATGAAAAACATTAAGAAAATTTCTGACATGGAGACAATTCTAGTATAGTAATTAAAAAAACAAATTTCTTTTTCCAATCAGTTTTCATAAGTTTTCTCAAAAATGTTTTACCAAAAGCAATGTCCACATCTTTTAATTTCTCAAAATGATGATCTCCTGTTGGTGGATATGGTGTTTTATGTTCAATTTAACTTCTATAGAATGATTTCATCCAAGATTAGTACTTATGGAATCAAGGTAAAAATCAAAGATGTCTTTGGATCATGATTTTCGATAAATGTTTCACCCTAATTGACAGTATACCTTGTTCATAGACATGAAACCATTTAGTTCTGTTAATTATATATCCTGATAAATTTCCACAAGTATGAATATAATTTATCATCTCGTAAAACATTTCTCTTAAGGTGAAATATTCATTTCTATAAGCATCATACAATATAACACCAGAATCACATAATAATTTCCAATCCTCAATTAATGGAACCAATTAAGCATCAATATCATTACATAGCATTTTTGGTCCTAATATAAGAATAGATGACATTATTTATTTTTGTTTCATGCATAACTATAGTGGAAAGTTATAATTTCCAATATATTCAGGCATGCACTGTGAGTGCTACTTTGAAAAGCATAAGTATTCACTCTATCTGTGGATAATGCAAGGAAAAGGTTTCTCAGCTCATTTCCAAATTCAAGATACCCATGATAAATTCTCTTCCACTAAGGAGAGTTTTACAGGTGAAATAGTTTTCTAAATTTATTTTTTATATTTTCATGCCACATCAATTGACCTGTAGTATCCTCACTTCCATATAGGCACCAAAACCTTTGAATGTTTTCAAAGTACTATAAAACTTTCATAAAATCATACTTATATTTCTTGAATAAAAAATTTCCACACTTTTGGAATTATTTAAGTGATTTCTGGCCCTCAAGAACAACATATAGTGTTTTAAGTATGTGTATATTCATTCAAATATCATAACAAAGGAGGTTAGCATTTGATTTACTTTGTATATTAATATCGGTAGATCATTTTATTCTAAGAGAATGTTATTAAAGAGATCAAGTAGTTCTATAAAACTAAAACCAATCCATCCTTTTCCAATTTTAAAATTATATAGCTTCAGTACAACTAACAATTAAGTATATTTAGTGAAACAAGTATACAATGGAATCTTTTCAATACACGTTATCATCTCAATTTTTTTTTGGAAATCAGAAAGTTCATCTTCAACTGTCCTTGTCATTTCCTCAATATGATCTTTATCATCATTCACATTAGTAGTCATATCCTAGATATGGTAATCTTTATTGTCAAAACTAGTAATCATATTAGATGATCCATAAAATGCAGTGTTATCCCAGCCACCTGCTACATTCACTTTTCCCCATGTTTATTCTAGTATTTATAACATTGATTTATTCCAGGAAAAATCTATTGTTCTTCCAAATCAACTAGAAAAATTATTCTTGAATAACAACATTGTAAAAATATAAATGGGATTTTAGAATGGTTATATGAATGATCTTTTTCAAACATTCTGAACTCTTTCACTTCATCTTCATACACTTTTGTCACACAATTGGCATCCATCCATTATTTATTCATAACCATCATATTTTATTTGGTAATATTAATATTTATCAAAACAAACACAATGAACATTGATATAAAAAATATCAAAGCATAAACAAAGTTATATAATTTAAGTCACATTCAATATATATCCCCAATACCCAAATTCCAGAACTAGGGTCCTTCATTTGGGATCTTCTAGATATATCAATCTTCATCTTTTATAGAATTTCCTTCATTGATACAAATAAGATAAATTCATCTGTATAAAGAAGTAAAATGACAAAATTCCCATCATAATAAATCTGCATATAGAAGAAATTATTTACATTACCCTACATGAACATTAACTCTACTATGAAGGAATTGAAATTCATATTACATTGTCTTAGTGCCAAAATAATCCCACAAAAAATTCATTTTAGTTTGGAACTTAACCTCCTTTTCTATTTAGCATGAAACCTTATAGTTTAACATTATAGATATATTTATATGAATATCTGTGTAGGAATATAATCATGAATTGTTTTTCTAGAAATAAAAAATCAGTGGAATCCATGTTGATAACCATATGAATTATTTTATGCTTCCGAGATGGAGAGAAAATATAACTAAAATCTAATACTTCTAATTATTGAAATATGTTTGAAATTAGAGATACATTATAATATTTCCTACCATCCACTTTCTCTTTTAGATGATAAATCTAATTTCTTTATAGATCCCTTTTTCCTTGTTTCAGTTCGATTATCTGAAATGGATAGTAATCATAGATGAAATTCAATTATTCATTTATTTTGTACTCAAACTATAATAATTCTAATAGTTGGACTATTTGAATCTGAAAAAATTAATAATCCATATGAATAACCCACTCATTTCTCATTAGGGTCACTCCTACAGTCTAATAAATCCTTATGAATATAAGAAAATATCTAGTGCATGACCTAACTAGTGTATTATACATCTAGACCTATATCGTAGATCATATGGTTCCCATGCATCCAAATACGTTTAAGTGATAATCAATAGGCCAATGATAAACACATGAATAATATAATATAAGTAGTAAATCAAAATTTAACTCTAACACCCTCACAAGAAAGAGACCATTTTAAAATCAATGAAGAAACATCAATCATTTCATATCAATAATAAATCACATCCCTCAGAGGGAAAATCCTAAATAGAGATATCAAACAAGGTGAAACCTAATTTAAAACATGGTGGTGATGTTAGATGCAATGTAATATTAGGAGTTTCAATTGGATTAAAGAATAATTCTCTTTTTTAAAGGTGTGAGGTCATGATGGATAACCTATGTGGTGGATAGAGTTAGGGATATGCCTTTTCCATGGTTTTATTATCAATAAAATTATCTTCAATGCATACTATATTGGTTTTCCTAATTATATAAAAATATAAACTTAAAATATTGTTGAAAAACAAAATTTTAGATGTTAGTTGAAAACTATTTATAAAATCACATTTGAAATCCCAATAAAAATGAACCATTTACAAAAATTCCCCTTTAAAATGACACAACCTTTTTATAATAAACCAATAAATTCCAAGCACTCTTTCACAAAACCTGAATTCATTTCTTGTGTAATTCAAGGAAACTTCATCACCCAATTGTATAAATCATTTAAAATGAATGAAAACCCTTAATACTTTCTAAATTTTCAGTTAAAACTTCACACACCCCTTCATAAAATGAATCTCTCATTAAATAAGATTTAAAACATTCATATCAATTTATAAAGGACAATTAGTTGGGTTGACAAATATTTGGCTTGAAACCTATGTCTATTCTAATTTTTAAATCATTCTAATGATATTTAAAACCAGAAAACCATATGTTGAACACATATAAATTTTCATGAAACATATCAAATAACTTCAATAATTTTAAAAAGAGGCACTTGGGTATTTTTACAAAGACGTAACTCCCAATATATGCACATTATAAAAGATACGTGAATCAAAAATAACCAAGATTTTATATAATATAAGTCAATAAGACAATCCAATAAAATTCTAGTTTTAGAAGAAATAAACATTTTTTCATATATTATTATCAAATGACACATAAAACATGTGGAATTCTTATTAGTGGAACATAAATTGGGACTATTTGTCTTAGAGATCACCAAGTCTGAACATTATAAGAAGATGTAACAATTTCGTATGAGACTCCATTAGATAATAGTAAACCATCATCTATGTCACGTAAGATAGATGTATATAGACGGTATGTTATATTTATTTAAGAATATCTCTATGGAATATCTATGTTCTCATTATAACAGGGAACTCCTATATCCTATTAATGTGAATTATATTTCAAGGAATTTAAAATATAAATGAAAAAAAAGAATAATCACTATGTGATATAAATATATATACATATTTTTGAAATTGAAAGGAAAATCCCAGTAAGATTTATAGTACCAACTATAATAGTTTATATTAAATTACACAGATAACCTTTTTAAAAAAATCATCTTTTTTAACCTCTTTAATAAAATATAAAAACATAGTAATTTTGATTTTTTTCAATAATTATCTTTCATGTCCCCAAAATTAAGTAAAAATTAAACTATGAACATATATTGATATAAATTTGACAATTTTTAAACATTAATTAAAGATAAAAAAATTATTTATATAATTTTTTAATTCAAGATTATTAATTAAAGGTAATAAAAATTTTAAATTAAAAATGGTTACTTATTGAAAATACTTATTAATTAAATATAATAATAATTCAAAATTATTAGTAAATTATTTATATATACTACTAATTCAAGATAAACATAATTATTTATAATCAAAATTATCTATAATTAAAATTATATATAAATTATTTATGATTATTTATATACATATAATTAGTTCTAATAAAAATTATCTATATACAAATTATAAAAATTATTTATATCTGATTGTTATTTTAATTTATAAATTATGTTGAACATAGAAAAATAATTATTTATAAATTATGTTGAAAAAAATATTTAGATACCTATGAAAATATTATGTGTTGTTATTATTAATAATTAAAGATATGTTCATTTATATAAATATTAATTCAAGAAAATAGTATAACCATGAATAAGGAAAACAGTTATCTTATTTTAGGAAACTAAAGGCATCCCAAATTTTAATTTATCAAATAAATACATTTATTTTACCATTATAATGAGAATATATAAATTATCGTGGATAATACTATAACCCTGCAAGTTATTGGGAAGGTGTCTTAAAAGTACATCAAACTTCATTGAGATTTATACATTAATAAAAAAACTGCTCAACATGGTTATGGATCATTCAAACTATAAACCTAAAAAACTCATAAGGCAACAAATTAAATGATGAAAAACATGAAAGGGAACAACATCACAACTTGAAGGAAACCCATTAAGAATTTATTTCTTATTAAATGTAATGTATCAACATGAAAAACCCAGGAAAAAATATTTCCATATATTACGAATTCATAATATTGTTGGAAAAAATGGCGTACCCCTCTGGTTATAGTAGTAGGGCTCCACGAGAGTGGAGTTGGGGTAGGCAGCAGTGATGATGGTAGTAAAGCGGTTCACAACAGAGGTGTGGCTCATTGTGGAGATTGGTCTACAGTAGGGGAACGGTTCACGGTAGAATGTTGGGTTTGGCGCACAGTGGAGGTGGGTTCGCTGTGAAGGTGGGTTAACGGCGGGTTCACGGTGGGAGAGTGGCGAATGAGGGTTCATGGCGGTGGTGGGTACATGGATGGGGAGGTATTCATAGTGTCGAACGAAGTGGTGAAAAAGGAGAGGTCGACTACATAGGAAGGGTTGGCGTCAGTAGAGGTGAGTTCGAGGCATTGAAGAGGTTTGGGGCATAGGGTTCAGCTTCTGCAAGAGCTTGAGGTGTGCGAGAGACATAAGAGACTGTTAGGGTTTATTTTATAAAAGCATGTGAACCTTTTATCATCACTAGTTAAAAATCACTATTAAAGGTATGTTTTATCCACACTAAAATAGATAGTATTAATAAAACATGTCTTTATCATCACTTTTTTTGCACTGAAAAAGACATACCTTCATTAGTGTTAAAAAAACACATATATTAGGTGTCCTTATCGGTGTTAAAATTATAGCACTAAGAAAAAGTAATTTTATTAGCTGTATTGTAGTGCTTATAAAGGCCTATCATTATTTTCCCAAAAAAACACTTAGGAAGATATAATGTTAATAATTTATTTATATTATTATACATATTTATAAAATTATATATTTGATAAATATATTTTCATTTATTTTTAATTATAACTATAAATATATATAAATTTATCTATAATTACAAAATTATAAAAAATTTATCAATTATATATAATAATAAAATTATAAATATAATAAATCAATTTTTTTATAATTTTTAATTTTATAAATAAATAAATATATATTTATTTGTAGATATAATAATAAAAAATATATATATTCACTTATTAATTATAAAATTATAAGAAATATTATTATTATATTTATAATTTTAGAAATATGGAAAATAAATATATTAAATAAATATATTTATAATATTTCATATATATATAAATATATATTTATTCCAATTTTATAATTATTTAAATGAATATTTATTTATTAATTCTTATAGCAATATAGAAATAAATATTAATTTATTTAAATAATCATAAATTTATAAAAAATATATTTATAATAATTATAATTTTATTAGTATATATAATTGTTATATTTATTATAATTTTATAATTATTTAAATGTATCTAAATTTTTTTATAATTATAATTATAAATTTTTGTAATTATTTATCAATATTTTTAAATAATTATTCAAATATTTATTTAATTATATATAAAATTGCATAAGTATAATAAATATATATTTTTTATAATTTTTCAATTATTTGAATATATATATATTTATTTATATTTATAACCATAAATAATTGTATGTCTATTTTTAATTAAAAATTATAAAATATATATATATTTAGGTGTAATTATAAATAAATAAATTCATATATTACTATAAAATTATAACAAATATTTTTATAATTTTATAAATTTATATAATTGATATATTATTATAATTTTATAATTATTTAAATATATCTATATTTATTTATAATTATAGTTATAACCATTTATAACTATTTGTAAATATTTTTATATAAATATATATGATTAATATATTTATTATAATTTTATAATTATTTAAATATATCTAAATTTATTTATAATTAGAAATATGACTATTTTTATTTATTGATAAACATTTGTATATATTTATAAATATATATATTTATTATATAAATTTGTAAATATATATATTTAATTAAATATATTTACCAAATTTTGATTATAAAAAATATATTTATTATATTTTTAAATTATTTTAATATATATATATATTTATATTTATAATTATAACTATAAATAAATATATTTACAATTATTTTCATATAATTATAAATATATAAATATAAATATATATATATATAATTATTAGAAATGTATTATCTGTAATTTTATATTTATATAATTATATATAAAAAGTATTTATATATCATTAAAATTTTATAATTATAAATATAATAAATATATTTATTATTTTAATATATTTAGTGTAATTTTATATGTATTTTTTAGAACACAATTTATTTATAGATATAACAAGAATAAATCATATACAGTGTGAAGTATATAAATAATAAAAAATGAGTCATCACATATGGAAAACATGAATAATTAGAAGGGTGTAATGTATAAATGAACATTAATGATTAATACGTAACATATATCCCCGCAAATTATACTCACACATCAATGTATTTTTTGACCATATTTATTAGAAACATTTATTTATTTGTTTATAATTATAAATATAATTATAAATTTATATATTTAAAAAGTATTACTATATAATTATAAATATAACTAATATAATTAACATAATTAATATAATAAATATAAAAAAAATAATTAAACATACAAAATATAAAAAATATATTTATTATTTAGAGATATTTATTATACTCTTATAATAATTTTAATATATAATTATTTAATTATAATCTTAGACACATTTTTTTAAAAGTATATATATATTTGAATAATTAAAAAATATATATTAATAATAATTTTTTTTAATATATACAAAAAAATCATTATTTTTGAATATAACTATCATAATTTCATATAAGTGAATAATATTTTTTAAAAAAAATTATCAGCGCTAATAATAGCACTGGTAAAGGGTCAACCTTTATCATTTCCCTTCTTAGAAAAGATAAATAATATATTTATCAGCAATTTTAACTAGCACTGATAATGGACCCCCCCCCCCCCCCCCTTTATCTATGCTTTCCATTTGGAGTTGATAAAAGTTGGTGTGTCCCGTGCATGGATTTCTGGTAGGGACTTGACATTCCAGATATGGAAATGATGAGTAAAAGCATAAGGTCCTAGTTTTAATCTAATATGAAATTCAAGTGAAGTGATCTATTTTTGATATTACTAAACATTAAGTGCAGTGTATATGGGATATTTGATGCATGAGATGTCTTTGGTTAGTATTATATTGATTATATGTTATAGATATGGGGTTCTATGTCGATTTTACTACTCATCTTAATAATCTTGTGATTTTTTGTGGATGTATCATGATATTTCCAAATATATTATATTATATTACAACCCTCTAATGATTTATATGAATTATAAAGAGTACACCTATTTCATGTTGTTACCTTGACCCATCGTGAGGGGTTAACTATGTTATTAACTTTCCATGATTGGAATTTTCTATAAAAATGCTAACATTTTTTTTCATGACATTGACTTCCCCCATTGGATTTAATATGATATACCTATGAATATGATTCAGATTTACACACTAAGGGATAAATTGTATTCTTTCATGAAAGTGAATCTCGATCATGTATTTATTATATTAAGTTTCAACCAACGATTTGAATATATGTTAATATATATTAGGTCATAGTTGTATTATCCCACCACACAGTGTCGATGTTGCAGTGAATCTTTCAAAGGATTTGTTTATGTTACATGTCACTGATGACTCTACTGCATGCTACTTTGACTAGGGTAAAATTTTTGCAATCGCACCATGCAGTGTGGAATACAACATGTGTATTTCACTAGCATTGGACAAATAATTTAGCATCGAGTTGGTTGTTTTCCACAATCATTTTCAAATGTTCTCTTTTTGTATTGTACATTCACACACATATATACTTTATGAAATATTTAGGGGGATATGTTATTTCTCTATTAATTTTATTACTTTTACCATATACAGGTACCATGATGTATATGAAAAATTAATGTCTTACATATATATAATGGAAAAACCTAAGATAATTATTTGAGAGAATGTATATTGATGAATATGTCGAGACCATACTTAGGCGACACAAAGGACCTTTATGGGAAATATCCTTATATTTATCATTTTTCCTTTTTATATACCATGTATATGATAAAATCATTAGGTGATATCAATATTTATGTATGAATTGTCTAAAATGGAATGGGTTATCTTGGATATTCATTTATGATATATTTTTACATGGTCTCCTTACCATTGTGATTCATTTTTTTTATTCCAATTTTATATATGGAGGTTGTTTATATTAAAAATTGTAATTATATGGTTATGATAACAATTATGCAGTCTCCTCAAAAATTTGATAAGTTAATCACTACAATTTAGTAAACTCAAGCATTTCGGGAGGAACACCTATGGTCATGTAATAGTTTTCCCTAGATCGATGATTATGTGGTTAATTAATGGGTTAGATAGGGACATTATAAAATGGAAATAAATATATTCTTTTCAATTGATTTATTTGGGGCTTAGTTGATATATATTGGGATTTTAGAACTTAATATTTAAATTGTGATTACGTAACATCAACACCAATATCGAGGATGTTTAAGATTCCAATGGTGGGATATAGATTATTGGTTCCATTATTGTTGTTTCATTTTTCTTGAAAAAATTTAATGTTCATATTTTGTTAATATATTCTAGTCATATAATGGAGATAGTTCATAGTTATGTATATCAAAATTATCACATAGGTTTACATGAAATGTGTCTATATGTGTGTAAATAGAAACAGTTTTTTGAAAAATAGTTTTATTAATTAATCTATACTAATAATTTATTTGTTGGTTTTATTGATAAATTAGTGGTGGAACATTAATTAACTAAATAAAATGATGATATTTTTTGTTATGGTAATTTATTTTATTATGATTATGGTGTGGATATATACATGTGGTGTGAATAATAACACTTTAATAGGTTATGTTAGATCCTTTAAGTATATATTTAGTCATAGAGTTATCCTTGAGTAAGTATTATAACATAACTGTAGATATATTTAGTGGGTATCCTTGATTGGTAGGAAGTTTATGGTTATTTATATGCCTACACCAATTGATTTAGAGAGTGAGATAAGTGATTATGAGATAAGACTCATGGCATTAAGGGTTACGTGTATTGTGAGGTTAGTACGGAAGTATATTCTTTCTTGTGTTTAAAATTATTTAGATACTATAGAATTTTATGAATTTTTTGAAATATTAATTTATAAATATATTTTTATATAGAATAAATGCAATGTATTTTTAAAGAATTTACAAGGTATTATGGATGGTATGATATGGGATATTTGTTATAAAATTATGGAGGGTATTTTGTGTTGTTTTTGGGGAGTATATCCTGTTAATGTCCATTTTTTATGCGATTAATATAAAATATTATTTGGAATTAAATATTTTTATAGTGTTATGATTGATATATTATTATTGAATGGTCATAAAATTGGAAACCCTATTTTTTATAAGGGTGATTTATTAAAAATAGTCTATAGAAAATAATCAAAAGAAATAGTTATTTCCCTCTAAGATATGAAAATATAAATTTTCACATAATGGGATGAATTCTACTATTCTCTATAAATTTTGATGAATGATTAATAGAGATATAAGTGGTGGAACCCATATTTATTAAAGAGTTCTATGGTCATTCCAACCAAGTCATTAGGTTGATTTGGGTTCTTAGGATGCTGATAATTTGAAAAACATTGTCAGTACATGTTAGAGTTTATTAATACTCTATGGGAGATTCATATTGAGATGGACATCCCAAAACTCTATGTTTTCGAGTGTGATGATAGAAGTCCTTGGTTATATAAGTGATAATTGAAAACGTTTCCTAGTTTTTTTTTCACTCCTTTGTTTACAAAAACAAATTCCACGAAATGTTACATGATATAATGATTTAAGAGTTTGTGGGGATCTAGTTCCGTGGGTGTACAATTATAGAGTACACCATTGAATTTCAAATATGGTTTTGTGTTATACATTTTTTTCTGTGGAATGATCTTTAAAAAAATTATTGTTTTTGAGAATTGCATAATTGGTACATTGTATGTATGTGTATTGTTCTTTTTCCTTAACATCAACATGGAGATTATATATCTAAATATGAGAGAGTAATATAACATTTCAATACATCTAGATGTTTCTATAAGTGAGTTTTTGTCACGGACCATCTCAGATAATCTGGTACCCAGATACCCAATATGGTACTAACATATCCTGAAGAAAATTTTCAATTCCAATGGGTTAGTGACCAGAACATAGAATTATACATGATTAAAGTGGGAAAGAATATCTCTTAACAAAACATTATAAATAGGTAAATATTTTTATGCTAAAAACTAAAAATGGAGAATAGTACCATGAATCAAAATGGTATATCCTAACCCAAACATTACATTAAAACGTTCCAAAATATGAGAAGATAGAACTCAAGCATTATGAATCTATCAACACTCCAATCCTAGAGGTTCAGGAACATCCACCTCATCTATGACGAAATTCCTCTTTAATCAAACCTGGGTGAAGAAAATCTATGAAATTTGGAAGAAAAAGGTAGGGTCTCCTAAACTATTCCAAAATAATTAGACCTAATAAATATACCAAATCATGATTTCGATTTTAATGATAATAGTCATGGATGTAAAATTAAAATTTTAAATCAAAACATGCAGGTCATTGGAAAATTTGGAAACATTTCCCATAATTGCTTAATAAACATTTTATAAAAGATAGTTTATATAAATAAAATAGGAATGAGTAATATAGTTTCATAATCAATGGAGTATATATAAATCAATGTAATCACATGAATTCAAAACACAATGTTCAAACTCATTGTGGTATGTTAGTTATTGGATATAGTATCCTCACACTCTCAGAAGAGTGATGCTAAAGTATATCCACTCCCACTTACGTGAAAATTATATGTCGATCATGTTTCAGTTAATCTGTCATCATCAATAAGTACCTAGTTAATTAAAACCCTAGAATTTTTATCCCAACCTCCTAATAACTACCTAGGATCCCATGTGCTTTAATCAATAAATCAATATTGGGATATTCAATATACTTCAAGACAAAACATCATTTACAATTCAATTACTTAATTATCATTTCGATATGCCAAGTAATATTCAAAAATAAATCATGGATTTTTTATAATTTTATGAACATTAAGAAAACCAATCCTCGCATTTAAATAGATAAACAAAATATATTTTATAAAGTAAAATATCAAAAGAGTTTACATTTTCCATCAACATCCAAACAACATATATAATTCCAATTACCTTAGAATTGGGTGTTTTCTTCAAAATAAATACCAATCAACTCAATTTCAAATTCACATCATTATGGTTTTTCAAAATTAAATTGAATGAAATTTTATTCAAAACCAAAATGTGAGTGTTTAGTATGTGGAAAATATCAACATAACCACCAACCATTAATCACGGTATCAAAACATAACACCCACAACATGATTTTACAATGAAGAATAATGTAAAAAGTGATAAAGGAATTAGAATAAGTTTCAATATTCAAAAAAATAGTGTACACACATAAGAAACAATACGATGAAACACATCGTAAGGAAGAAAGAAAAATATAGCATAGGAGAAGGAAAAAGATTAAATCACTTAGTAAAAAATGGTCAAACAAATTTCTCTAAGATTAAACCCATCAAGAAATGTTTTTGGAGATTACAAAAAGGGTTATTAAGAATATCCAAGACATAGGATTTTGAATTATGATGAGTTGGGGTTGAGCCTATGGTAAGAGAAGATTATTTAATATTTTTTAGAAATAGAATCATTGCATGCACAGTTTGTTGGGAAAGGCTATATTGTTTCTTAACTATGTGACCCTTTATTGGCGATCCTGGTTTCTATTATACAGGATCATGTATTTAGGAAACTATTTACAAAACAAGATATTCCCACTACCTAATATGTGAACATTTTTTCACTTGTGGGGCGGAGGGTTTAGGAAAATAGTGCACTAACTGTGAACATGCCATAATTTTCCAAAAAAAACTAAACATTCCTCCCAAAACTACCTATGACCAAACCCAACCAATGAATGAACAAATAGGAGGGGTAATGAGCACCAAATAATTAATAAATGTATTTTACATTATCACCAACATAAAAATATTTTGACCCTAGAAATCTTGTTATAAAGCTTATATATAAAAAATATGGGGTCAATGCTCTCACATAAGTTCCTATCTCTCCCACGGATCAGGAGAATCAGAACCATGATGACATGACACTCAAACCAATGGCATCATTGTCCCATGTTGTACCTCAGTTTCATAATCAACAATCCAAATTGGATACTTAGTCATGGATAAATTATGATAAACATTAATATCACTCTATCCCAAAAAAAATAGGTTGGATTAGAAATATACTTCTCTAGTTGCGATACATAGAATATATTATTTTTAAATATACACTATATTTAATGTTTTAAATGATAATCCAATTTCCTTCCTAGTAAAAAAAACCTCAAAAGGTTCAATAATATGTAGAGAAATATTCCCATTCCTCTCAATCCATTAATGACCTAAATGAGGTGAATATTTCAAGAACACCTGGTCACCAACACAAAAAATCCAATAGTCTACAATGATGATTAGAATATACTTATACCATATATATGCCATCAACATTCTATGATTAATCTATTGAATAATTTATTTCATCTTTTAAACAAACTAGGTCAATCAAAATAATATACACTACTCCCTAACCAACATAATTGAATTTTATAAAGCTATTCTTACATGCCCTCAAAAGGATCCATTTTAATTTTAGAGTAGTAACTATTGTTATAAAAAAATTAACCAATACCAAAATTATCATACAAATCCCCATTAAAATTTAGGACACATGCACATAGAATATTCTCAATAGTATATATAGACCACTATTTACTTCTATCCTTTTATCGATGATATTTCATACTAAGACAAACCCTAGATCACAGTGCCTCATGGAGGCCTCTGTTGGAACCATGGATATTCATTTCATGAATTGGAGTATGGTTTGTGTTTTTTGTAAATCCTCAGTGGAAGTTCATAATGTATGGCAGAAAAATGATCATACAGTTCAAGCAGACAACAGTATTGAGGGTGGCGCCATTTTCTAGTGTTTCACAAATTTTTGGGCCTCAAAATCGGTAAATCAAAACATGGATTGTTGGTAAAAGCAGGTGTGTGCAAAGAGGAAGTGGTGCGTGGAAAATAAGGGTTTTGAGCGAAAAATAGCGTGGTGTGCAAAATGGTGTATCGGGTTTTTCGCGCAAATTTTGTTTCAGAATCAGAACATCGAAAAATGGAAAAGGCATGGGTTGCGCGAAAAATCTGGAGATGTACGTGAAAAACGATACTTGCGCGAAATATTACACGCCTGATGAGATGTTTTTCACGCCACATAGGGTTTTGCGTGTGGGGGTCTCAAACGACTATAAATAAGAGGTGACCCCCCACATTCGGTACAATTGAAGGCTTAGAGAAGATCCAAGGTCTGGTGCGTGTAAAAGGTTCACGTAAAGGGGCTTGCACAAAAAATTCTGAGCTTTGCAAAAAGGCAGAGTTGTGCATAAAAATTGAGGTGGCGCATAAAATATTTAGTTGCTCGGAAAAGGGTGTTGTTGTGTGAAATATTTTTCCACGCGAAAAATAAATATTGTGCGCAATTGTAAGGTCTTGTGCACAAAGGGTTGGTGTTGTGCACGATTGTTAGAGAAACATGTTTGCTCGTTCTAGTTATCTGGTTCAGTGGTTTAGTGCGTACAAGTGCATCATTTCCGGATTTCGATGCAAGAAGAGTCTCGTGCTGATCAGAGACAAATACATCAATGTAATTATTTTGAAGAGACCTTCATGTCTATAAACTGAGTGGGACTTCACCAAAGGTAGTGAGCCAGGGGGAGTCAATGGGAGTGACCCGAGGGATGCAGTGAGCTATCCCTGAACCATTGTAAAGGCAGTGAGCCTTGGATAGAGTTACTGTGCCTAAAACTTTGTAATCCACAACTAGTGAAGTTTAGTGGAATTTGGTACGACCGACAACATGTCGGTGTATACTCCTTGGACGTAGCCCTTAGTGGTGAACCAAGTAAAAAGTGTTGTGTCATCTCTCTACATGTGAATGTTTACTTTCTGATCATATTCATCATACTGGTTTAGCAGGTTCCTTCTAATGTGGGAATAATATCAATCACATTAAAAGAAAAAGTGGTCACCCTAATTCACCCCTCCCCTCTCAGGGTGTCTCGGGGACCTAAAAGTGGAATTAGAGCCAAGTTGCTGGTTTTGAATCTATCCTTTGATGTCATGGATAATGCAGTCAATGTCAGCAGAGTCCCTCTCTTCGATGGAAGTAATTTACAGATCGGGAAGAACAAAATGAGATCTCATTTATGATCTCAAGGAATGGAAGTCCTCTTTGCTACTGTGAAAGGAATACATGTTACTGATCCAACAGGTCTGACTATGTCTGATACAAACAGTGATGTTCTTAATGCAGATGATAAAGCTCAGAATGCTATCACTCCAGCTCTTTCGGATCAAATTTATCTAAAGGTGATGAGTTCCACCTCAGAAAAACCTATGTGGGATAAACTTGAAAATATCTGTGAAGGATACAACAAAGTGAAAGAGGGAAAACATCAAGTTCTATACAATAGGTTTGATGATCTTAAGATGCATCCTGATGAGAATGTAGATTCAATATTTAAATGAATCACTAAAGTAGTGGGAGAAATTCAAGGGCTTGGAGAGGAAATCAAAGACATTAATATTGTGAAGAAAATATTGTGAAGACTTCCTCATATGTACAATGCAATGGTATCAGCTTTGGAAGAAAGAGATCTATCTAAACTATCTCTAGGTGATCTGCTAAGTAGTCTGGTGGCATATGAGATGAGAATCAAACCCAAAGAAGCTACAACTCATGTTAGCAATGAAATGGAATTCAAATCCATGGAAAAACTGAAAATTTCAGAAGATAGTGGTGATGAAGATGATGAGGAAAAAGAAGTTCATTCTATTATTTCCAAGAGGCTAAAGAAGGGAAAAGGTTAATTTAATTGTAAGTTACCTCTGGCATGCTTTCATTATAGAAGAGTTGGGCACATTGCCTCTCAGTGCCAAACAATGTTCAATTATGAAGAAAGTGAAGTAGACGATATTAAGAAGCCTCGGAAAAGGTTTTTCAAAAACGGTGACTCAAAATATGGAAAGAAGATACATAAGAAGAGGTTTGTATGTGAAGAGGAAGAGGATGATATTGAATTCTTTGAAGAAGAAGAACCTGAATTTAAAACTAGAAACCATGCTTCCATGATGGATACTGTTTAAAAGTTACAACCCTCTATCGACAAAGACAGAGACAATCATATGACTCATAATTGTGATCCCAAGTTGAAAATAAAGGATTCATTTTCAAAGCATAAGAACAAATGCAATAAATGTAGAAAGTGGAATGAAATGGTGAAAGAATTATCAGAATATGTGGATGATCTTGAACCTGAAATTGAATGACTAGAAGAAATATTGAGAGTTCAATCATCAATCCTTGAAAGCTGAGACGACATTGATGAATTGAATCTTAGAATTGAAGAACAAGCAAATGTCATAAATGACCTTACATCCAGACAGTAAGTGAAGTCCAAGACTGTTGAGGGTCTTGAGGAAGAAGTTTTTATTCATAGAAGCAATCTGGTGTGTCGATCACCCACATCTGAGTGTAAGAAGAAAATTCATTATAGAATATTCTCAGATGTAGAGTTACTAGAAAGATCCAAGAGTGTTTCAGATGGGTTTAGAAAAATCTTGAGAGATCAAAGCCCCGCTTGCATGGGAAAGAGTGGAATTGGATGTGAAGCTACAACTTCAACTGTTGAAAGTGGAGTGATCCAAAAGAAAGACAAGATAAAAGTCGGACATGTTGAAATGTTACCTGATGTGCTGAAAAAGAAACCCGCAATCCAGACAACAAGAAGAACTAAAAATTATTCTCAAACATTCAAAAATGACAGGTAGTCTAATTATTCTCCCAAGGTAGAAGGCATGAGGTGAAATTCACGTGAGAAGTCATTTCCTCTCATGAAGTGTCAGTTCTGTGGCTATCTGGGCCATACCATGACATATTGTGAAGAGTCAAGGAGATACTTGAATGGGGAAGACTTGAGACATCAAAATGGGGGACCGATTTCATATCCTCCATATTATAGAAGAAATAGTTTCTATTGATACTATTTTAATTGTTCTAAATTTGGCCATAAAGGTATGTATTGCAGGTAGAGATTTGATAGGAGAGATTCATGCAACTCTCAGACACGGGTCAATATCAACCCTCCTGATGGTGTTGTTCTCACAAACAGTTTCTCTTATCTAGATAAAGATTATGGGAATGAATAATCATATTTTTTGGAGGAAAGTGTTATAAGGCCATCAATATCCATTACTCGATCCATCATTTCATAGAAAGAAAAGGATAAGATCAAGAAATCCAATCTTGTAGAAGTAGCCCTCAAAGCTACAAAGAGCAGAAGCACCTAGATTATTGATAGTGGATGATCTTCCCATATGATGGGAAATGATGACCTTTTGAAGAAAATTAAAAATAATGTTAATGGAATAGTGAGGTTTGGTAATTATGGTGCTTTGAAGATTAATGGCAGTGGGAATACTGCTCTCTCCAATAGAGATCTAAAGAAGACTGAAGTTCTTTATGTGGACGGTCGCTGTCACAATCTCCTTAGTGTGAGTCAACTCTGTGACTCAGGGCTCATAGTAACTTTCAATCAAAATGGTTGCACTATAAAGGGAAAAATAGGGAATTCTCTTATGAAAGGTTGTAGAACAGATAGATATTTATATCAGGCCAACAATAAAGTGAACTCCTGCTATTTGTCTGTTGAAGAAGAAAGCCATTTGTGGCATCGAAGGTTGGGGCACATTAACCAAAAAGACATGGAAAAGATATCTAAGCTTAAGATAGTCATGGATATCCCCATTCTGAAATGTGAACAGGAAAAATATTGTGATTCTTGCATTCATGGGAAGCTGGAATATAGTTCATATCAGCCAAAGAAGAAAAGGGCATCACATCTTCTTGATCTCATTCATACAAACGTATGTGGCCCAGTAAATGTTGCTGGAACTCAGGGATAAAGGTGCTTCATCTTTTTCATAGATGATAATAGTAGAATGGAATGTGTAATGGTTATACATAGGAAATGAAAAGTGCTTGACTACAAGAAAATGTATTGTCGAATCACAGAGAATGATACTGGACAAACAATCAAAGTGTTGAGATCACACAATGGAGGGTAAAAAACATCCATTGAATTTGAAAAAAACCTAGAGAAGCATGGGATACAAAATGAGGTAGGTTCTGTGAGAACTCCACAGTAAAATGGAATTGTTGAGTGTTGAAATCGACAAGTTAACAATATGGCCAGGACTATGCTGATTGAGAGTAGTATCTCTCGCCATTACTAGAAGGAAGCTATTTAAGCTTCAGTTGACATTCAAAATCAAATAGGGCTTTATATTGGAGAAATGAAGAGACCATATGAATTGTGGCATGGAAGGAAGCCGTCATTGAAATAATTTCATGTTTTTGGAAGAAAATGTTTCATCTAGAATAATGAATGAAATCATGGGATGTTTGGTGACAATGCTGATGAAGGAATTTTTCTTGGGTATCCAATGAACAGCAAAGCCTACAAATGTTTCAACAAGCGATTAGAAAGGATTGTGGTAAGTAGTGATGTTAAGATAATTGAAGAGAAAACCACAAATTCTTCAAGGACATCATATGCTGATGTAATAGAAAGTGAGGAAGGAAGTGAACATAGAGAAAATACAACTACAAAAATAGAGGAAGATGTACAAAACACTTAGCAGTCACATCATGATGTTGACTTAGAAGAAGAATCTGAAGAAGAAACTATGGCTTGAAAAAATGTGACTGAAACGCAAAGGACAAATTGAAGAGATGAGATTGATCCATCTAACATAATTGGGGACATGAATGCACCAACTCAAACAAGGAGGATGAGAAAGAACATGCAATCTGTATTTCTATTAGTTGTGGAGCCATCCTCATTTGAAGAAGCTGCAAAGGATGAATCATGGGTGAAATCCATGAATGAAGAGTTCGATCAGATTGAGAAGAATCATAAATGGGATCTTCTCCAGAGACCTGAAGGTCACAATGTGATTGGTACACAATTGGTCTTCAAGAAAAATTTTGATGAGCATGGAAGTGTTATCTGAAAAAAGGAACGACTTGTTTGTAAGGGATATTCCCATATTGAAGGTGTTGATGTTGAAGAAACCTTTGCTCTAGTGGCTAGACTGGAGTTAATCAGTTTGTTCCATTTCATGGAACTCCAAAGAGGATATTAAGTATATCAAATGGATGTCAAGACAACATTCTTAAATGGTGTGCTCTAAGAAGAAGTCTAAATTGAACAAACAGTTTGTTTTTTTCATGGTACTGATGAAACAAAGGTCTACAAATTGAATAAATCTCTATATGGTTTGAAGCAGGCACCACGAGCGTGGTACTCCTGGCTGATTCTTATCTCAAGAAGCTAGCATTAAAAAGAGGAGGAGTAGATCACAATCTATATGTGATGAATTCTCCAAAATATAAATTCATGGTTCTTGTCTACGTTGATGATATCATATTTGGTGGCGGAAGACAGAAATCAATGGATGAATTCACTAATCACATGAAATCATAATTTTAAATGTCTATGATTGGGGAGATCACATATTTCATGGGGATGCAGGTGATTCAAAATAAGTATTACACTTTCATTTCATAGGAAAAATATGCAAGAGAGATGCTGAAGAAGTTTAATATTCAATACTCCAAACCAATGTCAACTCTGATTGCAGTTGGATGTAAACTTGGAAAGCATAAGGATGGACCTCAGTAGATCCCACCATGTACAGGAGGATCATTGGAAGCTTACTGTACCTGACAGTGACATGGACAGATATTTTCTTTTCCATATGTATTGCAGCCCACTTTTAGATTAATCCAAAAGAGAAACCTATGGAAGCATGAAAAATAATCATGAGGTATATTCAAGGCACTCACAATTAATGCTTATAAATTACTGTAGGAAGTAACAATGAATTATCAGTATTTTCTGATGCTGAATGGGCTGGTGATGTTGTGGACAGATAGTCCACCAGTGGTGGATCTTTCTATATTGGAAATAAATGTATTACCTGGTTGAGAAAGAAAGAAGATAGTACTTCTCTTAGTACTGTATAAGCTGAGTATATCTCAGCCACACAAGCATGCACTCAACTGATATTGATGAAGTAGCAATTAGTAGATATTGGTGATGAGGTGAAGCAACCAATGGTGATTTACTGTGATAACAAAAGCGCAATTGATCTTATGAAGAATCCAATTCAGTATTCTTGTACAAAACATATTGAAATTCGTTGTCATTTTATCAAAGAAAAAGTTGAAAAAGGCGTGATTAGAATGGATCTTGTGGGAACTGATGATAAAGTGGATCATATCATGACCAAGCCACTGTCAATGACTATTTTTGTGAAGCATCAGTTGAACCTCGGTGTTTAGCCACCTCCCAGTGCATAAGGAGGTTATGGATAACCCTCTCTGCAGTTATGTTAACTTATTTGTATCTGTTTATGGCTGTGATGCAGGTTGGTGGGGGAGATACTATCCAGGGGGTGAATTTTGAGATGAACAATGAACAATTACCGGTATTTGGGTTTATCTCCAATGGGAGAGAAAGGAATAAATTTAGGAATTCATTAGATATGTAATGCTTCTGTGACATGATGAGTATTCAGCATCAGTGATAGCATAAGAAGGAATTCATTGGACATGTAATGTTTCTGTGACACTGTAATAAAATTACTTGGGCATCTTTGAGAATTCCAAAACATGGGAACCCAATTCAAGCTTCATCCCTTGTTTTCTACACTAAGAATTGCTCACGTAGACATAGAGTGTTGGCTGAGTTGATTCTTGCATTTTTGTTTTTCATGTGGATGGTGATCTATTGAATTTAAATAGTGATTGACAACAAACCCAAAGGGGGAGATTGTTGGAACCATGGATATTAATTGCATGCATTGGAGTATGGTTTGTGTTTTTTTTCAATACTCAGTGGAAGTTCATAATGTGTTCCAGAAAAATGATCATATAGTTCAAGCAGACAACAGTATTGAAGGTGGCACCGTATTCTAGTGTTTTCAAAACATTTGGGCCTCAAAATCAGAAAATCAAGACATGGATTGTTGGTAAAAGCAGGTGTGCGCAAAGAGGAATTGGTGCATGGAAAATAAGGGTTGTGTGCGAAATACTTGATATGGGCATGAAAACAGCGTGGTTCGTGAAATGGTGGATCGAGGTTTTTCACACAAATTGTGTTTCGGAATCAGAACATTGAAAAATGGAAGAGGCACGTGTTGAGTGAAAATCTAGAGATGTGCGCGAAAAACGATATCCGAGTGAAATATTATGCTCCAATTGAGAAGTTTTTCATGCCACAGGGGCTTTTGCGCGCGGGGGTCTCAAAAACCTATAAATAAGAGGTGACCCCCCTCATTTGGTATAGTTGAAGACTTAGAGAATATCCGAGGTCTGGTGTGTGTAAAAGGTTCGCATAATGGGGCTTGCGCGAAAAATTCTGAGCTTCGTGAAAAGGCAGAGCTGCGCGTAAAAATTGAGGTGGCGCGTAAAATATTCAGTTGTGCAGAAAAGGGTGTTGTTGGGCCAAATATTTTTCCACGCGAAAAATAAATATTGCGCGAAATTATATGGTCTTGCATGCAAATGGTTGGTGTTAAGCGCAATTGTCAGATAAACTTTTTTGCTTGTTCTGGTTGTCCAGTTCAGTTGTTCAATGCATACAAGTGCATCATTTCTGGATTTCGATGTAAGTAGAGTCTTATGCTCTGCATAGACAAATACATCAATGAAAATATACTAAAGAGACCTTCACATCTATAAATTGAGTGGGACTTCACCAAAGGCAGTGAGCCAGGGGGAGTCAATAGGAGTGACCCAAGGGATGTAGTGAGCTATCCTGGAACCTTTGTAAAGGCAGTGAGCCTAGGATAGAGTTACTATGCTCGAACCTCTGTAATCCCCAGTTAGTGAAGTTTAGTGGAATTTGGTACGACTGACTACCTATCGGCGTATGCTCCTTGTACGTAGACCTTAGTGGTGAACCAAGTAAAAAGTGTTGTGTCATCTCTCTACATGTGAATGTTTACTTTCTGATCATATTAATCATACAGGTTTAACAAGTTCCTACCAATGTGGGAACAAGATCTACCACATTAAAAGAAAAAGTGGTCCCCCTGATTCACCCCTCCCCTATCAGGGTGTCCTGGGGTCCTACAGCCTCTCCAAAAGATAGAAGTGAAACAAGGTTCCCTATTAGATACTATAGCATTTGGATCTCTGTGCAAATAAAACATATCACTCACATAGATATTTCATATCACCTCAACATTTATGGTTTCAGGAATGGGTATAAAGTGAACTGATTTGGTCATCCTATTCATCAAAATCCATACCACATTCTTATTTCTATAGGTACATGGAAACCTATGTTACAATTCCATATAGATCTCATGCCACATTAATGTCGGCATTAGATGTTGCTGAAGATTGCGCAAATGTATCTATTACTCATCCTTTAATTGTTGTACTGTATAGAAATGAAAGACAAGTTAGTGGTGTCTCATCTCATAACTGGTGACCAAAATCAACACTATATGTCATAGAACATCTATGTGATTCTTGGGTGCACATCACACTAGAAATTATTGAAATACTCCTTCAAAACATTTTCTCAAAGTTAACAACACAAAAATAATATTATTATAACATATAATACGCCCAATAAAGAATGAACTTTCATGAATATGAAGACTCTCTCTAAAATATCATCTAACTATGTTCTTATCTCATTCATTTCGCCTAATTATATGTGAAATAAAGGTATAGACAATGGTTCAATACAAGTAACATAGTCACTTGAAAAATATACCTCCCTTATGAGTGGAAAACTGGAAATGTCATAAGGAAATACATTGAGAAACTTGGTTAAAATTGGAGGTAGATACACAATTTATGATTATTGAGCTAGATCCAAATTGAACATTGATAGTAATATCCCCAAATCCAAATAAGTTGGTCTGGCTCTACTGAACCTTGGGTTCCATTCTTCCTAAAATATATGACAAACCACATTGAAAAAAATAAATAAAACATATTAATGATATCTATCAATTTAGACATTATTGTTAATGAGATTATCCTTCATGAAAATTGCATCAAGAATTTTCTTGTCCAAAAATAGAAAATACCTTCTATGATCAATCTATGGTATTGAGAAGACACAAGCATGAAAATAAAGATCCTTCTCACTCTTCGTTTCAATACGTTTGGTAATATCTATCACATAACATAAATTCTCCAATGAATGATTTAGTATATTCATGGAACCATTAAAAATTAATGAATGAGATTTAGTAGTATCATATAATGAATTCACTAAAGATGAATTTAAAGTGATTGTACCTCTCAGAGTCCCCGGACCCTTATCTGCTTCCTCGGAATACCCATTCACTATGTGAATAATCTTTAATCCATAGGCATGTGTCTAGAACCCCATAGATCTAGAACCATCTAATTTAACCAATATATTTTTTACGGTTTATCCCATGTAAATACATGGAGACGAATATATATGAAATAATTTATTAAAGTGACTTGAGCATCTATAGGAACCACATAACTTAGGTGCCTCGGTGAAATCCCATTTTGAGTTCCAATACTTCCTATGCTGGAAGAGAGTAAAATGGACTTTATAAGGAACATAGGGAGGTCTAGAAGAATAGGATAAAAAATATACTATGGGACTCATAACTCTTTATATTCCCATTATTAGAACATAGAAAACTACCACTAGGATGAAAATGAAATCCCGTCAAACCAGAATTACCATCTAGATCAAGTTTGACCATTAGAATCTGGTCCAAATCATCATCACAGGAAAAGATATTTTCTAAGAAAACCTAGGAACAAATATTATATCGACTTCCCATATCACATCACCAAGTATTAATCTTCTGATTTGATACTATCTCAGGTAAAACCCACCCAATCATAGTATATAGGTTTTTATAACCTATCACGGTCCTATTATCCTACTCATGTTTTTAAAAATATATATCCTTTACTAGATCCATTTCCTCTAGATATAATTAGTCTGTGAAAGTTATTAAGATGGATAGGGAAAAGTTAGATGGTCTAGATGGGGTTGAATATACCAGATTTAAAATTTCAATCAAATAAATAAATTAATAATATTAATCATCAATTTAAATTATTACAGTTAATTAGAAATAGAAAAAGTAAATAATTTATGGAGTGTTTTTATAGTAGTTTGGTCCAATGTGGGCATAATTATACTCTTGTACCTCTCTAATCAGCGATAGATATGTTATGTCAATAAGGTTTCCTTATGACTTTTCAATTCCTTCATGTTTGGGGAGATTGTTGAGACAATAAGGATTCCTTATGACTTTACCATTCCTTCTTGTTTTGAAAATCAAAAACACCTTATCTCATGGAAAATTTCATTTTACCCTGTGTTTTACTTTCATAAGGAAAATTTTCTATCCCTAAGGAAATTTATCCTTACAATTTTATTCATTGTTCATTTTGTCTAAGTGTAAAATTTGGTTTCAAATATAATACCTCAGAATCATATAATACTAGATAAAGAGAATTTTGTTTTTAGGATACATATTTAGACTCTGAGTTCACTAATTTTAGACTCCAAACTCTTCTGAGTCCTCACTTAGAGTTCTTTGAATTAAGACTCTGAACTCTTCTGAGTTCTAACTATGAGTTAACTGAATTCAGAATCCAAAATCATATGAGTTATGACTCCGAGTTCTCTAAATTCAGACTCTGAACTCTTCTAAGATCTGACTTCGAATTCTCATGAACTTTGACTCCAAACTTTGTAACTCAAGGTTTTGAATTCTTATGAATCTAGACACCGATTTTCCTTGAAATTTGGACTCCAGAATTCTATATATGTCAGGTTCTGAATTCCTTATAAAACAGAATCTAAATATCCTTGTACTATATAAACTAAATATGTTTTTGTTTAGACTCTGAACTTTTATATTCTTACATTCCTAATATTTGATTTTGGTTATGTAACCATATTTTTTGCTTACACTTGTTTGGTTATAAAATGATGTCATGCATTCAGTTACTAACTAACCGCTGCTTGACTGGAACATGTACATGTCCCTCCAAAATTCAAGGAAAATATGACTGTTGGAGGATGTATCCCACTGTTGGAGTTGTGCCTATAAATATGATCTCATTTGAACTATCTCAGTATTTTTATAACTTTTTGATGAACTGTTCTATGACTCTATATATTACATGCTATTGAAGTGATTTCTAGAGAGAGACTATCTTACTTAGTGCGTACTGAACACCTTGTTCAGATTTGCTTCATGCGACTCTGAATGTTGCTGAGTACATTCTAGGGATTATGGGGATAGGAATACAGAGGTGATGACTACCTCAAAGTTCGAGAACTTCCTTGCTGAGGAAGACATAGGTGCTGACTACCATGAAGTTGAGGTCTTGTGGGGATAGAAAGACAGACTCCAATCATTATATCGAAGGATTACCTTGGTGTGGATAAGATAGACTTTCTTTAATGTATAAATCAAGGGACCTTTATCCATGGTTGTTGTATACCCTTCTCTTTTGGTTAAAAGACTTAATACTTGTTACTTGTTTGTTTCAAGTTTTCCACTGTATTTTTGATTTTTAGGGAAATTATAACTATCTTATACTTCCTTACACTTGTAAACTATGATTTAGTAATATTCAATATACTTTAAGGTAAAATATTTATCTTTATAAACATTCATTAAGTTTTATTTTCCATAACCATCTTTTTCCGAATCACTTTCTCAGAATCATATTTCCGGAATCTAGTAATTGTGTAGAACTAGAGCTTTTGTGAATTACATTGTTTAACCATGTTAAAAAAATCATCTTTAAAAGTTCTAAAGGATTTTTTTAAAGTACACATTTCACCCCCCCCCCTTTTGTATTTTGATCATTATTAGATACTTCATTCTGTATCTATTTAATTTTGATCCTACATTTGTTATTATATAGTATATCTTAATCCACATACCATCTCAACAATTGGTATCAATGGATTGGTTCAATATGAATTAATCTCACGATTTGATTCAGCAGATAATTCATCTTCTTCTTATATTCAGAATCATTTTTTCGGACTCATAAAGTTTGGATTCAATTTTTTGCTTTCTGATACTCGTGTTCTGTTTTTTTTCTTTCTGTGGAATATTTTCCTTGATTACAGACTTTTATTACTAAAAAATTTGTGTGGGGTGTTTTTTTAAGATAGCGGGAATAAATGTTGGTTCCATTGACATCCTAAATCTACCTAGACAACCTATTTTTGATGGAAATGATTAAGAATATTGCAGAGATCACATAAAGACATTAATTACCAATACTGGAGTAGAAAATTTGGTTATACTTATTGGAGGTTATAAAATTCTTTACAATTAAGTTAGTACTTTCCCAAATCAAAAAAAGCATTAATATCAACTGAATTATAAGGTACGCAACACTCTTCTTTGATCCATGTCTAGAAATATATATATCCAAACTTCATCTTTTGAAGCATAAAATTGTATATGGAAAAATCTTGAAGGTACACACTTTGTTAATTCAAAAGTGATTGAAATTAGAAGAGCCATGCTCACAGCTGAATATCATTATATTTCTTTCCTTATTAGGAACCCATATGTAAGGTGAAACAGAGATTTATGACTATTGTAAATATTTTACAATATATGGGTGAGAAAGGATTAGATGATGAATCCATTGTTAATAAGATCATTGACATCATTCCCAATGAGTGGGAGTCTAAGAGGACAACTATTTATGAGAACAGAAAGGTTACTAAGATTTATCTTGATGAAATTTTTGGAACTCTTATTCAACATTAGACTATAATGAAGAGAGATACTGACAACATTAAGAAAAATAATTTGAATGGAAGTGTTTCTTTTACTAATACTTCAAATCATATTAATTCCAAGACTCCTGAGAGAGTTACTAGATCCATATCTAAGAAGATTGTTATAAAATCTGAATCTAGTGGAAGTGAATATTCATAAAATGAAATAGCCAATCTTTCTCGAAGGATGAAAAATATCGTTGGTCATAAGAACTTGAAATCTAGATATAAGAATAAACAAAGGAAAGATGAGAATGATTTAGAAGTCACATGTTATGAATGCAAGACACCTATACATATAAGACCTGATTGTCTTATGTTTAAAGAAATGAAAGAAAGGAAAAGTATTGTGAGATAAATAGAAAGAATTATAACAAATCTAAAGATAAGAATGTATTGAAAGCTAATGAGACCTGGAGTGCCAGTGGTGGAGACTCTTCAGATGAGTCATCAGATTACGAATCTTCTAGACAGAATAATCTTGGTCTAATAGCTAGATTACCTATTAACAATCATTACTTAATGGATATGGTATACAATACTGAATCAATGACCAATTTTCATTAAATTAAAATTAAAGTAATGATAAATACTATGAATCATTGGATGAAGAATCTTCTTCTGATGAGGATATCACATTACTTACCTATGAAGAACATTCTAGGTTTTCTAATCTTCTTTTGAATGAAAATTCTAAAAGTCAACAAAAAGAATGATAAAAAAAATTCAAGGATTTATATACTTACTAATGAAATATCAGATCTTTCTAATGATCATGATAAGAAAACTCCTGAATTTGAAAATATTTCCAAAAATCATTTGGATGTAAATTTTTAGAAGGATAAACTTTCTAAAGATCTAGAAAATGTAATTTCTATGAAATATTTTTTCAAGCCGAACTTTAGGTCTAAAGATAATGTTTTTGAAGACAAAAACTTAGTTATTAGACTAAAGTCGGATATGTTTTCTTTGAATAAGTGTTGGTCAAACTTTACCTTAGGTAATGAAAATTTTGATAAAATGTATTCTCCCATCCGACATCTATGGAATAATTCTGGATTTGGTTATACTAGTTCTAAACTGATTTTTAGTAACAATTATTTTGTTCCTCAAAGTGCACCATTCTGTACTACGTGTCAGTGTGGTGGACACTGGGAAAAAAGTTGTTCCTTAAACAAAACCCAGCCTTAAGGATTTCATAAGGCCTATTTTTCTTAGAAAATGTGGGTGCCTAAAATTATGCTTTCTGAAATATTCGGATCCAAGAAAGTTTGGTTTCCGAAATTCAAACTCTTTTGTTTTCTGGAAAATAGAGAAAGTATCAATAGCAATACATGGTACATGGATAGTGGATGTTCCTAGTATATGACTAGTAAAAGAACTATTTTGAAAAGTTAATCTAGAAGAATGGTGGAAAAGTTACTTTCAGAGATAATGCTAAGGGATAAATTCTTGGTATAGGTAACATCGCTCATCTTGAAAAATCATTGATTTCTAATGTTTTGTTTATTAAGGGTCTTAAGCACAACCTCCCTACCATAAGTCAATTATGTGATGAAGTTTACCTTGTGAATTTTAGGAATGACAAGGGCTTAGTACACAATTGCAAGGAAGAATTTATTCTTTATGCCAATAGGAAAGAGAATGTTTACACACTAAAAATAGAAGACCTTAGGATCCAATACCTGCCTTGCCTTAGTGAAATGGAAGATCATTCTAGGTTGTGGAATATAAGGTTAGGACACTATAACCTTAAAAACCTATGAAAAATCTCTAATAAAAGATTAGTTAAGAATCTACCGGAGCTTATATTTGATTCCTCAGAAGTTTGCGACCCTTGTAAATATGGAAAGAAACATAAATCATGTTTTAAATAAGTCGGTGAAGTCTCAAAAACTGATGCATTATAGTTAGTGAAAATGGATCTTTTTGGACCCAAAAAAACTGGAAGCATTGGAGGCCAATATTATGTATTTGTCTTAGTTTATGACTACAGTAGATTTACATGGGTCTATGTTCTAGAAAATATATATGAAGCTTCTTTTTATTTCAAAAGTTTTAGAGACCATGTTAAAAATGAGAAAAACATTCCTTTGATAACTATTCATAGTGATCATGGAGGAGATTTTCTAACTTCTGATTTTGAAACTTTTTATAGTAGAAAAAGCATTACTCATAACTTCTCAGCACCCAGAATATCTCAACAAAGTGGTTTTGTTGAAAGAAGAAATAGAATTCATCAAGATATAAGAAGAACCATGTTAAGTGAGCATTCTGTAGCCAAAAATTTTTGGGCTAAAGCTATAAGTTTGGCTTGTCATACTATAAATCGAGTTTTAATTCTGCCTTCTCTTAATAAAACTTCCTATGAGTTATGGAATGGTAGAAAACCAACACTTTCTTACTTTATGGTTTTTGGTTGAAAAGTATTCATCCTGAATAATAATGATAATATTCAAAAATTCATAGAAAAATCTGATGAAGGAATTTTCGTAGGCTACACCATAACTTCTATGGCTTATAGAGTTTTCAATAAAAACACTTGTACTGTTGAAGAGACAGTACATGTCAAATTTGATGAAACTGATCCCTTGGTTTTTAAACAACCCCATCCTAAATATTCATATCTATTTTCGAAAACTTATTATCAACCCATGATAGAAGATCCTTATGACAAGGAAAATTTCCAAGAAGATATTTCTGAAACATTTTCCCCAGAAGATATCCTAACCTATGTTGATGAACATGTTTTAAAAAACCCAAATCAGTTGTTTCTAATAAATCATCTTAGTGATAGTATCATTGGTGGATTGAATCAACCTATAAGGACTAGAAGATCCTTAAGGAATGAAGTAGAGCATCTAAAATTCCTTTCCCAATTAGAACAAAAAAGCACTGATGAAGCATTAGGTGCTTATGATTGGATAAAAGATATGCAAGATGAATTAATGAATTCGAAAAGAATAAAGGTTCAACCTTGGTTGAAAGACCTAAGGAAACTTCTGTTATTAGGGTAAAATGGGTTTTTAGAATTAAGTGTGATGAAAATGGATTAATTCTACGAAATAGAGCTAAATTGGTTGCTAAAGTCCATAATCAACAAGAAGGAATAGAATATGAAGATACCTATTCTCTAGTAGCTAGAATTGAATCTATTCATATTTTACTTGCCTTTGTAGGATTATTCAATTTCAAACTCTTTCAAATGGATGTGAAATGTGCTTTCATTAATAGTCATGTTCAAGAGGAAGTTTTTTTTGAACAAACTCTTGGTTTTGAAGATACAAAAAACATCCTGAACATGTTTTTAAACATAAAAAATATTTTTATGGACTTATGAAAGCCCCTCGAGCTTGGTATGACAGTATTATAAGATTTTTTCTTCAAGATAATTACGTTTTGGGAAATACAGATCCAAAACATTTTATAAAGAAAGATATGAAAAATATTTTGATTGTTAAAATTTATTTTGATGACATAATATTTGGTTCAACTTTGAAATCATTAAATGATTCCTTTGCAGATCTAATGAAATATGAGTTTGAAATGAGTATGATGGGTGAGTTAACATTTTTCCTTGGTTTTCAAATTTCTAAAAAACCAGAAGGAATCTATATGTCCCAACATAATTATATTAAATATATTCTTAAAAAATATGTATATGACAACACTAAGAGTATAAGTACTCCCATTGGTACCTAAAACACTCTTGATCTTGATGAATCTAGGAAACCAGTAGATCAAACATCATTTAGAGGTATGATAAGAAGATTACTTTACTTGATAACTAGTTTTCCATGCTTAGTGTTTTTAGTATGCTTATGTGAACTATATCAATCCAATCCTAAGGAATATCATTTAAAGGAAGTGAGAAGAATTTTTTTCTACTTAAATGGAACCATGGATTTAAGACTCTTTTATACTTCTGGAAGTGATTTTATTCTAAAAAGTTTTTCAGATGCTGACTTTGGTGGATGTAGAATGGATAGAAAGAGTACATCTAGAACTTTTCATTTCTTAGGAGATACATTAGTTTCTTGGTCATGCAAGAAGCCAAACTCAGTAGCACTTTCCACTACTGAAGCTGAATAAGTAGTAGCTGGAAGTTTTTGTGCCCAAGTACTATGGATGCAACACACACTTACAAACTATGGTATGATTTTTACCAAAACACAATTTTTTTGGGATAATTATAGTTACATTTCATTAAGAAAAAACCCTACACATCACTCTCATGAAAAACACATAGATATTAGGCAAAACTTTCTTAGGGATCACACACAAAAATAAGATATTATTCTTCGATTTATAGGAACACAATATCAACATGCTGATATTTTCGCAAAATCATTGCCCTTTGATAGATTTTAATACATTAAACAGAAGTTAGGAATGATAATTGTAACGTAATCTTTCTCATTATCTTTATATTGAAATCAATCTCCTTATAGTAATGAACTAGTTTCTATAAGGGGAGTACAATTGTTTGTTATTTTTTCTAAAATCTATTGTAGTTAGATTTTCAAATTTTATGTAATGAAGTTTTTCAAATTTTTTGCAATGTTGTTTTTCAAATTTTTCATAATGTATTTTTTCAATTTTTCCATCATGTAGTTTTTCTAAAATATTTCATAAGTGATTTTATCAAATTTTTCATAATGAAGATTTGTAAATTTTTTCGTAATGAAGTTTTTCAACTTTTTTCGTAATGAGGATTATCAAATTTTCAAAATGAAGTTTTTCAAAAAAATTATAATGAAGTTTTTTTCCGTAGTTATTTTTTCAAAATTTTCCATGATCAAATTTTCGGAATCTAAAGTTCTCTAAGAAGAATTTTTCTTCACTATGTATAATTTTCTTCGATATACAAAAGTTCTGTTTCCTTTATTTAAGTATTCATAATTCTCATTTACTTGCTGGTATTTTCATTTGTTTTAAAAAATTTCAGATTCTCTTTTCCATCTAAATGTTTTTCATAAAACACCTCAACAGATCAGATTCTATAATGTTTTTCTTTATGGCTGTCATATCGACCATCAAATCTAATCAGAGGGATTTTCATCCATTGGATTGAATTTGGAAGATGAATCATCACTTCAAATGCATATATAAAAGTCTGCCAAAGGTTTTTCCCACATCGACCTCTAGCTATCGCGTGCTGGAGTTCTACCCCTCTACCTAATCCCATTCCGAACTTCTCAAAGTTTCTCAATTTTGATTGTCTGTCGAAGAATCCTTTTTGAATTATACTTCTACTATCAAGACAAATCTGGAGTGGCATGTGTATATAGAATGGATTGTTCTTCCGTAATTCATCAACAAGTATGATTCCATCATTTTGAAGAACATTAAATTGAAAGGATGAGAGAGTGTTTTCATATCGAAGCTAGGGGCTCAAGGTTTGGTGTATCTGGATCTGCTAATAGAGTTATATGAATCAGTTAGTTTCTTTATGAATGAAAGCATATAGAATTTTTCCTTCAAAATATATGGAAAGACCTATGTTCTTTCATATACTAAGGTAGGTAGTTTGATTGGATTTTTGTATAAAGGAGAAGCTGAATTATGTTCCCACAAGTTCTCGGATGTCAAAAGAAGTTTTGTAAAGGTGAAATCCATGGAGTTCCTCGGTCATATAGATGTTAAAACTCTGAATATTTCACACCTCTCTACAAATAATTGGATCCTTGAGTTTTGGGTTCAAGGATTTATCATTCCGAGAAAAGGTGACAAGTACACTTTGAAAAAGAGTGATATGTACACCCTAGATTTTCTAGTGAACCTGAGAAAGGTTAATTTGGTTAAGCATGTTATGATTATGATCTAGAATATCACAAATAGAAATATGAAGGCTCGGATTGTCATGAACCTGGCCATTCTTTCTAAGTTGATTGTTCGATGTCTAGAATCCTTTAAAATCACTTGCAGTTTAAAACTTATAAATTGCAAAGTCATGAAAGTTAGTGATGGTGCTTTGAAGAGGAAGAACATTGGGTTTTCTAATGACTCGATAGAATTTTATGATCTATCGGTGGAAGAAGTTGAAGCTATTTCAAAGAATCAAGAAGTACCTAAACCATCGAAAAAGGGAAGAAAGAAGAGAAAGTTGAAGGAAGTAGAAGAAGAAGAGAAAACCCCAAAATATAAGGAAGTCCAATCCAAACCTCCGAAACCTAAGAAACAAAAAGCCTATCTAGATGAGTTTGTAGCAGAGTGGAGGGAAGATAAGAAAAACCTGAAGGTAAGAGGGCCATAGTTTGGATTGGATCCTACAGAAGAAATTTCTTTGAACGAGAAGGTTGCGGATGATCTTGAGAGGGAATCTAAAAAAAAGAAACAGAAGAAGAATATGTCTGAGACTGAAATTGTTCAATCCCTTTTGAGGGATACAGAGATATAATTTGAGAGTATCCTAGTACTAAATTAATTCATAGTGGAAGCCTTAACTGAGACTCCATGTAAAAATATTTTTACTCCGAAAAGGGCGAAAGAAAAAAAAGTATAAAAAGATGTAGAAGAAGTGGAAGAAGAAGAAAGTAGTGGTGATACTGAAGATCTACTAAACCAAGGGGAAGAATTTCATGAGAAGGAAAGTCCATCTGAGAAGTTGTCGATCTGAACTTCTGAGGAAGAATCGTCAAAGTTGGAAACACCTAGGAAAGATCAGTTAGAAGAGGATGAGAAAGTTGATGATGAAGTGAACAAGGTATCTAAGGAAGAATGTTTTAATCATCGTTTTATTTATCCTAAATATGTTGAAGCAGGAGCTGAGAAAGAAAAGATAAATGAAGATATAATTGTTTAGCTATCTGACAGTGAACACAAATCACCTATCAAGGAAACCATTCCGAGAAGTGATAAAGGAAAACAGGTGGTTGTTGATACACATACTAAGACTATTGTGAAGAAGAAATAAGTTGGTGATCTTCAAAGATGAAAATTGTTGATCTAGAGAAAGATCCTTCACCGAGAAAAGTCTCTGATTCGGAATCATCATCTCTAAGATATGATTTCATTGTCCAGCCTTTGAAAAATTTGGTTGGGACCATTATTATTTTCCCAAGAAAAGACTTGAGATGCCAGATTCTTCAACACACATGTAATCAGAAATCATTTTCAGTGTCCATGGTGATGGAAACGTGTGTCAAAATTGGGCTTGATTTCATGAATTTCTTCATTCACTACGATGCCCACAAAAGGTCCTGTAATAAAATGGTTGGTTGTTCAAAGAATACAGTTAAATATTTGAGAGAACATGATGAGTTTCAAGATGGTTTCAATGAGGCTTTTGACATAGAAGATGGTAAGATCAAGGATATCGTGAATAGATTTGGGGAAATAATGACCCTTGAGTAGAATTCCACGATTCAGGAAGTGAAGGATTTGAATGGGAAACTGTATTCTATTTCCCAATGATGGAAGAGAGAAAGAGATCTTCAGATTGAGATTGATGAAAAGCTTCATAAGTAGGAAGAAGTCATGAAGGCTCAGGAAGAGTCTCTCAAGGATCAGGAAGATATAATCAAAGCCTTAGAGAAGAAATATGAGGATCACAAACATATTCTTAAGAGAGTAATGGAAGATCATAAGAGCTCAAGAATATGAAGACAATAATAAATAAGCTAATTCCCAAGGAAAATGAAGGATAATAGACCCAATCTTATCTTTTTTTGTATTCCATTCCTTGTATCTTTTTCCCTATCATAATGAAATTTTTGGTTTCTTGTCTTTTTGATGTATTGTACTAATCTTCCAAGTACCATAATTTCCTTTTAATTACCTCAAATTCTTTTGGAAAAACACAAAGGGGGAGAAAAGTAAAAATAATACTATGTAAATAAGAAATATCTCTAAGTAAGGGGGAGTTTATCTAAGGGGTAGTTTTCATTACAGAGATTTCTATACTCAAGAGAATGAAAAAGTATCATTCTATTAATCTAGAATACGATCCTTAGTGTTCCAAAGACTATGGGGGAGTTAGTCATTTTCATCTTTTCCCATATGATAATGGAGATAAGTTTTCTTTTCAAAGTCTAGAAGAATATTTTCTAACTTCTAATTTTATTTTTCATAAGGATGTTTGTGATTTCCAAACGGGGGGAGATTGTTGAGTCAATAAGGTTTCCTTATGAATTTTCCATTACTTAATTTTTGGGGATATTATTGAGTCTGTAAGGTTTCCTTATGACATTACCATTCTTTCTTGATTTGAAAATCACAAACACATTATCTCAAGGAAGATTTAATTTTACCCCGTGTTTTACATTCATAAGGAAAATTTTCCTTCGCCAAGGAAATTTATCCTTACGATGTTTTTCATTGTTCATTTTGTATAAGTGTAAAATTTGGTTTCATATCTAAAACCTCAGAATCATAAAATACTAGACAAATAGAATTCAATTTTCAGGATATGAATTCAGACTCCCAGTTCACTGAATTCATACTCCGAACTCTTATGAGTTCTAACTCCAAGTTTTCTAAATTCATACTCCAAACACATCTGAGTTCTAACTCTGGGTTTTCCAAATCCAGACATTGAACTCTTATGAGTTCTCACTCTGAGTTCTCCAAATTTAGACTCTGAAATCGTCTGAGATCTGACTCCAAATTCCCATGAACTTTGACTCTGAACTTTGTAAGTTTAGGTTCGAATTCTTGTGAATCCATACTCCGAATTTCCATGAAATTTAGACTCCATAATTCTATAGAGTTCAGTTTCCGAATTCCTTAGAAAAAAAATCTGAATATCCTTGTATTATAAACACTGAATATGTTTTCAGTTAGACTCCGAACTTTTATTTTCTTACATACCGAATATCTTATTCTGGTTATGTAAGTATATTTTTTTGTTACACTTGTTTGGTTATAAAACGATGTTGTGCATTCAGTTACTAACTAACCGTTGTTTGAGTGACACAAGTACAAGCCCCTCCCAAATTCAAGGAAAATATGACTGTTGGAGGGGGGGGCCAACCATTGGAGCTGTACCTATAAATATGACCTCATTTGAATGAGATCAGTACTTTTATCACATTTTGATGAACCATTATATAACTCTATAGATTACATGCTGTTGAAGAGATTTCTAGAGAGAGAATCTCATGCTTAGTGCATACTGAACACCTTTTTCAGATTTGCTCCGTGCGACACCTAATGTTGCTGAGTACATTCGAGGGATTCTAGGGATAGGGAGACAGAGGTGCCGACTACCTAAAAGTTTGAGGACTTCCTTACTGAGGAAAATAGAGGTGTCGACTGCCTTGAAGTTGAGGGCTTGTGGGGATAGCAAAATATACTCTGATCTCCATATCGAGGGCTTACCCTAGTGTGGGTAAGATAGACTTTATTGAAAGTATAAATTAAGGAACATTTATCCAAGGTTGTTGGATACACTTATCTTTGGGTGAAAAGACATACAACTTGTTACTTGTTTGTTTCAAGTTTTCTGCTATATTTTTTATTGTTGGAAAAAGTATAACTATCTTATACTTCATTATACTTTTATACTCTGATTTAGTAAGATTATATACACTTTAAGGTAGAATCTTTATCGTTGTAACCATTCATTACGTTTCATTTCCTGGTACCATCTTTTCCAGAATCACATTCTCATAATCATATTTCCGGAATATAGAAAGTGTGTAGAACTAGATGTTTTGTGAATTACCTTATTTACCCTTGTTAAACATAATAATATTTAAAAGTTCCAAATGAATTTTTTAAAGTACACAATTCACCCCCCTATTTTATTTTGAGCACTATTAGGTACTTCATTCTGTATCTATATTATTTCGATCCAAAATTTGGTATTATAGAGAATATCTTACCCCACATACCATCTTAACAAGATATGCGTGAACTAAAATTGATTTAATGGGGGAGTCATAACCCGATTAGAAAATGCTTTTCCTCTGGAGGGATAACCATGACACTGACTATTATGTGGGGATTCACAACCCTAATAACCATTATTTAGACAGATGGATTAGTAACCCAAACATTCCTAACTTTTAATATAGGGAGTCACAACCCTTAAATCCTGACTTTAGAATTCTAGAGTAACAACCCAAGAAAACTGAATAAAAAATAATGATTTTTATGTAAAAGTGTAAATTGAAAAATAGTGTGTGTGTGAGAGATGGGGAAAATGAAACAGAGTCAAAACCAGATGAAAGATGATAAACAATGAATGTACATGTACTAGTTTTTGAGGACTTGATCATAATGATCTATCAAGGCAATTGTAGTCATAGAATAAGAGATCCAACACTTGAGAGACCACACAGGTGATGAAACATAGTGTCATAGGATGTTATAGACTGCATATTAGATTCAAATATCACATGAATTCCCCTGTTTGGAATAATAACAGAGTTTCAAAAACAGTAATGTGTGTCTGGAAATTTTTATCTTTCTATTGTATTGTGTATTTTAAACATGAAAGAGTGGATGGAATATATATAGAGAATAAAATTTCAGCAGTAGCAGCAGCTCCTCTTCCTTTAGAAATACAAAATATATTTAGTCAAGAGCACTCAGAAGTATCTCTATGAAAAATGCAGCATGGTTTCCTCTTTCTTCGTGTTGAATAAATCTTAAAAAATAATTTAAAATAATTTGATCAATTCCTCAAAAAATAAATCCTAAAATATATCACCATTCAATTATTTAAGTAAATGAATTAAATCTATTAAAACATTTATAAATTTTGGAAAAATAGTTTCTGAAAACTAGAAGAACAATCCATAAGTAAATTCAAAATATTTAAATTTAATCAATTTTGAAAACTACAAATTAATGTGAGAAAGATATTAATAATTATTAATTTTTCTCTCTAAAATTTCCACAAAAAAATTTAAAAACCCTTTAGTATAATCATTTTATTTATTGAAAATTTTTCCAGTAGAAGTACTTTAAAAAAAATCCATATATATGCAGAAGTTTTTTTAAAAAAATGCAAGGAATAAACAGTAACATCAGATTGACCTGTAACATATGGTTTATGAAACACACATTCCAAAATTCTAGAACATTAATGTAGGTTAAGAACCATAATTTTTCAAATGAAGATTAATGTAGAGTATGAACCGTACATTGCAGAATGACTAGTAACGTAGGTTATGATCTATACTTTGTGGAATAAACAGTAACCTATGGAATGAACCGTAATTTTCATCATTCATGAATAGTAACATAGAATATGGATGATAAATAGAAATTTAGGGTTGATGATCCATACTTTACACTATTCATGAACAGAAACGTAGAGTATACATGATCAATAGTAACATAGGGTTAATGAACCATACTCTCGACTATTTATAAATAGTAATGTAGTGTATGGATGATGAATAAAAAATAGGGTTGATTAGACATTAATTATACAATTCATGGAAAATAACATAGTGTCTGTATGATCTATAGTAGCACAGGTTTGATTAACCATACATTGCACTATTTTGAATGTAGGGTTTCCCATACATTTTAAAATAATAGACGAGATACTTTAGCAAAATTCAAAATTTTTTAAGGGATATAAAAAGTAGATTCAGACTTTGGTAAAAATTACTTAGTTATAGAAAAACTATTTAAATTATAATGAATCAAGAATCAAATATATCCAACTTCTATTGTTTTATATATCATTGAAAAATAAAACCCACTACATTCTTAAAAATAGTATTTCTAAAAAATAAATACAGAACTTTAAACAATTTAAACACCATCAAAACAACCGTTTTAGAATTCAATGTAAACCAATGAAATCCTATTAAAAAATTTATATTTCAAAAAAATCAAGTTTCCTATAAATAAAATATATGTATATGTTGAAATAAATTAAATACATTACTTTTTTGAAAATAAAAACAGTATATTTTATAAAACATAAGTAGAAATTTAATTTTTTTTTATAGTAAAAAAAAATTTCTTGAGTCATTCACAGTCTAGTGAAATGTAGATAAATATCTTTTCTATCAAAAAAAATAAAAATTATAGAAATCCATACCCTTTAGTTAAATAAATAATCAAAATATAGAAATGTTTTTAAATTAAACTCACAGGTAAATAAACCAAATAAAACATGCCAATGGAAAAACAATCTCCCAAATAATTAAACAAGTAATCAAACAAAAGAGAATGAAAATGCACAAAAAAATATCCCCCTTTTTTATTACAAAACCAAAAAAAATGAACAATTAAAAAAAATTAAAAACATTTAAAACCAATTTATTTATATTAATTTACTACTCCCCATTTTCTCCAAAATATTTTCCAAAATCCAATGTTTTAAAACAATTAAAATCTAGTTATTTCTCCCCCTTTTTTAAATAAAAAAAATTAAAAAATAAATTTAAATAAATGAATTAAAAAATTAAAATTCCAATATAATAAGTTCCAATTTAATTTTTTTCAAACTGATCATAGTCTAAACGTTTTGTAAAAATTTCTACTAGCTTATTTTTATAATGTATAAATTCTAAAAAATTATCACCATTTTTCAAATGATCTCTAATAAAATAAAAATATAAAATCAATTTGATTTTTTTCTAGAATGATTTATGGGGTTTATAGAAATAGAAATTCTAGAATTATTATAACAATAAATATGCAATTTATGTAGGTAAACACCAAAATCACATATAGTTTAATTTATCAATAAACTTTGAGTATAACTACCAATAGTCGATATATACTTATTTTCAGAAGTAGATAAATAAACTGATAATTTTTTATTAGATGACCTAGAAACCCAAATTTTTTCCATAAAACGACACATAGATCATGTTCTTTTTTGGTAAATTCCACAGCTTTGAAAATCAGAATTGGTATACAATGTTAAATAAAAATAGTTATATTTTGGTTAAAATAAACCAGAATCAAAAATTCCATTAACATATCTAATTATTCATTAGAAAGATTTAATGTGACATTCATTAGGATAGTCATCAAATCAAGAACATAAACAAACACTAAAAGTTATGTAGGGTCTTGATGAAGTTAAATATAGAATTCTACCTATCATGCGTCTATAAAATTTTAAATCAATTGATTCACCAGATGTATCTATATCTAATTTTAAATTAGCACCCATAAGATATTTTCATAGATTTGACATAATAAAGACCTTCTAATTTAACTGAAACAATAGAAAAATTAGATTTATTAATAAAAATTCCATCTTTTCATTGAAAAATAAAATTTCTAAAAAAGAATTTTAATTCTCTTAGTAGACTCATGTCATATTCAGAATACATCAAAGAATAAAATTCATTACAACTTATATTAATATATTATCCAAGAATAATATCATCACCATAAATTTGAACAACTAAAATATCATCCAAAGTTATTTTAATAAAAATATTGTATATCAATATTGGATATCTTGAAATAATTATTTAACAAAAACAAAGAAAGTCATTCATACCAAGCATAAGGTTCTTTTTTTGAGACTGTATAAATAATTAGATAGTTGAAAAACAAATTTAGGAAAGTTTTCACTTTTAAAACTAGTGGGTTGATAAAGATAAACAACTTCAGTTATAAAACAATTTAAGGAAGCACTTTTTTCATCCATTTGATATAATTTAAAACCATGAAAACAAATAAAGTCCACAAAATTTATAACTTCCTTTAACATCAAATAGTTATAAAATAATATTGAAATACGATAACTTTTTCTTGAGAGTGTCATTGTGTAACAAGCCTTTATTTATTTCTGATAGTATCTATAGATTCATCTAACTTGTTTCTAATGATACACTTAGTTCCAATTACCTTATTATTTTCAATCAATTATACTTAAGTAATAAAATTATTTTTAATAAGATGATTTAATTCACCTTCCATAGAAATAATCTGGTTTTAATCTTTGACGGAATAATTAATATTACAATGTATAAAATAATAAATTCATGTAGAAATGAAAAAAAATTCTAGTTTTAACACCAAAATTAATATTTCCAATTAAATTGTCAAGAGGATTGTTTTTGTGATTCATTGATGATATTGGATCTGGTTGATATGGAGTATGCTCCCCCTCTATTTATTCATTCCTATACTGAGGAACTTATTCACCAAAATAAAAATCTATAAACTCATCATCAATAATATTAAAAATAGAATTTAATATAACATTATTTTCATCAAACGTAACATGAACATATTCTTCAATCACAAAAGTTCTTTTATTATAAAAATTATAAGCATTAAAATTATTATAATATCTATGAAAAACACATTCATCCCTCTTAGAATAAAATTTATATAAATTATCCTTCAAATTTAATATAAAAATGTTATATCCAAAAACTCTAAAGTGACCAAATTTAGGCTTTTTATTTTTGAATAATTCATAAATAATTCTCTTTAGAAAAGGCACAATAAGAATTCTATTTAAAATATAACATTCAGAAAAAATTGCTTCAGCCCCAAAATATCTAGGAAAATTATATTCACTTAATGTAGTTCGAGGAATTTTAGTAAGAGTTTTATTTTTTTATTTCTACAACACTAGATTGATGTTTTGTTCTAAGACGAGAAATATTATGAAAATAACCAATATTTTCAAAAAAAATCAATATATAATTTATGAAATTCATATCATTTATCACTATGAATATAAATAATCATAAATCCTTTTTCATTTTGAACTAATGTACAAAACGTTGTAAATCGAGATAAAGTATCATTTTTATGCGTAAGAAGGTATAACAAAAATTACATCTACTATAATCATCAACAATAACTAAGGTATATTTAATTACACCAAAGATAGAAATATTAATGGGATAAATAATGATCAATTAACTATAATAGTATATTAATTATAATCTAATTGACGGATCTAAAATAAATTTTCAGTTTCTTCCCTTCCATGCAGGAATCACAAACATGAATTTTTTATTTCTTCAAGGAAGGAAGATGTAACACTTTCTCATGTTTTGAGAGCTTACAAAACATTCTATAGTTAAAATTACAAAAACATTGAGGCCAAAGGATTTTTCCATTCTATACAACACTCAACAATTTTACATGTTGAACAATTAGATTAGAAAATTCAATATTATAAATATTATCTTTTTGATTAGCATAAAATAATAATGACTCATCATTAAAAATTAAACATTAATCATTTTGAAATATAACGTCCATTCCATCATAAGATAATTGTGATATACTAATTAAATTATGTTTTAATAATTTAATATTTAAAACATTAAAAATAAAAGTAGAATTTGAAATACCAACATTACCAAAAACATTTAATTTTCCTTTGGAATTGTCTCCAATGTTACATAGCCTCCATCAAAAGTATTGTAAGTGGTAAGAATGGATGGATCTTCGATAATATTCCTAGAGAATACACTATCCATTTACCATATGTTTTTCTTGATACATCCAAGGAATTTTTCTTAGAAATATCAATTACATATAAGTTTTGGTTCCCAATCTTTTTTGGGTCCAATGGTATTAGTTATACAATTTTTAGCTACCCATACATAATTTAAACACATATTTTATGGTGCTCTAGATAAAAAGGATTTAGAAATATTAGTTTCTTTAAATCACAATGATTTTTTAAATCTAAGATAAAAATCATTTGAATAGAGAACATTTATGACACATTTAAATAAAGTTCTAGTTGAATTACAACCATTTTTACTTTTAACAGAATGCGTTTTATACATTTGATGTAATCCCCTATAACAAAAAAGTAGTTTTTTATCAGTTTTTCAAAGACACCATCTCATGATATTTTTATGTCCTTGAATGAAAGCAGATAATCTTTGTTTAATACATTAAACTTCTTTTTTCAATTATTTATTCAAATATTGAGCATATTTAAAATTTTCATAAATTTTTGAATGAGATGGTGAAGAATAATTGTTACTTAGATTCTCATTCTGTTGTAAAAATAATTGATTTTCATAGAAAAGTTTTTCCTTGTATTATTTATTCTTGTTATATAAATCAGAAGATTTGAAAATATATTTTCTTGATATTTTAATTTATTTATTTTATTAAAAAGAATTGCGGGTTTCCTAATCACATTAAGAATAAAAAAAATTTAGAATAAAAACAATAATTAAAAACTTTAAACAATGATTCCATAGATCCCAAGTTAGCACTTTATTTTTCATTTGTAGATTGTTAACTAGAATCAGATTATTATATACAACTCCAACTAATGGTCAACTCCTTTCTATCATTCTTTTGGTATTTGTATTTATTCTTTAGTTTAGGACAATCAGGTTTAATATTTACTTTATTCCTTCACGTATAATAGTTTACATATAAAGTATTATAATTCGTATCACCATTCTTATCTCACTTATATTTTTTACTTTTGAGGGTTTCTTCTAAACTGATTTTTGAGTCCTTTATTTTTCAATCTTTTGTAAAATCTAGTCATAATTTGAGCCATGACTTTTTTTCAATATCCTATAGATTAGAAATAGATGAATCAATAGAAACAATATTAATAGATTTAAAAGATACATATATTTTTGTAACCTCAATAGATATGTTATTTAGTTCAAGTGAATATTGGTATAGTGATCAAGTTATTTCATCATGGGTGTATTCATTGAAATTATTTCATTAATTAATGGAAATTTTTTTCCATACCATTTCCATGGCAGAGCTCGTATGGATCTTTCATCAAGTACTGAGTTTCCTAAATCTTCTTCAAGTGAATTTATTTCATTCACAATGCTTATGAATCTATGAGAAAATTTGGTCTATTATTTCATCTTCACCCATCTTGAAGTCTTGGTACTCAGTACAAAGAATTCCATTTTGATTATAGATTATTTTATCACCACCAAGGTGAGTAACATGAAATATTTTCCATATTTTATTATATTTCTTACATGAAAAAGCAACACTACACACACATCCGTTAATAACACAATATTAAATATTAAAAACATTAAAATTTAAAACATATGTAGTAGAATCAATTCTGGTTAGAGTATCCTGGTCAGCTTCAGGTAGTGTCTACTATTTGGACATGATTGGTCGATGATCAATGCTCAAACGATTGAGGAAAGCCTCTATTTAGGATCTCCAATCACCATAATCATTTCAATCAATGTGTGGTGTAATTTTTGGAATTAAAGCATCATTGTGGTTCAATCATGCCATATTATATGATTTCTTCCTTAGACTTTGAGGTCAAGACATATGTTATCACAAATAAAATCATAGATGTCTCCAGAGAGATATTTTATATTTCCAAAAGGAATAATTTCTTGATACATATTAAGGACTTATATAAGGATAAGAGCAGAGATAACTAGTTCCAAGAAGGATTTACCTCTAATACCAATTGTTAGGTATCAAAAGTGGATAATGAGAGGGCTAAACTATTTTTATAAATGTCAACCTATGATACTAATTGTTAGGTCATATAGGGTAATGTAAAATGGTCGAGAGGGTTTGAATAAACCAAATTAAAAATTTTTATCATACAAATTGATTAATCAAATTAATTATTAATGTTAATTATTATGGTTAATTTGTAGTAGAAAATGTAAATAACACAAGGCTGTTTTTTATAGTAGTTCAGTCTGAAGTGGGCCTACTTCTACTCTTATACACCTCTACTTGATTAGAGATATGTGTTCACAAACAATTATTTTCATGGGGGAATTATAACCCAATTAAAAAATTCATTTTATAGTAGAGGGATAGCCACAACCTTGATTTTTTTATTGGGAGTCATAACCCATACAATGTGAAATTAGATAGAGGGAGTCACAACCAAAACAGTCCTGACTTTAGATACATGGAGTCACAACCCATAGATCCAAACATTTGAATATTGGGGTCACAAACACTGAAAAAATAATAACAAATAATGATTTAGAATGTAAAAGAATAAAAAGATAAATATAGTGTGTTTAAGAGATGAGAGATATGTTATAGAATCAAAACCAGATGAAACATGATAAACAATTAATGAAAAAGTATTGGTTGTTGAGGATTTTATAGGAACACCCCGTTAAGGAAACTATAGTTGAATCAGAAAAGATTCAACACATGAGAGATAGTGTAGGTGATGAAACAATGTGTGATAAGACTTTTCATATTACACAACAAATACAAATTTAACAACAGTTTCTCTTTTCGAAAATATAAATAGATTATCAAAAATGTTAACATATGTCTTGAAATTTTTTTTCCCTATTGAATTCTATATATTTAACCAGAAATAGATAATGAAATATATATATAGAGGGAGAATTATTATTTAGTAGCTACAACAACACTACTTCCTTAAGAAATACCAAATAAATTGAAATAAGAGCACTCATAAAAATCTCTATGAAAAACGCATTATTATTCCCCCTTTATTGCTATTGAATAAATCCTAAAAAATAATTTAAAATAATTTGAATATGTATTCCAAAAAAATATCCATACATATATCTAAATTGAATGATTTAGACCATCAATTTAAACCTATTCAACCATCTTGAAATTTAGAAAATACAACTCTTGAAAACTAGTAGCACAATCCATAAGTAAATTAAAAAATTAGAATATAAAACATTTTGAAACCACCAAATTAATGGAGAAATGGCATTGAAAATTTATAAATTTTTCTCAATAAATATTCCAAAAAAATATATATAAAAACTTCAATTATTTTCTTTATATTTAATGATATTTTTTCCAAAAAAAAATATTAAAAATAATCCATATATATGCAGAAAATAAATTTAATCAAAATTCATAGAATGAACAGTTACATCAAAATAAATAGTAATTTATACTTGATGAACCATACTTTCCACTATTCATGAACAATAAAATAGTGTGTGAACCATACTTTTCAGAATGAATAGTAACATAGGGTATGAACAATACTTTACAGAATGAATAGTAACATAGGGTATGAACCATACTTTGTGGAATGAATAGTAACATAGGGTATGAACCATAATTTTTTCTATTCAAGAACAATAACATAATGTATGGATGATAAAAATTAACATAAGTTTGATGAAATATAATTTCCACGGTTTATGGATAGAAATGTAGCATATAGATGATGGACAGTAACATATGGTTGATAAACTATACTTTCCACTATTCATGGATTGTAAGATAGCATATAGATGTTGAATAGTAACATAGGGTTGATGAACTATACTTTTCATTATTGTGAATGTAGGGTTTTCCATGCTTTTTGAAAAACTGCATTGTATAATTTAACAAACTTCAAATAATTTTTAATGGCCATAAATATAAGATTCATACTTTGGTAAAAATACCTATCTATAGAAAAACCTATTATCCTTCCAACTAATCAAGAATCAAATAAATATGACATCTATTATTCTAAATATTTTGAAAAAATAGAACTGAATACATTCTTGAATAAAATAGTTCTAAACAATCAATACAGAACATCAAACAATTTAAACACCATCCAGACAACCTTTTTAAACTTCAATGTAAACTAATGAAATAAAGAAAACTTGTTGTATTTCTAAAAAATTATGTTTCATGAGAGCGAGGGACAAGATGGCGCTCGTTCTCGACTACCCTCGATGGCGATCGTCGACCTAGGGTTCGGCGATGGCTACCGCTGCAACCCCTCCTCCCACAGCGGGGGAGGGGGACCTTCTTCTCCTGCGCTTGAGCCTGGGAAGAGCGGTGATGGTTCTTTCCAACCCCCATCGGATACAGGCTTCTTCTTTCCAGCTATCAATGTAGCCCCGAAGGTCCCCAGATGCATCTCTGGTCAACCTGTTGTTCCGGTTACGATCCAGGAATTCTCTGAGGCTTCTTCAATGCTGTCTAATTCCCTAATTGCACGGTTCGTGAGAAGGCGTCCGCTGGTGGAGGACTTCGGAAAGTTTGTCAATGAAAAATGGGGTCTCAAGAATCTTGCACGTGTTGGGATTCTTGGACCGCGGAAAATCCTCATTCTGTTTGTGGATGATGAGGATTTGGGAAAGGCTTAGTCCTGAGGCAAGATGGATTCTGGTTTTCATCTTCTTCGTTGGACCTTTGAATGTCATATGAAGCGTGACTCTCTAAATTCTGCAAACTGGTTGCAAATGCCGGGTCTTCCCATTCCCTTCCAAAATCCGGGACTTCTACTATTGATAGGTAAATCCATTGGGCGATTTATTTGCTATGATAAAAAAACGGCTTCTTTATCAAATCCTGCCACTGCGAGGTTCTGTGTTGAAATGGACCTCTCAAGAGTCCCACCGGAGGTTGTATGGTTCATCGTGGAAGGAGAATACAGGTACGCTCAAAAAATTCTGTATGAATCATGGATTTCTTTTTTCTCCAATTGCTGCAAGCAGGGTCATGAAACTGTTAAATGCTGAAGGAAGACCCCAGATGCCCATCCGGGTGTGCCTAATGCTACTGGGAATGATGATCTGTCTCAGACTCAAACAAGTCTGAATCAAGGGGAATTTGAGAATGGATTGTCCCCAGTGGAAGATGAATTGGAAAATTATCAGGTTCAAGTTGGTGATTCTTCAGAAATGTGTGTGGGGAAGGAGATCCAATCAGGAGCACTGTCGAATGGGAGTAATATGGATGTGGAGGATGCAATTCAGAAAAATCAGAAAGAAGCAATGGGGCAGTCTGATAAATGGGAGATGAAGGCTGGTGATTTTGACTCACCGTATAGGGGCAGGGGAGTAGAGAAAATTCAGATATCCAGTGTGGGCACACTTCCAGGGAAAAGTTCTCCTGTCATGATACAGGTTAGTGCCGATGGAATGATAAACTGCTCGCCAAACCATTTTGGTGTTTTAGCGGATATTGACTCGAAGGAGGATGAACCAATGGAAGAGGATGAAATTCAATGTCCCCATTCTTCTGTAGATGCCAAAACTGTCTGTGTGATAGAGGACTCATCTGCTGGTCAGCATGCTGCGGTGCCAATGTGTAACACTATGGGCAAAAGCACATCTACCTCTCTTCGTGCACATCAGAAGCGATGGGCAGTTAAACATGATTCCGAGAAGGAATATGGATGCACAAAGTCCTCTTACAGTGATGTTGTCAATAATGGGGACACAAATATGGCAGATAAAGTGTTGAATGGGAAAGTGTAAGGAAGAAGGAAGCCACGAAGAGATTACACAGATCTTCCAAAACCAATGGCGACTAGGGAATCATACAAAAAAAGTGGTGGGAAGAAATCTGATGTGACAAAAGATATTGGAGGGAAGCGTACTTTTAAAGATCAGTTAACCAAAGAACAACTCTTTAAGAGGAATCAATACCTCGAACGTTTCAAGAGATATGAGTCCTCTGAATGGGAATTGGCCACACAAGAAGATGATGAGGTAACTACATATGGATATGGGGATGGGGATGGATTTGACGTGATGTAGTGACTTTGCCTTGTATTTTCATTGCACTTTAATTTTTTCTAATAATAATTTGGGAGATCAGACTTTGTCTGATCTGGACCTTTCTGGTATGTTTCATGAAAATATGATATATTTAAAAGTTTAAAACAAATAAATACATATATTTTTTAAAATTGAAAACTCTAGAGTTTCTAAAACTCCAACAGAAACATAATAGAGTTTTTAGTGTAATAAAAAATCATTTTCATACTTCCTCATAAACTAATGAAATATAGATAAATATCTTATCTGTCTAACATAATAATAATCATATAAATAAATACACTTTAGTTTAATAAATCATAAAATTATCGAAAGGTTTTTAAACAAAATTCACATGTAATCAAACAAAAGAAAGAATTCACATGGAAAAACAATCTTCCCAAGTAATTAAATAGGTAATCAAACAAAATAAAAATCCCATAGATAAACAAAGGTAACTTTTATGTTCTTAAACTCTAATCCTTAATTTCTATTTACATTCACCATTGAGTCCTTCCATCTCTCTCTAGGTCCCTTTATCTTGATGGTGGCACATTTCACCTCAATCACATCAGGTATCTCCAATAACTAAAATAAAAGCTCAATCATGGTCAACCAATCCTAAAAATATTAAGGATTATTATAGACATTATATCTAGTTATTTTGGATAAATAATATTGTGATAATAATTCTAGTAATCATCTCTATGTGGTTTTATAGAAGGATCCCAAATGATATTGTGTGCGGGTGTTTGTCCCTGATCTTGAAAAACAAACACAACCATCTCAATGGGATTATAGTTCATGGGAATATTTTATCACTATAGTTTATTGATAGATTCATATTAGATCTTAATCACATGTATTCTCCAATACATGATGATACACGGAATCATAAAACAAAATTTAAGACATCATAAGAGTACTCATATAAACTCTCAAACAAGAGAAACTAAGAAAATTAATCCTCTCAAATATGAAAAAAAGATTCAGATTCCAACCTATCTAAATCTAGAATAGGGAAAAGTCATGACCTAATCTTCAAGATACCTTCATGAAAAAACCCATGGGGAATAAATGATAATTATGATGATAGATTTCTTATGAACTCACTTGTAACAAACTCTTAATCCTTAATAAGATTTCTCAAATTCCTAATGACATCAAGGAATGATTCTTAACATTACCTTCGATACCACTGTACCCTGAATGAGCACAAATACCCTCATAACCTGAACTTGAGCTGGTACAAACAGATCCTGAAGGGAATTTTTGATCCCCACATGTTGATGACTAGCACATGGACTCATACAAGATAATGGTGTGAGTGAATTTTCCATAAACACAGTAGAAGAAAAATATAAATATCAATATGATCAAAACTTTGACGGAAGAATAGTACCCGAATAATATAGTTATATTCGAACCAAAGAAGTAGATCATCAAAGTACCAAAATATGATAATAAAAAATCGAACATCCTAGAGAAATAAAAACTCAAATCCAAAAGGGTCAAGAATATCCACATCATCAAAGAGGTGCATTCCCTTTAATAAAACCATTTAGAATAAAATCAATAAACTCACAAAGGAAAACATAGGTTGTGATCTAAAATACCAGTACAGTCTCACCAAGTGTTCCATAATAAGATTCTAGAATAAATATACCAAATCATGCTTTCAATTTTTTTTCAAAACATACAGGGTAGTAAAATTTCATATTTACATCAAATCATTCTTTTCTTTTCCAATGATATAAACATTTTGAATATAGTATTAATAATAATTTTTTTATAAAACAATTCATATAAATAAAATATTCAAGAGTAAAGTACTTTAAAAATTTATATAATATATATATATCAACATAATCATGATAATTTATATTAAATGGTCAAATGTGTTGTGTTGTGTTAGTTACTAGAAATGGGATCCTCAAACTCTAATATTAGTGATCAAAGAAAATATACAATCCCACATAAGGAAAAAATGTCAAGACTATCATTGTAAATTTTGAGTTTTCAACATCAATTCATGTCTAGGGAATTAACATCATATCATTCTTATACTAACTATATAATAATGATACAAGCACCTATGATCTTCAATAAATCATTCAATATTTGGAAATTCATTTCACTTCAAATAAAAACATCATTTACAATTCAATTTCATAATTTCTCTTTTCAAAATAAAAATTAATTTTGGAAAATAAATCATGTAATTTTTATCATTTCATTCCATTTATAAATAAAACTATCTATTGGTTTCAGACAAACTGATTTAATCCATTTTATAATTTAAATTATAAAATCCATTAACAATTTCCATTTATTTTCAAAGAACACCCAAAATTCCAATTCCCTTGGAGTTGGGGGTTTTCCTTAAAATCTATAACAAATTAATTCAAATTTGAATTCACATAAAATTGGGTTTTCATATTTTAATTGAATGAAATTTAATCATAATAAAAGGTTTTATTATGTAGAAAATTTCAATGAAACCAAAAAACTTTAATCAAGGTATCAAAACCCCGCACCCACAGTAGGATTTTCCAATGAAGAACAATGAAAATAGATTTAAATAAATCATACCATAGTTCAATATCGAATACAATGGAGTTTAGACCCATTAAACTCATGATCATCTGACATACTGTTAGGATGAAATAAATAGATTGAGGGAGATAAGGAACATGAGAATATCACATACTAGAGAGAAATCATATGAGTTTTTCCAATATTCAATAAGCCAAGGAAGGGGTTTAGAGAAACCAAAAAGGGTTCTTGAGACCCGTCAAAGACCTAGGGTTTTGAATTATTATGATTTAAGATAATATGTGGGTATAAATTTGTTTTGGGTTTTTTAATAACTCTTGGGAATAAGAATACCCACACACAAGGTTATTTAATAATGGAAACATGATTTCCAAAATCATGCACCCTAACCATTCGCCCCTTCATTGGGGTGCATGGTTTGGGAAGCATTGTACGAACCATGCCTTCCCCAATACCTAAGGCTGCAAAATTTTCAATAGTGGGGCTCATTGTTTGGAAAACTATGTTCTAACCATGAACAAATAAAATTTTTCTAATAAAATCATCTATAAACCTCAAATAACAAAAGTTAAAAACCAAGTAAAGCATGAATAAATTATGTTCAAGGAGTACCTATAAATTAATAAAAGTAATTCATATTTTATGATTGATCATAGGTGAAAAAATTCTAGTAAACATCATATCTATGAGGTTTATGTAATTTTCATGGATAGATTTACATCTCCATAAACTAAGAGGAAGAAAAATATAGAGTGTTTCTAATGTGGTTACGTGGGTAATATAAAGTAGTAATATACAATTAAATCAGTTATTTTTCTCAAATATTTTTATATGTATCATCTATTAAATTCTTATAATATTTATCCTAAGAAGGTGTGAAATAATCAGTGGGCCTCAACGTAATTATTTTTTATCAGAGACTACATTTCGATAATATTTACAGCATAAGTAAAATTTTCAATTGATATAGGTTATTTAAAGTGTTTCAACAATTATTTCATATTTATTCCTATGTGAGTTACATATTAATTATTCATGGAAAAATATATATTTTGATATTGGATGGTCTATGATGTTAGATAAAAACAGCATGAGGAACCATGAATTTTTTGGACATTAGAGTGAGGCTCATGGGTTGTGTTTATCATGTTATTATTAATATTCTATCAGGATATTTGATAACAGAATAATATTAGTATTTAAATATATTAATGTTAGTGAGTTGAATTTTTATTACGTCAAATAGTAGATAAAACCCTATTATTTTTTCATTAATATGGGCCTACTTTTTCGGTGAGGTAGTAATGAATGTATAATGCAACGTGCGTCATGAATTAGATAGTCAATAACTATGGTTTTTACTCTCACACATGAATGAAATTAGGTAAGTTATAGTTAGTTTTTTAGAAACCCTTAAATGAATTAATATATGGGTAGTGTTCAAGTAGGTTTGGTGTGTGTGGAAACTGTTGTGGCTAATATTTCGATAAAAAATCTATATGAAACTCAGAATTAGTGAAAGAAAATACCTAAATAGAAATTATAATGATATATTTTATGAATATTGTTATTTTATATACAGCCATTTTTTATAAAAAAATATGGTTTCTGTGTTTTTGATAAATAAATACATTATTATAGCTATAAGAAGACAGTGATCTGGTTAAAATTGGATAATATTATCATTGGAGTGTCACACTGGGTTTCATGTATTTATATCAATGTTTCATAGATTGAGAAAACATACGTTAAGGATATAAGGGTATTTTGTGACAAAATTCATGCTACAATTTATTGTTTTTAGAGAAAATTAGTATAGTGGAGTATCTGTTAGTTCTTTCATCATATGTATTCAATGGTTAAATAGTTACTTTTGAAAGTATCTGGGCATAGAGAAATGGTTTAGTTTCATTACTTTTAATAAATTTCAAATGGTTCTAGGTTGTAAAAAAATATTCATTTTACTAGTGATTATATTTTTCAATGGAATGTGTAAAATTAAATTTGATCAGAAAAAATACAATGAAATGATACCTCATTCATTCATGTGATACCGATGTATTTTTCCCATTATCTGTGTCTCTTAGATTGAAATATCTTACTGAAAGGACATATACACCATATAAACCTAATTTAAAAATAACATTCTTTATATTTATTCAATTACTATGTGCTAACATGACATATTAAATTGATTTATGATGTCTATATGATTTTTGAAAAATTAAATGATTTATTTGTGGGAAAAAATTACATGTTCATGTTCCTTATTTTATTCCAAACTTTGCAGATTGATATATAGAATACAAGAGTGGAAAGTTCATGATAGGGTAATCTACTACATTAATTGGATATTAAATGGTTTCAAATAGCTTTGTTCTACCTTATTTATTTTCACATAGGTCCCTAAAGAAATTAAACAATTAAAAATTGCATTTTAATTAAAAATGAACTAATTAACATGCTGTGAAGATAAATAATATTTTTTCACTCACATTTAACACACTTCTGTGTCACTAGATGAAATAATAATCATTAACTTGGTTCTTTTCTTCTAAATAAGTTCATAAATCCCCATATAATTATTATTTATTCAAAAAATAATCATTTCATATTCACTTATTTCATCTTCAATAGCTCTTCAATATCATATGTAATAAAATAATTTATTATTATTTAAAACATTTATGACATATAATTGAATTTATTTATTATTTTAATATTGATCATGCATACTTGGAAATCCACCTTCCCATGGGTAGATATTCAACCTAAATAATAAATTTTATAAATATTTGGAACAACTAGATAAACATTTTGTATAACAACATATACCATTATCAAAATATTTGTGAGGCTTAATCATGGACCAAGATAGTTATTTTTTAATATTTCATATCTTTTAGAGAGATATTTGTAATTTATAATTGAGATAAATTATCCTAAAAATACTTAATATGTAATACATTTTCTTTATTTGGTGATAACTTATAAAGCTAGATTCATACCTTTTTTCACCATCCTTTCATATTTTATTTATTCATTATTCGACAACAATTTTTTAACTTGAACACCTCAATCATTTCCATAGATATAATCAAGGAACTACCATCCAAGTAAAAGGGACATAGATATCTTATTTTTATACTCAAAAGTTCTAAATACTCTTAATCATAAAGTCAATGTCATTCCATTAATAATGCACTTGACACAAGATACATCCCCAAAAAAATAATTTTTTATTTTTTTATCATGTATCAGAATACATTATCCATGGTACAGATTGACATTGATCTAAATTTTGGAGAAAAACCCACTTTCTTCTAGACTGGATAACTAATGACTCCCAAAACATGTGGGGATCTTATGACCCAGAGAATCATCATCAACTTCTGAATTTGAGATCACCATGTTTGAAATTCAATATAAGAAGTCTCAATCCTTTGTGCCTGCTCTATTATCCACACCATCTCATCTTGAAATATAATCCCACATGGGATAATACTTTTGATTTATAAATTTTATCCTCTAGTGTGACCTAAACTCCATGGAAAGTACCACTTCTACAATTTTATCAATATAATATAACAAGGTTTTCATTAATCACTATTTTATAAATATAAGAGATACTTTTTTGTGTCTATACTACATTCTTCGTAATATTATTCCTTGAAAATAGTGATCATGAATTCCATTGAACTTATCATGATCACTTCACACCCATTCTTGGAAAACATATATCCTTGTTATGATATTAGTCAATAAAGATCTATCTTGAAGCTATAATTATTATATCCCCTAAATACTTTTTTATTGTATCATTTATTAACCTCGAAGATGTCCTTTATTTTCCTTCAATACTTTAGGATAGTTTTAACTATTATTTTGTGTCAAATACATATTTTTTTGATATATTCCCCCCATGATCAAGGTGTAGGAATCATTAATCCTTGTATAAACCATGGAATTCATGAAAAATATCACTGTAGAAGAAAATGGAATGAAATAATTCTCATTTTACTGAACAAATATTTTAGAACATATTCTTAAATTGATTAATGCCTTGAAATATTAGTACCAATGATATCTAGGATTATTCCATAATATGCCTTTTGGTTACAATGTTAATATATTAACTTTTACTTAGTCCATGTACTCTTTGAGATCTATCAATATAGATTTTAATCACTACAATGTAATTTGTGTCTCCCATCCATTCATGGAGAAGAATTGTTTCAACTGAATATTAAATATATCTAAGACTCTAAAATTTCATCACATTAATAATATTTTATCAATATAAACACCAATTTAATGAAGAGGATTATAAAGAAACAAATAAACTATTATACCTAAAAATACTTAGGGAGACTTGATCTTGAGACCTCTTGTGAGACCCATCAAATATGTAACAACTAGGCTCTTACCTTGGGGATAATACAAGAGATACTTATAAATATATAATACTAATAACACTATGATTCTCGAACTAACCTTTGTGTAGACACATGGATCACTTTTACTTGAAATTAAAAAAATTACCAATATCTGAAGATCATGATACATTTAAAATCCATATAAGGATCATTATATTTTTATATTTCATGAACCCTTCTAGTTGAGTCATATATACATCTTCAACTAATTTCACTTTTAGGAAATCATTTTCGAAATCACTTTTCAAAATATCATAATTTTTAATGGATACTATTAAAAGTAAAACTCTAATGTATTTTCTCAATGAATCTAGTGAAAAGTTATTTTATGTAAATTTATTTAAATTTATTAAAACAATTTGTAAACAAATGATATTTTCAAATATTTACTTTTCAATCCATTACCATCTTGTTCATGAATATCAATTTTCACCCAATAGGTATTTCATATGGTAGAGGGTTTATAAATGATAAAATAAGATTATGGAATGTGGAACCCATTTTAAAACATATATAATCTTTCAACATAGTACATTATTTTCTATATAATACATCCTTGTTGGTTATTTTTTTTATCGTATAGGAACAATGTGTAACTTGACTTAGTGACTTGAATGAAATATATTTTTTCTTCTATAACCTCTTTTGTTTCTTATATCATAGGAAATTCTTCTCCTTAAATAATTTTTTATGATGATTATTCATGTAAGAGTTTTTCTACATTATTATATTTATATTATTAAATTCAATATTTTATAATCTATTTTCATTAGAAATATTATGCCTTCAATAAATATTGCATGTCTTCAAAAAATTACTTATCTATTTCAAGTGTCAATAGATAATATCCTTTTTTCTATATATATTCAATAATTATTCACTTTATATATCATTATGTGAGTTTTTCGAGGCGTACTATCTTAAAAAACACTTAACACCCCCTTACATGTATATGTGATAGTTTTGGTTTCTTTTTATACCATAACTCATATAGTCACTCATCTAACATGATTGCCAATACAATGTTTAGTGTATATTCCACTATTTTGATGCATATAATCAAAAGTATAATTGAAGACATGAATAAATCATCATCAGTCTCACAATGTCAATTGAGTGGAAATTACTCTTTCCATTAATACTATCCTAATGAGCTTTATTAGGAGGATCAGGTTAGGATATTATCTTATACTCCATCAAATAATTGATAAAATCTTAGTTAATATTTTCTCTTCCATTGTATTGGTGGAGTCTCTAAATGAAATTTATAATATAATACACTACTTATTTTTTGTAATCATTAATTATTGTAATGGAATTTGACTTACACTCCAGTAAATTCATCGATTAAAATAATAACGTAATAATACCATCCAAATACCTTTCTTGAAAATCGGCCACTTACATTAGGTTTAATCCATTTCATAATATTGATAGCTCTTTCCCCATTATTAATAACTTTTTATTTTGTTATTTTTAATTATAAATAATCACGAAATATATCTAAGGGTTTCAACCCAATAGATTCAAAATAACATGATTGAGGTCACTCACTAAAACAATTTTTTATTTATATGACCAATATTGATGTGTTGTAGGAAGGATAAACATGAATCGTTCTCAAAATATTTTTTTTATAGATTTTTAGTACTATATTTTCCCATTTATGTATGTATAAAACGTTATTTAGTTGTGTCATACCATAACTTTAGTCATTCACATAGAATAAAGAGTTTTAATTTTTTAACATGAAATAAAACCCCTTTGTGTATACACTAAAAATATTGAAAATGTTTCTTGTAACTGAAGGAATATAAAAATATATTTATTATAAAAAAACTAATTAATTATTGTAAAGTGAGGCGATACTCACCCATTTTCAATTTTTCATTTCTTACCTCAGTAGTTTCTCAATGATCCAAAAAATAATTATTTGTCTTCCTAAAAATACTGGATTTATGTAATTGAATAAATATATAAGAGATATAAGTTATATAAAATGCAGAAATTATATAAATATTAATATTCAATAAAATGAAAAATATATCTAAATTTTCATCCTCTATTTTTCTCATCTTCCCAATGATGAAATTGTTTTTCAATTTGAACCTCTTTCCACATGGAAAGCATAAAACCAACTACTCATTTATATCCCATCATATTTTTGGCTTCTCATAAGAGTGATTCTATGGTTCTTTTATGTTTAAATGATCATTATTGTCTTATCCTTTACCTTCATATTCATTTTTACCATAATTATTAATTAATTATTTTCATTCGAATACTTACAAGCTTGAAAAACTATGGACAATTGATCAGGGAATGAGTTCATCTTGATTATAATATTATAATTAAATATGAAAGTATAGAATCTTATCTATAAATATGATTGTATGAGATATGTGGATGGTTCATGATTGAACTTGATCACCATGGTCTTTAATATTCATTTTATTGTATATTCCTAACCCAGGTTCCAGGTACTAGAGCCCAAAGTAGCTTGGTCACATGACCTCAGGCAAGCCTCCCTGTGTGCAAGTGACTATCGACTAGTAGTGAGGGACTGATATTTAATATGGGGGGTGTAACGACCCGAATCTTGACGTACATGGACATAACATTACATTTTCGGAATACTTAGTACATTACAAAAAAGCACACACAAGGACCTTAATAGTTTAGTGTCTTTGGAAACTCGGAATATAATCTTCTAATCCTGGTGAAAGATCTTCAATATCTCCCATAAAGATCTTACCTTTTTTTACCTAAAACCTTTATTTATATCCTGGGGAAAAGAAAACATAAAAGGGTGATCTCAAATGATCAGTAAGGGTAAACAAAAGAAATATAAATCACATCATATACATAAGAACATAACTTTTGGAAATCTTATCCTGCAAAAGAGATCATAATTTCATAACCTGGGATAACTCATGGCAGTGAAATGTATTCAGAATAATCATAACTTAAAACATTAAACTTTGTGGCATACACACATAATCATAGAGAATCATTTCTTGTTAGTCAAGACTCATTTCCAAGACTATCTTAGTGGACAAAGTCCATTTCTGAATCGAGTGACCCTCGTTTCAGTCCTGTTTCACTGAACCGGTATAACCTACCATTCCAGCCATGTCTATCTCATGAGATATAAAATCTTTAACCAATGCATTGGAGGGAGATATAGGTCCCACCCATCTCATAATGATACCATTCTTATGTGTGCCACAAAATCATAAATCATACATCATTGCATAACCCATGTAATAAAAATGGGATTATTAAACAACATGACATCATAAAACAATTCATATAAGATAAAGGAATTCATAAAAATATTTCCATCACAACATAATCAAATCCACGTAATAATAGGGATAGAAACAGAACCCTTTATTATCTTAGATGGAAAAAAATTTTGATAAAACACTTGAAATCCATTCTTGAGGAAAATATCCTTTCTACTTCAAAAACATTTTCCTTTCTTAACATGTCTTACAATTTAAAACTAAAAGAAGTTGATTAAAAATAAACTTGAAAACTTGTAAAGGAAGCTTCTTGGAAATAATGTTTTAAAAATCCATTCATTCCGTATAAGTTAAAAAAACATTCTTCTCGTAATTTTTTCGGAAAGTCAAAAAAGTACCTCGTACGAAAAACGACAAAATATTCCTTTCATATCTTTTACTAAAAACTCACCGAAGGGTAAAATTGGATTTAAAAAATTGTAGGTGGATGGAAATAATATTACATATTGAAGAAATATGGATGTGGATGATAAAATACACCCCCGTAAATACTAATGTATAAACAATCTCGGATAAAAATGAAATTTTGATATTTCCCTTACCTTAGGTCTGATTTGCTTTGTACGTGTCCGAAGCTCCTCTTCTTTGGAATGCCTCTTTGAATCCTCCACTTAGGGAACTATGATTGGTCTTTGAAGAAGACCAGGACCTCTATAATTATTCTAGGGAAGTGGAGAGGAGAAAATGGCAGGGTTTGGCCGAGCTTGAGTGCTCATATTGGTGTGAGTAGGAGGGGGAGGAGGTGCCCTTTTACAAGGGAGGAGAGGGGCACCTTAGGAATATCTCAAAATATTATTTTATATTAAAGTAAAAATCGGTTTATAATGGTTCCAAAGGGTCTTATTTCGAAGCTAAAGTTGGGATGGGTCTAAATTCTATCAACAAATAGGATTTAGACAAGTTTAGGGTATTATTTTAACCTTATCAATTAGATTTAACTCTAAGTTAAATAATTTAACTTTTACCGTGTCTTTTTGTTTTCTTTCACTATATGGTTAATACACTTACTATAACATGCCAAAAGAACCCCAAATTGTTTATTATTAATATATATATCCTTATCTAAGTCATTTGGCCTAACCTTAGATTTTTAGGAATAAAATAACAATTAATAATATAATATTTGATTTAAAAACTATTTTGTGTCAATTTTGACACTATTTGATATATGATTTTTGTGAAAGTCATAAAAGAATTATATGTTCGATCCAAGTTGATTAAATCAACACTAATATATCATAGTAACCTAGAAAATTAGTGGAATTCATAAAAAGTCTCAAATTACATTTATTTTGTTGTTTATAAGATCAATTATGTCAATATTTCATAAATAAGATAATTACTGCATCATCTTTGTGTCATAAATAAATTAAATTATTTGATGTCTAAAAATTACAAATAAAATACCATTATGTAGGAAATATTTTTATCTTTATAATGAATATTTACAATCGAATTTATCTTATGTAAAACCCTATATTAAAAATGTTTTAGTAAATAAACTTTGATTTTATCTCTTTTAACTCTTCTTTGAATTAAATAATAATAAATGTCCTAATCTAATCCAAGTGGGCCTAAATGATAATATTTTACACTTAAGGTTGTTTTTGGTCGAGATACACTTGTCCAATAGAATTAGTACATGTGTTAGGGTAATATTAATATCATTATTACCCTTAATTACCCTATTTACTTTTAACCGTGGTAAATAAAAGTAAAAAGTTACTATTCACCAACAATTATTTTCATCTCATTGAACCACATTTTACATACTGACATCAACCGTGTCTCTCGGATTTTTGAAATTCCATTCACAGAAGCGGTAAAATTAAGTTTTATGAAAAATTCAGTTTTTTAACTACCACTTAGTAGTTTCACTATTCATCAAAAATTGATGTTTTTCAGAACAATGCCAAAATTTCATCCTAAGCTATATTTCATATTCCGAATTCAAAAATGAAGTCTATTTTACCAAATTCATAACATAGAAGTTTCATTAATTAATTTTATAATTAAATCCCGCTGTTAAAACAAATAGCGTGTTTTTAAGAAACAATATCTATCAAAAGATTGACACTTGATTATGTCTGGTTTAAATGTGAAATTACAACCAATGACCAACATTGTATTAAATTGTAAAAATATATTCTAAATATACTTTAAAACCACTCAAATTAATAATTTATCACTATTAATTATTTCGATTAAAAAAGTTGTTTTTAATTATAATTTAGTAATTTTCACTATTCATCAGAATATGAAAGTTATCCGAAAAGTACCAAAATTTCACCTTAGGCTAAATTCGATACTCCGAATCCAAAAATGAAGTCCATTTTGAGAGCTAAATTTTATAAAATTTAAAAAGTGGTTATTACCCTTCATAACGGCTAGTTTTAATAATATTTTAATAGCATATCGTTGTTTCGTGAAACTCATTATTGCGTACTACACACGCTATCGAGGAAGGTTGCGATTGCGTGTAATGCAAGGAAAGTCAAGGATGCGTGATGTGAAGGCTCCTTTTGGTGTAGCGTACAACACAAGACATTAATAAAATTAAAAAGAATATTTTTCATAAAATCTCAGGCTGTTACATTCTACCCCCCTTAAAATGAAATTCTCCCTCGAAATTCGTCGGGGTTATAAATGGTTTACTATTAGAAAGTTTCTTTAATAGAAAACCACATCGTAAAAAGGAATATCAAAACCAATCTTTAAAAACAAAAGTATGAAACGTAACGGTTACCCAAATTAACTAATCACTGGGTTTCCACATAGGTGAAAATATGGATATGAAAGAGAAATCTAACCATCATGTTCTCATGGAGAGTGGTAGAGAACATGGCTATGGAAAAGCCAGCAATCACAAAGCCATAAATTTGTGACGATCTAAGGTACCATCTGATTCATCAAATATAAGATCACTAGGACAACATTTTTGGTTTTCAAGATCGTTTCCCTAAAGTTAAAGAATTTGAATTAGAATAAATACTTACTTTATTTTGGTACAATCTCACTGTTGTTCGTGCCTTTAACAATTTCCACTTCATCTCTTAAATAAATGAATTTGAATTTGTTATTCGTGAAGTGTTAGCAGATCATGTGATAGAATGGCGGGTCATTCCATCTGTCTCAAACAAAAGTTTAGAAAAAATTATATACATAAGTCGATCTATAGTGAGATTAATCATATATGGTTCCTCAAATGGACTTTATACTTCATATATCATACTGCTTAATATAATAAAACTAGTTTCTAATAAACAGGGACTTCCTGTAGGCCAGTGGTAGGTGATAAAGGCCAGTCGCACTTCGGTTGTGGGTTCGATTCCCACATCCTTGTCCGACGTGATGGGCTGTCGCCCGTCCTGCAGGTTATCTTTTTTCTAAAACTATATTACTATAACATCCCATCAATAATATCGAGAAAACTTCTATCCTTAAACAATACTAACTTATGTCCAACATAATCCATTCCAATCTTTAGTCTTATCCATAATACTGCAGTCCACTCTCATAACATAGTGAAAACGATTACCAGAGATTTAACACCATCGTCGATCCCCATATATCATAAGATATGTTTTGTTGGTCACATTCCAAACATTCAAAGTCCTTAATCATGTATTCTCTTGAATACCTTAGTGAAAACATGAATGCAGTTAAAATTTAACACTTTCCACATACCAAAATCCTCAAAATTCTATATACTAAAACCATGATATCACTTAGTCCTTATATCAATCATGAGCTCATAAATACTGTCAAACATTTCATTTTCTCCTTATCCCTTCATTATGCGCATATCATCTGCTTTACAAAATATTTGAATCACTTTTCATGGTTACCAGTACCTTAAAATTATTGAAAACCACAATAATACAAAAAATATTATAATAAACAATAAAAGTACCTCAAAAACATTATTCTTGAATACCAATACATAAACACTTCAATCCATCCTCTTCAATTATTGCCCTGGAATAAGTCCTTCCATGATTTAGAAGTAACTTTTTAGGTCAGGGCATTGAGTTGGGTAATGCCCATGTTCTCCACAAATAATACATTGAACTCCATAACAGTCTGTCACTCTATGACCCTTATCTCCAAAAAAATAACATCGGTCCCTCCATTTGAGGTATTCTCCAAGGTTCTTCTTCCCTTCTTTAGAAATCTCAATCTTCCTTTCTTTATGCTGCTCAACATGTGAACATGCATAATAGCCTATCTTCCTCTTCTTTGATGAATTAGGTATACCACTAAATTTCACCTTGTTAATCATATATCGCGATGACTGATTTGGCATAATCACAATATCTTTCTCTCTAGGCATTACATAATTTTGTTTCTTATAGTCACCAATTTGTCCATTGGATTCAATGTTAACCGAATTCTGTCTGGTTCCCTCCATTAACTAAAACAGAAAAAGAATTCGTTGAGAGGAAAAAATCATGCTAGAGAAAATAACATAGTAAAGGGGGAGTACCCTCAATATCTAACATCTTAGGTTAAATTCTAAGATCGTTACCGTAGTTCTAGGACTATATCCTATATGTATACTTATCCTTAGGGACATCCCTAGACATACCTTAGAAATATCTCTAGGGATCTCACTAACGTTCTCACATCCTAGTTTCCAAAGGTTGACTAAACCATTCCTCTGATACCAACTGTAACGACCCGAAGCTTGACTTACATGGACATTACATTACATTTGAGGAATACTTAGTACATTACAAAAACACACACATAAGGACCGTAATAGTTTAGTGTCTTTGGAAACTCGGAATATAATCTTCTAATCCTGGTGAAAGATCTTCAATATCCCCCATAAAGATCTTCCCTTTTTTTACCTAAAACCATTATTTATATCCTGGGGAAAAGAAAAAATAAAAGGGTGAGCTCAAAATATCAGTAAGGGTAAACAAAAGAAATATAAATCACATCATATACATAAGAACATAACTTTTGGAAATCTTAACCTGCAAAAGAGATCATAATTTCATAACCTGGGATAACTCATGGCAGTGAAATGTATTCACAATAATCATAACTTAAAACATTAAACTTTGGTGCATACACACATAATCATAGAGAATCATTTCTTGTTAGTCAAGACTCTTTGCCAAGACTATCTTAGTGGACAAAGTCCATTTCTAAATCGAGTGACCCTCGTTTCAGTCCTGTTTCACTGAACCGATATAACCTACCATTCCAGCCATGTCTATCTCATGAGATATAAAATCTTTACCCAATGCATTGGAGGGAGATATAGGTCCCACCCATCTCATAATGATACCATTCTTATGTGTGCCACAAAATCATAAATCATACATCATTGCATAACCCATGTAATAAAAATGGGATTCTTAAACAACATGACATCATAAAACAATTCATATAAGATAAAGAAATTCATAAAAATATTTCCATCACAACATAATCAAATCCATGTAATAGTAGGGATAGAAACAGAACCCTTTATTATCTTAGATGGAAAATAATTTTGATAAACACATGAAATCCATTCATGAGGAAAATATCCTTTCTACTTCAAAAACATTTTCATTTCTTAACATGTCTTACAATTTAAAACTAAAAGAAGTTGATTAAAAATAAACTTGAAAACTTGTAAAGAAAGATTCCTGGAAATAATATTTTAAAAATCCATTCATGCCGTATAAGTTAAAAAAACATTCTTCTCGTACTTTTGTCGGAAAAATCAAAAAAGTACCTCGTACGAAAAACGACAAAAGATTCCTTTCATATCTTTTACTAAAAACTCACCGAAGGGTAAAATTGGATTTAAAAAATTGTAGATGGATAGAAATAATATTACATATTGAGGAAATATGGATGTGGATGATAAAATACACCCCAGAAAATACTAAAGTATAAACAATCTTGGATAAAAATGGGATTGTGATATTTCCCTTACATTAGGTCTGATTTGCTTTGTACGTGTCCAAAGCTCCTATTCTTTGGAACGCCTCTTTGAATCCTCCACTTAGGGAACTAAGATTGGTCTTTGAAGAAGACCAGGACCTCTAGGATTATTCTAGGGAAGTGCAGAGGAGAAAATGGCAGGGTTTGGCCAAGCTTGAGTGGTCAAATTGGTGTGAGGAGGAGGGGGAGGAGGTGCCCTTTTATAAGGGAGGAGAGGGGCACCTTAGGAATATCTCAAAATATTATTTTATATTAAAGTCAAATTCGGTTTATAATGGTTCCAAAGGGTCTTATTTAGAAGCTAAAGTGGGGATGGGTCGAAATCCTATCAACCAATAGGATTTAGACAAGTTTAGGGTATTATTTTAACCTTATCAATTGGATTTAACTCTAAGTTAAATAATTTAACTTTTACCGTGTATTTTTGTTTTCTTTCACTATATGGTTAATAAACTTACTATAACATTCCAAACGAACCCCAAATTGTTTATTATTAATATATATATCCTTATCTAAGTCATTTGGCCGAACCTTAGATTTTTAGGAATAAAATAACAATTAATAATATAATATTTGATTTAAAAACTATTTTGTGTCAATTTTGACACTATTTGATATATGATTTTTGTGAAAGTCATAACAGAATTATATGTTCGAACCAAGTTGATTAAATCAACAATAATATATCATAGTAACCTAGAAAATTAGTGGAATTCATAAAAAGTCTCAAATTACATTTATTTTGGTGTTTATAACATCAATTATGTCAATATTTCATAAATAAGATAATTACTGCATCATCTTTGTGTCATAAATAAATTAAATTATTTGATGTCGAAAAATTACAAATAAAATACCATTATGTAGGAACTCTTTTTATATTTCTAATTAATATTTACAATCGAATTTATCTTTTGTACAACCCTATATTAAAAATGTTTTAGTAAATAAACTTTGATTTTAACTCTTTTAACTCTTCTATGAATTAAATAATAATAAATGTCCTAATCTAATCCAAGTGGGCCTAAATGATAATATTTTACACTTAAGGTTGTTTTTGGTCGAGATACATTTGTCCAATAGAATTAGGACATGTGTTAGGGTAATATTAATATCATTCTTACCCTTAATTACCCTATTTACTTTTAACCGTGGTAAATAAAAGTAAAATGTTACTATTCACCAAAAATTATTTTCATCTCATTGAACCACATTTTACTTACTGACATCAACCGTGTCTCTCGGATTTTTGAAATTCCATTCACAGAAGCGGTAAAATTAAGTTTTATGAAAAATTCAGTTTTTTAACTACCACTTAGTAGTTTCACTATTCATCAAAAATTGATGTTTTTCAGAACAATGCCAAAATTCCATCCTAAGCTATATTTCATATTCCGAATTCAAAAATGAAGTCTATTTTACCAAATTCATAACATAGAAGATGCATTAATTAATTTTATAATTAAATCCCGCTGTTAAAACAAATAGCGTGTTTTTAAGAAACAATATCTATCAAAAGATTGACACTTGATTATTACTGGTTTAAATATGAAATTACAACCAATGAACAACATTGTATTAAATTGTAAAAATATATTCTAAATATACTTTAAAACAACTCAAATTAATAATTTATCACTATTAAATATTTCGATTAAAAAAGTTGTTTTTAATTATAATTTAGTAATTTTCACTATTTATCAGAATATGAAAGTTATCCGAAAAGTACCAAAATTTAACCTTAGGCTAAATTCGATACTCCGAATCTAAAAATGAAGTCCATTTTGAGAGGTAAATTTTCTAAAATTTAAAAAGTGGTTATTACCATTCATAACGGCTAATTTTAATAATATTTTAATAGCATATCGTTGTTTCGTGAAACTCAGTATTGCGTACTACACACGCTATCGAGGAAGGTTGTGATTGTATGTAATGCAAGGAAAGTCAAGGATGCGTGTTGTGCAAGCTCCTTTTGGTGTAGCGTACAACACAAGACATTAATAAATTTAAAAAGAATATTTTTCATAAAATCTCGGGCTGTTACAGGGGGGAATATGAACATTACAAAATTTTAACATCAATGGAAATAAATAAAAAAAATCAAAAAGATAATAAAAAATAACCAATGTAATACCATAAACAATACAGACTAGTATCATATGATAAACAAGAATATGAATAAAATATCCATACAAAATTAGTAGAAATGTAATGCCATATATGTGAAAAGTTTCAAATTCAAAACCAAAATAAATACATAATGAACACTGCCAAGTGTGTCTCGACATCATGTCTTATTCCCTCATCCATGCACCATATAAACATAACTATTTATCATGATTCTCTTACCCTTGTCTTATACTACAAACCTGAAGTCTATTCATATATTGATTAGGCATCTTGAGTAGTGTGTGATTATAAATCTGTAGACCACAACAAATGGTGGATAAAATAGTATCTAGTCTATAATAGTGTATGCAGTTTTATATATAATAAATTATAAGAAGATAATGTAAATAAGTTTTCACATTGAATTAATCATTGATTAACCACCAAAAATGCCAGATTCACAATGACACTCGAACCATCAATACATGCTTCAGCCCACGTCGGAGTCTCAACCATCCTCAATGGGATATCATATTTCATTACATCATGGGTTTTCTTAATAAAATAATTCCAATTTCACATTCAAACAATGGGGTCCTATAGATGAATTATTTCACCCTATGGGTTTATAGAACTGTAGTCCATGTCCCACAACTCAGTGATCACATGTAATACATAAACATATTGTGGGTATAGAGAAGAAGTATAGAACTACATGGGTATATGGATAATTAGTCCCTATCCCACAACTCATTCAAATAATTTTCATCTCTTGGTTCAATATTTAGAACCATTTATCATCCATTACCATAATTCATTATTCAACCCATCTCATAATTTTAGTTATCAAGTATGTAAATATTTTAAATCATAATTTTCATCTTATCACCAGATCCCAAGGTTGGATACGAGTTTCCCAATTCCTTTAATCAACCAATTCCATTAAAAAATTATTTATCCATCTCATAATCACATTATCCACCAATTATATAATAAAAATATCCACTAATTTCATAATAATTTGTCGATTCAATGGATTAATTCCTTTAGGATAAAATTTCCCAACATAGATAATGAAATTTAACAATTAAATGCATTAAATTATAATAAAGACTATGGAAATTGTCAATTATACCACCTAACTCATGATTGTTTATGGATGTTCACTAAACGAAAATCAAAATATTTTTATGGAATGATCAAAGCCACAACGTCATGAAGGATATAAGAAATATGCATAAGATCAAAATCTAATGGATTAAGATCCATTTAAATCCTAGATCTAAACCATATAAAATCATTCATCTTCATCAGAAAATAAAGATAAGAGAGATAGAGAGAGAGAGACCCAATCATGAAAGAAAACACATACTATAGAGGAGAAAGACCTTAAATCATGTCATTGATTTGTTAATAATGGGGTTATAAGAATCATAGAATCCTTTCTAGCACCTAAAAAAAGGAAATAATTCTAGGATTAGTGGATTGAATATGGGTTAAAACTAGGGGAGGGGTTCATGAATTTTTTTTATAAAATTAGAGGAAAAAAATCTCATGCACAAGGTTTTCAAGGAATGGGCACACAAATTTCCAAATCACGTGCTTCACCTTTGCGGTCACATATCTTACCATAAGTGGAAATATATTTGAAAAAACATTTTATAATTATGAAAATACTATCTTCCATGGATTTAAGGGTTTTGGGGATGTTATCTGCACGATTTTTCCAAACCATGTGCCAACTGTACACCACATCCTATTTCTCCAAATAGGGGAGACAATTTCCTGGTCCAAACCACATAATTTTACCTAACCATATGAAAACAATAAAAATCCACTATTTCTTTAAAATGCCCCCAATTTTAACCCCAAACAAACCGATATAAAAATCCAGCCAATGTAAAAACCAAACAAGGAAATATAGTACCTAAAAATATGCATTGGTCATTATGAGAAAAGGTCGGGATCTTACTATCTCCCCACCTAATACCATATCATCCTCAAGATATACTCTAAAATCTATATGATTCTGATATAAAAAGTTAAATCCACTAATCCCTAGTATCTTCTTCTCTCTCCTATGTTTCCCCATGAATAATTCCATGTTTCCATAACACTCATACTATCAATGGGGACTTTCCCATCCACACTTTATCGATGTGATACATAAAATATATTAGATACTCCAGAAAGGAAAATTCAACATGAAGCTCAATATCTATAACATAAATCAGATGAGAAGGTCTTGTTGGTGATTCTATTGTTTTGACCCAAAAAATAATGCATATCACTAAGCCTCCATGGAAGATCCAATATTAATGGCACCAACCAGATTTTCCCACAATCATGAATGGTCCAAAAAAACTAGGCATCAACGTGCCCTATCTAAGAAACCTATGGTGACCCAATTTAGGTTATTGATGAAGGAATATGATATTACCATTTTTAAAATCAATGGTTCCTCGACATCAATCAGTATATTAATTCTTTATAATCTGATGAATATTTATACTTTTCTGAAATAGTTGAATCTACTCCAAGGACTTCTTTATGACACTCACTCAAAAAAAGAATTTACCCACCAACCTACATCCAGAATATAGATGATCTATTTGGCCTACCATAAAAATCCTCATATGGTTCAATATAAATAGAAACCTAATAAATATTGTTACAAGCCAACTCAATGAGGTTATGTGATTCTCAAAGGATAAACAAATGTCTAGGATGTACGCACATAGAATATCCTCTAAATCCTGCACAATATTCTCTTACTATCCATCTATCTATTGATGGAATGTTTTACTCTAAAAGGCCTATGTACCAAGAAACTTATGTAATTCTTTACAGAGGTGAAAAGTGAAATGTAGAATATAGTCTAAAACTATACTCCATATCACCTCATACAGATGGATTATCTCTCCAACAAACATTTCCTTGAATTGATTCACTATGAGAGCCACCCAAAAAGCATGAAATGTGCTACATCCACTAATTATTCCACAACTACCCATATAGAATAATTATTTTGAGGCATAATTAGAAGACACCCAAAAATTACCATTGTAAATTCATCCCACTTCCATTCCATAATGGTAAATGGTGGTAGTAAACACCCAAATATTTCATTCCTTTCATTCATCAATTGATGGGTGTTTCATCAAGTCATAAACCCTACAATTTCATTTTTCATACCCAACCAACAATATATTCAACATTGTTCATGGTACGTTTTTGTCAAACAAGGATGCACAATCCATTTCGAGTCATGAAACTCACACATCGGCTCCACACCCATACTCATAGGCACAACAAAATGGATTCCGAAATAGATGATGTCATTCACATTTATAGTTCAATTGAAAAATGAATCCATACCTTCAAGGACCCCCCATAAGTTCAAATACTATGGAACCTTATACTATATCTCTGTTATCTGTCTCAGAAGTTTGGACTCAACTAATACATATATGAGGGTCATCTACTCCAATCCATCCTGAACCACACTATGCATCTCTACCAGTAAGGTCATAATCATGAACTCAAAACTAAACTCTTGAACTTTCTAAGACATGACATCATTTTAAAAGTGTAAACAACACTAATTCCATTCTCAGACATATATTCTAGGGCTAATTCAAATTACTGCATATACTCAAATCATCTCACAAGATAAAAATTCAAATATCACATTTAAAACATGTACCTTAATATTTTATGGTTAGAATACATAGTAAAATTTTCACCCAATAGGTAATTACACCAACACTTCAAGTCAAAAAACACTATAAACAACTTAAGGATGTGTGTAACGACCCGAAATTTTTTAAATAAATTTTGTTTCCTAATTTTATGTGTTATTGTTATACTCAACAAAAATGTTTCATTTGGTAACATGAGTATAATTAAAATGAGACTGTTGGGTTTTGACTATTATTTGACCATTGGTCAATATGACCGCTGGAAACTAAACATTTTGACTATTGTCTCTAAATACAAGCAATCTTGGTTAATTAATATAGAAAGAAGATTCGATGGCCTCACCCAGTAGTCTTGGACCGATCGAAGCCCATCTAACAGAACTTGGGAAGGAGGTAGCACCACTGGGCTTTGCTCTGGACCAAACCCAAGCTGAACTTCATCGTATAAAGCTATAACGGGATCGCCTTCGCGAGAAGTTCAAACTGATAGAAATTACTACTCGTGCGATGTTGGCCGAGCCTCCCTCGGATTCTCTCACCTTAGCACACCTTACACTTAGGTCCTATGCTGGTGTGATAAGGGGCTATGTAAGGAGACCGTAACTGTCTTGTGTAATCCTTTGTTTTAAATAAAATTTCGATTTCTTTTATGAATTTTCAAATGACCGGCTAAATATAGTATGCAAATTTTTGATGAATTTTAGAAAAAGGATATTTTAAATATGTTTATGTAAACCCTAAATAATTAAAAATGTGTAATGATTTTCAAAAAATGGTCTTCTGCAATTATGTTCAGTACTAAATTTAGAGTCTAATAAGATCAACTTGATTTTTGATGAATAGTAAATTATGGATAGTGATTTTATGATTAGGATTAATAATGTGTCCAAATGGATCAGTAATCTCACTTAAAGAAAGTATTAAAATAAGCTAGGCACTTTGATTAAGTCATGTGATTCAATAAAATGGTTAAATAACGGTTTCATAAATTATTATTCAAGTATTAGTTTTTTCGGATGAATAGTGTTTTTTTAATTAAAAATTTAATTAAAAATAATTAGAAAATTATTTTTATAAAAATGACTTTATTTTTGAACTCAGAGCATCGATATTATGTTATGGTAATTTTTGGGGATTTTTCTGAAAAAAATGAATTTTCGGTGAATAGTTTATTTATTTAAAAATAAAATTAAAAATATTTAGAAAATTATTTTTATAAAATGGAGTTCATTTTTGAAATCGGGGCATTGATATTTAGTTAAGGTGAAAGTTTGGGATTTTTCTGAGAAAGATGAATTTTTCAGTGAATAGTAAAAATGCAGTTTTAGGGTTTCGGTATGTTTAATGACATCATAATTGTGTCATGATGATGTCATGAGATCTTTTAAGGGTTGGCCGGCCAAGGGTGATGAATTATTGTTTTGGGGGCCCCATGTGGCCTAACTCCGTGATAAATGCCAAGGGAGAGCACATGGGTTTGAGAAAAGCACATGTGAGGTGTCCCTTGGCCATTAATGCCTTGTCCCCTCACTTTCCCTATAAATACCAAGCCCTCCTCTCATCCATTCGACTCCCCACTCATTCCCAACGAATTTCTGGTCTCATTACCTCCCAAGGAGTCCTCCCAAGGTGCCCCCAAGCCCTCAAGGTCCCAACCTTTGAGGTTTAAGAGTTACATTTTAAGGTAAGGGATCCGACCTCTCTCTTTCTTTTCAAGTAATCTCTTTTATGTCATTTCTTTTATACTCCATGTTCTTATGTTGGAGGATGTTCTTTTATATTCATCCTACTGCCTATTTCATGTTCATATTATGAGAGACCCCCCCTTGCTCTCATCAATTCGTTTTAAGAATATTTAAGTGGCGCCGTTAGGCTGCCGAATTTTTAAGGGATTCTTTCACCTTCCTCGTTTTCAAGTTCTATTTTCATTCAAGTCTTTCATGTTACTTTTTATTATGTTGGGGTATGATCTCTAAATTATCATACTGATATTTTATGATCATATGATGAGAGACCCCATTTTATCGCTTCAATTCAGTATTTTGAAGTTTTATGTGGCGCCGTTAGGCTGCCGAATTTTTAAGTGGTTTTCACCCTTCTCGTTTTGAAGTTCTACTTTCATGTCAATTATTTCAAGTTCCTTTTTTTATATTGTGGTATGATCTCTATATATATCATACTGGACTCTTATGTTCATGTGATGAGAGACCCCATTTGATCTCTTCAATTTAGTATTTTGATGTTTTAAGTGGCGCCGTTAGGCTGCCGAATTTTTAAGTGGTTCTTCACCCTTCTCATTTTGAAGTTCTACTTTCATGTCAATTCTTTCAAGTTCCTTTTTGTTATATTGGGGTATGATCTCTATATATATCATACTGGACTCTTATGTTCATATGATGAGAGACCCTATTTGATCTTTTCAAATCATTTTTTGTTGATGTTTAAGTAACGCTGTTAGGCTGCCGAACTTTCATAAGAGAAATCTAATTTTTTTCTTCCTTCCATGTTTTTCATTTCAAATGGTATGTCCTTGAAATTTCATTACCATGATCATGTATCCTTCTTATTCTGTCCATGTACTATTTTATGGGTCATTTATGAATGTTTGACCCATTTTACCTCTCTTTTAATGTCTTCTAAAACCTCGGAACATTGCCGTTATGCTGCAGAATTTCTGTCTCAAAATGTCTATCTCTTTTTCTAAAGTTCTTTTATTTTATTAAGTGAATATTCAAATCTCTTTCTTCTAAAGGGGTATTCACATATATACCAAAATGTTCTATTTTAAATTCTGTGATTTACATACATGAGACCCACCTTCCTTTTCTGTGGGTTTTAAAGTGATATAAAGATCATGTCTTTAAATCAGTTTTTAAAAAAGTTATGATTATGAAATGAAACCCATTTCCTTTATGCTATATGGGTTATTTATGAAATGTTTGATGATGATATATGTGGCTCACATGATAATAAAGGCAAATTTAAGGGTGCGCCCTGATAGCGCTCCAATGCATTGGGTAATGATGTAACCACTAGAGATTACAATTTTCACGATACCTTGGTGAATAACCTTGGTAATTTTAAAATGACACCTTGGGGATGGACCTTGGTGATATGTTCATGATTGTCTATGTTAAATGATGTAGCCACATCTTCAAGTTATGAAAATGTTTTATTTTTATTATGATATGCCTCGTGATTTCATTTTCATGCCTTAAAGTTCTTTTCATGACTTTATTGATGTATCTCAAGTTCATATGTAAAATGTTTCACTTGTTTCCCTTGCTGGGCCTTCTGCTCACCCTTCCTTTTGATGTATGTCCCCAGGTTATGAGATGCAGTAATGAGCCTAGGGTGAACATGAGGAGAAGCCTTTCAAGTGTTTAAGAAGAATGTTTTTTTTGTTTCATGTTTTATGTTCCTTGTTTCCAAGACACTAAACCTTAAAGATCCTCAGTTCCGTGTAATGGAATGAAAGTTATGTTATAAAAAGATGGGATGCTATAGTTGGTATCAAAGGATGGTTTAGTTATTTATGGAAATTAGGATATAAAAACTTTAGGAAGAACCCTATAGAAATGTTTAAATATAGGAAATCTTCCTGGTATTTTGGTGAGTATTGAGTAAGGGGTTTCCAAGCATATACATCCCTGTCTGGATACGAGCAGGTAGAGGTGGCTCTGGCACAGATGTACATAGGGGTAAAACCCGAAAACACCGCTTTGAGCTAGACTCGAACGGGAACTGGTATACGACAATGGGCCTTTCTGCACTCTTGGTTACGACACTCCCGGGGGATATGCTTTGGTAAATTCATAAGCTTAGTATGAACCATTGTTAAAGGATCAAAGATAAAATAAAATAAAGGTTCCCATAAGAATATATGATCATGGATAACCTAGATGGGAACCTAGGGGATCACAAGTTAGGGTATACTTTTCAACTACAAGTTATCCTTATATGCTTTAAGTTTCTTTTCTTGATTATTGGCTAAGTATTTAAGCCCCTAATTATAGTCTCTTTTCTTAGTTAATGGCGGGAAATGGAAGAACATGTCTCAACAACCAATGTGATAGGAAATGCTACGATTGCCGTATTAAGATGACAGAGATGATTAGGGGATTAAAATATGATTATTATTTTGGAAGACGATCATTATTTTGGGAACCATATTTGATCGAGGTAAATAGATTACTACGGTATTTTCATTGAGGAGTAAGGTTGACTTATATTTTGAAGAATCGATGAATTTAAGGTGAACTTATAGTAATTTAGGTTACTTATGAGAATGACTAACCTATCTTGGGTAAAATATGTTTAGGTTAGATACTTTCTTTATAAGATGTTTGGAGTGGTTGATGTTGTCTGGAGATGAACAATGAAGTTGTTTTGGAAGACTATGTTATCAAATCCTTCTTGTATTTGGGTTTCAATCTTAGTTTAGTTTGTTTTGAGGAATTTTAAGGACCGTTATTTATGGAATGGTCTATGATGAACTTTGGGTAGTACCATGGAACTTTGATGATTTAAAAGTAGTTTCCATTCCTATGGGATTCTTTCTTTTTGAAGAGTTGTTTTACTTTAACCTTTCTGTTTTTGGGATAATGTTTAAAGATTGAAGAAATAGATAGTTAATCTTTTGTAGATTATGTGATTCTATAGAAGATGATTCTTGTGCTTTTATGAGACCAAGTGTTTTTGAATTCTCATCATTTGGAGAAAAGATTAGTGTTGGTAGGGACTTGTTAAAGGATGAAACTCTACTTGAAGGTATGTATATTTTCTTATGTTTTTGTTCTATGTAGTAAATGAAATCCTCAAAATTATGAAAAGAAACGTAAAACAAAAATGTTGTTGGTTTACGTTTCCTACTAGGTAATCAAAGACCGTTTACACACATCATAAGTTTGGGATTTTCTCATGGTTAACTTTCTCCTAATCATGTTCTCTATCACTCTCCCTCAGAACTTGACCCTTTGTTTTCTCCTCCATGTCCATGTTTTCCTACATGGAACCCTAGTGTGGGTTAACTCGGGTGACCTTTGTACTTCCCTTTCATTATTTTAAAGTAATAGTTTTACTGACTCCTTTTCCGATGTGGGACTTTCAATGAAATTTCAAAACCCAATTTTAAAATTGCGAGGACGCAATTTCTTAAGGGGGGAAGATTGTAACGACCCGAAATTTTTTAAATAAATTTTGTTTCCTAATTTTATGTGTTATTGTTATACTCAACAAAAATGTTTCATTTGGTAACATGAGTATAATTAAAATGAGACTGTTGGGTTTTGACTATTATTTGACCATTGGTCAATATGACCGCTGGAAACTAAACATTTTGACTATTGTCTCTAAATACAAGCAATCTTGGTTAATTAATATAGAAAGAAGATTCGATGGCCTCACCCAGTAGTCTTGGACCGATCGAAGCCCATCTAACAGAACTTGGGAAGGAGGTAGCACCACTGGGCTTTGCTCTGGACCAAACCCAAGCTGAACTTCATCGTATAAAGCTAGAACGGGATCGCCTTCACGAGAAGTTCAAACTGATAGAAATTACTACTCGTGCGATGTTGGCCGAGCCTCCCTCGGATTCTCTCACCTTAGCACACCTTACACTTAGGTCCTATGCTGGTGTGATAAGGGGCTATGTAAGGAGACCGTAACTGTCTTGTGTAATCCTTTTTTTTAAATAAAATTTCGATTTCTTTTATGAATTTTCAAATGACCGGCTAAATATAGTATGCAAATTTTTGATGAATTTTAGAAAAAGGATATTTTAAATATGTTTATGTAAACCCTAAATAATTAAAAATGTGTAATGATTTTCAAAAAATGGTCTTCTGCAATTATGTTCAGTACTAAATTTAGAGTCTAATAAGATCAACTTGATTTTTGATGAATAGTAAATTATGAATAGTGATTTTATGATTAGGATTAATAATGTGTCCAAATGGATCAGTAATCTCACTTAAAGAAAGTATTAAAATAAGCTAGGCACTTTGATTAAGTCATGTGATTCAATAAAATGGTTAAATAACGGTTTCATAAATTATTATTCAAGTATTAGTTTTTTCGGATGAATAGTGTTTTTTTAATTTAAAATTTAATTAAAAATAATTAGAAAATTATTTTTATAAAAATGACTTTATTTTTGAACTCAGAGCATCGATATTATGTTATGGTAATTTTTGGGGATTTTTCTGAAAAAAATGAATTTTCAGTGAATAGTGTATTTATTTAAAAATAAAATTAAAAATATTTAGAAAATTATTTTTATAAAATGGAGTTCATTTTTGAAATCGGAGCATTGATATTTAGTTAAGGTGAAAGTTTGGGATTTTTCTGAGAAAGATGAATTTTTCAGTGAATAGTAAAAATGCAGTTTTAGGGTTTCGGTATGTTTAATGACATCATAATTGTGTCATGATGATGTCATGAGATCTTTTAAGGGTTGGCCGGCCAAGGGTGATGAATTATTGTTTTGGGGGCCCCATGTGGCCTAACTCCGTGATAAATGCCAAGGGAGAGCACATGGGTTTGAGAAAAGCACATGTGAGGTGTCCCTTGGCCATTAATGCCTTGTCCCCTCACTTTCCCTATAAATACCAAGCCCTCCTCTCATCCATTCGACTCCCCACTCATTCCCAACGAATTTCTGGTCTCATTACCTCCCAAGGAGTCCTCCCAAGGTGCCCCCAAGCCCTCAAGGTCCCAACCTTTGAGGTTTAAGAGTTACATTTTAAGGTAAGGGATCCGACCTCTCTCTTTCTTTTCAAGTAATCTCTTTTATGTCATTTCTTTTATACTCCATGTTCTTATGTTGGAGGATGTTATTTTATATTCATCCTACTGCCTATTTCATGTTCATATTATGAGAGACCCCCCCTTTCTCTCATCAATTCGTTTTAAGAATATTTAAGTGGCGCCGTTAGGCTGCCGAATTTTTAAGGGATTCTTTCACCTTCCTCGTTTTCAAGTTCTATTTTCATTCAAGTCTTTCATGTTCCTTTTTATTATGTTGGGGTATGATCTCTAAATTATCATACTGATCTTTTATGATCATATGATGAGAGACCCCATTTTATCGCTTCAATTCAGTATTTTGAAGTTTTAAGTGGCAACGTTAGGCTGCCGAATTTTTAAGTGGTTTTCACCCTTCTCGTTTTGAAGTTCTACTTTCATGTCAATTATTTCAAGTTCCTTTTTTTTATATTGTGGTATGATCTCTATATATATCATACTGGACTCTTATGTTCATGTGATGAGAGACCCCATTTGATCTCTTCAATTCAGTATTTTGATGTTTTAAGTGGCGCCGTTAGGCTGCCGAATTTTTAAGTGGTTCTTCACCCTTCTCATTTTGAAGTTCTACTTTCATGTCAATTCTTTCAAGTTCCTTTTTGTTATATTGGGGTATGATCTCTATATATATCATACTGGACTCTTATGTTCATATGATGAGAGACCCTATTTGATCTTTTCAAATCATTTTTTGTTGATGTTTAAGTAACGCCGTTAGGCTGCCGAACTTTCATAAGAGAAATCTAATTTTTTTCTTACTTCCATGTTTTTCATTTCAAATGGTATGTCCTTGAAATTTCATTACCATGATCATGTATCCTTCTTATTCTGTCCATGTACTATTTTATGGGTCATTTATGAATGTTTGACCCATTTTACCTCTCTTTTAATGTCTTCTAAAACCTCGGAACATTGCCGTTATGCTGCAGAATTTCTGTCTCAAAATGTCTATCTCTTTTTCTAAAGTTCTTTTATTTTATTAAGTGAATACTCAAATCTCTTTCTTCTAAAGGGGTATTCACATATATACCAAAATTTTCTATTTTAAATTCTGTGATTTACATACATGATACCCACCTTCCTTTTCTGTGGGTTTTAAAGTGATATAAAGATCATGTCTTTAAATCAGTTTTTAAAAAAGTTATGATTATGAAATGAAACCCATTTCCTTTATGCTATATGGGTTATTTATGAAATGTTTGATGATGATATATGTGGCTCACATGATAATAAAGGCAAATTTAAGGGTGCGCCCTGATAGCGCTCCAATGCATTGGGTAATGATGTAACCACTAGAGATTACAATTTTCACGATACCTTGGTGAATAACCTTGGTAATTTTAAAATGACACCTTGGGGATGGACCTTGGTGATATGTTCATGATTGTCTATGTTAAATGATGTAGCCACATCTTCAAGTTATGAAAAAGTTTTATTTTTATTATGATATGCCTCGTGATTTCATTTTCATGCCTTAAAGTTCTTTTCATGACTTTATTGATGTATCTCAAGTTCATATGTAAAATGTTTCACTTGTTTCCCTTGCTGGGCCTTCTGCTCACCCTTCCTTTTGATGTATGTCCCCAGGTTATGAGATGCAGTAATGAGCCTAGGGTGAACATGAGGAGAAGCCTTTCAAGTGTTTAAGAAGAATGTTTTTTTTGTTTCATGTTTTATGTTCCTTGTTTCCAAGACACTAAACCTTAAAGATCCTCAGTTCCGTGTAATGGAATGAAAGTTATGTTATAAAAAGATGGGATGCTATAATGTGCTTAAGGGAATTCAGTTTATGTTCCTTCAACTAAATTAACCCATATTTCACAATTCAATCTTCAAACATAATCACTTCTCCAATTATAATCCCAAATGCATCATAAAACAAAGTATACTCCTCAGTAGGCATAGGTAGGATCCAAATTGTTTTAGTATTAAAAGGATTATTCAAATCCTAGAAAGTATTATCATATGATCTGAAACATTTATGCTTTATCCCCTTCTTGTTGAAGCCTGAAAGTGGTGCTATGATGTTGTAAAAGTTATGGATGAACCTCCAATAATAACCTTCAAATCCCAGAAAGATAAAGATATCAAAAAAATTATTGGGATGCTTCCATGAATTCACTACCAATATATTCTATGTTTCTAATGGAACACCTTCATCCAAGATTATGTGACCCATAAAATGTACCCAGTTAATCGAAAACTGACATTTAGATAGCTTGGTATATAGTCAACGCTCTATCAGTATACTTAGGATGATAACCAAATTTCGGACACGTCCATTGGGTGTACTGGAGTACACTGAGAGTAAATAAACATAAAAAACTACCATCTAATACAGGTATTCGTTATACCAAACAACATAATGATGAAATCATATAGGTTGTATATGATTTTGAAGTCTATATGTGGTATATAAGAAGGTAGAACTCTCAAATAATGATACCCTAAACTCAAATAAATCTTGGAGAAAATATAATCTAATCTCGAATATTCAAAGATATCACTAACAATAAGAAGAGGATACAAATTATTCACTATAATCTAGTTTCATGTTCTGATAACCAACACATAAGCACTGGGTTCTGTCAAGTGTATTAAAAAACAAGACTAGAAAACCTTAAGCCTATATACTCAGAGAGATAAATACCTTATCCATAAACTCTTGTAGTTGATTCTTAATATCTTGAAGCTCTTTTATATTCATTATATAAGGTCAAATTTTAATTTCCTCACCTCTAAGAATGAGTTCAATTATATACACAACATCCCTGTTTGGTGACATCCATGAAAAGTTATCAGAAATTACATCCTAGAACCGGTCCACTATGCATGGAAAATCACAAGGTTTCATACCCCAATCATCCCTAAAATTTATTGAAACCTGGGAAGTAATCTCCCCCATTTGGTGATGATCTGGACCTGTATGTCTTACATAGATATTCCACCCTCCACATTGAACATAAATGTTTCCCTTAAGGGATGTAAAGGTTACTCTCCAATGATAATAATCAACCTGAGATTATTAAGATACTAACCAGTCCCTACCAAAAATCAATTAAATTCGTGACATGCCCTGTATATAGAAATCCCTATAAATATGACACTCCCCAACCATGAGAGAACAACCCTTATATAAATATATTATCCTTGACAAAACACATAACAGTGTGTTGACTATCAAAACCATACTCACAGAATCCACTAATTGACTCTAATAATTCAAAATATGTGAATATATAAATTAATTAAAGACTCTTTTAAGATACTAGGCCTTATGAACTATATAATATATAATAATAGTAGTTCTAATGGTTGATGGTATAACCTCATTATCCACACGTTCATGCTGAACTACAAGAAATTGATCTGTGTCTCTTCCCTAAACTGTGGTTTGTGTTCCCTGAGATGTACCACACTAATGATATGGGTACTCTTTACCTAATACTCAAATCCCGTTACATCATTATCCATAGTAAGAATAACCCCAACAGTGTGACAAATAGAGGTGAGAAGTCCCCCTTCTAGTAATCTGACTTTATATGGCCCGACCATCATTTCCCATCGGTCGACGATTTCAATAATAACTCTATAAATGAAAAATCCCACCACTAGCTTGTCACACTACTAGTGGTCAAGCACAGTGGCTATAAATGTGTACCAGTAAACCACCCTAGGTCCAATATATATGGTTACTTCAATGAGTAATTGAACCTTTCCCTTGGACAATATGGTTTCAATTTCTTTGGCACACATTATCATAGTGATTATTTTTAATCCTAGAATATGTAACTCTTATTAATATATAAGAAACCACCTACATTACCCCAAGAATCCACTTTTAGGTTCTTCTCTGAAATGAGAGATTGATTCACAACTTCAAACAAACATATTTAACAAAAAGATTTTAATCGGTGACATAATATCTTTTCTAAGCCCATCCTGTAAATGCTTTTCCATAGTAGCCTCATCCCCTTCCAGTTCTAGGAAAAAATAATTCAAATCCATGAAGAGACAAATATAGTCCATCATGGACAAACTCTCTTGGTTCAACATCACAAACTATACTTCCCTCTCATACATAAGCGTCTTAGTGTAAACTTTATCCTAGATCTTCTCCCAGAATTCCTTCCGCATCATATTCTCCAACTTCCCATAGTGATCCTAAATATCCCACTAAAACTTTTATTTACCATGTAACATATATTCCTCTATCATGACTCTTTTCTTAGAATTAGTCTCTAAATAGTTAAGGATCATCTGGATCAACACAATAAAGAACTCGTTTTCCTAAGGTCCACCCTCTCTGTTAAATGTTAGATGGTTTTGCAACAGGAACTCTTGATTCAAGTAAGACATATTCCACACAAACTAACCAAAAAGTCTTTCCATAAATTGAATAATATTATAAATTTTATCATGGAACCTCTCTCTAGATCTTTTACCTAAAACTATCGAAGCCACATGATCCACTATTGCAGGATCATTTCTAGTTATATCCTCTTATCATCCTATCAAAAATAATCATCAATAATGTATATTTATAAAACTAAATAATGTATTAAGACACATTTACATCAGTAAAACACATAAGTATTTTGTATTAACTTAAATCCCTAACAATTCATCCCCTATACAATACTACAAGGTTAAAACTAAGCCACTCGAACTACCCTCAACCATACCTCACGTGGGTCATGTAGGAAATTGTTTACACATTTCCATAAACCTAGTTTCTCTTTATAAACTCATTTATCCACATTATTTATCCATATTTATAATCAATTAAATATGTAAATTAAATATTAGGATCCTTTTTCATTTAAATTACACAAGTTAATAAAAAAATCACTTGAAAACTCACCTGAAAAAAATATTTTTTTAATGTGTGTCTAAAACGATGCATGTCACAACAAATCCAGGGTTCCTAGAATGATGCATTTATAAAAAAATTGCATGCCATTATAGGCCATGAGTAAAATCTTAGAAAACTATAACATAATAAAGAAAGTGTATCAATTTATGTAAAATAATATTCAACTATAACAACAATTATCAAATTCATTAATCCCATACTTGGTACATGGATTTTACCCCTATTCATGGGTAAAATACTCCCATGCACGAGCATTTACCAAGGAACGATTCATCCTAGAATCATGTATTAATTTTCAAAAATATTAATACAAATCAAAAGAAATGAAAATAAACATTTGATATTATATTATAACATCCTGGACTAGGCGCCACATATTAGTGCCCTGAGCGGGTTTCTCTAATGACCATTGGCCTTTCCTCCCCATATGAAAGTGGTTTTTACCTAGTAGTTAGCCTCCAAAATATTACATAGGGACACTATAAAATATGTTCTAGAGAAACACAATTATGTAAATAAATAAAAAATTGCCAAAATATAATAACTAATAACAAAAATTATACCACAACCAATACAGACTAGTATTACATGATTAACTAGAACATGATAACTATATTCAAACCAATTAGTCTGTATTTCATGCCATATATGCATCAGGTTTCAAATGAAAACCCTAAATAAAGACACATTGACAACTCCAAATCTTTTAGCATAATAATGCCTTGATCCCTTATACAAGATTCATCCTAGATAAACTATCAATCATAAGTATCTTTCCATATTCCTTTCTAATAAAATTGATTTTTATTTGGGTATTGAAAATGAATCCTGAGTAGGGTATGAGTAAAAATTAGTAGGCTACCACAAATTACATATAAAAAAATATCCAATATATAATAGTGTATGGAGTTGTATTATTTTTAAATTAAAAACATAAAATAAATATTTTTCTCAACGAATTATACATTAATTAACCACATAACATCTCAGGTTCATAAAGACACACAAACCATCAATACCTTATTCAACCAATTTTTGAGTCTAAAATGTACAAAAAGGGACAACAAATTTCATTACATCATGGGTATTCCTTAATAATGTCATTCCATTTTGTAATTCAAACAATGGGGACCTAGAGTAATAGTCTTGAACCCCATGGTATTGGAATCATCAATCCATATCCCTTAACATAGTGATAAGATATAATACAAAAATATTTTTGATTCCTAGAGTGACAGTCTATAACTTGATGGGTATTTAGATTAGTAGTCCATGTCCAGCAACTCATTCATTGAATTCATATATCATGGATATATATTACAATGAATTGATATTCTGTTACCATAATTCACTATCTAACCAATTTAACAATTTCATTTATCATGAAATCAGAAATTTAAAATAATTGTTTCATCTTATCAGCAAACCCCAAGGGTGGCTACCAGTTTCCCAATTCCATTAATCAACTATTATCCTAAATAGGTTAAATACCCTAAGATGGTGGGGGATTTGAATTAGGGTATGAGAGATTAAAACTATTTCCCCTTCGGATCTTGTTTCATTATTAAAGAAAAAAATATACTCTCCCACTCTCCCATAGTAATTTATGATAGGAAATTAATTATTCATTATACACACAAAAAATTACATGGTTCAACTTCATAGGGAATCTTCCAAACATCATACAATGGTAATTTCCGGATTTTACCAAATCCACTATAGGTCACTATAAAAAAATGGTCTATCACGCTAAATATCATCTATAGATAGGATCACTACATTTACAAGGATTAGTGTTTTTTCACTACTATCCCTAGGGTCCCCCCTATGTATCTTTCTCTATCTCACTGCCGGTGGAAAGGCTCTCCATATTTTTATTCCCTTGTTCAATACTTTTGGAAGGGATTCAAACATAGCTTATGGGCATATTGGTCCCTTAATTATGTCTAATTAATTATCTATCCACTATATATAGATGATTTTTGGATTTCTGACTTTTACTCAACTAATTATTACCACTTTATGATAAATTTAATAAGAAACTTCAATATTCTCCACCAACCTTTTATGCACAATTTTCTTTATGAGACACTCCCTACGCATGAGACTTTCTTATTACACACAACTCTCCTCTAAAGAGAAACTCTATTATTACACAAAAATACATTTTCATGCAATTATTACACAATTAAATGCCTCAGAATTCTTTAAGGGTTGAGGTAATGATATGAGGGGGAACCCACTTATTTATAGACCTGGGTGACCCTACACATAATATATCATAGTGGCTTTATATGTGCACCTAATATCTCTCCTATGCATGTAAAACTATTTTTCACATTTCATTGGTCATGTAAGTGTCATTCATGTGGATCCCTTCATCTCTACTTCATGGATGCATGCAACTCTTTCTTTGGTGTGTACACTAATATTTCGTACAAATTCAAATCGTACATGTGCTTATTACCTTAGACTTTTTTTGATGTAATGATCTTGAATATTTCCTTATGAAAAACATTTTAAATCACCATCAATCTTGTATGTAACTTCCTTTTCCAGAAACTCCTTTCTATATTCCCCGTATCTTGGAAAAAATATTTAGAAAAACCAATGGTAAAAGATGATGACTTATATATGTACTTTTTATACCACCTCCAGAGTGACCATTGTTTTTATTGGACCTTTGTCAAAATATCTTTTCAAAAATATCCATGTAAATCAACAAATGGCCATAGAAACCATGTTTATCAACAAACACAATCAACCCAAAATTACTGTAATGTTACCTTGAGGGATTTTTTCCCAATATCAACCAATTCCATTAACCTATTATTCATAAATTTAAAAATCACAATATCCATTAATTAAAAAATCACAAAATTCCCTAATTTCGTAGTCATATTTTGAATCAATTTATTAATTCCATTTTGGATACAATTCCCCAACATGGAAAATGGAATTTCAAAAATACATGCACACAATTATAATCAAGACTATGGGAATTTAAAATTAGTCAACCTACCTCAAGTTCGATGATGGACGTTCTCTAAACCAAAATCCCCAATTTAATGTGGAATTTTCAAAACCACAATGACATGGAATATCTATGACCATTACATTTGATTAAAATCCAATATATTAAGATCCATTAAAAAATTTGATATAAACCATAACCAATGGAGGAAAAATAATTCATTTTTGTTAGAAAATTTATATAGGAGAGGGAGAGAGAACCAATGTTGGAAGACATCACATACTGTATAGGTGAAAATCCTTCAACTAGTTCTGTGATTCTTAAAAAAAGGGGTTGGATGAGGCATGGAATCTCCTAAGGTACCTCTATTTATTAAATAAAAATTTTAAGGATGAGTGAGGGTGAATGGGGTTTAAAATCAGGGGCGGGTTTAGGAATTTTAAAAAATCTAAATGAATTAACTCATTCTTGACCGATTTCATAGGTAAGGGAGCACGGTTTTCCAAATCATCAACTTAAATTATGTGACTCACTTTAAGGGTCACATAGTTTCTCTTATGTGTCACATGTTTGAAAAAATTTGTGATATCTTTTTAGGTCACCTTTTTCTCAAGTTTCACAGTTTAGGGGAGGGTCGATGCATGGTTTTGGAAAATCATACATAAACCATGTACCACCTCCTATCTCTCCATGTAGAGAACATAGATTCTTAGAAAGTACAGTATTTTTTTACTTAACCATGATAGAACGAAGAATAACCCCCTTATAATCTAAAATCCAAATATTTCACCTAAAACAACACCACATAAACACTCAACCATTGTATAGACAAAATAATGTAAAATAGTACCTAAAAACGATAATGGTTCATATCTAGAAAAGGTTGGGAACTTACAGTTATAACTAGACATCTTGAGTATATATAAAAAAACTTGGTTTCTTTCCCCTAACCTACATTTAAATTATTATTTTTTGATATATCATACCCTTTTTCATCTCTATCTCGAGATATATAAATCATGGATATGAGAAAAAACTTCTATACATCCTTATACTCATAAATTCAATAGACATATATTATTAAATGATCTTATAAACATCCATTATATCATTAATGTCTCTTATAGAGGACTCCTTACCTACTTTTTTCACGCTCCAATGATTCTAGGTTTCATGCATGGGATGAATCACAAATATTTTCCTCTCTTAATATAGTATTATGTTCATGCATATGTACCACTCCAAGAAGTTGTATCCAATTAGTAAATTTTTTATCTTATGGTTAATAGAGAATGTGAATTAGTGGTATTTTATTATATTTTATATATAATAAAAAAATTATTCAATAGGTTTCTATCTTTATTATCAATAATTTTTAAACCATTAACTTATTATATTATAATTTTTCCCTTATTTATTCTAAAAAATAATATCCCTTGACCATTGGATTCATAATATTCAATCAATAGAATATTCAATGAGGAATGGATCTAAAAATTCAATTTATATTCCAAAATATCAAGGAATAATTACATAAATAATTTTATTGTATTATTTATGCAATTTAAATGAATTTACTAATATAATGATGAATCTTTATGTTATAAAGTCACTCAGATGAGCCTTTAATAAAGATAATTAATTGATCTGAAATAGGATCTGAATGTAATTCATAATCCCCATGTTATGGTGATAAGAACCTGAGAAAAAAAGGATAACCTTTGGAATTATTTTCCCAGCCAGATACAACAACAAGTATGACATATACAATAATGATGGATAATATTTTCAAAACAAAATCACACAATAAAAATATGATACAAAAATTGAAAATAAAATCCAAATATGTTTACATGATCCAAGAGTTTCAAAATTAAAAAAAATATAATGACCTCTATATCCTTGTTCCATGTATTAAATATGCCACTACATTACTTCTTGAGTCCCTAAATAAAATTTTTCAAATATACATTTCCTCCCAACAACACCTTTCCCTTTACATTATAAAAAACAAGGTCTATACATTCCCAAGGGTGTGTATACGGTATGAGAAAAATAAGGCAAGTGGGATTTCACAAAATTTCCTATAATTTTTTTTTATAAAAAATGAGACCTTGCCCAGAAACGAAATGCTTTATTATTGAGCCAAAAAAATTCCGACTTAAATGAGTCAACAAATGTGAGGCTTTTCATAGCCCCTCTTAAGAAGGTGTAAAATCTCATCAAGATGCTGATCATACCAAAGAAAATCAACACCAATGACTCATTTATTTGTAATTCTATCCACCACTGATTCATCTTCTCTATAAGTGTGACTCATGATATCATTGATGAAGATAAAAGAATCCAAACAATTAATTCAAAATTTAGTGAGCTTCCATGATTAATGAAATTATCACAAGTTGATAGTAGAAACAATAATTATAGAATCACTCTCAATACATATATTCTTCCATGAAGAATATTAGCTTGATCCACCACAACAATAATTCCAAGCATCTCAGCCTCAATAGAACATACATAACCACATGAACTAGGAAACCATCGGATGACTCCCCCTCAGTTAACACTGAAAATAAAACCATAGATAAAAGGTCCCAGATTACCTTAAAAAGAACCATCATAATTATCAATTATCTATCCAATAAAATGTTCCTACCATAAAACATCAATGGTACCATATGGGGGTGGAAAAATACCTTTGATACCAATCCAGGAAGGAATAGAAAGATTATTAACTGAATTAGAGAAAAAATTCTTGTTCGTTATACAATCCTCAGGAATAGTATCAAGGATGATCCATAAAGAATCATTGAAAGATAAGGAATGACCACCATCAAGTAATTGATTTCGATCGTACCAAATACAGTGCAACAGATCAAGTGTTCTGACCTAGAAGAGATCGAGAAAATATGTGGAAAGAGAAACAAATTGCCAGCTCTAAAGGAATTCACTGATGATGACCAAATGTGGCTGAGCAACTTCCAAAAAACCTTTTATTTATTTCCATATCAAAGTAGATCAAATAAAATATTGATATAAATTATCTAAATCCTCCCTATTCTAATGGAAAAGAACACATGATGACCATACTGATATTCTACATAAATGTAGATAAAAATCCATTGGGATATTTTGATGAGAAACTCTCTAAACCAAAATGGATTGAGAGAGCCAGATGAAATTTTTATATATCCCCACAATCCATTGAGAGTCAATGTTTAAATGAAAGGAATACCTATAAAATAGATTAGAATAAATAATATCATCCGTAGTAGGTCCCCAATCCCAAAAATCATCCCTGGTAGAGATATAATAATTGCTGAAAATGTTAATATTTTTATTCAAAAGTTCCACTTAGTTAGAAATAATATTACTGATAGATTTATCCAAGTCCAAGGTAATGTTCTCACGCACAATAGAATCAACAAGAGGATTACCTATCTAGTATTATCTCTAGAAGGTAAGGGATGAATCCTTGGAAACTGACCATATGGAATGATATTCAATTAAATAAATCATTTAATTAAAACTAGGCCACATAGAGGAATCAAGATGGTTAAAATCACCAATCTTGATTCAATTCATAAATTTAACCTGAAGGAATGTAAGAAACTTAATATTGTTATTTAATAGTATCCACATGAACAAAAAATGTAAAGATACATTGAAGAGATCATAGCTCTTGATACCTAATCCCCTACATCATAATTTTTACAACATATAATACAAGAAATAGTATCCATCTTCCTCTCATGAATGCTTCTAATATAAAATAATTTCATCAGAGAAACATTGATATTCCTTATGGGTGTAATAAATAATTTTTACACCATAAATGAATAGACCAACTTTGAGACAATAATAGATTTGACCAAGTAAACCTGACCAGTCATCGAGAGAGTCTTTCCATTCCAAGTAGAAAGTTACCTTCTGAGATTGCTAAGAATATATGATAAATAACAAGATTTAGGCCTCTCCCAAAACAATTGACCACGTAGGTATTTATAATGGTAACCCCCATACAAATTACCAACTCTCTAAACATATCATTATTCCTAGGAATAGATAAATTACTACAAAAATAAACAAATGATTTGTCCCAAAAGCGTTCATTGAGAACGAATTTACTCAAAAAAATTTAATAGTGCATTGAAATTAGAATTTCATTATAAATACAAAGGGGGAAATATATATATTGAAACACCGTATAAAAATTTAAGCACCTCAATTGTCATTCTATTAATGATATAGAATCACAATTTAGAAATGATAAAACCATTATAGTTCATAAGACAAATGATTTATATGAAACTATTAAGCATAAACACTTTTTATTTCAAATATTCTTTGGGATCCTCACAATGAAGGAAAATAATCCTCAAATAATAAATAAAATATTAATAAACTATGAATCCCATGGCATAAAATTCAAATTAAATGATCCTGAATTCAACAGAGAAGATATAGAAAGGCCACACACCATGAAGATCATAGATATTCACGTAATAATGAACCTAGATCAAATGAATAAAACCACATTAAATGAAAAATAAAATTGAATATTCTTTATATCATCAAATAAACCATATATATAATTATTACACATCATTTATATTATTTCTCTTTTTTTAAAAGAGGAGATATCTATGGGGAAGGAGGATAATGGTGGTGAAGGGAGACATACCATTGAAAATATAGATACAACACCCATAGATCCATAAAAATTGATCATTGATAGGAATGTAATCTTTAAAATATCTATGTAGAGTCTCCCAGGTTAAGAAACTAATTCACTAGAAGAATAATAAGGAAAAATATTTTTGGTTTGTGTCTTAATGATAAAATTAAAAATAATTTATTATCATTTCAGTGTTTTAACATAAAATTTGACAAACCATTTGGCAACCATGTGAATTTACCGTATCCTATATTGAATGGTTTCTGGTAAGGTGATATGATTTGTTGTAACCATGCATCAACTGTGAACCCTCCTTTAGAGTTAGAAATTAATTTTCATAGTTTTATTGGATGAGCTACACATTTTCTTCATATTTAGGTGCCTAAATAAGAACATGACTGAGAATAATAAAAATACCTAAATATAATTTGAAAAAATAAAAGAAAATCTTGAAACAAGTAATTTTCAAAATAAAAGTATATCTATATTAGAAAGAGATGTCAAGAGGTGAAAATTATTATCCCTATCCTAATTACATCCCCAAAAATGTTAATTTCAATAATTTTGACCCAAAAAACTAGATGAGGAGACTAATCCCTCATTTACCATTCTCTCTCGCACATATCACGAGAACCTATTCTGTTTCGCAATAACACTTAAATCAATGGAATTTACATTCCATATATAACTTTCTCCTAAAGAAAAAAAATCTATATTGGTTTATTAATTACAAAAAAAAATCCTATTCCAGTGTAATCTCCTCCAAATTCAAGGGATGAGAAGGATGATGATGATATTTTTTAAGAAGGGTTATATTGAATACATCATGAATAACAATCAACTAAGATGGTAACACCAATTGATATTAATCCTTCCCAATTCACATAGTGGTTTCAAATAATCCATAATAAATTAGATCCATGTTACCTTTCTTATCATTCCAACGGTGACCCAAACAAGGTGATACATTCAAGAAATCATGGTTTCCAAATGATAATTACCATGTAATATTTCAATGGTATGAATAAGTATTAGGTTTAATATGGGTCATCACTAATCATTTATGTTTAACATAAACCTTCACATAAGTCTCCTAGAACATTATAGGTCCCATGAGAGAAGCCGCACCTACCATCTACCAAAAAATATGATATTTTCAAGGGAAAATTGAAAATATTTGAAAGGATCCATTCTAAAATATGACTGATAAATATTTTAAAAAAATACTCAACCATTCCTTGATGGATATCCCAAAATACAAAGAAATACAATCACAATTAAAGAGAATATTCTCAAGGATATGAATATAACACTTCATCTAGATATAAAAACCCCAAACCTAGTAGCTTAATGTTTTTGTTTAATTTATTACATTGGATCTATATACAATTGAACACATCCTGAGAGATTAAATAGTTTATTATTATTGGAAAACTAAATACATTCTTTATTTTCACAACAAATTTGAAAACATAAAATAAAATATAGTATTTTATTTGAGATAAATATTATTCTTTATAGAATATCATTTCATATCAATCATATTACATTTATATGCATCTGAGGTAAATAAAATAAAATAAAATGGTGACCTAAAATGCTCAATGAATGAAATATTATTGTAGAAGAAGTTACATTATAAATAAGTCATGAATAATATGGTAAAAATAAATAATGATGAAATAATAGCTTATAAATAATCAAATGAGGTTGAAATTTATCTATGGATATCATAACTATTAAAATTATCACATAGGCATCAATTATTGATTTCGTTACTATGGAATTCATAATGTCAATACTATCATCTGAAAAAATAATCATAATCCATGAAGAAAAATATGGCGGATGATATCACTATAACATATCTACATTAAATCATAATATCTATTAATGGATGATAAAATGAATATAAATAATATTATAATAGTATTTGAAATTTTTTTTTGGAAAAAAACTTTCTTTTAAAAATGACATATAAAATATAAAATTTCAAGATCATTAAGAATATAATATTCTTTTAAAACAACCATGAAAAAATATAATGTAATCATCATGGAAAATAATTTTCTTAGTGGCCATAAGATTATATGTTTTGGTAAGTATTAAAATAATTATTTTGTTCACATCATTAGTAAAAAGTGACCTGTATGAAAAATGAAAATAAGATTCCTTTTAAACCTTATTTATAAAGTTAGAAAAGGGTAAAAATGAAATTAATAAAAAAATTATAGAATAGTAAAAGAATTATTTAAAACATTTTAAATAAAATATATAAATCAATGAAAAATATTCCAAACTGAATGGAAAAATATTGTATATTTTCCTGAGAAACATGCTTTCAAAATTTTGAGAGATTAGTCTATGGGAATTGAATGGATAATTTTTAATTTATAGATGCAACTATAGTTGAAGAAAATATATGGATTTATGATATAAATATCATATAATTCTCCTAATAGAAACTTAAACATAAATAATCATCAACAAGGAAGATCTTGTGTAATAAAATATAACCTTATGGATGACTTTCTTCATAAGTTAATTTAACCTCTTGTATAGTAAATTTAAATTATCTATACATTTATAAAAAATCACATATTTAATTACAATATCATATATGATATGCTTATGTCATTTCAACAACTATATAATAATTCATTATTAAGAATTGTATTTCTGATTGTTAACTATTTTTGGATGCATGTGAGTCCACATGTATGCACGAGGGACGTTGTCATTTCTTAATAAGTGGAAGGGTAAGTATTTGGAGGATATATTATATTTATAAAGAAATAATTATGTCGTAGATATATATCATATATATTAATCATTACTATCATTAAACCATCCATGTAATGTGGTGATAAAAAATGATTTATACCGCTATATCAAGACTATAGTTCTTACTTATGCTAAACAGAAGTTTTTCATTTACTATATGATAGAATGGAGATGAATAATGTAATTTCCACCATAATAATATAATTTTAGTATATGTATTATTCTTATGTCGTTAAATATATATATATATGATTTAATGGAATTATAAGGGTAAATTAAATGAAATCACTTGGTTAAGAGTTATATAACTTCTTTAGGATTCGTTTCCTTACAGATTAATCCATATAGGTCGGTCCTTTGATGATATCAAAGCATATAAGTCATGGGAAGGATTTTTGGGAATTTATTTTGGTATTTCATTTTTGGGATAAGTGGAATAAGAGGCGTGAATAAGAGAGGATTATTGGTATCATTTTATAAGCAAGAGAAAGGGAACACTTGTAATTACATTAAAATTTTAATAATATAATTTGTTTTTCTTATGAAGGTGGTTCCATATTGTCATATAATATAATATAATAAAGTGATATTCTAAATAAAACAAAAATTTTGGGTAAATCAAGTTTTTTTATTATCTGGAAGCCTTATCCCTTTTTTAAATCATTTCAATCCATTTTACCCATAACTGAGAGGAACAATATTTGTCATATATATTATTCAATATGAATAAAATTAAATTAAAACTATATACCAACAATAGTTATATTAATTCCAAATATAAATCTATTTTACAAGGTTTAATTTTCATTACTGAAAAAAATAATTTTATTATAATTTCACAAAATCAAATAAACACATTTTTTGTTGAAAAATGTTCATTTTAAGGAAAAACAATATTTAAGAAAAATAAAGTACAATTTTGATTAAAATTGAATTAGATGTATTATATTAACGAATATGTGATTATTTTACTTTTAAACAAAAATAAAACCTAAATTAACCTTGTAAATACTTGATTAAAATAAATGAACATGAATAATTTTAATTTGAACCAAAAAAATACTTGTATTTGTAAAATGTTAAATATGTATTTATAATTTAAAAACAATATTTTTAAATTTATTATATTAATTTAAATCTTTTTTATAATAATGGTTTAATGATATTTCATGTTATTTTTATATCATTATACTATCATAAATGTAACTATTTATTTTTAAAATTAGTATTTTTCTTTATTGGAAAGAAAATATATTATTTCAAAAAAAATATAAAAAGGTAATCCTAGGATAATTTAGACATGATGAATTAAAAAATGAAATTCATTTCATAAAATTAAATTTATAGAATTATTGAATTTATTCTTGAATAACACTCTTGAAAATGATTTACATAATGTGCTATTGTTTCTCTAAAAAAGTTACTATAATTGATGATCAGGTTTCACATTCTTCCCTCCATCAAAAAAAAATTTCATAAAATTTTAAGAATATCACCTCATGAACAGATGTGTGTATTTATTTCCCACAACATCCCCGTTTTCCCATTTTGGGTCTTCCATCTTTTGATTTCTCTAAATTTTCATTAGCAACTATGTCAACCATTTTTCTAAAACTTGTTTTCAAGGGTCATGAATATTTAAAGGCTCATCACTGTAACATAAATCAATTTCAAATTATAATTCCCCCAAGGTGGGAAAATGAATTGGTTCTGGTATTTTACTTAGAAATAAGGGGATATATAACATATCTAAAACATTATATTGGTAATTTTGTATTTTAATATGTCAAACCACAACTCGAGTTCATTCCTAAATTTCATAAGTAACAATGTAAATAGGAATCAATTTACCTTTATACCTGAATATTATAACACCATTCCACAAATTTTTCTCTAAGAAAAAATTTTCTCCCACTTGAAATTTTAAATCCTTCCTTCTGTTATTGTTATAATGTTTTCTACTTTGAGTTTCCAATATATGATTTTGATTAGTCTTCACATTCATCATTTTCACCTAAACATCATCTAGGCCTATTAAATTTTTTCTACTACTTTATCTCAACAAATTGGGGTATGAAACTAGATTCCAAAAAATGATTCAAAAAGTTCAATTTTAATTCTTGAATGGAAACTATTGTTATGTTAATATTATACCAATTGTAAATATAGATCTAACATACCATAAAATTTAATCAATCATAAATTTAAAATATCTTATAATGTATGAATAGTCTTTTTAGACTACCTATCAGTTTGAGGATGATAGGGGGTACACAAACCTAGATTAGTGTTAAGTTCCTTATAATGAATATTTTATAATTTAAATATAGAACACAAATCAATATCACATATAATCAAAATAGAAACACCATGGAGTCAGAGAAATTCTTAATATTGAGCTGCCTGAAGTGATTAAGATGTAAATCTTACCTTATAGAGAAGAAATTATTGAGCTTGGTCAAGTTTTAAAAATATCCAAAATGGATTCATTATTTCTAAGGGTCTTTTTAAATCCATTTATATAGTCTTCAGTAATATCATCCAATTTCAAAAAAACAATAAGTAGAGTTTCAAAAATTCTTTAGCATGTTGTCTACCAGCCTTTACTAATTGAAAAACAAAGCATCTAGACAAAAATTGTTAAATTTATACTTAATATTATCCCACCAAAAATGTTCTTCAAAATATAGATACATTTCGGTTCTATAAGGATGTATAGAAAAATTATAGCTATGATAATTATCTAATAATTTTATTTTCACCTTAGGTATATACAAAACATATACTCTTTCTAAATTTATGTGCATCGACTTCATAAAATAATCTACTAGTTTCCCATTATTAACAACATTAAATTTATTTTCAAAAATCATAACATTAAGTTGGAACATTTTTAACTTTTCTAATAATTTAAGTTTGTAAAACTTTTTGAAAATTTTGTTGTTTCCCCTTCTTTAATAATTACTATATGCAAAATTATGGCATCACATAATATAGAATCTTTGTGAGCACTCATTTTTTCAGAATTCATTTATCATTCCTACTAAATGCATAAAATACTTTATTATACTTACCTAGGTGTTAGTTCTTCATGAATTCATAATCTTTGAGTAGTTCTATCCATCGCTTTTTCCAAAATGATGATATATTTTTGTGAAAAGATGTATTTAAAGCTCTTTTGATCTATAAAAATCAGACATTTTTCACCAACGTGATAACGCCTCGCTATCATCATAGAAAAATTTATGGCTTCCAACTAAAGATAAAGGATTGGATTGTTCTTATCATGGATTTTTTTCTTTCTGGATGTATAGAAAATAACAATATCATTATACATATGGAAATGTCTAAGTCTTGTATTTGACGTGTCACTATATATATCAAACTGATCCCCTCTCAAGGGTAATTTCAACAGCTACATGTCGATTAGAATCTAATTTAACTCATAAAAACATTCTTTAAGCTATTCTATACCTATGATCCTAACTTCATTACATATCAGCATTTTCAATGCATTAGCTAGTCTAGTAAAATTTAGGTTGTATCATTGATTGTAACCTACTAATCAAAGAAAACTATATTCCTTATTCATATCATTCGATGTAAGAAATAATTTGAATACCATTATCTTTTAAGGATTAATAAATATTTCATACATATAGTCAATATTTCCAAAAAAAAGAAACTTCATGAATCTTGAATTTACTGTTTCAAAATATCTCATTTAACTCATTTTCTCATGTAGTGTCAAGAATGATTAATAAATTACTCTTATGGTCTTCATAAAATTTGAAGTTCACTAAGATATTATCAATAAATATTTTAATTAAATAATCAATATATTCCACAAAATATATATTCATCAGTTCTATAAAAATTGAGGGTAAATTATTTAAACCAATTTGAATAACTAGGAAATCATAATTTTGATAACATAAATAAGATATTTCAATTATAATATCATCAATCCTTACTCACAATTGATGATACCCATAAAATAATAGAAATCATTTAAAAATATTGTACTCCATGAAGTTGATAAAACAAGTCATCAAATTGAGGAATATGATACTTTTTATTCATGGTGATGACATAAATTTTAGTGTAATCAACGTACACCTGTATAGTACCATCCATCTTTTTCACAAACAGAAAAATAGATCCCCATTGAAGACTACATGGGTGTATGATTACCTTATAACACAACTTCTCTAGTTGCATCACTTACTCCACCAACTCTAATTTTTCTATTCTATAGGGATTATTGGGTATATATTTTATTTATGGATGAGTTAAATAGAAACACAACTTTACACTCAGGTGAAAGTATAATTTTTTCTTTTGGAAACACATAAAATTATTATTACCCAATAAAAAAATCTTCATTCATATTGTTAAATTTAACATAAATTGGTTATGTATTCGCTCATTACCTATTTATTCCTTTTAGGAGAGGATCTATGGGTGGATTGAGACATGATTTAGTTGATGTAGTCTCACCACGAAAGATAATGGATTCCATATCTCCATAAAACAATTTATTCTCTTTATCATGACAATAAAATTTTGCTTTACTGGGAAAATTAAGATATAAAAGAGTATAAGGATCCATAATTGAATAAAGTATTATATAAATGAGATTTTATGTTTAAATTTCTAGAAAACTAATTTTTGTGAACTTAAACTATGGTTATATTAATTGCATAGGATTTTGTTTCTCCCCATGGACTCATATATGTTATTTACTCTTAAAATTTGGGGCATTGGTTGGCCTTATTCCCCATCACCATATAGTTAAATAATTATAATTTAATTGGTTCTCAATTAAAAATTATTTAGTGATAATGATTTCATTTCTCTAAATACATGGAAGGAACTCATTTCTCCTTTATTAATGTACCATGGTGTTTCTTTCCCCAGGTACCACTTAATGTAAATTCCCACTTCTATTATTCCCCTTATGCATTTTTTGGTTCATGAGGTGATCGAACACACTCTTCTTCCCCTTAATTAATTAAACATAATAATATATGGAGAATTATTTTCCTCACCTGATAACAAATGATATTATATCCACATATAATGATAATGTTTAGGAGAGTAGTTCCCTTTATAGGATTGTATTTATCCCATCAATAAAATGAAAAATATTACTCTATGGATTTTGTACATAGTACACAACATGACTTGATAATAATGTAAGGATAGATTCAATCATAACAAAAAAAGTATATTCCTTATATCTTAGACTTAATAATTTTATCTCCACATCCTCTTATTTTTCATGAGGAAAAATATTTTTCATAAAAACCACATTAAAATCCTTCCACTACATGCTTGTAATTTTCTCTACAAATTTTGTATTTTTTATCAATTACCAACAATGATTTGTATCCCCATAGAGATGATAAACTACTATAAAAACATCTCCTTATAATTTATTTCTATAGCAAGAAATATCATATTTAAAGAACATATACATTACTTAGATAATATTGGTTTTTTGATTCAATTCAATGATCAAATTCTTTTTAGAATGAAATATTTTATCATTGTTACACTGAATTTTGGATCAATAAGATTCTCCCTATGTGCAATTTTATACGCCAAATCATGAGTCTGCTACCCCAGTATAGTTATATTGTGATTATCTTCAACTCCAACTCCGGCTGTCTGTTTATTTGGTTTCCTTAGAGGGTAAAGATTTTATAGATCATATTCATTGAAACTATTTCAATTAATTTTAATTGGGACCATTTTTAAATAATATAATACATTAGATGAAATCATAACATTATAAATTTTAAATAATAAGGAATAATTTTGAATATGGTGAGACACTAAACATAAATAGAAAATAATTCCTAGCTAATGTCAAAATCAAAAGTACAGTATCATTTGGAACAAGTGGAAATCATAAAAATATTTTCAAATATTTCATAATAGTTTTCATAGACCATTTTAATCATCTAAATAATTTCTTATAAGAGTGTATAGTCTGGTGTGCAGCCTTAGGCCCAGTAATTGTGCACTAGTAAAGATTGAGTTAATAACTAATTCTCCCCTTTCATATTTTGTACCACTATGTGAGTATGTGATACAACCAATACCACATTCTAGAATACAAATATGGATTTATTTTCTAGTAATCCACACATTATCTACCTTACAAAAACATCCAGATATTATCCTATATATAGACTTATCTTTAGAGTATTTCATAGTATTATGTTCTCTAATGTATGTTTTTCAAAATCTAGTTCCCATGGTATGTATTAATATTCTTTTGAGACAAACTATAACAACTAAAAACCTAGTAACCCAGAGACAGGGGTTACTTGTTTAAATTTTCATGAGATATAAGTGATCACATTCTGACAGATCGTATATTTTAGTAGTATTGAAAAACTAGATACATGACTGAATGTCACAAATAATTTGAAAATATAAAATACAACATTGTATTTTCCCTTATCAAATTATTATTACCACTATAATATTCATATAATTCATTCATATTACACTTCCTTAACTTTTAGGGAAAAGAAACTAAATAAAAGGGTGAGACTAAATGATTAGTAAAGGAATGCATACAATGGAATCTATCATAAAATAACTATGGAATAAATTATAAACCAAAATAATAATTGATCAAACAATTCTTTATAAATAATCACATGAGCATTAATATTGTTGGTGAATATCCAAACTATTTGAATAATTACATGGGAATTAATAACTGATTTTATAATGAAGGAATGCCTAATTTCAGACATCTTAATCATACCATCGAGGCTGCATAGAAAGACATCATTCATAAATCAGTATGGTATATACCAAACTCCCAACATTATTTATTTCCGGATAACTAATGATGCGTTGAGGGAATATGTAATTTTTACGCCACTATTCATTGAATAATTTAAATTCATTCTTAATACAAATAAACAATATAGCATAATCAGCATTACTTAATAATAAATAATTATTTATATAAGATGAAGAAGAAAATTAAATAACAATACCTTCCTTAGTCAATATGATCATAACACACCCATAGAAATATTATTATTGGTTTCATTAGATTATATACATAGTAATTCATAATATTCATCAATGTAAACTAACAAACAGAAAGATACATTAAAAAAACATTTGATCATTTCATTGGGGAAACAATATTTTAATTTTGAAATCACATATTTAATATCTATAAATTTCTAGAATATTATAGTGATTTTTTCTTAAAAAACAATGGAAATTATTAAAGGATTATTCTTGTAAAATTCTAGTCATTGTGGTGGTAATGGTCGATTGGGTAGAAAGAATTAAGACAAATATGTCATTCACTTCTATGAAAAAAGTACCATGTTCAGAAAAAGTACAAAAAGATTCCATTTAAACCTATCTATAGAAAGTAAAACATGGTTGAAAATGACATTAAAAATCACTTTAAAATATATAATATTATTCCTGATATTTTTTTAAATAAAATATGGACATTGAAGAGAAACATTCCTGATCAAATATAAAAACAAAGTTAGTTTTCTTCAAAAGATTATTTCGGACATTTGAGTTCATTAATAGAGGAAAATGAAAGGAATACCTTTAATTTATAGAATTAAATAGAGGAGAAGAAAATATATAGGGTTTTATATATAAATAATCTATAATTACACTAATGTAAACATAAACATAAACAATATTAAATAAGGATGAAATTGTGAAGTAAAACAATACCTCTGGTCCAACATTCTTCATAAGTTATTTTATGCTCCTATATAATAAATTTAGATTTATTAAAATTATTTACTAAAACTATATAAATTCATATAATATCATATATGATCAAATTATAATATTTAACAGACATTTTATTAATAAATAATTTTTAAAGTCATTGTTTTTTAATGTAAGCTATTTATATTTTCATGTAAGTTTCATTTCAGAAGTTTTGATTTATTAAAAATTTTAATGGTTCCATAATCTCTATAATATTAATCATGATATAAATAAAATATATTGTAATTATATATATATAAAATAATTTTTAATATAAAATATGAAAAATTAACAACATCTCATCATGGAGGTGATAGTCCACACATACTGACGAGTGATGTTATCATTTGTAAATGAGAGTTAGCATAAGAATATAGATACAATATTGTATTTAATGGATCATAATCATTTCAAAAATACAATATATATTCATTATTCCCTTCTTTATTACCATCCATGTAATGTGGTGCTGAAAAATAATTTACACCGCAAAAAAGATACAGTAGGTTGTATGTTTATATATGGACTATTTTTAATTTTTACTAAGATTTAACGGATATGAATAAAGGTTGTGCAACCAAAATAACAACATTTAATATATATAATATACTAATTTTATTAAATTATCATGGTTGTATAATATTTTGACGCATTAGAAGAATGAATAAAATAAAACCACTGGGATTTGAGTTATACCTCTTCTTCAAAAAACCACATTTTCCTTACACATTAATCCTTATCGGATGGTCCTTTTATGATATTGGAGACTCTACGTCATGATTATAATGTTTTTAGGGGGTTTTTTTATTTGTTGAGATAAGTAAAACAAAATGTGTAAAGAAGATATGAGAAGTGGTTATCTTTTATAAGGGAGGGAAAGGACACACCTGGAATTACATACATTATTTTAATAATATAAATTCATTTTATTCTGAAAGTGGATCCAAATTCTCCAATATTTGATGATGATATGATCCATGAAGAATTTCCAACCAACCAAATATATTTATATATTTTTTTGTTATCCTAAATCATTATCTCTTTATTTTTAAACATTTTAACCCATTTTATCTTTAACTAAAGTGAAACATTTTTAATATGGTTGCTATTTATTAAGACCAAAAATTAAGGTGACCATATTAATTATTATTATATTTGATGATTGAAAAATTGGAATCGATTTAATAATATCCAATTTATAGAATTGGAGTAAATTGATTTCAATATAAGTGCAAAAAATTAATAAAAATCATTCATAGAAAAAGGATTGACATAATCATAAAATTGGTTTTATAATAAAATAATGTATGATGTTGATTCAAACAAAAATAATTAGAATATTTTAAATCATAAGACACATATTTTCCATCGAAAAGAACCAAAAATGTGAACTAATCTTGTAATTACATGATTAATATAAAAGAAAAAAATTATTTTGAATTTGAATAAAAAAATTTCCTAAATTTCAAAATGTTAATAATATATTTCTTATAACACCCAAAGATTTTAATATCTATCTTCTGTTAAATAATTCAATGTTTTCGATTGTTTTCTATACACATAGCATAAAACTAAAATGGAAACATTGATATTTTAATCCCCTTAAATCCATGTTGTCGAATTAGGATTAAATAATATTAGTAACCACATTACGTAATATTTTTAAGGCAACTTTTAATGTGATATAAATTCATTTAATACAGTTAAAACAAATAAGAAGATAATGTTATGCCTAAAACTATATTTTAATAAAAAATTAATATTATTTCCTAAAAATAATTATATTTTGAATAGATAATAATAAAATAAATTTATAATATTATTAATATATTATAAATAAATTAATTAGTAATTGACATGAAATAAGAATAATAAATAGTTCAAATTTTAAAAATCATTATTCCCATGTAAACATTTTTCCACTATATTTTTCGATATTATTTAATAAATCAATTATAAATTTTTTAAGGTTTTTATTTTAAAAATTTAACATAATTTTTGGATTATGAATAATAATATAAGAAGAAGATGATTTTTAGGATTCTTTTAAAATTAATGATTTGTAGGTGAATTCTGCAAAATACCATTTTTTCAAATAAGATATCTTTTTTGAAATTGTTGGTATATAAGTATGAATTTGAAATAAATGAAATTTTATTCTTGGACTGGAAATATATTTTATATCTGATTTTAAATTTTTTGAAATGTTGGTTTTGATTTATAAATTAATATTTTATATTTTAGAACATAAGTAATATATTCTATAAAACATTAATACGTTATAGAATTTAATTTTTAATTAATATTTATCATTATTTTAAATTTAATTAAATGAAATTGATTTATAATTTACAATTTTATAATTCAAATTATCTAAAAAGGGACTCTATTTTTAGGAATAAATATTAACTTACCTTTGTTAAAACTAGTTACCGTGGGAAAAGATAAAATGATGAAAGTAATAATTCGATGTGTAATGGGCTTAAAACCCGATAAAATCATGTCTAAAATGTAGTTTATATGGTGTTGTTCTAAATTATATCTCCCCACTCAATTTTTTCACAATTGGGATATAGTTGACATGATTAACATGTGCTACTTTTATATTAAGTTGAAATATTTACAAAAAATCCATTTTCACCACATATAAAAATATTTTCTCACAACTCCTTCACGACCCTCCTAACTTTTTTCCATAATGAAAACCTACAATTTTTTAATTCCCTATAATTATATTTCACTCTCATGATATTTTTTGTTATAAGATATTATACTATGTTATCCACTTCAAAGGGATCTTCCTAAAAAATCTCTATGTTCCCAAAAAGAGTTATCATTTTTACTAAACTTATTCATTTTCAATTTTTATGTTACATTAATAATTTTTAATTACCTATTTTATAAAAGAATTGTTTATTTTATACTCAATATTACTATTCTATGTTAATAATCATTAATCACCTTTTAAATTTTATATTGTAATATGATAAATCATTAATCATGAGTTTTACAGACTACCTCCTCCATGACGCAACTAGTTTTATTATCTTTCACCACCTTAAAAGGACTGAATAAAATGGGAATTTAAATGAATAATTATATTTATTTCATTTTTATGACTATTAAATATTAAAATTTATTACTTATTTCTCTCATTCTATGTAAAACGAAATTGATAAGTATTTGTATGTTTAGACTACCACCTCCATTGCATGATGGATTTTCCTTTTCATTCATCACCACCTTAATAGATGTTCATTATGATGGGATTAAAGGATAAATAAGATATATATGATATTTTTAAGGCTCTATTTTGTCACATATTATGTGCTAATAATGATATGATCAGAAAAATATTGTTTTTAATTCAATTGTTTAAAAAAAGAGAAAAAAGTGGATAATCATTTATTCTATCAAAGTAATGACTTTAAATAAATTAAATTATCTACATAATTATTTTCAATTCTGATATATCAAATTGATAATAACTATATAAGATCATTATTCTACTTTTATAATGATACTACAACTAAAACACCACATTTTCACCCATTCATCGCATTAGATTTATGTTTGGGTTGATTTTACAACCTACAATAACAATACTATAAATTTATATCGTGGATGGTTTTATGAAATTATTTATTGTTAAAATATGATATAAATAATTTAATAATGTTTTTTTGTTCTTGTAATGATATATTAATATTTAAATTATTAATTAAAAAATCTCCCTTAGTTTGTTAAGGAAAAATGAAACATGCTCATTGATGAGTTCAGACTCATGGATCATAACAAAAACTACCATGAAATTATATTATATTATTATAAATGTCATCGAACATCAATTCTATTACCATTAATTATATTGTAAAGATAAAGTATTTTACTAAATATATTAACAAAAAAAAATTCCAATGGGAAAAATGTAAAATTCCCTCTTTTAGACTCTTGTAACCCTTCTTTCTTATATTTAGAGCCTTGCAACTCACTATTCTCAAAAAAAATCTTTTATTAAACTAGTTCAAATCGATAAGGATTACGTACACCCCCAATGTCTAATATGTGTAAAAGTAGATAATGTAGATATAATTATTTTTAATTATGTTTATAAATGGTTATAGTTTTCGGAAATTTTTCATGGGAATGTATTTAATGAACTTAATTTAATTATTCGGAACATTTGGTGGGTGTTCAGAACAGATCAAGAAAAAGGTAAGGGTTTTGATATTGAATTACTCTCTTTAATAAATGTATGTATTTATGCACATAATATCTTCTATAAGGGTTATATATTACCTATTAGAGATATCATATTAGGAATTATATTTTAATCATGGTATTTTCATTTCAATTATAAGATCCCTCTTTCTATGGGTTTTGATTATAGTGTCAGTCAATCTATAAGGTTTTTATTGATATCAATTATGATTCAATGATACATTTTACATGTTATGCACCAGGTTTATTTTATACTATGTTTTATTGAATTAAATTACCTTGAATATTCTATAAATTTTTTACTTCTCATTCATTGGATAAACTAATCAATATTATGTTCTTCTAATCATGTTTATTTTGAACCATGTGTTGCCCTAGTCTAAAGAGTTTTTGGTAACTAAATACTAATTCGTTTATATATTATAATTATCTTTAAATTATTTCATATAAGTTGGTTACACTATCCCTTTTTATTGTTTTATTTTGTAGTCTTACATTGTTTATATTTTACCACATTAACCATTTTTAAATGTTCCATTCTTGATGGACTTTGTTTCTTGTAAGGGATATTGATAACTCAAATCTCTATTATTTTAGTTATAATTATTTATCTTGAATATTAATTATCTATTATTGGATTCTCCATAGAAACCCAGGATATACATATATTACATAAAGAATATTCATTACATTACACAAACACATGCCACAACATCATCAACATATAGTTCCTTTTCAAATTTGGATGCATAAATAATTGCTCCATAATTGAGATACGTCATATCCCACTATTTTCTTCATAACTATAACACATATTATACATATGATACATAATAAATTTATTCATAACATGAGGAAATGAAACATAAGAAACGGTGTGAAAAGATGCTTGGTAAGGGTAAACATGAAGGATACACATATATAACATGAAATTAAGGGAATGAGAACATGAGAAAGACTTGTTAAAAGAATAAAATGCATATCAAAGATCATAATCTTGAGTCATGAAATAAATATTGAATGTTTATAATACATGAATAATAATAATAGAATAAAAGAACATGATCGATGAGATAAAAACATTGGTATAAAAAAATTGATTTCTAGAATACAAATAAGTATTAGAATATTTTCTTTTGTAGTTCAAGGCCTATTTCCAAGACTATCATAGTTTATTGGGATCACTCCTCACCCATTAATAATATTCAAGGTTCACTCCCAAAATTATCAGAGTGGATAGATTCCCTTACTGAACTAGGTTCACTCCTAATTAGAATCATATTTATCTCATGAGATATAAGTCATTATCCAATGCATTGGAGGGAGATTTATGTCCCACCCATCAAATAATAGAAATCATACATTTTTATGCCACAAGAACATAAAAAATTAAACATATCATAACCCATGAAAGTAAATGTGTTTCATAAAAATTTCATCATATCATAACCTTTAGAAGAGAGACAAGATTCATAATTATTTCATCATTTCAACATTATATATTCCATGAGAAGAAGAAGGTTTCATAATGTATTCATCATTATATAACAAATAGAATTGAAAAAAATTTCATATACATAATCTCATTATTAAAATAAACCATTTAGAGATAGAACAATAATAATATCCCTATATTATATCCCTAGTAAAGCATAAGTAACATCAATAGATGTCATATTGTGTGGAAACTTATTTTCAAAATACAGATGAAACATATCTTTAGGTTAATAACTTTTCTTTCAAAATCACTTTTCAAAGATTGAATTTCATAAAATATTCTATAAATCTATTTCATCTAATATTACATTGAAAACTTATAATAGAATATTTAAGAATCATTTAAAAAATTACTTGAGGAGAATATCCTTTTACATTTGAAAATAAAATTTTAAAATATTAAACTATATGAATATATTTTTTATTTAAAATTACCATTAAAATTTATAAATTATTCAAGAAATAAAATAATTTTCATGATGGTGGAATATTTTTTCACGTTGGACTTGATAAAAAAAGACTATATTCTTGCTTTAGTAAAATCCAAATATGCTTTATTTAAACACAAATAATGATTCTTTTCAAAAAAATAATAAACTAAATCATGGGTAAAAATGTATTTAATAATTCATTTTATAAATGTTAGTTTTTTTTAAAGATTGTTTTTGGATTAAAATATTTTTTAGACTGAAGGGAGAAATAAATAAAAATTTTCTTAAAAACATTTTTTTGGAACCATGAGTACATGAAGAGAGTAAAATGAAGGGAGAACATATATTATTATAAAATAATTACAGGATAATAAATTTAATGACATTACTAAGAGATGTATTATAATATTATATCATCAAAAATATAATCATAAATAATGTTGATAAAAATTGATACTGTAACGTAAAATATTTCCCACTTTGGTAAAACTGAATTGTAAGATTCAGTAAGGAATACTATTAAATGAAACATAATATAAAACTAAAAAAATTAATGATATTAATTATAAAAGGGTATGTATATACACCTCATAGAAGAATATATGTTCATAGCATAATATATGTCTCAAGGAAAACTGGGACAAAATCCTTTACTGATTTGGTAATATCTTGAATCTTAAATCCATTAATGAATAAAAAGAAACAAAACATGAAATATCCTGAAAATAAGTAATTTTATTGATATATTTTTTCAATGGGTAAGTATATTCACCACAAAAAATGAATGAGTGGTGAATATGGAATAGGTCACCCTATAATAAAAGAGATACTAGAAATCTCTTTCTATAAATATTTAATTCTTTTATATACAAACAGAACTCGTGTATAATAAATATATGTTTATTATAAATATTTTATAAAACAAAAAAAAACACACACACACACACATATATATATATATATATATATCATACTATATATGATTCAATTATTACCTTTTATTACATATTTATTAACAATTTGATGTTATATTCACATTTCAGGCAATAACTAATTTGTTTTAAATGTATATTTTGATTTTTTATTTTTGGTTCTCATACATTGACCATGGTTCCATAATCCCCATAAGTTTTTCAATGATATAAAGATAAAATATAGTCTATATACATGTATTTATAGTGATCTATATAATTTATAGAAATAAAATTAAGTTCACTATTCCTGGAGACGGTAGGTGGTACTTACAGATGAATATTGTTTTTATTTTCTTGAATGAATGAAATAAGGAAAGTGAAATAAAATATTTACATTCTATAATAATTTTAATGTCATATATATCACATATTGTTATTAAAACCATCCTTATTAACATCCATTTAACGTATGAAAGAGCCACATCACTTGCGAGGTTGTTGTCCGCCACACACATGAACAACAGTATCTTATTCCCATGAAATTAAAAGAATAAAGGATGAAGTGATATAAAGATTAAATAACAATAATAATATCATAAATATAATATATAAAAAATAAATATTTCATTATATCCATCTGTGATAGGTGGTTATGGAAAATGAATAACACTCGTTCGTGAGGCGATGGTTTGTTGTACAAATGAATGATGGTTTCATTACCCACTTTTACAAAGATTATAAAGACATATGATATTAAAATAACATAATAAAATATCATTATACAGAATATTTTTATTGTTTTTTATCATCATTTCTTAATAAAAAAAATTTAGTTGGAGTAAGAAATAAAATAAAACACTTGATGTGGGATGCAACGTCTTCTTCAGACAACTTGGATTGGATTGTACCAAAAGACATAATAGGTTGTATTAATGATAAAACTAATGAATATAGCGTGATATGAGGGAATTAAGTTAGGGATTAATTTAGGTTTTGGTCAAAACAATTGGTTTTGGATGTGTAAAGAGGATAAGAAAGGGGGTGGCCTTTTATAAGTGAGGTGAGTGGCACAATTGTAATTTTTTAAAAGAAAAATGTGTACCCACGCTTTTCAAATGAAAAAAGGATAAAAAATGATAAATTATATATATTCTAAAATTTAAATTATAAATATGTACTTTAAATTTTTTGACAATTTTTGGGTCATTTTTAACCATTAAATTTTTATTTTACCCCCAGTAAACTAGATTTTACCTTAATCATGAAATACAATTTTTACCTATTTTTCTTATCATTAGAATAATAAAATTAATTTTTACATACTATGTAATATAAATTATTATGTTTCAAAATTTTTAATATATTTTCAAAAATTTCATTGACTAAAGTGGACAATTTTTATTTGATATTAATCCTATTGATGTGATGAAAAAGTTGGTTTTGAAATAAAAAATTTCCAAAATATTATAATTTTTTTATAAAAATTATATATTAAAATGATTTGAATAACATAAATTGGACTAATATATTTTTAATTTAACTAATTTATTATTTTAAAAAAATCTTAAAAATAATTTTGATGTTATAAATAACATTAAAGGAAACAAAAATTCAAAATAAATACTTGAATGTTTCACTATTTAATGAAAAAAATCAACTTCCTGAAATTTTTTCAGAAATTCACCCTTTGATAATTTTGTAATTCTAATTTAATTAATAAATTTCAATTGTAAAAAAATAAAAAACTTTCAAAAATTATGTTTAAAATAACTGTGCAAAAGGTGACAAGGCTTCTTTTTAAAGAAATACATTTTTTATGCGTAATTAGATTTATTCTAATCTGTAGTCAAGAAAAAACATAAGATGAATGATAGAAATTTGATGGAATATATAATTTAGATATTTAAATATATTAATTCTTATGAATTATTATTAATTTATTGATGTAAACCACATTTGTGTTCACCAAAATAGTTTTTCGAACACTATTTCTTTTATTTTTAAATAGTTTCTATTTTCATTTCTAATTAATTTCTCGACAAATAATTAATTATATATATATGTATATAAAAATCATATATTTTCCTAAATTAGTTAATACCATTCTTACCCCCAAAATCCAATGTCTAGGTAGTAGTTAGAATATTAAATAATAATATTGTAATAGTATGTTGTGTTTCATTTAAAATTGATTTTTTATGTAATATAATCCAACCCAATTGTTGCATATAACGTAAGATAAACTCTGTATTGTGTGTGAAACAGTATAAAATTGGTATTTTATACAATGAAAAATATCAAACATATTAAATTTATTTGAATATAATATTTCACAAAATATTAGGTGTTATATTCGAACCTCTTTAATTAAATTTCACCCTCATAATTGGAATTTGATCTCATTGAATAAGGTTTTAACATTTTAAAATCCAATTGTGGGAAGCCCACATCATAAAAAATATTAATAAAACATCCTCAGGAAAATATATGAATGGTTGTGTGGATTTCTTCTATAATAATAAATATTAGGTTTTTAATTGTATGGCATAGGTGGGAAGTCTATACATGGACATATAAGAGGAAACTAACACAAAAATATGGATAGAGAGTGATCGAGAACATGTTTTGGGTAAAATTAATGACCAAAAATCAATAAAAACTATAGGTGGAAAATATTTCGTTGATATCATAAGAAATCATAATAATAGGAAAAAAAATTTATTTCAATATCATTTTCCAAATGATGGTTAATTTTTTTGGCCAATATATACTTAGTTTATTTCATTCCATTTCAAAAGAACAATGTAATTTTTGGTTGTGACATAACATATTTCCATTTCATCTCTTACTCTAAGATATTAATTTTTCATGTTTGATGAACAGAATAAGATCCATAAAATAATGATAATTTATTCCTTCTATCTCTAGTTATTATAAAAAATTAAAATGGTTAACATAATTTATACCTAAATATTAATATGGTGAAATAACAAATTAATATATAAAACCTCATCCAAAATTAAAAATTAACCCTTCCCAAAATATTTATCTTTAAAACACTTCCAAAATTCAAATTTTTTTAAATAACTTCACTAAATTACTCAAAATATACTTGATAATAATCCCCCATTTATCAAAAAATTTCTCTTGATTTTCACAACCCAAATTCGTGAATACCTTAGTCATATATTTTCTTGACATGTGGTAATAACCAGAATTACAATAAAACCTTAGTGAAAACATACATATTTATTTGTTCCTTGAATGAAACCATAAATTATCAAATATATTTCATTATTTCAATAATGTATTAAATCCATAATTGATAAAATAAACTACATTGTCCATAAATAATTAATCAATTCCAAGGTCTTAAATACTATAAAATTTTATATATTCATACTAGTCATATCTTTATTCAAACTCAACACCTTTTTCTTGACATTAGGAACGTATTAAGGGTTGTATTCCCTTAATGAAAATATATCCTTAACATTAAATAACATTTCTTGGTTATAAACACCATTAACTATTTATTTAATAATAATTTAAGAAAAAATTACACTGATTAATAAAAATAATATTTTATGATACATATAACATAATTATTTAATTCTAATACATAAACTCTTCAATAATCACACTTACCTCTCAAAATATAAAATAAGCTTCATAAAATTATTCCACAATACAAATTTCCTAAAATATGAAATATTAATCTTGTCATAACATTCATGAGCCTCAATTTAATTATTTTTATCATGTTTAAAAAAATATTGTTAAAACAAACAATACATTTAATATGAAAATTTTAGTCTCAAAATCATTATCAATATAAAAATTAATCATACAACCTTGTTAATTTTCTTCATTATATTTCCCCTTATAAAATAAATATTCATAATCCCTATATATTTCCCGTTGGAAATATTCAATTTTTAAGATATCTTAGGGAGACCATTATTCTCATCCACTGTGTCAGAAAAATATTTAATTTTTTCTCTAAAATTACTTTATATATGTCATTTTTCTCTACATATAAAATATCCTGTATTTTATCTACGGAATTCACTTTAGTGATTCTTCTCATATTCTTAACAAATAGGATACTGAATCTTCTTTCCACTTTGGTATTTACCACCAAAGCACTAAATGAACTCCACCCTTCTCTTATTTGGTGAGTCCAAGAGATGGTGAAGGTTCAAGTTGTTAATAAAATGTTGGAATAACTAATTAGGAATAACAATAATATCCTTCAATCTAGTTATCATCATATTTGGTTTACCATCAATTTTTTTTATATCACATTCAATTAGGATCTTGTTTCTTTTTTGTTCCTATTATTGACTATAAAATAATCATAGTGTGAGTAATAATAATTGTTATGGGGTACCACATAATCTATACCAATATTTTTAGGATATATATATATCATGACACCTTATTATTAATCTATTAATTATTTGTTTTATCTAAGTATGTTCATAGTCATCATGTAGGTAAATACTTTATAATTGTTTGTGATGTGTTTGTGAATTTCTAAAGCATATCCCCCAACCATATCAGACCTAGTGTGCAGCAAAGCCTGTTTTCTTGCACCAGATGATGTTTGAGTGTAATTTAGTTCTCTATTTTGATGTTATTAATGCTAGTAACCTATATTCGGGATCCAAATCTACATGTACTATACATATAGGTATGTATGTATTTGGAACCCACATTCTCTATCATTTACCCAAATTACATAACATTTTTATATACTTGGACTCATCCTCATACATATCCTTAGAAACATACCTAGAAATATCCTTATAAATATCTCTTGTGGTAATCACTGTTTTTTATCATATAAGTTTGCAAAGGATAACTAAACCAATCCTCTGATACCAACTATAGTGAACCATTATTTTCAAACATAGATGTTACATATTTTATATGAATATTCATTACATTACAAAAACACATCATTGATGATCGTAAAGGTATAGTGAATTTGTAAACATGGAATAAAAAACAACTAGTCCATAATTCAGTTATGTCATCTCTTATTATGTTCATAGTAACTACACCACTACGTATAAATATCAAACATAATACATTTCTTCATAACCAAGGTATAGGAGTCATAGGAAAATGTGAGATCAGATGATCAGTAAGGGTTAGAAATAGATATACGAAAGCATTGGATGAAAATAATGGTATGAGAATAGGTTATTAACATGTTAAAAACATACCATATATATAAAAGATCACAATATTGTGTCGTGAAATAAATAGTTTACGTTCATAATAAATGCATCCGAAGGGAATAAAATAACGCGATCCATGAGAGTATATCGATGGTATAAGACTACGATTTTTATAGTACATATAAAATGGAAAATAAATTACTTATTATTAAAAGGATCATGGATAATAACATAATATTGGATTGGGTTCACTCCCCAAACCATATTAGTATTCAAGATTCAATCCCAAGACTATCAATGTGGACAGGGTATTTTTTTAACTTGGTTCACTCCCCATTTTAGTCTTTTTTCATATAAGATATCAATTTTTAACCAAAGTATTGGGTAAAGATATAGGTCCCACACATTATATAATGATAATCATAAATATTTGTTCAACAATATTAAAAAACAATCATCATAAACAAACCCATGAAATAAAATTGGTTTCATGAAAATATCATCATATCATAAACAATGGAAAAGAAACATGTTTCATAATCATTTATTCATTTCATCATAGTATAACTGATGAAAAAAAGTGGGTTTCATAAGAATTTCATCTTTTTATAACCTATTTATGATAAAAAACATTGATAAACATAATTCTATCCTAAACATAAATATTTAGCGAATTAATAAGAATGATATCCTTAGAACATATTCCCAATAAGGCATATGCAACATCAACGGGTGTCATCTTAGTTGATAAATGATATTGAAAAAAAGGAATTTTTTAATGAAAATGAATATTATTTGAAAATAATAATTTAAAACTAAAAAATCATACAATAATTTTCAAATCTTTTAATTTTAAAATACCTTTACAAACATAGAAAAGAAATTTTTTAAAAAAAAATTAAAACATTTTGTAAGGAAAGTATAATTTCCATTTAGAAAATCATTCCTTAAAAAATAAAACATTTTGAAAATCTTTTTCATTGAAAATAACCATGAAAACATAAAAATGTGATTTTAATAAAAATAATTTCAATGATGTAAGGAAATTATTTTCATGTCATATACATTAATGCAAAGTTTCCTTTCACATTTTTAGTAAAGAAAAAATGAGACTCATTTGGAAAATGAAAAGAATATTCCACTCAAAAAACATATGAAAAAATAAAAAATGGGTAAAAATGTATTTAATAAATCATTTTAAAATTTTTTGAACCAATTTGGAATACTTTTTTGAAAACATGGGTTTGGATGAAAAATTATTTTCACCTGAATAGATAACTGGAGATGTTTTTTCTCAATTATAGTATTTTTAAATCATGATTACATAAATATAGGAAAAATAATTAAAAATAAGTATTATTATGAAATAAAAAAAGTATAATAAAATTCCTGGGTTTATTGTGAGATGGATCATAAAATTTTATAATCAGAAATATAATTATAAACATTCTTGATAAATTATGTTATTGCAACATAAAATCATTACCACTTTGGTAGTGTTGAATTGTAATCACCATAAAGGAATAACAATAAATAAAATATAAAATATCATGATAATAAATATATTCGTGATTTTACTTTCTATAGGGGTTTTATATACACCACAAATAAGAAGAGATCTGTATAACTTGTGAGATGTCTGATGGAAAGAAAATTGAGAAAAAATATCTTACCTCTTTGGAAATATCATAAACCATTAGCCCCATTAAATAATTACATTAAAAGAAAATTTAAATATTTTTTAAATAAAATATATTAATGATATAAAAGGAAATTTTTTTATAATATACAACATACAAAATAAATTATTGTTGAATATAGATTCTGTATCCTAGAAATAAAAGAGAGACTAGAAATCCATTACAATATGTTTCGACATCCACCACACACATTAAGAAAATATTATAAATAAAAGTTTATTATTATTATTATATATATATATATTATATAATATTACATATATATAAATATCATACCAAATAATTTTTATAAATGATCTTTTATTTCTCATTTATTCGCAATTCGATGTTAAAGACTCATTTTGAGAGTTAAATGTTTTGTTTTTCATATACATTTTGATTTATTATTTTTGGTCCTATTATTTTTATTAGAGTTTCAAAATATATTTAATATTGACCATGATATAAAAATAATATATATTAAGTATAAATGTATTTAGAGTGATACATATATGTTTGAGATAATAAATTATATACATTGTTCGTGGAGATGGTTGGTCATACGTACACATGATCAATGTTTCCATTAAACCATGAGGAATATATAAATAATGATGAATAATATATTAACATTATAAAATAATTTTCTTTTTAATATATTATATATTTGTATTAAACACATCCTTATTACCTTCCATGTAAAATGTGAACGAATCACATCGCATTACGTGGTGGTAGTTTGTCATACAAATGAACAACATTATCATATTACCATGGAATGGAAAGTAAGAATTAACATGTGATATCAGGATTATAGAAGAATAATACTATCTTAAATATCATTTTTGAACAATAAATCCATCATTATATCTAGCTATGAGATATTTTGATGTAAAATGAATAACATCGGTTCACTAGGCGGTGAACCCTTGTACACAAGAATAATGATTTCATAAGTCATTTGATGGAAGAGGATAATCACAAACGTTATAACATAAACATAATAAAATATCAGTATATAAGAAGTTATTTTTGTTATTATATCATCATGGTTTAATAATAATCAAAATAGGTGGTGGACGAAATAAATTAAAATTTTCAACTCGGGATATTACCACTTCTTCATACAATTTCTTTTTCATTGGACTATAAGGATTTGTTGGTTGGATTTAAGACCAAAATAAGACATATAGGATAATAGGAGGGTATTTATTATGTTATTTGGGAATTTATTGGACAAACTATATGGGTTTTTAGGTGTGGAATATACATAATCGATGATGTCCTTTTATAAGTGTGGTGAGTGCACACTTGTAATTTTTAAAAATAAAATAGTTTACCGACGTTTTTCACAAGAAAAATTGATAAAAAATGATCCATTATCTAATATATAAGATATAATATCTAAATATTTCCCTAAATTGGGTGTGTTACATTTTTTGGGTTATTTTTAAGTATTATCGTTTAACTTTACCCTTGTAGTAAACCAAATTTTACCATAATCATGGTAAATAATTCTTACTATTTTTTATATTAATTATAATAAATAACTAATTTAAAAATTTTAGTCATTATAAATTAGTATTCTTACAAAAATGGAATCCATTTTTATAAATTCCGTTCAGAAAGGTGGAAAAAGTTAATTTTCAAATAACCCCATGGACATGATTAGAAAGCATGTTTTCAAAGAGAAAATTATCATATATTTAAAAAGATTTAAAATAAAAAATAAATAAGAAAATGAATAAAATGACTTAAATTGGATGAATATATATATATATATATATATATAATTGAAATAATTTTTCTTTTATAAATATACTAAAGTAATTTTTTAATATTTTCATTAAAATAAATGAAAATTCTTAATAAAACTAGTATTTTCACTACTAATTTAAAATTTTACATTCTTATAAAATTATAAAAAATTTAACATAAGATAATAATTACATTCAGATTTAAAAATTGAACATTACTATTTCAAAAATAATTTTAAAATTGTCACATTTTTATTTGAAATTAACTGCAAATAAGGTGAAAACATTATTCAAGAAAAACACAGTTTTTAGCCTATAATTGGATTTATTCTTATATATTTCCTTGAAAGGATATAAGATGAATGTTAAAATTTTAATTAAATATATAATATATAAATTTATTTAAATTCATTCACCCAAATTTATTTGTTTAATTTATTTATGTAAAATAATTTTGGGCATGTAAAAATAGTTTTTCAGAAAAATATTTCCTCTATTTTAAAATAGTAATAATTTTCATTTCTAATTAATATTTCATGAATGAATTCATTATATTTACATTTTTAAAACATATATTTTATTCATTTAGTTAATCATATTCATACCATTCATTCTAACAGCTTCCTGATAACTACCATTTTAAATACTAATATTTCAAAACAATGTCATGTTTTAATTAAACTAGTTGTTGTGTATAATACAAGCTACACCAAATGTTTCATGTAACACAATCTAAACTTATTTTTGTGTGTAATTCAAGATAAACTCTATATTTCATGTGAGGAAAAATATAAAAATGATTTAATTTTTTTGATAACAATATTTAAAAAAAATCTTAGGTTGTTACATTCTCCCACCATAATATTTTATTATATGGTATCATATAATCCTCTTTGGGAAAATAATTTTTTTGTACAATGGATTGTTTTGTTACTCTTAATAAATTATTCTTTTAAAAAATTGTATATTGAAAATAATGAAGATATTTCCACCTTTCACATTCATCTTTTTTTCTTCATCTCCTCATTTTAAAAGCATAAAAATTATTTATTTTAGAAGGATTTATTATTTGATATTATTTTTAAAATTAAATATATTCAAAGGATTTAACACAACTATTTCAAAAGTTTCTACTAAAAAAACATGAACTTTTTTTAAATTTAGGGTCAAATTTGTTTTTCTAAATACATTTTTAAATTATTGGTTCTATTTCCTTTATAATTTCAATAAGGATTTACCTACATGGGATTTTTTTTTCATGTCATATATATTTAATCATTTTTGTGATTAATCTTGTGGTGTCAAAAAATTAAATTCTTGTCATATCATTTGAATCATTCTTTTACAAGGGTGTTTTCTATTTATGTTAATAACTATCTATGTTTCCTTATTGCACTGGGGTTATCTGATCTTTAAACCATCCACCATCGTTCTTTAGTTGGATTACGATCAAGTTTTTCTAGTATTAATTTATGGTATTTACTAGTTTTTCAATATTTTTTCAACATCATATTTTATGTTATTTTGATTGGATGATGTTTACCTTGAACGTACATTATTCTATTGAGATGGAGAAATTTATTTGTGGTCTGTATGTTTTTACTTAAATAAGAATTAGTATTCTAAATTTGAATACATGTTTTTTTAACCATACACATTCTTCCCCCCAATGGTTATTATAATTTATCCCCTTTTATTGACCTATGAAAAAGTTTTGAATTATTGTATATTGTTATTATAATATATACGATTACTGGTATGTTTGATGTGTAATATTTAACCATCCAACTTATATCTTTAGATCTGTTATGATCATGTTCCCATGTTTAATTATGTGGGGAAATATATTTTTATTCTTTATGATTATTTAATTATAACACATGATGATTATGTTTTTTATTTCCGTATTTCTAATTTTATGGATATCAAGGTTTTATTCAGTTCAAGGTTCCTCAATTAATGGTATGAAGGGTCTTGGTTACTCATATAGTGAATGCATTGGATATAATATGGTGATTGGTTTGGACTCAAATTATATTTTTCTTTGATGAATCGATGGGTCTCAAGAGAAAAAAAAGGTTCTATTTTGGTGTTTTTATGATTCCATGATATGATATGGTCTTATAACAAGACCTTGAAAACAATTTTTTGATGTATGGTATTGTTTATTCTATCTATATGAGATCTTTATTATTTATATCCATGTTTTCATTTACTATTATGTATAAATATTTCTTTAATTTCTAGTTGATTATAGATTCTTATTATATTCATGTTCCAACCATAATATTTATTCCTTGTTTATGCCCTTGTTACATCAATTTTAATGTTTCCCTAGCTGAAAATTTGATCTTTCCCATTTGTATGTTTCTATTTCCCTTGGTTATAATGAAAATTAGTACACATTTTAGTTTTAAAATGATAGAACATGTGGGATAATTTATGAGAGATGATGAATACTTATAATAAAATAAGTATGCTCTTATATGTATTTGAAAAAAATATCCTTTAGATGAGAAAGTCATGGGATTGTTTAGTTATCAAGATGGGTGTCCTATTTCCCAAAATAACTAAAATGGAAACTCTCCATGAGATGAAAGATAAATAATAATCTTATACATTATGTAATTATGGATTGTTATATATGGGATTTTAATGTTTGTATCAAAGAGAGTATATGATGTTGGTATTTATGGAACCATATTCAAGAGTATTGGTATGAGGCATCACAGCTGTTATCAAAGTAAAGTATTAGTAAACATTACAGGTCATGATGTTTGTTGGGGATAATTTTAGGGTTGATATGTTATGGATGATCATTATCTCAAAGGTATACATAACCACTTTGGATAGTATATGATTCAATATCAATGTAATAAAGAAAATTCTATTTCTATATTAGGATGAGATATCTTTAGTTAATGTCATAAAATAACTCTTAATATAATATGATATTGTATTTTTTTTGTAAAATTTTTATTTACTAGGATTCGAAGAAATTACATCTATTTCTAGATACTGTTGAGTGGATGTAGATCTGGCGTAGATTATCTAAGGGGTAATAACAGTAAATAGGGTGTGTTGGGAATAAACATAATTGTAACATAATTCATGAAATGTTTCATTATGGTACATGTAAATAGAAACTCTCAAGAGATATAGGTTGATTAATTCATATTCTCCTTCTAAACCATTATGAGGGATTTGAAATTTTTAGGATGGAAAACCTCATTTTAAAATGAACATGCATAACCATTTATTGAATAGAGAGTGTTGTAGGCTAAACCAATAGTATAATATGTTAAAAAAAGTTTTCATAGGGTAATAAATATTCATATTGATGATTTAATTTTAATATTTTTAGATATTATCAGAGCCAATTTGTTTTTGGTATTTCATTTAATGAAGATTTTAAAAATGATGTTGAAAAGGGTATGTATGAAGATAACACTATTTCTTGTAACTGAATAAGAGAGCATATGTAAATGGTTAAGAATGAAAGTATATGCCTATTATGATAGAAAATGTGAGTTTTCTAGTCATAACTATGGTATTGACATTGATCTCATAATAGAAATTAATTCTTGACATTCTTAGATATTTTCATTATAGATTTATATTTTTAAATTTAATTTTAATATTATATAAATGTTATAAGAATTATGCGAAACATTTAAGAATTTTTACTCATTAGTTTTACATTAGAGGTATGGAAACAAATATTAAATGGTGTAAATAACCTTGAAACATTATTTTATTTTAAAGGTTATATTTTTTATGACTATTAGCGAACATGAGATTGAGGTATAGCCAACTCTTATGACTAATATATGCTTGAAATTGAGATAATAAATGGTAAATTTATATTTAGAAAAGTGAGAGAGATAGAATTGATTGACTTTAAATTTATTAATGAATTAAATGAAAATCAATCCATGATATTTTTATTAATTTTTATCTAATTTTCTCGATTATGATATATATTGGCTATTTTGTGATTTTATGAACTTCTCGTAAATACTATTTGAGGGTTAAAATGAAGAATTTATTTTTGGAAGAATATTTTTTCACCATGGTTTAATGCCTTGAAGATTCAAATGGGTTGGGAAATGGTATGTTATAGACAATATATTCTTATGGTATATACATAATTGGGTATAAGATTTTATGAATTTCTAATATGGTTAAATGAAAAATTGGAAACTTAATCTATACTACAAAATTAAGTTAAATGTCATATTAGAGGAAATATACCAAATGATAAATATGATAATAATACCCAAACATAATTTCTTAAATTATTAATAATTAAAATTTATATGATGTAATTGATTTGGTAGTGTAATAATGTAATACCCTTTGATTTAAATATATGATTCCCTTTAAATACGTCAACGTGTTTGATAGTGTTCTCCACAGGCAACACCCTAATAAAAAATAGATTGTAATATAATTATACTATTAAAACCTAGCTATTTAGTTAGCATGAATTAATTGGAGTAATTTATTTACAAATTATTTTAAATCAAACATTTATTATAACGTAAATTCAATTAGTATAACTCAAACATATATGAAAATAAGTTTTTGTATAAAATTATATTTTTCAAAAATTGGTTTTTTCTTTATTTTGAAAAGGTATATTATAACTAGATGATAATGAAGTATATTGATAATGTCATTAATATATTACCAATAAATTAAAACATGATTTATAGGAAATAATTTTTTTATCATTTTAAAAATCTATTTTCTAATGAGATAGTTTTTTCTTAGTATTTATGTATTTTATACTAAAAAAAATTATAAAATTTTTAAAATTTAATTTTAGAAAATGAAACTCATTTTGTGATTAGGAATAATACATAAAATTAAGTTGAATTTTATGGATCTTTTTAAAATTATTATTTTTATGTGAATAGTGAAAAATAATATTTGTACAAATAACATTACTTTTATTACATTATTACTATATAAGTATGGATTTTAAATTCATAAAAACAAATTTCTACGAACAAATATTTATCTTATTTGTGATTTTATAGATTTAAAATTTTTCGCTCTATTTACAAATAATGATTTGATATTTTATTACATAAGTAAAATTTTCTCAAAAATTATTTTTCTAGCAACCGAAGAAATTATGATATAAATATTTTTAAATTAATTTAACAATTTTAATATCTTGTGACACATGTTACCTCAATTATAAATGAAATTTAATATAGTATACAATTATTACTGAGCCATTAAATTGGAAGGTATTTATAAAACTAATAAAATATAGAGAAGTATTTGGTTTACAAAATTATAAGAAAAATTCATTATTTATGGAATTATTAAAAAAAATTACAATTTACAATAAAATGAGTGTTTTTCCTCAAAAGAATTTGTATGAATGGAATGCATTTTTATCTTATGAATTTTAATTAATCACTATTGGTAAATTATTTTAATGATATTTATAAATTATATATTCAATCTAAAAATTTAATATTCCTCCATTATTTTTACTATGCATGCGATAAGAATAAAATTTGTTTTGTGTTTTAAAAATATACTTTTATAAAATCAGATTTAATCACAGTTTGTGGAAATTTTTTAAAATTAATTTATAGAACATATAGATATTGAATTTGATAAAATAAATTCCCTATTTTTAATTAGGATGTTCAAATTTGGTAAATATGACTCTTTAGTTTTTAGGCGTTTGGAAAAGTAACCGTGGTTAATTTTAGGACATTGGTAAATGGTAAATTATTTTAATCAAGGTAAAAACTAAGATATAATGCCAAAAAAACTTATCCTAAATAATTTTAGATGAATGGAAATCTAACCATATCACCTTAGGCACATAAATTAATTTTTTAAGTGACACATTTTCACAAAATGACCTATATAATATTTAAAGCATCAAGAAATTAAAAAAATATGACTATTAATTTTAAATATATATTATGTGTCCACATTAGAACAAAATCAAATTACAGTCAGATATAATTTCTTAAATTAATATTAACAAAAATATTTTCTTGATATAAATTTATTTATATATTTTAGAAAATATAGAATTATCTAAAATGCGTGTAGAATGTCAACACATTATTTCATAAATTAATAAAAAAATAAAAAAATGATTTTAAAACAATTAATGAAATTTAATATGAATTATTTATATTGTTCCATGAATTTTATAGATTAATATTACATATTAGTATTGTGTTAAAGTACTTTATTTCTATTTTATTTTTTTCTGTATTCCTTTAAAGTCAAATTAAATAAATATAGTCAAAATTGACATTAATGGTAAGTTATCCAAATAATATTTTCTTTAATTATTTAAAAATAATTTAAATATTTAAATAGGACAAGGTGGATATGTTATATTTATAAATATAACCACTTAACAATTTTTTTCTACAGTTATCTTATATAAAAAATGATACCCCTTAAAGAGTGGAAAATATGTTATTTTGGTATATGCTAATATTGGTTAACTAAGGGGTTATGTCATGACCCCCTCCCTCCAAATATACCTCAATGAAGGAAGAGAGAGAACAAAATCGAGTCCCGCCTCCAGCAGGCTCTGGGCCGGACACTTCCACTTAGTTTATAAATTCCTTTCAAATATGGCTGGCATTACACTATAAAATAAAATAGGGATAAGATATAGGATAAAAACACCAATAGATAATATAAAGGAAAAAACTAACCTACAATGAATGAACAAGATAATATAATAAAAACAAAATCTCCAAAGTAAGGTACCAAAAAGTCCCTAGAGTAGTGACTCAAAAACAGCTCCAAACATAGATATCCATGCCCATATCTATCCCCAAAATCCACCTGGAAGCCTTAAAATTAGTTTAATTATGTTTAGTGATCATACAAGTATACTTAGTAGGATCATACCCATGGTCTCAAGAGAAAATTTGAATTGAGGATGCTAATGAACCGGTGAAAAAACAGATGAACCAAAAAGCACATGTATAGTCTAATTAACTAAAAGCATCGTCCCTCACCAAATCACACATAAAATATAATAATATTTCATCATGATCGTAACAAATAAAGAAGCCTAGCTATCACTTCCCAATTCAATTTATACTCTCAAACATGAAATTTAAACTTCATGTTCTCCCATTAATTATATATATACCATATCACATCAAATCACATCATATCACATCACATCTCATCACATACCTGTCATCTATACTATGTTAAGACGCATCCTTACCTACCCCACTCTCATAAGGTCTAGAATATAATTATAACATTCAAAAATCATCAAATCACAACAAAATCAAAACACACCTCTCTTAGAGACACCTGGTACATCACATCAACCCTCCCCTGAAGACACCTAGCTCATCACAACTACTGGAGGAAGAGTGTGGAAGAGGGGGTATCCATCAATCTGTATCACTAGTATCCTAGATGTTGAAGAAAACATTTAGAACCCAAACCTATATGAATTAGTAATTCTATCCCACTTTACTAGGGCGTGTAAAGAAGGAATATAAACATAGAATATATATAGATAGAACACCATACTAGTCTTATGAGTTCATTAAACTACTCCAACACACACCACATCACAGGCACTATACTAGAGATCATCTATCACAACTTCTTCCACCACTATATTAAACACATCACACCACAAGCATACAGATCGAAACATATACCTACATTCAATTACGAGTTTCACCAATTTTTTAATATTACTAGTTTTAACCATATTACATTTTTTAAGACACTTCATTCATATTCACGCAGTCCTACGTTGATTAAATTCATTTTATCTATTTACCACACACAATTCATTATCCAATTCATTATTCAATTTCCAACCCAAATTATTTCATTTAACCATCATAGTTTATTCCATGTCTAATAGGGAAACTTACACAACCACAGCACATAACAACTCACCCATCCTACAAACCATCGCCACAACACCACACATCAACCATAATCACTATGAAACATATCCAAATCTATATCCCCACAAAAACAAAACATTTCACATCCCAATAAAATCTCACAATACAACTTCCACACACAAAAACCACACATCACGACCACAAAATCATCATCACACATTACCAACACTGCACACAACAAACACTGCACACCACATCACACAACTACTCACATCATATCAATTCGAACCAACCAACACATAACCCCACCCATACATTATACGACCGAGCCAGTCACCACTATCACTACCTAATAGTCTGAACCACACAAGGAAACAAAAAAAGAACAAACTGACACCCCAATAATACATTCCAAATTAAAAAATTATCAAAGAGTTTTATCACATTACTTATTTATTTATCATGGATCTTATCAAACAAATAAACATCATTGTAAAACCAATTTATTAGAAAAGTATTCATTCGTTATCCTTTTATTCAAGTAATGTAAAATAACAACACAACAAGGGTGTCAACGCATATTATTTAAGACATAGATAGGGATATCAAAAACTTTAATTGCCATAATTTGAAATATCACATGTTAAAACATCAAAAAAACAAAAAATTAGACAAAACATAATATTTATACCTATCGCCATCAATTTCAGTTATTCTAATTAATTATCTTTGTTATGGAAATCTTTACTATCTACCCAAAAGATATAGACAACATGTAATCCCACATATATCACATAAAAGAGTGAGAGCTTGGATCCCTTCCACTAGATAATGATTTTAGACCTTGATTAACCATATAGGGTGAATCAAAAAACAACCCACTATTGAAAACCAAAAAAATAAAATCATAAATAAACTTATAACGTATGGATGGTTTTAAAAAAACACCCAACACACACCCCAATTAAAACAATATCTCCTCATCGAATCTGTATAAGAATAAAGGAAGGAAACATGGGAATAATGAGGATTAAAATCACAACTAATATACCATGAGATACTACCAGAACCCTTATACCAAAGTAAGGGAAGAAGGTATAAAAAATATCATAGATTTGATAGGGGTTATCTACAAAGATAGAGATATGAGAGATCGAATTATATAAGAATTTCTAGAATAATGTTTATAAAAAACAAGTAAATTGACCAATTTATAGCATAAATTACAGGTTTACCACAAACATTCTACGAGTCTACATAAATTATTCCTTAAGTCACCTTTTTATGATATAACCATCCCTTTCATACAAAAACCTGGATCCTCAGGGATGAGTTATCAATGGAGGTAAATCCCTATTTTATGGTGTTAACTGTTTTAATGCATTGTACCTTAGATACATAAATGACATAAATGGATGACCTCACAAGACACAAACCACACACTTACACTATAAACTCATATTTTATGCAGTAAAATATATACCATAGTTCTTATGTTGGTCTAGCCTCCACCAAACCCCCTCAAAGCACCTATAACCACCAAAAATATTAAATTAATGGGTTACGAATGCATAGACAATTACATTAGATACCTCTCAAATGATTATATCCATTAGAAATCCACAAAAAACCCTAAATATAAGAAAGGAATCCAAATAACCACCCAATTAGATACTTTAAGAGGATCTTATCCCACCTCAAACACTACTATAAGGAAAAAAATGAAAAGGAAAACACAAAAAAAATACCATGAAACCACACTACCACCTCTCACCAAGCACAAAAACATATCATTCATCGCCAAACATAAACCATATTCTTTCTACACAACCATATGCACAAACATCTCATTCTTCATGAAACCCAAACTAACCACATCCACATTCAAAGAAAAACTCAATCCCAGACATAAAAATTAGATAGTTAATTATTTTATGCCAAGATATAGTATTCTCTGGGAGGTACTAGATATTTCACATAGTTTTAGTCATGTAAAGGTATAACAAGTCTTCAATAAGAATCATTTTTCCCATTTATTATGTAGGAATATTTATCATTCATCCTAAATTAAGAAAAAAAACATCTTATAAAACAAAAATATCTATATGTCATATAACCTTGAAAAAACTAGCTAATGAAATTAAAAAATCAGAGAAACTCTAGGTACTAGTCACAACTCTGCATTTCACACTCTTACATACTCTACTCATGAACATTATTCCTCTGCAACCCATTAACCTAAGGAATTATTCATCAACGAAACACCTTCTCTTGATGATCATAGATCTCTAGTTTTTCACCAAAAAATGCGACATCATACTTGATATCCAACTATACCCATTAAATAATGCGGGATTCATTGTGATTATATCAATAAATATGGGATCCAAGGAAGCCATTATGGATCCTATCCATATGTGTTGGTAATTCCAACTGATATTCCACCTCAACAATTCTAGTCAACACCTGAAATGGTCAAAAAAAACTTGTGAGAAAACATACCCCTTGCTAATCCTATACTTCCCATATCTATTGGATACTCTCAAAAAACACATGGTCTGTAACCTATAACACTAAGGGACTATGCCTGTGATCAGAATATTCCATAATATGGTCTTATGTAATTCTAATCCACTCATAAACCAATTGAATATTTTTTATCATACTCTACACCACATGCATCACGTGAACTAATGACTCCCCAACCACTATTTAGTACTTCGGAGAAATATATGGTTCCATATATAATGCCTTAAATGGATCCATTAATATAATGAGAGATTAATTTATTTAGGAAAACTCATACAAAGTAAATTTCCTTAGCCATGATCCACCAATGTCCATGATAAAACCTAGCAACATATCCACTAGAATCAGGATGGTTCAGTCTATCTTCCTAGCTATTTGAGGTAAAAAAGAAGTTCTAAGGATAAACTAAAAGACAAAATCAGGATTTAATATCCTTTAAATTCATGAGAAAAAATGAGAATACCAAATATACAAAATTTTATTAGTACCCCATGAATCTTGACTACATTACCTACATACCAGATCACCAAAACATCCATGGTAGATGACACATGGATTAACAAAAAAGAGAGATGCCTTAGTCAACCAAGTCACTATCACCAAAAACTGGAACCCAACCTACCAGATCCCTAGGTAACCTGGAGAAAAAATAAATTAGTATTTCTTCTCATTTCCACCCAGGAACATCCTTGCACCACAAAAAACATCCATGAAATCATTTATCCACATTCACCAATTTACTACCCATACACCTCACCAAAAACTCCACCACATAATGTTTCATCCCCAACTGCCAAATATTTTTCCTCATGCGATGATAAATATTTCTCACACTGTGGTTTACTATTAAGGTTGGGTTGTCAAACTAATAAATAACTCTCTAAAACATTGCTTTTTGGAAAATTATGCTCCCCTGAAAAAACATCCAATTCTTACCGTCCTCTAATCAACCCTGAGGAGCATCACTATTTCCAATGTGATCACACATCACCTCTCCCTCCAAGTCTCGCAACTGAGACTCCTCCACCAGCCATATCAAGGATGACTATAGGGTTATCAAACAATGACAACATCAGACGTTACTCTCTCCCATGTCATGATGCATTTTTATAAGCTTATATGTCCCTTTTTAAACATCCAGAGACTCCCAAACCACATATCCTTGAAGATTATGATTCAATTCATCTTTAACCACATTACATATTCATGGGGGGATCTTAAAATAATAATACTAAGTAATCTTCATCCAAATCTACTATTTTATATTCATATTCGGTTGAGGTAAAACATATTTAATAATATTGTGGTTTGTAAAAACACAATGAATGTTCCAATGAGGTAGTCTTTCCAAAACTTCAGTGTAAACACAACTTCTTCTTGCTCTATATCATGGGTAGAATAGTGAATATCTTAGTGCTATAACTAAATATACCCATATGAGATCAATGATATCTATAGAATCAAAACACATACCAAACCCATAAGGTAAGTGTGATAGAAAATCTCAAAAAAAAACACCATCATCCGGTCATCGAATCTATAAAACACTAAAACAATTCTCATCCAGATTACTAAACACTGCCTAGAACTTACCAATACATAAATTTCGAACTCGTTTGGGGTCAACATTATTAGTGGAGTTATAAGTAATGATAAATAATAAGATAAACCCAATGATAATAGCCAACAAGATAAAGGAAACTACAAACCTATGTCATATTCATGGTTTTTACTCATGAAACAACTACCTTGACCATTGATGGGTCCAATCCCACACCCTACAGAGACACCAAATATTTGATGAAATGATACTCTTACATCCAGGACCTACATTCCAAAAATATATCATAGATATAGTGGTGTAGTATGACCGGAAAAAATCTGTGAGATGCTCACAACAGTGCTTTTATTCCTTCATGTAGATCAAGATATGATCCATTAATAAATAAAGAGAAAATCTAAGAACTCATAGAGTACTATATTTATAATCCTCATGAACACGGTTGGAGAATTCATGTCATGGAATGACCAGAATACCAACCCAATATTCTCATACCTAAATTTGAAGGTTGTCTTCAATATATCATCATACTTAACCCCCATCTACTAATATTCAATACCACATATAAATCTTCAAAAACAAAATAACACCACTCATTTGGTCAATAATATCATCAATCCTTAGAAGAGGGTAGCAATTCAGGAAAACCATCTAATTATACTTCTAGTAGTCTATAAAAACCATATAATAGCATATTTCTTCATAAAGAACAACACTGGAGAATCAGGAGGGAAAATGTGTAAAATAAAACCCTTATTCATTATATAATCCACCTAACACCCAGATAAACATAGCTTTATATGTACAATTCAATATTAGCCATCAAAATTATAGATACACTCATTTATAACCCTACAAGCATCCTAACCTGAGCTTCCATTGATATCTCTAATAACTGAGACAAAAGGGACTCGGGTTTTCTACCACCCATCTGATAACCTCGATCTCAAATGAACACCAATCATTGAGCCTCTATATAAGAAAGAATACTCTCCTATATAAATATTTTATTAATTTATAAAAATAATACATCAAATAAATAATAAGGATAAAATCGTATGGTTGTATCTATAACAAGGACAAATATCCCAAGTACTTGTGTTGCCGCATCACCAACATACTTTATTGATGCACATTGAACAAAGTAACCAAATCTAAAACATTATTATATTACACCTAAATAACTAGAAGTATATACCTATAGTGTCCCAAATAATAAAACAAATGTTGGCTAAAAATGAGTGTGAGGATCCGAAATCAAACGATGCACAAAAAATAGTAGATGATAAACTGATCATACCTCAGACAACATTGGGATCTGCTGGAACTAATGCCACTAACTTCTGCATATAACCACAACAACATCATTTAACTCTCTATTAATGATCTCAACAACCACGATCTTTCCTTGTTCCCTTCAGAAAAGGGCCATCACATTGAGGCCCTCTGCAAAAACCTTCTTCCCTCAGCTACTGAATAAGAACCATCAGTCCATAATACTGAAATTTCCTTATAGGAGACACCTCTTACTTCCAATAAGGGGCATGAACACTGACCTAGTACTATAATCCCTAATTGTTTTATAAATATTTAAGAGTATTTCTCTTTTTTATATATAGAAATAGTGTAAAAATAGTCTTATGCGAGGTTCTTGAATGATTCATTCCATAGGAGGAATGGAACTGATCATCCATAGTTGGTTCCTCATAAGAAGGAACACCCATGACCCACTACCTAAGTCTCTTCTCATCAATATTTTCTTTTGTCCACTCTATCTATGCTCATCTATCAAAAAAATCATCCAGTTTATGACCATCTACATTTTCTACACCTCTAGATACATAGAGAGTGTAACTAGATTGACAAAATACATGATCATTGGGTAAAAAATCACTTAAAGTTTCCATGCTCTTGACTCCTCATGTGGAAATTTTTTTTTTGAGAAAATTATTTGTGGCCCTTGAACCAAGTACCATGCTTCCTCGCAATAAGGATCCATTAAAAGAGGGAGAAAAGAACCTGCCTCTAAATTACCACATTATTAGAGACATGAATTCTTAATGGAACACCACCTAACAGCATACCCACAACACATATGCCCCTTACGATCTCAATGAAATAGATTCCACCACTGATGCACAACTTCCGGAAATTGACTAACTATATAAACTACTAAAACTAAACTCACTCTTAAGTAAAAATGATGCACACCTATAATGGGTTATGGTGATAGATAATTCTTCTACTATTCTATGGTCAACCTAGTGGATAGCCATGGTCATCTAATTTTATTATCTTTACAGTTGTGAAATCACAATTTTCTAATTCACCTAAATATTTCCTTTTATATTTTATTAATTTTATAGAAACTTGGAATTTGATTTTCTATTTTTGGAAATACATGAAGTGAAAAAAATAAAACTATACTAACATTAAATGCAACATGAGATTAGAATGAAAGTACTCAGCCTTTAGGATTAGTTTTGGGTGCTTTCATTATTCATTATTGCTTTCTAAATTTAGTTTAATAGTTCAACTATGAAATTTAATGAATGAAACACTAATCATTTATTTATTCTTTGTGGTATCTCTAAAACCTAAGAAATCTAAATTCCACCTCATCATATAATCAAGATTTATGACACACCTCAATCGATAGTGTGACACACTCTATGACCTGGCTCTATCATATGATATTGCATCTAATGAATGACTCAAATCCATTATATGAAGAGATTATGTTAACCATAAGGGAGTTAAATTATTTAAATAAAAGAAAATAATTGAGGTTAAGATACGTGTCATAGTTTAAAATTTTCATAATTTTTCATGTCATTTTAATTTACCATAAATAGAAATCAAAACATTAAAATTGAAGCACAAAATTCATAAATCACTTAAGCTCCACTAAGGCCAATCTTTGGGTCAGACACTATTATCGATTCTAAGATATCACTAGTGAAAATAATATAATGAATAAAATAAAAAAATAAAATATTGGAATAATGAGAATAAAAATAAAATAATAATAATAATAATGAGTAGGAATAAGAATGAGAGAGAGAAATAAATGAAAAAGGGAAATAAAAAAAGTTAATGAGAATAGAAAAAAAAGAATAATAAAGTTGAAGAAAAATTTGGGTATAAGAAAATTGAATAGTATAATAAAAAAACATTAATTTCATTTAGTATAAATGAAACAAAAAAATATATATATGAGAAGATATTTGAAGAAAATAAACAAAATTTTCCTCACCCAAAGTGAGTTCAACACTTCAATGTCGATTCCTCTCGAAATTGGGTAACACATCTTCTATTTGGAAGGGATGATTCCTTGTATGACATTTTTTTCCCATATCTCCTATATCTCAGTCCATGTTTTTTTAAACCAAGAATTTGATCTTTTCGATGTATATCTTTGGGTTTTAAAATTTCAATTGAATGAACAAAATCAAGTCTTGTATCACATAAAAATGGTACATCATGGGATTAGTGAAACATGGGATGTAGCATTGAATAACTATCATTGGTGAGGAATAAAAAGAAACATGGTGGTAGGGGAATTATGAAACTCCTAAAATAATATATCCATCATAGTGTGTATATGAATTTCATTTTCATCAGAGGTCTTAGTTATCCTATGCATTTGACATCATGGTGGTTTTCTAGGGGTCTTTGGTGATCTGAGATGCATTATCTAATTTAATGAATGGATCTTCTTGATCTTGTGCTTCATATAGTTATTACTTGGTTTTTCCTTATGAGTGGTGGTGGTGGTGGAAATGTCGAGTGGTAGAGAGCAGAACATGATGTTTCCAAGCATTAGGGGTCACACGGTTGAAGCTAGATAGTGTGGTTTATGTTAATAGTAATTATACTGATGCAGAGATTGTACCATATCTAAAATATATCTGACATAACACTTGTTTAGATATCAAGGTTCAATAATCTATTTCTAGAAGCATACTCTTAGGATGGGATCATGGTTACACAAACACACACTCATATCACGTTGTGATGACATGCACAAACCATGTTGGATTTTAACCCAACATATTCACCTAAAGGATCCTCCATACAGTCCTAATCCCCACCAAGCCACCTGGGTGGGCTCTCGTAGTGGACTTCATGGTCAGAATGTCCTTTCAAGGGGTTGTCTATATGTCTTGTGTGATGCTTGGTTGAGTGATACCTAGTGGATGGTTTGACTTTTTTTTACTACAGATCATTAAAATTCCAAATTAAAATCTAAAAATTCTTCATAATAAAATTAAAGTATATATTTATTAATTTTAATAAATTATTATTCATTATTTAAATATAAAAATATATTAAATAAACCCTGAAATATGTGGAAAAATTGTGTGAAATCCATTTAAAATCATGAGAAATTTTTTATATAATTTCATGGAAATATGTGTATATCAAATACCCCCCACAGTTAAACTACAATATTACTTGGGAAATAAATCTAAAATTTGAATTAAATAGGGTACCAATGTAATAATTTATCAAATATCAATGAAATTAAACTTCATTATTGTCAATGTAAAAACAAATTTTCTTGGTTTACATAAAACATTAATTTTGTTTACCAATTTTCCATGAAATAATCAATTCAATTATTTTAATTTCCAACTTATGAAAATTTTGGAAACCCTAATATCATTCATTAACTTTTCTCAATTCGTAATGATAAAAATTTACAATTCACGATTTACCTCAATTTGAATTTTCCAACTCCCCACTCAGGATACAAATTCAATTAGATTAATTCTCTTATCATTAATACATGATCTTTATCGATTCAATGACAAATTAAATACAATCTTCAGTTTATAAATAAAAAAGGAATAGAAAATAAAGAGTCCTTTTTAATTAACGTTACAATGATTATTATCCATACGATTGGTAGTAATTTATGTAAAAAATCATTATTCAAAGAGAAGTTTAAACTTCTAATACAATCATGATAGAAAATTAAATGTGTAATGAAAATCTCCCCATCAAAATTAAACCTCCCACATCCCAATTCCAAAATATGTTTTTAATAAATGAATTAATCATGAATTTTGTATCCCTTATTTGAATTTTCTATAATTTTCTATTATTGAAAACTCATTTTTTTACATTACGATTGGTTTTCTCGGAATTAATATAACATACACCACCTAAACACATTTGGATAAAAACAATCTATCTAGGAATAATGATTTTTCCTTCTTACAAGTCCCAAAGCATTCTTATTATGTTAATAATTTATTTTACATAGAGAATGGAAAATATTATGTACAATTAATGAGACATAAGCCTTTCTCAATTCCCACAGATTCACCCCAAAACCTTTTTCGTGAATTATAGTATTTCACATTCAACATATCCTCCTCCTCCCCCACACATAAACATTAAAACATATTGAAAATACTAAGAGTGGGGTAGGAATTGATATAAATGTCTTGAAATATGGTTCATACCAAATAATATATTCATGGTCTATATAAGATAAAAATTGATAACTTTATAAGGCGGTATCAAGGAAAAATAATATAAATAAAAATTATTCTACAATTTGAAATGTGTTTTTGAATAATAATTTTTTTGGAATGTTTTAATGTATGTTATTGTAGGTTTCATTCCCCAAGATCATGTAATAAATATGATCAAGATAACATAAAAAATACTTCTATAGAAATATTCTTGGGAATGGGAAATATAAAATTAGACAATCACTCATGAAATGACTAATAATAACAAATTGATTCACATAAATTCCAAAATTTTAAATCATGAAAAATGGTATGTAAATTTCATTAACAATAATCTACCAATTCTTTCAAATCACGAGTAATCATTTCATCATCCTTACTTCACTCCAGTAATTAAATTTCCCCCGAATTATTTGAACTAAATACCATTGAAATATAAAACATCGAATCATAAAATTTATAGGGAAATCGTGTCTCCTAGATAATTTAGGTAAAGAAATAAATCAAGTTTGGTAAAAAAAATACCATTTAGGAATAATTGAAAAAAATTTAAACATAAAACAGATTCTTTAGAAAAAAATGTGGGAAGTTCGAACATAATGAATGTAAGAATGATGTTCATATTCTCATGTAGCAATATTCCTCTCTTACTCCTATTTTTTTGGGATTCTTTATGTCATAATGGTTATACAAAAGTAAAATAATCAATTAAAACAAAAGGATCATGCTGATTAATCTAAATATGTAAGAGATTGGGGTTTCATTCTAATCTAATTCCTAAGGATAAAATTGAAAGTCCTAGAAATAATGTAAAGGTATAAGTCGTGATATTATCTCCCATGTTGGCCCTATATTTTTACTACCACTAGTAGTGAAATACTAGCTATTATCCATATTCGTTTGGTGGGTGTGGAATCTCTGGATTGAGAAACCACTTATGGATTTCTCCATATTTGAATTCTTTTTTTATTGGTGAGGAATAATATATGGATAGGTTACTCTCAATCCACTCCATTCACAATAAGATATAGCTTTCATGTTAGGTTTGGATGAAGTATAGACCATAATTCTTCTTGGTTAATACTTTTGAAAACACCTTTTATTTTTCTAGTAGTTTCTCAATATGGGATTCCTGAATTATGTGATAAAATGGAGAGTTAAAATGTAATTCTACATGGAAATAAATTTTACATGTAAAATAAATAACAAAATAATCCAATTAAATGTGACTTCACTCTTCCTTGGTTTCCTCAATACAAGGTATTTGGATCTCCTTATGGTGATCCTCTAATATATGTTCAATAAAATCATGGTGTTTCATGTGTTCGTAAATAGGTGCATGTGTTTCTTCTTCATCCCCTTCTAAGTCAAAAAATATATTTAATGAGTTTGAAAAAACAAAAAAAAAAGTTGTAATTAATAACCCATTATAATTTTATAAAATAAAAATATATATATATTAATATTTGATCAACTTTATATCTTTGTTCATATTCAACATACTTCTAAGTTGTAAGTACCTATTACAGTTGGATGGTAGAAAGTGGAGGTAGATAGTCTGGTTCCTCCAAATTCTCTTAAACGTACAGCTTATTGTTTGTGTCTTCTTCAAGTGTTAATGATTTATAGAGTGGTGTTATCACTTCTACATCATAGGTGGGGAGATTAATTTTCATTTCATTGTCTACCCAATCACTCCCATATGAATTTAGGGCTCTCCGATCTCTTTGATTTACATCATCGCATGAGTATTTTTCACTAGTCTCTATATCTTCATGGTAATCTTCTATTTGACCTTTGATCTAGATGGGTTATGAATACACATCATGTGGAGTCTAAATTTCTTGTATATTTTCAGAAGAATGAGGATGCTTCAACGATTATTATTTTTGGGACTTTTGGGTGATGATTAAGTTTCTCGTCTAATGATGTGTAGACATATGCATTTAACTATTCAATCTTTCACTCCACATATTATAATGCATTAATAATCCTTTTTAATTAGTCGTCGAGTTTATCATCACATTCTGGATGCTCCCACCATGTAATTTCTTTATAAAAGTTGTAGGAAATAAAGAATACTCTATTTACGTATCAAATATTTTGGATAAAGTTATAGGAAGTACTCTCATAGATTAGTTGACACTCTAGAAAATATTTTAATGATTTGTAACACGTGGGTTCATTTATGTTTCAGGATAATCTCCTTGAATTCCACCTGGATGAAAATATGGCTGCATGATCCCTGAATCTATCTATAAAATAAAGAAACATTATATTCCAAAAACTAAGGTGTGTTAATTACTAATTATTGAACCTAAAATTAGTTAGTCCATCGATAATAATAATCATTTGAATACATCATAGAAAATAGTTTTCCTAAATAAAATGAAATAATGTATCTAAAGTGCGAAAATAGAATAATAATGAAAACTATTGATTAGATCCCTAACTATAGTACTATGCTTTAATGGACAGTAATTGCAAGGAGTGGAAAAAAATTCTATTTCTAATATTACTAGTGCAGAATAGTAGATGAACAGGGTTGTATCACTTGAATAGACTTATAGTTATATACTCACTATTTCATAATGAGTATAATATTTAGTGTTAGGAAATAAATGACACGAACAATTGGAATTGTACTATCCAAAAATACAATTTGAGATTATAAAAATTTATTTTCTATTATTTTTATTTATGAGATCATTAATTTTTCATTATCATTATTTATATTTAGTTTGATAGTTCAATCCTGAAATATTAGACATGAACTAAAAATCAGTTAATTGCTAGTTTTCATATTCTTAGTGTCTATAAAATCTAAATTCTACCACCTCTTTAGTTATGGTTTATGTCACACCTCAATCAATAGTGTGACACCTTCCTTAACTTTGCTCCATCATATATTATTTTATCCTTTAAAAGGATCAAATATATTATATGAAGATATTTTTTAATAGAATATAGATATATTATAATAAATAAATATAACGAATGAGAAAATCATTGTGCTAGTGGAAAATCAAAACAATCATGCATTTCATGTAAATTTACAATAAACAAAAATGAAAATATCAAAATTTTAGCACTTATTTTAGAAGAAACACCCCAGGCCAAGCCTTGTTTCACCATCCTATTATTGGGATTAATGGATTAGTTAGGGAAGGAAGTTAAATAAGAGAATAAAACAATAAAATATTATAGTGAAGGAATAAGAAGAAAAATTAAATAATATGAATAAGAATGGAATTCAATGAGATTGAGACTAAGAAATGACAGGGAAAAATAAAAGAAAAATAAAATGATAATAGAATATGAAGAATAATATAGTGTAAGAAAAACTTGGGTGGAAGAAAATTGAATAGAAGAATAAAAATTCAAGATTTATATGTACTAAAAAGAATTTAAAATAAAAATTATTGAAGAAAAAAAATAAAACAAAAAATAATCACATATTCCTCCAGTGTGATGCCACATATTCTAAATCTATTCCACATAACATTAGGTTAATCCTACAACAATTATATAGTATGAGCTCTTATATCTCATTTAGTTCTTTATATCATCTATATATTAGTCCATTTATTTTTTATCTTTATATCTTGACCAATGTTATCTAGATGTTTCTAATATTTAAGTGGTGTGATGAAAATCCAGTGAGGTAGCACATCAAAATTTTACTGTATGGGATCAGTTCAAGAGTAAAACATAGAATGGTGGAAGGGAAATGGAGTACCTTCTCAAATAATTTGTCCATAAATTTTTTGGGATGAATCTCAATTCCAATGAAGGGGTTTTTTATTATTTGAAGTGGGAATCATGGTGGTCATTCTGAATCTATGAGGAGAACACAAGTGGTTAGATCATTGGATGATGAGATAGGCTCGATTATGAGAATCACTAAGGGATAAAACGATGTTCCCTAGTGATTTCAGATTGTGTTGGTGATTTTTAGTGTTAGTAGTGTGATAGAGAGTGACATACGTTGTGTCAATGTGGGGGGTGGGGGTGGGTCTTATAATTGATTTTGGATGACATCATTTTGGTGAATAGGAACATTACCCATTTGTAGCTTGTCCCACATAATAAATTTGGAAAATACATGCTTTTTTATATATCATTATGAGAAACACCTTCCCCAAAATCTTGATTCAGTGATGTTCTCCCTATCACACATACACACACTCATACCGTGCCATGTTGACATGTATGACCCACGTAGGATTTTCTCCCAACCTATGAACTTGTGGGTTACTCCTCTAGGTCCTCATACCCACAATGATTATTGGGTGGGATCTGTAAATGGCCTTATTAGCCTACTGATGCCTTCATGAGGTGGGATAGATGGCATGTTGGCTTTTTCATGGAGGGAAACCCTATGGATGGACCAAATTTTTTACCTAAATATCATTATCATTCTAAATTAAAACTAAATAAATATTCAAAAGAAAATTAAACATTAAAAGTTATTATTTTAATATTTTTAATATTTTTGTCTCCAAATAAAAATATTTTGAATAACATTTAAAAATATGTCAAAATAGGGTAAAATTAACTTAAAATAATTAGAATGTTTTTAAATTATTACATGAAAATATATGTGCATTAGAGGCTAAAAGAAATCTTTAAATCCACAAACCAGTGCTATATCTTTACGTTGAAGAATGTCCCCTCATACATCCACACACTCTCAAACTAAAAGGCACATAAAGCATACTAAATCCTTCTATACCACATAAATCCTCCAATGATCAACTAGATTATCCTAATGAACCTCAACAGTTTGAGCTACCCTTGGATAAAAACCAAGATCCATTCTTTAAAAGAAATTATAACACCTTATTCTTGTTATTAGGTAATTTAAGCATACTTTGTTAATTTAATACATTTATTTTCCATACAATAACCCAATTAAAACATGAAAAAAAATCAATCGTGGTGCATGTACCTCTTCTTGGAATATAACCTATAAATTGGAGAAACTCAATTAGTCATTCAATATGCTTATATTATATGTACTAGACCATGGGAGGATTGAAATCCCATGTAGTATTTGGTCTACTTGTCCTATGTCACAAAAAAAACAATCGATATTATTTCTATACCAGCCCATGTAGTCATCACCATGCATAACTCCGTACACCATATTATCCCTCACCCAAAACATTTGACACCACATGTTTTAACCCATCCATCCAAAGATACCACAATGAAGGAAGAGAGATAATGGCACCCCATTTCCACCTCTATAAGTCCCTATGATGGTGACTATCATTGAGCGTATTAAAATATCACATATATAAAAGGTTTTTCCCACTATAATAATTATGGTTTGGGAGATATGATAAACAACAATAAAGAACCCAAATAGATGTTGCAATGATAAACCAAAAACCATATACCAATGTATGAACAAGATATTCCAACACAAATAATGATTAAAAGGTAAATTAATAGAATATAAGTCCTATAGAATCTACTCAATAGTTTCTCAGACCCAAGCTAGAAAATTCTAGATCTATGCCTAGAATTCTTATCGAAACATGAAAAAAAGTCTATGTACATAGGTTGATAATACAAGAAAAATTAGTAGGATTACACACAACTTATAAACTTCACATGTGAAAAGATCATGCTAACGAACTAGTGAGAAAATAGAAGAACCAACAATCACCTATAAGGGTATACTAACCAACCTCATCCTCAATAAAACTCACTAACCAAATATCACATAATATATAAAAATATATCATTGATATAATAGAAAATAAATTCACCCCAATTCCTTTTTTTAATTGATTTTATACTCTAAATCCCCAATGTTGAAAATCCAATTTTCTCTTCCCTTTTATATCTACCATGTCATGTACCATCACATCACATCGCATCACATCTCATCACATACCATCCATCTCTGTTGAGGTTTAGGATGCATCCGTATATACCCCACACTCACAAGGTCTCTTATCTAGTGCTATAATTAGTAAATCAACATATCACATCTATATCACATCAATTTTCACCTAAATACAAATTTTTCATCACATTAAACCTTAACCAATGAAACTTGGACCATCACATCACACCTCGCCTAAAAAACATATGCCATCACTACTACTAAAGAAGAGATGGAAAGATTGGGTATCCAACTATCCATATCACCACCATATTAGATGTTGGGTAAAACAAATGGAACCAAAAACCTCTGAGAGGTGGTAAGGTTCTCCAACTTTAGTGGGGCATGTAAATAAATAACAAAAAAATTGGATATATAGATAAAACACCATACCGAACCTAAGAGTTCAAAATATACACTAGTGCACAAGAAATTATTTCCAATATACCATGCATCAACCACCACATTAGTTACTTATACGGTATAGAATATTCCACACAACTAATTAACACAACTAGAAAAATACATACTTTTAATTATAGGTTTCACTACTTTCTAGATATAGAAAGTTTTTTCTATCGTTCTTTTATTAACACAATTAATTCAAATTTTCATAACTTATATTTTTAAAATTTAATTTAATCCATCAATGAATCACCAACTTTAATCCCTTTATTTATTCATTTACAAAAAAATATTTAATTTCAATGTTATAATGTATTCGATTGAAAATCAGGAAACTAACAAAACCACACTGCACAACATCTCTCCCATTCCACAAAATGAATTCAAAAATACCACATAGCCACTATAATTTCCATAAAAATCTCCCAAGTAATATTTCCAAATGAACTACACATCACACATCCCTAAAAAATATCACATCACAACCATCAGAATCCAAATGCACACTTCACTAGTATATGTCACCACCACACATAATTACCACTACACAACACAACCAATGGATACCATATCACACAAATGACCACATCACATCTGTTCCAACCAAACACTACATCACCTCCCCTTATAGTATAAATCCTTGTTAGTCCCCATCATTACTAAAAAACATTTCTCACCATATAGGGAAATTTTACTAAAAAAAATCACTCCAAAATAAAACATTCTATCATGGACAATTATTCATATGTTTTATCAAATTACATACTCATTTAAAAGAAGGTATTATCACAAACAAAAAATTACATGGGAATCCAATTTAGTAGCTGAATGTAAGTTATTTAGTTTTTATTTAGTTTTTATCAAATAAAAATATATCAAGGGTCTCATCACATATCATCTAATTTAAAAAATGGGCTCCCATGAACTGTTATTTGTAGTATTGGTCATATCAAGAAAAAAATACATAAACAACAATATAAAAGAAACCAAAACATATTATTTATCCCCATCCTCATCAATATTTTTTGTTCCAATTAATTATATTTAATATTCCTACCCTTAATATCCATTAAATGGATATAGAAATCATAAAATACACACATAGAACATGTAAAATTGTGATTATGAGGATCCCCAACCACAAATAAATTTTACTTTTCTTATTCCACAGCATGAGGAAAAAAAGAAAAACCCTACAACCAAATACACACAAGAAAATTAAGGATGAACCTAAAATGCAGCATGAGTTGTAAAAATGTCTCCCAACACCAACCATAAATGAAAAAGATCATCGTAGTGGATACCCAAAATAAAAATAAAAGAAAACATATGATGAAAGATGAAAGAACTCACCACTAATTTCGATTGGGAAACCAATAGAACAAAAATATTGAAGAAAATTTTTATGGGGTAGAATATCTCACAAATACAATAGGGTTCAAACACTGTGATAAAGAGTCAATTTCTCAAATTAGAGAACAATCGACCAAAAAGGGTTTATAGAAAACTGTGACTCACCCAATTATGAGGGTAAATTAATAGAATAAGATGTAAATAACAAGGTCCCACATAAATTATACATTAAAAAACGTTTTTTGATGTAAAATCAATTTTTAATAAAAACAAAGTTCCGTATGTTGGAATTAATTTAAGCTGTAAATCTGTATTTTACAATATCGCCCCTTATCATGCTTTGTTCCTCAATCTCATAAAAGCCTTAAACTATTGTAAACATAAGATAATAGCCACAAACCTGAACCAAAACCCCATATTTAATTGAATAAAAATACTTATGATGTCATATTGTTTCTCTAACCTCTTCTGAACCTCTTCAATCCTCCTTTAAACACAACCAATATCTAAATCTAGCAATGTAATGTGCTATGAATGAACATATTGTTAAAGGTTAAACAAAATGCTATGGTTTAAAATACCAATTATGAATGTGAAAATTTTAATATTAATTTATAGATCATCATATAATATCTTATAATCAACTACTTATAATTTTAGAGTATTTGGGAAAGGTAATGACATTATTAAATTTGAATCCTTTAGGAAATTATAATAGTGCCCCTATAGTCTATTATAAAAGGGTTTCTATCCTTCCCCTTATACACACTAATTTGTGCCATATATCTCATCCATAACCCAAAAAAATATGTTCTATACATTCTTGGACACATTTTATATATGTGGTTTTTCTCAAAAGACCAACCCTAGGATCCTTAGGAGTAGATCTAAAGGAGTTCAGTCCAAAAAGTGGTAATTTCCTTAACTGAGCACATTTTTTACTTCTTATTACCTCATATAAATATATTTTATTTATCATAAAATAATAAATTTAGTATCCTTAATATACTATAATGTTATTATCCCAATTAAATCACCATTTTCCACTATTTTCTCTTCAAATGAGTTGGGAAAGTATATCTCCTATATACATATATCTTACTGTCAACAAGTCGCAGTACAATTCATTTCCACAACAATATATCATGTATATTTATTGTTATGGGTTTAATGTTCATATATGATATATATAAAATAATTATACCTTTTTATATATAATATCACATCTAACTTCTTACCTTCCAATCCATTGGAAAATGATAATGACACTTGTGCTTACATGTGGACTACCACCTCTTCAAAGCAATGTAATTTGTTTTTGTTTCCATTTTAAATGGATGTTAATAAGGATATATTTAATGAAAAAATATGATATAAATGTGCATTATTATTTTCCATTAATTCATTAAGTTTTTTCAAAAATTAAAATAGTCTTCATACGTACGTACAACCTAACATCTCTATGAACGGTGTAATTCAATTTTCTATTTAAAATGTTTATCGATAACGCTAAATATTTATATAATGTATTTATATGAAATTTATATAATTATTAACATTATATATATATATAAACTAGGATAATACTATATGTACTAAAACTATCAAACCAAAACATACATTAAAAACAAAGTAGTTTTCCATGTAAAGAGTGATTTAATAAATAATTATTAATAAAAAAGTGGTAAATGATTATATGTAAATATTATATGTTATGATATATATGAGAATTATTCATGAATATATTTATAATAAATATATATTTATTATATGATATGTTCCTATATATACATAGGAAATTTGACCTGAGGCAAATGTTTATCTCACAAACTAATCATTTTTTGGTATTATTTATGTTTATTTATCCCTTGGGGATATTTATTGATGTTTATATTTCAAACCAAATAAATTTACTTCTCATCATGTTATTCATGAAATTCTTATATGATAGTAAAATTTTACTCTCTTTGGAACTTAAAATGATTGAGAAAATGTTTTTAAGACAAGATGAATTTATTTCTCTCCTTGGTATAAAATCATTTTTCATTTGAAAAATTCTCAAAATTATTTAACAAATTAATTTTTACCCATGCTATACTTTTTTCAGAATTGTTTAAAAGGAATATTCTAATAATTTTCTAAGTTAATTATATTTTGAACTTTTTAAAACAATATTAAAACGAGTCATTTTTAACTTATATGATAGATATTATATTACCTTATGTTATGAATGATATTTTATTTTAATATTTGATTAATGGTTTTCTATTCCCATATAAGAATTTTTTTATTAATATTTTAAAATTTTTATTTTATGAAAATTATATTCAAATTGAAATGTGTATTTTCCCTGAGATTTTTTATTGACATTTTTATGGTACTTTTATTCACTAATGACTAGAATCATTATTTTACTTATGATAAACTAGGGATATGCTGTAAGATTACCATCCATATTATTTCTCTAGATGGTTTATAATTAGTTTTACTTTTTGATAACAATCTCTATATTACTCTAGATGGTTTATGAGAATGTTTTTTCATTGGCGGAAGTATAAACATTTTATACGATTGTTTTTTAATACAAATTTTTACATTGATTATTTTTCACCCCTTTAATTTGATGAATTCATTTGACATAAAAAGTGATTAGTGGGGTCATCTATATATCCTAAATTCATTGGTAGGTCTCATTAAAAAGACTATATTATGTATGTGGCCAAGGTATTTTCCATTTATGTTGGATTTATTTGAATGAGTCCTAGATGGTATGTTTGTGATGTTTGAAATTATTTATTCCCTCCTTATGTGATTATTTATTGATTCCCATGTTATTATTTTATAATTTATGATATCAATGAATAGTTTTCAAGTTCATGTGATTATTTATTTAGCTTTCACTATATAAATACCATTATTGATCATTTGATCTCACCTCTTTCTTATGATTCATTTCCGTAGGATTCTAGAATGTGTATTATGATTTATATTTAGGGATATGTTGAATGTAAGATATTTTTTTTATAAAATTACTAGGTTTTATTTTATTTTTTTCAATTATAATGAGAGATTCATTTTGTTTCCAATTTTCCCAAATGAATAAACAATTCATCCCTTTAGGATGTAATTCCTTATATCAAGTGCCAATTTAATAAAGAAACCCTCCTGTATTTAATGAGAATTTAATGAAGTTACCAAATAATCTATTATACTAGGGATGAGTTATTAATAGTTGGTATCAATGTATGTGTTAGTAAAATTCTTGTGAAATAGATTTAAGAAAAAATATATTAGAGAATATAACCATATGAACGACTTTGAGGATAAGTATAAGTATAGGATAACATCCTAATGTTTTGGTATTGTATTGATTATGTATATTTCATATAAATATATATATTTGTGGATACTATATGTATATATGGATCTAGAATAGTTTTACCTAGAGGTAATAACTCGGAAATGGGTGTATTGGTATTTGACATGGTCATCACCCAATGCACGAGAATAGGTCTAGTTGTACATCTAGTTCAAAACACCTAGGGGATATTCTATGGATAATTAAAATTTTATTTTCAAACCATTATGATTTATTTAAAAATATATATATGATTTGAAAACTTTCAAAAAGAAACCATTTTTGGATTATGAGATTAACTATACTTATTTTTTCATTTTAATTTAAGTGCTTCACTGTCCTTGGGAATATACATTATTCTTTATAATGTTATTATCTAATCTAGAGGATTATATTATATATAAATTAAATTCTATAGAATAAATTTTACCTTTATAAATACACATAACCCATGTAGGTATTTCTTACATAGGAGAGATAAAAAAGATGGAGATGGATCTTCTCCAAGTACTACGAAAATAATGACTATATTATAGAATATGACACTAGATATGGATAATAAAATTTGTTTTATATTGGATACTAATAATAAGAAATGTGGGGTAATAATTTTCGACATATTTATATATAATAAACCTCAATCATTCAATGATAATAAAAATCCATTTGAAGCAAAGAAATGAGAAAGTTCCTCAGGGAAGACATTTCTCACATTTGGAAGTAATGAATGGGAGAAGGTTTTCATGGATGTTTATTATCTCTTAGGGGATGCAGATCAATGTTTTTAATTTATTAAAAATACTATATATTAGGAGGAAATAATGAGCATGGAAAGGGTGTATTTCAAGGAACCCTTTTTGGGAAATATTTTCCTCATTAAAATGGGTGAATATGGGACAAAAACAAAATGATAATGTTTTTAATTGTGAAGACCAGTTTATAAGGATATAAAGGAATTTTTGGAATATATAAGTAATAAAAAGTGAATGAGTGTCCATTTATTTTATGGGATTATAAAAATCCATCAAATAGTAATAGTCTCTATAAAATTCTCGTCATACGAGGATATAATAACATGTGCTACCAAGATCAGGAAATAATTTTCCAAGTATTTATGCATTTCATTGAATGAATGTTAAGAAGCAGGGGACCAAGAATCATAGAAAAGTAAATGTGGGAAAATGGAATAGGTAAATGGGGAATTTGCATCTTTAAATAAATATAGAAAGAGACACTATGGAACATTCTTTCATAGAATCATAGTTTATTTCAAGTGTGGAGGGAAAGGCCACAACTGTCGTGATTTATAGTGAAATAAAGAATATGAAAATGTGATGTTCTTGAACTATATGGAGATGTGGTACAATGTAAATGATTTTCTAAAGAGTTAAGGTAATTTTCCCAATAAAAGGACAGGGGAGTGATTCCATTTTTATGTTATCAAAATAGATGAGGATTAAGTTTCTAATGATGTTGTGGTATGTTTATTAATCATATCCTCAAATATATATAATTATTTATATGATTCTGGATCATTAGACACTTTTATACAGTCTATTTTTTCAAGTAAAATTAGATATTCTCCAGGAACCTCATGAATGGAGCTTTTAGTCAATAATCCTATTGGAAGTCTCACCATACAAAGGATTTGTCAGTTTGTTCCCATTATGATATATAAATTTTCCATATTTTCTTTCATCACTATAAAAACATAGATTTATTTTGATATAATCCATGTTATGTACTATGTTTGAAAATATAATGCAAAAAAATTATTATAAATTGAATGAAATTATGAATCGTGATAAAGATGTTGAAGGAAATTTCATCATCTAATTAATACCTTGATCCACAACTTGTAGTGCGTCTAAATGAGATTCTCGGGAATATTTTCCTACACAGTATTTGGATGGGAAATTTAATATTCAAATTTATGTTGTTCCTTTTTTATAAGAATAATGTTTTTATTATCTATGAAATTAACTCAACATCCACCAGAACATGAGGTTCGGTTTTTTTTTACCTAATCCTTTATACAATACCTATATCAAAGAATCCCTATAAAATGTCTATAAAAGAACTAGTAGAGTTAAAAAAAACTAGTGGAGAAGTTTAATATGGGATTCATATGCCATATTTCCCGACCTTGGGGATCTCTTATTCTTTTTGTTAAGAATAACGATGAATCTATGAGGTTGTGCATTTATTACAGGCAAAACATTATTATTTTTTAAAGAATAAATAACGCCACCTTGTATTGTGTGATTATTTAATAAAATTAACATAGATCAATATTTTTTAATGATTTAACTTTGTTATGGATATCATAAATTGTGAGAAAAATAAGGAATATATTCGAAAGAAAACATTTCATATGAGTTATGGATATCACGTATTTGGGCCACATATCTATCACTTTAGATGCCTATGACTGAATCCCTATAGGCTTATAAGCTTATAAAAACACTATAGTTCCCTTTGGATATGATGAACTAAATGCATAATGAGGTATAAAAAGATATTTAAAGAACCTCTAAAATTGACCACAAAAACCACAAGAACTGTAGATCTTTGGATTTTCGAAATAATAATTCTTAGTGGTCCATATAATTACCTAATGGTAGAATTTCAAAGGAACACATCTATATAAAATTGATGGTGTGGAGGATCCTTGTTTCTGAGAGCTACTAAATCCACAATTATGAGCCTCACGACACTTTATCTTCTTTCCATGTGAGCCACTAAATTTTCATCTTGGTAGAGATAGAATTCTAAATAGTCTTGAATTTACTACTAGATACATTTATTCCCTCAACACTCTATCCTCTCCCTATACATAGGTGATAGGATAATTAATTATTACCAGAGAATGAATGTTAGGTAACAAATCCATAAAGAATAACTACTAAAAGATGATGTACTTGAAGTCTTTCCTCTCCAATCCCTTGTGTTTCTTCTCCTAGATGACTAAGTCCGAACACCAATTACATAGACCCTTAATTTTTAATGTATATTACATCACCTTAATAGATTATGGTTTTTTCGTGAACTAAAAGATCTGGTCAACCTTATCCAAATAGGCCTTCGCTTTCGGTGGATCATTTGTCCCGTAAAATGGATAGAGGCTTCAGGTGGAGGAATTCCTAATATTGATCATTTCCTCATCCAGATCCTAGTTTCAACTCCCAAGAATTACTTTGATAAAGAGGTATGTTTTCTTATATTGTAAAAACATCATGTACTATAGCCTCCTCAAGGTTCTATTCAATTTTAGGGTTTCCTCATAGAGCATAATCCACATATCCCTCTTGGGGACTATGAAGATATATTCTTGGTAGCATGGTACTACATCAAGGAATTGATAGAGGCCATAAAAATGTAATATACATCACATTGAATCCTTAAAATATCTATAAGAACTGATATTTTATCAAAACAAAACATATAATACACATTTCCCAAAATCTTGTGGTAAATAAAGGTATGTTATGGTGTTAAATGGCATGAAACACACCCATATCTACCACTTATATCCTAAAATTCCTATATACTCTTTAAAAACATCCAAATACATGAAAACATGAGCACAAACTGATCCATTAATACCAATTTTCCACAAACCAATGAATATAACCATTTATTCTATGTAATGGATTGATCTAAAACAATACCCAAATGTGAATTACCCATCCTCATGGGCTGGTGACAGGCACCCATGAAATAAGATAACCTAGGGAATGATTTATACTAACTATATATAATTACCAACATGGAATATACGATATGGGAAGATAAAAAATCCATAATAGAATCAAATAGTGAAAAAAAGATAAATAAATAGAAAAAAAACAAAATTCTACTACAAGATCCAAGTGTGTCAAAAGTAAAAAATATATATATCAATATCTCCATATTCCAAGTTAGAAATATCCCACCATCTGTACACCTAATCCCAAAGACTAGATATCTCAAATATTAACTTTCTCATTTTGTACCTTTACATTTCTTGCATAAAAAAATAAGGTCTATACACACTCAAGGCTGGGTTCATGGTGTGATAAAAAAATCCCTGTGGGATCCCCCTAAGTGATTCATAAGAAGACTTTATTATACAACCAAAATATTTTAATTTTAAAGGAATACAATGCATGTTATACAAATTTCAGAACTTAACCAAAAACATAAAAATCCAAACTTTTTCAATGTTTATAAACAATTTTATATAAAATACTTTTCACGTAACTATAAAATAATCTATTTATCAATTAGAATGAATGCATAATTAAAGAAACCTAGGATTTTTATATATTGATATTAAATCTTTTTAGATGAATATTTAATATGTTACAAAAAAATTCCTTAGGAAAGTAATAGTTTTGTTTCTCTATATAATAGGTACATAATCATCTAATATGATGAATGTTCTTAAACAACACCAATAATAATTTACAACTTTATTATTCTTCACATACATACCAAACCTAAAACCATTCTTCAAAACCTAGGGGAATCGAAACATAAAAAAGGGCGAGATTAGATGACCTGTAAGGGCAAGAAAGTGAGATATCAATGATCACATAAGAATGTCATGAACATAAAGGTATGAGAAAATAATCATAACATTTAAAAAACATACCTTTCAAATCAGTGATTATAATTATAAGACATGGCATAATGATAGGTAGTTCATATGAATTGAATCATAAAAGATTCGAGGAACATGATCATGGAGGGAATAACATTGGAATAAGACATGGAAATTATGTATACAGATAATAATTGAAAAACATTTATATAATATTAAATTATCACTTCCAATTATATCATAGTGGGATAAGTTCACTCCCTAAATTGTAGTGATAGTCATTGTTCACTCCCAAGTCCATCATTGTGGACCAATCCCCTTAATGAACTTGGATTACTACCTATTCAAGTCCGATCTATGTTAAGAGATATAAAACAATAACCAATGAAATGGGTTTTATAAACATTTTATCAGACTAAAACTAGTGGAAAAGATATATTATTTATAAAAATCTCATCACTGCATCATAACATAAACCATGAAAGGTAACAGCTTTCATTTGCATTTTATAATTGTATAAACCATGGAAGAGAAATGAGTTTCATTAACATCTTTTATCATAAACATAAAACGTATTTATTAATAATAATAATTCTATCTTTAGATCATATCAAAATAAAATCATAAGTAGAATCAAAGGATTTCTTCTTAGATGGAAAATAATTTTGAAAGATCACATGGAAATTTTCTCGAGGAAAATAAATTTTCTTTGAAAATATATTTTTAAATATATAAATTAAGAAAATAATTTGGAAGTTATTTTCTTTTAAAATTACCTTTAAAACTTATAAATTATGATTTAAATTCATTTAAAACATTTATTATGTATAATATTAATTCCTCTTGGAAAAAAATTAAAACATAATTTTTTTTGGAAATTAAATTTCATTCAAAATAATCATGATAACATATAATGTAATATTCAAATAATATAATGGTAAAGGTGGTGTGAAATTACCATCATGTTGTATATATTAAAAATATATTCCTTTTCCCATTTTCTGTAAATGCCATTCACGCATTGTTTTCAAAATGACATGAAGATTCATTCAAATAAATATTATAAAAACAGAAAAAGGTAAATTTTAATATAATAAATAATTTTAATAAATATGAAAAAAAAATTAGATTATTTATAGAAAACATGGTTTTGGCTGAAAAAGCGATTTTCAACTGAAGATAGAAATAGAGATGATTTTTCATTAAACATTATTTTTAAATATTGAGTATATAAAAAGTGGAAAATGAAGTGAAAATATTTTTAATAAAGTTATAAATTGAGGAGAATAAAATTCCTGAGTTTCGTTACAGATATATAAAAATATTACATCATTGGAATCATGGTCATGAGAAATCTTAATAAATGATAAGATTATAATATAAAACCATTAACGCATAGGTAACTTTGAATCATAAACCCCGTGAGAGAATAAACATTATATAAATATAAAATGTTATGTTAATAAATAAAATCATGATATAACAAGTCCAAGGGTCAATTTATATACCTCATTAAATTAGATAGGTTCATAACCTATCATATCACTCAAAGAAAAAAATTGAGATAAAATTCCTTTACTACATTAGAATATTTTGAAATATAAACCCCATGAAAGAGAGATACTAAAATAGATATTTAAATTAAAATTACTTTTAGTAGAAGAATAATAAAATATATTTATGGTTAGTATATAAACAAAATAAATGATAAATGTATCGAATATGGCGTATGTCTTATATAAAATAAAAGTGAGACAGAAATCCCTTACCGATGTAGTAATATTTTGAATCATAATTCCAAGTTAATAATAACATAAAAACATAAAAAATAATGAAAATATTATAATTCATTAGATAACATGTAAAAGCATAAGTATATATAGCACAAAAAAATTACTGGTGAATATGGCATAAGTCGCCCAGAAATAAAAGTGTGACTAGAAATCCCAAACATTATTTATTGACTTCCTTCATACATGTTAGAACCTCCATTATAAAAAATATAGTTTTATTATAAATCTATTATTGAAACATAAAACTTAATATATTAACATATATTATCTTATTATAATATTTCAATTACCAGTTATTCATAATTTCTTCATAAAATTGTTATTTTTGGGTGTTAACTGTTTCATTTTTTCTGGGAGTTTTGTTATTTTTTTTCTCAACCTTATAAATTGAACATTTTTCATCATATAAATAATTTAATAAATGATACTAATTTAATATATTTTAATTATATAGATTTTTATAATAATTAAAAAATATTATCAAAAGAGATATGAAATGAATTGTTCGAGGAGATGGTTAGTTGTACCTATGTGTGAACGATGTCACCATTTTATAGACATATTGAGAAAAACAGAAATAATATATTTCAATTTCATAATACTTATTATTTAATAAATAGAATTTATATTCATTAAATTTATCTTTAATACCCTCCATTTAAAGTGTAAGTGGAAAAAATTTCATAGCTTTATGAGGTAGTAGTCTGATATACACATGACAAGCCTTAACATATCCCCCATAGAATGAAAAGTAAAAAAGTGTTATTTGATATAAAAAATAACTAGTATTTTAATTTAATATATATTTTATAAAAAATTTAAATACAAAATTATACCCATCTATGAATTGTGATGATATAAAACATCTTACATTAGTTCGCGAGGAGGTATTCAGTCATACAAATAATGGACGATTTTTTTTCTGATTTGATAGAAGTGAACACAGATATGTCATTAGATTAACATAATAAAATATTAGTATCTATGATTTAATGGAATTATTAAATTTTATGTGTCAAGATAGAATTTATATTTGAAAAGTAATAATGAAAAAGAAGGGCCTTTGTGAAGATAATTACCTTCTCTTGGAAGCACCTCTATTGGGATGCTTATTAAGAACCATAATGTTGGTCTCTAGGGAAGAAAATAAGCTATAGAACATTGATACAGATTTTATTCAGGGATTTGAGAAGGTTTTGGGTGAAATATTTTTTTATTGGGGTATAAATAAATGAAGGTTAGTGGTTTCCGTATAAAAGTGGGGAAAAGGAACCCACCTAAAAACTACTTGGAAATTTCTCAAAAGAATTCAAAATGATAATGTTATTAACATGAAAAAAGATTCCAATTGACTATATATTATAATTTTTTATGTTTAATATCTAATTATTACCATCTAATAATATTCATGAATTTTTTGGGTCATTTTAAAGCAATATTTTTTTAACCACCGATAAACCCATTTTACCTTAACCGAGGTAATTATTTTTTACTATTTTCAATAACATTATAATAAAAAATTATTTTTTAATTATTAGTTTATATAAATTATTAAAAACCCAAATATGGAATCCATTTTTCTAAATTCCAATAAAAAAATTGGAAAAAAATCATTTTAAAATTTATCCCATATATGTGATGATAATATTAGCTTTCAATGCAAATAATGTTCAAAAGTTTGCAATGTTTTTACAAAAATATTAAATGTGATAATGATTTTGATGAACTAAATATGATTTATGGATATATAATTCAATTATTTTAATTTTACAAACATATTAAAATAATTTTTTTCAAGCTTTAACAGAAATTATTTTTCATTATAAAATCATTTTTTACTATTAATCAAAAAAATGAATCCTTTCAGAATAACTATAAAAGTCACCCTAAAATAAATTTGGCACACTGATCTAAAAAATTATGTCTGTGTTATCCAATATATTTTATAAAAAATTAATAATTAACATTTATATAAGTTCACATAAGATTGGAAACCCATTTTTAGACAAATATATTTATTAAGCATAAAATCAAATATATTCATATATCACGTTTAGAAACCACATAATATAAATGTTAAAAAATTTGTTAAATATATAATATTTTAACCACATTTTAATAAATCACAACGTTTGGATTGTTTTTAAATTGTTATGGTAACTAATTTTTTTCATAATGATTATTTTTCAGAAGAAGAATTCTTTTATTTTCCGGAAGTTTTAAATTTAATTTATAATTAGTTTCCCACCAATGAATTTATTTCATATACATTTTAAACCATATATTTCACAATTTAGTTAATCATATTCATAACATCCATTCAAATAGGTAAGTGATAACTACCATATTATATAAGATATATTTTAATAGTATGTTACATTACGTTTAATCTCAGTGTTGCATGTAGCGCATTATAAACTCAGTTTTTCATGTAATAAAATACCAAAAATATTAAATTTAATTGAAAAAATATATTTCACCAAAATCTCAAGGTATTATATTCTACTCCTCATAAAATGAATTTATACCCTTAATTTCATCACTTTTTACAAAAAAAATTGGGATTCTTATGCCTCATAACATCCTCAAGTTCCTATGTAACTTTCTAAAGATGAAGGTTCACCATAAAACATTGAACATGTTATTTTTCATATTTCACAAAACTTTTTCTGTATAATCAATAGAATTTACTAGTTTTCCCCATAAATCTTATCAGGATCCATAGGTATGACCTCTGAGTTCAGTACATGTGGTTTATCAGGTTTGTATATTGTAACGACCTGGACCCGAACAGCCACCCGAGCGGTGCTAAACAGGTCTAGTGTTACTGACTTAGGTGCACCTCCCTGAACGCCAAAGGCCGCCAACTAGCAGTGAGGGTCTTATAGGTATAGTGGGGAGGCTATACCCTATCGGATGATAATAATAATGGTACTGGACCATGTATCATAATAAAGATGCAGTGGAATAAATGACTCAGCAGACTCGAACCAGACCCACAGAGCGGAAGCACATTCAATATCAATAAACCGTGAAAGCAATAAATATGAACAACATTAGTAGAAATAAACACAAGAGCATGTTTATCACTTGTAACTACTACTGAACAATAAAACATGTGTCCAAAGAAGTTCATACATATCTAAATATAAAGGGCGCCAATGGAAAACCAACTATAGCTACAATCAAGCATGCTGATACAGGAAAGTAAAAAAACATAGTAAACTCTAGCTAGGAAAGACCTCAAGGTCCATACCATCTCCATGAAATAGCTAATATAGCCCAGCTCTTGAAGTTGGCCTCTTTCCTGCATGTAAATCCATAAAGTCTGCATGCATCCCGAAGGGCCCGTGCGGGGTGTGAAATGAATCATAGTAGGATACCACCCAACAGTGCGTACCTAATATAATTTTGTAAGTAGGAATGCATATATAAGGAAAGAAGTAGACATAACGATGCACAAATAAACACAAACTCCACTGGTTCTCAATACCCACCATGGAGTGTCACCTGCTTCGGCCAATGCTGGAATCTCTATTATGTAACCTAGAACCATGTGCCCCCTGACACTGCATGTCTCAAGAACTGAGGTCTCGATGGCATGAACGAGAACAGTGATTCACATCCTCAATAAGTAACTGGAGGGATAGTGATGTTTTCCTTCAATAATGGGGAGATTATTCCCCTAACCTGATTGTCTCAATGCTATCCCTAGAAGGCTCCTCACCTTCCACGTGGCTTTCTTCAGCAAGCACCCCCAAACCAATTGTACATAAACCACAACTAATGGGGGCTCTACCCACATTAGTGGTCAAAACAACCTCATCACGGAGTCACTATGTGTGCACACTACTCAATGTTTCTATGTGAGCGATAATCACCAAAATAGAACCCAAACCACAACACCTCTAACACCTTGTGTCCCTACAACCATGCTGCTCCAGTCTGATGGTCTCGCCATCCCAGTAACCTAGGCCAAGCCCAACCTGATAGTCATCCAGCCTCAAACCAACACACATGACGCCCAATCCCATGGTCAGAACCACCCAGTGTAACCTGGTCCAAGCCCCACCTGTGATCAACATCACGCAACAATACCCAGGCCATGCCTGGAATAACCCAAAGGTTCTAGTATATGTTATATCACACGTCACATATATAACCACAATGGAAAACTTTAAATAGGAAAGGCAACAAAACAGTTGAATTACACTAGCAAGGTGATGTCCCATACCATCACTGAGGTCTGGAGAGCCTCTAACAATTCATATCAAGGCTTAATAAACTAATATTATTAGAGAAAACATCATAGTTCAATCATAACCATTTTGGCTTCCCCCAGCCAAAATGCCCCAATTGAGCAACGAACCCTCGCGTGGCCCAGATCAAGAAAAATAGGTAAAGGAATACCCAAAGGCATCCCATGGCTCTAACGAACAAGTTAATATGAAATATTAGATAAAAATGGGTCTTGTTCAAAATATTTGAAAAATCCCTGAAGTCTATGTCACCTAAATGACCACGTAAAAAAAAAAGAGGTATGCACCACCTACCTGAGACTCATATGATGCTACTCCTCTGTCAATAGCCTCCAATTAGGTATAAAACATGGTAGATCTACAAAATAATTGAAACCTCTCAAACCCAAATAATTCATTCTAGAATAGAAATCAATAAAAACGGCTCAAGAGGAATCAAGGCCTTACTAAGGGGGTTCTAACAGATCAATAGGTGTTCGAATCAGGTCTCAAACGAAGGAATGGGAGGGGATTAAAATCATGGCTAGCTCTCTCCGCTCAACCCGACAAAATATTGAGGTTCTTCCTCAATATGAGGCTACTTTCTCTTTTAGAAAAAAAAAAGTACATGGTGTGTACATTAGGACTACTCACCGTGTATCATTTTACTATTCATAAGATGACTGAAATTCTTCTGACATAATTTCTAGCACCTGCCGACATAAGTACACAGAGTGTACCTTGGGGTTCCTAGCGTGTACTTATTTTTTATTCTCTTCCTCACCAACTTAACCACACGCCATGTATATCCCTCATAAATTGATAGACTACACAGCATGTCTGAAGAAGAACAAGGTGTGTACTTGGTTAAATTATTCTACCTTGCCAACAGGTCCACACACCATGTATATCCCTCATACACATCCAAGGGTACACGGTGTGTCTATAACTACACTCCTTGTAGTAAGAAATTTCTACATGGACATCACATAGCATGTACTTAGAGAGCACACGTCCAGCACTCACCTAACCTATACACGGTGTGTGCTCAAAAGTAAATGGAGTGTAGTCTGGAAATTTTTAGAAACTGCCCAATTTCTCCAACTTTCTCAAGGACAAGTCAAAATTCAAACAGGTTTGGGATTTTGACCCATTCAAAAAACTCGGGTTCTTACAATCTCCCCACCTTAATATAGCTCATCCTCAAGCAATAAAACAAAACCCAAAGATGGCACCGAACAAACCACCCCAATCAAAGAAACCTGGACTTCCATGGTCTCAAAGGCCCTAGCTAAAATCCTCAAGGGGGACTCCCCACCTTAGGAGTTTCCTAACTCATCCGCATCCCAAGAAAACTCAAAAAAACAAAGGTTCTCTAAACTATTTTCCAGATGCATAGTCCTTCCATGATGCTTCATCAGCCCTACACCTCACTAGTCCTCCTATGTCATTCCAGACACCCAACATATCTCGCACTACTTCGTTGTATGTCTCCACGATGTCCTGGTCCTTAGAACATCAAGTAAACTGCATCATCGATGCCTTGATTCTCAAGGCACCTCATGTAACCCGCATTCTTGATGCCCCTAATGCTACACATCTCATACATATATATAAATATATCACACACCAGATATGGTTCCAATCCCACTGACTAGCGTCTAGTCAGTCCACATAGATCATGTGCATCACGTGCACTCAAAATGGACATTGCTCTACAGGTCATGCAAAAGAGGAAACATAGAAATGATGGCCACACCCGGGGTGTACCTCTAATTATCATCGGCTCACCCGCCTGTTCAACCTCTAGCAGCTCCACATCGTGCACCAGGCTTGAAGTACTGCTGCCTGATGCTTGAACTCCCTACAGTGCTACTCCAGCCACTGGCCACTGACCCCTTAGCTGGATCCCGTTATCTCTATCACATCCTCCACATGCAGCTAAACCACGACGACCCTTTCCTGGTACCAAACCTGAACCAACTATATATGCCACCATCTGTCCTAGTCCCTACCTGCCGGCTGTCTGAGAAGGCTATCTCCCAAACCTTTCAAGGTGCTTGAACTGTCCACATGCTCGACACTCCTTTAGAGGCCTATCGCACCGAGTCTGAACATGGCCTGGCTATCCACACTGAAACCAAACCACTGAGGAACTTCTATGATATGGTCTTGTTGAGTCCTTAGCCTAACTTTCCTGCTAGAACTCATCCTGTACTTGTTTCCTGTTGTCTGAACCCTCACCTGATGCCGTCGTCAAGCCAACATGAGGCATATCCCTCTAGTTTCCCTCCACTATGAGCACCTGGTTCACCACCTCTAAAAAAGAACGCAGCTTGAAGATATTCACATGTACCTGAATGACATGTCATAAGCAATACTCGGAGCGCCTCACCCTAGCCGCATCATCACTTACCATACGAGGTGCAAAGCGAGACAGCTCAGTTAAAGCAGTTGCGTAGTCCATGAAGGACATGTATCCCTACTAAAGACTCAAGAAATCTCAATCTCTCTCAGCTCTTAGTGTCTCTGGGTAAAAGTTCTCAAAGAACATGTCCTAGAAGTCCTTCCATGCTAGTCTCTCGTTCATGTGAGCCAGAACCTTCACATCCCACTAATTCTTTTCCAGTCCTCACAGCATGTATATTGCCATCTTGACCCTCCACAATGGAGGCGTCTTGAGCTGCTCGAACATCATCTGCATGCTCTCTATCAAGTTTTCATCCTCCTGTAGACCACCCTCACCCTAAAAAAGCAGCGAGTGCTGTGATTGGAGCCCACATGTAAGATATTCCATAGAAGTATATGTACCCTACGCACCAATGTCGATCCCCTACAAGACATGTACTAGTCTAGCTCAGAGATGCTCATCGATCCATGGTCCAAACACTGCCAAACCCAGCTGCTGTCCTACCTGCACTGAATCATGGACATGATCCTGTCCCTAAACCTGTACCCGTAGATCCTTCTCTGCCTACATTGGATCCTAAACCTGATCTTGTGACACTATATCATCTCCCGCCTGACGCTCTATTTGAGTCGACTAAAGGGAACCCAATGAATACCATAATTGGTCAGAAAACCCACATACATAACAATTTATACATATATTATGCGGATGTGGAAATAAGTAAAAGGCAGTGCCTAACTACTGCCCTTACTCTACCCCACCGCAACTATGCCCCATGGCATCCCAGCCTCTTGGCTTCCTTAACCACCCTTAACAGAGCCTAGTATCAAAAGTACCTCGGGACATGCCCGTCCCGACAACCAACATTGCCTCGAACCAACGACCGAGTCGCCCAATCGTAGTGATCAAAATATCTTCAATTGATAGTACTTTCTTGCTCATAAAAGATCCAGAACCAAATACCCTATCAATGAAATTCTAAAAATATATAATTCACAGCATACACATTTCAACAATCAAGAAATTCTATCGGGAATTTCACCTATTCACATTTCAAAGCATAAAACGCATGACATGTATTAGGCTATCTTGAGTTTGTATATCCTCAAGAGAGATATATCAAATACATCATGAACAAGAGAGTGGTTCAGTAGAATTTCAACAAATAATCCACTATCCTGATATGATCTTGTATTTCGAAGTTTTTGATCAACTGAGGGTTTAGTTTTCTCTTATTTTATCCATGGATAAATTTACATAGACATCTTCTAAAAAACGTCGACTTGTAGGTCACGTCGATTATTATTAACCTAAACTTTCTCTCAAATTTAATCTTCCCATATCTGTTTTTGAATGACTATAACCTTAATATCCATTTTATAAGCTACCTAATGTCCCAATAGCTTTCTATCTATAAATTCAATCCAGTAAGTTTAATTTTAAACATATTTCCTTGAAGGTTTTTATTAGAATCCATCTAAATGATTGAGTGAATGATATTATTTTACAAAAACTCCAATATATAATGTTTTTGATCCAAAAATCCTTTTAAATCCATAAACAAGGATCTTAGAACATCTTCTAGTGTTCCAGTTGTTCTTTATTTTTGACCATATGCCTGAAACTGATAAAATGTTCTAAAACTCAACTCCATATCAAGTGTTTCCTATATACTTTTTCAAAAAAATCAAGGTAAAATTCATATCCTAATTAAATACTATTGAATGTGATAATCCATTAAATATTAAAAAAATCCTTAATGTATATTATAGCATGTGGATCTAGAGATAAATCTTCTCTAATAGCAACAGTGTGAGTTGGCTTCATAAGGGGATAAAATTCAATACATAATTACATCAACATAAAGTTAATAAAAACCCAAAGGTTATCAATACATTAAATTATATATCTGTAGAATATAATGTAATTTGTCCTAAAATAATTTTTTCACTCAAACATATACAAACAAAGGTTTCATTTCCATAAATATCTCCCAAAATATTAATAATATTGATACAATCATAGCATATAAAACATCAAGATGGGTGTCTAAGACATTCATCATACTATCATCCTTATTCTCACAAGACAATTGTTCAATCTATAACTCTTATGTTGATCTTACAGAGAGACCTATATACTTTCAAAGATAATAAAATCCTTAGATATTTAATGATTTTTATAAAAAAAATACAATTGGTAAAATAATTCTACAACATAATTCTTAAATTAAATTTTATAAATACTTATGTAATTTTAAATCATTGTTTTTAAGGGAAGATATCCTTCCTTGGTCTAGAAGTTAATTCATGGGTTAGGGAATTGAGTTGGATAAACCCCTTGTTTCCCACTCATAAGAAATTGAACTCCTCAAATATTTGTAACTTTATGAAATTTTTCCACAATGAAAACATTGGCCCCTCCATTTGAGATAGGCCTCTAGGATATTCATCCCAACTTTTTGACATGTGGGAACTAAGTCGTCTTTTTTATGAGTTAATTACCACCTGAACTTCCATAATATTTTGTCTTCCTCTTATTTGAATCATTACTAATATCACCAGAGTTTATGTTGTTAATAATATATCACGATAGATAATTAGGACTTATCATAGTATCATTCTCTCTGGTAATCATCTTATTTGGTTTCCCATAATCACCACCAGATTCATTTCTAACATGATTCCTTCTAGTTAAATCATTTGAATGAGTCCAAATAATGATATTCAGTGAAGAATTTATCTTAGTGGAAAACCAAAAATCAATTTTTGGATGTATAAATAATGAAAATTATTTTCAATATCTAGCACCTTAAGTATATCAAAATAAATTCATTGTAATCATCTATTTATATCCTTTATAATGGTTCAAAAATAGTTTGAAAATTTCCAATGCATATCCCCTAGGAATTTAAAACATTGTTTTTAGAAAGGTTAGTTATCATGCACATGGTGATGATCGATTCTATATCATTGTGACATTTTTATATTTGTTACCCATAAATACTTATATTCTAGAGCCACATCCAAATTTATCTCTATAAAATAATTTAATTTATTAAAAACAACCTACTTTATCCTTTAACAAAATTCAAATTCATTTTCTTATATATTGACACATCAAAAGAATTATCCTCTAATATATCCTTAGAGATCTCCAAAATGATTTCACATATCAGTTTCCAAATGATAAATAAACCTATCCTATAATACCAAATATACTGACTCTGAATTTTCATACATAGATATTACATTTTTTTACTAGAATATTCAATAAATTACACAACTCATACTCTGTGACTATAATAGTTTAGTGTTTTTTGAAAATGAGTAAAAAAATATTCTAATTTGTTGAAATATATTAAACATCTCACATAAATGTTTTCACTATTTGAACTATTCACTAACATAACCTTGTTAAAATAATTCATCAATACCTAAGGGAGAAGAAATATAAGAAATTGTCTGCTAAGATTCTTTGTAAAGTTAAGAATTTGAGATATCAATGATCACATTAGCATGACACAATAATAAGGGTATGAGGATACGAGAATCACATTTTAAAACCATTCCCTACAAATAAAATACCATAATCATGATACATATCATAAAACATAGAATTTCAATAGATATTATTAATAAATGAATCAAAGAACATCATTTATGAGATCATAAAATTAGCATAAGACATGGAATTTTGGCATGCAAAAAAGAATACAAAATATTTCTTATAGTATTCAAGGATCACTATTAAGCCTGTCATATTGGAATGGGATCACTCCTCAAACCATCATAGGTCATGTATCGCTCTTAAGACCATCATAGAGGAAAAATTTCCATATTTAATTGTGTTCACTCTGAGTATCATTCATATCTATTTTATGAGATATAAATCTATAACAAATTCTTTAGGGGAGGTATAGGTTCCACACATCACATAATGAAAATCATATATAGGTTTGAAACAATATCAAAAAGCATTCATTGTTTCATAGCTCATGAAATGATATGGGTTTCATAAACATTTCATCACTCATAACCTATGGAAAAGATATAGGTTTCACAGTCATTTCATCATAATAAAACTCATAAAAAGAAGTAGTTTTCATAAGCATTTTATCATGGTATAACCCTGGAAGAGAAAATTTTTCAAAAACACCTGATCATCATAAATATAAACCATCAATAAAGATAATAATAATGGTATCCTTGGATCATATACATAGTAAGGAATATGTTTAATCAAAGGATTCCATCTTATATATTAAATTATTTTTAAAGATCACATTTAACATCTATTAAAGAAAATTAATTTTATTTCATAATCAATTTTTGAAACTAAAAATTCATTAAATACTTTTAAAATACTTTTCTTTTAAAATAACCTTGAAATCATATAAAAAATCCATGAAAACATTTCATAATAAAATTAACCTCTTCTATTGGAAAAATAATTTTTTAAACATAAAATATTTTGAAAATATTATTCATTGAAAATAACCTTGAATAATTATAATGTAATCTTAAATATAAATACTAGTCACACTATTGTGAAATTATGTTCATGTTGTACTTGTTAAAAGGATTCCTTTCATATTCTTGGAAATATCCAAACAGACATTGTTAGGAAAATGACATGATGATTCCATTAAACAAATTTGTAAAAATTCAAAGATAAGTATAAATATTTTTTATAAATCATTTGAATAATATTACAAACAATTTTTAAGAAATTATTTGAAACTCGGTTTTGGATGGAAATGGGGTTTTCAGCCAAAGAGAGAAATAGAATATACAAATACAATATTTGTATATATATAATTGAACAAATTTTTCTTTTAAAGCAATATTATAATAATTTTAAAGTTATTATATGATTTAAAATAAATAAGAACTCTGAATAAAAACAATTATTTTTCACTATTTTTTGAAATATTATTCATTTCTGAAAAATAACCAAATTTCAACCTAAGATAAATTTTACATTATTATATCAAAAATTATGAATATTTTATAAAATAAAATTTCTAAAAGTGAGAAAAATTAATCTTAAAATAAATGTATGTATGTTTATTAAACAACATTTTAGAAAATAAAGGTTTTTAAGTGAAAAATGGACTTATACTAAAATCATATATGGAAAACACATACGATAAGTTTAAAAAATTATAGTTAATAAAAAATATAGAATTTTCATTAAAATCAATCACAATTTTATTTTTAAATTTATATAAGGAAAATAATTATTTTTGTTAAAATATTTTTCCAAGAAACGATTTTCATTATTTTCAAATACTTTTTATTTTAATTTATAAATAATGGGTCACCAAAGAATTAATTTTATATAAATTTTTATACAATATATTTTCATGAGTTTGTTAATATTAATCATAACCAACATTCAATTGTATATCTGAAAACTATCATATTAAATAATAATATGTTAATTCTATATTAGTTTTCGTTTAAACGCAATGTTGTGTGTAAGGAAAGATAAACTCAATGTTTTATAAAACAGAAGCTAAGAATAGGGTTGTGTGTATCATAGAATAAAATCAATGTTACATGTAAGAAAAAAATGAAAGTGTTAAATTTATTAGAAAAATTATATTTCACCAAACTATCAGTTATTTATAATCATAAAACCACATCAACAAAAAAAATAGTGGGACCTACACCAAGAATAATATATGTTCAAGAAAGTCAAATCCATACCCCGTATGATCAATAATGACTTATTAAGACTAAAAAAGTCAATGGTAGGATGACCCAATGTGAAGAACAATACCCTGATATGTGAACCTCCCAACGATATCCTGTAAATAACTCCCCAATATGTTGACTTGAGAAGGATAGGAACCCCAAAATTTTTGAACCTCCCTCTGAGTCATGTAAAACAAATCCATACATGAACCCATATTTTGTACTCTAGAATACCATATATTTGGAATTTATAATATTTTATAAATTGTTTATCACATTTTCACAAAATAACCATAACTCAATTTTTTCACTAAAACTATGATTTTAAATGAAATTTCTACTAAGTGATAATTTTCCATTTGAATTAAACATTCATATATCAAATAAAAATGGGAATACAATTTATATTATAAACCACCATATACAAATTTTCATAATTTATATGTCAAGCTCTTGAAAATTGGAAATATAATTTAAAAATTATTGATCCTGTGTAGTTCATAAAACAAATACTTTAGATGAAATCACCCAGCTAAAAAATTTGTATTAAAATAATTACATGGGATCCCCACACCAAATAATAAGAGGGATATAGTAATCAAGTTATTATACTAAATACATAATACCAAAACATCAAATTAAAATTAAATGATCCCAAGGTCAACAGAGAATATAGAAAGGATTATTACCATTAAGATATAAAATATTCACATGGTGATCAACCATGATCTATTGAATTTCATCTATTTTAGCAACCGCTATAATTGAGATAACATTAAATTATAAAATGAACCTCAGATCCTATTAATACACCTCTACTCTATTATTTATGTCAAGATAAATATTATATATCTATATACAAGGTAAATAACGATGAATAAAACAGACATAAATGTGAAATTATAGATCCATCACATTGGGTTACATCAAAATTTAAACCCAAGAAGAAAGAAAACAACAAAATCTTCAAGTGGAATCTCATAGTTCAAGATCCAAATTCATTGGAGGAAATATGAGACTAAATAGAGGTCTTTTGGGTCTTAATGATACAATTATATTAATTAATTATTTTTTCATGGTTTCACCACATGGTTTGATAAATTTTGTGCAAACCATGTACCCCTTTATAATAGCTACTGGAAAATATATATGGTTCAAAAAACTATTCACCAACCATGTGATACAACCATATCAAATTCCACACGATTTAAGGTGAAGTCTACATAGATTTTCATACATGTGATCCAACCATAAACCGTCCTCTAGGACTCTAAATAAAGATTCATTGTTTTCAGGGATGACCCACATGGTTATCCCTAACCATGTGATTAATCATTGAAATGATTAATAATACCTAAAAACTATTAAATTTCATCCAAAACAACATATTATAATCCCAATAATAATATGGTAATAAAATGAAATTTATACCTAAAAGTAATGTCATAATGTGACATGTTATGTGGATTCACACATTTAGAAATACTAATTTACCATTTATTGAACTTTTTTACTTTAAAATTTATGCCAAAATAATAATGGATACTTATTAAATTCAAACCCAACTTGTGTTGGCTCAACAATATTATTTCATTTCTATTTTGGTAGATAGATTCAAAACTATGGAAGTAATGAACCTGGAACTATTGTTTCATTAGAATTTGAGTGATAAAATGCATTAGAAATATGATATTACATTAAAGGATTTAATATTATTTTATGTTTTTCCATAATTAAATCCAATTATGTTTATAATATATGTAAATTGGAATGTTTTACCACTTTCAAAAAATAAAAAATGGAGACATATATGAAATTAATCATATATTTATTCATTGTATTCATTTTATTCTTCTTAAATCTTCTATGTGATCGTACATATTCCATACATTCATATTGTAATTAACTAACTAGGTATGATAAAAAATGATTTTATTATGAGTTGTATTCTACACATAAATCAATTGAACATGTTGTATCTAATTTTTATAGGATGATCTACAATAAAATACAAATTAAGAGTAAAAGTAGCATGGAAATACCCTGGAATATTAATGAGGTTATCGAGATTCTACAATTCTCTCCCATGAGAATAGATTTTATTTTGAGGAAGGATAACATATGAGACCCCCCATTATTCACGATCTGATAACAAAAGGATCACATGAGTCATGTAATGCACACTCCATTTGTACCTCAATAGTGAATGAATTATATAGTCCATGTAATGAATTTATCATTCGTGGACTGATGATGGATGGATCACATTACCACATGATTGGGACCTCTTACACAGCTCATGGGTTAGGAACTCATACGTCTTGATATCTTATGAAAAAACACACATGTGACCCATGAGGCCTAAGTAATTACCCATAGATTACTTATTTCTTTTCAAAATATTCATATAAATATCCCATTTAAATTTTAGGAGAGATTGTGTAAATACTGAGAAGAAATAAAAAAAATGAGAGAAGTGAAATAGAAAAAGAACACTCTATTCAGCATGTCTATTTTTAAACTCAGACATGTTTCAAATGTACATCGAAAGATAAAAATAACTATGAAGAAAATCAAATCCTATAAGATATGTTTGAATAAAATTTTTCCATAAGATCCCATCCACATGAGGCATCCATGTGATCTTATCCACATGATTCATCTACATGATCCAATTTAAAAAAATTGTAGAATCACAAATATTTTCTTACATATGACCATCATAAGGTCCGACGTTCTTACATAGTCATGTATAATGCTAACTTCATCACATAGTCTTCTATCATATAGTCCTTTATTTCTTGGTTACCTCGAGTGGTTACATTATAAATTCATAGATATACACATAATACATCTTCCTCAAAATTAGGGGTACTCTTAGATAAACTATGTCTCCTCGTCTATTAAAGCCACTCTAATCTTAGATTGAATCTATGGTTTCAATCTAATTTGGTCAAAACCACGAGTAGGCCAAATCCATACCTCCTAAAAATTCACCTGATAAACCTAATCAATGAATTAACCCTAGCATGAATCCCTTTCAACGTGATTTTTTTCATTAAAGGTGGATTAAGAATGGTCATCTATTGAACCATCATTGGGACCATTATCATGGATTACATTAAAAATTGGGTTCTCAATTAGGAATATATTATAATGGTATATCCAAGACCATTTTCCCACTTTTTCTAACAATTTTTATATATTTTATTATCTTAGGGAATGATATCGATTTAGTCAATGAGCCATGGGATAAGGCATCCCTTTATGAGAAATATCTTATTCTTTCTTATATGATATCATACTCAACCCACATCAAACTCCTACCAAACCTATCAATATATAGGAATAAAAGAGTATGTGTTTTCTTCAGGTATAAGTCCCAATATGATTCTATTTGGTTATTCCATCTATAAGCCAATAATAATCTTCCAATAGTACCCTTAGTGCATAAACCCCATACAAATCTAGTTCTTCACTCTCATATATTGTTTATAGTCTTTCATGATCAATTTTTTCTCAGATATATTAAATATAAAGTGGGGTAATATATATAATCTTATTATAACATTATCATTATTAAAATTATCCCAATATTGGCCACATCTATATTAATAAGACCCAGACCATTCATTCCTTCATTTATGATCTCCTAACAATAATACATTAATGAGGTGAATCTATCAGGGATACCAATTATTTGTAAGCCCAATGAATCCCCTATCACTACACCAGTTATGAAGTAGATTTCCATTTAGTGGGGAGTTTAAATATATGGTTAGTGTCATAATAATATGATGTAAAACTAATTGATAATATACTTATCACATGATGTTGAACTTCATTTTACCATCATACCAAGCATCCTTAAATTTTAATCCGTGAACTTCATGGTATTTTATTCCTACCATGTAGGATTAGTAGGATGCTTCCAAAAGGTTTAATCCCAATATTAACCACTTTTTAATTCCACACTCATGGGACCTCATTCCTCATAATATTATTTACTTCATTCCCCATTGTTACATAACACCTAAAAATTCAGATGTACCCTCATTGGACTATACATCTTATGAAATTAAGGCTATTTTCTCTAAGAGATATAATAGATCTAGGAATTATCACATCACTCTAATTGGGAAAGATTTCTAATGTGACCATATTCCCCTCAAATAGTCATAATCCCTTCAGTTATTACCCAAATCTTTATTCATTGGTCCTTAATCCCATTTAGAGCAATTTGAAAGTTTCGATCATATGTAGATCATATTCTAACCATTTAATGATACCATAAGAATATAAATTCCGTTCATTATGAATTTAAAATACAAGAAATTGGACCTTTTTACATAACCATAGAAGGCATGATGTTCACATTACGTTTTTACAATAAACATGGAGTCTAATTTTTTTTTTGAATAGTTATATAGGAATCCCTTCTTATGGTATAGATCCCAAATCCACAACATTTTGAACCTCTATATATGGTAATATAATCCATCAATCCTAATTTTGTGGCTTTAACCCATATCATCCCAAAGCTAAGAATCACAAAATAAAATGGAAAAATATATATAACCATTAACACATACTAATATGTGATTAGTTTTATTATTGATTCATGTTGATGAAAAACTACTAGAATAAGGGTAACATGTATTGAAAATGTATGTGGGAAGGTCTCATGCAAAATAATTATATCTATAATAAAGTCAATTAGTATGTTCGAATCCCATTAAAATGGTCTGATGAACACAACCTTCAACCCTCTTGACCAACACGTATTCTAAATAATCGTTGGCCTAAAACCCCATTGACCACTTTTATTTGTTATGTATGTATTCCATAATATTCCATGAAAAACCATAGTAGATGTGCCAGCTTTCCTACCAGAAAATAAATTAAACCTACGTGATTCCTGTAACTATGAATGTAATTGTTCATTAATACACTTATAACTTTTCTATTTTGAATGGTTTTATATTTCATGTTTGTTATGATATTTGGGATTCACATAGAGCTATATTTAATAAAAATTAATGGCCTCACATAAACACATGAAATATTCCTCAGATGCTAAAAATTTTGGATCCATATAAAATAAGAAGGAATTTTTTGCAATGTAGCATCTCCAATGATATGTAATGAATGCATTGGTTAGGGAGTACCATTTGAGATTTACTTTTATGACATTGGAGGTGATTTTTAAATCCCTCCTTAACAAGAAGCACATCCTGGTGCCTAGAAAATTATAAGTTTTAAAAAATAAGAATGCATTACATATCTCAATTTTAAATTACTCCAGGATTCTCTCCCTTGAGAATAGAAACAAGCACCTCCCTCGTCATTGATAGGAAGATCTGAATATTGAATGCAGATTCACCTTATTTTATGAGTCTCCTAAGTGTTCCCCCTTATAACTACCACCATTTTTTACTCTAGTAAATAAAACTCCTCAATATTATACATAAGACTCTACCTAGAAGATCCCTGATCTAGTAACCAAAACCTGATATTCTATGTAGTGATCCACAGATCACTGGGAGCGAGTGCATATCCTAGATTCAACAAAAGAGACCCACCAACATACGTTGTTTCTAATCAGTGAGCATGTTTATATCCTTGTTCACACCTATCACCTTTCTCCGCATTACATAAAAGCACCATAGGAACCACATAATTATATATTATCATTTAGTAGGGTTAAATCCTATATTCTTACTTCCACTCATAATAATATCTAGTGTACTATGATAGCATTAGAAGAAGCATTTCCACATATCCAAAAAGTAACCAGAGGCATGAACATAATTTTTCCCTACATATTATCCTTATCAACATAACATGGTTGAAAATGGAGGATAGTGGCAGGCTCATATTTCTATTCCCATCAAAAAAATGGGCACATGTTCTTATTAATATTATAGATTCATTCCATCTTATCATGGTTGAAATGGATGGGTATGAATAAATCCTTGAAATAGACAAAACTGTTTGGATATATATCTTGGAAATGATAATAAAATATACCCTTTTCATACCCGAGTGACCATTAGGGATGAATGTATATTACAACAATTTCCACTAGAGTGGCTCATCAACACACTTCAGGATATACTTGGGAGAAGGAAAAAATCATTTCTACAATTTAATAGGGTCATTAGAATATCCTAATGAAGTTTAAAAAATAATATTTGGTACATATTACAATTCAAACTGGATATCATCCACCCACTTAAACGGCCACAACATGGTAGGACCATATTCCTTACAATATTAAAAACTCCCATAAACAAATTTCAATGTAATTTTTGGAGTATCCAAATAAAAAACACACATAATAAATTAATTATGAAAAATACAAGACTCTAACTTTCCAATACAAAGTATCTAAGAGAATGTATTATTGTGGAAGACCCAAATACACAAGTATTCCCATATCTCTACCCCCACACAATTGTGGAATTCATGAGTTTATAAAGAAACATTCATTAATGTAACAATATTATAATAAAGATTCATAGGAAAGAGGAATCAACTATAATTTTAGTGGTCCTCCCCATAATATCTATACCAGTTTCACTGGAGGTCCTCCCCAAAGTTGTAACACCCCAACCTGAATCACCTGGTCTGATCTAGAGTACCATATAACATCATGTGGTATGAAATAGGTATTTTAATAACAAAAATTTTCAAAACACCATCTATAGGGAGACTAAACCATTAGTAGTCATAACCACAAATGGTAACACAATAAAACAGTCCAAATATCAAGTGTATGACTAAGTATCATACTGTAATAACATATTTAACCCCATTTATAAAAATAAATAAAAAAACCAGGATTATAATATTTCAATACAAACTATATTATGTAAGGTATAAGTATTTAAATAAATAATATGTTGTATAAATCTCCCATAGTCTTTCCCAGTACCACCATTGAAACCCATGCCCCATCTCCGAGCTCCTTATCATTGGGTATTTTCCCTTCCCTGAGTCCTTGATAATGAATTCTACACATGCATCAAGATGATCAATTAGGATGTTATTATATACCAAGTATGACACTATGAGTGTGTCCTTATAATATTTTCACATGTTATACAATAGCATATTTCATGATATATAATAAATGGGCAAGTGAACATACAACCACACATATGATGATTCATCATGCCCTAACCAAACCACAATGAACCCTATCCCCACCTACTTAAGAAAGATTTTGGTAATTGTGTTAATGTATTTCATATCAAATAAAATATTGTCCCATAATTACCAACGTTAGTTGGCACCGAACTCCTAGAATTCCAATCCCCAAGTTCCAATATTATGGAAATGCTACATACCCACCCTGATGATGTTAATTAATAGGAACACCACTTACCCCAACCATAAAATGGTTTTTATCCGTATATGATGGTAGTACACACAATAAACATATGATGTAATTAGATCAACATTTCAGCCATATATGAAATTCTCCAACTTTTCCTATAGCTAAAAGATTCTAAATTCCCATTCATGGCCTTCTCCCATGCCAACAAACATGTCCATGTTATAACCTATAACATAAAATGAAACATTCAATGTATACAACATCATGTCATCATGATACCTCTCTAATAATTCATCTAATAGAAACTAAGAAACCAAATCATCTTGTTATGTTAAACAAGGTTCCACTGTCTATGAAAAATCGAAAAAAATCTGCATAATATAAATGAAATATTTTAGGCATATCAATAATATTTCTCCAGAGGATACCCACAAAAATATGATCACCTATGAAACATGGGTCTCAAATATAATAGTCAATCATGATAAAATAACATACAAGTCATTATATTGTGTGGAACTCTCTACCTCAAGTGTTTCATCAACAATGTATACATTTGTTAGGTGCGTCATCATGAGAAACACATTCTCACACTTATAAAAAGAAATTATCATTCCTAGACCCCAATGAAAATTTCAAATACAATATTAAAAGGGATATTGAGTAATTTTTAGATGGTAAAAAATATATGGGTAGAATCAACACTTAACCATTATTCAATTTCCATCAACACTAATCATAGAGTTCAATAGAATGAAGAATAACTTAATCTCTTATAGAACGTGATAAGAGAAACTATTTTAGGTTCCTAAGTGCTTGAATCAATGAGAAAACCCTCAATAATTAATCATTAAAGAATTAATTAATTAAATTTATCCAAACTAAGAAAGACACATTGGAATTCTTCTCTGCATTCCCCCAAGATGGAGGCACTAATAAAGGAGGGAGAAGTGAGGCCATAGATCAAGAAAATGCATAGAAAGATCAATTCAGTCAAAGAATGAAATATATTATTAGAAGAAGGCTATATCACCACTTAACCATTAATCAATTTTCAACTCTAAATCATCAATTAATGAAAGACAAGAAGAGTTGAGTTTGTTAGTCAAGTGAAAACTAGTGAAATGGGTATTAATTTCTCCCACGTAATGATCAAACATGTATAATATCCAAAAATGGAATGTTGATGAATATTATATGAGGAAGGTGAACATTTTAGATATTACAATACGGTAAAACTACCACTACACCCAAAACTGAGGCCTGGCATTGGCCATAGTATCCATGAGCATGCAGCCCAAAACAGTTTCCCCTATAATGAACTACCAAATCCATAGCCATTTTATACATAACCAAGCCATATAAACATGACAAGTGGGGTTTCCCATTCCATGTATTATTGAAAACCCTATTATTTACAATGTATTTTCTAATATATTGTATCCCTATCCCATTTTATATGAAGACAAACTAGGTGAAAATGATTGGCACAAGGCATGATGTTGTCCATTTTGGATAGTGTGATCTCCAAAACCCAGGCAAAGATTACCAAATCATAATTACCATTACCCAATAGTAATATACATATGGTTCAATTAAAAAAATTTAAGACAAAAATTAATACATGTTAGTTAATACATAAATAAAAACACCCAAATGGAGGGAGTTACAATTCTCCCCCTCTAAGGGATTGTCAACCACAAGAAGTAAATTCAATGATTTTTCTAAAATAAATTAGGTTGTTGAGATAAAAAATATACCTTCTACTCCTAGGTCTCCTCCTGGATCTATCCATGATTTCATATAAACCCAAAAATAGGTACTATCATCCCCTATAAGACTTTGTTTCTCTAATCTATAATTCACACCAACTCTTCCACATATTATGCATCAGTCTCAAGATAAAAATCCTCACAATCAATTACATTTTTAGGATTAGTTATGTAACTACCAATCTAATACATAGGCAAAATAGAATGCATACCTAGAAAGGGAGAAGAACAATTAGGATGGTATGCCACCTTTCGAACCATATCGTTGATCTTGAAGGACATAACACTATGATATTTTCCTTCTAATAATCAATAATTTATGAACTAATTGTGGATTCAATAGTAGAAAAATAAATTCATATATATAATACTCAGAAGGTATCATCCTATGATCATCATAAGATCTTTTTCTTCTCTAAGCATTTATTAACCACATCCCAAATCAGTTACACTCTCTGTGAGGTATCCTATACCATACTATTACCAAAATGCATGCCTCACCATCCTTAATAAAATAATTTAGTGAATGAAATGTTGTAACATAATAATATTCATGGGGTACTATATAAATCAATGAATAGAAATTTTCATGTACACAAACAGAACCAAGGCCAGGGGATCATTCCCAATATTATCCAAAATCCAAAAATGTAGTCCAAAAAACTATCCTCCTATATATGAATCATCTACTCACACTATATGTTTTTGTAGCGGTGCTACACTGTGATCAATCTTAGCTGAATCCCTAAGTCCTTTTTTAAACCCTTCCAAAACCATGGCCTAAAATGTTCATCTCTGTTTGACACATTGCACTTCAAAACTCATTGTAAGAACACAATATCACAAACATGAATCTTAACAAGTTTATGTAAATACTGAGTCTCGTGGATTGATAATTAAAAAGAAGTATTCAATAGTCAATAAACAATCACCCAAATATTGTCATGATCCATGGGAACCTATGTATCCCCATCAAAAAGGCCTTCATGATTTGTTCCCAATTACACATTGGTTTAAGAACTGGGTGGAGTATAACTATATCATAATGGTTCTCAAATTTCATCCACTAGAATGTGAGGAAACTAGAAAAAAACATTCCTATTCCTCTATTTTTTATTGGACACCTGATATACCACCTATAGTCATGGTACATCTTTGTATCACCATTATGTACTTCCCACTTAAGTCATGGGAATCAATCATCCTCTGTTACTTCTAGGAATCATGAACTACAACTTTCCCATATAGTAGGATCAAATCATCATTATCCAGTAACCAACTAAATATCATGTTACCACCTGCTAGATGTTCTGGCATCATAGAACTGCCTAGGTCAGAATCATGACTATCCTTCCTACAGTCTATTAGAGAATATGTGATCAGTTATGGGAAAAGTTTAATTGATCAATTCTACATGAAATAACACAAACTATAATCATCAAAAATGATCATCAAGAAAAAATGTTCCTCATAACACCATTAATCAAGCTCTAGATATACCAGAATATTACAACTATGAGTATCTACAATAATGTTTCCTTTTACTAGTGCATAGGCCATCTAAAAATAGATTTTCTATAGGTAATATACATTGTTCCTTTTTCTCATGTTTATATCAAATTGTGATAAAATATAGAGGATAATTATACCAATCCTCTCAAAAAATTGATAGTTTCACCAACACTTCAAATTGTAGACCAATGTCTCTAGCTCCATGTCATGGGTAGGAAAGTTCTACTCATGGTGTCAAAAATGATGTGATCCCTATGATAATACATGATCCCACTACATCAATATTTCCCAAAGAAAAAATTAGACGAATAAGAATATAATCAATATTAAAACCTTATCTCATTATGAATCAATGTTTTAGCTGTATTGATCCTCTAATTCAACTCAAGATAAACCTCCTAAAATTGTTCAAACCACTAAAACGTCACCCCTTTCTTCATCAATGTGTCATTGGTTTGGTTAAGGGAAATAATTACATGAAAAATTGTTGATAATACCCCACTAAAGAAGGAATATATTGACATAAAATCATTATAATGATGATCCCAAGCAATCACTGCATCATCCTTATCTAGGTCTATAGAAAATTCTTACCTCAGATTTCACATTCTCAGGGAACCAATCCTCCTAAATCCAATATTTAAACTTTGAGGGTTTGGTATAAATTCAATGTGATAAAATTTTAGTCAATACAATATCAATGGTGTTTGAATATATTACTATGGTTCACGAGTACATGAGGATGTCATAAACAAAGAACAACAATGTAGTTGAGATAGGAATGGAAGATCAGGTTCACGAGTTCCATGAAAATTTATGGCTTATTATTTATCCTATAATGCATGATAAGAAAATAATATAATTTTTATCTAATCGTGAACTATATTTAGGTATATGATCCTATATGGAACAATGTAGTGGTAACCTGATTGCATGTTAATCTAACAGAACCACCCAGATCCTTTAATCTAGTCAAACAAAACATTAATCATTCGTAATATGAATATATTTATTTCATAGACATGTAGTTAATATAAATTATTTTATAGATAAATGATCTATATCATATTAATTAATTATAAACAATACAAGATCACCCCAGGTAAATATTCATGGTCTAATGAATGCCTTAAACTATAAATCAACAAGCAATAGCTTTAGTTCCTTCAACTAATCTATTTAAATTTGATATGTAGAAATTATATAAGTTATTCTCGTGTTTTGAGTTCAATATCAATCTCAATTACTATCATAATAGGGGGACCTAAAATGTTGTCTAGAAATATATCCTCATATAATTAAACCAATAGAAGAAAAAAATGATGCATTTTGATTTACCTAAAAAACGATGTAATATACAAGTACCATGATAACTAGGATCTGAGGTATTCATGGTTCCAGTCTACTAACTCTTACATCCTATTCATCAATTATCACAAACTCTCCCCCATATAGTGATAATGAACCACTACTCTCTTCTATCTCTATAACATTTCTCTGGTGTGAATCCTCTTCCTTACTCTTCATACTATAGGAAATATGATTATGAATTGCACTGAAGGCTGGAAGATAACTTGAGACTATATCTTTATCCACACCCTACTCAGTCATCAGTACATTATAAATCACCTCTTCATAGATAATTAGGTAAAAAAATATATAACTCGATGCCTCGGATCCAGTCATAGGCTGATCTCAAACTTTATATCCTTCTTTAAGTCACTCCCAACAAATAAAAGAGAAAATCATTAGAACTCCATGAAACATGTCGAGTAATAAGAAATTTTCATCGTCCCCTGATGATGCACCAATAAATATCCCATCTAGACAAGGTTCATTATACCTAGGGAAATAATTCTCAAAAAAAATATCTATTATGGTCATCTAAATCAATCCTTTGAATCTCTTAGCTTGATTCATAACACCCCACTACCATTTAGCGGGACCCTAAAGCACAAAGGAATCCGAATTCACTTGAAATTTCTCTTGGGTGTCCTCTAAATTGACAATCCCCTAAAATACTAAAATATAGTCCAAAAAATCCTTAGGACCTCAATTTATCTATAATGATAGATGATTGTATGGCTAAAATCTCATGCATAATAAATGATTAACATGAAAACTTCTCCACCTTGAATAAGAACTAAGTGGAAGACTCCCTATTGAAGTTCACCTACCACCTGAATCACTATAATGGGTATGGGGTCGTGCCCAACAATATTTTTTATCTTGACATGTGGTATAATCGAAACACCCTCTCTTTTAAGAGTGTTCAAGATTACACAACTAATCATTCCAGTCAATCAACTCTCATGTTGATTTGTCCTAAATGTAAAATGTATTTTTATGATTTATGAATCCATTAGTTCAAGATAAATACTAATAAGTCTATAAGATCACAAAAAGTTTCTACTAGGAACATACCAACACTATAAGTTGTATCCTTCTTATAAATAAACAAATATGAAGCTAAATTATATGTACCAATATCTTAGTCAGAATCATATATATAAGAAACATAACATCATTCTCAAGTTTAACTAATTAATTAAAAATACTAATATATAACAAAAGTAGAGAACATAGATTTATCACACATTACAAAAATACCATCCAATCATAAACAGATATAAAAAATATGGAATGTAATTAATGAATAAATATGCATCACACAACATGTAAAAATATTGAATGTTCTCATATGATCCTATTCATAATGATGGAATTCATTGAATTGTCATAAAACAATGATGGAAATCCCATATATAGTAACTCTGATGTCTATTACACATAAGGAATTCATGCACATGGAAACTTCCTTACTTGAGTTCCGTACTTCCTAAATTCTCTCAACCATGTCTCATGTTACACAATAATAAAAGATAGGAAACTCAGGTTCAGATACTATTTTATAGATCCTGGACCAAAATCCCCAGATCTGGTCCAAACTGCCACATAACCTCATTCATGCCTCCCCGTATGAAAGAGGTTTTCTAATAGCTTCTAGGGTCTGAACATTGTTTGTAGGTAGAATTTTACATTCATAATCATATCCATACACAACAACATAATAAAAATTAATAATATCAAGAAGAAGACTAATTATCAATATATAATAACATATGTAACTCGTGTCATACAAATAAATAAATAATAATGTCTCTCAATGTGGTAAGATAAACTAGATAATTCAGGGTATAAGATGATAAATAAATAAAATATTATGAAAATACTTTGAAGCCTATCTTGATACTTACCCAAACTCCATGATTCATCTCTTAGCTCCCTAAAATAGATCATTTTCCCTTCCCCAAGACACTAATATTTATTTCTACATATACATCATGATTCTCATACATAGTGTGAGTATAAATATAGTAGTTCACTAAAAATATATCCTAAAAATATGAGAATATGTTATATAATAGTGTATGGCATGATATAAAATAAATTAAAAGGTAAAAGTATTGCACACATGCACCAAGTGATTGTGTGTTAACCAATCCACCATGAACCTTGGCCCCACCTACTTTGAAATGATGCCAATAAGGATTTAAACTTCTATTACATCACTTTACAAGAAAGGTGACAAGTCCCAGTGTTAGTTGGAACCCAATGACTATTAGTCATATCCCCATGTTTCTCTATTATGTAAATACTACACACCCCATCCTATTAGTGGTCATTAAGAGGAACAACAAAAACCCGTTATTGATGGTTGTTATTATCATTTTCATAATTTGAGAAACAAGTCAACCATGTATGTAATTCTCCCACATCATCTTGTAGTAGATTGATTCTCAATTCCAATGAATAGTATTCTCAAATGTCAATAGGAATGTCTGTTATCTGATCCACACCATCAAACAATCCGTTGTTTGTAGCCATTTTTATTTAATCACAATCCCCCAACAAGGGACCATACATAAAAAACAAAGATACCTGATCATCATGACACATGAATCATGGTTCCAGAAGCTATAAAATACCATAAGAAATATATATTATACAATGGAATAATAAGAAGTATTAGGTATAGTTATCAAAAAGCTACATAAAAGACATAAGATCCAATATCAAGAATGAGTATCAAGAATAATAGTCAGTCGTAACAAAGTCCTATAAAATTCTCTATATGGTAATAAAATTCCTACCTCAAGAGTGTCATCATAAATATTTAGTTCCATCTAGAGTTTTATCATGTGAACCACATTCTCACACGAATAAAAATAGACTTTCATGAAAAGAAACTCCCATAACCGGTTCTAGTCCAACATTACAAGGGTTATTGATTAAAGAGGATAAGAAGATCAATCCATGGATGGAATAAAAACATACCCATTGTTCAAATACTGTCATTTTTAGTCTTAAAGTATAGTTGAAGGAAAAATAACATTTTAAATCAAGTATGATGAAAGGTGAAAAGAATCTATGTTTTTAATAGTATGATTCAATGAGAAATACCTTATTCAAAGATCATTAAATAAGGAATTGAATAAATTTGTCCAAAAAAAGAATGAATCAATGTAGTTATTCACTGAATCAGCCAAAATAGTGTCACCAAAAATGAAGGATGCAATGAATCCTTATATCAATCATGGTGATGGTAATATAAATGAAAAAAAATGAAATATGGGGTTTAATGATGGATAAATAACCACTAATCCTTCTTTGAAAAAATTCCTATAAATCATCAATCAAGGAAATGGGAGAATAATTTATAGGTTTAAAAGAGGGGAAATAAGATAAATTGTAGTAATCCCTCCTCAATAATACTCAAACAATGATTTGAAACCATACATGTCACATTAAAATAGATATGAGGGATAATTTAATTGTTTTAACTACTATAATTATGTAAAACCTCCATTATTCCCTACACCATGATCTAGCCTTGGTTATGGTTTCGTCAAACACACAGCCCAAAATGGATTCCCCTATGGCTTTTATCCATGCCCATAAATATTTCCACTCACCAATCCATTCATAACGGGCATGATAGTGTCGCCCATTTCATGTCCATCAATATATAACCTCATTCACTATGGCTTGGCCAAGACATTTTACCATAGATCATTTCACATAGAAACAAATCAAGGCCAAAACCTCTTGCACAATGGAATAGTATTGTTTGTTTTGGATAGTGTGATAAGAGAAACCCTAATTAAGATTAAAAAATATCTACTATCCTCACCCACGAATTTAAAACATAGGATTCAACAATTACAATTATAAAAAATCTCTTATTACATGTAGGTTCATAAATAAACAAAGCCACCAAAAATGAGAGTGTTATAAGAGTGACCAAATGAAGGTATTACTAATAGAGAAATCGTGATTGATCATGGGAAAACTTATCATAGTGGGAGAGAAACAAATCTTCCCCATATTTAGAAGATCAATTGGCTAGAAGGTTCTCCTCTTTTCTTATCACACTTTATTAACATTGAAGATTCTATCTAGGTAAAAGGTTACAATAATCCTCCATGGTGACAATACATTGAGCCATGATAGTATTCCTCTCCATAGAAGAATTTATTTTGTAGGTTATACTTATAATAACATCTCAACTTTGTATGATGGACCTACCCTTGTAGAATAAAATCTAAGAAATATCTCATATCATGAGGTACTTGGGAGATTGAGTCTCGTTACACTATGATCCCTATCTCAAATGGGTGATTTTAATTCATAATATAAATATATCAAGAGGAAATGTTCATTAACTATACAACCATCAGATCACTCAACTTTTATAAATATATATAATATTCCTATTGGAATTTTTTTACTTCAATAAGTCTACTAGGAAATGACCGCTCTAGTTGGATCAAGTAAAGGAATATCTTACTAAAGACGAATAGGATTTCGTGATGATCATAAATTAACTAACCAGAGGCAACATGCCAATTAGGTTATGGACATAGGCCATGTATCAATTATACATTCCTAAAATATTGGGCATGTAATAAATAAAAAATATTCATCAGAATCTATGGTGACTCTTATTCATTTGAAGAAAAAATGTCTACCTTATATGGAATATGAAAACATCATCATGGAAATAGATATAATTCATGGAAAAATTGAATTGGGTACCATTTCTCCAATGTGACACCCAAAAATGGAACAACAACATAGAGATCTCAAAAACATGAGTCCTAGAACATTAAAGACTCTATGTCAATTGATCTCTGACAATCCCTCTATCGTACAAATCAGAGGTTGGGGTGAACATCGAGTACTGTATTTCAATCCTCTCCCCTATTAAAAGATTCATTCAAGAATTATTTCATTCAACATCCCCACTTCATTAAAAATATCATGATTTGGATCTACACATACTACCCAACAAATTCAATGGGGTCTTACTATATCTAAATCCCAAAAACAAAAAATCTGATAGGAATGGTCCAATAAGAGACTCCTACATCAAGACTCTAAAAATAATGAATAAGAATCTATTCAATGAATATAAAAATCTTCAGCTAAATTAATATCTCAAATAGTAAGCACCATGAATTTGGAACATTCATAGAATCAAGCCCATACTCAAATAGAATCATTTAAAATTATGAGGTATGTAATAGTGGAAATTTTTGTATAAATATGAGAGAAACCCAATCCCATAGGTATGGGGAACATTTACAACCACTTATATGAAAATATCATCAAATCCCTACAATTTATAGTATTTCACAGTAGCATAACCATGTTATCTCAATCCCATAGGAATGGAGTAATTTTTATCATAATGTCTTCCCTTTGAAAATCAGTCTTCTCAAAAATGAGTGAAACGTCCTAACGAATCCCTTAATGGATTCTATCATTATTTGAGAAATATTTATCTTTGTGGATTCATTTAGAAAGGTTTTATAAAGTCTGTATTATGATAACCCTTTATAAGTCAGTTTTTGGGGAGTATTGGATTGAGAATGTAAATCATCATAGGGGTTATCAAATGAAACAATATTCTAAAAAAATATGACAATGGAAGTTTTCCCATTTCTCTTGAAATATAATTAGGTGATTTTTAATTTACTAAACCATTTTATGGAGAAATGATTATGGATTAATGATAGGTATTAATTAATGTCAACATCATCAACCCACCAATGATCCTGAGCAAGATTCTGACAAAGAATAATGGAATGAAAATGTTTCAAACAAAATCATAGTCCAATCAAAATTTCATAAAGAATTTGTATGAACTAATCATCAAATATAATATCAAAATATATGAATTTCATAAAATTACCAATTTCCTCAACCTCCATAGGCAAAAAATATAGAATTGGTATAGTTATCTTTCATATCTTCTATCACTTAAAGAAGTTAAACCACCTACAATTGTGGAATGATATGCCCAGTATAAATCTAATATATGGATGTAAATGTGGATCAAAATCAGATTACTCATGAGAAATATTCATTATGATTACAATTAATAACAAAAGACTAATGGTTTTCCTCCAATAAACCACCCTTAATATAGAAATGATGTTCTGCTTATGAGAGGAGAATCTATCCATTTGAAAAACACAAGGGTTATTCAACCAATAATGATATATTCTTTTATAAAATAAATTATCCTATAAATTTATATATATTCCATATTAATTAATGTATTTATATAAACACGTCAAATATATTCCATTTTTAATTTGTATTGTTATAAAATATTTACATAATATATTTTTTAGGAATAATTTTCATTTAGAAAGATAACTATTTGTAATATAGTTTTTCAATAGTTTCCATTAATATTTTATTATATTAATGGTTATCATAAAATCTAATTGGCACATAAAAAATAATTGGTGGCCTCATTTGTAGGATCATACACTATGAAGACAATTTTTCATTGATTTTGAGGGACTTGGAATCACTATTCTTTTCCCTAAACCAATACCAACTCAATATACAACAACTAAAACTCAACTGGAACCATTTACTATATTTTTTAACATTACTGAGATCGCCACAAAAATCTATGTTTTCTAAACCACCCAAAGAAAATACTTCCATTGCGCACCTTCCACTTTTGGTTTATAATGGGTTGTACATCATAACCATCATAGTATAAATTACTGTATTCTCTCCCTAGTTAAAAAATAATTGTTATATGAATACCAATTTCATTATTATTATTTATATTTGATTTTGTAATGAGTATGATAAAAATTATATTTTCATAAAATGAAACCAAAATTGTATTTTTATAGAATATAAAATTTAAATTAAAACAATATTTTATTAAAAAATATATAATTTAAAATAAAATTTATTTTCATGAAAATTTATACATTGAACTTATATGTTATATATTAATATTAATATAATTTAATGATATCCCCTAAAATTTTTATAAGGGTCATAAAGTTGCCTATGCCACAAAATGTAGTTTTCTTCAATAAATAAGGATTTATATTTAAAACTATAAATTCCTATATTTAATAAATTATTTACGTAAAATAAATTTACTTTTTGAAATTATTACATTGAAATTTTATGATGGTGGGTCTTCCCTAATTTTATGAGACAATCAATTTTTTTTTGTAAAAATTAAATTTGGTATAAATATACAGAAAGTATTATGATATGATAATAGTATAAAAATGATTTCAGAAATAATATAAAATCATTACTCAACCATAAATAGTCTATCCCTTTAAAATAACGTGTTTTATGTAATTTGATTAGTTTTACAAATCTATAATGAATACCATAGAACTTAAATTAGATTTTATGGTTTTAAAAACATTATCTTTGAAATTGACTCAATTCCATGTCCTAAATTAAAGTATTTAAAATATTAGTATTCTTAACCTAAAAAATTATTGGAAATAATCCAACACTATAAAATCCATGTGAAAATACATGGGAAAGTTTTTAGCTTTTATTTATTTATTACATATTGTCCAAAACCAATGTTTAGTAATTATTATAGAATTATCCTCTATTTTTCCAAAAATTCCCACCCAACCTCCCTTTCCTCATCACTCAAATAACTTGAAGATTATTTTCCCAACACTTATCCCTCACTAAATCCCTCTCATGGTCTTCCAATTCTCTAAAGAATCTCCTCCAATGATTTCTGAAGAAACTTCTCAAGTAATGGATTCTTTTCTTCTCCCTCTTCATTAATGTACATCCATTGTATTTATCCTTTTGAGTTTCAATTAACTATGATGTAATTTGATTATAAACATTCCTTTACTATAAAATTTATTTTCTAAGAATGTGATACTATTCATCTCCTAACGTTATAACCTTTAACTATGTTTTTTCTATATCGAACTAAGGAACCGTCTCCCTTATTTTGTATTCAAGAACTTTCTTTGTATTTAGCCATTTTTTTGTTAATTTATATCTATGAATAGGTTTATACACCTAAATTTTCAATATATATTATTCAAATTTAATGAGATACCACCTTTCTCTATCATTATTCCTTCATAAGAACATTTTTGTACACCCTTTAAATTGCTGAAATTATCCTGTGATTTTCCATGGAAAACCTTTATGCTGTGAATACCCAATCTAGCATCCTTAAAAAGGTATTCAACAACAAGTAAATATCATCAATTTATTTTTAAATTCCATTTATAAAAATTAAACTTATTAATAATGTGATTAAAATTGATGAAATACATTCTTATGTTGTATGATCTATGTGGTACCCAAATTCAGGAACATGATATGAATATGATTAGTGGGATCAGAATTATATTGACCTTTAATGAATTGGGTGATGTTTTTATATCATGATATACAATGTATGATTCACATGAGGTTATTATAAGACACAATGTTATGTTTTCATGATCCCTACCCTTGACTTAGGATTATGATGTCATGTTTTATGTTGATTTCACATTCCTATGATGAGTTGATGATTTCATAATTTGTTAATATTTAATGGTCACGATTATGATTTTGAACTCAATATGTCACCATGTTATTCCTATTAATTCACATGAACTTATTTAAATTATTTTATTCTATTACTATGCCATTATTGGTCTTTATATCCCACCCACTTCTTATGTGCATACCTAGGTAGTCTTGTGTAGTATTAGAATATAAATATAATTTAAGGAGATGATTTGTAGTTTTTAAATAATATCATGTTAGATATATTACATGTAATGATTATATATATCTAATTTCCCAAAAAACATAGGCACCTATATCTTTTACAATTTTATTGTATGGATATTTATGTAAAAAATAATGAAATAAAGAGTATAAAATATATGGGTTATCAAACAAATGGTCTACCTGGGCCCTGAGGCTATGAAGTGTCCGAATTTTCCCCAACTTGGGAAATAGTCCAAACCATGTTAGGTGAACTACCACAGAACAACACATGTCAATTATTAGTAACAGTATTGGGAAAGATGACTATATCATGATATACGTGTTGTCTCTTCACATGTGTTTAGACAACCAAATTTTTCTCATGAACTCAATGACAACCAAATATCTCACATCTTGAATAGAGAACATAGAGGGTTTCAATGAATTAGTTTAAATAAAATTGAAATAATATCTTAGTGGGTGGATCTGGCACTTTCTCCACCTAGATTAGAAATTCCATCCCTCCCGACGATTAGTGGAACTGGGGACCTAATGCAATATTTGACCACATTGTATATTAATGTGGTCCCGTGATAGGGACCCTTTGGAAATAACATTTAGTTTAGATTATATGATTTTTTAAAACATTATAGAGAGAATATTTTTTTTAGAAATATTATAATCAGATCCATCATGGAATATGAAGACCTCTGCAGACATTTTCTCTACGAATTAATCATAGTACTTGGAAATACAATGATCCTAGAAATCTCAAGATGAAAACAAAATGATAATGACATAATATAAAAATTTATTACCATATGAGATATTTTTTCCTTTTCCATGAATTTAGAACTCCCCCAATTTTAGTTTCTATGAATTTTCATAGAATATCTATATGATGAGTTGAAAATTCCAATCAATCTAGAAAAAATTATAGGTAGATGCCATCAATTTTTCATAGATGAATATAAGTTTTAAGATTCCATTCTAAAAACCGAGGATATTACTAATTCCATGAAAAATACTCACATAAAAAGGGATTGTAAAGTATAAATTAAAATTATGAAATATTAACAGATTTTAAAAGAAATATTGTGTTCAATAACATAAAAGATACACAACTCCAAGGTAAAATAATCTATGAAATCTTATAGGACGATGATAACCTAGATGTTTAATTGGAGGGAATGAATAGTATTAACCAAATTATTAAATATATATAAATGATACAAAACAACCAATTTTTTTTTAAATTTTTTGTAAATAACCCCCATAATCTTTAGTAAAGTCATTTTATAAAAAATATATGTTTTCATGAAAATATGTTTTTATATCATTTTTTGAGAAAATAAAAAAAATTATTTATTGATATTTTACAAATTTTAATTGATAAAAAATGAATAACATTTAAAATTATCATATAAAATTTTTGTTAATGTGAAATTTGTATATTTTTCAGAAATTATTCATTTTCTAATAAATAGTAAAAAAGTAAAAAAATTTATTGAAAAAATTATTTTCTTGTAATGTATTTATAAATTCAAATTAAATTATGTATTATTTTTGAAATATCATAAGTTCATTTTCATTATAAATTTAAAATTTATATTTATTTTAATGAATTTTATTCTATATTTAAGTTTATAAATATTTTTCACATAATATGAAATTTTTTAAAAAATTGTTTTTCTTCAAATTTGATTGGTTCAATTTTAAATTAAATTTTTACACCTTTTGAATTTATTATTGAAAAATTGATTCTAAATTTGTAATTAGAAGTTTCAAATTTTGTACATATTTCCCTTAAATTTTTATTCATCAAGAATAATAATGTACTCTATTTACTAATCCTGGTTTCTTCTAGGCTTACATGTCATCATACCAATAATCCACATCTCCAACTCGAAACATTATTAATTTCCCAACCCTACAGACTTTTTCATTATCATTTTCCACTCTTCTAATCAGTTGAAAATTCTAGGGTTGCCATGTATCTTCTACCTCCATTGATTACCTACTTTTTCTACCACTATGTTCAATCTCCATCTTCAAGTCGATGATCCAAGGGTTACTGTGTACCATCAACCTATGACCATATACACCTACAATTTTTTCAAATCTACCAATGTTTACCAGTAGGTCCGATACTTATAACTCTTGGTTTTATTTTACAGTTATGTTATCTACTGATAGCATTTTCATTCCACTCCTTTACCATTTACCGTAAATCTTTATCTACCTCCTGGTCACTGTGGTCATCACTCAGAATCAGCTCTTAATAACCCTACCTTATATAATTCAATCTCCCATATCTAGAAACCCTAAAATACACCAGTGATTGATGGAAGTGAAATAGTGCTACAAACTCAGTCACTTTCCTCTCATCCTTTTCATGTTCCTTTAGGAACATATTGATGTTGTGTTATATCTCTGTAACATTAACAATCATATTACTGTCAACGAAACTTTTCAACCGACAATAGTGAACTATCTTTACATAATAGAACTTCTCGGATCTATGCAACCCATTGCACTTGACAAGGGATCATATTCATCTCTATCATAACTACTACTAATGGAATTCAACCTCAACTAATCCTCTGATATTATTGGAAGACAAAAAATTTCTTGTATTGAGGTAGTCTAATTTTGTATCACCTATAATTGGTCTATTCTCAAAATAATGTATTCTTCATCAGTAGGTATGTCATTTAAGGTTACTATATAGCTGCTAATAAATGGGCACTACTGTGACTCATACCACATATTTGATCTATAATCTAACTTTTAACACAACTGCTTATGATTACAGTACTATCAGGTTTCTATTATACTGGATCATATCATGAAACCCAAGAATAATTATCTTATTTTATTCAATACAAAAATTACTATGATTCTTATTTGTAGATTCTGTTGCTTCTTAGTTATAGATTTAATGTATCTATTTATAATAGTAGTACAAAGGTGTGTAATTATAAATTTCGTTAGTTTATTTTTTTCCTTCACAATGTATATTACATTTCCTTTACTGTTATCTTTGCATAAAATGGTTGCATTTCACACCTTGACATTTATATATAAACAAAAACAATCCAAACATGTATTGTCCATCAACCTATATAGATTCATGGTTTCAAAGAAGACAATAAATGAAGGAACGATGACAAACTTGTGATTTTTCTATTATGTTGAGTTCAAAATGTTTTATTTGTTATCATTCTTTTAATATTTTTATAACTTACAAATTTCATCATAATAGTGTATACATATATTGGAAATTATTTAATGAAATCTATCAATCTGTCTGTCTCTCTTATAAGTGAACACCATCTACAAATGGTATCACAAATGGAGTCAAATGGATTCAATTGACACCATTATCTATCAGTGGCTAGTTTTGTTTAAATTTTCCTAGTTAAATCCCTATAATTCTAACTACTTAATAGAGTAAAACAAAATAGCGGTTTTTAAATTATTCATACATAGTGCATCAACAATCTAAAACTCAGATGACAATTTCATCAGGATCAAACATGAAAAAGGAAAGGCTAGATGCCTTCAGAAAATCACTTCTTCTATTCTGTAAGTATGATGTTACATCCCTATTATGAACAAAATTTAGGTTGTACAACTAAGCTATTCATCATCTAACAGTTTCCTCAGTAATTTTGGTAGCTATCGTGAAAGAAAAAATTAATCTATCAGATTCATCATTTGCCTCTAAGACAAGGTAATCATGACTCATACTTTTACATATTTCCATGCATGTTAATAAAGTGTTATTTCTTATAATTTCCTCTACCAATAAAGACCTATTTACTCATACAGTTCATGTGTACTATAATAAATTTTCTTGTACATGTATGTTGTAAAATTTAAAAAAAGTATATAAGATCACACAAACACACTTTTATATCTATAAAATATATATAATACTGAAATATTTTATTCAAATAATTCTAGATTATATAAAACAATTGTTTTCTCATCAAAAAAACTTCTATGAATTTGGGAACTAATGAATAGATAAATTGTTTAATACATCATACAGGAAACAATACAAATATGTTGATGTAAAAATTTAAGTACAAACATTAATCACATACATATAATTTTTGGAACTACCAATTTATATTTAGTTGGATACTACAAGAAACTCAACAGAAATAAATTCCAGATAACATAAGTTAGTGTTGTTATTGGACCTTCATTAATGCTACAAATTCTACAACTTCCCACTTCTAACTATTCTTTCTGAATAATATCTTCTACATTATTTTAATGTTCACTCACGATATTCATATATTGGAGACCCTTCTAATTTCTGTCAATAATGCCAACATTGAATGTGTTTTGATGAGTGAAATAAGAAATATAGCAACAGAAAAAAACCATGTTTTTATCTATGTTTCTCTATTGGAAAAATTTCTTTGAACATACTAACATCATGTCCCCAGTAATTAAAATTGTTGTTGTTCAATCCAACTTCTACTGAGGCCAAAGAATTCCAAGAAAACATGAAGATTTACATTTCAATGTTTTCATTCATGTTAATGAGTGGGAAGGTCGATCTACAAGGGTCAACCTCAATGTATGTTCAGATTGAATGAATAAAATTACTATCCCATAGGTATTTTATTTCTACGTGATGGACAACCACCAAGGTTCGTAGAACTATACATGTATGACACTACACATGAGTTTCAAAATAGGGTTCGTGAGTTTAGGTATCTCTTAAATTCATTTCTATGGACTTCATTGTCAATCATTTCCTAAATTTTTATTAACATAAATACTACATATAGGTCAGATGATCAAAATGTACAATCTATTATTGACTACTACATAGTTAAGAACCTACAACAAATACTTCATGAAAACAATGCTTCATGTCGACAATTCAGAAGTTCAAGGGATGTTCTTGATCATAAATAAGTGAAAACCTTAATGCTATGTCTTCTTAATAGTAGATATACAAATGTAATGAAATATAACATACCAAATACTTCGTAAATTACAATGATTATTATTGGTGATACTGAATATCTCAACCAAGAGCAGGATATAATCATTCAAACCCAAACTAGGGATCTGCAAAGAATTGATTAGCTATACCCATTGTATATTCTATTAAAATATACCTTTATTTTCAAAGGTGGAAGTGATTTATATGTGGATAACATATTTCATTGCCCAACTCCATTCAAAACAAGTTTTAAACTAAAGAAGGTGACAATAATATATAATACTTCTCTTTTAAGATGAAATTCCATGAAAATGATGCCTCAAATTTACTACATTCTAGAAGACTATTACAATAGTTTATTTTCTATTTTTAAATGAAGATTGAGTCTGAAATACTATAATTAATTTTCTTTAATCAAAATTGAATGCAGGAAGATCTGTACAATGGGTTACATAATAAATATATTAAAGGTGACCAAGAAGGGTATTATTATGGGAAGTGAATCATATTACCTTAAACATTTATTGGTGAGGCATGGTATATGATCCAGAATAACCAAGATTCATTGTCAATTTGTATTTGGGAAGGGTATTAATATTTTTATGACATTTACATGTAACCCAGTGTGGCCTGAGATTACTCGTAATCCTAGAAATACAAATCTTTGTCAACCAGACTCCCCTCATATATTATATCGACTTTTTAATATTAAGGTTCATCATATAATAAAATATTTTTTGAGAATGTTGTTTCTTTGGATTGTAACTAACATGTAATAATCTTTATAGTTACTACTAATTATGTTTAGTTACTTTTTTTAAATTACATCATCTTTTACTAAGTAACTATAACACCATTCTTGTAATTCAGTTGTTCAAACCATGGAATTTTAAAAACGTGGCTTGCCTCATGTTCACATCATATTATTTTTCTGTCTTGAAAACAATGTTAACAATCCAAAAGATATTAAAAACTATGTTTTTGTTGAAATTATAAATAATAATTCCAACCCAATACTATATGAAGTTGTAAAATGTTATACGATCAACAGTCCTTGTGGTGCTACCAACCAGTATTCACATTATATAAGAATTGGAAAATGTACAAATAAAATTCCAAAAATATTTATTGTAAATAAAATAGTTGAGGATAATGGTTATGTTATTTATCGGATAAGGGATGATGGAATAACTATTCTAAAAAATAACGTGCCTTTGAATAATTAGTTTTTGGTACCATACAATCCATTTTTTCAATTAAAGTATGAAGCTCATTTCAATATTGAATTTTTCAATTAGTAATATTCATTCAAATACCAATTTATATATATTATCTAGGGAAACGATCATGTTATAGAAGCACTCTATGAGGGGAACAACATACACTTTTCATAAAACAGTGTAGATGAGATAAAGATATATTATGACTATTGGTACGTATCTCTTTATGAGGCTTCTTGGAGTATGTTTTATTATGATATCCAATATAGATATCCACCATTTGGGAGGCTACATTTCCATTTACTAGGACATAATTGCATGACCTACTCTGACAATGATAATATTTAAGATATATTAAATCATTGAAATAGTTGTGAAACTATGTTGACCTCTTAGTTTGAAGAAAATATATCATACTCGAAAGGTAAATGTTTAACTTTTTCCAAGTACCAAAATATATTTTCCTTCCACTCTCAAGACATGAAATAGAATCCCCAGAAGTAGGGATTTTGTTTTTATAGACTATAATACACGCCTAAAACAACTGGTGAGATCTAATACTTATAGACACTTCTAAACAAATAAAATTTTCAGATTCATATGAAGATATCAAGATATTAAACACAATCACTCATGGTAAATTTAGAGAGACATGTTATACTATGATACTACTTATAGATCACAGAGAATTCATTGAAGCTATAAAAGGGGTCCCATCATGGGGAATAGGACAATATGTATGCAGGATGTTTGCAAGCCTGTTAATCTCTAATAGTATTTCTCGACCATACAATGTATAGAATGATACCAAAGACATACTATTAGAATAAATTTTATATTCCCGAAGAAGGTCCCGATAAAACCAGGTCAACACTTGGTTTTGTAACTGCATAATTCCTCTAAATTGTTTTAATTACTAAGTTCTTTTTATGTTCTACCACTTTGTAAAATTACTCCACATTTTAATACATATGACATACATAGATCACTTCATTATCAACTTTATTACTTATCATTTAAATTAATATCAAATTATTTCTATTATGTGATATTTAGTATATTTCTGTAAAAACAATTGTAGTAGTTCATTTTATATAATATTACAATTTCCCATGGAATCAGCTCCTCCCTATGGAACAATTTATATGAAAAAAGTACAAACATATGTTGCTCTTGTATTCATATTCATTTGATAATTTTGATAATGTTCTTTATATATTCAACTAGCAGAATATATTTACGTTTTCTTCAATACTACTTTTATCGCGTAAATGAAGTTATTCAGTGTTGACTATGAAATGTAATTATTACGGGGTTCTATCAATTATATTAATTCTCTATCATAGTTTTTATCGTTTAATTAATGTAAATTATTGTAATGAATGCGATCATTTTCTTTCACACTCATCGGTAACAGTAGTACTCAATTTTGATGATTTGTTAATCATAGATCACTTCAATCTAGACTATACATGCAATAATTTATGGTTACTAAAAACTATTTATGTTCTCAAATATATTATATATTGCAGTAAAAAAATATCCCAACATTCCAGTAATCATATTAATTCTAAATTACAAGGAATTTGGTCTTCATTATAGAACTATATAAACACAAGCACTACAAACATATGATGCTCCTATATTGATATTTTTTCCAAATGTTATTAAAATGTTTTATATAAAACACTCACTGAATATATCTACTCTGTTGGTAATATAACTATCATCAGGTTAATAACACTATATAATTCCGACTAAAAAACATAATTATTACCAGATTATATCTATATTTTCATTATCTACTATAATTTCTATCTTATAATTACTAATAATTAATTTAATGACTGCATTTACATTATTTTGTAATCCTCTGTAATTGTAATCCATAGTTTTGTAGATTTTGTTATCATAGATCACTTAAACTTTGACTATATTTTCTATCATTTAGCTTATATAAAAATATTTATGTTCTTTGACATTTAATATATTGCAGTACAAAAAACCCTATGTATATCTGTTCAAATATTAACACAAAATTACAAGGAATTTGGACTTCATTATTGAACTATAGAAACACAAACACAATAAATAGCTACTACTTCTGTATTGATATTCATTCTATATTGTTCTTATAGTGCATTATATAAAAGTGTCACTTATTATATATATATATATATATATATATTGGAAATATAAAAATCATCAGATTAATATAACTATATAATACTTACTGAAGAAATAATTATTAATGGGTTCTATATATTATGTTCATTATCCACCATAGCTATTATATTTTAATTACTCTATGTTATTGTAATAACTAAACTATTTTATTTTGTACGAATATGTTACAATTTTCTACGATATTCTATATTTGACACTCACAGATCACCAGAGACATACACATGCTTTGATAGAAATAGAACACATTTTACAGATCAATGGAAGAGCTCTTCAGTTATATCCTCATATGGCAGTTCCAGATTCTTAATTTGATACTCTTCCAAATCATTTAGTTGTAGAAGAACAAAATTACAATAAATGGTCATTTCTAAATGAGTACACAAGTTTAAATAGCATGTGTATAGTTGAATAGAAAGAGGTGATGGTTGTCATTATGTCTCTATTATCTACTGATTTAGGGGGGACTTCGTCTTCTTGTATGGATATTGAGGTAGAGGTAAAACATTCATTTGTAGAGTACAAACATCACTTATACGTGAACATGGTACTATTTTACATGTATTAGCTTCAAGTGAAATGGCATCATTACTGCTTCCTGGAAGACGAACAACACATTCTAAATTATGTATTCCAATCTCCATTACTAAGAATTCAGTTTTCAACATTCAGAAAGGGAGTGATATTATGGAACTTATACACAAGAAAATATCATTATTTAGGATGATGAATTTATCATTCATAAGTATTTATATGAGGATCTAGAATGTACTATGAGCGACATAATGGCAGTTAAAAAGGATAACTCTCTAATTTTACAATTTGGTTGTGTAACAGTTGTATTGGGAAGAGATTTCAGGATAAAACTAACGGTTATACCAGGTGGTAACAAAACTAACATTGTCTTTGCATGTGTTAAGTCATCATATATGTGGAGAAACTGTCAAGTGTTATCCTTTACAAGGAACATGAGATTTAATTCTACTTCTTTCACCCATGATTTAGTTGAGGTATATAAGTTTTCTAAATGGACATTAGATATTGGTGAAGGTAAAATTGAAAAGCCTAATGATATTGAAGCACTCATTAAAATTTTGTCTGCATATCTTCTTATGTAAACCAATAATTTGATTACAGCAGTTGTCAATGACACATATATGGGTTTTAGTGAAAAACATGGTGACATTTCTTATCTGAAATAGAATGAAATTTTAGCTCCAACCTGTTATGTTGTTCAAGAAGGAAATGAATACATGTTGAATTTTAATGGAACTGAAAACAAAGATTAATTTTTCTCAGTCTATATTTTCAATGCATGTTTTGTTACAGAAAGGCCAGAAAACATTTACACATCTGACATGTTAAATGGTATCAATGTCTCTAGGTTTTCTTCCCACAAAATTACTCTAAATCTTGGTGTTTCTATTATGTTAATAAGAAATGTAGATCAATATATTGGTTTTTGTAATGGGACGCATATGATTGTTACACAACTGGATGAACATTCCATTCGAGCACAAGTTTTATGTGGCTATAATTAAGGGTATTCTACTTTCAGTACAAGACAATCTATGACACACTAGGATGTCAGATGGCCATTCAAATTACAATGAAGATAATATCCTCTGGCATTTACATATGATATGACTATTAATAAAATTAAATTCTAACCATTGTCATCAGTTGGGTTATATCTTTGAAATATAGTGTTCTCTCATGGTCAATTATATGTTTCAGTTTCTAGATTCACATCAGAAAATTGTTTGAAAATTGTAGTTGATAGTGAAAAAACACATCATGTGATTACACACATAATATTGTGTACAAGGAAATATTTTGTAATCTGTATTAGGAATCACTTGAAATGAATTTTATATATTCTAATGTTGTCTTAATTCCTAATATATTTACTTTTATGAATTCTTTACCTTCTTAATATGTTTTATTTGTACACTAGTTCAACAGATAGAGTACAAAAAATGCCCTACTCATTTACCCTCTAGAATGAGATTACCGTAGAGGATGATGAAACACTATGGATACAGGTTTTTGTGTAGAACATGTTTTTCACTTCGTCATCCAAATAATTTAATGAAGTCATTGTTTTTTATCTCATATTATGCGATCATCAGGTGGGTTTAAGTTATAACAATAAATACTGACTGTTTTTTTTTGTAGTTTCTCAACTATGTTCAATACATGTTATATTATATATATATATATATATATATATATTCTACATATTCTATGATATATTTTATTTTTCATATTATTCAACATTTTAACATACTATCTATAAGGAAACAATTATAAGTGTTTTTTTTTGTTTTTTCTCAAATATGTTCTATATATGTTACTGTATATGTGTGTGAATATATATATTGTCTATGTCATCTATTGTTTATTTTCATTTCATATTATTCAAAATTTAAACATACTATCTACAAGGAACAAAAACAGATTGTTTCTTTTTCTTATTTCTCAACTACATTCTGTACATGTTACCGTTTATATATATATAATGTTTATGTTTTCTGTCATTTCATTTCCTTGAATATTATTCAACATTTTAACATACTATTTCAAAGGAACAAATTGTGAAGGTTTTTTCATTATTTCTCAACTATATTCTATACAAGTTACAATATATATATATATATATATATATATACTATTTTCATTGGGTTTCATATATTTTCCTTGTATATAATCCAATATTTTTACATAGTATCTACAAGGAACCAAGATTCAATGTAGGATTATGAATCACCAGCTTATCTCCAAGTACAAAGAACTCTTTGGTGAAGGACTCTACTATCTTATACAAAACATCCAAATAACATCAAACAAAAGAATTTACTTTGAAACAAGAAATCCATGTAGCATTAGGTTCACATCCATGATGTTTGATCATCCATGTGATGTACATATATCTCTTTTTAGTTTTCATTTTTCTACATTAGGTGACATTATTCAGTAAAAATTTCTAGAATTACATCAAATAGGTTCATCTCAGTAATACCTAAAAGTTGAAGTTATGTATTGCAAATTAGATTAAATTCATGGTTATAATGAATTTTAATTCATTAATATATTCTTCAAGTTAACATTATATTTTTTTTCTAAATTTTAAAACTAATTGAACTTCTACGTTACACACATCAAGTGAAATCTGAGGGTAATTCTAAACACATGATGCATATTTGTCTAGAAGATGACAGGTCGTTTATATTTTCATATTACATTTTGTGACTGTAAAAAACACATTTACCCATATTATTACTTTCCTTCCATATAGATAGTTTTAAGTTATAAGAAGTTTAGGGGGTGACTTTTCGAATGAAATGTCACATTACATGGAAAATAAGAAAGACCCATTTACCATTTTGATATTACAACTCGTTCGAGTGAAGAGATTGATCGGTATGGTTTCCATCTACATTTAACATTATCTATCTTTCTTCTATGTTATTTGAATATGTTTCTTCAGTAGTACACTCTCTAATTATGGTTTTAAACTCTTATCATCCTCTATTATTGTGACAAAAACTATTTATGAAACAAAAATTCATTATAACCATGATATTCTAGTTGTTTTGAATCATTAGTAGTAGGTGTCATTGTACCAACTGATACATTTGTATTTCTACTATTTAGTTATCTATATATCAAATTTTTTATATCCACATGTTGTTACTATGTATTTACAAGTATGTTATTTAACATTTATCAGGCTTGGGTTGATACTAGAATCATAGTTACATAATCCATCACCAACAAATCCCAACCCCTCATTAGAAATACTATATTGCAATAAAAATTAATCCATTTCATATGTTAAAAAATGTAAACATGGTTTCAATATATACTTATTTTTCATATGTCATTATGCAATGTTATTAACTATTCACTTCTATGCTATATTAATTTATATATTACTATGTAATCAATCTACTACAACCTATAAAGTGCTTAATTGTAGCTCCAATTCATAAAATTCAATGATCCCAATGATGGTTCTATGAATCATGCAACTCTTACCTAAAGAAAGTGCTAATTTTAGATAGAATAATTTGGTAACACTCCTGAAAATTTTTTCCAATGAAAGTTAATCCCAGGTTGAAATATATTCGTTGCTTTTTGGATTAGTTATTATTACTTTTCTACTTCCTCGCTACTTATGAAAAATAATCTAAAACTCTAATAATGAGATCATAATAATAATTCCAACATATTTAGAGTTCAACCGATGGATACTGACCATAAATACTCTTTTTTAGTTGTCCTATTTGAAAAAAAAGACATGCAATATATAAATAAAATAGTTGTTGAATTGAGAGTTTCATTGATACAAGTAAATCAAACTTCTTATATCAGGTAAATATATAATTCTGAAATATAAAAACTAATATTTCTCATAATTTTTTAAGTAGTATGATTTTTAGTTTGGTTTCCCTTCAAGGTTTAACTAATTCAAATAAAGGTTATTTCTATTATCAATTTATGTAACAAATTTCAATATTCTAAACCTTTATCATTCATTTGAAGAAAAAAAACATCTACAAGGTGGTTTTTATCAATGAAGATGAACATTACATTAGCCTATTTACTGAAACCATAGAACACAATCAAGTAAATATATAAATATTAATAATTTCCTTTGAAAACAAAAATTCCAAAATATTACAGTTCTCTCTATTACTATACAAGAATGTCGAAGCAATGGGTCTTCAAGAGTAAGTAATGGCACTGAATATATCATTACACAATATCTTTTAGTTATTTTAATAGTTTTTCAAAAAAATGTATTTCAATTTACAAATATATTAATTTTTATATTTCATGATAGGACTATCAAATTTTTATGTCTTCCATAGAGACTTTAAACCTTTGTAATGGATATGATACTTTAACCTCGATCAAGTGTTATACTCAGGTATACAACTATTACCATTATTGAATTATAAATTATTTACATTATTATTATAATACATGGTATAATTACATCGATATTGTGTATTTTAATATTTTCAAAAAAAATTGTTCTTTCAGTCATCAATAGTGTACTGTTAAATTATAACCTACTATTAATGCTTTGATATGTGTTCCAATGATTCAAACTGTTGCAAATACTAGCTTCAAATTCTTTGAAAAATATTCTCTATATAGAAAATAAATGTCACCTGATTTTGATAATGAGGTTGAACTGCAAGATATGTTCAGATATGTGGAGATAGCGTGACTATAATGAGTCAATATATTGAATTAAAATCCCGAATGAAGGGAAATATATATAAGAAAATTGAAAAAAATACTAAAATATGTTGCTTCAAATCATGGTAGGAATACATGTTCACTATTTTAATTGTTTTCATTACTGTTTTTTGACTTCCAATTTGCAGTGAAATCAGTATTACATTCTATAGAGTATAGAAACTATATTGGAAGGTGTATTCTTCTCCTTAGTTTGTTTTTAGATATTATTAATATATCCTTTTTCATTGTAGAATCCATTTACCCATGTATATTTATTATTTTATACATGTTCATTGTATATTTCCTAATTTTGTATATTGTACAAAACTGATATGTTTTCTACCTCATTTCATTAATGTTTCCAGTTTTTGTACTGTAAAACAATGACATATGTGTATATAAAATAGAAATTCTATATAAGTAAATTTTATTAGAACCCAATGTTTGAATGGTAATAGTTTTTAAATCTGTTCAATGATGAAACAGGTCGCAATATATTCCATTCCTTTATTTAGTAGACAATGAAAAATCAGAACAATGAGTTTTATTAGACATACAATGTTGTGTTTCATTGTATCCATGTACGAAATCATGTTCCAATGTTCTGTTTCACTGTTATGATGTATCAATTCCATTAACAATGACATGTTTTAATGTTGTTTTTCATTTATAAAATGTATCAAATAAGGTACATTTACATTTTCTTATTTCTAACTCTTCTTTTTTAAATTCACTATTATTTGTATAGTATAAAAAACCCAATGTTTTCTAAAACTCTTTAATTTTGTTTCCAATTTGTATACTTTGAAAACATGCGGCCTTTGTATAATATATAAAAACACCATAATATTCAGTTATATTACAACAAAATGTTTTAATTTTTAATAGTTTTTCATATTGTTCAGTGATGAAATAAGTCACATTATATTGCAATCTTATGTTCCGTATACTGTGAAATTCCAGAATAGTCATTTTTTATTACTACTACAATGTTCTGTTTCATTTTTGGATTGGATTTACATACATAAATATTCCCTAATCTTTATTAATCAATTTAATTTTTTTTTCATCTGGGGAGTGAATTTTATAGATGAGGATGAAGTTGAAGACTTATTGTAACAACACATTGTTCCAAGTAGACATTGCAACTTCATTTACTTGAAAAATATCTGCAAACATAAACTTCCTAAATTTTGGTGCAATAAAAGATTGGGTTTTGTCATTATATATACAAATCAATCCTTTTCCTAGTTAACATAATTTATAATTACAACCCCTCCAATAATATATTTTTCTTTCAGATTGAATTACACTACATTCATTACTCTTTCTGTGGAACCTGTTCACAGTTCTAGGTGGCTGAAGCCTGTGATGGAGTTAAGTGAAGTGAAGTGCAGGTGCTAACACACAATCACCAAAAAGAATGACTTCAATGCATTTAAAAATTATTTTCAATCTCCATATATAACTATAAATTTATTTTTATATATCCTTTCTTTTATCATGCTTTTTGTTTGTGTGTCCATAATTTAACCACTTCTATTCCATTTTTATGTTCCAAAACATTGTGATTACCAATTATTAAACATTACTATTTATTTATAACCTTTAAAAATAACATTATATATTCAAATAAAAACAATTAATCCAATATGTCCTGTGTACAAATGGGTGAGTACTGGTTATAGAAAATTTCATTACCATATTAATGGAAAAAATGGTTATTTAAGGGTAAAAATAATGTGACAATGACTATAAATAAACTCAACCACATAACTTAATTTTATTTGATGATTATATTATATTTCTTATCATCAATACTTTGAATATATTAAACTTTTCCATAACTTTGATCATTATAATATTATTTGTCAAAAAACTCAAAAATGTCATTCTCTTTGTTTTTTTATCTTTTAATATTAGAGATAAGGTTAAAAATAACATATTTTTAGTTATAAATATTCATTTTAAATATAAGTGTTTTTTATTTATCATGGATTTTTTTCTAATTTTCAGTGATGAAATAATTATATTAATTTATTACAAAATTTCTATATATTTATTCAATTAATTGAAAAATAAAATAAATCATTTTAAAAATAATAAAAGTAATATTTTTTGAATGAATTACATTTATTAGATACCTTTTTAGATTAAAAGGTCATATAAAAGTGGTTTTATTTTATTATTTTAATTTTATTATTTCCCTGTACATTTAAAAGTCAAATTAACTGAATAGTTCCAAAATTGACATTAATTTTATTTTAAAATAAATAATATTTTATTAAATGTTTTAAAACTCCAAAAAATACTATGTTCATCCAAGTTATTGGGGTATGATTTAAAATATTTTAAATTGTCCATTATTCTCTAAATTTACTTTTACTATAACATTTGTGACCATAAATCTTTAGAATCATTAATATCGTAAAAATTTCTAAAAAGGGTTAAAAACAATAAGGGTGAAAACATCATGTAGATATATCATTTTTTTAGGGTTTTTATTCAAAAAAATAATCTTATATTATATTATTATCAATTTTTATCATTTTCAAACGATAACTAATTAATTACATTTAATATTTTAAGAATTTCCAAGAGGTGCCTTTCACTATGTTATAAAAGGAAACCTCTTTATAAAATTTATTAAAGCATAAAAATATTGGTGTATTAAATTCCTTCAAAAATACCTAAAAACCCTCTACCCCTTTCCTAGAAGACTTTATTTATCAAAACACCTAGAAAATATTTTGGTGTAAACCTTAAGAGTTTGTCCAAAAAATAGGTATAGTTCTTAACCAAACAATTTCATTTTATTTATTTTTATTACTTATTCAAATATTTTTAAACCATGATGAAATAACATAAACCATATCTCCCATATAATAACATATTATTATGTTTACAAAATAACCTATTTATATCTCCTCTTCTATTAAATAGGAAACAAAACCGTCCTTTGTTTACAAAAAACTACCACCTCGTGAACCGATGTAATTTGTTTTCCATCACATTACCTTAAATACGGTTTTAATGGTGGATTTTGTGCACATATATGATACTAATGACATTTTTTCCATTTTATAAATAAAATATATCATTTAGTTTCTTACCTTTTCATTCACTGAAAATTGATAATGTCCTCTGTGTGTGTGGACTGCCGCCTATACGAAGCGATGTGATTCATTTTTCATCAGCACATAACATAAATGGTATATAAAAGTATATTTAAGAATTTGGAATTTATGATATAGTTATCTTTATTTAATTATAAAATAATACTTACATCATTTCTATAATTATCATTCCAAAATTGAAACGTTACTCATCAGTATGTATGACCTACCATCTCCATGACTGTAACATACTTCATTTTTAATTACCATATTTCATTATTGCATTAAAAAGTATATTAATTATATGAAAATTATAATTATTTCATTATTAAATTTCTAGGGATTAAGATATATTTACCTCTTTGACCATAGTCAACTTACTGAATTCATTTTGGACATATGAGTCAAATATAATCAAAACAACTCGTGTTAACTTAAATGATTAAGTAAATGATTATAACATGATAAAAGTAATAATAAAAATTAAAAAGGTTCTTAATAATGAAAATAATTAACATAATTGTATTATCTATGAATATAAATGATTTATCTATCTTTTCATACTCAAAGTAAGGCACTCTGTCTTAATATCATGTTGTAAATGTTTAATTGTGTTTTTTAAATATTTTCTTCCATGTCCATATTCTTCTAAATATCTCTTGAAAATTTCTATTTATGTTTCAATAAATGATAATGGTAATTTTTTTACCATATTATACATTCAATACAATTAATTTAAAAAATGAAAATCTTTTAATGTTTTACGTAAGGTACATTTATTTTAAAAAACTCATTTTAAATGATTTCAAGACAAATTATCTAAATATTTCCCTCCCATGTCTATATTCATAAAATAATTTTATTAATGTTTTTATATGGAAATAAATAAATTATTAAATAAATTATTATATCAATTTGGGATTTATTTAAATGGTTCTCATAATGAATCTTCTTACATATTTCACATGTAATGCTTATAATTTCATTACAAAAGGAAAAAATGTAATATTTTAATCTATACAACAAAAAAATTCAATGCACTATAAAAATTATGTAATTCTTGTCTTCCATTATAAAATTTCATGCTTTATTCAATGAAAAATCATATTTCCTTTATTCTGGGTATTTCAGTACTGAAAAAGGGTTTTGAAAATAATTGGTATTTAATATGTGTAAGTGTCTTCTATATGGTTTTAAAATATATTTTCAAATGTTTTATGATTAAAAGGTGAAAGATTAATTTTTTAATTTATGATATAGTACTTTAACATTATGTGATTCCACTACGACTTATATAAAAGGTTGATCCCCCTTATATATCATGGTGTATGGTTGAACTTCATATAAATTATATTATGCGTGCAACAAAATAGTCCTTCAATGCAGTGGGAAATGTTCCATATCTTAATATGAAATAACGAGGGTGTTAATAAGGTGGTTTATCCTATGGATTCAAATGTTCTCTAATTATTTTTTAAAAATGTTATTAATATGATTTATCTATGTAGCGACAAGGGTTTTTATTTTCTTATAGTGCGTATTAAAGGTTTTTTTTGAGAAAAAGTTGTGGGTTTTTCATGATGAAATGATTTATTTCATATACATAGATAATTTTGTTATAATGGTAAAATTTTTTTGTGTTTTTATTATTTTTATACACTAATGGTTTTCATTTTTTATGTCCCATACTGGGAAAGTTTTTCTCATACCATGTTGTGAAAAAAATTTCACAATGGATAAGGATTGGTAAGAGAAACAAAGAAACTAAGCTGAATGTTGCAAATATTATTCATGAAATGAAAACCTGTTTTATTTTAAAAAATATATATTATGGGGAAAATATATATTTAACAAAATTGTATAATTTTATTGTATAGATTTATTTTGTATGAGTTATAATCTAATTATCTAATAATATAAAATATAATGATCCTTAAGAATCCAATAAATTGAATTCATTAATAAAAAACACAGGTTTATGTAACATTTAAGAATGGGTCCTTATAAACCGAGACACATTTTCTTGAGGTGATAACTACTTTTTCACCCAAACATAGTAAAAATCATATGGTTATACCATTAAAGTGTAAAAAACAATTTTAATGTTCTCTTGAGGAGGTGAGAAAAGCGGAGAGACACATTCTGTATAAAGAAACAAATAATAAATTTTATTCTATCTAAAATGAGAATTTCCATGGTTACATTGTCATTTTTATATAGAACAATTTAATAAATCTAATATAACCTATAAATCAAAATAAAGTTGGCCTCAATGACCAACTAAATTATTGACCCTTCATAGAAACTTAGTGAATATTATTTTGGAGGGCTTCATCATTAAATATATCCTCTGAAAGGTCGTAGATTTAGGGAATGTTAAATTGAGAAAAGCATTATCATATGTGTCTTATATTTCATGATCCTTTCCAAGAGAATAAGAATGATGAATGGATAGTCTAAATAAATTTGAATCTATGTTTAATTATTGTATGATGATATATATGATCAACCAATCACATTTTATCTTCATCACCTCATTGAATCAAGTATTTGTGACCCTAAATCCCACTATGACTACGAAACCAAATTCATTAGCACTAAATTCATCATAGATAGGGACATCTAAGACCCACCAAAACATGTATAATAAGATAAAGTCATAAAAAATGAATTCGTATCACCAAACAGGATGGTTCAATACCACTCAGAGTTTACTCCCCTTGAACTAGGAGTATGGGAACCTCCCTACTAAATATTCAATGGTAACCAACCACTCAAATAGTTCAAAGTAATGGAATTATCTAAAAGTAAACTCATGAACTGAGGGGCCTATATACATGTTTTTAAACATAATTTAGTAGGAGTAACCCTTCCCTAGTTGAATATATATATATATATATAATCTTGAATATTTTTATAAAAATTGAGGAGAAGGAGAAAGAGTCCACTAAAGAAGATGGGGTCAAGGAAGATGGTGCTCACATCGATCTCAACATTCCACCCACATACGTACTAAAACTATATATATTGTAGAAGCAAATATATAATCAATATATAAACATTATTAAGATCATAAGTATACTCCTATGTTATATGTGGCTCATTCTATCCCAATTATATGTGGAAACCGATTAGAAAATCAGTATCTAACTGATTAGAATTAAATTGTGAGTAGATCAAATAAAAGAAATCCAGAAGTTATTTTAAAGCCTTAATGTTTCGATAAGTGACGGAAGATACTCATAAAATAACTTATCCTATCATGCATCGAAGTAAGGGAAACCTTGTGTAGGGAATAATAGGCCCTTAGAAGAAAAATATAACATCATGATAATGATTTTATTTCTCTATAAAATATTTGGATTTATGAAGACCTCCATATTTCAGAATATGAATGAGAAGACCCTACTAAGGGTTTAATAATCCTTCAAGAGTTTAAAGTTGAGGTTATTTTCTCTAAACTATATCATGTAGGGATTAGCCTTTTGAGTATAAAAAGATCATTTAATTCACATAGAAAAATAAAGAGTCTATCATACAAGGACACTTTTAATATTTGTACAATTCTAGTAATCAATTTTTTTGTACTTTTTTTATCCCTCATTGATAATGGATCCATGATAAACTACATTCTACTACCGAAAATATAATGGTTGGGTTATAGTGAATATTATTTATATCCCACTACATTATCAATCATAGGGAATCACAAAATAGAGAAAATCATCTTTACTAAATCAAGAGTATGACCTATTTTGGGGACCTTGTCTCTAATTATGTGTTCATTTCAATTTGGTATAATACAATATTCAATTACTTATTAGGAAGACCATAGCTTCATTCCCACTTGAAAAAACATTCATCATATCACCATTGCCTTAAGTACTCTGTGAGCGAATAGGTCAAAGTACTGTATGGTGATGGACCCCCTTTTGAAATCTTTGAATCTAAATATATATATATATTGGGTTGCATCAAAGGGAATAAAAATAGGCCATGATAAGAAATTTTATCTAAACAACTAACCCTAATGTTCTGGAGAGACCCTCTCTCAAGCAATTCCAAGATATCCTTTAATATTATGTATTTACATCAATAAAATTGAGTAAATCACTGCATATTTCGGGATTCATCAAGCTATATATACCCCATGTGATTGGATAAAAAATGTTACCAAATTTCTTTAATATGATGGCTATTAAAAATTTCCCCTATTAAAACCAACTGCAACTTAAAGAATGGATTTTATACCATATAATAAGACCAATCCCATTCCTCATCATCTCCACGATAAGGATTCCATGAATGGTCTTAATACTTAGGTATCATAACAAATACTCTTCAACCAAGTTCATATGAATTCCAATAGAAGAAGAAAAGAATTATTTTTGGTCACATGTGCCATTGTATTCATGATATCTATCATGTTGACATAATATAGTTACACTAAATATGTCTCTAATCAGAGTACTGATAATGGTCCCCGAGATGAAAATAATTCCCCTTTGTCTCCAAGACCTATGGAGAACCATATATCCTTGTCTAAATCATTAAATTCTATCACATCATTGGTATAAATTGAAAATTCCTCATGGTGATATACTATTTCAGGGTATTTTGACACCTCTTATGCCCCCAATGATAGTAGAGAAGAAGGAGATCATATATATAATACCCTAGATAATGATGCTCATAAATCAATACACTAAAGGCCTAGATACGAATCCCTATTTATAAAAAAGGATAAAAATATCCACACATTTTCTCCTAGTCTTGAAATCATTCCTTCATCACCCACTTTTATTAAAATTCAGGCAAAGGAATAAGAAGTAGAAGATATCAATGAGTCCCCTATAGAATTTTGAAAAGGGATCTCTTCCACTACTAATGAACTCAAAAAAGTAAATATGGATCTAATGTAATACATATGACCAACCTTAATTAGTGTTTTAATGTATCTTCAAGAATAAGAAACCTATATATCCCTTTACTGAATCACCGGTTGGATAGGTTTTCTAGGTTCTACACAAATAAATCTTGGTTTGATCCTAATGTGGCCAACTATCATTTGGGTTGTCCAAATGATCATCATTGTCACAAATAAGATTAAACGAGAAAATGTACCTGACTCATGCTACCAAGGATGAAGCTAAAGTTCACGTAATTATCAAAGACAAATTCATTCAGAAATATCAATTATTAAAATTAATTGATAATATTTCACTCGTCAAGAATATCAACAAAAAGATCAAATATTTCAAGGACTTTAGAGATCTCAACTCTTCCTTCCCAAAGGATGATTTCCCATTCATGATCACTAAACTTTGGATCGATGCAATTGTTTGTTTCTAATAACTCTCCATTAGGGAGGGATATTTTGGATATTACATAATCTATGAGGTTTCTAAATATAATAAAAATACTACATTAAAGGAACATCAGGGTGTGTATTTCTATTGTGTAATACCCTTTGTCTTGAAAAATTTTGGCACCGCATACCAATTCCATTTGAATAGTAGTTTTATTACTTATTTTTGGTAAACTATGGAATGGTATGTAGATGATTTTGTGTTCAAATATTAGATGCTCTTTGATCATCATATTAATATTGAAATTTTTTTCAAAAAACTATGAAAACACTTCCAAATGATAAACCCATTAAAATTTTCTTTTTGGGGGAAAGACCAAGAATGTATCTTGGCATTATTGTACTCCATCGCAGACTCAATTTTTTTATAGATAAAAACAAATTGATCCTTATTGTTCCACTTCCTCCAAATATAAAATAGTTGATATGGATTCATGGATGTCTTATATATGTCAGTAACATCATAGAAAACCTCTTAGAAAAGTGAAAACCCCTTACAATGATCATAATAAAGGGAGTCCCATATCGGTGTGATAAATATTTTCATAAGGATTTTTTAATATCAATAATTATTTATTATAGCCACAAATATTATTATCTCCTTTAAAAATAACAACACTCATTCTACACATGTATGTTTTTGAGAAATCACTTAATGTCATTCTATCATAAAATAAAATGTAAGAAATGAAAATGGTCCATATTGTCATTATAAAACCATGCTTGACATTGAGACTCAATATTCATATATCGAGAAGAATTTTTTACACTGATATTCATGGTTAAAATTTTGAGGCACCACCTATAAAATCATGAGAACTATCTGGTATCTCATATTTATCTAAAAAATTATATCATCAATCATCCAATTTTGTTTTTATGGCTAGAACAGTGGGATATCATTGAGAATTGATTTAATATTCAATTAATATCATATAATTCAATTAAATGGAAAGAATTTGTGGAAATTCATACAGTACATTTCACTATAGTATTCATGATAGTGGAGAGATAATTTCTGAATAAAGAATTACTTTCCATCTATGATACCCCCAGACATGGGATATTTATTTAGATGTCCATTTTAAGAGTGCAACAAGAATATGGATAAAAGATAAAAAACTCAATATAATTGTCTTAAGAGTCATCCTAAAATCTTCAGAGAAGGGTGTGTTTCCTTCTTCCATAATGTTTCTAGAAGGATGCACCAATAATGATGTATAATAATAGGCTATTATTATATAATTTTATATTTCCATAAAATTTCCAATTCCCAAATTAAATATAAGGGGTGATTCAGAGTTATTTATCAATAAAATTAAAGTTGTACACGTCAGTATGCAATAGAAACTAATTCCACTACTCAATTAGGTATAAGGGTATATAGAATAAATCCATTCTAATTAGAAATAGTATCATATCTATCTCTCACAAAATTATAGTCATAATGTATTGGAGAATTCAAACATATCCTGGGAGGATCAGGACCAAGTTGAAAAAACCATTAGAATTGAAAAATATAGGTCGTTGTCCCCATTCATTAGAAAGAATAGAGAAGAGATCAATGATATTGATAACAAACTAGAAAAAAGTAAGCTAATAACCACACTATTTGATTTTACTATGATATTTATGTTCCACTTATTATATTTTCTACAAATATGGATTCTTTTATACGATTGATACAAAAAGTTTTAGATTCGAAAGTGGGAAGTAAGATTTATTTTTAACAATGGTATGAATTCACAAAAATCCAACATAAACTACTATTTTATAGAGAACATCCATAAATTTATTGAAGTATGATATACCTTCATTATTAAAAAATAATTTTACATAGGTTCTTGGAGTTATCATCAATAAAAATCCATACACCCAATCCAATCAAATGGTTGAATACTTCTGGCCTTCAATGCCCTTGGACTATGTGGAATACACATGGAAGTTTCATTAATTACAGATACAATCCAATTTAATCCATAAAACCAAGAGTTGTTACACAACACAACACCTTAATTTTTTTCCATTTAGGTAATAAATGACATTGGAACATACCCCCAAAACATCCAGTCGGTTCAAGATCATACTTACTGCCACTGATTTCTTCTCCAAGTGGGTTGCAGCTATATCCCTAGAGTAATTTAAGATAAATTTAATAATGATCTTCATAAATTAAAATATAATTACTATATTTATATTCTATCACACAATATTTATAGATAGTAACACATACATATTCTATTTTTTTGAAAATACAATATTAATAATATAACATTCAATCCAGTCACGTATCCCACTACCATACAAAAAAATTGGATAGATTGTGGCTTTCAATAATAATATATCTAATATAATTTATAAAATAGTGTATAATGAAATTAATTCATGCCATGATAAATTTGTAAATTATTTATGCACCTACTACACCACAACCCATACAACTACACAATAGTAACATCATTCACTTGTATACTAGAAGAAAGTAGTCATAACCATCAAAGTCCAGCTTCCCTTACATCAAATTACCTTAAACAACCAACTATCTAATGATTAATAGTCTCAATAGAAACATTATAATCTATAAGGACTCGATGAGAAGATATTTAATGCCCTTTAAAACATGGAGGTTTATCAAAACTGTTTTTCTTGTAATTTTAATTAAAAATTTTCTGGGGTTCATTACTCCTAGGAGAGAAAGTATTGGATCATATATTTTAAATGAATCTAGGGAATAAGCCTCCAAATATCAAAAAAAGTTGTATGTATTTTATAACATTCACATGGTTTACTCTAGTTTATCTTATTCCTTGGTCACAAATGATAGAGATAACAATGCACTAGCCGCAAACCAAAGGTATCTAAAAAATAATTTTCATAAATTTCACATCATTCCACATCAAAATATTCACATAAAATAAAAATATACAACAATTTACTCAATGTATATTTTTAAACTATATGATCAATGTATGTATATCATTATATTAGATTTCATGAAACAAGTCCTAATTGTAGAACTTGAAACTGCATAGAATAACATCCAAGTCACTTGATGTAAAGCTGTCTGAAAAATTGAACACCTTGAATTCCATACTTATGGTATGTTTTGAAATCTCCTAAGTCACATTCCCTATTTTGACATGTTATATCGCCTAATTTCAACTTATTTATAAAATCAGGCATGGATCAAGTGTCTTTCAATGCTGTGGTTGATCACTTTAGTTTGTGTGACTAAGATGAGCGTGACCAGAGAAGATGAATGATTAATCCACTTAGATTACTTGGAATGTGTTAGAATGTCCTACCATATATGGCCTAATTTCACTACATGAGAGCGAAATTTTTGTTGGAGGTCGTGGAGCATAATCTTTATATTTCCATGGATATCAATGCTTCCCCTTACACTCATATGATCTTGATATATATAGAGGAATTATCTCCAATAACTACATATATCTTGATTTGTATTATATTAGGTTATATAGTGACACCTGGTTCATTTTTCCGATGCCCATCTCTATATAAAAATTATCCCACCATTGTATAAGATATTGATCTTTATTGGATTCATCTATCTATTTTTGAGAGTTTTAATAGTTTTTGTGATATTATAAAACCTTTATTTCATAGTTTGATCAAACTATAAAAGATAATTCTGGTTTTACTTTGTACGAATCAGATCTATATAAGATGCTTGATTGTAGAGTTCCCCATCTATGAACCTACACTAAAAAAATTATCCCTATAATACAAGATCTTGATCTATATAATGGATCCTTTAATAATTACAAGTAGTTTTATTCATACCCATATAGGATATATTTTTATGCCTATACCATTAATCATAAGCGCTCTCACAAGTAAAAAATTAATTTTTTACCTTTATATGATCTTTATCTGTGTAGGGAATTTCTCTCTAGTAATTATTCATAGCATGATTCATGTTCGCAGCATATATTGTGATGCATGGATCTCCCATTATAGTCCATATAAAAATTTCCAATAAAATACACGCTTCATCCCCATGTTTAGACCCCTCTATTAATATCAGTTTTCTATTTAATGGTTCAACACTAAGAGGAATCCATATTAATTTTCACATGATCCGTATTTATAAAAATCACTCACAAAAGGGTCCTCATACTCTAATATTAAACAATTTTCCACTTCAGTCCTTATCACATAATATTAAACAAATTGCGGTTTGGTCAATCCGGAATGAACTTAAACTACTTAGAGTGGCCTCATATACAAAATAATTTTCATATATGAGAACAAATCCATGTTTTGGTGTCTGACATATGGATTCTCTAAAAGAAAACATCATGATTAAATTCCCATCTTATTATAACCATATCATAAGGTATAGATACTTCCCTAAAAATGAGTATTATTAGTGTATTAATACCTAGTATAAAAAGGATATGTAGTGATGTATGAATAAAATATATGGGACCTAAACATTATCCCTCAAACATTCCCACTTCTTTTACGAAAATTATAGAAACCTAATCCTATCATTCTAGAGTCTAAAATCATTTCATCAATTTTCTTGAACATCCCTTTTCATGAGTCAAATTTCATGTTTTGAGTGTATCAAACCACAAAAAAACATTCATGATTGTCAGTAATGATAATATTTTACTTGTAATGAAACCTTTCATTGATAATGCATACATTACCCCCAATATATATTTTTATATACCCCTTGATATGGCCTGTAAACCTGAGGCATATACATCATATGGAGGTAGATCCTATAATTTATATATTCCTTTATATAATTGAGAAGTAACATGCCATTCAAATATGGTTAATGATCATCCCTTTTGTACTTGTTACATACTACTTCTCTTGATCTATGAACCTCATCCAATGATTTAAAATGTCATCACTCCTTACTCGAAAGATGATGAGATTTGAAAAGTATATGATACCCATTTGGGATTTTATACCCCTTATGTCCACACATAATGACTATAAACAATATTCACATCCCTAAGATAGTAAAAAAATGGAGACTGGCTCTCTTCTCACATTGGGTAAATTTTTTGCTAACCATCAGATAGATTGTATCACCCACTTTTGGCCAAATTCATATGACCATAAACTCTACCCCTAATTAATTCAAACCATAAGACTATAAAAATTGGGAAAAAAGATGAAAAATTTTCAACAAACAAACCTTAAAGGGGATACTATGAAAAGTGTATATTCCTCACTTGGTATTCCCAACACCTATAGGTCTTAGGAAAAAGTTGTAGCATAATTATAAAACACACAATGCTTATTTGTTCTATCATATATCCCTAGAAAAATATGATTTATGATCCCTAGACCAACTGGTTTATGATATGTATAGAGCTACGATATATAATATATCTTTTCATTGATTGTGTGTACCATACACTATGGAATAACCTTTATAATTCTTGAAACCTTCTTGAATATTTTATTTTTCTATTAAAAAAAATTATTTCCACAAGTATTTGAATCCTCAAAACTCTTCCTGACTATTAGCAATAAGCATATTCATCTACAAATGAAACTTCTTATTGACTAAACATTCCTTACACTAATATGGATCTATGTATACACTTCTGATATTTCCTATAAAGTAGATGTATTTATATTCTATAAGGGATATACTATTATATCCATTTCCTATAAGTTATTGTATTGTAACTCATCTTTCAAATGTGGTCAGTGGTCATCCCAAAAATAAGTGCCCCATTTCAATAGCCCAGATTCAAAATCCCTAAATAGGATTCTTAAAACCCATAATCTAATTATTCAAATGGATTCATTACCTTTAATATTCCAAATGTGCATCATTCTTATCCTTAGAATAAAGATTCAATATCTTTCTATTAATAATTTAATTGGACCTCATTGAATGACCCAAAAATTGTATGAAGTGATCTTATAAGATTCATAAAAATAACATTAATGCATCATTTTGGGTAGTCGAAGATGGAAGTGAATCTCCATTAATATAAAAATAAGGGATACCCATTTTTTCACCTTGTCCATAATAAATCACCAAACTGTATTTATATCCCAAAACCACACAATCAAGATCAGTAACACTCTTAGAGAGTGAAATTAAATCAATGATGGTGATAATGGTCACACTGAATGGGTTAATCATCACACATTCAAAATTTATAATATTATTTGAGAGTGAATGTACACTGATGATGATGTTTATGGTCACTATGATTGGTTTGATAGGCATAATATCAATCTTTAGAACACTCTTGGAAACTAAATGTAAACTAATTTTGATAGTGTTGGTCAATTTGATTGGACTAATCAACATACAATCAAGCTATAGAATACTCTTGGAGTGTGAGAGTACATTGATTCTAATAGTGATGACCACTCTGGTTGGGTTGATCTGCACACAATAAAGATTATAAATTCTCTCAAAGATTTTAAACACACCTATGATGATTCTCATGTTCACTCTGACTGGTTTTATTAGGATCACTAGCATTGATTTCATCAATGATGTTCACTGTGATTTGGTTAATATTGTTGTAATTATTCATTATATTCATTGTATTAGAGACATTATGCATTGCCAAATCACATAGGTTCTTATTCACCCATGTTTCTATATAGACCGACTCACCTTTCTTTCAAAGCAATCCCATATTAATCATCATATGCATCAAAATGAATTGAATGGACTAAAACTACTAAATGAAAGAATCACATAATTCTCTACATTTATAATCTTTAGAGGGATACCTAGTAAAAATGTATTGATCATGTTACCCTAGAACATGAAATTCCCCTAATTTAAGAGGAATTAATTATTCAAAAATAAAGAGTCATAAAACATGTTAGCTCAAAAACCCATAATGGTTGGTCTAATAAAATTTTATGTTTCTTTCCTCTAAACCTATCCCATATAAAGTTTATGAAAAAGTGGGTGAAATGAAATAAATTACTTAATGTTTGTAGAGTCCAGTCTATGACCATTATAGAGTTATAGAAGTGATTTTGGACCTTTATTCCTACAAAAAAGACCATTAATCCATAACTTCATCTTTTGAATGTCAACCTAGAGGATCTATTTAAAATTAATAATTTTATATTTATAGGGTACTCAAACCGTCAAAGACATTGAAATCATCTTTCTTTAGTCCCTATTCAGGATTCTCATCACATTGAGTCAAATAATTCATCCAAATAGACCAAATAAAGTGTCACAATGATGGTTTTTATGACTATTATAATCCATGAGCCCCACCTAGTTGGAAATAATACATCATAATGTATTATATATAGTGATACAATGATTGTATTTTTAGTTATATCCTTCTAGGAGTCATGTCCATGAGAAAATTATTCACTCTCAAACACTTGGGAATCATGATTGAATTATATCATTTAGGTTCAGTGTTTGGATGGATTTAGGTTATCCTAAAATTATTGCATTGAGTTTTGTGGGTTGTTGTTAAATGATAATTAAAGAGGGATAGTAAACCACATAGTAGAAAAATAATTATAGAAACAATTATTTTTAATTCATTGAAACAAAGAATATAGTAATATCCACTAATTGGAATATATCTTTATAATAGTGGTACAATACAAAATATTCTCAATATAATTTTTAATTTTATTGATAGATTTTTTGGAATCATTAATATTATACTGAATCCCAGCTAACTATTTCTCCATATTCTATTTAGAAATGAGAATATTTTCCACCATGGTGACGATGAAATTTAACCCTCTGATTTAGAATTCATCATGTAACCAATGGAACAATACCAATATATCCTTGGAAAAATCCAAATCATACTAATCTTTGACCACCAATAGGGATTCTTCATCGATTTGGCATTAATGTTCCTCTACATCTTTAGAATAATGAGATCCCTCTTAGGAAATTGCATCTTGGAGGTCAATGGATTGTGTTGATAATCACACTCTAATTTCTAGTTGTTGTAATTTTTTTAATCCTACGATTATCTAATTAAATTCTTCATGGAATTGTTGATGGATATGTAAAAAAATATTACATATTAGATTATTATAAACACACTAATAAACATGAAGAATTGAGAGGAAAATTCTTCCAGAGGGTTATCTTAGATTAACCCTCATATTTCCTTCTAGAAAAAAATATCTAGAGAGATGATAATACATTAGAAATCTTGTCCTTGTTTAGATCCACTCAGAGGATGGGGAATATATTCATATATTAGCTCTATCATTTAGGAACCTTGATCAGTACCCCTTGATGAAATTGTTCCCATATCAACATTGTATGTGTAACTTCTATAGACTATGATATCAGGACATCACAATCTTAAAATTTAGGAATCCATAGGCGAATTACTAAAGTTAACGCCAAGTATATGTTAATTTAATGGAAATAAAATAAATAATTTGAGATTTTAGTACACTCTATCATCTTACAGAGCTTTAATTTCCACCTTTCTTATTTCCCCAGATGTAGAAATAGCTGTTAAATCCCTTAATGGTGGATTCTATACTGGGATTTTAGACTCTACCTCCATATCTCTAGGTGCTTCATGAATTTACATCATATACAAAACCACATCCGATATTTGAGAAGTAGTTATAGAAATAGTCTCTAACCCATTAACACTGAACCCATCACCATCGAGAGTTGTGTGTGAAGTTTGAGAGAGGACAACAAAATTACGAAAAAGGATAAAGTATTACTTAATTCACAAAGATATCTATCCTTATTTCATGAATTTTATGAATAAATAATGATTATTAACTATGTAATTAGTCATTTATTTAGTCCATGTAAGGTGATCCACTAGCCCTTGATGGTAATGATTCATAAGTAAACCATTTGGGTTGGAGGAGAAGTCTAATCAACATTGGATATTGGTTATTTCCACTTATTCAATTGTGTTTTCCATAGGTTCCCCTTATAGAAGCATAGAAGTAGAAACTATTAAAAGGTTTTTATTCTACCATATTGATCCCCCATGGAATATTCACCCAATACCAATTCATTTTTAATAATGGACAATGTATGTATGTCTAACATCTCTTTAATATTCCCTATTATCTCTCCAGCATAAGTTCCCTATAGAAATCTAGGTAATATGGGTACTTGGGTAAATAACACTCTATAACCTACTACAACTCTTATTTCACCTAGATGACTTGTTTCCATTTTAGGAAAAAACTTATTTTAATAGATCCTATTAAAACCCATATCGTTCCTAAACATTATTTCATGGTTTCATGCATAAATATAAACTTAATAGAACCCCAAATGGGTTTAAATAATCATGCATTTGGGTAATTTGGTAAAAATAATAACAAATTAAAATATAGTTACAAATATGTACATTAAAACACCTTAAATTTCCCTTAAATTTCCCTGATCTTCAAAAAAATCATAGGATTACCTAGGGATATACATAGGAATGGGGTGAACTATGAAGCATTGTAAGGTAATAGTTTATTCATATGATAATTAAAGTAATATATGTCAGTTAATATGAATATTAATGATACATAAAAGTGGTGGGAATAATAATCTTCAACAATTAGGGATGATATAAAATGATAACCCCACGTTAATGTAGGAAAGTGGAAAAAACATAAAACAAGAATTCATAAGCATAAGGCAATGCTAACCACCATGAAATCATAACATAGTGTGCATAGGAAAATTTCCCATGCACCATACAATGAATTTCATGATATAAAAACATTACTCAATTAATTTAAGGTCTATATAATATTTTTCCCAATTGTCGCATTCAAATCATGTACATGCATAAGTGTGCCACACAGATCATAAAACATAAGTATGTATTTCATCACATTTAACCCCATTATTAAGGAGTGTTAAATACATACATGAAAATATGAAGTAAATGAATGGTAGATACAAATATTTGAATACTATTGAGTGTAAAATGGAATGGGTATTCACTATAAAAATTGTTTACTATTGAAAATTGCATGCTGATTTCAGTAGCATAATAAAGGAACACAAGGATCGTGAAAGGGTAAAATAAGAATGTAAGGGGTAACTCATCACTTGGAAATTATAATGAAATTAAAACGGGGTTTTGAAAACATATCCCATCATGATAAATTTGAAAAAAGTCATAATTTATTGATGGTTCTTGGATAAAGTGAAGACAGAGAGAATCCCTTACCTTAAGAGGGTCCTTCTTAAAGCTTAGAAGGATCTTTTTAAGAACATGGGGAACCTTGGTAGGGATCTAGGAAAAAAATGGTATAATAACATCATGATAAAATGGGATTGAGTGAAGTTAAATTGGTGGTTGGGTGGGTTTATATTGCAAAAGAGATAGGAATTATTTGTTTATTTATAATTATAGGTTTAGACTCTATATAATAAATTAATCCAAACCACAAAAAATCATATAGTTTTTTCCCATGTTTTCTACCAAAGTAGATATTATTTATTTATTTTATAATTCTGGTTACCAAAATCAATAAAATAACATCCTTAGTGATGTGGAATTGATTTGTGTTTATGAGGAATTTATTTTAAAGCCTTAAAATATAATATAGGTTTTATAGTATTCATTAAGGGTTTATGAAATCAATCAAAAAATATCATAAACAAATTATTATAAAGGGGAAACAAGTTTTTGGTTTTTTATACTCTTCATATTATTTATTTCATAAATTTTTGGCTCATATAATTTCATTATGTATATCATATAATTATACTGTATTTCATTTTTACTAAAAAAATACTATATAAGAAAACTATTAAAAAATCATAGTTAGAAAATTTAAACACGATTATTTCAAAAAATATTATTTATTTAACCAATATAATTATCTAAATATCTGTTTTTATAATATTGAAACAAATATTTCATTTTATTGGAGAAAACTGGTTTTCTATAAAATAAATATTTTATGAACCTTATAGAAAATTAATTTGAATTTTAAAAAATATTTTATTTTTTATATATAAATAAATATTATTTAATAATAATAATTTATTACAAAAAAAAATCAAAAGTCCTTAATTTCATTAAAATGGTGTCTTCATAAAAACCATATATTTCCCAAAAATTAAATTTGTGTTTCATCTTATCCGAATCTAATTATTATAAAAAATATTCCATTATAATTATAAATTGATAATAAAAGATATAAATAATCATTAACTAAAATAAAAAATATAAAAAATCATACTTTTTGGGCCTGGATACATATCTCATTATGACACCCAAAAAAATCCCTAAGGGTAAGGTGTGTGATGGGATCATTTCTTGGGTGGTTCTGCTTTCACAGTCTGGGCCATGATCTCGATGAGCTTGAACATATCTCATAAATATTTTTTCTTTTTATTTAGTTATTGAATCTCTTCATTGTCCTGGTAAAGGGTAAATCATAGTGATGATATATCCCTTGTAATCACTGATAAATCATCTTCTTGGGGTACAATCATGCTGGTCAAGGACATCACTTTATTTTTCTATTCAAAATTGGATTTATTATAACCCGATATAGTTTTTTTAATCATATATTTACTGTATAATAACTACAGTATAAAAAATTATGATTCATAATGATCTTTTAAATCTTACATGTTATAACTGATAATTGTCCCAAATAACCACTATAGTGAATTGTCTTCTATACATTCATTTCTTAATAAGTCATTTACCCATTTAAAAACAAAAATTTCATTTTTAAATGAGTTGGTCCTTATATTATTAACCCTTCATAAATTTCACGGTTTTAATTTTATTTAATACACTAAAAAGGATGGAGGGGATTCTATTCCATCACATATTCAAGGTCCCAAGTTACTTCCACTAACTTATTAGTACTCCACCATAATTAGACCAGGGGATTTTTCATTTTTATTAAAAACTTTTATTTATGATCTAAGATCATAATTGGGTACTCATAATATGAAATATCAGTATCCAATGATACCACCCTGAGATGAAGTTCAGGTGAGGGGTCTAGTATGTAATTCATCTAGATGAATACATACAACACATCATGTACTCAATATTTATTCTACGGGAGATGTAGTAAATAATACACCACTCTAATGTGATCATTGATCAAAAATTGGATGATGTATCTTGGATTAAGATTTCCATTCTTCCCAAACCTCAATAAATTCTTCCATAGTGATATACAAAGGAATAAATTTTCTACAACATTAAACTATATGACTTATGTATGATTTTATAAATATATTTTCTATCAAAGATGTTTATATTTCAAATGTCATTAAATGGTTTGAACCGTCCCTGTATCTCTTATAAAAGATAAAACCCCATCAGATTCCACTCTACAACTTCATCCCATCTTGTTATATTCTAACACCTCTTCTTATATAGTTCCTCATAAGATATTTTCTATATTCAATAATAGAATATTTGTTATATGGGAACTTCACAAGGGAAATTTTATGATCTTAAAATCATTTAAAATCCATTTAATAGGCTCTTAGTATATACTCAATATATTAAATGTTTATTTTATACTAGCAATTTGTTTGAGTGTGAATAGAAGTACTGAAGATGAGTTCTATATCGAATTATTTTATAAGTATTCTCCAAAATATCAAGGTAAACCTTGAATCTCAATCAAATACAATAGAGAGTGTGATTATATGCAGTATTACCACTTATCTTATGTATATAATGGTGAGTTATTTGAGTGATAAATATTTGTTGATAGGTATGAAATGTGATGTTTTTGTATGGAGATCATCAACCACCAAGATGGAATTTTTTCCATTCAGTGTCCTGGAAAGTCCTATGTTTCCATATGTGGTAATTTTTTCCCATTTACATATTGGTATGGGAAATTTTTAAATCATACCCTTAGATGCTTCTCATTCCACGATGACTTATTTTCCTACTAATCATCAAGATTCAAATTATGCAATATCATTTTCCATGTTATCCCACCAGAAGTTTTTTTATTAAAATATATATATAAATAAGTGCTTCCAAGATTAAGAGTGATGTATGATCTATGGACATCATCAAAAGGTTTCTTCCTCAGTTTTAGTTTTGATTGGGAACAAATATGAGATCTGAACATTATAACTCCATATTTAGAAAAGTTGAACTCTATAATATTCAATACATTTTCTATAATAGATCATCATCTTTATAGGCCTCTATTAACATCAAAACAGTATATAGTTGAGATGTTTTTTGAGAAATATAGGATGAATATACTTTTATTATTCCCATATCCATCCACTTCATATCCAAGAATATTAGATCCATTTTAATCCTAATCATGTACACGGTTATATGATCTTTTATACTCAATGAATCTACCAATTTGTTTACCTTACCAAAATGATAATTTATTAAACCATAAAAATACCTGATTAGCTCTAGAAACCTTCATAAGAACATATTCATCTCCTTTTATATGAATATATACTTATGTATTTTATAATATTTATATATACCACAATTTTATTTATAGAGAAAATGTCACCAAATATTTAATATGAAGATAATTGTATCCAATTATAGATCATTATTTTGGTAGTCCTACTCATGGATATTTAATTGGATGGAGGCATAAGCAGTCACACTTTCATCTTGCATAAGTACACAACCCAAGATATTTTTAGGATCATTATTATTGATCAAAAATCCTTCCCCACTGCTGGATAATGTGTGCACATGTGCAGTAATTATCCTCTTCTTTATCTATTTAAATCTCCATTCATGCTCATCTATCTCGAAAAACATAAAACAATTATGAGTTATCTTGGTTAGTGGGATTGATAATCATGTGATGTTTCTCACAATCTAAAAATAGATCCCAGTGTATCCATGGAAACTATTAATTTATGTCACAAATGTTATACTTTTTCGTCTTTTAATTGCCTTTTTTTGATGGATCGACTTATATTCATTTTTTGGGTGATAGTATGCCCTAGTAAAGTTATATTATGTATCCATATCATGAATTTATTGTACATTTAAATGTAGTTTTACTTTTAAAAATTCACTAATACATAAGTTAAATTCAAATCATGTTATTCATTTTTTGGATTAGATTAGAATATCTTCTATAAAGACTATTTAAAATTTGTAATTTTAATCCCTAAAGTCACTATTCATCAAGTCCATGAATATTTGTGGAACATTATTGGGTCAAAATGGAATCTCTATGAACTCATAGTTTTCGTACCTTGTATGAAAAGTAGTCTTAGATATATCCTCCTTCTTCACCTTTACTTGGTAATATCGTGAACAATGATTCATCTTAGAGATTTTTTGGGATCGATGTAGTTGATCAAACAACTCATCAATCCATGATGATGGTTGATTTCTCTTTATAAATATATTTTTAAGCTCATGATAATCAATTTATAGGAACATTGACCCATCCTCCTTGATGTAGAGGACTAATTGACCCCATAGAGATGAACATGGGCCTATAAACCTTTACCCAAATTCATTTGTAGTATCATTTTGAGCTACTGAATTTTAATAGTATTCATTATATTTTGAGTTGTGGATATTGAAAAAGATCGTAGAATGATCTATATTGATAACTCAACCTCTCAAATAGAAGAAAGACTAGGAAAATCATTAGGAAACACGTCATTGAATTTCCAAACTATGGGAACAACTTATAATATGATATTCTCTTTAGTTTCAATGATTTGGAAAATATATACTTTCTCATAGATAAAAAATATGTTTTCTTGAGATGATGATACAAATAGATATTCATCATCCTCCTTAGCCCTTTATAGAATTGAATGATGATTCCGGATATTTATAGTGATTTCCTTCTCTTATAAATTTAATGTGTATCTGTACATGTAAATCTAGTTTATTCCTGTAATAGAATCAAATTATACTAAAAATAATTATCACAACTTTTTCATGGAAATTATGCCCAAAAAATCTTGCATTTGACAAGTTATATGCTTGGGATGAAAAAATTGACAAATTTTCTATAACACCCGAGATGTTATGAGAAATATTTTGTTTTTTTGTATAATATATAAAGGAATATTTCACTACAGACAAAACTATCTTGGCTTTCTTGACATTCAATCACGACCTTCCTCGATAGCTTGAGTTGTACGCAATACCGAGTTTTACTAAACAACAATATGTTATTAAAATACTATTAAAACTATCTTTTATGAATAGAAATAACCAATTTTTTAATTTTTTTAAATTTTTTATTTCAAAATGGACTTCATTTTTGGATTCGGAATATCAAAATTAGCCTAGGGTGATTTTTTTGTATTATTCTGAAAACATTCAATTTTTGATGAATAGTGAAAACACTGGGCTACTATTTAAAAAACCAACTTTTTATTTAAATAATTATTTATTTTATTTAAATTTATTTTAGGTAAAAATTGATACATAATACCTATGAAGTTCAAATTAATTCATTGGAGTCATTTTATAATTATAGATATATAAAAATTTTATTGAACTTTTCACCGTCTTTTACCCACCTACTAGGAGAGTTTGAAAATTTATATAAAACATAATTTTACCACTTTTGTGAGTGGAATTTCAAAAATCCTAGATACATGGTTAATATCAAGGAGTAAAATTTGGTTCAATAAGATAAAAACAATTTTTGGTGAATAGTAAATTTTTACTTTTATTTACCACGGTTAAAAGTAAATCGTGTAATTAAGGGTAAAAATGGTATTATTATTACCCTAACACATGTCCTAATTCTATTGGATAAGTTTAATTCGACCAAAAACAACCTTAGGAATAAAATATGACCATTTAGGTCCACTTGTATTAGATTAGTACATTTATTATTATTTTATTTAAAGGTGAGTTAAAAAGGCTAAAATCAAAGTTTAATAACTAAAACATTTTTAATATAGGGTTATACATAAGATAATTTCGACTATAAATATTCATTAGAAATATAAAAACATTTCCTACATAATGGAATTTTATTTATAATTTTTGGATATTAAATTATTTAATTTATTTATGACACAATGATGATGTAGAAATTACCTTATTAATGAAATGTAAACATAATGGATATTATAAATTCCCAAATAAAAGTAATTTTAGACTTTTTATGAATTAAAATAATTTTATAGGTTAATATGACAGGTTATTATTTATTTAATTAACTTTTTTTGAAATAATCATGCTGCTATGATTTTCACAGAAATCAAATTCCAAATAGTGTCAAAAAGTGACATAAAATAGTTTTTAAAACAAATATTATATTATTAATTGTTATTTTATTCCTAAAAATCTAAGGTTCGGAAAAATGACTTAGCTAATGTTATATATGTTAATAATGAACAACCTAGGGTTATTGTTTCTTGTTATAGTATGTTTATTAACCATATAGTGTAAGAAAACAAGAAGACATGGTAAAAGTTAAATAATTTAACTTAGAGTTAAATCTAAATGATAAGGTTAAAATAGTAAACTAAAATTGTATAAAATATATTTTTTGAGAGGATTTAGACCCATAACCACCTTATCTTCTAAATAAATCAATTTAGAGCTATTAAAAACCGAATATTACTTTATTATAAAATGATATTTTAAGTTTTTCATAATATGTCCCCTCCTCCCTTATAAAAGGGCACCTCGTCCCTCTCCTCCTCACACCACTTTGAGCCTTAAATATCGGCCAAACCCTAACACTTTCTCTTCTCCACTTACCTAGAAACATCATAGAGGTCCTGGTCTTTTTCAAAGACCATATTTAGTGCCCTAGGAGGAGGTTAAGAAGAGGCGCTTCAAAGAAGGGGTAATGTCTGTTACCGATTCTTTCAACTTTATTTATTCTTATACTTCTTCTTCTTCTTTAGTTGTTTAATTATAAATTAATGTCATTAGTATCACTCATATACTTATATGTTATTATAAATATGAAACAACCCTATTTCACCTTCTATCCATCCTACGGAAAATGAAATCATTATACGTGTGTACGTACGGAATACCATCTCCACGTCGTGGTGTAATCTGTTTTCCACCACCACCTTACATGGATAGGTATAATGGTGTAAAGAATAACTATATACAATTATTGTAAAGTTATATTGATTCTGAAATAGTATACACACACTTCAATACAATTCCACGATCATGGGAATGATATCAGTGCTCGTGCGTACGTACGGCATACCGTCTCCACGATGTGATGCGACTCGTTCTACATGATATTCATTGTATAATGGTTATATAAATGAATTTAACAAATAAATCTGATATATATTTCACTAATACCATTCTGTAAATGATGTATCTATACCCTAAAAATAGGAATAAGAATTTATTCTACAAAACGCGCATAAGAACATAAATCAATAAACACCTGAATAACAAGTTACAATGAAATATTACTAATAGGAAGATAAGAATATGACCATATATGATATCATAACAATTAGTATCATTCTATAATAATTCAATGAAATTATTTAAATCATTATAAAGGAGGTTCGTATACATACAAATCAAATAGGACCTAAGGTGAGGGAAAATATCGCAAACTCATTTTTATCCAAGATTGTTTATACTTCAGAATTTACTGGGGAATATTTATCATCCACATCCATGTTTCCTAAATATGTAATATTATTTCTATCCTCCAAAAAATTTTTAAATCTAATTTTACCCATTGGTAAGATTTTAGTAAAATATATGAAAGGAATCTTTTGTTGTTTTTAGTACGAGGTACTTTTTAGACTTTTCAGACAAATGTACTAGAAGATTTTTTTTAACTTATACGGCATGAATAGTTTTTTAAAACATTATTTCCATGAATACTTTGTTAAAAAGTTTTAAATTTTATTTTTAATTAACTTATTTTAGTTTAAAATTGTACGACATGTTAAAAAAAGGAAAAATGTTTTTGAAGAAGAAAGGATATTTTCCTCAAGAATGGAGTTCAAGTGTTTTATCAAAATTATTTTCCATCTAAGATAATATAGGGTTCTATTTCTATCCATATTTTTACATTGATTTGATTATGTTATGATGGAATTATTTTTATGAAGTCCTTTTATCTTATATGATTTATGTTATGATGGAATGATGTTTAGGAACCCTATTTTTATTACGTGGGTTATGTTATGATGTATGATTTATGATCTTGTGGCACACATAAGAATGGTATCATTATGAGATGGGTGGGACCTATATCCCCTTCCAATGAATTGGGTAAAGATTTATATCTCATGATATAGACATGGCTAGAATGGCAGGTTAATCCGTTTTAGTGATACAGGACTGAAACGAGGAGTGAACTCGGTTCATAAATGGACTTTGTCCACTATGATTGTCTTGGCAATGAGTCTTGACTAATAAGTAATGATTATCTATGATTATGTGTGTATTCCACAAAGTTTCATGTTATGATTATTGGGATTACATTTCACTACTATGATTTATCCCATGTTATGAAATTATAATCTCTTTTGTAGGTTAAGATTTCCAAATTGTTATGTTATTATGAATATGACGTGATTAATATTTCTTCTGTTTACCCTTACTGAGCATTTGATCTCACCCTTTTGTATGTTTTCTTTTCCCCAGGTCAGGAAGAAGGGTATTAATTAATATATTCCAAAAGGGACTCAAGATATGATAAAATAAAAGGGAGACAATGTAGATGATTTATGAACAAGTTGTTTATGTTTCCCAGTTTCTAAACACACTATACCTATACCTTCCTTTCATTTCTTTGTTATATGTTTCAATAAGTGTGCTTCAATTTTGATGTAATAACAATGTATGTAAAGTATTGGTCGTTATAGTTGGTATTAGAGGAAAGGTATAGTCAACCATTGGAAGCTAGGATGTGAAAGCCTTAGTAAGAACCCTAAGGATATGTCTAAGCATAGGAAAAAATCATAGTGTTTAAAAATTACCATGAATAACCTATGATAAGACCTAAAGCGTGAAATTTTATTATTGATTATGTGGTTTTACTATTATGATTAGTGTTTCTCACACTATGATTATTGGTTTAATCAATGGATGGAACCCAAAGGAACTGTGTTAATGCTGAAGGCGATGGGAAATGCAATGATTATCCCCCTGAGAAACCAAACGTTATGAGAGCTGGAATGAAAAATCTTGTAGCCATGATCACACAACTTTCTCAAGCTATGAATCATGCAGGACTTACAAAAGAGCAAAGGATGGAGCAACATTTTGCTGAATCCTTAATGAGGCAGTGTCCACCCTCATTCAGCAGGTCTACTGATCCATTAGTGTCTGAACAATGGATCAGCACCAATGAAAAGATATTTTCAGTTCTTCAATGTTCTGAACATGATAAATCCATCTTAGCAGTATATCATTTTGAAGGTGAAGCTGATCAATGGTGGAATCTTATCAAGAATATGAGGCAAAGAGATAAAATTGAATCCATGGAATGGGATGAGTTCGAGAACTTATTTTTCAATAAGTACATCCCTCGTATTCTTCAAACAAAGATGGAGAAGGAGTTTCTTGAATTGAAGCAAAAGGATGATGAATCTATTGGTACCTATGAAGCAAATTCTATAAGACTTGAAAGGTACGCTTCTGGGATTATTATCCAACCTGAGAGTAAGATCGATTGATTATTTAGTGGCTTAAAACCAAGTCTTTGAAGGGCGCTATCCATAAGGGAATTCAATAGCTACGAGGAAATCGTTCGATGTGATCTCAAGGTTGAGATGGAGATTGGAGTAACCCTGTAGTCATATTTGTTTGATAAGAAGAGGAAAATGGAATTCAAAGGAAAATATAAAGAGCACACTGAAAAGAAGATGAGTTTTCCAATATTCTCAAAGTGTGGAAAGAAACATGGAGGGAGTAGTCTTAAAGGGACAAGTAAATGTGTAAAATGTAAAAAAGAAGGTCATCGGGAATTTGAATGTCGTAATGATGGGAAGAAGATGTCTAGGGATGCGAAAAATGAAAAGACTACACAGAATACGCCTCCTACACTTCAATGTTACAAGTGCATGGAAATGGGGAATCATGCCAATAAATGGCCTAATCCAAGGGTTTTTTACGATGATCGACGTCAAAAAACTCTTAAGGCCAAAGACAAAGGAAAGTCACATGCAATTTCTATCAGCGATGTGGAGTATGATAATGAAGTGGTTAAAGGTACACTTACAATCCACCCTAAAGTAGAAAATGTTTTATTTGATTCTGGATCCACCCACTCTTTTATTTCTAAATAATTTTCTAAGGGTATCACCATATTACCTCAACAATTAGATGTTGAGTTAGCTATGACAACCCCTAATGGCACAACAGTTGCATCAAAAGTTTACAATTCTTCTCCGATTGAAGTTTGTGGGAAAGTGCTTCCTAAAAATCTTGTGATCCTTCCTATAGTAAAATTCGATGTGATTCTTGGCATGGATTGACTTTTTTTATATGGAGCTCATATCAATTTCCAAAGAAGGGAAGTCGCATTTCATATTCCAGATCAATCTATGATCGTCTATCAATGCAAGGATGAACATAACCTTCTAGTGGAAATTAATTCCATCTTATAGGTCTTGATTCCACTAAATAAAGGTTATTTATCTCAAATGTTTGTTGAGAAACTAACGATTAAGAATATTCCCATTGTACGGGAGTTTGATGATGTCTTTCCGAAGGAATTTCCGGGTCTTCCACCAAATCTTTAATTTGAGTTTTCAATAGAACTCGTACCGGGTGCTTTTCCTATTTCAAATACACCTTATAGAATGGCCCCAAATGATTTGCAGGAATTGAAGAAGAAACTCCAAGAGAATCTTGATAAGGGATTCATACGCCCTAGTGCATCACCTTGGGGATAACTTGTTCTGTTTGTTAAGAAGAAATACGGATCAACGAGACTCTACATTCATTATCAAGAACTTAACAAAATCACTATCAATAACAAATATCCTCTCCCACACATTGATGACTTATTTGACCAACTAGGCGGAGCTCAATACTTTTCCAAGATTTATCTTCATTCAGGGTATCATCAATTAAGGGTAAAAAGGGAGGATATACCAAAGACGGCTTTCCGTACAAGATATAGACACTATGAATTAATAGTGATGCCATTTGGTCTTACTAATGCCCCTGTTATCTTCATTTATCTAATGAATAGAGTCTTTAGAGACTATCATGATAATTTTGTGGTAGTCTTTATATATGATATTCTTGTCAATTCAAAGAGCAAGGAATTACATGAAGATCACTTGATAATTGTATTAATGACCCTGAGAAAAGAGAATCTTTATGCCAAATTTACATATTGTTAATTTTGGCTTCAAAAAGATTCATTTTTGGGTAACATAATCCCAAAAGAGGGGATATCTGTGGATCCAGCAAAAACAGAGGTTATCGAAAGATGGTCGAGACCATCAACAGTAACTGAGATCCAAAGTTTTCTTGGTTTGGATGGATATTATTGACGTTTTGTGAAAGATTTATCACGATTATCTAATCTACTCACCAGGTTGACTCAAAAACGAGTTAAGTTCATTTGGACAGAGGAGTGTGAAGAGAATTTCAATGAGTTAAAAAGAAGATTATCCAGTGCACCTATGTTCACACTGCCTTGTAGTGGAGAATGGTTTGTGATCTATAGTGATGCATCCAAGAAGGGACCGGGGTGTGTTCTCATGAAAAATGATATGGTGATAGCTTCTGCCTCACGACAGTTGAAAATCCATGAGCAAAATTACCCAACTCATGACTTGGAGTTAGCTGCGGTAATCTTTGCATTAAATATTTGGAGGCATTATCTTTATGGTGAAATGTGTGATATTTGTACTGATCATAAAAGTTTAAAGTATATTTTCACACAAAAGGAGATGAATATGCACCAAAGAAGATGGATGGATCTGATTAAGGATTATGACTGCTCAATTCATTACCACCCTGGGAAAGAAAACAAGGTGGCAGACGCATTAAGTCGACAAGACCATGCTAGCTTATCCATGATGAGGATCACAAAAGATCCAATATTTATGGATTTACAAAGGATGGATCTTGGGATTATAATGAAAGGGGAAAAATATTATCTTTCTCAAATGAATGTTCAACCATCTATATATGTGAAGATTAAAGAGGCACATAAAGAAGATGTAGAGTTACAAAAGAATTTGAGAAATGTTCCTGAATTAAACCTTGATTGTGATGGGATAATAAGGTTTAGGAATCTGGTTTGTGTTCCTCCCATCCCAGAATTAAAGAATGAGCTACTCGATGAGGCTCATAGTTCATCATTCTCTATTCATCCTAGAAGCATGAAGATGTATAGGGACCTGAAAAAGTACTTCTTGTGGGATGGAATGAAAAGAGATATTGCTAAATATGTCTCTCCATGCATGGTCTGTCAGCAAGTTAAAGATGATAGATAAAAGTCTAAGGGGATGTGACAAACATTACCCATAACACAATGGAAATGGGAAAGCATCACTATGGACTTTGTCACTGTACTTCCTAAAACATCCAAAGGAAATAATGCTATCTAGGTTAAGTTGATCGTCTTACGAAGTCGGCACACTTCATTGATATTAGAGAAGATTTCTCTCTTGATCAGCTTGCGAGGATATATGTAAATGGAATTGGTAAGATTGCATGGAGTACCACTTTCCATTATATCTAATTGGGATCCGAGGTTTACCTCAAATTTTTGGCGAAGTCTTCAGCATACTCTGGATATAGAGTTGAGTTTTAGCACTGCTTATCATCCTCAGACAGACTGTCAATCTGAGAGAATAATTCAAACTCTAGAAGATATGTTAAGAGCTTGCTCTATGGATTTCAAAGGTGGTTGGGATCAACACCTACCTTTGGTGGAATTTTCTTATAATAATAGCTTTCACTCCAGTGTTCAGATGGATCCTTATGAAGCTCTCTATGGAAAGAAATGCATGAATCCAACATGCTAGGATGAAGTTGGGGAAAGAAAGCTATTAGGACCTGATCTTGTTGATGAGATGGCAAAAAAGATCAGATCTATTCAACAACACATAAGAGCAGCTCAGATTAGAAAGAAAGGTTATGCTAATAACCGAAGAAAATACCTAGAGTTTGAAGTGGGTGATAAAGTGTTCCTACAAATATCTCCTTGGAAGAGAGTAATTCGATTTGGAAAGAAGGGAAAGCTGAGCCCTAGGTATATTGGTCATTTTGAAATACTAGATCGTGTTGGGAAGGTATCTTACCGATTGGAGCTTCCACCGAATCTCTCTCAAGTTCACGATGTGTTCTATGTATTTGTCCTGAGAAAGTACATACTCGATCGTTCACATGTACTCAACTCAGAAGTTGTACCATTGTAGCAAGATCTTTCTTATGAAGAACAGCGGATAGAGATTCTAGATCGTAGCGAAAAATTCCTACGAAACAAGACCACTCGCTTGGTAAAAGTTTTATGGAGGAACCACCAATTAGAAGAAGCTGGATGGTAACTTGATGATATGATGAGGAAGTGGTATCCTCATCTGTTTGTTAAAAAGTAATGAATTTCGGGGGTGAAATTCATTTTAAGGGGTAGAATGTAACACCCGAGATTTTATGAGAAATATTTTGTTTTTTGTATAATATATAAAGGAATATTTCACTACACACAACACAAGCTTGGCTTGCATTACACGCAATCACGACCTTCCTCGATAGCTTGAGTTGTACACAATACCGAGTTTCACTAAACAACGATATGCTATTAAAATATTATTAAAACTAGCCGTTATGATTAGTAATACACACTTTTTGAAATATTATAAATTTTATCTTTCAAAGTGGACTTTATTTTTGGATTCGGAATATCGAAATTAGACTAGGGTGATTTTTTTTTATTTTTCTGAAAACTTTCAATTTTTGATGAATAGTGAAAACACTGGGTTACTATTTAAAAACAGACTTTTTATTGTAATAATTATTTACTTTATTTAAATTTATTTTAGGTCAAAATTGATACATAATACCTATATAAGTTAAAATTAATTCATTGGAGTCATTTTATAATTTTAGATATATAAAAATTTTATTGAACTTTCCACCGTCTTTTACCCACCTCCTAGGGGAGTTTGAAAATTTACATAAAACATAATTTTACCGCTTTTGTGACTAGAATTTTGAAAATATAAGAGGCATGGTTAATATTAAGGAGTAAAATTTGGTTCAATAAGATAAAAATAATTTTTGGTGAATAGTATCTTTTTACTTTTATTTACCACGGTTAGAAGTAAATAGGGTAATTAAGGGTAAAAATGGTATTATTATTACCATAAAACATGTCCTAATTCTGTTGGATAAGTTTAATTCTACCAAAAAAACCTTAGGAATAAAATATGACCATTTAGGTCCACTTGGATTAGATTAGGACATTTATTATTATTTTATTTAAATAAGAGTTAAAAAATCTAAAATCAAAGTTTAATAACTAACACATTTTTAATATAGGGTTATACACAAGATAATTTTGACTATAAATATTCATTATAAATCTAAAACGATTTCCTACATAGTGTTATTTTATTTATAATTTTTATACATTAAATGATTTAATTTATTTACGACAAAATGATGATGTAGTAATTACCTTATTAATGAAATATTAACATAATTGATATTATAAATACCCAAATAAATGTAATTTGAGCCTTTTTATTAATTACACTAATTTTATAGGTTAATATGGCATGTTATTATGGATTTAAATAACTTTTCTAGAATTAATAATGCTGTTATGATTTTCAGAAAAATAAAATACCAAATAGTTTCAAAAAGTGACATAAATAGTTTTTAAAACAAATATTATATTATTAATTATTATTTTATTCCTAAAAATCAAAGGTTATTCAAAATGACTTAGATAAGGTTATATATATTAATAATGAACAACTTGGGGTTTTTCTGGCTTGTTATAGTATGTTTATTAACCATATAGTGAATGAAAACAAGAAGACACGGTAAAAGTTAAATTCTTTAACTTAGAGTTAAATCTAAATGATAATGTTAAAACAGTAACCTAAACTTGTCTAAAATATATTGGTTGAGAGGATGTCGACCCATCCCCGCATTAGCTTTGAAAAAAATAAATTTTGAGCTATTAAAAACCGATTATTACATTATAATAAAATAATATTTTATGTTTTTCCTAAGGTTCCCTCTCCTCCCTTATAAAAGGGAACCTCCTCCCTCTCCTCCTCACACCACAAAGATCCTTCAATATCATCCAACCCCTACCAACTTCTCTTATCAACTTCCTTAGAAATAACATAGAGGTCCTGGTATTCTTCAAAGACCATCTTTATTTCCCTAAGAGGATGTTAAGAAGAGGCGCTTCAAAGAAGAGGTAATGTCTGTTACTGATTATTTCAACTTTATTTCTTCTTTTACTTCTTCTTATTTAGTTGTTTCATTATAAAGTAATAACATCAGTATCACTCATATAATGATATTTTATTATAAATACTAAACAAACTTATTTCACCTTCTACCCATCCTACGGAAAATGAAATCATCGCGCGTGCGTACGTATAGAATACCGTCTCCACGCTGTGGTGTAATCTGTTTTCCACCACCACCTTACTTGGATGGGTATAATGGTGTAAAGAATAACTATATATGATTATTGTAAAGTTATATTGATTCTGAAATAGTATACATAAACTTCACTAAAATTCCACGATCATGGGACCGATATCATCGCTCGTTCTTGTGTACGGCCTACAGTCTCCACGATGTGATGCGACTCCTTCTACATGATCTTAATTTACTAATTATTATATAAATGAGTTGAATGAATAAATATGATATATATTACACTAATATTATTCTGTAAATGATGTATCTATAACCTAAAATGGGGAATAAGAATTTATTTTTCAAAACACGCATAAGAACATAAAGTAATAAACACCCGAATAACAAGTAGAAATGAAATATTAATAATAAGAAGATAATAATATGAACATATATGATATCATAACAATGAATATGATTCTATAATAAGTCAATGAAATTATTTAAATCATTATACAGAAGGTTCGGATACGTACAAAGAAAATTTGACCTAAGGTAAGGGAAAATCTCGCAATCTCATTTTTATGCGAGATTGTTTATACTTCAGAATTTACTGGGTAATATTTATCATCCCCATCCATGTTTCCTCAATATATAATATTATTTATATCCCCCTAAAATTTCTTAAATCTAATTTTACCCATTGATAAGTTTTTAGCAAATGATATGAAAAGAATCTTTTGTTGGTTTTAGCACGAGGTACTTGTTTGACTTTTTCGTCCAAAGTACGAGAAGAATGCTTTTTTAACTTATACGACATGAATGGATTTTTAGAAAATTATTTACATTAAGCCTCCTTTACATGTTTTGATGTTTATTTTTAATTAACTTCTTTTAGTTTAAAATTGTATGACATGTTAATAAAGGAAATTTTTTTTGAAGAAGAAAGGATATTTTCCTCAAGAATGAAGTTCAAGTGTTTTGTCAAAAATATTTTCCATCTAAGATAATATCAGGTTCTATTTCAATCCATATTTTTACATTTATTTGATTATGTTATGATGGAATTATTTTTATGAAGTCCTTTTATCTTATATAATTTATGTTATGATGGCATGATGTTTAAGAATCCCATTTTTATTACATGGGTTACGTTATGCTGTATGATTTATGATCTTGTGGCACACATAATAATGGTATCATTATGACATGGGTGGGACCTATATCTCCCTCCAATGCATTGGGTAAAGATTTTTATCTCATGAGATAGACATGGCTGGAACGGCAGGTTAATCCGATTCAGTGATACAGGACTGAAATGAGGATTGAACTCGATTCAGGAATGGACTTTTTCCACTAAGATAGTCTTGTCAAAGCATCTTGACTACTAAGAAATGATTCTCTATGATTATGTGTGTATTCCAAAAAGTTTCATGTTATGATTATTGGGATTACATTTCAGTACTATGATTTACCCCATGTTAGAAATTATGATATCTTTTACAGGTTAAGATTCCCAAAATGTTATGTTCTTATGAATATGATGTGACTGATATTTCTTTTGTTTACCCTTACTGAGCATTTGAGCTCACCCTTTTGTATTTTTTCTTTTCCCTAGGTCAGGAAGAAGGGTATTATGTAAGATATGCCAAACAGGACTCTAGATATGATAAAATATAAGGGAGATAGTGTTGATGATTTATGAACCAGTTGTTTATGTTTCCCAGTTTCTAAAGACACTATACCTATACAGTCCTTTCATGGTTTTGTTATATGTTGTAATAAGTGTGCTTCAATTTTGAAGTAATAACAATGTATGTAAGGTATGGGTTTTATATTTTCCTACTTCACTGATAACTCAACATATATATTTTGATGTGGTGTTTGAATATTTATATTTAACATTCATGGTATGAATGAATTCATTAAACAAAAATAAAAAATTATATTCAATATTATTTAATTTCAAATTAGCATACCTATCACCACTTTATTTGGGGTTTCACATTAGTAGTTTTGATGTCATAAGATCACCCTTTCTTTCTAGGTATTGGAGGTTTTTGGCATCAGTTATCATCAAAAAACCATGGATTAGTGAATATATTTTCAAAGTTTTATTATTATTTTATATTGAAACATAGGAAAAAGTATGAGAGTTTACTGGAGAATTCATTTCTTCTACAACATTTGTTGGTTTATCCTATCAAAAAAAATCTAGGTTCCCTTCTTTCATATACCTAATTTATTTCATCATGAACATTGGTAAATTTCTATGGATTTTCTTCCCACACTTTGGGAAAGTGGTTTTTTGAATTTCATTCAAACATTAGATTTATCCATCGTACTTCCTAAATTAAATTCCATTTGGAACTTATTATCACCATGAGAACAATGAAATTAACTTATCTCCACTTATAATTTGAGGGTAAATATGACAATTTATTCATAATTTTCAAAGTATAAAATTGGTATAACATTTCTTAGAATCTAATTTAGCCCCCAAAAGATGTATCTATATTTACTTTTTAGGGAGATGAAAAATATGATGTGGTATCTGGTATGAGTTATAATTTTATCTTCATATTCCTTGATGGATTTATTAATTATTTTCTTGAGGATAAGGAAATCCCTCTAAATTTTTAGTTATAGAGTGAGAGTAAAATATTTTATGAAAAGTATATTTTGGAATTCCAGCCACTCCACCACTTTTATCTCCTCCTTTGGATTCATATTCTTGACCATTGTACACCATTGATCTACTTCTCCTCCCATAAGATACACATACGATATGAAATTATCATTCCCGTAGAATTGATTCAAGGATAAGATATTTTTAATAGTGTTGATCCATTTTTCAATGATTGTTGTATAGAAATATCCATAAAATTAAGAGGAATTTTTCACATAAAGGTCTCAATTGTAACTTGATTTTCTTGGGGTGGTTCAGGCGTACCACCTTATTCGTGTTTATATTCAATACATGAGTTAATTAAGAAAGTATTTTCATGAATTTCCCAACACCTACTCCCATCACATGGGTTATCTCATTTTAATAGTTATCACATTTCCCCTTACATTGGTTGTTGGCTCAGTTGCTCCTATTTTAAGCCATTAACTAAAAATAGATAGGGAATTAGGGATGATTATTTTTAAACTATTAAACACACAAATAAGAAACTATTAATATTAAAATGATTACTAATCTAGGACATATATTCCATAACCTAGGAATTTTTAGTTTTTATTTTGTGGTATCCATGATATATTTCTTATAATAAAATATAAAGTTAATTATTTTCTCATCATAATGGTTTGAAAAGACCTTGATAATTTATCAAAACATTTCCATATAGAATTTCAAACAAAATTTCTAGTAATTCCCATTTTCCTTACATGAGGTGATGATTGTGTCCATCTCAATGTGACCATTAAGGGTTATTACCCTTCGGTACAACAATGCGAGAGACACATCCACATATAATATCCATATAATGATGTATTTTCATGGAAATCACATACTCTGTACATTACTAATATTTAGGGTTGTTTTCATATATTTATTATTATTCCTAAAGAATTTAATATATTTTTATAATTATAATCCTCCAAAATAACTTCAATTTACTCTGATACCATCTTGGACAACCCATATCTTTCATACACATTTTTTCACGATTTATTACATAACGATACACTAAATAAAACCCTAAAAGATTATGAGTAATGGAGTCTTTGTGTAATTAGGTACATAGCATAAAAATATGAAATTAAATAAAAATACCTAAAATAAACCTCTATAATAATCCATTAAATTTCATATATCTTCTAAAACTACACGGGATAACCTTGGGATGTACATACGAAAGGGGTGAGATATAAAGTCTAGTAAGGGTATAATGAAAGAAAAACATGATGAATGTAATACATGTGAGTAAATAGGGATATCAAAATGACATAAAATGGGTGGGAATAAAAGTTTTATCAATGAGGCATGATATAACATGATAGCACCAATACAGTATAGAAATGTGAAAACAAAAAAAACATGACATCATATACATAATCCAAGGCTAACCAAAAAATCATAGTGTTCTTAGGATATCCTATAATACACCATACATGAAATCTCATGAGATAAGAAAAATTACCAAATGAATTTGAGGGATTTAGAATCTTGGGAAACCCATAAATTTTATACATATACATACATAATAGTTCCAGATAGATAAAAAAATAAGTATTTATTTCATCAATTTTAACCACAGGATTAAAGTGTGTTGGTTACATACATGATAATAAAAAATAAATGAACAATAAATAAAACTTTGTGAATACTTTTGAATGGAAGTGGTAATAGGTATTAACTATAAAAAAAATTGGCATGGAAAATCAGAGTAAGATTTCATAAGTATAATAAGGGTATATATGGATTCATTTAAGGGTTACCTAAGATTTAAATGGGTCTCTCATCACTTGTAAATCGTAATAATTGTGAAACTTATGTGTGAAAACATATCCCATCATGAAAATTTAGAAATAAAATTGAATAATTTAAAAAAATCTTGAATAAATAAGAGAATTATAGGATCCCTTACCTTGAGAGGTAACATTTAACGAATTATTGATGCTTCTTAATCGCTTGGAAGAACCTTGAGAGGTCTATAGAGAGGGAAAGGTAGAGTAAATTCGTTATAGTATAGTTTTTATAGAAGTTTAATTGGTGTTTGGGAGGGTTTAAATGGAAAATAAGTGGATGATTATTTATTAATTTCTAACCTTTGGCTTTTGACTATATATAATAAATTAATAAAAACCACAAAACATCCTATAACACCCTAAATTTATGTGAATTATTTATTTCAAATTAATTTATATTTTTTATATTCTGAATTTCACATGAAAATCGAAATTTTTTGTTATATATACAAATATTAAAAAACTAATTCAAACATTTCATTCACACAAAACTAGCATGTATTGCACTACATGAAACACTTAATTGTCTTGTACTACACGACACAACGACTTAGAGTATGTTTCATGCAATACTGACTATCTACGAAACATCATTTTATTTTTATAAATATTTAAATGAGTTAGTTATTAACTATACATGAAAAAATAGTAAAATTATTAGAAATTACTAAATTTAAATTATTTTATAATGGTTTTATATAAATAAAACATATTTATACTAATAAATATTATTTTTTTCTAAAGTCTCTTATATGTTTAAAAATATTATTTTCTCGAATGAACTGCTTTTCATATATTTCCATGAAGAAAAAAAAATTAATTTTAGAAACATTTATAAATGTAATATGATAAAATAATCATCATTTTAGCATTTATAATTCTAAAATTACATTTTTGTGAATTTTTGGGATTTTTCTGTGAAACATCATTTTTTGATGAATAATGAAAAACACTGCATTTCAGTTAATAACTTCCTTTTCATATAAATAATTTTTAGTGTTAAATTATATTTTAATTATTTATCAAAGTCATATTAGATAAATTATGAAACTATGAATAAAATTTAGGTCATCATAATCAATTTCTCTATGAAATTGAATATAAAAACACAACAACATTTTGAACATTTTTCTACTTTGAAGACCTGTTATTTTGTCCTGTCTATAGGATTAGCATTAATATTAATTTTTCCTCTTATATGAATTGAACATCCAAAATTCACATAATAAATTGTAATCTATATAATATTTATATTATAATTATATCATGTTAATTTTTTACAAAAAATAGTAGTAAAATGCATTAAAATTAATCACATTGTTTTAGGGAAATTAAGCTTAATTTGGGAATAAAATTTAATCTTAGGGGGGAAATGACCTATAAAATTATACAAAACAAATTTTCTGGCCATATTTAGACCATAAACCTTCAATTATTGAATTTATTTTGGTTTTTTATTAATTTTTTAGTTAAGAACATGTGTACACCAAAAACAAATTCAAATATTCCAATTGAGTCCTTTTCCTTCTCTATAAAATGCCACCACCACTCCTACTTCTTCCCACCTCTAAAACCCATTATGATATAACAATATCATCAAAATAAACTTCTAAAACTTTCTAAATTCCTATTTAATCCTACTTTTTGTTCATAAATCTTTCCATGTATGCCCTTTGGTGCATTCAAAAAGGGGTTACCCAATAAAGAGGTAATACGCTCTCTCAAAATAATTTCTTTTCTTTATTTATATAAACCCTAAAATATTCTTACTCCATGATTTTATAAAAAACCAGTATAATAAATATAATATTATGTTTTTTGTTAATGGTTCTACCTAAACTTACACACACATCAATCTAATATGAAATAAATATATTGTTTTTGTGTACGATGAACTACCGCCATATTAAACGATGGTTGATAATTTTTCCTTTAACTCCTATTATGGTGGACAATATGATGGAAACTATATTTATATATTTAATATATTATATTTAATATTTATTTAATCTTATTTATTAGTTTTACAACACATATCCATTTTACTTTCTATTTGGTGTAAATGTGACAATTTCGTTTGAGGAAGTGTGGACAATAACCCCCTCAAAGCAATTTGATTCGTTCACAAACTACATGGAATGTACAAAGGATGGTTTTAGTGAAATTATATGATATATATGATATAATAAAAATAATTTAATAATGATATATACATTTATATAAATATATGTCACCTAATGTTCTTCAATATGATAATAAAAAAGGAAACGATATTCATGCATATATACATCTTACAGTATCCATGAACAACGTATTCCATTTCATACTTATATATTTGATAAATTATTGTAATTCACATATAATAATTATAATTTTTATTCATATAATTTTTTAAACTTTGTAAATCATGATATAATATAATAACAAAAGGTATAACAAATTAAGAAACAAGTGAAAAACAAAGTGAATATTACCCCAAGCATAACCTTAACATTAAATTTATAACTAGAAGGTAATATAAAGTCATAATAAATCTATATACAGTATTATATATAATAATATAGTTATATATAAAAATTTATAATAAATTTATAATTGTTATATTTGAGTTTTGATGGAGTACGATTTGAGTAAAGAAACACGGTAAGGGAATTTCATCTCCCTTTTTCTTCCATGAGATACATGATTTATTCACCACCCATTAATTTTGTGTGGTGTGTGTGCTACCCATGGATCTATTATATAGTAATTAAATATAATTTTATGTCTATATACATATCCATTTAATGAAAAATATTTCATGGGTACTACGTTTCAACGATTTTCTAATTGGTAAAATGATTTTGTCTCAATTTTCTTTCCTTGAGACACACATCGTGGTACGCATCTGTATTTTTCAATGAGGTATATATAATTCCATTGAAATGTTATATCATTAATATATTTATATTCATGATATTTTTAGCTTCATTTAATTTCATTTCATTAAATTCATAGTGTGGTTCATCTTTACCAAGTGGTAAGTGTTTATTGAAATAATCTAATCACTTTTTGAGATTGATTTTTATTATTCTTACTTTAAAGGAATATTAAAATCCATATCCCAAGAACACTAATGAATTTTATTTTAATATATATATTAATCATATATTCATTTATTGATACCATTTTCCCACTCTTTGGTACATAATATATGTAAGAAAGTGTTTTTAAGAATTTTAAAATTTACTGGTCAGAAATATATGTTTCTTAAAAACCATGTTTTCTAAAAAGGGTTTCCATGATTAATCTACTATTTCCTATAATAATTAAAAGAAATGTTTACCCTTTTAATCTTTTACCAATTTTTTCAAATAAATCTTATTTTCTCATTTCGAACAATGAATTTTTCATACATTTTTCACATGTAAAAGAAATATTATTTTTTCCTTGTATAGTATGTAAGGATTTATCCACCATAATTTATATAAATATTCCATTACATTTTTAAAATATTAAATTGTAAGGAAATGTTTTTTAAAATTAATTTTAAAGGAAAACAAATTTTTAAAAAAAAATCATGAATATTTCATAATTTTTCAAGTAAAAAGGTTTTCAAAAACATTTGATTCTTTATTTATAATTTTTATATATTATTTTTAATGAAATGGATTTCAAAAAAATTATGATTTATTTTAATTTTTAGAAAGTTTCTTCGAATATTTTTTTTAAAATGTTTTGAGGCTTATTTAAAATTATTTCAAGGAAAACATTTTTCAAAAAGTTTTCAATCATCATTTATATGTATTTATGGAAAATGATTTTCAAAACAACATCATGTCATTTTTATAAGTTTTAAAGGTATTTTCAAGGAAAATTATTTTCAAATTGTTTTATTTATTAAAAATACCTCTTAAAAATGATATTTTCCAGAGGAATATTTTTTGAAAGATATGTAAAAATTATTTTTCATATGAGGTGATATTTTTTGATGTTTCTAAAGACTTCCTAGAAACTATCCAAAGGTTCCATTCATATTATTTATCTGAATGGGTTATGCTTAATGTCATTATCTTTATGAAATCTATTTCAATTTCATGGGTTTTTCTTTTGATGAAATGATTTTGAAACCACTATATTTTTTCATAGGTTATGATATTTCTGTATTTTTACGAAACACATTTAATTTAAACGATTATGATATTATTGTTTATGATTTTTTGGGCACATGTATGTATGATCTAATTATGATATGGGTGGGACTTATATTTACCTCCAAAGCATTGGGTAATGATTAATGTTTTATGAGATCAAATGGTACACATGAAGGAATCCCAAGAAAGAAACGTGATAGTGAATTGGAGGAAATACTAAGATCGAATGAAGAGTGTATATGAGAGGATATCCCAAGCCTGAAACAAGAGGATACATGGGAGGAAATCGCAATCCAAAAACAATAGGGTACATTACAGGAAATGTGAAGCTTGAAATGAGATTGTACATGGAAGGACATCCCATAACTAAAACAAGAGGGTATGTGGGGGGAATCACATGCCATATAAAGGTACACAGGTGATTAAACCAAGCCTAACATGTTACAAATTCCTTGGTAAGCCATTGTGACATAGGGTTTTTATATTCTTATGTGTCTTCTAAAATTCATAGTATTATTCTTATATTATGATTTTGGGGATCATGTGCTTTATTTACTTATGATTCATGTCTTATAAATTGAAAATTTAAATTACATGATTAATTTTTATGATTTTTTTATGTAGGGGTGAACTTATAATGATCATGATCATATTCTAAAACCCTTATCTCGATGGTATTCTTACGCATTTACTCTATTTTACCCTTACTAAGAATTTGAGCTCACCCCTTTCATAAGTTTCCTCTCCCCAAGTTATTAAGAATGGTTTTGAAGTAGAAATACTATGGGGGAAGATATTTTTTGGAACATGGAATATATTTCTTTTAATTATAATATTTTTTTTCCATGCTTCCAAATCCACTAAACTAATATCTTCTTTGGGATTCTGTATTTTGTAATTTTATATGTATTCTAGAAAAGTGATTTAATGTCTAGTTTGTTAAGACATGGCCATTATAGTTGGTATCATACCAATTATTTAGTTAACCTTTAGACACTAGGATAATAAAACCTTAATGAAAATTATATGAAAATGTCTAAGGATATATATAAGGATAATGAAAATTATTGGGAAATGTCTAACAATTTTGGTAAAGGATTGACTGAGAAGTTTCCAAGTTGTACATTCCTATATAGATACTATAATTGGATGTGGATGTAGCATAGATGTACCTAGGGGTGACAACACTGACAAGATGTTTCGGGCCCAACATAGGGTAATTTGGTACCCAAAAACAGGCCTTTCTAAACACCTAGTTTGACACTTCCGGGGGATATGCTTTTGGAATTCACAAATATTCCTGAACCATTATTAAGTTTTTAAATAGTATTTGGTTACAAATAACCTAGGATGAACCTAAATAGTAATGTTTTGATAATGTTTTTATAATTTATCCATCATATAAGTTTTTTTCATGATTATGTGACTCTCCACTATGATAATCCTTTATTACTCAATTCGTCGTGGTTTTTGTTGATGAAGGGAACCAGAGGGAACTCGATTAACATTGAGTATGATGGAAAATATATTGGTGAGATTAAAATGGTATGATCATTAGAGTGATGGATATCATGATCATGCCTCATCAGTTTTCAAGGATGTTGATCAAGAACATGTACCTTAACCAACTCTAAGACCCACCAAGGAATATATGGAAATATTTCAATGATATTTTGCTTATTAGATACCATGTATGAAAGAATATTTGGTTTCCTTTATGTCCACAATGTGGAAATAATCACCTACGTGAATGTTTTAGAGGAATTAAAAGGTGTTCTGACTATGGAAAAGAAAGACACAAAGCGTATAGCTGAAAATGAAAAATCAAGATTCTGATTAATGAAATGGATGATAATATTCTACTCCCAAGAAATAATCTAAGATTAAGGTTTTCAAGTGTGTAATAAATGGTCATTATGAAAATCAATTTCCTAATAGAAAATATCCTGAAGAGAATCAACAAGGTGTTGTGATTAATGGTTTCATTTTTTATGATGATTAATTTAACATCCCGGTTCCGGTAGCCACCCAGTGGCGCCCCATACCCGGTTGGTCACATGGCCTCAAGCATATTTCCCTGAACACCAGAGGCTGCCGACTAGTAGAGAGGGCCTTTGGTGTGATAGTGAGGAAACTATGCCCTCATTGGAAAAGTACACAGTGGAAGTAAACAATACACAACAAAAAAAGTAATAATAGTCCATACAGAAATAAACCGAAGAAGGATGAAAGAGGAAAACTAGAGCACACATATATAAAAATGATGGATGATATGTCTATATATTTAGGAAACCCCCAAACAAGCCACAATTCTGAAAACAATACTAAACCAAAGTACAAAATAAAATAGATGAGCAACTCCTTAGCATCGCAATCCTCACCTTGGTCCCATGCTCTCCAGCTCCACAACAATCAAGAACCTGAATTAGAATGGTGCTTTCCCTTATCTATACCTGAAACAATATAATCTTTTTAGGCCCAAAAGCATCACCCATACATGGTGTGAGATAAGGTCCCAGTAGGCAACCATCCAAAGATCTGTACCTAACAGTGAGTGAATATATGGCAGGTAAATTATAGTAAGCAGTAAACAGGATAAATCATAGCAGTAACAATCCACAATTTCTAGCATATAATCTACAAAAAAGAAACATCCACTCAATCAAGTAGAACCTAAAAGGTAACCTATAGGTAGTTCTCACAGCCTAACCCCTAAGGTTCAACATACAAGTACTAGCAACCCTCTGGGAGGCACACACAGTCTCACCCCTCTAGTTCAGCTAAAAAAATAGACTCTCTAAGGAAGCACTCACTGTCAATTCCCACTATAGTATCGTAACATACTAAAGGCTCTCTGGGGAAGCACTCAACGTCTTTTCCCCCTGTGGCCCGCATCAAGGAACTAAAAAATCACTGAGAAAGAAATCAACGTTAATTCCCCATGTGGTCTCACATCGTAAATTAAAGACATTCTGGATAATCCCTTACGTCCATTCTCCCTATGGTACACTACACTAGGTTCTCACAGCCCTGTGTAAAATGAACATGTATAGCGCCTGTATTGGACCAAGTAAACCTCAAGAACTACTTGGCTATCATTTTAAGGCACAACAACATAACAGTTCAACAGTTCCACTATCCTACATCTAGGCATGGCAACTAGAAAAATGCCAAACAGAAAAAACAAGCATGGAAAACATCCAGAGTACAGTATAATAATTATCCTACACAAAAGCAATTACCTTTACTCAAAAAATAAAGCAAAGCAGGCAAACAACAGGGGAAAAATTGGAAGCACACAATACCCCGTTCAAGGGTATTAGTGGAATTTGCCAAAATATTTTTAGACTTCCTATAGAAAGGGACAAACCACCTACCTCGATGCTAGGGGAACGATATACGTGAACCACGATGATTCATTTTCCTTAGAACATCTAAGATCTGAGAAAACGTCAAAAACGCTCAACCAACGATAACTTGAGAAAGAGGAGGAATTGGATAAAAAGCTTCTAGGATAAGAGAGAGCTTACTGTTGTGGTCCCAACCCAATCGATAGCGGTAGAATCGTAGAACAGACAGAGGTACGAGAGCTCAGAGAAGATCTGTGGTCGTACGGCTTCTCCTGGATGAACAAAACCTGGACGAAAGGTGTTATGTCCATCAGGCGTGACCCCGGTGCGTTTAATGAAAACAAATACACGGCATGTACTTCTAGGGTACACGTCATGTACTCTGTTTTTCTGTACTCCACTTTAAGCAGCCTCCACATTACCCCTACACACCGTGTGTGTGTCCCGGACATTGCCAGCACACGGATTGGCATGGCAAGGGAGTACACGGTGTGTACTCAGAAAGTAAATGGCGTGTAATTCAAAAAATTACAAAAACCCCTCTATTCTCAAAAACTCTAGGAAAAGGGAAAACAAACCCGAAACGAAGATCTAGGTTCTTACAAACTTCCCCCCTTAAAGAAATTCATCCGTGAATTTCCCTAAAGAGGCGGAGAAGAAGAAACCCCAAATAGATCTGGCCACTACAATCGTACATCGGCCTCCCTTTCTCATGTCTTGTCATGTACTCTCATGTGCTACCATAGCACCCATACTAGAGGAATATACCACCCATGGAGAACCTTCGTTCTGTGATCAAAAATATGGATTGGATGCTCCTCAAATGATATATCTGCTTCGAGCTCAACCTCCTCGGGCTGAAATACATGAGACGAGTATGAAAAGTAACGTCGGAGATGAGATATGCGGAAGTCATCGTGCATGGCCCGGTACCTATGAGGTAACTACAACCGATAGGCAGCTGGTCAAACTCCCTCCAATACCTCAAATGGCCTAACGTACCATGGTGAAAGCTTACCCTATCTTCAAATCCTATTGTGTCCCAACCTCAGTGTGACACATAAGAAAACTTGATCCCCAACATCGTACTCTAGAGGTCGTCTCCACATATCAGTATAAGACTTCTGTCGAGATTGTGTTGTAGCCATCCTCTTCTGAATCAACTCTATCTACTCTGAGGTCTCCTAAACAAGACGAGGTCCTAGAAAAGTTGCCTCTCCTGCCTCCAGTCAGCATAAAGGTGATCGGCATGGCCTACCGTACAAAGCCTCCTAATGTGCCATCTGAATAGTTTCCTAGAAACTGTTGTTATATGAAAACTCTACTAGAGGAATATGCTTCTCCCAAAAACTGCCAAAGTATAAAATTAAATCTCGAAGCATATCCTCAAGCACCTGGATCTTACACTCGGTATGGCCATCAGTCTGGGGATGGTATGTTGTACTCAAAAGTACATGTGTACCCATGGCCTTCTGAAGCCCCTTCCAGAAACGAGAAGTAACGCGTGAATCCCTGTCTGAAACAATGGAGTGTGGAAATCCATGTAGAAGGACAATCTCTCTGATGTATAGTCGTCCAAGATCATCAATACTGCAGGTATCCTTGATCAGTAAGAAGTGATCAATCTTCGTAATCCTGTCAAAGACCACCCAAACAACATTGTTTCCTTGAGGCGACCACGAAAATCCAGTCACGAAGTCTATCGCGACATCGTTCCACTTCCACTCCGGAATGGGTAACTACTGTAAAAGGCTTACTGGTCACTGATGCTCCGCCTTCACCTGCTAACAAGTGGAACACCTCAAGTCAAAAGCAGCAACATCCCTCTTCATACCTGGCCACTAGTACTAACGATGAAGATCCCAATACATCTTGGTGACACCAGGATGAACTGGCCATGCTAAGGAATGAAAATCCCACATCAGCTCCACGCGTATGTCTTATGGAACCCATACGCATCCCTGGAAATGAAAGATCTCATCCTCACCCATTGGACATTCATTAAGAGGGTCTTCTCCTAACACACTCTTCTGCATGACTAATCCTTTTGATTCTGATAGCTGCCTCATTCGTACCCGATCAAGAAGTATAGTGGTAACAACTACAGAAGATAGGTTAGTCTGTCCCTATCTGTCGTGCACCTCCAGATGCATCTCAGAGAATAGATCTATAAGCTGCCACTCACTGTTGGCCTCCTGAACTGCATGAATCTGAGTTCTTCTGCTCAACGCATCTACCACTTCATTTCCATTTTCCATCATATAGGCATGATCGAATTCAAAAGACTGAAGATACTAGACCCACCTGCACTGTCTTAGATTTAGATCACGGTGAGTGAATATGTACTTGAGACTCTTGTGGTCGGTGAAAACCACAAAGTGCTCTCCCAGAAGGTAATGTCTCCAAAATAATATGTTATGAACAATAGATTCCAAATCCGGATCGTGCGTCGGGTAGTTCCTTTCATGTGGCCTCAATTGTCGAGACCCGTATGCAACGACTCCATCTCCCTACATAAGCATAGCACCCAGCCCGACACCTGAAGAATCACAATAACCAGTATAGCTCTTGCCTGTCTCTGGCAAGACTAGTATCGGTGCTGACGTCAACCTTCCCTTCAACTTCTAAAAGGTTTAATCATAAGAATCTGACCATAAGAACTTCTCCCCCTTCTTGGCCAGACCTGTTAAAGGTGCTTCAAGGCATGAAAAGTCTTTAATGAAGTGTCTGTAGTATCCATCCAGCCCTAGGAAACTACGTACCTTAAAAACATTCTTCAACTTCTCCCAAGAAACTACAGCTCTCACTTTCTATGTGTCCACAGACACCCCTGCCTCTAAGATAGCATGACCCAAGAAGTGAATCTGATCCATCCAAAAGTGGCACTTCAAGAGTTTAGCCTCAAGTCGACGCTCTCTCAGTATAATCAGAATGATCTCAAGGTGGGTATCATGGTCGTGTCGAGTGTGAGAGTACACCAAGATATCTTCCACGAAGACCACGAAAAAATAATCCAAGTAAGGATGGAACACTTGGTTCATTAGTGCCATGAAAACTGCTGGCACATTTTTGAGACCGAACGGCATAACCGTATATTCGTAGAGACCATACCCTCTTCTGAAGGCTGTTAAATGTATATCTGATGGTATAACACACAACTGATGATAACCAGACCACAAATAAATCTTCGAGAACATGCAGGCTCCTTGAAGCTGATCGAAGAGATCATCAATCCTTGGCAAGGGATATTGGGTCTTTACCATCAACTGGTTCAACTTCGGATTATCCACATAGATCCTAAGGGTACCATCTTCCTTCTTCGCAAACAGGATAGGAGAACCCCAAGGAGAAGTATTGGGTCGGATGAAACCCTTTTTCTACAAATCCTCCAACTACTTCTTGAGAACGTGCAACTCATGTGTAGCCATCCTATAAGGAGGAATGGACATCGATGCCACTCTTGGAATGAGATCAATAGAGAATTCCACCTCACACTCTAGAGGAAAACCTAAAAATTTTCTGGAAATACATCCCTGAAACGATCCACGACTGGAGGAAACTCCAAATATGAAGTCCCCTGATCATCCAGGTAATGAATTGCAATCTGGGCCGCAACCCTTCCTAGACCATGATACTCGAGTCCTGTTCGACTCACCTGTGCATCCCATTCGCCTCTATAAAGAAATGATTCACCCTCTGGTGAAATGAAACTCACCCTTCGGCGATAACAGTCGATGACTACCTGGAAGGGAACCAACCAGTACATCTTGAGAATGACATCATAACCTGTCATCTCTAGGACATAGAGATCCCATAAGAAATGACACCATGAACCCTCGAGAGGGCACTCTCTTCACTGACGTACATAGAAGTCCTCATTCCCAAAGGTGTGTCTAGTGCCAATAAGTCGGAAGAATAAAAGTTACAGAGCCCAAGGATCTCCACAATAGAAACATAGATAAAGTTATGCGTAACACTAGTATAGAAAAGAGCTGAAGATAAAACTGAGGCTACTAAAATCGTACCTAGAACAGTAGCAGGTCCGGGATCTTGCTCCTGATAGGTCTGCTCCACTGTAAAAGTCCGGCCTACCCCATGGCCCTGTGACACTGCCTGACAACATTGAGTTGATCCTCCATGCTGATGCTGAAGGACTGTTGACTGATTTCCATGGCCTTAACCTCCACCTCGGCCCGAATAGCCAAAAGAACTCTCGTTTCCTGACTGGTGAGAAATTGGTGGTGCTTCTCTTGAACGAGGAGTCATGGAAGAACCCCCGTCACCAGCTACTAGTTAGAAAACCTAGCAGAAACGCAGAAGGTGACCCATCTTGCCACAATATCAGCACTCCACTGGGTCTCTCTGGCACTGCAGCATCATTTTCCCTTCCCTTCCACACTGGTAGCATACTAACTGGCTACATGAAAATGTATATTGCTTCTTTGGATCACCGCGCATGGACTCCCTATGGTGCTTCCTGCAGTCAACAGGAGGAACACTCGCTTTCGAATTAGAATCGCCCTGACTCGCTACTCTGGAGTCTCTTAGATTGCGCTCCACAATAAGAACTTGGTTGATGATGGAAGAGATGGAAGTCAACTGGAAGAGGTTCACTTGCGAGTAGGTCTCCCGCCTGAGACCATCCTCAAACTTCTTTGCCAAGAACACCCCACTTCCATCCCAAAGGGGTGTGAAACATTGCATCTCGGTGAAACAAGAGGATTACTCCATAACAGATAGAGTACCATGCTCTAGACTCATGAAATTCTGGGTCGATCGGCCCTCAGGTTCTCTGGGTAGAAGTAGTCTTAAAACATGTGCTGGAAATCCTTTGATGCCATAACCTACTGATGACCTTCCTGTGAGACCATGTCCCGCCACCTCTTGGAGGAGTCTCGAAGCATATAGGTAGTGAGCTTGACTCACCTCTCTGGAGGTGTTTCCAGATGCTCAAAGATAATAATCATGGCATCCAGCCATGACTCTATAGCCTGTGGCCCTCCTTCCCCTGATAAAGTAGGAGGATACTGCTGCTAGAAAACCCATGTCAAGTCTTCCATAGTCGTGGCAGGAAGCGGTTCTCCCTGAAAGGTCTAGATCATCCTCATAAAGCCTTCCCTGAACTATGCATCAGTGCCTGCAACTGGTATGACATCTAGTTCTAAGGCTGGCCCGGCTGGAGGATCGGCAAGAAGTCCCTGATCAGCTATATATGGCGTCTGATCACTGCCTGACAACTGAAGTACAACCAGACGACATCTCGAAGGCATAAATCTAAAAGATCAAAAGCATACATTAGATCAGGAAAACAAGGACAGAGAACAAAGGAGTACAAAATGAAAACAGGAGAAGGAAACACTCAAGTTTTACTAAACAAAACTACACGGCATGTATAAACTCTACACGACATGTAATTAACTCTATTCCCCTGCTTGTGTCTCCTTGCACGGCTAACTCACACGGTCCTCTTAAACAGATACTACACAGCGTGTTCCCGATGGACATAGCGTGTAGTGGAAAAGGTTCCATGACCCATGTTGTTAGTTACATGTCCGTCTACATGGCTAAGACCACACGGTGTGCTCCCAACAAACACAGCGTGCACTTGAAGATTTATTATGACCCGTGTTGTTGGTGACACGGCCAAGTACACGGCTGACCCTTAGACGGTGTGTTATGATCGAACAAGGCATGTATAAGAGGATAGAACATCATCCTGTGTTCTTCATGACATGGAAAGATTCTGAAGACAAGGATACATGTCATGTTCATACAAAACACGGTATGTATGACACGAGTTTCCCTGACCCGTGTTGTTAGTTACACGGCTGGGTACACGCTCACCACTACACGGTGTGTACCTACCGTACAAGGCATGTTCCTGGAGATTTTCACAACCCATGTATATGCTCACACAGTCAGTGACACGGTTTAAAACTACACTCCATCATTATATAATGTACACATCGTGTATTCTGGGTTTTTCCGGGCAGTAGCTCAGAAACTGCACTGAGGCCCATAAAACACAGAAAACAAGGCAAGGAGGTACCAAATTCTGATCCGTGAGGGGTCATACTCCCCATGAATCAAATCTTGGAATCCAATATAGTCATATGTATGGAAAACAAGTCAATGATTCACCAATTTTCAATTCAAGATGGCCCATAACACCTCGAGAACCAAAATTTGGCGTTCATTTAAGCAAGGTACAAAACAAACAGCCTATCTATCAAACTGTAGGAATTCTATCAAGCATCTATCACAACAGCATGCATAATCTACAAAACGTCTATCACAACAACATGCATTTTCTAATGCACCCTAGATGACATGGAAAGAATGCATGGCATGTGATTTCTAACAAGTGCATATATGATGCATGAGATGGCATACCATCATCTCATCGGGTTGCAACAGAAATAGAACCACAATATCAACAACAATAACAACACAAGTCATGTGAATCACTCTAGGTGAAATCCAATCAACTGTAACATAGAAAAACCAGAAAACTACAATAAGAGAGGTAGATTGGCTTTTCCCTGTACACGGGTTAGCTACTCATGAGCACAGCTTAATACCATGTACTGAATCCATCCTATCCCTAGATAAAGGCTCCAAATAGTAAAACAATAGAAAAGAAGCCCTCTGATACCATTGTGTAACGTACCAGTTTCTAATGCCGCCCAGAGGCGCCCTGTACCTGGTTGGTCACATGGCCTCAAGCGCATTTCCCCGAAGACCAGACGCTATCGACTAGCAGCGAGGGCCTTGGGTGTGATAGTGGGGAAACTATCCCCTCATTGGAAAAGTACACAATCGAAGTAAACAACACACACAACGGAAGTAATAACAGTCAATACAGAAATAAATAGAAGAAGACTGAAAGAAGAAAATTGGATCACACATATATAAAAATGATGCATGATATGTCTATATATCTAAGAAAACAGCCAAACAAGTCACAATGCTGAAAAAAGTACTAAAACAAATTACAAAACAAAACAGATGAGTGACTCCTCAGCATCGCAAGCCTCGGCTTGTTCCTATGATCTCCAGCTCCACAACAATCAAGAACCTAAAGTAGAAGGGAACTTTCCTTTATCTATACCTGCAACAATATAATCTGCTTGGGTCCAAAAGCATGGCCAAAACTGGGTGTGAGACAAGGTCCCAGTAGACAACATCCCAAAGATCTGTGCCTAACAGTCAGTGAATATATGGCAAGTAAAGTACAGTAAGTAGTAAACAGTCCGCATTAAACAGGATAAAACACAGTAGTAAGAATCTACAGTTTCTAGCATATAATCTACAAACAACAAAAAGACACTCAAAAAAGTAGAATAAAGGTAACCTTTGGGTATTTCTCATAGCCTAACCCCTAAGGTTCATCCTACAAGTACTATCAACCCTTTGAGAGGCACACACAGTCTCACCCCTCTGGTTCAGCTTAAAAAATAGACTCTATGAGGAAGCACTCACGGTCAATTCCCCCTATGGTCTCGTAATGTACTAAAGGCTCTCTAGGGAAGCACTCAGCGTCTATTACCCCTATGGCCCACGTCGAGGAACTATAGACTCTCGAAGGAAGCACTCAACGTCAACTCCCCCTATGGTCTTGCATCGTAAATTAAAGACACTCTAGAGAATCCCTTAGGTCCATTCTCCCTAGGGTCCACTACAATAGGTTCTCACAGCCCTGTGTAAAATAAACATGAATATCGCATGTATCGGCCCAAGTAAACCTCAAGGACTACTTGGCTATCATTCTAAGGTACAACATCATAACAGTTCAACAGTTCCATTATCCTACATCTAGGCATGGAAACTACCAAAATTCCAAACATGCAAAACAAGCATGGAAAACATCGAGAGTACAGTAAAAGAATTATCCTACACACAATCAATTACCTCTACTCAAGAAATCAAGAAAAGCTGGCAAACACCAGGGGGAAAATAGGAAACACGCAATACCCCGTTCAAGGGTATCAGTGGGATTTTCACAAAATATTCACATACTTCCTATGGAAATTCACCAACCACCTACCTTGATTTTAGGAGAATGATATACATGAACCACGATGATTGATTCTCCTTAGAACGTCGAAGATTTGAGAAAACGTCAAAAACACTCAACCAACTAAAACTTCAGAAAGAGGAGGAATTGGATAACAAGGCTCTAGGAGAAGATAGAGATTACCACTGCGGTCCCAATGCAATTGATGGTAGTTGATTTGGAGAATAGATGGAGGTATGGGATCTCGGAGAAAATCCACGGCTGTACGGCTTCTCTCAGACGAATGAAACCTCGATGAAAGGTGTTCTATCCGTCAGGCGCGACCCTGATGCGTTTAATGAAAAAAATAAAATACACGGCATGTACTTCTGGGGTACACGGCATGTACTCTGTTTTTCCATACTCAGCTTTAATCGGCCTCCACATCACCCCTACACACAATGTGGATGTCCTGTACACGGCCAGCACACCACTTGGAACGAAAAGTGAGTACACGACGTGTACTCAGAAAGTACAAGGCGTGTATATAAAAAATTTACAGAATCCCCTCTTTTCTCAAAAACTCCAGGAAAAAGGAAGACATACCTGAAACGAAGATCTGAGTTCTTACAATTAAGACACTACAAATTAAATGTGAAAGGAAATAGGTATTGTGTAACAGGATGAGGTAGGATTAATAATGTCTTAAGGATGAATTGGAAAAACTGTTTTTGTATTTGGATTCGATATTATGTTATATTAATGGTGAAATATATAAGGATTGTTAAATTTATTTTTTCACTATGTATTTATAACAATACGTTGAATGGTTCTGATGGCATAGAAAAGTGATTTAATGGAAAGGTTGTGACTATGGAAATCACATGATTAAGGAAAAAATAACCCTTAATATGTTTCTTGTGTTAAGATAATGTTGATTGGATAAATATATTTTAGATGTGAAAATAAAAATTGGACAATACTGACTACTTGGGAACTAATTAAGGACTTGTTTACAGGTAGATTTGGCTATCATTGATGAACTCTACAATATTTTTGTATTTACCAAATAGATCCAATATAAATTAAAATATGGATACATGCATGTTTAACATAAAAAAATATGGAAATTCAGGTCATTATCATATATAAAGTTAATAAATGAAGAAGGTATTCACATGATTTTAATGTGACAACCTAAGGCAACATTAGCTTATTTAGGGAATCAATGTTAAGGTGAATTCTTCTCTCTCTTTTTAATGTTTTTTATTTTCATATTTATGAAGGGTTATAAGGTTAACCATTTATGGAAATTTTATGTTGTAAATTAGATTAATTCAATAATATAATGTGTTATCTCTATATATGAGGATTTATGTATATTGTATGGCCTGTTAAAAATAATTTGTGTTGCTGATACCTGATAAAAAATGGGATTGAATATCATGGATCTCATGATCTGTTAGTACTTTAGGAATGAAAATTTCACCTTCCTTTTTAGATAAATATGTAATGTTGATCAACAAACATCAATGGGTGATGTTGTCTTGAAATCAGGCAAGTATATATTTTCAAAACAAATCCTCAAATGTTGGAAAACAGATTCAAAAACCAAAAATGTTTCACTAGTTTCATTGTTTCTGATTAATCATATGGTCTCTTATGTCACTGTAGATTTTTGGATTTTTGATTGTTTAATTTATCTTGAACTTCTTATCTATCACCCTCCTTCAGAACATGATGGTTTGATTTCTCTTCCATATCCATGTTTTCACTTCTCACCAATGATCTCTTATGTGTGAAACTACTTATGAGTTACATTGGCTATCCATTATGGTTCCAGATTTTATTTTTGAAAGAAGTTTTAGTATTAATTTTTATGATGTGGGTTTCTATGAAGGTAACATTAAAGTATTAAACATTTGATAACCCATGAAAAATATCAAGGGTGAAATTCATTTTAAGGGGGGTAGAATGTTATACCCTGATATTTTTGAATTAATTTTTTTGAATTAATTTACATTTTAATATATAACATTTCATGTGACACTGTAAATAGTTTATTATATGTACATATATTAAAAAAATTAGTCGAACATTCCTTTCACACATCACTAGCTTAGATTATGCAATACACAACACTAACTTGTCTTATGCTATATGCAACAACAACTTGTCATATGTTATATGGAATACTGAATTTATTCAAAACATTATTTTATTTTTATAATTATATAAATGAGTTAGTTATAACCTAGATGTTAAAACATAGTAATATGTATAGTAATAAAAACTTTTAGAATATTTTTATAATGTTTTTATATAAATAAAACCTATTGATAATGAAGAAAATAATTTTTTGTAAATTGATTATATTTTCAAAAATACTATTTTTTCAAATAAAAAGCTTTTCATGTGATTCTATGAAAAAATAGAAAATTTATTTTAGACACATTTAGATATTTAATTTGATAAAATAAACTTCCTTTTTTAATTTATAATGCTGAAATTATGTTAGTGTGATTTTTTTAAATTTTTCTGAGAAATATAATTTTTCGAATAGTGAAAAACACTACATTTTCGTTAATAACTACCATTTATTCTAAATAATTATTAATTTTAAAATATATTTTAATTTTTTAATGTAAAATTTTATCAATTATTATTATATTAATACAATTTTGTTAATTATAGTCAATTTATCTTTGAAATTGAATTAAAAAATATAAACAATGTTTTTACATTTTTGTACTTTAAAAACACATTATTTTGACCCATTTGCAAAATTAGCCTCAGTCTTAGTTTTTCCATTTCAATGAATGGAATTTCAAAAATTGGATTTAAAACATTGTAATAAGTATAATATTTAGAATCTAATTTGATCATGTTAATTTTCATAAAAAATATTAGTAAAATGTTTATAATTAATCACATCAATTAAGATCAAATTAAGATTAATCAGGGACAAAACCATAATCATAGGGTGCCTAATGACCTATCCACATTCCCAACACACATATTATGGCCATATTTAGTCCATAAGCCTTCAATTATTGGTTTTTTTTTGTATTTTTCTATGACTTTTTGGGTAAAAATATGTGTACACCAAACTAGTTTTCAAAAATTCCATGTGTGTAATTTACCTTCCCTAAAAAATACCACCACCTCTCCCTCTTCTTCACACATATTAAACCTATTAGTTTATTCCATGATCTGGACAATAAAATTCTTATAATACCACCCTTCCTCATTTATGCCTCTATTTTTGAATATATCTTTACCAGGAAGCCCTTTGGTGCAATCCAAAAGGATTTACCTGATTAATAGTGAACTGGATCCCTGAAACTCCATTCTACTATTTTCTTTCTCAACACCATAAAATATTATTATTCCTAGATTTTAAATCTTAAATAGTTTCTCCAGTATAATATTATCTTTTTATGATAATTTTTTGACCCACACATACAGACACAAAACCATATAATGGGTAATTAACATACAGTTTCTGTGTCTGGTGAAATATCACCTCACGAAATGATGATTGTCCATTTTTCCTTTACATCCTCACATTGTAGACATTATAATGCAAAATGTATTTATATATTTCATATATTAGACTTACTATATATTTTATCTTTATTATTCCTTTTACAACACATATCTTTTTTACATTCTATTTTGTAAAAATATGGTAATTTCATTTGAGGAAGTGCAGACTACAAAACCCTCAAATCAATGTGATTAATTCACAAACAAAATGGAATGTATTAATGATAGGTTTAGTGAAATTATATGATATATATGATATAACAATTATACTTCAATAATTAAATATATACATATATATAAATATATATAATGTACTTTCTTTCTTTTAATAAGACAATTAAAATAAAAATGGTGTTCATGCGTACGTACGACTTACCGTCTCCATGAATGATTTATTCCATTTCATAATTATATATTATATATATGGTTATAATAAAAATATAATGAATATAAATTCTATTTATATCATTTTTTACATTCTTGAAATCATAATATAATTATTAGTACCAAATATGTAATAAATTATGACATAAGAAAAAAAACAAAAAGAATATTACCTGAAGCGTAACCATAACATGAAATTGATAACAAGAAGGTAATATAGAGTCTTAAAAAATCCATATATGGTATTAAATATATATATATATCAATATGGTTATTTAAAATATTTATAATAAATTTATATTTACTATGCATGATGTTTGAATGAGTACGACGAGAATCAAAATGCAAGGTAAGGGAGTATCCTCTAACTTTTAATTTAAATAAGATATATGCTTTATTCACCACCCATTACTTTTTTGTGGTGTTTATACCTAAAATGGATATATTATATGATTATTATAATTATATTTATTAGTATTTACATATCCATTAGATGAAATTTATTTCATGGCAACTATGTTTCAAAAGATACCAAATCGCTAAATTGATTTTGTCTAAAGTTTCTTATTTTGAGACACAAGATGTGTTATGCACCTATATTTTTCTATGAGGTGTATATACTACAACTAACATGTTATATCATGAATATATTTCTATTCTTTATTTTTTAAGATTTATGTAATTTAATTTCATTAAATGGGTAGTACGGTTCGAAGTTACCAAGTGGTAAGATATTATTGAAACAATCTCCTTTATTTTCTAGATTGTTATGATTTTTCATACTTAGATGAAATATTATGATCCATATCTCAACAATACTCATGAATTTTATTCACCTCTGGTTATTTGGGATATATTTATATATTTTTACCATTGCTTTCACTCTTTGGCATATAATATAGAAAAGAAAGTGTTTTTATGAATGTTTGAATTTACCGATCCAAAATCTGTGTTCCTTTAGAACCATTTTTTCTAAAAATGGTCTCCAAGAATATTATACTATTATACTATAACAATGAAAATAAATTTATACCCTTTTTTTCTATTACCAGTTTCTTCAAAATAATACTCTTTTCGCTTTCTAAAAAGGTCATTTTTCTAACCTTTTTACCATGAAAGGGAACATTCTTTTTACATCGTAAGGCCTGTATGAAATTACCATCCATAATTTCTATGATGATTCTCGTACATGTCTAAAATGATAATATTTAAGAAATTCTTTTAATGTAATTTTCACAGAAAATAACTTTCAAAATGTTTTCAAGCTTCATTAACAAGTTTTCTAGAATAATGGTTTTCAAAAACAATTTTAATATTTATTTACAAATTTTCAATGGTATTTTTAAAGAATTTTTTTTGAAAACGTTTTCATGATTTCAATTAATATTTTCAATGTTCTTTCAAAAAATATTTTTTAACAAAAATTTTATCTTATTTTATATTTTTTCAAGGAATATAGTTTTTAAAAAGTTTGGAAGATTCTATTATATGTTTTAAAGGAATTTTTTTTCAAAATGACTTCTTGAAATATTTATATTTTTTCAAGTTATTTTCTAATAAAATTATTTTAAAATGGTTTCATTTATTAAAAATCCTTTTTTCAATGAAAAAAATTGATATTTTCCAGAAGAATTATTTTTTAATGATACTTAAAAAATATTTTCCATCTAAGATGACATCCTTTTATGTTAATCATTCCATTATAGGAAATAATCTAATAGTTCATTTAATATTATTTATTTTAATAGGTTGTTATTAAGGTCATAGTTTTTATGAAATCTGTTACTCTTTAATGGGTTATTATTTTAAAATTTGATTATGAAACCTGTATCTTTTTCCATAGGCTTTGATATGATTAAATATTTATGATAAACATTTCATTTCATGGGTTATTGTATGATTGATTATGATTTTGTGGATCATGTATGAATTATTCCATTATGAAATGGGTGGGACATATATGCCCTTTCAATGCATTTAGTAATTATAAAAGAATTATTAGCTCAAAGGGTACACGGGAGGGTATCCCAAGCTCAAAATAAGAGGGTACATAAGAGGACATATCAAGAACAAAGAAAGAGGTCACATGAGACAAAATATGATTCTTGAAACAAGAGGGTACAAGGGAGGACATCCCAATCCCAAAACTGTAGGTTACACGGGAGGACTTTCCTTGACCAAAACAAGAGGGTACATGGGAAGAAATACCAATATCAAAGCAAGAGGTCATATAGTAAGGCATCTGAGGCCGAAAGAAGGTACATGGGTGATTATCCCATGACTAACATTTTGAAAAGTCCTTTTTCAGCCGATATAATGTAGAGTTTTTATATAATTATGTGTCTTCCATAATTCCAAGTCTTATTCTTATATTATTATTTTATTTCTCATGTTCTTTATTTCCTTATAATTCATGTCTTATGAAATTGAAATATTTATTCCATGATTCAAATTTTTGAATTTTGATTTGCATAGTATGATCATCTAATGATGATGATCATCTTCTCATACCCTTATATTCATCATATACTTATGCATTTCTTTTATTTACCCATATTGAGCATTTGAGATCACCCATTTTATGTCTTTCCTCTCCCCGGTTTATAAAGAATGTTTTTTAAGTTGAAATACAATGGGAGAAGATCTTTTTGGGAAACATATAAATTATACTACTGAGTTAGAAGGTTTTGTTCCCAGTTTACAAAGGAATTTAAACTAATATGGTCTTTGGACATCTATATTTATAATGTTTTATATATTCATAAAAAGTGATTTAATGTCTATGTATATCAAGACTGGGTCATTATACATCCCATGGTTTCATCCAAAGACTGATGGATATCATTATTTTATAATTTTTATAACTGAAATTAGTAAAATAATACCCTAGTTTATGTGGAAGATATTCATGTTTGTAAATAATTTATTTAAATATCTTAAAATAGAATTTATGTTTTTGGGGATCCATTAAGGTTTTATAAAATTAATTTAATAACATAAAAAACACATTATTTTAAATAAAAATATAATTTTGGTCTTGGATACAATGTATAGTATTAATTACATCACTTTTAGGCTTTGTGGTGTGATAATGCATACCATATTTAATTTATAAAGGATTCTACAAAAGTGACTTAATGTCTATGTATTTTATGATCGGGTCATTATACATCACCTAATTTTTCCCAAGGATTCATCCAAATATGGATGGGTATCAATATTTGATAAGGTTTAGGACAAAAATCAATAAAATAATAGCCTTTTTTATGTGGACGTTATTAATGTTTATAACTAATTGATTTGAAGACCTTAAAATAGAATATAGTATTTTGTTGATTCATTGAGAGTTTATAAAGTTAATAAAATAACATAAAAAAATTATTTTAAATAAAAAACATAATTTTGGTCTTAGGAACACATTATAGTATTTATTATATCACTTTTAGGCTTTTATGTTGTCATTATTTATACTATATAATTGTACAGTATATAATTTTTAATCAAAAAATTCAATATCTATAAGAATTATAAAAATTTCACCATTGGATAATTTCAACATTATGACTTCAAAAATATTATTTATTTAATAAATATAATTCTCTAAATTAGATATTTTTTATTTTTTATCAAAAATCCCCACATATTGAAAACAACTATTTTTGGTAAATAATAGTTTTCTGACCCTTATTAAAATTTCATTCGACATTATAAAATTTATTTATCATTTATATTGAAATAAATTTTATTTACTAATAATATTTTATTAAGATAATATTTATTTCAAAAATTATTTTATTTATCTAAATATTTTCATGATCGAAACTATATATTTATAAAAAAATACAAATTGTGTTTCATTAATCAAAATAAAATATTTATCAAATTTATTTTTTAAAAATTATAATTTAATAAAAAAAGATAAATATAATAAATAATTTATAAAAAGAATTATATAAATTCATGATTGTGAGGTTTAGTTACATATTATTTTATTACCCCTGAAAAACCTCTAAGTGTAAGGTGTGAATTGGTGAGATTTTCTTAGGGTGAATCAGCAAATATGGTTTGGGCCATCATCTTGATGATATTAAAATTCTACCACAAATAGTTTTGCAAGTGATTTACTTGATGAATCGTGGTTTGGGCCTATCCGAGGGGAAGGCCCAGTGGTTTTATCTCCCTTTGGAGCTTTGATAAAAGGTCTTCATAGGGTATGGATCTGCCGGTCAAGTCCCTCACTGCCTTTTTCTATGTTAATTAGATTTATCATAACATTGTATATATATTAATCACACATTACCTATATAATTATTATAGTATCCATGGTTTTGATGCCTAATGGAATTTTAAATCTAATAGGATATAACTTATAACTATCTAAAATAAAAAATTTAGTTCATGTGTTTTCTATAATTTCATTTCATAAAAAGGCATGTACTTATTGATTTTATAAGTTATGGAAATTAATTTATTAATTTTTGGGTCATTATAGGTACTTAATTGGTTCTTACCCCCTAAGAATCTCTCCCAATAGTGCACCAGTGGGTTCCCTTCTTGGTGTGTGATAGTTACACACCTTTTGGAGGTCAGTAACCTATAAGGTGTTCTACACAAACGAGAAACAGAAAAATTTAATTAATCAATGAAAAGTTGTTATAACAGTATAGAAGTGGGTGATAAGGTATATTACTCAACATTAATTTCTAAATAAATGCATATAATTAAAATTTTTCAAACCTCTACCTAGTAGTCCATGATGAAGATAATTACATTGAATATGAATCATGTAGTTGTGGATGTAGAAATTCTCTCACTATATTAGAAATTATCCCCTTCATGTTCATTATGTTATCGGGGGATCCTTATTCCATAGTCCTTTCATTATAAGTAGTATATTCTCCATGAATTGTCCCTACATCAATATATTATGGGGATGGAGTGGTCTATTTCTCTCCCTAAAATCATACAATAGTTTTAAAAGGAATAAAATCACATTTATGGTAAGAAAGGTGGGTGAAATTAGAATGGAAACTTGTTCTACCTCTTCCACGAAAGCATTCAATTTTTCTCTTGACCTTGTAATTTATATAACCCAATCCTTACAGAAACCCCTTACCATGAAATAATGGATTGAGGTGTCTATATCTCCAAGATAACTAATAACTTCTTCTTGTTTCTCTTTCACAAATATAAGCTCTAATGCTGTTATGTTCTCATAACCTGGTAGGTAAATCAACTCCACTAAGAGTGCATTCTGATCTTTTTTAGTTGAATAACTCATTATCCTATAATCCCATTACTTCTAGAATCTAAAAAAGATTTCAGGATAGGAATGATTTAGGTTGATGGATCCCCAAATGTCAAGGTGGAAGGATATTTATCCCTTATCTGCTTCTTCAAAAAATCAATCACAAGGTTATTCCTTGTTAGAAGTTTTTTATTGGGTCTTTATTTTCCTAAAGAAACACCAATATTCACTCCAGCTCTAATTATTGAATAACCCTAAACCATTTCCACAAATTCAATTAGATTCTTTCAATGATACAAATAGGTCCATGTATTACTATAATTTTATTTGATTCTACTAACACCGCCTAATAGGGGGGATGGTTACCTGAATACATTTCTCTTCTATAATAAGTATTAAAAAAAACATGATATCATTAGGTGCTTCTCAACTCGTACACTGGAAATAGGGTCAAAGAACTTCTTTTGAACAAAGATTAATTGGATCTCAAATATATAAGGTTCATATACATCATAAATAACCTCATCATATATCCTAGTGACCAAGAGTCCCTCTTTCATGGTTATTAGATATGCATTTTCTATGAGACTGGTTGTATCAGTATAAGTGATACTACCAGTGGAGAATTCATATATTACATATACAAAGTGTGGTAGTTTGTGTGATAGAGCCAAACATTGTAATTTGGATTGCATATATATTAAAATAATTGAATACTAATTTAAATATATTATTACTGTCATTCATATTCAATATGTCAATAATGTGATAATTTCCCAGAGCATTTATCACCTTAAAAGGGAATAGTAACAACTATATATGATGATAACCCTCTTGTTTTATGAATATATTATTAAACAAAGTTATATTATCAAATAACATTATTTGATAGGGAACATATATTGTTAACTATCATGCGTGATTAATCATAAGAAGATGGGACTTCTTCTTAATAATGTTACACACTGTGATTTATAATATAGAAGATTATATGTACATACATTCCCTTAGGAATTATGGATATTTAAATTCCATCATATGTTCCTATTTGTGATGGTTTTTGATGGTATATTGAATTTTTTATTATTGTTAATGCATGTTTTGACTCACACACTAATATTTACTAACCAAAACCATGAAGCCATATTTTTGTAGGAAGTAAGGTATGTAGGGTGTCTCATCAATGATCTATTACTGATGAATAATTCATGGAAGGAATTTTACCTTCTATATTTATAAAATCTGATATCCTAGCCCTTTTATTGAAATAGAAGTGTCGCATTAAATTCATTTTATGTGGTTTAAGAATATGTTTCATTCAAATATTCAATGTAAGACATATAAAAAATATTGGTCAATTACGCAGCTGTTCACCCAGCTTCATGTGATATTATGAAAAAATTCTTATATTAAATAGTGAGGGATTATATGAAGTTATTGAATTTGTGATAAAAGATTCTTTCTTCTGTATTATTTATCCTATTACTAGATATTAATATTTAAATTTAGATAATCGTTTCTCATTCCAATGTGAAGGAAGTCTATAGGGTCACAAAATAAGTGTTTACTTTGAAATTCAATAAATTCAATTTGAATTTATTTATTAGAAAAAATATATTTCTTATAACAACCCTTATCATTATTAAATAATTAAACATGATTTACTACATAAACTTGCACATAAGACAACTCTGGAGAATGATAGGTCTAGTGTCCTGTGAAATTAGGAACATTACATTACAAATTAAAAGATAAAATATGACATCTTTATTGAAAAATTATTTTACATGACCAGAACATTCCTTCGTACATAGCATTTCATGGGATAACCTTAGAACATACTTAATAAAAGGGTGAGCTACAATTCCCAAAAAAAGAGTAAACAAGGGATAACATGAATAATATAGCACATGTTTGGAAATAGACATATCAATGGAGGAAAAAGAAACATGAACATCAAGGAATGATATAGCATTATTATCATAACATGAAAATGTGGAAACAACATACAATAAGATATTAGCATGAGACAAGGCTCAATGCACATTGATTTGCATGACCAAACCCTCATTACACTTTAATTACCATGAGTAAAACCTCATTTCACATGAATTTTCTTGATTAAACACTCATTTCACTTGAATTGGCATGAGTAAATCCTCATTGAACATGGAATATCATGATACTAAACATCACTCAGTGCATTGGAGCACTATCAGGGTGCACCCATTATAAACATTTCATTTCATGCATAAGTGTTCAATGTGGATCGTATAACATGGAATCCTTCGACATCATATGTTATTATACAATTAATGAATTTGGAATAAAAACTTGTATATACCATTCAATATGTATATTTTCAAAAATATTAATACCCTTGATAGGAAAATAGGAATTGTATTAACTATATGATTATTTTGGCTTGAAAAATGCGGTGCAATTTCAAAAGCCTTACGATGTGACATAAAAATTCATAAAAATGGTTCATTATAGAGAAATGGGTCTCTAATTATATGTAAAATAAATGGAATGTATGGGGGTCATATATATACATGTCTCAACACATGTAATTTGGATATAGAAGGTGTAACATAATAAAAAACAGGATGAAAGAGGAGAAATCTAATAACTCTTATGAAATTTCGGCATGGTAACGATTGTACATGGGAGGGATTAATAAGGGAGAAATAGGTCTCTCATCATTAAAAAATTAGTAGGGATGTATGGTGTAGGCGATAAATCATACCCCATCATTTTTAATTGAATATAAAAGGGCATAACAACACAAAGAAATATGGACAAAAATGAGAAATGAAAGAATCCCTTATGGAAACTTGGCATGGTAACACGTGTACATAAGGATTCATAATAGGGATAAATGAGAGTTAAAGGGGATCTAAATATTTATAAATAAAATTGAAAATAATGATGATATCTAATAACATATCCTAACATAGGAAAAAATGAGATTAAAAGACATAACTTGAAAATAATGCTTGATAAAATCAGAGGGTGGATGATCCCTTAAAGAATTTTGGTGTAGTAACAACTTAGGTAAGCGTCAAAATGAGTGTGGATAAAAAAATATATCATTCAAATAACATAAAATTTTAATAAATATAATTATTTTAAATTAATGACACTATAAACATTCGAAATTAATGAAACTACAACAATATAAGATGCTAGAATTTGAAAGGATGGGAAGAAAGTGGGGATCCTTTACATGAGTGTGATCTCAAAGGCTTGGGAGAGGCTACTTGGGATCTTGGTGGCATTATTGGAGGACTCTAGGGAGTATGGGGCAGAGGTTGGTCAAGCTAAAAATGGTTTGAGTGAAGAGGAATTGGAGGTTGGGTGGGTTTATATTGAAAATGTGGGGGAATTCTTTATTATTTTGGTTTTGGACCCTACACAATAAAATATTCAAAACCACAAACCATCCCATGGTTTTTGTATATGGTTTGTGGAAAAGGAAATTGTTATAAAATATTTTATAATTCCAAGGGAATAACATATTAAAATATTAGTCTTTCATTTGTGGAGGTGAGTCATGCTTTGAATAAAATCATTTTAAAATGTTAAAATATTTTATAAGCCTTGTAGGGTCCACTAAGGAACTATAAAATTAATAATAAAAAAATATAAACTAACATTATTTTAAAGGTAAAACATATATTTAACAAATATATCTTTTATATTATTTTATTACATCACTATTGAGTCATTACGATGTCATAAAACACATTATATATTTATACGGTGTTTACTTTTTACCCAAATATTTTACTACATTAGAAAATTATGAAACATTCACTGTTAGATAATTTAGAAGTCCTGAATCCAAAAATAATATTCCTTTTATCTAAATAATTTTATAAATATTTTAATTTTTACTTTTAAAATAAAAACAATCATTTATCGAAAAATTTTGGGTTTTGACGAAATTAGATTTCAAACCATAATAAAAATTACAATTGTATTCATAAAATTATATGATAATTAATATTTATTGAAAAATAAATTATTAATAATATTTTATTAAAAATTTATTTAATTTAAAAATCCATTAATTCATCAGAATATATTTCTTAATAGAATATTTCCTAAAAATACTATTTTTTCTTTAAAAACTATTTATAAAGTAATAGTAATAAAATGAATGTGTGTTCATTATTATATAAAAATATAATGTACATAATAATAGTGCTAGGGTATTTTTAAATAACCCCTTATAACACTCACATGTTACCTAAGGGTATGGTGTGCGATGGTGACATACTTTGGGGGTGGCTAAGATAACATCGATCGGGTGGTAATCTCTATCAATTTCCACCTCTCCCGTAGGCAGTTATGTTCAAGCTTAATGTATTGAATCTTAGATAGTGCTTGGTCAACTGAAAAGCCCAATGATTCCACCTCCTTTTCGAGCTCCGAAATATGGGCTTCATACAGATCAATTCTTCTAGATTTGTCCATCACTACCTTTGTATAAGTAAATTGGATTTGTTAAAGCCCTATATTTATACTAATCATGTGATCACTTTTAAATGGCTATATTAGCAATAATAAATATTCTTAAAGGTATTTTATAATCAAAAACATAAAACCAAATAAGTGAATATGTTTTATATAACCATATTACATAATATTACATTTAATAAGATCAATATAATTTTTCATTTGTAAAATTTTTAGTCGTTACATCATTACCCCCTTAAGTAATTTATCCTTTGAAATTTCCATTACCCACACTAAAACAGATGAGGGTACTTCTCTTTTATTAATTCAATAATGTATTTTGTCGTTCCTATTGGAATTTACTTCAAGGAGAAAGGGTTCATGCATCATTAAGGTACCTTAGGATTTTATTTCAAGATCATCTACTTTCTTTACCCAAAAATAACAGAAGCATCATGGATTATATTAATGGAAGAATCGATAAGTCATTAAAATGGTATTTCTTTTATGTAATTTTGAAATATATTCTTGAACTTGTTTTCTATAAATTGTTTTTAATGATTCATCTTAAAATATTTCAAAATAGGGTTTTGGTATATCTATTTTTATGTTTCACCAAAGACAGAAATATATAATTTGATATATATATATATATAGGATTCTCATAGGTCTCCCTCGTTTTTAGTATCTAGAAAATCATTTAGTTCTTCATCATTTTGAAATAATGAGAAGAATTTGAAAATACATTGATGGTACATCCCATTCATAGCATGGTAAGAAATTTCAAATTGCAAGATTCTCCAATATGTAGTGCATGATCCTTGAAATAATTGTGCAATTCTAGTGGTATTGGATGCCTCATAAAGTTATTTACTTGTAAAATTGGTATTTGAAAAAAGTTTCAATGTCATATGTGAAAGACTTCAGGATAATATCTCCAATTAGTTATTTGAGAAGAGAGAGAATACTTGTTCATGATCTTCCTCATTCTATGTTTTTATGATGAAAAACAAAATACAGTTAGGGTGTTTGAATATTTAGCTAATAAGAATGTAAAAAGATAAAATAGAACAATAAAATTGTATTGTATATCCTATCTTATGATACCCTAAGTTCCAATATTTATTATCCATGATCTATTTCATAACTTATATTCTTATGGGATTTTTTTCTCCCTTAATAAAGGTTCGTACAAAGCTTATGAATTTACCGAAACATATCCCCCGGGGCTGTCAAACCAAAAGTGTGGCAAGGCCCATTGTCATCCACCAGTTCCCATTTGAGTCTAGTTCAATGTAGTGTTTTCAGGTTTTACCCCAAGATACATCTGTGCCAGAGCCACATCTACTTGTTCGTGTCCAGAAATGGATGTATTTTCTTGAAAAACCACATACTCTATACTAACTAATATTTAGGGATATTCTTATTATACTTAGTATTATCCCTAATGCTTTCATTAGGGGTTTCTAATCCTAATCCCAATAAATAAATAAAACTATCCTTTGATACCAACTATAAAAACACATCACTTTATTACATATTTAAACATGATTTTGTACCAAAAAATTCACATAAAGAAACTCTGAGGATCGAGAGGTCCAGTGTCTTGGGAAATTAGGAACATTACAGGACAACTTAAAAAATAAGATATATGGCATTTTTATTGAAAAATTAATTTAAATGACCACAACATTTCTTCTTAATTATCATTTAATGGGATAAACCAAGTACATACATAAGAAAATGGTGAGCTATAAATCCCAACTAGGAAGTAAAAAGGCACAACATGAAGAATAAAATACATGTTAGGAAATCGGCATATTAATGGAGCACAAAAAAATCATGATCATAAAATAATTATATAGCATGATTATCATAACATGGAAATGTGGAAACAACATACAACATGAAATTATCATGATACAATGCTCATTGCACATGGATTAGCATGTGTAAACCCTCATTTCCCCGGAAATAACATGATTAAACCATCATTTCACTTGAATTATCATGATTATATCGTCATTGAACATGAATTATAATGAGTAAAGCCTCATTTCACATATGGTATCTTGATACTAAACATTATCCAATGCATTTGAGAGTTATCAGGGCACACCCTCTATAAACATTCATTTCATGCATAAGTGTGCCATGTGGATCATATAACATGGAATCATTAGACATCATAAGTTATTACATGATTAAGGAATGTGAAATACAAACATTTGAGTACCATTAAAAATCCATATGTGCATAAATTTTAGTTGTCGTGATATAGAAATAGGCATGGTATTCACTAAATGATGATTTTGGCATTGAAAATTGCGGTGTAATTTCAGCAGCCTAACTACGTGAAATAAAAATTCAAAAAAATGGATGATGAGAGGGAAATGGGTCTCTCATCATATGAACATGAATTTAATAGTAAGACATTAATATATATACATGTCCCAATAGATGGAATTTTGAAATAGAAGGTATAACATAATTAATAAACTTGAAGAAATAGGAGAAATGGAATAACTATTATGAAATTTCAGCCTGGTAACGATTGTACATGGGATGGACTAATAAGAGATAAAGAGGTATATCATCATTAAAACATAAGTAGTGAAGTATGGTGGAGGATCAAAATAATACCCCAAAATTATTAATTTAATATAAAAGGGTATAACAACATAATGAAACTTGGACAAAAATGAGAAAGGAAGGAATCCCTCACCGAAACTCAGCATGGTAATGGGTATACATACAGGTTCATAAAAGGGATAAATGAGAGTGAAATTGGGTCTCATCATTTTTAAATCAAATTTAATGTGAGGATTATATTTAATAAAATATCCTAACATAGTCAAAAATGTAATTAAAATACGTAACCTGAAAAAATGATTGATAAAAGAGGAGGGTGGAAGATCCCTTATGAAATTTTGAAATATTAATTGCTTAGGTAAGTGTCAAAATGATGGTGGATAAATAATACCTCATTAAAATAACAAAATATTTATAGTAATATAATGATTATAAAATAATAACATCATAACCAATCTAAATTACATGAACTACATTCAAATGAGATGCTTGAATTTGAAAAAAGGAGAGGAAAGTGAGGATCCCTTACTTGAGTGTGTTTCCAAAGGATTTGGAGAGGATTCATGGGATTTTGGGGGAACCATTGTATGTATCTAGAGAGTTTTAAGAATAGGTTCTTAGAGCACCAAATTGTTTGAGTAAATAGGAATGGTAGGTTGCGTGGGTTTATATTTGAAGGGTGGGGAAATTCTATATTATTTTGGTTTCGGACCCTACACACTAAACTATTCAAAACCACAAACCATCCCATTGTTTTTCCCATGGGGAAAAGGGGAGTGGTATAAAATATTTTATAAGTATAGGGTCCTAAAATATTAAAATATTATTCTTTTTTATGTGGAGGTGAGTCACACTCTCATGGAAATCATTTCAAAAAAATTAAAATATTTTAAAAGTCTTGGAAGGTCCACTAAGTTATTATAAAATTAATAAAACAATTATAAAATTACATTATTTTAATGTTAAAACAAATATTTCCCAAATATTTCTCATATACTATTTTATTACATCAATATTTGTTCATTATGATGTCATAATACACAATGTATATTTATACAGTATTAAAATTTTACCAAAAAAATCGACTATCTCAGAAAATTATGAAGAACTACTTATTAAGTAATTTTGATTCCCTGAATAAAAAAATGATATTAATTTTATCTAAATAATTTTCTAAATGTGTTAATTTTTACTTTTAGTATAAAAAACCTTTACAAAAAAATCATGGGTTTTGACAAAAACAACTTTCAAACATTAATAAAAATTACAATTGTATTCATAAAAATTATACGATAATTTATATTTAATAAAAAATAATTTAGTAATAATATTTTATTATAATATTATTTATTTTAAAAATACCTTAATTCATCATAATATATTTCTTAATTTAATACTAACTAAAAATACTATTTTTTCTTCAAAAACCATTTACAAAGTAACAATAATAAAATGAATGTATATTTTTTTATTCTATATAGAAATAATCAACAAAATCATAGTTATATGGCCTTGTTACGTAACCCCATAAAAATCTCGCATATTACATAAGGGTAAGGTGTGTGATGGTGACTGAATCTTGGGTTGTCTCAAATAACATTGCTCAGATGGTAATCTCTATCAACTTTTACTTATCCCGTATGCAGTTCCATTCAAACATAACATGTTGAAGTTTACATTGTGATTGGTCAAGAGAGAAGGCCAGTGACACCACCTCCTTTCCAAGCTCTAACATATGGGCTTTGTATGAAGAAATTCTACCCTATGAGGTCATCATTTCCTTTTTCTGAGTAAATTTGATTTGTTAAAGCCCGATATTTATACTAATCTTGTGATCACTGTTTGACAGATATATTAGAAATGGTAACAATTCTTAACAGTATTCTAAAAGACAAAAAAAAATCAATTAAGTGAATATGTTTTATATAAACATCTTACATAATAATACATTTAATCAAATCAATATGTATTTTTATTGGTAAAAGTTAGGGTTATTACAATTCTCAAGTCTGTGGAATACTTTTATTCATGATTTACTAATATCATAAATTAAATAAATATTTATTTGAAGGGTAATTTATTATTACATAAATATATAATATATATTTATAAATTCCATGGTGTACTAGATGACCAAGAATATTTTTGGTGGAAAATGTTAATTTTCAAGATGGAATAAATGTAATGGGGTTATAAGTGGGTTAAAAAAATTAATGGGATATAGGAAATTAATTAAATTAAAAACTATCACCCTAGGTTTGTGTATAGAATTATAATACATAATAAGAGTGGTTAATAAATAATCATTTTGTAAATGAGGATTTCTGTCCAGATTCCTCCTTTTCCTCATCACATCCCCTGAATAATTGTAATATAAAGAGAATATATTCACAGTCAAATAAACATGAGGTAATCAGGATGAAAATACAAGATGATCAATATATTGATCTAGCACCCAGTGATTCATTAGGGTCATTTGAATATTAGAGAATTATATTTGGATCATCTCTAAATGGATTTTGAAATTGGATCCTACAAGATCAATAAATAATTAACAAAGTGGATGAGATAGGGATAGGGTTTTAGACTATAGTATTTTGTTCAACTAGGAGTCATTTCTTTAGTCAATAAATAAATAAATAAATATAATCTTGATGACTACTTATTGATAATTATGGTTTGGGGTTTCTGGTTTAGGGTTTTAATTATTAATTTTATTATTGTTCATTTCATATTTAAAAAATAAAATTTATTTTATGTTTTCATTCTTTATTAAACCATCATCGAAATACCTTATTTATATACATTTTTTCTCACCCATATTACTATAGTTGGATAATAATTAATGAAGTTCACATATGAATATGACATTTGGAGGTTATTATAAATACACATGGATGATAAAAAACTACATGAAGTGTACTCCTTTGTTACACACTATGTATCCTTGTTTATTAGACATGGATGCTCTTGTGGAATCCCATGTCATCATTTAGTAAGTAAATGCCATATACAATATATGGACCACATGTTGACCATCCATGGTGGAACACAATTTTTATAGAGTACACATCAAATAGATTAACTACACACCAAGTAGTCTATGTGTTTTCACTCTGAAAATATAGGGTAAAACCACCCCATGTATTTGAAACATTGGGTGTATTTAATACACGACGTGTATAGATTGGTAGTCATTTAACTTGATGTACATGTTCTATATCCATTATACATGTTGTGTACATCATAAATGTATAAAAAAGAACATGTTGAGTCCCTAGGAATGTACTACATATATCAGGTCAAGAGAACTACAATCTGTGTGGTTTGTTTGCACATACCATGTACTTTACCTATTTACGAAGAAATATTTAAATTAATTTATTATTCAATTATACATAATTGATATTATTTCTTTGGGTCATTTATTTTATATTACATATTGGTAATTAGCTAATATATTATATTAAATTCTTAATTAATTCCGAGTAATATTCAAAACTATGAATCATTTATGGATATTCTATATTATGGTCTCAAAGAGTTAAATTAAAATGGATCTGTAATATTTTTTATGTTCCATATGGAGTTATTGTATTAGTACTATCAGGGATAATATGACACATTACAAGTAAAAAATATTTGTTATGAGTGCATTCTTTGCTGATTAGAAAATAAGGATTAGTTCGAATAGGTAATTTTTTTTTCTTCCAATTAAAAAGCTATGACTATTTTTTTTGAGTTTCAAATGGAATAAAAGGAAATTGTTTATTTTTTTAAAATCATAAATTATTGGAATTTTAGGATAATTGGATACAATGTGATAAAATGAATTAATTTATTAATATAATAATTAATTGGATTATTCCATGCACATTTTCACTTATTAAAAACAAATTTAAATAAATGATAGCTAATTGTTTTAAATGCACAATCAGTGCATGTGTATGTCCAATCGTGAGATTTAATGAGACCTTTATATATGTAAGTTTTATTTAATTTTGTTTTATTTCAAATTTTTCTATTTATGTTTTATTAGAGTCGATATGATGGTCTACAGGTCATCCCTCCCTCTTTTATTATGTAGATTTTGTATACCTTTAGATATTTTATGTAATTTTCTTAAACCAATCCATTTTTTACCATCACCAGATCTTGAGTTGTAAAACATATGTAATGAAAAAAAATATATAAATATACACAGAGTCAAATCAAGGTGAATCGAGGTAGAGGTGGTTTAAGATAGAATTGAGTTGAAAGAAAAATATGTTGGGGAAAAAACGGAATGATACAACTGGTTCCATGACTGGGATAAAGTGTTTTTTCATAGGGTCGTAGGATGATTTTTTTTCACTCAATAAATCAATAGTAGAAAAATCTCTTGATCATGAAAATTATATTTTTTTATTTTTTTCTATCTTATGAATGATTTATCTTATGGTGAAATACTTCTATAAAATAAATAAATTTACTAATGTGAAAAGATATAATTAAAATAAGTGAGTTATAACCAAATGTTTTACCACAACATGGTTAATACCAAATGTAAAATACCATTTTTATGAAAAAAGAATGTAAATGAAAAAACAACAAAAAAAAGTACACATAATATTTAAAATAAATCAATATAAAATTAATTCAAACTAATCATTACATTACATAATAAGAAAAGAAACAATTGGACTATGTGTTTAACCAACACTCATTGGGACACATACATTTATCACGGAGTTCTTATGAATGATATTGGTTGAATAATCCAATTTATATAAAAAGATACTGACCACACAAGACTTGATGTAACTTTGAGGTATGTTTTAATGAAATATATGTTAATTTTTCTTGATTGGGAAGTCCACTCAATATATCAAAGATCTATAATCCCATAGTTATCAAAGGCATACCTACCTAAATACTTTTGCATAAATGACGCATCATTCAATTGGGTTATGAGAAATGGTATATGTATCCTTACCGCTAGAAAATCCATGAAACTAGACATTATGAGTCCAATGGTGAGGGTTATTGGGACTTGAGAAAATAATGGGAGGCTTAATAAAATTAAATTTATTATTTTTTAAAAAATTAACTGTAATAAAGTTAAGTAAAAAAATAATATTCAATTTTAATATTATAAAATACTGATAATCTCAACAAACACATTATCTATGTGATCAATTTTATAGAAAGACCATATCTAAACAAAAATTAATTTCCAGGAACTGTTCATACACCTATGGGTAGTATTACATCATGATTGGTAATATTACATACTAGAATCCTCAATTCCTAATCCACCTAAAAAAAGGTGGGTGGTGTGGGGGTTTTTTTATATGATAATCATTTTAGTTACACGGTCAATACCCAATGTTTAATTATTTTATCCACGTTCAATGAACTCCTAATGTCACAATAAAAAATAGATTTTTATTGAATGATCCAGCATCGTTGTGGTATATATTAGGAGATATATATATATATAGTAATGGTTGTGATATCCAAGGTACTATTTCAAAACAAACAAGGAGATTATTCTCTAGTCGATCCATATGTAGTCAAACTCATCGGATTTGTACTCCCTAATATTTTATGACTCTACTTCACCAAGTTTACAATCATATGAATCAAAAAAATACTCAAATTCATAAGGTGAATAAAATTAAAGGTCTACAAGAGTGATATACATTAAAATATTCTTCACAACACCCTTACATGAAGATAAAGATCAATGGGAAAATAAGGAAATAAGATTCTTTATTATTCCAATGTTTCCAGAAGGGACATTGGAACGAACACTACACTTTTTAAAATAAATAAGGGGTTCTTTAAGTTCATTTTAAATCGATTACACGTTATATTTCTCTATAAACTAGGTCTTTGTAATGCCCTGACCCCAGAATCCAAGAGTCGGTGCATTATTACATAACATTGGCATGATAACAAGGAATCAAGTCCCGAAGGATCGATTAGTTTACTAGTCTTGGAAATATGCTGCATACATAAGTTCAACACTAAAACTTGAAAAGAAAAACAACACAAATTTATTCCATTAGAAATATCCAAGCTTCCAAGTTTATTCCTTTAGGTCACTCATAACTAACTTCTTCATATCCTGGGAAAATGAAACGTGATAAAGGGGTGATCTCAAACTCTCAGTAAGAGTAAAAAATACAGCAGAAGATAACATAAACATTAGGCATGGTGAATAATTGAAAACACATGACTTTACAAATAATAAACCTGAACACTTTATGGCAGGAATATGAGTTGAGTAAATAATTCCATAATAAAACATAGTCATGGTTATTGTACTAGTTGAATAAAAACATTAAATATTAATATGTAATCTAATATTGATGGAATTCATAATGTCAGACATCATAACCACATAATCAAAGCCTTGTGCCAAAACTACAAATAAGATTTTGTCAAGGAAATGTGCCAAGACACTAGTTCGTCTTATGAGACTTACCGATGCATCGAGGATCTATAGAGTGCTCCACCCATCACTTACTAAGTCCAATTAATTCCTCATATGAAACTTTTGAAACATAACATTAACATTCGTATTAAAACTTGCATCTGAAATGTCAATACTTTATCCACAAACCATGAATGGTATAAAAATAGCACATCTACAGTCATACATAACTCATTCAATAAAATATTGAAGATTTTATTGTAAAAGATTAACCTCAATCAAGAATAATGAGGGATATTGACATATATTAAAATAATCATCAAATCTTTTTGAGAGAAATATCCCCCTTTTCTTGAAAACATTAAAAAGTTTGCACTATTTTTCAAGAAGCTGTTTAAAAATGGATTTTTAAATCAAAGTGTCCCATACCACTTTGAAACATTTAAAAGGAATTGTAATTTAAAAAAATTAATGTCCATATAAATAAATACTTAAAACCATTTTTAAAACATGGATATTAATGAGAAATATTTAGAGTAATAAATCTTTAAAACATTTAAAAAGAAATTTTAGTTAGAGTTCATAACCAAAAGAGAGACACTTAAATACAAATAATTGGGGTAATAAAAACTTTATAATATCATGAGAATAAAGGGATTCGTGATATAATATGTCAGATTACATTATATACACCATATAAAAGTGAATTGGTGTATAACAACAAATAAGTCCTAATGGGATGTAAATTAAGATGAAATCTCTTATAAAGATTGTATCCTTAGGTTAAGGTTAAATCAATGAAATAATTATCTGTGGAAAATATAAATACAATCAATATTATTCGATATTAAGTGTATAAAAATTAGAGGATATTAACACATATTCTTTTAAAAGCAACACCAATGAATTGGATGTTTAATTCCATAAATGGATATTGAATTAAAATTACTCTTATCAAGTTCATATCGATGACTTGAGAATTTATCAATGGAGTGATTATGTGTATCAAAAGTATATCCACAGAAAGATGATTGTAAATTAGTATATAAATAATAAATATTGATTCCATGCATAATCTTGGAGTAAATAGTCAATGAAGTATGCGTAAATCCCAATGAGTGGAAATTGAAATTTGAAATTCCCTTACTGATTTGGTAACTTATGAAACATACACCCCATGAAAGAATTGTCATAAAATGAAGATGTAAATACCAATAAATTAAAATATATTACATAAATAATACTATCATGGGTAGTACATACACTTCACAAAAGGAAATAGTGGCCAATATAGCATGAATCTCACAGAAATAAAATGTTAGATGAAAACTCCTTACCACGTTGTAATTAATCGAGTCATATTACCAAAAGTTAATAACCATCAAATTAATAACATAATAACATGAATATAAATATAATAATGATAATATATATCAAAATTAAGTACACAATACACCACATGAAATAAATAAGTGGCGAACAATGAAATCTCACGGAATTAAAAGTGACATAAGAAACGCCTTACCACATGTCCGAATTGTTTGGTATGTTCCTTATTCTTTCTGAATAATAAACATAAGTTAATTTCTAATTGATAAAAAAATTCAATTTAATTATTCCTTTTATATCACTTATTAACTTGATATAATAGTTAGTTATTTATTTGAGTTCATATTGGATATTTTATCGATGTTTGAAACTTGAGAGAAAAATGAAATTGTTATAATTACAATTTTTCCATGTGGTCAAAACTATATTATCCCCTTAATGATATACAAGATTTATATATCATATATATATATATATATTATATCCATTATATATATCTATTTATAATATTAAATGACATTTGGAGATAAGAAATGAAATGTATTGTTCATGGAGACGGTAAGTCGTACGTACGCATGAACGTTACTTTCATTTCTATTTTATATTTTAATGGGATTAAAAAATAATTATACATATGTATATTATAATTACAGTATAATATCATATATAATATCATTAATTACATCCTTTATACATCCCACATAAGGCATTAATGAGTCATATCATTTTTAGGGGGCGGTAGTCCGCACTTCCTCAAATGAAATTATCGCGTTTTACCCATAATGGAAACCATAAAATAATGATATAAATGGAAAATACTGAAGCATAAATAAAATATTAACATAATATATATATCTTATATAAATACAGTGCCATCTTAATGGCCACCATAATAGGTAGTAGGAGATAATCGAATAATCATCGTTTTGTGAGGCGTTAGTTTTCCATCCACATAAACAGTATGTTCTTCACCTATTAGATGGAGGTGTGTGTAAGTGTAGTTTGAATCCTTCTTCTAAAAAAATCCTAGTATATTGATTATAATATAGTTTTTATAAAATAAAGTAATTAAAAGTATTTAGAGGGTTTCAGAGGTAAAATAAAAAAATAAAACAAAAGAATTTAAGAGAATGTGTTACCTTTAATTTGGGTAACTTCCTTTGGTTTGAACCAAAAAGACTTCTTGAAGTGCCTTATTCTTAAGGTAACGCTTCTATAAGGAAGAGGGTTGTCTTTAGAGATTATTTTGGCCAGGGTTGGACGATCCAAGGGGCTTGAGAGGTGAGTGGAATGGGTTAGAAGTGGTGTATTTTTATAAGGGGGTGGAGGTGCTCTTTAGGAATGTTTGAAAATATTATTTTCTTATATAGTTTTATTCAATTTATAAAGGTCCAAAACTAATTAAAGTCAAATATAAGATGAATCATGGTCGAAGTAAAATAATCCAATAAGAATTGGAAATGTTATGGATAAAAGTTCAATATTCATAATCCTATTTATTTAAATCATTTGTTAATTAAGTAAATACTACATCATTATTGTGTCATAAATAATTTAAGTTTATTTTGTGTCTAAAAATTATAAAACAATTACCATAATTTATAAAATCTTTTTATCTTTCCAATTATTATTTATAGTCTAAAATATGAATTATATAACCTCATGTAAAAATTGAGATACTAAAAGATATTTGTCAATGTCATTTTGGTCTTTACTTTAAGTTAATTAAAATAAAGTGTCATTATCATTCTTAAGTGGCTTCATGGGGTTCCAAACTCGACCTAAGGATGCCCATAGTCGTCCATGACTCTTCCAATAAGGTTAAGAAAAGATTTAAGGTAATTTTGTGTTATTCTAATATTTTTTTAACTTGAATTACCCTATTTACCTTTAAGTGAGGTAAATAAAAGTCAAAAGTTACTATTCGCCCAAAATTATTTTCATCTTATTGAACCAAATTTTACTTACTAATAACAACCATGTCTCCCGGATTTTCAAAATTCAATTCAAAGAAGTGGTAAAATTTCATTTAAATGAAAAATTCAGATATTTAACTACTACATAGTTGTTTCACTCTTAATCAATAATTGAAGTTTTTAAAAAAATACAAAAAATTAAGCCTAAGATATATTTGATATTCCGAATTCAAAATTGATGTCTATTTTACCAAATTGATAACCTTTAAGTTTGATTAATTAATTTAAAATTAATTCCCATTGTCAAAACAAATAGCATGTTTTTAAAAAACAATAACTATCAAAAGATTTGCACTTGTGTATGTATAATTTCAAAGTGAAATTAATTACAATGACAAACATTAGATTAATGGGTAAACATATAATCTAATTAAACTTCAAAAACAATTTAAAATATAATCTAACCATATAAATAAAATATATTAAAAGGCATTTTTGAATTAAAATACATTATTTCACACTATTCATAAAAAATGAATATTATTAGAAAAATAAAAAAATTTCATCCAAAGTAAAATTTGATGTCTAGATTCTAAATAAGAATTTTATTTTGTAAAAATTAATATAAAAAAGGTACAAATATTGGATTTAAAAAGGGTTCTCCATTAACAGGTGTTAAAATTGATTTTTTTTGAAAAATACATTTTTATCTGAAAAATTGAATTTTTTATTATAATATGTCTAAGAAACACATAATACATAAGTTAAAATTATATGGAGTATATAAAATTTAAAATACATTTAATACTATTCATAACCTCTTTTGAACAGCTAGTTTGGTAAGTTGTGGTGTGCTCGAACTCAGTGTTGCGTTTTGCACAAACTATTGTATTTAATGAAAATAACATACTATGAAATCTTGGGGTGTTAAATTCTCCGATCCATCAATAAACTGCATCCTCGCAATTTGAAATTGTTCTTCAAAAATAAAAGGATAAAAATTGAAAAATACCTTTGTGAAAAAACCCACATTGGAAATTGGGTTTAATAAATTTTAGTCTTAATAAGAGAGAAAAGAGAATGAAAAAGTCACCACTAAATTATGATCCCGATTAGGAGAACATTGGTGTCAATTAAAGACACATAATTAGAGGAAAAACGTAAATATATATAGGGAGTGATTGAGGTCATCAATCACAAACAAGTGTAAAGTTGAGGGCCTCAAATCCATCAATCTACAACGATTTAAAATATCATCGGTTCAACAAAATATAAAGCATTAGGATAACACAATTTTGATTTTAAGATTCCTTCCCTAAAGTTTAATAATTAATTTATTCATTTAATAATAAAACAAAAATATAATTGACATGTAGAGTCTCATCCTTTATCGAATTCTTACCACAAACTCATCTTTCACTCCAACTGATGAGTATTAAAGATGACTTAGTCACATCTGAAGCACAAGAATCAACTTATAGAGAACCACATAATCCACAATGGATGAACTATATATTTAACTTTTCTTTAGAGATTAACCAAAACAAAAATGGTTAGTAAAATATCAGATGATCCGCAAAAAGGATAATACTTTTGAGAAAGAAATACTAATATTAATTTCAAAAATTAAACCAGCAATACCCAAAGTTCCATAAATACCATTCTATAAACAATTTCCCATAAAATATTTTAATATAATCCTAACTAATAATGAAACCCAAAACTCAGAAGAATTTTCTTATGTAGTTTTCCACGTTAAACTTTATCTCTAAATAATATTGGCTACTCTTAATGTCACATACTTAAATGTAATTAACTTAATCACATATTCTCTATTATAGGTTAATTATTTCTATAAATAACCCAAATCGCTATAAATCAACAAAAAAACACCTTTACTCTTCAAATGAAATCCCATAGTATTCTATTTTTATTAGGCATATAGTATTCCCAATAAAGAGAGTTTCTTCCAAAATAACATTTATCACTTAATCACAAAATAATTTTCCTATACTAAGGCTATCCATTTGATAAGACATAATATCCCAAATAAACGTATTATTGATCAATAAAATAATTTAACTAAAAAAAATTAGTCACACTAACTAGGGACATCTCGTAGTCCAGTGGTAGGTGATAAATTCCAATCACAATGTGGTTGTGGGTTTGATTCCCACAGCTTTTTCTAACGCGAAGGGTTTTCACACGGTCTATGTGTTATCCTTTTTAAAAAACTATATAATTTTAAAATATTCCACAAAATTAGATAGATTCCTCAAAATAACTACAACATAATTACATCACAAATGTTATCTCATACCTCAAATTTTCATTCCAAAATTTAATAACTTGTAATTTCCTCAAACTCAATGATCATATAAAACCAAATTTTTATTTATAACAACATACACAAGAGAAAAGATAATTCTTCCTCATATATAATTTCCACATGACAAACAATAGGGTTACAAATACAAGAGAAAATTCTTCCAATATAATCCCATCAATAAATAGAACCAATACTTTTTAAACATTTCTCCATCCATTTATTTCAACATAGCTTCTTCCATGACCGAGAGGATATCCTATAGAATAGGGAATTCACTCGAGTAATGGCCAGGTCCCCTACATTTATGGCAAATGACTATAAATGTTTTCTTGGGAAAATTTTTATTTTCTTCCTTAGTACTCTTCAGTTTTCCTCGAAAATGCTTTACTTTATGTCCTTCTTTCCCAAACATAAAGTATTTCTTTATTCCATTAAGACACATTCCTGGGTTTCTCATTCCACATTTCCTGCATGATGGGAAATGAGCTTTCTTTTATCCATGGAATTCACTACTGGAGATCTTATCATTCACTATATTTCTCTTCCTTGTTGAGTCTTGGAGTTGGTTAATATATATGTTGTTGATCATATTTTTTGAAACCTGATTCCACATGAACACGATATATTTTATGCCTGTCAACATTCCATTTTGTTTCTCATTTCCACCACTGTTCAAACCTTTTACATCATGATCAAAGGTGAAATTTCTTCTTTGGAATCCCACCATTGACTAAAACCAGAAGGAATTTTGTGAGTAATAATAGTTATAAAATCATTTGGAGAATATCATGACCCCTTATTTTCAATTTCAAACACCTTAGGATTAACCAAGGTCATTTATTCTCATCTTATATTAAAATAATTCAAATCAGTTTGTAAAGAGAATGCAAATTATCCTAAGCTTATCCCCTGGTAGTTCCATAACCAAGAGTGTAGCAAGGCCCGTTGTCGTGTACCAAGACACCCCGGGTCAATCCCGAAACTCCTTATTAGAGTTTTCACTCCTAGTTACATTTGTGGCAGAGCTGCCTCTACCTGCTCGTATCCAAATCGGGATGTACTACTTGGAAAATACACAAAATCTCAACATTCCCAAGATTATAGGATGTTCTTCTATACTAATCCCCAGAGTCTATCTTTGGATAATTTTCTCTAATCAGAGTTTATATAAATATAGTTTCCATGATTTTTACTGAACTTTCTCTAATAGAAACTGTTACACCCTGACCCCAGAATCTAGGAGTTGGTGCATTATTACATAACATTAGAATGATTGAAAGGAATCTAGTTCCGAAGGACCGATCCGTTTAGTAGTGATAGAAACAAGATATATACATAAGTTATACACTATAACTTGGAAAGAAAAACAACACTAATTTATTTCATTAGAAACATCCAAGCTTCCAAGATTATTCCTAAAATTCACTCATAAATAACTTCTTCATATATTGGGAAAATTAAACATGAGAAAGGGGTGAGACCAAACACTCAGTAAGAGTAAGAAATACAATGGAAGATAACATAAACATTATGCATGGTGAATAATTGAAAACACGTGACTTTACAAATAAAAAACATGAGCAATTTATGGCAAGAATATGAGCTGAGTAAATAATTCCATAATAAAACATAGTCTTGGGTATTCTACTAGTCGAATAACCACATTAAATATTAATATCTAATCTCATAATTATGTAATTCATAATTCCGGACATCATAACCACATAGTCAAGGCCTTGTGCCAAGACTACAAATAAGATTTTGTCAAGACCTTGTGCCAAGACACTAGTCTGTCTCATGAGACCTATCGATGCATCGAGGAGAAATAGCGGGCTCCACCCATCACTTACTATGTCTAATTCAATACTCATATGAAATGTTTGAAACATAACATAAACATTTTTATTAAAACTAACTTACGAAATTTCAATACTTTATCTACAAACCATGAATGGTATAAAAATAGCACATCCACAATCAAGAATAACTCATTTGATACAATATAGAAGATTGTATTGTAAAAAATTATCCTCAACAGAGAATGATGAAGGATATTGACATAGATGAAAATAATCATCAAATATTTTTGAGAGAACTATCCCCCTTTTTTGGAAAACATCTAAAAGTCACACTATTTGTCAAGAAGTCGTTTAAAAATAGATTTTTGAATCAAAGTGTCCCACACCACTTTGAAGATTTTAGAAGGAATTTTAATTTAAAAACATTAATGTACATATAAATAAATCCTTAAAACCATTTTTAAAACATGGAAATTAATCAGAAAGATTTAGAATAATAAATCTTTAATACATTTAAAATGATATTTTATTTAGAGTTCTTAACCAAAAGAGAGACACTTGTATACAAATAATTAAGGTAATAAAAACTTTATAATATCATGGGAATAATGGGATTCAGGATATTCTATGTCAAAGTACATTATATACACCATATTAAAGTGAATTGGTGTATAACAACAAATAAGTCTCAATGGAATGTAAATAGGGACGAAATCTATTATGAAGACCATATCCTTATGTTAAGAATAAATCAACGACATAATTATGTGAGACAAATATAAATACACTAAAAATGATTGGATATTCAGTGTAAATCAATCAGAGTACATTCACACATATTCTGGTAAAAACAACACCAATGAATTGGATGTTTAACTCAATAAATGGAGATTGAGTTAAAATTACACTTATCAAGTTCATATCGATGACTTGAGAATTTATCAATGGAGTGATTATGTGTATCAAAAGTATATACACAGAAATATGAGTGTAAATTACTACATAAATAATAAATATTGATTCCAAACATAATCTTGGAGTAAAATAATCAATGATGAATGTGTAAAGCCCAATGAGTTGAAATTGAAATTTGAAATTCCCTTACCGATTTGGTAACTTATGAAAAATACACACCATGAAAGAAGTATCATAAAATTAAGATATAAATAACCATAAATTAAAGTATATTACACCAAGAATACAATCAAGGGTAGTACGTACATGAAACAAAAGGAAATAGTGGAAAATATAGCATAATCTCATGGAAATAAGATGTGAGATGAAAACTCCTCACCACATTGTAATTAATCGAGTCGTATGAAAAAAAGTTAATATCCATAAAATGAATCACAAAATACCGTGAATATAAAAATAATCATGATAATATATATCTAATGTAAGTACACAATACACCACATGCAATAAATTAGTGGCAAACAATGGAAATCTCAGAGAATTAAAAGTGAGATAAGAAACCCCTTACCTAAAGTCTGACTTGTCTTGTATGTTCATTGTTCTTCATGAATAATAAAGATAAGTTAATTTATACTTGATTAAGAAAATTTTTCAAGTTTATTATTCCTTTTATATCACTTAATACCTTTCTATAAAAATTAGTTAATTATTTCAGTTCATATTGGATATTTTATCGATGTTCGAAACTTGAGAAAAAAATGAACTTGTTATAATGACAATTTTTTCATGTGGTCAAAAGTAAATTATCTCTAGAATGATATACATGATTTAGATATAATATATATATATATATATATATTATATATCCATTATATATATCTATTTATAATAGTACATAACATTTTGGGATAAGAAATGAAATGTGTCGTTCATGGAGACGGTAATCCGTATGTACACATGAATGGTACTTTCATTTCTATTTTGTATTTTAGTGGAATTAAAAACTAATTATAGATAGATAAATTATAATTCTAGTATAATATCATATATAATACCATTAATTCCATCATTTATACATCCCACATAAGGCATTAATGAGTCATATCATTTTGAATGGGCGGTAGTCCACACTACCTCAAATGAAATTATCGTGTTTTACCCATAATGGAAACCATAAAATAATGATATAAATGGAAAATAAATAAGTATAACTAAAACATAAACATAATATATATATAATATATAAATACAGTTCCATATTAATTTCCACCATGAGAGGCAGTAGGAGATAATCCAACAATCATCGTTTTGTGAGGCATTAGTCTGCCATCCACAGAAACAGTATGTTCTTCACCCATTAGATGGATGTGTGTGTGAGTATAGTTTAAATCCATCTCATAATAACATCCTAGTATATTTAGGATACTGTTTTTCTTATAAAATAATGTAATAAAACGTGTATTGAGGGTTGGAGAATTAAAATATAACAAAATAAAACAAAAGAATTTAAGAGAAAGTGTTACCTTTAATTTGGGTAACTCTCTTTGGTTTGAACCAAAAGGACTTCTTGAAGTGACTTATGCCTCAGGTAAGGCTTTTAGGAGGAATAGGGGGATCTTGAGAGATTATTTTGGTAGGATTTGGATAATCCAAGGGGCGTGATAGGTGAGTGGAATAGGTTAGAAGTGTTTTCCTTTTAAAAGGGGGAGGAGGGGCTCTTTAGGAAAGTGTGAAAATATTATTTAATTATATAATGATATTCAGGTTTTAAAGGTCCTAAACTAATTAAAGTATAATATAAGATGAATCATGGTCGAAATAAAATCATCCAATAATAATTGGACAGGTTTTGGATATTATTTTAATATTAATAATCATATTTATTTGAATAATTTATTAATGAGGTAAATACTACATCATTATTGTGTCATAACTAATTTAATTTATATGATCTCTAAAAATTATAAAAAAAATTACAATAATGTAGGAAATATCATTAAATTTAAAATTATTATTTATAGTCAAAAATATAACTTATATATCCCAATGTAAAAATTGATATACTATAAGATATTTGTTAATGTAAATTTTATCTTTACTTTAAGTTAATTAAAATAAAGTGTCATTATCATTCTTAAGTGGCTCCATAGGGTCCCCAAATCGACCCAAGGATACCCATGGTCAGACATGACTCATCCAATAATATTAAGAAAAGTGTTAGGGTAATTTTTTATTATTATCATATTCTTTTATACATTGAATTACCCTATTTACCTTTAACCGCGGTAAATAAAAGTCAAAAGTTACTATTCACCAAAAATTATTTTCATCTTATTAAACCAAACATTACTTAATAATAACAACCATGTATCCTGGGTACTCTAAATTCAATTCAAATAAGTGGTAAATTTTCATTTTAAGGAAGATTTTGGATTTTTAACTACTACTTAGTGGTTTCACTATTCATCAATAATTGATGTTTTTCATAAAAATACAAAAAATTCATCCTGAGCTATATTTGATATTCCAAATTCAAAAATTATTTTTATTTTACCAAATTAATTGCATATAAGTTGGATTAATTAATTTAAAATTATTTCTCATTGTCATAACAAATAGAATGTTTTTAAGAAACAATAACTATCAAAAGATTGACACTTGTTTATGTATAATTTCAAAGTGAAATAAATTAAAATGAACAAAATTAGATTAAAGGGTAAAAATATAATATAATTTCACTTAAAAAATAATTTAAAATATAATCTAACCATATAAATAAATTATATTAAAAGGCAGTTTTGAATTAAAATATATTATTTCTCATTATTCATAAAAAATGAATATTATTAGAAAAATACCAAAATTTCATCCAAATTAAATTTTGATGTCCTGATTCTAGAGAAGAATTTTATTTTATCAAAATTAATATGTAAAAGGGTCAAATATAAAATTTAAAAAGGGTTCGCCATTAAAAGGTTGTAAAATTGATTTTTTTGGAAAAATACATTTTTTATATGAAAACATGAATTTGTTCTAATAATATGTCTCAGAAACACATAACAAATAAGTTAAAATTATATGGAGTATATAAAATTCAAAATCCTGTTAATACTATTCATAACTGCTTTTGAATGGCTAGTTTGGTATGTCGTCGTGTGCTCGAACTCGGTGTTGCATGTAGTGAAAGATATTAAATTTAAATAAAATATCTTACTATGAAATCTTGGGGTGTTTCATAATCAGATACATTATGTTGTTCTCACATATGCATTCAAATACAAGAACATATTATATTTAATAATATTTTCAAGGGAGAGGTGGATATATGAGTGCCAAAAGAGATATGCTTATTGATGTGGCTTTCTGGAACTACCAACAAACATTGCTGAAGAGAATGATATTGGTTTCAAAAGATTCTTATTATGTTCCTTCAAAAAATTAAAATATTATATATTTTTCTAGACATGAAATTGATAGAATTATTATAAAATTTGGAAAAAAAATATTTCATATTTTATAAATAAATAACATGTTATGGTAAGGAATATTGAAATAATGACCATTATGTTTGGTATTATGTGAACCAAATAATATAAATTGATTACAAAACTAGTTTATATGACTCACACTATAACCATAAACTAAATCACTAGCTCTTTTGTGTAAATGAAATGTGTTTAACCAAATTACACCAAGATGGATATTTAAATTCATTTGCACTAAAACCATTGGGTATATGTGTAAAGCCCCGAACCCAGTTACCTAGAGCTGGTGCATTATTTTAATACATTGACATGATTAAAAAAATCAAGTCCTGAAGGACCGATCAGTTTAGCAGTCTTGGAAAAATAGATCACATACATGAATATTACATTTGCACTTTAAGACGTACAAAACAACATAAATAATCTTTATGAACGCCATTATTCCATTGGCTTAACCCTGCATATCAATCACATTACACTTCTTGGAATCCTGGGAAAAATAAAACATAGAAAGGGGTGAGATAAAATGCTCAGTAAGGGTAAGCAATATAGTGGAAACTTTCAAAAATAAGCATAAACATTTTAGGCAATGTATAAAACTAAAACAAAAGCATTTTAAACTTGAAATTCAGCATAATATGGCAGAAATAAAATGAAATAATGCCATTTACTTATTCACATGGATATTCTACTAATCGAATAATCACATGAAATATCACTAACAACTTTCATAATGATGGAATGCATAATGCTGAACTTTAATTTCCTTATCAATGCCTTGTGCCAAGGCCTAGGGGATAACTATAACCGGAACCCAACCCGGAGTGCCTCTAATAACCGGACACCAACCCAGAGTGCCTCTAATAACCGGACACCAACCCTGTGTGCCTCTAATAACCAGACACCAACCCAGAGGGCTTACTTTTACCCGTCCCCAACCCGGAACATACTAGTCCAACACATTCATCTTAAAAAGAGGACGAAATATAATACAAACATTCGTATTAAAACTAGCATAAGAAATGCCAAAAAATTAATCATAAACCATTAATGACATAAAGATAACTCATCCACAGTCAAACATATCACAAAACCTTAAATACAATATGGAATATTTGTATCATAATAAATCAACATCAAACAAGTGTAAAATTTATCAAAGGATGTTGACATAGATGAAATCAAAACTAGTTGAGAGAAATATCTCTTTTTTGATATCATTTTAAAGTCACATAATTATAGAGAAAACCTTTATTTTGAAAATACCTTTATAAGCGTGTGAAGGAAGCTTCGAAGGTGTAATAATGGCAGAGAATAACCACACCCACCGTATAAGTTAAAAAAGGACATTCTTACCTTAATTTTTTTCAAAAAGGTTAAAAAGTAACTTGTTTCGAAAATGATGGAAATATTCCTTTAAAAACATATAAAGTAAAATAAGGGTATAAATGACTTTAACCCATTGTCTTATTAAATAGTAAAAAAGTTTTGAAAGACATTTTTTAAAACATGGACGTGGATGATAAAGAAATCATAGTAAATTATTACGTACAAACAACCTCGGATAATGAAGAGATTGCGAAATAAACCCTTAACAATTTGGTAAATTACGAAACAGACAACCCTTGAAAGAGGTATCATACAATGAATATGTTAATAAACATAAATTAATGTGTATTACACAAAGAATAACATTATGGGCAGTACATACACCACACAAAAGTTAATAGTGGAAATATGACATGAATCTCACGAGAATAAAGGGTGAGATGAAAACCCCTTACCATTCACTTTTCCTTGGTTGAGGGTAGGTTATCCTCCTGTATAATGGTGAAATAATTTTTATTAAATTATAAAATAATCATATACATTAATATGATATCATATATTATCTTTTAACATTTATTTGTTAATAATATCTTAGTATTATCGTTGTTTCGGGTGTTAACTTACTTGTTTTCTTGTATTTGTTTTGTTACGTAAGTCGTGTTTTTCATGGATAGGTTGTATCTTAATCATATCCAGAATGATATAAAGTCCTTAAATATTATTTTTAAATCATCAAATTATTATTATACTTGAATGGATACGATGGAGAATGAATCTCATCGCGTTCATGGAGACGGTAGTCCGTACGTACGCACGAGCGACAATATCATTATTTTGATATTAAAATAATATATTACTGGATGTTATATCATATATACAGAATCATTATCATGTTATATTTATTATATAAATTAATTACACATCATTATTATACCCATCCAAATAATAATTTATTGAATAACAATTACACCACGACGTGGAGACGGTAAGCCGTACGTACGCACGTATGGTGACATGTTATTAAAAGGATAGATAAAATACTAAAATATGGTTGTAAAATGTTTATAATAAAATAAAAGTATATATAATATACTGGAGTTACTATTTTATAATGGTAATAACAAAGAAATATGAAGTGGAAGAAGAAAGGAACTTGGAAAAGGGTGGTGAAATCATTACCTCTTCTTCGGGTTCTTCCTTTTGATTTGATCAAAAAGGATCTTAGGTTGGCTTTATAACTAAAGTAAGTCCCTTAGGATGAAGTGAGGGAAGTTGAGAGAGTATTTGGGTAGAGTTTGGCCGATCCAAAAGGCTTTTAAGGTGTCAGTTAATGATAAGGGAGAGTGCCCTTTTATAAGAGGGGTGAGGGGCACCTTTGGAAAAGCTAGAAATATTATTTTATAATAAATTCATATTCGGTTTATAATGGCTCCAAAGTGTATTATTTAAAGGTTAAGGTTGGGATAGGTCTAAAACCACTCAACCAATAGAATTTAGACAGGTTTGGGTTACTATATTAACCTTATCATTAAGTATTAACTCTTAGTTAATTAGTTTCACTTTTACAATGTCTCTTTGTATTTTTATATTATATGGTCACTAAACATACAATATACATCCAAGAGACCCCCAAGAGTTCCATTAATGATACACCTATCATGATATAAGTCTCTTGGACGAACCTTAGATTTTTAGGAATTTAATATCAATTAATAATATAATATTTGTTTTAAAAAACTCTTTTATGTCAATTTTGACACTATTCAATAATTGATTTTTTAAAAAATCCTAACAGAATTATTACTTCAAAAAAAGTCAATTAAATCAACACTAATATGTCATATTATCCTAGAAAATTAGTTTAATTCATTAAAAGTCTCAAATTATATTTATTTGGCTATTTATAATATCAATTATTTTAATTTTTCACTATTATGGTAATTACTGCATCATCATTGTGCCATAAATAAATTAAATTATTTAATGTCTAAAAGTTATAAATAAAATATCATTATGTAGGAAATATTTTTATATTTTTAATGATTATTTACAATCGAATTTATCTTATGTATAACCCTATATTAAAAATGTTTTAGTAAATAAACATTGATTTTAACTCTTTTAACTCTTCTTGGAATTAAATAATAATAAATGTCCTAATCCAATCCAAGTGGACCTAAATGATAATATTTTATTCCTAAGGTTTTTTTAGATCGAGATACACTTGTCCAATAGAATTAGGACATGTGTTAGTTTAATATTAATATCATTTTTACCCTTAATTACCCTATTTACTTTTAACAGTGGTAAATTAACGTAAAAAGTTACTATTCATCAAAAATTATTTTCATCTCATTGAACCACATTTTACTCCTTTATATTAACCGCGTCACTCAGATTTTATAAATTTCAATCACAGAAGTGGTAAAATTATGTTTTATGAAAAATTCAGTTTTTTAACTACCACTTAGTAGTTTCACTATTCATCAAACATTGAAGTTTTCAGAACAATGCCAAAATTTCACCCTAAGATATAATTGATATTCCAAATTCAAAAATGATTTATATTTTACAAAATTCCAAACATATAAGTTGAATTAATTAATTTTATAATTAATTCCCGCTGTCACAATAAATAGCGTGTTTTTAGAAAACAATATATATCAAAAGATTGACAATTGTTTATGTCCAATTTCAAAGTGAAATTAATTCTAATGAACACCATTGGATAAAATGGTAAAAATATATTCCAATTATACTTTAAAACCACTAAATAATATAATTTATCACTATAAATTATTTTGATTAAAAAAGTTGTTTTTAAGTATTTTTCACTATTCATAAAAATTGGAAGTTCTCAGAAAAATACCAAAAAATCAACTTAGGATAATTTCGATATTCTGAATCCAAAAATGAAGTCCATTTTTAAATATAAAATATATATAATTTCAAAAAGTACGTATTACTATTCATAACAGCTAGTTTGATTGGTTGTGGTGTGTTAGAACTCGATGTTGCGTACAACACACGCTATCACATTATTCAAAGAGAAGCATACCGTAGAAGCTTGGGGTGTTACAATATGTCATACAGGTTTATAAATAAAAGTGGTTAAAGCCTCATTTAGTGAAAAATGTGAAAGGGATAAACAATTTCTAAAAATAGTACATGTTGATTTTTTATACTATTTTTTGTTGAATCTTTGGGTCGATACTTATACTTTAAAAATTTTATGGATAATTTATATAGATATGGATATGTATACTAGATGAGGTATATGTATGAGTCTTTTGATAAATTTAATTAATACAGGAAAGATGTTGAGAACCCATTTGATAGGAAGGGTAAGAAACTCCACTCAGACCATGGTGGTAAATATATTAATAAAGAATTTATTTTTTATTTATCTCATCTTGGAATCAATCCTTACTTACTCCCCCATATACACCTCAGCATAATTGTGTATGTGAAAGAGGAAACCCCACCTTGTTAGACATGGTGAGATCAATGAAGAGTTTTGTGAGTCTTCCGTTATCCTTTTAGGGATATGTGTTTTTGAAAGAAAATTTATACTCAATTAGGATCCAACATAAGAGACATGTGGTATTCTATATTTAAGAACCTAGAATTTTATTTTTGGTATGGATCTTGATTTTATGTTTTTTTGAGTAAAAATGAAGAAATAGGGTTTCTATAAGTACATTCTATGTACTTCTGTGTACACGCCATGTACCAAGTTTCTACCTACAGCCACATATTGGTCATGTAACGGCCAAGTACATGGCCATTTGGTGACCTGGAAGACTGTATAAGTTGGGGGCCAATTTAGGATAATACACGACATGATGTTTTAATGAACACATTTCATATTTTACAATTTATTTGATATATCATATTGAGGTCACATATTATGTTCATAAATGACTTCTTCTAACCTTCGTTCATATTGGAGAGTGACAGAAGGACTGATGAATTCAAACCACTCCTTATTCTCTGTCTGAGCTCCGATTGAGACATCTTCAGGTGCATTGGATTCCCACCGGTGAGTTCTCGAATCCCATAGATCCTTTCTTCATGATTATTCCACTCAAGTGAGTTAGTCATGATTGGGTGTTTTTACCTCTGTATAGATGTATTTTGATCTTTACTGACTCAAGGGCCGATGTTCATGTATATCAATTTTACGTCATCGAGGTAGTTGGTTTGTGCCTTTAGTCGTTTGTCTATGGATTATATATGCTAAAAGTGTGGCATACCCATGATTGGGGTACTGCGTGATTTGGAATTTAACCGTATTTTTTCTGATATAGTATGATTGATTGATAAAGGAACTACTAAAAATTCAGCATATAGAGACTACCATTGGCGGTCGCTATATGCCTTCAGGGACTACCAATGGAGGTCACTTTAGGCCCGACACTGTAGGCCTACAGCGACTTCCATTGGTGGTAGCTAAAGATGGCCGAAATGCTGGCCCACAGTGACCGCCATTGGTGGTCTCTAAAGCTGCCTAAAATGCAGGCCTAAAGCGACCGCCACTTGCGGTCACTTTTGAGGTTAGCAGGAAACCTATAGCAACCGCCTACGGTGGTCGCTAAACTAGAAATATTTTTTAAAAAAAAATATTCATGGTACAGAATAAAAAAACAACATATAAATCATAAAAAAATTGAATACAAAATCCAAACACCATAAACATCAAGATCATCATAAACAATAAATGATAGATGTGATTCAATGATCCACATCCATCTGCTTTAGAAACCTACAACAAGATACATAGAAAAAAACTAATAAAATCAAACATAAATTTGACATATTTTTTCAGTTTTTATATACATATAATAAAATGAAATCTGACATCTCATGGGTGTTATAATTATTTAAAACCCCCAATTTAAGAAATGTTATCATTTTTGGATTTTTTTCTTGTTTTGGAGTCTTTGTTTTAGTTTCTGAAAGTGTTTTGTTGTCTAAAAAGGAATGTTTTTCGCATGCACCACACATCCAATGGACGTTCCATATCCTCCTATAGGTCACAAATAATATTCCTATTTTTTTGTGTGGTTTCAGGTCATTCGGAGCATGTTTTCCTTGAATTCGACCGTCACATGCCATTTTGGTCATTTATGACTCCGGAAACACTTTTCCTATCACCGCGGTCAAACGACACCTCTGATTGAGGTTCCGTCTAGCCGAAAATTTCACAATTCACACCACGGTTGTTTTCATATGATTTCATGGAATTACGAGGTAGTTCATGTGGTTTTGACCACCCAACACACCCTTTTAGAGCGTTCCAAACTACTGAAAATGACACATTCGGTCGTACCGCGCGCACTGTGCATCTGATGGATGTTTAGTCACCCCCTACAAGTCACGAATAAAATTCCTATTGTTTTCATGTGGTTTCAGGTCATTTAGAGAATGTTTACTCTGAATTCAACCGACACACACCATTTTGGTCTTTTATGACTTTGGAAACATGTTTCCGGTCACCGCGGTCATAAGACACCTCTGATGGAAGTTCCGTCTACCCAAACATTTCAAAATTCACACCATGGTTATTGTCGTATGATTTCATGGCATTTCGAGGTCGTTCAGGTGCTTTTGACCACCCAACACGCCCTTTTAGAGCGCTCAGAACTGCTGAAAATGACACATTTATTCGTACCGCATACACCACACATTTGATGGATGTTCCTTATCCTCCAACATTTGAAGAATAATATTCCTACTGTTTTTGTGTGGTTTCAGGTCATTTGGAACACATTTTCTCTGAATTCGACCGTCACATGTTGTTTTGGTCTTTTATGACTCTAAAAACGTGTTTCCGGTCACCACGGTCAAATGACACCTCCGATTGATATGAATTATACCCAAACATTTCAAAATTCACACTACGGTTGTTTTCATATGATTTCATGGCATTATGAGGTCATTCGTGTGGTTTTGACCACCCAACGCGCCCTTTTAGAACGCGCTGAACTACTAAAAACGACACATTCAGTCGTACCGCGTGCACCGCACGTCCGATTGACATTCTGTATTCTCATACAGGTCATGAATAATATTCCTATTGTTTTCGTGTGGTTTTAGGTCATTCGGAGCACATTTGCTTTGAATTCAATCGTCACATGCCATTTTGGTCTTTTATGACTTCAGAAACCCGTTTCTGGTCACCACAATCAAACGACACCTCTGATTGACATGCCGTATACCTGAAAATTTTATAATTCACACCATGGTTGTTGTTGTATGATTTCATGGCATTCCAAGGTCATTCAGGTGGTTTTGACGACCCAACGCGCCCATTTAGAGCGCGCCAAACAGCTGAGAACGACACATTCGGTCGTACTGCACGCACTGCACGTCCGATTGACATGTCGTCTCCTACTACATGTCATGAATAATATTACTATTGTTTTAGGGGGTTTTAAGGTCATTCGGAGAACGTTTTCTCTGAATTTGACTGTCACACGCAGTTTTGGTCTTTTATGACTCCAGAAACGCGTTTCCGGTCACCGCAGTCAAACGAGACCTCCGATTGACGGGTCGTCTGCCCTAATGTTTCACAATTCACACCAAGGTTGTTTCCGTATGATTTCATGGCATTATGAGGTTATTAGGGTGGTTTTTACCACCCAACATTCCCTTTTACAGTGCACTGAACTACTGAAAACAAAACATTCGGTTGTACCATGCGTACTGCATGTCCGATGGACCTGTCATCTCCTTCTACATGTCACGAATAATATTCTTATTGTTTTTTTGTGGTTTCAGGTCATTTGGAGCACGTTTTCTCTGAATTCGACTATCACACGCCATTTTGGTCTTTTATGACTCCAGACACGCGTTTCCAGTCACTATGATCAAACGACACCTTCGATTGACGTGATGTCTACCTGACTGTTGCACAATTCACACCACGGTTGTTTTCGTATGATTTCTTGGAATTTTGAGGTCACTCGAGTGGTTTTGACCACACAATGTGCCCTTTTAGAGCGCACCAAACTGCTGAAAACGACACATTCTGTCGTACCACGCACACCGCACAACTGATGGACGTGTCATCTCCTCTTACATGTCACGAATAATAATCTATTGTTTTCATGTGGTTGTAGGTCATTCGGAGCATTTTTTCTCTGAATTAGACCATCACATGCCATTTTGGTCTTTTATGACTTTGGAAACGCGTTTCTGGTCACCGGCGTCAAACGACACCTCCAATTGATGTGATGTCTGCCCGACCATTTCAAAATTCACACCACAGCTATTGTCGTATGATTTCATGGAATTTGTGAGGTCGTTCATGTGGTTTTCACCACCCAACGCGCCCTTTTAGAGCACGTAGAACAGCTAAAAACGGCACATTCGGTCATACTGTGCGCACCGCACATCTGATGGACGTGTCCTCTCCTCCTACATGTCACGAATAATATTACTATAGTTTTCGAGTGGTTTTAGGTCTTTCGGAGCATGTTTTCTTGGAATTCGACCATCACACGCCGTTTTGGTCTTTCTTGACTCTGGAAACATGTTTCTAGTCACCGTAGTCAAACGACACCTCTGATTGATGTTCTGTCTACCCGACCATTTCACAATTCAAACCACTGTTGTTGTCGTATGATTTCATGGCATTTCGAGGTAGATCGAGTGCTTTTGACCACCCAATGAGCCCTTTTAGAGCGTGTCGAACTTCAAAAAACCACACATTCGGTCATACCGCGTGCACCGCACATTCTATGGACATGTCTTCACCTCCTAAATTTCACGAATAATATTCCTATTGTCTTCAAGTGTTGTCAGGTCATTCAGAGCACGTTTTCTCTAAATTCGACTATCGCACACTGTTTTGGTCTTTTATGACTCCAAAAACGCATTTCAAGTCACCGTGGTTAAATGACACCTCCAATTGATGTGTCCTCTACTTGAACATTTCAAAATTCACACCACGATTGTTGTCGTATGATTTTATGGCATTCTAAGCTCGTTCTGGTGGTTTTGACCACCCAACGCACCCTTTTAGAGCACGTCGAACTGCTAAAAATGACACATTCGGTCATACCGTGCACACCGCACGTCCGATGGATGTGTCATCTCCACCTACATGTCACAAATAATATTCGAATTTTTTTCTTATGGTTTCAGGTCATTCGGAGCACGTTTTCTTTGAATTCGACCCTCACACGCCGTTTTGGTCTTTTATGACTCTGAAAAAACGTTTCCAGTCACCGCGGTCAAATGACACCTATGATTGATGTGAAGTTTACCATACCATTTCACAATTCACACCATGGTAGTTTTCATATGATTTCATGGAATTTTGAGGTTGTTCGATGGGGTTTTGACCACCCAACACGCCCTTTTAGAGCGCGCCGAACTGCTGAAAATGACAAATTCAGTCATACCGCGCGCACCGCATGTCCAATGGACGTTCCATATTCTCTTAAATGTCACGAATAATATTCCTATTGTTTTCGTGTGGTTTATAGTCATTCTGATCATGTTTTCTCTAAATTCGACCGTCACACGCTGATTTTGTCTTTTATGACTTTGGAAATGCGTTTCTGGTCACTGCGATCAAACGACACCTCCTATTGACATGATGTATACCTGAACATTTCAAAATTCACACCATGGTTGTTGTCATATGATTTCATTGCATTTCGAGGTCGTTCGGGTGGTTTTGACAACCCAACGCGCCATTTTAAAGCACGCTGAACTGCTGAAAACAACACATTCAGTCGTACCGCGCACACCAAATGTCTGATGGATGTGTCATCTCATCCTACATGTCATGAATAATATTCCTATTGTTTCTGTGTGGTTTCAGGTCATTAAGAGCTTGTTGGTTCTGAATTCGACCGTCACACGCCGTTTTCATCTTTTATGACTCCAGAAATGCGTTTTCGGTCACTGCGGTCAAAAGACACCTCCCATTGACGTGTCGTCAACCCAAATATTTCAAAATTCACACCAAGGTTGTTGTTGTTGTATGATTTCATGGCATTCCAAGGTTTTTCGGGTGGTTTTGACAACCCAACGTGCCCTTTTAGAGTGTGCCGAACTGGTGAAAACGACACATTCGGTCGTACCGTGCGCATTGTACGTCCGATGGATGTGTCGTCTCCACTTAGATGTCATGAATAATATTCCTACTGTTTTCGTGTGGTTTTAGGTCATTTGGAGCATGTTTGCTCGGAATTCAACTGTCTCACACCGTTTTGGTCTTCTGTAACTCCGAAAACGTGTTTCCGGTCACCTCGGTCAAACGACCTTTCCGATTGATGTGCTATCTACCAGACCATTTTAAAATTTACACCACAGTTTTTTCGTATGATTTCATGGTATTCTGAGGATGTTTAGGTGGTTTTGACCACCCAACCCATCCTTTTAGAGCACGTCCAACTGCTGAAAAAGCCACATTTGGTCATACCACATGCACTGCACGTCCAATGGACATTCCCTCTCCTTATACATGTCGCGAATCATTTTCCTATTATTTCCCTATGGTTTTAGGTCATTCGGAGCACGTTTGCTCTGAATTTGACCGTCACATGCCGTTTTGGTTTTTATGACTCCGGAAACGCATTTCCAGTCACCGAAGTCAAATGACACCTCTAATTGACATGTCGTCTACCCAACCATTTCAAAATTCACACCACGGTTGTTTTCATATAATTTCATGGAATTAGGAGGTCGTTTGAGGGGTTTTGACCACCCAACGCGCCCTTTTAGAGCGCACCAAACTGCTGAAAATGACACATTCGGTCCTACTGCGCGCACCGCATGGCCGATGGATGTTTCGTCTCCTCCTACATGTCAGAAATAATATTTCTATGGTTTTCGTGTGGTTTCAGGTTATTTGGAGCACATTTTCTTTGAATTCGACTGTCACATTCCATTTTGGTTTTTTTGACTCCAGAAATGTGTTTCCGGTCACTGCGGTCAAACGACACCTCCTATTGAAATTCCATCTGCCCGACCATTTCAAAATTCACAGCACGGTTTTTTCATACGATTTCATGTCATTCCGAGGTTGTTCGGGTGGTTTTGACCACCCAACGTGCCCTTTTAGAGAGCACTGAACTAGTGAAAACGACACATTCGGTCGTACCGTGCACACCGCATGTCTGGTGGACGAGCAATATCCTTCTACATGTCATGAATAATATTATTATATTTTGTCATGACCCGACCCAACGGGGCTCGAGCCACAACTCCCCAAGCCCGCCTCCAATAGGCTAGGGGCTGGGGACCTGCGCTGAGTAGGCTATCACACACATGGGAGGCATTAGCCTAAGGTACCTATACACACGCACTCACAAACACCTCAATGCAATAGTGCAGAGATATAGAAAACTGAAAAGTAAATGCATTAATACACTATCCCACAACCAGATTACAACAGAAGTACAAAAGGGAAAAATAGGGCCCACCAAAAGAAAACTACAAAGCACGTCCATCCTGCTCTGAAGAAGGGGAACGTTGCCACAAACACCCACCAGAATGCTCCTTGGCACATCTCCGGTAAACACCCCAGTAAAAAATGCTCACTAAGATCCACCTGCTCCGGGTCCTCTTGGGACTCCGTCAAAATTCTTGTGGTCTGAACAAGACACAAACATGTGCGGGCAAAGCCCGTGCAGGGGTGAGTATGAACATACTCAGTAGGCACCCCAAAAACCCAAAACAATATAGAGAAACTGAAAGGCAACAGTCTGCTCATCCCAGCTAGAGGGAACCCAGATGAGAGAGAAACTCCATCTCGTGACCATCCTCGGCTAAACACAACTCGTCAGCTCAGCTCAGGTGTATGACCATACATACACCTTGAACAATCCAGATATACTCAACTCACCCCACAAAGCTACAAGAGGTACCGACCTCGTCACCTGCAACTCTCCACAACCAGAAGAGTACACCACACGATCACATTCATCCCAGATGACACTCATCCGAGAGATACACTCCATCAGGTTTCTCACAAACCTCTCATACGCTCACCCGAGAGATCATGCCCGTCGGATAGCATCACTAAGGAAACCTCGTTGAAACAACAGAACCTCCAAACTCCTCGGATAGGGGATCGCTCCTAGGGTCCGCTAGGGTGTACCTGAACCCACACCGGTATAAGAATATCACAGATATGTGATCACTCCCAGGGTCCGCTGGGGGGACACCACGACCCGATCTGGCATACGTAGTTCTCACAGATAGGGGATCACACCTAGGATCCACTGGGGGATACCGCAACCCGATCTGGCGCTCGACAGAAACACTTCACTGAGATAGAGGATAATCACCCTTATAAAGGTGGTCATGATGATACAGGAACCCTATCTGGTATAACTCACGATGTAGGGGATCGAACCAACAATGCCACAACCCTACCGAAACCACGCACTGAGTAGGAGATCGCATAACCAATGATACTGCAACTGTACTATACACCTCATGCTGAGCAGGGGATCGTATACCCGACAATGCCACAACCCTACTGTGCCCGGTCCACCGCATAGGGGATCATAATCCTGATGATTCCACAAACCCTACGGGGTTAACCATCTAGATAGGGGATCGCCGCCCGTGAATAAGTGGTCATAGCGATACCAAGAACCCGATCTAGGGAAAAGATGCTAGAGGATCCCGCTCCGAGCCCACCAGAGGGATGCCACAACTCTAATAGTTTAAACATCCCATCAAGAGGATCAAAAACCTATACGAAGGTTGTGATGACACACGAACCCTCGTGGGAATGAACCAAGGGAGTACCCTCAACCACTGCTGGTCCAAAACTTCGCTAACCCGAGCGACCCACAACAACGCCACACTGCGCACCTCCAAGGACAATACAGAGGCCACCATCACGTTCTATGTGGAAAAACACGTAGGATAGGCTGTTTACTTGCCCGAAACGGAGCACCGGTGAAAAAGTCACTATTCACTATAGCTAGCTCGTGTGGGGCCCACACAATGATCCCGAAACCCATCGATCGGACCATACCTCGGCGATCCACTCGGAAAAACAAGCGGAATCGACTACTCACTCGTCCGAAACAGACATCGGGTGAAAAAGGTATTATTCACCGAAGCCAGGTCGGGTGGGGCCCAGGCCTTGATTCCGAATCTCACCGAACGGATCGCACCATTGCGATCCTCTTGAAAAAAACACACAGGATCGACTAATCATCCGTCAAAATCAGACTCCTGGTGCAAAAGCTACGTTTCTCCGCAAATGCCAAAACCCGGCCTCATGGGGCCCGCACCCCATTCTCAGTCCCAACACTCTGAAACCATCTCAAAATGTCCGCCGTACCATCAGGGTCTCAACGCCACTGACAGCACGTCATTCAGACACTCTAGGAAAAAGTTACGGCCAGTCAAAGTGGAATAATAATTAAAATGTTATTATTATTCGACATTTCGTGACCCCAGGTCATGGACCCAGCCCGAAAAAAACCTAAACCTATCCCAATAGGTCAGTCTCAATCCCAGGGTCGCGTCGCCGTAGACGGCGTGCGAATCAGAACTTTGGATTACACAAAATGGGGGGTTTTAGAACCCCCGGTCAAAATTGGACAGGACCGGCCCGAACCGGCCCACCCCGGTCGGTCCGGCCACCACCGCGGGACCACCACGCCGTCGCGGGACCGCCACGCCACTGCACCCCTGGCGGCCGCCGCCGCCTCACTGGGTCGTCCCGCCATGGCAGGCTGCCATTCTCCGGCACCGGCGCCGCCACGCCGGAGTCTCGTCGGCGGTTCTTTCGCGGGCTGCCGGGAGGTCCCCGATGGTCCGTTTTGAAATCTAGAGGCGTTTACGCGACCCTCGGGACCCGATCTACACTGCTACGGCTTCAATTTGCAAGAAAACGTAGCAAAAATAGGATCGGGGGTTAAAACTAAAATCCGCCTTCCTCGCGGGTGAAACGCCGACGTTCTGCCTTAGATCCGCGCTCCAGAGCTTCCGCCGAACACTCCTGGAACATCCGCCGTCGAAATACGAGCTCGTGGGTGCTTCTTTTTCTCGATTCGGCGGATCGGTGGTGAAGAACGGCGAAGAACACCGAGAGGAATGAAAAGGAGGGGGTGATGATATTTATATCAGCCGCCCCCCAGCACCAAACCCGCCTCGGACCTGATTCCTAATGCGAACAATGGTAAGGTCACCCTTAGGGTAAACGCACCATTCTGAACACAATGGCGAACTCAGATTTTCCATCCGAGACTGTAACGCCTGAGACTTTTATGAGAAATATTTTGTTTTTATCAAAAGAATCTTTCACTACACACAACACTATCTTGGCTTTCTTTACACGCAATTGTGGCCTTCCTCAATAGCTTGCGTCGTACGCAATACTGAGTTTCACTAAACAACGATATGCTATTAAAATATTACTAAAACTAGCTGTTATGAATAGTAATAACCACTTTTTGAAATTTTATAAATTTCATTTTTCAAAATGGAGTTCATTTTTGGATTCGGAATATCGAAATTAGCCTAGGGTGAAATTTTGGAATTTTTCTGACAACTTTCAATTTTTGATGAATAGTGAAACCGCTAAGTGGTAGTTAAAAAAACTGACTTTTTAATAAAACTTAATTTTACCGCTTCTGTGAGTGGAATTTCGAAAATCCGAGAGACACGGTTAATATCAAGGACTAAAATGTGGTTCAATGAGATGAAAATAATTTTTGGTGAATAGTAACTTTTTACTTTTTTTTACCACGGTTAAAAGTAAATAGTGTAATTAAGGGTAAAAATGATATTATTATTACCCTAACAAATGTCTTAATTCTATTGTATAAGTGTAATTCGACCAAAAACAACCTTATGACTAAAATATGACCATTTAGGCCCACATGGATTAGATTATGACATTTATTATTAATTTATTTAAAGAAGGGTTAAAATAGTTAAAATCAAAGTTTAATATGTAAATAATTTTTAATATGGGGTTATACATGAGATAAATTAGATTATAAATATTAATTAGAAATATAAACAAATTTTCTACCTAATGGTATTTTATTTTTAATTTTTAGACCTTAAATAATTTAATTTATTTATGACACAACGCTGATGCAGTAATTATCTTATTAATGAAATATTGACATAATTGATGTTATAAATTCCCAAATAAATGTAATTTGAGACTTTTTAAAAATTAAACTAATTTTCTAGGTTAATATGACATGTTATTATTGATTTAATTAACTTGGTTCGAACTAATCATTCTGTTATGATTTTCACAAAAATCAATTACTAAATAGTGTCAAAATTGACATAAAATAGTTTTTAAAACAAATATTATATTATTAATTGTTATTTTATTCCTAAAAATCTAATGTTCGGCCAAATGACTTAGTTGAGGTTATATATATTATTAATAAACAACTTCGGGTTCGTTTGGCTTGATATAGTATGTTTATTAACCTTATAGTGTAAGAAAACAAAAAGACACGGTAAAAGTTAAATTATCTAACTTAAAGTTAAATCTAAATGATAAGGTTAAAATTGATACCTAAACTTGTCTAAATTCTATTGGATGAGATTATTTCGACCCATACCCACCTTATCTTTTAAATATATCAATTTGGAGCTATTAAAAACCGAATTTGACTTTATAATAAAATAATATTTTTAGTTATTCCAAAGGTGCCCCTCTCCTCCCTTATAAAAGGGCACCTCCTCCCTCTCTTCCTCACACCACTTTGAACCTTCATTCTTGGCCAAACCCTGCCAATTTCATCTCTCCACTTCCCTAGAGACATCCTAGAGGTCCTGGTCCTCTTCAAAGACCAATTTTAGTTCCCTAAAAGTAGGTCTCAAAGAAGCGCTTCAAAGAAGAGGTAATGTCTGTTACCGATTATTTCATCTTTATTTCTTCTTCCACTTCTTATTCATTAGTTGTTTCATTATGAAGTAATAACATCAGTATCACTAATATACTGATATGTTATTATAAGTATGAAAAAACCCTATTTCACCATCTATCCATCCTACGGAAAACAAAATCACAGTGTGTGCGTACGTACGGAATACCGTCTCCACGCCGTGGTGTAATCTATTTTCCACCACCACCTTACATGGATGGGTATGATGGTGTAAATAATGACTATATATTATTATTGTAAAGTGATATTGATTCTGAAATAGTATATATACACTCCAATACAATTCCACAATCATGGGAATGATGTCATCGCTCGTGCGTACGTACGGAATACCGTCTCCACGATGTGATGCGACTCATTCTACATGATCTTCATTGCATAATGATTATATAAATTAATTGAATGAATCAATATGATATATATTACACTAATCCCATTCTGTAAATGAGTTATCTATAACCTAAAAATAAAAATAATAATTTATTCGACAAAACTCGCATACGAACAAAAAGTAATAAACACCTGAATAACAAGTAGTAATGAAATATTACTAATAAGAAGCTAAGAATATGACCATATATGATATCATAAAAATAATTATGATTCTTTAATAAGTCAATAACATTATTTAAATCATTATATAGGAGGTTCGGACACATACGAAGCAAATTGGACCTAAGGTAAGGGAAAATATCACAATCTCATTTTTATCCGAGATTGTTTATACTTTGATATTTACTAGGGTGTATTTTATCATCCACATCCATGTTTCCTCAATATGTAATATTATTTCCCTCCACCTACAATTGTTTAAATCCAATTTTACCCTTCAGTGAGTATTTAGTAAAAGATATGAAAGGAATCTTTTGTCGTTTTTCGTACGAGGTACTTTTTGACTTTTCTGACAAAAGTACGAGAAGAATGTTTTTTTAACTTATAAGACATGAATGGATTTTTAAAAAATTATTTCCAAGAATATTCCTTTATAAGTTTTCAAGTTTATTTTTAATCAACTTCTTTTAGTTTAAAATTGTATGAAATATTAAGAAAGGAAAATGTTTTTGAAGTAGAAAGGATATTTTCCTCAAGAATGGAGTTCAAGTGTTTTATCAAACTTATTTTCCATATAAGATAATATAGGGTTCTGTTTCTATCCCTATTATTACATTGATTTGATTATGTTGTGATGGAATTATTTTTATGAATTCCTTTATCTTATATTAATTGTTTTATGATGTCATGTTGTTTAAGAATCCCATTTTTATTATATGGGTTATGCAATGATGTATGATTTATGATTTTGTGGCACACATAAGAATGGTATAATTATGAGATGGGTGGGACCTATATCTCCCTCTAATACATTGGATAAGTATTTTATGTCTCATGAGATAGACATGGCTGGAATGGTAAGTTAAACCGGTTCAGTGAAACAGGACTGGAACGAGGAGTGAACTCGGTTCAGAAATAGACTTTGTCCACTAAGATGGTCTTGGCCATGAGTCTTGACTAATAAGAAATGATTCTCTTTTTTATGTGTGTATGCCACAAAGTTTCATGTTTTAAGTTATGATTATTGTGATTTCATTTCACTACTATGATTTATCCCATGTTATGAAATTATGCTCTCTTTTGCAGGTTAAGATTTCTAAAATGTTATGTTCTTATGAATATGATGCGATTGATATTTCTTTTTTTTACCCTTACTGAACATTTGAGCTCACCCTTTTGTATGTTTTCTTTCCCCAGGTCAGGAATAAGGTTATTAAGTAAGATATTCCAAAAGGTACTATAGATAAGATGAAATAAATGGGAGACAGTGTAGACGCTTTATGAACCAGTTGTTTATGTTTCCCAGTTTCTAAAGACACTATACCTATACGGTCATTTCCTAGTTTTGATATATGTTGTAATAAGTGTGCTTCAATTATGATGTAATAACAATGTATGTAAAGTATGGTTTGTTATAGTTGATATCAGAGGAAAGGTATAGTCAACCTTTGGAAACTAGGATGTGAAAGCGTTAGTAAGAACCCTAAGGATAAGTCTAAGCATAGAACACAATCTTAGTGTTTTCGAAATGGCCATGAATAACCTAGGATAAGACCTTAAGTGGGAAATTTTATTCTTGATTATGTGTTTTTCCTATTATAATTAGTGTTGCTCACACTATTATTCTTTGTTTTAGTCAATGGCTAGAACCCGAAGGAACCGTGTTAATGCAGAATGTGACGGGCAATGCAATGATTGTCCCCCTGAGCAACCAAACGTTATGGGAGTTGGAATGCAAAATCTTATAGCCATGCTCACACAAATTTCTCAAGCTATGAATCATGCAGGACTTCCAAACGAGCAAAGGAAGGATCATCATTCTGTTGAATCCTTCATGAGGCAGCGTCCACCTTCATTCAGCGGGTCTACTGATCCATTAATTGTTGAACAATGGATTAGTACTACTGAAAAGATCTTTTCAGTTCTTCAATGTTCTGAACATGATAAATTCATCTTAGCAGTGTATCGTTTGGAAAGAGACGATGATCAATGGTGGAATCTTATCAAGAATACGAGGCAAAGAGATGAAATTGAGTCCATGGAATGGGACGAGTTCAAGAACTTATTTTTCAATAAGTACTTCCCTCGTATTCTCCAAACAGAGATGGAGAAAGAGTTTCTTGAACTAAAGCAAAAGGATGATGAATCTGTTGGTACCTATGAAGAAAATTTTACAAGTCTTGCATGGTACGCTTCTGGTATTATTATCCAACCTGAGAGAAAGATCGATCGTTTCTTTAGTGGCTTAAAACCAATTCTTCGAAGGGCCATATCCATAAGGGACTTCAATAGATATGAGGAAATCGTTCGATGTGCTCTCAAAGTTGAGAGGGAGATTGGAGTAACCCATCAGTCATATGGGTTTGATAAGAAGAGGAAAATGGAATTCAAAGGAAAATATAAAGAGCACACTGAAAAGCCGATGAGCTTTCCATTATGCACAAAGTGTGGAAAGAAACATAGAGGGAGTTGTCTTAAAGGGACAAGTAAATGTTTCAAATGTGGAAAGGAAGGTCATCGGGCATTTGAATGCCGCAATGATGGGAAGAAGATGTCTAATGATGCAAACAAAGGAAGGGACACACAGAATGAACCTACTACACTTCAATGTTTCAAGTGAAAGGAGATGGGGAATTATGTCAATAAATGCCCTAATCCAAGGGTTGTTGATGATGATCGACAACAAAAAAATCTTAAGGCTAAAGAAAAAGGAAAGTCACATGCAATTTATATCAGCGATGTGGAGTACGATAACGATGTGGTGAAAGGTACACTTACCATCCACTCTAAAGTAGCAAATGTTTTATTTGATTCTGGATCCACCCACTCTTTTATTTATGAATATTTTTCTAAGGGTATCACCATATTACCTCAACAATTAGATGTTGAGTTAGTTGTGACAACACCTAATGGCACAACAGTCGAATCAAAAGTTTATAATTCTTCCCCGATTGAAGTTTTTGGGAAAGTGCTTCCTGAAAATAATATGATCCTTCCTATAATGGAATTTGATGTGATTCATGGCATGTATTGGCTTTATTTATATGGATCTCATATCAATTGCCAAATAAGGGAAGTCACATTTTATATTCCAGATCAATCTATGATCATCTATCGATGCAAGGATGAACATAACCATCCAGTGGAAATTTCCCCCATCTTATGGGTCTTGATTCCACTAAATGAGGGTTATTTATCTCAAATGGTTGGTGAGAAACTCACGATTAATAATATGCCCATTGTACGGGAGTTTGATGATGTCTTTCTGGAGGAATTGTCGGGTCTTCTACCAAATCGTGAAGTTGAGTTTTCAACAGAACTCGTACCGGGTGCTTTTCCTATTTCAGAGACACCTTATAGAATGGCCCTAATTGAGTTGCAGGAATTGAAGAAGCAACTCCAAGAGAATCTTGATCAGGGATTCATACGCCCTAGTGCGTCACCTTGGGGAGCACCTGTTCTATTTGTTAAGAAGAAAGATGGATCAATGAGACTCTGCATTGATTATCAAGAACTTAACAAGATCACTATCAAGAACAAATATCCTCTCCCACGCATTGATGACTTATTTGACCAACTATGCGGAGCTCAATACTTTTCCAAGATTGAACTCCGTTCAGGGTATCATCAATTAAGGGTCAAAAGGGAGGATATACCAAAGACGGCTTTCTCTACAAGGTATGGACACTATGAATTTATAGTGATGCCATTTGGTCTTACTAATGCCCCTGCTATCTTCATGGATCTGATGAATAGAGTCTTTAGAGACTATCTTGATCAATTTGTGGTAGTCTTTATAGACGATATTATTTTCTATTAAAATAGAAAATAAGTACATGAAGATCACTTGAGAATTATATTGAAGACAATGAGAAAGGAGAAGCTTTATGCCAAATTTACCAAGTGTGAATTTTGGCTTCAAAAAGATTCATTTTTGGGTCACATAATGTCAAAAGAGGGGATATCTGTGGATCCAGCAAAAATAGAGGTTATCGAAAGATGGTCGAGACCAACAACAGTAACCGAGATCCAAAGTTTTCTTGGTTTGGATGGATATTATCGATGTTTTGTGAAAGATTTTTCATGATTTTCTAATCCACTCACAAGGTTGACTCGAAAAGGAGTTATGTTTGTTTGGACGGAGGAATGTGAAGAGAATTTCAAGGAGTTGAAAAGAAGGTTATCCAGTGCACTTGTGCTCACACTGCCTTGTAGTGGATAAAGGTTTGTGATCTACAGTGATGCATCCAAGAAGGGGGTGGGGTGTGTTCTTATGAAAAATGATATGGTGATAGATTATGTCTCACGATAGTTGAAAATCCATGAGCAAAATTACCCAACACATGATTTGGATTTAGCTGCGGTAATCTTTGAATTAAAGATTTGGAGGCATTATCTTTATGGAGAAAGGTGTGACATTTATACTGATCATAAAAGTTTAAAGTATATTTTCACACAAAAGGAGATGAATATGCGCCAAAGAAGATGGTTAGAGCATATTAAGGATTATGACTACTCAATTCATTACCACCCTGGGAAAGAAAACAAGGTGGCAGATGCATTAAGTCGACAAGACCATGCCAGTTTATCCATGATGAGGATCACAAAAGATCCAATATTTATGGATTTACAAAGGTTGGATCTTGGAATTATAATGGAAGGGGGGAAATCGTATCTTTCTCAAATGAATGTTCAACCATCTATACATGTGAAGATTAAAGAGGCGCATAAAGAAGATGTAGAGTTACAAAAGAAGGTGAGAAATATTCATGAATTCAACCTTGATTGTGATGGGATAATAATGTTCAGGAATCGTTTTTGTGTTCCTCCCATCCCCGAATTAAAGAAGGAGTTGCTGGACAAGGCTCATAGTTCTTTATTCTCTATTCATCCTGGAAGCATGAAGATGTATAGGGACCTGAAAGAGTACTTCTGGTGGGATGGCATGAAAAGATATGTTGTTGAATATTTCTCTCGATGCTTGGTTTGTCAGCAAGTAAAAGCTGAGAGACAGAAGTTTAAGGGGATGTTACAACCATTACCCATACCCGAATGGAAATGGGAAAACATCACTATAGACTTTTTCACAGGACTTCCTAAAACATCCAAAGGAAATAATGCTATCTGGGTCATAGTTGATCGTCTTACAAAGTTTGCAGACTTCATTGCTATTAGAGAGGATTTCTCTCTGGATCATCTTGCCAGGATATATGTAAAGGAAGTGGTAAGATTGCATGGAGTACCACTTTCTATTATATCTGATCGGGATCCAAGATTTACCTTGAAGTTCTGGCGAAGTCTTCAGCATACTCTGGATACAGAGTTGAGTTTCATCACTGCTTATCATCCTCAGATAGACGGTCAGTCTGAGAGAACAATTCAAACTCTAGAAGATATGTTGATAGCTTGCTCTATGGATTTCAAAGGTGGTTGGGATCAACACCTCCCTTTGGTGGAACTTTCTTATAATAATAGCTTTCACTCCAGTATTCATATGGATCTTTATGAATCTCTCTAGGGACAGAAATGCAGGACTCCAACTTGCTGGGATGAAGTTGGGGAAATAAAGCTATTAGGACCTGATCTTGTTGATGAGATGGCAGAAAAGGTCTGATCAATTCAACAACACATAAGAGCAGCTCAGAGTCGACAGAAAGGTTATGAAGACAACCTAAGAAAAGACCTAGAGTTTGAAGTGGGTGATAAAGTGTTCGTACGAATATCTCCCTGGAAGAGGGTCATGAGATTTGGAAAGAAGGGGAAGTTGAGCCCTAGATATATCGGTCCTTTCGAAATACTGGATCGTGTTGGAAAGGTAGCTTACCGATTGGCGCTTCCACCGAATCTCTCACAAGTTCACGATGTGTTCCAGGTATCTCTCCTGAGATAGTACATAACTGATCCTTCACATGTACTCAGCTCAGAAGTTGTACCGTTGGAGCAGGATTTTTCTTATGAAGAACAGCCGATAGAGATTTTGGATCGTAGTGAAAAAGTCCTACGAAACAAGACCACTCGCTTGGTGAAAGTTTTATGGAAGAACCACCAATTAGAAGAATCTACATGGGAGCTTGAGGATATGAATAGGGAGAGGTATCCTCATCCTTTTGTTACAAAGTGACGAATTTTGAGGCCGAAATTTATTTTAAGGGGGGTAGAATGTAACGCCCTAGACTTTTATGAGAAATATTTTGTTTTTATCAAAGGAATCTTTCACTACACACAACACTAGCTTGGCTTGCTTTACACGCAACTACAACCTTCCTCAATAGCTTGCATCGTACGCAATACCGAGTTTCACTAAACAACGATATGCTATTAAAATATTATTAAAACTAGCCTTTATGAATAGTAATAACCACTTTTTGAAATTTTAGAAATTTTATTTTTCAAAATGGACTTCATTTTTGGATTCAGAATATCGAAATTAGCCTAGGGTGAAATTTTGGTATTTTTCTGAAAACTTTCAATTTTTGATGAATAGTGAAACCACTAAGTTGTAGTTAAAAAAACTGAATTTTTCATAAAACTTAATTTTACCACTTCTGTGAGTGGAATTTCGAAAATCCAAGAGACACAGATAATATCAAGGACTGTAATGTGGTTCAATGAGATGAAAATAATTTTTGGTGAATAGTAACTTTTTACTATTTTTTACCACGGTTAAAAGTAAATAGAGTAATTAAGGATAAAAATGATATTATTATTACCCTAACACATGTCCTAATTCTATAGGATAAGTGTAATTCGACCAAGAACAACCTTATGAATAAAATATGACAATTTAGGCCCACATGGATTAGATTAGGACATTTATTATTAATTTATTTAAAGAAGGGTTAAAATAGTTAAAATCAAAGTTTAATAAGTAAATCATTTTTAATATGGGGTTATACATAAGATAAATTCGACTATAAATATTAATTAGAAATATAAAAAAGATTCCTACATAATTTTATTTTATTTGTAATTTTTAGACATTAAATAATTTAATTTATTTATGACACAACGATGATGCAGTAATTATCTTATTAATGAAATATTGACATAATTGATGTTATAAATACCCAAATAAATGTAATTTGAGACTTTTTATGAATTAAACTAATTTTATAGGTTAATATGTCATTTTAGTATTGATTTAATTATCTTGGTTCGAACTAATAACTCTGTTATGATTTTCACAACAATCAATTACTAAATAGTGTCAAAATTGACATAAAATTGTTTTTAAAACAAATATTATATTATTAATTGTTATTTTATTCCTAAAAATATAAGGTTCGGCCAAATTACTTAGATAAGGTTATATATATTAATAATAAACAACTTGGGGTTCTTTTGGCTTGATATAGTATGTTTATTAACCTTATAGTGTAAGAAAACAAGAAGACACGATAAAAGTTAAATTATCTAACTTAAAGTTAAATCTAAATGATAAGGTTAAAATTGATACCTAAACTTGTCTAAATTATATTGGATGAGATTATTTCGACCCATACCCACTTTATCTTCGAAATATATCAATTTGGGGCTATTAAAAACCGAATTTGACTTTATAATAAAATAATATTTTTAGTTATTCCAATGGTGCCCCTCTCCTCCCTTATAAAAGGGAACCTCCTCCCTCTCTTCCTCACACCACTTTGAGCATTCAAGCTCGGAACACCCGTGCCAATTTATTCTCTCCACTTCCCTAGAGACATCCTAGAGGTCCTGGTCTTCTTCAAAGACCAATTTTAGTGCCCTAAAAGGAGGTCTCAAAGAAGCGCTTCAAAGAAGAGGTAATGTCCGTTGCCAATTCTTTCATCTTTATTTCTTCTTCCACTTCTTATTATTTAGTTGTTTCATTATGAAGTAATAACCTCAATATCACTCATATACTGATATGTTATTATAAGTATGAAACAACCCTATTTCACCATCTATCCATCCTACGGAAAACGAAATCACCGCGCGTGTGTACGTACGGAATACCATCTCCACGCCGTGGTGTAATCTATTTTCCACCACCACCTTACTTGGATGGGTATAATGGTGTAAATAATGACTATATATGATTATTTTAAAGTGATATTGATTCTGAAATAGTATATATACACTCCAATACAATTCCACAATCATGGGAACGATATCATCGCTCGTGCCTACGTACAGAATACTGCCTCCACGATGTGATGTGACTTGTTCTACATGATATTCATTGCATAATGATTATATGAATGAATTTAATGAATGAATATTATATATATTACACTAATACCATTCCATAAATGAGTTATCTATAACCTAAAAATAAAAATAATAATTTATTCGACAAAACACGCATAAGAACAAAAAGTAATAAACACCCGAATAACAAGTAGTAATGAAATATTACTAATAAGAAGCTAAGAATATGACCATATATGATATCATAAAAATAAGTATGATTCTGGAATAACTCAATAATATTATTTAAATCATTATACAGGAGGTTCTGACACTTACGAATCAAATTGGACCTAAGGTAAGGGAAAATATCACAATCTCATTTTTATCCGAGATTGTTTATACTTTGGTATTTACTGGGGTGTATTTTATCATCCACATCCATGTTTCCTCAATATGTAATATTATTTCCATCCACCTAAAATTGTTTAAATCCATTTTTACCCTTTGGTTTGTTTATAGTAAAAGATATGAAAGGAATCTTTTGTCGTTTTTTGTATGAGGTACTTTTTGACTTTTCCAAAAAAAAGTACGAGAAGAATGTTTTTTTAACTTATACGGCATGAATGGATTTTAAAACGTTATTTCCAAGAAGCTTCATTTACAATTTTTCATGTTTATTTTTAATCAACTTCTTTTAGTTTAAAATTGTATGACATGTTAATAAAGGAAAAATGATTTTGAAGTAGAAAGGATATTTTCCTCAAGAATGGAGTTCAAGTGTTTTATCAAAATTATTTTCCTTCTAAGATAATATAGTGTTCTGTTTCTATCCCTATTATTACATTGATTTGATTATGTTGTGATGGAATTATTTTTATGAATTAATTTATCTTAAATGAATTGTTTTATGATGTCACGATGTTTAAGAATCCCATTTTTATTACATGGGTTATGCAATGATGTATGATTTATGATTTTGTGGCACACATAAGAATGGTATCATAATGAGATGGGTGGGACATATATCTCCCTCCAATGCATTGGGTAAATATTTTATATCTCATGAGATAGATATGGCTAGAACGGCAGGTTAAACCGGTTCTGTGAAACAGGACTTGAACGAGGAGTGAACTCAGTTCAGAAATGGACTTTGTCCACTAAAATAGTCTTGGCCATGAGTCTTGACTAATAAGAAATGATTCTCTATGATTATGTGTGTATGCCACAAAGTTTCATGTTTTAAGTTATGATTATTGGGATTTCATTTCGCTACTATGATTTATCCCATGTTATGAAATTGTGCTCTCTTTTGCAGGTTAAGATTTCCAAAATGTTATGTTCTTATGAATATGATGTGATTGATATTTCTTTTGTTTACCCTTACTGGGCATTTGAGCTCACCCTTTTGTATGTTTTCTTTCCCCAGGTCAGGAAGAAGGTTATTAAGTAAGATATTCCAAAAGGGACTATAGATATGATGAAATAAATGGGAGATAGTGTAGACACTTTATGAACCAGTTGTTTATGTTTCCCAGTTTCTAAAGACACTATACCTATACGGTCCTTTCCTGGTTTTGTTATATGTTGTAATAAGTGTTCTTTAATTCTGATGTAATAACAATGTATGTAAAGTATGGATCATTATAATCTGGGCCCAAAACCTCTAGAGAATAATCGTTTCCACCCTCTTGGTACATTATTGGAGGTTTTCATGGTGGAATATCTCTATAAATTCCAAACAAATTACTCTGAGAAAATTCAGTGACCATCATATCATAAATATAAACATAGTACTATTAAAATACTTCCTATAAATAATAAACACCCCTATTCCTACTACTAAATCCATGATTGGGTAACATGAACGATTGTAATGAACACCGATTATATTCTATACATCCCACTACAATGGTCATGTCTAGGTAAATATATCTATTTCATAGCATGGATTATGGTATATAGACTTCCAATTGTAATTTATAGAGTAAAAACTTTTTAAGTTGTAATTAGAAAGTCTATTTAATGGTGAACTTTCCATTTAATTACTCAAAATCATTTAATTTAATACTTATATTTCAATTCTCTTTATGTGGTCGAATTATATGGATTACCATTCCTAATTTATAAGGGCACATACACCTTATAAATTGAAGTGTGGTGTATATTTAATCCCAACAATAACACATTCTATACCATGATACAAATTTTCCATGACTCAACATGTCATAATTGACTACTTAAGGTGATTGTTGTAGCCTATGTAGGAAAATAATATTTAGGTTATAGTATTCACTTTAAGAACCAATTATGTTTCTCAATCCCCTATAAAAAAATGTTAGTGGTTATGAATTCTATACAGAAGGAATGCATAATAAATGTCAAGCATCCATGAAATCCATCCTCTATAGCATGGTATATGCATGGAATATGAATCATGTAAGAGAACTAAAATGATGCATGATCCCTTCTTCCTTACAAAATTGGGACAAGGATAATGTGACACCACCAATCATAATAATATGAAAATCCCATATCATGTGCATCACCCAACAGGGGAATAAAATGAACTATAATAGTCAAAAATTAGAACATCATATGCCATCCTAGGAAATTAAGATTTCCTCTATATGTGGGTTTTCTACTCCCAAGCACAGCTCATTAAAAAATTCTAACACATTTATAATATCCCAAGTCCAATATTCCCAAATAATAATATAGAAGAAAACAAATAATTTTGATACCACTTTAGAAAATCCTAACCTAGGAGCCACTAAATGGTTCACTGATATGATGGATAACATTGCCAAAAACACACCTCCCTATATGCCAGATGCTTCCAACTAGAAATGAGGGTCTAAGGTGGTATACTGGAAAGACTATACTCTCATAATCATAGTGTAGCATAGTGGTTCAATCACATTATTCAATAAAATATTCATAACAAATAATTAAACAATAGTAGATTAACAACTATATGACCATAGTAATAATAAATCTAACCAAAGAAATATCATATAAAAATGAGTATTTCATGTCTCTATATAGAATTGCAGGAAATACATGGTGAATAAATAACTAGTATAATTCATGTATTAAAAGTACAAATAGATCAAAAATAATTATATTCAAATAGAATAATGTGTATATCACATTCTTGTGCTCACATATTCTTATGAACAATAAATCAATCATCATAAAAAGGTTGATTTCCCCATTCCCTACTTTTATCTATTGAGTCTTTCTAGCTACTTAATAGAGGCCTGAACAGGGTGTGAGATAATACTCAGTATGCCACCACCGATGGTGTCTATAACATATCCAGTATTTTTATATAAGTTGAGAAGTGTGAAATATGTAATAATAATATAAATGAATAATAATGGGTGATAGATGTAAATTTTCTATTGTCTATCCTACCACGGAAAAACTATAAACAAGAAACTATAAACACAGAATAACTGTAAATCATGAGAATGAATCCACTACGGACCATTTACAGTAATCTAGTGTCATTACTACATGGTCCAGATCCAATGTATATAATAGGAAACGCATACTGAATAACATATTACAAGTAATAAGGTGTTAGACCTACATGGTCTGGATCCAAGGTATAAAATGAAGAAGGATTCCTCGTCATGTCAATAGAGAATATCCATAGAAAACAAAGTAAAAATTTTTCCAGAGCCTAAGGATCATGTCCATGGACAATGTCCAAGGTGGTCCAAAAAATCTTGATCATGGGAGTAGAAATATCTCAGGCATCCAAATTAATCCGGATCCCTGGTGTATAAATTCCAATGGAATCCTAAGTAATCTCTGACTTGAGAAGTAGAATTGTCCATGGAATTCTATATTATCAATATCCATGGAGTATGAATTCCCATGGAATCTATTAAAATCATAACCGTTTCATTTATCAACTCATAAGCCCTTTCATAATCATGCATAATCCATGAGTTCATCCATTTCATTCAAAACATTCCATTTAGTCCATTTAATCATTATAATAACATGTAATCACATGGAAGAAGAGGCATAAACCCTCTCCTAATATCTCATTCAATTAATTATGGATCCCACAAATTTGGTGAGCTCACACACACCCAACGGGGTGGTATATCATGGGTAATATATATAAACACATGTCATAGGTGTTTGGGTTTAGGTTTACAACCTCCAAACATAAAATGGTACTATTTAGGAAACCTATAAAGGTTCTAATAATTTAATCAAGGAATTTAGTTCATTTTGTAGAAAAACTAGAATGTCTTGAATGAAACACCATGAAATCTAGATATAAAGAAACAAGACTTTGCAAGAAAATGTGTAGACCCCCTACCTTATGACTATGGTATAGCACTCTTCCATAATCAGCTTCTAAAATATCCTAGATTAGAAGAAACAGCAAAATGGATGAATTCCTAGAAAATAGGGAATAAGATTATGCACCAAAATAGTGTTGCTGATAGAAATAAGAATGATGAAAGGAACAGTAGGAATAGAGAACATACAAGTGTTCATCCAATGAGACTGACAACAGAAGAATCAGATTACATATTAGGAAAGATCGCAAAGCCTAGGTTAGTCTTCCATGGAGCTCCTTCAGTAGTCCTCCTATGCATGAGTAAATATGGGGGTGGACTATATAAAAAATTGAGGCCCTGCCTCTTATTTTGTAAATTAACACTAGAAATTTACACAATGTTAAAATGCATTACATTTTAGGTAATTCTCAGGTTTTCCATTCTAGGGAAATCTCACTACACGTCATTAAGTGGCTTATCTAGGCCAATCCTTGTTGTGTATTGAGTACATGTCATTTATTCCAAATAAACATCATGTACATAGCTTGTAACCTATAATTATCCCCCCATATCTTTCCAAAACAACCCAATTGGCCCATGGAACTAGCATTAGGGTCTAATCCAAAAAGATAACTTAAATAAGATTTTAACCAAAAACAAAAAGAACCATTACTCATTGAAAAACCTAGGAACTTACAACCTAAAAAGAACTCACCTCTATAGATACGACAAAAAAACAAACTTCCCCTGAACCACTTAATACCCAAAACTAAACCATAATAAATCTATTCACAACCAAAGAGCACAAAATCATATTTTTTCCAATGGAATAGAATCACTAAAAGACACAAAATAAAAAGATACCCAATGTCTAAAATTAATTAAAATATATAGTTCTTAAAAAATAAAGAATCTAAAACTCAAAAAAAGAACATTTTATTCACTAGCTCCCTACTTCCACACAATAAAAAAATAGAAGAATGATTCTCTAGATAAGCTAGACCAACTCACTGTTTATCATTCCAAAAAAAATAAAAATGATCTTACATACTTAATCCTTCTAATTTCTCCTTTACATGACATGCATGCTGATATATTATGATTTTTGATCCCTTCATGGAACAATTCATCTGATCATTCATCCTACCATCAAGTTACAACACTAATCGAAGGATGGTCGACCTCCAGTACCACCAATATCTTCAACCTTAAGTCCTCATCACTCTTATGTACAAATAAAATGATCTATACATCTCAAAGATGAAATAGATTCAATGCCAGTTTGGGCTAGTAGACTCAATAAAAAAACACTAAAAGACATCACCTGAAAGGGCACCTGGGATAGTTAGGACTAACAGATCCACTATAGTATGGAATCTAAACCAAAAAATACCGAGGAAGAACCTTCATTTAAGGATGACACTGGATCAAACCAAAGAACAATAATGATAGTAAAATAGAACAAGAGTTAGAAGAGGTGGAAGCCCAAATAAGCAAGACCAAAAATAGGGGAACAAAAAAGTAGTAAGAAATATCGTGATGTCGATTCCACCTATGGAAGCCACTAGAGAAGGAACTGAGTTGAATATTTAGTGGAAACATGTCATCCTTTAAGGAAACGCATAAACAAAATCCACTCACCATCGTCCACCATGTAGGAAAATATGTGTCAGGAGCATCATTGGAGATAACACATAAGAGGAAACCCTAAATACCATAGTGGAATCTATAGAGATAGAAAGGGATAGTCCTTTTGAATCCATATCTTGGTTATTTTGAAAAAAAATAGGTTGATCTACAGTCTAAAAGAAACTAAATATAAAATTAATGGTGTATAAAAAAATTTAATCCAAAATAAACCTATATTAGTAGTTTTATTTTTTTAGGTATAAAAATCAAACCACAAATTGTGGTTTGGTTTGTTTTTTTATCAAACCAAAAAAATATGTTCCCACCACTGTTGAAATGATAAATCAAAACACTATCATTGGATAAAGTATGTGGGTGTGTTATAATGGTTTCCTGGTTTTCACACAACAACCCAAGGTGGTTGCATTCATATTATATGTTATTGATCGATTTTTTCTCATATATATACACCATATATATAATGGAATATATTAAAGTAATCATTGGCGGTGGCCTACTGAGTGTTATGAACACACTCTAAATGTTCACTTAACAGACTTTTAATCATTAGTTATATCATATAATAAAAGGAAGATATTGTATTGGTTATTAGTTATTAGTGTTTTATGGGATTTTGAGAGGAGTTTGAGGAGATAATCAAGTTTTCGTATTGCCTCATTTTTTTGTTTCATAGTTTACTTATTAAATTATAGGCCATGTGGGTGACCCACATAGTGTTTGGATGCATGATCACCATGGTTGATATTTTGTTTCGTAATACCAAGAGTACAATCTCCCTAATGTTTTGATAGACTGTCGTTATTAGTTAATAACCACTAGAATATATGGAGGTGTTCCTTGTACTGATCTGTGTTTTTTCACCTTAAATAAATACTATGTTCGATGGCTTGATCCGCATGAAACACCAAAACTAGAAAAAATATATACCATTGTAAGTTAGTTGTATAATTATATATTATAAATAGTGGTAACATAATTATAAAATAGATATAAATAAATATATATAAAAATGAAGATAAAAAACAAAATTAAATTAAATTTCAATATCAAATCAATAAATACAGCTAATAAAATACTAAAATATTTTTTTACAATTAATATTTATTTTATAAAATGGGTATTGTGTAATTTTTATATATTTATTATTTTCAATAATTTTTATAGAATGGTTAAAATACCAAAAAAAATAATTTCATATGAAAAACAATTTTTACATGATATTTTATGATTTTAGTTTTAAGTTAAATTTATAAATTTTAGAATGTTCATTTTAAAAAATTAATAACATTTTTTCATATATAATGATCATATTATCTTAAGATTTTTTTTATTTTTTCTAAACTAATTTATTTTTTGGTGAAAAGTGAAAAATATAATTTTTACAAATAACATGGATTTTATGACATTATTAATACATAAGTATGAATTTGGAATTTAAGAAACCATTTTATATGAAAAAATATTTATATTATAATTGAATATAAAATTAAAAAAAATTAATTTATAAACCCATTTTTTACCATTTAGAGTTTAAGTTATACTTTTTTTAATGAAATTGTTCTTAATAGATTATACATTTAGTATTTTAAAATCTACTTTTATCACATTTTTTTATTTAATAAAAAAAAACCTACATCAAATTTGGAATCATTAGGCCTAACTTATATAATATGGACCATATAATTTTTGGGCATAAAGGATAAATTGCCTGGGTGAAAACTACTTACCGTGGTGAAAACTAAAATTGTTAAAATGAGAATCCATTCAAGTAAAGAGAATAACATGTTTAAAAAAATTATATAGTTTTGGAGGTGCGTACTAGCCCAATATCTTCCCCACTCTATTATTTCTCAACTATTGGTCCACATTCCTTGAGATTGACTTCCCATTAATGAAATTGTTTGTGTATTTATAAAAATGTGATGTCTTTTAACTTATAAAAGGGGAACTCATATCTGAACATATACTCAAACAAAAACCCCTATGTTTAGGCCAAACTATTACCAAAACTATATTATACACTCCTAGACACATTAATTTGGTTCTGGTATTCTCAAAATATCATCCCTCAATGTTTTAATCCACTTTACAAAGGAGATAATTCACATGAGGTATTAGTTTTTAACCTCTCTTTATTTATTATATTTATTTATGTAATTTATTATTACTCAAATTTATTTAAACATATTACAATTATAACATAATTATCATTATCACACTTGTATTATTGTTTAATTATTTTCAACCCTCCCATTTTCAATTAAGAAAAATTAAAATGTGAATTGTGCATTAATCGTGGGGACTACCGCCTCCATGAATAAACATGTTTCATTTTCCTTCACTTATAAACATGGAACATTTTATATTATATTTATTATGTTTTAAATATATATTTAATATATATCATTAATATGGTTCCTTTTTTATAACACAAAAATTAACAGTTGTTATAAGGTAATCCATCGATATAAGTAAATAACCCCAAACTACTTCATCGCCATTTTCATCTTCAAAAAACACAACTAAAACTCTCATGTAATTTAATTAAAACATTATTAGTATTCAAAAACATAAATTCAAGATACATTAATGGTTTTTAAATGATTCTATTTTGGAGAAAAAGGAATACCAACTCTTCTTTATGAACCTAGTTCCAAACAGTCATGGTTATTAACACCTGATGCTGAAAAGAGATTACAATAATATAATACTTGAAGAGAATTGACATTAATGAAGAGTATAAATGGAAATGTATACGAATAAGATTATAAAATATGTAATTAATATTTTTATCATTATTATAAATTAATTTAAATAAATTTTGTGCAAATCAAGGGTAAAATGTAGGGGCTATTGTGACTTAAATCATTTACTTGGGTCATTATCACTCTTATTTGCCTATTATTTTTCAATATTTATATATTAAAACGATTGATGATGTTATTTTTTATATGTAACTTCTTTTATAGTCATAAAGTTTTTTCAAACCAAAGTATTATTATTCAATGATTATATTTTTTTCATTAAAATTCATTTTTTTAAGAATAACTACCTTTTATTTAAATGGACCTTTCTCTATTTATTTGTTTTTCTTCCCACAAAAGTTCTTATTTACATAATGGAACTCAATTATTTATCTTGAATCATAATTTTATTCCCATTTATTCATTTTATTTTAAATTTTTTATTATCTTTTTAACAATTTGGGTTTTCCATAAAGTAATATTTAAAGATTTAATAGGATTTTCCTTACCATGATTTTATATTATTTCCTTTTACTTTACATTTTCTCATACTATTCATCTCATTTAAAGGCCTATTTATCGAAATTATATTATAAGTAATATTTCAAGAATTTTTATATTTATCATTTTTTTAAACTGACTTAAAAATTGCATCATTTTTAAGATGATATTAAGAAACGCTTTTTAAAAAAAACATGTTCTCCAATATATCTTCCATTTTAAAAGGATTATTCTTCAATGCGATCATATCTCATGTTTCACACTATATGTTATTCTATTATGTGAATATTTTTTGTGATCACATTTATTAATCAAATAATTTAATTCATTATGTTATTTAATGTTGTTTGTATGTTTAATGAAACTCATTTTATTTCCATGGGTTCTGTATGAAATGTGAAAGTTTTCCATTTCAGTGTTTAAGGAACTCATTCATTTCCCATGGGTTCATTAAGATATGTTTATGATTGATTTTATGTGGCACACAAATGAATGTATGACGATGGTTGGGGTATTATATCAACCTTTAATCCATTATTTTAAGTTTATATCTCATGATTTTGTTAGGCACAAAAATGATGATTTTTTTCACACATGTGTGGTCATGATTAATTCACTAACATTTTCAGGTTTGGACATAATTATTTTGTTCACATATGTGTGGTAATGATGTGGTTTTTCATAAAGGTTTTCTTTTTATTATGGTTTAACTGTATTCCCAAGTAGTTTGTAACATTATTCCAAATTTTCAAGATGCATTTCATTTCCATGAAATGTCATGTTATCATTATTATTCCTTATTTTTAAATTTTTATACTATTTTATATATTGATCATATGATATATGATTATTAAGATTTGTTTTGATCCATGTTAGGAATTTTACGATTCTTTTAAAATCATTTTATGATCTTATGTTACAATAAATTTTTTTTATGATTATCATATAATCTCATTTGATATTTTATTATGAGATTTATTTAATCCTTAGGTTCTTCTTCATATTATGATTTTTCTTCATTATTGAGAATCTAATCTCACCCATTTCTTATGTTTTCACCCTCTAGGTTTTAAAGATGATTATATCTTTTTAAATTTCAAGAAAAGGGACTATAGGATCATGATTATGAAGAGTTTTTTTTTTCAAATATTATAAAATAAGATATTTATGTAGCTAATATTCAATAAACTAAAAATTTTGTTCCTTAAGTTTCATGACTATTTGAACAATGTACTATTTAAATCAAAATGATATTTTAATTCTTAAGTTATATTTTTCTTGTGTCACATTAGTTTATGTTATAGGAGGGTTTAGTTATTTTTTTAGATTAGTTTTGAGAACATTATGAAAAAACCAAGTTAAAAGTATAAGGGGTGATTCTCAGCATTGGATTATATCTAGATGTTTTGGTAAAGTATATATTTTGGGGTTCTTATCGAAATTAAATCCTATTCTGTATAATACAACTAGAAACAGGCTCTGGAAAAATTATACATAGGGGTAATAACTGTAAATAGGGCATGTTGTGTATCAACTCAACTATTACATTTTTCACAATAAAAAGACCTAACATCACACATGGTTTGAAACTCCCATGGAATATGATTTAGTTAATCATATAATCTTTATAAAAAAATTTCCTAGGATTTGAATATATATAACATATTTAGTTAGAAATACAACCATAGATAACAAATATTGAAACCAATATATTCATAGGATAACATATTCATATCATTTATGAAATCCTAATTATATGTTTATAGTTTCCTTTTATGTACATTCATTATTTTTTGTATACTCATTCCCAAATTTCGTTTAGTCGATGTAATGGAGGGATGCTGAAAGAACGAACTTAATAATTGGTGAAATAGACAATTTGGATATTTTCCCAATGGAAAACCTAATGAGATTGGGACAATAATGAGGATACCTATGGTAATTCCCACCCACTATCTCAATAAATGAAAAAAAACTCAATTCTTAAAGAGTTGTCAAATGCCCTAAGGAGGGAGAAACTCTTTATTGATTCATTTATGAGACAAAATCAACCCTATTTTAATGGGTATTCTAATACAATGGTCACTAGGTATTAGGTCAATGCAATATAAATGATATTTTCTATTCTCTATTACTCAGACCAAGAGAAGTTCATTTTGGAATTCTTTCATTTTGAAGGTGATGTTGTCCAGTAGTGAAGTCTTATTAATATTATCATAAAAAATGATGACGTAAGTTCTATGGTTTGTATAGATTTCCAGAATATATTTTTCATGAAGTATTTTACTCAGACTCTGCACACAATAATGGAGCTGGATTTATTGGAATTTAAGAAAAAATGGGATGAATCTATTAAACCATATAAAGAAAATTTCACATGAATCATGAAGTGTGCCTCTAGTTTCATATTTTATACCTATAGAAAAATGGATTTCCTTTTTACAAGATTAAATCTTAGTCTTATAAGAGAGTTATATAATAGAATTTTATAGCTATGAAGAGATTGTTTGATGGGATCATAAGGTAGAGTTGTAAACTAGAACCTAATGATATTTAGGAGAAAAAAAAGGAATGTGAAGTATCATGGAATAAAAAATTATAAGATATGTGGTGGGAAGAAATATTAATTTCCTACATGAAATTAATGTGGGACAAAGAACCCATGTAATTATATCGAGGGAACGTATAAGTTTATTTATTGTGGAAAAGTAGGATTGAAATCATATAAATGTCAAACTAAGGCTAAGAGGCTGATTAACGAAATATATGAGAAGAATGTCTTGACTAATGATCCACCCACACTAAAATGATTTAAGTTCAAGTATATTTTACATTATTTGAATCAATTCCTAAACCCTCAGGCCAATTAATAAAATAGTCCCCAAAAACCTCCCAAACCTAGGGAACATGGAAGTGTATTCATTATCATGATAGGTGAGGTGGATCATGATAATTAAGTAATGCAAGGTACATTTTATCTTTTCCTAAGATTAGTTAATATCCTATATAATTATAATTCATCACATTATTTTATATAACACTAGTTTTTTAAAAATATGAAATCACCATCCCAATAAATGGATATTAAACTACTGGTAAAAACCCCATGAAACACAATGATTTCATCAAAGATTTATAAATATAGTATGATTGATATTTGTGGGATGAAACTTATACAATATCTAATTCTTATTCACTTGGTAATATTTGACATAAATTGGGATATGGATTGGATTCATAGTATAAAGTGAATAACAACTATTTGGATAAGGAAGTCTCATTTAATATCCAAAATCATTTGATAATTAGGTATCAACAAATGGATTATTATGAACTCCTTATGAAATAAATTTCTATAATGTGGGTGAGGATTTCCAATGATAAGGGACACTTTCTTCAATTGATGAAGGGGAAATTTATCATTGATGGGATGCCTATTACACGGGAATAAGGAAATTTATTTATAGATGAAATTTATGGTCTTCCCCTAGAATTTCAGGATGAGTTTTCCATTAAAATCATACATGTATCCTTGAATTTCTCAAAGAGTTCATATAGAATAACTCCCATCTAATTGTATTAGTTAAATAAGAAACTAAAAGACAATTTGGATCAGGGTTTTATACTCTCCAAAGCTTCATCATGGGGTCATGAAGTCCTATTTGTAAAAAAATAGGGATGGGTCGTTGCTTCATTGCATTGATTATCACAAACATAATAAAATCAATATCATAAACAAGTATCATATAACCTATATCAATTATCTATTCGATCAACCCATAGGATCTCAATAATTCTCAAATCTTGATATTCAATCTCGATAACATTGGTTAAGGGTTAAAAGGGAAAATTTTTCTTAGACATCTTTCCATAAGACGTGTGTACATTATAAATCTTTGGATATTCCATTTAGACATATGGATTGTCCTATTCTCTTCATTGATCTAATGAATAGAAACACTAGATACTACGTTGATCAATTTTTAGTTATGTATATAGATAATATTCATATAAATTCAATGATAAAGTAAGATAATGAAGATTATTATTAAATTGTGTTAAATATATTATGAAAAATAAACAATGTGAAAAAATTAGAAAATGTGAATTTTGGATATATGTTGTATCATTCTTGGGTCATGTAATCATAAGAAAGAATATATCAGTAGATTCATCAATGATGGAACTTATTGAGTAATGGCTCAAACCAACCATTGTAACTGAGATCTATAGTTTTATTTGATTAGTAAGATATTATAGATTATTTTTGAGGAATTTATCACATGTTCCAAATAGACTAAGTTAACATGAAGGTAGTAAAGTTCTTTTGGACATATTAATGCAAAGAATGTTTCAAGGAACGGAATAAGTGGTTGGTAACTACTCTTTTACTTATATTACCCTAAATTAAGGAGGGGTTTTTAATATATATAAGCTTCAAGAAAGGTGTTTGGATTTTTTCCTCAGGCATAATGATAAGGTAATTTTTTATGCTTCATCCCAGTTAAAGACTCATGAGAAAAATTACCCTATACATGACATAGATATGACTGTAGTGATCTATGCCTTGAAGATTTGAAAACATTATATCTTTGTAGAAAATTGTGATATATATACTGATTATAAGACCTTAAAATATATATTCACATATAAGTAATTGAAAATGGGCCAATGGAGATTGTGGGAATTGATAAAATATTAGTCTTGGTCAAAACATTACCTCATGAGGAAGTAAAATAAGGTGGTTGGTTCTATGAGCAGGAAAGGACTTGCTAATCTATTCATGATGGGGATTGAAAAAGACCCAAAATTAAGGTTTTTTTAGAGGATGAATATTTACGTCATAATAGGAGGAGATAAATCCTATATTTCTCAAATGACAGCTCAAATTTTGATTCATGTAAATATCAAAGAATCCCAGAAATATTATATCGGGCTATAGAAATAGGTATCAAATATTCTGAAGTTCAACTTTTATTGATATGGATTTATAAGGTTTGTAACTCAGAGATGTGCCCTATAAAATAAAAAATTGAAGAAGGGAATTTTTGATAATTAACATATCTCATCCTTATTTACCTCTCTTAGAATAAAATATATATAAATAGATCTAAAGAAAATCTTATAATGGGATAGCATAAAGTGAAAAATTGAAAAATACATATCCTCATTCTTGGAATGCTATAAATTTATTATTGAATGGAAAAATTATATAAGTTATGTTGAAACCATCACATATACCAGTATATAAATGGGAAAACATCGCCATGGGCTTCTTCACTGGACTCCCCATAACTTCTAAGGTCTATAATGATATTTGGGTTGTAGTTTATTGTATGATGAAGTTAGCACATTTTATTTCTATCAAATAAGTCTTCCCCATTAACCACCACACTAAGATATACATATAATAAGTGGTTCAATTACATGGATTACCACTATCAATTTTATCTGATCCGGATCGAAGGTTTACCTCAAGGTTCTGGATATTTCTTTAAAATTATTTATAGAAAAAGCTAAGATTTATAACCACATTTCATCCTTAGATAGATGGTCAATTTGAGAGGAAAATTCAAACACTATAGGATATTTTGAGATCTTTTTCGATGGATTTCTAAGGATGTTGGGATCAAGACATCACTCTATTAAATAGATCATATATAAAAAATTCCCATTCTATAATTCATATAGAACCATATGAGGCTATTCAAAGGAAGACATGTAGGAATCCAACATGTTGGGATGGAATTGGAAAGAGGAATCTAATATTTCTTTTCCTTCTCCAAGAAAGGAAAGATAAGGTTCAAACCATTCACCAAATATGAAAATGGGACAAATTTGATAGAATATATTTCTAAATAATCATCTATGAGATCTAGAGTTTGAATTTAGTGAAAACACTATGAGAAAAATAGGATACTACCACAGACCTATAGCCATAGTTTTAAAATCGTGGCAATAGGTGTCTATGACCATGGTTATGTGGCATATAGCCACGATTTTAAAACCATGGATATAGGTCTTTTTTTCATGGGTTATAAACACGGTTTTTGAAAAGTGTGGCAATATAACACACCTATAGCCATGGTTATGTGGCCTATAGCCACGGTTTTCAAAACCGTGGCTATAGGCCTTTTTTCAAAGGGATATTGCCATAGTTTTTAAAACCGTGGTAATAGGTCTCCCGCCCTTACGCGGAAGAAACATTTTCCCGCCAAAAAAAATTGCGGCAAGAACTATTTCAATGGTTTTTAGGATATTTCCACGGTTTTAAATAATATATATAACATATTATATAGATATATACAAAAAATCTTTATTGGTGTAGTGGTTGGGGTGATGGAACGTGAAGGGAAGGTGTTGGGATCAAATCCAGCAAGGCACACATTATTTTTAGGCTATTACCATGGTTTTCATGGGCTATAGCCATGGTTAAAACCATGGATATAGGTCAACTACCACAGCTGACAAAGGAGATGCCTCTTGCCACAGTTTTCAAAACTGTGGCAATATGCCACCTATAGCCATGGATAAAACCGTGGAAATAGGTCATACCCTACTGTCATGGCGATAGTGGCCATGGTTGGGAAAAACCATGGAAGTAGCCTATTTTTTTAGTTGTGCAAGTTTCTCCTTTAAATATCTCCTTTGAAGTGAATTATGTGTTTTGGGATGAAAGGAAAGATGAGCCCTAGGTATATCGATCCCTTTGATATCCTTAATAATCATGGAGTAATAACATATTTCTTATCACTCCCTACATAAATATCATAAGTTCATGATGTAATCCATGTATTAATTTTTAGGAAGTACATACCAGATATTTCACTTGTACTAAGATCAGAAGTTGTACAACTGGAACATGACCCTTCATATAAAGAACAACCTATAGAAATCTTGGATTAAATACTAAAGGATTTGAATGTTCTAGGGTGAAATATTACATTTGACGAGGCTACATGGTAACCTAATAATGAGATGATAGAAAAGTAATATCACTTGTTTCCTTTATTTGTAATGAAATTTTTAGGATGAAATTGTTTTTAAGGGGGTAGAATATAATGAACTGAGATTTTCCTCTACAAATAAATATTAGGTTTGATGGATTTATCCACATGAAACACCAAAACTAAACAAATATAGAACATTTTAATCTATTTATAAAATTATTAGGTAAAAATAGTGGTAACAAGATTATGAAATGTATATAAATATATTTATATATAAATATAAGAAGAAAAAAACAAAAAAAAGAACTTTAAATATTGACTCAATTAGAATAGCTAAGAAACAAATAAAATATTTTTTATGATTAAAATTTATTTTATAAAAATTATATTTTTATAGATAGATATATTTATGATTAGCACTAATTTTAGAATAATAGATAAAATATGAATAAATTATTTCCTGCAAAAAAATATTTTCCATGATATTTTATGATTTTTTTTATATTAAATTTATAAATTTTAGGTTGTTTATTTAAAAAAAATAAAATTATTTTTAAATTTATCAAGGAAATATTATCTTAAATTTGATTTTTTTTATTTTAATAAAAAAATTATTTCTAGGTGAAATGTAAAAATTACTATTTTTACAAATAACACGACTTGTACGACATTATTAGTATATTAGTATGAATTCGGAATTTTTAAAACCATTTTTAGGACACAATATGATTTTAATATGTGAATTTATAATTTTTTTAAAAATATTTTACTTTATAATGCAATATTTTAAATTTCATAATTTAAATTATATATTTTTTTTCAAAAATGTTTTAAATTCATTATATATTTAATATTTTAAAATTAATTTTTTTATCACATTTAAAAATTATATAAAAAATGTAATTAGAATTTGAAATCATTATGTATAAATTATATAATAAGTACAATTTTATTTTTAGGATTAAAGGATAAATTACTTGGGTAGAAACTAGTTACCATTGTAAAAACATAAATTCTAAAAATGTGTAACCTTCGAGGTAAAGAGCCTAAAATGATTAAAAAGTGTTTTAAATTGATTTATGGAGATGTAGGTTGAGTATATGTATTCCCCCCTCTATTTTGTCTAAATTTTTGAGTTACATTCCTTTAAAGTGACTTCCCATTACTGAAAATTTTTTAGTATTTAAAAATAATCAACTATTTTCACAAAAAAGGGGAAACAATTGTCCTCGATTTGCCTCATATATAAACTCTCTAATTTTAGCCAAAAAATATTCCAAAAACTTTCCTACACCCTCATATACACCTTAATTATGTTTTTTATTCACAAAAAACCATACCATAATGGTTTTATCCACTTTATAAAGGAGATAATCCATGAAGTGAGGTATAAGTTTATGAACTATCTTTTTTTCTATTTATTTTTGTAATTTTTTCTATGTAAAATTTCATTTCATCATATTAAAATTATAGAATCATTATAATTATTATAATTTTATAATGGTAGAATCATTAACCACCCTCCCCTTTTTTGGTAGGAATAAATGAAAACATTAATCAGTGGTTGTGCAAACTACTACATCCATGAATAATCATTTTTATTTTCCCATAACATCCAAACATGGATAATTTTATTTTATATTTAATATATATATATAATATATATATATATTATATATTTAAGTAATATATAATTAATATGGTTATTTTTTAATAACACAAAAACTAATAATCATAATAATGTAATCCTATGATATCGGTAAATAACCCAAAACTAGTTCATCATTGTTTTCATATTAACAAAATGAAAATAAAAATCCAATTTAATGGAATTATAAAATTATATTTCTTTAAGGAAATTAATTCCAAAACAATTACTTGTTTTTAAATGTTAATATTTGAGATAAAAATGAATATCAGCATCATTTTTATGAACCCAGTTCAAAATGATCATGATTATTAACACTTCAAGTTCAAAAGAAAATACAAAAATCTAATACATAAAAAGAATTTATATAAATAAAGATTATAAATGGAAATATATAAGAATAAGGTTCTAAAATATTTAGTTAATATTTTTCTATTTATGATACAATAGTTTAAATAAATTCTGTTGAAATCTAGGGTAAAGGTAAGGCGTTTTCATGACATAAATATTTTCCTTAGGTTGTAATCACTCTTCATTGACTATTATATTTAAATATTGATATATTATTACATATGATGATTTTATGTTTTATTTTCACATTATTTTATGAGAAAAACATTTTTCACACCAAAATTATTCTTCCTCGATGATTCTATTATTTCATTAAAATTAATTTTTGTAAAGAGTAACTCATATTTATTTTAATGGATTTTTCTTCCATATCCATGCTTTTACATCTCCCAAATTTTCTCATTTCCCAAAATGAAACTCAAATATTTTAACTTAAATGATCCTTCTATTCCCATTTATTCATTTTAAATAAAAAAATTTATTATCCTTTTAATGATGTGTAATTTCAATAATGTTGTTTTAACATATTTCAAAGGATTTTCTTAATATTGATTTTATATACTTCCATTATGCATCATATTTTAACATATGTTTTATTTCTTATCATGTTCTCTTTATTGAAGATTTTTTAATTAAATTTTTAATCAGTATTCTCTTCATCATGAAAAAAAATGTTTTTAGAAGGTGACTTAAACATCAGAACTTTTTTTAGATGATATTGTGAAAAACTTTTTAATAGACAAAATTGTGGGTTCTCTTCCATTTTCAAAGGATTCTTCTTCAATGGGGTTATTTTTCATGTTTCACCCTATATATTATTTTATTATGTTATTATTTTTCATGATCAAGTTATGAATTTCTAACGATTTAACTAATGCTGTTATTTTATATCATTCGGATGTTTTATGAAACCCATTTTATTTTCACGGGTTCTTTATATAAAGTGATTGTTTTATATTTGTATGTTTAAGAAACAAATATTTCCATGGTTTCATTAATATATGTTTATTATTGATTTAAAGTAGCATATATATGTGTGAATAATGAAGTATGGGGTTCTTATCACAATCAAATTCATTGTTTTGGGTTTATATCTTCGGAGATAGTTAGGCATGGCCATATTAATTTTGTTCAGGGAGGCATGTGCTAGATGGGTATGATCACATTTTTATGTGTGGGCATAATGAATTTGTTAACATTTTCATGAGAATAATGGGTTTTCCCACAACTATTTTCCTATAATTATAGTCGTTACACATTACTAAGTTGTTTATTAAGTTATATGAAATTTTTATGATGCATTTCAATTCCATGAAATACCATTTTTGCATTATTATGACCATTTATAAATTATTATTCACTTTTATGTCACTATTACATGTTATTTGATTATTTAATTGTGTTTTTATCTGAATCATATCTTTTATACTTATTTAATTATCTTTTTATGATCTTTTATTACTCTTAATTGTTTTTTATTATTATCTAAGGTCAGATGATGTTTTATTTATATATTTGTTTCTTCTTCATGTTCTCATTCATGTAATTATATGTTTCCATTACTAAGAATTTGAGTTCTTCCCTAAGTTATGTTTACACTTCCGAGGTTTTTTAGATGATTATTCCATGTGAAATATCTAGAAAATGGTCTATATGAGCATGATTATGAAGAAATGATTGCAAATGTTGTAATATAAGATATCTATTTAGCTAATCAATGAGAAACTAAACCTTTAGTTCATTGGGTTTTGAGGCTATTTTAGTGATTTATTATTTAAATCATGATATTTTCATTTTATTTAATACAGGTTTTGATTATGTTACTTTATGCCTGAAGTCATGTGGTGCAACCAATTCATAAACTAATTGATAAACAAGAAAAAGGGAATTAAAAAATGTATCATAACATTATTTTGGTTTATTTATTTATTTATTACTTGGTTAATGGGGGTAGGTATGGTTTGAGCTAGGTTTGGGAACAAATCTTATGCTTTATGAACACCATTATAGTTAATTTCCAACTTATTCGGGTTTATGGAATTCTTGTTATTTACTTTTTCTATTATATTTTATTTGTTACTTAAAGTATGATATGGTGGTTTTTATTATTGTTTTATAGTTATAATCTTTACCTAGTTTTATAAGTGAGGATTTGATCATGAATCATACTAGGTTCAGATGTAAGCCTATGGGTGAATAATAGATTTTGAAAATATTTTTTTAAGAATTTAATTTCTTTGAAACATATTTTGGATGATTAAAATTTTTAAAATATTTTATTTGGTGATTCCTTAGATAACCCATTATGGGTATGTTTTTTTGGTGTTATTATGGGCATGTTAATTTTCAAGGATCATTGGTAGTAGTTTTTTAATGTTATCTCCTTAATATATTCATATTCTAGTCAGTCATGTATGGTACATGACAACAATGTGGTGGATATATTTGGGAATAAAAACCTATTCACGATTTTGTATATATAAGGTACACCTTAAAGATGGTTTAGTGTGATCATGGGATGGTTCTATTGGTTATAAACACCATATGGGTTGAGTTAATGGAAGAATCTCCTTAGGATGTTGAGATGTGAAACTCTATAGTGTAATGTAATATGATAGTATGATAAGATTGTTTTTTTATTTTATTAGAAGGTTGGTTATGAGATTTTTTATAAGTAGGTTAGTTGAATCTCAGTTTCCATGAAGGAAAGTGGGTGGTTATTATTATCATGTGGTGTGGGTAGTATAGTTTAACTTGGGATGTTGTTTTGAAAATCTAATCCATGGTTTTTCACTATGGATATTATGAAAAGATATGTATTTATGGAAGAAAATTTAATGAAGAAGTCAAAATGAGGTATAATTTTTTTTTAATGCATTTTTTCATTTAATTAATTATTATAAAAAATGGGTCTTAATGTGGGGTTTATATCATCATAATAAGATTTTTTATCAATTTTTATTATAGTAGTATCAACTTGAGAGGGTATAGCATCATATTAGGGTTGGTACTCTTATATATTTTCCCTTACTAATTGTTAATGATCCAAGTCCATGGAGCACTTAACAATGGATTTATAGAAGGGGAAGTTGTGGGAGATCAATCCATTAATGAGTTTGAGGCTCAGTATCTACCCAGTTTTTAGTGGAGACTAAGAATCATTTAGTATAGATAATTGGATGGATAATATCCAATTAATTTATTAATATATTAGGATAATTATAGAAAGATATATGAAGTTGTATATTTCTAAATTTTTCAGTAAGGCATAGGACTGGTGCAATTCCCTTGGGCTTAAAGGATAGGGTGACAAAATATTGTGGATTGATTTTCATTCTCACTTTTATGAAATATTTTATTAGAGGTTGTAAACTAGGAATTGTTCTAAATATTTATGAAATTTTAGAAGAATGGAAATTTTACTATGTAGTACACCATCAATTTTTAGAAGATTCACCATTTTATTTCAGCATTAAAATGGAATGAGTTTATGAAGTCATGTTACTTTAATAAGTGACTCACATACTAATTATGGGAATGATTGGACTATTTTTTTCGACACCTTCTATAATATAATAATATATTAATCAATGATCAAGTTAAAGGATTATATACCCTAAAGAATGTATGGAATTTAAATGGTATTTGGGTATGTATGAAGGTTGATTGAAGAACAGTAGGGAGTGGTCAATTCATCCAAGAGGAAAGTATCTAATAATTACTATTGAAGAAGTGTGTCTTAGAGTGTTCAAATTGTGTGGAACTTAGGAATATATAGATTAATTATCTACATAATTTGAGGGAGTTTTATTCTTATAGTGAGATGGGGAATTTGTAGAGGTTCTACAAGTGAAGCATTTTAGTGGGATATTGGGTCCCTAATAGTGGTGTATAATCACCATTTTTATGTTATACCAATAATGATCTTGTTATTGATGATATTAAATATCGTTATTTCATTATCATAATTTTTTAATTATAATTGGTTGAGGATTTTTTGTAGAGGTCTGGGGTTATTATACAACATTGGCCTATCGGGATGCTTCGGGTTAGGATTGAGTATCGTGATCTCTATCGGATACTAGAGATAGAGTGTATTAGCATTGATTAGAAAGATGGTATGGATAATATTATAGTACATATAATACCATATATAAATTATGATTTTAACCTTAGGTCAGGTGAATATTTTTCAAAACATAATTTGAAGTGGGTAGTTATGAAGACCCAGCTTTTTCATATAGGATTTTTAATATAATTCCATAAAAAAATATTATATTAATAAATTCCTAGGATCTTTTGAGATATAGTGTCTTAAAAACTAAGTACATAATATATGATGTTCAAAAATAAAACTTAAAATTAAACTTTATATAATCCTTTTGATGTAATCCTTTGTTAATCTATCCTTGGACACCTCAGTGTAAGTGATTTCTTAGGGACATACATTAATAGAAATGGTGAGCATAAAGACCAGTAAGGGATAAAAAATGAAATTTAATGTGGGAGATCAATAATAACTAAAAATTAGGCATAATAATAATGTATGATAATAAATACATGATTAATAACATGATATCACGTACATAAGTACATTAGTCATAACATAGAAATGTGGTTGATGTTTAAAAATGAGATATTTATATGCATATCACTGAGGTTCATCACCAAGGTGTCATGAGACATACTAAAAAGGTTATTTTGAAATGTATCATAAACATCTAATATCTATAAATAAATAATTTCCCAATGAATTGGATTGATATCATGGTCCACCCTTCATATGTTTTAATTCATTTGTTCCATATAGATCATAATAAATCATTTCAACAATTACCCAAGGAAAATAACAAACGGGTTTCATATTATAAAAATGGAATGTTAATTATTTTAATATCCTAATAAGGTAATGTGGGTTTCATATATGGAACTAACCAATAAATAATGTATAGATACATCTAGATGAAAACCCATGAATGAAAATAGGGTTGGGTATTCACAAAAATATGGAATGGAAAATCAAAGGATAATTTCTATAGTATAACAGGTGCACATGAATGTTCCTGGAAGAGTTAAATGATAGATAAAGGTAGTATATAATTATTTTTTTAGTAAGGTATGACTATAAAAATTTTGAAAAAATTATTTATAAAGCAGAAGGATTCTAACAAAAAAAATTATTGAATTTAAATGAGGATGGAGAGAACCCCTAACCATGGGAGGTTGCTTCTTTAATCTTAGGATGAGCTCTTTGGAAACATAATAACTCTTTAGAATGAATCTAATGGAGAAAGTGATAGGAGATTTTTGATTAATGTCTTGTGAAATGATTGGAATGGGATAATGGGTGGGTTTCTATAGAAAATGTGAGGAAATTTTATATTCATATCTAAACATAGTTTTTGGAAAGTATTTTATAAAAAATACAAAACCATTGGATTTCCAATGTTTTCTCTCAAGGTATTTGAAAATTACGAGTTATTTTTAATATCTTATCAGTTTAAGAATATAAATTTTCAAAATAATATCATTTTGGATGTGGAAGTGTGTCATGTTCCTAAAGAATTATTTTTAAAATTTCAAAATATCCTTTATGTTTTGAAAGGTCATTTATAGATTTGGAAAAATAATACCATCACATAAAAATTACTTATTGTAATGTAAATAACAAATTTTTTCAAGAAAAAACGTTATTGAATTTTTTTTTCATCACTTTTAGATTATTATGATGTCATAATACTTACTGTATATTCATACAGTATTTAATTTTGAACCAAAAAATTTATTTTCTTGGAAAATTTTTAAAAAATCAACATTGGCTAAATATGACATGATGAATTCAAAAATGGATTTTATTTTATAAAAATAATTTTATAAACATGAAAATTTTAACTTTCATATAAAAACCATTTTTTTGAAAAATAATATTTTTTTGACACAACCAACTTTTTTACCCTCATAAAAATATTTAGCACTTTATAAAATTATATTATCATTTATATTTAAATAAATAGTGTTTTATAAGAATATTTCATGAAAATAAATTTTATTTAAAAGTATTATATTTATCATAAAAAATTATTTTAACTGAAATTATCTAATTTTGAGGAACATTATTATATTTTCTTTGTATCTAAAAATTTATTTATCATATTCATCTTATATTCATGTGTATTTTATTAAATAAAATAATAATAATAAATGGATTTATGAAACCATTATTTTATTTCTAATTACACATCTATAATGCTAATTTCTAGATACATAACCCCTTATTAAACCAATATACTCCCAAAGGTTAAGGCAGGTGATTGTGATAATTTCATGGGGTGGCTATGAAAAAATTGATCTTGTAGTGATCTACAATAACTTAAACTTCTCTCGTATTTTTTTCCTTGATCCTTACTTAATGAATCTATGTCTGGGCTTGGTCAAGCGAAAACCCTAGTGATTCTAACTCCCTCATGGGTTTTCATTAATGGGCTTCAATAATCATGATCCTACTAGTTGAGGCCTTCATTTAACCCTTATATATCAATTAACTTTTTTCATTTCCCTTAATATACACATCTTTAAGTTATCACACTATTACCAATCGTTATAATTCCCAACGGTCATATAGGAAAATGGTCAAATCCTAACAATCTCATTTACCATTAAACTCTATATATCCTCCACCATTGTCATACATAATCATTCACTACTTCACTTATAAATGATATACACTTCCGTTAATAATTTTAGTCATATTTCTAATGCTTCTATTTCTATTTTCTATTTCTAAAGTAGGATAAATATTCATTAGAGAATTAAATCCTATATTTTTTACATAAGTCTATGCATTATTATTTTTCTATGTCCCGGTATTATTCATTTCCATTGTAGTCAAAATTATTTCATGATGTGTGACGAAATTTAATATTAATTCAATATACGTATATTATAAAACATAATAAAATATTAATTATTAAGAACATGATCTTTTATTAATAAGAGAAATAAATTTCATGCTATTACATCCCCCTATGAATTTTTTCCCTCAAAATTTGTGTCTTGCATTAAAATAAATGGGGTATTTATTCATCATTTCTTCTTCAATATCCTAGGTTTCTTCTTTAAACTTGTGATTTTTTCAAAATACTTTCCTGAGTCTTGTTTTCTTATTCCTTAACAAGTTCTACATTTTATCAAGAATATGGATTCATTCATCTCCATATGACAGTTTTTGTACCAATTCCAAATCATGTGTGTCTTTTATATGCATCGGTTCCAATATATACTTAATTAATAGGGATAAGTGAAAGAATTCCTAAACCTTGGAAATATTTCAAGGCAGTGCTGACTAATATAAAAATACACTAACCCGCTCAAGAATCTCAAATTCTATGATGTATCATGGACTCATTTTTCCTTTCTTTTCAAATCTCATGAATCCTTTACATGCTAACATTTTAAGGAATACATGATCCCTAACAAGAAATTATAATTCCATACTTATATTTTCAAAAAAACACTTTTTTGACTCCAAGAAGCCTTAATATGATTTTTCAATCACTTGTATCTTCACTTTATTCTTTTTCACAATGTTTGGTCCTAACATTTTTCCTTCTCTAAATTCATCCCAGCATGCTGGAGTTTTTAACCTCTTCCCATAGAGTTCATTATAAGGAACCATTTGAAAACATGAGTGATAGCTCTTCTTATAGGAGAATTCGACAAGTGGGAGATGTTGGTCCTAACTCCCCAAGAAATAAAGTGAGATATCCCTCAACATTTCTTCCAATATTTGAATATTCCCCTTTTAATTCCCATAAATTTGTGAATGATACATTATGATAAGTTTTGATTTTGTATTTATATCCTTTTGAATGCACCTTCGGAACATATAAGTAATTCATGGTTCCTAGTCAGAAGAAGATGATAGTGACGCCCTATAAAGTCTTATTGCTTCTTTAATATACATAATAGAAATTTTATGAATAGATAAATCCACCCATATAAATATAAAATGGGTAAAATTTGTTAACATATCAATGATTATCCGTATATTATTATTTCAATTTGATATATTAAAAAGGCCAGTAATAAAGTACATAGTGATGTCATCCTACTTTCATAAAGGTATGGGTAGTGCTTACAACACTCCTTTAGGTAGTTTTTACTCTACCTTCACTACTGACTTACCATAAATATTATAGTAAAATAAGAAATATCCCTTTTTATGTTATCCCACCAATAATGAACTCGCATATTTATATACATATTGGTGATTCTTGGAAGTATAGAGAATCCATATTTTTTATATTAATCTATAAACTCATTCCTTAACAATATTATATATGAGATATATAGTATTGTATCAAACCTCATTACTCCATGATCCATATTTAACTATGGAAACTTACCTTTTTTCAAAAATTCTATCTTCTTTAGTAACATGGGATCATATCTTTTTCATTTATTAATCTTCTCAAATAATAATGGTTTGGAAATCCCTTGTGATAAGATTGATGATTTTACATCCCTTATGAATTCCATGTCTATATTTACCAAGACCTTGATCAATTAATCCCCTTAAATTTTCGTCATTGAAATAAATATAGGGTGTTTTCTACTGATTACCTAAGTGACATGGTTTTTTATATAGGGTGATAATAAATATAACAATCATAGTCCTTATGTGATGCCCCAACTTGAATCCCAAGTTTTGAACCAGATTATCACATTACCTAATGTGGGCCTCCCCATATGAAAGAGGTTCATGACTAGTGGTGAGGGATTAAATTTAAACATGGGGATACTATGCTTTTGTTGTAGATATCAATCAATCTAGTATGTAAATGAAATGATGAATAAATAAGAAATCCCAACAATGGAGACAAAAAATAATAAACCATGATATTTCATTATAGTATACAAGGATTCATATAGATTAACCAATGGATCCCCAATGTGGTATACCAATCTAGTGCATAAATACAATAAAAATAAATTAAATGAAATAGTGATAATCTATAGTCCGTCAAGGCATCACCTCAACCATCCAAACTCCACCTGCTCATCTTTTTGATATAGGCCCCTTGACCATTACTGGATCTTTGAACATAATGTCTATAAGTGCACAAATATTCCTATTAAGTGTGTGATTATAAATAAATTAGGACACCACCAATGTGTCTATAAAATAATTACAACAATATAAAAAACTTTATTTCATGAAAATAAAGTAAATGCATAAATAAACAATCAAGTGTTAAGTCATCGTGCACTATCAAGCTACCAAAATCCCAAGATCTATCTAATTTGGATATATAATAGAAGATAAGTTATGTATAATTTCATGAATCATATAATAATTCATAAGTATAATGTAAGTCTCAGAATATACCACAAGTCCATCATTTCTCAGGTCAGACCATAAGGTTGTCATACACCACCAACTATCTCTGGTCGAGATTTAATGTTGTCATGCACCACTTATCAATATCATATCAGGAATCATGTAGGGAACCTTTTCATTCTGTGAATGAATTTTTAATATATCTATAAATATATTTGGTACTAGGCACTAAGAAGGAATGTGAATCTGAGGGCCAATATTCCTATAATTAATTTTATAAAATTATTAAATACATTTTATATTATGTGTGCATTGTTTCTTAAATAAAATGGGATATCTCTTAAAAAGTTTCTCATATCAGAAATATGATACCATAGTTGAATCTATAATGTGAGGATTACACTAGGCATGACTTAAGATTGGTTAGCGTGAGGCATTCGGATAAAGCGGCCATTGGCAGCTACGTTGAATTAAAAAAAATAATTAATTTTATTAAATGACCAAAACATTTTTTTTAAAATAAACCATTATGATGGATCACCAGGGTTAGATACATAATCATGGGATTATTGAGGGGATTTTACTCTACCATCTCATTGGTGAATCGGAATTCGATGGCAATGAAACTCTAGATCTAGACAAATCGAGGTGCATCGAATGCAATAACATCTCTCATTCAATTGTGAGTGTGTTATTCATTGAAAGAATAATACAATATGAGGTAAGAATCATAAATATTTTTATTATTCCCCAATTTCATGAATAGGATGATTATTATCATCCTTTTTTATTGATCTGTGTCAACTACAAGCCTTTTCTTGCACCCATGTGACATTTATAAATTGATTATTCTGTTTTCTTTCCCCAGGACATCCAAATTTGTATTATTTGTCCAATAATTCTTTTAAAATGATTGTTCAAGGTATTCTTATTATGATTTTACCCTATATTATTCTTATTATTCATTTTTGGACCACAGGGTTATGATTGGTCATTTTTAAGTAGGGCCATACATGATCAGACCCACAGATTCACATTGGATTCGTGTGCGATGAATGGTTTCCTAAAGAACGGATAGATTAAGATTATTTGTGGGTTTTTAATGTTTTATTCATTGAATTGAAATCCAAATTAGGATTTTGCATTTCATGGGAGACATATGAGGCATGTATGATTGTTGAACAGGTAAATCATAAATTCGTTTTCAAGCTACTAATGGTTGAAAATGATGAAAGAAGGTTTCCCCTTTGATTTAAATTGTCCTGGAGGAAATATTTGATGACATGAAGGCAGATCTAGGATCTGAAAAATGGTTCAATGTTTATGTGAAAATCTGGATTATTGGGCATGTACTGGGATGAACACACGTTGTGTAATACCCTGATGGTTGTGACACTAGGGATTTGGAAAAAGTTAAGGATCAAAAGATATGTGGTAGAGCCACCTATCGTCTAATCTACCTCAAGTATATAGGCCATGTGGAAAATAACATGGATAGGACCTCATGAAGGAGGAAATATCATGCATCATTGTACATGTACATGGTAATGTATACACAGACATATCTATAAGCACAAGTAGGATCCCAGGAGACTAAGGAATGTCGTGTGGTCCCTCTATATGCGATGTAGGGCTATAGGAGAAATGATTCGTATAGAATTAGGGACACATCTAGGAAGCTGAGTGATACTACATGTTGTGTGTGACCCATTACATGCATTGTACCCCATATTCCTTTTTGAGGAACCTTCTACCAATTGTATCTCCTTAGTTTTGGACTCAGATTTTGGCTCGTGAGTAGCCTATCCTAAGTAATTTTTCCTTTTAGAATGTGATGGTGGCCTTTATAGTGGATTTTTTAGATACTATTAGTGGTTTTCTTGGTGTGATTCTTCTTTAAACGGAACTCGATGATAGTAGTAATTAGGCAGGATCATTATAGTGGTACCCCCTTTTAGACTAGTGTGAAGGTCCTCTATCTACTAAGTGGTACCCCCTGTAGCGCTTGGTTGAGGGTCCAATATCTGCTAATTGGTACCCCATGTGGATTTAGGAAGTGGGTCATCTATATATAGAGTGATACCCCCTATGGTGTTAGGGTGTAGGTCCTCTATCTACTTAGTGGTACCCACTATGGGAGGCCTTTTTCAAATGTACATGTAACCACACACCTGACCATCTCGATGAAATAGTACAGAAGAATAATAATTAAAATATGAAACATCTAGAGAATAATCCATACATGTAAAACCTATAGGGAGTATAAGAGTATAGAAATTTAATCTAAATGGTAAATGGAAAAAACACATGCCTAACCAGAAAGATGTCAAAAACTAAAAAACTATAAAAGAAGATGTTGAGAGAGACCATCTCTTAGACACTATACGCTGACCACCGTACATGATCAAATGCACCAAGGTATCCCTATTCTCATTTGTAATCTCCAATGACCATCCCATTGTCTATATATTACATGACATGTGTGGTAAAATTACTTGCATGGGTGAGTATATACATACCCAGTAGTACTCCCTGATTAATGAAGAGGAATAAATAAGAGACAAATAAAATAGGAAGATAAACCCAAATAATGAGAGTAACAATATACAATTACATGGATATATATATATATATTCTCAACAAAATAATACAAAAAAATAGAGAAAGGGGATCTCCATATCACGACCCATCCCAGGAAATGAGTTCCCTTACTTTAAAAGGTCCATCGACAATGCCTAGTATCTAGCATGTCTGTCCAAATAAAAAACATTGTGGAGGGCCCACTCATCACCACCATGTCTCATGGTCGACGGGGAATAATATAAAAGAAGAGGACCCACATCCTAGTGCATCAAGGGGGTTCCACTCAGTGTAATGAGGACATGATCCCTAGTGCATTAGGTGGGTTCCACTCAGTAGATGGAGGAACATCTCCCTAATTCCATAGGGGTACCAATCAGTAGATAGGGGAAATACCCCCAAACTCCATAGGGGGTATCACATAGTATATAGTGGACCCACACCGTAACACCATATGGGGGGACCACTCGGTAGATAAAGGATCCACACCCTAATGCCATAGGGGGTACCACTTAGTAGATAAAGGACCCACACCGTAATTCCATATGTTTCAATACGTAATAGATATAGGACCTACACACTAACACCATAGGGGAGTACCACTAAAAGGACCTAGCCTAATCTCTTCCATCATTGAGTGTTTTCTGAAGAAGTTTTACACCTAGAACAGATCACAATGAAAAAACACACAGGATAGGCTACTCAAAATCTAAAATCCTAGTCCAAAAGAAAGTGATATAATTGTTAAAACGTACCTCGAAAAATAATAAGGGGTACATGATGTGTAAGGGGTCCCACATAAAATGTGGTCCCGCTCTGCTTCCTGGACATCTCCTAATAGGCACAAAACTCACTAATTATGTAGCCCTACATGGAATGTAGAGGGACTACATGGTGTGACTCAGCCACCCAGGGTCCTTCTCATGCTTGGGGCCATGTTTGTGTATACTTTCACATGTCTGTGGACTTTGATAGTGAGTGTTTACTCCCACATGGGGTCCTTCACATGAACACTTCCACACAACATGTTTAGCTAGGGAGGGTCAAATGGTATTTGTCCCAGCCACATGTCATGTGATCCATAACTTTTTCAAAAACCCTAGTGCCACAAACCTATGGGTACTACACGACCTGTGTTCATCACAGTACACAACATGTAGTTTGGATTTTAAAAGAAATTTATATCTATTTGATATATCCTAGTTCAAACTTCATTTCTTTGAATCATTCCTCCAGGCTACCCAAAATATAAGGGGAACCCTTCACTGAACATTTTAGAAAAAAGATTTTTGATTCACCTACTAAACACCCGTATAAACTTTATATGTCTACCATGTCGTACCAAATCCTTCTTCAGACACTAGTTTCATTAATTAAAAATTATAAACCATAAAATCATCTAATATATTCATTATTCATCCAATTGTTTGTCACAAATTAATCCACTGTGAAACTTGGGGTCTGATCGATCTTGGTCCTACCCAGAAATGTCAAATCATGACTTTATGATCTAACGATGAGTAACACAGTGAATGGAGAGGTAAAAACACAAGAAACATATGTAAAAAAATATTTTTCCAAAAAAAAATTTAAAAAAATATATACAAATTGAGATGCATGGTGGTGAGAAAACTGAATAACAAATTTAAAATTGGTACATGGGTGCCTGAAATCTCTTGAAATTGACACATATCAAAGAAAAAGGATGATCACAATCAATATATATAATAAATTGGGGTATAATGAAGAACATTTATTAGTACAACCTCAATTTGGATTGTTTTTGGATTAATAATGTTTTTTTCAAAAAATAAGAGAATTTGTTGCATTTTTTGTGCCTTGATTCATCTGGATCTAGAGCTTCATTATCTTTTGATTCTAGTTTACAAAGAAGAGGGTGTAATAAACACCTCTCAATGTTCCTAGGGTTATGAAACTAACTATGGGGATCTATCATAATGGTGTATTTAAAGATAAATTTTTTTGGTCATTTAAATATATATATATATATAATTAAATAATTTTTTTAATTAAAGGAACTTTTCAACAGCCGGTCTATCCAAAAGTCTTATGCCGACCAATATTAGGTCACACCTAGGGTATAACTCATGTTTTGGATTCAACTATGGTCTCAGATTTTTGATCTGAGACTATATTCTGAAGATATATCATTTTCTTTAATTAACTATGTACCTGTAATATAAAATATATCTAATATTTTTATAAAATTAATTTCGGGCACACTGGGCTGATAATTTCATGCCCACTCATCACCAGGATTTTAAAATATTTATATATACATTATAAAGAAGTAAAAGATATAAAAAATGTCCTTATTTAATTATATACTTTAAACATTTCATCCTTAAAATCCAAAAACTAATAAAAAAGATGAGGATATTGAGCCCACATCTGGATCAACCACTCCCAGGTGTTCTTCTCCATGCTCCCATGCTACCACAACAAATTAAAAAAAGGATGGTCCATACACACAGGTCCTCTATTATTGATCCTCGATCACCACTAGGTGCTCCACAAAAGTGGATCCATCCTCGATGACCATCCCACCCAAGTCAATAACATGTGGGGTTCATACATGTATCTATTTATATATCATATAAGGAAGATGTTGAGAAACTGCTCCAACTTTGGGTGTAAGTCAAGGTGGTAAGAAACCTATCCAACTATCTAAAATATCTTGAACTTCTAAATAAACCATAGGGATATCTTTCCTCCCTGGTTGAATCTATATAATTGAAATCGTAGGGATGCTATCTGGAAAATGTTGTCACTCTAATAGAACTCCAAGGGAATACAATATCGATATGTGTAATATTTTTCCAACTCTACTATGTCTTCATATGCTCTTATATGACTAGGTCCTTCTATATTGTCTCTTCCACCATCTATGGACCAATAAGTGAAGCCTTTCTGATCATAGTCTCGCATAAGGGTGGCCTATGGGGTCTACCATGTTTGGAATTGAAAGGTTCCATGCTGATAGTAGATTAGTAGATATTGTTGGATGAAAACTCCACCAATGGTAGGTGATACTCCCAAATATGTCTGAATTATGACACATAATCCCTCAACATATACTCTATCACCTAGATAGTATGCTCGGTCTTACCATTTGTTTGTAGGTGGAGGGTTTTACTCATCCTCATCTGGGACCTGAATTCCTCCAACTGGCCTCTCTACAACCATGATGTGAACTAAACATCATGGCCAGAGACAACTGTCAAGGGAAAAAATGAAGGAGAACAATATACCATATATGAAACTAAAAAAAACTCTCCACTGAACTCTTCTACTTGATAACAAGTAAGTTCTATGGATTTATGATTTGATTAATTATCTACTTGTTTGAATCATGGACTCTCACTGTTTATGAAATCCCTATCATAATGTTCATGGAATTTTCATCTTTTCCCACTGTGGGATCTCAAGGTGATTCAAAAATCATATTGGAACCTGGTGCTTAGCCTTCACCAACTAACAGGTGAGGCACTATGAGACAAATTCAGCAACATTATGTCTCATATTGACCCACAAAAACCACCTATGAAGTTCACCTTGTATATTCTATAAACCAGTATATCAATCAAAAGGAGACATGTAAAACTCTCTTGTCACCTCCTCCCATATCATGAATGGGACAACCATCCATACATGAAAAATGATGACGTGATTCGCTTCCTTTAGAAAATTCATTTGGTGAATCTTCTGATGATATCTTTTCAGGCAAGACCTCATAATCGATATCTACCAACTGGAACTCTCTCACTCACTTGATTAGAATAGGAGTCAACATCATTGACTAAATAAAATTTTCACCCTCCCGATCAACCAAGGCCAGCTTCATGTAAGCCAACTACTCAAATGCCTCATGCACCAAATGAGATCGGTACATCCATATAAGGGAATATACTACCACTTTTCCCTTCCATAGAGTATGGACTATCTCAATTTCATGGTCCTATATGATCTCCAACCCACTCCTCTACCTCATGTTCAGGGATCACTGTGTGAAGAAATACCTTAGACTCTGATGGTTTTAGTAAATAACAAAGTGCTATCCCAGAAGATAGTGCCTCTGCATCCTTAGAGAAAAGACTACTGCTTATATCTCTTGGTCATGAGTCACATAGTTATTCCCATGGAGTCTAAAATAACTCAACCCATATGTGATAAATTCATTCCTCTAAATCAACATGAAATAGATCAAATCTCTTGAAGCATCACAATACACTATGTAATCCATGCCCTCTTCTGGTAGTCTCAAAACATGAGCACTCATTAGCCGGAGCCTCAACTCCTTGTAGTTTCTCTAGAACTACTAATTTTAGGTAAAAATATTCCCATTCCATCTCATGACATTCCAAGGGGCTCTAATACGACATAATTATACCCAAAATCTCTTTTATTACCCTACTAAGCCAAGAAGACTCTCCTCCTATGACAAACTCTTGGGTGGATCCCAATAAGTCACATCATCAATCTTCTCTGGGTCCATAGTAAATCCATACTTAGAGATGACATTCCCTATAAAATAAAACTCAGGGATATATAATTGTCACTTCGAAAGATTACCATATAGATTGATCTCCCATGAGAGGCTTCTTTTACGAGGGATGATAGTGGATGAGTGCACTTTGGGGTTATTAGACCATAGAGGAAGCTACCTCAACATGATTCGGGATGGCCACTTCCAAGAATGAATTTTTTTCAGGGTCCCCATAGATATATTAATGACTTTGTATTTCCCTTGTGTATTCCTGCCTATGTTAGGGTGTTAGAGTGAGTACTGGTGGTGGAGAGTTTCCTATCAAAGGGACATTCGGCAGTTGGAGCTGGAAGGGGTGTTATAGGGATGAGTCATCTACAACAGCTAGCAAGTGCCCATCAATAGGATATTAGTGCAGAAGACCTCCCCATGATGAGACACAAGATTGTAGTCCTATGGAATATAGACTATCTAGAGGACCCGGAGAGGGCAGTGACATGCATGTAATGGGTGAGGTCATATGGATCATGATTTCCCAACAAGACATGATGAGGAGGGTAGGAATAACGTAGATGAACAACCACAATAAAGGAAACTCTATGGTTAAGAATCTCATTAGAGAGGGAAGGGTGGCCCCATGGAGGTGGGGGTACGAGATGAGTAGGTAAAGCTCTAGGAGGACTAGTTGTGTGATGTGGATGATGCTATGAGATCTTTCCATCACCTCCACTAGACATTCCATGTTATGCTCGGAGAGTTCCCATTTGAGGCCGTGGAAAACTGCAGTCTTTGGGGGAGTAGGACCAAATGGAACATGAGATTTTTAGAGGTACAATATATGATTATTATACTCATGTTTAAGTATTATTAGGAATATATTTGAGTCATTGCTTCTTCTCTTTATTCCTGGTATGATATATGGAGCTCCTTGTTGAAAATTTATCCCTTAGCTTTGTCGTGAGGTTCCAATGTGGAACGCTTATTCTATATATTTTATCTTCTAGAAGTGTGATTTATCACTTGGTGGAGAGAGGTTCTCGTTGGACCTTTTGGCCATCTTGATAGAACCTTATGATTTCATATTTAGAGTGGATTGGTTATCCAAGTTCTGAGCCCAGATTTACTTTCACCGTAGATGAGTCTTATTCCTTCGAACTAATGGGATGTGATTTACCTTTATGGGTGAGAGATATCTCATGGAAGAAACAGTGGGTTTTATGAGTAGGAGGCAAATCCAATTACCCATCAGTTAAAGTGTGCATATAATTGTGTATAATGCTCTTCAGGTATATATATTCTATCAGTATTGAAGGATTTTACAGATTTATTCCCTGAGGATGTTTTGGGACTACCTCTATGGTGGTAGATGGATTCTGGTATCGACTTTTATCCTGGGACTATATTCTATGGTATATTGGATGGGAACTATTGAAATTCAGGACCTACTTTAGTAGTTGGAGGACCTTCGAGAGAAATTTTTATCAGATCCAGTGTTCCCCCTTGGGAGCTCCAATGTTTTTTATAAAAAAGACAGAAAATATCTTGTGTTTTTAAATATATTATCATTTCCTAAACGTGGTCGTGATAAAGAAAAAATACCCCTTACCATGGATTGAAATACTCTTTGATCAGTTGCGAATAATGAAATGGTTTTTGAAGATTGATATTAGGTCAAGATACCACCAGTTGATAGTTCACGAATCTGATATTCTGATGTAGGAATTCTAATGTCCCTAAAAAACTAAGATTTCCTAGTAATTCCTTTTGCTGTGAAAAATTCCCCTACTATATTTATTTCTATGATGAATTAGATCTACCAGAAGTTCTTGGAACAATTTTACATTGTATTTATTGATTACTTACTCATATAACCCACATCAGAGAAGGAGAATGCAAAGCACTTGAAGATGGTCCTAGATTTTCATTGAGAGCACTCGCTTTATGGTAATATCTCAAAGTTAAAATTTTTTATTCATGAGGTCTACTTCCTAGGGAATTTAATTTATTAGAATAGATTAGTTGTGGACCCAACAAAGATCAATAAAGTTATTTGTTGGGATCCACCCAAGAGAATGTAAGATGTGCGAAGATTTATTAACTTGGTGGGGGTACTACAAGATGTTTTTCGAATAATTCTCTAAGATTTTATCCCCTTTAACCACCTTGATGTACAAATGGAAGCTATTTACTTAGACTGAGTAGTGCGGAAGATCCATCAAGGAGTTGAAGCAAAGGCTGACAAGTGATCCTATTTTGATACTACTATAGGAGGGTGTAGATTATATAGTATATTGAAAATCCTCAAGAGCTGGGATCGACTATGTGTGGATGAAGAGATAGAAAGTTATCGCATATGGGTTGAGGCTGCTGAGACCGCACAAGAAGAACTATAAGAATCATAGACTAGATCTTGTAGTGGTAATCTCCACTTTCAGGATATAGAGGAACTATGTTCTGGGAGAACACTTTTTTCTTTTCTAAAACAAGCATATCATTGGGTATGTCTTCCTGTAGAGAAACTTGAACCAGAGGTATAATAATTTGTTGGAGTTCATGCAGGACAATGACTTTGAGATAGTCTCTACTCCATGAAATAAAAACAGGGTAGCATATACCCTTGGCTATAAGTCCATGGAATATTTTGTTTATGAGGAATCTGAGTAGTTGGATTCCTTATAGCTAACCCTAGTTGAGTAATAGGGTGAAACTTTTTATTAGTTTATGGTGTTGAATCCTCTATTCCTCTAGTGTGTTAGAGATTCCTAGTTGGGCAACATCGACTGTTATTTCGTAGATGACCATGTATCCACAAAATATTCCATAGATGGATTTTCCAATGGATAGAATCACATCAACATGTTCCATGGATGGAGGTGATCCCAGACATGATACAAGAGACGGTGATGAGACACTTTCATAGATCTCTTATATTTGTACATATCGGTGTGGGGAAAATGTAATGATACCTTCAGTAGTAGGTTTTGTGGGAAGAATGAGATGTAACATGTTTTATTTTTCCTCATGGTGCCTCACATGTTAGCAGGTGAAGGTTGAGCACCAGGTTCCGATAGTTTTTTACAGCCCCTTGAGATACCAAAGTGGAAATTGGACGACATATCTATAGACTACATGATAGGGATTCCGCATATAGTGGGAGGAAATGATGCCATCAGGTTGATAGTTTATTGACTCACAAATTTGGAACAATTACTTTCTATCAGATAGTAGATTTTATTAGAGATTTTGGGGTAGAATTATTTGTGGTATAATGTTATACTTCATTTGATATCCATGACTATTATCTCCAACCATGATGTGTGGTTCGTGTCACGGTTGGAGAGAGTCCTACAGGAGGAATCGGGGACCCAGATGTGGATGTGTACAACCTGTCACCCCTAGATAGATGGTAAGACTAAGTACACTATCCAAGTGTTGGACATTATTATACGGTCATGCATGTTAGACATCAGATGGAGATGGTTGGGTCACAATCCATTGTTAGAGTTTGAGTACAAAAATAGATACCACTCTATTATTTGCATGAAACCTTTTAAGGAACTTTATAGTAGACCCTTCAAGTCACCCTTATACTGGACATAGATCGTCAAGGTATCTCTTGTTAGGTTCGAGATGGTGCAGGCAATGATGGATAAGGTCTAGGTCGTCTAAGAGATGATAATGACAACCTATAGAAGGAAGAAATCTTTTGGAGATTGACATCATAGGCCCTTGGGTTTTGAACAGGAAGACCATGTTTTCCTAAGAGTTTCCCCATGATGAGGACTATAGAGATTCAGCTAAGGAGGTAATTTATCCTTAAGGTTCATCATCTTGTTCAAGATTGGTTGTAGGGTTGGCGAGGTGTCTTCCCACCTCATACTACCACCATGGGTGGATAAGGTACATGATGTATTCCATTTATCACAACTAAGAAGGTACATGCATGACCCCACACATGTTATCGAATAGGGTGAGCTATAAATCAATGACGAATATACTTTTTTGGAACACCCTATGGTGATTGAGGATCGGTAGGAGAGGACCCTTCATGGATGGACCAACCCTTTGGTTAATCTTTTGTGGCAATATAGAAGTATTTGGGAGAGATCCTCAAAGTTGGAGTTCCAAATTAGAGCCTAGTATCCTGATATATTTTTTTAGTTGTTTCTGTTTAGGGATGAAAATATTAAAGGTGTCAATAATGTAGATACCCTTTTTTCTACTTAATACTTTCTAATATATCTACAAATATTTTTGGAGCTAGGAACTAATACAACATTTTATTCTGAGGCCAGGTGTGCCAAGAAATAATTTTATTGAAATATTAATATATTATATATTTCATCCACATGGTTTTTTAAAGAAAATCGTATATCTCCTCAACAAATTCTATAATAAAATATCTAAGACAATGTCTGAATACATAACATGGGGTTTACCCTTGGAGAAATGTAATATTGTTCTATGAAAAATGTTCGAATAAAGCGGTCATTGATGAGTGTGTTTAATTAAAAATAATTAAATATTTTATTTATTTTATTAATTGAAATAATCAGAATTTATCGTTAAATACATTGTTATGAAGGATCTATAGGGTTATCTTCATAACACTATGACCATTGAGAGGACATTCTTCCACCCTCTTATTGGTGAATCAGAATCAGACAATAACAAAAATATAGATTCAGATGAATTGAGGTGCAATGAACACAATGACTTATCTCATTTATTGGAAAGAACATTATTCATCAATGAATGATCCAATTTTAGGTAGGACATGAAAATTTGTGGATTATTCCCCAATTTGTTAAATAAATTTAGTATGATTATCATTTTATATCTTCATCAACATCAAGCCATTTCATGCACCCATGTATTGATTTTGAATTGATTATATAGTTTTCTCACCCCGAAGAGTCCCAATTTCTATTAATAGAACAAGAAAAAATGGAAAATGATTTTTTCACATCTATTTATTATTCCTTTTTTTCCTCTATTATTCGTGTTCTTCATCATTAGACCATAGGGTCATGATTCGACATTGTCAGGTGGGACCGGATGTGATTGAACCCTCAGATTCTTGGAGGATTCACATGAGATGGATTTTTTATGAAGAAATGATAAATTAAGAGTATTATTTGGTTTATAATGTTTTATTTATGGATTTTTTTATTAAAAGTGGTATTTTTCATAGAATGGGACATGTATGATGTACATACAGGTGTTGAGTAGGTGAATTGGAAATCCATTTTCCAGCCAACTAATGGCCAGAAACGATTAACAAAATATTCATCATTTATTTTAGGTGGCCTTGAGGTACGATTATAAGTTGTAAAGGTGGATCTAGGATCCTTGTAATGGATCTAATTTTCTATGAAAATCTCTACTATAAAGAGTGTACTGGGATTAAAACACGTCATGTAATACCACTATGGCTACAACATTAAGGTTTTGGAAAAATATAAGGATCACTTGAGAGGGGATAAGCCACATGTCGTGTGTCCCTCCCCATGTAGACAAGCCATGTGGAAGATCACCTGGGAAGGAACCTATGTGGGAGGACACAACATGTATCAAATTACACAAACACACACAAGTATACACAAACATGGATAAGAGCATGGGAAGGACCTCGGGTGGCTGAGGCATGTCATGAAGTCCCACCACACATTGTGTAGGGGTACATGGGTAGGTATTGGTGTAATATAAGGGACAAAACTAGGAATTAGAGTGGGACCACACACTATGTGGGTCCCCTTACATGTCGTGTATCCCTTATTTCCATTTGAATAACCTTCTACCCCTCGTATATGCTTTATTTGGACTCAGATTTTTGGCCCACAAGTAGCCTATATTGAGTGTTCTTTCATATAGAAAATGATATTAGCCGTCATAGTGGATTTTCATATACGATATAAGGTGTTCCTGGTGTGATTATTCTTTAGTCACCACTAGATTATGGCAATGATCGGGTGGGATAATTAGAGTGGTACCCACTGATGGACTTTGGGGAGAGTCCTCTATCTACTAAGTGGTGCCCCCTATGGTGTTACGATGTTGGTCCTATATCTACTGAGTAGTATCCCGTATAGAATTAGGGTGTTGGTCCACTATATTCTTATTGGTAACCCCCCCCCCCCATGGATTTAGGGTGTGGGTCCCCTTCCAACGGAGTGGTACCCCCCCCCCCCATATGGTGTTAGGATGAGGGTCCCCTATCTACTGAGCACTACCCCACTATGCTATTAGGATGTGGGACCTATATCTACTATGTTGTACCCCCTATAGTGTTAGGGTGTGGTACCTCTATCTACTGAGTGGTACCCCCTATAGCGTCATGGTACGACACCTCTATCTACTATGTGGTACTGCCGATGGAATTGGGAACAGGTTTTCCCTCTTCTATGTTATACCCTCTATAGGATATGGAATGGGACATCCTTACACTGATTGGAACTGCACTTAACTCACTATGACATGGGTCATATCCTTATATATTGTGACCTCTTGACTATGAATCATTATGGTGATGAATGGCTCCACATAGTTACTTCTTTTGACAAACACGCAAGATGTTAGGAATCATTGATGGTCCTTCTAGAAATAATGGCACTCTTTCCACGATTGAGTTGTGAGATGGAGATATTATTACTCTCTTTTTTGGGATTATTTTTTTGATCATATATATATATATATCCATGTCATTTGTTTTTTCTCTCTTTTGCTTTGGGTTTAGATGTCTATTTCAATCATATCTCTTACTGCTTCCCCTTCAACTTTCAGGGATTCCTTGTGGGTATGTATATACTCACCCTGTATGGGATTTTTTCACATGATTCATGTATTATGTAGATTATTGATAGGTTTTAAATGATTATATAAAATCATAGGGATACACAGGTTCATTTTCCCATGTATGGCAGTCAGATATTGGAGATTTAGAGCTGGGCTCTCTCATCATTTACTTTTCTAGATTTTTAGGTTGGTACATCTTTCTAGTTGGGTGTGTATTTTTTCACTCTACTTTTCAGTTTACACTATCGTACACTTGAACTCCCTCAAGGATTTAAATGCATGGATTATTTTTTAGATGCTTCATATTTTATTTGTATTCCTCTATAATTCTATTTCAATATGGTTGAGTGTGTTCATAAAGTTACAATAGGAAAAGGCCTCCCATGTTAGTTATTCCTTTCTCCACTTGTCTCCACCCCTATCCTTTGTAGGAGGGCTTGTGGTAGTTGTTTCTTCAGACCTTTTGGGTCATGTCATGAAACCTTGAGTCTATCATTCCATGAAAACTATCATGGAAGACCCCCACCATAATCATTACACATCTTCTCACACATTCTACCCCTCAAAGGTATCAACCGAGGCATTAAGGGTCCGCCTGTCACTTTTTACCAGATAGAAAAAAATAGATTTTTTCACAGTTAATTTACATATACACATATAAGGAAAACATATTAGGAAACAAGAATTTCTTATCGATAAATGTCGCATTGGCTACACATGAACCCGTATAAAAATAATAACATTTAACTTTCATACAAAGGCCAAAAATTATAAGATCTTCCAACCTCAAGAGTATCAATACCCAAAGGAAATAATCTCCACCAGGATCATTATCACACAAGTAATTTCCTACACCAGTCAAAAGTCAGCTCATGAGGGAATTCTATATTCAAGAATCAAGAATAAGAAATTAAAAATTACAAAAGTTTGGTTAGACTTCAAGATCCGTTATCACTAATGGATCGAGATCTGATCAAGGGATAAAAGGTAGAAATCAATAGATCTAGGTTGTTGTCCTTCAAAAATATAAAAATTTTCCATTATATCATATAGGAATTCATATATATGGACATATATTCCAATAACAATGATTTATCCCAAGAGAAATAATATTTTTAGTATATATCATCATAGGCATACCATATAGAATCAATCAGATTGATCAGATCATAAGATGGTGAATAGAAAAATATAATCAATCAAAAATAATCATAGAGGATCCCCTCAATATATTTTAGACAAATGAGGGCCAATCCATGAAAGGGAGATATCAAATTGGGGGTTTGAGGTGAAAATATGGGGTCACCCCCACTTAAAATTTCACTTGGGATTTATCAGTTGGTTAGTTGCTCCAAAAAGAGTCTATGGATACTACCTCTATCATCGGCTAGCTTGTGGAATTTTACTAGCTAACTAGGGGTACCAAAGAGGTTTTTAGGCTTCTTACACCTCCATTGGCTACCTGGTGGCACTGAAACAGCTATTCAATCAAACCCTAGTAGTTCAAAAGCTGCTGAATGGTGCCTACACTTCCTTAAAATTTTCATCCTTAGTTCCCAAAAGCAACAAACACATCACATAACTAAAGAAAATAAAACCAATATGTGTAGAAACTAAATAAAAATGAACCTTTAAGTCTTAGGGTGTTATAGATCTCCCCCTCTAATGATGCATCATCCTAAGGAAGTGTCTCTAGTGGTTTGATCGAATATGTTGAGCCACTAATCTTGAACATATAATTCATACTCCCAATTATCCTCTTGAATATGCTTGGTCTTCCGCAAAACCTGAACAAGGATCACCTTCTTCCGCCATAAAATTTTCTCTCTCTAGTCCACAATATGATTCATCCAGTACAAAAATTATTCATTAGTTTCTAACTCAACATCCTTGATATCAAACAAAATCATAGGATCAGGGTCATACTTCCAAAGTTGAGACACAAAAACATGTTATTTATACCACAATATCATGGAGTGGGATCTAATCGGTAAGACATTATGACTATGAGCTCTTTGATCTTGAATTATCCCACAAACCGCAGGACCAAATTTCCTTACTTTAGAAATTATAGATTTCCCAACTCAAGTGACACCCATAAGAAAACTCAATGACTCATTGAACACTCCAAAGGTATTCACCTCCTATTAACATATGATCATTGGATACTCTAATTAGTTACCCATAGCTTTTGAATTAATTCAAACTGCTCAGAGGTATCCAGTACTAAACTCTGCCTGATAATTTCTATCTCATCCACCTCATGACAACACAGTGCTTAAAGATAAGGTCATATATAGAGAGCCACAAACAGAGATATCTAGGTCAAAGACTGGGAAATTTTATTATTCATGAACTATACCATGTCTATATGATCATCCTATGTTCTAAAAAAATAAAAAATATATTCCCAATGCATATCATTAAATATTTGGATTTTCCATTTTGATTAACCATCAGTATGAGGATAATATATTGTACTCAACTTCAACCGAGTCCCCATTACTTTTTTAAAAATTTTAAAAATCATGAAATTAACTAATAATGTCATTCAAATACTATGATCCTAGTAACTCCATGAATATTCACTATCTTCTAAACATGGAGACTTCCTAACTCATCTACTAAATGGATCTCTTGTGTTGGAAATAAATGTGTCTCCTTCATATACTGGTCAACTAAAACCTGTATTGAATATCCACCTCTCAAGGTATCAGGTAACCTTGTAAAAAATTACATGCTCACTACATTCAACTTCCACAGAGGTTTGGGAAGGGTTTAAATCAACACGCATTTACATTGATGCTCAATTTTAATCCTTCGTCTTGTCAAATAATGATAGACAAAACATTTATTGTACCTCCACATACCCGACCACCAGAATCATTATCTGATATAATGATACATCTACGTTTATCTTGGGTGAACTACCCACTATGATACATGAGAGTCCTTTATCAATTATTTTCTCATATGAGTTTGTATTTCTACCATGTAATGGATGTAAATCACATCATTCCCATACAAAATCCATCTTAAGACTAGGTCATTCCCAGCAAGATATTACCAAACTAATGAACACTATAGATCATATTGTTATATATATTTAACTGAATCCATAAAATAATATAACACGAATAAGGGAGAATAGGTCATCGCCCCTTGATATGCATATGCAACCATCAACCAATCCACTAACAAGCTCACCAACTTCTACTCTTCTTTTGATCATCACTCTCCAATATCTTGTGTCTTTATAGTTAGAGAAACTGCACCAACATTCCATTTATCAAGAGAATAAACTATCTTAAAGTAAAATATATATTGGTACAAAACTCAATTCCTATGTTAAGTGTTCAATTCTCACAAAGATAAGATATATCATAATCTCATATGTTTCATATAAATAAAAAATATTTTAGTAAAATAATAATTTCATGAAAATTTCAAGGAATGGCCATTGAATCTAACTCTAGATCATGAGTAGGGTATTTTATCTCATGCAGTCATAGATGATGAGACCCATAAGAAACTACATTATTTCACTGTATCAAGATAGCACCTAAGACAACACATGAAGAATCACAGTAAACCACATAACCAATCCTAGATTTTATAATTGGAGAAGAATAAAAGCTTTTTTATAGATCTGGGAAGGAGTAATAACATTGTTCTATCCCCTCAAACATTATCCCCTTCTTGGAATGTCTTTCCACAGGTGGTTCCAGATGGGATAAGTTTGAGATAAACTACCTATAATCTTAAATTAATCTAAGGAAACTCTGAATATCAAACACATTCATAGGTCATGTTAGTAATGTAATTTCCACCATATTTTCTATATAAATCAAAATACATGAATTAGAAATATCATTACCCTATTACCATAACTTTTAGATCCAAAAATGATACATCAAAAGTTTTTCATAAACTCAATACGTTTTAAGTAAACTCAATACAATGTCTAAATGTCTAGCTTGTATTTTTGAGGTCTATGAATATATCAAAATTTCATCAATTAATATAATGAAAAAATTGTCTAGGTATGGGATAATGATTATATTCATGAGATCCATGAACACTGTTAGCCAATTATTCAAACCAAATGGAATCACTAGACACTCATGAAACCCATATCATCTGCTAAATACTGCATTTAGGATGTCCTCTTCTCTAACCGAAAGTTGGTGGTAGCGAAAACCCAAGTCATTCTTAGATAACCACTTAGCTCCCCTAAACTGATTGAATAAATCTTCAATCCTTGGTAGAAGATACATGTTATTTACCATCACATGATTTAGCTTCCTATAATCCATGCATAACTAAAAGCTACTATCTTCTTTCTTAGAGAACAAAAATATATATCACCTCATGGATACGTGATCAATATAATTATACCATTCATATATAAATAATCAAAGTAAACCTTTAGTTATTTCAACTCATTTTGTGTCATATGGTAAGGAGGAATCTATATTGGTCATGAACTTGACTTGAGTTAAATTTCAAAATCAATTCCCCTCTTAGGAGGAAGTTATAATAAATCTTTTGGAAAAACATCAAGATAAAGATTCACTACGAGACTAATAGTGGATGAAATTATTTCTTAGTTTACCTTAATCGCCACATTATCTGCCTAAATTATAATATCTTTAACTTCGATAAGGTCTATCCACACTCTACCTACTCTTAAATTCCACTCTTCGATTAGGAAATTCGTTTCTCTCTTTTGAGAGGTAAAGTTCACCTGCCTTTGATATCAAATGATGTGTATTCAGTAACTAGTCAACTAATCCATAGTAAAATAGCATTAAATCTTTTCATCTCTAAGATCAAGAATTCCTAGAAGTATCCATATCCAACGACTACAAAGGGAAACTCTAGATATTTATAAAGGCAATCAATCTTCATTCTTAGCGGTGTGTTGAGGTAAACCAATGTGGTAAAAACATAAATGGAAATTATAAAATCACCATTACATGGGAATATATGAAGGATTTGGATTATACTATATCATAAATAGTATTAGAGAGTGTCAATATAATCAAAACCATACCTCAAGTAGTCAAAGGCCCTTATAAATCATTATCTATAATCTGTTCTACTATATAGACTCTATTGTCATTAGATCTATTACCATATCCCCATGATCTTTGGTTCACCTAATTAACCAAAACCCTTTGGATATTCTAACTACTATTGGGACCCTCTATATAATCCATAAACAAATATCTATGCTATACTCCCATGTAAACTCAATCCTGGATCTCTTAAATAAAAACATTAGAGATGGACCATCTTCACACATCAATGGAACTTCTTTTTATTATTTAGGTATAATTTATGGTAGTTTTTTATCTTCCTATAGTTGATGAATTGTGGAGTACCTTCTCCAATAGAGGGAAATAAATATACCTAACTTGTAAAGACCCGTAAAATTCAAGGAATTTTTTTTTCTTAATTTTATTTTGAATTTTACAAGAACGCAGTTTCTGACAGCACCTGATTCTGAGGCCCGGTGTGCCCGGAATCATTTTCTGAAGTTTAGCTTGGGTACGTTCAGTGAAAGAACGAGCGGGTTTTTCTAAATTTTGAACCGGTGGTCAGAATCGAATTCTGAGGGCACCGATGGAATTGTAGCGCCATTATTTGCTTAAAAACGCATTTTCCGGAGTTTTGTTTGCTCATGTGTGGTTTTTAATTTTTGGGGTTAAGTTAAGAAATAAAATAAAAGTGGTGCGACACTTTATTTTATTTCACTTAAAGCCACTTAAAGCCACTTAAGCCATGTTAAGAGGATAAGGTGGGACCCACGATATCCTACCCACTTGGTAGGATATTTGTGAGGTGGGGCCCACATGAGCCCCACCATTTCTTCCCTCCTATGTAACGCACCCGCAAACCCCCTCTTTAATGAAAGTCAACCGTGTGTTTTTCTGGTTAACAAACACCCCATTAAATTGGGCAGTTAAATTGATACAATTAATTTTTCTAATTAATTGTTCGTTTCTTATCTTTTGATTTTCAAATTCTTAAGTTGATAATAAAATAAGATGATGACTTATTTTATTATTGTTGGGGGTTTGTGTTGTGTTAAACCTTTGGGAGAGCAAAGAGAGGATTCTTAATTCTTCGACGAATAACGCGAAGAACGCACCACCGCCGACGAAGAACGCCAATCTCCAACGGCGGACGACGGCGAGTGACGCCTTTCTCAGAGATCACCTAACGCCAATGGTGATTCTCTTCTTCCACAACGATCTTCTTCTTCCGAAATGGTTAACTCTGCGACGAAGGCTCGTTCGATGACAGCGTTGAGGTAGGGGTTTTATGCATTTCTATTTTGTGATTTTATTCCGTTGTTTTTCCCCTTTCAATTGAACCGCCTGCTATCGCATTAACAGGAGGAGGTCGGACCGCACGAACATGGCTGACACTCCTCCCCTTTTGATTTTGGATTTTTGATGCGGCGAACAAGGCAACGCGGTGCCGAAGCACAGCATGGAAATTGTAAAAGGGAGAGCGGAGAAACGCGGCACCACCGCACCGTGCCGTGGGAAGCAACAAATCCAGGGAGCTGTCACGTCGTGCCTTAGAAGATGAACAAAGGACGTGGTGCCATCGCGTCGCGCCAGAGGACCTCAGAAGCACCGCGGCCAGAGCGGGGCCGCGGCGGAGGGGCGTGGCGTCGTCGCACCGTGCCGGAGGGACGACGGTCGCGGCCGGTTCTGGGCCGCGGCGATGTAGGGGAACCGGTGGTCGGCATCGGGCCGCCGGCGTCGGAGCCAGGGGACCGGCCCTTGCTGGTCCCGTGGCGGAGCAGTCAACCGGCCGGTGCAGGCCGACCGGTTCGAGGAGAGCGCTGGGGGTCGTAACCCCCGGCCGGCCAGCTAAGTGGACCCATTAAAGGGGACATGGTTTAAATCACGCGGGGGCAGCGCTCCCCCCCCCCCTGCCCGAAACGGATCTGCCGTTCGGCCGAACCCCTGGTGGCGCGCCAGCGCGCCGCGCGCCGGGCGGCTGCCCTGGCCGGTCCGCCGAACCGGACCGCTAGGCTGGGCCGCGCCCTGCCAGGCCGGGTTGCGCCCAGGTTGGGCCGGGCTGGGCCGCACCCAATCGGGTCGGAACCGGACCCAGTTCGGGTCCACCCGATTCGGGCCGACCCTGGGGGTATTGGGCCGGGTCGGAATGGGCCTGAACCCCCTCTTACCGAACCTCTTTGGTCTGTTGCCCATAACTTGAGCTACCAGACTCCGATCGACACACCGTCAGTTGCGATGCGATCCTTGGATCGAGACGGTCTTTTCAGTATATCAGACTCAAGGTTTCGAAGAACTTTATGTTTGGCCGGGTTGGTTCGTACACGAAACCAACTGGGCCCTCGGAGCGGAAACGCTTATAACTTGAGCTCCGGACATCTGATTGACGTGTCGTCAACTTTGATGGATTCCTCTAAGTGAGACAGATCTTTTGGATTACTCCACTCGAGTTTTGGACACAAGTGGAGTACGGTCGGGTTGGTTTTGACTTAAAAACCAACCGGGCCCCTGGGGCGAAAAAGCCAATAACTCTCAAACCGGGCGTCCAATTGAAGCGTCGTCTGCGACGTTGAGTTTCTATTGACGATACGAAACTTTTGGATACATCAACTCCGTACTTTGTGTCAGTTGATGTATCAGCCTCTCGGCTCGTGGAGCGGACCCTCCTGAACGATCTTGTTATGTGCGAGAACCCTAGAGTTGGCTGCGACTGCGACGACGACTGTATAGAGATCCTCAGTGGATTCGACGGCGACGACTACAGCACTCAGCGATCCTACGTGGATCAGTGCTACTGATCCTCTGTGGGTCTTTGCGGGGGTTAGTTACATATCGATCCTTTGTGGGTCATATCCTTTGTGGGTCATTGCAGGGGTTAGTTACCTATCAATCCTTTGTGGTTCAGATCCTTTGTGGGTCATTGCGGGGGTTAGTACCTTTTGATCCATTGTGGGTCCGATGGATTAGATGAATCAGTGGATATATCTGATCATCTCTATCGTCTTACGAAGAAGTATACCTGTGTGAGCTGAATCCTATTTTTCTTTCCTATGTGGATTGTGTTGTGCCATCCTGTGTGGATTTACGTTTTTCTTTCCTGTGTGGACTGGGTTGTACTTGAGCTCGGAAGTTGGAGCGTACTGGAATTGATGACATAGGTATATGTATGGGCATATACCTAAGCAGTGTTGGATGTTACTTTGTGATTGTATCTTTCCTTTGTGATTTATCATTTGTGGATTATGGGAGACCTTCGGGGGTCTTGGGGTCCCTACTGAGTAGCTTATACTCACCCCTGTATGGGCTATGCCCGAACTACATTGTGTTGGTTGCAGATGACGGACAGCGCTGATCGTGGTTGAGGCTTGCAGAGCAGGTCGGTACCCGGAGGTGGACCACTGGGCGGGACATACTCGGAGCGGACGGCTGGACTCGAGGAGCTGTGGAGGCTATCTGTACTCACCCTTCAGGTGGGACTTCCAGTGGATGGCTCGACACTGCGGCTTTACTTTTTAGTTGTTATTTTCCCTTTCCAGTTGTACTTTACTTTCAGTTTGGGTTTGTATACTGGCCCACTTACTTTTCCGCACTTACTGTTGTACCCAGTTTTTACTTAGTGTTTACTTCTACTGCTTGCTTGCTATGTGGTGTTTTTTTTACTTTACAAAGGCAATGCCTTCCCTTTTTACCGGGAATTACGCCTTGGTTCTAGTCGCCATCCCCTGACCTATGGAAGGCGGGCTTGGGGTAGTCACGACACGGGCCCTGAGGACGGGTCGTGACAAATTGGTATCAGAGGAGTTCAGTTCTACCGTAGAACTTTGGACTCTGATATTTTTCTAAGTGAAGAAATAGGTTATGCGTATTGGGTGTGGTTATCAGTCCAGGGAGTCCAGTGTTGGTGCGGCGGCTGACGTATCTGTACACCAGGACCCTGAATTCTAATTTCTAACTTAATGCGTGAAAACATTGATTGCATGTGTGATTCCAGTTTTCTTTGTGATTACTTTATGTCAGCTCACCAGGTATACTATTTGACCATAGCGCACCTGTTTCTTTTCAGGATGGCCCCACAACGGCAGCCATCTAGGGTTCCGAGAGTTGTATGTGACGATAGCCCACCAACCGACGAGGCCTTGGTACATGGCCCTTTGACAGCTGAGGCACCAGAGGTACCTTTACCCGCCGAGCCACCAATGCTTCCAGCCCCAGCCGCTGACGATGCACGTCGCCTTAGTGCACTTCATGAGTTTCAGCGCCAGTGACTACCCATGTTCCGTGGGGAGACGGACCCCCAGGCAGCTGAGGATTGGCTGGAGGCAGTGGTACAAGTTTTCAGGTTAGTGAGGACACCAGCAGACCTCATGGTGATCCTCGCAGCGAGCCTAATGCACACGGTAGCAGTCAGATGGTGGAGCTTGATTCTCCAGGTGCACGATGATGCATCTCTTCTCTGGACGGACTTTTAGAGCCTCTTTTGCTTAGAGTTTGTCCCAGCCACCCTCTGTGTGGTGCGCATCTAGGAGCTTCTTCAGCTGCGGCAGGGCAGCTTGACGGTTGCCCAGTACTCAGTGAGAGTTACCGATATCTCGTGCTACTCGAAAAACATGGTACGGGACCAATTCATCCAGGCCCATACCTTTGAGCAGGGATTGAGGCATGAGATCAGGTCATCACTGATCTCCCTCATCATTCCGACTCAGGAAGGAGTACTAGAGCGAGCCCTTTTGATTGATAGCTTTCTTGCTGAGTCTACATCCGCAGCGAGACCTACCACCAGGCGGCAGGTAGTAGAGTCTTCTGCAGCCGGCAGTCGGTGGATGACTCATGGGTCCAGGCAGACCAGACCCTCAGGAAGACGACCTCAGGACACTGGCTCAACAGTGTGGGGCACACAGCGTGGAGCCAGTCTTTCGAGAGGTAATCAGTGCTACACATGCGGCGGGCAGAGCCACATGGCTCATGACTGCCTGACCCGTTGTGTCGAGGAGCAGCAGATGGTTGAGGGTCCACCCAGGCAGAGGCAGAGGGTCGACCATGGCGGTCCGCAGGGAGCAGGCGGACGAGGCATATGAGCTGGCCGAGTAGCAGGTGGTGGGTGACGCTTTCAGGCTCTACCACCACCACCACTAGGAGGTCCGCCCCGACCACAGGGAGATGGCGGGCAGAGACAGGCACAGCTCCAGGCAGTGGAGGCCTACGACCACGGCACGCCTGAGATGATTCGAGGTACTATCTGTGTCTTTTCCACCCTTGCTGCAGTTCTTATAGACACAGGAGCGAGTCACACTTTCATAGTCTCTTCCCTTGTTCGGAGCTCGGAGATTCCGACAGAGCCGTTGGCTCGATCCTTACGGCTAGAGACTCATACGGGAGCAGACTCGACGATTAGGCACTAGTTCCGGCAGTGTGAGCTTACTCTATGAGGTGAGAGCTTCGGCTGGGATCTTCTTGTAGCGGTGTCGAGGCCTTAGGACGTCATCTTGGCCATGGATTGGTTATCTATAGTCCATGATCAGATTGACTATTTTAGGCGCAAGGTGCGATGTGTACGCACCGACGAGAGCAGGTTCACCTTCACCGGCGAGAAGGGAGCCTTTGCAGCACAGGATGGACTTCCATAGAGGAGAGGAAAACCCATCACTCATCAGTTGGCTAGCCTCATCCTAGGAGCAGTTGACGTGCGGAGTCCTAGTTTTCCTGCAGTGGTGGATCAGTATACAGACGCCTTTCCCGACGGCGTTCCAGGACTACCTCCTCGCAGAGAGGTAGACTTTTATATTGATTTGTACTCTGGGATAACCCCAATATCCACCCCAGCATATCAGATGGATCCCTCCGAGCTTCGAGAGCTACGGGTACATTTGGAGGACTTGCAGGGCAAGGGATTCATCCGACCTAGTGTTTCACCCTCGGCTTCCCCGATATTGTTTGCCAAGAAGGCGGACCGGAGCTTGCGACTTTGTGTCGATTATCGTCACCTGAACCAGGTGACAGTGAGGAACAAGTATCCGCTACCGAGGATTGATGACCTCTTTGATCAGCTCAAGGGAGCACGGTGGTTCTCGAAGATAGATCTCAGGTCAGGCTATCATCAACTTAGAGTTCGGGATGAGGACGTGCAGAAGACGACCTTCAGATGTCGGTATAGCCACTATGAGTTCTTGGTAATTCCATTCGGTGTAACCAATGCTCCAGCAGTTTTCATGGCCCTCATGAACAGGATCTTTCAGCCATACCTCGATCGATTTTTCATGGTCTTCATTGACGACATTTTGATATACTCGACGACTGAGGAGGAGCACGCCTACCACTTGCGGGTTGTACTACACACACTCCGAGAGCACCAGCTTTATGGAAAGATCTTGAAGTTTCAGTTCTTAATATGTGAGGTCCACTTCTTGGGACACGTCATCTCAGAGGCAGGATTTGTAGTGGATCCTGCGAAGATCGAGGCAGTGCTAGCTTGGGAGCCACCCAGGAGCATGACGGAGGTGCGGAGTTTCTTGAGACTAGCTGGATACTACGAGAGATTTGTACCAGACTTCTCCAGAGTTGCGGCACCACTCTAAGATTTGACAAAGTAGGGGAAACCCTATGTGTGGTCAGACAAATGTTAGCAGAGCTTCCAGGAGCTGAGACAAAGATTGACCAGTGCCCCTATCTTGAGGCTTCCGGATGAGGGAGTAGGGTACGTAGTCTACTGCGATGCATCAGGGACCGGACTCGGATGTGTCCTGATGCAGGAGCGGGCAGTGATCGCCTATGGATCACGTCAGTTGAGGCCGCATGATAAAAACTATGCTACCCATGACCTGGATTTAGCAGTAGTGGTCTTCGCTCTGAAGAGATGGCGATACTACCTGATGGGTGAGCGCTTTACAGTCTTTTCTGACCATCAGAGTCTCAGGTACATCTTCTCTCAGAAGGACCTGAACCTGACACAGTGGCGATGGCTCGAGTTCCTCCAGGACTATTACTTTGAGATGTTCTATACTCCTGGGAAGGGGAACGTGGTAGCTGAAGCTCTCAACAGGAGGACGGGCATTCAGCTAATTGAGGAGGCGATAGAGCAGCTAGCCGCTTTGTAGATATCCTTCATGGATAGAGATGGAGTAGCCTTCCTTCAGTCTCTCACAGTCACCCCTCCACTACTGCAGCGGGTCAGGGAGGCACAGCGTGGGGACGCTGACTGTGAGACGCGGAGTGCACAGATATCCTCAGGACAGTCACCTGATGGTTTCTCCTTTGGAGCAGAGCACGACATCCTTTTCAGAGGATGTACCTTGGTACCAGTTGCTTTACGAGAGGAGGTGCTGAGAGAGTTTCACACTTCCCCTTTGGTGGTACATCCTGTAGTGGTGAAGATGTACCAGGATCTCAGGCGACAACACTGGTGGCCGGGCATGAAGAAGGTTGTGGCAGAGTTCGTTTCTCGATGCCTCACCTTCCAGCAGGTGAAGGCAGAGCATCAGGTACCATCAGACTTGGTACAGCCCTTGTAGGTCCCGGAGTGGAAGTGGGACAGAATATCTATGGACTTTGTGACTGGACTTCCACGCACTTCTAGAGGTCACGACTCCATTTGGGTGATTGTCGACCGACTCACCAATTCGGTTCACTTCTTACCCATCAGAGAGCAGGGCTCAGTGGAGAGCTTGGGGCGTCTCTACGTTCAGGAGATTGTACGGCTTCACGGTGTGCCATCATCTATCGTCTCCGATCGAGATGCTCGCTTTACTTCCCGGCTTTGGAAGGGGTTGCAGGAGGCATTCGGGACGCAGCTACGTTTGAGAACTGCCTTTCACCCTCAGACGGATGGTCAGACGGAGAGGACCATTCAGACTCTCGAGGACATGCTCCGTGCATGTGTCCTCGACTCTGGTCGCAGCTGGGAGGACCACCTACCCTTGGTGGAGTTCGCGTACAACAACAGTTACCACTCCACCATCTGGATGGTACCATACGAGGCATTGTACAGACAACCTTGAATATCTCCTTTGTGCTGGACAGACCGTGGGGAGTCAGCACTTGTGGGACCGGAGATGGTCCAGGCCAAGACAGAGAAGGTCCAGGTCATCTAGGAGCAGATGAGGACAGCTCAGAGTGGGCAGAAGTCTTATGATGATAGGAGGCGGAGGCCACTAGAGTTCGAGGATGGCGACCACGTCTTCTTGCAGGTCTCACCTCAACATGGATTACGGAGATTTGGCCGAGGTGGCAAGTTGTCTCCACACTTCATCGGACCATTCCAGGTCCTCAGCAGGATTGGAGAGGTGGCCTATCACCTGGCTCTACCACCTCAGTTGCACCGGGTGCACGACGTCTTCCACGTATCTCAGCTGAGGAGATATGTGCACGACCCGACGCATATCATTGACCATGGGGAGCTGGACGTTGATGATGGGGTGACTTTTGCGGAGGTCCCGGTGGAGATCGAGGATCGACAAGATCGGGTCCTACGTGGACGGTCGATTCCTCTAGTGCGCATCAGATGGCAGCACAGGAACCTCCAGGAGATCACTTGGGAGCGGGAGGCTCAGATGCGTGCTCAATACCCACATTTTTTCCCTAGTTTATGGTGTATCTTTACGGGGACGTAAATCCCTGAGGTGGGAGTGACGTAAAGACCCATAAAATTCAAGGAAATTTTTTTTCTTAATTTTCTTTGGAATTTTTCAAGAATGAAGCTTTTGACGGCACCTGATTCCGAGGCCCGGTGTGCCCCGAATCATTTTCTGAAATTTAGCTCGGGTACATTCAGTGAACAAACGAGCGGGTTTTTCTAACTTTTGAACCGGTGCTCAGAATCGAATTCCAAGGGCACCGATGGAATCGCAACGCCAGTATTTTCTTAGAAACTCCTTTTCCGGAGTTACATTTGCTCGGGTTTGGTTTTTAATTTTTGGGGTTAAGTTAAGAAATAAAATAAAAGCGGTGCGACACTTTATTTTATTTCACTTAAAGCCACTTAAAGTCACTTAATAAAGGTTATGCGGATAAGGTGGGACCCACGATATCCTACCCACTTGGTAGGATATTTGTGAGGTGGGGCCCGCACGATCCCCACCGTTTCTTCCCTCCTAAGTAACGCACCCGCAAACCCCCTCTTTAATGAAAGTCAACAGTGCATTTTTCTGGTTAAGAAACGCCCCATTAAATTGGTTAGTTAAATTGATACAATTAATTCTTCGAATTAATTGTTCTTTTCTTATCTTTTGATTTTCAAATTCTTAAGTTGATAATAAAATAAAATGAGGAATTATTTTTTTATTGTTGGGGGTTTGTGTTGTGTTAAACCTTTGGGAGAGCAAAGAGAGGATTCTTCGTTCTTCGACGAAGAACACGAAGAATGCACCACCGCCGACGAAGAACGCCAATCTCCGACGGCGGACGACGGCGAGTGACGCCTTCCTCAGAGATCACCTAACGCCAATGGCGATTTTCTTCTTCCGCGACGATCTTCTTCTTTCGCGACGGTTAATTCCGCGACGAACGCTCGTTCGACGACAGTGTTGAGGTAAGAGTTTTATGTGTTTCTATTTTTTGATTTTCTTCCGTCGTTTTCCCCTTTTCAATTGAACCGCCTGTTATCGCATTAACGGGAGGAGGTCGGACTGCACGAACATGGCCAATACTCCTCCCCTTTTGGTTGTGGATTTTTGATGCGTCGAACAAGGCAACGCGGTGCCGAAGCACCGCGTCGAAATTGTAAAAGGGGGACCGAAGAAACGGGGTGCCGCCGCACCGCGCCGTGGGAAGCAACAAATCTGCCGCGCCGTCGCGCCATGCCGTAGAAGATGAACAAAGGACGTGGCACCATCGCACCACGCCGGAGGACCTTAGAAGCACCGCGGCCGGAGCGGGGCCGCGGTGGAGAGGCGTGACGCCGTCGTGCCGTACTGGACGGACGAAGGCCACAGCCTGTTCCAAGTCGCGGCGATGCAGGGGAACCGGCAGCCGGCACTGGGCCACCGGCGTCAGAGCAAGGGGACCGGCCCTTGTCGGTCCCATGGCGGAGCAGCCGGCGGGCCGGTGGGGGCCGGCCGGTTTGAGGAGAGCGTCGGGGGTCGTAGCCCCCGGCCGTCCTGCTAAGCGGCCCCATTAAAGGGGTCATGGTTTACTTCACACGGGGGCAGCCCCCCCCCCCCCCCCCGCCCGAAACGGTCCAGTCGTTCGGCCCAACCCTGGCGGCGCGCCAGCGCGCCGCGCGCTGGGCGGCTGCCCTGGCTGGTCCGCCGAACCGGACCGCCAGGCTGGGCCGCACCCGACCGGGCTGGGCCACACCCAGGCTGGGCAGGGCTGCACCCAAGTGGGCCGGACCCGGACCCGATTCGGGTCGACCCGGTTCGGGCCGACCCTGGGGGTATAGGGTCGGGTCGAACTGGGCCCGAACCCCCTATTACCGAACCTCTTCGGTCTGTTGACCATAACATGAGATACGGGCCTCCGATCGATGCACCGTCAGTTTCGATGCGAACCTTGGATCAAGACGGTCATTTCGGTATATCGCACTCACGGTTTCGGAGAAGTTTGAGTTTGGCTGGGTTGGTTCGTACACGAAACCAACAGGGCCCTCGGAGTGGAAATGCTTATAACTTGAGCTCCGGACGTCCGATTGACGTGTCGTCGACTTTGATGGATTCCTCTAAGTGAGATGGATCTTTTGGATTACTCTGCACGAGGATTGGATGCAGGTGGAGTACGGTCGGGTTGGTTTTGACTTAAAAATCAACCGGGCCCCTGGGACGAAAAAGCCAATAACTCTCAGACCGGGCGTCCGATTGACGCACCGTCTGCGACGTTGAGTTACTGTTGACGATACGGAACTTTTGGATGCATCAAATCCAGACTTTGTGTCAGTTGATGTATCAGCCTCTCGGCTCGTGGAGCAGATCCTCTCGAACGAGCTTGCTGTGTGCGGGAACCCTAGAGCTGGCTGCTACTATGACGACGACTGTACAGAGATCCCCAGTGGATTCGACGGCGACGACTACAACACTCAGTGATCCTACGTGGATCAGTGCTACCAATCCTGTGTGGGTATTCGCGGGGGTTAGTTACCTATCGATCCTTTGTGGGTCAGATCCTTTGTGGGTCATTGCGGGGGTTAGTTATCTATCGATCCTTTGTGGGTCAGATCCTTTGTGGGTCATTGCGGGGGTTAGTTACCTATCGATCATGTGTGGTCCAGATCTTTTGTGTGTCATTGCGAGGGTTAGTACCTTTCGATACTTTGTGGATCCGACGGCTTAGATGAATCATTGGATATATCTGATCATCTCTATCGTCTTACGAAGAAGTATACCTGTGTGAGATGAATCCTGTTTTGCTTTCCTATGTGGATTGTGTTGTGCTATCCTGTGTGGATTTACGTTTTTCTTTCCTGTGTGGACTGGGTTGTACTTGAGCTCAGAAGTTGGAGCGTACTAGAATTGATGACTTAGGTATACGTATGGGCATATACCTAAGCAATGTCGGATGTTACTTCGTCATTGTATCTTTCCTTTGTGGTTTATCCTTTGTGGATTCTGGGAGACCTTCGGGGGTCTCGGGGTCCCTACTGGGTAGCTTATACTCACCCTTGAACGGGCTATGCCTGCACTACGTTGTGTTGGTTGCAGACGACGGACAGCACTGATCGCAGTTGAGGCTCGCGGAGCAGGTCGGTACCCGGAGGTGGACCACTGGGTGGGACATACTCGGAGCAGACGGCTGGACCCGAGGAGCTGTGGATGCTATCTGTACTCCCCTTTTGGTGGGACTACTAGTGGATGGCTCAACGCTGCGGCTTTACTTTTCAGTTGCTGTTTTTCACTTTCCAGTTGTACTTTACTTTGAGTTTGGGTTTGTATACTGGCCCACATACTTTTCCGCACTTACTGTTGTACCCTGTTTTTACTTAGTGTTTACTTCTACTGCTTTCTTGCACTGTGGTTTTTGTTTACTTTACAAAGGAAATGCCGACCCTTTTTACCGGGAATTACGCCTTGGTGCTAGTCGCTAGCCCCTGGCCCATGGAAGGCGGGCTTGGGGTAGTCACGACACGGGCCCTGAGGACGGGTCGTGACATAACTCTACTCTGGTTTTCCCTTACTACCCTATAAAATGTTTCTATATTGCATTATTGATACTAAAAAAGGCTCCCATAACCCTATTAGTGATCCCAATCACTAGTTCACTGAGATCTGAAAGAAGACTTCTTACTCTATCCCCTTTCATTCCCTTATCACTCATGGTATCCTTACAGAGAACAACAGAGTGTGTCTTTAGATCAAAACCTCTAACTTATCATCTAAACAAAGATTAAATTACACTCTATAAATTATGATCCTTTTTCACCTCATTTCCATCCAAAATAGTACAAAAATGATGCAACTCCATAAAGTGATAAAATTAAGAATCCACTATCATTGTTCCATGATAAATCTCTATAAACTCATAGTTGTGGTTAGAATTTAGTGTATCAAGTAAAATTAATCAAATAATATGTCTTGAAGGTCTCTCAAGTTATACTCTCATGCCTCTTAGGACAATTTCATCGATAATTTCTTCAAATTACACAACAGATCAAATATTACCTCAATGATATTAACCAAATCTATAGTATCATGGGGGCTTCTAGTGCCCTGGAAAACATAAGGATACTGAATCCAAAAGTACTGATCATAATTTTTAATCATCGATCTAGTCTTTTGAGATCCTCTTCCCCAAACAACTACCAAATGAAAGACTCTTTGCTAGAATGACACTGCTGCCTAAACCACTAGAGTGGCTATAAGAGTATGCTTACCTACATTTCCCATACATCTGGTGGTATGATAGGAGTATAATTCATTATAGTAAAATTATAAACTAACTTAATAGGTTTTCCACGTTGAGTCAATAAGGTTTCCTTGTGACTTTTCCATTCCTTTATGTTTTGAAAATCTCAAATACTCTATCTTGAGGAAAATTTTTATTTTCCCTAAGAATTATCTTAATAAGAAAATTTTTCGTCCCACAAGGAAATTTTATCATTACCAATGTTTTCATTGTTCAGTTTATAGTTTATATAAATCTAAATCATTTTATTATTTAGTATAAAATTTGGTTTCATGCCTAAAACCTTGGAATCCTATAAATCCTTGGTTATAGAGTATTATGCTTTCAGGATCAGATTTCAGGTTCTGAATTCAGACTCTGAATTCTCAGAAAATCAGACTTTGAATTCTCTAAAAATTAGACACCGAATTATCTGGAATTCTAACTCCAAATTCTCTGAAATTCAGATTCCAAATTCTTCAGATTTCGGATTCTGAATTCCTTAGAATTCAGACTCTGAATTCCTCAGAATTTAGGTTCCAAATTCCTCAGAATTCCAACTCTGAATTCCTCAGAATTTCAACTCATAATTATTTAGAATTTCAACTCCCAATTCCTTAGAATTCTAACTTTTGATTCCTTAGAATTTGGACTCTGAAATCTTCAGAATTCAGACTCTGAAATCCTCTAAATTCTGACTCTGAATTCCTCATAATTTGTACTATGAAATTCTAAGAATTCAGACTCCAAATTCATTAGAATTTAGATTCTAAAATCTATAGAATTCAGGTTCCAAATTATTTGGAAAACAGAATTTGAATATTCATGATTTATAGTCTCCAAATTATTATTTTCTTAGACTCTGAACATTATTTTTCCTTAGAAACTGAAAAATATATTTGGTTAAACAACCTTATTTTACTTACACTTGTTATATTTATGAAATGATGTCATACATTCTGTTTCCAACAAATGGTTGTTTGAGTGACACATGTACAGGTCCCCCTGAAATTCAAGGAATAATATGACCATTAGAGGATGGAACCAACCGTTAGAGAAGTGCCTATCAATAGGATCTAATTTGAATGAGCTCTACAACTAATAACTGAGAAGCACTGTTGATCACTCTAGAGATTCCATGCTGCTGAAGTGATTTCTAGAGAGAGAGACTCTCATGCCTTGTGTATACTGAACATCTTATTCAGCTTGCTTCATGAGAATCTGATTATTGTTGTGTACAATTGAGGACTTCTGGGGATAGGAAGACAGAGGTGTTGACTACCTTATTGTTCAAGGACTTCTATGGAAAGGAAGACATAGGTTCTGACTACCTTGAATTTTGAGGGATTGCTGGGATAGTAAGATAGATTCTGATATTCCTATCGAGGGCTTACCCTAGTGTGGGTAAGATAGAATTTCTTGAATGTATAAATCAAGGGACCTTTATCTGGGGTTGTTGGATACCCAACTCTTTGGGTTAAAAGATATCATACTTGTTACTTATTTTGTTTCAAGATTATTTCCCCTATATTTTGATAAAGGAAGGAAGTATAACCTTATTATAATTTCTTGTTATTTTATATCCTTTGATAATTAAGATTCCATATGCTTTAAGGTAGAATATTTTTCATGTAAATTTATCTTATGTTTCATTTCTAGAACCATATTTATACAAGCGAGCAATTTTGTAGAACTAAAATAGGCCTTGTGAATTTACGTTGTTTAACCTTGTTAAACATAGTTTTCTTTAAGGTTAAAAATGAAAGTTTTTAAACATAAAATTCACTCCCCTCTTGTAATTTATCATCTACATTCATATTTCGATCCTATAATTGGTATCAAAGGAGGTCTCTGAAATACTTATATTCACATATAAGTTTTCTTTCTCAAGTTTTCATTGTTCTAAATATTTTCTTTGCTTAGGATTTTTATCCGTGTTTACAAACTGTTACCATTAATATGTTTTGTGGAAAGTTATTGGTAGGAATGAATGTTGGTTTGATTGAAAATCTAAATCCTACTAGACCACCTATATTTGATGGGAATGATTATGAATATTGGAGAGATTGTATGAAGATTTTTGTTATTAATACTAGAGTAGACAACTTCGTAGATTACAATATTCCTGATAATGAAGTCAGAAATTTTACTAATCAAGAAAAGTCATAATATCAACTAAACTACAAGGTATGAAATACTTTGTTATGTTCTATGGCTAGGAATATATATAGTTAGATTTCTTCTTGTGAATTTTCTAACTGTATCTGAAATAAATTGGAATTTACACATTTTGGTACATCAAAAGTTATAGAAACTAGAAGATCTATGATTAGAGTAGAATATCATGGATTTATATTTCCTTATAGAGAACCAGTATGCAAGGTGCAACAAATGTTTATGACTATTGTTAACAGTTTAGAATCTATGGGTGAAAAAGGTTTAGATGATGAAACTCTTGTGGACATTATTATAGATATCATTCCTAATGAGTGGGAATATAATAGAACAACTATTGATGAGAATAGGAAAGTATCTTAGATTACTCTTGATGAACTTTTTGGAACTATTCTTCAACATGAGACAAGAATGAAAAGAGATATTGGTATGAATAAGAAGAAAAATGGAAATGGGAGTATAGCCTTTACTATTACTAAATCCAAGACTTTTGACAGGATTATGGGATCCAAGTCAAAGAAAGTCATTGTTTTATCTAAATCAAGTGAAATTGAACATTTTGAGAATGAGATAGCTAATCTTGCTTGATGGATGAACGAGATAGTTGGGAAGAATGACTTTCAGTATAGATATAAGAAGAAAGAAAGAAATGATAAGAAAGACATTGAAGACACTTTTTATGAATGAAAAATAGTTGGGCATATAAGGCCGGATTTTCCTATACTTAAGAAAAAGGATAGAAAGGAAAATCATTCTGAGAGAAATAGAAAGAATTACTATAAGGCTAAATCTAAGAAATTTTAGAAAGCTAATGACACCTGGAGTGACAGTGGTGGTGACACTTCTGATGAATCCTCAGTGTATGAGTCTTCAAATTAGAAGAATCTTTGTCTACTAGTCAAAATACCTATTTATAATCATTATCTAATGGCCAATGTACAAAATATTGAATATATCACAAATGTATCCTTGAATATAAATTATACTATTGATAATTACTATATGTGTTCAGATGAATAATATTCTTTTGATGAATATAATATATTACCTGCTTATGAAGAAGTATCTAGGTTTTCTAAACTTCAAGAGAATGAAAATTCTAAACTCATGAAAAATCTTGATAAGGAAAATTCTCATATTTATATTTTAACTAAAGAAGTATCAGATCTTTCTAAAGACCATGATAAGAAAATTTATGATTTTGAAAGTATTTCCAAAAACCATGAGTAAGTTAATTCGGAGAAAGATAAACATTCTAAGGATCTTGAAAATGTGATTTCTAAAAAAAGTATTTTAGAAACTGACTCTTCCTCTAAAAATAATGCTTTTAGGATAAAAAAAAATGTTTATTAGACTAAAATCATAAATAATTTCCTTGAGAAAGTGTTTTTAAAACTTTACCTATGATAAGGAAAACTTTTACAAGATGTATTCCAAAATTCAACCTCTAAGATATAGTTCTGGATTTAGTTATACTCATTCTAAACCAATTTTTAGTAATAACTATTTTTCCTCAATGTGCCCCATTTTTCACTAAATGTAAGTGTGGTGGACATTGAGTGAAAAAAAATTCTTTAAAAAAACTCAGTCTTTAGGTTTTCATAAAGATTATTTTTATAAGAAGATGTGGATTCCTAAAATATTTCTTTCTAAAATTTCTGGATCCAAGAACGTTTGGGTTTTAAAATTATAACACTCTTATTTTTAGGAAAATAAAGATAGTACCAATATGAATACATGGTATACGGATAATGGATGTTCCTTGCATATGACTGGTAATAAAAACTTCTTTGAAAACATTATCAAGATGAAAGAAGGAAAAGTAACTTTTGAAGATAATTCTAAGGGAGAAATTATTGCTATAGGTAACATTGTTCTTCTTGGAAAAACTTTGATTTCAAATGTTTTATTTGTCAATGTTCTTAAGCACAACCTCATTAGCATAAGTCAATTATGTGATGAAGGTTACCATGTGAATTTTAGGAATGATAAATTCTTAGTCTACAATTACAAGGAAGAGTTTATTCTTTCTTCCCATAAGCCAGATAATGTATGCAAAGTAAACTTAGAAGACATTAAGAGCCAAGATATAAATTATCTTAGTGAAATTTAAGATCAATATTGGTTATAGAATATAATGTTATGACATTGTAACCTTAGGATCCTATGAAACTCCCTAATAAAAGACTTCTTAAGGATCTACCAGATCTTATATATGATTCCTCAAAAGTTTAAGATCCTTTTCAATATAAAAAACATATATAAAGCTTTAAATCAGTCAGTGAAGTCTCAATTACTGATGCATTATAGTAGGTTCATATGGATCTTTTTGTTCCAACACAAACTGGAAGCATTAGAGGCAAATATTATGTATTTTTCCTAGTTGATGATTACACTATATTTATGTGGGTCTATTTTCTAGTAAATAAATATAAAGCATTTTCTTATTTCAAAATCTTTAGAGCCCATGTTAAAAATGAGAAAAATCGTAAATTGATAACTATTCATTTTGATCATGGAGGATAATTTCAAAATTCTGATTTTGAAACGTTTTTTAGTAGAAAAGGAATTACTAATAATTTTTATGCACCAAGAACTCCTCAGCAAAATCGTTTGGTTGAAACAAGAAATAGAATTATTCAAAAGATAACTAGAACCATGATGAGTGAATATTCAATAGCAAAACATCTTTGGGTTAAAGCTGTAAGTACTACTTGTTGTACTATAAATTCAGTTTTGATTAGACTATTCCTTAATAAAACCCCTTATGAATTGTGGAATGGTAGAAAACCTAGACTTTCCTACATCAAAGTATTTAGTTTATAAGTATTAATTTTGAATACCAAAGATAATTTACATAAATTTACACCCAAATATAATAAAGGAATTTTCTTAAGTTACTCCAAAACTTCTAAGGATTATAGAGTTTTTAATAAAAACATGTGTACTATTGATGAAACAATATATATTAAATTTGATGAAATTGATCTTTTTGTTTTTAAAAAACCTCGCCCTACATATTAGGATGTGTTTTCAAAAACAAATTATCAACCATTGATAGAAGATCTTTCGGATAAGGAAAATGTTTAAGAAAATGTTTCTAAGAAATTTACCCCAGAATATTTCCTACAATATGTTGATGAACAGGTTTTACAAAACCCAAATTATTTGTTTCTTAAGAATCATCCCAGTGATAGTTTCATTGGTGATGTAAATTAACCTGTAAGGACTAGAAGTTTCATAAGAAATGAGGTAGAACATCTAGCATTCCTTTCTCTATTAGAACCAAATAAGCACTGATGAAGTTATAGGTGATGATTATTGGATAAAATCCATGAAAGATGAGCTAAATGAATTCAAAAGGAATAAAGTCTGGACCTTGGTTAAAATACCTAAAGAAACATATTTTATTGGGGTAAAATGGGTCTTCATAAATAAATGTGATGAAAATGGAATCATATTAAGAAATAAATCTAAATTAGTGGGTAAAAGCTATAATCAACAATAAGGAATAGACTATGAAGAAACCTAGGCTCTAATAGTTAGACTTGAATCCATCCATATTCTACTTGCCATTGAAGAATTATTCAACTTTAAACTTTTTCAAATGGATATAAAATGTAATTTTCTTAATGGATATGTTCAAGAGGAATTTTTTGTTGAAAAAACTCCTGGTTTTGAATATACAAAACATACTGAACATGTTTTCAAACTTAACCAAATATTTATATGGACATAAACAATCCCCTCGAGCCCGGTATGATAGACTTACAATATTTTTGTTAAAAAACAATTACATTAAGGGAAATTTTGATCCAACCCTCTATATAAATAAAGATAAGGAAAAGTTTTTTATTATTCAAATATTTGATGATGACATTATATTTGGTTCAACTCGTCAATCTTTAACTGATTCCTTTGCAAAACAAATTAAATCTCAATTTGAAATGAGTATGATGGGTGAGTTAACATTTTTCCTAGGTTTTCAAATTTCTTAAAAACCAGAAGGAACATATATATCCCAACATAAGTATATTAAATATCTTCTTAAAAAGTATGGATATGACCACACTAAGAGTATTAGTACTCTAATTGGTACCTCAAATTCAATTCATCTTGATGAAGGTGGGAAACCAGTAGATAAAACGTCATTTTGAGGTATGTTAGTAAGTTTACTATACATGACAGCTATTTTTCCAGTCATAAGGTTTTCAGTGGGCTTATTTTCAAGATATCAATATAATCCTAAAGAATCTAATTTAATGGATGTGAAAATAATTTTTCTCTATTTAAAGGGAACCATGGATTTAGGACTCTTTTATACTTTTGGAAATGATTTTATTTTAAAAATCTTTTCAGATGATGACTTTGGTGGATTTGTAATGGATAGGAAAAGTTAATCTAGAACTTTTCATTTCATAAGAGATTCATTAGATTCTTTTTCATGCAAAAAGTAACAATCGGTAGCACTTTCCACTTCTGAATCTGAATATGTAGCTGCTGGATGTTTGTGCTCAATTATTTTGGATGCAACACACACTCACAGACTATGGTATGAGTTTTACCAAAACAAAAATATTGTGTGATAATACTAATACCATTTCCCTAAGTAAAAACCGTGCATATCACTCATGTGTAAAAAATATAGATATTAGGAAACAGTTTCTTAGGGATCACACACAAAAAAGAGATATCATTATTTAATTTATCAGAATGACGGATTAAATTGCTGCTATTTTCACAAAATATTTACCCTCTGATAGATTGGAATATGTTAAACAGAAGTTAGGAATGATAACCATAAGGTAATCTTCCATATTAACTTTTTTTGAAGCATATCTCATTACACTAAGAAACTCTTTTTCATAGGAAGAGTACATTTTCTCTGTAATCAAAATTTTTATAATCAATTTTTTTTGTAATCAATATTTATGTAATCGACTTTTTCTTTGTAATCAAATTTTTTGTAATATTGTTTTTTTCATAATAAAATTTTTTCATAACCATTTTTGTAATCCAAATTTTTTTAATAACTTTTTTTCTTAATCAAAATTTTATTATTATTTTTTGAAGTCTAAAGTTATTCAAGAATAATTTTCCTCATTAAAAATAATTTTCTTGGAATTCAAGAAGGTATGTTTCCTTTATTAAATTTTCATAATCATCTTTTTAAATGTTAGTATTTTTATCTTGTTTAAGAAACTTTTTGGATTCATTTTCTCTCAAATCCAAAGTTTTTTCTTAAAAACTTCAAAAGATCGGAACCTACCTAATCCCCTCTTCGACTATCATCTCAATCGTCAGATCTGATCAAGAGTTTTTCAACCATTGGATCAATTAGAGATGTTTAACCACCTTCTCAAACTTATATATAAGGAATCACTATTGGTTGTCCCACATCGATCTTAATAGCCTTCGCATACTGAAGTTCTGCCCTCCTACTTAAGATCGTTCCAAATCTTCATGATTTCCTTGGTTCAGAATGTCTATTGAAGGCTCTCCTAATAAATAAATCTTTCCTATAAAGGAAATATGTGAATGCAAGATATACATAGAAAGGTTAGTTGATCCTAATTTCTTTTCTAAGTATGATTCAATTATTTCAAAGAACATCAAGCTTAATGGATGGGAAAGTCTATGTGTATCCAAACCAAAGGCACGTGATCCGGTTTATCTGGTCTTGTTGGTTGAATTTTATGAATCAATAAGTTTCTTCAATGATGGAGGGAGAGATGTGTTTTCCTTCAAGATCTTTGTAAATACTTACTCCCTTTCTTACCCTAAGGCCTCAATCTTGATTGGAATTCCGTATGAAGGATAAATAGAGTTATGTACCCATAAATTACCGGATGTATCTAGTTCATTTGAGAAGGAAAAGGATTTAAAGTGACTTATAATGAAAGAAGTAAAGACTCTGAAAATTATCCATCTATCTACAAATCTCAGGATTCTATAATTATGGGTTCAAGGTTTTATTATTCTGAGAAAAATAGATATGGATACATTAATGAAAATTGACATCTATATTTTGGATTTACTGGTAAACCTCAGGAAGATAGATCTTGTCAATTATATCTTGATTTCAATTTAGAATATCAAGAATTGAAATTTGAAGTCTGAAATTATCATGAGTCTATTCATTATCTCTAAAGTTATAGTTCTTTGTTTTGAATCATTTAAAATCTCTTGCAGTTCTAAGCCAAGAAATTACAAGGTTATGCTTATGAGCGATGAAACCTTGAGAAGGATGAAGGCTGGATTCTCTAATGAATTTGTAGAATTTTATGAGCTACCAGAAGAAGAAGTAGAAACTTTATCAAAGAAACTAGAAGTGCCTTAGATTTCCCATAAGGGTGGAAGGAAGAGTAAGGCAAAGGAACTGGAAGAGAAAGGAAAAATCCTTGCGGGTAAGGAAACTCAATCAACACCCCCAAAACCAATGAAGAAAAATACTTACCCTGATGAAGAAGTGGCTAAGTGGAGAGAAGAAAAGATGAACAAGAAGCAAGGGGAGCCTACTTTTGTCATGGAACTTGTTGAAGAAAAATCCTTGAAGATGAAGGTTTCTAAAGATCATTAAAAGAAAGATAAGGAAAAGAAGCAGAGGAAGAAAATGTTTGAAGCCCAGATAGTTGAATCTCTTCTTGAGGCTGCTAAAAAATCCTCTAAAAAATCTAGGTACCAGATTTTTTTTTGAAATAATCACTCCTTGTGACTCTGAGAAAGAAGATAGTGATTCCGAAACTAGAACAAGAAGAATAAATTGTGCAATTGGAAGAAGTATAAGAAGAATAATAAGAATAAGGAAGGAGGGAAGGAAGTGGTGATACCGAAGATATGATAAGGAAAGTTGAGGAATATCATGAGAAGGAGATTCCTTATGAGAAACTGTCAATATGAACCACTAAAGCAGAATATTCAAAACTTTCTATACGAAGAAATGAAAAAAAGGTTCAGGAAGAAGTCAATGAACTATCCTAAGAATAATGTAGCAACCATAAATTCATTCAGTCTAAGAATATTGTGGTAGGTACTGACAAACAAAATATTGAGGAAGATAAAATTGTTTAGTTATCTGATAGTGAGCATGAATCACCCAAATCAGAAGAGATCATTCTGAGAGATGATAAGGGAAATCATGTGTTAGTTGATACGCCTAAAAAATATGTGGTGAAAAATAAAGGTTTTGGTGCTTCGTTGAAGAGGAAAGCTGAAGAGTTATAAAGATAATCCTCACCAACCAAATACTCGGATTTGGAATAGTCATCTCTTGGAAATTATTTTGTGGTACAATATTTAAAGAATTTGGTTGACACCATTCCATTATTTCCAAGTATAGACTCGATGGTCCAGATGCTTCAGTACTTATTTAATCAGAAATCAAATTTAGTCACCATGCTCGTGGATAAGTTTGTAAAGCGTGAGATAGATTTAAAAAATTTCTTTATTGAAAATGAAGCTCATACAAGATCATGAAAGAAGATTAAAAGTTTTTCAAGGAAAACAATCAATGACCTGAGATTCTTTTATGAATTTCAAGAAAGTGTGAACGATGCCTTTAACACTAAATATTGGAATTTTAATGATCTTACTAAGGTTTTTGGGGAACAGTTGACTCTCGAATAGACGACCTAGAAGCAAGAAGTCAAGGACTTGAATGGGAAGACTAATATGGTGTCTATGAATTGGAAGAGAGAAAGGGATCTCAGAATTGAGTTTGGATAAAAGATTGTTAAGTAAGAAGAAGTTTTGAAAGCTTAGGCAGATATTCTTAAGGCTCAGGAAGAAAAGAAAAAATCATTAGAGAAGATAAATGAAGATCAGGATTAGATACTCTAGCATGTAGAAGAAGATCACAAGGAGATAAAGAAGCAGAAAACCATTTTCAAGAGGTTAATTCTGAAGGAGAAAGAATAATAATTATACATCATTCTCATTTTTTTGTATTTTCTTCTTTGTACGAATTCTTTCAATCATAATAGAATTTTGGTTGTTCTTCATATATTTGGTTGTTTAGTACTAATTTTTAGGGTTCCATATTTTTTCTATTCTCTTTATTCTTTTTTGAAAATCACAAAGGGGGAGAAAAGAATGATGAAAATAATTCTATATAAAGAAGAGATTTCCCTAAGTAAGGGGGAGTTCATCTAAGGGGATGTTCTTATCAAATAAGATTTTTGTATGAAAGAAAATGTAAAATCTCATTCAAGAAATCAATAATATGATCCTTAGGTATTTCAAAACCTAAGGGGGAGTTAGTTTTATTCACTATGATTAATATATAAAGGGAGATTAGTTTTTCTTTTATGTTCATAACGAAATTTTCAATGTCCTTATATTCTTTTTCATAAGGATGTTTTTGCTTTCCGAAAAGGGGGAGATTGTTGAGTCATTGGGGTTTCATAATGAATTTTCCATTCCTATATGTTTTGAAAATCAAAAACACTCTTTCTTAAGGAAAAAGTTTATTTTCTCTAAGAATCATCTTAATAAGGAAAATCTCCCCCCCCCCCATGGAAATTTTATAATCACCAATATTTTCATTGTTAATTTTCTAGTTTATATAAATATAACTCATTTTATTCTCAAGTATAAACATTTGGTTTCACATCTAAAACCTTGGAATACTATAAATAAATGGTTATAGGGTATTCTATTATCAGGATCCAATTTCAGGTTCCAAATTCAGACTTCGAATTCTCTGGAAATCAGACTCTGAATTCTCTGAAATTGAGACTCTGAATTCTCTGAAATTCAGACTCTGAATTCTCTGAAATTTGGATTCCGAATTCTTTAGAATACAGATTATGAATTCCTCAAAATTCATACTCCGAATTCTTCAGAATTATGACTCTGAATTAATCAGAATTCAGACTTTGAATTCCTCAGAATTTGAACTCTGAATTCTTCGGATTTCAGACTCCCAAATAATCAAAACCCAGACTCCGAATTCCTCAGAATTCAGACTCTGAATTTCTAATAATTCTAACTCCGAATTCATTATAATTCAGATTCAAAAATCTATAGAATCTAGGTTTTTAATTATTTGGAAAACAGAATCCGAATGTTCGTGATTTATAGTCTCTAAATTATTATTTTCTTAGGCACTGAACTTTATTTTTCCTTAGACTCTAAAAAATAGATTTGGTTAAACAACTTTATTTTACTTACAATTTTTATAGTTATGAAATGATGTCATATATTATATTTCTAACTAACTATTGTTTTAGTGAAACATGTACATGTCCCTCCAAAATTCAAGGATAAATATGACCATTAGAGGAGGGAGTAAACTATTGGGGAAGTTCGTATAAATAAGAGATCATTTGAAAGAGCTCAACAACTAACAACTGAGAAACATTGTTGATCACTCTAGAGATTTCATGTTTCTAAAGTGATTTCTAGAGAGAGATGCTCTCATGAATTGTGCATACTGAACATCTTATTAAGCATTATTTGTGCAACTCCGATTTTTGTGGTGTACAATTGAGATATTCATGTGATAGGAAGACAGAGGTGTCGACTACCTTAATGTTCAATGCCACAAACCAGTCCGAGTCGACCCTCAACCGGTCACCCAGGCCAGCCAGTGACAAATCCCAAGAGGCGTTCCCGATCCTCCTAGGATGGATACAAGCACTGAGGGTATCAATAGAGTACATAAGGGAACGATTTACCCATATATGAATAATAAAACAAACATAATAATGAAATGGACAACCCAAAATAAATTTATATAAAAATTGAACTAAACATTATTTGTACAAGAAATTGAAAGTACAACTAAGACAAAAATCCAACTGACCAAACCAGATAACCAACTAACTCCATGTGACCCCTCTGGTCACTCTCCAACAAAATGATCACACATTTTCTAAGGTGATCAAACTCAAGCTGAAACCTGCACAAGGGCTAAAAATAGAAGAAGACTATAGGCGTGAGTATTAAACCTTTGTAGGTTAGCCCAATATTCTATTCCCAATGCACATCCTTTAAAATAAAAGAAGCATCAATTTCATGGTTTAAATATAAATATAAATTTATGTCTTCCAAATGAGGTCCGATTCTATAAAAAATTTACCAGACAAAAACTTTCATGTTTTATAAAAATTAAGTCAAGTAACAACCTTCAAAGCAGTGAAACTTTAAAATGAAAATAGTTTTCAAGAGGGATGATTTAAAGAATTTTAACTTTTAAATAAATCACACACACTACTGAATTTACCAACCAAGCACACCGTATGCCGACGATGAGTACAAAATATCCAATGAGCACAAGTCACGGGAACACCCCTAGGCACTAGTCAGTTGTGAGCCTCAGGTACCTCGTATCTTAGTGAAAGTAACCATAATAAATATCTGTTCTTATGCACATGAGCCGCTAGTAGAGATCATACCCATAACCTAGTGGTCCCCCAACATTATCATCATCATAGTTTAGTTAGTGTTGTCATCATCAAACTTGCTACGTGAAACAGAGGGCCAAACCCCACAGGATCACTAGCATACTAGTACATGTCTGCCCACCTAGATACCCGATATTCCCTTTAGTGCTCAATCAAGTGACACATATTATCAAATACTCATTTAAAAAAAAAAGTTCATCCTCAAAAAATAAACACAGAAATAGCCCACAAACTTTCATCATATTTTATTCACAAAACAACAAACCGCTAAATATTTTTGTAAAACAATTTCAAGGAGTGTACTAAGGCTTTTCATATAAAAATTATTCAAAAAAACTCTTTCAATTACAAACACACATCAAAACCATACCAACCCATATTTTTGAGACCTAAAAACATTTAATGAAATCATTTCATGGACCATAAAACAATTCTAATTACACAACATGGTATATACAAGTAAAACACTCATTCTTCATTTTTAGGAAAGGCCGAACAGGCCTTTAAACATTTTCTCAAAACTAACATTTGACAAAGTTTTGCGACACAATTTTATTAAGGAGGTATGTACACACAATTTACAGAATAAAAACACATTCATAAATCCCTTAAAACACTCAGGTGACATATTCAAAATACAACCATTTTTATAAGAATGTGAAATGGGCCATTTTCCGGCAACTCGGTCCAAAACATGTTGTAACCAAAAAAACATTTGTTTATAAAAAAAAACCAAATTTTACAGCCATAAAAGGATTCCAAAATAATTTTCTTACAAGCTACCAATATATTTATAAATCCAAACAAATTATTTTAAATTTCACTAGACACATAAAAGCCAATCGGGCAATTTACCGAACACATGGCATGCACTTTTTAAAAAAATAACTTATGTTAAGAACCTAAAAAGGGATAAAACACTGTTTTCATGCCATAAAGTTATTCAAGATACTGATACATATTCTAAATACCATAAAATGTGTGCGAAATCTCATGGAATAATTTATCAAGCAAGAGGAGTGCACATTTATACAAAAACAACTATATTTTTAACAAAATAAGTCATAAAACATAATTTTCACACAAAACCTTTAGAACCAAAGTTTCACAGCAGCACATATCTTATAAATAAGGTTATAAAAGAATTAAAATTATGAAACTTAAATGATAAAGGTTTGTGCAAAAGATATCCTACCTCAAATCCATGGTGTAATGGAAACGCAAACCTGAAATCACCCGTCGCGGGTTTATAAACCCTAAAACTATGAATACCAGACCTAAATGATTATAAAATCCATCAAAAACCATGTGATAATAGAACCCTAGTTTGATCATGACTAGGGGAGATTATAAAACCACGAAATAATTAAAGGAGAAAGAAGAGGGAGGATAAAGGAGATGGAATCTCAGCTTCTCCACTAAAAAACTCTTTGTATTCCAATAGATATGCACCCCTAGAGAAAAGGTAATGGGATTAAACTTCTTGGAGAGTCTCCTAATGTCTGGAAGAACCAGGAAAAAATATTTTTTTTGAAAAATAGAACGAATTGAATGAGTTATGTATAAAACAATTTACCTTATCAATTCTGGTCAATTTGAGGTTACTTTAGAACTTTCTCCATATTCTGAGACCCATATAAGCTCTAAAGAGGTTACATCGATAATGGGGTGAGGATAGGGGAATTGTATTCGAGGTAGAGGTATAATCACCTTAAAATATTAAAAATTGAAATAGATATAAAAGAAAAAAATATTTTTTTCAAAACAGGAAATGAGCCCATGGGCTGGCCCAATACCTAAATAAGTAACCCCAATTCATCATGCTTATGAATTTATATAGGGTCCAAAAGGATAGTAATGTTTTAATATTTTAGTATAGGAAAATTGGGAAGTGGAATGGGGGAAAATTATGAAAAAAAAAAGTTATAAAAGAAACAAATTTGGTTTTTCTTTAAACTGGAAATGGGCTCACGGTTGGTCCAAATCATGAAGTAACCACCCTTTCTTCAAAAGCTCCTAAACAAGAAATGGGGAACCCAAATTAGGGTGATTAGAAATATATGAATCTTCAAAACTCAAGATTCACCTCACCAAATACCCATGAAAGGTATTAGGATTTCCAATGGACCGGGTCAATACAAAGACAAAAAAACCGGGTGTGACATTCAAGGACTTCTGTGGATAGGAAGACAGAGGTTCTGACTACCTTGAAGATATAGGGATTGCAGGAATAGCAAGACAGATTTCGATATTCCCATCAATGTCTTACCCTGGTGTCGGTAATATAGACTTTCTTGGAAGTATAAATCAAGGGACTATTATCCAATGTTGTTGGATACCCTACTCATTGGGTTAAAATATTTCATACTTGTTAATTTTTTTGTTTCAACATTATTTCCACTGTATTTTGATCAATAAAGAAAGTATAACATTTTATAATTTATTTTTCTTTTGTATACTCTGATAAGTAATATTCTATATGCTTTAAGGTGGAATGTTTTTCTTGTAGGCTTTTCTTATGTTTCATTTCCAGAACCATATTTCTAGAACCTAGCAAGTTTGTAAAAATAAAAGAGGACTTGTGAATTTACATTGTTTAACCTTGTTAAATATATATTTCCATAAGGTTAAAAATGAAATTTTTTAAACTTACAATTCACCCCCTCTTGTAATTGAGCTTCTACATTCATATTTCAATCCTATAGTCCCATAAGTTTGTTTCAAGGTAGAATTATCTAGAATTCCATAACAAATGCTTAGAAAATCATATTATAACTTACTAGGATAACTACTCAAGCAATTTATAGGCACACTCAAAAGATAACTATTGGAATAACTATCCTAAGGGGATACCCATATCTATAAAGAATAACTCCATTAGCACTACCTATGTCCTAATACAAGACTTTATTACCTATACATTAGTCACAGTCATATACATGTAAAAAAACATACCATGCCCAGCCTCATGTAATTTAATATCAGTATAGAGGCATCATAGAAGAAAAAATTATAGATTACTAATGAAATTTAATTATTTAAAATACTATGTATTAAAAGTGAACAGACATATGACTTGTAAACATATGTGAATAATCATTATTCATAAATGCACCCAAATCATATAAATTTTAATACCATAATAAAAATAATCAAAATCATTATGAAACTTTATGATCATAACTAATAACAAAATTACCATACCTTGGTAACTCTGAGGTCCATTGGACATGAGTCATTAATATAAACATGTGACTCCTCTACCTGAATTCCACACAACATATATTCTATATACTATGCCCAAAAAATAGTTTTGAGAAAGAATGAAAAAGAAGGAAAACACCTTCGATACCACTTTGTGACACCCTAACCTAAATCACCATTTCCAGAATAGGTTGTTGTATGACCTCATGTGGACCTCCCCATATACCAGAGGTTACCGAATAGTAGTGAGGGCCTAAATAGAAACCCATAGAGACAATTACATTGTTATATATATCTAAACATCACCTAAACATAATTAAATGGTTAATTGATAAGAAAACTATAAAATGGAAACATAAAATAATAATTTGGATATTAAATAAGGGATACATAACATTATATACTTATTGAAAATGGAAAATTTTCCATGAAATATTGATATATAAGATATTTTTTCCAAGGATGATGATACATAATATTTTAAACATTTTAAAATATATAGGATCTTTATAAATAATATATTTTACCTAGTGTAGGTGATACTTAAGATAATTTTTAGAGGAATTTTTTTGATTTGTAACATTTTAGATTTTCCAAAATTAGAGGAAGGTGAATACACAAGAAATTTTTTCTAGTGAAAATTTTTTCCAATTAGAAAATTTTCAGAAGATTCATGTGTTTGTTTTTTATAGTGTGTGTAATATTTTGGGATTTTAGAAATCAAAAGATAAAGAATTTTCATGGTGTAATGAGAAATCGCACCATTAGAATATTAAAATCTATAATTCCCAAAATGTATTAGGGATCGACATAAAATATCCATATTCTCACTATCTAGAAAAATTGAGAAGTCACATATTTCTTGTCCACACAACACCCATTCTTCGTCAAAGGAAGATGGAGATCATGGGATATGATTCTAAATATGATATCATTCGATCCATTATCATGAAATCCTCACCCTATTCTTGGACTTGTGGAGGAAATCTAAACTAGGTATCATGATAGCTTGCTACTCACCGATGAATTCAAGGAGGGTGAGGAAGAACACATGATGTTATATTTATATATATATATATATTCTTTCACTAATATAAAAGATCCTGAAAATTTTACTTTGGCCTTACTTTGATTAGAATAGGAACTTTCTATAATAATTTTAACTGATTTTTATTAGAATTTATTTCTTATTCTGAGGTTTCTATTTTTTCTCCTTTCATCATGATCTCTAAACTTCATGGTTATAGATAATTAACTCAAGGTTTTTTCCGTGAGGGAGATTACATGGCAATCTGAATCCTTAGTCTTTAATTGTATAATATTTATTTCTAGTTCATTGTACAAAATTGAATGGGATGGTAGTGGATCTATGGCCATAATCTTATATTTTCCAATTTTTAGTTGTGTACTTCTATATATCCAAAATTATACCCTTTCATTCTCTTAGTAAACACTTGAAATAAGTGGATTTATATGGATTGAGAGACAAAAAAACATACAGTAAATATTTTTGTTGGGATATTGGATGTCTCGGTTGAATTTTTAACTACCTCTTTACAATGGATAATGTGGGATGGATATGTAGAGGAAAGTTTCTATAAGTTTTTAGCCCCATAAAAAAGATAGATTATAGTAATAAATGATTATTTATGACTTAATTATTGGGTGAGATTGGAATAACTTCTCGAAATTTTAGAAACTGTGTGACTAAGACTAGGAAAATCCATTTTCACCCTAAATTTGGTTTCAATTTAATTTAATTTAAAAACAAGAGTCCTCCCATGTATTTTTTCCATTTAAATTTAGGGAAAAAACAAAACAAATATATGTGAAAAATAAAATTGAATGGTTATTATGGCTTATACAAAGTGATAGCCTTTTTCATTCTCACTATAATTCATTCTAGGTTACAAATAATGATTATTTGTGAGTCCATAGTAGCTAAATGTAAATGGATAATGGGTATGAAGGTTCAAGGTAGGAAATTTAATTAAATAATATAGTTTAATAGACTAAGGGAATGGTTGATATCTTTGAAATCTAGTTGAAAATTGGGAATATGTAGAGGTATAATATTACATTGGATAAATGAGTATTTGGGACATGAGTTTGGATTATTCTTGGGGTTTAGAGTCTATATGGTGGAGATTTTGTAATGACATGTGTTATTATGGGTTGGGGGTATCTTGAGTGTCTAAGTGAAAGAATTAAAATTAGGTAAAATAAGACATTTTTTTCAGTTACAATTGGGTACCGAGTGGGGGCTCTTCTAGTAACTAGTGCAGTTTGAAAGGGGTTTTAAACCTAGGTTTTCCATTTTTTACTTATTGGACAACCACCAGGTGGATATCAGGTCATGAACAAGTTTTAAAAAATATATTTTAATTAAATCCATATCATTATTCCCTAACTAACTAACACCAAAAACTAGGTAACCCAATTATCCCATATTTCTCTCAATTATTTAATCTTAATCTTCCTCCTGATTAGTCATTTTTCAGATAATAATTACATTATCTTCTAAAGTAATCCTCTCTAGTAAAGGATACGGTTATAACTTCATCTTCTTTCTCTATTTCTATTTTATTATCAATGTTCACGCATAAATAACAAAATATGTCTTATTCATATGATTCTTTGATTTCAAGAAAATAGAGTGGAAGAAAGATGTTATATCAAATGAGATAACTTTGACATGAATAAGGAAGGTTACCCCTTGTATATTAAGTAATGTGTCACCATTATTTTTGTAAGATTTGTATTATGGATTAGGGTTTGATCTGGGGTATCCAAAATTCATGATAATAAAGTTTGAAGTCATGAGATAGATTAGGGGGATATTTTTGAATGTCAGAATTAGTGTTACAAATAGAAAAGGACAATGAAATTTTTGAATATGGTTTTTTATTAAAATTTAAAGGAGAAAATGTATTTTTTCATGAAATTTTTTGAGATTTTGTAAAGTGGTTAAGAATATTCTGAGGTGTTTGGAAGTGTTTTTGAGTTGAATATTCATAAGTTAGTACTGATTCATATGGTGTTATAGATCATACATAATATGTTACATGAAGATTTCTTTGAAATTTTTAAAGGATAACTTCTTATACGGAAAATGAGGATACAGATGATGATGAAAATATGAAAGATATGTTGATAGGAGATAATGGTATATGTATTCAATACATGGGAAGTGTATCTAGGAAGTAATTAAAATGGAAAATTCTATATTCTTACATTCATATAGAAGAAAGTGTTAAAGTAGTACATAAGATGTTTTGGATGATATAGGAATTTGAAAAGTTGAATTTTTTATGTGCCATTATAAGATAATGTATAGAGAAACATGTAATATATAAATCATGTAAGATGAATATTATGTAGATAAGACTATTCATAAGACATCAGTTCTCATAAGATGTAATTACAACATATGATGTTGATATATCATAAGATAATAAGGTTTTTAAAGACAAAATTCTGATCTTCATAACATATGATTTTTCATAAGATATGGATTTTTATATGATGTCAGTGGTTGTTTCATAAGATATCAAATTTTTTAAGATATTTTGGCCACTTCATAAGATATTAATCACAAATAATAGATGAGTTAAAAAGATATTAGTTATTTAGTATGATAAGACACTTTATAAGATATTATTACATAGTGAAAAATGATAATCTTGAGTTATGTATTCTAAAAAATGTTTGATTCAGATGATGCTTCAAGTGATGATCTTTATCTATTAAACATTATAATTCCATAAATATCACAATTAAAGTTGAGATCAAAGGATATAACTTTTCTTTATATAATCATGTCACAATACTATGAAAAGATAAATGATATATTATTATTCTATGAAGACGTTTCCATGTCACAATGAAAAAATCATGCAAGTATGGATGGAAGTTGAATTCCAGTAGACTTAATGGAAGCATTGAAGGAATAATTAATCTAGATATTCTTAGAGTTATGAAATAAATTTTTTTCTTGAATTAACTGATATGATCAAGTGATATTCATGGTCTTTAAAATCTTTTATTCGTTATAATATAGGAATATTATAAAGTTATTATTATTGATTAAAACTTCTATTCTTCAAGGAATTTATTTTCAATAAAACATCCTGAGAATTTCCTTAATAATTATGGAAATATTATTCAGGAATTGTTTAGAGGATATAAAAGGATAAATAAATAAATTTATTATTTTTAGAAATTGAGAAATCAGGGAGTTGATACTCATCTACACTAAATATTATCAGTATTGAGATGATAGAAGAACTATGAAAAATAAGAATGTACTTTATATTTAAATTCTATAAAGGTCAAGAAAAGTTTATTCAATTACTATTGATCTAGGAACTTTATTCTAATGAGAAAAGTGATCATTCTCATGCATGTATCATCTTATTCGTGACAATATTATCATGAATAATAGTGAAGAGGATCTAACATTCATGTTGTAATATGGACAACATCCAGTCAGTCAAAATCTTCTAATAATAATATGTATTCATTTATTCTAAATCATTTCATGGTAAATTAAATATTTGATTCATAATCAAGAGCATAAGGAGAATCCTAGATAATCAGTGGTTCCATTCTAAATAATTCCATACATTATTTGTGGGAAGTGTCTAATACCTTCCCACTCTAAGAAGTTGATTATTCCTTCTCCAAACATATATGTATGTAACATCACAAGGTTTTCTAAAAATAAATGGAAATGCATGAAACTTTGTTTTGAGTATATATTTATAACTAGTCATTAAAAATAATTTTCCCACTTCTATATTTTGAATTTTAAATAATAGTCATCTACAATTGTGTTTAGTAAGTTATTTAGAGCCTAAAGGAACTAACTGATTTTTTAGTGAATAATAACATACCCTTATTAACAGTAATATGATCCTAATGAATATTAAATTTTAATATTATTTTATTTTCTTAATGCTATTAGATAATGACATTTTGGTTAATTTTTCAATGTGATAAAAAAGCATTTATAGTTTTAAAAATGAAAATTTTTGAATTAAATACAATTTTATTTTAAAATTAAATTAGTAATATTTAGAAAATTATTTTCAAAAAATTGACTTCATTTTTTAATTCTACTTGTCTAAAACTGGTTGGGGTGAATTTTTGGAATTTTTCTGAAATACTTGAATTTTTTGGGAATAGTTAAATACATTAATTTACCGTATAAATACATTATAATTTAAACCAACTATTCTGGAAATAAAAAAGTTATTTAATCACCCAAATATAGAGATAACATTACATATTTAATATCATTGTTCATGGAAGACTCATTGTTCCTTGTCTTGTGGGGAAATAACAAATTAATTAATTTAATATTGAGAAATCTTTCCTCCCCTCCACTATAAATACAACCCTCATTCCCCTCTTCCTCCCACACCTCTAAAGCCATGATACTTACCTAATTTCTCCCAATAATCCTACTAAGTCTCTTACACACTTCCTAGATCTTCTTTTCTCACCCAAAGTCCAAAACCAAAGGCTTTAAGAGGGATCTCAAGGAGAAGAGATCAAGAGATAAACATCCTCTTTCATTTTCGTACCTTCCTTTCATTTTATGTTATTCTTTTTTTCATAACCATTGAATTATGTTGGGATATTTAATTCCATATTCCTATTAATTTCCATATTATTTAATAATTATTATATACCCATTTTAACTCATCGAATTATTTTATGGAAAATTAAACAATGATGTTAGGCTGCCAAATTTTCGTACAGAATTTATCAAAAACAATTATTTTGATTTCCTTTCTATTCTTATTCTTTCCTCACATACTCATATCAAAGAGGCATGAAAGCTCTAGAATAATGTATAATTTGGATGATCTCATGTTCACAAAAAAATTCATTATCAATATTCTTCTCTTCCCCATCTTATTTAAGGAATAAAAACATTGTCTCTAATATGTCGAATTACCGACATCATGGACGATGTGATTTCATTTTGATTTAAATCCTTCAAGGCTGGTCATGAAACCATTTTTATGGTTTAATAATGTTTTAATATATTTATTATGTCTTATATTTGATTCTGGAATTCATTTTTACACATGGTTTTAATTTATAAAACAAAATGAGGTCGTTATTATCAAAGAACCACAAAAATGATCTAAACGGACATCATTAATGTTTTAACTTATGAATAATCCTCATATAAGAATTCAAAATGATAAATGGTATGAATTATGGTTCTTAAAATATTTAAATACCATTAAAATATAATTCTATAGTTTCACTTCGAATTGACAAGAACAGCTATCATGAACCAATCATGGAAATCAAGTAAAGAACTCACCCCAAAACAATGCAAGGAACAAAATACTGACAATTAAAGAATGAAATGATCTAATAAATTGATCATATAAGATATTATAAATATGTATATGTTTCTATAAGATATTAATAACACTCTTTTAACCATTATACAGGAGGTTTAAACAAGTTGGAGTTAATACATACCCAAGGTAAGGGAATTCTTAACTCAATTTCCATTCTTTGGGTTAACATCATACTTCATTAATTATATGGTATTAGAATTATTTGTGTGATGGGTTTTGTTTATATTATATTTAATTATATTTAATTATATTTTATATACATATTCCATCCAATCTATTAATTCTCACTTCAATTATATGATTTATGTAAGGGGCTTCTCTTGTAAAATTCCTTTTAAAAAATTCTATTTAACAACAATGTTTTTATGATATTATTCTTGTTTTATGATTATATTATAGTTCTTGGGAATTTTTAATGATTAAGGGTGGTACCTATATCTTCCTCCATTTCATTGGGTATGTTTATTTTGGAGGTCGGTCATATGGTTACTCCAAGTGTAACCTGTATGGTTACACAAATTGTAAGGTAGTCGTGAGGGTTACAAATTATTAGGTAGCTGTGAGGGTTACAATATTATGTAAGTAATGTCTCATGATACCTTTATGATTATAGCCATGTTCTTATGTTTTGTGTGGATCTTTTTTAAATCTCATTTTTCACAAAGTAAGTATATATAGGTTGTAATAATGTCTTTTGAGAATGATTTCATACATTTTAAGTGCTCATGGACTAATGTGTTCTTTCCATATTTTTATATCCCTTACTGAGAATTTGTTCTCATCCTAAGTTTTTAAATGATTTTCATAGGTTAAGGATGTGTAATACAAAGAATTAATACAAGTTAAATGTTTTAATATTATTCAAGTAAATCATGTTTTATGTGAAAAGATTTATATTTTGTAATAAATGAATCTTTTTTATATGTTGTCCACTCTGTAATAATGTGTAATTTTATGAATTTTTTATGTCCTAATTATCTAAAGATGTAAACTTGAAATGATCCTAAATGTGAAAGGAAGTGAATTCTTGACTAAATTCAAGATTATGTAATGTAATAAGGTGGGGTCCTTATAGTTGGTATCAAAGGATGGTTTAGATAACATTAGGGGTTAGGACGATATTAAAATAATACCATAAATTATATTTATACTATAATTAATTTAAAAAGTTATTTCATTTAAGGATTGTGATGTTTCTTCATCTAAGATATGTTAGTTCATAATGGTTTTCTATAGAAGGAATTGGGAAGCTGAAGAGGAGAGGCACCGACAGAATGACATCCTTCCGAATCTGCAGCACAGAATGGTATGGATTGGAACTGAGAAGTTTGTGATAGTAATGGCTCAGCTAACACATGCAATAAATGGTGGTGGCATCCATGCAAGAAAAAAAATATAGGTACCATAACATAACATGATAGTAGTGGAAAATTTTATGAGACAACACCCTCCTTCTTTTAATGGATCTTCTGACCCAGTAGCACCTGGAGGATGGATCAAAGCCCTTGAAAAGATATTCGATGTTATGGGATGTTTAGAAAATCAAAAGGTAAGTCTTGCCCTTTATCATTTTGAAGGTGAAGCTGATCAGTGGTGGTAAATGGTAAGGAATATCATTGGTAGAGATGATTTTTATGCCTCATAGTGGGATGAATTTAAAAGTATTTCCCTTGAAAAATATTTTCCTAAGGTGGTGAAACTTAGGATGGAGAAGAAATTCCTTGAATTGATTAAAAATGATGAAGATTCAGTGGTTTTTTATGATGAAGAATTCACCCGACTGGCGAGGTATGCTCCAAATCAATTCTGGAACTTGATAGAAAAATTAACTGCTTTTACTCAGGATTGAAGAAAAGGTATCCAAGGGCGTCAGAATCCCATGAATTCAAAAGTTTTGAGAAACTTATCAGATGCGATGAGAGGGTAGAGATAGAGTTTGATAATGATCATGTTCATTTTAAAAATAAAAATAAGAAGAGGTCTAGGTGGAAAGTGATGGGTAATAATAAACCAAAGAGATATGATGGTAAGAAAATTCAGTTTCCATTTTGTGAAAAGTGTGGCAAGAAACACCCTGGGGAATGTCTTAGCAAAACTGGGAAGTGTTTTAAATGTGGTATCTTTACACATATGTCCTGAGATTGTAATGAAAATGATCCTAAGACTAACCCTGATAAAAACAGTAAAGTGTTTTAAATGTGGTGAGATGGGACACTATGGAAATGCCTTCCTAAATAGAGATCCAAATAATACAAAGAAGTCATACTATAAGCATAAAGGTGTAGTGATATACTTTAAGACTATATCAATAGATGTGAGTCTTTCCAATGAAGTTGTATCAGGTACTCTATTCATTTACTCTGATTTTTTTAAAGCATTGTTTGATACGGGGTGTACATATTCCTTCATCTTTGAGAAATTTTCTATAAAATCTTTGAAATATCACCTCAAAAAATGAAACTAGAACATATTGTTAAAAAACTAGGGGAAATATTATTGAAAATAAGAATTATAAGAATCTTTCTATTATTTTCTGTGGAAAGACTTTATCTGTGAACCATGTTGTTTTCCCTTAGTTGAGTTTGATGTTATTCTGGGAATGGATTGGCTTTCTATTTATCATGCTAAGATTGACTGTGGAGGTAAAGAAGTTTTTTTTCAGAAATGGTTTCAGTTTTTATATGAGAAAGAACTCATAAAATTGATAACATATTAGGAAGCTCAGAAACTTTTGAAAGATGGAAATAAAATTTATTTGGTTCATATTTTTTAAAACAAGGGAACTATTCAGATTAGTGAGGTGCTAGTGGTAAATGAATACCTTGATGTTTTTTTGATGATTTACACAGTGTCATACCTGATCGAGAAGTTGAATTCACCATTGAATTAGTTCATAATGATAATCCAATTTCAAAACCACCATATCTTTTGGATCAAATAGAACTTCTTGAATTGTAAAATCAATTATAGGATTTTCTTGATAAAGGATTCATTTGTCTTAGAACTTCACCATGGGGGGATCCTATTTTGTTTGTTAAAAGGAAAGATGGTTCCATAAGACTTTTTATTGATTACAGAGCATTGAATAACATCACTATTAAAAACAAGTATTCTTTTCTTCATATCGATTACTTGTTTGTTCAGATCAAGTGAGCTTAGTACTTTTCCAAGACTGACTTGAGATCCGGATACCATCAGCTGAACGTGAAAGAGGATGACATCCTCAAAACAGCTTTTTGTACTAGACATAGGCATTATGAGTTTGTTGTTATGCCGTTTGGGTTAACTAATGCGCCTATTGTATTAATTAATCTTATGAATATAGTATTTCATGAGTTCTTGGAAAAAAAATTTGTTGTGTTTTTTGATGACATTTTGGTTTTTTCTAAAAATAAATTGGAGCATGAAAAACATATAAGGGTTGTTTTACCAACCCTAAAAGAAAATAAACTTTATGGGAAATTTATCTTGTATGATTTTTTTACAATAGATCTATTTTTTTGGGCATTTTATAAATAAGGATGGAATAACAGTTGATCCTTCCAAAATAAAAGTGGTTAATGAAGGACCAAGACCTACAAATGTCACAGAAATTCGTAGTTTTCTTGGATTAAAAGGTTATTAAAAACGTTTTGTTAAGAACTTTACATAGTTATCTTTCTTGATAACTAAGTTAAAATGAAAAGAGGTTGAATTTAATTGAAAAAAGGAATGTGATTATTGTTTTTTGGAACTGGAGAAGAGATTGGTGAACGCTCCAGTTTTGGCCTTGCCATCCTAAAATAGTGATTTTGTCATCTATAGTTATGCTTCTTTGAAGGGACTTGGTTGTGTTTTGATGCAGAATGATCAGGTAATTTCTTTTTCTTCAAGTAAAATTAATAATCATGATTTAAATTATCCCACACAAGATTTGGAATTGGCCATTGTGGTTTTTCTTTGAAAATATAGAGGAATCATTTATACTGAGCCAAATGTCAAATATATATTGACTCTAAAAGATTAAAGTAAATATTCACTCAGAAAGAATTAAACATGAGGCAGACAAGATGGATAAAACTGATAAAGGATTAGATTGTACGATCAATTACCATCTTGGAAAAGCACACAAAGTGGCAGATTCCATGAGTCAAAATCATCATGCATCATTAACCATGTTACATTTGGAACATGATCCCTCGACAAATGATTTGATGAATTCTGGATTAGAAGTTTTTGGTATAGGGAATACATTTGTTTTGATTCAGGTTTCTGTACAGTCTTTGTTGTCAGGCAGAATTAAGAGGGCATAGAAGTAAGACTATGAGCTATAGAAAAAGGTATAATTGGTTAAAATTGTTAAGCTTTACTACTGAAAAATGATCCTGTACCCATGGTTCAAAACCATGGGTATAGACCCCAAAACCGTGGGTATAGGCTATACCAACGGTTTGGGGAACTGTGGTCGTTGGTGGTGTCGGTATAGGTCCATGACATATACCCACAGTTTGGAAAAAACATGGGTATAGGTTTTTCCACCATGTCACAACTCTATACCCACGGTTTGGAAACTGTGGGTATAACATATTTTACAAAATAGCAGCCCACGGGATTCGATCTCACGACCACTTCTCCATTCATGAGCGGCCTTACCACTACCCCATCACTGCATATATGTATATATATATATATTTTATTAAATATATTTATTTAAACCGTGTGTATAGAGGAATAAACTATGGGTATAAAACTCCCGCCAATTGTTTTTGTTCCCACGGAAAAAATAAATTTCCCACACACACGCGGGAAACCTATACCCATGGTTTGTCAAAACCGTGGGTATATGTTTTTTTATCTGATGACTATACCCACGGTTTTGGGTAAAACTGTGGGTATAGGTCACCCTATCCCCACAGTTTTCCCAAAATCGTCGGGATAGGGTGACCAATACCCACGTTTTTTCCCAAAACCGTGGGTATAGGTTAATTTTCTAGTAGTACTTCCAAAATTTAACCTTGATAAAGATTGTGTTTTAAGATTTGGAAAAAGGTTGTGTGTTCCCTATGATTATCATATGAAAAAATATTTTCTGTGTGAAACTCATGGTTATTTATTTTTGCTTCATCCTGGCATTACTAAGATGAACAGAGACCTTCGGGTGTATTATTGGTGGGATGGAATGAGAAGAGATCTTTCTAATTTTACTATGAAATTATTAACATGTCAATAGGTTAAAGCAGAGTGGTAGTTGCCAAAGGGGATGCTTCAGCCTTTTCTAGTGCAAGAGTGCAAATGGGAGAATGTATCTATGGACTTCGTGGTTGGACTACCAAAGACTTCTTGAGGTAACAATGCAATTTGGGCTATTGTTGACCGGTTGACTAAATCTGCACATTTTATTTCTATTCAAGATACAATGTATTTGGATCAAGTTTCTTGACTTTACCTCAAGGATATGGTCAGGTTATGTGGAGTTATTCTTTCTATGGTATTTGACTAGGATCTCAGGTTCACTTCTAACTTTTGGAAAGGACTTCAGAAGTTGTTGGGCACAGAGATAAATTTCAGTAGATCATTTCATCCTCAATCAGATGGGTAGTCCAAACGAACTATTCATACTTTAGAGCTTATTCTTAGAGCATGTTTAATGGACTACCAAGGAATTTGGGATCATCATCTTTATTTAGATGAGATTTCTTATAATATCAGTTTTCATTCCAGTATACAGATGGAACCTTTTGAGGCTTTGTATGGAAAGCGATGTTGGACACCAGCACTTTGGGATGAAGTATGTGAAAGAAAGTTTATGGGGCCAAAATTTGTAGAGGAAGTGGCTATGAAAGTGAAGATGATCCAGCAGCACATGAAGACAACTCAGAGTAGGCAGAAAAATTACACAGATAATAAAAGGAAAGACTTCTCTTTCAAGATAGGTGACCATGTTTTTTTTAAAATATCTCCTTAGAAAAGTTTGATGTGTTTTGGTAATAAAGGAAAGATAAGTATGTGGTTCATCGGTCCTTCTGAAATCCTCGAGAAAGTTGGACCTATTGCATATCGAGTATCATTGCCTCTATGTTTGTCTCAAGTACAAAATGTTTTTCATGTTTCGATGTTGAGTAAGTATGTACCAGATTCATCACATGTCTTAAGCCTTGAAGCAGTTTAGCTGGAAGAGAACCTTTCTTGTTAAGAGAAACCAATTCAGATTCTTGATCGAAGGGAACAGGTATTTCCAAATAAGGTAATCTACCAGGTAAATGTTTTTTGTAGAAACCACATGATAGAATAAGTAATAGGGGGGTCTGAAAATGATATGAGATAAAAATACGCTCACTTTTTTAATAATTAAATAAAATTTCGAGGACACAATTTACAGAAGGTGGGGATAATGTAACATTCCAAGGTTTTCTAAAAATAAATAGAAATGCATGAAACTTTGTTTTAAGTGGATATTTAAAACTAGTCTTTAAAAATAATTTTTCCACTTCTATGTTTTGAATTTTGAAAAATGGTCATCTAAAATTTTGTTAAGTTATTTAGAGCCTAATGGAACTAGCTTGTTTTTTGGTGAATAGTAGCATACCATGATGAATAGTAATATGAATCTAATGAATAGTAAATTGTACTATTATTTTATTTTATTAAGGCTAAAAAATAATGACATTTTGGTTATTTTTTCAATGTGATATAAAAATAGTTATAGTTTTAAAAATGTTAATTTTTCAATTAAATATGATTTTATTTAAAAATTAAATTAATAATATTTAGAAAATTATTTTTTAAAAAAAGGCATCATTTTTGAATTCTATACATCAAAAAATGCTTGTGGTGAATTTTTGGAATTTTTCTGAAATACATGAATTTTTTGGTGAATAATAAAATACATTAATTTACCGTATAAATACATTATAATTTAAAACCACTATTCCTGACATAACATGTGATGTAAGAACCCAAATCTTGAACTCACATGACTTATTTACTATTCTTGGTCACGAAAGACTCACTATTCCTTGTCTTGTGGGGAAATAATAAATTAATGAATTTTATATTCAGAAATCCCCTCTCCCATCTACTATAAATACCACCCTCATTCCCCTCTTCCTCCCACCCCTCTCAAGCCTTAGGACTTACCTATGTTCTACCCAATAATCCTCCCAAGGCTCTTCCCCACGCCTTATAGCTTCTGGTCTCTCCTAAATGACAAAACCAAAGGCCTTAAGAGGGATCTCAAGGGGAAGAGATCAAGAGGTAAACTTTCTCTTTCATTTTCTTTCATTCCATTCATTTTATGTTATTATTTTTCATACCCTTTGTCTTATGTTGTGATATTTAATTAGATATACCCATTACTACCCATATTATTTAATAACGATCAGAGACCCATTTTATCTCATCAACTTATTTTATAAAAATTTAAACGACGTCGTTAGGCTATCGAATTTTCGTAAAGAATTTCTCAAATTTTCTTTTATTTTGAGTTCCTTGTTTTTCTTCTTATTTCCTCACCTACTCTTATACAAGAGGCATTAAATCTATATAATCTTGTATATTTTTTATGTTCTCAGGTTCATGGAAAATTAATTATCAATATTCTTCTCTTCCCCCCACTTATTCAAGGAAGAAAAACATTGTCTGTGATGTGTCGAATTACCGACATCGTGGACGATGTGATATCATTTTTCTTTAAATCCTTAAAGTTTGGTCATGAAACCATTTTTATCATTTAAACAGGTTATAATATATGTATTATGTGTCATCCTTGGTTCTGGAATTGTTTTTTACACATGGTTTTAATTTATAAAACAAAATGAGGTCGTTATTATCAAAGAACCACTAAAATGATCTAAACAGACAACATTAATGTTTTATCTTATGAATCATCCTCATATAAGAATTAAAATTGATAAATTCTATGATATATACTTCTTAAAATATTTAATTACCATTCGATTTCAATTCGGGAGTATCACTTCTAGTTGACAAGAACAACCATCATGAACCAATCGTGGAAATCAAGTAAAGAACTCACCCCAAAACAATGCAAGGAACAAAATACTAACAATTAAATGGTGAAATGATCTAATAAAATGATCATATAAGCTATTATAAATATGGATATTCTTCTGTAAGATATTAATAAAACTATTTTAATCATTATACATGATTTTTAAATGATTTGTATGTTATACGTACCTGAGGTAAGGGGATTCTTAGTCCAATTTCCATTCATTCCGTTAATATCCTACTTTGTTATTTATGTGGTCTTAGAATTTTTCTTGTTATGGTTTTTTGTTTATATTGCTTTTAATTATGTTTAATTACATTGTATATGAATATTCCTTCCACTCTATTAATTCTCACTTCAATTATATGATTTAATCAAGGGGATTCTCTTGTAAAATTCCCTTTTAAAAATTTTGTTTTACAGCAACGTTTTTATGCTATTATTCATGTTTAAGGATTATATTCTAGTTCTTGGGAATTTTTTATGATTAAGGGTGGGACCTATATCTACCTCTAATGCATTGGGTATGTGTAAGTTGGAGTTCGGTCGTATGGTTACTCCATGTGTAACTACGATGGATACACAAATTGTAAGGTAGTCGTGACGATTACAAATTATAAGGTAGCTGTGAGGGTTAAAATATTATGTAAGTAATGCCCCAATATACCTTTATGATTATAATTATGTTTTTATGTTTTGTTTGTATCTTGTTTAAATCTCATTTTTCACAAAGTAAGTATATATGTGTGATAAGTATGTCTTTTGAAAATGATTTCATACGTTATAAGTTCTCATGGAAAAATGTGTTCTTTCGTTATTTTTATATCCATTACTGAGTATTTTTGCTCATCCCAAGGTTTTAAATGATTTTCACAGGTTAAGTATGTGTAATAAAAATAATGAATACAAGTTAAATGTTTGAATATTAGTCATGGAAATCACGTTTTATGAGATAAGTTTTATATTTTATAATAAATGAATATTGTTTTTATGGTATCCACTCTGTAATAATGTGTAATTTAATGAATGTTTTATTCCCCAATTCTCTAAAGCTCTAAACTTTAAAATATCCTCAATGTGAATTATAATTATCTTAGGCTTTAATCTCTCATTTTTGATAGGATATTGGTATGTCAAGAAATGTTCCTTATGTAAGAATCTAAGAGTTTCCAAGGTTTTACCAGTGATTTTTTCACTGATAGGTTGATTGATGTTCATTTTTTTATTGGTCTATTCCCTAATACTAGAGAATATATGGGTTTAAGGAATATCCATAAAAAATACTAATAACTACAAAAGTATTGTCTTGGGGTTGATGATTTAAGGAAAGTTCAAGTAGTTCATGAAGACCATAGAGAGGGTTATCTTGTATGGATTGGTATAATTGATAGGTTTATCTAGGTACAGTTGATGAGTTGATAGTAGCAATGGATTTGGATTGAGGGATCTAATTTGGACCAAGGGTTTTGGTTATGACTATATCAAATAGCATTGATGATGAATTAAGGTGATGAGAGTTAGGGTTTGGATATACAAATTTGTTATTCTTTGAAATAGGGCTAGTTGCAGATTCATTACTTATAGGGAGCCGCAATGTAGGTTATTAATTTAATGTTTTTTTTGTTTCATCTTAACATTGTTTTATGTAGTGTATGTTGAGCTAATACATCTTTCCTAATGATGACATGAAGCTTAATACTTAGGAGAGTTGACTTAGGATTCTGATCTATTTCCTCTCATGGGAATGGATATGATTAGGTATTTCCCATTATTTATATTCCCTTTTCATTATTATAGATTTAAAATAATGGTTATATGAATCATGTTCCCCCTATATGGATAATTTTCTAATAGGTTGAATAATATTTGGGATTCATAGTTATTTGGATTCCATTATTTATGATGGAGGGATTAGGTAAGATTATATATTTTTGATTATTTGGATGCATATATTTATTCTCAATGGATTGGATGTGATTAGGAATTTCCCATTGTTTGGATGTATTTATTTGTACCTAAGAGATTATATATGATTATTCATTCCTCACTATTCAAATACACTTACTATTTATACAAATACTTATACCATCTCTATGGACACAACTTATTTCTCAAGGTAAGGGTTATTAATAATCCCTTCCCATTATTTAGATACACAAATTCTTTCTTTCTAACTAATTTATAGAATATTCATAGTGATTGACTTGAATATAATAGGTATTGTGGCACTATTTTCCTAAAATGATAGACCAAAACAATAGTATTATCCAAAACAGGTGGTTTCGAGTGTTATGGGAGTCTCTCTAGCACATAATGAGTAGACATGATTGCTTGTATGTTATAAGTTGTTTGATTATTTATTTTATCATATACACATACACCTTATAAATTGTTGCATATATCGGGGGATGTATTGGTACTTTTATACTGAGTGTTGTGATTTCACCATACACATGTACATTGGTAGTTATGAAAAAAAAAATTTGTCACAAAGGATAGGGTACAAGTTGTGCAGGTGATCATGTTGTAGTACATGATCGGTTTTTTGAGATAGTTATAAGAATAGTCTCATGTTTTTTGTTATGTATATTTTTATATTTTATATTATATTTTAACTGTTATATGATTGTCACAATTGTTGATCCCTTTAATGTATGATTTTATATCAAAATGGGTTATTTTTATTATAGAATGTTGATATTTATTTTGTTTTTTGTTTGGCTGATAGTTATCGTTCCATTATCACACTCTGGTTACTATTGTAGAAGACGATTCTTACATTTATTGATATTTTTTGTTGTGATACTGAGGTCATAATCACCCCAATGAGGGAAATATTATCTTTCCCCTAGTTAATAGCTTTTGGAATATTGGTAGGTGAGACTAAGGTCACGTGACACCACCAGTTTGGTTGACTTGGGTCAAGGTGATACAAAGGAAAATTTCCTCTCTTGTATAAAATTTCAAGAAATCTTTATGTTTTTCTTCATTTTACTATGATAAGAAATAAAATATTATTTTTCAAATACCACACGACCGACTGAGCATCTATGAGAAGGTAGTGAAGATAAAAAAGATGTCTACTAGAGATATTTGGAAGATACATTCTGTGTTAAATGCATTATTTTGTAATTAATTTAAAGTGAACTAAAAAGGTATCTTGAGGAAAACATATTTCACTTAGTTTACCAAATTGTATGGTGAATTATAACATGATAACTTATAGAAATTTCTTCCATATATTTTTACCCTGATTATCTAAAGTTATTTTGGTCAGAGTCGACAACTCAACAGGGGTGACTTGAGCTTCCAATGAAATTTATTTTTTAAAAACAATTTAAAACATAAATACCCCAATTTATTAAAGTCACCCAGTTAAAAAAACATTATAAATATATAATTTTATCTTTAGAAAAGGTTCTCAAAATATCAATCCTAACTCACTTAAAATAACATGGAAAATAATTTATCTTTTGAAAATAATCTACTCATACCAAACAAAATATATAAAATAATATATTCATTTAACTGTTAGATTAATATTTTTTAGATTTTTAGAAATTTAAAACTATTTTTATTTAAGGACACATAAATCAAAACAGATAAAGATAAGTAAAAAAGTTACAAAAAAATATATCACGGTGCAAATTAACAAGGGGTTCGGTCACAAGCTGAGACTTAATCCCCTACAATTTAAAATCATCTATGGCTATGTAGTTTATTATAAAATAAACTGATCAATAACCTAGATCATGTTTTACAATCAATAGCTCACAAGGTTATTCTGGAACAGAGCCTCTTCCACAGTTCTCTATTGGATAAAACAAGATACCATGTCACATAGGTTCTCTTCCATATTTTTTCATGGGAATACAAATAAAATATTTGAGAGAGTATCAAGTACACTCTAGTTTAATACAGAAGGATATATTATACAAATAAATAGAGTAATAAAAAAATACAACTCAAAGGTAAAGCATAAATAGAAAGATGGAGAGATATAAGATAAGAAAATGGGATATAGCTCAATTTAAAAATCATCAGTTTTATAGAGTCCTTGCTTTTTTCATTAGATGGATCTCGGAAAAGTTTTATAGAAGATTTTGGAAAATAGAGTTCTATAGAGTCTTCTGTGTAGCATAGGTACACGTATAGGATCCTCTTTTATTCTCTGTTAGAGAACTTATTCACTAATATCCTTCACACAATCATATATACTTCATAAAAGGATATTTATCAAAATGTATCCATTGGATAATAATAAAATCAACATTAAATTCACTAACTATTCATTTAATGATTCAAAAACCATATTTTCTAGATTTGAAATCCTCCACTACTAAGTTAAAAATATTAAACTATCATAACATAAAAAATTGTTAGTTGGAACAAAAATTTGTCATAGAAACATGAAATGGTAAGTTATAATGATGATTTTATGTGGTAGGTTATCATGGTTGGATCATCACTTCACAAGGTTAGGTCATTTTCTCATGTGGTGGGTTTATGACTTCATGCGGAAAGTTATTTCTTCATACAATCACTATAATAATAAACATTGTTAGTATATTACTTAATAAAAAATTATACATACCTCATCACGGTAACTTGATTTATTAATATATTAGTTATAACTTTTTCTCACTTTAGGATGATTTTACATTGTTTAAATTGACTATAAATTCCTGGTATGTTCAAATTCAATGCAAGGTCAGTTATAATAGATAAATTATTATCATCTGACTCGTGGTAAGTTGTTTTTTCATCTAGATGGGTGGTGTACAATGTGAAATAGGTTACATGAGGTTATATAATCTTCAAATTTAGTTCAAACTCTCAATATGGTAATTACATTACTCATGTGTTATGGTTGGAATGGTCACTTCCAAACATATCCATTTTTTAATATTTTTTGGAGTAAACCATTTTCTAATTAGAAAACATGAAATTCATTAATAAAAATATAAATATGAATTTGGGTTATTTAAATAAGGATAGGTTGGTCTAAGAAAACAATTTCTACCTTTTTTATGAACAAAAATCCTCAAAATTAAATTGAAATAAACTAAATATAAGAAAAATATTTACTGAGGATTGAAATAGTGGTTTAGAATGTTCCTAAAATCATGAAAAGTTTTCCATTGATTTGAAGTTATTTTAATTTATCAATAATCACTACTCTTTAATTACTCTCCCTTTTGGGAATCTCAAAAATTAATAATTTAAAATAAAAAAGTGGTTAAAAGTAAATATTAAATTAATATATAAAAAATATTATAAAAATTTTACAAAAAAACGTACCTATTAGAGATTTTAATTTAAATCTAAATTTGGGACATCTCTAACATCTATCAGAATGAGAGAATCCTTTCCTTTGAATATAAATGAATGAGTAGAGGTAGGATATGGAGAAAATAAGGAATTAGGATCTCTAAAAACTAAACATCTAATAACAATTATGAGTTACTGAAAGGATTTTCCAGAAGATATCTTAAAAGGAATAATAGTAGAAGATGCAATAGTTAGGGATAAAGGAATGGTTAATGTAGCCATAACATCTTCCTAAGAAGTGTATAGATAAGGTTCCATAAACTGTTTAACCTCAATAATTGCTCAAGAACCATGATTTTGAGCCTAAAGTAAATCATATCTATTATACATGAAATATTACAGAATCAAATTCATATCCTCATGCTTCTAAAATTTGTACATAAAAGTATGAGTTAGAGGTGTAATATTCAAGTCCAAATAATGTTTTCTAAACATCCCTTCTAGATCAAATTTTTTGAAAATTATACTCGGTAAATAATCAATTTCTCTCTTAATGGTTTCTCTATCTTGACCCAGTTTCTTGGAATACTATATAAATACTTCCAAGGTCTTGAAGGTATGGGTTTGAAACCCATAAAATATAGCTTCTCCAGTCATTTGAATGTCATCCACAAAACCTTAAACTCGTCTTGAATGGTTTTTATATTTTTCTCTTCATCAAAAAATAATTGTCCAAGAAGATCCGGAGGAACAAGATTAGGTTGAAATAAAGCATTCATAAACCATTAGTATAATTGAATTATCATATCAGATAGATTTTCCAAGAGATAACTAACCAAAGCTATCAAATATGTACTCTCATTTTGCATTATCTTTATCTGGAATTGATAGTGAGGAAGAAGGAGATTTATGACCCATGTAAAAGCTTCATAAATGATATATTTTCTCAATTGTTGCAAGTAATAGTCAAAATTAACAAATATATTTTGAACATATCCATTAAATCTAACATGAACACATCCATGTCATTGTTAGAAACATATGAAGTAGAATAAATAGAGTTTCCAAGAGAAGAGGTTCATGGATCACTAGCTTAATTCCTACCTTATATCTCAAGTACTTTCACCATTGATCTATCTCTCATAATCTTATCCTCAAATCTATTAAAAACTTTAACTCTATCTCTATCTTAATCTTTAACAATATCCTCAAGAACCGCAAGATATATTCCTCAATTTATTTGGTGGTACTAGTACTAATAATATCTTTCATGGTCTGATAAAAAAAATTATTCAATGAGACACCTTAGTTATCTCTTTAATATTAACCTTAGAAATCAATTCTCCTTCTAAGGTTATTTTGACAAACAAAATTTCAGGTCCACCATGCCCTAGTATACTACCTCCATGATGATCATTATTTTAATTTGGATATTCGAATCCCAAAACAAGAGATCCATGGGACATCTCCCCCTTATAAAGTTCACTGGGTACAATATTTCTATGAGTACACCCAATAATTAGAGATCCTTATAAGTTATCACAAAATTCATTAGATTCAATAGACTTATCCCATTCAGGATAATCCTCATGATCTATTGTAGGTTTTTCATCAAGGACTACAGCTTCCCTATATTATTCTTATTATTTTGGAGAAACATCATCATAATAATATTCTAAAACTTCATTAGGTTAGAGAAATAGATACACCATATCCTTATGTATAATAGGGTACTTCACTAGATTAAACATTTTATACAATTTTCCTAAGTCAGTCGCCCATTCATTTTTTATGAGTTCCAGTTAACTATCATTTTATTATAATTTTTTGTGTAAAAAAATCAATCAGATAATGTTATTATTTCCACATCCTGGGGAACTAAGAATTTATTCTTTAGAATGGATTAAATGAGCATAGGAAAAAGTTATGAATTGAACCTTGAATTTATCTTACACAACTCAACCATATGCCCAAATGGCTCGAAGGCCTTCATTTTTATTGATTTTTGATAACACCCCTTTCAATGGATGAGGGGGAACCCTTGCAAGGCTTGTAGTCTTAGAGTTTACATGGCCCATAAGCTTAAGAGATTACATGAACCGAAGGTCTTAGGGAATTATACTAGACTATAACTATAAGTAACTACCCCTCCCCAGTATCTGCATCATGATGATAGCTCTCCACCTTCGCATGGTCATCGGGCTAGGCTTCTTATACAAGAATGGTTTGGTCCCAATGGAATATCCATACCATCTCATTATTTCAAATCCATTTGTTTCTACTCTAGTGAGTATGCTTTCTCTGAATCCTCCTCTAGGGCTGATCCTTTTTTTTTGTAGAGTTTGTTTGGGGAAACTACAATGATCTTGTGGCTCGAAGGCCTTGAGGTGGATTGAAGGCATTAAAGGTGGACTGAAAGCCTTACTAGACTAAAGGCTTGGGTGGCACAAAGTCCTTAAGTAATCCTTGCCCAAACTAGTGGCCCATGTTGCACAGTTATGGATGCTACAGTACCGAACAGTACCTTCTACAGTGCCCGCACAGCCCTGCTACAGTTCCTACTACATCAACCTAGAATTATGCCTTCACCTGGTATTGAACCTGGATATTATGGATTCACATAAGGAGTTCTCACCAACTGGGATAAGGATCATGTGAAAATTGTGTTAACGGTTAACGCGTTTATAGGTGAAGCCTTACACCACCTACATGCCACGTGTCCCCGACGAGGCCCAAGGTGGCCAACATTGGGCTTCTGCAAATTCCCATTGGGGTAGAGGGTCCCATGAGAGGTTTGTAAGAATATAGTGCACTTTGTGTTGCATGGACTCAAACCCATATCCTCGAGGTCAGGAATCCATCACCTTTAACCAACTCAATTGTGCCCCATGGTAAAACATGTTAATGGTTAACGCGTCTATTGGTGCAGCCTTACACCACCCGCATGCCACACATCCCGAGCGAGGATGAAGGTGGCCAACCTTGGCCATGGGCTAATTCTCATCAGGGTAGAGGGGACCAAGAAAGGTTTTTAGCATGTAGTGCATGTTTCCTTGCGAGGAATCGAATCCATAACCTCATGGTCAGGACACCATCACATTTAATCAACTCACCCATTCCCCACAGGAAGAAATGTGGTTGGAAATTAAGTCCCCCTTTTTACCCATATGCGGGGTTTGCCAACCCAGGGAGATACAATTTCCCCAGCCATGAAATGGCATTGAATATCCATGTTTCTTATATGAGCAGTGTTCGAGCCTGGTGAGACTTGGGCATGTGCCAGTTCCCCCAAATAGCAAAATGCCCCAACCGGTGAACAACTTGACTAACACCCTCGGGGAAAAACATGTTAATGCTTAACACATGTATAGGTGCATACTTACACCACCCGAACACTACACATCCCCGGTGATGCCCAAGGTGGACAACCTTGGGCTTCGTCCTATTCCCATCAAGGTATTGGGTCCCATGAGGGGTTTGTTAGTATATAGTTCACATTGCCTTGTGAGGAATCAAACCCGGAACCTCAGGGTCAGGACGCCACCACCTTTAACCAACTCACCCATACCCCACGGGAAGAAACGTGGTTGACAATTAAGTCCCCCCTTTTACCCATATGGTGAGTCCACCAACCCATGGAGATACACATTCCCCAGCTAAGCAATGGCATTGAATGTTCATTATATGAATAGTGTTCGAGCCTAGCAGGACTCGATCCTATGCCAGTTCCCCCAGACAGTGAAATGGACCAACCGGTGAACCACTCGACTAACACCCTGGGGGGGAAATGTGTTAACGGTTAACATGTGTATATGTGCATCCTTAAACTACCCATGTGCCAAACATCACCATTAAGGCCCAAGATGGCTTACCTTGGTCTTGGTCCAGTTCCCATCAGGGTAGAGGGTCCCATGAAAGGTTTGTTATCATATAGTGCACATTTCCTTACAGGTACTCGAACCCAGAACCTTAGGGTCAGGACGCCAACGCCTTTAACCACCTCAACATGACCTGTGGGCTACACAACTCAACCATATGTATCATGACATATCTGAAAAGACTAATTTGAATATCATTCTTCATCAAAAACAATAAAAACATATTCTAATTCTTCAGGATGATTAAATTCCATTTTCTTAGACATATCAAATTTTTGATGAACTTGATCATCAACCAATATTCTATACTATGTTTTATATTAAAATGTCTCTTGGGGGTTCTATTCCTAGTTTTTTCATCGAAAGAATTCCAAATCACTAAATATGAATGATTAATAGGATAAGATATTTGATAATCCATATATTCTCCTTTGTGTGGCACACACAAAAACTTTCCCCAGCATTTTTAGGAATATTCCATAACATCACCACTAACCATTTTTCTAACAAAATATATTTTCTCACTATGGAAAAACTCTCAGTTTTCATAAAACTTCTTTCTATGTTTTAGATAAAAATGCCTACCATTTTCTCTAAACCAAGTATCACATACCATATTTTAAATCAAATTCTAGGACAATGATCTTATGGATTTCAACCAATGTGTATAAAATTATTTTTATATTGAAATTAGATGATCAATTAAGTGCTATTTCTTGGGATTTACCAATCCATTCATGTTCTCTTTTGATTTCCTTGATTTCTTATTAGGATATGGCTCAACTGAAGGCATGAAATTGAAAACATGTTTCTATTTTGGAATTTTCTATTTGATTCATGTTATCTTCAGGTTTTATCTTCGGAGAGAGATATAAGAGGCCTGATAGAGGTTTGAAAATAATAATGCTTCTAAAATATGTGATATATTTTTTGGAAAAGGCGTGTGTGGATTCAGAATCCAATTTGAATTTTATTTCAATAATTTATGGAACAAAATAACAATAAACTTAAATAAAAATCATAGAAAATATTTTCATTAAATATTATAAGTAAAAAAGACATCGTAGGTTTGTTGACCATGGATCTTTAATAACATAAGAATGGTAGGCATGCTAACTGTGACCTCACGGTAGGTTTTCTAATAATATGAATAATATTTTCATGGTATGTAAGAAATGATCAGGTGAATAAGTATTCATACTAAGCATGGTGATCATATGAGTTAATACTCACAGTAATTATACTAACCATATGAACTACAGTTCAAATTTACTTCTATAAAATCTCATAAAACAAAAGGTAAATATAACTTAAATAACATAAATTGCTAAAATTTAATTTAAAAAAATTAGAAAAATTTATCATTCCCCATTCATGTCTGATATAATTGATTATCTCATCATTCAAGGGTTTTATAAATATATCAGCCAGATTATGTTCAACACTAATGAACTCAAGAGTTATATCAGCCTTTTGAAAATGATCACTTAAAAATTAATGTATTATATCAATTTTCTCTAATCTATAATGTAATATAAGAATCTTAGAAATATTTATCATGCTTTAATTATCACAATTTATATCAACTTTTTGGAATTGATATCCATATTCTAGTAATGTATGTTTTATACATACAATTTTTGCACAAAAACTATCTATTCTTATGTACTCCACTTCAGCAATGCATAATGAAAAAAAATTCAATTTTTCACTAAACAATGATTCTAAATAACTCTATCTAACATAAATCCACCTAAATCAATATCTGAATAACTCACTAAGTCATATGATTATCCTTCGGAGTAAAAAATTCCTAATTTATTTATATTTTTAATGTATTTGAAAGTTATTTTGATAGCTAGTAAATGTGACTCTTTTGGGTTTTCTTGAAAACAAGGACACATACAAACACTAAAAATTATATTTGTATGGCTAGACGCTCAGTATAGTATACTTATAGCCATACATCTATAAGTGTTTTGATCAAATGGTTTCCCAGTTTTATTAAGAAGCAACTTAAAGCTAGTACTCATTGGAGTACCACTACCTTTAGTACTATTCATACCAAAAATATTTAAGAGATATCTAGTTTACGTTCTTTGATTTAAAATAATTCATTATTTATTTTTTAAAATATGAAAAAAATATATATATCGAATTTCAGTTCACCCATCAAACTCATTTCAAATTCAATCTGCATCATTTTTTTTAAACTAAGTACAAAAATAATTTATTAAAGAACTAAAAAAATATCATCAACATATATGTATACTTCTAAAATATATTTTGAAATTATTTTAATAAATAAAGTAGGGATAGGTATTCATTTAGTAAAACCTTTTGAAATTAAAAATGAGCTAAGTATATCATACCAAGCTCTATGAGATTATTTTATACTATATGAAGATTCTGTTTATTTAAAAATAAGATTTCTAAAATGTGCATTTTAAAATTCAATGGGTTTTTAAAAAAACATCCACAATTATATTTCTATTTAATAAATTACTCTTGACATTGATTTGATAGAATTTAAAATTAAAAATGTTGTTCATAGGAAAGAAACATTCTAATGGCTATAAGAAGAACTATTGGAGAAAGGGTTTTCTCCTACTCAATACCTTCTTCTTGACTATACCTTGTGTATCCCATCTATCTTTATTTATAACTATTATGTCTAACTCATTAGCCTTATTTCCAAACACCCATTTAGTGTTAATAGTTATGTAGTCATTGCTTCTTACAATTTATTCCTCAACTCGATTTATTTCAAATTTATTTAACTATTCTTACATTTTCATTACCTACAATTCATCATTAATTTCCACATTGGTTTTATTAGGTTCAATATATGACCATAAATTTTGATGATCCACTTGGTTTCTAAGAGAAAACCTAGTCTGAGTTCCTTTTTCTAAGTCACCTACAACTATATCTAAGGGGTTGTACATATGGGTCATAATAGTTCTTCGAATAGAAGTGTTTGAAACCATATTTTCAACTAAAATTTTGGATTCATGACATTAATTAGAGATAGAAGAATTATTTATAAGATAATTGGTAGAATTGATGCCTATATTGGAAAGATCATATTTTAGATTTTTTAAAGAGGTCCTAGGATTATGTGGGTCTCTTTTATCAAACCATACATGTAAATATTCTTCAACATGCTTATTAATTTTATTAAACATGCTATATAATTTTTTATCTATGTAATATCTAAGGAAAATTTCGTTATCAGTCTTGGAAGAAAAAAAGTCTAAATTATTCTTTGTGTTGAGTATAGGTAATTCACAACCAAAAACTCTAAAGTAATTAACATTTGTTTTTCTATCATTTGATAATTCATAAGGGATATTCTTTAAAAGTGGTTGAAGTAAAACTATTTTCATTATATAACATTCTATGTTTATATCTTATACCTAAAAATAAATGGGTAAATCATAATCATTGAGAATGGTCTAGAAAATTTATTTTAAGGGTTATATTTCTTCTCTTTACTAGACCATTCTATTGTGGGGTCCTAGGAGAAAAACATTTATGACAATAGACATGTTAAAATCATAATGATCTAATTACCATGATCACCTATTAAATACATAATTATAATTAAATTAATAAATTCTAAAGATTTATCATATTTCGAATAATAATAAAGAGCTTCACTTTTAAAAGAAAGTAAAATAACCCATGTATATGGTAACCCCCTCCCCCTTATTGTATTAAGGAGTGATAGGGAAGCCACTAGGCCTTAGCTAAAAACCCTAAGACACCAAAGGCTAGAAATAAATTCAAAGGGTATCAAAAACATTTGGGGGATGATTTTTCCTTCAAAAAATAAAACATTCAAACTATTAAAAATAATAACCAAACAACCCTCTATATTATGAAAGAGTATAAAATAAAACTCAAAACATATCCAAACCAATAAACCATATAATAAAACAAGCGGAAACTAAAATACATACTCAATAAGACTAAAAATTCCATAAAAATCAAAAATCCAATATGATAACATCCAAAAACACCCAACCAACACCATACTGCACTCCACATGCTAAGCCCATGGTATTAAAGAGCATCAATAAAGAACCAAGATACCATTCTTTTACCAATGTCTCGATAGATGAAATATACAAATGCAAAACCATTAACAAGTAAGGGGTATGTATAAACTCATTAGGATTTCACCAATGAGTTCACAACTCATTCTACTAGGACAAAAACATATTAATAAATTTTATAAAAACAATTTAAAATCAGTTTACACAATTATATAGAAACTATAAATGAGTTTTTCTAATGAAAGAATCAAAAAATACTTTAAATAATTTCTCATTTTATTTGGAATATTCTTTTACATTTTCTAAAAATACACACTCAATCTTGGTGTTACCATTGATGATGGAACTATATGTTCATCCTCCATTCCATTGATAGTGGTACTTCAGGACCATTATCTATCCCATTAAACTACCTCTTGGCCAATTATGCCAACATCATTCCAATTAATTTAAATCAAAACATTTAATTCTTTAATTATTTAAATAAATACTTTACATGTGTCAAACCAAAATATAATTTTAAAAAATCATTTTAAAATTATAAATATGGGGTTTTCCAAAAACCAGTCAGCTTTCCACAATTTCCAAGAAAATACCAAAACAATATTTCTATCAAGAGTCATAAAATAACTTCACAACAATTTCATGAATATAATTAAATTAAAACTAAGCCCTTATGTTATAAATATATTGTATTCGATAGAGAAGCCACATATCCCTAAAACATTAGTGAAAAGGAATAATGACACAAAAAACTTCAAGATCTAATCTCAAATCAAATTCCCTTCACTAAATCAAAAAAGATATCATTGTAAAATAATTCATAACACATAGATATATCAATAACAGACTTGTTCTATGGTTTTTAGAGAGATAATAACCTTGTATCTGAGAAGAATAAAGAATAATGGGCACTTACTAATGAATTTTTTCTCCAATGTAGTTTGACTTTTTTAAGGATTACTCCCAGATCAAAGGGATCATCTCTCAGGCCTTGAGAGAAAATAAAATTCATTTTATGGGAGGATTTTGGAAAAAATGAGGTTCAAAAGGATTAATTTGGAATAGATTCCACTTTTAAAGATGGAAAACTATATTGCGCATGGTTATGATGTATGGTTTGGAAAACCATGTGTCTACCATGTAGTACGACTGTCTAAGTCCATACCTCGCATGATGGGACAAACTAGGAACCAACCACGCATTTTCCTTCATTTCAAGATGCATGATTTATCCTATTAATTCTCACAATTTGAAAAAACGTTTTGTCAACTATGTACCTTCATAGTTCCCACTATCTTTTTAGGCATGGTTTCTTAGAGTTGTTGTGCAGTTTCTACAAATTGTACACCTCTAGAAAAGCCTCCAAAACATTCCAAAATCCCTTCAAACCTTAAAAAACATAACCCAAACATTATATAGACACAAAATAACTATATAAATGGTTATGTACCTAAATCCATGGGTACTAAATTCTCACTATCATTGGCATTTTCATCTATAGAATGTCAAAAGACCTTACTTTCTTGAAATATTCTGGACCATTTATATAACATTTCCCTCTAACACTCCGAAATTTATTCTAAAATCTGACCATGTTTCCATAAAACCCATACTATACTGAGGATTTTCCCCAGAATGATTTTATCTTACCTATACACAATATGTATTGACACATGAATCAATATAAAATCTTGGTTTAGAGTAGCATGATCCAATCAAATCACATGGTTAGTGTTAAGTTGGTACTTCTTTAATTTAGTCACATTAAACACATTGTTCATTGAAATAAACCTTGGTGGAAATTCCAATTTATATTACAACTATCCATCTCATTCATGTATCTAAAAATGTTTTTTCTTTCGAGGAGATAACTTTCCCTACGTACAGAAATGATGATGCCCAAACCATGAAGAGATTCTAAAGAACACATGACTACCCACATCAAATGACAACGGTCATAGAAGATGATCCACATATGATTTTCGTTCATTATGAGTCCTCTATATTCTCTTTATGATATAAAAGATATTATATATTTTCTATTGCACAAATATGTGTTAAAATAGTGAATTGTCACCTATTTACACACAAAAAAGTGGTGAATAACAAGGATAACTGTACAATGCTTCAAAAGGATCCACATGTATTAATGCCTAGTAAATGTTATTGTAATAGAAATTCATTAACAGTATATGATCATTCCATTAGCCACTGAAATCCATTACACAATCCATAAGAATTTATTACGACATTTGGATTGTCCATTTAGACTTTCTATCCATTTGAGGATGATAAGTTATACTCATGATCTTCTGTGTTCTAAAGGCTTTCTGTAAGGATTTCAAAAAATAAGACACAAACATGGGGTATATGTATGATACAATTGATACTAGAATGACGTAAATCTTTATAATTTCTCAAATATATATTTTTGATAAGTCTTCCACTAAATTAGTTTCACAAATATAGACAAAATGAACCAACCTCACGGGTCTATCCACCATCACCCATATGGAATTGTGTTCTCTATCCATCATTTATTGAAATATTACAAAATACATGGATATTTTATTCCATTTAAACATGGGAATTAGTAAATATTGAAACATACACATTGGTAATTGATGTTCTTACTTGACCTACTGATAGGTGAGGCATCCCTATATATACTCCACCACAACTCCTTTCAGGACAACCCACCAAAATTGTGCTTTTAATGATTTTTACATTTTCTAAATACCAGGGAAAATGGTTTATCTTGAATGGTGGTAGACACTAAATAGTTGTTCCTGATAAGCCAAAGGTATGACTTTCCAATCTATAAACTAAAACAATGAACTTCCATCCCCCAATAGTCTCCCCACTATTGATTTTTTACCTCACAAAAACACATTTATAATTGAATTTATGAGACTTTATAACTTTCTCAATAGAATTAGGAATGATAGATTGTAAAAAGAAAATAACCAAATAACCTTTGTTCGAGAAATCTAAAAGGATATATTCTACGGTATACATTAGTTTACATTGGTGAAAATAATATTTTCCAACATGGAATATGAATTCCTACTCAATGTGTCTACCAAATAGTTTCGTTTATTGGGTCCATAAATCATGTCTAATTCAAACAGATCAGATACTCCAACCATCTATGATATATTAAATTCAAATATCTTTTTGGGAAAATTTGTTTCAAAATATTAATATCTGTAAACATGATGAATTTCTCAACAAATTGATAATGAAGAAAAGTACAACAGGGATGAATCACATCAGCTAATTATGTGTCATATGTTGGGTAGTTTTTATCATGCAACCATAACTTCCATGATCCATAATAAATAACATGATCTCTCTTCATGATAACACATATTGTAATGAACCACCCTGAGTCAACATGTCATGCCACCCGATATGGCCCATCACGGTGGTGAGGTGAAATATGATAATGGAAACAAGTCTTATATAAACCAATGAAAGACATATAACGATAGTACAACACGAAAGAAAGAGATAAATCCAAGATCTATACACACCAATCAAAACCATATAAACTATAAATTATGAATAAAACAATACTAAAAAAGTCACCATGTGACTAATAATAACTTCCAAACCATCTCAAACCAAAGGTAGTGACTACAAGAGAAGCCATCATGCTACAAGATTCTCTTCCCTTTACCTGGATCCTTCAATATAACATCTCTAACCACCCAATTTAAAAATTAGGGTGTAATCAAAATTCCCAATAGGAAACCACAATAGGGTATATATAATTTCTATTATCAAGAAAATAGAATTTCAATCTTTTAAAATAGAAATAGTTTTATAATCAATTTCTATAAACCCAAACCCATTTTTAAATCATTTTCCTTTACTTTTCATAAATGAATTTCATATTCAAAAACCCAATAATATGATACGTATAAGTGATAAAATACTAAATCATATCCAAGCATCATAAGGTAAGAAATAAAGCACATGTCCATGTCAAAATCCATCATGTGAAACTATGTGATACAATCTCATGTGAAGACATGTGAGAAATAATACATGAAAAAACCAACATGTGATAATTAACCATAAATTAAAAAGAAAACCATATTGGTCCCTAGCTGATGGGAATATATACTAGACATAAAATATCCTAAACCGGATATTATTTGGTGCAAATTGATATTGAATCCTTCCACAATCCATCAATATCATAAACTAATCCCAAGTGGTTCCACACAAACTATGGTCACCTATGTCCCTTTCCCAACACACTCAAGGTTCCCAATGTTCCAATCTTGATATAATTAATTTCAAAACCACTCTCAAATTTTTTGAATAATTTTCAAATAAAATCCAATATAATTTAGTTTCTGAAATCCCATTTCCAAATCAAAACCATCGTTCAAGCATTTAATCAAATTCTTGGGGTGTAAAAAAACATTTTTTAAATAAACCCCCTTTATAAACATTCCTATTTCAAATAAATCTTGTGAAACCATAGATCACATAAAATAAAAAATTAATCCAAATGGATTTTACAAGAAAGATAATAAATTCATAAAACTAACCCATTATAGAAAATTATACCTCAAGAGGAAGGTAGCACAAATCATCTAAGAAAACAAATAATAGGGAAGAGTATATCAAGTCCTCATAATCTTAGATCCATAATAATAAATTTATATCATCTATTAAACCCATTAGACTAAAAATAATATCCCAATATGTATCTAACAGGATGAGAGGAGAAGATATCTTTAGTATATCTTCAAATAATAGGGATAACCAGATCAAAATCGCAACATACCATGATGTGATCTATCCAGAAAGAAGGTATTCCACCTAGAATACAAGGGGAAATACATCTAAAGTTCAGGGGGTGGTTTAGGATATGTCAAAATTATATTAGATCAAGATTTTACTTAAATATGATCAAGGGAAAAAGGGTATAACCCACTTTTTTAAGAGTTCAGAGGGAGGTCACACAGTTTCCTTAAGGAGGATGCATGTTCTAACTATCAATGTTCCTTAATTGTGTTCCCCTACTGCCTATTTTGGGTGGGGTGTTTTTTCCACATGGTTAGTTTATCCATCAAACAAACATGTAACCCCCTCTATTCAAAGGGTGAATGGTATTCACATGGGTTCACATGATTTGGGAAAACCATTCTCAAACCATGTGATACACCTAGAAAACCATTAGACTCCTCCCACAGTTCACTGGGCATATCACACAGTTTTAATAACCACGCCCAATCTGTGAAAAATACCATTGGAACCTCATAGAGTCATATTTCATGGTCATTACAAGGTTATATTAATAATGCGCCTCAAACATGTGCCTTTCTAGTTTTATCCAAATTCTCTTATTTTCAGCCTCTAATACCCTAAATCTTCTCAAACCAAAAAAGATAATACCAAGGATTGACTAAGTAGAAACTGTGACTTGATGGGTGTCACAATTCTCCCCATTATAAGCACTTTTTATCCCTATAAATTTATCAAGATTCTAGAATAGTAAAAAATATAAGGCGAATGATGCGTCATCAGTTATTCCCACTCCCATTTCTTGTGGCTATCCCATTAATAGTTCCATAGTACCCAATATAAGGGAATCATTTTACTTCCTAGTACCTTATCCTAGAAATCCATAATCTGAACTAGATTATAAAAAATTATAGTATCGGGTTCAGGATCAAAATCCTCCCACTAAATCATATGAGAAGGATCTGGGTGATACCACTTCATATAAGAAGCATTAAACACATTGTGTATTGTAGTAAAATGAGATTGTAATTCCCAATGATATTACACCTTTCTAAGTCACTCCAAAATATCAATTGGGCCATCAAACATTGGATACAACTTACATTGATTACCCAACTAATGATGCCCCAAGTGTAGTAAAACTATGAAAAATACCTGATCACTGATATCAAAATATAGAAGTAAGAAATGATGCTCCACATAAGATTTCTGATGGACTTTTAATATGATAAAACTCATCTATATTAACTTCACCTTTTATGACATATCATGAATAAGTCTAATCCCAAAAAATGACTACTCTCCCAACTCTTTCAAGCACAAGGGGGATCTATGTAGATTCACATACAATGATTCAAAGGAATATATATTTACCGAATCCTGATAAATATTTTTATATGAAAAATTGACCAATGGAAAATTCTTTTCCCAATATACACCAAAATATAGCACGCAGGCATGACTTATATCCTTAATAACCAAGATAAATATCTCTATTTTTCCATCCATCTACAGATGATAATCCATTAAAATTTTCAACATGGAACACATAACCTCCCACAAATATTTCCAGAACCTAGATGTGAACCATGAGTCCCTATTTGAATCAACCATAAAGGTTACCATAAGATGTCTCACAATATCTCAGACATAAAATTCCCCAAGTTGTTCCACATTCATCATATCCTTGATATAAAATAAATGTTCCAATTTCATAAGTCAATCAATTATCACCCAAATTTCTTTCTTCCCACTAGGATTATTTTGAATAATAATGATGAATTCTATGGATATCTCATGCTATTTCTATACCGAAATTGGAAAAGCTTTCTACAGACAAACAGGTTGTTGGTTTTATACCTTGATTTTTTGATAAGTGATACAATGTAAAACAAAATCTACAACTGATCACCTCATCCCTGGCCACCAATACTAACATATCAAGTCATGATAAATCCTAGTGGAATTAGGGTGTATGAACCAACATGACTGGTGTCCACAATTTATTAACTCTTACCTCAAGTAAATTATAACAACCAACCTTCAATTAATGCACAATGTTCCATCAGAAGACCGAGACCACTCACCCGCAGTCTCCCCACCGCAAAGGATATAACCTAAGCATTTTAAATCAGTGTCTATCACCTACTCAATCTGAAATAACTCATAAAAATATTAGTCAACTTTCATCGAATCCATGATCACCTATCCACCAAACTCTTACACTCCAAATATTATATTAGCAAACAAACTCATCAGAGACCACTCATCAATCAATTCCTTCAATACTTGTGTTAATAATTTTTTACTCAATGCATTAGCAATACATTTCACTTTTCCATGAGTGTATAAAATGTCAAAACCAAAATTATAAAGATAATACTCCTAGAATATCTCTCTTATGTTCATATCTCTTTGAGTAAAAATATATTTCAAAGTCTAATAGTCATAATACACTATAAACCATTCCACAAAAAGATATTGATGCTATGTTTTGAGTGTATACATAACTACTAATAACTCAAGATCATGGGTAGGGTAGTTCTTCTCATGAGGGTGTAATTGGGGAGATCCATAGGCAACTGACTTTATCCCCTGCATTAAGACATATCCCAAACCCATACCAGAAGCACTACAAAAAGATCTTGACCCAAACCTAATTTAGGAAGAATAAAAACTGGTGATGAATTCAACCTCACCTTTAGCTCCTCAAAATATATCTAACATTTTTTATTCCATTCAAAATTTACAACTGTACAGGTTAAATATTTCATCAAAGATGTGTTCTTAGAAAAATCATGAACAATTCATCTATAATAACCAGCCAAACACAAGAATGTTATGATATCAAACATGATTATGGTCTTCTCATAGCACATAATAGTCTATATTTTCTCATGATCCACTTAGATACCACTCTAAGATATCACATTCCCCCTAAATTTCCCTTCCCATATCCAAAACTCTCATTTAGAAATCTTGCCATATAGACTATGATATTTGGACATTATAGGAATGATACCCAAGTGGTCTATATGATCTTCATATGACTTATAGTTCACTAAAATATCATCCACAAACACACAAACAATATTACAAGAACCAATGAAATATTTGGTTTATTAAATACATAAATACCATAGGAGCATTAGTGAAACTGGAGGGCATAACCAAAAAATAAAAATTCCCATACTAGCTCCTAAATGTTGTTTTATGTGTATCCTCTTTTCAGACTCTCAAATGGTTTTACTCTGAACAAAGATAAATATTTTAAAAACCATATGCCTCTCTAATATGATCGAATAGATCATCCATACTAGGAAAATAATATTCGTTCTTAACATTCAACTGATCTAACTTTCTATAATTTGTAAAAAATAGGATACTCCCATATGCGTTCTTAGAAAAGAAGATGGGTGAAGCCCACGATGACATTCTAGGATGAATATTTCCATTATCCACTAGATCCAAAAGTTGGACATTAAGTTCCACTAATTCAGTGAGTTCCATACAATAATATATAACATAAATTGACATTATACCATGGAGAAGTTCAATAGTAAAATCGACCTCTCTCTATGGTGTTACCTCTGAAAAATCATCCAAAAATACCTCAGGGTACACAAACAACACTATGGTAAGTGGACTTCCCTAACAAGGGGAAACATCATTAAGAAAAATCTCTAACAATTGGCATGATATTACCCTATCATAAGGAACAACAAGCCATGAACTTCTCAATCTAGAGTCTCATTCACCTTAAAAAAACATGAGTGGCCCCACCAAAAGATAAAAAACTGAACCCGGTGATGATATGAATCTATATTGACCTTAACATTGATCATGAAACCCATGAGTAGTATTAAGTCAAAAATGAAAATATTGAGAAATAAAAATTCCCATATCACCTCGTAGTTGGTTGTCATCACCCAACACATTAGATGCATGAAACCTTGTTCAAAAATCTTTCTCCAAGGTGTGGAATGATCCACAAAGTAAACCATAAGTTCTGAATGTTATCCAAAAAAATCAACTAGATTTGATGATATAAAGGATTGAGTAAAACCTGTATCATACAAATAGAGCACCATAGAAGTAGAAGTAAATATTATACCTCTAACAGAAGCTAGCCATGCTTCAGAAATTTAGTGCATACTTTGCTGCATAAATCCATCTGGACATAGTATCATGAACATATCCCTTGAACTAAGGATTATACCCACCACCATTGGAATCATTGATATGATTCTTCAAGAGTTTTGTGAGAGTGTATCATTCCTTACTAATGAGGGATATCCTTTCCCAAAAATGCTTTAGATGTCTTGATAGTCCATAATGATGACGGGTTTTAGGAGCCTATATAGAGTTAGTCTGGGTATGACAATTTCTCCCACACAGATATCAGTCAAACTACTATTATCCATAAGAATCCCCTAAAAGTGGACCTGAAGAAAAATGTCCACCATTGCCCTTCTTTTTCTGGCTAGAAGATAGATTGTGGATAATAACTACACCAACCAAAGGTCCACCCAAACCATTATTTCTAGCTATGTATCCCTCAGGCAAAGATTCTTTTTCATATACCTTCATGAAGGTCAGAAGGCACATGATAATCAAAATCTATCAAATATCTGAACTCAATCCCAAATCACACCTTCAAGACATTAAGTACTCATTGGTGACTATCTATAGAAAAAGATGCACTAACTGAGCAAAACAGGGGGAATACTCCAAATCATTTTGCTCCCTTTTCACCAAGGTTATAAACTCCTTGGTATTCACCACATAAAATTTCTTAGGGAGGAACTTTGGATTTAGTATTTTATTAAAATAAGACTATGTAAGGACCTCGTGAAACTTATCTTATACAATACAATCCCACCATATCCTTTATGGTCCCTTGAGCATGTACATGGAAAAACCCCACCTTAGTGTCCTCAAGATTCTTTAAGTTGTTGAAGATCCTCTAAATCCACTCAAGACACTACTTAGATTTCTGTGGTCTTTTTTCACCATATAAGACAGTTGGATGTTTCTTAATAAATTTCAAGCCATGATCCACCACACATCCCAGGTTTCCAACTCCAATTTATCCTTTAGTCTAAATTGAATGGAATATGGATTCAACTAAATAAGGTCCCACTAGAGGATTCTCTTAGGGATCTTATCCTGCATCTCACTCCCTTGGATTTGGAAAATCTATTCATGGAGTCATTTTTTGTTAAGAACGAGACAATGACCTATCATCTTTAGATCATATTCCAAAATCTTATGGCCAACTTCAAAAATTCACATCCATCCTTTAAAACATCAAGAATTTAAAGAAATCTTTAATTCTACGAATGAAAAAAATGATTTTAAAATGAATATCTCCATTAAAATAAACTCTCCATCCATTTCATTCAAATGGCCTCAAACTCCATGTCTTGATCGTGGTAAAAAATTTCCAACATCCCATGGTAACTTGAGTAAAACATAGAAGTGAGCTGGTGAAGTGCCCTCCCGTACTTACTACCTAGATTCTGACAGTCCTAACTCATGTCTACCGAAGTAATAGAACCCCAATCAAGTAGTTTTAGCACACATATCATTGAGAATCCCTCTAATTACATTCTATAACAAAACAAACCAAATCAACAAGACAAGACACCTGAGCCAGCCTTTCATGGTGGTGAGGTGCAATAAGATAATGAAAACAAGTCTCATATAAACCAAAACAAGACATACAACTAGAGAAAAATGTGAAAGTAATAGATACATCTAAGATTAATAAACTCCAATAAAAACTATCTAAATGATAAATTATTAATAAAAAGACCATAAAATATTCATTCGACCAATAGTAACATCCAAACCATCGTGAATCGATGGAAGAGACTACAAGAGAAGCCATTATGCTAAAATATTCCCTTAACTTTACTTGAATCCTGAAATATAAAATCTACAACAACCCAAATTAAAAATTATAGTGTGAGAAAAAAATACCAATAGGATGCCACTAAAGATTCTATATAAGGTATAATATATATAATACATCAATTCTATATATAAATTTATAAATAGTTTTGTAAATTATTTTCATAAATCCAAACCCATTTGTAAATCGTTTTCCTTGGGTTTTCATAAAATAATTTCATATTAAAAAATCAAGGAATATTAAAAGTTTAGGTGATAAAATTGAAAATAATATCCATAAATCATAAGGTAATAAAGTAATCACACATCCATGACATAATCCATCTTGTGAATCCATGTGATAAAACCTCATGTGAAAATATGTGAGAAACAAACCATGATAAAATTCACCATGGGATAAATGACCATAAACGACAATGAACACCATATTAGGCCCTAGAATATGAGAATAAATACTACCCATAAAAGATCTTAAACCCAGAATAATTTTTTATCATATAATATCTGGTACTTCCACTATCCATTGATATCAAAATGTTCCCCTAGTGGTGCCACACACGTGGTGCCACACACACACTATGGTCACATATGCCCCTTTTCAATATACCCAAGGATCCCAACATGCCATGTTTGTAAAAATACATTATAAATACCTAATCATAATTTATTAAAAAATTTTAATCCAAGACAATCAACTTCATTTTTTGAAAACCCATTTCTGAAACAAACCCATAATTCAAGAAATTAATATAATACTTGGTGAGTAAAAACTGTTTTTAAAGAAAACACCATTAAAACAAAAATACTTCTATGAAATATATTGAAACAACAAATAATTTCAAATAAATTAATAAAAAATGTAATTTTATAATAAAAATAACTAATTCATATAATTATCCATTTTTATAGAAACACCTACATCAAAATTTAGGTAGCACAAATCACCTTGGAAAATGGAGACTAGGGTAGAGTATATTAGGTCTTCATGATCCTAGATCCATAAATAACAATTTAAATCCTCCATGAAACCCATTTTATCTAGAATCAAATCCCAATTTTATTCCAAAAATATGAGAGGGAATTGATCTAGCATAGATCTACAAATAAGAGGGGAAACTAGATCAAAACTATAACATAACTCAATGTGATCCATCAAGAAAGAATGTATTCCACCTAGAATAAAAGGGGAGAGGCCTTAAAAACACTATTGAGGTATTAGAATGATAAAAAATAATATTAGTGGTGATACATAAAACTAACCAATGAAAAAGTGGTAAAATTACACTTTTTAAGTGTTCGGAGGGAGGTCGCACCGTTTCCTACATGAGGATTCATGATTAAACATACAATATTCCTTAAATGAATGACCCTAATATCCATTCTATGTGTGGGAATGGTTTGGATGCATGGTTATCTTATCACTGATCTAACCGTGTAAACCCCTCTATCGAAAGGGTGAAAAATTTTCACTAGGGGTCATTCTATTTGGGAAAATCATGCTCAACGCATGTGACCCCTTTGGAAAATCACTATAGTCCTCACACAATTCATAGGGAATGTCACACAGTATGAAAAAATATGATTGAACTATGATAAAAGTCACTATAATCTCATCGAGGCACTACACAGGGTTATTTCTTATTTAAACTAACCGTGTTCTTTTCTATTTTTCCCAGAATTCCCATATTTTCACAATATGACCCCCTAAATCTTCTCAAACACCAAAAGAGAAAAAAACATGTCTCGAATAAGGTTTACTTATAACCCATACGGTGTCACACATACCGACCTATATTCTAATCCATCATATTAGACTATATATCCCTCTATAGATTCTGGGAAAATGAGGATAGGTTATGATGTAAATATAAATGTAATTTCTTAAAATGATTTATAAAATGATCGTTCCATTGGAAAGGAATTAATTTATTTATCAAAACTGTCATCAGTGATGAAAAATGTGAAAAAATCATGTACACGTCTTCTATAGTATCCCTCTAATCCAAGGAAATAATATATCCCAAAGACATTATTTAACGATTCTTAAGAGATAATAGCTTCTATCATTTCTAGATCTATAGAAATGCCTTTTGGAAAATTACATGGCCAAAACAATTACCTTTTGTATTTAAAAATCACAATTTGATAGTTTGGCATGCAGATTATGTTCTTGAAAGATAACCAACATTATCACCAACTATTTCTTATAACCCTATTTTTCCCTATAATACACTACTATATCATATTCAAACACCACCATAAAGGGATCTAAATATCTCTAAAATATTCAATTCATCAATTCCATGAAGATATATGGTGTATTTGTAAGGCCAAAAGGCATAAAAACATATTCATAATGGTCATATCTTCTTCTAAAATCTATATTTAGAATATCCTCCTTTCATACTTTCAATTGGTTATATCCTAAAATGTATGTCACTTTTTGAGAACCATTGGGATCCACTATGTTGTTCGAATAGCTCATAAAATCATAGAATAAAATACTAATTCTTTATCATAACTTGGTTAATCTAATCATAATCCACAAAAAAGTCTAAGAGTTCCATCTTCTTTCTTTACAAACAGCATTGTTGCTTCCCCCAAAGATGTACTCTGTTGAATGAGACCTTTACATTAGAACGCTTCCAATTGAAATTTCAATTCAAAAATTTCTATCAGTTTTTCCTCATAGTATGTAAGTGAGATTTTATGGTTCCTTATTAGGAGATCAATGGTAAACTCAACTTTTCTTTTGGGTGGATGGAGAAGATTTACTGATCCCTTGGTCTTATTCTAAGGTGTCTAGACACTTTGGAAGTAGGTGTCTCTCTTTTTTTTATTCCCAATATTAGAGTTCCAACCTTCTCCTATATGAATAAACATTCTCCCTCAAATAATATTTCTCAATAAATTTCTTTGTTTTCAATTTCTCAATTGACTATCTCTATATAATTTGTTATAAAAATAACTTTAATTTCTGAGAGAATACCAAGTCATATCCCTAACTCCAAAATGCATTCCTTCAAGGATGTACTTATAGTAACATCTAGAGAAAAGAGGACTAAATTAATAAATTTATCCACATACACTTTCATTGAGAGATTCTCTTGATTTAAACTAAATAATTACATTTTTCTAGAAATCTGAAACTTGTGAGGATATAATTTATTTTTAAAACGTTATTCAAACTCCTCCCATGCCATTTTTTGATCCAATTTATCCTAAACTAGTAATTCTATTTATTGTATTGAAAAATCCTACATCATAAACATTTACAACTTCACATTCATCTCTTCTTGTGTCCCTTGCAAATTGAAGATTCAATTTATCATATTCAATCAGACTTCTACTTTTTCTAGCTCGGAATCCCTGTGAATGATTTGTGGATTCTAGTTTTGGAACTGAATTGAATGGTTCACTTTCCAAAGTTCACCATTCAATTACCCTTATCCATAGCCTATAAATCTTTGAATATATTTTAATTGGCTATTGGTTCACCTATGGATCAGGTGAACCCTCATTTTCAGTAGTCTCTTCCAGTTTTTTTCTACAATGCCAACCCAGTGTCATTTACTATAATAAGGACAATACTCTTTTTAATCCCACTCATTAGAAACTAAAGACATTTAATTTTCTTTATAGAAAAATTAAAAACATTACAACATTGATTTCTTCATTTCAACCATTTTCAAAATTTCATCCATTTTTGAAAACATTGCAACCATGTTTTTCAAAACAACCATTTCCTCATTTTCAAAAATCAAACATTTTTCCCATTTCATAAATTGTTTTACTCAAAATGATCAATGAATTAATATTTGGATTTATTAATATAAATTCATTTCATGAAACACTCATTGGATAAACCCATTATTATGGGTTGAAAATTAGCCATGATCTTTCAACAAACACTCATCTACCTAAACTCCCTAGTAACTTGATTTTAGAATAAAGATGTTAGATATGAAATTTTATTCTCTACATTTCAAGTTCTGATTTTCCTAATCCTTACTACCATTCTAAGATAGAGACTATTAAAATTTACAACTCTAAGATTAAACAAAATGGACACCATTTCCTTTTTCAAGGACCAAACAATGGTGATGTAATTTTTTCCAAATAGCTAGATGGACTAAATGATGCTGATACTAATTTTCTCAGAATGATATTTAGATCTACCAAGAATGACACCATTTGTTATGTATAGGAGAAAACAAATTGATACCATTTTTTTTGTACAATTTCTAACAAACATATTCCATTATTTATGTATAGGATCAATCAAACAGATATAATTTTTTGTTTCTAGGATCAAACAAACTAATACCATTTTTTATGTCCAAGATCAAACAAACTGATACTATTTATGACATCTTACCCCTCCTAATTGTCTAGAGGAGTGACGGGGGAGATAATAGTCCATATATGACATAACTAAGATACTAGATGCCACAAATAAATTACAAGGGCCTCGAGAAAATTTGGGTAATAAATTTCCCACAAAAGGATAAAACATGAAAACTATAAAAACAATAACAAAAAAACCTCTATATAATGCATGAGTAAAAAATAATACTCAAAACATATACAAACCAAAAAAAATATTAGAGTATAATTGGAAACCAAAATAAATACTCAAGTGTTCCAAAAGGGTCACAAAACAAAAATCTCCAAAGTGATAATAAATAAAAACACCCAACTCACTCAAATCTCCACTCCACATGTCAAACACATGATATCAAGAAGAATCACTAAATAACTGAGATACATTTCCTCTGTATGTGTCTCAATATATGGAATCTAAAAATTTACAACAATTATAAAGTTGGTAGTAAGTATCCACTCAGTAGTATTTCCACAATGACTTCCCAACACATGCCACTAGGACAAAACATGTTAGCACATTTTATAACAATAATTTAAAATAATTTTACACAATTTATATAAAATAAATAAATTATTTTATCCAATGAAAGAATCAAAAAATCCTTTAAACCATTTCTCATTTTACATGGAATATTTTTTTCATTTTCCACGTAGGCAACCACACACATACACACACTCATTCTTGGTGTTACCATTGATAGTGGAACATCACATTCATACTTCATCCCATTAATTGTAGGACTTTGTGACCATTTTCTATCCCATTAAACTCATGCCTAAAAATTTATGCTAACATACTAAAATTTCATTTCAACCAAAAAAAATTCTTTAAATAATTTCAACAAATACTATACTTTCTTCAAAGAAAACCATAATTTTAAAACATCTTTTCAAAATTATAAACAAGAGGTTTTCCAAAAATTGAAAAACATCATGAAATTTCTATGACAATACCAAAATTATATTTCCATAAATATTTAAAAACCAATTAACAGACATTTAAAGAAAATAATTAATTTAAAACTAAGACTATAAGTTCTATATCATGTGCAGTCAAGAGAGAAGCCTCCTAGGTCCCAAATGATTGTAAAAACTATGATCAACTTTAAAAAAATTCAATATCCAATCACAACTCATGTTTAATTCACTATATCCAACAATATATCATTATAAACCCATTAAAAACACATATATCTATCTATAACATACAATATATATGGTTCTGAGAGATAGAGAAGAACTGTGGATCTAAAAATAACAAATAATAATGAGGACTCAAAAACAAATATAGGCCTTTGGCGCACTTTTATTCTCTTGCGAATCACTCCCATATCAAAGGGAATCATCTCTCATGAAATGGGAGAAAAATTAAATCATGTTATGTGAGGATTAAGTGAAAAATGAGGTTCAAAAGGCTTAATTTGGATTATATACACTTTTATAAGGAGGTCCAATTGTACGTCAAACAAATAGGCTGCATAGTTTGGGAATTCGTGTGCCAATCGTGTGGTGAAAATATATTAAGGACATACCTCACACAATTATCTTGTACAGTTAGAAAAAAAATTAGAAACATAAATTTCCTTTTTTTAATATGCACAGTTTCTCTTAGATGTTCACACGGTTTGGTGAAACTATGTACCAAACATACACCTACCCAGTGCCCATTGTCTTCCCTTGCATGGTTTCTTAGAGATGTCGTTTCGATTCAACTAACCATGAGCCTCTAGAAAATCCTCAATAATTTTAAAAACCCCTTAAAAACCTTTTTAAACTAAACCCAAATGTTATATTGAATCAAAAAACAAGTGTAAATGGTCATGTACCAAAATTGGGGATGCTACATATATCTTGAATAATAATTGACTATAACACAGGCATAATGTTTTCTGGCTAAAATTAAAACTCTATAGGGTCTAAAAAATCCATGTAAACCAATTATAAATATTGATAAGTTGAAACTTATTTCATGGATTTGAAATATATTATATGTTTCTTTCTCTTTTGACATGGATTACAGACTTTATCTATCGGTAATTATCATTTGGGTATATCCTCAACAAAAATTTTCTTAGTTATATTTTTAAGTGAGTGAATATTTTAATGGATCAGTATCCTATAAAAAATCAAATATTCTTTGTGAAAGGAACTCAAACAATAAAAATTATGAGAAAATAATAAATTTTTATCTACACTATAAACATTTCTTTTCTTATAGTAGTAAAAATAAATCATGTTTATAATCAAAAAATGGTAAGAATTATTTTCAAAAATAACATGAAAAAAATCATCACTCAATTTTGAAATAATAATCAAATTATATTTTAATCCATATATAAATAAAACTCTATAACTTTAAATTGTACTATATTTACTGATTTGACCGATTCCAATTACTTTCCCTTTGGAATTGTCCCTAAAAGTTACATTTACATAATAAACCTAAATCAATTTCATGAAGATTGATTTGTATCAAGTCATATATCTATAACATCCACTATCTAGGTACTATATTTTTTTATTGGAACTATTAAGGTAGGTTTCTTACTAAATATATTTAAACCAAAAATTATTTTGGTACCCATATTTTATTGGGTCCATATATATTAGTAATAAATTCTTTAGAAATCCATAATTGTCTTATTGGTTCCCTATAATCAGACATTATACTTTCAAGAATAAATACATATTAGTTCCAGAATAATAGGAACTATTAACAGAAATAGAATTACTATATCTTGGAATAAATTTATTTTTATTGATATTCTTATGTATAGGTTAATATCTTATTCTAGTAGTGTACTTTGGAGTAGTCTTATTACTAAGAATCTGGGTAAGTGTTTTTATCCCATTATTAAATATCTTTATATATTTCTTTAATTTTTCATTAGATAATTTAATCTCATTGTTCTCTTTAATCAATTGATCATTATTATCTTTTTCTATAGAAGATCAATTTTTAAAGTGAGCAGACAAAGCATGATTCTTATTTAAAATTTTATATTTATCTTTTAATTCATTAGATTAATCTTTCATCATGTTATAGTATTACAATAATTCATCACTATAAATTTTCTAATCATTAATTTTAATATTAGAATGATTTCAAATATGAGAAGGATATTGATGAAAAACACATAACACCTCATATGAGGTTTTTATAAAACAAATATCAACTTTATCATTTTTATCTTCTCTTCTCAAGTATGAATCACTCAAACTATCCTCATATGCACATAAAGTCGATTTCATACCGTTTTTATATTTTTTATACTATAATCATATTTCTTCTTATACTTCAACTTAGGGAAATCTTCTTTGTTGTCTACTTTTCTCTTATATTCATAACAGATTACATTATTGAAAGAATCATCATTTTTCTGATATTCTATGAAATTACCATTGTTTTCATACCTTCCACTATAATCGGATTTCTTGAAGAATGTTTTCTTTCTATAAAACTTATTTAAACACATGTCCATGTGTTGAATTTCTTAAACACTATCAAATGAAGATTCTTCATCACTCGAACATTCAAATTTTATCTTATCTTTTTTTTAGAGTCAAAAGTCATAAAGGTTATTGACTTACTCTTTAGTTCATACACTTCCTCTTTGTTCACATGAAATAATTATTCATACATCATAATATTTATGATTATCTCTTTTACTATTAGTGTACTAGTGTTACAAGAATCTCTTATGGACACAGATGTTTCTCTCCATCTTTCTGGAAGCCATCTAAGAAGTCGCATTACATGATCCTTATCAATAATCATATTTATATGTGTGTGCATTATGTTAACAATATCATCAAACCAGATATACAGGTTTGAGATAGATTCATCAGTCTTAATCTTAAAAAGTATTACAATTAATAGTGTAATTGTTTAAAAAATTTCTTTAACATTAGAAGTTCCTTTAAGAGGTTTAAAAATAGTGTCCCAAATATCAAAAGTCATAACACAAGAAAATATTATATTAAATTAATCATATCATAAAACATATTATATATCATTCATAACTTTTTAGTTATAGTCGTATTTATCTTTAGTGTAATCACTCCAAGAATCTCTAGAAACTTGAGGTTTTCCATATTTATCTTCAATGATAGTCTAGATATCAGTTATCGTACATTATAAATGAGTTTTCATTTTGGTTTTCTAGTGATCATAATTTGTTCCATTAAAATGATGAGGCTAATAAGTGGTAGTTATTTCTTATTTATTATTATCCATAAAGATATAAATTTAAATAAAATAGAAATTTATGATCTTTAGATAAAACTAGATCACTGTAAAAAGATATTTTGAATTCCCTTTGATACAATATGTTGGTCAGGCTATAAAACTCAAGAGTGGGGTGAATTGAGTTTCCAATGAAATTTCAATTTATTAACAACGCAACACTTAAATCACCAAATTTATTAAAAGTTCACAGTTAATAAAAACAATAGAAATATATAATTTTATTTTTTAAAAATGTTCAAAAAAGCTTGATCACATCTCAGTTAAAATAATTTGGAAAATACATTATGATTTGAAACTAATCTAATAGCATCGAAGATAATTTATAAAAAATATATTAATTTAACTATCAAAGTTTAGTTTTTTTAAAATATAGAAATATAAAACTAGTTTGACGTAAAAACATAGAAATAAAAATAGATAAATAATTAAACAAGTTACAAAAAATATATCACATAATAAATTAAAAGGGGGTTTCGTCTCAATCCATGTCTCAATCCCCTCCACTTGAAAATTACTTACTTCCAAGTAGTTTATTATCAAATAAACTGATACATATCTAAGATCTGGTTTTACAATCAATAACTCATAATGCTATCTAGGAATATATCCTATTATATAGTACTTTATAGAAAAAACAAGATACTAAGTAACACATGACATCTTCCAAATTTTTTCATCAGAATATAAATGAAACATTTGAGATAGTACCAAGTACTATAAGATTTAATATAAGAGAATTTTTTTCACATAAAAATGTGAAACAAAAACAAAACACTAAGGTAAAGCATAAACAGAAATAGTAAGAGATAAAGGATAAGAAAATGTGATTCATCTTGATCTAAAAAGGTGTAGTTGTCTAAAGTCCTTCAATTATTATTTATAGTGAGCTTGAACAAGTTTCATAGAGTGTTTAGGAAGATATAGTGTCATCGAGTCTTCTTTTAAGCACAAGTTTATGCGTAGGATACACTATTATTCTCTGTAAGAGAAGGTATTCTCTAATATCCTTCAAACAATAAGATTTTCATATTAAAAGGAACATCATCCAAAAGTATTCAATGGATAATAATCAATGTAATATTAAATTCACTCACACTTTATTTAATGATTCAAAAACTAGTCATTGGATATTTTAAATAATCCACTACTATGTTATACATTGAAATCTATCTTCACTTAATACATAGTTAGTTTTCATTGAATATTTGCATAGATACTTGAAAAGGTTAGTTTATTTGGAAGGTTATCATGGTTGGATCATAACTTCAAATGGTCAGTTCGATTGCTCATTTGGTAGGATCATGACTTTTTGAGGTAAGTTGTTTCATTCTGTGGTCACTAAAATAGTAGGATGATTGCACAAGCGGTAAGGTGATTCTCAATTCATAGTCAGTTCTACTTCAAGGTGTGGTTAGTTCATGAAATAAAAAAATTTATCATCTAACTCATGGTAAGTAGTTTATTTATGTATTCCTAGGTGTACAACATCTGGTAGGTTCCACATAGATATATGGTCTTTAGGGTTAGTTCAAACTCTTCATAGGTAAGTACACTATGAACATGGTAAGGTTGGAACAGTTAGTTCCAGGCTTAGCCATTTTTTCAAAAACAATCTAGTAATAAATTTTCTAATTAGAAAACATGAAATTCATTAATAAAAATATAAACTTGATTTGGTATCACTATAATAAATAGGTTTTAGTCTATGAAATAAGTGATAAGGATATGAAAAAAGAATAATTATATAACCCTTATGGTTAATAAGAAGAAGGTAAATGAAAAAAAATATGGTAAGAGAAAATACAAAGGAACCTATAATATATCTGTCAAAGAAACTAAATATTTGGAGAGAGATCAATGAGTCAAAATTTATTTGATTTCATTATGGAAAGGAAGGCCACTAAAAGAATAATTGTAATTAATTGAACAATAAAGGCAGTGTTTTAGGGATATTCATAAATGATTTAAATTTTTTATTTATATATTTTGGGTATTAAATATAGATCATGTCTCATATATTTTCATTCAAATACAAAATACATAAATATTTTGTAATATTTATATATATAAATTGGATCTTTGAGTTTTAATGTATTCAAACATGTTACATTAGCTATAAAATATTATTATCACATATCACTTAGTTTATTCCTTCCTATTTTGATCAATAAATTTTTTATAAAATTAGTAGAATATTATTGTGTTTAATTTTGACACAAATAGTTTTAGTTTATGTAATGACACATCAAAATAATGGAATATTTTAAGATTCTCATTTCATTTTATCCTTTTTTGGAAATAAATGATGAATACTAAAAACATATGACTCATATCACTCCCTTTTGTGACATTATTAACCTGATTATGTAAACCAAAAATGTATAAAAAGTTATATAAAGAAGGGAATTTATAATATTTTGATTGAAAATTCTTAGAGATAAGTAATTCATGTTTACATGGAATTTCATACTCATGGGGATTGTTTTAACCAGTGTAGATCCTTTTTTAATCTGGAAACATATCCTTCATCTTCTCCAAGAAATAATCCATTGGATTACCTAATATACACTACCTCTTCCAATGCTTAATTAAGGAAGGTTGAATTGGAATATTTTTAGAAGATCTTATATCATATTTTTGTGAATGTAGCAGGAAAAATAGAAATTGTTTCAAGCATAAAAAATGTGTAGGAGTCTCATTGAAATCAATTATTTCCATCTATGAGTGTCTTTTATATACAATCCATTCTTTGTTTCTCATCAAGTCTCATTTTTCATTCAACTAGTTACGAAATACACACTTTGTTTTGATAAAAAAATTGTTATCTTGGGTAAAAAATTCTATGTATCATTCTTCTCGATTACATAAAATTCCTCATTCATATCATCAATCCACACTGGATTTTTTAAATATTCTTTTGCTTCTATTGGATCAACTTGAGAAAAGAATGAATATTGTATTGATTTACTCAATGTTATCCTAGTTTTAATTGGTTTTCCTTGACCTCCCATGATATTATATACCTACAAAAACTTTTACATCAACACAATACAAAATATTCCCAATTTATTTATTCTATAAATAGTATTCTCATGCATTTAATAGATCATAGAGTAGTATACCTTTGACTCCTCTCTTCTTAAACTCCCCATGTTTTTTCCTTTAACCTTGATAATAAAAGGTAATTAAAATACCATAATGTATTTCAATATTGAGTACTTCTTGTAATACATAATTTATAGTGATATGTTTGAATGGGTACGATACAAGAAATGATTTTGAATCTAAACTGCTATACCAAAAGATCTCCTCTAGAAAAATTGAGATATATTATGCACTTATTATGATGCATGCCATTTACATAAAGATTATATTTTTATATTTAGTAAACCCATTTTATTTTGTTGTATATGGTGTACTAAATTAAAAACAAATACCATGTTTTTTCAAGATATGTTTTATGTGTTCTACTTGTGTACTCAGAACCGTTATCTATCAAAGAAATTCAAGGAGAAACCACATTAATTTTATATAATTATTGTATTACATTTAAACATTTTCAAGGCCTAAATATTATGATTTATGAATATAATTCATATAATATAATGGAATCCACTAATAAAATAAATAAAATACATATCTTTACTATTTATATTCCTCATAAATGTCCAAAAATATCTAAATGAATGAGTTCTAATGGATGAGATCTTTTGATCTCCATTTTATTATCTAAAGAGTTGAAAATATTTTCATTTTAGTATATATATCACATTCAATCTATTTCTATCTTAACATTGGTTCATCACAAGCATTACGTCATTGAGTAAGATTTATCATATTCACCCAACCAAGTAGGCTAACTCTTTAATGCCCCAATTGATTTATCTTTCTTTAAAATGAAATAACATTAACTTTAAATATCAATGTAAGACACCAAATTTCAGGTAATTTACCCCAGTTTTATTTATTTTGAGCTTATATAATTCTTGGTTTATGTTTTAGGATGTTCATGGGACATTTGGCATGTTTTGGAGGTATTGTTGTAGGTGCATAGTTAGTAGAAACCATCCTCTACAATCAAGAAACCATGAAACAAGTTTTTTGGGTCACCGGACATGTGCATGGTTGGTGCGCGGTTTAGTTATACTATTTGAGTGCCCATGGGAAACCATGAAAAGTCAAATAGAGGGAAAATCATGATTGGTACATTGTTTTTCTAATCATGTGGGCGAACTATATGGGGTGTGGCCTTGAGATAGTTTCACTACATAGTAGATTCATTGTTTTATAAACCATGGGGCCCAAACTATGTGGCTACTTGGATTGTCCAGTAGCATGTTCATGGCTAATACACAGTTTGACAAACCATGGGAAGTATAGTGAGAACTTCGAAATTTGTAGTTAATTCTTAATTAAGGCCCACAAAACCCACATTTTTTCACTAATATCACAAGTTCTTTAATTAATCTTCCCCCTACTCTCCCATGGTGACTCTCTTTACTCTAGAGTTATCTTCTATAAATCAAAGTGTGTTAGAGATCTGGATTCACCAGTAATTAATTGTTTCACCTATCTCTCTCTTCTTATATTCTATCATTTCCTCTCACCTAGATTATTATATATATAATTACATGGATATATTTTTATTCCTTTTTTAATATCTTGATAAGATATTTTTATATCTATTGAATGAAATAATATCCAAGTTCAGATTTGTAATATCGTAGCATCGTTCTTCGTTTTCACCATCCATTGAGTGGTAGGTTGATTCTCACTCATCTCCTCTTGACCTAGAACTTTAGGGAATGTTTTTGTTTTAAAATTTTTTATAATTTTTATTAAAACATGGTGTGATTCTTGGATAAACCCCATTTTGATTTATTCTTTAGAATTTGGTAAATTTGATAGATTTTGGATAACCTCTTAGATTTTGATTTTAAATTTCTGATAATAAAATTATTAAATAGTTTTTACAAAAAAAATTTAATTTATGAAATGTTTTAAAATAAGGGTTTGTTTTATATTAATTGTTTAAAATCTAATTTTACATATTTGGATTGGCATGTATTATTGGGGATGGATCATGGTCATGAAATTCCATAGTCAAAGAGGGGTGTAGAATGGTTGTGAAGTACCACTTTAAATGAGAAACACAAATCTTGAGTACGTGTTGTTGTTGTGTGCGATGGCCATTGATATGATTATGCAAAATTTTAATGAAGTTTATTTATTCTTGTTTAGGTTTTATTTCACATGGATTCCCTTTATTCCTTTTTATAAATTTTTTATCTATTTTCAATTGATTTATATAAAATGTGATAACTAGTTGTTGTCCCAGTGGTGTGTGTTAGGATGTATTTGGGGAAATCCAACTAATTTTATACACAGTCCATTCTTGGTAACTTTGGTTTATTTTTAGATGTTATCTATCAGGACATGAGAAAGGAAAATGTATCACACTTCTGTATTGGTGATTTCATGGTCAAGGAAGGTAGAGTCAGATACTAGAGCATGTTCTGGATTTACTTGTGGGGATACCACATGGGTGTCTTTGGGAGTTGATGTCTTTAATTACTTATCATTTGATATATTCATTATCCATTTTCAACTTGATGTTTTAATTTTATTTTAATTAATTTGGGCTGTATTTTTACTACTCATGAATTATATAAGAGGATTAGGTGTCTATTGTTTAGTGTCAATAGAATGTTTTATCTTGGATTGGTAAATTATCCACCAACAGGTTCCGAAGACATTATAATTTATTTCCAACCTCTCGTGTCTTCAGGATGTCACCTAAGGATGATATAACCTCTTCACCTCTCAAGGAAATGAGGAGGGGAGTGATGTTACAAATGGTGTTATTCTTGGATTTTTTTTCTTTTTGGGATAGTAGCAAGGAGATGGGATTCTCCAAAATTGATATTTATAACATAAAAAATATGCAGTTAATATTTTTATATTGAACTTGAAGTTATCAGGGTGGTATAGGGGGACAATGGTTTTAAAACACTTATAAGTGAGTTGTTATCTCGTCATCATGGCTTTAGCTAATGAGAATTTCTTATCATGAATTGGTAGTAAGACTTACCTCTCTGCTTGAATTGTTATTTTAGTATTTAATGATTTATTAAAATGCTTATAATTATTAAAAGAATTATATTATGAAAATAATGATTACAGAAATTTTTTATATGGTAATTTGAAATTTTTAATCCTTCGGTTTCTAGTGAGATAGAATAAATGATGTTTCATTACAATTATAGAAATTGGCACTAGTTAGACATTCTAGGAATCAATTGGATGGTGCTTCTAAAAATGTGGATTCACCTGATCCATAGGTGAACCAATATTGGGTCCAAATAATCATTCTACATTTTCAATACATGGATAGATGAAACCAAAATGATGATCCTTGGAAAGTGGACCACTCAGTTATGTTTTAGAAATAAAATTCACCCATCTTTTAGGGGGTTTCAAGCATAAGAAATAAAACATGTTGCTAAATAAGATGAATCAAATCATTGATTTACATATAACTCTAAACAAGATACAATTAAAGTTGTAAATATATATACATGAGGATCTGGAACACCAATGGTGATATTTAGTGATTTTAGATAAAGTCGACTAAGGCATTACATGGGAGGACATTGAAGATTTATTTTTAGCATCCCAGACATAGATTATACTACGTTTTCCCCCAATATTGAGTATCCATGTGGACTAAAGTGCATATCCTGAAATTCAAAAGTCTTCTGATTAGTATCGAGGGACTAGGGTGTGTTTGTAGGGATACAATTCCCTCTTATAAAAGTGTAACACAGTAGAATAATAATAACTATCAAATAGAAGAATCTGTAATTCATCTAGAGAGAATAAAATAACCAAGAAAGTTATATATAATAATAATTCCTGAAGTAATCTTATATACAATGATAATCATGTAATGTGTCTACAAAGCAGTCAAAATAGGTATACAAGCATCAGTAAAAAATATGTATCAAAATACCAAAAAGACCAAAAATCATTATCTCCAAATAGCATCATGAGCCTCAACTCGGTATCGTGGTCCCCTAATCTTAAGCATATCACAATGTAAATAATCGTACTATGGGCTCTTTCCTTGGTCCCAAGATACATTCATATAGTCTTTCTGGGTACCAAACGGTAAAATGAATAGGGTGCTTGATATAATCCTAGTAGATCACCACATGAAGTGTCTATAAAAAATCCTAGTTGTGAAATATAACCAAAATCAGAGTGCATAACATATCAGGTATAAAAATACTAAATCTAAATTTTCCACAGAAAAAATTAAACAAATACATGATCCTATATATCCATACAAGGATCCCTATGAAAGAAGTTTCCAAATCATATCACTATACATCTATAGAGAAAAATTAAGTAAACACCACAACTATTCTCTATAAAAAAATTATCATGTCAGTCACGACCATTCCATATAATCCGTATATCAAATCAACCACGATCAATCTATATAATTTGATATTCCACATTTACCATAGTTGAGATGTATAATTAGAAGTGTCATACTCTGCAAGGTTGGATCTATGGTATAGAATACCAAGGCATCCTCATCGAGTCCGAGGAGCATCTCAAAAGAAAATTGGCAATAGCACTAGTGGAGTCCAAGGATTATTTCAGCAGAGCATGTCCAATGTGATTCCAGAAAGTATGGTCCAAGGGGAATAAATTACCTTAAAACCCTATAGAATCAATATCCATGGAGCATAAGGGTCATAGTTATCTTATATTGTATATCAAGACCCATGGGTGAAACGTCCATGGAATCTAACTGAGTCAATATCCATGGTTTACCAACCACGAAATCTACTACCATTTTAATTAAAATCGCATTCCATTCATCAATTCATAATAATTAAGTTCCATGATTATTCCCACTCATATAAAATTCACATTGAAATTAATTCCATGAGTTTACTTTCTCATATAACAATTACATATAAACCATTTAATTAAAGCATCAATATTAAAGGGAGGAAAAAATCTCATAATCAATCAATTAATTTATAAATGGTATTTCTATGTCTATGAAAGATCAAACACACACTCCATAGGTGTAATAACAATGGAAAATTAAAATCCATAAACCAAGGGTGACCTTGTTTGGGGAAACAACCTTCAAAATGTTTCGAGGAAATAGTGGGCATCCATAGAATATTATGTTATGCTCCACTAAATTAGTTAAATCATTTTCAAGGCCATTTCAGAAAGTATAGCGAATGTAATAATGGAAACTAGATCTATAAATAATCTAACCACTAAAGAAAAGTATATAGAACCTACCGTAGGTTTATAGTATATTTCTCTTCCAATATAAACATCTAATTTGACCCAGATCATAAGAAAAATGAAGAGCATATGGAAAACCAAAAATAAGAAATATTAGCTTTCACATCAATATAACATATGATACTAAGTAAAAAAAGAAAAGCATAAAAGGAAATTATTACTCACTGATACAAATCTAATGAGACTAATGACACCGAATTCTGAGTTCAGATGGAGAAATGGTTGAAAAAACAAACCAAATTCTTTTAAGTGTGCTCTTAAAATATAGTGATTTTCCAATGTGAGAGTAATATAAATTTTGTTTTAGTAACAATATAATTTAAGGTAAAAATGGTAATTTTTCCTCCAATTACTATGTTACATGGGTTTTCCACATGGTTGGCCAAAGCGTGCGCCAATCCTGTGTCCTCAGCTGTGCTAACGGGGACCCACATGGTTACTATGCATATTTTGACTAACCCTGAACAAATCATTCAATTTGGAATTTCTAAAAATTAAGGGTTCCCCAAATGGGCATGTGTCTCTATCTGCATGGTTTCTGCAAACTATTTAGCCTATAGAAATCCACTATCAAGCCTTTCATGGTTAGTAGTAATTGTGTGGTATTCCCCGCATAGTTACTACAAACCATGAAACCTACCTTAATTTTTCAAAAACCTAGGTTTCATGCTACAGAAAATCCCTAGACACCCCTGGTACACCCTTTTCCTCAATGGGTATTAACATTAGTCCATAAATAGGAATTTAAATTGAAATTAAAGAGATTTATAACTCATGAAATCCCAGGATATTACAATATTCCCTCTTAAATAAATTCATCCCCAATTTTTTTTCTCAAGGGTGGTAAAGATTCTTCAAATAAAAAAATTGGCCACTAAGCACATATAGCACCCTCTCACTCCCAATTCTCATCCTTTAAACTAAGTTTCTACTATAAGACCCACACTAGAAAAACTGAAGAGACTTAGAGAACCTCCATGCACCTATCAATAACAAGAATATGATTCTCCTCAAAGGATTCATCAATCTATAACTCCACCTCCTCCAGCTACAAAGTATCAGACAAGTCTAATTGAAAGTGGAATAGTTGATATACATGTAATACATCATGTATGGAATGATACCTATGGGGTAACTGAAACCGATAGGATATTAGCCTAACTCTCTCCAAAATCTCAAGCGGGCTTATATATTGTGGTGAAATATTATCATGTATCTTAATCTACCTATGTGCTAGCCATGATGAGAAATGTAAAAAGACCAGATACCCAACCTAAAACTCTATAGGTCCTCTATATTTATCATTGTAATATTTCTATTGAGACAGTGTAGTTTCTATCTACTTCTAAATCAATTGGACCTTCTCATAAGTCCCCTTCTTGATACATGGCCCCAGTAATACTGCCTCACCCACCTATAACTAGTATAAGAGTTATTATAATGGCCTAATATAAAAAATCCTCATAATGTTACATCTTTATAGTCTTATAATGTCTATTATTTTAGGTGATATCAATGAAGGGTATATGACTCTCACATAATCCTCCAAATCTAGGATGCATGATCATAGAATTTCATCAAGAACCATTATTGTACACTCTTACTGGACATCCGTCTAAGGGTGGTATTCCATGCTCATAAGCACTATTGTGTCTAGAGACCTCGATAAAATCTAGAAAAATTGAGATATAAACTGGGTATCCCTATCCAAACATATAGTTTGGGGAAGCCCATGAAGTCATACATTCTCACATATATACAACCTCCTGATGTCATCTACACTAAAGGTCTTCTTAATTGGTAGGAAATGTGGCACCTTTATGATCCTGTCAATAACAACCCATACAACATCACTACCTTGAAGATAACTCAGAAAACCGGACACAAAATCTATCATGACATCATCCCATTTCCACTCAAGAATAGGTAACTACTATAAAATTATATACGATCGTCGATGATCTGCCTTCACCAAAAGATAGGTGGAACACCTCATAACAAAACTAGCTACCTTGAGTTTCGTACCAGGACACCATTATTGGTGACATAAATCCTGATACATATTGGTAACACTATTATCCACCACCAAAACTAAGGCACTAACCAACCATAATATCTCCTTTTGTGTGTCTAATGGAACCTAAATTTGATAGTGGATATGTAGGATCTCATCCTCAACTGTTGTCCAACTAGGAGGTGGTCCCTCACATTCCACACTCTCCTGTATGACTTGGCCCTCTGAATCTGTATGTTATCTCATTATCACTCTATCCATAAGGGTAGAGGTTACAACTACAGAAAAAATAAATTTTTTCCCCTGACCATCTGGTACCTTGAAGTTCATCTTAGAAAATAAATCCATAAGCTTCCACTCACTACTAGCCTACTAAACTACTTGTATTTGATTCCTCCATCTCAATATATCAGCCATTGTATTTCCTTTTCTCGGCATGAAGGCAGGATTAAATATGAAGGACTATAGGTATTAAATCCTCTTTCTTTTCCTCAAATTCATATAATTATATATAAATATGTACTTGAGGATTTTTTGGTATTTATAAACCAAAAAATTCTCTCTTAGTAAATAATTTATTAAACCGTGAAAATCATGAACAATTATAAGTAACTCAAGATCATGAATTAGTTGATTCTTATTGTGTGCCCTCAACTATTGAGTCTTGGATGTTATGACTCTATCCCCATACATTATAATGGTTCCAAGATGGATACCCAATGTTTTATAATACATAGTGTAGTTCCTTCCCTTCTCTAGTATAATCAGGACTATTTTTGAAGTCAATATCCCTTTCAACTCCTAAAAAAATGTATCATCGGTGTATGAATGTTCAAACTTCACACCCAACTTAGTCAATCATGTGATCAGCACATATAGGCGTGATAAGTCCTTTATTAAATGATTATAATATCCAAGTAGCACTAAGAAACTCCATATATCAAATATGTTCTTGGGATACTCATAGGAAATTTTAGCTATCACCTTCTCTAGGTCAACTGATACTTATACCTATGAGATAATAGGACCCAAGAATTGAATCTTGTCTATTTAGAAGTGGTACTTTGTGAGATTATCATATAACTAATGTCATATCAATGTATCCAAAATAATCTCGAAAAAAATTCATGGTCATGTAGATTTTAAAAATACACTAAGACATCATCCTCAAAAACAACGATAAAAAATCTAGATAAGGATGGAAAACTCAATTCATCATCTCCATGAAAACTACGGGTGAATTTGTGAGAATAAATAGAATAATCCAGTACGTATATTGATGCCATATTATATGAAAATTTTTACAAGGTATGTTTGTAGTTTGATCATTCACCTGATAATATTCAGATATCAAATCAATTTTCAAGAACACCCAAGTTCTTTAGAGTAGATAAAAATTTCATCTATCTGTAGTAATGAAACCAAATTCTTAATAATCACCTGGTTCAATTTCTGGTAATCCACTCATGGCCTAACGGTTCCATCCACCTCTTTGTAATAAGGACTAGTGGACCCCATAGATAATGAAGTGCACTGTGTTGCATTTGTTGTCAATGAGGTATGTTGTTTTCAAGGAATGAATGGATGGATGTCAGAGAGTTTCAATATGTGAATGACAGAGGATGTGATAGTGATGGTGATGAAGGAGAATGGCCATGGTACTAAGATGCATGTCACTTAGGAGATTCACTAAGTGGCATAGGAGATGTGGTTGAAACATTCTCTAGGTACATATGACGATTGTTGAGCTGCTCTTAAAGTTCAAAGAACTTGTATCCTGATGATACAAAGTCACAACAATAATTGAAGACCATGCATTGTATTGACAATGCATGAGGAGTTGAAAGTGATCCATCCACAACTTCTAAGTGGATGAAGTGGATTAATAAAGTCCATGTAATATTTCTTAGTGCATGATGAATTGAAGATGATCCAACCTGGTCTCTAATTAGATCAATGAAGAACATTGAAGAAGTTATTTGATTAAGGAGGTTGGTTGATGAAGAAGAACCTTCAGGACATCCATTCTTAAATATTGAATACATGATTAAGAAGAGGAGGAATCCATTTAAAGATGAGAAAAAATGAGGAAGAAGGCTTCAAGTGGCATTTGGCATATGGGGATACTTTGTTTTTATACAAAGTATTTATTCCTATACTTAGCAAAAAATAAGGCCACCAAGGAGGCCAGCCGAGGGTCATCACCCAAGGTACTTGTGGGACTCAAGGTCACCACGCCCATGGGGAATCCTCAAAGGCCAGGGCAGCATCCTTGAGGCAGGGGCGCACCCGTAGGACACCGCATGGGCGCCTGGGGCACGCCCGGAGGAGCGCGGCAGGGGCCGTGTATAAGCCCCCGAGGGCACGCGGTGGTGAAGCCCGCGCACCCGAGGAAGCATAGTGGGCGCCAGTAGCGCGCCTGCAGGGAGCAGAGAGTGGGCGCAGAGCGCGCCCGCAGGGAGAACACGGTGCGGGGCGGCACCGTGGAGGGAGAAGTTCAACTGAGGGGTTGAGGCGGCGCTAGGGTGATAAAGCGCGGAAAAACAGCGCGCCGATTCGATGTGGGACGCGGAAATTTCACCCGGGACAGATCTGAGCCGTCCGTCTCATCGCGCGCTGGATCGCAGCCGCTCATCTCATCTGCCACGCACCGCGATTTAATCCGGCCGTCCGATGTATCTCAAACGCTTGATCCGACGGCTCCCGGCTCGTCTCCTTCGTCGAGCCACCCCGAAGCCACCCGCGAGCTCCGTTCGAACCAGGAGCCTCCCGAACGATGATTTCGAGCTCCCGACCACCGCTGATCGAAGTAAAGCCACCATTGTGCTCGTCTCTCCGTAAGGAACATATAAATGCAATAAAATATGCATGCACACGTTGGATGGAGAATTTCGAGTATTGGCCGAAGGAAAACGAAGTGCCGAGGCCATGAGGATTATTGCCTTGCATGGGATGTCCAAAACAGAGGTCGTGCATGCGTTCTAAATCGAATGCACGAGGAGGAATGAGGAAATGAAAAATAAATGAGCCCGCGTTGAAACAGAGGAATGAAATCAAAATTTGGAAAGATTTTGAATATCCGAAATCTTCGGTGATTCAAGATTTAACACGCGGATGTTTTGAGGATTCTCTGCCTATAAAAGGAGATCCCATGCTCTCGGTGTAGTTTGCTGAAACTCTGTTGAAAATCCAAGTCCCGCGTGAGTCTCTGCCTCGCGAAGAAGAAGCCCCGTGCAAGTAAACTTGCACGGCTGGATTCCCTTGCACACAACACCTTTGCGCGACAAGAAGAAGTTAGGGTGACCCCTGCGCGCCTTCCCCTTGCGCGACAGAGGGTACCCAAGACCCTGCGTGCTATTCGTTGCACGTCAGGAGAGTTCGGGCAGCGCTCTTGTGCGCCCTTCTTGTGGCCGCGGCAGTAGCACCTGTGCGCCCGTGGTAACACCTTGAATGCCCGTGGTGTCTCTACCCTGCGCGGTAGTGTTGAGAAGTTTGGCTGCAACCCTTGCGCGCCTGCATACAAGTGGAGTTCGGGTTGTGTTTTACACACATTGTGTGTGTTCCAAAGAAGGCCGAGGCCTTGCCTCGTGTGTGTGCCAAGTGGAGAAGAGGACCCGAGGATTGCATGCCTTGTGTGTGCACCAAGTGAAGACACATTTTGTGTGTGCAAAATTGAAGAACAACCTACGGGTTAAGGGTGTGCAACAAGAAGAGGGAAGAGGCCAAAGTCAAGTGTGTGCAAAACAAAGAACAATTTATGTGTGCATGAGCAAGTAACAAAGAAGGCCGAACCTATGTGTGTGCTCTAAGTGGAGTGGACACACTTAGAAGAAGAAGAAGACTCACACAAAGTATAACACACATTTATGTGTGTAATCAAAAGGAATTAAACGTGTGAAGGAAAAGAAGAAAAGGTGTGTGCTTAAAGTGACTACACCCTTTGTGGGTTTATTGCACCAAGAGAAGAAGAAGGGGAGTGCATGCATGCATGTATGCACATGCGCACGTGAACAAAGACAAATCTGGTTGTGTGCATCTGAGTTGACCAATACCAGAAGTTCTTGAAGAGAATTGAGAAGGCCATGCAGTCAGTGCATGAAGAAGCAGAGTTTCCATGCACTCAGTGCATGAAGTTGTTTTGATGTGAGACTGGACCAGACTGAAGTTAAAGATATCAGTTGTCTGAGTATTTAGTAGTTGAAGAGAGAAGCCAGGTCATCCTGAGAAGAAGGAGATAAAGCCTGAGCAAGACGAGAAGACCTGATCATCACAAGTGATCAGAGGTACAGAGCAAGGCCAGCAGTCTTTATCCCAGACTGCTGAAGATACTTGAAGAAGCTTAAAGAGAAGAAGAGCTACTCGTGTGACTCGAGGAGCCAGGAGAAGACCCCTGTGAGACTCAGGGTGGAGGAAGTCTCCAGTGGGATTCTGGAGCAGGCCAGTGGGACTCTGGTAACACTGTGGGACGAAGTATAAAGACCCTCCTGTGGGACTCAGGAGAGATACGGTGGGAACCTGTATCGACCATTGTAATTATAACAAGTTATAATGGGAGAATCCATGCCGGAAGAGCATGGCAAGGATGTAGGCCTTTGGTGCCGAACCTTGTAAATCCTTGTGTCCTGTGCCTTTTCATTACTGCATTATCCGGGAAAGGTTGAGAGACATAAGAAGAGTGGATCGAGGCCTTAACAAGCCATAGAGGTTTAATTGATTAAGAATCAATTAGTAAAAAGTTTTAAAGGATCACTGATTCACCCTCTCCCTCTCTCAGTGATTCAAACTGATATGGGCACTTCAATTGGTATCAGAGGGAAGGTTACATCTAAAAGATCCAAGGGAGTCTTTATGAAGTGCAGATTTGAGGAAATGAGTGACCAGCCTCAAATGGAGATATCTGCCAAGACTCAGAAAAATAGAAAGAAGAAACAGGCCAAGAAGATGAAGAAAGCCTGTCCTAGCTGTGATGAAGTTAGAACAATGAAAGATCTTCAAAGTGCAATCAAATATCTTCAGAAGACAGTTCCCAAGGAAGTGGCAATGTGTATTACTACTGGCATCCTTGATCTTCAAGAAGAAAAATTACAGCTAGAAGATGAAGCCAATTCTCTGGAAGTCCAATTGGCTAAAAGGGTTGGCATAACCAACACTCTCAGAAAGCTGGTGAAGGCTAAAGATGAAACTGTTTCTCTTTGCAATGAAAGATATGAAGACACTGCTGAAGAATTGCAAATAAGCCTTTCTGAGAAATAAATCTTTATGATAATGATCAAAGAAGTTTTCCATGCACTGGAGAAGTTGTACAAAGTGTCAATGAATGTCAGAGATGCTCAACTCGAAGACAAAGTCAAAATGGTGAAGGATCTTGACAATTCATTGCTAGAAATGAATAAGGTGCATGAAGACCAGATGAAGCAGCTGGAAGATAAATGGGAAGGAAGGCTAAGAACTATTGAGGATGAGAAGAACTCCCTTAACATGAAATGCTTAGAACTAGAGGTGATATTGAAAAATCTGCAATCACCCAAAGCTGAATCCTCCCAGTCAGCTGAAAGGAGAAATGTTGCTACTCAAGTATGCATTGAGCAGGATGATTCTAAAAGAAAGACATCCTCTAATAAAAGGGCAACAACTTCTAAAAAGAAGGTACCATCCATACCATCTTGTACTCATGCTTCTAAAAGTGTTTCTACTAAAAGTGCGGGAAGGACGAATGAATCCAAACAAGTATGGATGAAGACAGTGAAGAAAGAATGCTCTCCTGAAACAACACAGCAAGTCAAGAAAAGTACCCAACAATCAGAAGGACTGAAGAGGTCAAGATTTGTGGGTCAGTGTTGGTGTTGTAATAAGTATGGGCAATGTGCATAGGATTGATGGTACAATCCACTGAATGTCAAAGCAAAAAGGAAGCCCATGCCAAGGGGGAGCAAGACAGAAGAAAAGAAGCAGCATCCACAGGTCCAGAGACATTTGTTTACTGCAAATAGATTTGGATTACTTGACAACATCTGGGATTGTTGCAAAAGTGGTCAAAAATTTGATACATGTCAATCTCCGAATGTATCCAAAGCTGGAAAGAAGAGAAGATCACAGAACCTGGCTAAGAGAGATTCCTTGGGAAGCAAGAAGAATGTAGAAAATGCTTCCAGGAAGAGTTTTAGAAATGAAGAGAAGACCTTGGAGTCTAAATCCAAGAAGGGTGATGCATCCAGAAAAACCACCAAGAAAACATGCTTCTACTGTGGAAAGAAAGGACACATCATGGACCTTTGTAAAGAAGCCATGAAACTAAACAGAAGCAGACTGAACTCCAAAAGACAATCAATCCAGAAGAAGAAGGGATTGATTGAAAATAAGTTGCCTAAGAGAGGTAGCTTAGCAGCATCCAAAGAACCATGTGGAACTTCCAAAACTGAAGCCACTCTTCCAAATGATTTACTAGTCATATGGCCAAATCAGTTGCAACTTGCCAAAGATCTGCAAAAAGCTGAAGATAAAGTTCTGGCAATTGCAAAGGCAAAAGGGAAGAAGAAGATTTCACATGAAGATGTTTTGAGAACCACACCAGCACAATCATCAATGAAGATCAAATGTGCAAGTGTGAAGACTGGTGAAAATGGGACATCTCGGTTGAGAGAATCTTCTCAACCTTGTTGTTCACATTGATGAACCAAGGAGGTTCCATCTTATTCCCTTATACTCTTGGTATATACATGTGCTAACAATGCAGGGAATTGAAGATGATGATCATTCTCATCTGGAGAGTGGTTTGGACAGAATGGAGTGCACCCCTTGAGGGGGAGCCAATCAGAAGAAGATGGGATTCTAAGATTTAATACCATCTTGAGAAAAGTGAAGGTATTCCAATCATAATTTCATCCCTTGTCTCTTAATTGTATTCATCATGACAATTAAGGGGGAGTATTGATTGAAGACAAATGGTTGAAAGGGGGAGCTTTATCTTTGCACCTGAACTTTCTAATGAGTTTTGTGAAGTTGTGCAGGATTTAGAAAATTCATTGTTATATCTGAAAAATTTCAAACCCCTAAGCATGATCTCACATGTGTAGAGAATTATAGACAGCTTTGAATTCCTTGGTCATATCACTCTTGTTTTCTACACCGGGTTAGCCCAAGTAGATTTAGAGTTGATTTACTAAAGGTTATTTGCTAAAGAGAACATGTGACATCATCCCTCTCTCAGTGTTTTTCAAGAAAATACTTTTCAAAGGGAGGAATAGATTTTTGAAAGTGAACCACACCACATCTTTTCATTTGATTTCCAATAAGGGGGTGAAAAGATTGGCACACATATTGACCCATTCATATGTGCTGAAGAAGTGTATTGACAACAAATACAAAGGGGGAGATTGAAGTGCACTGTGTTGCATTTGTTGTCAATGAGGTATGTTGTTGTCAAGGAATGAATGGATGGATGTCAGAGAGTTTCAATATGTGAATGACAAAGGATGTGATGGTGATGGTGATGAAGGAGAATGGCCATGGTACTAAGATGCATGTAACTTAGGAGATTCACTAAGTGGCATATGAGATGTGGTTGAAACATTCTCTAGGTACATCTGACAATTGTTGAGCTGCTCTTAAAGTTCAAAGAACTTGTATCCTGATGATGCAAAGTCACAACAATAATTGAAGACCATGCATTGTATTGACAATGCATGAGGAGTTGAAAGTGATCCATCCACAACTTCTAAGTGGATGAAGTGGATTAATAAAGTCCATGTAATATTTCTTAGTGCATGATGAATTGAAGATGATCCAACCTGATCTCTAATTAGATCAATGAAGAACATTGAAGAAGTTATTTGATTAAGGAGGTTGGTTGATGAAGAAGAACCTTCAGGACATCCATTCTTAAATATTGAATACATGATTAAGAAGAGGAGGAATCCATTTAAAGATGAGAAAAAATGAGGAAGAAGGCTTCAAGTGGCATTTGGCATATGGGGATACTTTGTTTTTATACAAAGTCTTTATTCCTATACTTAGAAAAAAATAAGGCCACCAAGGAGGCCAGCCGAGGGTCATCACCCAAGGCACTTGTGGGACTCAAGGTCACCACGCCCATGGGGAACCCTCAAAGGCCAGGGCAGCATCCTTGAGGCAGGGGCGCACCCATAGGATACCGCATGGGCGCCTGGGGCACGCCCGGAGGAGCGCGGCAAGGGCCGTGTATAAGCCCCCGAGGGCACGCGGTGGTGAAGCCCGCGCACCCGAGGAAGCATAGTGGGCGCCAGTAGCGCACCCGCAGGGAGCAGAGAGTGGGCGCAGAGCGCGCCCGCAGGGAGAACACGGTGCGGGGCGGCACCGTGGAGGGAGAAGTTCAACTGAGGGGTTGAGGCGGCGCTAGGGTGATAAAGCGCGGAAAAACAGCGCGCCGATTCGATGTGGGACGCGGAAATTTCACCCGAGACAGATCTGAGCCGTCCGTCTCATCGCGCGCTGGATCGCAGCCGCTCATCTCATCTGTCGCGCGCCGTGATTTAATCCGGCCGTCCGATGTATCTCAAACGCTTGATCCGACGGCTCCCGGCTCGTCTCCTTCGTCGAACCACCCCGAAGCCACCCGCGAGCTCCATTCGAACCAGGAGCCTCCCGAACGATGATTTCGAGCTCCCGGCCACCGCTGATCGAAGTAAATCCACCATTGTGCTCGTCTCTCCGTAAGGAACATATAAATGCAATAAAATATGCATGCACACGTTGGATGGAGAATTTCGAGTATTGGCCGAAGGCAAACGAAGTGCCGAGGCCATGAGGATTATTGCCTTGCATGGGATGTCCAAAACAGAGGCCGTGCATGCGTTCTAAATCGCATGCACGAGGAGGAATGAGGAAATGAAAAATAAATGAGCCCGCGTTGAAACAGAGGAATGAAATCAAAATTTGGAAAGATTTTGAAGATCCGAAATCTTCGGTGATTCAAGATTTAACACGCGGATGTTTTGAGGATTCTCTGCCTATAAAAGGAGAGCCCATGCTCTCGGTGTAGTTTGCTGAAACTCTGTTGAAAATATGAGTCCCGCATGAGTCTCTGCCTCGCGAAGAAGAAGCCACGCGCAAGTAAACTTGCACGGCTGGAGTCCCTTGCACGCAACACCTTTGCGCGACAAGAAGAAGTTAGGGTGACCCCTGCGCGCCTTCCCCTTGCACGACAGAGGGTACCCAAGACCCTGCGTGCTATTCCTTGCACATCAGGAGAGTTCGGGCAGCGCTCTTGCGCGCCCTTCTTGTGGCCACGGCAGTAGCACCTGCGCGCCCGTGGTAACACCTTGAATGCCCGTGGTGTCTCTACCCTACGCGGTAGTGTTGAGAAGTTTGGCTGCAACCCTTGCGCGCCTGCATACAAGTGGAGTTCGGGTTGTGTTTTACACACATTGTGTGTGTGCCAAAGAAGGCCGAGGCCTTGCCTCGTGTGTGTGACAAGTGGAGAAGAGGAACTGAGGATTGCATGCCTTGTGTGTGCACCAAGTGAAGACACATTTTGTGTGTGCAAAATTGAAGAACAACCTACGGGTTAAGGGTGTGCAACAAGAAGAGGGAAGAGGCCAAAGTCAAGTGTGTGCAAAACAAAGAACAATTTATGTGTGCATGAGCAAGTAACAAAGAAGGCCGAACCTATGTGTGTGCTCTAAGTGGAGTGGACACACTTAGAAGAAGAAGAAGACTCACACAAAGTATAACACACATTTATATGTGTAATCAAAAGGAATTAAACGTGTGAAGGAAAAGAAGAAAAGGTGTGTTCTTAAAGTGACTACACCCTTTGTGGGTTTATTGCACCAAGAGAAGAAGAAGGGGAGTGCATGCATGCATGTATGCACATGCACACGTGAACAAAGACAAATCTGGTTGTGTGCATCTGAGTTGACCAAGACCGGATGTTCTTGAAGAGAATTGAGAAGGCCATGCAGTCAGTGCATGAAGAAGCAGAGTTGCCATGCACTCAGTGCATGAAGTTGTTTTGATGTGAGACTGGACCAGACTGAAGTTAAAGATATCAGTTGTCTAAGTATTCAGTAGTTGAAGAGAGAAGCCAGGTCATCCTGAGCAAGACGAGAAGACCTGATCATCACAAGTGATCAGAGGTATAGAGCAAGGCCAGCAGTCTTTATCCCAGACTGCTGAAGATACTTGAAAAAGCTTAAAGAGAAGAAGAGCTACTCATGTGACTCGAGGAGCCAGGAGAAGACCCCTGTGAGACTCAGGGTGGAGGAAGTCTCCAGTGGGATTCTGGAGCAGGCCAGTGGGACTCTAGTAACACTGTGGGACGCAGTATAAAGACCCTCCTGTGGGACTCAGGAGAGATACGGTGGGAAGCTGTATCGACCATTGTAATTCTAACAAGTTATAATGGGAGAATCCATGCTGGGAGAGCATGGCAAGGATGTAGGCCTTTGGTGCCGAACCTTGTATATCCTTGTGTCCTGTGCCTTTTCATTACTGCATTATCCGGGAAAGGTTGAGAGACATAAGAAGAGTGGATCGAGGCCTTAACAAGCCATAGAGGTTTAATTGATTAAGAATCAATTAGTAAAAAGTTTTAAAGGATCACTGATTCACCCCCTCCCCCTCTCAGTGATTCACACTGATCTGGGCACTTCAAATAAGTACTGGGTAATATAAACCATTTTCCCTACAAGTACTCTAGCTTCCACTTGAGCTCTAACAACTCCATAATAGTCATCCAATAACAAGGAATGAATAGCTATTTATATCCTAGAACTAGCTTGATAAAGAACTCCACCTCTCTCTCTAAGGAGGTAAACAAAAAAATTAATTTTGAAAAAAACTCCCTAAAATTATCAACCACTGGAGGAAAATATTTTTGACGTGCTCCCTAATCATCCAAATATAAACTAGCAATCTCAGTTGTCATCCCACCAAGTCCACAATGTTGTAGTCTATATTGGCTCTCCTGTACATCCCATTCACCCTTTTGAGTATAAAATACACCCTCTAGTTATGTAAAAGTCACCCTCTATTAATATAAATCAACATGGGCTCTATAATCTACTATCCAATCTATCCTGAGTATGAAGTCAAATCCAATCAACTTGAGGAAAAACATGTATCATATAAAGTGAAACCCACCAACCTCAAGAGATAACTCCCTACTCTGATTTACGTCATCTGTCCTGATCCTCAAAAGATTTTCAAGCATTATAATTCCCTCATAAAAATTAACAACATGTTCAAGGATTTCTACAATAGTCATAGATATAAAACTATTTGATTTACTTGTGTTAAAGAGAGAATATACAATAGCAGAGGCTAAAAAATAAAACCTATCACTATAGGTGGATTTTAACCTTACTCCTCAGGGTAGGATATAAATAATATATTAAACCTGAACTATGTCCATGTGACACAACCTCACTACCCAAAATAGGCCAACACCGCTATCTCGATGAAATACATGCATGGCTACCTCAGACATGACCACCACCACCTCATCCTGATCAATCAGTACTCCTCTATCTCCATAACTTAAATGGATCTTTGAATCCTACTCCAAACTCTGATGTTAAAGCTAACCCCATACCACTCACTGTTGTAGAGATGTTCCTTCAGAAATGTTGCATGTGGCCAATCCTACTGTAAGATTAGCACTCGATTGGGTCATGAACGCACCAATTTTTCATGTGGACCTATCTGTCGCACCAATGATAGAAAACTAACCTTCTAGTACACATATCCTAGTTGGAACTCATATCAAGAAAATTTTCAAAACATCTCTTATTTCCATTGGAAATTGATCTACTGGGTCGAGAGACTATACTACTATGCTCTGCACCCCCAGCTTCCCTTAGGTTTTGTTCCATAATTAGTGCTTGATTTACTATCTCAGAAAAAATCTTAAACATGAACATATTGACCTAAGATCGAATAGAATTTCAAAAGACCTTCATTGAATAATACTTCCCTCAAAACCTCATTATCAAGGTATATTGGTGAAAAATATTTCATCTCTATGATGTGTGTTGAATATTCCATAACATTCATAGCGCACTAATTCAGATGCATGAACACGCCAGCCCTTTTTTCTCTTAGAGTCTCAGGGGAAAATTATTCATAGAATCTATCTTGAAAATCCCATCAAACCATATCACATTGTGCATCATCCTGGTTAAAACATCCCTCTAATTCTTTTCTTCTCCCCACAGTATATAATCCCTGAGATTCACTCTCATCTCAACAGGTGTCTCCAAATACTCAAAGATTGACAGAAAAGTCTCAAGACATATATCAGAATCCTATAGACCTCCATACACTAAAAACATGAGTGGATGATTCTACTTAAACACATTCATTATCTCATCTATGGATGAGGCATGCAATGGTGCTCCCTAAAAAGTCTACATAAAGTGGAAAAACCCCTCACGGAACTGTTCCTCAGCAGCTATGTTTAGTAAAACTATTGTTTCCATAGTTGGAAATATATGAGGATCCACTGGTATCCCATATCCCACCACCTCTGAAGAATGGTCATCACCACCCTCTTGACATACGACTGGAGGTCATCATTGTGATATGTCTCTACAATTCCAAACACACACCTCAGAAAAGAATGATATAAAATTTTTTAGCTCAAAGAAGAGGATAAGTCAAAACCTTCTTATAAAAAATTCATACCACATAGCCTTCTCCTAAATCTAGGACTGGTAAAAATAAATAGTTACAAACATCATTAGAGGCACTGCCTACTACCTACTCAAAATCCAGGCCTAGGTCAACTTCACTATTGACCATTCCAATATACATTCTTTTATTTCTATATTTATTTTACATTCCATTTTAAATGGTTGAAAAAAGGGTTCACTACTCATAATTCATAAGGTCTTTTACTCCTCGTGATCCAAACTATATAGTCTACTTGATCCACACGGTAACACATTCTGGTCCATGCTACTCATGTTCCATGACTCAACGTGCCACAGTTGGCTTATTAGGGTTTCTATTATAGCCTAATTAGGAAAACACTTCCTAGGTTATGTTAGGAACTCTATGTACCAACCATGCTTTCCAATTCCCTATACGAAATTTCTATTAAAACATAATGTATATCTATTATTTCACCAATCACAACATCATGAAAATAAGTAATTCATCCTAAATGGAATGGCATAATTTTAGGCATGTGATTCCTGTAAAGTTCCTAAAATGATGCATGAGGTGGAATACCTTCATCTAATCAGGTTTCAAAAAAATATAACCCAAAATCATATCAATGATAACATCACAACTCAAGTTCATTACCCAATGATGGAATCAAAACAACTTTGATAGTAAAAATTCCAAAACAAATAATTTTTATTCAAGGACATTTGTTTTTTAACTATACGTGGGTTAGATACTCCTAGGAACAACTCATTAACACATATAAATTATTCTTATCCCTTTAAATTGTCTGAAAATAGTAAAGAAGAAAGCAAAATTATCTGATGCCACTTTATAGCATCTCGGACCCATATGTCACTGGATGATGCCCCAAGCCTAGTTGGACACATGGCCTCAAGAGGATCTCCTTGAATTCTAGAGTATATTGAATAGGATTGACTGGATATGGTGTGTATATGGGGAGAATATTCCTTCTTATCATATTGTGACATGACAGAATAATAATAACAGTTAAATAGAGGAAGAAGTAAATCATCCAGACAAAATACAATAACCAAGATAGGTATATATAGAAATAATTAAATAAGTAATCTCATTTATAATGATGATCATTCCACATGCCTACAAAGCATTCAAAATAGATATAAAATCATATGTACAATACATGTATCAAAAATCAAAAAAAATTATCTTCAGATAGCATCATGAGCCTTAGCTCAGTTCTATGCTACCCTACTCCTAAGAATGGCATAATGTCAAGAATCATTATATGGGCACTTTCCCTAGTCCATACTTGCATCCATATAGTTTGTTCAGGTACCCAATGATAACTTAAACATGGTGTGAGATACAATCCTAGTATATTATAACCCAAAGAGTATATAAAAAATCATGGTTGTGCGATAAATTCTAAATTGCAGTGCATAATATATCAGCTATGACAACACTGAAAGTAAAGTGCCCATGGAAAAATTAAACTAATATGTGATCCTATACATCCATATAAGGATCCCTACAAAACAAGTGGAAAGATCCTATAACAAGTTAGTTATAGAGAAAAATAAAATAAACACCACAGCTAAACCGTATAGGCAATATATCATGTCACTCATGACCATGCCGTATAAAATGTATATCAAATCAACAATGACCAAGATGTATAATCAGGAAAGTCACATTTACCATGGTTGTTCCATGTAATTAGAATTGTTATACCCTGAAAGTACGGATTCAAGGTATATAAGTCCAAGAAATTCTCATCAAATCCTAGGATAATCTTCAAGGAAACACAGAAATGGAACTATTGGATTCCAAGGATCATGTTAGTGGAGCTTGTACATTATGAGTCCAGAATGAAAGATCCAAGGGGTAGAAATTCCCATGGCATCCTATGGAATCAAGATCCAAGGATCATATAGGACCAATCTACCATATTTTGAGACCCATGGGTGAAACGTCCATAAAAACTAAATGGGATCAGTATCCATGGTATACCAACCAATTTATCCACTACCATTCCAATTCACATATCATTCCATTCATCAACTCATAATCATTCAGTCACATGATTATACCCCCTCATATATAATTCATATTAAAATTCATTCTATGAGTTTTCCCACGCATATATAAATTCCATATAAGCCATTTAATCAATGAATCAACATGAAATAGAGGAAAACAATATCAAAATCAAGAAATTCATTTATAAATGGGATTATTCTAACTAGTAAAGCTCAAACACACACCTCATGGGTTGGATAATAATGTAAAAGACAAAATTACACCCCATGGGTGACCTTGGTTTTGGAATAACCTCAAAAAAGTCTCAAAAAACTTGTGTGAATCCCTAACAGGTTCCATTATGTTCAATTAAATTAATAAATTCATCTTTCGGACAATATTGAATGTCTAGTGCAAAAAAATTGAAAATATCTCAATAACGCATCAAAACACTAGGGAGAAGTGTATAATACCTACAGTATGTTTGTAGTAGATTGATTGTCCAGTATATACTTCTCATTTGACTTGGATCAGAAGAAAAATGAAGAACAGGTGAAGAACCATAAAATAGGGAATTTTATCTTACACCTAAATAGCACATATGATACCAAGTAAAACGAAGAATGAATATAAATTTGTAATCACTAGAGTGAAACCAATAAGACCAAAAGTTCTCGATTCTGAGTTTTAATGGAGAAATGGTGGAAAACTATCAAAAGGCCTTCATGGGGGATCTCGAAATCATGTGGTCTTCCAACATGAAAGAAATAGAAATTAAGATTGAGTTACAAAATAATTTAAAGGAAAAACCATAATTTTTCCCCAAATTACTAGGACACATAGTTTCCCAAACGATGCTCAAACCATGCACCCAATGTTGTGCTAAGGGCTAACATACATGGTTACTATGCATGGTTTAACTAACCATGCACAAAACATCAATTTTAGATCTTCTAAAAATTGCAGGTTCCCCACATGGGTGTGTGCCTCCATCCATATAGTTTCCACAAATTGTGTGGCATATATCACCCAAATATATATCCATGCATGATTAGGAGTATTTGTGCAGCCTACCCCACACAGTTACTACTAACAACATGGTCTATTTTAATTTTCCAAAAACATTTTTTGGGATCCAAAAAATCCCAGGACACCCTCAGTACACCAATGACCTCAAAGTGTATTCACATTAGTCTGTAAATTAGCATTTAAACAAAAACTAATGAAATATATTCCTCAATATAGTACTAGTATCTTACATGATTAAATAAAAAAAATTTGTCCTCACACCATCATTTCACTAGAATAATGAATTTTTATGGCTTAATGTAACATAATGTCTTAGTTATAGAGTATACATCTAAGTTTATGAACATAGTTCACATTTCTCTAGTATTATATTCTAGTGTTTCCTTGAAGGAATACATTTTTTGAGTCTTGGATATGATCATAAATTCACTCAATATTTCATACTTTATATTATGGAACATATAGAGATGGATAATAGAGTAACTAGTGAATAAAGAGGTATTTCTATAAATCTAACTAGTATAAGTGTGTTTATATCCATGGGAATTGGTGGGAACTATAATTCTTTGAATAAGAGAAATAGGGAAACCTATTTTCAAAGTGTTCGTATGTCATTGAACTAGACCATGGGATCAGTCAAATTCCCTACTTTACCTAAAAGTAGGCCTTTCTATTTCCGGTGTAGTTTACTTGAGCATATCAAGTGAGATTATATGAAACCACCAAGATATTTTCATGACTATAGCCAGATTGGATATCTGTAATGCTATTATCATAGTGCTCTAAAGTATGGTGTTGGAAATATATCTTATATCTCTCAGACATCTTATGCTTCAACTGGGAGATCTCACTAGATTAACTCTCCTCCTCAGAACTGAGTGAGATAAGGAGATTCTAGAAACAATATGACTCTTTAGTTTATGCAATATCGTTAGGAAAACAAAGATCAATTGATATAGATTAATAATTTGTATGGTGCTTATAAGGTGATCAGAAATGATCAATATCTTCCTTTGATGGTAAGGGGTATGAATATTTTGAATTCTACCCTTATGAAGACATTGTTTTTTATTGGTGTGTCCCACTCTTTTATTGATTCTCATGTTTTTTATTTTATGGGTTTTCATGTTGAGATGATTCCTTCTATTTGTAATCTTCAAACACCTCCATGTCAATGAGAGTGTCGAGCTTCTAAGTTAGCAAAATGTGCGATGAATATTTATGGGGTAGAATTGGTTTGGGATTTGTCTATTCTTAATATGGATATATATAACTTGATATTGGGGATGTATTATTTGACATCATTAAAAATACACATCAATTATTATAACAAGAATTTTAGTTTCACATCTAACGATGGCACACAACATCTCTTTAAAGGAGATTGAAAAATAAATACCAGAAGATCAAGACCTTTAGTACCAGTGGTTGGAAATATCTCCTATAAATTAGAGATTTTTATGTCAGCATATATGTATTAAATAAAAAATAGAGATTCTCCAACAATCATTGAACAATTTCTAGAATTTTTCTTGAAAATTTCTATGGGATTCCACTAGAAAGAGAAGTTCAATTTAAGATTGATCTCTTACTAGGGACAAGTTCTATTTCACTTATTTCTTATATGATGGCATAGAAAAAATTGGGGTAACTGAATTTATTTCTAGAATAATTGGATATAAAATGTTTCATATGACTAAGCATGTCCTCATGGGAAACATTAGTTCTTCTTGTAAAGAAGTTGGATGGAAATCTTAGGCATTAAGTGGATTATTGAAAGATTAAAAAAGTTATGGTAAATAATAGGTATCCTCTTCCATTTATTGATAACTTGTTTGATCAATTGATGAGATCTTAGTGGATCTATAATATTGATTTATGATCATGGTATCACTAATTCCATTTTCAGAAAGAATATATTCCAAAAACAGACTTAACAAGTTGTTATAGTCACTATGTATATGTGGTCATTCTATTTTCCATAATGAATGAACCAGTAGTGTTTAAATAACTAATTAATCAATTATTTCAAAGGTATCTCAGTTCTTTTGTGGTCATTTTTTTATGATATTTAAGAGCATTCTAGAACTCAAGATGATTCTGAAAAACACATAGATATATTGTTGGGTATCTATCTTGAGTATCTCTTTTATGCTAAAATTTAAAATTTTGATTTATGGATACAAGAATTACATTCAATTGTCATGTATTTTATGAAAAAAGAGTTTTAGTTGATCCTAAATTGATAGAATCTATAATCACAATGGAACTATCGAAGAAGGTTTTGTAGATACATAGTTTTCTCAGATTATCTGGATACTACCAATGTTTTATTCCTGATTTTCCCATATTTCCTCACTAATGATATCTTTAACAAGGAATGGTGTTCCTTTCTGATGGAATGATGAGTGCATAAAATCTTTCTAAGAGATTATGGTTTTCCTTACATCAACACATATTCTGATATTAAAGAAATTAGGATAGGATTATATGGTCTATTATGATTCATAGGGATTTGGGTAAGGTTGTGTTCTCATGCTGGGAAGTAATATTGTTGATTACATCTCATGATAGTTACTAGTTCCTGAGAAAACCTACCCAATACAAGATTTAGAATTAAATTTTTTAGTTCATACTTTTAGACTTTGAGTTATTATATTTTTGTGGGAAATTTATATTGTTTACAAATCCTAAGAGTTTGAAACACATTTTTTTACAAAGGTATTTGAATCTAAGTAAACTTATATGGATGTAATATCTTCAAATGTTTTAATTATACATGAAATATACATAGGTTAAAGGGAACTATATGGATGATTCATTATGTAGGAAGTCTTGTAATCAACTTGATAAAGAATATTTAGATCATTGGAAACTAATGTCAGTCATAGAGTGTATACATCAAGAGTGTTCTAAGAAGGGTGACATTGTAACCTTCATTCCAATTTCTTATATTCCTAATCTATTTGAGTTTTTTAGAGATTCTCAAACATCTAATCTATAATGTTTTCCTTTGAGGTCAAAATTCAATGGTGGGGATACAATTAAGTTGTGGGATCTAGATGAGAAATCTATGTTGTGGTTTAGGGATCATATTATAGTTTCTATAACCTATTATGAGAATATTATTTATACCAACCACCATTCATGTTGAGATAATCATCCTAGAATACAGAAGATTTATAAATTGATGATAGTTCCATTTTTTGGGTTCGCATAAAGAATAGAGTGGTAGAGTTTGATTTATGATTCCTCACCTATCAGCGGGTTAAGGCGGAGCATCAATAGCCAACTGGTATGTTTAAATAATTACAAATACCCATGTGGAAATTGGAGAAACTATTCATGGATTTTTTGATAGTTATACCAAAAATGTTTTGAAAACATGATGTCATATGGGTGATTTTGGATCGTCTCCTGAAGTTAGATAACATAATTCTGATATGTAAAACTAATATGGTGTAAGGATTTTCCAAAATATGCATTCAAGATGTTATAAAGATTCATGGTATACTAGTATCAATCATGTATTACCAATACCCCAGGTTTATGTATTTTTTTTGGATCTCCTTACCGCAATACCTTGGAACCCAGTTGAGCATGAGAACATATTATTATTATCAAATGGATGGAAAATATAATCAGATGATTTAAATGTTGGAATACATGATTAGAGATTGTGTAATGGATTTTTTTGTCTCTTGAGAAGATCATATAACATTAGTGGAGTTATCATATAATAAATTTTATCAGTCCATGATACATATGGATCCTTTTGAAAAATTTCATGGTCGTTCTTTCCATTATCCACTTTTTGGGTAGAAACAGGAGAGACTTCACTTATCAAATCTACCCTTGTGTGAGAAATAATAGATAATGATCAAAATTATAATTGTGATAGCTCATAGAATTCAAAAAATTATATGTGAATCATCAACAGTGATCATTATCCTCTGATGTGATTGATCATGGATTCTTGAGAATCTCTCAAAGACATGGCCACCATTATTTTGTAAGAAAGTAAGGGTGTATCCTTGGAACATTTTCCTTTTTGAGATAATTTAACATGTGGGTGATGTGGATTATCATTTGGATCTACTACCATGGTTAAATATTTTGTACAATGTGTTTCATGTATATCAATTAAATAACTACAATTATGATCACCACTATGTGATTTGAGGAGATTATGTTAATCTTGAACCAGATTCTATATTTATTCATATGCTAATTTGGCATTTGGATAGGAAAGTGAATATTTTTTTGGGTTAAATCATTAGTTTGGAATGATTTTTATAGAATCATGGTAAACTTCATGAGGAGACATGGGTGTGTGAGAAAAAAATGTTAGAGAAATGGCCTGATCTCTTCCAAACCAACAGTGGGTTTCTACTTTATAAGGGAATAAATACTAATTTTGGGAAGAATATAATATCTTGGTTTCAGGTATTTTACCCCAGTTTTATGTATTTTGATCTTATATAATTCTTGGGTAAAGTTTAATGAGGTTAAACATGGTTTTTTCATGTGTTTTAGGAGTTTATGGAGGTTCATGGTCTATGAACGGTTAGTAGAAATCACGTACCAGCTATAAGAAACTATAAAATGTGTTATGGATGTCACTGGGTAGGTGCACAGTTGGATCATGGTTTAGAAAAACCATGTGAATTCCCAGGGTAAACTGTGTAAAGTAAAACATAGGGAAAATCATAGTTGGTTCATGGTTTTTCTAACCATGTGAGCCAACCATGAAAGGTGTGCGACTGAGAAAGTATCACCCTATAGTTGGAAAATGATTTTCCTAACTATTCTACACAAAATGGGTAGCTACTTGGCTTGTCCTATAGCATGTGTATGGTTGTGGAACATTTTGATAAATTGTGCTACCAAAATGTGGCACATATGGTTTTTACTTATAAATTTGTGGTTTATTCATGACTAAGGCCTTTAAACCCTCATTTATCCCTAATCACTCATAGTATCCAATTCCTCTTCCTCCCTAGGCTCTCAAGGGGATTCCCATTAATCTAGAGTCATCCTTTAGAAAATTAAAGTGTGTTGGAGATCTGTATTTACCAAAAATTAATCATCCCCCCTACCTCTCCTTAGATTCTATCATTTTATTCTCACTCATATCTACTTGACCTAGAACATAAAGTATTGGTTTTATTTAAATGTTTTTCTTGGATTTATTATGAAATCAAACTGTGATTCTTAGAATAAAACCTCTGGTATTTATTCTTTTAAAATATGGTAAATTTGATGGATTTTGAAAAATATATTTCATTAAAATTTTAAAATTGTTTTGATGCATGAAAGGTATTTTATAAAATGTTTTAAATGAATGAGTTGTTTTATATTAATTTTTTTGGCATGTAATCTGGAATATTTGGGTTGTCATGTGTTATTGTGGAAGGATTGTGGTTGTGAAGTACCACTATCTAAGAGGGATGGAGAATGGTAAGGAAGTATCACTGTTGAAGTGAAACACCCATATTAAGTGTCTGTTTTTATTGAGAGTGTGTGGAAATGGATATGATTATGATAAAATTTAAAAAAGATTATTTATGATTTATTACTGTTTATTTAACATGGATTAATTTTTTGTCTTTGTATAAACTATTTATCTATTTTTATTTTATTTATATAAAATGTGATAACAGGTTATTATCTTAGTTCCATGTGTTCGGAAGTCTATAAGGAAATCATACTGATTTTATACTCATCTATTGCTTGATAACATTGGTGAATTTAGATATGTTATCTATCAGGACATGGGAAAGGGCGAGGTATCATACTTCTCTAGTGATGCAACTTGATAGTGTGGGTCGGGCAGGTTGAGTTGGATCTTGGCGCTAGTTTGGGATTTACTTGTGAGGATACCCCATGGGTGTTGATGGGGATATAAGTATTTAATTCCTTATTTGTTATTTTTTTCCATTATCACTCTGATGTTTCAATTTTATTGAATTTACTTTGGGTTGTATTGTTTCTAATCATGAATAATATAAGAGGATTAAATGATTATTATTCAGTGTTGATAGGTTATTTTATCATTAATGAAAATGTAATCCCTCAATATATTCCTAATATCTAGTTATTTGTTCCATCCTTTAGTTTATTAGGTATGTCACCTAAGGTCAATGCCACCCCATCCCTTCTCAAGATAATGAAGATGGAAAAGATGTTAGAATCACTAACATGAAATAATTTTCCTTATGTTAGTTTTCCATTATTCAACACACATACATATTTTAAACTCTTCACCAAACATTCATCCATTTGAAAGACCACTTCATTAACTTCAACACAAATTTGTGGTACACTTAGTAAGTTGTATTTCATACCGTATGCAATTAAGATGTTATTTTACTTCACCTTTTCCCATCCAACGACTGCAAAAATATGTCCTCTTATATTGAGTGGAACATCATTTCCCACAGTTGTTAAAACATCCATAAACTTCTCAAAATCCATCAACAGTTTTAAATACCCTAGCATATGTGAAGATCATCCACTATCCAAGATCCAAGGGTGTTCTTTTTTAGATTATTTGAGTGATAATTCAATAAATAATGACTTCTCATTTCCATTATGTTTTTTATTCTAATAATTTTAAGTATTAAAATTCAAAATCTATTGGGGAGGTATAATAGTGTGATATTATTTAGAAAAGTGTCCCCACTGGTCACACCTTTCGTCAATTTCATCCAGTGAATGAATCCCTTTTTAATCCTTTAGTCGAAAATTTTCATATTGTTTATAAATTTTTTCTATTTTAGTGGGTTAAAACAACCACAAAATCAACGCCCTCATATATTATAGGTTTCAAATGATAATATCAATTATATAAATATAACCTTTCTGTTTTCCAACATCATTTAAAATACCAGTATTCACTATAAAATGTAATTTTTCCTTTGAAAACTACTTGTTGTTTATTCTATATAACATGTGCATGTTACATTTATTGGTCATTAAATATGAATCAAATTTTCAAACTAAAATTAAAATTAACTCCCAACACTATATTCTTCTTTCCTAACTTTTTTAGATATCCATTTATAGAATTTTTCACTTTTAAGTTACCATTTTTATAATTTATAGATTTTTTTATTCTTAATGTTTTGCCATAAAATTTAATTTTTATACCTATGTATTTGAATCAACCATTTAAATAATCATACTATTAAATATTTCTAGAACTTGTTGAATATAATTTTTTAATTTACATTTGATCTTTTTTGATTTCTTCTTCACTTCCCTGAATTTCATTAAATAACTTCAAGCACCTTCTCATTTTCTTAAGTCTTTTATTTTTTTCCAACATTCAGTTTATTCTATTTAGCAAGTAACTACTTCATGCTATTAATTTCTTATTTCATATTTTACTACTTTTTTGAACATAAAGCATCATTTTTTAGTCATTATTGATAATATTTCTACAAATTCTTATTCTCCTCTATTTTTGAAATCTTTTAAATGCATTTCGTAACATCCAAAGTTTTTTTCTTAACTTCCATTTAAATAAATAATTTTTATAATGGATTAATTCACATGAAACACCAAACTAAAACATACCATTATACATTTTATTGAGACAAAACACTACAATAAAAGTATATGAAACCATGTATTACAAACCACAATTGATTACATCCAATAAAAGTGCATTAATTAAAAGTGTATAATAAATAGAAATGAATAATATATTTAAAACTAAAATATTCATTGGATCAGAGTCTCCATTTAGAATCACAATTATTATAATGTAACAAAAATATAAAATAAAATAATAAAATGATAAATCATTTTGATAAATCCTTAATATGATATATGAACGGTGCCTTATGATGTGAGAAAAGAATAAATTAATGATTATAGTAAGTCGATGTATATGGTCATTAGAAATATGATCTTTAGAAATTTTGGCATTATATATTCATATATCCAATAGGTATACCAAAGTTTTGTATTGATATTAGTAAATTTAAAATAATATAATTCAAAAAATAATATATAATGAAATAAAAATATACTATTAGAATATTATAAATATATATGTATTTATGAATTTTTATTATTATTAATATTATATTTTTTAAAGTCTTATATGATATATTTATTAAAATTAATTAATTATTTTAATATAATTGGATTCGTAAAGTTAAAATTTTAGAATATAAATAATTTATTTTATTAGTATTTGGTGGTGATTATTTAAAATAAAAGTAATATTTTGTAAAGAACTATTTTTTAAGTGTTGTGTATTTTTAATTAATCTTAAGTAAATAATTATTTTAATGAAATTTATTGAAAATATTTACAATAAAATAAATTAACATTCATCCAGTACTTATTACTAGACAAGTATACATAATAAATTCATTTTATCCTTAAAAATAAATTTTTATAAAAAATTATTTTGAAGTGATATACAATATTATTTTAAGAAACATAATTTATTATGGTTAACATATTATAGATTATATTTTTTATATGAATAATATATTAACATCAACATGATTAGTAATTGATAGGAACTCTGAATAGAAATGGTTAATAATTGAAAAAAAACATTTTCCTATGAAAACTGTTTTTCATTATATTCTATGTTTCCCATTAAAAGTTAAATTCAAAAAATTTGATATTTTTAGTTGAAAAATTTAACATTATTTTTTTAATTATCATAAAAATATTATATTAATATGAAATTTTCATAGTTTTCTAAAAACAATTACTTTTTGGTGAATAACGCAAAATAACATTTTCACAAATATCCGTACTTTTACGACATCATTAGGTGTAAGAATGTAATAAAAATTTATGAAATATTTTTCTAGGCCAAATATGTATTTTATAAGTTATATTATAAATTTAAAAATATTTATTATAATTTAAAAACCAATATATTACATTTTAGAATGTAAGTTATATTTTTGTTAAATCCATTTTTAATGCGTTATACATTCATTATTTTAGAATTAATTTTAATCAGTTTTAGAAATTTTGAATAATATTTTTTTTAATATTTGGAATTAGAAGGTCCAAATTATTCAATGAGGTCAATTTTATTTTTAGGTATGAAAATAAATTAATTTGGTAAAAATTATTTACCACTATAAAAGTAAAAATAATAAAAGTGCAAAAACAATAGGTAAAATAATTAAATAACATTGAAAACATTTCTCAAAATTATTTATTGTGGGATTTCTCAACCAATACTCATCTACAATCCATTATTTTTTAATTTTGGTACCACTTTCATTGAATAGTGCAACACTTAATAAAAAAGTCCACTCCTCTCACTTATAAAAATAGACCTTCATTATCCAAAATATTCTCAAACCCTCCCCAACACTGCTATAAACATCCTATATATTCTAGTCTCTTCAAAATACCCCCCCCCCAAGGCTAAAACAAATTTTTAATAGATTTATTCTTAGAAGTAAGGTAAAAAACATAATCACTCATTTTCATTCATATTTATTTAAGTCATATTAATCAAAATTAAAGTATATTATACCATAATAAAATAATAAAATAAGTATTATTAATATCAAAAAAAATATTATATTTATGTAAAAAATTGTATCGATATTCCACCCTTCTCCTTCAAAACATGAAAACATCATACACCCATACATGTGAACTACCACCTTTATCGCATGACATGTTCAGTTTTTCATAACTACCTTACAAGGAGAGTTGAAAGGTGGTATTTAATTTATAAATATGATATTTATAAAATTATAAAGATTCTAAAAAGATAGATCAAATTCTACAATCTTTCATTTCTATAAAAAATGATAACGACGTTCGAGTGTACGTGTAGACTACCACCTCCAAAGAGCAACATCTTATATTTTTCATCACCTCTAGCCACCCATGGGGAATTGTTAATTCCCTATAAGGATAACCAAATTTATATATTTATAACATTAAACAAAAAATAGCTACAATATAGGGTGGTATAAGAAATGAAAGTCCAAGGTCGAACCCACAAAGGCAAGGTTATAGAAAATAATAATTTAATAACAAAAACCTAAACTATTTACAAATGAAATATAAAATAAATTAATTTAAGAGAGAATGAGGATTTTTTTTGGAAATATATGAAAGATAAAAAAATTCCGAGAAATTGGAAATCCATTATCATGGTTAACTAAGATTTAAAATAATTAATTATAATACACAAGTTGTGGGAAATTAGTGTTAGGAAAATACCCTGGCCATGGTAAACAACCCCCAAATCAATAAATTTCTCTATTATAATAGTCAAGTTACTTTAGGAATTTCAATAATTTGGTGACTCATAACCATGTTTAAACATAGTGGAAAATATACCTAAAGGTCATTGTGTGGATTTCGCACCAGTTAGTGTTTTTAATTACATTACCCCCTCATTGATCATTCAATGGTTATGTATGATTAAAGGAAAGAAGAGAACTAAAAAATTTAGGCATGTAGAAAAAGACACAAATGAATTGTATTCAAAATTTAAATAAATTAATATAATAAATAACCTTTTTTGAAATCATGTAACACAAATTATGAATCCCAATTCTAGTTATGTAAGTATAGGAAAATAAAAACTCTATATTGATCATATTAGTGGTAGTTCCCTTCTATCGGCAACACCTCCCATTGGTCCAGGCCTTCCACTAATGAATAGATAATGTAGTAGAACCCTATACCTCTTATTTATTAGCATTATGGATGATATTGTTTGATATAAATCATCATTAATGTAGTCATTAAAATCCTCTCAGGTAAATTCAGGTGTTAAATGGAGGCCCTAGGTTTTTATTAGATCTCCAATAAAAAGATACATTAAAATATAGAATTTATGAGTCTGTCCACCATGATTCATGGTGTGACTTATTGTGTCATGATATGAATCTTGTGGGATGTACACTTTTTTCCTTTTCATGTATTCCCTTTACTTTATGTATTCAATTCATTTCTTGATTATTATTCATGATTTGAATCACATTTTTACAGTACTTGATACTTTGTTTCACCCTGTTTCTTCAGTTTTTTGGCCCAAAAGTATCTCATAGGTATCCTATATCAAGGAAAGTCCTGTTTTAATGGAAATATTAATTTTTTAGCCACTTTTTCTCATTTCCCATCAATTTTTTATATCTTAATAAATATTAATAAATCATTAGATATCAGAGAAAAAATTAATAGTTTAAACAAAAAATAATAATGTATTTTAATATAAAAAATGTATGCAATAAATGTATGCATCAAATCCCCCAAAACATTAATTCATGCTTATACTTAAAAATGAAATCTAAACATACTATAAAGGAGGATCACCTTACCATTATTTAAAAAAATTAAATAAAAAAAATTATTAAATTGGAAATTAATTTTTTTTTCTTCGTATAGGAAAATTTTATTAACTCCTCATTTTTTAAAGAAACAAGTAAGTTATATATTTTATTTTTATTATATTGAAACATACATACCTTTTCATTCATAAATTTTAATTTTTAAATTATTTATTAAATATTCATGCCATTTTTAATTTACCTCACTTTAAATGTTTTTTCTTATCATCAAGGTAACAAGTGTAAGTGAAATTCAGCTCATTCCTCAAAAACATGTCACATACCATAGGTTCGGCAAGCAACTAACATATCCAATGCATTAAGATAAAATAAAAAATAATCGTGAGGGCTTCATTTTTAGGTTTAAATGACTCTAATGTTTTTAGGGTCAGTGGTTAAAAGATATAAAATAATTAAATCATAGAAAAGGTTTTTAATCGAAAGTAATTTACAGGATAATAAAAAATATCTCAACATAAATCTCCCTCTATAGATTTAATCTCCACATTAAAAAACTGAATGTGTGATTATAAATTATTATATCATAATTAAAAAAAACACCATTTTGTATATTTTTTTTATTTTTTGAAATTCATGCTTGGAAAAAATCCCACACCACCAACTAACCCCATATGATCTCCTCGTGACACAATTTGTAATATTTTTATTAAGAATACTGATAAAGAAATTGTTATTCTTGAATTACTCAAGAAATAACCCATTTTTTAAGAGGGTGTGAAATGAATGTAGTTAATGAAATCCTTCACAAAATATAATGGAAATCCCCCAACACTTATCTATTACAAAATACAAACCCCTTGTATCAGTCTTCATCTCCCCCACACTTATTTTTGAACATCGTGAAAAATATTTAGAGGAATATATGAAGGGAAAAATAATCTTGAAACATGGATCTTTTCCTAAAAAGGTCATTCATGTATTTTATGGTATAATAGGAATTAATGTAATGTGGGTCTAAGGAAAAAAAGTTAATCAATAAAAATTCCTCAATCATATTAAATGTGACTTCAAATTATAGATTTGAAAAATTCAAGGCATGTTCTAGAATTGAGAATGCCAAAGTTTTACTCGGGAAATATACTTAAGAAAGAATAAGAAATATCAGGCTTTATGAATGTCTCGGTAATGTGATGAATTATTGGTAAAATCACTCATGATGATGAATATAAATAATAAAATCAATTAACTAAAATATAATAAATTCATGGTCTTTCAAATATTAGAAAAAATTTTATTTATCAAAATTAACATGTTCCCCTAATCATGATCTATCAAATCCAAACCCCTAAGTTTATCTATACTAAATATTATCCTTATTTGTTTCATTAAAATTTGTTAAAAATATAATTTAAAAACATGGAATTATATTTATCCAAAGTAGTTTATATAACCTGGACCAATTCTTAAAGAAAAAATTAAATATGGGGCATGCAATTGAAAACTCAATGCTATAATAAAAAATTTAAAATTATGGAGTTTAAATAAAATATATAAATTGAAACTCATTCTCCCATTTGATTGATGCCTCGGGTTTGGGATTTGTAGGTTATTCCTACACCATATTCATGACATTAATTATTTTCATACTGTGTACAAATTAAATTTCACGATGTGGGTTGGTCATTTAGATTATTCAATTTATTCATACTCATTTCTTTACAGTGCTTTTATGTTGGACCTAAAAAAAATAAATAAACAAGTGAATGTGTGGGTCAATGAATAATTCTCAAAAAGATATGGGAAATTGAAACAAAATCCAAATATAAAATTTAGTCCTAAAAATAAAATAAATCTAAATTCTCATAAAGTGATAAAAATAATTAGGTTTCCTTCTGAAAGTTACTTTTTTAATTTTTATTTAGATCAACCATATCTAGGTTAGCTAATTAGGGTATAGTAGGAAGCTAGCCGTCTTGGGTTAACCCAATTTTTACTCTTTTCTGCATCTGGCCTATCACTTCTTCTCCTCGATGAATTCAACATGAAGTACACAATAGGTAATGGTAATATGGATAGTATGAATTCAATTAAAAATATTTTTAAATTTAGTCAAATTTGGTAAAAAAAAATTCACTACGTGTTTCATGTGTTCAACTTCTGTAATGGTCAATTTATATGCACCATCCCACTTTTAAACTTATTCTTATGCAGATTCTTCTTTTTCTTTTGCATATCCAGTGAAAAGTACAACTTTTTCTTATTACTCTTCTTATCATGCTCCAATATCTTCTAAAAATTATTTCCTAAACATGGTGGTCTTGTTCTCTTCTTTTTCTTATTTTTACATTAGTTTTTCTCCCAATATTTCAAGGAATATTCATAATATCTTAATAACTAAGGTACCTTTTTTAGTTATTTTTCTTCTTCGTATTGTGGTTTTTTGAATTTTATTTATTCCTACTAAAGTTATATAGTAATATTTTCTTCTTTATATTTTTCCTCCAAACATGTAAAATCTAGGTCATCGTGAAAAGGATCTGAATCATATTTTGATATGGTACTTACCACTGCTTCATTTTACATGCTTCCACACACGGGATGTGCTTCTTCAGTGTTCAGTTCTAGGCTCTGGAGTTAGTGTCTTCCTTTCTTTGGAATGGTTTCATACTTTTTTTTTATTGACTGCTCATCATTTTAAGTTCATTGATTTGTTTCCTCAAATCCTTCAGTAGGATGGTGAACATGTTCTTGGTATTCAAAGTGCTATGTCCCTACCATAACAAACAAAAATACCCCCGTGCGGTAAAAATGATAAAAATAAATAAATGAAAATACTAAGCTAAAATCTGCAAAAAAACATATGAGAAAAGTGTTTACCTAAATTATTAAACAAATATAATATTTACTTTTATCCCTAACAATGATGGAAAAAAATAGGACTGCTCAGGGGGCATCATTAATTATATATGGGGCTAAAAAAATTAGAAATTTATAACATTAAAGAAACGAGTAATTAAACTATAGGGTAGTATAGAAATTGAATGTCTTAGGTTAAACCCATAGAGATAGGGTTGGAAAAAATTATATTTTATTAATAAAAACCTAAAATATTTTCAATGAAATCTAAACTAATTTGATTGAAGAGAGAATGTGAATGTTTTTTTGGAAATCAAGAGAATAGAAAAACATTTAAGGTAATTCGAAATCTGAGTATATGATTAATTAAAATATAAAATAATGAATTAGAAAACTACAGTTTTTAGAATTGAATATTATGAAAGTCCAATGGTCATAAAAAACAACCCCTAATTCATTGAATTTCCCTTTTCAGGATGGTCACGTTACTTTAGATCTTTGAATAATTTAGTGACTTGAAACAATGTTTTAACATAGTGGTCAACCCACCTAATGGTCATGGTGAGGATCTTCAACTAGTCATTTCATTTAATTGTATCACTCCCTCACTGATCATGCAATATTCATTAATGATTAATGTAAGAAAGATAATTAAAAACATTAGGCATACAATAAATGACCAAAAGGAATTGCATTCAAAACTAAACACTACAGGAAAAACATGTATTTGTGATGCGTCAGCCACCCATCATAAATAGTCTATCGAGAGAGAGTATTATGTGATAGAAATCTTATCTCTTTACAATTAATTAGTGAAAAAGACTATTTGTGATGAGAAGATACTCTCATCACAAATACCTTTGGTGCGCGGTGCGTGCCAAAACGCTGGAATACTATTTCAAACGGGAATGTACCCCCGTCACAACTAGTCTTCCATCATTTTTTTATTTGCGACGAGAGTTTACTCCCATGGCAAATGTTTTCTTGATAGGAAAGTATTTGAGATTTGAATTTCTCATATTGCCAATAAACTATTGGCATACAATATTTGCGACGAGACCGTCAAAAAAACCCTTATTAACTACCATTGTAATTAATATAGGTGCTATTAATTGCGACGGGTCCAGTCACAAATACTACTATTTACAACCAGAGTCCCATCGTAAATACTCATATCGCAAATGATCTAACCTATATATAATCCCACCCAAATTTTTCCCATTTCTCTCTTCTCTTAACTTCCCTCTCATTCTGTACTCTCACATTCTTCTCTTTACTTTTTTTAATGTTTTAAATTTTACAGCGAAACAACTTTCAAGATTTGCATCCGACAAAAAATTCACTTGTAAGGTATTTATTTAATGTTTTTATTTTTATTTAAATTTATTTTATTTTATATTAGGGAAAATTATAATTAACTAGATGTAATTATATTTAATAAGAATTAGTTATTTTTATTTTTCATTCATTATTCGTAGAAATATTTTGTTTTAATTAGCAGAAATGTTTTTAATTAAAAGTTAATGGTTTTAATTCGTAATAATTTATTTCAATTCATAGTAATTAGTAATAATTAGTAATAATTCTTATTAATTAGTAATAATTAGTATTACTTAGTAATAATTTTTAATTATGACTAATAATTAGTAATATTTAGCGTTAATTAATAATAATTTGTAAACATTAATAATAATTAGTATTAAATAGCATTAATTAACATTAATTAGTATTAATTAGTATTAATTAGTGTTAATTTGTATTAATTAGTATTAATTGGTATTAATTTGTAGTAATTATAATAATTAGAAATAAGTATTATTAATTTGTAATAAATAGGTGAAATTTGTTATAATTAGGGGTAATTAGTAATAATTAGGGGTAATTAGTAAAAATAAGTAATAATTAGTAAAACTTTTGGGGTAATTAGTAAAAAGAAGTGGTAATTAGCAAAAATTATTAACAATTAGTGGTAGTATGTGGTAATTAATAAAAATTAGTTATAATTAGTTGTAATTAGTAATAATTAGTAATAATTAGTAATAATTAATGGTAATTAGTAATAATTAGAATTAATTAGTATTAATTAGTATTAAGTAGTAAAAATAAGTATTAATTAGTATTAGTTAGTATTAATTAGTAATAATAAGTAATAACTTGTAATAACTAGTAATAATTAGTAATAATTAGTAATAATTAGTACTAACTGTCAATAATTATGAATAATTGTTAATAGTTATTAATAATTAATAATAATTATTAGTAATTAGTAATAATTATGAAAAATTAGTAATAATTATCAATAATTAGTAATATTTCGCAATAATTAGAAATAATTAGTAATAATTAGTATTAATTGGTAATAATTGGTATAAATTAGTATTAATTAGTATCAATTAGTGTTAATTAGTGTTAATTGGTGTTAATTATTAATAATTAGTGGTATTTAGAATTTATTAGTATTAATTAGTATTAATTAGTAATAATTAGTAATAATTAGTATTAATTAGTATTGATTAGTAATAAATTGTATTAATCAATAACAATTAGTATTAGTTATTATTAGTTTGTAATAATTATTAATAATTAGTATTAATTAGTAACAATTAGTTTAAATTAGTTCTAATTAGTAATGATTATTAATAATCAATATTAATTAGTATTAATTAGTAACAATTAGTATTAAATAGTAATAATTTATATTAGGTTCTTGGGGGTACCATTACATTAAACACACACTTCTCACACATAAGCTGGAAAGAAAATCCATAGCCCCCCCCCCACCCAAGGGATAACCCATCCATCATGACTTATTTATTCAGTACAAGACCCAAAGGCCTAGTGGGAATGAAGCCTATTACCTGGCCCAAAGGCCCACAAACTGGCCCAAAGGCCTAGTGTAGCATCATGTCTACATTATACTTCATGTGTAATCACTTTGGTGTCTTGTCTTCATAACCGCATGCTAGTGGAAATTCACTCACACCCGAATTTATACTCGAGTTTGATGTAGGATTACATAGAGCTTTTACCACTCAAGAAAGCCCCCAACTATATTAATTAGTAATAATTAGTAATAATTAGTAATAATTACTATTATTTTTTATTAATTATAATTAATTAGTAATATTTAGTAATAATTAGTTATAGTTAGCAATAATTAGAAAAAATTAGTTATAATTAGAATTAATTAGTCTTAATTGGTTTTAATTAGTAATAATTAGTAATAATTATTAATAATCAGAAATAATTAGTAAAAATTAGTAATTATTAGTAATAATTTGAAATAATTGGCATTAGTTGGTATTAATTAGTAATAAATAGTAATAAATAGTATTAATTAGTAATAATTAGTATTATTTTATTACTCATATTATTTTTTTCATTTTTTTCAATTTTTATATCTTTTTTGTATGGTTGGATCATCTCGTTATTTGAAACAAGTACATCCACCCATAAAAAATAGAGTTTTTAAAAAAAATAGAGAACTATTTGCGAAGTCATTTTTTGTAGTGAGCCATTTGTGACAGGACCCCATCGTAAATGACCTTTTTTAATGGGTTCCCTTTGCAAATACCCCAATTTCCAATTGTGAAAATTCTTTAATACATTCAATCCCTTATTGTTGAAATTACATCACATAGAGTCTACTACCTCATGCTAGTCATGAGGGTGTAGGAAAATAAAAATCTTATCTTACTCATAGTTGTGGTAGATCCCTTCCACTAGAAGAATTCTATTGGTCCAGATCTTCTATTGACAAATGAATAATGGAGTGGAAACTTGGGCATATATTTACAAGTATTGGGTATTATTGGGATTCATTTTAATCTTCATTAATAAGGTCATTAATATCCTCTCCTATTAATTTAGGTTTTAAATGGTGATCTCAGGTCGTTATTGGATCTCTCATCAAAAGTTGCATCAAAATCTAGAATTTCTAAGTCTATCCATCATGATTCACAGTGTGACTTATATTTTCATGCCATGAATATTGTGGGCACTAATATTTTGTAGTTTTTTCATGGATTTTATTCTCATCTTGTAATCCATTCATGTCCTGAAAATTATAAATGACGTAAATCACCTTTTTCAACACTTGAAGCTTTGTTTCACCCTGAATCTTCAGTTTTGAGCACTAAAAATATACTATATATATCTTATGTTGTGTAAAGTACCCTTTTAGTGGAAATATCAATACATTTGGATCCATTAGCTCATTTCCCAAAAAAATTTATATCATACCAAATATAAAAAAAATTGTTTGACATGTGAGTATACATTAACTATTTAAACCACAAAAATGGTGTATTTTAATATCAAAAATATATTCAATAAATATATGTATCAAATACACCTATACTTGAATTCATGCTTGTTCTCGAGAATAAAATATCAATATACTACAAAGGATGATCAAATTGTCATACATTAAATTCAAATGGGTAATTAAATGATCAATCATCATGGAGATAAATTTCATTAACTCCCCAATTTTTAAAGAAACAATTCAAGTAATTATTTTACTTTTATTCTTTTGAAACAACCGGACCATTCATTTAACCTTTTTTGTATTTTTATTTTTTATTAAATATGCATGAAATTCTAATTTACCTCACATTAAATTTTTTCACTAATCATTAAGGTAACAAGTGTTAGTGAAAATCATCTCATTCCTCAAAAACATGTCAATTACGAAAGGATTACAATACATTTAACAATTTTAATACATAAATATAAAATCACAAATAATCATGAGGGCTCCATGATTAAGTTCAAATGAATTTGTGGTTTTAAGTGTAGGTAGGTAAATGATGTAAAATAAGTAAATCTAAAAAAGGTGGTTTGAATCTACATTAACATTCATGATAATAAAAAATTTCTCAATATAAATCTCCCTTTATAGATGTCATCTCCCCTTTATAAAAATAAAATTACACACATGAAGAAGTATTTTATAATGAATGAAAATACCCTAATTTTATTTTTTTTCTAAATTCATGATTGGGAGAAATCACACGTCTACCAACTAACCCAAAATGATCTCATCATGACACTATTTGTAATAGTTAAAAGAATATCACCACTCAATAAATAGTGATTTTTTTAATATTCGATGAAAAGACCCATTTTTTAATAGGTTGTGAAATCAATATACTAAATGAAATCCTTCCAAAAATCTCATAGAAATCCCCCCCTCCCACACACGCACACATATCTATTACAAAATTTTCACCCCTTCCCCCAGTCATTATCCTACCCACACATGTTTTTAAAAATTATGAAAAATATTTAGAGGAAGGTAGGAATAGATAAAATAGGCTTGAAATGTGTCCCTTTTCCAATCAATTTAATTCATATATTCTATAATAAAAATAACGATTAATGTGAGGTGGGTTGAAGGATAAAGGTTTAATCAATAAAAATTACCCAATCATATTAAATGTCACAATGTGTTATCATAGCTTTGAAAGGATGCAAGGAAAGTTCTAAAAGTGATCATACCTGAGTTTTACTCAAGATATATACTTAAGAAAGAATATGAAAGATTATGATCATATAATGTATTTATAATGATTAAAAAAATTTGGTTCAATCACTCTTGAAGATGTATTAAAATAATTAAATCAAGTGATTGACATTTTAGAAATTCAAGGTAGGAAAAATCTCAAAAAAATCATTTAAAAAATAACATGTTCCCCTAAATCATGATTTATCAAATCCAAAACCCTAAGTTTATATCTACTAATTGTTTTCCTCGTTTTTCTCATTCATATTTATTGAAAAAGACATTACAAACCTGTCATGGTAGTTATTCTAATAATCTTGTGCCTTCTAAACCAATTATTAAAGAAAAAATTAAATATGTGGCATGCAATTGGCAGTTTGATGCTCTAATACCAAATTTAAAATTTTGGGGGCTAAATAAAATAATGAAATTGAAAATCATACTCCCCTTTCATTGATGCTTCAAGCTTGGGATCCACATGTTATGTGTGTTATAGATTCCTGTCGTTATTAATTTTCATGATGTGAATTGCTTCAATTTCACGATGTGAGTTAGTTTCACTACATGAGTCTTTAATATAGTTTCATAAATTTCATCCTAATACTTTATTTTAAATTCATTTATAGTAGACTTAAAAAATATAAATAAATAATTGAAAGTGTATTACATTTAATAATTCTCAAATAATACAAGGTAAACAAAAAATATATCTTAATAAAAAAATTAATCCTAAGAATGAAATAAATCTAATTTCATATAAATATATAAAAATACTTAATTTGACTCCTAGAAACTAGTCTTATTTAATATAAATCTAGATCAACCATAATTAGTTTATCTAATTGGAGTGTGGTATAAAGAAAACATTCTTGGGTTAACCCAATTTGGACTTTTTTATGTGTCTAACTCATCTCTTCTTCTCTTCAATTAATTTAGAATGAAGTCTGAAGGATGTAACTATAGTCTAGATAGTATGAAGTCAATTAAAAATATTTCAACACATGTCCAGACTATGTAAAATTATACTTTTTTAACTATGTGTTACATGTTTTCTACTTATATAATGTCCACTGTATATTCAACTTCTAACTACTTAATTTCTTTTTAAATTTATCTTCATTTTTCTTCTAGATAGTCTATGAAATAGTGCATTTAGTTCTTCTTCCTCTTCATACGGTGCTCCAATATCTTCTAAAAATTCTATCATAAACATGGTGGTCATATTCTCTACTTTTTCTTCTTTTTTTCTTTCAGTTATAGTCCCAAATTTTTAAATAATTTTCATAATATCTCAATATAAAAGGTCCTTTCTTGTTATTATTTTTCTTCTTTTTTTTGTAGTTATTTGAATTTTGTTTTTTCCCACTCAAAATATACAACATGATTTCCTTCTTATTATTTATACTCAAAACCTAAAAAAACAAGGGAATCATGATATGGATCAAAATCATCTTTGGAAGTGATACTTGCCTCTTCTTCATTGTCTATGCTTTCAGGATAGTGGTGTGCATCTTGGAAGTTTAGTTCCAAGATTTGGATTGAAATGTCTTCCTCACTTGGGTATGGTTTTGAGTATTATTTTGATTCATTATTCATCATTTTGAGTTCTTTAAGTTGCAGTGTAAAATCATTCAGTATGAAGTAAAACCATTCCCTTGTATTCAATGTCATCTACATCCCTATTATCACAACCAAAAATATCCATGTGTGGTAAAAATGAAAAATTTAATTAATTAATTAAAATACTATAATAAAATCAAGAAACAAAATATATTATAAAAGTTTTTACCTAAATTATCAAACTAATATAATATTCACTCTTATCACCAGAAAGAATGCTAAAAATTTGACTACTAATGGAGAATCATTAATTTCCCATGGGGCTAACCAAATTTATAAATTTATAACATAAAACAAACACATTTCTAAACTACAAGGTGGTATAGAAAAGGAAATTATGATGTTGAACCCAAATATACAAGTTTATAGATAATAATAATTTAATAACAAAAACCTAAACTATTTACGAATGAAATCTAATCTAATTTTATTGAAGAAATTATAGTGAACGTTTTTTTGGAAATCAATAAAATTGAGAAACATGAAAAAAATTGAAAATACAAGTTCATGATTAATTAACATATAAAAATTTGAATTTGAAAACCCAATTTTTCAAAACCGAGGCTTAGGTGAATCCAATGGTCAGGGTAAACAACCCCCAAATCACTGAATTCCATTTTTCACAATGGTTATGTTACATCAATTCTTTCGATAATTTGGTGACTCTAAAGAATGTTTAAACAATGTTCATAGTAATTTTAATCCATTAGTCAGTTCTTTTAATTATATCTCTCCCTCTACAATCACACAATTATCATGTATGATTGAAGAAAATAAGAGAATTAAGATTTTTAGGCATTTAGTGAAAGACAAATAAATTGCATTCAAAATTAAAATACCTTAATACAATCAATCCCCTTTTGTTTTAAACACATTTCATAAAATCTCACCCCTTATATTAGTCATGAGGGGGTAGGAAAATATAAACCATATCCTTATTATAGCACCATTATTTCCCATTCACTAGAAGCACCTCTCGTTAGACCAGAAATTTTTCTAATGAAAGAATAATGGATTTGAACCCTATACCTATTATTTATAATAGATATTAATTCTCCAGTTTGATTTGAATATTAATTAATTCTATAATTAATATCCTCTAAGGTCACTTTGGGTGTTAAATGGGGGACTTCAATTATTATTGGATCTCTTGTAAAAAGGTACTTCTAAATTTAGAATATATGGTTCTATCCACCATAATTTATGGTGTGACTTACAATGTCACACTGTAAATGTTGTGGTACCTATTCTTTTGTAGTTTTTTCAAGGATTGTATTCACATATTGTATTATTTTCATATCCTGAATATTATTCATAACATGAGTCACATTTTCTATCACTTGAAGCTCTGTTTTCCACTAGTTCTATAGTTTTGAGCCCTGAAAGTGTCCCATGTGTATCATATATAATGTAAATTCATCTTTCAATAGAAATATTGATATTTTGGATCCTTTTTCTAATTTAACAAATATTTTTTGTATCCTCCCAAACATGATAAAATCATTAGATATTTGAGTATTCATTATAATTTAAACCATAAAAATGTATATAATAAATTTATGTCTAATATCCCACCACACTTGAATTCAGGAATTTCTTCAAGAATGAAATCTCTACATACTTCAAATTATTCTCACCTTACTACAATTTGAAATGAATGTTAATAAAATAAATTGATTAAATGGGAAATTAAATGTTCAATCATCATATATGTAAATTTCATTAACTTCTCAATTTTCAAATAAATAATTCAACTAGGTTTTTTACATTTCTTCTTTTCAAATAGACACACCTTTTCATTTGATCATTTTTAATAACAAATTATTTATTAAATATGCATTCCATTCTTAATTTATCTAACTTTAAAATTTCCTATATATCATTAAGCTAAAAAGTTTAAGTGAAATTCATTTTATACCTCAAAAACATGTCAATTTCTATAGTCTTTCATAACATTTATCATATCTAATTTATAAAGAAAATAATATATAATAATGGGGGATTATTCATTTGGTTTAAATGACTTTGAGGTTTGTTGGGTAGTTAGGTAAATGATATAAAATAAATAAATATCAAAAAGTATTTTTGACTCTAAAGTTCCTTGCATGATAATTAAAAATAACTCAACAAAAATATCCCTCTATAGATTTCATCTCCCATTTCCAAAACATAATGTATACTTCTGAATAAATATAGCATAATGAATGAAAACACCCTATTGTATTTTTCTATTTTTATTTTTTTATTTTTCAAATTTTTTTAGGGAAAATATCACACCCAACACTAAACCCCAAATTATCTCCTCAGGAAGCTATTTGAAATAGTTATAACATGATAACCAATCATGAAATGGTGATTTTTTAATTTTCCATGAAATGATAAATTTTTTAAATGGGTGTCAAATGTTCATACAGAATATAATCCTTCCGAAAATATCATGGAAATCCCCCCTACACTTTTCTTTTAAAAAAATTTCACCATTTCTAACAGTTTCCATATCTCCTAGACATGATTTTAAAAATCACGTAGAATATTTAGAGGAAGGTATGAATTGATAAAATATACTTGAAATATGGAACCTTTACTATCAAGTTCATTTATGAATTCTACTAGAAAAATGATTGTTAGTGTAAGTTGGGAATAGTAATAAAGTGATAATCAAGAAAAATGGATCAATCATATTAAATGTGACTTTGTGAAATAATATCTCATACAAGATTCATGACAAGTTCTAGAAGTGACCGTACCTGATTTTTACTCAAGAAATAAACTTATAAAAAAATAGAAAATTTTAGGCTTGGATAATGTCTCAGTAATGAGAAAAATGGTTTGAAAAATCCTTTATGGTGATTCATATAAATAATAAAATCAATTAATAAAAACATATAATTTCCAAGTAAGACCGAATCTCAAAAAAAATTACAATCATTAATATGTTCCACTAAATCATGATTTATCAAATCCAAAACCCTATGTTTATCTATACTAATTCTTTTCTAAATTTTTCTCATTCAATTTTATAGATAAAATTTTTAAAAATATTTAATGGTAGTTATCCTAACAAATTTATGTCTCTTAGACCAATTATTAACACAATAATTAAAATGGGGCATGTAATTATTAGTTCAGTAGTCTAAAAAATTAAAATTCTAGGTTAAAAATAAAATAAATAAATTGAAACTCATGATACTATTTCATTTACACATTGGTATTGGGATACATGGGTGATTACTCCACTAGATTCATGACATGAATGATTCTCATGACATTTATTGCTCCAATTTCATGATGTGAGTTGGTTTGATGATGTGAGTTTTTACTGCAACTTCTTCGATTTCTTCCTGACACTTTCTTAGAAATACTTTTATATTGGAGCTAAAAATATAATTAATCAAGTGAAAGTGAAGTTCATTTAATAATGATAAAACAATAATGTAAATTGAATATAAATTCTAATATAAAATTTAATCTTAAGAATGAATTAAATCGATATTCTTATAAAGTGATAAAACTAGTCGGGTTGCTTCTCAGAAGATTCTCCTTTTTAATAGTAATTTAGGATGACCATACCATGTTTATTTGGTTGTAGTATGGTACAAAGATTACAATATTGGTTCAACCTAATTTTTAGATTGTTTTTCATCTAACTCAGTTCTTCTTCTCCCCGCTAAATTTGGAATGAAGTGCATAAGAGGTGACAATATTCTATATAGTATAAATTAAATTAAAAATATGTTGGTATCTATCCAAAATAGTTAAAATTGCACTTTTTTAACTACTGGGTGGATGTGTTATGTTTCTATAATGGTCACATTATATTCATCAGTAATATCTTTAACTTCTTCTTGTGGTAATTATTCTTTCTCTTCTCTCTAGTCAGTGTAATGTGCAACTAGTTCTTATTCCTATTGTTATGGTGCTCTAATATCTTCTAAAAAATATTTCGTAAACATGGATACCATATTTTATTCTTTTTATTTTTTTCCCTTAAGTGTTGGTCCCAATGTTTTGTGGAATATTTTTAATAACTCTTTTGTTGAGTACTGCTCTCATATTTCATTTTCTTCTTTTTATTATGGTTCACTAAATTTTGTGTCTTCCCACCCATGTTTTCCAAAATATTTCCTTCTTTTATCCATCCTCTAAACCTAAAAAATCAAGGTCCCCATGATAAGGATCAAAATCATATTTAGTTGGGGTATTTACCTCTTATTAATTTTTTATGATTTCATGCTTGTGATTCTTCTCTTAAATGTTCTATTTGAGGCTCTGGAGTGTAGTTTCTTCCTCCCTTGGGTACTATTATAGGCTTTATATTGATTGATTGTTCAAAATTTTAAGTTCATTGAGTTGTTTTTTAAAATCATTGAGTAAGAAGGTGAGCCTGTAATTTGTAGTCAAATTGATCTACATTCCATCAACCACAACAAAAAATACTCATATGTTGTAAAATTAATAAAAATAAATTAATTAAAAACCTAGGATAAATTAGGAAACATAAAATATGAGAAAAAGTTTTTCTTAATATATTAAACTAATAAAATCATTTCTCCTATCCTTCACAACTGAGATAAAAAAATTACCACCCATGGGTGTTGTTAACTCCCAACACGGCTAACCATGTTTAGAAATTTATTAAATGAAAAAAAAAACTAAACTATAGGGTAGTATAGGAAATGAAAATCTGATATTGTTCCCATAGTGACAGGGTTGGATAAAATAATAATTAAATAACAAAAATATAAACTATTTATGAATTAAATATAAACTAATTTGATTTAAGATAAAATGGTGAATGTTTTCTTAGAAATCAAGAAAAGAAAAAAAATGAATGAAAAATTAAAATCCAGGTTCATGATTAATTAAGATATTAAATTTTGAATTAGTGAATACAAATGAGTTTTAGGTGAATCCAATGTTCATAGTAAACAAACCCTAAATTTCTAAATTCCAAAATTCATGATGGTCACATTACTTCTGGTCTTTGGATAATTTTGTGACTCATAACCATGTTTAAATAGTGGTAAATCCACCCAATTTTCATGGTGATTATTGTATAATATTTAATACTTTTAATTGTATCACTCCATCACCAATCACACCATGGTTGTGTATGATTAATAAAATGAAGAGAATTAAGAATTTTATGCATATAGAAAATGTTCCAAATGAATTTAAATAAAAATTATAATTTATTAATATAATCAATCCCATTTTGTTATAATCATTTCATAAAAAGTATACACCCTCATGCTATTTATAAGTGGGTAGGAAAATAAAATCCATATTCTACTCGTGGAATTGGTAGTTCCCTTCTACCACATCACCTCCTATTGGTCTATATGTTCCACTGATGAATGAGTAATGGAGTAGAACCTTATCCCTCTTATTTATAAGCATTATGGATTCTAGAGTTTGATTTGAATCTTAATTAATATATCCATTGATATCCTCTTAGGTTTATTCAGATGTTAAATCAAGGTCCCAGTTAATTATTGGATATCCCATCAAAAGATACATTGAAATCTAGAATTACTAGGTTCTTCCACCATGATTCACGGCATGAATTATAGCGGAACACAGTGAATGTTGCGAGTAATCCCATTTTTCATTTTTTTCATTGATTTTCTTTATATATTTTTTTATTCAAGCCCTAAATATTATTAAATATGTGAATCAACTTTTCCCAATAATTTAATCTATGTTTCACCCCGGTTCATTAGTGTAGAGCCTAATAAGTATCCCATAGGTATCCTACATCTTGGAAAGGCTTATTTAAGTGTAAGTATGGATCTTTTTTTATCATTTTTCTTATTTCCCATAAAATTCTATAACCTACAAAATATAAAAAAATCATTATACATCAGAGCATACATTAATCATTTAAATCACAAAAAAATTGTATTTAAATATTTAAAATGTATGCAGTAAATGTATGTATCAACCTCCCTCCATAGATGGTTATAAAATATATTTAATGAATATAAAATATAGTATGTATAAATATATTTCATGAATATGGTTCTAAAATGATAACAAGAAAATAAATGATCATTATAATGTAATTCTTTGATGTCGGAATATTACTAAAAAAACTCATCATGGATTCTATTATCGTGAACTATGAACATATTTTTCATCATTTGAATATGGGGATATATAAATAGTTGAAATAAATCATTTAAATAGCTTTTATATTTTTTTAATGATGAACTTGTTATTGGAGAATAGCATTTAACATTTCCATTATGAAATATCTAGGAAATGATCAAAATCACTGACCTCGAATTATAAAAATAAAAAAATTGCTAAAGAATATATAATTAATGGTTATAATAAAATAGAAGAAATTTAAATATATATATACATATGTATAATATTATCAAATAGGTGATTAATATGGTTACTTTAATGATACAATAGATTAAATCACTTTCATGTAATTTTAGAGTAAAGGTAAGGGTTTTCTTATATCAATTTCACTTCATTGATATATGCTTCATATTCACCACATATTTTATTATTCGGGTGTATACAATACCCATGGGTTTATTTTAATATAATTATAACTAAGTTTAATGTATTTAATAATCCATCTCAGGTTTTACCTTTCATGGGTTTCCAATTTGAAATATAAGGAAGTTTTTCGGGGTTTTATTCACTCAACTTCATTTATTGAGTCATAATTATTACTCTTTGAGTATGGTTTTACAAGAAATTTTTATTATATCTTATGATAATATTATATTTACTTTCCTCCTTATTTTCTATGGAATTATATTTTAGATCAAAAACATCTTCTTTTATGGTTTCAATCCTAAAAAAATTAACGATGTTAAAAATAATTATCATCCTCACCAAATAAGCTCTTTCTACTTTTATAAATAATAGATTTCACATCAAAGTTCTAATTTCAAATAATAAATAACCATAATTAAAAAGTTTTTGACATAGATTATATAAATAACTGATGTTAAAACTTTTATATGGATGGTTTTTATCCTTAATTTCTATAAAAATAACATCGAAACTATTTCTTGGGGGGGAGGTTCATGTCAGTTTTTCCAAAAAATGACATTAAAACTCATGTTCATAACATTAGTTTTTTTTAAAACAATTGGTAAAACATTTTCATCATAAGTTTTAAAAACTCTTTCTGAAAACCTTTTTTAAAATTAAATTTACAATTTGCGCAAAATTGATAAATCAATTTCTTCATAGTACGCCTTTTAATTTTTAAATGGTTTCCTAAATTTGTTTATTTTTTGTTAAATTTTTCATGTATCATATATAAGTTTTTAATTTTAAAATTTATTCATTTAATATCTACTCCTTATATCTCCATCTTTATTCCACTGGTTCTTTGTTCAATGATTTCAATATGGTATTTAAAATTATTCTCTCATTATTTAATTTAATTATAATATTTATTCTTAATCAATAAAGTTGTTAATGATTAATTTTTTATGATAAAGAATAATTTTTTAAATTGAATTATAAATATATTTCTTCCAAATGAGATGTATAGATCAAACTCTAAAATTCCTTAGAGTACATAGCTTCATATTCCTCATGAGTTCTTTCCTCAAAATAAAATTAAATCGATCAACACTGCAACAAGAATAAAAACTAGTTTTATGCTTTATGTTTCATTTTATTGATTTTATTTGGTTTATTTAATTTTCCACTTTATCAATCTTGTATTTTATTTTAATGTATTAATAACTGTTGAAATTTTTTAAAATAATAAAGGACGTTGAACATCATTTATAATATAAATAATTTTAAATATCTTTATTTTTATCAAAATAATTATTTTTACATATTTTTTAATAACAAATGTTAAAAATATATTTACCTTATCTATTAAATCAACGTATCCTGAAACCCACTGTTAAAAACATAAAACAATGATGTAGAAAACTTATTTTTGTACTAGTTTTCTCTTCTATATGCATGTTATTTCTTCTTTCTAATGTTCTCCATTATAATTTTAAAATCTAAATATATATTATTTCTAAATATCTTCAAATTTCTATTTAAAACTTTTCTAATAGAATATTTTTCCCTTTTTTTACAATTTGGGTTTCAATAAAGGTACTCTTAAAATGTTGAAATGTTTTTTCTATTCCTGATTGTACATTTTATCTTCTTCTCAGCATTTCCTCTGATAAATTTTTTGTATTTTTTAAGGATACATTATTGATAATTCTTTATAAATAATTTTTAAAAAAATATTCATTTCAATTTCCTAGAAATAACATTTTTAAAAGTGACTTAGGGAATCTTCTTTTTTAGATGATGTTAAGAAATTTTTTCTAAATACTATTTGATTTTTCTCTTCCAAATTACTCACTAACACCAAATGATCTATCTCCTATGGAATAATGTTTTATGAGTCACCCATTTAATGCCTTTTTCAAATAATCATCTTTGTTGATTTAAATTTTTTGTATCAACTGGTCTAATTATTCAATATATTTTATTTGATATTATTTCTAAAATATTATGAAACCAATTTTTATTCCATGGTTTCTCTATGATACAATGAATGATTAATTTTTTATGAAACACATATTCTAAGATGATTGATGGTTTTGGCCATATATCACCCTCCAAATCATTGGTTAAGTATTGTTATCACATGAGAAAAGTATTTAGGAGCATTATTATGTTTGTTTGCAAGTGTGGGTGAGATTGAGTTGCTCAAAAAGGTTATATTTTACTATGATTTTGTTTGTTTCATATTTATATAATATTTTTATTTATTATTTTATCCTAAAATTATTTGATATTATTTTTATATGATTTTAATCCATGTAATATTTTTTATTCTTCCTTGATAACTTTTCAGTGTACTTCTGTTCCTATATCATGATCCTTAATACTCAAATAAGTTTTATGATTACCATTAATTATTACATGATATTTTAATCATATAATTATATTATATCCATGTTTTCTCACATTTTTTGATTGATTAATAATTTCTTATCTTATAGGTCATTTGATCTCACCCCTTATGTTTCAATTCCATAGTTTATGAGGATTATTATAGCTTATGATAAGTCTATAAGGGGTATAGTGTGGTTTTCCTAGTTAGAAATGATAATAAGTATTGTAAAATAAGTTACTTGTGTTTCTATTCCGCAAATTCACTAAAAATTTGATTCATATGGTTTATGATATCATTTGTGAGTTATAATGTTTAAATTATGGAAATTATGTAAAATAAAGATATGTTTAGATTGGTTCACCAATATTGTATCAAAGCATATGTTTAAATAAATTTTTTTATCACCAAATTCAAGAGTGGGGTTTGAGGTGCCTTAATTGGTATCAAGGATTGTTTTATTTATTTTTTGGGATGAGTTTATTTATTTTTTGATTAAAACTAGAGAACATTATTAAAAACTCTAGTGATAAGTGTTTGTATAGGATGGCATCTAGATATTTTGTTAAAATATATATTTTATCGTTTATGAATAAAATTATCCATGTTTGGATACAAAAAAGTGGATATAGGATCTAGCATAGATGAACATATGTGTAATAACACTAAAAATTATAGTTAGTTATTAAATTTATCTTCACCTGGTGCTTGAAAAAGAGGCATGACTGCACACCTGGTTTCTTTTTCAAAAGGGAATCCCTGAGAGTGGCCTTTTTGAACCATCCACACTCGAGAACCCTCCTCCCCATGAAGAGATCATCCGGAGATGCCCTAGCTGGGAAAAATCTATAACTGCACACCTGGTTTGATAGTCCATGGGGATATGATTTATTGATTATAATTATCTTTATGAAATATTATGAAAGATTTGAGAACATTTTTATGGTATGGTTAGAGAACCTATTATTAAATAGGCAATGAATAACCTAAATTGAAACCTAGAAATTTATAAGTTGTGGTACTTGTGTCATTTACGATTTATTCCTTTTAAGTTAATATTTTTCCTTTTTATAAGCATATAGACTCAAGAATTATTATTTTTAACTATTCTCTATTTTAGTAAATGAATATAAATAAAAAAATGGACTCAATAATGGTTTCCATGGAGAATTAAGTGATTTTCCCAATGAAAAACTGAATTGGATAAGATATGGGGTGATAAATCTTATGATTATAACTAATTAAAAATCATGAATTATGATTAACAACAATAACATAACTAAATTTCCAAGCACATCAAGGAATATAAGGATGGATTTTCATGTAGTATTATGTGATAAAGACCACACAAGAAATAATATTCAAATTACTATCTGTCAAAAATTGGGGAAGAATCGCCTAAGTGAGTGTTTAAAAGGAATGAGAAAATGTTTCAACTATGGGAGGACTGGCCACCAAACTTGAAATTGTTATGAAGATACAAAGAGGCTATATAATGAAATATAAGATGAGATAGTCCATACTAATTCACCACTCATAGTTCAATACTTAATATGTAAGGAATTTTGGAATTATGAAAATTGATTCCTCAATGCAAGGTCTAACAAAGATTATAAGCATCAACAAACTTCTAAATTATGGGATCAAGGGAAATACTATCCAATCAAAATACAAAAGTAGTTCATGATAATTATGGAATACGTATCCCACACACTATATTTCTAGATTATTTTTGTAACTAAGAATATTTCTAATAACATAAAATCATCACCCCAATGACTAGATGATGAATTTCTAAAAAAACTTATTATGGTATGAATATGGTATCTAAAGAATATAAATCTACTTTGGTATATTTTTATGTGAATATTATTCCAATAAATCCTATTATAAATACTTTAGTACTATTTCATTTGATATTTATAATTGAATGGGTTTTTTATAGGTCAAATTTCCTAGGTAATTTGAATTTTATGTTTTGTTGATGGGAATAATTTTAAACTATGATATGAAGTATAAATTTGAAAATTACAACACATTTATACATTTTTTAGATGGGGTTTAAGGATTTATAAGTATCCTGGAGGTCCATTTTGGTTTCAAGAGTATCAATATTTGAGAAACAAATTCTAGGAGATGCAACACTGGGTAAACAGTTAGTACATGGATAGTGATAACTATGTAGCCCATTTAAACCAGATCACTATTAGAAAAAAACTATGTGAGGTGGATAGAAAACTGTGTGAATAACCTACAATAAATTATAGAGGTTACACATGGGATGTGAATGGTTTTCCAAACCATGAACTTAGCCATGCTAGGTGGAGGTGCCTTTGGATAATGGCATTGAACGGTTGGCATAGGGTTGGGAAAAACATGTGTCTTTACTGTGTGGTTCATTAAAGAGGTTGAAGTTACCTTTCTACCCAAGTCTTCTTTTTATTTCTTCTTTCACATTTATTATCCCATTCATGAACCTCCCTCTATCTATGAGTTCCCATGTCTTCCTTCTCTATGTTTTGGAAAATATTCCTCATACGAGATCTGATTTGAATTTAATTAGGTGTATTAAAATCATAGTAGTACTTACTTGATTATTATTTATTCCTTTATTATTTTACCTCACTATTTGGAATTTTATTTCCAGTTGAGCTCATTTTCCCTACTTTCTGGGTGTTTGTATAAAATCCCAATTTCTCTCGTTTTGCCTCAAATTTGAGTTTGGCTTTAGATGAGTGATCAACTACAAATATAACATAGTTTCTAACTATATTTCTTTACATTTATATTTTTTTTATGGGTGGGTATTTAAATACATGTGACTAGGGTGGTCTAGGTGTGATCTATTAAATAAATTCTTAGTTTTTCTAGTATAATTAAAGATGCTTAAGGTGTAGGTATCGAGCACCTAGTACAAGCCCCAAAAGGTGGGATTTAAAAAAATCACCAAGGAATGACATGAAATAATTGACATTAGAAAATTTTTTCTTGATTTATGCTAAGGATCACACATGAAAGAGATTAATCACTATATTAAAACTATAGAATACCTAGTTTCAATCAGAATTAATGCATTACATATATTAATCTTCGGTTATTGATGCTTGAATAATCCAAATATAAATTCATATATATATTCCACACGTGCTTCATGAAACTGCAGGAGTTTTGATCATTGAATTTTGGGTGCTAGCGTAGAGATCTGACAATGCCTTTGTTTCTCCAACGATCACTGCATCACCTTGCGTGTGATGCGGGAGAGAGATCGTGATCCAAGCTCCAAGATCTAGAGTCTCAATCTCTATATTTTTGTAGAGATAATAAGATAGATAATAAATGTGAATAGTAACAATTGAATTCCAATATTCTTCTATTTATATAATGTTAAAAAAATACCTGGTAATGTCATCTCGGCCCCCGAATAATTAACACTCTACATAAAAAATATTTTGACTACTAATATAAGTCACAAATATCATTTATTATTGTTTTCACTTTCTTGTAATATAATAAATATATTACATGATAATAATTGCATCATTAACTCAACTCACTATTCCCACAAATTTTAAATGAACATTGAATATTTTAAACTAATATTCATTAAAATAAAATTGTAATTTATTTAATTTTAAAATTTTAAATACATTTAATAAATAAAATAAATGATAATTATTATTAACTAGAATAATATTAATTTATTTATTACTTTAGTGATCATTTATCCTTAGACATATCCCTGGCCCTAGTGGTGGGTTCCACCATGTCCAAAACACATATTCTACTGAATTGGGAAGATTCTTGAATATGTTATTGGGTGAGACCCTCTAGGCCCTTATCTCAATAATAGTTAATATTTTTCACAGACCAATAGAGGGATCTAGCAACCCACCATGGACCCTAAAAAGATAAGGATTGTCATTGTACCGATAACCAACCTACTAACACGTACTGTGTAATATTATCTCTTTGTCATTAATAACTCATAAAGTAGAACACACACCCATGTCAGCATCCTTTTCTTGATTTATTACTTGCTGACATAACTAGATATATTTACTCTCAATTACCATGGCCTTGGTCTTATGATACTACTACCATACTGATCAATGTGGCCCGAGAGATATTACTTCTTCAATCGGGAAGGAAACAAATTCTTTCTTGATCATTCAAACAATGTCATGCCACCAATGACACACCCAAGACAAGCTACCTCTCCATGATTTCATTATCATGGATTTTTTCTTGCATAAAATTATGTGATAAAATGGAATACATTGGGAATGATCTTAATATAGGATACCATTACACATGTTCATAGATAGGAACATCCTATGACACCCAAAACGTGTGGTGTTCCTAATGGAAAGTCTGTCCTCGTGATTTTTTTTCATAAAGATGGTGGTTTTTCCTCTTTTAATAAAATAAAACAAAATATAGGAACCCAAGAGAATGCATGAAAACAAAGAAAAATCCCACATAAAATCTAGCAACCTATCTTTTTCTTCAGTCGTTCAGTGGGAATTCATTCTTATTCTCCAATTATATTCCATGTACCCCTTCTACAACCATGCCATCGGTCCCTCTCTCTCCCTCTACTTGGATGAATTTATTGAATTCTTTTGAGAATTTTCTCTGCATCAATACTATTAGAATTAGAGTTATTCTCCTGGTGCACTTTTTCAGGGTAAGTGTCTCTTATCACTAGATTCAACATCCTTTCAACCTCCATTGTATCAGTCGAAGCGGTCTCCTGATGCATTGTCACAAGAGATATATCATTTTCCTCTTGCATCTTAATAGTACCATCTATAGGGATAGGATTACCTACAAATGGTTTCTCAACAACCTATTGAAACATCACCAGATGCTTCGACTTCTTGTAAAAAACAAGCATAAATCCCTCATTATACTTAATGGATTTGGAAGAAGAATTACACGTTTTAGAATTGACTAGAGTGTCAAGTTTTAAAATTTCCTTTCCCTTACTACCTGAGGTAGCAAACGTTTCATGTGAGATTTGGAGAACAACATCTTTTTTCATCTTGTGTTAAATTAGTCTTTCACCCATCATGTCATCAATGCTTCCTAGAATGGAAGAAGCTGACAAGTCACCACCTTTTCCTTTGTTATATGTGTCATAATTGTGGACATTCATTTCTTCAGAGAAGATGTTGGCCCAAGACTTTGTCTTAGTCTCCAATGTGGAGGCATAGACCCCTGCCATTTTTTTCATCAACGCTTGGCTTGATTGCATCCCCAAGAATAACATTCTATTCTTCTTTCATTTTCTCAACATTATTAAGTGAATATTCAATTCTATCCAGGCTCTTGCGCTAATTATCCTCAGGATTCTACAAAACAGGCTTCCAAGAAGATGTATTTTTATTCTTCTTGAGACAGTTGTTCACATCATGCCTTCACAAAGAGTAGAACCTCCATATTGTGAAGTATATACAAGAAGATGACTCATGACCAAGATCATTGCCATATTTTTAAAAATTTTGAAATTTTTCATAAAAAAATATTCATATCAATCATATCATTATCAGTTGCAAGAATAACCTTATCAACTTGTGTCGAACCTTGTTCAACCTCTACCAAGAAGATGGTGAAGTGACCAAAGTGGGTTACTACCATTTCCTTGTCAATTTCAATTGGGATACCAATTGACAGTGCAATATCATATAGAATTTTAGGGTTCCAGATTAACCAATTTAATTCATAGACTATTAAACAAATTTGAGTAGTTGTATTACCAACCCCAAATGGGTTGAATTTTTTATCCCATTCATGAAGGTGAAAGATCCTCGATTTGAGTGATATGGAGCCAAATCCCCAAGCCCAAACCTTCAATTATTCCATGTTAAAGAGAATATAGAATTATCCCCATCCAAGAGAGAAACATTTAGAGGATGGAAAACCCCAGATCGATGATATCTGCTCCCTAATTTCATCAATTTTTAGAGTCTTGGAGCCTTTAATTAGAAATAAAATAGTGATAATCAAGAAATAATCCATTTTAGCTACTTTGAAATAGCATCGGGGTTATCCCTGAGATGAACTAAATTCCCTTTTATTGAGATGGGGGAATTTATTTCACCTTTAAGGAAAGAAGAGGAAAGATGTGCAGAATCTATTACGATCTCCAGAACAGCATGATGCGCCTAAATTTCTAGCAAAGCGGGATCCTGGTTCCCTCCCGCCTTGCTCTCTAACACCGTCTCTATTTGAGATACAGTCTATTGGGTAGTTCAACCATCAGTAAACATCACAATGTGTCTTTCCACAACCTCCTCAACTACCCTTGTGCCAGATCTTGGAAAATCTGTCCCTATTCGTTGAAGCTCAGACATCTCCGACGAAGAGACCATCGGCATGTCCATCAAATATAAAGGGACCGAAAAGCACAACATCGATGAGCACCATCTTACCTATGTGACACCATAGTATGTACAAGATAGTGAAAAACCATTCTCATTAAGGTGGAAACTTAATTCTCATTACCATTGGAGAACCCAGGCTTCCCCTACATCGTGCCTCTCTCCATGAGAAAAGATAATGAAATCTATATCCTCATGATCTCACTACTGGAGATCACAAAGTGAGAACTTAATGAGAAGAAGTTTCGATGCTTATGAGTCCCCAGAACCTAATACTCAAATATCTACAATGTCGATTCATTATATTGAATCTAGACCATATGAGCTTCATTTAAGACTAATGTCATAGTATCTCTAGGTTCTCATTATAGCCTGGGAACTACTATAGTATTTTGATGCAATAATTAATCTAAGGAAATTACCATTTCAATAGTTGACATAGAATATTATGCACTATAATGGTAAGAATAAATCATATATCGATAACTATATACATGATATGGTAATAAAAAATCACTGCTTAGTTGGGTCTAGGGAACCCACTATTACAACATATGGTTATTTCATGTTTGTGTGGTTGGTTGAACCTCAAATAGATTGGGTTGGTTGAAACAAGGTTTCTATTTTTGGTCGGTCATGTTGTACTGGTTATTTAATTTAATTAAATTATGTTATGATTGAATTTGTTCCTTGGGAAATTAGTGGGTATGGCTCAGATTACTTTGAGGGGAATTGATCACTAGAATTGAGAAGATGAGGTTTTTTAGGCTAAGGGTGTGGCCCAAAATATGTGGGATGTTTTTAACCATCATAATTGAGGTGACATGATCGTAAGTTTGAGTTATATGGGAATTGTGGTGTTCATGTGAAAACAAGGTTTTTGGTTAATGTAGATTGGTAAATTTTATTGATTTATGCTCACTTTGATTGGCCAATAGTATTATTGGATTTGTGTTCACATGGATGAGGACTCGGTTGAGGTGGTGTTCACCACTCATTGTGGGTGGAGGCCTCTGTATATTTTGAAGTTTTAGGGGTGGTGTTGAAAATTAGTTATAGATAATGTACACATTATAGAAAGCCACAATTTATGGTGAGTGATACCATTGGATGGAAGTTGAGGTTAACTATGAAATTTATGGTCGATGGGCTGGGTTGATGTTGAGTGAGACCATTAGATAGGGGATAAGTATTGAAATATCATTAATGGAAAATGGTCTAGGATAATGGGAGGAAGGATCTCATTGTACCTCATAACATATATATATTGAGGCAATGGTTGGGTGTTATTCATTGAAGGACAGATCACTTATGCCTTGGAATGTTGGACTGTTAAGCCAACTATTTTTGTTCACATAGAAATTTGAGGGACTTGAGATATAATTTTTGGGTATACTGATGGGGTATCATAATTAATATATATATGAAGTATTTGGTATTGGATGGTATGATGTTTTGAGTGACATGTATATGGATGAGATATTGAGGTTATTCCAGTATGATTTGTTATGGATACATCATTCCACACTGGCATTGGCCGAAGAAGTTAAAAGTCATCTCATGGCTATTAAGCATGAGTAAAGAGGGTCTTGTAATTTTAAGTTTAATTATAATTGATTTTTATTTTTTATGCATACACTTGTATAAATTTGGATGTAAGATGGTCACATGTTGGTGGTGTCCTACTAAGTTCATACTCATACCCTACATGTGTCCCTCATGATGCATTTAAAGTTTATGGCTTTGAGATCAGGTCAGGGATTGAGACCGTGGTTTGGACCATAGATATCAGGGATGCACAGGTTCATGGGATGGATGGAAAGTGATCCAAGGGGGCTATTTTTATCATGATAGAGTTTATTTTAGATATTTTTGGTACATTTATATATGATCAACCATGGGTGATCTGACATGTTTATTTTGTATGACTTTATGAAATATATACTTTACCTATAATGTATCAAGATATATGATTTTGGATTTTTATTTTCATTTATTATTATTGATTCTACTATGTTTTTCATTTCATTCACAGTTTTGGTATTATATAAACTTATTTATTATCATTACCAGATTGTATAGTCTCCCCACTATCACTTAATTAGACCCTCGCTACTAGTTGGAAACCTTTTGTGTTTGAGGAGGCACACCTAAGGCACAGTGGCCCAAAGTCCAAGATCACCAGCTAAGTGGGTCATGGTTAGGGGTACTAAAAATTGTATCATAGGTGTTTCTTTTCCTTTTGGGTCATATAGTTTAGGGTACAGTAGACTAGAGACTAGGGTATAGTCAGAACTGGGTGAAGAGCTCGTGTTTGGGTGCCTATATCCCCAGGTGGTAGAACAAGTTTCTAGGGGTTAGAAATTGATATTATGCTTTATTCTTTTAAAGTTTATTTGTTTTAAGCTCATGTGGTGCACTTGGGGGTAATTTTATTGGATTATGAGGTTTTGAAACACAGAACAGCATGGAAATGTAAGATTATTTATGTATCATGGTTGGAAAATGGATCAGATGATATTTTTATGTGCTCGTGACTATTATATAGAACCAATAATATAGGAAAAAGAGTTTGGTATATTTCAAGTGTCAACGGAAATAAAAATAGTGTCTTCCTACATATACTATTGGTGTCATTCTACTTATCTAGCCCAAGTATATGGTTCCTCATGAGAGATATATAATCATATGTTTGTGATGCATGTGGGCATGAATCTGATATGTATAAAAAGTAATAAAGGATGGTCTAATCTTTTTAAAATGTCAACAAAAAGTTAAATAGCGTTTTCCTGTATATCCTCTGGGTGGCATTCTACTCCACCACCCCATGTTGATGATATTGGATATGCAAGATATGTGATACCTAGCTCTAATACGGGTAAGTATAGTGCCATCAGGCTAGATGACATGTGAGATGGGTGTAGTAGGTAAATGTAAGGGTTTTGATATGTGTTACCTATCATAGCATTCCCTATTGGTGATATGTATATATACTATTATTGTTGTTATTGACCATGGCATTTGGTTTCCAACATGATTCCACCAATAAGACCACTAGTAGAGCATCTGGAGGGTGGAGATGTGGTGTCGCTAGAGAGGGAACATGTTGAGGCACCATAGGATTGGTATGAGGCTGCTGACTATCGAAATGATCATGATCCATAGTTAGAGGCTCCTAGGAAGGTGGGATAGTTGCAGAAAATGGAATATTTTGGGCCTTATTTAGAAAAAAACTCAGGGTGTTCTTGGTATGAGTCAAAGATAGTATTAATAGGGGACCTAAATGATCTAATACATCCATGGATTATCTAACTCAAGAGTTCCAATTACAAAATCCACCATTGTTTCAAGTTGAGGGTGGACAATGGGAAATAGAGAACTAGATCAAGTCTATATAGATAATTTTTATCTAACTTGATACACCTCTAGGTCGGATGGTGAAGCTGGATACTTATATGCTTAGAGGAACAGAAAAGAACCGGTGGGATGTATAGGTATGGGCTAGTATACATGAAGAACTTTCATAGAGGTAAATCTATTCTAGGTTTATCGATCATTTCTTCCTAGAGATGTTGTGGGGGGGATAATCTCTTGATTTTATAAACCCGCAGCAAGGGTATAAATCTATTATGGATTATTCAGTGAGTTTCATGGACCCATCCCGATGAGAAAATTATATGGTAGATAAAAACATCACTATGTTGAGATATTTTTAGGGTGTATTATGGAATTCCATCATTTAATAGGTAAATATATTCAGGTTAACCTTTTTCTCAAAGGCGATGAACCAGGATTTGATAGCCAAGGGAAATCTAATGGGCCGGACTTATTCAAGTTAGGTTATTGCACTAGGTGATACTAAAAGTGATAACTTAGGTAGATGAAAGTGAGTTTTTGAGGGGGGTTAGTATGGTATTCATACTATAGATTCAGTTATACCACCAAGGAGTGGGTCATTGAGGATGTGATTCCAGTGTGGGTAATCAGATTATGTTTGAACCAAGTGTGAGCAGCCTCCAAAGGAGTGTTGGTTATACGGATTAATAGGGAACTTAGAGAGGTTCTATACAAATAAATATTTTGAAACTAATAGTCAGGTACTGGGTTAGACTCATGTATTTGAAGTATGAAAAGGATAATAACCAAGAGTTGTTATTTGGGGTTTTACTGCACATGCAGGTTGTGGTAGAGAGAGAGAGAGACCTAAAAGTGGGATTAGTGGTCTGTAGTGGGAATAACTCTATAGGTAGGTCATGCCTTGGGCATTATGGCTTTATTATAGGTATATTATTTTGATATGGTAGGGTTATATTAGTTCTGGGGGATGATTATTGTAATAGATATGCCTTGAGAGTGGCATGCCTTTCTGTTTTTTCGATATAACTGATATGGGTGCTTGAAGTTCATGTTTTGTAATTGAAGTAACTAAGTGTTTGTTAGTATGTGGGAATAGGGTATGATTTGTGAAAAGTATAAGATGTGTAGGAATAAATAAATTCATGGGAATGAAAATATATATATATATTGTGGGATCACTTTTTAGCATCGGTTTGATGCATGAATTTTGGGAATCGGTTACGATACAGGACTCATGGGCATCATGCATGACACGGATATTATAGATTACATGATTAGGGGAAGGAATGATGTTATTTAATGATGGTAAATGTTTTTCTATGGGATGTTTGAGGAACCATTATAATGTTATATTGGTTTGGGAAGTGGTAATATAGGTAATTCCTAAGGTAGGGAGCACCATAAGAGGAATTAACATGTGACTGAGTAATCGAGGTAGAACAAGGTGATTATTAAGAGATGGGTAAATTTTTAACCATATAATCATGTGACCACATAGTTATGGAATGATTTATCATAAGGTGGGGATGTTGTGACATCTCAAGTTTTTAAATAGGTCAAATTTATCGAGTAATTTGACTTTTAAGTTTGGTGGACATACTAACTTGTAAATTGGTCTTCATGGTGTAATTATGAAAATTAAAATTCATTTTTATATTTTCTTTAAATATTTTTGTATCCCAGTAGGTGTCACGGAGGTCTGTTTTGGTTTTTAGACCATCAAGCTTTGAGAAACAATGTTTGGGAGACACAGCACTGGACGTCTGGTTAGAGCATGGTTAGTGTTAACCATATGTCCCAAACCATGTGTTACATTTGAACTATATAATGGTTATAAAAATCATGAAAGGAGTCTATAAAACCATGTGAGGAATCTATGATAATTTTCAAAGTGTTTTCATGGGCTGCACATAGTTAGATAAACCCTTCATGTAGCCATGTGAGGTGAAGCTACCTTTGAATAGTTGCATTGCACAGTTGGTGCATGGTTATCCAAACCATATATCCTAAACATTTAGTTCATTATAGAGGTTCAAATTACCTTTCAAACCCTCTATTTCATTTCTTTATTCTTCCTCTTTTTTCTCCCATTTTTGTGCCTCCCTCCAACTGTGGGTTCCCATTTCTTCCTCCTCTAGTCTTTAGCCAATATTCCTCATAGGATCTCTGATATGGATTTCATAAAATACATTGGAAGTATAAAAGTAAGTCCTTGATACTTATATATTTAATTCTTATTTTACCTCTCCATTTGGAATTTTATTTCTATTTGAGCTCATCTTCCTTATTTTTAGGGAATTTTTCTAAAATTCATATTTCTCATGTTTTGGCTCAAATTAGAGGATGATATCCGACTAGTGAGTGTGTACTAGAATCACCTAGGTGGTACCTATATTTCTTGAACTTTTTATGCATTTTATGGGTTCATATTTAAATACTTGTGAGTGGGGTAGTCTGGGTGTGACCTAATAAATAAATTCTTGTTTTTTTAGTATAATTAAACGATGCCTATGGGTTATTTCATGTTTATGAGGTGTGTTGAGACTCAAATAGATTGGTTTGGGTGAAATGAGGGGTTTTTATTGGTAATTTTGTGTTAGTTATTTAATTTAATTTAATTGATTTATGATTGAATTGGTTTTTTGGGAACATGTTGGGCATGGTTCAGATTTTAATGATCTAAACATTATAAATAAAATTTCCTTTGTGAATGATATAAATTCCTTATAATATATTATGGTTATAATAAACATATTCAATTATTAGTTTTTTTTTGGAATATTATATCCTATTGAATTTAAAATACCATTAAGAATCATAAAAATTGATAATATAGTCATTTAATAGTGATCATATGATTAGTATAAATATAAGGTTTTGATAAATCCAATTTACATAGACAAAGGAAATAATGTCCTAGATCAGTAGGATCATACCCTGTGAAGCCCATTTATTGGATCATTTGAGGGACATAACATCACTGGGCCTTTCTCTTGACCAATCCTAGGATGAGATCCAATAACTAAATCACAAATAAAATTGTTTGAGGGAAATGTTCAAGCTCATTGATATCATGACCCAAACCTTGTACGTAAAACCACCCCATGAAAGTATCACCATCATGCACCTTACCCTTAGAGAATTTTTTTGTGTAATAAAGGGATATGTATCAATACCCTAATAATATGAATATTTGGATTTCATTTTCAATAGAATAATGGTTATATTTACTTCTTATTATTGTTACATTATAAATGATATTGATTTTGATATAATAAAACACAAATTATATTTTTGTGTAATATGCAATTTCAATTAAGACATTCCTTTTTGAAGAATTAATGAATTTTAAAAATAAGTAAAACTTTAATAAAATATTACAATTAAATAATATTTTTTATAATATAAATGATAATATATTTTTTATGAAGTCAAGTGTAATTTTTATAAGGGTTCAAAAACTGTTATTTTAAAAAAATCAACATTTATGAATAAATTTGGATTCTTATTTTTAAGGTGAAAATTAAAAAAATTATATAGAATTATAGGAATAAAATAAATATTCTTTTTGGAATGATCATTTCAAAATTACGTAATGATTAATTTTTCGTACTTTTCTGATATAATCGAATTTTCAAGTAAAAATTAAATACAATATAAAATATAGTGTGTATTATGACATCATAAAAGCTCAAAATTGATTTAATAAATGCTATAAAAGGTATCAAAGGCCGAATATAAGTTTACCCTTTAAAATATTATTATTTTGAGGTTATTTGATTAATTTTATAAAGCCTTTATGAATCCTCCAAAACCTATATTATATTTTATGGTTTTAAAATCATTTATTTATAAACATGACTCACTTACACATCACCAAGAGTAATATTTTGTTGATTTCATCCCTTGGAAATATAAAATAATGAATAAAACTCCTCTTTGGTAGAAACCAAGGTTTTTTTACTTTATTATATAGAGTCCAAACCCTAAATATGGGAAATAATAATGAAATTCCCTCTCTTTTTCTATATAAACCCACTCATTCTCTCATTTATCTTCAATAAAAAACATTTGACAACATAATTAATCTTTATTACCCACAATATAGTCCTCCTAAGGTGCCCCAATCTCTTAAGAATCTCCTACCAAGTTTTTAAAATCATCTCTCTGGGTAAGGGGCCTCTCTCTCTTCTTTTCCATTCAAGCAACTTATTTGTAATTAGCCTTTTGAATATCAATTTTTTATGTTTTAATGACTTTATAAAGATCCCTATATAGTAAAATTAATGTTCCAAAAATAATAGATCATTTATCCCCTCTCATTATTTTATTTACCTAAGAAGTTACTATACTAAAATTTAGTAAGGGGTCCCCTCTTTCTCCTCTCTATTCAAGCACCTTATTTAGGAAGTTCACTTTATCTTAAAATTCTTATTGATGGGATATGATTTTACAAATATCTCTAACATATATTATGATTTATAAGTGATTAATGATCCATTTAACTCTCATTGATCCCTCCCATGATTTCTTATGTACCCCCATTATGCTGTAGAAATTATCCTATGATTTTTCCATGCCAAGTTTTTTTTCAAGCACCCTTCTTGTATTATGCCTACTAATTACCAAATCTTATTATTTGATTATGTCTAAAATATCCCTCATAATTTATTTTTTTATTCCAAGTTATGATATACCTAATTCTATCTCATTGCGACATTTTATGAATATTTTAGTATTTTTGTTATGTTACTGAAATGTCATTAAGATTCTCAATTCCAAACATTTGTGAGGTGTATACTCAAACCCATTTATACTCAATGGTATTAACCTAGTTTTACCTATAATTCATTGATTTGGTTCTTTCATTTATGTAACCGAAAATCATTAATCATGGGATTAAATGTGATGAATTATTTTCTTATGTTATATGATCTATGTGGCACACTTATACATATGAGTGATATAATTAGGATGGGTGTGCCCAGATATTGATCCAATGCATTGTGTAATGTTTTATTCCCATGATATGCCATGTATGGTACATGGGTGGTTATTCTAAGCACTTTATATTATTATTTTATGGTTGTTAACCTTAACCTATGTTTATGATTCCATGTTTAAAGTTGATTCCACATTCACATGTTACCTTTATGCTTTATTTCTATACCATGTCTCATTATTCATGTTTATGATTCTAAACTATTTTATGTCCCATTAAAATGCCTATTTTCTGTCATGTAATACTTTATTCATGTTATTGTTTGTTTATTAACTTACTGGTCTTTATAAATCACCCCTTTATTAGGTGTTTCCCTAGGTTATCCCATGTAGTTTTAAGAATGATAGAAAATTAGGAGCATGTCAAGGAAGTATTAAATAATTCCAATGTTCCGTCTATTTTTATGTCGTTCTTTAATTTACCAAGTTACCTAAAGAAACTAGTTTTATCAACATTTTGGGTTTCATTAAGTGTATTCCTATAAAATAAATCATGAAATGATGTGTAATAAAGAAAATGTTGTCATAGTTGTTATCAGAGGAAAGTATAGTTATTTTTGGGATTATGTTTAGGAAATTATATTAAAAGCCTTAGGAATAAGACTAAACAAAATAAAACACCCTTAAATTTAAGTATATTATAGAGTAACTAGTTTTCAATAAAATACATCCCTTTCTAGATACTACAAGTGGATGTGGATCTGGCATAGAGGTACCTAGGGGTAATAATCCCAAAAATGGCACATTAATATGGACTTGGTCATCACCTAGTGCATGAAACCGGGTTTTTGTGTACACATGGTTTAAACCTCATGGGGATATTCTTTGGTAAATTCACAAGCTTTTATGGACCATTATTAAGAGAATACATTTTCCCTCATGAGTCAATGTAAGGAAATAGATCATGGATAACTTATATTTAAGCCTATAAATTCATAAGTTAAGGAATGAATGTCATTTTTAAATTATCCTATTAAGGTTATTAATTATCATTTTTGTGTTTAATAGTTTGAAATCACACATCACTAATTTTCCATTTATTCTAGTCAATGGAAAAAAATCAGAGGAACCAAGTAAATAACCAATGTAAAGGGAAATATGATGACGGCCCAATGAAATGCCTAACATAATGAGAGATCAAGTAAGAAATATTATGATTATTACAAACCCACTATCAGAAAATTTTTATTAAAAAATAGAAAATAGTTGAATGTCCAAATATTTCAAAGAATAGGAGGATGGTGTATCAATTAAGTTCATATAAAAAATATGATGAAGGAAATAAGACCTAATTTCCTTTATGAAAATAATGTGGAAATAGGAACCGAGGGAAATGTCATAGAGGAACTGGGAGATGATTTAAGTGTTGAGAGATAGGTCATAATGTGGCCAATTTCCATTGAAAAATAAATAACATATTGGATAGAAATAATGTTCAATATAAGGTACCATATACAATTTTATGTTGTAAAAGTGGAGAAGTTGGGAATTATCCAAGATAATTCTCTATTCCAAGGGCAAAAAATCACGATGAGCACTAATAATCTCCAAGACTAAGGGAACAAGGAAATTCATTTACTGATATGGATCATAATGACTGAATTTCATGTAAAATCTACTTCATAGTAATGTATGTCATGTTGTGCATCAATTCATGCCATATTAGTATATCTTGTAATTTTTCTATGAACATTGAGTCTCCACCCGAAATGATTTAATATCATCAATAAATACTTATATAATTATTTTATCACATGTTGATGTTTGTGGGAATGTTATTCTTGATAATATTTTCATCACCCATTTAGATAAATTTTATGTTATCCTAATTATATAATGGTTTTACTTTTATAAATCCAACATAAATTTCTCAGAGAAGGAATTTACCCTCTACACCATGAATCACCCTTCGATTCTACCCAAGTGGAATGGGGGTGATGAATCTTATTTGGTATCATCATCTCATGAATGAATGTTATTTCCTTATAATCAATAGTATATATATGAAATTATTAAGACTAAGAAAAATTTCATCCTTGAATACATTCCCATTGTGAGGGAATACACTAATGTTTTTCCTGAGGAATTATCTAGTCTCCCTCCTAAAATAATCAATAAGTTAAAAATAAAACTTATACCAGGGCCAAGTAACATTCCTAGGATATTCCATCACCATTAAAGTGATATCTATAGACCCTTAAAAGATATAATTAATTTTAATATGATAAAGGATAATATCTATGACAGATATATGTATTTTTCTTGGACTGTCTTGGTATTATCGATGATTTGTAAGAAATTTATCATAATTTTCAAACCATCAAATATAGATAACATTGAAGGGAGTCAAGTTTTTATAGAATATTTAATCTGAAGATAAATTTAAGGAGTTTAAACATAGGCGTATCACTGCACCTATACTTACACTACCCACAAGTGGGGAACTTTTTATGGTGCACAACGATGATTTAAATAAGTTATTAGGTTGTATACTAATGTGGAATGACAAATTAATAGAATATGTCTCAAGGTAATTTAAATTTCTTGAATATATCTAACCAACAAATGATCTAGAGTTTTCTATAGTAATATTCTCATTTAAGATCTAAAAATTTTATCTCTTTGGGGATATTTGTGAAATATATAAAAATCATAAGATCCTCAAGTATATATTCACATAGAATGAGATGAAAATGAACCAGAGAATGTGGTTAGAGCTAATGAAGGAATAGGACTACTCAATCCACCAACATCTTTGAAAATGAAATAAAGTTCAAGATAATCTAAGTAGAAAGGATCCGGTATTTTTATCATTAATGAGAATTGAGAAGGATATGATATTCTTAGAGATGAAAAGGATAGACATGAGAATCATAAAGGAAGGAACATCATCAATACTTTTACAAATGATTGTTCAACCATACCTTTTGTAGAAGATAAAGGATTCTTAAAGAGATGATGTGGAAATTCAGAATAAGGTGGAATCTATAAGAAAATAGAAATCCTCATAGTTAAAAATTAAGGAATGAGTTTTAATATATGGGTTAGAAATATGTTTATCATAAAATATTGAGTTAATAATGTTCTATTTTATGATTCACATGTCTCAATATTCTCTATCTATCTAGGGAGAAAAAATATGTATCAGTATCTATGATATCACAATTGGTGGTACAATATGAATAAGTAGATCACAAAATATACATAAAGGTTTCTTGTATGTAATCAAGTGAATGTTGATAGAAAAAATCCAAGGGGATGATTCTACCATTACCCATACCTAGATGGAAATGGGAGAACATAACTAGGTACTTTGTTACTTTCCTTCTCATGATATCAATATAAAATAATGTTATATAGGTTTATCATATTTCAAAGACAGCTCACTTTAGGGAAATTCTAGAGGACTTCCCACTCAATTAGTTTGAAAGGATATACATTAGAGAAGTGGTGAGGCTTCATGGAACACCACTATGAATTTTATCTAATTGAGATCCAAGACTTACCTCTGTGCTATGGAAGAGTCTCTAATATTCTCTACATATTGATTTAAACTTCATCATGTCTTATCACAGTCAAACTAATATTTAATATTAGTGGAATATCTAGACACCTGAGGACATGTTCAGAGCATGCTTGATGGACATCAAAGGAGAATGGGATCAATATATTCCTGTGGTTGAGTTCTCATAAAATAATTTTTTCCACTCGAGCATCCAAATGTATCCCTATAAATCCCTTTATGTGAATAAATGTAAAACACCTATATGTTGGGATGAAGTTCATGGACGTAAACTGATGGGTCCCGAAATGGTCAAGGAAATGGTGGAAAAGGTCAAGACTATTCCAAATCATATAAGGGTTTCTTAGAGTCAACAGAAGAGTTATGATAACAATCATTTATGACACCTAATATTTGAGGTTAGATATAAGGTATTACTCTACATATATTAATAGAATAAATTCATGAGATTTGGGATGATATGAAAGCTTTTTTAAAGATACATCAGTCCCTTTTAGATCCTTTATTGCATAAGAGTGGTGGCCTATCAACTATAACTCCAACCTAACCCATCTAAAGTGCACGATGTGTTCCATGTATCCCTCTTAACGAAGTACATAAAAACCCTTTACTTGTACTAAATACAAAGGTGGTACCATTTGAAAATGGTCTTTAATATGAAGAGTAGCCTATGAAGATCTTAGATCATAGAGCCAAGGTTTTATGAAATAATAGAATTCACCTAGTCAAAGTGCTATAGAGAAACCAAAAGTTTGAAGAAGCAATGTGGGAACTGAAGGAGGTGATGAAATTTTATTACCCTTATCTATTTTTTATATAAAATGAAAATTTATTAGGGTAAAATTTATGAAGGGGGAGATTATAATGACCAGAAATTTTATAAATAAAGTTCTTTTGGTTTTTAATTTAAATGATCTATTATGTATTATAGTAATAGAAAACACATGTAATATTTTGTTTTTTCGAAAAATTATATCCTATAAATTCTAAAATACTATTAATAATCATATCTATTTATAATATTTCTATTTAATAGTTATCATATGATTTGTATAAATATATGGTTTTGATAAATTCATTTGACACAGTCAAAGGAAGGGATGTCCTGGACTAGTAGGATTGTACCCTATAAAGCCCATTTAACATGGCTTCTGATAGAGATAGAATCACTTTGATTTTCCCTCGATCAATACTAAACTGAAATCTAAAAACTAAAGCAAGATTGAAACCATTTACGAGAAAAGATCATGCTCATTGAGATCATGACTCAAACCATGTATGTCAAACCATACCTATGAAAATCTCACCATCATGCACCTTACCCTTATGGTTTTTTGTGTAATAAAGGGATATGTATCAAGACCCTAATAATATAAATTTTTATATTTTATTTTCTATAGATCAATGGTTATATTTATTTCTTATTTCTATTACATTATAAATTATTTTTAATTTGATATGATAAAACACAAATTGTATTTATGTGTGATTTGAAATTTCAATTAAGACCTTCCTTTTTATGAATTCTTGAATTTAAAAAATAAATTATATTATAATAAAATTAAATATTTTTTACAAAATATAAATGATAATATAATCTTGTATGAAGTCAAATTTGATTTTTTTAAGTGCTCTAAAAATGTTATTGTCAAAAAACCCTGCACTTCTTAATAAATATTGATCCTTATTTTGAAATTAAAAATGGAAAAAATTAGATAATTATTTGGATAAAATAAATATTATTTTCGGAATCAGTACGTTCAAATTATCCAATGTTGAATATTTCATAACTTTATGAGATAATCATATTTTTTGGACAAAATTTAAATACGGTATAAAATACATTATGTATTATGACATCATAAAATCCATAAAAGTAGTTTAATAAATTATTTAAAAGGTATAAATGAACAATATATGTTTCCCATTTAAAACAATATGATTTTGAGGTTATTTTATTAATTTTATAATTTCTTTATGAATCCTCAAAAAACCTATATTATATCTTAAGGTTTTAAAATCATTTATTTATAAACATGACCCACTTTCACATCACTAAGGGTGATATTTATTAATTATGGACCTTAGAATTATAAAATAATGAAAACCAATACTCTTTGGTATAAACCATTGATAAAAACCATTGTAATATTTGTAGTTTTGATTACTTTATTATTTAAATTGAAAAACCTTAGTTTGGAAAATAATAAATAACTCCCCTCTATTTTCCCATATTAACCCACTCAAGCTCCAATTCCTCTTCACTAAAAAAATTAGAACACATCCTTACTCTTATGTACCCTATCTAGAGTCATCCCCTGGTTCCCCCAGTCTATCATGAATCTCCTCCCATGCTTTTGGAATCACCCTCTCAAGGTAAGGGACCTCTCTCTCTTATTTTACATTCAAGAAACTTCTTTATAATTAGACTTTTGAATCTCATTTGGTTATGTTGTCATGAATTTATAAAGATCCATATACTTTATAATTGGTTTCCTAACAGTGAATGTTCATTTAACCCCTCTCATTATATCATTTACCTAAGCTGTTTTAATGCCTATTTTAGTTTGGGATCCTCTCTTTATCCCCTATATTCAAGAACCTTATTTATGTAATCAATTTATCTTTCAATTACTATCAATGGGATATAATTTTCTATATCCCTCTTACTACCCTTATGATTTCCAAGTGATGAGTTTCCCCTTTATCTGTCATTAATCCCTCCAATGATTCATTATATACCCTTGTTATGATTTTGAAATCATCCTATGATTTTTTTAGGTCATGTTTTTATTCAGCTCCCCTCCTTATCATATGCATATTAATTTTCAAATGTTTAGGTTGTGTTAGGTTCTAAAATATCTATCATATTTGCATTTTTACTTCCAAGTGATGAGATACCTCTTTCTCTCTCATTGACCAATTTTATGACTCGTCAAGTACTATTATTATATTTTTGAAATGTCACTACAATTCTCCATGCCACACATTTATGAGGTATATACCCGTACACATTTCCACTCAAGGTTATTGAGAAAGTTAAACCTATAATTCATTGACTGGGGATATCCATGTATGTAACCCACAATCATTAATCATGGGATTAAATGTGATGAAATATGTGCTTATGATATATAATATATGTGGCCAACTTATGATTGTACATGATATGATTATAATGGGTGCACCTAGATAGCTCTCCAATGCATTGGGTAATGGTTTAGTCTCATGAGATCCCTTGTATGGTGAGAAGATGGTTATCCTAAGTACATTATGTTATGATTTCTTGATGGTTAACCTTTAACTATGTTTATAATTTCATGTTTAAGTTTTTATCTACATTCCCATGTTGCCTTTATGTTATAATGATATATCATGACTAATTATTCATGCTTATAATTATCACCCCTTTTATGTCCCATTGAAATATTTATTGCATAAAATGTAACACTTTCTTCTTGTTATGATTTTTTTATTCTCCTACTAAGATTTCTATCTCACTCCATTTTTATGTATGTCCCCAGGTTATCCCATGTAGTTTTAAAGAAGATGGAAAAGTATGAGCATATTAATAAATTTTTCTTTAATGATGATGTACCACCTATTTTTAAGTTGTTATGTAATGTACCTAATTACCCAAATATACTAGTATTATCAATATTCTAGGTTGTATTATGTGTATTCATATGTAATAAATTATTAATTTATGTGAAAAAAAGACAAGGGTGGTCATATGGATAGCCTAGGGGTGATGTGATCATTGGATTTGATATGAAGAAGTTATTTAGGTTGAGGGAGTCTCCTGAGATATGTGTAATGGTTTTGATCATTAGAATTGGGGTGATTTTATTGTTCGTTTGATGAAGATGGGTGATGAGGTTCACATGTGGAAATGAGGTTTTTGGTTGGTGTGGCTTAGGAAATTTGGGTGATTGGTGTTTAGTGTTATTGTCCAATAGTACCATTGGAGTCATATTGACCTAGAAAAGGGTTCAGTTGAGGTGATATTGAATACTTGTTTTGGGTGGAGGTCTCCATAGATTTAGCAGCTTAGGGGATTTTGTTAAAAATTGGTTATAGAGTAGATTCTCACCGTTAAAATCCATGAATGATGGTGAGTGAGAACATAAGATAGGGGGTGAGGCTCACTAGGACATTGATGGTGGATGAGCTAGGTTAATGTTGAGTGAGACCATTAGATGGTGGATGAGGCTCACCATGGCATTGGGGGCTGATTATCCAAAGTAATGGGAGGATGGATCTCACTATTCCTTGGGAAGTCAAGATATTGAGCTGACAATAGGTTATTATTCATTGAATGATAGATCTCATCGTGCCTAGGAGCATCGAACTATTGATCGGGTGGTGTTTGTTAAATTTAAAGTCTAGGGGACTTGTGATATAATTTTTCGGTGTGCCAATAGGGCACTGGTATTACTCAATATGTGGTGTATGTGGTATCTGATTGTATGAGTTTATGAGTGACACATATATGTATGAGATACTAAGGTTCTTCTTGTATGACTAGTCATGGATATATCATTCCACACCGGTGTTGGCCGATGTAGGTAAATGATTTCATGTTCCTATTGAGAATGAGTAAAGTGGGTTATGTATTTTTATCATTCATTATTATTGATACTTATTTTAGCATTCATACACTTGTATAAATATGAATGTAATATAGGAACAAGTTGGTGGTGTCCTATTGAGTTCATAATAAAAACCCTACACAATCCCCTCTGGACACATGTAGATTTTATGGTTTTGAGATCAAGTCATGGACCAGGATCACACTTTGGATCATAGTGATCAGGGATACAAAGGGGAATGGGATGGATGGAAGGTGGACTAAGGTGGTTATTTTCATTGATCTGGAGTTTCTTTTAGGGATTTTGAGTAAGTATTTATATGATCAGCCATGGTTGATCATTCATGTCTATTTTGTATGATTCTATGACATGTATACTTTATCTAGAATTTATCTAGTTGTATACTTTTTTCTTTTTATTTACATTTCTTTTTTGTTTCTTCCATTAATTTTTGTCATTTCTTCTACAGTGATGGTATTATATGAACTTATTTATTATCATCACCAGAGGTAATAGTCTCCCCACTATCACCTTATCAGACTATCGATGTTGGTCGGTATACTTTTTTGTTCAGGGAGGCATGTCTAACACCTAGTGGGCCACTGAACCGGATCACTGGTTAAGTGTCTCTCAGGTCGCGGTGCTACAATATTGGTCATGGATTGGATCTCTCTACATATAGTACATGATAATTACCAAGATAAGGAAATAATATTTAAAATTCTATATCAACTCATGATCATCTATCGATACCAGGTTGACTATAATCTCTCTATGAAAAATTACTCTAATTATATATGTCTTAACCACCAATAATGAGGGGTATTTAGCTTAAATGGTTGGATAAAAGATTAATATTAATGATATTATTATTATGAGGGGAAATGAGTTCACTATTACTGAATAATATAGTGAGGATGAAACCACATTAGATTTTAAATATTTACTCAAAACAGCCTTAGTTATTTTCATTAGTAAGTGATTTTTAAAATTGTGATAATTTAGTTTATTTAAGGGAGAAAGAATGTACTACTCCAAGATTTTAGTTTTTATTTCCATTTAAATGGATTATTTACATAATAACCTACTTTACATGAACCACTAAACTAAAACAAACCATGATACATTTTATTTTGTTAAAACATTACAAAAAATAGTACATGAAACTATGTATTACATACCATGGTTGATTACATCCATTAAAAGGGAACAATAAATAGAAATGAATAATATCTTCAAAGAAATGAGATCCCTTGGATCATCTCCACCCATAAGAATTACCATTTGTAGAACTAAACATACAATGAAAAATAAAATAATGAAATGATAAATCATTATGAAAAATACTTAATATGGAATAATAATGGTTCATTGTGATGTGAAAATGTAATTAATGAATAATTTTATTAAGTCTATATATACGGAAAAAATTTAGTCTTTATGAATATGTACATTGATAATATGGTCTTCAGAAATATCATCATTGGATATACATGTATCCAATTGGAATAATAATTTTTTTATTTCTAATAGTAAATTTAAAATAATAAATAAAGAAATAAAAATATAATATTAAAATCTTATATGTGTGGGTGTTATGTGTTATTATTAATATTATTATTATCAAAGTATGATATGATGTATTTAATAAATTTAAAGAAATATTTTAATATCAATGGATTATTAAAGTTAAATTTTTTGAAAATAAATAATTAATTTCAATGGTATTTGGAGGAGATTATTTAATATAAAAGTAATATTTTTTAAAGAATATTTTTAAAGTGTTCTAAATTTTTTATTAATCTTGACTAAATAATTATTTTAATGAAATTTATTTATAAAATTTATAATATTATAAATTAACATCCATAGAATATTTATTACTAAGTAAATGATGAGAATAAATTCATTTTGTGCTTAAAATTGTATTTCTCTAAAATTGTCTTTTTTGTGTTATACATTTTTTATTTAAGAAACTCGATATATTCTATTTAAATGAATATAGATTATATTTTTTTATATTAATATTATATTAAAATTAACTTAATTAGTAATTTATAGAAAATAAGAACAAAAATGGTTAATAATTGTAGAATCCATTTTCCTATAAAAACTATTTTTTATTATACTCTATGTTTCTCATTAGAAGTTAAACTCATAAATTTGAGAATTTAAATTTTTTTAAAAAAATTAACTTATTTTTTATACTTCTCATGAGAATATTATATTAAGATTAAATTTTTATAATTTTCTAAAAAAAATTGATTTTTGGGTGAATAGTTCTAAATACTAATTTTACAAATACCTAAAATTTTATGACATCATGAAGATATATGCATAAATTAAAAATTAATGAAACTTTTTTTATAACCAATTATGTTTTATATAATTAATATTATACTTTTTAAAATATAAGGTTTAATTTATGAAATTATATCTGACATTTTATAATATATGTTATTTTTTTCTCAAAAATATTTTTTAAAGTGATATACATTTATTATTTTATAATTAATTTTTATCACTTTTAAAAGTTGTGTCTAATAAAATTTATTTCATGTTTTTAGTTAGAAGTTCCAAATTATGTATTAATAACCATTTATGTTTTAGACATAAAAAATTACTTAGGTAAAAATTAGTTACCATGGTAAAAGTTAAAATAGTAAAAGGGTTAAAACAAAGAGTAAAAGACTTAAATAATGTTGAAAGCATCTATACAAATGAGTTTTTAAGGTATTTATTGATGAAAACTCCTATACTATCCATTATTTTCATTTTTTGAGAAACTTACCTTTAATAGTGCACCACTTATAATAAAAATGACACTCCTCTAACTTATTAAAGGAGATTTTCACTACACCAGTTCTCCTTAAAACACAAGAAGCTTAGTTCAGAAAAACTCTACCGAAATACCTCAAAAAACTCCTAGAAATTTATTATATGTTTTTGAATCCTCAAAATACAACTTATCAATGTCTAAACTCAATTTTTAATCGAGTTATTTCAAGGGGTAGGGTAAAAATTCCTAATCACTCATTTTCATTCCCATTTCTTTAAGTACTATTCTTTAACCTCAAAATATATTATACCATACTAAAAATAACATTAGTATCATTATTATACTTAAAAGTTATTATATTGATGTAACAATTATTTTCTATCTTTGACCCTTCCCGTTAGAAAAATGAAAATGGCATCCATGCGTATGAGCAAACTATCGCCTCTATGGAGCGACATGTTCCATTTTCCATAACCAGATTAAATAGATTGATAAAAGTTGGTATTTAATGGATAAATATTATATTAATAACATTATTAATATTATGATATTATAAATTAGTTTCTATCATCTTTATTTTTTATGAACAACCAAAATGTCATTTGTTTTACGTGCGAACTATTGCCTCCATGGAATGACATGTTTTGTTTTTAATTACCACCTCTCGTGGCCAGTTATAAATTATATATAATGAATATATATGATATAAAGGAGTAATATATTTTATATTTTTTTGCTGAAATAATAAAATAAAAATTAATGATCATTATAATGTTATTAATTGATATCGGTATATTACCTAAAACAAGCTCATCATGGATTTCGTTCTCATGGAACATGACCATAGTTTCTATAAAATGAACACAGGGATGCATAAATCATTGAAAAATTTATTTTAATATATTTTTTAATCTATTAATGATTAAACCGCTATAAAATAATAGGGTTTGATACTGCCATTATAAACATGTATGAAATGATTAAAATTACAAACATCTGATAATAAATTTAAATAATAACTTGTTAATGTACTTATAATGAATAATTTCAATTAAATAGTAGAAATTGTAATATATTATAATAATTTTATTTAATTGGTGATTATAATGGTTATAATTATGATAAAAATTATTAAATCACTTGCATGGAAGTTGAGGGTAATGGTAAGGGTTTCTTCATCTCAATTTCTCTTTATTGAGATACACTTTATATTCACTACTTAATTATACTTTATGGTGTATATAATACCCATGGATTTATTTTCATAAAATTACCATTAAATTCAAGGTATTTAAAAATTCATATTTCGTTCTACCTTTCATTTTTTTATTTTAATGATAATTAATTTGTAATGGGTCTTCTTGACTCAAATTTTTTTCTTGAGTTATTTTTATTCCTCTTTTATTATGGTTTTAAAAAATTATTTTCCTCTATCTTATAATGATATTATCTTTTATTTCTTCCTTATTTATAAGGAATTACATCTTCCCATGAAAAAAATCTTCTTTTAAGGGTTTTATTCTTCAAAAAATTTGATGATGTTAAGAATAATTCTCATTCTCTCCAAATAAGATCTTTCTCTTCCTTGTTCATATTCTCTATTTATACCAATGTTATCCTTTATTATTTTGAAATAAAAATATATATTATTTATTGTTATATTCAAATTTCTCTTTACATATTTTTAAATTTAAGATTGATTACTCTTTTTATGATGTGGATTTTAATAAAGGTATTTTCAAAATATTGAAAAGGTTTTTTCATTCCCCAGTCATACACTTTGTCTTTCACTCCACATTTTATTTGGATAAAATTTATATATTTTTCAACAATCCATTTTTTGGATTTCATTCCAAATAATATTTGAGAAATTTTTCATTTCAATTTCTCAAAAATTATATTTTCGAAAGTGACTCATAACATCTTCTCTTTTCAATAACGTTAAGAAAAATTCTAAAGTATATTTTACATTTGATTTCTATTTTCATATTTAAATCCAAAATATATAAGCCTTTTAGAGTTATGTTTTATGAATACCCATTTTATTTCCTATATTAAATATTAATTTTTGGTGATTAAGATTTTAGGTATCAAAAAATATATTTGTTTAAGAAATTTTATCCGATACCATTTCAAAAATGTTATGATACTCATTTTATTTCCAAGGGTAGTTTATGATGTTATGCATGATTAATTTCAAATGAAACACATATATATATATATATATGAACTATGGGTGGGGTTCTATATTTAACTCTAATGAATTGGTTAAAGATTTATATCTCATGAGATAAAGTGTTTGTGGACATGTTTAATTTTGTTCATAAGTTTTGGTGGTATTGAGTGGCTCACGAAGGTGATGTCTCCAAATTCTTATGCTTGTGAAATATTTCTTTCATGTCCTTATTTATTATATTATGCTTCTATGATTCAATATTATTGTTAGCTGGTTTTAAGCCATGTTATATTTTTTATGCTTCCTTGATGACCTTTCAAGGAAATTATGTTCCTAGATCGCGATCCTTAATGCTTGAATAAGTTTTATGATTACCATTAATGATACAATGATATTTTAATAAGATATTTCTCCCATGTCCATTTTTTCTCACATTTGTTGATCCATTTAATGTATTTTTCCTTACTAAGGGTATAATATCACTTATTTTATATGTTTTCATTCCTCAAGTTATGAAGATTGGTATAACTTATTAGATGTTTGTAAGCTGATCTAGTGTGGTTTTTGTATAGTGAAATGTTCACAAGTATTATAAAAATAATTTTCTTATGTAACTAGTTCACAAAGATAATAATCCATTGGTTTTTGTGATATTATTTTTATGTTATACTATAATAATTATTGAAATGATTTAAAATAAATATATGTTTATCCTAGGTTTTCTAAATTTGTATCAAATCAAGTGTTTGAAAAATGTTTTTTTTTCACCAAATCTTAATGTTTAGGTTTTTAGTTCCTTACATTCCTTGATTTCCCACATTATTATGAACTCAATTTATGTTTTTTCTTCACTTATATTATTTCTACTTGGTTTTTTGGGCTATCAATAGTAACTTTTAAAACCTACTTCATGTTTTCCCCTAAAAGGTTGCAGTATAGCAGTACCCAAGGTTTTTTCCTATTAGGTTTATTTTATTAGTTTCTTTGTTATGATTTTATGTTATTTTCAACATTTTATAAAGGGTAAATATTTACAAGAATAAAAATTTTATAGTTTTTAAACAAAAAAAAGAAAGGAATAGAAAAGTGGAATGGAAATATTGGAATAAGAGAAGAAATAGATAAATGTAATTAACAAAATAAAAGTAGGGTCCTATTTTATAAATTATCATGTATAATCCTCTAATAATTATTTTAAAAGGGATTTCACAATAATAATTCTATTGAAACACAATTCATGATTAAAATGCATCTCGTCTAGTTTAAAAGGGTAAAATTAGAAACTTAGATATCAATAACTAATTTTCATTCAGTATGATTTGGTCAATATACTAAATAATCATTAAGAACAAGGAAAAGGATAAACACTCATTATAATCACAAATCCTTGATCATGGATTGAAAAATTTAATCAAATATAATCATCATCATACTTATAACTGTTCTGAATTAACAATCCCTATTCTATGATCAACACATTCTGATCATATCTATATTGGTCATAGAATGTAATAATGATGATTAAATGAAATATATACTGAACAATAATTGAGAAAATCAATAAAAAATAAATTATTATTCAATCAAAAAATTACATAAAATTGAAGAAATAAAACTTAGAAAGAATTAACAGTGAAATCCACAAGTTTTGGACACTAAAAATCATATCCTGACATGATCCCAATTTAGGTGTAATCCTCACATGTAATCTTCATAAATATAGTCTCAAGAGTCTATAACTATAGCTTTTATGAAAATACTTCAGAATACTCTTCCTGTTATCATTGCCCCAATCCAAATTTCTCCCCCTCCTATCTGATCTCCTTAAAATCATTATTATTTTCAAGATTTTATGATTGGTCACAAACCTCATGTGACAATATGGATTGATCTTATCCTATTTACCATTCATGCATCGATTGTCTTAGTAATTCATCACCAGCACATGACGAGATGTTTCCAATTGGAATTATTTACCCAATGGTTGATTTTATGGGGGTTGGGATTTTTGAAATCCTTCATGTTAATTATACCATTTCTGAACAATTTCTAATGGGATTGTTCCTAGAATAAGAAACACCCAATGTATATATATTTATGAGGGCCCTGATTTTCCAAGGAAGGTGCTCATTGGTGAATTTGGCTAATGGTTCCTAAGAACTCACATTGGTCGAGAGGATGGGAGGTCATTCCATCATACCCTTTTGGTGGAAATTATTTCCCACTCTTGTATTCTCTTATAGATTTAAGATATATTAGTTAATCCTTCATTAATTACCAAGTATGACATGGATCACCCTTGAATTAGCATTAAATATTGGAATGTATCGATCTTAGAATCATCTGTATATATCTGAGGGTTTTTATCAATGGATATATCATTATATATTTGAGGTTCTCCATTGATGTTATCCCCTTATGTACTAATTAGAGATTATTTGTTCATTATTAAAATGATTCAGGTTTTTTAGATACACAGTGGGGAACTCTGAATTATATCTTCCTCCAAGGAGATAAAAGTTGTTTTGATGTTTGGATCAGACCCATGGAATAGGTTTTCTATGTATCCTTGTGAAAGGAATTAGAAACCACTTATTTCGATACAACTTAACAAGTCACATCATACCCTTTAAGATTGTGTGATACGAAATGAGCCATAAATTTTAACATCATGTTGTATGGATTACTTGGAGGGAGATGCCCAGTCAATGTATATTGTATTACTTATACCAAAGTGACCCAATGAACCTAAAAGGGATATGGATTCCCAGGTTAAATAATATCCTATTGGTAATGTGGCCCAAAGATAATAGGGTTGATTTTGGACCTTAGAGAGGATTCCTACATATCTAATTTGGATGGGAATCAAATCCCACATAGTTTGGTTGTGAGGACCCATGCCTATAGAGGACCTATGACGTTTTTTCTCATAGGGTAGTATTTCCTTTTGAGAGGATTTAGTTGTGGCTTATTCCTAACAATAATTTCCTATGACAGGGGCCATGGGGGATGTCTCAACTCATGGTGATTTGGAGGCATTTTTTGGGATTACATAAAAGAAGGTGGCCCAAAGGATAGCTTTCAAGGATTATTCATGAGGGGGATGCCTTGGTTAATAGGGGTTGTGGTTGGGGCTTGCTCTGGAGTAGGATTCCCATGGATTGGTTATGATTGGGGATTATACCGAATAGGAGGCTCATTGGTGAGTTGGGACTTAAACTTGGAATGGTTCCCATAGGTGATATGTAAGGTCTTATACCCAATAGGTGGCCCATAAGTTGTATTTTGGGTCATAATCTAGTGAAGGATACATTTTATTGGTTGAGTATTAAACCTTGAATAAGTACCATGGGTTTGGAATCATGTGAATGTTATGCCAGCCATTAACCTCTATGTCCATGTGAGTCATGCTCGGTATGAGAAACAATAGGAAATAAAAGCTCTGTAAAACCACCCAATATTCTTTCCCCAAGATTGGATTCTTTGACTTAGGAACCCATGCCTATGGAAGTACTCTAAAAGAAGGCAATAAGAAGATCCAAAAGAATATTATCTGCCAAAACATGCATCTAAATGTATGGATGTAATGATCATTTCTAGAATCTAATAATACATGATTCATGATCATTCATTATGGTATTGTTAATTGGTATTATAATACCATGTTATTACCCCCAAAAATTATTATAAAGGTTTAGGATATACCAGAGTGTGGGGTGAATTAAATAGGTTTGCGGGATGCACACTCAGACACTTTTATGAGACTATAGGTTAAAGTCTACTTGATTAATCTAGTGGGTCATGTGATTGTAGAGGAATATATATCAAACAAAGGTCTATACTTCTCATATTTAGAGGTGAAGATTCTATGTCATTGTTCCCTTTGTGTGTGTCTATGTTTTTGGTTGTGCTACAAGAAATAATGGAGAAAATAGAGAAAAAGGGAACCACTAACCTAACAATGATATTGGTAAAAAGAAAAAGGGATAAAAAAATTAAAGTTCAAACTAATTTAATATTCTACATCATTTATTCACCCCATCCCAAATGTGGTTCATATCCCAACTTGTCACTATAATTTTTCATTAGAGCCTAGTTCACCTTTGATTGGATTATCTATATTTGAAGTTTTTCTCTTTTGATGATTTTTTCTCTTTATAAAATTACCATGAAGTGTATTTTTGATTAAGATATATCTATTTCAAATTAGAATCCAATTTATTACAAGAAGTTTATGAATAGTAAAAATATGAATAGTAAAAAATGAGTGTAAGAATATGAGAAAGATTCCCCTCTTATCTGAAAAGGAAGAGATTTTAGTTCTTCCAAGACATTTCACTTATTAAGATAGATCTAGATTTTATGGAGAAGAAAAAGTGTTGGAAAACATTTCCCCATCAAAATTATTAAAGAGTTAAGTGATATTGATATATTTGAAAATTATTTCTAAAATTTTCCTAAATAAGAAACAACCATTAATGGGAGTGATCATATATTTTCTGATTCACAATATGTATATTTATTACATTAAAATATTTTCCACATTCTTTTTCCAAATAAATTTTTTTGTTTTATTTGTGGGGTTAAAAAAATACAAAAGAAATAGATCACCCAGCTTGAAGGTGAGGCTAAAAACAAAGACAAATATTGAAGATAAATACCTATAACTTGTATAAATATTTCGAAACAAGTTAATTTCAAAAAAGATATGAATGTAGATCTTGAAGAGACATGCTCAAAATTTGAAGTAAAGGGGACTAACATAATATGAGAAAAGGATGATTCCACTAAAGAATTGAAAATTTAGTTCCATGAATTAGAAGAAAATTTGAAACATATCATTGATTTCAAGAATGCTCAATTGGATATTACATCCAAGAAGATCAAGGATCTTGAAACTTTATTACAAGAAAATTTTAAGATTCGTGATGGTGAAATTGAAATAGTTAATAAGGATTATGAATAAAAATTGAATTATATTGAAAATTAGAAATAAATTATCAACATGTAGTACCTTGATCTTGAGATTAAATTGGGATTCCTGAATACAACTCAAGAAATGTATTTATCAGAAGCTGAAGGAAGAACTGTTACTGTTGTAAGTCTGTTCTGAAGATCCAAGTGATGTATTTAATTTCATTACCATTATATGTATATGGTTTGATATATATATATATATATATATATGAGTTTATCTTACCATAATAGTGTCGAACTTCCACATCCACTATATTTATTGCAATATACATAGACTACATATCGTATCAAAAGGTTATAAAAGTTACCAATATATAATGAGAACCTGAAGATACCATTATAGTAATCTTAAACATATATCCTATGGTCCAGATACATCATGTTAACAGGAAACGGAATTTTGTGACTATCAGGTGATAGGGTATCATAACAATCAAGACTTATTCTCAGGAATTTCACACTTGGTGATCTCTAGTTGGTGATATCATGAGGACCGACCCATCAATAGGAACACCACATGTTTTAGGTGTCATTGGTTGTTTATATCTATGAACATGTGTATTTTTATTCAGACATGATATCATTATAATTGCATACCATTTGATAATTTACTTTTATGTAAGATAAAAAATACAACATTGAAGTTGTGGTGAGGTAGCTTGTGTTCAGTGCATCCTTGGTGGTATAGAATTGGTTAATGATCAAGATAAAATTTGTCACTTCTGAGGTGAGGAAGTTATTTTATGGGATCGATTGATTAGGATGGTAGTACCTTTATTAAATCCATGTTCATGGTAGAAGAAGGTAAGTTTATCGAGTTAGGATAACAAATATTAAATAAATAATGGATGATGACATAATATGTGAATCCTTCTTTATGATATATCTTGATAAAAATATATTATATTACATGATGTGTGTTCATTAGAAGGTTTTCATTGTTATGAATTTTACTTTTATATTTAGGGGCCTTGATGGGTTTCAAGAATCCACTCTAAGACTATGAATAGTATTCACTTATGTTGAGATAAGGGACTAGTGGGTCACACAAAATAACATATTCAAGAGTCTACCCTATTCTGATGAATAGAAGTATAAAAAAAGGTGAACCCCACTATGTGGTCTGAGATTTGTCTGAGAATAAATGATAACCAATAAATAAGTAATTTCATTATCATTCAAGTATAGAATAATTAGGTTGATTTTATTTATTAAAAGTATTTATAAGGTATTATGTGAATATGTGGAAAAATATTATATGAATGAATATTATTTTAATATTCAAGGTTTGTTTAATATCGAGGGAATTATAATTCAAGTTAATGACTAAATTTTATCATGTCATATATTTTTTATATATTATAAGTAATTGATAAAATTATGAAATTATGATGTAGTTTCTTCCTCAAAATATGTCATATAATTCTTATTTAGGGGGTGTTTTATATATGGGGGTGGGGAACCCATTCCTGGTTTTTAAACACCATTATATAAGCAAATAAGAACCCGATTTCATGGAAATATCCATTCCCGCAGTTTTTAGAGCTCATATATCCTTCTTCTTACATCCAAGATAGATAAAGTTCCCATAAAAATATTTGATCTTCGATTTACTTCATGGATCGAAGTGATGAGATCATGGTGATCGTTGTGACACTAAAGGATTCATCAGCACTTGAAATTTGATGAATGGTGTTCATGTGGACTCTTAATGTGTGTGTGGATGATATAGAGGGATTTGAGCATAGAACCATTAAATAATGGTCACCGATGACAAGAAAAAGTCAAACATGTCCTCAATATGAATGATGTACTAATTTGATTGAATTTTGTGATTAATTAATTCATGATAGATCCTTAGACCTCTAACATGGCTTTGATCACTGGTGACAAAAACGTTTTTCACTATGGGGATTTATTTTTTTAAAATACTCAACCCATCATCTTTCTTTGTTCACACTGGTACCAATAATTGATATCATTGGGATCATGTGAATTTTCTGATCCAAAAAAAATTAATTTGCTTTAAATTAAGAATATGGATTCATTTTGTTCCAAATAGATTTGATGACACATTGATATGATCTCAAAAGATGAAGTTAAAACTATAAAAAAATTATTTGAATCACACAAGGTTTTCATGAGTGTTAAAAATTAAAACATATATTTTTATACGTGTTAAAATTTACCCAATTTTAGGTTTTGATAGAGATTTTGATGAAGCCCCATTTTCTGGCCATGTTTTGAATAGAATCTGGTATCCAGAATATTATGAGTTAGTGATAAAAATTTAAAATCATTTTGGAATACTTTAAAAACCCTAATTTAGGGTTAATATTTTGTAAAAAAATATACTGCAACGGGTGTAGTAGTCTCTACACAAGAAAAAAAAATTCTAAAATAATAAAGGGGTGTGGAAAGAGGACCTTGGGTTAACCATTAAAATATATATATATAAGAAAAAGTGAGTCTTACCATGGAAGACTCCTCCCCACTTGACCAACCACTTTCTTCTCTCATCGAACCATCATTGTTGTTGGCCACTCGATGCGCCACCACCTATCTTACAGCCAGCGCCATCTTGGTCAACCCCATAGTCATAGCCTCCTAGGTTAATGCCTCCCAAGCTACCACTGCCTAACCTTTATTGGCTCCTCCATGCACAATCCACTAGTGCCAATACCCCTGGCTAGTTTTAGCCGCTCGACCTTCCTTGCCTCGGTGATAACTCAGTCTGTACCCCCTTTCTGAAAGTTATCCTCTCCTTTGGAATTGCACATGGTAACCCTATTTGGCCTCCCCTGTTCCCAAAAATTCCATTGGTTCCATCCTGATCAGACTCCCTAGCCCGACACTACCATCCTAGACCCGCTCCTTATAGTAAAAACTGGGTTTGACCAACCTAGTACGAGTTTGGTAGAGTCCTACCCAAACTAGTATGTACATGTGTGGGTATTCCTAACCCGGGACATCATTTCATGGGTTTTCCCGACCTGAAACCACCCTACATAGGGTTTTCCCATGTCCTAGACTAGGTTCTAGTGCCCAATAACGTTTTTAATATAGTCAAAAATTAATTTATTTATTTTTAGTTTAAAATTAATAAACATTTTATCATTTGAAAAAACTAATTTAATTTTGGTATAAAATTAAATTAATTGATTAAATAAATTTTTGAAGAAAAATTAAATTAATTCATGGAATGAAAAAAAATTGTTTTAATTTAAATAATTTATTTAAATACCCTTAAACTTAAATTTATTGCAGTTTAATTTTATCATCTATTTTTTTAATGATAGACTGATCTTGAGCATTAACTGGCCACTATTTATCTAAGCATTTTTTATTTAATTAATTATTTAAACTATGTGTGATTCTTGAAATATTTAATTAGTTTTAAATTTGACAGTCTCCACATTGTCCTTCTTACTTAAACATGTATAAGTGTCTATATGTCCATCAATTTATCTATATTTATATTGTGCTTCCTAAGACCCCCTCACCTATGTGCGAGTATGTTTGTTCTATTGTATAGTAATGTTGCAAGATGTGGAACATTCTAAGATGAGGTGGTATCCCCAACAAGTTAAACTACTAGACTGAGGGTGAGCTGCAATATGAGCCAACACCCAAATCAGGTATTATACCCCAAGTTCATAGTTAATCAATTAAGTTTAAATGGATTAACCAATATTAGATGCTCAATATTTGTTAGGTAATTTATTTCATTTATGTATTTTTTATTATTCTATACATGTTCATGCTTATGGGAACATATAAAATAATTAACAAAAAAATACATAAAGCCATGATGAATGTTTTTTATTAATTCGTGTTCAGTTGTGAGTGTGGAAACATTGTATGGAAATATTTGAGTGCCTTTCATTATTTACATTTTTAAAATATTGGGTGTATAATGTGCTCATCATCCCTAGTTGAGGGTGCCTCTTACTAATGGGGAGTACTTATGTAAATGATGGGTTGAATTAAATAAATATGTTAGAAAGTAAGTATGAATAACTATATTTTTTATCAATTTATTGGAAAAACATTGAGGTAATATAGGACTCAATTCCGAGAAGTTGAGACTTCACTCAACAAATCAAGGATCCATAAGTTAATGTGGTTGGCTAGTCAAGTGTTTACCTTGAAAATATTCGAGTAGTGGTGTAGCCATTTCTTTTTCAATGAGGATAGGTTTCAAGGATCCTTTTCACTATAATACTCAAGAGACAAATTATTCCAAATCTATTATTGATGGCTACTAGGGTTTGATAAAAAAGAGAGAGACATTTAATGATTTAATTAATCTATCAATAATGTCTAAATGGTAATCAAAATAAATTACTAACCACTAAAAAAAATTATATTGATAAAAGGGATATTGCCACCACCAGTAAATTATCACTGTGAAAAATTATAGATAAATAAAATATTCTGACTGGGCATAACTTTCTAGAGTGGTACGGGTTCTTGCGCATAGTACTTTTCTAGTAAAAGAAGCTTTATGTGATAGAGTCCTCATTTCATGTTGATCCTCCTTAGGGAGAAATAAATATTGTTAAAAATAAGTATAAAATTAATGTAGATGATGAACTAAATTGTAGAGACCCGAAGCCTGACTTACATGGACATTACATTACATTTGCGGAATACTTAGTACATAACAAAAACACACACACAAGGATCGTAATAGTTTAGTGTCTTTGGAAACTCGGAACGTAATCTTCTAATCGTGGTGAAAGATCTTCAATATCTCCCATAAAGATCTTCCCCTTTTTTTTTACCTAAAACCTTTCTTTATATCCTGGGGAAAAGAAAACATAAAAGGGTGAGCTCAAATGCTCAGTAAGGGTAAACAAAAGAAAAATCAATCACATCGTATTCATAAGAACATAACATTTTGGAAATCTTAACCTGCAAAAGAGAGTATAATTTCATAACATGGGATAAATCATAGTAGTGAAATGAAATCCCAATAATCATAACATAAAACATTAATCTTTGTGGCATACCCACATAATCATAGAGAATCATTTCTTGTTAGTCAAGACTCATTGCCAAGACTATCTTAGTGGACAAAGTCCCTTTCTGAATCGAGTAACCCTCGTTTCAGTCCTGTTTCACTGAACCGGTATAACCTACCGTTCCAGCCCTGTCTATCTCATGAGATATAAAATCATTACCCAATGCATTGGAGGGAGATATAGGTCCCACCCATCTTATAATGAATCCTTTCTTATGTGTGCCACATAATCATAAAACATACATCATCGCATAACACATGTAACAAAAATGGGATTCTTGAAACATCATGACATCATAAATCAATTCATATAAGATAAAGGAATTCATAAAAATAATTCCATCACAGCATGATCAAATCAATGTAATAATAGGGATAAAAACAGAACCCTTTATTATCTTAGATGGAAAATAAATTTTGATAAAACACTTGAACTCCATTCTTGAGGAAAATATCCTTTCTTCTTCAAAAAAATTTTTCCTTTCATAACATGTCATACAACTTTAAAATAAAAGAATTTGATTAAAAATAAACTTGAAAACTTGTAAAGGAAGCTTCTTGGAAATAATTTTTTAAAAATCCATTCATGCCGTATAAGTTAAAAAAAACATTCTTCGTACTTTTGTCGGAAAAGTCAAAAAAGTACCTCGTACGAAAAACGACAAAAGATTCCTTTCATATCTTTTACTAAAAACTCACCGAAGGGTAAAATTGGATTTAAAAAATTTTAGGTGGATGGAAATAATATTACATATTGAGGAAACATGGATGTGGATGATAAAATACACCCCAGTAAATACTAATGTATAAACAATCTCGGATAAAAATGAGATTGTGATATTTCCCTTACCTTAGGTCCGATTTGCTTCGTAAGTGTCCGAACCTCCTGTATAATGATTTAAATAATGTCATTTACTTATTACAGAATCATATTCATTGTTATGATATCATATATGGTTCACTTAAGACATTATTTTACCCATTCTTTTGTAAATTCCATGTTAAAGAAGCGTTTTGGGTAAAATCGTTTCATTTATCGTAGGTGTTCTGACTTGTTGTTCTTGACATTATTATTACTTATATCATGATTTACATACTTCCAGAATATAAAATATGATTTATATATCATATATATTCAGTATATATATATATATAATAGATAGATAAATGAAATGAAAAACACCGTTCATGGAGACGGTAGTCCGTACGTACGCATGAACGCTGTTTTCCTTTCCTTATTGTCTTGAATGGAAGTAAGTAGATGACATACATATATATACATAAATCCAGTAGCTTTATAATGTCATATATTTCATTATTATTTCTTATATATACTTTATAATCATTCTTTAATGGTTAACATGGAGAATGAATCTCATCGCGTCGTGGAGACGGTAGTCCGTACGTACGCACGAGCGATGATATCATTTCCATAAATATTGAATTGAATTGGAGTGGATTATACAATATATCAGAATCAATATGATGTTGTAATAACTATTTATAGTTATTCTTTACACCATTATACCCATCCATGTAAGGTGGTGGTGGAAAATAGATTACACCACGGCGTGGAGACGGTATTCCGTACGTACGCATGCGCGGTGATTTCTTTTTCCGTAGGATGGATAGATGGTGAAATAGGGTTGTTTCATACTTATAATAACATATCAGTATATGAGTGATACTGATGTTATTACTTCATAATGAAACAACCTAAGAAGAAGAAGTGGAAGAAGAAATAAAGATGAAAGAATTGGTAACGGTAATTACCTCTTCTTTGAAGCGCCTTTTGGAGACCTCCTCTTAGGAAACTAAAATTGGTATTTGAGGAAGACCAGAACCTCTAGGATGTTTCTAGGGAAGTGAAGAAGATATTTTGGCAGAGGTTGGCCGAGCTTGAGTGTTCAAATTGGTGTGAGGAGGAGGGGGAGGAGGTGTCCTTTTATAAGGGAGGAGAGGGGCACCTTAGGAATATCTCAAAATATTATTTTATACTAAAGTCAAAATCGGTTTATAATGGTTCCAAAGGGTCTTATTTCGAAGCTAAAGTGGGGATGGGTCTAAATCCTATCAACAAATAAGATTTAGAAAAGTTTAGGGTATTATTTTAACCTTATCAATTAGATTTAACTCTAAGTTAAATAATTTAACTTTTACCGTGTCTTTTTGTTTTCTTTCACTATATGGTTAATACACTTACTATAACATGCCAAACGAACCCCAAATTGTTTATTATTAATATATATATCCTTATCTAAGTCATTTTTCCGAACCTTAGATTTTTAGGAATAAAATAAAAATTAATAATATAATATTTGATTTAAAAACTATTTTGTGTCAATTTTGACACTATTTGATATATGATTTTTGTGAAAGTCATAACAGAATAATATGTTCGAACCAAGTTGATTAAATCAACACTAATATATCATAGTAACCTATAAAATTAGTGGAATTCATAAAAAGTCTCAAATTATATTTAGTTTGGTGTTTATAACATTAATTATGTCAATATTTCATTAATAAGATTATTACTGCATCATCTTTGTGTCATAAATAAATTAACTTATTTGATGTCTAAAAATTACAAATAAAATACCATTATGTGGGAAATCTTTTTAGCTTTCTAATGAATATTTATAGTCTAATTTATCTTATTTATTACCCTATATTAAAAATGTTTTAGTAAATAAACTTTGATTTTAACTATTTTAACTATTCATTAAATAATATAATATTAAATGTCATAATCTAATCCAAGTGGACCTAAATGGTCATATTATATTCATAAGGTTGTTTTTGGTCGAATTACACTTATCCAATAGAATTAGGACATGTGTTAGGGTAATAGTAATATCATATTTACCCTTAGTTACCCTATTTACTATTAACCGTGGTAAAAAAAAAGTAAAAAGTTACTATTCACCAAAAATTATTTTCATCTCATTGAACCACATTTTACTTACTGACATCAACCGTGTCTCTTGGATTTTTGAAATTCCATTCACAGAAGCGGTAAAATTAAGATTTATGAAGAAATTAATTTTTTTAACTACCACTTAGTAGTTTCACTATTCATCAAAAATTGATGTTTTTCAGAACAATGCCAAAATTTCATCCTAAGCTATATTTCATATTCCGAATTCAAAAATGAAGTCTATTTTACCAAATTCATATCATAGAATTTGCATTAATTAATTTTATAATTAAATCCCGCTGTTAAAACAAATAGCGTGTTTTTAAGAAACAATATCTATCAAAAGATTGACACTTGATTATGTCTGGTTTAAATGTGAAATTACATCCAATGACCAACATTGTATTAAACTGTAAAAATATATTCTAAATATACTTTAAAACCACTAAAATTAATAATTTATCACTATTAATTATTTCGATTAAAAAAGTTGTTTTTAATTATAATTTAGTAATTTTCACTATTCATCAGAATATGAAAGTTATCCGAAAAGTACCAAAATTTCACCTTAGGCTAAATTCGATACTCCGAATCCAAAAATGAAGTTCATTTTAAAAAATAGAATTTACAGAGTTTTAAAAATTGGTTATTACTATTCATACCGGCTAGTTTTAATAATATTTTAATAGCATATCGTTGTTTAGTGAAACTCGGTATTGCGTATTACACACGCTATCGAGGAAGGTTGCGATTGCGTGTAATGCAAGGCAAGTCAAGGATGTGTGTTGTGCAAGCTCCTTTTGGTGTAGCGTACAACACAAGACATTAATAAAATTAAAAAGAATATTTTTTATAAAATCTTGGGTTGTTACATTCTACCCCCCTTAAAATGAATTTCGCCCTCGAAATTCGTCGGGGTTATAAATGGTTTACTATTTGAAAGTTTCTTTAATAGAAACCCACATCGTAAAAAGGAATATCAAAACCAATCTTTAAAAACAAAAGTATGAAACGTAACGGTTACCCAAATAAACTAATCATTGGGTTTCCACATAGGTGAAAATATGGATATGGAAGAGAAATCTAACCATCATGTTCTGATGGAGAGTGGTAGAGAACATGGCTATGGAAAAGCCAATAATCACAAATCCATAAATTTGTGACGATCTAAGGTACCATCCGATTCATCAGGTATAAGATCACTAGGACAACATTTTTGGTTTTCAAGATCATTTCCCTAAACTTGAAAATTTGAATTGGAATAAATACTTTCTTTATTTTGGTACAATCTCACTATTGTTCGTGCCTAGAACAATTTCCACTTCATCTCTTAAATAAATGAAGTTGAATTTGTTATTCGTGAAGTGTTAGCAGATCATGTGATAGAATGACGGGTCATTCCATCTGTCTCAAACAAAAGGTTAGCAAAAATTATATACATAAGTCGATCTATAGTGAGATTAATCATATATAGTTCCTAAAATGGATTTATACTTCATATATCATACTGCTTAATATAATAAAACTAGTTTCTACTAAACAGGGACTTCCTGTAGGCCAGTGGTAGGCGATAAAGGCCAGTCGCACTTCGGTTGTGGGTTCGATTCCCACAGCCTTGTCCGAAGCGATGGGCTGTCGCCCGTCCTGCAGGTTGTCCTTTTTCTAAAACTATATTACTATAACATCCCATAAATAATATCGAAAAAACTTCTATCCTTAAACAATACTAACTTATGTCCAACATAATCCATTCCAATCTTTAGTCCTATCCATAATACTACAGTCCATTCTCATAACATAGTGAAAACGATTACCAGAGATTTAATACCATCGTTGATCCCCATATATCATAAGATATATTTTGTTGGACACATTCCAAACATTCAAAGGCCTTAATCTTGTACTCTCTTGAATACCCATTGAACCTTAGTGAAAACTTGAATGCAGTTAAAAGTTAACACTTTCCACATACCAAAATCCTCAAAATTCTATATACTCAAACCATGATATCACTTAGTCCTTATATCAATCATGAGCTCATGAATACTATCAAACATATTAGATTCTCTTTATCCCTTCATTATGTGCATATCATCCACTTTCCAAAAAAAATATCTGAATAACCTTTCATTGTTACTCATACCATTCATCATAAACTTTCAAAACTTAAGGAAAGACAACAGTGTAACAATCCTTAGATGTCTTTTTATTCTATAGTACAACATTACACTTGATAAACATGTAATCATTCCACTACCTTCTTAAACCATTGACCGAGCTTCAATAATTCTTTCATCTCACATATCATTTGTAGTCTCTTCATCATCATCAACATAAATACTTCCCATACGACCATACTGATTATCTTCATGAGACTTTCCCTTAGGGCATTGGTTTGCATAATGCCCGTACATTCCACATTTAAAACATTTAACCATTGTTGATGTCGTATCAATACCATTATCCTCATCCATGGTGTTAACTGAACCTTTTCCTTTGCACTTACTTGCTTTGTGTCCTTCTTTTCCACACCCAAAGCATCTTCCAGTTCCTTTGAAACATTCTCCTTGATGCCTCTTCCCACATGATTTACATAGGGGAAATTGAACTTTCTTTCCTCTATGATCATCATAAAACTCCATCTTTCTCTTATTAGCCGAGTCAGGAAACTTACCAAATTTTACTTTATTGATCATATTATGAGATTGCTGATTCGGCATAATAATGATGTTTGGACTTCCAAATCCCATTTCACTATGAAGAATATCATTCCATTGTCCATCATATCCTCCATTATCGTGAATCATCTTGTTTCCAGCCATTTTCTAAAACCCAAAAAAGAATAGTGTGAGAGACAAAAATCATGCTAGGGAAAACAACATAATAAAGGGGGAGTACCTTCAATATCTAACATCTTAGGTTTAATTCTATGATCGTTAGCGTAGTTCTAGTACTATAACCTATACGTATACTTAACCTTAGGGACATCCCTAGACATACCGTAGAAATATCTCTAGGGATCTCACTAACGTTTTCGCATCCTAGTTTCCAAAGGTTGACTAACCCTTTCCTCTGATACCAACTGTAGAGACCCGAAGCCTGACTTACATGGACATTACATTACATTTGCGGAATACTTAGTACATAACAAAAACACACACACAAGGATCGTAATAGTTTAGTGTCTTTGGAAACTCGGAACGTAATCTTCTAATCGTGGTGAAAGATCTTCAATATCTCCCATAAAGATCTTCCCCTTTTTTTTTACCTAAAACCTTTCTTTATATCCTGGGGAAAAGAAAACATAAAAGGGTGAGCTCAAATTCTCAGTAAGGGTAAACAAAAGAAAAATCAATCACATCGTATTCATAAGAACATAACATTTTGGAAATCTTAACCTGCAAAAGAGAGTATAATTTCATAACATGGGATAAATCATAGTAGTGAAATGAAATCCCAATAATCATAACATAAAACATTAATCTTTGTGGAATACACACATAATCATATAGAATCATTTCTTGTTAGTCAAGACTCATTGCCAAGACTATCTTAGTGGACAAAGTCCCTTTCTGAATCGAGTAACCCTCGTTTCAGTCCTGTTTCACTGAACCGGTATAACCTACCGTTCCAGCCCTGTCTATCTCATGAGATATAAAATCATTACCCAATGCATTGGAGGGAGATATAGGTACCACCCATCTTATAATGAATCTTTTCTTATGTGTGCCACATAATCATAAAACATACATCATCGCATAACACATGTAACAAAAATGGGATTCTTGAAACATCATGACATTATAAATCAATTCATATAAGATAAAGGAATTCATAAAAATAATTCCATCACAGCATGATCAAATCAATGTAATAATAGGGATAAAAATAGAACCCTTTATTATCTTAGATGGAAAATAAATTTTGATAAAACACTTGAACTCCATTCTTGAGGAAAATATCCTTTCTTCTTCAAAAACATTTTTCCTTTCATAACATGTCATACAACTTTAAAATAAAAGAATTTGATTAAAAATAAACTTGAAAACTTGTAAAGGAAGATTCTTGGAAATAATTTTTTAAAAATCCATTCATGCCGTATAAGTTAAAAAAACATTCTTCGTACTTTTGTCGGAAAAGTCAAAAAAGTACCTCGTACGAAAAACGACAAAAGATTCCTTTCATATCTTTTACTAAAAACTCACCGAAGGGTAAAATTGGATTTAAAAAATTTTAGGTGGATGGAAATAATATTACATATTGAGGAAACATGGATGTGGATGATAAAATACACCCCAGTAAATACTAATGTATAAACAATCTCGGATAAAAATGAGATTGTGATATTTCCCTTACCTTAGGTCCGATTTGCTTCGTAAGTGTCCGAACCTCCTGTATAATGATTTAAATAATGTCATTTACTTATTACAGAATCATATTCATTGTTATGATATCATATATGGTTCACTTATGACCTTATTTTACCCGTTCTTTTGTAAATTCCATGTTAAAGAAGCGTTTTGGGTAAAATTGTTTCATTTATCGTAGGTGTTCTGACTTGTTGTTCTTGACATTATTATTACTTATATCATGATTTAATTACTTCCAGAATATAAAATATGATTTATATATCATATATATTCAGTATATATATATATATAATAGATAGATAAATGAAATGAAAAACACCGTTCATGGAGACGGTAGTCCGTACGTATGCATGAACGCTGTTTTCCTTTACTTATTGTCTTGAATGGAAGTAAGTAGATGACATACATATATATACATAAATCCAGTAGCTTTATAATGTCATATATTTAATTATTATTTCTTATATATACTTTATAATCATTCTTTAATGGTTAACATGGAGAATGAATCTCATCGCGTCGTGGAGACGGTAGTCCGTACGTACGCACGAGCGATGATATCATTTCCATAAATATTGAATTGAATTGGAGTGGATTATACAATATATAAGAATCAATATGATGTTTTAATAACTATTTATAGTTATTCTTTACACCATTATACCCATCCATGTAAGGTGGTGGTGGAAAATAGATTACACCACGGCGTGGAGACGGTATTCCGTACGTACGCACGCGCGGTGATTTCTTTTTCCGTAGGATGGATAGATGGTGAAATAGGGTTGTTTCATACATATAATAAAATATCAGTATATGATTGATACTGATGTTATTACTTCATAATGAAACAACCTAAGAAGAAGAAGTGGAAGAAGAAATAAAGAAGAAAGAATTGGTAACGGTAATTACCTCTTCTTTGAAGCGCCTTTTGGAGAACTCCTCTTAGGGAACTAAAATTGGTCTTTGAGGAAGACCAGAACCTCTAGGATGTTTCTAGGGAAGTGAAGAAGAGATTTTTGCAGAGGTTGGCCGAGCTTGAGTGCACAAATTGGTGTGAGGAGGAGGGGGAGGAGGTGTCCTTTTATAAGGGAGGAGAGGGGCACCTTAGGAATATCTCAAAATATTATTTTATATTAAAGTAAAAATCGGTTTATAATGGTTGAAAAGGGTCTTATTTCGAAGCTAAAGTGGGGATGGGTCGAAATTCTATCAACCAATAAGATTTAGACAAGTTTAGGGTATTATTTTAACCTTATCAATTAGATTTAACTCTAAGTTAAATAATTTAACTTTTACCGTGTCTTTTTGTTTTCTTTCACTATATGGTTAATACACTTACTATAACATGCCAAACGAACCCCAAATTGTTTATTATTAATATATATATCCTTATCTAAGTCATTTGGCCGAACCTTAGATTTTTAAGAATAAAATAACAATTAATAATATAATATTTGATTTAAAAACTATTTTGTGTCAATTTTGACACTATTTGATATATGATTTTTGTGAAAGTCATAACAGAATTATATGTTCGAACAAAGTTGATTAAATCAACACTAATATATCATAGTAACCTAGAAAATTAGTGGAATTCATAAAAATTCTCAAATTATATTTACTTTGGTGTTTATAACATCAATTATGTCAATATTTCATTAATAAGATTATTACTGCATCATCTTTGTGTCATAAATAAATTAACTTATTTGATGTCTAAAAATTACAAATAAAATACCATTATGTGGTAAATTTTTTTAGCTTTCTAATGAATATTTATAGTCTAATTTATCTTATGTATAACCCTATATTAAAAATGTTTTAGTAAATAAACTTTGATTTTAACTATTTTAACTATTCATTAAATAATATAATATTAAATGTCATAATCTAATCCAAGTGGACATAAATGGTCATATTATATTCATAAGGTTGTTTTTGGTCGAATTACACTTATACAATAGAATTAGGACATGTGTTAGGGTAATAGTAATATCATATTTACCCTTAGTTACCCTATTTGCTATTAACCGTGGGAAAAAAAAGTAAAAAGTTACTATTCACCAAAAATTATTTTCATCTCATTGAACCACATTTTACTTACTGACATCAACCGTGTCTCTCGGATTTTTGAAATTCCATTCACAGAAGCGGTAAAATTAAGATTTATGAAGAAATTAATTTTTTTAACTACCACTTAGTAGTTTCACTATTCATCAAAAATTGATGTTTTTCAGAACAATGCCAAAATTTCATCCTAAGCTATATTTCATATTCTGAATTCAAAAATTAAGTCTATTTTACCAAATTCATACCATAGAATTTGCATTAATTAATTTTATAATTAAATCCCGATGTTAAAACAAATAGCGTGTTTTTAAGAAATAATATCTATCAAAAGATTGACACTTGATTATGTCTGGTTTAAATGTGAAATTACATCCAATGACCAACATTGTATTAAATTGTAAAAATATATTCTAAATATACTTTAAAACCACTCAAATTAATAATTTATCACTATTAATTATTTCGATTAAAAAATTTGTTTTTAATTATAATTTAGTAATTTTCACTATTCATCAGAATATGAAAGTTATCCGAAAAGTACCAAAATTTCACCTTAGGCTAAATTCGATACTCCGAATCCAAAAATGAAGTTCATTTTGAAAAATAAGATTTACAGAGTTTTAAAAAGTGGTTATTACTATTCATACCGGCTAGTTTTAATAATATTTTAATAGCATATCGTTGTTTAGTGAAACTCGGTATTGCGTATTACACACGCTATCGAGGAAGGTCGCGATTGCGTGTAATGCAAGGCAAGTCAAGGATGCGTGTTGTGCAAGCTCCTTTTGGTGTAGCGTACAACACAAGACATTAATAAAATTAAAAAGAATATTTTTTATAAAATCTTGGGCTGTTACATAAATGTACAATTTATCATGTTTTATTATATATCCAATCACCTGTAGAAAATACATATGGATGGAGGTGCCTACAAGATACTTATTTATCTCCAACACTTATATCATGAGAGATCAAGGCAATAAATGTATGAGATATCAAGTTCACTGTATAGATATAGGATAGCATTAGGAAGTCAAGTAGAGCCTCATAAAATTAAGATGATTGGGCACATTGAGGTACTTTAAGCCCTTGGGTTTAATCTAAACTGATAACAAACAACTAATATCATTCTTGCATCTTTACCGCCAATATTTTTTACTTTTATTTTTAATTAAAACATGAATAACATTTCAAAGTTTCTCTTCTATATTTTCTCTTAAGTTTACCAAGAAGATAATGATATGGAGAACATTAATTCTTCAATTCTTATGGTGAATAAGAGGATGAAGGGATAAGGTAAGGGGTCTGAGGCCAATCCCAAGCTAAAGACACCTATGCACAATCTTTACAAGAGGCCAAAGATACAGAGGAAGGGGAATGAGAATGAGGTTGTATACTTTTCATATGGAAAAAGAGCACTAAAATAAGAATTGCAGAGTTAAGAAAAAATAATTAAGGTGATTCTTCTGTATCAGTTATTGTTTTCATTGAATGCAATCTATCTTTATCTATAATTTGGGTATTGGATACAACATGCATCTCAAACATTTTTATTCACATATAGGAACCAAGTAGATTCCAGAAGATTTTAAACGGTGAGTTGGATCTTTAATCCATGAATGTAGTGATACTAGAAGCCTTTGAAGTGGGATATTATAACTTAACTTTGAATATTTATTTGGATCTGGTTTTAAATAATAGTTTTTAGGTTCTTTCAGTTACCAAAAACATAATATTAGTGTTGAATCCATACACTATGGGGTTTTATTTCAAGTTTAGAAATAAAATATGTCTCTTTTATAAGGATAACATATGTTATGTTATGGAACATCTAAAAAATAGATTATATATACTTGAACTTGAAAACCCAATAATGGAAATTAATTAAAAAACCAGTGAAAAATGACTCATATAACACCTGCCTATAAAACAAAATCCAGGTCATATAAAGTAGAAGTATTTACAAAAATTACATCAAATGTGGTTTTTAGGATTATTTGATTTAAATATTATAGATGTATATCATGATTGTTTACAAGGTAAAATGACCAAAGCTCCCTTTTCTAGGAAAGGAGTAAGGGCCACTAAATTACTAGAATTGATTCATACTGAAATATGTGGTCTATTTCTAGTAGTGGAAATGGGTAGGATTTTATAATTTTTTACTTATAATTATGAATATAGTAGGTATGGTTATATATTTATAATGAGTTATAAGTTATATTCATTTTATATTTTTATGGAATATCATAATGATATAGAAACCCAATTTGGAAAGAAGATTAAGGAACTTCGCTCTAACCGAGGTGGAGAGTGTCTTAACCAAATAGTAATTGATCACTTAAGGAAGTGTAAGATAATATACAAACTCAATCCTCCTTATAAACCTAAGTAGAATGGTGTTCTTAAAAGGGAAAATCAAACTTTGTTTGATATGATTAGATTAATGATGAGTTAGACAACTCTTCCGTTATCCTTTTGGGGATATGCATTGTAGACAGTGGAAAATACCCCTAATTGAGTATCAAAAAATTAAATATATGGAATACCATATGAGTTATGGTATATAAAGTGACCCATTAAATCACACATACATATATGTGGATGTGATGATTTTTTCAATACTATACCTAGTGAAAACATATCATCTAAATCATTAAATTCGTCTTTAAATGTTATCCTAAAGAAACAAAATGATATTACCTATATAACACTTCAAATAGAAAAGTAATTTTGGATTAACATTTCACAGTTCTATAAAGAAAACACATTTATAGTGGAAAAAGTGGGATTAATATTGACTTTTATGAATTTGAAGCTCCAAATGGTTAAGATTTGGTACAGGAAAAATCTTCATAAGAGATAGTGGGAGATAAAGATGTTAACCAGACAAAATTATTGCATATGTCTACTCAAGAGGTTAGAGAACTAGAGAGATATTATTTTCTTGTCATCGAGCCAAGTGACACATTACTTCAAGAGAATGATAAACCTCAATCCTATAATGAAGAAGTATATGGTATGGATGCTTCTTAATGGAAAAAATACATGCATTCTCAAATGGAGTCTATGTTTCAAAATCAAGTTTTGATTTTGATAGATCCTCCAATATATGCAAACCCCATTGGGTGAAAATGGGTATTCAATAAAAATATGGACATGGATACTAAAGTGAATACCTATAAATCATTACTGGTAGAGAAGGGTTTCAGGAAATATCAATTCATTGAATATGATGAAACCTTATCACCAATAGAAATGTTGAAATCCATATCAATATTACATTCTATAGAATCCTTCCATGATTATGATATTTTGAAAATTGATTCCAAACTTCTTTTCTAAATGGGATGTTGGTTGAATATATCTATATAACTAAACTTAAAGGTTTTATAAATTCAAATAGTTTCAATAAATTATACAAGCTACAGAGATCCATTTATGGGTTGAAGTAGGAATCATAATCTTGGAATTTTCATCTTGATGAGGCCATAAGAGAATTTTGGTTCATCAATAATTAAATTTATCCATGTGTTTATAAAATGATTAATAGGAATATCATCATTTTCCCTATATTAAATATTGATGCCATATTAATTCTGTGAAATGAAGTACAAGTCATATAGTTAGTTAAGACGTGGTTAATTGAATGCTTCTCCATAAAATACTTTGGTGAAGTATCCTATATCCTAGGGATCAAGATCTATTTATATAGATCTCATAGTTTTCTTGGGCTATGTAAAAAAAATTTATTGATAAGGTACTCAAAATGTATAATATGGAATAATCTAAGAGATTGTTGTTTCTGATGTCACATGGTATCAATATCTCTATGAAAATGTGTCCAAAAATATATGAGGAGATTGAAATAATGAGTGGAATATCTTATGCCTTGATAGTGGGACCTATAATTATTTCATGTTAAGTACTAGGTTTGATATTTCCTTTTCTTTAAGAATGATGAGAATATTTCTAGATAATCTAGGAGAGATGCATTGGGAATCTATAAATATTATCCTAAAGTACTTTAGGTGTATAATAGATATGTTCCTGGTGTATAGATTATATGCAGAACTAGTAGTGAGATGATACACTAATGCTAGTTTCTATATAGATCATGATGATATAAAATCATAGTCAGGATATATCTTTTTCATGAATGGTGGTGCATCGAGCTAGATAATCTTTAAGAAACCTATGGACACTGATTCTATAGAAAAATCTGAGTATATCATGGTTTATGATGTAGATAAGGAGGAAGTTTGGATATAAATTTTTTTTCTCTAATATTGGATTTGTTCTTAGGAGTGTATACCCTATTCCAGTTTATTGTCATAATATTACAGTAATAATGCTTTCAAGGATCCCAGGTGACACCAGAGGACAAGTCATATACTTCAGAAATTTCATAATTTGAAATATTTTTCTCAGATATGTGAATTTTCAATTAGTAGAGTATCCACATAGGATAATGTGGGGGAACCCCTGACTAAATCCATATCTTAGTGTAAGTGTGATTATCCTCTAAGAGATAATGGATTGATACTTTTTAGTAGTTGGCTACAATAAAAGTGGAAGTATTTTAAGTGGGTTCCCAATATCCGACAGATGTATTTACTTTTATTACCATTATGTGTATATAGTTTGATAAATACATGGGATTATCTTACCATAATAATTTGTATAATTATACATCCAGTATATTTATTTTAATTCCCTTATATTACATTTTATATCAAATTGTTATAGAAATTCCCATGATATAATGAGAACCTAGAGATATCATGACAATAATCTTAAACATATAGCCTATGGTCTAGATACATAATACTGATAGAAAATAGATGATATGTGACTAGTAGGTGTTAGGATCACTTAAGTGTTGATACTTCTTATCATGATGTTTTCACTTAGTGATCTCTAGTAGGTGGGATCATGGAGATTGAACCGCCAATAGGAACATTACATGATTTATATGTCATTGGTTATTATTATCTATGAAAATTTGTATTGGTCTCTTGAAACGAGATAATTATCAATGTGTACCGTTTGATCATATACTTTTATCCAAGGAAAAACCGTGACATTGACATCATTTTGAGGTATCTTTTGGTGGGTACATATTTGGTGGTATAACATTATTGAATGATCAAGATAGAATCTGTCACTTCTCAGTTAAGGAAGTAATATCTTGGGCATATTTGATCAGGATGATAGTACCTTCATTAAATTCATGTACATATTAGAAGAAGGTAAGTTAATCCATTTAGTTCAAAAAATAATAAATCAATAATGGATGCTGATGCAAGTTGTACATATTTATTTTTGAGAAATCATGAGACAAAGATATTATATTACATGGCATTTATTCGTAGGAAGGTTTTCATTGCTATGAATTTTCCTTATCTATTTAGGGGAAGTTATGGGTTTCTGGACTCTACTCCTAGTCTATGAATAGTATTCACTACTATTGAGATAAAGGCTCAGAGGGTCATACACAATAGCGTATTCAAGAGCCTTATCTATTCTAATGAATGAGAGATTATAAGACATAGTGGGGTCTAGGATGTATTAGAGAATAAATGATAGTCAATAATTAATTAATTCCATTATTATTTAAATATAGAATAATATGATTGAATTTATTTATTAAAATTATTCACAATGTACAAAGTACATGCACAGAAAAATATTATGTGAAAAAATATTATTTTAATATTCAAGGTTTGATTTATATTACAGGAATTACAAGTTGAGTTAATGACTTGATTTAATCTCATAATATATATATATATATCAACAAAGTGAAGAATATATATAAATGACGTTGTGACATAGTTAGTTCATCAAAACACATCATTTACTGCTTATTTGGTGGGAATTTTATATACAAGGTCCTAGGAACCAATTCTAGGTGTTTAAACTATGTTATATGAGTAAATAGTAACTTATTTTCATGGGAATATTCATTCCCATTGTTTTTAGAGCTTCTATCTCCTTCTTCCTTCATCCATGACAGAGAAAGTTATTTTCCAAGTGTTCGATATTTAATTTCCTTCACATATCGAAGGGACAATATCATAGTGATAAAAGTGATGCTAAAGGATTCATTAAAGCACCATGCTAGAATTAGGAATTTGATGATTGACATTTGTGTAAACTATTGAAGCATGTGTGGATGATCTAGAGGGTCTTGAGCTCTGATCCTTCAAGAAACAGTCGCCGATGTTGACAAAATTTAAACACATCATTGATCTGAAAAAGGTAATAATTCAACTAAATTTTGTGATTAATTAATTTACATGAGATCATTAGACCTTTATAGGTTCTTAAATCACTAGATATAACGACGTTTCTGCACTCCAAATATTAATTATTTTAAATCTCCAGCCCATTGGCTTCCATTTCACACCCTGGTACCAACATTTACTACTAAAAAGTTTCTAAGGAAGATTCTTATGTTAAAATAACTTCATTAGATATCAAGAAGATTTTTACATCATCAAATTATCATTATCATGTAGGATAAAATAATAAGCTACCATCCATACCTATTTTTAAATATTTTTATAAATCTTATTTCATGGATAGTTTAGGTTTAAAATCAATATATATAGTAATTTTAATAAATAAAAATGGTTTTAATCCTTCCATAATGTCTATGGTGGATAAAATAAGGAATGTGGATGTTGGTTCTCTAATAAGATCCCAATAAGTAGTGAATAATAATTAAAAACAACATTATTATTGTAAAATCTATTCAAGAAATCATGGAGTGGATAAAACAAGATCAATATTTATGGGTATTTTTTGGTCTTTTATTAGGTATGGGTATTATGTATTAGATTTTTAGTACAATCCTTTAAATTAAAAATCAAAAAGAAATATTGTTTATATGGAAATAATTATGGAGAGTAAGTAACATCCTTATATTTGTAAAAATTTATTTACCTCATAATGATTTGGAAAACATGAATATATTTGTGGTGATTGTAATAGTTGTGGTGACAAGGATAGTGAATTCCCATATTAGTACATATCAAAAAAAAATTAGGCAAATATAACATAGAATATGATAAATAAATATGATATATCCATGGGAATAAATAATTTAAAGAATGTTTTAAATTAAAATTCTATCGATAATCTTGATAAGAAGGTTGAGTTTAACTTTGATCAAAAGGGGAAGGAAGATTAGTGTAAAATAAGATCCAAGAAGTTCAAGAATAGTTTCATATCTAAAAGGTTTTATGTTAACACAATATATGATGAGTTTCCATGTAAATACCTCAAGAAGGCTACTAATGTGCCAAAAGATTTCTTATTAATTTTTCCAGCTAATTTAGAAAGCGCTAAGAAAATGGAAGAAGCATAAGAAAAATAAATTTCTAAAAGTAATGAAGATGCATCACATTAAGAAGTTAAAGTTAATGAGAGGATATCAACAAGTGAAAACCAAATATTTGGAGAAGTCATATGTGGGATATTTAGAGAAGGTGACATAATTTAAAAAGTTTTTTAACTATCTTTACAGCAAAATAAGAATCCTAAAAAAGAATTAAAATAACTTTTGGCATGGATAATTATGAGAAGAAACATTCTACACAAAATGAAGAAAAAACTATTTAGAGATCCAAACTACTCAAAGCTAAATGAGATCTTAATAGAGGATATGGAATCATGAATAGTGGAAAAACATGATTGAGAAAATCAACTCAACCTCATTTTTCACATTGAATAATGAGAAGATCAACCTTATTCCCTTAACTTGGGTGTTGTATTTATGTTCTTACAATATAGGAAATTAAAGGTAAATTGTGGTCTAATAAAAAGAACCCAAGGATAATTGTAGGATGTAAAAGGGTTTGGATAGAAAAGTTGAATAAGAAAACATCTTGTATTGATTCCTCAAAGTGGTATTCTAAAATAAATCTTATAAATGGATCATCCTTGATGATGATGTGAAAGTTGAAAAACATGTAAAACCACATGAATAAGACCCATTTTAGAGTTTTCTTAATAGTAAACACCATATGATTAATACTTTTAAGAGATAAAACATTCTTAATGTAATTAAGAGTGACTATTTTAGGGGTATACAAGTGAATAATAATAAAGAAACTATTAAATTATCAATTCATGAAAATCTGATTATTCTGGAAAGTTCTTGAATAATGTTTCATTGAAGTGGTATGATTTCTAAATCTATTATCCTTAGAAACTAAAAATAAAATCCTAACATTAATGATGAGATGATAATATTAATAAATGATATAAACATGTAAGATTGAAGAAGTTATAGGGCTATTTTAAAACCTTCCATGTTTGAATGTTAAAATCTATGTATTCAAGTAGATGTAGGAAATTTAGGTTGATATATTTCATGAGAATTTATATCTCAATTTGTATTTATCACTTATATCATTATAAAAATATTTTAAAACCCCTCGAATATATCTTTTGAGTAGTTTCATTTTAGTGCGTATCATTTTTTAGGCGACAAATGTTTTTTCTAGATCAAACCCTCTTATTTTCTACACTGACCACAACTTAAGTAAAGATAGATTGGAATGGTTAATGGTATATTAATAAAGTATGAATTGATACCACTTTATTAAGTTCTTTGTATTTATTATAAATAAGGGGATAGAAAAAAGGGGGACAAGTAATAAAACGGAATGTACACATATTGACCTATCATTTAGAAGAAATTTCCAACAAATACCAAGGGAGAGTTAGTTGAATCCACTTTGTGTGAGTTGTAATTGTTTTCAAGGAATTTCAATATATTAAATAATTGGATAGGATTTTTGGTAAAGATATATCATGAAATGTGTTACATTATATTAAGTAAATAAAAACTATATGACACTTCCTATAATTATGTGTTTGAAGTTTCTTTTTATAATTTATATGATGGAGATATATTAAGGGAAAAATTATTCAAAGATTTTTGGAGTTCCATATAGAATCAAATTTATTATGAATATTTTTCCATCTCTACTATGAAGGAGTTCGATTTTATCCATAAATTTAATTTATATGAAGGATGTAAAAATATGGATGAAATTTTTGGAAGATGAAAAATGAAAGAAGTTGGAAAAGGAAGGATGGAATTGGATCTTTTTTTTTGGAATTAAAATTTTATAATGGAAATATTTCTGGAGTTAGAAAAAATTTCCCAACACTTGGATAGTTCAATAACTAAGAAACTAGTCCTCCATAGTGGAATTGTATCTAATATCACATAGGTAGATCCATAGTAATAGTTTCAAGTGTGTATTCATGTAAAATGGTATTTTTGAGAACATGAGAATAAATAGTGACTATACCCCCACGTTTGAGGTGGAATTAGAGGTCATAGGGAAAGAACTAGCACCCTTTTAATCATATTCTTACATAATGATGAACTAACTTGTATTATTGAGTGGATTGTTTCAATTCATGAGTTTGATATGGTAATGGTGAATAAAGTGTGTACTTTACATTTTAAATTTGTGGTGGACACAGGTTTTAAATGATGTCACAATAAATGAAAACCTACTACATATGTTATATTCAACCTTGAAACATAACTACCTATGAATGTGAGAGTTCCAAAGAAATGCATTGTCGATCTAATGAACATGTGTATGATCAATAAAGTTACTACTAGTCTCGTGTTTTATCAACTGACTACAAGGCTCACTGTTGATTAAGTGACTAAAATCCACATAGTCAATCAAGTGATTGCCTAACTTCTAATCAATGTAATCTATACTATTGATCCAGTGGTTTGAGATACTTGATTTTAGAAGATTTAAATCCAAGTTCTCTTAAATATTGAATATATCATGATAATATTTTCATGATGCTTTCAAATAGAGGACTATTTTTGAAGTATCCATAATCTAAGGATGTTTTAGAGTCTATTGTGTAAAGGTTTTGGGATGCATATAGAAATGTGTCATTGAAGTAAAATATGTTGTCTAAGGGTCATTTGATTAGTGAATAAGAGTAATATTTGAGATTTAGTACCCATATAAGGGATTTTTAAGGAATATGAAAAGGTATAACCTATTTGAGTAAGGGTATCATAGAAATATTTATATTTATGTATGGGTAATTGCAAATGTATTTACATAATCATATGTTGTTCAAGAGTTATTGAGCTTTATAAGAATAAATATGAGAATATTTTTAGAAGGAGAAGATATTAATCAGTCCATTATGGGTGTGACATTATTTAATGAAAAAAATAATCCATATTGGATTTATCATGGTTCAATTAGTATATAAAAAATGGAAGAATAAAGTTCTTAAAGGAATATTTTATGCCTCAAATGAAGTATCATGTTCACAAATTCATGCATTCATATAGTTTTATGTGTGTAGTAATTGCATGTGTATTTTCATGGAGAGAAGAAGGATAATCCAATAATTAAGAATGTTATAACTTTGAATGAATGATTTAATGCATATTTGGTGATTTTAATGTGAATTTGATTTCATTGGATGAAGATAAAAAATAATAAAAGTTGGAATGAGGATGAAGAATATGTGATAATTATATAAGTCTAAATGTAGTTACATTCAGTCATGGAAGTAGTTTCTCATGGAATTTGTTTTGAGTATTTGAATTTTATAGAACAAATATTTCTTTGATATTTGAATTTAAAGTATTTACATGGTTTTTTAAATAATTAAATAAATAATAAAGAGAGGATCAAGTAACTGATATTGCATATAGTTATTATCATATGTATATATATTGTTGTAAGTCAAATAAAAAAGGGATTTTTTAGGATTATTCTATGGAGAATATTTTCATTGAGATAGAATACCAAATATCAAATATTATCATAAAAATAAATTGGTATTGAAAAATAGAATGAAATAATTAATTTTTGTTTATGAACTAGAATATAAAAAGAATAGGGAAGAAGATGAAGAAGAATATATAGTTGATTTGGTTATGAAGTTCATCATAAGAGTAAAGATATATGTGCACTCATACTTTCATATAAGAAGAAGTGGTGGTGGTGGTATCATATCAATTTGATGATATGAAGAAATATAATAGTTTATGTGCATCATTGTGTATAAAAAAGTGAATAAGTAACTTTATATTGTTCAAGTGAAGAAGAAAAAGGAATAAAAAACACATCTATAAAAATACAATATTATTAATTGGTTTCAAAATACATTTTTCTTACATCTAAATTTTTTAATGGTGTATAATGTAATTGAGTGTGAGATGAACCAAACAAGTGTGTAGGATTCACAATCATACACTATTGGGATACTATAGTGTAAGTCTCACATGATGAATCTAGTGGGTCATGTGATCATAGAGGAATCTATATCACACCAAGGACTACAATTCTTACATTGAGAGTTGAATATTGTATATCATTATTCCCTTTGTGTATATCTATGTGTGTTTGGTTATAAATAATTAAGGAGAAAATATAGAATAATAGAACCACCCACCTAACAGTGATAGGGGTAAAAATAATAAAGGATAAAAAGTTTAACATTGAAATTGGAATAAATTTCATCGTTACTGATTAACCCCTTAGTGTGATTCGTATCCCAATGGGTCCCTACACCATTTCCAAATTCCTCGAGTTATTCCCCATATGTAAGATGATCCTTGATAAATATTTCAAATACATTGTTCCATATACACCCTTTCCCATATTTTGACTAGAATGATGCCCCAGATTCAAGGATACATGGCTCTAATGATTCTATGATCCTTATAACCAAACATTCATATTCCTTAACTGTGGAGTTTTTTGGGTTAACTAAAATAATACTTTCTAGAATTTACATGAATTTCTCAATATTCCTTTGACAAATTCCCCTTCTTTCTGTAATCCTAACATGCATAATCAGTTGGGATAACTAATTTTTCTTGAATCCTTTCTCTTCTATTATCACCCTTCTTTTGAATTTGTATTTTTATCTTATAATATAATCCCATACTTTATATACTTAAATTAGTTTTAATAGAACTTAAGACTTACTTAAACTAGATCTCCTCATTTAGAATAATATCCTAGGTATCCTCAAACACCAAGTAATTATTATATCTAGAGTTTCTGACCATGGTAAACATCACATCCCATGATTTAAAAAACAATTATTGATGGATCATCACCCATATTCCTTTAGTTTAATCCACACCTATTGATTCTAAGTGAATCTAAATCATGATAAATCATTCATATTATTAACCATTAACTTTACATCTAATATCTTCATCTTAAAAACTCACAACATTAGAAAAAACTTTTTAATTGTAGATTGATTCTCATACATGTTCGAAATTGTATAAATGAGTTCCGTAGTGGTATCCAACACATAGATGTTGAAGTACTTGCTCCATTATAAACCTAGTTATTTCCTATCAATCATTTCCCACTCTTCCTTTATTTATTACTTCTGTCTTGATCCTTATTAATGTAATCCAATTGTTTAATATTTTTTGACAATTTTTTCATTAAAAATTAAACCTTTAATTGATTTAATACCCAATAAATTAATTCATATTTGTTTATTTTTTAATCTAGAATTAATGTGTTAAAAGGTTAAAATCATAGTTTTACAATGTTTTATTCATTTTTTGAATTAATTAAAAATCTATACATTGATTTATAGAATTTAAATTTAATCATTTAAAGGATTTTAATTATAAGTTTCATTGTTTTAATTAATTTCTGTAATTAATATAAAAAAATCCTACACTAAAATATTACATTTTCGTTATTTCATTTAAAAAATTGATAAAGTACGGATTATATTACTTTCTATTATATAACTTTATCCCAACTAGTATCATCTAAAAAATTGAAAATTTTAGATCATAACACTTTTCTAGGATAATCTTATTACTTAAACCTACCAATCATAAGGCTTCATTGGTTATATAATAAGACATCCCTATCTTAAGGATTTTAAATTAGTATCATATGAATTTTTCTTGAATCCAACATGGTGTAAAGGTGCCTCTATAGGTCATCCAAACATATAGGTACAAGCTTAGACTTTCAAAATGCTCGTGTAAGGGTTCTCAAAAGCCGCTCATGTAAGGGTATCTTTTATAGATTTGTAAAGGTACCAATCCCCTGACTATTACTATGTAAGGTTAAATTCATGCTTCCAAATAACTACATCGAGGTACTCTTGCATATAAAGACACTACATCAGGGTATGATACTGTTGCATAAATATCACAATTAAGGACCCTCTACTACATAAAGGTCAGAGAGCCTGTGCATAAAGGTTTTCCAAAGTTGTGTAAAGGTATTAATATAGCTATATAGAAGTAATTTACATGTTAATTAGGGTATAAAAGTTTAATTAATATTCAATTTCATGGTATCTAACTTTTCTTGTAAGGGTAAAAAATGTGATCCAGAAGATACATCAAGGTAACTAATGAAGTTGTGTGAGGGAAAATTGAAAGAGCTCCATAAGGGTACCCCCAGAGATATTAAAACACTAAACATAAAAAATTGGTAATGGTAGAACTAAAATAAAATTTCATTCTTATGGTCTGGACAAAAAATGAAAAAATTCAACAGATGATCGACATAGCAATCATCTAAATGAAGAAGTTATTGGAGATCATGGGATATTGTTGAGTAGAGCTAGTAGATTTTAGATATAGGGCTTCATCAATCATGACCCTCATGTTGGACATATTCTGACCATCTGAGAGAAAATTTTATAGAATTTTACTGCACTAAAACCCAAGTAATAGGAATAAGGTTCTTTGACTACTATTGATATATTTCCTCTTTCTCGTTAGAGATGATTCAGCTATTTTTGACAATATCTTTCATTTTCAATAATTATTTCTACATAATTATAATTTTAAATAAATTCTATTTTTCATCATTTTTTTCATCTCCCCTCCTTCCACTATGATCTTTAACTCTATAGTTATAGATAACTAAATCAAGGGTTAGTCCTTAGAAGATATTTTTTTGGTTTTTGAATCCCTATTCTTTAATTCATTATCATTTTCATTGTCATAATTTATATGGAAGTGAGTGAAAGGAAGTGGATAAATGACCATCATCTTATCTTCCCATTTGTTGTTATACTCTCCCATATATCAAAACATCTCTCCCTCCCATGTCTTATTTTATATAATATATGATTAAATCTATGTGAATTAGGAGATAAAAAATATATAATTAGGGATGGTAATTGGGTAAATGGATTCCTTAGTCAAGTGTTTTCATCATATCTTCCCTGTGGAGGAGGTGATATGGGTACACATAGGTTTCCCCCAATGTGTTCAGTCTCACAACTCAAATAGAGGGAGAAATAAATGACTTTTTATTATTTTATTATTGTGTGAGAACACATATAGATAATAAATATCCCTTGTGATCAGACCTAGGCCCATCCCCTTTTAACCCATCCTTTATTTTAAATTCAAAAAAATTGGAAAAAAATAAACAAAACATCATTCTTCCTACTTTCAAAATTAAGAAGATGTAACAAAAACGAAAAATAAGTGCTAAGATAGAAAACCTCTAGACCTAAAACCTTGAGATATGGTTATTTTCAATGATTTGGATTCATCAACATGGAACCATTGTTCGGTAGTTTGGATGAGTTTTCAATTTTCTCTTGCACATTTGAAATTAGTTTCTAGATTTTAACTATTTTCTTTCATTTTATTTTACATTATTTTTTATTTCTTATTTATTTTATTCTATTATTTTTTTATATTGGGTTGAGAAAACCATGTTTCTCATTACCTCATAATGGACTACCATTATTATTCCCAATTAGAAAGGTATAGTGAACTTATTTCCATGGTGAAGAAATAACTTCGAATTGAAACTGACCAAAAATTATGTTCACAAGTATAGGAAGAAAATGAAGAGAAAACACTCATCATGGATGAACTAAAGGAACTACTTGATCAAATCACATACACTTTTCAAAACCAAAGGGATTGATAATAAGACAAATAATATTAAGAGCTGGAAGAAAATGAAACTAAATTTTATTTTTTAATAATATTAAGAGTAAAAGTAGAAGATGAGCTTGAAAAAGAGGAAAATATATTATTGTTTACTCCAGTAAATTTCCTCCCAATGGCCTTGAATTTTGAAGAATAGTTATAAGATTATATTGTTAAGAGGTATTCTTCTTTATTGGAATTATTTTATTATAAACCTATTAAAGATGAACTAAAACTCTAAACCCCATATGTTTTTACCTCTAAATAATCACTTATGTTGTGGGACATTAATAATGAAGATATGGAAAGAAAGGATGGGCTTCACTTTGAAGAGAAACTGGAATATCAGATATTTCCAATATCAATACAAGAAGGCTTCAAAGAGGCATTGTAGTTTGAGAATTGATTATATGATGAGATAAAAGAGGGATATATCCATACAATTAACTAATTTTATTCAAACTTTATTCATGTGACATTAAAATATAACCTCGTATATTATATAATATAATATTTAGCTATTATTTTTTCAATATTGGATAAAGGGTAAGACAAGCTTTAGGGATTATATTTTGAGGATAGACTTGAAGTACCTAAAAATCCAAGAAATTCACATGAATTTACATGGGTGTTTTATAAACAAAAAGGTCATAAGACTTGAGTGTATGGTGGATATGGTAAAACCTTTATCTCATTTCATTTTTAATTTAGACAGTCTATTTTACATCTTTACCCCATTGCTTCCAATTTTTAAATTAGTTTAATTTTTTATTTTCAAAGAATAATATGAAGAGGGTATAGGACAAAAAAATAAGAACCATTTTTATAACCTACTAATATAGAAGTAGGATATTTCATAAGATAATATATCAATGAAGAACAAGAAATCCAAGAAAAAAAGAAACAAGACACTCCTAAGAGCAGATTTGACACACTTAGTGGGTTATCCAAAGGTGTAAATAGTAAAACAGATGATATATGAAGAGTATTTTGATAATTTTCTGAAATATTTGTTAGATGAAATTATGGATGAATCTAAAAAGAAGGTGACTAAATTTTAAGAAATAAAATCTTATGTTGGTAAATATGAAGGGTGATTTTTATTTGAACTCAACTTGTTTTAACATTACATATTTAAGTTATTCCCTAACTCTCCTTTGGTTTAATATGACTGAAAAAATAAGTGGATCATCCACTAGAGGAATAATCCACAAGATTTTGGGATAAGGAGGACCCATACATCATCATTATACCCCCAATTTATGATACACACCACACTAATTAGGGGAAGAAATATAGAAGTATATTAAATAGTACCTTTAAATAGAAGTAAATATTATAAGTTGTGTAACTAAGAGGAGTTAGTGGTTGGTATCACACAAAACACATCTGTTAGTAGATTGGGGATGAAAACAAAAATGTATTATTGTGGAAGGTCAAAATAACAGCCCCTCTTGGGAGGGATAACCCAAGACTCTTTTCTTACTCTCTTTGTTTTTTCCATGTTATTTTTATCCAATGAAATTGTTTATGCTAATTTAATTTTTGTGTGCATTTTCCAATGTTGATAGCACCTAGAAGGTTATCTCAATGTTATATACAAATAAATTAATATAGGTCTTAAATCAAACCTACTAATCAAAAAACACTAGGTTGTGTTATTATTTTTACACTTATTCATTACCTAATATTTTATGAATTTTTGTGGAGCTTTAAATGGGTAGTGTATGATAAGTGTGGAGGGATTCAAACCTGTTTAGAATTAGTTTTAAATGTTTTTAGGATATATTTGTAAGAATCTGTAAATAAATTTTTCTTACTATTTTAATTTTTTGTTTTATCTTTTTTTTATTTTTAGGATAAATTAAATGGCCTAAATATATCACCATGATACTTTATGATATATTATTTTTTTAAACAAAATAACCTCTTTGATAGCTTGTGATACATGAAAAATAGATTCTAAATGACCTATTATATAGTACACTATTATAAACTAAATACTAAATTAGTAGGTATGAATAAGAATAACTAAATTTTGAAAAGTATATGGTTTAAAAACTTTTAATATAAATCCATTGGTTATTAATTGATTAAAATTAAAAATAATTTTAAATCCAAAGAAGTGTTTTTCTGAAAAACTATTTTTATGAAGGAAATTTGTTTTTACCTTGGTAAATTTAATTAATCACTACTAGTGAATAGTTTTAATAAAATATATATCAGATATTAATTATTTTTTTAAAATTCATTTAAATTTTTTATGATGCATGGGTTAAGAATAAATTCAATTTTATGCTTTAAATTTTTTATTTTTCTAAAAGATATTTTCATCAAGTTTTGCACATTTATTTTCTAAATTACATTTTTCACTTATATGTACTAAATTTTATAAAATTGATTCCATATTTGGAATCTAGAGGTTCAAATTTGGTAAATATGACTCTTTTATTTTTATGCATTGTGAATTGTAACTGTGGAAAATTTTATCACCATAGAAAATGGAAAATCAGTTTAATCTTGGTTAAAACTAAGTGATAAGGTGATAAATTTTCATTATAATTCTTATTTGATGAATTTAATTATATCCTTATCACCTTAGTCTTGAAATTGAATCGTTTAAGGGATAATATTTCTATCAAAATGACCTATATAATATTTAAAGCAATGAAAAATACAAATTGTCACTCTCCTATTTTGAAATATTTATTATGTGTCCATATTGGGACAAAATCAATTTATGAATGACTATAAATTTCTATTTTTATATAAATAAAATTATTTACATGATGTAAATTTATTTATAATTTATAGTAATTTTATAATCATCTTAAATTCTTATGCAACACTCACACAATATCTATTCAATTAATAGAAAATAAAATTAATGATATTAAATATATTAAAAGTAATATAATTTGAATGATTTATAGTGTTACATAAATTTTATAAATTAATATGATATAGTAGTATTGTTTTAAAATATTATATTCTATTTAAAACGTTATTTATGACTTTTAAGTCAAATTAAATGAATTGTGTCAAAATTGACATTAATGATAATTTATCATAATAATATTTTATTAAATTATTTATAAATCATTAAAATATTAAATAGGACTAGGGGATAATATATGGTCTAAAATTTTATCCATTTTTCATTGATGATTCAATGTTTAATTTATTTTTAAAAAATATAACACTTTAAGAGTGAAAAATATGTTACTGTGGTTAATGTTAGAAAATGTTAACTGAGGGGTTAAACAAAAAACATGGTAACACCACTTGAACCTATCAAAATTTTATTTATTTATTTTATTTCAACCCCATATTATATTATATTCAAATCTTTTTTATGCATTTTTTCTAGATAATGGCTTTATTGTATTTTAATCTTTTAAGAAATTTCAAGAGTGTTCCTCCCCTCAGTTATTAAAGGGATCCTATACTTTCACATATTCACACAAATTTGAGGAATATATATTAAAAATAACCTACCAAAATCCTTAATAAAATTAATTATACAAATTATAGAGGTGTTTTTATTCTCAAAATACTAACCCTAGGATTCTTAAGAGGATATCTAAATGAGTTATTTCAAAGAATAGGTAATCGCCTTAACCGATCACTTTATTTTTACTTATTATTTAACTTATCTAAAATATATGTTATTTATAATAAAATAGTAAATTCAGAATCATAAATATACTAAAAATTTATTATGATTATTAATTCACCATAATCCACCCTTTTCCCCATTAAATTAGAAATCAAAGTATCGCTTGTGTGTATGTATGAATAACAATCTCCACACAGTGATAAAATTTATTTTCCAACCCCATATTTAATTTATGGTTATTATGATGGGTCTAATGTTTATATATGATACATATTAAAGAATTATAATTACTTTATTATAATATTACATCTAACTTTTTACCCTCTAATCTTTTGAAAATAATAATGTCACTCGTGTGTACGTGTGGACTACCACATTCATAAAGTGATCTGATCTGATTTGTTTTTTATTTTCATTTTACTTGGATGGTAATAAGTAAAACTTTAATGAATATATATGATATATATTAAATAATTATTATTTTTTAATGGTGAATTATCATTTATCTTTCTATCATTCCTTCAATCAAAAAATAAAAATTGTATTCATGCATATGTATGACCTGTCGTCGCCATGAATGGTGCAATACATTTTTCTATATATAAGTTTAATTAATGGATATAAATATGTATATAATTAATATATATTAATTTTATATCCTGACTAAAATTTGATAAATTAATAAACCATGATCAAAATATAAGTACCGAAACTACTGAACTAAAACATACGTGAAAAACAAAGTAGTTATCACCCAGAATAGTGATATAATAATTAATTGTTAATAAAAGGGTGATAAGGATTATATGTAAATAATATATTGTATGAAATATATTATTATAGTTCTCTAATATATATATAAGAAATATATATTTATTATATATGAGGTTCAGACATATTTAAAGGAAATCAGACTTGAGGTAAGGGTTTATTTAGAAATATCATCGTTATTCCGGATTTTATATTTTTGAGTTTCCCTTGGAGTAATTGTTTGAAAATTATATATTAAACATAATATATTTTATTTTTCTCTAGTTATTAATTCAATTTTCAAGTAATAATACCATTTTTCACTTTGGTACTTAAAATTATTGAGAAATTTATTTAAGAAAAGATGAATTTATTTCTCTCTTCGGTTGAAAATGATTTTTATACCACATCAATTTTTTCTAAAAATATTTTAAAAAAGGTTATCAAAATTATACAACTTATTTTTATAGAATTTTTTCCCATTTTTTAATTTTTACAAAATAGTTTTAATGGAATCTTCTTTTCATTTTCTGAACAAGGTAATTCTTAGAATTTTTACAAAAATATGAAAGAAATGTTTTTTTGACATACACAGCATGCATGGGATTACCCACCATCATTAACACTCTTTATATTGAATATTAATTTAAAATTTTCCATGATTCTTTTCAATGAAAATTATTTTCCTAATATTATAAAATTTTTAGTTTTTAAAAGTTATTTTCAAAGTGAAATTTTTTTTTCCTCTATTTTTTTAATGAAATTTTCATGGTATTTCTATTCGTCAACAACAAAATAACTTCTTTTAATTGTGATCAACTGGGGATATGTTGTAATGATATCATCGTTTTTATTTATCAAGATGGTTTATTATTAGTTTGACTGGGGGTGTACTATTTTGATACCATTCTCCATATTACTCTAGATGGTTTGTGATTATGGTTATTTATTGAGGAAAGTATTAGCATTTCATATGATGGGTTTTCAATACGGAAGTATACATTGAATATGTTTCAGCTATTTCATATGAGAAATTCATTTTACTTAGTAAGTGATGGGTAGGTAATTAATAGTCCCTCAATGCATCGGTAGGTCTCTTGATACAAACTAGCTTGAGTATCTAGCTGAGTTATTACCCTTTTATATAATATTACATATAATGAGGCCTTGACAATATGTTTATGAAGTCCTACATTATTAATACCCTCAATATAAGATTATTTACAGATTTCCATTTAACTATTTTATCTATTACAATATCTATGTATAAGTTTCAATCTCACGTGATTATGTATATGGAATTATTTTATCATCATTCATTCCAGACATATTATTCTCAATGCCCATGTTTTTTATTAAATGGGATGTGTTTTATAAGATTTACCTTTCCATATTGATTATTTATTTTTTATTTATGATAATTATATTATACACATGCCCTTACTTAGCATCTAATATAACCACTTTCTTATGTTTCCTTTCCCTATGATTCTAAGAAGTGTATTATGATTGATATGTAGGGATATGATAAATGGAATAATGGTTTTGTCAAAGAAAATACTTTTTTGTATTTTATGTTTTTAATTTTTATGTGAGATTCAAGTTTTTTATAGTTTTTCAATACTAATAAACTATTTTATCCTTAAATAAGTAATTCTGTGTATCTAGTACCAATATAATAAAGTAACCACTGAATCTGGGATACTAGGGTTGGTATTTTTAAAGTTGGTATTATAGAAATTTTTGTAAAAACCTTGGTAACTAGATTTAGGAATACATATATTAGATAATATAACCCTTTGACTAACTCTAAGGATAAGTCTAAGTATATGATAACATCCTAATTTTCTGTTAAGGTTAATATTATATTGATTTTCATGAAATACATCCATGTATAGACACTAAGAGTGGTTTTAGATCTTGAAAATTTGTACCTAGGGGTAATAACTCTGAAAAAAAGGTACATTGGGATTTGACTTGATCATCACCTAGTGCATGAAAATAGTATTTACTACACACATTTTTTGACACTCTTGGGTGGTATTCTTGGGCTACTTCACATTTTTTTTACATACCATTATGAAATATTTGAAATTATTTGTATTATTTAAAAACATTAATAAAGAAACCATGTTTATGATTAAGATATTAGATAAGCATAAATTTTTCAATTTATATTAATTTTTCTAATAGTTTTTGGATTATACATTATGTTTCATAATATTATTATCAAATATAGTTTATTCCATTTTTTATAAATGGAATCTGATGAAAGAAATGGTAAAATTATCAATTCAGATAATCCATTTAGGTATTTCCCTCATATAAGGCCCCAGCCTTAAACATTACTTAATCTTGAGTTATTACAAGATTACACATTGAGGATCTTTTCAGGTTTAGAGTTTTAGAGAATTAGATCATAAAACTTTCATTACATTCCACATTTAAACAAAGTGGTTACATAAAAGATAGTATTCATTTTTCCCATCAACGGAAACATATTTAAAATAAAACATGGATTCTTTCTTGACACTTCCTTGACACTATCATCATATCATGTACCCTTCCCTTGACCTGTGAAAAACATTTCAAAAACTTGGGATGAGCATAAAAAGATCAATAAAGGATACACAAAGAAGGAAAACTGTTAGTTTTTCAAAAACAACAAGTAAGCCATGAGTACTTTACCAAAGTAATACTTTTCACCTTTATGAAGTAGTCTAAACTATTCACTGAATAAAAGATCATTACTTACGCTTTTGTAACAAAAATGTTACCATAAAACCCATATAAAGAACACATAACATATAAAGGTAACTTGGGACATAAACATACTTAAATGGAATAACAATACAGTCGACTTCCACACATACTTAATAGAATAGCCATACGGCCGACTTCCATACCCAATGCATTGGAGGTTATAACGTAACCACCCGTCCTAGTATTCACGACACCACCCGTCATATGGTTTATCATGTAACCACCCATAAAATTTCCAAGTACCATCATTAAACATAAAATATTGAAAATATAAACATTTCAATAACAACATTTCATTTGCAATCACAATAAGTAATTCCCATATATTGAATTAATCAATCCATTTCCAAAAACCATTTAAAAGAGATTTTTGAATCAAAGTGTCCCATACCACTTTGAATCTTTTAATGGAATTATAATTTTAAAACATTAATGTCCATATAAATAAATACTGAAAACCATTTTGAAAACATGGACATTAAAGATAAAGATTTAGAATAATAAATCTTTAAAACATTTAAATAGTTTTTAACAAAATGAGAGACTCTTGAATACAAATAATAGCGGAATAACATTTAATCCGAACTTTATTATATCATGAGAATAAAGGTATTCATGATATAATATGTCAAAGGACAGCATACACACCATATAGAGTGAATTGGTGCATAACAACAATGAATTCTCAAAAGAAATGTAAAATGAGATGAAATCCCTTATAAAGAAGGTATCCTTAAATTAAGGATAAATCAATCTCATAATTATGTGTGACAAATATAAATACATCCAATATAAGTGGATATTAAGTGTAAAACAATCAAATTTTATTCACACATATTCAAAGGATGACATATTCAATTACTACATGTTGAACCCAAAGAAATCGAAATTGGGTTAAGAAGTTCCCTTGGTAAAATTCGACAGCCTAATGGCGTCACATAAAATTTTACAAAAAGGGTTGATGAGAGAGATAAAGGGGATCTCATCAATTGGACATAAAATTTACATAAATAAGGATATAGAAGAACATATCCCAACATAATAGTATGTGAATTAAAAGACATAACAAAAGAAGTCTTTAAAAAAAGAGGAGGGTGAAAGGTTCCCTCACAGACTTGGGTAACTTTTGAAACGTACACCCCGTTGAAGAAGGGTCATACAATGAATATGTAAATACCCATAAATGAAATTATATTACATAAGGAGTATAATTATGGGCATTACATGCACCATTCAAAGGAAATAGTGGCAAACATAGCATAAATGTTACGGGAATAAAAGTGAGATGAAAAATCCCTTACGAAAACTCGGCAGCCTAACGGCGCCACTTTAAACTTCCAAAAATGGATTTATAATATAAAATAGGGTATATCATAATATGAACATAAAATTAAAGTATTAGTAATATAAAATAACATCCTCAAACATAAGAAATATGATCCTAAAATAAATTACATAAAAGAGAGTACTTAAAAAGAAAGAAAGAGGTTGGATCTCTTACGAAAATTCGGCAGCCTAATGGCGCCACTCAAAACTTCCAAAAATGGATTGATGAGAGAGAATAGGTTCTCTCATAATATGAACATAAAAATTACAGTAAGAATAATATAAAATAACATCCCAATCACAAGAAAGATGAGCATAAAAGTAATGACATAAAAGAGTGTACTTAAAAAGAAAGAGAGGAGTAAGATCCCTTACCTCGGGTCCGACTTGACTCGATCGTTCTTTAACATCCTAAATAATAAACTTGAGTTAATTTCTACTTTCTTAAGAACCTTTTTCATGTTCATTATTACTTTTATATCACTTATTACCATGTTATAAACATTATGTAACCATTTAAGTTAATAATGTTTGTTTTGTCGACATTTGGTTCTTAAGTCGAAAGTGGACTTCTTACAATTACATGTTGTTCATGTGGTCAAAGGTTCATTATATCCAGAATGATATTCATGATTTGGGTATCATATATATCATATATATCCAGAATATACACGTATTTATAATATTACATAATCATTTAGGGGTAATAAATGAAATGCACCGTTCATGGAGACGGCAAGCCGTACGTACGCATGAACGCTACTTTCATTTCTATTTCATATTTTATAGAATGGAATCATAATGATATAAAGGTATATTATGATTCCAGTATAATATCATATATAATACCATTAATTACATCCTTTATAAGTCCCACATATGGCATTAACGAATCAAATCACTTTGAGGGGGCGGTAGTCTGTACTTCCTAAAATGAAGATATCATGTTTACTCATAATGGTAACCATAAAGGATATGCCATAAATGAAAAATAAAGAATCTTAAGTAAAAAATATATATATTATATATAATATATAAATATAGTGTCATCTTAATGGCCACCTTTGAAGGTGTTAAAAGAATATGGAACAATCATCGTTTCGTGAGGTAGAAAATCGCCAATCAGAGAAACAGTATGTTCTTTAACCATTAGACGAAGGTGTGTGTAAGTGTAGCTCGAATAATTCTTATAAAAACATCCTAGTATATTGAAGATACTGTATTTTTTACAAAATAAATTAATGAAAATATTTTAGGGGGTTGGAGAAGCAAAATAAAACAAAAGGACTCAAGTGAAGACATTACCTTAAAATCGGGTAACACCCTTTGGTTTGAGCTCAAAGGCTTCCTTGGGAAGACTTATGCCCAAAGTGAGGCTTCAAGAAGTTATAGAGGGATGTTGAGAGACAAAATGGGCAGGGTTTGTCCAAGCCAAAGGATTGGGAAGTGTGGGTAAAGAGGTAGAGGTGGGGGCCTTTTATAAGAGGAGAGGAGGGGCACTCTTGGAAAGTAAATAAATGTTACTTTATTTTAGAATGAGTTTCGGATTTTAATGGTCCCACATTGATGGGTTTCGAGGATAAGGTGATAAGGGTTCAAATCCACCCATCCAATAGGTTTTTTATATGTGTAGGTCTTAGATTTTACATTATCTTTCCATTTTATTTAAATCATTAAATAATGAGGTCATCACTGCATCATCATGATGTCATAAATAATTTAATTTATTTAATGTCTAAAATTTATAAAAAAATACTATGATGTATTAAATCTTTTTATCTTTCCAATGAATATTTATAGTCAAAAATATAACTTGTATAACCCCATGTAAAAATTGTTTTAGTTAAACAACTCATGTTTGTGTCATTTTTTCTTTAATAGTAAATAAAAAGTTATTTATGTCATTTTCCAACCAAAGTGGCTCCATGGGGTCCCCAATTTGATACATGGATTTTCTTGGTCTTCCATGACACATACAATGAGGTTAGGACATGTGTATAGGTCATTTCATTTTATTAAAACATTATTCTTACCTTAAACTGCACTAATTACCTCTAATCACGATTAAAAACTTAATAAGTTACTATTCACCAAAAAATTATTTTAATCCCATTGAACCAAATTTTACTTCTTAATGACAACCATGTATGTCAGATTTTTAAAATTAAAAATACAAAGATGGAAAATTTTCATTTAAACGGAAAATCAGTTTTTATAAGTACTACTTAGTGGTTTCACTATTCATCAAAAATTGAAGTTTTTCAGAAAATTACCAAAAATTCACCCTAAGCTATATTTGTTATTCCGAATTGAAAAATGATGTCTATTTTATAAAAATAAAAACATATAAGTTTCATTAATTAATTTAATAATTAATTCCCGTTGTCAGAGCAAATAGCGTGTTTTTATGAAACAAAATGTATCAAAATATTGACACTAGTTTAAGACCGATTTCAAAGTGAAATTAATTCCAACAACCACTATTGGATTAAATGTTCAAAATATATTCTAATTTCACTTTAAAACCAATTCAAAAGATAATCTAATCATATAAATAAATTAGATTAAAAGGTGGTTTTGAATTAAAATACAATATTTTTCACTATTTATTAAAAAATGAACTTTATCGGAAAAATACCAAAAATTTACACAAAGTAAATTTTGATGTCCCGATTATAAAGAAGAATTTTATTTTGTCAAATATAACACATAAAATTTTCAAAAAGTGGATTTAAAAGAGGTTCACCATCAAAAGGCGGTTAATCGACCTTTTAAAAAATATTACAATGTTAGTCTTAAAATTGGATTCATTCGCATTTTTAATCCTCTAACATTTGACAAACATATATAATAATTTTTTAGTTAGTTCTATTCATTCCCACCATCACAACGGTCAGGCGTTAACTACCATTTAAAATAATATCATTTTATTATTAAAGTGCAACGTAAGATTCCCAAGAAACTCGTTGTTGCGTATTGGGTACGCCATCGAGCATAGCGTCCCCTTTAAAGTAATATTAATATATTATTCACAAATATGGATAAATATAAAAATTTCATATTCTTTATTTACCTGGGGTGTTACATCCTTCCCCCCTTTTGGGAATTGCATCCTCACAATTTTAAAATTGGGCTCGGAAACGTCTTTGAAAGTCCCACATCGGAATAAGAGTCGGTAAAACAATCACTTTAAAATAAAGAAAGATAAGAACAAAGGTCACCCGAGTTAACCCATACTAGGATTCCAAGTATGAAAATATGGACATGGAAGAAAAAACAAAGGTTCATGCTCTGATGGAGGGTGATATTAAACATGTCTAAGAGAAAGTTAACCATAAGAAAATCACAAACTTGTGATGGGTTAAACGGTATTCGATTCCCTAGTAGGAAAAGTTAATAGACAACATTTTTGTTTTAAGTTTCTTTTTATTGAGGAATTTATTCATAAGATAACATAATCACTTATCATGTTGACTTTCAACTTTTACTAGATTCCTTAATCAAACTCATATTTTCTCCAAAAGACGAGTATTTAGGAAGACTTGTTCGCATCAAGGGTACTATAACCAATTTCTAGATAATCACCTAATCCACAATAGAGAACTATATACTTCCCATGTCTTTAGACTCTAACCAAAACCAAAACCAAAAAGGTTAGTACAAGATCAGATAATCCAGAAAAGGATAACCCTTTTAAAAAAGAAAATCTATTCTTAATCTCCAAAAGTTGTCCAACAAAACCCAAAGTTCAACGAGGACCATTCGATAAACAATTTGTCCATAAAAATTCTTCAAAGTAAACCAAACTAAGATTGAAACCCAAATATTTTAAGGATTTAGTCACATAGTCTTCCAAGTTAAATCGTAACATTTATCTCCAAACAACATCAGTTGCTCTTAATGTCTCGTATTGAAAAGTAATTAACCTAATCACATATCCTCCAAGATAGGTTAATAAATTTCCATAGATAACCCAAAATCAACTAACTCTTAATTCCTAAAATCATATAACTAAATAGAATCAGTCAAACTAACCAGGGACTTCACGTAGTCCAGTGGTAGGCGATAAATACCAGTCGCACTTTAGTTGTGGGTTCGATTCCCGCAGCTTTGTCCGACGTGACGGGTTGTCACACGGTCTGCGTGTTGTCCTTTTTCCAAAACTATATAATTCTCAAATAATTCCCAAAAAGAGATAAAATCATCAAAAATAACCATAACATAATTTAACCTCAATTTAATATTATGCCTTTCACTTCCATCATAACTTATAGTAACCCATAATTACCTCAAAAGTAAGGATCATATAAACCCAAATGGTTCTTTATAACTATGTCCACAAAAGAACAGATAACTATTCCTTGAATAAAATTTTCATATATTGAACATCAGGGTTACACATACTATAAAAATTCTTCTAATGTAACCCCATCATCAAAAGAGACTTAATACTCTTAAGAATTTCACCATAACTCTTGAAGCCCTTATATGTTGACTTCTTACTCATTCAACATTCTACATGATCCATTAACCATTCCTTTCCAACTTATTCTGAAATCCTTCTTTCCTACAAACAAAATCATGAATCATATCCTAAGATTCTAAAATAGTAAAACAAAAGTTATGAAATAATCCATACATTTGATTGGTCATTGTCAGTTTCTTGATCCTCAATCGGAATGGCATTAGTTATTGGTAAATGAATACTTGTACGATCTTGGTGATACCATTCACGAAACTTCTTCATAGGACATGTGTTTTCATAATGACCATGCAAACCACATTTAAAACATTCAATTGATCCCTTAGAAAGAACTTCTTTCCCTTTCCTCGAGTCAACTGGATGCTTCCTTTTTCCATGGCAGGTTATTGCTTTATGACCTTCATTTCCACATCTATAGCATATTTCTGTCCCTTTGAAACATTTTCCTAGGTGTTTCTTTCCACATCTTTGACACACGGGTTTTTGAACATACTTACCTTTATGATTATTACCTGTAGTTCCATAGGGATTTGTTTCTCGCATATATGATGCCTTATAGAAATCACCAAGGTTTAGGTGGTCAATCATGACTCCAGATAGTTGGTTGAGGATAAACACAAGAGTTCTCATTGCAGCTCCCATATCATTCAGTTGCTTGCTCAAAAAACTGTCACAGTTTCCTTCACATCCACTGTTACTTTGGTGCCTGCTAGATCCATCCATTTACTAAAACCAAAAAGGTCAATGTGATTATATCAACAAAACCATCATGTACTAATGAGGAAGATAAAAACTAAGATATAATTACTCATTCACTTTATCTAAAACTAGGACTCTTTCTGAAATCCTAACCATTATGGTAATGTCACTTGTTATTAGAGAATACCCTAACCTCTAAAGTTATCTAAACCGACCTCTGATACCAACTATAAGGCCCCAGCCTTAAACCTTACTCAATATTGAGTTATTACAAGATTACACATTTAGGATATTTTCAGGTTTAGAGTTTTAGAGAATTAGATCATAAAACTTGCATTACATTCCACATTTAAACAAAGTGGTTACATAAAAGATAGTATTCATTTTTCCCATCAACGGAAACATATTTAAAATAAAACATGGATTCTTTCTTGACACTTCCTTGACACTATCATCATATCATGTACCATTCCCTTGACCTATGAAAAACATTTCAAAAACTTGGGATGAGCATCAAAAGCTCAGTAAAGGATACACAAAGAAGGAAAACTGTTAGTTTTTCAAAAACAACAAGTAATCCATGAGTACTTTACCAAAGTAATACTTTTCACCTTTATGAAGTAGTAAAAACTCTTCACTGAATAAAAGATCATTACTTACCCTTTTGTAACCAAAATATTACCAAAAAACCCATATAAAGAACACATTACATATAAAGGTAACTTGGGACATAAACATACTTAATTGGAATAACCATACGGTCAACTTCCACACATACTTAATGGAATAGCCATACGGCCTACTTTCATACCCAATGCATTGGAGGTTATAACGTAACCACCCATCCTGGTATTCACAGCACCACCCGTCATATGGTTTATCACGTAACCACCCGTAAAATGTTCAAGTACCATCATTACACATAAAATATTGAAAATATAAACATTTCAATAACAACATTTCATTTGCAATCACGAAAAGTAATTCCCAGATATTGAATTAATCAATCCATTTCCAAAAACCATTTAAAAGATATTTTTGAATAAAAGTGTCCCATACCACTTTGAATATTTTAATGGAATTATAATTTTAAAACATTAATGTCCATATAAATAAATACTAAAAACCATTTTGAAAACATGGACATTAAAGATAAAGATTTAGAATAATAAATTTTTAAAACATTTAAACAGTTTTTAACAAAATGAGAGAATCTTGAATACAAATAATAGCGGAATAACATTTAATACGAACATTATTATATCATGAGAATAAAGGGATTCATGATATAATATGTCAAAGTACATTATACACACCATATAAGAGTGAATTGGTGCATAACAACAATGAAGTCTCAAAAGAAATGTAAAATGAGATGAAATCCATTATAAAGAAGGTATCCTTAAATTAAGGATAAATCAATCTCATAATTATGTGTGAAAAATATAAATACACCCAATATAAGTGGATATTAAATGTAAAACAATAAAATGTTATTCACACATATTCAAAGGATGACATATTCAATTACTACATGTTGAACCCAAAGAAATCGAAATTGGGTTAAGAAGTTCCCTTGGTAACTTAAGAAACATACACCCCATTGAAGAAGGGTCATACAATGAATATGTAAATACCCATAAATGAAATTATATTACACAAGGAGTATAATAATGGGCATTACATTCAACACTCAAAGTAAATAGTGGCAAATGTAGCATAAATGTCACGGGAATAAAAGTGAGATGAAAAATCCCTTACGAAAACTCGGCAGCCTAACGGTGCCACTTAAAACTTCCAAAAATGGATTTATGATATCAAATAGGGTCTATCATAATATGAAAATAAAATTAAAGTATGAGGAATATAAAATAACATCCTCAAACATAAGAAATATTAGTTTAAAAGAAATGACATAAAAGAGAGTACTTAAAAAGAAAGAAAGAGGTTGGATCTCTTACGAAAATTCGGCAGCCTAATGGCGCCACTCAAAACTTCCAAAAATGGATTGATGAGAGAGAATAGGTTCTCTCATAATATGAACATAAAAATTACAGTAAGATTAACATAAAATAACATCCCAATCATAAGAAATATGAGCTTAAAAGTAATGACATAAAAGAGTCTACTTAAAAAGAAAGAGAGGAGTAGGATCCCTTACCTCGGGTCCGACTTGACTCGATCATTCTTTAACGTCCTGAATAATAAACTTGAGTTAATTTATACTTGCTTAAGAACCTTTTTAAAGTTCATTATTACTTTTATATCACTTATTACCATGTTATAAACATTATGTAACCATTTAAGTTAATAATGTTTGTTTTGTAGACATTTGGTTCTTAAGTCGAAAGTGGACTTCTTACAATTACGTGTTGTTCATGTGGTCAAAGGTTAATTATATCCAGAATGAAATTCATGATTTGGGTATCATATATATCATATATATCCAGAATATACACGTATTTATAATATTACATAATCATTTAGGGGTAATAAATGAAATGCACCGTTCATGGAGACGGTAAGTCATACGTATGCATGAACCCTACTTTCATTTCTATTTCGTATTTTATAGAATGTAATCCTAATGATATAAAGTTATATTATAATTCCAGTATAATATAATATATAATACCATTAATTACATCCTTTATACATCCCACATATGGCATTAACGAATCAAATCACTTTGAGGGGGCGGTAGTCCGCACTTCCTAAAATGAAGATATCGCGTTTACTCATAATGGTAACCATAAAGGATATGCCATAAATGAAAAATAAATAATCTTAAGTAAAACATAAAAATATTATATATAAATATATAAATATAGTGACATATTAATGGCCACCTTTGAAGGTGTTAAAAGAATATGGAACAATCATCGTTTCGTGAGACAGAAAATCGCCAATCACAGAAACAGTATGTTCTTTAACCATTAGACGAAGGTGTGTGTAAGTGTAGCTAGAATACTTATTATAAAAACATCCTAGTATATTTAAGATACTGTAGTTGTTACAAAAGAAATGAATATAAAGATTTTAGGGGGTTGGAGAAGAAAAATAAAACAAAAGGACTCAAGTGAAGACATTACCTTAAAATCCGGTAACACCCTTTGGTTTGAGCTCAAAGGCTTCCTTGGGAAGACTTATGTCCAAATTGAGGCTTCAAGGAGTTATAGAGGGATGTGGAGAGACAAAATGGGTATGGGTTGTCCGATCCAAAATCTTTGGAAGTGTGGGTAAGGAGGTAGAGGTGGGGGACTTTTATAAGAGGAGAGGAGGGGCACTCTTGGAAAGTAAATAAATGTTACTTTATTTTAGAATGAGTTTCAGATTTTAATGGTCCCACATTGATGTGTTTCGAGGATAAGGTGATAAAGGTTCGAAATACACCCATCCAATAGGTTTTGGACATGTGTAGATCTTATAGTTTACATTATCTTTCCATTTTATTTAAATCGTTAAATAATGAGGTCATCACTGCATCATCATGATGTCATAAATAATTTAATTTATTTAATGTCTAAAAATTATAAAACAAAATATTATGATGTAAGAACTCTTTTTAGATTTCCAATTACTATTTATAGTCAAAAATCTGACTTGTATAACCCCATGTAAAAATTGTTTTAGTAAAACAACTCATGTTTGTGTCATTTTTACTTTAACATTAAATAAAAAGTTATTTATGTCATTTTCCAACCAAAGTGGCTCCATGGGGTCCCCAAGTTGACCCATGGATTGTATTGGTCGGCCATGACACATCCAATGAGGGTAGTACATGTGTCTAGGTCATTTCATTTTATTAAAACATTATTCTTACCTTAAACTACACTAATTACCTCTAATCGCGATTAAAAACTTAATAAGTTACTATTCAACAAAAAATTATTTTAATCCCATTGAACCACATTTTACTTCTTAATTACAACCATTTATGTTGGATTTTTCAAATTAAAAACACAAATATGGTAATATTTCATTTAAACGGAAAATCAGTTTTTATAAGTACCACTTAGTGGTTTCACTATTCATCAAAAATTGAAGTTTTTCAGAAAATTACCAAAAATTCACCCTAAGCTATATTTGTTATTCCGAATTCAAAAATGATTTATATTTTAAAAAATTCAAAACATATAAGTTTCATTAATTAATTTAATAATTAATTCCCGCTTTCAGAGCAAATAGCGTGTTTTTATGAAATAAAATGTATCAAAAGATTGACACTAGTTTAAGACCGATTTCAAAGTGAAATTAATTACAACGACCACTATTGTATTAAATGGTAAAAATATATTCTAATTTCACTTTAAAACCAATTCAAAAGATAATCTAATCATATAAATAAATTAGATTAAAAAGTGGTATTGAATTAAAATACAACAGTTTTCACTATTCATTAAAAATGAAATTTATCAGAAAAATACCAAAAATTTACACAAACTAAATTTTGATGTCCTGATTCTAAAGAAGAATTTTATTTTGTCAAATATAACACATAAAATTGTCAAAAAGTGGATTTAAAATATGTTCTCCATCAAAAGGCGGTTAATCGACCTTTTAAAGAATATTAGAATGTTTACGCTTAAAATTGGATTCATTCGCATTTTTAATCCTCGAACATTTGACAAACATATATAATAATTTTTTAGTTAGTTCTATTCATTCCCACCATCACAACGGTTAGGCGTTAACTACCATTTAAAATAATATCATTTTATTATTAGAGTGCAACGTAAGATTCCCAAGAAACTCGTTGTTGCGTATTGGGTACGCCATCGAGCATAGCATCCCCTTTAAAGTAATATTAATATATTATTCACAAATATGGATAAATATAAAAATTTCATATTATTTATTTACCTAGGGTGTTACACCTCATATGCAAGATAATGAAGCTGGATCTGAATTTATAGTTGGAGCTAAACAAATCATAACTATATTGGGTAAATTGAATCAGTTTATGACTAAAAACCTTTACCATATGTAACATCATACTAATCCACAACATGGTGTAACAATTCTAGACCACTTCATGCATCAAAAACCTCCATCATTAAATAGGAGTAAAAATCCATTTGTAGATGAGAAATGGATAAGTTACTTATATAATATATTTCTCAATCTGATAATTAATGAAAGGGATATGGTTTTCGTGTAATTTTATCATATCTTAAGGGATTCATATCAACAGTGGTCTTTGATTAAAAAAACTATGGATGAAGAGGAAATAACGAACATAAAATGGAAGGATTTTAAGGTGTTATTCTTAGAAAAATATTCTCTCTATGAGCAATAAAAAGATATAGAGATAGAATTCCTGAGTATAAGACAAAAGGAATATAATAATGTTATTATGTATGAATATATCTTTACAAGGTTATCAAGTCATGGTGCATATTATGTATGTAATCCAAAAGAGAAAGATCAACCATTTCTTTTTTAGGATCAATTCAATCCTTCAAAAGGAACTAGTAACCCATAAATTCTCATCAAATGCGGATATAGTATCATATACTATCGAGATAGATAAATAATTATCCAAGTATTATGGATTTGAAGTAATAAATATAAGAAGAAGGTTTTTGAGCATACTAGAAAATAAAATATAGAAAAATAGAAGGGAAGGGTGGAATTCTTATATTGTAATAAATTTATAAAGAAAATTTTTTGGAACATGATTTAAAAGAATGGGAGATTACTAAAAGTGTGGAGAGAAAGACCACCAAGCTTTTTGATTAAAAGGGAATGAAAGAATATTACAATGTGAAATGATTCAATGCTCAGGATATGGGACACTATGAAAATGATTTTCCCATGAACCAAGGGAATTTACCTTAAAATTTACAAGGGAATAAGTCCAACATTATGTGATCATAATAGATAAGTTTTAAGTTCCTCATGATGTGGTGGCATGTACTTTAATCATATCATAAAATTTATCTAATGTGTTATTGGATTCTTAATATTTTGACACTTTTAATATCTTCTATGTTTTCCAATAAAATCAGATATTTTCCAAGAACCTTTAGAATGTATTTATCAATAAAGACCCATAATATAATTCTCACAGCCACAAGGATGTGTTAGTAAATTCTTAGTATGACCCATAAATGTCCCCAATTTTCTAAATTCACTATTATACCTATGATTTATTTTGATATAATTATTGGCATGGAATGTATTTTAAATTATGATAAAAATTTATTTTAAAGAGAAGGAAATTAAAATTCACATTGAATATATAGAATTTCTTATCTTCATAAGGGATACTTCATCATTTGATTCATGTCTCTATCCACCCCAAGTAGCTCTTCATAATTTGATTCTCTAGAAAGAAGAGTAGACACAATCTTAAGATGGAAAAGGCAATCATCAAATTGAGTATTTACCTATTGTGTAGGGATACATTGATGTATTCTATAATTAATTACCTATACATCCACTAGAGAATGAGGTTGATTTTTCCATTGATTTGATCACTTGTTACATATCTATATCAAAGAATTCCAAAAATAATGGCCACAATGGAACTGGTGGAATTGAAGGAACTTCTAGAGGATTTTTGTAATAAAGTATTTATAAACCTTAGTGTTTCACCTGGGGGAGCACTTATTCTTTTCATTAATAAGAAATATGGATCAATGAGTTTATGCATTAATTATAGGTAAATCAATGTTATTATGTTAAAGAACAAGTACCATCTACCTTGTATTGATGATTTATTTTATCAACTTCACAAAGCTATATATTTTTTCAAAGATTGAAATTTGTTCTAGGTTTCATAAATTTTAAGTAAATAAGGAAGCTGTTTTGAACATAGAATTTTGTACAAGGTATGTAAATTATGAGTTTACCATAATTCCATTTGGATTGACTAATTCACCATATTTATTCATGGTTCTAATTAATAGAGTATCCAAGGAATATATGGATAATTTATTTTAGTATTTATTAATGATATATTTGTGTACTCTAATAGATATGAGTAGCATAAGAATCACATTTAGATCATTATTTATACTCTTAAAAAAATATTTATATTGTAAATTTAGAAAATGTGAATTATAGATTTAGAAAGTTCATTTTCATGGTCATATTGTCTCCATGGATGGAATATTAGTTTATCCTATGAAGAAAATGGAATTACAAAAATTGATTACACTAATGAAAACAACTAAGGTACATAGTTTCATTGGTTTGGAAGGATATTATCGGTGATTTGTAAAAAAATCATGACTGGCCATCCCATTTACCAAGCTTAAACCTAAATGGGTTATGTTTTTATAAAAAAATGAATATGAATAATTTTCTAAATAATTAAATATTTTATTCGTGAATTGTTTTATTTTTAATCTTTTATAGGGAAATGGTGGATTTTTTATATATAGTGATGCATCAATGAAAATACCTAGTTATATCATTATACAGAATGATAATGTTATTTCTTATGACTCAAATGAAAAAACTATCCAACACATGATCTTGAGTTATAAGCCGCAATACTTTCTTATAAGATATAGATACATTATCTCTATGGAGAAAGGTGTCAGATATATATAGATCATAAGAGCTTGAAATACATATTTTCAAAGAAAGATATCAATATGAGGTAAAGGAAATTGATTGATCTACTAAAGGAATATGATTTCTCAATACCCTACCACCCAAGGAAGGGAAATAAACTAGAAGATTCATTGAGTTGGAAATATCATGGAGTTCTAACCATAATGAGGATCGATTGGGATCCTTTATTCATGGATTTAGTGAAGATGGATATATGAATTATTAAGTAAGGGGAAACATAACTCTTTTTTCAATTTATTTCCAAACTATATTTATCAGAAAAGATAAAAAGTTCTTATAATGATGATGAGAATTTTCAAAAGAAAATTGAATCTGTGAATGATGGAAAATTGGTAGACTTCATATATAAATATAGAGTTCTAAAATTTTGAAAGAGACTATGTATTCCATCCATACCTAAGAAAAAAAAGAATTATTATATGATTATCAATGTTGAAACTTATCTATACACCCTGGTAGCACCAAAATGTATATATATTTAAAGGAACGTTTTTGGTGGGATAATATTTAGCATGAAATTATAGATTATGTGTCAATATGTTTTTCCTGTCAAAAGTTAAAGGTTGGGAGACAATATCCAAGAGGAGTCATAAAACCTCTATGTATTCTTACATAGAAATGGACTTATATTACTATATAATTCATCACTATATTACCAAATAATCCCAGAAAAAATGATGCAATATGTGTTATTGTTGATTACTTTACAAAATTAGCACATTTACTTACTACAAGAGAAGATTTACCTCTAGAGATACTTGAATGGATCTATATTAATGGTTTTATACATCTCCATAGTTCAACTATTTTAATTATGTCTCATAATGATCCATGATTTACATCAAAATTCTAGAAAATTCTTCAGAAGTATTTTGATATCAAGCTTCATTTGAGCACCACTTACCATCCTCAAATTGATGGGTAGTCTGAAAGGACTATCAAAATTTTAGAATACATGTTGAGGTTATGCTCACATATCTTTCAAGTTATATGGGATCAGTATTTACCTTTTTTAGATTTATCCTATAATAATATCTATCCTTCAAGAATTCAAATGATGTCGTATGAAGCATTATATGGAATGAGATGTTATACACTAACTTGTTGGGATGAAGTTGGTGAAAAATTCTTATAGGGATAGAACTTATGGAGGATACAACATAAAAGGTAAAGACCATTCAAACCCATATAAAATTATATCAATGAAGTAAAAAAAGATCAATTCCAATAACTAGAGGAAATATTTGGAATTTTAATGGGGGATTATGTTTTCTTGAATGTATCTCCATGGGAGGGTGTTACAAGGTTCTGTAAGAAAGGGAAATTGTTCCCCATATACATTGGACCTTTTGAAATCCTAGAAATAATTAGAGTCATGTATTACCATTTGTAAATAACACAAAATATCACTACATTACATGATGTGTTCTATATATCATTGTTAAAGAAGTACATTCTATAACCAACACATTATCTCACTTTATGAGAAATGGAAATGGAACCTGATATATCTTACTATAAAGAGAATTTCTAGATTTTAGACACTAGAGATTAAGTGTTGAGTAATTAGAATACTCATATGGTAAAGTTACTTTAGAGAAATCATAATATAGAAGAGGAGATGTTGGAACATAAAGAAATTATGATAAAGAACTACCCAAATCCCTTCACAAGGTGAAATTTTGGAAATTTTGAGGCTGAATTTTTTTGATGTTGGGAAGAACGTAACACCCTAATAATTTATAATATATTTACTTTAAAATAAATTTAACCCCTACGGTAGCTATTGATACATGAAACCTCAAGTCTAAATGAACCATAATATAGTATAACATTATAATACAACTATTAAATTGGTGGGTATTAATTGGAATAACTAAAATTTTAAAATTATATGATTTACATGTAAAGGCCCAAAAATATTATACATAAATATGACATCTTAAAAATTGAATATTAATTACATAAAATAATGACACATGTCGAAATCATTTAGGTCTAGTGCCTTTGGAAACTAAGACACATAAACAACTGGCCTATAAGTGAATTAATCCATATTTTATAATGTTCTTTATAAGTATCGTCGTTCTTATAAATATCATACATAATAAATTTTTTTATATCTTAGGGAAATGAATCATAAGAATGGTTTATCTAAAATTCCCAGTAATGGTAAATAAGGGATATATCAATATACCTCGAGCATATGGGTATGAGAACATTAGAATGACATTTAAAAACCATACCATGTATATCATTGGTCATAAATGTAAGTCAGGGAATAAATATTTTCATTTCATAATAAATTTATCATAATGAAATCAATGAACATATTACATGAGAACATAACATTATCATAAGACATAGATTTTTGGATACACATAATCATGGAAAATATTATGTTAAGGATTCCCACCTAGAGATTTATAACATGTTGGGATTAGGCTAATCAGCCATGTACCTACTTTGGCCTTGGGATAACCACCCATGTACCCTCTTTCAATCTTGGTATAACCAACCATGTACCCTCTTTTATAATTGGGATAACCTCTCATGTACCATTTTATCTCATTTAACATTAATCATTACCCAATTCATTAGAGGTAGATATAGGTCTCACCCGTCTTTGGTTATAATGTGATCACCATCCTTGGTTAAAACGTAACCACCATCACATAATGAAAACCATACTAAAGTGTTCTAAAATATAATAAAACATTCATTTAATTATAAACCGTGAAAATAATTTGGTTTCATAAAACATTCTATCATAGTATAACCCATATAAAGTAAATGGGTCTCATAATTATCTCATCAATTCATCATAACATAACCCATGGAAAAGAAATGAGTTTCTTAAAAATATCTTCATCATAAAAATTCATCCATAGAAATAATAAATATGGTATGATTTTATATTATCCCCATTAAATATTAATCAACATCAAAGTATTTCATATTAGAAAGAAAATGATTTTGATAGAAAAATCACTTGGAACATTTCTTTAGGAAAATAACATTTCCTTTAAAATCACCATTTAAAAACTATAAATTCATAAAATATTGTGGAAATAATTTTCAATGAAAATAACCTGAAAAAATTAATAAGTAAACTTTAAAAATAATTTAAAACATTTATTGAGTAAAATTTCACACATACATTGAAAAAAAATTAATGAAACATAAAACATTTTCAATATATTTTTCTTTGAAAATAACAATGAAACTTATAAAGGAACCTTTAAAAATATTTTAAATCATTTATTTTGGAAAATATTCTTTACCATTTTAAAAACACTTTTTTAAAAACATAATACATTTTCAACATCATTTTATTTGGAAATAACCTTTGAAACATTTATAGGAATCTTTAAAAAATTGACTGGTCATGATGGTGGGAAATGTCATACAGATTAAAATAAATATTCCATTCACATTTTTGGAAAAATCCAAATGGGAATTATTTTGAAAAAGATGTGAATATTACTTTAAAAAAAATTAAAAAAGTTAAAAATAGTGAGTATGACTTTAAACAATCTTAGAGATACATTTAAACATTTTTATAAAACATGGATATAGAAGAAAAAGGGTTTCTGACCAATGAGAGAAATAAAGTCAGTTTTCTTTAAAAACATTATTTTGGAATAATGAGTACATAAAGAGATTAAAATTAAAGAGAAATGTGTACTCTCAATAAATAAAAATATTATATGAAAATTAATGAGTTTATTTAGAGTTATATTATAAGATTTAATCATCTAAATCATAAACATAAACAATCTTGATAAATGATGATATTGTATCGTGAAACTCTTACAACTTTGGTAACTTTGAATTATAAGCCGTGTGAAAGAGAGATTCTAAAATATAAATTTAAATCAACATAATTTTTAGTGTAATAATCATAAAATAAATTCATGGATATTATGTACATCACATAAAAGATACACATGGTTAATATGGCATGTGTCTTCACAGAAAATGAAGGTGAGACAAAAATCCATTACATTAAGTCTTGAATTCCTTCATATAAATTTGAACCTCATATATAATAAATATAAGTTTATTAAACATATATTACAGAAATATAATTATATATATCATATCATATATTATTTACATATGACCTTTTATTACCCATTTATTTATAATCCCATGTTAAAGTCATGTTTTGGGCAATAACTACTATGTTTTTTCATTTATGTTTTGGTTTAGTATATCCAATACTCTTACTTTGATCATGGTTCCATAATTTCAAAAATTTAAACCATGATATAAATATCATATATATTCATTATATATTCATTTGGAGTAATTTATAAAATTTAGAGATAAAAATGAAATATGCCATTCATGGAGACGGTTGGCGATACGTACGCATGAATGTTGTCTCCTTTTATTAAAGGATGAAATTAAATAAAGTTAAATGATATATTACCATTAGAGAATAATTTTTATTTCTTATATATCATATATATTAATTAACTCTACCCAATTTATCTTTTATTCAAATCCTTAGTGAAAAATGAATCACATCCCTCCGTGAGGCGATAGTCTGGCGTACATACAGACAACATTACTGTAACCCCTATAGAATGAAAAGTAAAAAATTTATATGTAATAAAATAATTAAATAAGTATAATTATGTTTCAAATATAATTTATATTAATTTAATCTATCCTTATTACCATCCAAGTAAAACAGGAAGGAAAAACACATCACATCGATTCACGAGGCGGTAGTCCGCTGTAAACATGAGTGATGTAATAGTTTCCCAATGGGCTGGAAGGTAAGAAGGTAGGTGTGATATTATAATTATAGAATTATAACAATATAATTAATATATTGTATAAAAATTAAACCAATAATTATATAAATCCATGAGATGTGGTAATGGAAAAATAATAAAATTGGTTTGTGAGGTGGTAGTCCTCCGTACACATGAATGATGATTTTGTATCCCATTTTATGGAAGATGAGAGAAATATAATTTATAAAATTAACATAATAAAATATAAATATATTTTATATAATTTTTTTATTATATCATTATAATTGAATAATATTTTAATGAGTTAGAATAATAAGTAAAACAAAAATGCATCGTTTAAAATGCTACCACTTCTTTGGAAAACCTGTTTAGATTTAAACTAAATCCTTCCTAGATTGAATTTATGATCTACACATGACTCTAGGATGTGTGTATGTATTTAATGAATGTATTTGGAAATTTATTTTTAAAACCAATTGGGTTTGAATGTGTTTATAGGAGAGGAAAGGGGGTGGCCTTTTATAAGCGATGGAGAGGACACATTAGGAATTTTTTATAAGAATAAAGTGTACCCACATTTTTCACATGAAACATGAATCTGAAATAGGTCATTATAAAAAATTAGAGGTTATAAGGTCTAAATATTTCCATAAAATATGTTTTGAACAATTCTATAGGTCATTTTACCTCTTAAATGTTTAGTTTAACCCCTGATAAACTTGTTTTAACCATAACCGTGGTAATTATTTTTACTATGTTTACTATTCATTTTAACAAAAACATTAAGTTAAAATTATTATATAATATAAATTATGATAATTAAAAATATGGAATTATTTTTTCCAAATTCCATTCACATAATTGTAAAAATTTATTTTAAAATTAAACCTGCAGACACGATGAGAATGTAGTTTTCCAAAGAGAAAATGTTAAAATGTTTAAAATGTTTTTATATCAAAAATCAAAATTAAATTGATTAAAATGACCAAATTTAGATTAATAAATATATAATTTAAATAATTTTACTTTTAAAACCATATTAATATAATTTTAATGTTTTTAAATACTTTAAAATAAATAACAATTCTTAATAAGAACAAGTATTTTTTAACTATTCACTAAAAAATTATCTTTTCAGAAAATTATCAAAAATTAAGTGAAAGATAATTTTTACATCTAGATATTAAAAATGAAATTTATTTTTTAAAATTTATCTTCTAAAATTTTCATAATTATTTTTAAAATAAGTTTCCAAAATGTGAAAAACTACTTTTTATAAAAATACACTTTTTAAGTATAAAATTGGATTGATTAATATCTCATGTCTATAAAACACATAATATTAATTCTAAAAAATTTATTAAATATATAATATATAAATTTAATAAAAATAATTCACTAAAATAAATTGTTTAATGAGTTAAAATGTGGTTATGTCCAAAAAAATAGTTTTTTAGAAAAATATTTCCTTCATTTTCAAATGATTTTTTTATTTTCATTTCTAATTAATTGGTAACAAAATAATTACTCTTATATAGATTTTTAAACCATATAATTTCATATTTTTGTTAATAATATTCATACCCACCATTTTAATGGCTTGAAAATAACTATTATATTAAATAATAATATTTTAATAGTATTTCTTATTTTGTTAAAAATCAGTGTTGTGTGTAACACAAAGTATAAAATAAATTAAATTTATCTGAAAAAATATTTCATTAAATATAATGGGGTTACATTCTACCCCCATTAAAATGAATTTATCCCTCAAAATTAATCACTCTAATAAAACTAATAAGGAAACATATGCCTCACTACATCCTCAGGTTCCCACTTATTTTCCTTAAGATAGTGATTTCACCATGAATCTTTGAGCAAGAATGTGGTCTTATTTTATAGCACATTATCTCTACAATCAAGAATCTATATTATCTTCTCCTCACACAAAATATCTTTCTCTAGTGGAAGTACCTCTGTGTTTAGTTTATATGAAGGATCATGTATGTAATTTCTTAGAAGAGATACATGGAACACATCATGGACTTTAGATAGGTTCTATGGAAGCTCAAAATGATATGCCACTCTCCCAATATGATAAAAATTTTCAAATGGACCCAAATATATAGGAATTAAATTTCATTTATATAATAAACCTAATTTTGTCCTTTGGTTGTTCTTCGATCAATTTCCACTTCATCTCTTACTCTATTAAATGAATATTCATGATGATGCTTTATTTTTTCATTCCCAAAGCACTAAAATCACCATAAAATACATAACTTAGTTCTTCAACCTCTAAATCTTTACCAAAACCAAAATGGTTAGAAAATATTATCCCATATGGATAAATATTCATATGGTTAAATAATACATTAATCTCCAAATACTCATCCAAATTTAATCTTAAATCATTCCATAAATAGTTAACCTTAAGGAATCACCATGTATAACCAAAATTGAAATAAAACAAATTAGAAAGCTCAATAAATTTCCAAATTAAACTTATAATTAATCCCAAAAACATCACAAAGTAACTATTAATTTTCACATACCGAATATATAAATTCCTTCATCATGTATTCTCTTTAAATATGGGAATAACCTAAATTACTATAAAAACTTATTTAAAACATACATGCTTCAATATTCCTTAAATAAAACATAGAATATTGTATATATTCCGTAAATCTAGAAATGTTGTAAACTTAAAAAATAATAACATAAAACACATTTTCATTTAATCATTATTAAGTTCCAATGTAATCAGTAATATACAATTTAAATTATTTATATGAATCTTATCTTTATCCCAATAACATTATCTCAACATCAGGAATATATTAAGGGTTATCTTTCCCTTAATCATGTTTTTCCATAAAGTATCACCTTTCCATTAAATAACTTTTCTTGGTCATAAATATAATACAACATATTTTTTCACATCCTTAATGAAAAAACTTATATATAAAATTCCTTAAATATTTCATAATTCTTGAATTCCAATATAAAAACACCTCAGTCATTCCACTTCATTCTTAATCCATTAACTAGGCTTCATCATATTATTCCTTAATGCATCATTCCTTTAATATTTTATTTATAGTCTCTTCATCATAAAAAACAAAAAATTTACTACTACAAAATTTTTGATCTTCCTCTTGACCTTTCCCCTAGGACATCGATTTCCATAATGCCAATACTTCACAAATTTAAAATATTCATCCACGGATAATACCTTAGGGAGACCAATATTCCCATCCATTGCATTAACTTATCATATCATTTTTACTTGAAAATTATTTTCTTTGTTTCGTTATTCTTCACATATGAAACATCTTCTCATTCCTATAATGAATTTCCTTTAGTTATTCTTTCCATATTCTTGACATATAAGAAACTAAATATTCTTTCCTATATGGTCTCCACTACCCAATCTCTCAACGAAATCTTTCCTTCTCTTATTTTGTGAGTTTAAGAGGTTCTTAAGGTGAAATTTTTAATCATATATCATGATAAATAATTGGGAATAATCACAATATACTTTAATCCATTCATCATCCCATTTGGTTACTCATCAACAAATTATCTATCACATTTAATGTTAACCTAGTTCCTTCTAGTTCCCACTATTGACTACAACTAAAAATAATATTATGAGAAATAATAATCATATATAGTTTGAAGCGACGTTATTTTGAAAATAACTTATAGGATGTCTAAATCATGACGCCTTATTTTAAATATAAGACACCTTAGTCTTAACCTAGTTCATTTATGGTCATTATTCAAATCTTTCATGACGGTTTGTAAAGAGTTTCTGAATTTTCAAAGAATATCCCCTGGGATTTTCAAACCAGGTGTGCAACAAGTCCCATTATCATGCAATTGGTGATGGTCAAGTCTATCGAAATGTTCCCTTTTTGATGTTATCACCCCTAGGTACACCATTCCAAGGCAACATCTACTTGTAGAATCTAGAATGAGATGTAATTTCTTCAAAACCACTCACTATATCCATTACTAAAATTCAAAAACATTTTCATATTCTTTGAATCAAACTTAGATTTATCCTTAGATATATCCCTAGATAAATCCTTATAAATATCCCTAGGTATCTTACAAATGTTTTCTCATCCAAATTTCTAAAGGTTAACTAAACCTTACTCTGATACTAAATGTAAAAACCCAAAATTATCATACATAAATATTAAATATTATAATATTAATATTCATTACATAACATAACAATCCATTCCATGATCATTTATTTTCAATTATTTGTAATCTTGGACACATAAACAACTAGTCCATAAGGGAGCTACATCATCTCCCACTAAGTTATTAATAACTCGTATACTTCTTAGACATATCATACATAAAACATTTCTTTATATCCTAGATAAAATAAACATAAGAAAGGATCATATTAGATTCTTATTAAGGGTAAATAAGGGAGATATTAATATAACAAGATCATATAGGTATGATAACATGACAATAAAATTTTAAAACAACACCTTGCATATCATAGATCATAAACGTGAGTCATGGAATAAATCATGGTACTTCATAAGATATGAATAATTTGGAATTAATGAACATGAGCCATGAGAGCATAAAATTTACATAAGACATATATTTGTAGAATACACATAAGAATATAAAATATTTTATCAATGAAATTCACCTAGACTTTTATAACATGTTAGGCTTGGGCTAACCACCCATGTTTTGACTTTAGGATTGGGATAACCTTCCATGAGGCCTCTTTCGGTCTTGTTCTAACCACTCATGTACCCTCTTTTGATCTCAGGATAACCTCCCATGTACCCTTTGAAATCATATAACATTAATCATTACCTAATTCATTGGAGGGAGATATGGTTTTCACCCGTATTTAGTTATAAAATTACTGTCACATAATGAAAACCATTCTTCGGTGTTCCATAAGATAATAAAACATTCATCACATCTAAACCCATGAAAATAAATGGATTTCATAAAGAAATCCATCATATCATTAGCCATAGAAAGGAAATTATTATCATTTTTATCTCATCGACTCATCATATCAAAACTTATGGAAAAGTAACGTCTTTCATAAAAATATCTTCATCATAATTATAAACCATTTAGATAAAGAATAAATATGGAATCATAAGATTGAAACCCCAATAAATATTAAGTAACATAAAAGGATACCATCTTAGATGGGAAATTATTTTGAAAAAAAAACACTTGCAACATTTCATGAGGAAAATAAAATTTCCTTTAAAATCACGTTTTTAAAGATATAAATTCATAAAATATTATAGAAATAATTTTATTTAAAATAAGATTGAAAACTTATAATGTAATCTTTAAAAATAAGTTAAAAACTTTCTTGAGGAAAATATCCTTTCCACTTTGATTTTTTAAAAAAATTTAACATTTTCAAAATCATTTTCCTTGAAAATAAACTTGAAAATTTATAAAGGAATCTTTAAATATAATTTAAAAAATCTCTTTAGGAAAATATCCTTTCCACTTTTAAAATACATTTTTAAAAACAGAAAATATTTTCAAAATCCTTTTATTTGGAAATAATCTTTTAAACTTATAAACTAAGATTTTAAATATTTAGTGGTCATGATTGAAGGAAATTTCATACACATTAAAAAATATTCCATTCACATTTTTAGTAAAATAAAAATGGTCCATAATTTAAAAAATATATGAATATTCAGTTTAAATTTTCTTTGTAAAAACTAAAAAAGGAAAAATGACTCTAAAAAACCATAAGAACATTAAAACATGTAACACCCCAAGCTTCTACGGTACGTTTCCCTTCGAATAATGCGATAGCGTGTGTTGTACGCAACCTCGAGTTCTAACACACACCACAACTAATTAAACTAGCCGTTGTGAATAGTAATACCTACTTTTTGAAATCATATATATTCTATATTTCAAAATGGACTTCATTTTTGGATTCGGAATATCAAAATTAGCCTAGGGTGAAATTTTGGTATATTTCAGATAACTTTCATATTTTGATGAATAGTGAAAATTTCTAAATTTTAATTAAAAACAACTTTTTTAATCAAAATAATTAATAGTGATAAATTATGAATTTGAGTGGTTTTAAAGTATATTTAGAATATATTTTTACCATTCAATTTAATGTTTATCATTGGACATAATTTTACAATTAAACCGAACATAAACAAGTGTCAATCTTTTGATAGTTATTATCTCTTAAAAACACGCTTTTTGTTTTGACAGCGGGAATTAATTTTAAAATTAATTTCTGCCACTTATGTGTTTTGAATTTAGGAAAATGGATTCCATATTTGGAATCAGGATGTTCAAATTGTGTAAATAGGTAACTTTTATTTTTAGACATTTTGAATAGTTACTGTGGTAAATATTTTATTTACCATGGTTAAAGGGTAAATCCGGTAAATAAGGGTTAAAAAAATAATATTATAATAATAACAAATTACCCTAAAACGTGTCCTAACCTTATTGGTGGACACATACCCGAACATGGGCATCCTTTGGTCAATTTGGGGACCCCTTGGAGCCACTTGTATGTGGTAGGGACACTTTATATTAATAAAGTTAAAATAAAAATAAAAATGGCATAAGCTTACATCTTTTAGAAGAACAATTTTTACATAGGGTTATACATGTTGGATTTTCGATTATAAATATTCATTATAAAGCTAAAAAGATTTCCTACATAATGATATTTTATTTATAATTTTTAGACATTATATAATTTATTTTATTTATGACACAATGATGATGCAGTAATTACTAAAATAGTGAAAAATAAAAATAATTGATCTTATAAATACCCAAATAATTATAATATGAAACTTTTAATTAATTAAACTAATTTTCTATGATAATATGATATATTAGGATTGATTTAATTGACTTTTTTCGAAGTAATCAATCTGTTAGGAGTTTCACAAAAATCAACTATTGAATAGTGTCAAAATTGACATAAAAGATTTCTTAAAATAAATATTATATTATTAATTGATATTAAATTCCTAAAAATCTAAGGTTCGGCCAAGAGACTTATATTATGATAGGTTCCTCATTAATGGACCACTTGGGGGGCGCTTGGATGTATATAGTAAGTTTATTAATCATATTATATAAAAATACAAAGAGACATTGTAAAAGTGAAACTAATTAACTTAGAGTTAATACTTAAAGATAAGGTTAATATAAGTACCCAAACCTGTCTAAATTCTATTGGATGAGTTTTTTTCGACCTATCCACACCTCATCCTTTGAATAGTCAACTTTGGAGCCTTTTTAAACCGAATATGAATTTATTATAAATTAATATTTCTAACTTTTCCAAAGGTGCCCCTCACCCCTCTTATAAAAGGGCACTCCTCCTTCTCATTTCTTCACACCTTCAAAGCCTTTTGGTTCGGCCAAACTCTGCCCAAATACTCTCCCAACATCCCTCAATACAACCTAGAGGCCTTAGTTTGATCAGAAAGCCAACCTAAGGAGCCCTTTTGATCAAATCAAAAGGAAGAACCCGAAGAAGAGGTAATGATTTCACCACCCTTTTCTAAGTTCATTTCTTCTTCCACTTCTTCTTCCTTTGTTCTTACCATTCTGAAATAATAACTCCAGTATCTCACATATACTGTGATGTTATTATAAATATGGTACAATCATATTCAGTATTCTATCCACCCTTTGAATAACATGTCACCATACGTGCGTACGTACGGCTTACCGTCTCCACGTCGTGGTGTAATTGTTATTCAATATAATATTATTTGGATGGGTATAATAATGATGTGTAACTCATGTAAATAATAAATATAACATGTTAATGATTCTGTATATATTATTTTAATATCAAAAGAATGATATTGTCGCTCGTGCGTACGTACGGACTACCGTCTCCACGAACGCGATGAGATTCATTCTCCATCGTATCCATTCAAGTATAATTATCATTTGATGATTTAAAAATGATGTTTAAGGACTGTATATCATTCTGGATATGAATAAGATACAACAACCATGGCTTATGTAACAAAACATATAAAAGAAAATGAGTAAGTTAACTCCCGAAACGACGATAATTCTAAGATATTATTAACAAATCAATGTTAAAAGATCATATATGATATCATATTAATATATATGATTCTTGTATAATTTAATAACAACTATTTCACCATTATACAGGAGGTTAACCTACCCCAACCAAGGAAAAGTACAAGGTAAGGGTTATTTCACAATCTCTTCATTATCCGAGGTTGTATTATACGTAATAATCTACTGGGATCTCTTTATCAACCACATCCATGTTTCTTCGAAATGTATTTCAAAACATTTTTACTATTTACAAGAATATGGGTTAAAGTCATTTATACCATTTTTTGACTTTTTATAAGAGGTTTATAAAGGAATCTTCCCGTCGTTTTCAAAACAAGGTCCTTTTTAACCTTTTCGACAAAATTAAGGTAAGAATGTTTTTTAACTTATACGGCGGGTGCGGTTATTTTACGCCGTTATAAAATCTTCAAAGCTTTCCTTACAAGCTTATAAGAATATTTTCAAAGAAAATGTTTTATTTTATATGGATCTTAAATGATTTCAAAATAAAAGGAGATATTTCTTTAAAAAGAATTTTGATTTCATCTATGTCAACATCCTTTTATGGATTTTAAGATTATTTGAAGTTGATTTATTATGATACAAAACTTCTATATTGTATTGAAGGTTTTGTGATATGTTTGACTGTGGATGTGCTATTTTTATACCATTCATAGTTTATTGTGAAAGTATTGACATTTCGTATGCTAGTTTTAATACGAATGTTTATGTTATGTTTAAACCTTTTCATATGGGAATGCATTGGACTTAATAAGTGACGGGTGGAGCCCGCTATAGCTCCTCGATGCATCGGTAGGTCTCATGAGACAAACTAGTGTCTTGGCACAAGGCCTTGACAAAATCTTATTTGTAGTCTTGGCACGAGGACTTGGCTATGTGGTTATGATAGTCTGGCATTATGCATTCCAACATTATGAAAGTGGTTATTTATTTTTGCATGTGATTATTCGATTAGTGGAATATCCATGTGAATAAGTAAATGGCATTATTTCATTTTATTTATGCCATACCATGTTGAAAGTTCATGTTTAAAAGGCTTTTGTTTTAGTTATACATTGCCTTAAATGTTTATTCTTATTGATGAAAGTTTCCGCTATATTGTTATCCTTACTGGGCATTTGAGCTCACCCCTTTTCTATGTTTTATTTTTCCCAGGAAGTGAAGATGTAAGTTATGAATGACCTGCAGGGATATTATGAGGGGATTGTAGTGTGGACTGTGGAAACATTATGTTGTTGTAGTAGTTTTTGATTTTATGATGTAATGTAAAACTTATGAATATATCTAGTGTTTCCAAGGCTACTAAACCAATCGGTCTTTCGAGATTTGATCTTTCTTGTGATCATGCCAATGTTATGTAATAATGCACCGACTCTAGGAAACTAGGGTCGGGGCGTTACAGTTGGTATCAGAGGAAGTTTAGTACAAACCTTGGAAGCTAGATTTAGATAAACTCTGATTAGAGCACGTAGACCTAAGATGAACTTTGAGGATTAGTATAGAAGAACTTCCTAGAATTTTGGTATTGTAGAGACTTTGTGAGTTTTGCGAGCAATACATCCCTGTCTGGATACGAGCAGGTAGAGGCGGCTCTGGCACAGATGTACCTAGGGGTAAAACCCGAAAACACCGCTTTGAGCTAGACTCGAACGGGAACTGGTGCACGACAACGGGCCTTGCTGCACTCTTGGTTACGACACTCCCGGGGGATATGCTTAGGATAACTCTCACTTTCTTTACAAATCATTATGAAGGGTTTATGAGTATATACTTCCTCAAAGAAAACATATTTATGATTATGGATTATATCCATAGATAGTTCAATTTATGTTAAGTGTTTTATAAGTATGGGATTATGTATTTTGATTCATAAACTGATCTAGTTTATGCCATTGTTTAGAAATGGCACCTAGTGGAAGAAATGGAAACCGTATCAATGCACGCACTCCATGTAGGGATTGCCCTCCTGCTCAAGATAATTATAGTGGGGCTGGTGATGCAACTGGTGCTGATCAGCTAATCACCGTACTGGGACAACTTACTCAGGTTATGAATAATAACCTTACCCGTATGGAGCACCCTGATCCGCAGCGTGGAGGATCAATGTTAGATCGATTCATGAGACAACAACCACCAACGTTCAATGGAAGTACAAATCCCTTAGTAGCTGAGCAATGGATATTTTCCCTAGAGAAAATATTTCAGGCTTTGGGGAGTAGTGAAAGGGAAAAAGTTACCATGGCAGTTTACCGCCTCACTGGAGATGCTGATCAATGGTGGTCATTGATTCAAAACATGAAGGAAGATGATGAAGTATCAAACATGGAATGGAGGGAGTTCAAAGATCTGTTTTTAGAAAAATACTTTCCTCGCGACCATCGAGCAGATATGGAAAGGCAATTTCTGAGTCTGAGACAAAAGGAGGATGAGAATGTCACAAAGTATGAGGCTAACTTTACAAGGTCAGCGAGGTATGCTGGAGATTATATTCGAAACCCAAGAAGTAAGATTGATCGTTTCTTTGATGGGTTAAAACCATTTCTCCGTCGAGCATTAGTCTCACAATCCTTTTCATCGTACGAAGACATTGTCTCATGTGCTATCAAGACCGAAAAGGAATTCTCTAAGTCTTATGACTTTAAAGCAAAGCAAGAGAAGAAGAGACCTGTTGATCAATCTGGGAATGGAAATAAGGGGAAGAAGGGAAAGGTTGAATATCCATCTTGTGGTAAGTGCGGGAAGAAACACCCCGGTGCTTGCCTGAAGGGAATGGGAGTCTGTTACAAGTGTGGTGAAAAAGGCCACCAAGCTCATGATTGCAAGGGGAAGAAGGAAGATACCAACGTTCAGTGCTACAATTGCAGGGAGATGGGGCATTATGCAAATGCATGTCCTAAGCGTCAGGAGAACTTACCTCAGAAAAGGCCAAGGGATCAAGGCCAGGCTTATGCTATCACTACTGCTGAGGTAGAAGCTCCGAAAGACGTGGTGGCAGGTAATTTAATGGTTTCCTCAAGTTTAGCAAATGCATTATTTGATTCTGGATCATCGCATTGTTTCATATCTTCCCAGTTTGCTAAGAAAATTAGATACTTCCAATTTGATTTAATAAGGGAGTTGTCAGTTAAAACTCCTAAGGGAAGTATCATTGCAACAAAGTTTTGTGAATCAGTCCCCATTAGAGCACATAAATTTTCTTTATCTGCTGATCTCATCGTCATACCTATGATTGAGTTTGATATAATCCTCGGTATGGACTGGCTTTCGGACTATGATGCGAAGATTTATTGTAAGAAGAAAGAGGTTACAATTCTTGATGATAATGATAAGGAACACCTTATTTTTAGAGCAGAATCGTCACCACCTAATTCTTATTTAGATCCACCCTCAATAGCTCAACTAAATTCAATTATTGGGGAGGAAGAGAATGAAATAACTGCGGATGAGGAAAGGAATGTTCAAATAGAGGATGTACCTATTGTGAAAGAATTTGTAGATGTATTTCCGGAAGATTTACCTGGACATCCTCCAGAACGAGAAGTTGAGTTTTCTATTGATTTGATTCCTGGATCAAGGCCTATATCGAAGACCCCTTATAGAATGGCCACTATAGAGTTAGTCGAACTAAAGAAACAACTAGAGGAATTGAGTAATAAGGGATTTATTCGCCCTAGTGTTTCTCCATGGGGAGCCCCTGTTCTTATTGTTAAAAAGAAAGATGGATCTATGAGGTTATGTATCGACTACAGGGAGATCAATGCTATAACGATAAAGAACAAGTATCCCCTACCTCGTATTGATGATTTATTTGACCAACTGCATGGAGCTCAATACTTTTCAAAGATTGACCTTCGATCTGGATACCATCAGTTGTGTGTGAAGAAGGAAGACATTCCGAAGACAGCATTTCGAACCAGGTACGGGCATTACGAGTTTACTGTAATGCCGTTTGGATTGACTAATGCACCCTCTGTATTCATGGATATGATGAATAGAGTTTTCAAGGAGTATCTCGATGAATTTGTGGTGGTATTTATTGATGATATATTGGTATACTCCAAAACCTACGAAGATCATGAAAATCACTTGCGCATTATCTTGAAGACTCTGAGGAGGCATGAATTATATGGGAAGTTTAGCAAGTGTGAATTCTGGCTTCAGGAGATTTCTTTTCTTGGACATATTGTCTCTAAAGATGGAATCTCTGTTGATCCTTCTAAGACCAAGGCAATCCAAGAATGGCCAGCACCTACGAGTATAACTGAGGTACGTAGTTTTATCGGTTTGGCAGGTTATTATCGACGTTTCGTCCAGAATTTTGCCCGATTGGCTAACCCATTAACGAAGCTCACACGTAAAGGGGTTAAATTTGTTTGGACAAAAGAGTGTGAAGAATGTTTTAAAGAACTGAAGAGAAGATTAGTCAATGCTCCTATATTGACTCTACCATCGGGGAATAATGGGTTCGTTATTTATAGTGATGCATCGAAGAAAGGACTTGGCTGTGTCCTTATGCAGAATGATAGAGTTATTGCCTATGCATCACGACAGTTGAAAATTCATGAACAAAACTATACTACTCATGATCTCGAGTTAGCAGCAGTGATCTTTGCTTTGAAGATATGGAGGCACTACCTCTATGGTGAAAAATGTGAGATTTATACTGATCACAAGAGTTTGAATTATATTTTCTCACAAAAAGAACTCAACATGAGGAAAAGGAGATTGCTTGAATTACTCAAGGATTATGATTGTACGATACACTACCACCCAGGGAAGGCAAACAAGGTGGAAGATGCTTTGAGTAGAAAAGACCATGGAGTTTTGAACAAAATGAGAATTGAAAGGGATCCAATTTTTATGGATCTATTGAAGATGGACATGGGAATAACCAGGGAAGGTGAAACATCAATGCTTTTTCAAATGGTTGCCAAACCATCTTTACTAGAAAGGATTAAGAGTTCTCAGACCGATGATGAAGAATTACAAAAGAAGATTAAAGCTGTGAATGATGGGAGATTGAGAGACTTTGTGTATGAAGATGGAATTTTGAAATTCGGGAAGAGACTTTGTGTTCCCAATATACCTGATCTAAAAAGGGAATTGTTGGATGATGCTCATAGTTCCAATTTCTCTATACACCCTGGGAGCACCAAAATGTATAGGGATTTGAAGGAACATTTTTGGTGGGACAACATGAAGAGGGAGATTGATGATTTTGTGTCAAGATGTATGGTTTGTCAACAAGTGAAAGCTGGAAGGCAACAGCCTGGAGGAGTCATGCAACCTCTTTCCATACCGGAGTGGAAATTCGACAATATTACAATGGACTTTGTCATGGGGCTACCAAAGACTCCTAGAAGGAACGATGAAATATGGGTTATTGTTGATCGTCTTACCAAGTCAGAACATTTTCTTGCTATAAGAGAAGATCTACCCCTGGAACGTCTAGCAAGACTATACATTAATGAAGTTGTGAGACTTCATGGAGTACCCCTATCGATTGTTTCTGATCGTGATCCCCGTTTTACTTCAAGATTTTGGAAAAGTCTTCAGAAATCCCTAGATACTGAACTTCATTTGAGCACTGCTTACCACCCTCAGACAGACGGACAATCAGAACGGACTATTCAAACCATAGAAGACATGTTGAGATCTTGCTCACTTGACTTTCAGGGTATGTGGGATCAATATTTACCTCTGGTAGAATTTTCCTATAACAATAGCTTCCATTCGAGTATTCAGATGGCACCATATGAAGCGTTATATGGAAAGAGATGTCATACACCAACCTGTTGGGATGACGTCGGGGAAAGAAAACTTGTAGGTCCAGAACTGGTGGAGGAAACGATGGAAAAGGTAAAGGTAATCCAAAATCACATCAAAGCAGCTCAAAGTAGGCAGAAGAGCTATGCCGATAATCGAAGGAAGGATTTGGAATTTCAAGTCGGTGATCATGTTTTCCTAAAGGTATCTCCGTGGAAGGGAGTCATACGTTTTGGTAAGAAAGGTAAATTGAGTCCCAGGTACATCGGACCTTTCGAAATTCTAGAACGAATTGGGGCTGTAGCTTACCGATTGGCAATGCCGCCAAGTCTCTCCAAAGTTCACGATGTGTTCCACGTATCTCTGTTGAGAAAATACATGCCTGACCCAACGCATGTACTCACCTATGAGGAATTAGAACTGGAACCCGATCTGTCTTATTGCGAAGAGCCCGTCAGGATTCTTGATACAAGAGAACAAGTACTGAGAAACCGGACGACGCGTCTGGTAAAAGTTTTGTGGAGAAATCATAAAATGGAAGAGGCAACGTGGGAACTCGAGGAACTTATGATGAAGAACCACCTGAGTCTTTTTATGCAGTAATACCCTAGAAATTGCGAGGACGCAATTATTTGAAGGAGGGGAGAATGTAACACCCCAAGCTTCTACGGTACGTTTCCCTTCGAATAATGCGATAGCGTGTGTTGTACGCAACCTCGAGTTCTAACACACACCACAACTAATTAAACTAGCCGTTGTGAATAGTAATACCTACTTTTTGAAATCATATATATTCTATATTTCAAAATGGACTTCATTTTTGGATTCGGAATATCAAAATTAGCCTAGGGTGAAATTTTGGTATATTTCGGATAACTTTCATATTTTGATGAATAGTGAAAATTTCTAAATTTTAATTAAAAACAACTTTTTTAATCAAAATAATTAATAGTGATAAATTATGAATTTGAGTGGTTTTAAAGTATATTTATAATATATTTTTACCATTCAATTTAATGTTTATCATTGAACATAATTTTACAATTAAACCGAACATAAACAAGTGTCAATCTTTTGATAGTTATTATCTCTTAAAAACACGCTTTTTGTTTTGACAGCGGGAATTAATTTTAAATTAATTTCTGCCACTTCTGTGTTTTGAATTTAGGAAAATGGATTCCATATTTGGAATCAGGATGTTCAAATTGTGTAAATAGGTAACTTTTATTTTTAGACATTTTGAATAGTTACTGTGGTAAATATTTTATTTACCATGGTTAAAGGGTAAATCCGGTAAATAAGGGTTAAAAAAATAATATTATAATAATAAAAAATTACCCTAAAACGTGTCCTAACCTTATTGGTGGACACATACCCGACCATGGGCATCCTTTGGTCAATTTGGGGACCCCTTGGAGCTACTTGTATGTGGTAGGGACACTTTATATTAATAAAGTTAAAATAAAAATAAAAATGGCATAAGCTTACATCTTTTAGAAGAACAATTTTTACATAGGGTTATACATGTTGGATTTTCGATTATAAATATTCATTAGAAAGCTAAAAAGATTTCCTACATAATGATATTTTATTTATAATTTTTAGACATTATATAATTTATTTTATTTATGACACAATGATGATGCAGTAATTACTAAAATAGTGAAAAATAAAAATAATTGATCTTATAAATACCCAAATAATTATAATATGAAACTTTTAATGAATTAAACTAATTTTCTATGATAATATGATATATTAGGATTGATTTAATTGACTTTTTTCGAAGTAATCAATCTTTTAGGAGTTTCACAAAAATCAACTATTGAATAGTGTCAAAATTGACATAAAAGATTTCTTAAAACAAATATTATATTATTAATTGATATTAAATTCCTAAAAATCTAAGGTTCGGCCAAGCGACTTATATTATGATAGGTTCCTCATTAATGGACCACTTGGGGGGCGCTTGGATGTATATAGTAAGTTTATTAATCATATTATATAAAATTACAAAGAGACATTGTAAAAGTGAAACTAATTAACTTAGAGTTAATACTTAAAGATAAGGTTAATATAAGTACCCAAACCTGTCTAAATTCTATTGGATGAGTTGTTTTCGACCTATCCACACCTCATCCTTTGAATAGTCAACTTTGGAGCCTTTGTAAACCGAATATGAATTTATTATAAATTAATATTTCTAACTTTTCCAAAGGTGCCCCTCACCCCTCTTATAAAAGGGCACTCCTCCTTCTCATTTCTTCACACCTTCAAAGCCTTTTGGTTCCGCAAAACTCTGCCCAAATACTCTCCCAACATCCCTCAATACAACCTAGAGGCCTTAGTTTGATCAGAAAGCCAACCTAAGGAGCCCTTTTGATCAAATCAAAAGGAAGAACCCGAAGAAGAGGTAATGATTTCACCACCCCTTTCTAAGTTCATTTCTTCTTCCACTTCTTCTTCCTTTGTTCTTACCATTCTGAAATAATAACTCCAGTATCTCACATATACTGTGATGTTATTATAAATATGGTACAATCATATTCAGTATTCTATCCACCCTTTGAATAACATGTCACCATACGTGCGTACGTACGGCTTACCGTCTCCACGTCGTGGTGTAATTGTTATTCAATATAATATTATTTGGATGGGTATAATAATGATGTGTAACTCATGTAAATAATAAATATAACATGTTAATGATTCTGTATATATGATTTTAATATCAAAAGAATGATATTGTCGCTCGTGCGTACGTACGGACTACCGTCTCCACGAACGCGATGAGATTCATTCTCCATCGTATCCATTCAAGTATAATTATCATTTGATGATTTAAAAATGATGTTTAAGGACTGTATATCATTCTGGATATGAATAAGATACAACAACCATGGCTTATGTAACAAAACATATAAAAGAAAATGAGTAAGTTAACTCCCGAAACGACGATAATTCTAAGATATTATTAACAAATCAATGTTAAAAGATCATATATGATATCATATTAATATATATGATTCTTGTATAATTTAATAACAACTATTTCACCATTATACAGGAGGTTAACCTACCCCAACCAAGGAAAAGTACAAGGTAAGGGTTATTTCACAATCTCTTCATTATCTGAGGTTGTATTATACGTAATAATCTACTGGGATCTCTTTATCAACCACATCCATGTTTCTTCGAAATGTATTTCAAAACATTTTTACTATTTACAAGAATATGGGTTAAAGTCATTTATACCATTTTTTGACTTTTTATAAGAGGTTTATAAAGGAATCTTTCCGTCGTTTTCAAAACAAGGTCCTTTTTAACCTTTTCGACAAAATTAAGGTAAGAATGTTTTTTAACTTATACGGCGGGTGCGGTTATTTTACGCCGTTATAAAATCTTCAAAGCTTTCCTTACAAGATTATAAGAATATTTTCAAAGAAAATGTTTTATTTTATATGGGTCTTAAATGATTTCAAAATAAAAGGAGATATTTCTTTAAAAAGAATTTTGATTTCATCTATGTCAACATCCTTTGATGGATTTTAAGATTATTTGAAGTTGATTTATTATGATACAAAACTTCTATATTGTATTGAAGGTTTTGTGATATGTTTGACTGTGGATGTGCTATTTTTATACCATTCATAGTTTATTGTGAAAGTATTGACATTTCGTATGCTAGTTTTAATACGAATGTTTATGTTATGTTTAAACCTTTTCATATGGGAATGCATTGGACTTAATAAGTGACGGGTGGAGCCCGCTATAGCTCCTCGATGCATCGGTAGGTCTCATGAGACAAACTAGTGTCTTGGCACAAGGCCTTGACAAAATCTTATTTGTAGTCTTGGCACGAGGCCTTGGCTATGTGGTTATGATAGTCTGGCATTATGCATTCCAACATTATGAAAGTGGTTATTTATTTTTGCATGTGATTATTCGATTAGTGGAATATCCATGTGAATAAGTAAATGGCATTATTTCATTTTATTTATGCCATACCATGTTGAAAGTTCATGTTTAAAAGGCTTTTGTTTTAGTTATACATTGCCTTAAATGTTTATTCTTATTGATGAAAGTTTCCGCTATATTGTTATCCTTACTGGGCATTTGAGCTCACCCCTTTTCTATGTTTTATTTTTCCCAGGAAGTGAAGATGTAAGTTATGAATGACCTGCAGGGATATTATGAGGGGATTGTAGTGTGGACTGTGGAAACATTATGTTGTTGTAGTAGTTTTTGATTTTATGATGTAATGTAAAACTTATGAATATATCTAGTGTTTCCAAGGCTACTAAACCAATCGGTCTTTCGAGATTTGATCTTTCTTGTGATCATGCCAATGTTATGTAATAATGCACCGACTCTAGGAAACTAGGGTCGGGGCGTTACAAAACATTTTTTAAAAAAAAATTAGAAGACTTATATATAGAATAAAAAAGGGTTTTTGTCTGAAAATAGAAATAAATTAAGTTTTTTTAAACTTTATTTTGGAATCCTGAGTACATAAAGAGAGAAAAATGAATACAAAACATGTATTCTCAAGAAATAAAAATATGAGAATAAAATTCATCAGTTTATTGAGAGATATATCATAATATTTCATCATCCACTACTAGAAAATGAACATATACCCATGGTTTTCCAAAAACCATGGGTATAGGTATTATATGGGAACTTATACCCACAGTTTTGGAAAAACGGGGGTATTTGTTTGAAATTATAACCTATACCCATGGTTTTTGAAAAAAAAAATGTGTATAGATTTTTTTCCAAGACCTATACCCACAGTTTTTGTAAAACTTTGGGTATAGATCAGGACTATACCCATGGTTTTCCAAAATTATGGGTATAGCTTTCCCGTGTTAAGGTGGGAAAAAATTACACAGGACAAAAAAATTTGGTAACATCTATTTCCATGATTTTCCACCTATAGCCATAGTTTAGATAAAATATATATAATTAAATATATATTTATATACCAATAAGCCTAGTTGTTATAGTGGTTAGGTGTTATAATGGTGTATTAGAAGTCCAGGGATCAAAACCCATAGTCGGAAAATTTTTAAAACCTATACCCACGGTTTCAAAACTAATGGTATAAGGTTAATGAAATAGTTTCATACACCTATACCCATAGTTTTGAAACTATGGGTATAAAATTTTCAAACTGTGGGTATATCTTAGAGCTATACCGACATCTTAACTCCCTATGGTTCTCAAAACTGTGTTTATATCCTATACCCACAGTTTGGGGGGCTATACACACAGATTTGAACCATGGGTATAGGTGCTTTTTTTAGAGGTTATCAGAATTATAGAAATAAACAATCTCGATAAATGATGAGATCATACCGTAAAAACATTACCCATAAGGTAACTTTGAATCATAAGCCTAGTGAAAGAGATATCCTTAAATGGATATAAAAATACATATAATTTTTAGTAAAATATTTATAAAATATATTTATGGGTAGTATATACACCACATAAAATATACACATGGTGAATATGGAATGTTTCTTCACAAAAAAATGAAAGTGTGATGGAAATCTCTTATCTTAAGTCTCAACTTCCTTCATATAAGTTTGAAAATCTGGTATAATAAATATAATTATATTAAAAAAAATTATAGAACCATACTTATATATATCATACAATATATGATTCACATATAACCTTTTATTACATTTTTATTAACAATTCCACGTTAAAGTCTTGTTTTGGGCAATAACTACATAGTTTTTTCATGTATGTTTTGGTTTGGTATATTCAATCCTTTTACTTTGATCATGGTTCCATAATATTCATAATTTCAACGACGATATAAATACTATATATATTTGGAGTAATCCATACAAGTTAGAGATAAAAAAGAAATTCATTATTCATGGAGATAGTATGTCGTACGTGCACATGAACACTATTTCAATTTTTTTGAAAAATGAAGTAAATGAAAGGTAAATAATATATTACCATTCTAGAATCATTTTTATTTAATATATATAGTACCCAAAACTATTATTCACTTAACCTATGATCCAAATAGAGGGTCACTAGGCGTTAGGTGTGCCTCCATATCTGCCAAAGGTTGCTGACTAGGAATGAGTGTCTGATAAGGTGATAGTAGCATAATTATGCATATCAACTCAATATAAGCATATATATAGTCATATAAATCCAAAATATAATATCCATACATATTAGAAAAAGTTTACATGTTATACAGTCATAAGAAATAGACATACAATATCATCAGTGGTCTATAATATAAGGCATACTCAAAATCCAAAAACAATAAACAATATCTTGATGGAAAGAACCACCATGGTCTATCTACCATCCATTCCATTCACGTGGGCATCCTTAATCACTATATTTTATAGAACTATCCTGATCCTTTACCTAATATCAAGCCCATAAATTCTATATGTGTCTAGAGGGGCCCATGTACGGTGTGAGTATGAACTTAGTAGGCCACCAACAACATGTTCCTATCTCACATCTCTATTTATAAAAGTTTATGAATATATAAGTAAATAAAAATTATAATCAAGCATAAAAATACATAACTCAATTTACTTGTTCTCAATAACCACAAGGAACCATTTACCTACTTTAGATAATGAAAAGGTGAAATGATATATATATATATATGGTCATTCATACCAGAATAACCTTGGTAACTCATCCACATACATGTTAGTCGGCACCTCGTTCCATCTGAAAACATATACACCACATTTCAAGTAGTACCAACATCCCATAATCCCACCTAAAAAGGTATTGCAAGCCCCTTGGGATTCTATTTAAATAATTACCATTAGGTCAACAACTCAATATCCCAAAATCAATCACAATTCCATCAAAATTCATTTTGAAAAAACATCATTGGCTCAATAGTTTGATTCCCAAGGAACAATGATAATCATCATTCAATAGGTAACAAATCATCATTGGCTCAAAAACTTGACATCCTAAGGCACAGTGATATTTATCCCCCCATTATCTCATCCCACTAACCTAAACATATACGATGAGCCTCATCCCCAAAATGTTAGTCTCACTCACCATCAATGGTGTATTTCTATAGAGAGATCCTCTTTTATAAATAATAGTCAACATAATCCCATAAGCTGATAAATCTACAGAGGCCTCCACCCATTGTGAGTAGTCAAAAACCCCTCTACTAAGTCCTTATCTATGTACGCATGACTCTAATAGCATTATTGATCAATAAAAATGATTAGAAATCATCAAACTTTTCCTAATCCACATCAAATGAAAATATCATTTCCACATGAGAACCTCGTCGCCCATTTGTGGAATGGTCATCACAATCCACCTAAAACAGATGATCACATCTCCTCAATTCCAATGGTCAACACTATCCTGCATATCTTGGTACATTCCCTCAACTTGAAAAACCTTTTCATCTCAATCTCAGTGATCATCATCACCCCAAGTAATTCATTCCATGCCCAACATGTTTCCTTATAACCAATTTCATCATAACACAATTTAATTAAATTAAATTAATGAATCTGAATTTACTTTCCAATCATCTAAAAAAGTCAAACCTATATTAATATAATTATAGAGGAAATATCATTTCCATAATCATCTCATAACATCTATTAAATGGTTTAAATAAAAGCATTAATTTATAAAGGGTTTCTCCTAGACAATATACACATGCATATTTAGGTATAAATCCCCTAGCATGCATATAAAATTGGAAAAATCTAATAAAAATATACCTTAAGATCATAGGTTCTCACTATAGGAATACATGAATATAATATGAGGTGAAATGAGAAAAATCATGATTTTACAAAAACACCTTGAAAATTGGAAAAATGAGCTCAAGTCTAACTAACATTTCAAACAGTGATAGAGAAGAAGAAAGGAAGAGAGAGGATTCAAATGATTTCCTTTATGATTCCAACACAACCGATGTTTTCAAAATCAAAGATCAAACAAGAGGAGGAAAAATACTAGATGGGGAAGAAAAATTGAGGATTTTTCTATTGTGCGTGTGAAGGGGAGGATAAAGAAGGAGGAGAAAACATAACTGGTAAGAGGGGTAGAATGTTTATTTCACCCTCTTTAATGAACCACATGGTTAAGCTGCATGGTTTAGATAAATGTGTGCCAACCATGTGGTACCACTTCCCAAAGAAACCCTCCTTTAAAATGGTTCTTACTGATTGGATAAAAATTCACCAACCATTCACACTCACTATCTAAGTGGCACTAAGTGTGCAGTCTACGAAGCATGGTTTTTAAAACCATATCCAGTCTATGTGAACACTCTAATATTTATTTTAGGTTACTCACATGGTATTCTAGACACTTTTCATGGTTTATAATAACTATTCCCTAGTTCAAATGGGCACAAATTTTAGGTCTCATGGTTACCACTAACTGTACACCATCCATGTGACTAGGGTTTTTTATCCCAGACTTCGGTTCTCAAAGCTCGATGCTCTTGAAACCAAACCATAAATATGAAACAATTATCATGATTTAAAACCCATCTACAGAAAATGTAAAAAATTTTTTGAAAGGATGGTTCCTTGGGAAAAAAGACCAAGGTATAAATTATTATAAATGAAAGTTGTTAAAAGAGTCTAAATGATGGAATCATGTTACAATCCTTGTCATGAAGAGGGAGAATATCGGTAGGGAGATCATTGAGCCAGGTAATTTCATGGTTATATCCCTTATTTTTAAGTCCATATGCAACCATATTTTCTTCACAATAAACATGAGTGATGATGTAATTGATGTCAAGAAGCGATCAGATGCATTCCATCTAATGGGTTATAATCGACCACAAAAGATGTGTCACACCATTCCAAATCACTTGAACAATAGTGGTCCAGTAACTTTCAATCCAGAGATTATTCCAACCACAAAGATTGGTGATATCAATAGCATGTATCAAGCTCGATATTTACTCCTCCAGAGATGAGGCGGTGTTGTAGCTACCAAGAAAGCATCCAAGGATCTGACCAAGGGGATTTCAAAATATAGCACCACAACCCACAGGACCCAGGTTTCCTTTGGTACACATTCCACATTAAATTTAATCCATTTAGGAATATAAGAATTCTAGAAAACTTCAAAAGTGTGATAGGGATGACAAAAATTTCCATCAATCTGAATATGGTGCAGAATTCAAAATTCACCAATAGTGTTGTTGAAGTTGTCATTTTCCAACAATGCGGCTTCAGGTATGGTAATAAGGATCCTCACATGACCTCTATTGTGGTTGAATGAGTAGTTATTGTGAATAATAGAATTTCTATCATACCATATCACATGATGCATCTCAGAAACAGTAGAAAGAAAATGATTCTTAATTTGCGGAGAGCTATCCAACCTATGCATCCCTTGAGTTGAGAATTGAAAGATTCAAGAATCATCCATCTGCAGTCAAATATATCAAAAATATATTTCCATAGAGCAGAAGTAATAGAACAAGAAAGAAATAAATTATTAGAATATTCTCTATATTGGTTTCAGAATCTTCATTTAGAGAAAATATGAATTCTAAATGATTGAACACACCTATCTGTGGGAACTCTGTTGTGAGCATGGCACCAAATAAGAGTGATTCTTAAAATCTTTATCCAGGGCTTATCAAAATATTTTATCCAAACAAAATCATTTTAATATTTTCAAAAATAATTATTGTAAAAAAAATAGAGTCAATCATTCCATTGTGAGTGGGCTCCAAAATTAAAAAAAATCATCCATGTTTAAAAAAGGATAGTTATCAATAGCATCAGTAATGATATTAGGGAGATGATAATTTTTAGAATTTATCGTATCTCTAATTGAATGATTGTTACTCTCAGGGGGTTGATCAGGTAGAGTCATAGAAATTATTGGTGTTCCAGTCTAGTTATCCAAACAGAAATTCAAGGAGGAATACCTAGAAACCATCCATCTAGAATTATTCATAATACTGCTAAGAGATTTCTTAATGGAAGGCTAGATATAAGAGTTGAAGAAATTCAAATTTCCTTCCTTAATATTAGGAATAAATATATTCTTGATAAAATAAATCGAGTCAGAATTATTATAAAGAAGGTACCAAGTGACTCTGGCCTGAAGGGCCTCATTAAAGTACTTAATATTTTTATGCTAATACCACCATTTTCAATAGGTTTACAACAAGTTAACTAGGGTATGGTCACAAGATTTCTTTCCATAGTGCTACCGGTCCAAGTAAATTTTTTGATTGAGATGTTCATTTTTTTAATATGCCCAATATGCCTTTTGTAGACCATCGTGGATTAAACCATTTTAGAAAAAAAATTAGATTTGACAAGACATATTATGCCACCCATAAAGATAGATTTACCTTTCAATGATGTTAGTTGATGAAGAAATTGGTCAACTATTATAGAGAAGTAATATGACTTAGGCATGCCCTAAAAATTTGGAAAATCATGATAATTAGAAGGAAAATATCCTTCTTTTAGGCCTAATTCAATGATAATGTTACATTTCCTACTAGGAGGTATGTTTTTTCTAAATAAGATACATGATTTTTTCCAACTGATGGATTGACCAGAAACTTCTTCATAGTGATAGAGATTATTTTTTTAGGATTTGATTTTTTATTTTATCACCTTGTAAGAAGATGATAATATCATCGGTATATAACAGGTGAGTGGGAGCATTCACATTCTTAGAGACATGAATGGGCTTGAGTTTTCTCTGTTCCATAAGATTGGTGAGCATACAACTAAGATAGTCTTCTTTAATAGCGAAAATAATCGAAAAGATGGGGTCACCTTACCTAACACCTTTGGTTCATTTGAAATAGCCCTTAGGAGATTCATTGACCAGAATGGAAATAGAGGATGAGTTGAATAGGGTTCTAATTCTAGTGATAATGGAAATACTAAAACCAAGACTTTGAATCACTTTGTAGATAATGTTCCAATCCATGGTATCAAAGGCTTTCTTAATGTCAAGTTTAATAGAAATATTACCTCTTCTGTTAACTTTGTTTAAAGTATCAACACAATCTGAGGCAAGGAAAATGCAGTCTTGTATAGATCTACCCTTAATAAATCCAAATTGGTTCCAGGAGAAAATTTTGTTTTTAATAGTTGAAAGTCTATTGGAAATGAATTTATTGATGATTTTTTAATGAATTTTAACGAGATATATGGGCCTGAATAAATGAATCTCAGAGGAGTTGTCCAATTTTGGGTTCGTGGAAAGAAATTGAGAATTAAGATCATGTGGGAGGACACCATTAGAGAAATAAGATTTGACAAGCTTGCAAACATCAATTTGAATAACATCCCAATAGTGTTGAAGGAACCCATTGTTAAAACCATCATGACCTGGAGCATTATCAGGGTTTAAACTAAATATTTTGTCTTTAATTTCATGATCAAGAGGAATTTTTAGAAGAAAATAATTATCTTCCTCATTGACCACCATCTTAATGACTTTAGGTAGGACGTATTTATTGATATATAGACAATTAAATGTGGATTAAAAGTTAGAGAAAATATAATTAGCAATGACATATTCGTTGTCAAGTAGATTGTCTCTGTATTTTATAAAGGTTATAGGTATGTGAGCTTTCCTGACTCTTTGAAGAGAATTATAGAATATAGTATTTCTTTCACTGTATGATATCCATTTAACTTTAAAGTCATTATTCCTCGTGTTTTACTTAAACGTTAGAAAAGAGTTGATTTTAACCGTAAGGTTTATTTCCTGAGTCAGATCAATATTTAAATTAGTGATGGTGTTATCATTTTTAAGTTTATTGATATCATCTTCAAGAATCAAGATCTCATTGTTAATTTGTTTGGATTTTGAGTTGCACCAACCTTTGAGGGTCTACCTGACTGCACTACAAAAAACTAGATGATGGAGGATACTTGGTGGAGGTGGATCCCAAATCCTTACAGTAGTGCATGAAAATGTAAAAATTCTCTATCATGGGATACATATCCTATATTAAATGTGATTTTTATGGCTTCTAATTGAATTAGAGTCTCCTATTTCTCATTGTTGGAATATCTCAGATTGGATGCTAATACCAATAAGAAAAGGTTACTACCATATTCTGTAAAAATTGCAAGATGATCTTAATGAGGTGTGGAAAACTGAAAACATCAACTTAAAGCCTGGTTTTCTTAGATTGTCCAATTGGGACTATGAATTTAACCCACATACACATAGGAACACCTTGGAATAAGTATGGGTTTAATTTCATGGAATTAGTTTGTATTTTTTACACCTTAAAATATTGAATGACATAGTCTGTTGCATAGGTTCTCCCCTAAAAATTGACCAGATCCCCTTAAATACGAAATTGTGTATATATTATAGAGTAATGGTAGAAATTAATATGGATTCAAAGCTGCCCAATTCAATTAGTTTCATTGCTAATTATTATAAAATTGAAATTATAATTGAGTATGAGAGAAAACCACCCTTATGTGAACTTTGTAAGATTATTGGGAACTCAATATATAATTATAGGGTGGTTAAAAAACATGTTTCTCAACCAATTGAAAATGAATGAAAGAAAATGAGAAAAAAAATAAGAAGGAAAGGCCTCCATGTTGGACATGATCAAAACCTATAAAAGGAATAATGAAATCTGGGTCAAAAAATCTCTTAACTTAACACACTTAGGGGATAATTCGGTTATGTCCTGGGATGATTTATCTAAAGAAGAAGATAACACCAATAATGAACAAAATCTATTAGAAGAACTAGAAAATATGGTAATGGAAACTATTAAGAAATCCAATCAATACATATATATGGTTGAATATAGTGCTTAAAAAATTTATGAGTAGGTAACATGTCCTTTTAGAAACACCTGCAATGTTTCTGTTCACAAGGATATATACCATGTGACCCTTAATTAAAAATCTATAGAGGAGTCCACTCACCCAGTTATAGAAATATCCAAATGCAGAAAAACTTTAGTTTGAGTGCACTTTTTCCTCTGTGTGTAATGGTAGAATTGAATCACCCTCAGCAGGTGTCATGCCCTATTACCAGCTCACCCTTTGATCTTAATTGCAAGGTTGACAACCCGGTGTTTCTCACTAGAAAATCATAGGGTGAACCCACACCTTCAGCCCTAGGCACTATCCCGATATAGAAATATCCCAATCTGAATGACTCTATAACATCGGATGTGGAGTCTAATAATTCTATCACACCCTCGGCAATGGGTGATGTCAAAGAGGAGGGAAATCCTGCTACGAACAAGCAGGACCAAAGAGTCTTGGAAGGCACTACAAAGCTTCATATAGCTCCTTCTGAGAAGAATGCTTGTCAATTAAACTCAAATATTTGTAGTGACTTACCATAGGAAAAAGCTACTATAAAGGACTTAGGTACTTTTGTTTTTGTTTCCTTTAGTCATCCTATAGATGGTTCTATTGCTACTAAAAAAACTGCTAGTCCTGTGAAACTGGATAATTTCCCTAGAATTCAAAATATGGATCTCACTAATGTTATTAACAAAAATTATATGGAATCAACTCTACAGACCTCTATTCATGATTAGTCCAAGGATAATTCTAAGGTAGGTTCTACTAACAACCCCCTTACCACCTCTAAAAGTAAGGAAGAACAGAATATTAGCCCAAAAAATGATCAAAATGTTAAAATATCTTCTAGGAAAAAGGCCTTAGGGAATAAAAAAATGCGTCTCTATCTCCAAATATAAGTTTAAATGAATATTCACTTCTATAATTTATAGGGTATATCCAACCTTGACGCATTTACTATTTTAAAAATAATTATTAATACTCATCGTCTGATATTGTTCACTATTACTGATCCTAAAATTAACTTTTCTTCTAAGTACTCTCATTTCTGCCAGCATGGTTATTATTTTACTGGTGAAACCAATTATACATCCAATTTTGAATCACTCTAGATCAACAAAAAATGTAATAATTTATTGAAATTTCTAAAAATAAACTCAAAATACCAGTTTAAAAATTTTCCAATCAACCAAACATAAAATTCAAAATTAATTGGGAATTCCAACTTGTTTAAAAACATGGGACCTTAAAACCTATAAAACTTATAATATCTCATCCCTAACTTATTTTTTATCACAATAATCTAGTACTAAACACAACCATCACATAAGAATCACCCTAATCTACCCTAGTTACTCAGTCATATGTTAATTACTCTTGTAGTGCTTCTCACCTTAAAAGTTACCGACCCAGTCTCTTACCTACCCAATTTGATTTATGATCGTTATATCGATCAGCCTCCAAAAATAAATATCTCCACATGATATAACATTATTCATACACCTCATTAAGTTATCATTCCATACCAATGTCATACACAAAACCCATAAAGTCTCACATTGTAGTTGATGCCCAAGAGTCTCTACATCACATATGATTACTAAATAACCAACATCATATTGCATATATGAATGCTTATAAAAATTATTGATGCCTACACATCTCATAAAATGAAATGCATCATACCTAATTCCCACATAATAATCAGTTCTTGGTTTGTTAAAATACAACGCATGCACCATGTGAACTCATACCAGTCATTCCATAAACAAAATGAAACACTGTCCTGATCATGGTGTAACTCTAACCGCCATGGGAACCTACCAAATCAAAATCAGGCATCTAACGACCCAAGAGTTACATACATGGAAATTACATTACTTTTGTGTAATAATTAATACATGACACAAATATATGTCCAAATACCGTATTAGTTTAATGTATTTGGAAACATGGACCAAAATATTATATCTTGGTGAAAGATATTCAACATCTCCCACAAAGATCTTCCCCTTTTGTTTTCTAACCTAAAACCTTTCTTTATATCCTAGGGAAAACAAAACATTAAAATGGTTTGATTAATTACTCATTAAGGGTAAACATTGAGAACATAGAAAAATCCATAAACATAAGAATGTAAAAATATGAACATAATGTTTAACTATCAAAATCTTGGGTCATGAAATAAATAACGGTAGTACGTGAGGCATAGATCATAAAGAAACATTAAACATGATAAAAAAGAATTGGTATAAAACATGGAATTGTGGAAAAAAAATAACCACATAATATGATTCCTATAGTATCCAAGGTATTGCTGCCAAGACCATCATAGTGGACAAATTCCTTTACAGAATCGTGATTACTTTCAATTCTAACCATGTATTACTAAACCAGATTTACTTGTTGTTCCAGCCATGTATTACTGAACTGGATTTACATTTCATTCTATTCATTTCTATCTCATGAGATATAAATATTTACCAAATTTAATGGAGGAAGATATAGGTCCCACCCATCTCATAATGAAATGTTAGGTCTACAAGGATGAATACCCTGAGAGGGGGGGTGAATCAGGGTATGACTAATTTAAAATTAACGCCCGTTCTGATCTTGTTTCGTTGTTAAGTAAAACACTCTTCTCTCTCTTTCCTGTTGCACAAAGTAAACAGAAAGTAAAGCATGCACAGGACACAAAAATTTTACTTGGTTCACTGCAAAGGGCTACGTCCAAGGAGCGTACGCCAACAAGTTGTCGGTCGTACCAATTCCACTAAACTTCACTAGATGTGGATTACAATGTTCAGGCTAGATCACTTCTATGCCCAGGCTCACCGCCTTTACAATGTTTAGGGTCAGCTCACTACTTCCCCAAGGGTCACTCCCTATTTCTCTCTCTCTGGCTCACTGTCGGTGGAGAGGATCACCTTCTTTCTCTTTCTTTTCTCACTACTCTTGGAAGTAATCAACTCACAGTTTATAGACCTGTAGGTCTCTTCATTTTCATGAAGGAATGCATCTTACTATGTGTGTAGATGCTCTGTTTAAGCCCAATTTTCACCCGTAGATGAATCTCTCTTTGCACCGAAGGTATCGGGAAAACTTCCAGCTTCCACCCAGCCCGAAAATCACTGCTGGAAACAAACCTTACTTGGAACGCAAGTCAATCTCGGCACGCAAGTATCGGTGCGCAAGTCACAACTGGCGCGCAAGTCCTCCTCAGACACTTGCGCGACTCAAGCTTCCTCAACTCTAAACCTGCGCGACTCACTTCCTTTTACACCCAATCCAATATTGGCACGCAACTCCACACTGGCGCGCAGCTTCAAACACTGGCGCGCAACTATCACCCTGGCACGCAAGTCCCACATGCACGACCATAGACACCACTTGCGCGACCACCACACCTGCGCGACGGGAGCTCTAATTTCTCAAAGTGTTAAACTCTAGTATGGAATGAAGAGGGGTGGTCTAGTATTTATAGTCAAATTGACCACCCTGTGCGACGGCGCGCAAGTCACCTGCGCGACCCAGTCTCAGCACGCAAGTCTTCTGTCCTTTTAGACACTTGCGCGACCAACTCCCAAACTTGCGCGAACCTATTTCCTTAGCCATATTTTGATCTTCTGATCTTGAAAAACATATGGCATGAAATTTTTCTATACTCCAAGTCCTCAGCGCGCAAGTCCCTTTTCCATAAACGATTTTCTTCATTTGTCGATTTTCAGGCCCAAAAATTTGGAAAACACTGGAAAACGGCGCCACCTTGTATCTGTTCTTTTTGTACCACCTCCAGATCATCCATTCCTTTTGTCGACGTTCTTGAATCAAACATGGATCATTGCCCTCATCTCCTGAACTCGACATTCCATCATGCAATCCTCTTTGTCAACAAATTTGTATGTCATTGTTTTTCTTTGTCAACAATCACCACTCAGATGTCCACTTTGTCAACAAACACAATCACCTCAAAAATGCTTCAATGATGCCTTGAGGTATTTTTCCCCAACATGAAATCATTCTTACATGTTCCACAAAAACATAAATCATTCATCATAGCATAACCCATAAAATAAAATGGGTTTCTTAAACATTATTCTACCATATCATAATCCATAAAATATCATTACATCATTAACTCAATCAAATCATAGTAGTAATAGGGATAGAAACATAACCCAATTTAAATAGAAACATCTTATATGGAAAATAATTATTATAGAACACTCAAACTTAATTCCTAAGGAAAATACCCTTTCTTCTAAAAAATGGTTTCTTTTCTAAAATTACCTCACAATTTTAAAAGAAAATAATTTATTATAAAATAAACATTAAATCATGTAAAGTAAGATTCATGTAATTAAGGAATTATGAATACATAAAAATATATTCATGTTGTATAAGTTAAAAAAACATTCTCCACATACTTTTTCAAAAAAGTGAAAAAGTACCTCGTATGGTAAACAAAAGAAAGATTCCTTCCATAACATGTAGTAAAAGTCAAAATTGGGTAAAAATGACTTTAAAAATACATATAAGAATAGTAAACATTTTATGAAAACACTTTTAGAAAACATGGACATTGATGATAAATATATCCCTAGTAAATACCTATTAATAAACAAAATGAGATTTGCAAAGTTATCCCTTGCCAATTTATAATCAGTCGAATCGTATGCCTCATTAAATAAAGAAAATTATATGAATATTTAAATATCATAACCTTCATAAAAAATAAGAACCAAAACAATCATGGGTAACATAAACACCACACAAAATAATTAAATGGAATATAAGGCATATGTCCCACAGAAATAAAAGTGAGACAAAATAATCTATTACCTTAGGTATAATATGCTTCATATGTATCCAAAAATCCTATATAATGATTTAAATAATGTTATTTACTTCTTATATAAGTATAATAATTCTTATGATATCATATATGATCATATTATAATCATTTTTAGTAAAATTTCAGTCTTCCTCATTATGTGGGTGTTAAGTGCTTTATGTTCTTATACATGTTTTGTCGAATAAGTTCTGATTCTCCTTTTTAGGTTGTTTTTATATCATTATAAAATAATATTAACATAACATATACCATATTTATTCATTATATACATTTATATAATCATTCTTTAATCAATATAATGTATAATTAATCGCATCGTATTGTGGAGATGGTGGGTCGTACGTACGCATGAGCGGCGATATCATTCAAATAGTTGTTGAATGGATTTGAATTGGATGGTGTATAAAGTTTCATAATCAATATCATGTTATAATATTCATATATATTTATTACTTCTATAATTATATCCATCCAAGTATGGGGGTGGTGAAAAACAGAGTACACCATGGCGTGGAGACGGTAAGTCATACGTACGCACACATGGTGATTTCATTTTTCATAAGACGGATAGAAGGTGGAATATATTTGATTCATAATTATAAATAAAATCTCATTATATAAATGATATTAGATTTATTAATTTATAAGTAAACAACAAACGATGTGGAATCATAAGAAGAAGAAAAAAATATTGAAAGAATCGGTAGAGGAGATTACCTCTTCTTTGACGTCTTCCCTTTAGATCTCCTCTTGATGGAACTAGAGTTGGCCTTTTGAGAATAAAATAACCTATAGAATGTAACTAGAGAGTTTGAGAAGAGAAATGGGAAGGGTATAGATGAACTTGGATGCTTAATGAGTTGTGGAGAAATGGGGAGGAGGTGTCCATTTATAATTGGGGTGAGGGACACTTTTGGAATTTTTAAAAATATTAATTTATAATAATTTTAAAATCAATCCAAATACCTCTAAAATGATATATATTATAAGATAAGATATTTTAATATTTAAATATAATCAACCAATAAAATTTAGACAAGTTTTTATTTCAATTTAAACATTATTATTTTAATTAACAATTAGTTGTTCTATTTAATTTTAATTAAGATAACAAATATTTCAATATTAAAAGTGTGAAATATTTAATAATTTTTTTAGATTATACCATAAATGAATAATTTAGAAAATTTTAGAACATTTCATAGTTGTTATATATTTTTAAAATTGTTTTATTATTTTTAAATAATTTTATTAAACATTATATTTACAAAATATCAATTGTGTCAATTTTGACACTATTCATTTCATGGATTTTTAGTAATATTAAGATAAGGTTTTATCCTCGAACCAAAAATTTAATTATATATCTATGATTAAATTTCATTTATAATATTTATTATACAAATTAATTATACCAAATTATTTTTATTTTAATATTTTTTATAATATTTATTTGATATCTCCATAATTAAAATAATCACTACAACAATATTGTGTAATTATTTAATATACTTATTTGTAGAATAAACTTTTTAAATAAAATACTATAATGAACATAAATTTATTAGATTTCATAGTAATATATTTACTCTAATTTATATTCTTTATAAGCTAACATTAAAAATGTTATACTTATTAAATTATGAATGTGACAACTTTAACATCACTTTAAATAAAATATAACAAAATAAATTTCATAATCTCTTCTATAAAGTTACAAATGGTCAATTTCATGGTACTTGGATGCTTATAGACGATATAAACTCGACCAATATGATTTTTCCATGTGTTTAGAACTTTTTGTGTTTATTAGTATTTTAATAAAAAAAATTATGGATTTCTCATCAATTAATAATTTTTTACATCATAAAAGTATAAGACTTTATTGTAGTTATTAATTTCCTAAAAATTATAAAAAAAATCAAATTATGTATTTAATTCTCTTATATTTCTATGGAATATTTATTTTATAAGATATCACCTGGTTATCCCTATATTAAAATTATTATACTTATAAGAAATGTGAGTTCAACATTTTTTCACTTTCATTGGTTTTATTAATATATATGTCATTTTCATTGTCAAGTGGACCTTAAATGACTAGGTTTAGAACCTCATATGTTAAGGGTATAATTTTATTCATACAATAATATTTTTATATGTTTTAGGATCATTTTATTCCTTTTATCTTATTATTTTTTACACTAAATTACCCGATTTACCTTTAATCGCGTTGAATAAAAAGTTACCGTAGTTACTATTCATAATATCAAAAAAATAAAATTAAGCTATTACATTATTTGGACCCACTTATTACAAATATTTAATCCATTTTTCATAAGTCAAAACACATAATTGGCAGAAATAAATTTAAAATTAATTCTTGTTGTCAAAAACCAAAAAGCGGGGTTTTAAGAAATAAAACTTATCAAAATATTTTCATGTGTTTATGTCCAATTTAAATGTGAAATTACTTATAATGACCAATATTGGATTAAATGATAAGAGCATAATCCTATTACACTATAAAACCAGTTAAAAATATAATATAACTAGAAAAATAAATTAGATTAAAAGGCAATTTTGAATTAAAATGTAGTATTTTTCACTATTCATTAAAATATAAATTTTATCCACAATATACCAAAAATTCAAAAAAAGTAACATTTTATTTCGCACTTCCAAATAAGAATTTTATTTTTTCAAATATAATATATAAAATTATTAAAAACTATATCTAAAATGGGTGTGCCATCAAAAAGCAGCAAAACTGTATTTCTTTGAAAAATACATCTTTTATTCAAATTTTTTAATTTTTTCTTATATAACGTTTAAAAAATACATAAGATGAATTTTAATGTTATATAAAATTAAAAATATGGCTAATACTATTCATTACAGCTATTTTATATCCCATAATATTATTTTAATAATATATCATTGTTTAGGGAAACTTGGTATTGCGTACAACGCAAGCTATCGAGGAAGGTCACTCTTGTGTGTAACATAAGGCAAGAATAGTGTTACATATAATTAAATCTAATATGATTTTCCATATAGCGTAAGATAATCTTATTGGAGCATACAACACAAGACATCAAATAAATTAAAAATAATTTATCTTATAAAACCTTGTGGTGTTACATTATACCCCCCTTAAAATGAATTTCACCCTCAAAATTCTTCTGGTTTATAAAAGGTTTACTACTTGACAGTTTCTTTCATAGAAACCCACATATTAAAAATGTATACTAAAAATTCATTTTAAAACGTAAAGTTAGAAATATAATGGTTATCCGAAGTAATTCATCACTGGGTTTCCACATAGGATAACATAGGTGGGAAGTGAAAACATGGATATGGAAGAAAAATCTAACCATCAAGTTCTGATAGATAGTGATAGAGAATAAGGTTTTTAGAAATTTAACTACTAGAAAGACAAAAATATGTGATGATTTAAGGGAATCTCAATTTCATCAGATAGTAAGGTACTATGATAGCATTTTTTTGTTTTCAAGATCATTTTTCTAAAGTTGAATAATTTTTCATGAGAATAAATAATTACATGATTTTGGTACAATCTCACAATTTTTCATGCCTTGAACAATTTCTACTTTATCTCTTATTTAAATAAATGAAGTGGAATATTTTATTCTTTAAGTGTTAGCAAATCATGCGATATAATGATAGGTCATTCCATATGTTTCAACAAAAAGGTTATCACAAGTAATCAAAAATGCATAAGGCCACCGATAGTGAGATAATATATTAATCTAACAAAATTCAACTGGAATATAACTTATAATATCTATAAATGGATAACATTAAAATCCTTATAAAAATAGAAAATATCAAACTTTAGAAATAGTTGAACTAAATCAACTTAACATTTATCTCCCATATCTCATAAGGTAGTTCTTGGTTGTCACATTACAAACATGTGAATACCTTAAACATGTATTCTCTTAAAACATGATAATAACATGAATTATTGAAGAACCTTAGTGAAAACATGCATTCTGTCAAAATTAACTCTTTCCACACACACAAAATACCAAAAATTCTACATACACAAACCATGATATAACTTTTTCCTTATATAAGTCTTGAGGTCATTAATACTATCAAACATCTCTTTATCTCTTTATCCCTACATTATGTGCATATCATGTTCTTTAAAAAAATATTTCAATCATTTTTCTTGGTTACCGGTACCACTAAACATATACTTTCAAATACTTAAGTAAAAATAATATTATAACAATCCTTAGATGTTTATTTATTCCATAGTACAATAAAATTACTTATACAACATTATTCTTGATAATCATGTAATAATTCCACTATATTCTTAAACCATTGACTGAGCTTCATCATTTTATTCCTTAACACTTCTTTCATCACATATATCATTTGTAGTATCTTCATCGTCATTAACATAAATACTACCCATGAGACCATGCTGATTCTATTCATGAGATTTTATCTTAGGGAATCGATTTTCATAATGCATGTACATTCCATATTTAAAACATTTAATTGTCTATGATGACTTAGTAATACCATTATCCTTGTCTATTGTGTTAACTAAACCTTTTCCTTTGCAATTATTGGATTTATATCCTTCTTTTCCACACCCAAAGCATCTTACAATTCCTTTGAAACATTATTCTCGATGCCTCTTCCCATATGATTTACATGAGGAAAATTGAACTTTATTTCCTCTATGATCACCATTAAAATCCATCTTTCTCTTATGAGTTGGGTTAGGAAACTCACCAAAGTTGAGATTATTGATCATATTATGAGATTTCTAATTTAGAATAATAACTATTCTTCACCTTATAACTCACATTTCATTTGTTTTCTCATGAAAAATATCATTCCATTGTCCATCATATTCTTCATTAACATGAGTCCTCATGTTTCCATCCATTTTCTAAAACCCAAAAAGAATAGTGTGAGAGGAGAAAATCATATAAGTAAAATGATGTAATCAAGGGGGATTACTTTAAGTCTATAACATTCTAGGTTTAATCCTAGTTTATTCATGATAATTACCATAATTATAGTACTATAACCTATAGTTAGACTTACGCTTAAGGAAATCCCTAGACATACCTTAGAAATATCTCTAGGGATCTCACTAACTTTTCTGTATCCTTGTTTCCAAAGGTTGAATAAACTTTAGCTCTGATACCAACTTTAAGGAAACATTCTTTATATACATAGAAATTACATTAATTTATATAAATATATAATACATGACACAAACAGACACCCAAAAAGAATATTAGTTCAGTGTATTTGGAAACATGGACCATAATCATCTAACTTGGTGAAATATCATCAACATCTTCCACAATGACCTTCCCATTTTTTTCCTACCTTAAACCATTCTTTATATCCTAGGGAAAATAAAACATAAAAATATTGAGTGAAAATGCTCAGTAAGGTTAAACATTGAGAATATAGAACAAACCATAAACATGAGAATGTAAAAACATGAACCTAAAGTTTAAATATCAAAATCCTGGGCCATGAAATAAATATTGGTAGTACGTAATGCATAGATCATAAAGGAACATTTACCATGATAAAATAGAATTGGTATAAAAAATGTAATTGAGGAAAACAAATAAGCACATAATATTATTTCTATAGTATCTAAGCCATTGCTTCCAAGACTATCATAGTAGACAAAGTCCTTTACTGAATCGGGTTTACATGTCATTCTAGCCATGTATTGTTAAACTGTATTTAATTTCTGTTCCAGCCTTGTATTACTAAACTGAATTTACTTTCCATTATATTCATGTTTATCTCATGAGATATAAATCTTTACCCAATTCATTGGATGGAGATATAGGTCTCACCCATCTCATAATGAAATCATTCCTACATGTTCCACAAAAACATAAATCATTCATCATAACATAACCCATGAAATAAAATGGGTTTCTTAAACATCATTCTATCATAGAATAGTCCATAAAATATCATTCCATCATTAACAAAATAAAATCATAGTATTAATATTGATATAAACATCACCCTCTTTAAAGAGCATCATCTTATAAGGAATATAATTTTGATAAAACAATTGATCTTAATTCCTGAGGAAAATATCCTTTCTTCTTTGAGAAAATTTTCTTTTGTCAAAATACGAAAAAAAATTAAAACAAAATAATTTAGTAGAAAATAAAACTGAAATCATGCAAATTAATATTCTTGTAAATAGGTTGTAATGAAGACATAAAAATATATTCATTCCGTATAAGTTAAAAAATTATCCTTGTACTATTTCTGAAAAAGTCAAAAAAGTACCTCGTATGGTAAACAAAAGGAATATTCCTTCCATACCATGTAGTAAAAGTAAAAAATGGATAAAAATTAATTTAAAAATACATTTAATAATAGTAAAAATTTTATGAAAACATTTTTAGAAAACATGGACATCGATGATAAATCTATCCTCAATAAATATTTACAAATAAGAAAAACGAGATTTGCAATGTTATCTCTTACCAATTTATAATCAGTCAAATAATTTGTTTCATAAAATAAAGAAAATTATATTCATATTTAAATATCATAAACTTCATAATAATAATAATAAAAACATTCATGGGTAACATAAACACCACACAAAAGAACTAGATGGTGTATAAATCATATGTCCCACAGAAATAAAAGTGAGACAAAATAATCCATTACCTTAGGTATGATGTGCTTAATATGTATCCAAAACTACTGTATAATGATTTAAATAATGATATTGACTTATTAAAAAATAATATTCATTTTTATGATATTATATATGATCATATTATCATTGTTTTATAGTAACATTTCATTGTTACTAATTATTTGGGTGTAAACTACTTTATGTTCTTATGCATGTTTTGTCGAATAAGTTCTAGTTATCCTTCCTAGGTCATATTTATATCACTATAAAATGATATTAACATAATATATACCTTATTTATTCATTATATAAATTTATATAATCATACATTAGTGAATATCATGTAGAGTGAATCACATCGCATCATAGAGACGGTAGGTCGTACGTACGCATGAGTGACGATATCATTTGAATAGTTGTTGAATGGTTTTTAATTGGATGGTGTATAAAATTTCATAATCAATATCTTGTTATAATAATCATATATAATTTTTACTTCCATCATTATACCCATCTAAGTAATGTGGTGGTGAAAAATATAGTACACCACGGCGTGGGGACGGTATGTCGTACGTATGCATGCTTGGTGATTTCATTTTTCCTAAGATGGATAGAAGGTGGAATATAGTTGTTTCATAATTATAATAACATATCAATATATAAATGATATTGTATTTATTACTTTATAATTAAATAACTAATTAAGTGGAAGTAGAAGAATAAGAAAAAAATATTGAAAGAATTGGTAGAGTAGATTACCTCTTCTTTGATGTGCTCCCTTTAGATCTCCTCTTGATGGCAGTAGAGTTTGTATTTTGAGAATACCAGAACCTCTAGAATGAAACTAGGGAGTTTTAGAAGAGAAATGGTCTGGGTATATATGAAATTTAAGGCTTAATGAGTTTTGGATAAATGAGGGAGGAGGTATCCTTTTATAATTGGGGTGAGGGGAACTTTTAGAATTTCATAAACTATTAATTTATAATAATTTCAGAAAATCAATCCAAATACCTCAAAAATGATATATATTATAATCTAAGATATGATAATATTTAAATATCATCAAAAAAATTATACAAGTTGTGATTTTAATTTAAACATTATCATTTTAATTAATAATTAGTTATTATATTTAATTTTAATTAAGATAACAAATGTTTCAATATTAAAAGGGTAAAATATTTACATATTTGAATTCAATTATACAATAAATGAATAATTTATAAAATTTTAGACTATATAATAATTATTATATATTTTTAAAAAAAATTATGATTTTTAAATAATTTTATAAAACATTATTTTAATAAAATATCAATTGGGTCAATTTTGAAACTATTCATTTCATGGATTTTTAGAAATATCAAGATAAGGTATTATCCTTGAATAAAATAGTTTATTATATCCCCGATGGATGAAGGTAATCTATAAAATTCATTGGAAAAATTAATTATCACAAATTATATTTATTTTAATATTTTTAATAACATTTATTTGATATCTTCATTATTAAAATAATCACTACATAAATATTGTGTAATTATTTAATATACTTGTTTATAGAATAAAATTTGAAATAAAATACTATGATTAAAATAGATTTACCAGATTTCATAACAATATATGTATTCTAATTTATCTTCTAGGGAAGCCAACATTAAAAATGTTATACTTATTAAAGTATGAATGTGACAACTTTAACATCACTTTAAATAAAATAATGTAAATGCCATAATCTTTTCTATAAAGCTTCAAATAGTCACTGGCTCGGTACTTGGATGATTATGGTCAATATATACTTGACCAATATGATTTGGTCATGTGTTTAGTCCTTATTATGGTTATTAAAATTTTAATAAAATTTGTTTTATGGATTTCTCGTCAATTAATTAATTTTTACATCATCAAATTATCAGACTTTAAAGTAATTATTAATTTCCTAAAAATTAAAAATTGATTTCCATGATTTAGGTATTTATTTTATCTTTACATGTACATTTTATGTTCAAATATATCACCTAGTTTGAAGATATCTCACCACCTTTCATTATTCCTTCCTACCAATATCAGAGTCAGGCCCACATGCATCATACACATAGGATCACATATCATCTCTTATAGAACCAACCGTTATTTGGGTATTCTAGGTTCCCAATGACAATCCAAAGCATATACACACATCATATGATCCTAAGTTCCTACCAAGATACATAAATACTCCTCCCTTTCCACACAATCCCAATGGTCAAAACCTCATATTCCAATAACATCACACCTATTTGAACCACTCAAGGTGTAAATCAGTAAAATGTAAAATAGAAAACCATAACATCAATTTCCCACCCCTAGAAACTTGGTTTGTCTCCCATGCATGGGGATGCAGGCACACAAACATGATCTATTTACCTAGTTATGACTAGAATCTAGTCTCCAGTCTACCACAGACTAGATAATAATACCAAAAAGGAAAATAAACACCTCATATACCACTTGTAGTGCCCCAAACTGGGATCCACTTAACCTATGATCTGATTCAAAGAGCCACTGGACCTTAGGCATGCCTCCCCATATGCCAAAGGATATCTAATAACTATGAGTGTCTTATTAAGTGATATTGGGGAGACTATAACCTCTTGTTATGGTAATAATAATGGTTATAACACCATAACTAGGGAGAAGAAATAAATGAAACAACAGAAACATGGATATCAACTCAACAGCAGCATATAGATAACACTAGAAATAATAATCCAAAACATGATAACCATACATATCTGATAAAATTTATATTCTATATATTCATAAAAAAAATAAACATGTAGGATCTCACATGGCCAATTATATAAGATATACTCAAATTCCAAAAAATAAACTATAGAACAATGAAAAAGTACCGACATGGTCCATCTACCATCCATCATGTGCACTTCTTCATCCCTGATCATTATGGTCTAGAGCATAGTCCTGGTCCCTTACCTAATCTCAAAACCATAAAGTCTACACATGTCTATAGGGGGCATGTAGGGTGTGCGTATGAACTTAATAGGACACCACCAATCTATTCATGTCTTGCATCCATATTTATACAAGTGTATTCATAAGTAAATAAATAGTAATTATACTCAAGCATAAAAATACATAACTAGATTTAATCATTCTCTAAAACCATGAGAAATTTGTTATTTACTTCATCCAATGCTAGAGAAGAACAATATATCCATGGGAAGTCATATCAAAATAACCTCAATAACTCTTGCACATACATGTCACTCGTCAACTCATGCCATTCAATAGAACATATGCCTCACATCAAGTAATGACAACATGTAATCATCCATCCTAATAAATGTATCACAATTCCCTTGGGCTTATATTTAAATAATAACCATTGGATCAAAAACCCAACATCTCAAAATCAATCACAAGTCCCTCAAAGTTCTTCTTGAACCACCAACATTGGATCAACAACCCAACTTCCCAAGGCAGGATGATATTCATTCTTTAATGAGTAATAAATCATTGTCATCTCAATAGCCTGATGTCTGGAGGCACAATCAGATCTATCCTCCCATAATCCTAACCCATCGTCCCAAACATATATAGTGAACCTCATCCCCCAACCAATTCTCTCACTCACTAGTTATCATGGATTTTTATGGTGAGAACCCCCTCTATAATTGATAGTCACCACCATCCCCAAAGAAACTAAATATTCAAAGGCCTCTTCCTATAAAGAGTGGTCAAAACCACCTCAATAGAGTCCTTATATGTGTGAACCTGACTCCAATATCACTATTGACCAATCACAGTGATAAGAAATCCCCAAACAGTTCCTAATCCAAACCAATCATTAACCTCATTTCCACATGCGAACCTCATTGCCCATCCATGGCATGGTCATCACCATATCCCTCAACCTGATGATCTCATCACCTCAATTCCAATGTTCAACACCATCTCATATATCTTAGGCCACTCCCTTAGCCTGATGAACCTCTTCATCTCAATCTCAGTTATCAACATCACCCTAAGTAATCTGGTCCATCCCCAATATGTTCCCCCAAAACAAATTCCGTCATAAAAAAATTAGTTAAATTTAAAGTAAAGAAATTGAAATAACTTCACAACCATCTAAAAGCATCAAACCCGACCCAACATAATTAAATAGGCAAGATTTTTACCTTAAACATCTCATATCATCAATTAAATTTTTTATACACAAGTACTAATTTATAAAGGGTTTCACCTAGACAACCCACACAAGCGTATTTAGGTGTACATCCCATAACACATGTACAAAAGTGGATAAATATAGGAACCACCTACCTTAAGATTATATGTTCTCACTCATCAAATATCAAACTCTCATCTAAGATGAAATAAGAGATATTGGCATTTTAGACAAACGCCTTGAAAATAGGGAAAATGAGCTCAGATGGAAATTGCAGTCCAAATATATAGAGAGAAGATAAAGCAAGAAAGTGGATTTAAGGACTTACCACTAAACTTCCAATGCATCTGATTTCATCCAAATCAAAACTCAAATGAGTGGAGGAGTCCAAATCATACCATAGGAAGAAAAATGGAGGATCTCTATGCTTTTCATGTAAAAGGGGGAGAAAGGAGGAGAAGAAAACTTAAAATGAAGGAGGGGTATAAAGGTAATTTCAACCTCATTAATGAAACATATTGTTAAGCCACACCATTTGGCTAGCCTTGTTCCAATCATGTGGTTCCACTATCCAAAGGGAACCCCCTTTAAAATGGTTTACATAGTTTGGATGCACAGTTTGGTTAATTGTACACCAAATGTGCGCACTCACTATATAAGTGGAACTAAGTGTGTTGGATGGGATGAATGGTTTTTAAAACTATTCATAACCCATTCTTACCATTTTTAATTTATTTCAGGTTCCTTTCATGGTTTTCTAGCCACCTCACATGGTTTGTTCAAACCGTGTTCTAGTTCAAATGGGGTACATGGTTTGGGAAGAATGGTTATTGTTGGTCAGAGTGGACACTCAAGAGGGGGGTGAATTGAGTTCCAATTAAAATTTCTGTTAAAACATTGTCTAGTTAAAATCCCCCGATTTATAAAATAAGTTAAACTATAGTGAATTTATAAAGATATTAAATGTTCACTTAGCTTCTCAAAGATTTGTTAGGTCTCATTTAGTTTAACCACAAGATCAAACTAACTTTTGAAACTAATCTACTGATTTACAATAAGTGTAAACACTTGCTAATTTAACTATCAAAGTAGCTTCAAAATAATTTTTTATTTTAAAGTAATAGAAGCGGAATAAATATACTATATGTCGTATACATTAAACATAAATAAAAGATGCACATCAGATATAACAAGAGGTTTAGTCTCAAGCCGAGACTTAGTCCTCTCAAATTTATATAAATTTGATCCACACCCTGGATCGGGGTTAACAATAGTTTACAAAACTGTCCAGGCCACACAGGGACCTCTACCACTGTTCTACGTGGGAATCAAAGCAAAGACCAGGCCACACAAGGACCTCTTCCACAGTTGACATGGGTAAACAAGTGATAAGAGATTTGGCGTGAGGATTTTGATATCCTCCAGTTCAGTGCAGGAGACAGTGTGTGTGTACAAATACAGAAGATAACACACACTTCTCGAAAAGTAAATGACAAATCACAGAGCAGAGATGTAGAGTTTAGAAATGGATCTAGTGATTGTCAATGTAGCTCTGGACTCATTGGATTGCGCAGGAATGCTTCGGAGTCCTTCTCTGGTTTTTCTGTTGAAAAACAGAGTGTCGTAGTTCAGCTTGTGTTCTATAGTCTCTTGATTCGTCGTGTGTTCTTCAGGAATGTAGGATTTCATGTATGGAACTTCTTTGAAGATCGTGCAATGTGTTCTTCAGAAATGTGCTCTGGATTGTCCTTCGATTCAGTACATAGCTTGCATGTCTTGTAGTATATGTGTCGAGATGTGTCAAGCGCGCGTGTGTCCTCGTGTTCTCTAATGTAGCTGAATCTTCTTTATATTCCACGAGTTCTGGCATTAGTAATGATTCCCTTCTCATAGGTACGAGATACGGTTTCCTATCAAGACAACAACTAACATTAAATAACATTAATTGCATTAAAAACAACAAATATGACCATTAGTATTATTTAAAGTAATATTGACAAAAATCTTAAGAAACGGTGTCACAGTGATCATGGAACTGGTGTATTCTTCACGGTGTCTGATCACGGTGTCTGGTCACGGTGAGTCATTCACTGTGTCTGGTCACGGTGTCTGGTCATGGTGTCTGGTCATGGTGTCTGGTCACGGTGACTAGTCACGGTGTCTGGTCACGGTGTCTGGTCACGGTGTCTGGTCACGGTGTCTGGTCACGGTGAGTCCATACTTAGACAAAACAAATCTGTATTTGGACTAAGACAGTGATATGCAGAATATGAGTTAAGGTTACTCATTAGAGATAATATATGAGAGAATTGTAATTATGCATAAAACTTGTAGAGAGTAATTAACATCCATAAGATTTGTTATTATAAAAACATGATATGCACCTATTGTTGAGTTTGAAGAGTATTAGCAAGATGTGCACTGAAGATCAAGATTAATTAACAGTAATGAGAATTTTGATTATTAAAACATGATTAACACATGAGGAGTCCAACAGTTAGTACTAACCTTGCGCCAACTGTGAACCCAGTGATGTGTCTCTCATACTTTGGTTCTCAAATAAATACGTTCTAAAAACCAAACCATACCTCTAAGACACTTACCAATCCTTAAAACCCATCTACAAACAATATACTAACATGTTGAAATTTCTTAAAGTAAACTCCAAATCCCAATTTAAAAGTTGTCCAATCCACCAAAAATAAAATTATAAATTACCCAGTGTTTACAAAACATTGAAAAACCCATGATTTAAAAATATATATCACATATATTCATTAAATTTACTATAATTACCTTCCATACAAATTTTAAGTGAAAAATGAATCACATCATCTCGTGAGACGGTAGTCCGTTGTACACAGAAATGAAATTATCATATAACCCACAAAATGGAAAGTAATAAGGTATATGTGATATCATAATTACTGAATTATAATTATGTTAAAAATATCACATATATTCATTTAATCTATTCTTATTACCAACCAATTAAAAAAGGAATGAAAAAAACATTACATCAGTTCACAAGATGGTAGTCCGCCGTACACACAAGTGATGTTAATCATTTCAAAAGGGTTATGAGGTAAGAAGGTAGGTGTGATATGATAATTAAAGGAGTATAATAATATCATAAATATAATATATAAACATTAAATTCATCATGTTATCCATCTGTAAGAGGTGGTGATGGAAAACGATTAACATTTGTACGTGAAGCGGCAGTCCGCCATAAACACGAATGATGATTTCATATCTCATTTGATAGAAGAGGAGATGGACATAAGTTATTAAATTAATATAATAATATATATAAATATATTATATGTTATTTTTATTATATTATCATAATTGAATAATATTTTAAGGATTTATAAGAATAAGTAAAATAAAAATGCACAGTTTAAAACATTACTAATTCATTAGAAAATCACTTTAAGTTTATCCTAAATCCTTCCTTGATTTGATATATAATCTCACCAATGAATCTAAGAATTGGTGAGGTATTTAAAAAATTTATTTGGTTATTTATTTTCCAAACCAATGGGTTTTTTAAGTGTGGAGATGAGAGGATAGTTGGTGGCCATTTATAAGTGGGGGAGGCGACACAGTTGGAATTTTAAAAAAATAAATAAATTTTCCCCACATTTTTGACATGGAACAGGACTCTAAAATGGGAACTCATAAAGCCTTATAGGTGATAAGGTAAACTTATGACTATAATATGGGTGTTTCCTAAGTTTCTAGGTCATTTTACCCCTTATATTGTTAGTTTAACCCCTAGTAAACATGTTTTAACCTTAACCATGATAATTAATTTTTACAATTTTTACTATTCATTTTGAACACAAAATAAGTTAAAATTATTATATAATATAAATTATGATGATTCAATATATGGAATACAATTTTTAAAATTTAATTCATTTAAATGTAAAATTTTAATTTAAAATTAAACCCATAGATGCTAGGAGAATGTTGTTTTTCAAAGAGAAAATGTTCAAAAGTTTAAAAAGTTTTTATGTAAAAAATTATAATAAAATTGATTTAAATTATTTAAATTGGATTAATAAATATATAATTTAAATAATTTTACTATTAAAACCATATTAAAACAATTTTTACCTTTTTAAATGCTTTAAAAGAAATGCTAATTCTTAATAAAGATGAGTATTTTCCACTATTCATTAAAAAAATTATTTTTTTGAAAATTATCAAAAATTAACTCCAAGATAATTTTGACATGTAGAATTTAAAAATAAATTTTATAAACGTTTAAAAAACTTAATTCAAAATAAGTGCACAAAATATGACAAAATGACTTTTTAGAAAAATACGGTTTTGAACATAAAATAGATTTATTCATATCTCATGTCTATAAAACATATACTAGAAATTTTAAAAAAATATTGAATATAATATATATATATATATATATAATTAAAATCAATCACCAAAAGTTATTTGTTTAATTTATTGTGGTAAAACACATATCTGTGCATAAAAAAAAATTTAGAAAAAAAATCATTGGTTTTCAAAATTTGTTTTTATTTTCATTCGTAAATAATTGGTCACCAAAGAATTAGTTTTATATACATATATAAGCCATATATTTTCATAATTAAGTTAATACTATTCATACCCATCATTCCAATGACTATACGATAACTATTATATTAAATAATAATTTTTTAATAATATGTTGCATTTTGCAAAAACTCAATGTTGCGTATAACACAAGATATCAAAAAATTAAATTTATTTTAAAAAAATATTTTATAATATCTCTAGGTGTTAAATAATACACTTATAAGATAAATTCATTGTATTTTCAATTTATTAGAAATAAAAGATAAAAAACATTTGGAAGTAAAATAATTGTTTTTTCAGAAGAAAAAAAACTATTTTTTTGCACGAAATGTGTTTTTAAGTTAATAAATTTAATTAATCACTATTATCGATTAATTTTAATTAAATTTAAATATTATATTTTCAATAAACTTTTTAAAGATTCGTATAATATTTTAACTATTCATGGGACAATAATAAATCTAGTTTTATTCTTACAAAATATATTTTTCTAAAAGTGGTTTTTGTCAAATATTTCACACTTATTTTTAAAATTAATTTCTTCAAATTATAGGTATTTAATTTAATAAAATGGATTCCATATTTGGAATCATTAGGTTCAAATTTTATAAATATACCCCTTTTATTTTTAGGCAATATGAATAGTAATCGTGATAAATGTTTTCACCTCACTAAAGGGTAAATCATTTTAATCTAAGTTAAAACTAAGTGATAGTGCCATATATTTTAATAAAAATTATTATTGTATGAATTTAATTCTAACATTATCACCTTAGGCTTAAAATTTAATTATTTAAGTGACACTTTCCAATTAAAATGACTAATTTAATATTTAAAGAAAACAGAAATACAAAAGATCACTTTATTACTTTTAAATATCTATTATGTGTCCACATCGGAAAAAAAGAAAGTTATGAATGAATATAAATATATTTTTTCAGATTAATGAAATTATTTTCAAAATAAATTTTTTTTTTAATTTTTATCAATAATATAATTATCTTAAATTATGCAACACTGATGAAGTATTTCATAAATTAATAGAAAAATAAAATAAATGATTTTTAAAATATTAAAATTAATATAATTTTAATGAGTTATAGTGTTTCAAAAAAATTATAGATTAATATGATATATTTTTTTAAAGTATTATATTTAAATTTTAACTTTGTATTTATGACTTTTAAGTCAAATTAAATGAATAGTTTCAAAATTGATATTACAAATAATTTATCAAAATAATATTTTATTAAATTATTTAAAATAATTAAAATATTGAGAGAGTATAATGGTGATAATATATGGTAAAACATTTCATCCCTTTTCCATTTATGAGTCAATAGTTACCTTATATATCAATTTATAACCCTTTAAAAGTGAAAAATATTTTACTATGGTTAACATTAAAATAGGTTATCTAAGGGGATAAATCAATCGATAAGGTTTAAAACACCACTTAAACCTATTAAAATTTTATTTTTTATGGTATTCCAACCCCATCCAATATTATCTTCTAATCATTTTAATTTTTCAGGAATTTTTACTAGATGATTAATTTATTATATTTTGATATTTAAAGAAATTATAAGAGTGCCCCTCCCCTTACTTATAAAAGGTCACATTTCCTTTCACTTATTCACACCACTTTGAGCCATATATTTCAATCATATCCTGAATAAAAATACATTATAAACTTCATTATACACATTATATAGGTGTTGTTATTCTCAAAAGTCCAGACATAGGATCCATAATAGGATATCTAAATTAGTTCTTTCAAAGAAGAGGTAATCTCCATAACAAATCAATTTATTTTTACTCTTCTTTACCTCCTAAAAATCTATTTAATTTGTAATAAAATAATAAATTACTTATCCTAAATATAATTAAATTTTATTATGTTTATTAAATCTCCATTATGCAACCATTTTACCATCAATTGACAAGTGAGAGTATTTCTCATGTGTATGCATGGCTTACCGTCTCCACATGGAGATACAATTCATTTTCCACCATAATATTACATGGATGGTTATTATTATAGTTTTAATGTTTATATATGACAATTATGACATAATTATATTTTTATAATTATAATACCACATAGAACTTCTTACCTTTTAATCTTTTGGAAAATAATAACATCACTTGTGTGTACATGTGGACTACTACCTCCATAAAGAGATGTGATTTTTTTTTCATTTTCATTTTACTTGGATGTTAATAATGATAGATTTAATGAATATATATGATATATATGATATAATAAATAATTTTTAATGTTTTTTTATTATTTACCTTTCTTTCTTTCATCCATACAAAAAATGAAAACAATGTTCATGCGTACATACTAACTACCATCTCTAGGAATAATGTAATTAATCTTTATTTATATAACTTTTATGGATGAATATAAATATATATATATATATATATAATGGATATATATTATTTTTATATCATTATTAACATTATCTTGTAAAATAAACCATGATCAAAGCACAATGACTGAAACTAATGAACCAAAACAAACATGAAAAATGAAGAAGTTGTCTCCTATAATAGTAATTTATTAAATAATTGTTAATAAATGGGTGATAAAATATTATAATTAAACCATATATGGTATGGTATATATTATTATGGTTCTAAAATATATTTAAAACAAATATATATTTATTATATAGTAGTTTCAGACATGTATGAAGGAAATCAGACCTGGGTAAGGATTTATTTCACAATTTTATCATTATTCATGATTGTTTATGTTTAAGTATTATAAGGGGGAATTATTTTATTTTTCTATATTATACCCAATATATTTTATTCTCCTAAAATTATTCATTAATTTTCATGTAATAGTACTATTTCTAACTCTTTTATACTTAAAATGATTGATAAAATGTTTTTAATAAAAGATGACTTTATTTCTCTCTTTCTTTGAAAATCCTTTTTCTCCCATATGCATGTTTTCTAAAAAAATATTCCAAAACGTTTTTAACATTATCTAAATTATTTATTAAAGAAATTTTTACCCATGTTTGAATTTTTACAAAATGGTTTTAATGTAATTTTCTTATAAATTTCTGAAGAAGTTAATTTTGACCTTTTTAAAATAGTATAAAAGGAATGATTTTTTAAATTATATGACCAGTACATAATTACCTACCATCATGAATACTATTTTATTTTAATATTAATTTTCAATTTTCCATGATTATTTTAAAATTAAATGTTTCTAACATCTTAGGATTTTGAACAGGTCAAATTTCTGGTTATATTTGATTTTTTTCATTTGCTGGATGAGACAACTTTTAAATGTGGATTCAGAGAATAATATAAATATTTTCAATGCATTATTATATTTTTTTTGTATAATTTTTAAGGCTTGATATGTGTCTCAAATGTCTTATTTAATTTCAAGAATGATGGGATTCAACAGCCAAAGTTTGGGAGACACGGCTCTTTGCAAACAGTTGGTGAAAGATTAGTGCTAACTATACAACCAAAACTATGTAGTCCATTAGAACTAGTGAAATATTATAAAAACCCATTAGAGGTGCCCAAAAAACCATGCAAGGAACCTATAATAAATTATATAGGCTTTTCATGGGCTTCCCATAGTTTTAAAAACTGTGTGTCTAGCCATGAAAGGGGGAGGTTCCTTTAGATAGTTGCACCGCACGGTTGGCGCACAGTTCTCCAAACCGTGCAGCCTATCCATGTGGTTCATTGAATGGGATGAAATTATTAATATATCCTTCCTTTATTATTTATTTATTCCTTCTTATTTCTTCTCCCATTTTCATACCTCCTCTAACTAGGGGTTTTCCCCTTCTCCTCTCCTCAGTTCCTTTAGAACTCCTTCATACAAGCTTTGTTTCAAGCGCATTTAGGCATGTTGGATAGCTAGCGATAAGGCTATAAATCCCCTTTATTCATTTTATCTTGTATCTCTATATTTATAATTTTATTTATATTCAATTTCATTTTCCTTATTTTCATGTAATTTTTCTAAAATACTAGTTTCTATTATTTTATCTCGAATTAGAATTTGATATTCAATGAGTGATAACCTATAATCATAAAGTAAGTGGTTCCTAGATTTATCCATGTTTATATAGATGCTATAGGATACAAATTTACTTATTCATGAGTGGGTAGTTTGGGTGTTACCTTTTAAATAAATTCTTTTTTATCTAGTATTATTGGTTGATTCTTATGTGTATTAGTATGCTTAATTTAGCATATTGAGCCTTGAATAGTATGGTATGTGTGAATTAGATTTCCAATTTTTCTTGGCATGAGGTGTCAACTAAATAATTAAATTAATTATGATGTGATTATTTTGGTTCCATGGGAACATGATGAAAATGTCCTGATATATATGGGATGGTTTTGACCATTGATAATGAGGCAATGTGATCATCAGGCTGAGGTAGATGGTGTTGGACATCATAATTGAGGTGATGTGATCATCAGGTTTAGGCGGATGATGATGACCATGTCGTAGTTGAGAAATATGGTTCACATGGGGTTATGGGGTTTACTTTTTGGTATGGATTAGATATGGTTGGTGATTAATTCTCACATTTATTGGATGATAGAATAATTGGTGTTCTGTACACACATATAAAGACTCTATGAGGTGGTTTGACCACTCAATGTGGGTGTAGGCCTATGTAGATTTAGCAACTTAGGGGATGATGATGACCATAAGTTATGGAGGAGGTTCTCACCGTATAAATCCATGGTCGATGTTGAGTGAGTACATCGGTTGGGGGATGAGGTTCTCCATATATATTTGCACCAATGGGACAAGAATATTGAAGGATTGATATTTTCATTCCTTGGGATGTTGAGCTATTGAGATTATGGTGGTCGTTAAAGAATAATTCTAAGGGACTTGTGATTGATTTTAGGAAATGGGGTTGTTGAACTGATGATGACTTAACTAAAAAAAGTCCAAGGGGATTCTAATTTGATTTTTGGGTGTGCCAATGGGATTTCATCTTTACTGAAGATGTGGTACATGTGATATTAGTTTGAAAGAGGTGCACAATGACTTGTATATATAAATGGTTAGGAAACCAAGGGTTCTCCTAGTATAAAAACTAATGGATATATCATTTCACACCTTCATTGGATGAGGAAGTCTTGTGGTTGTTGATCATATGTGAATCATGTAATTTATTTTTATGTGAACAGTTGACACTATTTTCTTATGTATTCATGAACTGATAAAAATATGGATGTAAGGTAGATGCATGTTGGTGGTGACCTACTGAGTTCATACTCACACCCTACACATGCCCCTCGGGATGCATGTATACTTTTGTTTATTTGAGATTTATTAAGGGACTTGGATCATGCACTGGACTATAATGATTAGGGATTCATGGTTTCATGGGATGGATGAAATATGGACCATGGGGGTTCATTACATAGAGATGAAGTTTCCTTTTTGTCTTTTGAGTACGTTCTTATATGATCATCCATAGGAAACCTTTCATGTCTATTTTTTGTATGATTGTCATGACATGTATGAAATATCTACTATTTATGGTTGTATGCTTTAGGATTGTTATTTTCTTGTTTATTATTTCTTCTATTGAGTTTTTTCCTTACTTCCACAATGCTAGTATTATATGAATATTATTATTTTAACATCACCAAAGGTTATAATCTCCCCAATAACAATTAATTAGACCCTCTCTTCTGGTTATAATCCTTTGTTGTATGGGGAGGCACGCATAAGGCCCAGTGGCCCTCAAGCACGGAGCACTAGTTAAGTGGTTCCTGGTTCATGGCACTAGAAATTGTATTAAAGGTGTTTCCTGTTATTTTTTATTAATATTTTTGTTATGTTTGATCGAATACTGGGATATAGTTGAAGTTGGGTAAGGATCACATGCTTGGGCTCCTGTATCTCCATGTATGTGGATATATTGAGTTTCCATGGGTGGGAAATTGATGTTATGTTTAGTTTTATTAATGTTGATAGATTTCCACCTCGAGTAGCGCACTTAGGTGTGATGTTATTGTTTTTTTTAATTCTAACCCTTGGCCTTGTATATCATGGGATTTTTGTTTATGCCTCATGGTAGGAACTTAGTGTTATATGAAATGTGTACATTCTTGTGAATATTTCTTGAAACTTATAATATATTAAAAGGGGTTGGAATTTTTATATTTTCAACAAAAATCTAAATAGTGTTTTCCTGTATAGATGTTTTATGGAATTCTACTCATCCATCCTAGGTTTATGGTTCCTAATGAGTTGATATATGATCCTATATGTATATGTTATGTATGGTCTATACTCTAATATAGGTTGGAAGAAATAAATGAATGAGTTGTGCTACTTAAAATGTAAATAAAATCTAATCAACATTTTCCTACTTAAATTATTTCTAGAATTCTACTCATCCATCCCAGTATGGTGATTTTTAATATTTATGATATGTGATACTTGACTTTGATATGGGTAGGTAGGGGGCATGAGGCCATAAAATATGAGATATGGGTGTGGTAGGGAAGTTTAAGGGTGATGATATGCAGTTCTTGTTACATCTTTCTGAATTTATGATATATATACTATTATTGATGTTATTGACCATGGTATCTAATCTTCTTAATAATGACACCTAGAAGGAATCTAGTGGAGTTTCATGAGGATAAATATGTGGTGCCACAAGATAATGCACGGTATGAGGCCCTAGAGGTTTGGGATGTGTCCCCTAAGGGTTGGGGTGATCAAGAGCCACAGTTAGAGGCTCTGAGATAGGTGGGGAAGATGTAGAGTAGGTCAGGGTGAGCTTACTGTGAATCATATAGAGTATTGATAGGGAATATTAGGGAGATGATCCATACATGTCTTATCTAATGTAGGAGTTCTAGTCTCATAACCCACTATTATTTTAGGGTGAGGTTGGACCGTATATAGTAGATAATTGGATGAAATCTGTGAAGAAGATATTTGACAAGCTCAAGACACCCCTAGGTCAGAGGATGAAATGGGATTCTTAAATTCTCAATGGACAAGAAAAGTGATGGTGGGACATATAGGTATAAAATAATAAACATAAGGGACTTCTATGAAAGTATTTTGAGTCTCGGTTCTTTGAGAATTTATTCCTGAATATGTTGAGGGAAGACTGATCATGTGATTTCATGAACCTTCAATAGGGGATACATCGGTTATGGATTATTCAGTTATTTTCATGGACATATCCCAATTTGTGTCTTCTATGGGTGATGATGAAATTTCTAGGGTGATACTTTTCTAGGATGGATTATGAAATTCCATCAGGGTGTAGGTAAATATATTCTTGTAAAACTCATTATTATATGTAGTAAATCATGAATTAATATCTAAGGGAAACTTGATGGACCAAACTTACTTGATCTGGGTGGTAGTGTTTATTGAGGTGGGCAGTGATACTTTTGATAGCTGAAAGTGGGTAAATTAGAAGTCTCAACAGGATAGTCAGGATAGACATTTGGGTAGACCATCAAAAAGTGGTTCATTGATGGTGTGGTTCCGGTTTGGGCATCTAGGGAATGTTTAAACTCTTTTTGAGTGACCACCAAAGAAGTGTCGGGCATGCATCCAGATAGGAAACTTAGAGAGGTTCTATAGGAATAATTCTCAGATAGATGGGAGTTAGGGACTAGTTCTTACTCATGCGTTTGAGGTAGGATCGAGAGTGGTACTAGGAGGTGATATTCTGTATTCTACTGTGCATGTAGATCATGGTAAGGAGAGAGAGACCCAATAGTGGGGTCAGTGGGAGGTAGCTAGTGTAGCTATAGAGGGAGGTTAGGCCTCAAGTAGTTGGGATTTAATCCAAGTACATGCTGTTTGGATAGAAGGGTCAGAGAATGCCAAGAATCCGATGATGGTTAGAGGTACATCATGAGTGTGAACTTGTTTTCATTTTTTTGGATATTATTGGTTTTGGTGCACAAGGTGCACATGTGTTATATGAACTAACCATGTATGGGTTAATAGGTGGGCATAAAATGTGATGTGTGATTTTTATGAGATGTGTAAGAATTAAGATGTTTTTTGAGAATTAACATATCTACACACACACAAATATATATATATATATAAATATATATATATATATTATGAGAGATCTATTTTGGGCATTATATGTGATATGGTTTTTTTGAGCATCAATTGCGATGCAGGACCTTATGGGTGTTATGAGTGACACAGGTTTGAATTGAGCATCTGATAAGGTGAAAGAATGATGGTATGTTATATGGGGATGCTTATGTCCAGATGGTAGTTATAAGAACCATCAAAATTTCAGGTTGGGTTGGGAAGCGACTGGGTAGTTAATTCCTAAGGTGGGTAGCCACGAGAGGGATTCACCTATGACTGAGTAACCAGGGTATATTGGGGTGATGTTTATGATATTGGTATATTTATTACCATATCAAAATGAGACCATATATCTCAAGTACAAGATATTATAATTTAGGGATATTGTAAATTCTTGAGTTTTTGAACAGGTCTAATTCATGGTTAAATTCAATTTTTTTTAGGATAGGTCAATTTTTAAATTGGGATTCATATATTAATTTCAAAAATTTAAATGTGCTAGTATATTTTTTTCAGATTAGTTTTAAGGATCTATAATTTTCTATGAGGTCTAGTTTGGTTTCTAGAGTGATGGTATTTAAGAACGAAAGTTAGAGAGACACAACACTAGGTGCATGGTTGGCATAAGATTAGTTCTAGCCATGTGACCCAAAATGTGTGGCCCATTTAAGCTAGATTTTGGTTAGAATAAACTATAAAAGGTTCTAAAAAAACCCTTCAAGTCACTTTTAATAAATTTCAGAGGGTGTACATGGGATAAATATGGTTTTAAAACCCATTCCCCTAGTTGTGCGAGGTGGAACTTCCTTTAAACTATGGATATGTATAGTAGGTTCACGGTTAGGAAAACTATGTGGTTGAACCATGTCGTTCATTAAAGGGGCTGAAATTACTATTCTAATCCACCCTTATTATTTCTCTCTTCATCCTTTATTCTCCCATTTATGATCCTCCTCCATCTATAGGTTCCTCCCTTATCCTCTCATAGGTTCCTTTGAAACTCATTCATATAATCTCTATTTCAAGCACTGTTAAGTTCATTGGATAGTGAACAGTAAGTATATGAATCATATTTCTTCCTTTATTATTATATCTCATTATTTGGAATGATATTTCCATCTGAGATCAGTTTCCCTATTTTCAATGTGTTTATCTAAAATCCTTATTTCTCTCATTCGTATCGGATTAGTGACGAGTGAATTCTTAAAAGCATGAGGTAGGTGGTGCTTAGATTTCTCCTTGTTTATACATGTTCTATGGGATGTACATTTAAATACCCATGAGTGGGGTGGTCCGAGTGTGACATTTTAATTAGTTTCTTTATTAAATTGTATTATTGGTTTATTATTATGGGTTTTATCATGTTTAATTAAGTGATTTGAAACTTTAATGGTATGGTATATGTGAATTGGGTTTCCAATTTTTCTTGGAACAGGGTTCCAATTGATTAATTAAATGAATTTTTATGTGATTAAGTTTGTTCTATGTGAATGTGATGGGTATATTCTCAGATATATGGGATATTTTATACCATCCGGACTGAATTCATGTGATTATTAATCTGAGGTAGATGGTTTTAACCATCATAAGGGAGATAATGTGATCATCAGGTTGAGGTGGATGTTGATGACCATGCCATAGTTGAGAAACGTGGTTTTCATGTGGTGATGAGGTTCATTGGTTGGTGTGGCTTCGATATAGTTGGTGATTTCTAATCACCGTGATTGGACAATAGTACTATTGGAGTTATTTTCACATAGATAAAGACACAGTGAGGTAGTGTTAACTACTTTATGTGGGTGGAGGCCTTTGTAAATTTAACGATATTGGGTTTTTGATGAGCATTAATTATAGAGAAGGTTCTCACTGTATAAATACGTAGTTGATAGTGAGTGAGACCATTGGTTGGGGGATGCGGCTCACTGAATGTGTTTGATCTGATGATCAAGGATTATTAAAGGATATATATCATCATTCCTTGGGATGTCATTCTTTTGAGCCAATCTAGGTTGTTCAAGCAGAAGTCTGAGGTACTTTTGATTAATTTTTGAGATGTAAAGATTTTGATCCAATGATGACTTGATTAATGGTTGTCCAAGGGACTTATTATGTGATTTTTGGACATGCTAATGGGATTTCCTTTTTACTCAATATGTGGTACATGTGATATCATTTAGAATGAGGTGTTAGATGATTTGTATATGGAAATGTTTGAGAAACTGAGGCTTCTCCTTATATAAATCATGGATATATCATTCAACACTGGTATTGGACAAGGTAGGTAAACGAATCCTTATAAATATTGAGCACAAGTGAATTAGGTTATGTATTTTTTTGTGTGAAGATAATGGTGTTTATTTACATATTCATACACTGATATAAATATAAATGTAAGATAATAACAGTTTTGTGGTGGCCTACTATAACAACTCTTCTTTTTCCATATATTGTTTTAGAATATTTTTTTGTATTATTTTCAAATATAGGTGTTGAGATGGAGTGGGATTCCAATGCCTGGAGTGACCGGAATTAATTTTTGAAATATATCAAGTATATTAAATTTCAAGAATGTTTAGTTTTCATGAAAAAGAATAATAACTTATAAAAAAGGCTTGGATTAAAAATATGGGTTTGTCACTGAGTTCATAGCATGGGTTTTACCCAAGACACGACATAACTTTTGCTGGCATCAGAAGTTTTCATAAAGTGCAGTCACAGGTGAATAAAATAAAATAAATTTATTTATTTATTTATTTATTTATTTTATTTAACATGATGAATCAAACTAATCTCTTTATATAAATATTCTATTAGGTATAATTTGTAGGGTCAGTTATATAACCCTATAAATTCATAGAGAGAGTTGATGGAGATATTGGCAGTCAACGTCAGATCAGATCATGATCAATGATTGGTGTTTTAATGAAATGTGTAGATCTCACCAATGATATTGATATGTGATCATTCTTCACCAATGATTGATCCAAATCAGGGTAGGATGTTTTATTTGTAAAATTCCATCATTTTCTTTTATCCCAATCAAATTCATATCAATTCCATGAATAGAATTGATTCACACATCGATGATAGATTTATTTTTGATGGATTTCTTTTTATTCATTGGTTATATCCCTCTTCATACATCTATATCTTCAACAAAGGATCAAGGTTGAATGAACAAAGACCAATTTTTGTTCCCCACATATTGTGGTTTATGGGTTTCTCCCCCATTTCTTTGAACATTCATCATTGGTATTTTATTTGGCCAATAGTTCAATGAATACTCGGTATTCAACTATTGTGAGACCATTCTTCAGTGAAACATATCAATACTACTAGTGTGGTTTCAAATAAAGGATGAATTTGAGTTGTGATTAAGGATAAAGATCATATCATAGTTATTCATGTGGTTTTTGAGCATACAATGACCGGGTGGTGCAATAGATAGTTTTTCCATGAGATTTTGTGGTTGAATTCTGGAAAGCGGTGACAATGGGACTTGGCTGGGCTAGAGACGTGTTTTTTTATTTGATTTATGGATGGATTTAGAGATCATAGGAGTAGGAAAAGTCATATGAAATAGCTTTATATAATTGAAAAATACTGATATACATGGACTGTAATCCAGGAATACACATCGTGTGGGGCCCTAGTTCTAGTGCCATTGTTTCCTTGGAGAAGATATGTATCACATAGTGTGTGGATGATGTCACATGGCATGTGACCATTAACTGGTGGCTTGATGTGTACCTTAAAGGGTAAATGGATATGGGTAGGAGTACATGGTCTCATACATGTCGTGTACTTATACAAAAACACATCTAAGTGAGTTGTACATAATAAGATCTTTTTACTTGGACATAACTAAGAGTACACAAGCTCAGACACCCCATGTACTCATACATAGACACGATCATGGGTTTTAATACACAGTACAGTCCCAATGCTAATGGGACATACCCTATACTCCTTAAAAATGACTTGGATCCCTTTTCCTCTTTAGATTGGATCAATTTCATTAGGGTGCACTCCCTTGATCATATACCTGATAGTAGTTATGGAATCACATCCAGTGCATAGGATGGTTATCCACTCTAAGGAACTTTTGTGTTAGATAGAGTTGTAGAATCCCTTCATCAGTCCCAAAGTGAGATCCTTTGTCATCATTCATTCCCTTTGTGAGGTTTCTAGTATCAACATGACCAACGTTGTATAGGATTTGATCCCATACTTAGCAGTTTAATCTAGATAGGATTATCGGTATACCCCATGGCCTTAGGTGTGATCCCCATCTATTTATCATTCTCTTTATACTTTTATCATGTATTCTTATAGTGAAACCTAATGATTAGAAATCTTGATGGATTCCATCAATTCTATCTGACTCATGGAGTGTGTTCTCTTTAATTAGTGTTATGTAGAACCTTCAAGCAGGAATTGTAGGATATCATTATAGTTGTTACTTTACCTTGATACTATGAGTATATTTTGATTATGTATAGATATTATTGTTATATATGTTTCTGACATATACCTGTGATGATTTGGCTGTTATTATTGATGTTATATGCTTAGTGATTTTGGGGTGTCCTACTAGGTGTTGTTATACTTATCTTTGCATGGGATTTGCCCACATTTTTTGTGTATTATATAGATGACTAGACTTTTAACATAATTCTATAGGGATCAGGACCAGAAAGAGCTTAATTAGTTGGACAGACTAAATTGTGTTCCTATGATTTCATTGACAGCAATCCTCATCCACTTCATAGGTTGGAATTATTTTCATATTCTTTATGTTGGGATTGTATTTTTCCCTTTTGATTTCTAGTACTTGTTTTCATACTTTGATGGGTGTATTTTATAATTATGCATTCATGGTTATCATTTTTTTTACATTTCATCATTATATAGGCTTGGAGATTTGTGATTATGTGCATGTGCATTGGCTATGGTCTGTCATGTGTTTGATATGCCTACTTGGTGCTGGTTTCCATACCATAGCCTATTGAAGGTGGTCTTGGGGTAGTCACGGCATTGGACCCATTGGGAAGGGTCATGAAAAAGTGGTATGAAATCCAATCAGTTCTACCTTAGTATTGGAGTCTGTGATGTTGGTTTGGGGAAATAGTGTTAAGTGTTTTGAGTTTGTCTTTTAGGCCCGAGACTCCAGTGTTGGTGTGGTGGCTGAAATATCTATACACCAAGACTTTTACCATATTCCATTCAACTCGGTACATTTAGGTACTAGTTTTAAGGAAAAACATTGGTACATGTATCATATAGGAATGGTTTGTGGTTTTTATATACTTCTTGGGTCAGCTCTCTGGATATACTGATTGACCATAGTACATATTGTCTATTTTAAGATTTCTCCATGAATTTTTCTAGCTAGGATTCAACATAAAGATCATGAGGATGATCCCCTTAGTGATTAGGCTTTGATACAGGGAACTATTCAGGAGGTGTTACCTCTATGTGGTGCACCAGCCATACCACCACTTTTCGAGTAGCATATAGTACCATCAGTACCAGTGGATGAGGTGTGCAGGATGAGCATGATTTATGAGTTTAAATAGTATATACCCCTTAGTTTATAATATAGGCATGGTATATAGTTGCATAATTACTAGATTGATGTAGTTATGTGAGTTTTCCATCTTTTCAGGACACTTATGGACTAGATGGTGTTCCAGGTAGCAAGCCTTCTTTATGGTGTTGCGGGACGATGGTGGGGCTTAGTCACCTAGTCTTATGATGAGGTGACTCTATCATGGTCAAAGTTTGAGTGAATTTTTATAGAGGAGTTATATCCATCTATATTGATGGATGTTCACATCTTAGAGATTATACAAATTTAGGAGGGTAGTTTGACTATGGCTGAGTATACATCAAGGTTTACCAACCTCTCTCGGTATTTGATAGATATGGTTTGTGATCAGTTCTTTTGGGATTTAACCTTTGAGTGAGTAATAAGTTGATACATTCAAGCTATTGTGATACATATATTCATTACTACCTATGTTGGGGTGCTAGATCGTACTTTGGTGGTTAAGAGTTTCTGGGATGAGAAAACGTTGACAATTGTTGTCTATAGTGGGAACATAGAAAAAGAGAATTTGATGGCAGGGATTCAAGGAAAAACTCAGTGAATTAGATGTCTAATATGTTTCATGAGTCTATAATAGTACATAGGGTCTATGGTTCAGGTCTCATAGGATAGATCTAATCATAATAGAGAGAGGTAGTGCTACTCTTGTGATGGTAGGGGACATCTCGCATGGGATTGTATAACCCTTCTTAAGACTAATAGAGAGATAGTGGATGGGATGCCTAGATAGAGGTAGTGGTTGGAGAAGTAATGTTTGAAGGTATAAGGTTATTGTAGAGGATATGGGAGAGTAGCTGGAGTTTTAAGACATTTTTCCTTGTTTCCATCAACACCCCCAGGTGGTCCCCGCAAAGCTAAGGGAGCTAGGGGACAAAGGTGAGGGAAGCTATAGGATATCAAGGCATATGACTCAGAGGCTCCAAGGATGATATGATGTAAGATCTATGTCTTTTTAACATTATATACAATACTGATAGACATAGGTGTGAGTCATTCCTTTATTTCAACTTATCTAGTTTGAGACATAGAGATTTTGGTTGAACCCTTAGCTTGACCCTTGCACTCGGAGACTTCTACTGGTGGTAAATTATAGGTCACACACTTATTTCGGTGGTGTGACCTAAATCTTATAGGTGAGAGTTTTTTTAGATCTATTTGTATAAGCGATGAGGCCTTGTGACATCATCTTAGGTATGGACTTGTTATATATAGTTTACACCCAGATTGATTGCTTCAGGCAGAGGATGCAGTGTGTTCACAATGATGGGATGAGGTTTTCCTATATAGGTGAAATGGAAACCAAATAAGAGTAATATAGACACATGTGTAGGAGTTTTTTTATTACTCATCTATTGGTTAGCATGGACCTTGGTGAAGTGGGTGCAATAAGTTTTTAGATTCCTATAATGGTGGAAAAGTATGAAGATGTATTTCTTGTGGATGTTCTAGGATTACCTACACATCAATATATAGGATTATTAATTTATCTACACCCTGGTATGACCATAATATTTATTCCATTATATTTATTTGATCTTGAAAATCTTCGAGAGACGAGGGAATAATTGGAGGAATTACAGAGGAAGGGATTTTTCCGTCCCAGTACTTCACTGTAGGAAGCACCAGTATTGTTCACCAAGAAGGCAGATGGAATATTGAGGTTGTGTGTGGATTATCATCACCAAAACCAAGTGACTATAAAGAAAAATTAACCACTTATGAGAATAAATTATGTATTTGATTAGTTTAGAGGAGTAAAATGGTTCTTAAATATTGACCTCAGATCAAGAAATCACTAGTTGTGAGTACAGGATGAGGATATACTGAAGATGACTTTCTAATGATGTTATGATCACTATGAGTACATGGTGATTCCCTTCATCATGAAAAAATCCAAATTAGTTTTCATGTGACTCATGAATTGGATATTTAATCCTTTCTTAGACAAGTTTGTGGTAGTATTCATCAACAATATCCAAGTGTACTCAACTTCTGAGTAGGAGCGCACAAAACACTTGATGATGGTTTGGGATGTACTCTGAGAGAACCAGCTTTATAGAAAGATATTGAAGTACCAGTTATGGATTTAGGAGGTCCAATTTTTGGTACATGTTATCTCAAAAAATGGTGTGGAAGTGTACCCGTTATAGGTCGAGGTAGTGTTAGCTTGGGATCCACCCAAGAGTGTGATAGATCTGTGGATGTTCCCTGGGTTGGAAGGATACTATCATGTATTTTTACCTAATGTCTCAAGGATATAAAATCCCTTGATATCCTTGAACCAAAATTTGAAGTCTTTTGTATGGACAGAGAGGTTCTATCAGGATTTCCAAGAGATCAGGTAGAGATTGATGAAGGCTCCCATCTTGAGATTTTTAAAGGAGGGTATTGAGTACACAATGTTCTTAGATGAATCAGGGACCCGGATTGGTTATGTTCTAGTGTAGACATAGGAGGTGATTGCCTATGGTTCCCATTAGTTGAGACCACATAAGTAGAACTACTTAACCTACAATCTTGAGTTAGCAATGGTATTCTTCGCAATAAAGATGTGGTGACACTACCTGATGGGAGAGTAGTTTTTTATCTATTTTTACCACAATAATCTCAAATATATTTTCTCTTACATGTATATTAACTTTATATAGAGATTATGGATAGATTTACTCTAATATTATGACTTTGATATTGTCTATACTCTTTGGAAGGTGAATGTGGTAGAAGATGCCCTTAGTGGGAGATCTTGATCGCAGTTATTGAGTGATGTATCAGAGTAGTTATCCTATTTAATGTTATCATTTGGGGATGGGTATGGAGTAGCTTACCTCTATTCGATGGTTGTTACCCCCACCACTTTTACAGTGATTCATGTAGGAACAAATTATATATATGAACTATGAGACCATATGCACTCAGATATCCAATTGACAAGCTCCCGATGGATTTTATGAAGGTGGGAAGAATATTGTTCTTTTAATAGTATTCATGATGGTGATAATGACATTATGGGAGGAGGTTCTAAGTTATTTTCAAATATATTCCTTTGAGGTATATCCTATTGTGGAGAATATGTAACAAGACCTCTTATGTCAGTTTTGGTGGTCGGGGATGAAGAAGAGAGTTTCAATATTTGTCCCTCAATGCCTTACTTTTCAAAAAGTAAAGGTTGAGAACTAGGTTTTAGTGGGTTTGTCTCAACCCCATGATGTTCCTGAGTGAAATTCTGATGACATATACATGTAATCCTTGATTTTGTTACCATGTGTGTCCATGGGACACGATTTCATCTGAGTAATCATAGACCTACTCACCATGTCGACCCACTTTTTAGCTATTCGAGAGTAGAGTTCATTTGAGAGATTAGTATGCCTTTATGTGCATGATATATTCTGGCTACATGGATCTCCCTCGATTATCATTTTAATGTTGATTCTCACTTCACATCTCGGTTATGTAAGAGATTACAGGATTCCTTTGGGAATCATTTGTGTTTGAGCATATCATTTCACCCTTAGATTGATGGATAGACTAAATGGACCATTCAGGTCTTGGAGGACATGTTGTGGGATTTCATGTTAGACTTTGGATAAGTTGGTAGGACAACCTAAAATTAGTGGAGTGTTCATACAACAATAGATACCATTCCACCATCGGTATGGCACTATTCGAGGCCTTTTATGAGAGACCCTGTAGATCTCAATTATGCTAGACCGACCCAATAGAGTCAACACTAATGGTCCCAGAGTCTGTGTGATCCACTAAAGAGAAGTTATAGATCATTCAAAAGTGGATGAGGATTGAAAAGACCCATCATATGTTTTATTCATATAGACAACATAGTCCTTTAAAGTTCGAGGAGGGAGACCATGTGTTCTCGAGGGTCTCACTAGACATGGGTTGAAAATATTTGGTTAGGGAAGAAAGATATATATGAGATTCATTGTTAATTTCCATATAATTTGTAGAGTTAGAGAGGGGAAATACTTCTTAGCTATACTACCATAGTTATACCAGGTACATAACATCTTCCACATGTCACAGTTGAGGTGGTATGTTCACAACTCATCACATGTCATCGACTGGGGTGAACTAAAAAATCAAGTATAGAGATACCATTACTAATTGACTCGTAGATATTAAGGATCAGAGGGAGAGGATATTATATAAGAGAGTGATTCCTTTAGTGTTTTTTTGTTGGGAGCATAAGAATATATGGAAGATTATCTGGGAGTGAGAGACACAAATGTTTTCTTAGTACCAACATCTCTTTTCATAGACTTTTTTTTATAGATTTTTTGGGATGTAAATCACCAAAGTGGGGAGAATGTAATGAATTTGATTTTTTATATATATTATTTGGAATATTTTATGAATTATTTTCAAAGAAAGTAGCTAAGAAAACATTATATTTTGTGGCATGGTGTGCCTAGAATAAATTTTTAAAATATATTAAATATCATGCCTACACGGTTTTCCTAAGAAAGTGGAATGTCCTCTAAACAGAGTCTTGGATCAGAAATATAAGGCCAACTTTGAGTTTAGATTGTGGGTTTTACCCTATGAATGACATAACCTTTGTCCAAATTAGGAGTTTTTATGAAGTGTTGTTATGGGAGAATAAAATAAATACACTGATTTATTAATTTATTTAATTTAATATGAATCAATACATATTTCTATAAATATGCTATTATAGCTAATTCATATGGTTAGGTGCATAACCCATAAAATTGAGAGAGAGTATTGAAGAAGATCTTGGTGGATGACATCGGATCAGATCATGATCGAGGATCAGTGTGCCAATGGAATGTTTGGATATCGCCAATGATAGTAATGTGTGATCATTCTTTTCTAGTGATTGATCCAAATTAAGTTAGGATGTTTGATTTGTAAAATTCCATTATGTTATTTTATCTCAGTTGAATGAAGATAAATTCCATTGACAGAATTGATTCGTGAAATGATAGTAGATTTATTTGCGATGGATTTACTTATTTTTTTGATTATATCCCTCTTTGATTTTCCATTTCTTCAAAAATGGATCAAGGCCAAAAAGAAAAAAGGCCTTGTTCTGTTCCTCACATATTATAGTTTATGGATTTTTCCCTAATTTCTTACATGTTCATTTTTGGTATTTTCTTTGTCCAATGGTTCGATGAATACCCAGTATTTGATCGTAATTTGATCATTCTTAGGTGTAATGAATCAATAATGTGACTGTGGTTCAAGATTTAATATGTGATTGAGGTGTGATGGCAAATCAGGATCATATTGGGGTTCTTAGTGTTGATTTTGAGCATGAGACAACTGGGTGAAATGATGGATGGTTTTCCCATGTGATTTGGATCAATTCAAAAAAATGATGATGAAGTGACTCATCCCTACCAGATCTAGGTTTTTTTGAGAGATTATTGGCTAGTTTTGGAGATTAGAGGATCTGGTGATGATGTTAGAAACAGATTCATGGGTTCTATAAAATCCCAATATACACTACATGTAATCCAAGAATATATGATGTGTGGGCCCCTAGATAATGATCTAGGGTTTTGTAGAGAAGATAAATATCACATGGCATGTGAGATATGTCGCAAGGTGTGTGACCCTTACCTAGAGGCTTGGTTTGTACCTCATAGGGTACATGGACACAGTTAGTAGTACAAGGTCTTATACATGCCATGTACTCTGACATGGACATGGCCAGACCAGGTGTACACAAGAAGATCCGTGTACTAGGAAATGTCCAGGAGTATATGGTATCAGACAAGTCATGTAGTTGTACATGGGCACAGGTATGGGCAGTAATACACGAGTAAGGCCCGATGATAAAGGGACACATCGTGTACTACTATTACACACCATGTACTCTTTCAAAGATGACTTGGAGCCCTTTTTCTCTTCATCATGGACAAGTTTTTCTAGGTTATGTTCCTCTCCCTATGGGTAATTATGGAATCGTGTCTAGTATATAGGATGGTGATACCCTCTAAGGAACTTCATTCTTGGATATAATTTTGGAATCCATTCATGAGGCCTAAATTGAGATCCTTTATCATAATATTTTCCCTATGTAGTATTCTTGGTATCATCAGGACCAACACTACATGGGCGTCGATCCCCTACTCAGTGGGTTAATCCAAATTGGGTCATTCGTAAACCCCATTTTCTTAGGTGTAATCCCCATATGTGTATCCTTATCTATGTACTTCCAGAATATATTCTTATAGTAGGAATTTATGAGCATGATATATTGGATAGATTCCCTCAGTGTTATCTAACTCATGGAGTGTGTTCTCCCAGATGAGTGTTATATGGAACCTTCTAGTAGAAATCATAGTCTGGCATTATGATTCTGACTTTACCTTGAGACTATGTGTCTATGTTGATTATTTCTGGATATTATTGTTATATATGATTTTGAAATATACCCATGATGATCTAACAATTAATCTTGATTATATATTCTTAGTGATTTTTTGGTGTCCCACTAGGTATTGTTATACTCGCCCATATATGGGATTTTCCCACATGAGTCTTGTATTATACAGAAGATCAAACTATTAATGATTTTTAGAGATACTAGGACAAGGCAGATCTTATTGATCTATAAAGACTGAGGTGTTTTCTTATGGTCATTGACAGTAATCCTCACCCACTTTACAGGTTGAACTTATTTTTAGTTTATTTGTGGTGGGATTGTATTTATCCTTTTTTATTTCCAGTACTTATTATCATAATCTAATGGTGGGATTTTAGATTTATTCATGCATGGTTATTAGTTTTTTATATCTCAACATTTTATGGAATTTGAGATGTTTTTTTATGTATAATTACATTAGTAAAAGGCATCCCATGTGTGTGATATTCCTACTTGACACTGGTCATGAGCACCTAGCATATTAGAGGAGGTCTTGGGGTAATCGTAGCATGGGATCCATTAGGATGGTTCATGAAACCAACTATATTAAAAATCATACCCTATATAGGATCCTTAGGTTGTTTGTATACTTTATATCATTGAGATCAGTTAAGGGACCGAGATTGTGCACTGGACCATAGTGACACTAGTAGAAAAATAGTCTTTAACGTTGTAATTTTAATATAAGTTCTTAAATACCAACATTAAAAGTAATCCACTAGTACTTTTAGCATCTATTATTCTTTAAATAACATTAAAATCTCACTTTTAATGTCAGTTCACAAAAAATTGATGTTAAAAGTCCTCATCGAATACTTTTAACGTTGGTTTTTTTAGGAACTGATGATAAAAGTAAATTTTTTATATCAATTTTTCAAATAACCAATGATAAAAATAATTATAATTTTGTATATGATTTCAAAATCTTTTATTTTACTAGTTTTGAAGATAAAACATACTTATGGATTAAAATTTATGGAGATTGGAAGTTAAACTTATAAGACTTTCAATGTCAGTTTTTTTTTAAAAATTGATGTTAAAAGTATCTTTTGACATCTATTTTTAAAATAAATGGTATTGAAAATGTTTTAAAATATTTATATAATTTTTTAATATTCCATTTTAGTGGTTGTGGAGATCAAAAAGAGTTATAGATCAAAAGTTATGGCCTTATAATGTTGGACTTTCCTAAGGCTTCTCTTAGAGAAATTCAACTTCTGACATCCATAAATTTTGATCCGTAAGTCTGTTTTAGCTCCAAGAATAATAAAATAAAATATTGAGAAATGATATACAACTTGATAATTATTTTTAATGTTAGTTATTTGAAAAAAAATCAAAATTTAATTTCAACATCAGTTCCTAAAAAACAAATCGACGTTAAAATTCTTCTATGATGACTTTTAACATCGCTTTTCCATGAACTGGCATTTAAACAATAATTTTAGCATCAGTTACTAAATAACCAAATTTGAAAGTGTTATGAAGATCCTTTAATGTTTTTTTAAAAGAAACCAATGTTAAAACCCCAATACATGATGGTTTTTAACATTAGTTATATATTTAGGCGACGTTAAAAGTAAAATTTCAAATAAATGGGATCAATATTTCAAAAAAATTTCATAACACGCATTTTATTTTTCACAATACCACCTAAATTTTAATACAATTCCTTTGAAAATATTTTATTTTACTATCTATAAATTAATATTCTCTTCCTTTAACATTTTTGACCACTTTAATTCAATAAATTTTCAACATGACTTCAATCATTGATTTAAATAGGGTATCTACTCAAATTATGTAATTTATTTATTATTATTTTCATTAATTGCTAAAAAAATATGATAATTTTTCTTATAATGATTAATTATTCTTAATATTGAGTTATAAAGATAAAAAATTCAGATGATATTTTCCAACTGAGGTGAAAAATTCATTATCGATCACAATTTTCATTGTTGCATGGGTTCTACCCTAAAAATAAGAGAAATGATGATAAAAATATATATATATTTGAAGGAAACTAATAAAAGCATTGAAATATGTTAAAATACTTAAGTTTATTTTTTTTATTAGGTGTATTTAATTTTAATTCATATTTCTAATGTTTCCTTTTAAATGAGTTGTATCTACCAAAACATAGAGAATTTTAACTTCCCACGACCATAAATTTTGATTTGTAACTCTCTTTTAGCTCCAAAACCATTAAAATTAAATATTAAGAAATTATATAATACTTATTGAACATATTTAATGTTAGTTATTTGAAAAAGTGACATCAAAAATAACTTTTAACATTGGTTCATGAAAAAAACAAAAATAAAAGTCTTATATGATGGATTTTAGCATCATTGTTTTATGAAACAATATTAAAATAAGGTTTTAAGGTTATTTAATGAATAAATGATGTTAAACTACTTCTATGGGTACTTTTAACATTGTTTTATATCAAAAATTGACGTTAAAAACTATATGTAATCAGAATTTCAACATCGGTTTTCTAAAAAAAATAACATTGAAAGGTAAATATTTTACTTTTTGACGTAGGTTTATAAAAACCGATATAAAAATTACTACTTTTAACTTCGACAACTTAAAATTCGGTTAAAAACCGATGTTAGAATTTTAAAAAACTAACATTAAATACCATTTTTCTACTAGTGTGAGTAGGGATGTTCAGGTTCATGGGATGCATGAATTTTTAACCATAGTGGTTCTTTGCATCAATTTAGAGTTTCCTTTTAGGCTTTTGAGTATATTCTTATATGACCATCAACAAGGGACCTTACAGGTCTATTTTTTATGACTTTCATGACACGTATACATTATCTTCTATGTATGGTTGTATTATTTGGCCTTGTTATTTCCATTGTTTATTATTTATTCCATTTTCATTTTTCATTACTTCTGTAGTATTGGTATTATATAACCATTATTAATATAATGTCATTAGAGAATATAATATCTCCACCATCACCTTATTATACCCTCAATTCTAGTCGGAATCCTTTGGCATATGAGGAGTAACACCTAAGGCTCGGTGGTCCTCTAGACTGGAGCAATGGTTAAGTGGCTCCTAGGTTGGGGTGGTACAATTTTTTTCCTAATATTCTATAAAATTTTAGTCTTTACAAGTGATTTTAAAAGTGAAAAGGTTATTTTCATCAAAAAAATCATGACATTTTTATGGTATTTTTATTTATCGATGAAAAAAACTGTTATTTTACTTATACTCCATTGGGGATATGTTGTATTGATATCATAATTATTATTGAAGTTACAAAAGATCAAATAACAACTAAGAGGGGTTGAATCAGTTGTTAACTTTTTATAAATTTCAATACTTTTCCAAAATTAACCCCTAAAACCTGTTAAGATTTTTTTCCTTATCAACTTTTAGTAAATAATAATACATCAAAAAGAAAGAAACTATGTAAAGAACACAAGATTTATAAGTTTCAGACTTAGTGTGAGAGTCAACATCCTTTATATAGCCACTCCTGTGGGTCTATGGAAATCCACTATTATAAATAAGTGAATAAAACTTTGTCCAACTCCCATTAGACACCTTATATCTCTTGATAATAAATATTATACTAACTCCTATCAGTTTAAAATGTTTTCTTATAAAATAATTTATATAGACAAAAGAATATAGACTTTATAGAAAATGATCTATAATTTCTCAGTCTGAATCCTCATTCCGATTTGGATGGATCTGATTTTCTCAATCCAATGATACTAGGACTGATTTCTCAAAATGAGAGATCTGAATCTGATTCTTTGAATACAAGGTGATCAATATTATGAACTCATTCTCAGTATTAAAAACTCAAACTCTGCTAGAATTATCAATACAATTATTCTTCAATCAAATGGGATATTTTACTTTAAATTCTCTAGTGTTCCACTTTTTTCACACATAAGAAATTTGAGAATAAATGAAAGATCTGAGAAAGTATTTATAGGAACTCAGAAAACAAAAGAGGGAAACATGAAAACTTTCCCCACTTCCTCAAATTTTAAAACTATAAAAATATCTCGCATTTAAAATTCAAATTTTACTTCTTCAATCTTACATAGATTTTTCTAAGATTTACGCAAACTTAAATTCCAGGTTTGAAATATTCAAATCTTTATATATTTCTCATTATGGTCTATTTCCTTCTCAACTTATTAAGATCTTTTTATTTCTCATCTCATTGTGATATGTTTCTTTCTTAGCTCATTATAATCTATTTCTTTCTCAGCTCATTAAAATTTGTTTCCTTTTCATCTCATTGCAATCTATTTCCTCCTCATCTCATTATGATTTGTTTCCATCTCAATTCATTACAATTTACTTCTTTCTTTAGATCATTATAATGGAATTACCATTATGATGGATTTTCCCATTAAGATGGATTTTACCATTACGATGGAATTCCCATTACGATGATTTTCCCATTATGATGGAAATACCATTATGATGATTTTTCCATTATGATAGAAATTCCATTATGATAATTTTCCAAATATGATGGAAATCCCATTATGATGATTTTACCATTATAATGGAAATCTTATCTTTTTAATTTTGAATTTCTTCAAACATCTCAACCATTTCTTCAAAATCTTTTATCATGAAAGTTTTCATGATTTCATATAACTTCTTGATCAACAAAGCATCATCTGATTTTGTTCTATAAATTATAAAAACTTTCTTACTCCCGAATTCATAATATTCTTTCAAAACTCTTCAGTAACAATATAAATTCTTAAACCAACAACTTCTATCTCAGAAAATTATTTATTTATAACTCATCAAATTCATTCTTTCTAACTCAAAAACTTCATTATTTCTAACTTAGAAACTATATTATTTCTAACTCATAAACTTCATTCTTTATAAATCAACAAATTCTTTATTTCTAACTCAAAAAAATCATTCTTTTTGTCTCAGAAAATTAATTCATTCTGACACATCAATATATTTCTTTCTATGATTGTAGAAAAGAAAAAATTCTAGAAAACAATAAATTATGTATATGATTATTTGGAATATGATTATTTTCAATGACATGATGATGGACCTAAATATGATAAAGTGTTTGATCAAAAACTGTATCTTCTTAAATTCTTAGGTATCTAGTGCATCTCAATATGAAAACCTAGGTTCAGAAACCAGTGTTTGGAAAACAACGACATTACAATGGACTAGGTTTGATTTCTAAATAACAAAAAATATTATTAAACAAAAAGGGTAGTTATCAAAAATACAAAAAACTTTATTAAAAACAATTTATCACAAAGTTTCTTCAATCTCTCCCTTTGGATTTTTTGAAAACCCTTGTTAACAACTTTTCTAACTATATTTTTTTTCAAAACTCAAATTTTGTAAACAACTTAAATTTTTTTACTTTAATCAAAATGTATCCTTTCTCAAAAGAGATAATCTTGAAACCACTCTACTAGATAAAGTATTGTTTTTTAAGGAATTATATCCCTTTGTGACATGAAAATTTTCCATCCATGTAAAGATAACTCCCCCTCACTTTTCCTTTTCTCTCCCATATTTTATGATATGAAAATATTTATATCCATTTAAGAAAGATAATTAAAAACTTATTAAAATGTAAAAAGTTGTTAATTTATCTCCCCCTTCGTCAATATAACCCAAAGCATGATGGGGGTTCTTTCTTAAAAGGTTTAGGAATACATGGGATATGGATAGACATGAAGTTGCAACCTCAATTCCACAAACCTTTATGTTGGTTGGAGTATTTCACTCAAGAGGGGAGGGGTTAATTGAGTGACTATATAAATCTCTGTTACAAAAAATATTATTTTAAAAGAAATGGTTTTCCCCAATAATAGATACATCCCAGTTAATCAAGGTTATACTGTTATAAGAGTTTGACTGTTTAAACAACTTCTTAGAAGATTGATTAATTATCAGTAATCTTAATATGTAATATTAATATTACTTTTGAAGTTATCCTACTAAGAAAAATCTGTTATAACTTCCTTCTAAGACTAACTATAAAAGTAAAATTAGAGTTTTATAGATTATGCAATAAAGCAGTAAAATAGAGAAGACTAAATTAAATAGCACAGTGGATATGAAACAAGTGGTTCAGTATCAAGCCGAGACCTAATCCACTCCACTTGGTGATCACCTGCCACCATGAATTTTATATAAATAAACTTTGATCCACACCCTGGATCGGAGTTAACAATAGTACACAGACTATCCATGTCACATAGGGACCTCTTCCATAGTTTTCATGGGTAAAAAAAACAAAAATCATGCCACACAGGGACCTCTTCCACAGTATTCATGGGTAAATAGAAATAGAGAGTTTGGTGTAAGGATTTACAAATCCTTCAGTTTATCACAGGAGTCAGTGTCTATGAGGAATATACAGAGTACACACACTGCTCAAAAATAAGTAAAATAATCACTAAGAGAGAGTAGATATGATTTTATAATGCTTTAGTGATTTGAAGTGCAGCTCTGGACTGCTTAGATTTAGAAGAAATGCTTCTGAGTCCTTCTCTAGTTTTTGTCATGAAAAACAGAGTTTCACGATTCAGATTGTGTTCTCCACAAGCTTTGACAATGTAAATATGTTCTATGGATTCTAGTGTACTTTGTATTTTCTTCAGCATAGTTGGATTGTATGCATGTGAAAATAATTTCTTTGAAAATCTTACAAAGTGTTCTTTGTGGTCGTGCTCACATGCTTGTTTTCTATTTAGTATCACGCTCTATTGTCGTTGGGCACTCTACAATCTTTTATCTTCGAATGCATGAGATTTAGCTGATAGGTTCCATGTGTTTCATACCTCGTACCTCGTACTATGTCTACAAAGAAACATTAATTATATCAGTGCATTAAAGGCATCAAATATGAATGTTAATAATTAAATTAAAATACGAAAAAATAGTTTAACAAATGGTGTCATAGTAAGTTGAGAAAATGGTGTCTCCTTCACGGTGTCTGAGTGTCACGGTCTGAGTGTCACGGTGTCTGATCTTCACTGTCTCTTGCCTTCATGGTGTCTTGGATTATGGTGTCTCGGTCACGGTGTCTCGATCACGATGTCTCGGTAACGATGTCTTGGTCACGGTGTCTCGGTCAAGGTGTCTCGGTCACACTGTCTAGGTCACGGTGTCTCAGTCACGGTGTCTCAGTCACGGTGTCTCGGTCATGGTGTCTCGCTTCATGGTGTCTTGCTAACTATGTCTTTCTTCACGGTGTCTGGCTAACTGTGTATTTCTTCACGGTGTATGGATAACTGTGTCTTGTTTCACGGTGTCTGGATAACTGTGTCTTGCTTCACGGTGTCTTGTACTTAGGCAAATAGCAGTATTCAAACTTAAACAAAAATATGCATGAATTGGATTGAGCATAACCATTATAAATCATGAGTGAATTTGAAACATAAATACACATTATTGAAAAATATTGGTGATCATTAATGATATTTGGGATTATTAAAGAGATTTTTGATCATTAAAACATGATTAATACATAAGGAGTCCAACAATATCCCCCTTTTTGGTGATCACAAATCATGCACAGTTAAAGTGATAATTAGATGTAGCTATAGAGAAAATAACATATAGAAAAACATAACTTATCCTTCCCCTTTTGGGATTATCAAAAAGTTAAAATAAGATAGGATAAATAGTTTATATTCCATTAAAAATAAGCAGAGTGTAGTACATCATAAAGTAGAAATACAGAAATGACTGAAATCCCCAGTAAAAAGTAATAAGCACTGGTATTCGTCAGGGATTGGCCTTCTCTTTTCCTTTATTAGTAGCAGAAGAGGAAGCCATATGGGAAGTGGTTGATGTAGAAGAAGGCAGAGATGTGGTAGATAGAGAAGGTAAACTGAGACCTTCGAAGACTGAGGGAGCCAATGTAGGAGAAGGGGAAGATTTTAGTTGTTGCTGGCCAAGAATAACAGGCTTGATCTGACTAAGAGCTTGGCCAACAAACATGGTAGTTGAGGGTATGGTAGAGGTAAAAGTAGGTAGTCCAGGTCTGAGAGGAGCATTCGTGGGAGCAACAATTGTTGTACTCTAGACCTGGAGATACGGTCTCAGAAGTTTAATGAAGTCTGCAATGATTTCTCCACCATATTACATGGCCTTTGCAAAGGAATATTTGTTTTCCATGAACTTGTACAACAATATGGTAAACTTGGTTAGCTTCTGGACTTGGTTTTTGAAGGCTTGGGTTATAGGATGAATTCTTAGTTTCTCTAAAAGATATTTGAAGTGATTGGTCATATCAGTCTTGGAGAAAATCCGGTTGAAATAGAAGTTCACTTTCTTAGCAATCTCCTGTTGGGCATCATTGGTAATCTTGGAATGAATTTTCACAAGGTCAATAACTCTATCACTGTTATTGAAAACTTCATATAAAGAAGTCACATTAAAGCCACTTAAAGCAGTCTGAATCACTTCTTGGACTATCGATCTGAGCAAAGATCTGTCAAAGGAAGGTGTAGAGGATTCACCAAAGGGATGAGAAGATTTGATGGCTATGGTTAGAGAATTAAGCTGATTTAGTACCTTTTGAAGACAACCAGTGTATTCATCAGTGAGTTTATTTAGGTTCACCACAAGCTCTATCATGTCCTTCAACAACTGTTTGTCACTTTCTGCAATCTTTTCATCAAAGGATAATAGGTAAGGGTGAATCTGAGACACAACATCTTGAGAAATTTGAGACACAGAAGGTTCTAGAGTGGCAGCAACAGGTTCTGATCTAGAATATAGTGGTTTCTGCATGTCTTCCACCGTGCTTCTCAGGGTTGATACTTCACTAATGAGCAATCTATTTTCAACTCGAACTTCTATAATTTCATGGAGCATTTTAGGTTGGATATTCTAGATAATTTTCCCCAAATGCAGTGAGGCACATCTCTCACTCAGATGTGTCACAGCATGAGGTTGGGAGTTCATAAGATTCTTAACTCCATACAGGATAGTGTCTCCAAAATCCTTTAAGTCATTCTTACTGAAAAAGGACAGTTGTTCAGGTAGAGGTTTAGGTGTAGGTTCAGGTGAAAGAATTGGTACAGGGGTATGTTCAGGTTCTAGTTCTTTCTCAGGGACAAAGATAGAAACTGACTTCAACTGAAATAGGGAAGAGAGATCAAGCCTAGTTGTAGTAACTCGCTGAGACTCACTCACATCATAAAAGCTATGGAATTTGTACTGAGTGGCCATAGGGCTGGACTCAGCCATATGTGATGCTTCATTAGTCTCAAGATTTTGGGTTTCCACCCCCTCAACAGATGATTCCTTTTCAGGATCTAGAGGCTCAGGAGATAGTTCTAAATCCATAGGTTCATCTCTAAGTTCCTCAATCATCTCCTGTCTAGCCAACCGAAAGGTTATCTCCATCCTCTCTTCAGCAGAGGGTATTATCTCAGGAACAGGTTGTTCCTCTGGGAGTTCTTCCAGATTTTCTTCTTCCATAACAGGGAGTTGTTCCAGATTTGTTTCTTCTATAGCAGGGAGTTATTCTACTACAGCCTCTTCCATGGCTTGCTTCTCAGATACTATGATAACTGCTTCTCTTTCATCCTCAGGTTGTATTTCCAGATTGACATCATCTCTAGGGATAGGAACTACTTATTCAAGAATAACAGGAGGAACAATATTCCTTTCTTCCTAAAAAAAAATTCTTCTCGATGAGGTACTTCAGCCTCTTCTTCTGCTTCTTCTGAATACTCACCAAGTTCATCTTGTTCCAAACCAGGATCAGTAATTTCCTTTGGCCTTGATGGATAATCTATAGGATTAGACTTCTCATAAATTTTATCATTGTCTTCCACCCACTTGTTTTTCCAAGGATTATAGTTTATTTTCATTCTTCTGATGATGGATTTAGAGAGACAGTACTCACAATCCACAAGCACTTCTTCATTAGGTCCAACTACTCCATTAGCAACAAGCATGGCTGAAATCAGCTGAGAGTAGAACAGAGAGGTGGATTTGGATGTAACCTTGATCAATTCACACTTATGGTGAATGATGTACTTTCATAGGTTGATTTTGTATCCATTCTTCATAAGATGAATCAAGAACACATCTTAGTACTTTAACACAGCAAATTCACCTTTCCTCGGACTAACTAGATTTTGAACAAACTTAAACAATAGCCTTGTTTCCCCATCAAGTTCAGCAGCTATGGCCCTTCTCTTGGTTCCATTCCTGGTTAGGGTTTTCAAAGAATCTTAGAGGTCAAAGAAATCAGTTGTAGGTGGGGGTTCTCTCTGATAATCCTCAAAAATTTATTCGTGAGGTATCCTAAGGCATGTAGCCCATAACCTCAATGAGAATGAACATCTTTGGCCATTAATCTAGCTTCTCAAAAAAATCTTTCACCAGAGTCAAAAGAAAATTGTTCGTACTAATACAACTGAGAAACTAACCTTGGATAAATGGGTCTATTATCCTTTGAGAACCATTCTTACCAGCCTTGTTCTCTTAACACTTTCAGGACTAGAGATTTTTCAAACAAGAGCCATTCGGGGAAAATTTCTTTCTCAGGAACAACACTGTGATTTACTAGGTTCAGATTCAGAGGCCCTTTGGGTGTCAGCTTGGCTGCTCTCTTCTTCTTCGGGCAGTGCTTCTCAGGTGTGGATGACGATGGTCACTTCATTCTTGGAATCCACTGAAGTTCGCAAGAGAGAAATAGGGTTGCAAGGTTAAAAGGGTTCGAAACGAGTGAGTAGGGAAAATTCCAGGTGAAGAACCGAGTGAAACTCTCTGTTTTATCATTTGGGAATGTCAAACATCACAAAAAAATCGCGAGAAAGTAAAGGAAGTGAAATAAAAATTACCGCGGTACGGGTTTAAAGAAAATCATAAATAATTTTAATGGTGAGACAGTGAAGGGTTGTAATGGGGTGATAGTAAATGGTCATTACAGTGAGACAGTGAAGGGTTGTTACAGTGCGACAGTGAGCGAACGTCATGGTGACATAGTGAGTGAACTTGTCAGTGCGTGTTACGGTGAGATAGTAAATGTCATACTGTGAGTACAAAGTGCTAATGGTGAGACCGTAAACATGAGAGACAGTAACTTAGAAACCGTAATCATGAAACAGTAAAGTAAAACATAGTAAAATATTGAACAGTAAGATAATTAAGATATCTATTTGAGATTTATCATGCCAAGGACATGTATTATGTAGTCTATTCTCTTAGAATTTAATGGTTTAGTGAATATATCAGCAAGTTGATATTCAGTACCAATAAATTCCAAGGTAATATCACCTTTTTGATAATGATCTCTCAAAAAGTGATGTATTACATCAATATGTTTTGTCCTAGAATGTGAAACAGGATTTTTTTAGATGTTAATAGCACTTGGGTTGTCATAATTTATTGGTACATGTTTTAATTGATAGCTATAATCTAGTAATGTGTGTTTCATCCACAAAATTTGTGCACAACAACTACCATCAGCTATGTATTCAGCTTCTGCAGTAGATAATGAAACAGAATTTTGTTTCTTACTACACCATGATACTATTGACTTGCCTAAAAGGTGACATGTTCCAGAGGTTCTTTTTCTATCTAAATTACAGGCACTGAAGTCAGCATAAGAATAACTAACTAGTTCAAATAATTTTCCTTTAGGATAAAACAGTCCTAGATTGGGTGTATGCTTGAGGTATTTGAAAATTCTCTTTACAGCATTTAAATGAGATTCTTTAGAATTTTCTTAAAAACGAGCACACATACACACACTAAACATAATGTCTGGACGGCTAGCAGTTAAGTAGAGTAAGATTCCAATCATTCCTCTATAAGTGGTTTGATCAAAAGATTTTTTATCTTCATCAAGATCTAAATTATAGGTGGTACTCATTAGAGTGTCACTACTTTTAGTGTTATCCAATCCAAAGTGTTTTAGAATATATCTAGGGTATTTACTTTGATTTCAAACAATTCCATCATTATTTTGAAAGATTTTAAATCCAAGAAAGAATTTGAGTTCACCCATTAAACTCATTTCAAATTCATTTTGCATCATTTTAGAAAAATCAATACATAATGAATTTTTTGAAGATCCAAAAATAATATCATCTACATAGATTTGAACAACTAAAACATCATTATAAATTCATTTTATAAAGAGATTAGGATCATCTATTCCTTTTGTAAAACCTTTGGAAATATGAAAAGTACTTAATCTGTCATACCAAGCTCTTGGATCTTGTTTTAAACCATATAAAGATTTTGATAGTTTTAAAATATGATTGGAAAATGAGGATTTTTAAATCCAGGGGGGTTGTTCAACAAAGACATCCTCAGTTATATACCCATTTAAGAATGCACTGTTAACATCCATTTGATATAGTTTGAAATTCAGATGTGGAGCATAGGCAAGTAGGATTCTGATGGCTTCAAGTCTGGCTACTGGAGAAAAGGTCTCCTCATAGTCAATTACTTCTTCTTGACTATAGCCTTGTGCAACTAATCTAGCCTTATTCCTAACTATATTTCCAGCTTCATCTAACTTATTTCTAAACACCCATTTAGTGCCTATGATGAAAGTTTCCTTGGGTCTTTCAACAAGTTTCTAAACCTTGTTTCTTTCAAACTGATTAAGTTCTTCTTGCATAGACATTACCCAAAATTCATCGTTGATGGCATCATAAATGTTTTTAGGTTCAAGTTGTGACAAGAAGGCTTGATGTTCAACCTGATTTCTAAGAGAATATATAGTTTGTGTTCCTTTCTCTAAGTCTCCTACAACATAATCTAAGGGGTGGTTTCTAAGGGTTCTAACCTTTCTAGAAAAAGAGGGACTAGTTATTTTAGGTTCATCAATAGATTCTAGTTCATTGTGATTCAATTGAACATAATTTCCAGAATTGGAAGTTTTCATAGATTCTTTCACAGAGGAATTTGAGGATTTTGAGTTGATGTTCAAATTTGATACATCATCCTCCTGATATTCTAGGATGGTTCTAGGCTCATGTGGATCTGTTTCATCAAACTTGATATGAACAGATTCTTACACACATTTATTTCTCTTATTAAATACTCTATAAGATTTACTTAACAATGAGTAACCTAGTAAAATTCCTTCATCACATTTGGATGAAAATTTGTCAAGATTATCCTTATTGTTGAGAATAAAGACTTTTCAACCAAAAAATCTAAAGTAATTAACCTTAGGCTTCCTATTGTTTCAGATTTCATATGGGGTATTTTTGAGAATTGGTATAATCAAGACTCTATTGATTATACAGCATGCTGTATTAACAGCTTCAGCCCAAAAGTAAATAGGTAAGTCATTTTCACTAATCATCGTTCTAGAAATTTCTTGCAAGGTCCTATTTCTTCTTTCTACAACACCATTTTGCTGAGGTGTTCTAGGGGAAGAGAAATTGTGACTATAACCATTTTGTGAGAAAAAGGATTAAAACTCTTGATTTTCAAACTCACGGCCATGATAACTTCTTAAAGATTTAATTTTATGTCCACTAAGGTTTTCTACAGACTTGTAATACTTATTAAAATAAGAGTAGGCTTTACTTTTGTGAGCCATGAAAAAGGTCCAGGTATATCTAGAGAAATCATCTACTAGAACATAAACATAGTGCTTCCCATTTAAACTAGAAACTCTAGATGGTCCAAACAAATACATGTGAACCAATTCGAGAGGTTGAGAATTAGAAACTTCTTTCTTTGATTTGAAAAAGATTGGGTGTTGTTTTCCCTTTTGATAAGGATTACACACTTTGTCATTTAGAAACTCATGTTTGGGTAAGTCATTAACTAGGCCTTTTCTAGTTAGCTTTCTAAGGGAGTGAACCTTACAGTGTCCTAGTCTCCTATGCCAGAGCCAAGATTCTTTATGAAATACACTTAAGCATGAAATATTTTGAGAAGTTAAGGAATCTAAATTAACAGAATAAACGTTCGCATTCCTTGATGTAGAAAATATTAATTCATCTTTAGAATTAAATACATTACAGGCATCATTTTAGAATTTAACATGATATCCATCATCACATAACTATGAGATACTAAGTAGATTATATTTTAATCCATTAACAAACTGTACTTTAGAAATTAAAATCGAATCAGAGTTACCAATCTGGCCTAAGCCAATGATATTCCCTTTGGCATTGTCACCCAATGTGACATGTACTCCATCTACTTTTATCTGATTCTTGAAGCATGAGTAGACTCCTGTCATGTTCCTTGAACACCCACTGTCCAAGTACTATAGATTCTTGTAGGAGATCTTTAATCATCTTTCCTATAACATGATCAAGTAAAGACAGATTTTGGTACCCATACTTGTTTTGGTCCAGTAACATTAGTAATAAGTGCTTTAGGAACCTATATTTCTATCATAGGTTTCCTATAATCATTATGTAAAGTATTTGAAAAATAAACTGTATTTGGTCCACAAAAACTAGAAATAGTAGAGTATGTATCATGACTTGAGATAGATGAGTTGTGTCCAGAACTGGGAACAAAACTATATGTCCTAGACTTGTAAATAAAATTTTTTCTACCAAGGTTTCTTTTAACAGGTTGATAACCAATTCCAGTATTGTATTTGGGGGCAATTTGTTTTCCTAGAATTTGGGTAAGGGTGTTTTTTCCATTAGTAAACTCTTCAAAGTCACTTTTTAATTGCTCATTAGACATTTTTAATTCATTGTTTTCTTTGATCAGTTGAGAATTTTTCTCCTTTTTAGTAGTAAGTTCAAACTTAACATTTGCAGTGAGAGCATGTTGTTTCTTCAATGATTTATATTTATCTTTTAATTCATTACATGTCTCTTCAAGCATGTTACAATATTCAAAAATTTCTTCATTAGTCATATTCTCAAAGTCACTTTTACTCTTCAGAATAGTATGAATTATGCATAAAAGAGTTAATTGTTACCTCTGATGTGTTTTTCATAAAACACATATTGGCTTTGTTATCCTGGTCATCATGTGATGTCACTGAGTCACTTGAACTATCCTCAGAGGCACTCCAAGTTTCTTTCATTGCCTTTTTTTAATTCTTTTCCTTGTCCTCATACTTCTTCTTATATTTGATCTTTAGATAGTAATATTTTATATGTTCTTTGTGATTAAATTCATAGCATACAATTTCATCAGTTTTATCACTTCTTTTCCAGTCTTTTTTCCAGTTTCCTTTTTTATCACACTTGCCCTTGAAGTTAGGATTTCTGAAAAAGTTCTTCTTTTTGTAAAATCGTTTGAATCTTCTGTCCAATTGAGCCATATTCTCATCACTGTCAGGTGATTATTATTCAGTGGTGGAACTTTCTATAGGATCTTCTAGTTTCCCTTTGTCTTTGTGCTTTGACAAGGTGGTCTTGAATGCTGCAGATTTTCTCTTTGATTCATCCTCCTCTTCTTTTTTGAGTTTCAACTCTTCCTCATACATCATTAGTTTCCCAATGAGTTCTTTTACAGGTAGCTTTCTGATTTCACATGATTCTTTAATTGAGATAGAGGTTCCCCTCCACCTTTCAGGTAAACACCTAATAATTCTCATGATCTGTTCTTTGGCAGTGACTTCTCTTCTAAGAGAAATCATTGTGTTGACAATCTCATTGAACCTAAGATACATGTCAGAAATAGTCTCATCAGGTTTCATTTTAAATTATCATATTTTATATTATAAGTATTAAGTCTCTTTTCCTTTACAATAGATGTGACTTCATGTGAGGCAGACAAGGTATCCCAAATTTCGTGGGTAGTTTTACAAGGAGAAATCCTATTAAATTCTTCATCTCCTAAGGAAAAGTACAGAGCATTCATGGCTTTTAAATTGTTATTGTAAGAAAGTTTTGTAATTTCATCCCATGTAATTCTATCAGCCACAGGAAGTTTGTATTCATCTATAATGGATGACCAAATTTCAAATCTCATACTCTCTAGATGCATTTTCAATTTAATTTTCCACTGATCATAGTTGGTTCCATTAAATAATGGTGGTCTATTGGTTACATCACCTTCCAATATATTATCCATACTAACAAATGACTTTAAAAGAGATAGAAATTTAGAATTAACAGAAATTTACAGATCTTTAAAGTAATCTATAATCATAGTTGAGTAAGATTGCATAGAGTCCTAATAAAGAAACCTTTGATACCAAATATTGGTCGGAGTAGTTCACTCAAGAGGGGAGGGGTGAATTGAGTGACTATAAAAATTTCTGTTACAAAAATATTATTTTAAAAGAAATGGTTTTCCCCAATAATATATACAGCCCAGTTAATCAAGGTTATACTTTTCTAAGAGTTTGACTGTTTAAACAACTTCTTAGAAGATTTATTAATTATCAGTAATCTTAATATGTACTATTAATATTACTTTTGAAGTTATACTACTATGAAAAATAAGTTATAACTTCTTTCCAAGACTAACTATCAAAGTGAAATTAGAGTTTTCTAGATTATGCAATAAAGCAGTAAAATAGAGAAGTATAAATTAAATAGCACAGCGGATATGAAACAAGTGGTTCAGTCTCAAGCCGAGACCTAATCCACTCCACTTGGTGATCACCTGCCACCATGAATTTTATATAAATAAACATTGATCCACACCTTAGATCGGGGTTAACAACAGTACACAGACTATCCAGGTCACACAGGGACCTCTTCCATAGTTTTCATGGGTAAACAAAAAAAAATCATGCCACATAGGGACCTCTTCCACAGTTGTCATGGGTAAATAGAAATAGAGAGTTTGGTGTAAGGATTTACAAATCCTTCGGTTTAGCACAGGAGTCAGTGTGTGTGTGGAATATACAAAGTACACACACTACTCAAAAATAAGTAAAATAATCACTAAGAGATAGTAGATATGATTTTAGAATGCTCTAGTGAATTGAAGTGCAGCTCTGGACTCCTTAGATTTAGCAGAAATGCTTCTGAGTCCTTCTCGAGTTTTTGTCATGAAAAATAGAGTTTCACGATTCATATTGTATTCTCCACAATCTTTGACAATGTAAAGATGTTCTTTTGATTCTAGTGTACTTTGTATATTCTTCAACAGAGTTTTATTGTATGCATGTGAAAATGCTTTCTTTGAAAATCTTTCAAAGTGTTCTTTGTGGTCATGATCACATGCTTGTTTTCTTTTCAGTATCGCGCTCTATTGTCTTTGGGCACTCTAAAATATTTTATATTCGAATGCATGATATTTAGCCGATATGTTCCATGTGTTTTGTGCCTCTTACCTTGTACTATGTCTACAAAGAAACATTAATTATGTTAGTTCATTAAAGGCATCAAATATGACTGTTAAGAATTAAATTGAAAGATGACAAAATAGTTTAAGAAATGGTGTCACAGTAAGTTGAGAAAATGGGGTCTCCTTCACAGTGTCTGAGTGTCACAGTCTAAGTGTCATGGTGTCTGATCTTCACGGTGTCTTGCCTTAACGGTGTCTTGGATTACAGTGTCCCGGTCACGGTGTCTCGGTCACGATGTCTCAATCACGGTTTTTAGGTCACATTGTCTCGGTCACGGTGTCTCGGTCACAGTGTCTCGGTCACGGTGTCTCGGTCACGGTGTCTCGGTCACGGTGTCTTGCTTCAAAGTGTCTTGCTAACTGTGTCTTGCTTCACTGTGTCTTGCTAACCGTGTCTTTGTTCATGGTGTCTAGCTAACTGTGTCTTACTTCACGGTGTCTGGATAACTATTTCTTACTTCATGGGGTCTTGTAATTAGGCAAATAACATTATTCAGACTTAAACAAAAATATGCATGAATTGGATTGAGCGTAAAAATTATAAAGCATGAGTGAATTTGAAACATAAATACACATGATTGAATAATATTGGTGATCATTAATGAGATTTGGGATTATTAAATAGATTTTTGATCATTAAAACATGATTAATACATGAGGATTCCAACACTTTCATTCATTATTTATTTTGTAAAGATATCAGAAATATGATACTTTGTTGAAATGTATTCTATCAAAATATGTCCAACATAAACTTTCTCTTTCATAAATTGAAACACTATATCAATGTTTTTTTTCTTGAATGTCAGATAGGATTCTTAGAAAGATCAATTGTGCTATGATTATCACAAAGTATCTTCAATGTTTCAGAAAATTTTACTTTCAAATCTTCCAGCTAAACTTTCGTCCATAACATTTTAGTACAAGCTTGAGTAGCTACAACATATTCAGATTCAGTTGTGATCAATGTTACTGGACTTTGTTTCATACTATGCTAACTCACACAACATTCCCACAATAAAAATGTTCCTCCTAAGGTTGATTTTATATTAGGACAACATCTAGACCAATCGGTATCAATATAACCATGAAAATTCATCTGACTATTTCTTTTTTATAATAGCTCAGGTGAAGTTGTTCTTTTGACATATCTTATAATTATTTTTTATGAAAACATATGTGATTATTTTGGATTACTTTGATACCTGGAACACAAAGTCGCAACATAAACAATATTAGGTATGGATGCTATAAGGTAATGAAGACTTCCTATTAGATTATTAAAGTCATTCTGATTCAAACTTATTGGAAGGCCCTATACTTAAACATTACATAATCTTGAATTAAGTTAATAATTCACATTTAGAATCTTTTCAGGTTTAGATATTTATAGAATTAGTTCATAACTTATATATAACAACTTGAATATTACAAGTAGACAATTCTACTCACTATCCATTTTTTCATAAAACAAAAACTCTTAAAAAAAAAAGAAACATGTCTTGTTCCATGTTTTAGGTAGCATGATTTTTCCTTGATCCCATCCTTAACCCTATTCATCTTTAAGTCCTGTAAAAAACATTTCAAAACAAGGGATGAGCATAAAAATCTCAGTAAATGATAAAAAAATAAGGATAACTATTATTTTTTTCAAAAAAACATGTAAACCATGAATACTTTCTCATAAAGTAATACTTTTCACCTTAAATATGTAGCAAAAATACTTCATTGAATATAATCTCATTTATTACCCTTTTTTTAACCAAAATATTACCATAAATCCCATAGAAAAAAATGTATAGAATATAATGGTAACTTGAGACATAAACATACTTAAATGGAATAAATATACGATCAACTTCCACACATATCACTAAATAGAATAACTATATGGCTAACTTCTATACCCAATGCATTGGAGGTTATAATGTAACCACATGTCCTTGGTTTATCACAGAACTACCCTTCATTTGGTTTATCATGTCACCACCCATCATTGGTTTATCACCTAACCACCCATAAAATGTCCAAGTACCATTATATAATCATAACACATAAAATATTGAAAATATCAACATTTCACTAATAAAATTTCATTTGAAATCACATGAAATAATTTCATGATATTTAAATACTCAATCCATTTCAAAACCCATTTGAAATACGAAAACACACAAAAAGGTAATAAGGGATTTATTTTCCTTTTAAAAACATTAAGGCTTATAGAAAAAGCTAAATAATGATTATGGTGGAAGAGAGTTCATTGTCTCCACATACGTTAAAAATATTAATTTTGTTGTTTAGTAAAATGCTTCATAGAAAAATGATACCCTTTGAATGAAAGTTAAAGTCCAAGGGTTTATTATACACCGTATAAAAGAAGGTCGTACAAAATATGCCACAGTGAAAGAAGATTGTAATGATTTCCCTTAAAAATATCATTTTTAAAATAAAATAGATTAATTTATAAATACATTATAGGACATAAAAATTCATTTCTCACATAATCATAGCATTACATAGTCAAGAAGTAGAAGATAAACCCAAAGAATAAAAATTAGGTTAAGAAGTTCCCTTACCTTATGTCTGACTTGTCTCATATGTTCTTTGTTATTCAGGAATAATAAATGTAAGTTATTTTCTAATTGCTTCAGAACATTTTTCAATTTTATTATTCCTTTCATATCAATTATTACCTTGATGTAATAATTAGTTATTTATTTGAGTTCATATCATACATTTTGTCGATGTTTGGAACTTGAGTAAAAAATGAACATGTTATAAGTACATTATCTTCAGAATGATATTCATGATTTATATATCATATATATCATATATATTCAGTATATATGCATTTATAATATTACATAACATTTGGATATAATAAATTAAATTCACCGTTCATGGATACGGTAAGCTGTACGTACGCATCAAAGCTGCTTTCATTTATTTTTCATATTTAAAAGAATGAAAACTAAATGATACATAGGTACATTATAATTCTAGTTTAATATATATGTTATATATGTTACATAAGTTCATTAATTCCATCCTTTATATGTTCCATGTATAACATGAATGATTCATATCACTTTGAGGGGGCGGTAGTCCGCACTTCCTCAGATGAAATTATCATATTTATACAACATGAAAAGAATAAAGCTATGTTCTAAATGATAATTAAATAAGAATAGAGATAAAATAAATATCATATCTATCATATATAATTTTATTTCCATCATAATTTTTACCATAAGAGTTGGTAGGATAATATTTAACAATCATCATTTCGTGAGGTAGTAGTTTGTCGTCCACAGAAACAGTATGTTTTATACTCATTAGATAGAGGTGTGTGAATGTGTTTTTTGAATAATTCTCATAAAAAAATTTAGTATATTTAATATAATGTTGTTTTTATAAAATAATTTAATAAAGAAATTTTATGAGGTTAGATAAGGAAAATAAATGAAAGAATCTTGAGAGTAGACATTACCTCAAATCGGGTAACTCCTTTTCATTTTAGCTAATAGTCCTTCTTTAATTTCCTTATGCCCAAAGTAAAGATTCTAGGAGGAATAGGGAGATATTGGGTGCTTATTTGGGTAGATTTTGGATGATACAAGGGTTCTTGATAGGTGTGAGTAAGGGTTAGAGGTGGTGTCTTTTTATAAGACGGGGGAGGGGCACTTTAAGAAAGTTTGAAAGTATTGTTTTATTATTAATTGATTTTCAAGTTCTAATAACAAAGAATTTATATATTTAAAAGATTGTAATAGTATGGGTTGAAATTATCTCAGAAAATTTGTTTTAGACAAGTTTTGGTTTTAAATTTAACCTTATCATTTAGCTTTAACCCTTAGTTAACTAATTTAACTATTACCATATCTTCTTATATATTCATACTATATGGTTATTGTAGTTACCATTAAATGACAACAGAACCTAAAGTGGTTCATTAATGACATTTCCAAAATTATCTAAGTCATTTTAAATGATATTAGATTTTTAGAACTATTATATCATTTAATAAAATAGTATTTTTTTTTTAAACTTATTTTATGTCAATTTCTATACTATTCATATCATGTCTTTTTAAAAATGCATAAAAGCATTATTATTTCAAAAAAAACATTATAAATTAAAATATAACAAGTCATAATCATCCATAAAATTATTTTATGGCATAAAAAGTTTCAAAATAAATTAATTTTAATATTTATAATCTCATTTATTTAAATCTTTCATTAATAAGGTAATCATTATATCATCATTGTGTCATAAATATATTTATTTATTTGATATCTAAAAACTATAAATGAAATACCATGATGTAGGAAATATTTTTATCTTTATAATTAATATTTATAGTTGAAATGATAACTTATATAACCCTCATATAAAAATTGTTTTACTAAAAGATAATTGTTTTGGTTATATTTTCCTTAACTTTAAATTAAAAGTAATTAAATGTCATTTTCACACAAAAGTGGCTCCATGGGGCCTTAAAATCGACCCAAGTGTGCTAATGGTCGTAAATATTTCATAAAATAGGGTTATTATAGTTGTTAGGGTAATATAATATTATTATAATATTATTTTTTATCCTTATTTACCAGATTTACCCTTTAACCATGGTAAATAAAATATTTAGGGAAGTTACTATTCATAATGTCTAATAATAAAACATACCTATTTACACAATTTTGACCTCTTTATTACAAATATAGAATCAATTTTTTCAAATTCAAAACATAGAAGATGAAAAGATTAATTAAAAATTAATTCCCTTTGTCAAAACCAAAAAATGTGTTTTATGAAGTAAAAACTACTAAAAGATTAACATGCGTTTATGTGCAATTTCAAAGTGAAATTACTTCCAATTACCTAAATTTTATTAAATTATAAAAATATAATCCAATTAAACTTTAAACCCAATTAAAATTATAATCTAACTATATAAATAAATTAGATTAAAAGACAGTTTTGAATTAAAATGCAGTATTTTTCACTATTCATTAAAAAGTGAACATTAGTAGAAAAATACCAAAATTTCATCCAAAGTAAATTTTTATGTTCCTATTATAAATAAGAAGTTTATTTTGTCAATTAAAACATATAAATGTGTTGAAAACTATATTTAAAAATGGTTCACCATCTAAAGGCGGTAAAACTACATTTTTAGAAAAATACTTCTTTTATCTGAAAAAAATGAATTTATTCTTATACTATATCTAGAAAACATAAAAGATGAATTTAAAACATTAAATATAATATATTTTTCATTAAATAAAAATTCATAAATTTTAAAATGAAAACACAATTATTCTCTTTTAAATAGGTTTTCATAAAAACACATCTATTATATTCAATTGATTTTTATTTCCATTTCTAATAAATTTAGTAACCAATGAATAATAATTTAAACATGTGTAAACCATAATTAAAAATTTATTTTATACTATTCATTCCCTATATTCCAATGGCTAGGTGTTAACTATCATTTAAAATAATAAAGTTATTATGGTATGATTTTTCAGTATAACTCAATGTTGTGTGCAATGTAAGATTTCAGAGAAGTATATTGTTGCGTGTCGAGTACACTATCATAAAAAGTGTCCCCTTTAACATAAAATTAATATCTTATTCATAGTTATTAATATAAATCAAAATATATTATTCTATAAATACCTAAGTTGTTACATCCTTCCCCCCTTTTGAAAATTGCATCCTCTAAATTTTATAATTCAACTCTTAAACTTCATTAAAAGTCCCACATCAGAAAAAGTGTCAATAAAACTATCACTTAAAAAAATACAATTAAAAAGGTCATCTGAGATAACACATACTATTATTCCATGAAAACATTTATATTTAAGAGAAAACTAACCATCATGTTCTCATGGAGAGTGATAAAAAAACATGATCAGGAGAAAATTAACCACCAGAAAACCACAAACTTGTTATAGGTTAAACAGTCTTTGATTCCCCAATAGAAAAATTAAACAGATAATGTTTTTTTGTTTTAATTTCCCTTTCATAAAGTTGGATAATTTATTTATGATATTGACTATTAATATAAGTAAATATAGTTTCTTTTTAAGTAGATTTTCACCCTTTAATAATTTTCTACCAAAAACTCATCTTTTCTCTAAAGGATGGGTATTTAAGATGACTAGGTCACACCTGAAGCCCTAGAATCAACTTATAGAGAATAAAATGATACAAAAAGGAGGAACTATATATTTCCCCTTTCTTTAGACATTAAAAAAACCAAAATGGTTAGTATAAGATCAAATAATCACCAAAAAGGATAATCTTTCATAAAATGAAATATTACTCTTAATCTCCAAAATTGAACAAAAATACCCAAATCTCAACAAAGACCATTCAATACACAACTGTCTTTAAAATTATTCAAAATAATCCAAACTAAGTTTGAAACACAAAATTCATAAGTATTTGATCAAATAGTCTTCCACAAAAATCTTCACATTTATCTTCAAATAACATTGGCTAATCTTAAAGTCTCTTACTGAAAAGTAATTAACCTAATTGAATATTCTTTGTGATAGGTTAATCATTTCCATAAATAACCCAAATCGATATATTTCCAAAATAAAAACCTATATTCTTCCAAAATAAAATTCTTCCATTACTCCTCAATTGAAATCCCGAAGTATTCTATTTTCCTTAGTCATATAGTGTTCCCAAAAGAGAAAACCTCTTCCAAAATAACCTTTATCAATTAATAAACCAATCATTTTCCTATAATAAGGATATCCATTTGATAAAATATAAGATCCCAGGTCAACTTATTATTGATCAATAAAATCATTTAACCAAAAATAATAAGTCATACTAACCAGGGACATCACGTAGTCCAGTGGTAGGTGATAAACCACAATCTCACTTTGGTTATGGTTTTGATTCTCGTAGCTTTATCTAATGTGATGGGTTGTCACATGGTCTATGTGTTTTCCTTTTTCAAAAACATTATAATTTTATAACATTCTCAAAAATGAGATAAATTTATCAAAAATAACCAAAACATATTTTAACCACAAATGTTATCTCATACCTTGAATTTTCATCCTAAAAGGTAATAGCTTGTAATTGCCTCAAATTCAAGGATCATATAAACAAAAATGGTTATTTATAACTATATACACAAAAGAAAAGATAATTATTCCTTGAATAAAATTTTCACATATCAAACTTCAGGGTTACACATACTATAAAAAAGTCTTCTAAAGTAATCTTATCATTATTACATTTAAACATTTCATCATCTATAGATCCAACGTAACTCTTCAATTCTTAGAAAGATATCTTAATCATCAAACATTATTCATGATCGTTTATCCATGATTTTTTATCTTATTCTTTTATACTTCATTCCTACAATAAAATCATGCATAATGTCCTAATATTTTAGTAATGTTAAAACATGAGATAAGAAATAATCCATACCATTCAAAGCTCATTTTCAGTTTCCTAATATTAAATTGGAATGGCATTACAAATTGGTAAACATATATTTTTACGATTCGGTTGATCCCAGTCCTAAATATTCATCATAGAACATATATTTTTATAATCACCATGCGCACCACATTTAAAACATTCAATTAATCCTTTAGAAATAACTTCTTTCCCTTTCCGGGAGTCAACTGGACGCTTCCCTTTTCCATGGTAGGTTCTTACTTTATAAACTTTATTACCACATCTATAGAATATTCCCATCCCTTTGAAGTATTTTCCTAAGGGTTTCTTTCTACATCCTTGACACATAGGTTTTTTAATATACTTATCTTTATGATTATTACTTTAACTTGTGTAGGTATTTGTTTATCACATATACGATGCCATATAAAAATCATCAAGGTTTAGGTGTCCAATCATGACTCCAGATAGTTGGTTGAGAATAACCACAATAGTTATCATTTTATCTCCTATTTAATTCGGTTTCTCGTTCATAAAACCACCATAGTTTCCTTCACATCCATTTTTACTCAGGTGCTTTCTATATCTATCCATTTACTAAAACCAAAAATTTCAGTGTGAGTATATCAGAAAAATCATCATATAATATCTTATGAGGAGAGTAAATACAAATATATACTTATTCGTGTTATCTTAAACTCATTCAATTTATCTCAAAGAACTATGAATTTTTCTAATATTCTAACCATTATTTTTATGTAACTTATGCTTAAATAACATCGTAACCTCTAAAGTTATCTAAAATAACATATGATACCAACTATAATGCCTCATCTTTAAACATTACATAATATTGAATTAAGTTAATAATTCACATTGAGAATCTTTTTAATTTTAGAGATTTATATAATTAGGTCATAACTTATACATATCAACTTTAATATTACAAGTAGACACTTCTACTCACTATCCATTATTTCCATAAAACAAAAACTGTTAAAAAAGAAACATATCTAGTTTCATGTTTTAGATAGCATGATTTTTACTTGATCCCATCCTTGACCCTATTCATCTTTAAGTCCTGTGAAAAACATTTCAAAACTTGGGACAAGCATAAAAATATCATTAAGGTATACATAAAGAAGGAAAATTGTTAGTTTTTCAAAAAAAAACATGTAAACCATGAATAATTTCTCATAAAATAATACTTTTCACCTTAAAGAAGTAGCAAAAACACTTCACTGAATATAATCTCATTTCTTACCCTTTTTGTAACCAAAATATTACCATAAATCCTATAGAAAACAACATATAGAATATAAAGGTAACTTGGGACATAAATATACTTAAATGGAATAACCATTTGGTCGAATTCCACATATATCACTAAATTGAATATCCATACGATCAACTTTCATACCTAATGCATTGGATCTTATAACATAACCACCCGTCCTTGGTTTATCACGGAACCACCAATCATTTGGTTTATCACGTAACCACCTGTCATTGGTTTATCACGTAACCACCAATCAAATTTCCAAGTAACATTATATATTCATAACAAATAAAATATTGAAAATATAAACATTTAACTAATAAAATTTCATTTTAAATCACAATAAATAATTTCAAGATATTGAAATACTCAATCCATTTCAAAAACCATTTTCAATACAAAAACACCCAAAAATGGAAAAAGGGATTTCTTTTCTTTTTAAAAACATTAAGTCTTATAGAGGAAACCAAATAATTATCATAGTGGTGGAGAGGTAATTGTAGATACATATGTTAAAAACATTCATTTTTTATTTTAGTAAAATGCTTCATAGAAAAAAGATTTACTTTTAATGAAAGTAAAAGTCAAAGGGTTTATTATACACCATATAAAATAATGTCATATAAAATATGCCTCAATGAAAGGAGATTGAGATGATGTACCTTACAAAGATCATTTTTTAAAAAAATTAGTAATTTATAAATACAATATAGGACATAAAAATTCATTTCTCACATAATCATAGCATTACATAGTCAAGATGTAGAAGATAACCCCAAAGAATGAAAATTAAGTTAAGAAGTTCCCTTACCTCATGTCTGACTTGTCTAGAATGTTACTTGTTATTCTTGAATAATAAACTTAAGTTAATTTATACTTGATTCATGACCTTTTTCATGTTTATTATTCCTTTTATGTAACTTATTACTTTTCAATAACATTTAGTTAATTATTTTAGTTTATATCTGACATTAGGTTAATGTTTGGAACTTGAGTAAAAAATGAAATTTTTATAAGTGAATTATCTACAGAATGATATTCCTGATTTAGATATCATATATATCATATATATCCAGTATTTATTTATTTATAATAGTCCATAACATTTGTATATAACAAATCAAATGCACCATTCATGGAGATGGTAAGCTGTAGGTACGCAAGAACGCTACTTTCATTTCTTTTTCAAATTTAAAGGAATGAAAACTAAATGATACATAGTAATATTATAATTATAGTATAAAATATAAGTTATATATATTACATAATTTCATTAATTCCAGACTTTATACGTTCCATGTATAGTATGAATGAGTCATGTCACTTTGAGGGGGCGGTAGTCCGCACTTCCTCAAATGAAATTATCGTATTTATACAACATGAAAAGCATAAAGTTATATTCTAAATGAGAATTAAATAAGCATAGAGATAAATTAAATATCATATATATAATATATTATTTCATTTCCATCATAATGGACACCATAATAGGTGGTAGGAGAATATTAAACAATTATCGTTTCGTGAGGTAGTAGTTTCCGTCCACAGAAATAGTATATTTTATACCCATTAGACAAAGGTGTGTGTAACTGTAGTTAAATTAATTCTCATAAAAACAACCTAGTATATTTAATATAATATTTTTGATATAAAATAATTGAATAAATATAGTTTAGGTGGTTGTAGAATAAAAATAAATGAAATAATCTTGAGAGAAGGCATAACCTCAAATCGGGTAACTCTTTTTGATTTAAGCTAAAAGGACTTATTTAATTTCATTTTAACCAAATTAAGGCTTCTATGAGGAATATTTGGATCTTGGTAGCTTATTTGGGCAGATTTAGGATGATACAAGTGGTCTTGATAGGTGTGAGTAAGGGTTAGAGGTTGTGTCCTTTTACAAGAGGGAGGAGGGGCACTTTAGGAAAGTTTGAAAGTAATATTTTATTATTAATTTATCATCAAATTATAATAACACAAAAGTGGTATATTAATAATATCAAATGTGTATTTGTAGAAATACTCTCATGCAATGGATTTTAGAAAAGTTTTAGTTTCAAATTTAACCTTATCATTTAGCTTTAACCCTTAGTTAACTAATTTAACTATTACCATGTCTTCTTGTATATTCATACTATATGGTTAATATAGTTACCATAAAATGCCAATATAACCTCAAGTGGTTCATTACTGACATTTTAAGAATTATATAAGTCATTTTTATGAATCTTAGATTTTTAGGACTATTATATCATTTAATAAAATAGTATTTTTTTTAAAAACTCATTTATTTCAATTTTTATACCATTCATATCATAACTTTTTAAAAATCCATAACAACATTATTCTTTTGAAAAAACTTCATAAATTAAAATATAAGAAGTCATAATAATCCATAAAATTATTTAATGGCATAAAAAGTTTCAAAATAAATTTATGATAATATTTATAATCTCATTTATTTAAATCTTTCATTAATAAGGTAATCACTATATCATCATTATGTCATAAATATATTTATCTATTTTATGTCTAAAAATTATAAATAAAATACCATGATGTGGGAAATATTTTTAGATTTATAATTAATACTTATAGTATAAAATATAACTTATAAAACCCCATATAAAAAAATTTACTAAAAGATATATGTTTAGGTTATATTTTTAAATTAAAAGTAATTAAATGTCATTTTCACACACAAGTGGCTCCATGGTGTCCTAAAATATACCCAATAATGATTATGGTCAGACATATTTCATAATATAAGGTTATGACATGTGTTAGGGTAATTTAATATTATTATAATATTATTGTTTACCCTTATTTACCAGATTTACCCTTTAACCATGGTAAATAAAATATTTACTAAAGTTACTATTCATAATGTCTAAAAATAAAAGTTATCTATTACACAATTAGGTCACCTGATTCCAAATATTGAATCCATTTTTCTAAATGTAAAACATATAAGTTGTAGAAATTAATTTATAATTAATTTCCATTTTCAAAACCAAAAAGGATGTTTTTAAGAAGTAAAAAAACTACCAAAAGATTGACATGCGTTTATGTCCAATTTCAAAGTGAAATTACTTAAAATGACAGAAATTGGATTAAATTAAAAAAATTCAATTACACTTTAAAACCAATTAAAATTATATTCTAACTATATAAATTAATTATATTAAAAGGCAGTTTGGAATTAAAATGCAGTATTTTTCACTATTCATTAAAAAATGAACTTTAGTAGAAAAATTCCAAAATTTCATCCAAAGTAAATTTTGATGTTCCGCTTATAAATAATAAGTTTATTTTGTAAAATAAAACATATAAAGTTGTCAAAAACTATATTTAAAAAGGGTTCGCCATCAAAAGGCCGTAAAACTACATTTTTAGAAAAATACTTCTTTTATCCGAAGAAAATAAATTTATTCTTATATCATATCTAGAAAACATATAAGATGATTTTAAAAAATTACATATCATATATTTTTCCTTAAATAAAAATCCATAAATATTGATATGAAAATTCAATTATTCTCTTTTAAATTGGCTTTCATAAAAACACATCTATTATATTTAATTGGTTTTTATTTACATTTCTAATAAATTTGGTAACCAATGAATCATCATTTAATCATGTGTACACCATATTTCAAAATTCAGTTGATACTATTCATTCACGTCATTCCATGTTCTAGGCGTTAACTACCATTTAAAATAATAATATTATTATTGTATTATTTTTCAGTATAACTCAATGTTGTGTGCAATATAGGATTTCAGAGAAGCTCGTTGTTGTGTGTCAAGTACACTATCAGAAAATGCATCTACTTTAACTTAAAATTAATATCTTATTCATAAATATTAATAAAAATCAAAAAGTATTAATCTATAAATACCTGGTTCGTTACAATTATTCTAAATTCATATTTACTCAACATTTTCCTCACTGAAATAGTAGTTGAAACTTATTTGGATTATGTCATGCCAAACTTCATTAACAATTCTCTGTCATAATTTTCTCAATATAAGAAAAAGTATTTTTCCATTTTTTTAACATTTAATCCAAGGAAGAAAGTTAATTCTCCTTACATAGATATTTTAAAATTCTTCTTCACTTTCTCAAAAACTGTTTGTATAAACAACTTCTCTATCCTCAATAAAAATAATATCATCCACCTAAATAATTACAATTAGAGATTCAGAGTGAAAATCTTTCACATATAAGTTGCTATCAACTTTTCCTTTAGAAAAGTTAAATATTCTCATAAAATTTTCAAGTTTAAAAGACCAATAATGTGGAGCTTGTTTCATCCCAAACAAATCTTTATTCAATTTACAAACTTTGTTTTCATCCTCATGAAGTATAATCTCACAAGGTTGTTTAATGTACACTTCTTCCTCAGTATCAGCATTTAAGAATGATGAATTTACATTCATATGATTAAATTTGTAATTTTAATGTGTGTCTAGTGAAAGAAACATTATAATAGTTTCTAATATTACAACTGAGGGAAAATTTTCTTCAATATCCACACCTTATAGTTGTGCATAGCCTTTACAAACAAGCATGAATTTGTTTCTTGAAACTTCTCCATATTCATCTAACCTGTTTCAATAAACCCACTTAGTTCTGAAAACATTTTTTTTCGGTTGTGAAACAAGTTCCCATGTTTAACTATTTTCAATATAATCCAATTATTCATTCATAGCAGCCACCCATTATTTGTGTTGAATGGCTTCTGAAACTGATTCTAGTTCAAATTTTGAGATAAGTGAAGTCTGATTATCTAATCTCAATTTTCTTCTTATCTTGACTGGAAACTTCTAATTCCAAATAAATATTTCAGATTAAATATGTTTTTTAAGGTAGGAAATTTCAAAGTTTCTTTCCCAACCAAAATTTCCTCATCACGTGATTCTTCTAGATATTGATAAGTATGTTTTGAATTACTTTCACTATTGTTGGAAATATCTAGTTTATCCTGCTCAACATTCTCAAAAACATTATTTAAGGAACTTTTATTTTCAGTTTCCTTCACATCATATGAGTCCACAAACATTTATAAATGTTTGTTCTAACATTTTTAACTTCTTCCATTTGGTGAATAACCCATAAAAGTTACTTCCTTAGCTTTCTCATCAAAATTTCCCAAATCCATATTTTTTTATTTTGAGAAAACATGTAATTACAAAAAAATTGAAGTATTTAAATGAAGTTTTTTTACTATACCACCTTTCATAAGGAGTCATGTTAGTTTTTGGCCTCAACAAGAATATATTTTGAACATGTACAATAGTACTAACAGTTTCTCTAAAATATAATTTTGAAAGTTTTTTTCTAACGTGCTTCATCCCATTTACACAAAACTTCTATTATTTATTTCTGCCACTCCATTTTTTATGGAGTATAGGGAGAACTATACTGATGTTTGATACTATGCTTTCTCAAATAAGTTTCAAAATTATAGTTTATGAATTTAGTACCATTATCTATTTTCAACTTCTTTATTAAAACTACCTTTTATTTCTCAAAATATTTTCTGAAGAATTTAAACATTTTAATATCCTCTGACTTATGCTTCATAAACATCATATTTTTCATCCAAGTGAAGTCATCAATAAAAGTGATAAATTATAAATATCATTTGGTTGATTTATGTCTCACCGGCCCACATAAATTGGAATGAGTAAGTTTAAGAGGTCTGGTAGATTGAATCATAACCCTTTTATGACTTTTGTTAGTCATATTCCCTTTTTGAAAAGTTACAAAAACATATTATTATCTTCTTTTTAATTCTAGAAAGTTTCGAACAACATTTAATTTAGAAATTTTATTCATACTTTTCTATCCAGGGTGCCCAAATATTTGGTGCCATAATTTTTTTTCATCTTCCACACTCAAGTAATAAGAGTTTCTGAATTATTCTATTTGTAATAGATTCATGATACTCATTTCTCCTTTTTAATGATTTTCCATATTTCACACTTATTATGATACAAAAATATTTTCTGAAAACAATTTCCTTTCCATCATCACAAATTTTAATTGCACTAAGTTATGTTTTAACCCATCAACAAATAAAACATCCTTATATTTCAATTTTTTAGCTTCAATCTCTACTATTCGGATTTCTCTAATTTTTAATGAATCATCATTACTAAAGGTAACTACTCCTCCATCATGAATTTTAGAATGTTTAAAGATTTTTATATCACCTATTATATGTGAAGATAAATTACTATCAAGTATTTATGGTCTGTTTCTTTTACTTACTTTTGAATCTATCTTAGTAATAAAAACTCTTTCCTAAAATTTATTCTTTTCAGATTTATTTTCTTTTCAATCATAAGAAACTTGTTCTAGAAGGAGTGTCATACATATTTTGTCATGATGACCAGCCTGATCACATATTCCAAAAACTTTTTCCAAATATTCAAATTTATTTTTTTTTGGAAAGTTTCTAACATTTTGATAAATCACTTTTTCAACTTTCAATAATCAAGGTTAGTTACTCATTCTACTTCTACTATTTATTAAACTTTTCTCAATTCTTCTTCCAGGTGGAGATAAGTTGTACCAAAAATTATATTACATGTTCTCATAGATTCCAAAACATTATAAATATCCATAAAATCTTGATTTTATATTCAATATAGATCTTTCTCAATAGAGACTTTGTTGAGGTTGGTAACTTATTTCAACTCTAACATACTCAGAACGTGGACCATATTTTATTTTGAGTGTGTTTTCTAATTTTTTAGATTTTATAGGTTTCTCACATCCATTCTCCACTAAGTATTCCCCAATAATTTTTTTTGGAACCTGATATTTTAAAACAATTATATGAACCATTATTTTTTGTAATATAATATTTCACCTAATTCTCATATTGAGCCTAATCAATAACTTTAGAAGTCTCAACTTTTACTTCTTAGGCTTTATTGAAGTTTTAATTCATCTTCCCCAAGGTACTTTAAGACTCAATCAATTTTTATTGAAACATTTTAACCTCTTATTTATTAGATTATAGCTTCTTACTAATATCTTTAATCATCTTTCCCTATTTAGTAATTCTAATTTTGTAACTTAAAATATCCTCAACGTATTCTTCCTCCTGATTGATAACATATTTTCTTCCATAAGAAACTTCTTCACAATCTTTCTTCATAACTCTAATTTATTTCTTGAGAGTTTTTTTCACAAGAAATGAAACATGTTATATTCTGAGATGATACTCTCTATAGGATTATTCACTGCCTTCTTCACTCTCTAAGGAATATTTTTTTTCTCCACTTTTTCAATAATGGTTCTGAATTTTCTAAACTTTCATCTTCAGAAGAATTGTTTTCTATTGAGTCTTATTCAGCTTTCTTACTCAAAAAACTTCTTCTATTTCCAATAAAATTATTTTTGTATTTATTGGAATACTTTTCTTCTTTATAATTTTTGTTCCACTTCTTCCATCAAGGTTCATCATCAGTATCATCTCGATATTATCCAACTTTTTTCTTGGAGAAATTCATCGAAAAGTGTGTGATTCCACCACACTCAAAACATTTGAGAGTAAGTTTACCTCCATACATTAATTTTACTATTCGGTAGTTCTTGGATATAAGACACATGATTTTTTCATTCAACTCATCATCCTCTTTATCTTTAAACATATAAGGATCATCCTATTCCACATCTTGGATTTCCATCTTTCCCATAGCTTCAAAATTCATTCCATTTTTCATCTTCTTTTTAAGCATTTTATATTTTTTCATTTTCTAAGAAGCAATAATGTTTTGAAATTCATAAAGAGATAAATCATCATTATCTTCTAAATAAGAAATTTTAGAATCAAACATGTCTATAAAGTTTCTTAATAATTTTAGAATCTTTCAGTATATCTCTGAATCCTCTAATGTTGGAAACAATTTCATTTACTTTGGTGAAGTATTAATCAATTCTTTATTTATCTATCATTCTGATGTCTTCATACTTACTATTACGGATTTTTAGATTTGCTTCATTAAATTTTTTATTCCCTTTGAAAACAATTTCCAACTTGTCCCGCATACTTTTTGATGTTTTGAGACCCATCACCTTTTGATAAAAAATTTATAATAAGGACGTGATAATATCATTTCTAGAATTTCCATAAACTTCTATATTTCTCTAATTAGAAAAGGTTACTGGGAAATCTATCTCAATAGGTGGAAACCCTATAGTAGTAGCATCAACAACTTCCAAGCCAAGAGATAGAAGATAATGAATCATCCTATTTTCTATCCATAATAATTTTTTCCATCAAATGTTGTAATTCCTCTACTATCGACCTGCCTGCAAATCATTTTTTTCCATTTTTAAAAGCCGGTTTAAAGGGTACTAGTATCTCAACATACAATCACAACTGCCAAAGACGGACCTAAAAAAGAAATAGAATAACACAACATTACACATCATAATATCCATAATCATCTCCAAAACCCATGAAGGATTCTTCTTCTCCCATGGTGGATTCCCACTCTGGATGCCTCCAACAATTTGCGCTATGAACCCTACTTCTAAGCTGCTCCAGTGCAGGCAGCTCAGATAAAGCATCCTTGACCACTCTGCCCTTACCCAAAGCAAGAATCACCTCTCCACTTTTCTTAGAGGTAGATCTAGTCTGCATCGGCCGTGGAAGGTTAGAATAATCCTTCCTTGCTCTTCTTCTTGCTGGTGTAGACGAAGGCCCTTCACCTGCATCCATCCTATGATTTCCACTCTTAACAATATCACTGAAGGAAAGGCCGACGGGGCCACTCACAGAGTCTTTTCCTCCCCTCGAATTCTCCCTTCCTTGACCAGATTGTTCCCTCCAAATAGAGACCAGACAATCTGTATTACCCAATCTCTGATCTGGGGTACTAATCTCCACTAAGGCGAGGCACACATCTTTATTCAGATCTTCTTCTACACCCATGGACAAGGTCACCTTCCCTTTATTGTTTTTGCACTTACTCTTGCCCCTCCTTCCTTGGGCCGAAGAATTACTTTCAGTCACGCACAACGGCCTATCCCTCTCGATAGGATTCTCCACCTCCTTGGTGACCTCCTCTTATCCTAGATCCCAAACATTAATCTCATCCCTGACTGTTCCCACACCATCATCCCCATCTCCAGAAATAGCACATAAAACTGTTTAAAACCTGTCATTCCCAAGTCTCTCAAACCGGTTGGAAATAGAAATAAAAGTTTTGGTTGCTGGGTCCAAGCCAGTAGCCTCCCCTGTGCAGAAAACCTTTAAGGAGGGTCTGAATCCCGCATCTCCAACTGCCTGAATCAAACCAGAACCCACCCCATCCATCACCATAACATCATCAGTTTTAGCACCTTTTCCATCCTCTTCCAACATCATGCTAACCTCTACCGACTATCCAGCCACCACTCGAGGCTAGGCCGCCTTACCTTCTCCTTCTGTTTGCTTCTCCTCAGAAGTAGGATCAAGAACCACCCCAACTGCCGCCTTGCTAATATCAACCGGTTGACCAGCTACAACTAAAAGGAGGTATCCCTCACCTCCTCCATCAGGCCTAGCATCCTTCTGATCACGCCCCTCCCTCACACCAAAATCAAATAACCATTCCCTTGTATCTCCCTCCTTTCGACTGGGAGTAGACAGACAAGCCTTCAAAGCTCCACTCCTACGGCAGAACTCTACTCCATGACCCAACCGATGGCACGAAGAATAGAAATACGTCCAATTCTCGTAAATCACCTGTTGCATATACTTTTACTCTTCCCCAATCATAATCCACACATAATCAAAAGGCTGCCGAGAGGCATCCAATTCCACGCAAATCCGTGGGTTAACCATGTGGCACACAACATCAGTACGACTATCAGAGCACAAATACCTTCCTACGAGGTTACCAAGCATGTGAATAATAGAAGGGTTCTGGAAGGGGAGTGGAAGGTTAGGGAAGCATACCCAGACCGTTGCCGATGGCAAGGCGCGCTTCATGTGAAAGTCAAAAGACCAGTATAGGAGGAGGAAACGACATCCGCTGAAGTTGTGAGGAGCTCTCGACCAAGAAGTAATGAGATCTGCTTCGGATTCGAATCGAATCATCATATGTTTATTGTCAAGAAATCCAACGACTGATCTTTCCTGAAGATCCCACGAACCAAATATGAACCTGTCGAAAGCGTCAACAAAAGTTCACCTATTCCTAAAGAACATGATCAAAGTGAGGTTCAGAAGAGCTGAAGATTCTGAAAACTCCGAAGTTGAAAGTTGCAGATTAGGGCATCCATCGATCAGACGGGAAGCTCTGGGACTCAGAGAGACTTTCGGGAAAGGAGGAAGGATATCAGGGTTTGACATAATTGATATTATCTAAGATAAGGATTAAATAAGAGAACATTACCTCTAATACAAATTGAAGTTCCAAAGGATCAAACAACAACTGAGAAGGGGGGTCGAATCAGTTGTTAAATTTTTATAAATTTCAATAATTTTCAAAACATAACCCCTGAAACTTGTTACAATTTGTTTCCTTAACAACTTTTAGAAAATAATACTACTTGAGAAAGTAGGAAATAAAGTAAAGAACATATGATTTACAAGGTTCATCCTCAGTATGAGAACCTACATACTTTCAATAGCCACTCCCGTGGGTCTATGGAAATCCACTATTATGAAGAAGTGAATACAACTTGTGTCAACTCCCGTTAGACAAATTATATATCCCGAAAGGAAATATTATACTGAATATTATCAATTTTAAATGTTTTTTTATAGAAAAAATTAATATAAACAAAAGAATAAATACTTTTTTGAAACTGATCTACAATTTCTTAGTTTGAATCCTCAGTCCGATTTGGCTGGATCTGATTTTCTCAATCCAATGATGTTGGATCTGATTTTCTCAATATGAAAATGTTGGATCTGATTTTTTTAATATGATGATTTTGGATTCTATTTTATCAATATTTTGATTCTAGATCATATTTTCTCAATACGATGCATCTGAATTTGATTCTCTGAATATAAGGTTCTCAATACGATGAACTCATTCTCAATATGCATAACTCAAACTCTGCTAGAGTACTCAATAAAATTCTTCTTCAATTAGATCACTCCACATTTTTCACTTATAAGAAAGTCCCAAATGATCAAATTATCTGATCAAGTATTTATAGTAAACTCAAAAATCAAAACTGGGAAGCTTGAAAACTTTCCCCACTTCCTCAAATTTCAAAACTCTGAAAATCTCTCACATTTAAACTTCAACTTTTACTTCATTAATCCTCCTTATATTTCTCCAGGATTTACATAAAATTGAATTTTAAGTTAGACCTATTTAACTATTTATATATTTCTCATCTCATTATTATCTATTTCTTTCTCAGCTCATTAAGATCTATTTCATTCAGAGCTCATTACGATGTGTTTCTTTCTTAGCTTGTTATGATCTATTTGTTTCTCAGATTATTATGATTTTTCCATCTCATCATATTACGATCCCTTTACTTCTCATCTCATTATGATCTATTTAATTCTCTACTCATTATGATATGTTTCTTTCTTTACCTCATTACCATGGAATTCCCATGATGATGGATTTTCTCATTATGATGGATTTTCACATTACGATGAAATTCACATTACGATGTAATTCCCATTACGATAGAATTCCCATTATGATGATTTTCTAAATATGATGGAAACCCCATTATTACCATTACAATGGAAATACCATTATGATGATTTTCATAATATTATGTAAATATAATTACAATTATTTTCCCATTACGACGGAAATCTTCTCTCTATAATTTTGAATTTCTTCAAACCTCTCCACCATTTCTCCAAAAGATTTTATCATTAAATTTTTCCTTATTTGTGAGAAATTTTTTATTATAAAAGAATCATATGGTTTTTTTAGAAATTATAAAAAATTTCTTACTCCTAACTTCACTTTATTCTTTTAAAACTATTTAGAAATAATACAAATTCCTCAACCATCAACTTCTATCATAGAAACTTCTTTCTTTATAACTCAACAAATTCATTTTTTCTAACACAAAAACTTCATTATTTATAACTCAGAAACTTCATTCTTTATAACATAGAAACTATATTCTTTATAACTCAATAAGTTCATTCTTTATAACTTAGAAACATCATTATTTTAAAATAAGGAAATTCTTTCTTTCTCAGATTATAAAAAAGACAAAAATCCAGAAAACTATAAATTCCACCTCTAATTATTTTGAAACTGATGATTTTCAATGTCATGTTGATGGAAATAAATATGATAAAGTGTTTTATTAATAACTTCATCTTATTGAATTCTTCTGTGTCCAGTGAAACTCAATACAAAAACCTGGGTCTGGAAACCTGTGTTAGGAAAACAACCTCATTATGATGGACTGTATCTAATTCTTGAATAACAAAAACACTCTTCAAAAAAATATCAGTCATTAATAAATAAAAAAATTATTAAAAAAAATTATCCCAAAGGTTCTTCAAATATTTCTCTAAATGGTTTATGATCAGTTTGACCAGGGGTGTACTATTTGGATATCATTGGCCATATTACTCTATATGGTTTATGATTATGTTTACTGATTGAGAAAATTATTAAAATTTTGTATTATAGTTTTTTAATATGAACATATATATTATTTATATTTCACTCATTTCATGTGAGGAATGCATTGGAATTGGTAAGTGATGGTTGAGACTTGCTATATTCCCTCGATGTAGTGGTAGGTCTCATGAGGCAAACCAGCTTGGGTATTTGGCCAAGGACTTACCCATTTATGTAAAATGTTTTGAAATGAGGCCTTTATGGTATGTTTATGATGTCCATCATTATTAATACCCTCATTTTGAGATTATTTATGGATGTCCTTGTGATTTTTTTATTAGTTATGATATCCATGAATAATTTTCAAGCTCATGTGATTATTTATATGAAATTATTTAATAATCATTTATTCCTTCCATATTAATCTTCTTACTCAAGTTATTAATTAAATGGATTTTTTTCAGATATTTTCCTTTACATATCTATTATTCCTTATTTATTCATGATAGATTCCATTATATAAAAACCCTTAATGAGCATCTAATCTCACCATTTTCTTGTGTTTCCTTTCCTTAGGATTCCAGGAATTGTATTACGATTGATATGTAGGGATATAATAAAGGGAATACTTTTTTTATCAAAGAAAATGCTATGTTCTATTTTTTGTTTTAAATTATAATGTGATATTCATGTTTGTATCCAGTTTTCCAAGACTACTAAACTATTCAGTCTTTTAAAATATTATTTCTAGTATCTAGTAAGTAAACACAGACTTTGGGTTACTAGGGTTGGGGTCTGTACACCAAATTCCTCAAATTTTTTCTATTTTTATTTCTTGATAATCTCATTTTTTACCTATATTGATAGGGAACCCTTACATAGCTTGAAATAGAACATAAAAAAGGTCATACATAGCTCATAGGCTCATTGAAACATAAGCCTATTACATGAATCGTAGGCCCAATTCCCAAGACCCCATATTGAAACAACCCCTTCCTTTTCCCCTGCATCTATCACTCCAAATTATAGTCCCAACTTCATGTTCATGGTTATTCATCACTACCTTCACTACATGGGGTATTGAACTAGTGTTTTTTATCATCTCCATGAATTATACTCTATTTTTAACTATCATCAGGTATTACATTTTTTTGCATGATTTCCTTTGATCTACTCTATGACCTGGAGGCCTTGTGTCTTGAAGTCATGTAGTATCCCAAAATCCCAATGGACCAAAGGCCAATTTTTATAACCTAAAACCCATTTTGGTGTGTTTTTGTTCTAGGAAAATTGAATTTTAATGTTTCATTTCCTATGTGATAAATGCATGGTAGTTTTAAGGATTTTTTTGGTTCTGAAATTGTTTTAATTACATGATTTTTGAGTGATTTTACTTTAATTTTAATTAAAATTATATTTTAGACTTAAAAATTGTGGTGGAAAAGTTTGAAGTGTAATTTTCATTATAACATGAGGAAACTATATTTTTGAACTTGAACCTAGGTAACTTAGATTTTGTGAAAAATGGAATCTAAGGGAGTCAACCCAAAATATAGTCATATTTTTTATAAAAGGTGGTGCCTTGGTCAAATACCAAAGCATAAATTATTATATAAAGAAAAAAGAGAGTTACATGTGTCTAAAGGATGGAATCTTTTTACAATCTTTATTATAAAGAGGGAGTAAATCAACTGGAAGATCATCCAGTCAAGTTATTTCATGGTTTACTCCCTTATTAGAAATACCATCTTCAACATTGTTTGCTTCATGAAAGTAATGAGTGACAATGTAGTTGTTCTCCATAAGTGAAGCAAGATAGTTCATCCAATGGGTAGTAAGTAGCCAGGAAAGATGCACCACCCTATTCCAAATAGCCTGGAAAATAGTGGTCGAGTAAATTTTAATAAAAATATTATTCTAACCCTTTCTCTTAGAAATGGCCATAGTATGGATCACACTCATCATTTCCAATTCTAGAGATGAGGTAATACCCTAGATTCCAAAGAATCATCCAATACACTGACCATGGTAGTCTCTGAAAATAGCACAACAACCCACAGATCTCAAATTTCCATTAAAAGTTTCATAAACATTAACTTTAATCTAACCAGTGAGTGGGGTTTTCCAAAACACCCCAAAAGTGCATCTAGGTTGATGATAGAGTCCATTAACCCAAAGTCAATAGAGGATTTCAAAGTCTCTAATAGTGTTGTCATAATAAGCCTTCTGAATTGAGGCATCATCTCGAATGGAAATTAGGATATGTGTGAGACCTATATTAATAGTGTAAGAGAAATTTTTATGAATAATAGCATTTCTATCATACTATACCATATAGAAAAGCTCAGAAAAATCAGTTAAGAAAATATTCTTAATGTACTAAGTGGTTACTAAATCCCCAAAATGCTTTATTTTGGAGCTGATTGAATAATGAAGTAACCATATTCAATAAAAAAATTTCAAAAATATAGTTCCAAAGAGCTGAATTTATAGAACAAGATAGGAAAATATAGTTAGTATATTCTATAGGATGGTTACAAAGATGACACTTAGAGAAAATTTTAATTCCAAAAGATTGATGAAAAACCTAAGTAGAGACTTTGTTGTGAGAAATACGCCAAACTAGAGTAAGACTTGAGGGGATAATACAGGGTTTGTCAAAAAAATCAACAAAGAGAAGTTAATATCAAAATTTAAAAAATTGTGGTTATAAAAACTTTTGGAATCTAGAACTTGATTATGAGATGCTTCCTAGATAAGTAAATCTTCAGTATTAGAGTAAGGATAATTTTCAATAACATGAGTAATTTTATTGGTAAGGTTGATGTTTCTAGAATTAATAACATCCCTGATAGTGTATTTGGTGTTCTCTAGAATTGTATTGGGAGGAAACATGGAAATTAAAGGAACACCAGTCTAGTTTTCTAGCCAAAAGTTCATAAAGAATTCGGTACTAAACATGCTTCTAGAATTAATAATGATGTTGGAAAAGGAATGTCTAATGGGTGTCTAGATGGAAGAGGTAATATAATTTAGATTTCCTTTATTTAATTTAGTATGGAATCTTTCATTGAGAAAATAAATAGAATCAAAGTTTTTGTAAAGTATCCTCCAAGTGAGTCTGGATTGAAGAGCATCATTAAAGAGTTTAAGGTTTTTGATTCCAAGACCACCCTTATCTAAAGGTTTACAACATGTATCCCAAATAATGGTCAAAATATTCCTTTCAATATTACTTCCAGTCCAAACAAAGTTTTTGATGTAACCATTTATTTTCTTAAGGATACTAGCAGGACATTTGTAAACCATCAGTGACTAGACCATTTTATAGATAATTGTATATTTAACAAGAAAGATTCTTCCAGCCATAGAGAGGGATTTACCATTCCAAGAGCAAAGATGACTGATGATTTGGTCAAAAGTGGTGGAAAAGTAACTAGATTTAGTTCATCCCTAAAAAATGAGTACACCAAGATTAGTAAATGGGAAAGATCCCTCTTTAATGCCTAAATTATTGATGATATTACATTTTTTATTAGTAGGAAAATTTTTCCCAAAGAAGACAAAAGATTTTTTCCAACTAATTGTTTGACCAGAGATTTATTCATAATGAGACAAGGAATTTTTGATATTTTTAATATTCCTTTTATCACCTTTTAATAACAATATAATGTCATCAATGTATAAAATATTTGTGGGTACATTTAAATTTATGGAATTCTGAATAGGTTTAAACTTGTTCTGATCAACAAGGTGAGTGAGAAGTCTGCTTAAGTAATCTTCTATAATTGAAAAAATAATGCTAGATAAGTGATAACCTTGTCTAACTCCCTTGGTTCATTTAAAGTAACCCTTAGGGGAACCACTTATAAGGATGGATATGGAGGCCTATTTGAATAAGGCATTTATCCAATTGATAAAAATATCATTAAAACTAAAGCTCTGAAGGACTTTGAAAATAAAACTCCAATAAATGGTATCAAAGTCCTTCCTAATTTCAAGTATAATAGAAATATTTCCTCCCCTAGTGGATTTTTTAATGATTTCGGTGGATTCAGAGGCAAGAAAATGCAATATTGTATAGATCTAAGCTTGATAAAACCAAATTGATTCCAAGAAAAAAAATTATTTCTTATAGTAGTGAGTCGATTAGTAAGAAGTTTTGTGATGATTTTTTAAAGAGTGTTAATAAGCACAATAGGTCTGAAGAGATAAATTTCAAATTCATTGTCCACTTTATGAATTAAATTAAGAAATTGAGCATTTAGACCCTGAGGTATGACACCATTGGAAAAAATTATTTGACTAGTTTTCAAACATCCATTTTAATAACCTCCCAAAATTGTTGGAAGAAACAATTATTGAATTCATTGGGGCCTAAGGCACTATTTGGATTAAGGCTAAAAGCAGTTTCTTTGATTTCATGATCAATAGGGGTGCTTAAATGATAAGTGTTATCTTCCACATTCACCATAACCAGAATGAAATCAGGAAGAAGGTTTTTATTGACATCTGGACCACTGAAAATATTGTCAAAATAAGAGACAACATGATTAGAAATGGCTTCCTTGGTATTAAATTTTCAAGAAATGGATGTAATATTGTATACCCTTATTTCTGGTTCATGTATTTGAATTTATGTGAGCCTATGTTTTTAATAAATTAAATTCATTTTATTTCCAAGGATGCAATGGTGTAAGTGTTTGGGATTGATGTGATCCAACTTTCAATATTTTTTACTACTTTTAATTAGAAATTAACCCCATAATTCATTTAATACCATAGGAATTAATTTAAATTTATTACTTTTGCAATATTCACTTTATTTTTTAAAAATATAAAATCATGGTTTTAAAAAAAAATATTCTTTTTTGTTTTTAATTGAAAATATGTGAATTGATTTGGAGAATTGGAATTTAATTATTTAAAGGTTTTTTATTCTGAGTTTCATTGTTTTATTTTATTTTTGTAATCACTATGAATAAATAATATAATAAAAGTTTTATTTTATACTATTTAGATTCTAAAATGACATAGGGGTCGTACGACTTACAAACATATGACTTTTTCCCACCTAGCATCATCTAAAAATGGAAAAGGTCAGATCATAAGACTTTACTTAGACAAGCATATGACTTCAACCTGTCAATCGTAAGACTTCTATGGTCGGATTATAATACTTACGAATTATATGTCTTCAAAATTATAATCATATGAATTTTTCTATAACCTACCATATCATAATGGTACCTTTTTGGGTGAGTGTTGCAAAAAGGTATAAACTTGTGCTTCAAAAGGCTTGCATATGGGTACTCACAATACATATATGTAAGGGTGACTTATCTAGCTCTATAAAGGTATCAAACCTTTCAATATCTTCACATAAAGTTAAATTCATGTTTAAAATGAATTTTGTCAAGGTATTACAATATATTAAGCTGCTACATTAGTTTATGTGACCGTTATGTAAAGGTCGTAACTAAGTTCCCTCTATTGTGAAAATATTGCAGTTCATGTATGTCATGAAATTAAAAAGTTATGTAATATTATAGTTGATGCTATATAAAGGTCATTCACATGTTGAACATGATATGGAGTGGTAATCAACATGTTGTTTTAGGGTGTCCAACTACTCATATATGGGTTAAAAGCACATTCGAGAAGTTACGATGAGGTAACTAATAATGTTGTGTGAGGGTCAAATGAAAGAGATGCATAAGGGTTCCCACTGAGAGATTAAAACACTGGTATTCCCAAATTAGAAAATTTATACCAAAAAGAAAACTCCATTCATTCAGTCTATCCAAATCAGGATGAACTCCCAAAGATAATCCATGAGGTGATCATTCAAATGATAAAGGAAGTGGAGATCATGGGAGAATGTCAAACAGATCTAGAAGATTCATGTTTCCAAACTTCCTTAGTCATTCCCCTTAAGATAGAAACATACCAACCATCCAAAAAAATGATCTCAAAGCATCTTTCACTAAAACCCAATGAAGAGGAAGAATGTTCTTCAAATTTTATAAATATATTCCCTCTCCCTCGTTGTAGAGGATTCAACTCCAAGTGAATGTAGCATTCATTTTATATAATTATTTCTAATACATTTTAACTTGAATCTAATTCCATTATATTCATTAGGTTTTACATTTACCCTCATTCCAATATAATCTGTATCTCCATGGTTATTGAGAACTAACTTGATGGATTTTCCCTAGGGTGGATTTTGTAGGTTTCTAAATACATTTTCTTCAATTATGTTGAATTTTCATTCTTGTACTTGATACATAATTGAGGGAGAGGAATTATATATATGTTCATTATATTATCTTTTCAATTAATACTTTATTTTCCCATCTATAATATCATATTTACACCCCTTCTCCCAATTTACATGGCATATGATTAGAGCTATGTATAAATAGGTTTCCCCCTGGGTGTTTAGTCACAAAACTCAAAAAGCATGAGCAATAAATGATTGGTCATGATTTCATTGTTAATTTAAAATACTTCTAGATATTAAAGATCCCTTATAATCAAATCTAGGACTATCCCATTTCACATTGACCAATGTTTTAAATTCATAAAATTGGAATACCAGATAAAAACATCTTTCTTCATACTTTTAAAATTAAGGAAACATATTCAAAAAGAAATTTCAATAAAAGGATAGTGAATCTATAGGCCCAAATTCTTTATATATGAACCTAGCCTACTACTAGGCCATATTATAGGGTTTCAAAATTCTTCTTGTTAAAGTCCCTAAAATATGTACCTCATCACCTATTAACAAAATATTAATATATATATATATAGAATAGATAATCCTATACTTTTATCCTAAATAATATGAAGCCTTACTAGTCAAAATTTTCTAACCACATATTTTCTTCTTCCAATAACATTATTCAAAACTAAAAAACTCCCACTAAAATAAAAAAAATTAATGGATAGGAAACACCACTTTTTAGAAGTATTTGAGTTGAATATTCCAAGAAATCACTGAACATAGCACCAAGCTCCAACACTAATCATTGTACTCCAACCCCCATGATCTGAAAACATGCTTTAAAAACCTCAAATAAAGGTTTTTTTATAAACCCATGGTTATTGATGTAGTGTCGAATTAATTATTTATAAAACCGACCTACTACTAGAACTTTGGTAATAAGCATCAAACCAAATGGAATATGGAATTTATTAGACCAAAACAATGTAAAAAACCAATAAAAATGAAAAACAGAAACAAATATAGAGTTATGTAGTGTTAAAGTGTGGAATAAATGATTTGGAAGTAGTGGTGGAGATGAGAAAGTGGTGGGAACAACAACAAAAGAGGGGAATGTTTAATATTTGATTGAGCTAGGTAAAACTAGATTAGATAGAATCAATACAAAAAATATTATCCTATAAATGTTTAAATCTTATAGGTCTTGAAGTATTCTATATAGGGTTTTAATACCTAACTATCATTAGATTAAACAACATTTATAGAGATATCCCTTGAGTATTGTTATTTTGAATAGAACTCAAGAAGAATATGTTTCCTCATGGAGAAGATTACACCAAAAACTTTCCTAGAAATTACTTAAGTTGAAGTTTTCAAGGAAATAAGAAACTCTACTCTTCACTTGGATGTACTTGGAGTTGAGTGAAATGATGCTCACTAGGAAGATAAAATGATATCTTTAGATGAAAATATGGAAGTCCTCTTGGATTGAAACCATGATAGAACATATAAAATGATATGAATTTCAATCCATATAATACAACCCCCAAAACGAACTAGTTATAAATAATAGGTAAGAAAAAAATCCATTAAATCATTCAGATAAAATAATGTATTAAGTAGAGAAAATAGAAAGAATATTCTTTGTTCTGATCGACCTCTTTCTCTAAATTCATCTCTAAGTTCACTTCCCCAAGTGTGTTCTCTATCCTCATATCCAAATCAACTCTATGTCATGTTCCTAAGGTATAATAAATAATCAAGGGTTGGAATGGTGATGTGGATGGTTAATAATTAGGGAATGTTTTTGTAGTTCTCTCATACTCCTCTAATATTACTCTCTCTCTCATTGTCTCTCAAATCTTCTATTAATAACAATTTTAGGAAAATCCACACCAGGAGCTAACCATAATAGCCCTAAAAACATATTCATAGCTTCCAAAAGACATGAATGTCACTATGGATCATCTTCCTCATATGAAATTAGTGAAGCCTCATTAACGGATATCCCTTCTTATACATGATCTTTCTTCTCTAAGAAGTACCAGCACCTACTTGAATTTCCTTGCTCGAAACATTCTTTGAAAAAAAATTATCCAACTTTTACAACATCTTTACTCACATCATTAAACTCTATCCCTTCCTAATTTGATTTTTCAATTGATAATTTAGATAATATCATGTTGAAATTTAAATTCACACCCTTATATAGCTTTGACATTAATTTTCCATTGCTTAGTTGACTATTATTTATGATCTTTTTGAATACTCATTGACTTAGATTTATTTTTACCAGATTTGGGTTAAGTATAGTCTACCTTGATGGAAGCATCGTCTATGGGGATCATATTTTTTCATTTTTAAACACAACTCAACTATCCAAGATAAATATAGATTCATTAAGCATTGATTAAATTCTAGCTTTCATGGGATACATAGTTCAGATAAATCTTTGGTGATAGCTCCCATTCATCAATGAGTTTATTATAAATGGAAAAGATTCACACCTTTAGAATTTAGTCTCAAAATCTTCATTCATACTCAACACTTGTTCCTTCCCTTGATGAATCAAATAAAAATCAGCTTAAAAATTCAAACAAATTATGTAGAGATTAATTGAGGCCACGCACCGAGAACCTTGTGTAAATATTCATGTGTCTACAAATATGCATCAATGTGGATGAATAAGGACCCTATTTTCATTAAATTGAACCTTTAAATAAGAAAAAACAATGACAAATAATCTTCATCATTTTTACTTCACTCAATTTTTCAATTGATGGAAATTAGATTTTTCTTAAATAATTCGTCAAGTTCATCCACACCAACATATATGTGGTAAGTATATTTCATGTATATATTTTATGGAGTTTTATTATATTGATTTATGTAATTAAATGATTAACCTTACTAATTTTGGAGATTATTAACTTATTTTATGATTTATTGTAAGAAAAAATTATTTTATGAAAAAGGAATGAAAAGATGAATATAATGGATATAAAAGACAAATCGCACTGTGAGAAAAGTGAAGCAATGGGACACTAGCTCTTGAGGATGATCGTGGAGCACTTATGGGGCATAAAACTAAATAACCAATTCCAAATGAGCCTTCCATAGTAGAAAAATTGAATTACATGTTCTGTAATAATTACATGATGTGTACCAATGCATGTGGTGAAAATGACACATCGTAAAGAAAATAAAAGCATCCTATAAATTTACATGTGGTGAAACTCAGTTACACCTAGTGTAATTTACCAGATAGGAATCCTAGAAAATTACACATGGTGAAACTCATTTACACATGGTGTAACTGTCCTAATGATAATTTTTTCCTAGATTCACTAAATCTTCTTTTTTGACCAAATCGTTGATCTTGGGATCACCTGAGACCACTATTGGACGATTCCTTTGTGGAATTCATTAACTCTGGAGACCAGATAAATATTATAAAATGAGTTCTAGGTTTGTATTGTTAAAGGAACTCATATTTGAAGACTATTTCAAGGAGTAATACGTTGCACCCTGCTCGAGTTTTTTCTTTATTTTCCTTTATATATTCTTTTTATTTTATCATTACCTCGTATTCTATTATCACTATGATGAGGGGGTAAGCCTGCCTTATGATAGGGTAATGTAATTAAATGGGGAATTTGTCATTTGATTGATTTATTTTATTCATGTATTTGGTTTAACACAATTTATTCTTTATCTTCTAATCCCTTTCCCTTAATTTTATCATGAATATTAATAATTTAATTAAAAGGGAGCTTAAAATTTCATAAATAATAACCCTAAAGAAGGTATGACCATTATAAACTTTAGTGGAAATTAGGTTTAAACATAGTATTGAGACAAACTTGAATCAGAAACACCTTAAATTACTAGAATAAGGGAAATAGGGTATTTCCATGTTAAGGAAGAGATACCACCACCATTGGATCTTCTTTATCTCAACTCCAACACCAAGTATGAATAAAACTATTTTATAAAATCCATTTTCACCTAAACTCTGAAATTAACAAACCTTGGCACACTTTTTAATTTTTTTTTTTCAAACCAATCAATTAATCTGATTTTCCTTCAAAATTTTCTTTATTAAATAAAATCAAAACCATCTTTTTATCACCTATTCCATAAAATTAATAAAATTAAATCTTTTAAAATTATAATAAAACTAATTTCTCCATACATGTGGATCAATCTCGAACTAATAATTTACCATATTTTTATTAATTGATTAGAATAGCTGAGTTTTTGTTAAAAAATCATAATCTCATAGGGAAGTAATGATTCCCTCTAGGAATTTTATATTTTATTAAAATTCATGTTGGGATTTCATATTTGTTATTAAATTATATCAATTTCTTGATTCTTCTTACATGACCATTGTGATCGAGGTTAGGGAATGGCTTAATTTCTTTCTTTCTTTGGGCATGACCATTCCCTAGATTGATTGAATGCATTTGTTTAAAATTTTGATCTAGGGTTTTGACTTCTACCATGTCCATTGGGTTTTTCCTTGAACTATGTTTAAATTAGGTTTTTGGTAACCCATTATTTTTAATCCAAAGTACCTGACCATGAGAAAATGAGAACTTAGGATATAGAGTATTTTACATGACCATTGTACTTGCTAGGACCTGATTCTGATGACTACATGATTTTTAATTGACTATTTAATACATTTTCAATTCATGAACCTAGATTCATTACTGCCCGGCAACCATTTTTATACATTCTTCTCCCATATTATTCACCAAATACAATGCTTATTAATTTAGATTTATTTTCTTCAAATTGAAATTAATTTAGGTTTGTCTTATTTAATTAATATTTTCTTCAACCCTAACTCTGTGGGTTTGACCTCGAACATTCAATTCCTATACTACCCTGTAGTTTATCTCTTTTTCTGTTTCATGTTATAAATTTTAAATTTGGTAACCCTTTCATGAATTAATGAAACCTGCAAGGATATCAATTTTTTGTGTCGTTTCTAGGGATAGGAGCGGATAATTTATTAGTTTAATAATTTGGAAAGAATCTTTTCACAATCTTTCTATTTCCTAATTTTATCACAAGATTATTTATTTATTTATTTACTAATTTTTATTATATTGGGTATTTTTGGTTATGATGGCAGGAATACAGAGCCAAATGGCTACCCAGTAGAAGTTCTCTTTCTTACTAGATGATATGGTGAAACTACTCACTAAAGTTAAAATGATGAATAGTTAACCCTATGAGTACCTGCAACTATACCTAGGAACTGAATTCACAGAACCCCATAGCCTCTATTAGAAATTATATGAAGAGCATCATGATCAAAGGATTAGGGAAAAAATCATAGGTAAGTACTACTTATAATGTTTATATTTATCCCAACCACTATGCCCTTGATTTTGAAAGTTCAGAAGTTGATGAAGAGGGTAACCTTGCTGAAGAAATTGAATGGTCCAAAGTGAATTTCAGCAAACAACAACAAGATGAAGATTAAGAAGAAGAAATTGAATAGAGATAAATCTCAACTACTGAGATGCTACAAATTTTTCTCATGAAACTGGGATCACAGCTGAAGTAAAATGAAGAAGAATAAGTAGAAGAGGAGGATGAGGAGTTAGTTTCACCATATGATGACTCCGCAGAGGAACAAATTAAAGTATCGACAATAGAAGAAGTTAAATATATGGTTGTTGAACCTAAAGAGATCATTGAAGAAGTTTAATACATGCATCCATCCATTAAAGAAGAATAATTTTACCAAGTCTAAAAAGATTTTGAGATCCTATTAGTTTTACTCTTGTTATTCAGACTCCAATCACCACCTCTAAGATTCACACAAAATCCATTGAGGAGAAGTTATGACGATTTGGGAGGATTTTAAAGCCATATTTGGGTGAACATGAGATGTTTATCATTATACCACACTCCAATCAATTAACTAAGATATGGTCAAGCTAAACGACCATTAAAAAAGAGCATCTTTCGAGAGGTAACCCGATTTAGAGTGATTTCTAGTATTTTAGATTTATTACTTTCTACGAATTTAATTTTATATTAGGATTTAATTTTAATCCCCCTATTATTTTTGAACAAATTAAAAGGGTTTCTACTTTCACTTGTTTCTATTTATTTTTTAGGTTTATCAAAGGCATGGGAAATAAGCAGCAAGCCTAAGGAAGAAAATAATCTTTAGAAGAAATTACATGTCATGAAGGGAATTTACATGTCATGAAAAAATAGGTAGAACCTATAAAACCCAAGTTTTAAGTATCAATTTTAAATGTGATTAATAATTTCAAATTATAATGTTTCTATTGTATTCCCCACGCTAAAATTTTTTTAGATATTTAACTGTAAATTGCATACCCGCATTTGATTCATGGTTTAATCAACTAAACTAGGAGACATAAACTACCCAAAATAATCATCATACCATGAATTTAAATTTATTTTTCAATAAATTTTAATGTGAAAAATGTAAAAAATAATTATTATAGATAATAATGTGGATTATGATTTGAAAAATCATGATTTAGGGGTGCAAGTTAATCATTGTAAATAAAAATTTTCTAATATTTGGACATGTTTTGATTTTCTGATGTTTGCATTCATTGATTTAATTATTAATATGTATTTATATGAGTGATTGTCCCAACCATTCATCTCATTCCTAAGACATCCTCTGAGAAAAATATTTCTCATTCTTTCTTTAGTATATTTCTTGATAAACTCAATCATTTTTTCTTTTAAAACTTTATTTGAATCTTATTGAAGCTATGAATGAACATGATCACTTTTAATATGATTGAGTAATATTTTGTATAACCCTTTTATCCTAAGACCCACCTTACATTAATTCTTTTGAAGCCTATAGAATCCATGAATATCCTTGTTAGGAAATGTGTCACGCTACAAGCATATTTTTTTCAATCCTACCTTCCTCTAAATATTTTTCATGATTATCAAAAGAGTGGCAAAAGTGGAATCTGGAAGAAGTGATGAAAATTTTTTAATGAATAAGTTTGGGGGAAACATCATGAGATTTCTCAAAATCAAATTCATTGTATTTATTGCACACCCTTCTGAAAAAAAAAGAAAAAAAAAAGAAAAAATGGGTTGTGTTTAGAGAAATTCAAAAAATCATCATTTATGTAACTGGTGATCTTGTTATAACTATTACCAATAGTTTCATGAAGATATAATTTGGGTTTGTGTGGTTTATATGATAATTCTACCTAGAACAACTTTCTAAAAATAAAAGAAAATAAAAAATATGGTGTTTCATTTATTTCTTTTCATCTCGTTATGAGCCTGCTCTGTGATACTAAGGTAATAGAATACATTTAATGAGTTTTTTTAGTATCATGAAAATTACTTTAGAGATGAACATTCTTTTTTATACTTACATTATTTACATCACTTTCCTACCTTTTCTAATTTTCAGATTCATTTGATCATAAATGGTGAAGCTATCATGAATAATTATGGTTCTATCATTGAATAGTGGAGATGTTATATGCCTTACAATCCTATGGTAAGTTGCATGTTCTTAAGGTATGTGCTGAATTATATTTACACTTGTACCCTGATTATGAGAAGAAGAATTCATGAGAGGTAAATTACAAGTGTCATGCATATTAATAATGTATTGAAAAATAAAAATGGATGAATAAAAAGGCTTGGATATGTCAAAAAGGAAAAGTAAAATACCTGGTTGACTTGTTTCTTTGAAAAATGAAACATTAAAAAAATGATACATATGATGCTCAAAAATTTAATTTCCCATTTGATCAATTTTTTTATTCAAATTTAATTTGAATCATGGTAAGGTGAACGTTCTTTGTAGCATGTTGAGATTCTATCCTTGAGGACAAGTAAGAATTCATGTATGGGGGTATTTGAAAAATATATTTAATGCATATATTTTATAGTATTTTATTATATTTATATATGTAATTAAATGGTAAATAATGTAAATTATGGAATGTATTAACTTGTTTTGTGATTTTTGGTAGGAAATAATGAATTTATGAAAAAAGGAATGAAAGGATAAAAATAATTGATATAAAAGACTCATCGCACCGTGAGTAAAGTTAAGTAACATGATCGCAGCTCTTGAGGATGATCATAGAGCACTTATGAGGCTTAACACTAAATAATCGAGGCCAAATGAGGCTTTCGGGGCAGAAAATGGAATTACATGTAGTGTAATCATTACACGATGTGTACCGTTGAATTTGGTGAAAATAAGGACACATCGTGAAGAAAATAAAAGAATCATGGAAAATTACACATGGTGAAACTCAATTACATATGGTTTAATTTCCTAGACATGAGCCCTAGGAAATTACACATAGTAAAACTTAGTTACACATGGTGTAACATTCATGATGATATTTTTCACCCAGATTCACGAAATATTCTTTTTTTGACCAAATCTCTAATGTCATACTCACCCTAGACCACCGTTGGACCATTACTTTGTAAAATTCATTAATTCTAGAGCCCATATGAAGCCTATAAAAATAGTTATAGCCTATTTTTGTTGAATTAATTCATATATATAGACCAAAGAAAGGGGAGAGAGGCTAAGGACTCCTCGGGTTTTTTATTTCTTTTCATTTATGCATTCTTTTTCTTTTCACCTTCCCTCTTATTCTCTCATCACTAGGATTATGGGTTAATCCTTCTTACTGAATGGTCGTAAGGCCTTAATTTTTATTAATTTTTTATAACCCCCCTTTCAAGGGATGAGTTGGATCCCTTACAAGGCCCATAGGCTCAGAAATTACAAGGCACCTAGGCTTAGGAGATTACATGACCGGAAGGTCTTTAGGGAATTCAACCAGACTATGTACAAGGAACTACTCCTCCCCAGTATCTGCATCATGATAGTAGCTCTCCACATTTTCATGTTCGTCTGTCTAGGCTTCTCGTGCAAGCACAGGCTAGTCTATATAGCATAGCCATACCCTCTCATTCTGACAAATCCATTTGGCATTACTCTGGTGAGTGCACCTGCTCTGAATCCTCTTCTGGGGCTGCTCCTTTTTTGTAGTATGTCTGGGGCAACTGCATGTGGCCCGAAGGCCATGAGGTGGACTGAAGGCCTTAAAGGTGGCCCTAAAGTCCTACTGACCAAAAGGCCTGGGTGGCCCGAAATCCTTAAGGACTCCAAGCCCAAACTAGTGGCCCAAGGTGAATAGTTCCAACTACTACAGTGCCGAACGTTACCTGCTACAGTAACTGCTACAGTACCTACTACAGTGCACGTGCAGTGTACAGTTCTGCTACAGTACCTGTACAGTGTACAATTCTACTACAGTACCTGCACGGTGTACAGTCTGCTATAGTATTACTACAGTACCTGCTACAGTACCCCCAGAAAATATACCTCTACCTAGTTTTGAACCTGGGTCTTGTGGATTCACTTAAGGATACCTCACCAACTGGTATGAGGCTCATGTGCTTTAATCCTTCCTTGTGCTAGCATAATGTAATTAAATGGTGAAGGTGTCTTTGGATTGATTTATTTTATTTATGTGTTTGTTTTGTTGTAATTTATTTATTATCTTCCTATCCCTTTATTTTACTTTTTTCACAACCCCTGATAATTTAATTAAATAAGAACATAGAATTTGTAAAAATGATAACTCTAAAGAAGGCATGACCATTGTCAAATTTAGGAGAAATTAGTTTTAAACATTGAATTGAGACAAACTTGATTCGAAAACACCCTAAATTACTGAACTAAGGGAAATAGGGTACTGTTGTGTTAAGGAGGAGATACTAGGACCATTAGATCTTCCTCATCTCAACTCCAACACCAATTATGAATCAACCTATTTTATAAAATCTAATTTCACCTAAACCCTAAAATTACAAAAACTTGAAATGCTTTTTAATTATTTTTCAAACCAATCAATCAATATGGTTTTCCCTTATCATTTTCTTTCTTAAATAAAATCAAAACCATGCTTCTCTCACCTCTTTCCTAAAATTACTAAAATTAAATATTTTTAAATTTTAATAAAACTAATTTCTCCATCCCTATGGATTGATATCAAACTACTACTTTACGAAATTTTTATTAATTGAGTAGCATAGTTGAGTTTTTATAAATTTTGTTTTTATATAGTCCCATTGGAAAGTAACAATTACCTATGGTTTTATCAATATGTCATAATCTTCTAGCTCACATAATCAGAAATTCAATGCCTAGTTTAAAACCATCATCCTCATTAAGTAAACTTTAATAGGTCTTCATAATGCACACTATGTTGTGTAGTTTGTTGTGTTTACTTCTTTCAAATGAATTAAAACCCTTTTTCAAGATTCAATCTATGGAAATCCATCTCTATTTATAAAATATTTGATTCATATCTGATGTAATTAATCTTAATATGTAATGAAAATCAAGGATTCATATTCACTTTCTTAATCCTCAAACTCAACTTTGGAAATTGGGATGAATATTCATATTTTTATTGGAATTAACATAGGTTGGTTTTTCAGAAATGCATGGACAACGAAAACCTTGGAGGATATGAGAATGGGGTAAATCTATAAGGGTGTATTCATAGAGTATAAGTCATGCATGGTAAAAGTTTGACCTATAGTCAGAGGTACTTGTATGGTTTATCCCCTTTAAAAAAATTTAGGCACAATCAAACAAATTCTTACAATCATGGATGTAGGTCCTTTTCTAATATTTTTAGGGATGGAATAGATGGGTAGTGAAAGGTGGATGCAGATTAATAGGTTGTATCCATGGATACTATATGGTCTCATGTCACCCACAGTAGTAGATAACATGGTGGCTCCCATTTATCAATTATTATGGGATGGAATGTATGATCTATGCATGATCAATTTTCCTTCATTAAATACTCCTCTTTCCAATCATCACAGAAACAAGTTACATTGATGCTTGTCATAGAATAGAGGATCTATGGAAGGCCTCATGGATGCAGGTCATAGAAGTAGGTCCACCTTATCATGGAAGTATAACATAAAATATAGGTTTTAGTATATTAAGTGGATAAAATTTAATTATGAAACGAAAATAAAAACAATGAAATTTATCATTTAAAAAAATATTTAGTTCCAAAAAAATGTATATAATTAAGAAAAAGAATTTTTTATAAAATATATTTAGATATAAAAAACATTAATTATATAAAAAAAAAATATTTTACAATTATTATTAATTAGAGCAACAATTTTCAAAATTAATAAATAAAATGAATTCCAAAAACAAAACATGCTTTCATGGGTATAAATGTTCAAACAATAGAATGTTCAAAATATCAACATAAAAAACAAAATAATTAATATGAGGACTCAACCTCACAAAATCAATTAAAAATCATGTTCAATGATCATTCACTATAATCACAAAAAATATTTATGTAAAAATTATATATAAATTCATGAATTTAATAATTGAGTAATAATAATCTAAAAAATAAAAAATTTCTTAAGATATTAAAGAATGTATAGCTTTAACACAAAATGATCATATATTCAATAGTCTTCATTTAAAATGAAATTTAGCATTAAATAATCCATTAATTCACTAAAAAATGATTTGAAAAAGTGCTTCAAAAATATGTCACATCAAACTTACTCACACTTGAAAATTTTCATGTCCTCAAAAAATACATGCTCAGTAGGGAAAAATAATGAGTCTTATTTATTTATAAATAATCATCAATAAATAGATTATCTTGTCTAGATTCAAAAACACACCATAAATGGTATAAATAATAGATCCATCCATTATTAGGAATTTAATTCCACCTATACAAAATCAATCACTACTTTACTCTGATACCAATTTAAGTTCTAGTTTTAAGAGTACAGACAAGATAGACCTAGTTGAATAAAAAATTTAATAAGAATCTCCTTCAATTTTCATTATCCCCTACGTTCCTCAAACCAATGTTCTGATTCCCACTACCTAGATATAACTCAAAAATATTTCCTTATAAGTTAATTACCCCTTCCTTATTTTTGTTCAATATTCTCCTCGCCTTATTGAACTCCTATTTTAAAATTAGGCACTTTTTTTTAATTCTTCCTATTCATGAATGTGACAAGAAATTATTAGATTGACAATGGATTTATTTATTCACACATGAACACACACACACACAAACACACACATTGAGTTCCTGATGTCTTATAGATTCACAATAAGTTCCCAATTTTCCATTTTACTCTAGTTTCAATGGACTTATATGACTATATTTTGAGTTAGCTCCCATATGTATTCTATTTCCAAAAGTAAAATTAAGTTCGTTCAAGTTCAAACATCTAGTTTTCTCAAGTTATAATTCAAATTCCATAAATATATATCTTATCACACTCCCTTTACTAATTCAAAAATAGAATACCCATAAATAAATTGGATAGAATTCACTAAAAAACATTCAAATACAAATATTTAAGAACCAGTGGAATCCCTAAAAATGAACAAGGCACTTTTCCCCTATGCAGGACACGTTGAATTTCAATTTTTGAAAACAAAAAAAAATATTTATAGTCATATGTAGGATCCCAAAAATGTTTCTTGAAAGTGATACAATGTTTTTAAAAAAAATTGGGTTTTGGGTGTGTACAGGATTAAATCACAATTCATCACAATTTATGTAGTGATCTAAAATTTAATCAATGTAAGTTCCCTTCTTATAATTATGTCATATTTAGTAGTATAGTGTAAATTTCATGCACCACATGATGAAACCAACAACATTTTTCTATATTATTTGAACATTACCTTTATAGAATAAAAATGGCCATGGAAATTGAAAATATTACAATGAGGTAAAAAATAGAAAATAAGATGACTAAAATATAAAATTTTGGATATACTTGATCCACTAGAATAATTTCACTCAAGAACAACACTTTAAAAATGAATTTGGGCAATTATAATGCAATATTCATCTTGAAATTGAAAATATATATAACCTTGAGATAAAATGTAATAAAATTAAGAATTAATAAAATATTTTATATTTATAGGAATTGGGAACCTATATGACCATTATAAATATGACCATTGGAATAGTAATATGATTGTTGGAATAGTAACTTGATTGATAGAAAAGTAATCTGACCATTAGAAACAGTAATCTAACTGTTAGAAAAGTATCTTCACTTATGGAAGTGTAAAATAATATTTAGGTATCGTATAAAGTGAAAATATGTCATATTTATTAATGATAAAAGAAAATAAATGTTTTAAGAAATATAAAATAAGTGTTTTTATTTTTGTAAAACATATATGTTTTATAATCATTTTTATAAAAAAACACAATTTAAAAGAAAGGTTATTTTCATAAAATTGTTTTATAAAATAATATTATTTTTCATTATAATTATAATATAATTTTATGATACCATAATTAATTTTTTGAAGGGTTATAAAATTGATCGTAATATTAAAATTGATATTTTTCAAATAAATGAGGATTTTATTTAAAAATTAAATTTCTCATGTATAGAAAACTACCTTCATAAAATGGATTTTATTTTTTTATTTTACACATGAAACAATGATTCCGGTGAATTTTTGGTATTTTTCTAAAATAGTTGAATTCTTTGTGAATAGTGAAATATGGTAAAATAGGGTATTTAACATTATAAGCTAAATACATAAATTTTGGAGTCATTGATGATGTAATAACTTGTTATTTCAAAATAACATGCACTATTTACTATATATAGTTACAAGAATCAATTCTATTGGAAATCATGATCTAAAATAATAAACTAATTAATATAATATTAAAAAACACCATTCTCCTACCTTTATAAATATCTCCCCTCAAAACCCCTTCTCCTCAAAAAATATAAGCCTTTAAGATTACCTAATTTATATCTATTTACCATCCCAATTCTCTCCCTCATTTCCTAGTCCTTTTGGTCTCATCAAAATACCAATCCATGGTTCCTTAAGTGGAATCCCAGTAAGAGATATCCAAAGGAGAAGGTAAATACCTCAACCAAGTCTTTTATTTTTTCCTTCCTCTTCATCCTCCAAAAAAATCCATTAAAAATGTAATAATAACTCCACTATCATATATATGATAAAATTTTATCATGTTAATGGAATATATTTCATCCATCATTTTCTATTCTCCTCTTATTCTAAAAATGAAACCATAGTCTATATTATGTTGGTTAAACACATCTGTGAATAATGAGTTTTTTCCCATTACTACCTTCATGGAAGGTTTAAATTCACTTATAATTATTTAAAATTACCTAAATATTTATATTATATATTTTATAACATTATCGAATAAATATATGGAAATAATATTAAATTAAGTGAAACTAGTTTGTGATGGTTAATAAAACAACCAAAATAAACTGACCATATAACATTAAAATTTTACTAAATTGATCATCCATATATTAGAATAAAAATTAAATTTGGGACCATTTTAATTTTTTATGTACATGAATACAATTTTCTTTCTCCTTTTTAGTATAATTATTAATAATTTACAAGTGATCTGACCTTGAAATCATGAAATAAACACCCTTAGAAAAGAGAAATTAAACTTTATATCTCTTTGAAATGGTTATATTTGAATTTAATAAAATTATAATAAATCAAATATATATTTAAAAGGTTTTTAATTACGTAATTAATTAATATAATTTTATTATCTAAGATTTTAAGTTCAAGTATAAAGTGATTCTATAACATAAAGGTGAGGAATCTCTCTAAACCACCCTTTTTCTTTGGGTCAAGAAATTTTTATCTCTAACTAACTTTATATATCACTTTGAAATTACATAATGCTTCTAAATTATATATATATATATGTGTGTGTGTGTGTGTGTGTGTGTGTGTGTGTCTTACATATATACCTAGCTTATTCTTCCTATATTTAATGGGGAAATACATGCATTAAGTTTATTTATCAAACACCTTCTTAAGGAAATATATTTTGATTATGATATAAGGAAAAATTATACAAGCCATTTCTTTCCATGGGTATTTATTATGTTTATTCCTTGTGATTAATTTACTTTTATGGCTCACAAAATCATGTACATGTTATGATGGTCGTTCCCAAATAGCACTCCAATGTATTGGGTAATGTTTTTTTCACAAGGGACGTTATGTATGGGATTAGTGAGTAAACCTAATACATGATTGGACTTTGTCCACTATGTGTTGTTTTCTTTGAGGTTAGTCTTGAATTATGATTATGTCATTTTATATGTTGTTTACACATTACTATGCTTCCATGATCATATTATTCCATGTTTTTTTATGTTATTCCTCCCTATGAGTGATCATTGGACTTATCTTTCATGATATCATGTTATTCCTTTTTACTCACATGTTATGCTTCAATACCATATTTATTCCATTACTAGGATTTTTATCTCACTCATTTTTTTATGTATTCCCCATGTTATCCTATGTATTTTTAGGATCTCAAAGGTATTTATGATCTCATTATGGATATTAAATTAAATTAATTTTGTTTTAGTTTCTTTTTTATGTATCGGGAACTAAATCTTCCAAATACACTAGGCCTAATGGTGTTTGGGTAGTTTTTATTGGATATTTATGTTAAAAAACATGTAATAATATGTGTAAAAGTCCTGAATCGCAAAAGTTAGAATCAAATAAATATATATTTATTTTTGGGTTTAGGACTATAATACTTAGTTATAACTCTAGGGATAAGTCTAATTATAGGAGGATATCCTATAATTTTGTTGAAGTATAGAGCAAGTGGTTTCCAAGAAATTACATCCCTATCTAGATACTAAAAGTGGATGTAGCTCAAGTAGAGTCATATCTAGTGGTAATAAACCCAAAATGGTTACATTGGGTATTAACTCAATATTTACCTAGTGCATGATAAAGAGACCTTGCTTCACACCTAGATTGACACTCCAGGGGGATATAATATTCAAAATTCACAAACTCTTTATGAACCATTATGAATGACATATATAAAATTATTAATTTATAAAACATAATAAAGAAATTAAAATGGATAACCTAGATTAAAACCTAGAAAATCATAGTTAATATATACTTTTCATTTGTAATTTATTCCTTTTATGTTCATAGTTTACCTTTTTACATAATTTTTAGTTTGAATTGTCATCCTTTTTTTATTTTAGTTAATGGAAGTAAATAGGAGGAACCATGAAAAAACCCAACATGATAGAAAATGTGATGATTTTCATAATCATATTTCCAAACTTATGGGAGAAATAGCTGGTAACTAAGTGTTCAAAGAATATAAAAAGTGCTTCAGTGGGCATAAAACAAATAAAATATTGTCTATTTAGTAGATCATTCATAACATTGTACATTACGTGAATTCCATGACCAGTGAAAATTTTCCACCGAATATTGACACAATGATAAATGAAAACCCATAAAGGATATTTTTATGTTAAATTCATAATTAATGTATTTATGATCAGATGAAAAGTTTACCTCATCTTAGGAACAATCTTCGATATTTATTTTGATCATCTTAAATATCCATATTCGTATTACTAGTATTATGCTTATAGGATCCAAGTATAGAATCCCTATAGTGGTGATCCAAATGTGCGCCTTTGATATTTAAACAATGTTGATTGATTTTATGGTTATAGCACCACAAATCATTCATATTTCTTTGTTCGTCTTGATCGCTTAAAGATCCTTTAGGCTAAAACAAGTTCTTCTCATTCCTGAGAAAAGGAGAGGAATAATTTGAGAGAAAGAAATTTGTTATGCGCAACATTTCTCAATTCTTAATTTTTCAATTAATCTTACACAATAAACATAACCATCTATTTATAGAGCTAGGATTTAGGTTAAGATATTATTTAATTTTATATGAGCCCTTAAATAATATAATAATTCTTAAGAAACCCCTTGTGATATTATAATAATATTATTATTATTTTATAGCATGTTATAACTTACATAAGGATAAATATTATTTACCATCTTGAAAATAAATATTAATCACCGAACACAATATTAGTCGACTCCAACCTCTTGAAATTTATTGAATACCCAAATAAATATTTATTTAATTATTTCATTCATCAATTAATATTTTTAATCAATAAAACATGAAAAAAAATTATTCATTTTTTTTGGAGAATAATATTTTTTCAATTAATTAAATTAAAATATAATTTAGTAAATATAAATGAAAACACTAAGTGTGTGACCCTCTAGGATTATTTCTTATTTGAATTAGGTAGGCCTACATAAAGTCTAATATTTTTTTCTATCGTAGGGTCAAGGAACATAAGAGAAAATCATTAATAACATAATGATGAAAACCACATATGAATTATCACAATATAATATAATCCCTTTATCACAATACATCGTCAAGAAGGTTTCATATCCATTTCATTTAACTATATTCTCAATACGTCTTTATTTGACTCTGAAAACACTTCATTACACTATGACCATGGAAATTAATGTGATGGTTCTAGTCTAATCAAAGGGCTGACATATCAAATTCTATAAATATAGAAGGGATAAATCCTTCCTAAAATTATATATTTATAACATGTAACTCATGAAATACCCAACATATCTAACTTCACAATGAATTATATCATCAAGGTTTATAAAATGCATCTAATTTTGTGGTTTGTAACATTAATTAATAATAATATTAAAGTATAAGGACCATTACACATTCTTGAGGATAATAATATTTGATGACACTATAATATATAGAATTAATACTGGTGTGTTTTTTATCATAATCTCCCATATTAAATATTATCAAGTGTAAACTTCATGAGAAGAATTATCTTCCACTTATGAGTACTTGTACCTGATTGTCTACATCATATGTGTCTGATCATAGTATGTTGTTCAACCATAAAACAATATTTAAGAATATAATCATATCATTTCAAGGTTTTCATCATACTGGTGAACTGGTGCATCCTTATCAATGTGATACTCTAATAAATTATTACATTAAAGTCATGTAGAACTATGAACAATATGTAATAATATATTTTATTAGTTTAATGATATTTTAATATATATATATATATATATATAATCAAAGTAAAATCATTTTTTATGTAAGAAAACTTCAACAAACTTCCAATTAGACTAGAACCAACTGCCTATGACTTTCAGTCTACTATACCTCACATGAAGATCATGTTTCGGATGAGTTAGGGATTTAGTCATTTGGTCCATCATGTTGTATTCTATTGATATACTTCTCACTATGACTTCACTAATTTGAGGAAAATACCTCAAGATTTGATACTTATTAATTATTTTCTTTATCTACTCATTTCACCTTGTCTTCATTACAAGATCCAATGTTGTAGGGTTGTTATAATAGAGTGTGATAAGATATTTACTATTAGGAATCACATCAATATGTTGGATAAAGTTTCTTATAAAAACTTATTTTCTAGGTACCTCAAAAGATTTAATATACTCAAAATATTCCATATAATCTATGAACACGTCCTTCTTTGATCTCTTCCAACTCATTGAACCTCCATTCAAAGTTAATATGTATCCCGTATGTGACATCAGATCATCTTGATCTGTTTAGAAACTAGCATCTTTGTGTCCTATGATTACTAGTTCTTCATATCCTCCATAGACCAGGAACATATATTTATTATGCCTTAGATAGTTAAGGACATTTCTTACTTCCATCCAATGGTGGTTACCTAGGTCAGCTTGATAACTACCCACTACACTTAGGGAATAGGTGATATCTAGCCTAGTATATAGAATAGCTTAAATGATTGACCAAATCAAAAAATCAAATGGAATCCTTTCCATCCATTATCTTTCCTCATGTTTCTAAAGACACATTTTCCTAGAAAGATGAATTCCATGTGACATTGGACATAATCCTCTCTAATATTGTTTTATACTAAATCTCTTTAGTATCTTGTCAATATATGTACCTTAACTTAGGTCAAGCAGTCTCTTGGATTTTTCATGATGGATCTTGATCCGAAGAATATATGTTTCCTCAAATAAGTCCTTTATGAAAAATAATTTATTCAACTAGGCTCTAATAGATACTAATATTGGTATTTTTTTCAAATAAGTAATATGTTTTCAACATATACTATTAAGTAAATGACCTCACTCCCACTTAACTATTTATAGAAACAACACTCACATTCATTCTTTATGGAAAAAAATCCAAAATGGCCTCATTAAATTGAATGTTCCATGAACTAGATTCTTTATTTAATTCATAAATGGGTATTTTCAATTTCTATACATTGTTGGCATCTTTTGGAGACAAAAAACCTTCAGGTTCTGTCATATGGAAATCTTCCTGAAGGTTCCCATTAAGGAAGTTTGTTTTGATATACATTTTCTAAACCTCACTGTTATGGTAATTCATAATGGAAAGTATAATTATAATGGATTTTTTCATTTCAACCGATGAAAATGTTTCATCATAGTTTATTTGTTGATTTTTTTTAAACCCTTTTACAACAAATCATGCCTTATCGTCACTGACTTTCCTATCCATGTCCAATTTATTCTTTAATACCCAATTACAACCAATATTATTTATATCCACTAGTGGACCTACTAAAATCCAAACATTTTTTTGGTACATGGAATCAATTTTTGAATTCATGGATTCATTCCAATTGAAAACTTTTTCCACATACTAATTCATTATAGGTTACATGTCCATTATTATCAATTAATAACGATTCATTATCATCAGTGACTTGAATCTCATATTGTTATAGTTATCTAACCTCCCTTGTAATATTATAGAGTATTTGTGTCTTTGGAAAATATTTTTCCATGTTTCTTTGTGGAATCTATTCATATACCAACTATTGTGTATCTTGGGAATAGACTTCAGCAAAGTCTATCTCGGTCCCACTATCTATTTTAGAGATATGGTCTTTCTTAATGAACATTAGACACATATCAACCAAAATATTCTTATCTGAAGGATTTTATAAATAATATCCCTTTTATACTTGGGATATCCTTTAAAGATACACTTTGTGCCTCACGGTGAAATTTTATTACTTAAAGAGGCCATAACAAATACTTAATAGCCCCATACATGTAATTATGATTATATGGGCTTCTTTATATTCCATAATTGTTATGGAATACCATATTCCAAATTAGTTGGCCCTCAGTTAAGTATTTATGACGTTTTTTATAACACATATCCCCAAATGGATAATGGAAGATTCCATGAATCTTCATTGATCACACCATGTGCAATAGGGTGAAGTTCCTCTAATCACATACACCAATCCACTAAGGTGTATAAGGAGGAGTGAGTTTGGATAGGATCCTAAAATCTCATAAATAATTAATGAAGGCTTGATTAATATATTCTCCACTATAGTTTGAGTGGAGTTTCATAATCTTCTTAACAAGATAGTTCTCAACTTCATTATGATATTCCAAAAAGTTATCAAAGGAATCCGACTTATACCTCATCAAGTAGAGATATATATATATAAATATATTAAAATCATTAATAAAAGTTACAAAATATGATTATCCACCCATTTCTTAAATTGTAAATGGTCCAAACACATCGGTATGAACTAATTCAAGAATCTCCTTAGACCTTTCACATATTATACTAAATGGGTATTTGTTCATTTTTACTTGTAAACATTAATGACATGCACCTAGTGGTTTTTAGTTCAAAAGAAAATAATTATCCATATTTTTTTAATTTAGTCAAATGTTTTTTGTTTACATAAACTAGCTGGTGACTCCATTATTGGGTGTGGTATTAATCACGTGAAGAATTTTTTTATCAATTTCCATTACTTGGTTCATGTAATCCAATGCATACAGACCATTATTTAAATCTGCCTTACCAATACAAATGCTATATTTTTAAAAAAAGAAAAAAAAATTTGAAATTTGAAAATAAATCTATCTGTATCAAGTATTTATATAGAAATATTTTTTTTTGCAACAGATTAAACATAATAACAACCTTTCAAAACCAATACCATTTATATTGGAAATGTGATGTGGTGGTCATTGATATCTACAACAATAAGTTTGTCTCTATTGGATGATCATTGATATACCTCACATTAGTCAATAATTATGAATCTAATTAATTTCTATATTTGAATACATATGTGAGTATCACAATATATATCTAATACCTAATTTATATAAATAGTTAAATTGTACTTTATAACAAATGCACTTGAGCCTTCCCCTTTCTTCTTTGAATGGGTGCATTTTTTATTTCGTTATCCCTTCTTGCCACATGGGTATCATACAATATCCTCTTCCCTTGATTTCTCCTTGATATTTTTCTTCTTGTAAGGGTGCTTTGAAGAAGATTTGGACTTAGAGATCTTTACATGGCCTTTCAATTTTTTCACCATAAGTATTGAAGGATTTTCATACTTTGTCTCATTATCTACTTGGAAAAGAAGAGTAAGAAGATCTGGTAGAGAAATATCAATATTATTTATATTAAAATTAATAAAAACACTAGATATTCTCTAAGTAATCGATTCAATAATTTTATTGGTGCATAGTTCATAAGGGAGTTTAAATCTTAGAACCTATAGGCACTCAATGTAGCCAACGTGTTTGAATACATAAGACCCATCTGGAGAACCCTCTCTAAGATTTCTCAAAAAAATATCCTCAGAAATATTAAACCATTTATATCTTGATCTCTACTAGTAAATACCCAAGATATGATCAATCATTCTATAAGAATCTATGTTTTCATGTAACTTCTTGAGGTCACTAGAGATAGATGATAAAATTAAAAATTGAACATTGTACACGTCATTCAAATTTTTTTCATAGATAAAAAACTCATCATCGCTCACCTCCTTAGCAAGTGGATTGGGTATTGAGGATTCTATCACGTAATATTCTCATTCATGGTGTAACAGAACCTAAAGGATTCTGAACTATTACATGAACTTACTACTAGTAATAAGATGGTCTTTCTTAAATATTGTTCACAGAGATAGTGTGGATGAATAACTTTCCATTATTCTACAATTATAAAATAGAATATAATTATTACTTTTCTTTATTATAAATTATATGGAAAATAATTATAATAAATTTTACTAAGACTCGCACTATTTTACCAAATCTCAACAACCCTCACTATTGAATTCAGAATGTTACATCATAAAAGAATTTCTAGTAGCAAGGATCTATATTTCCCTTATTAATAATCTAGAATCTAGTCATGAAAACCATAATGAGGTATTTAGGTAGGTGGTCTTTATATGTACATGCATGTAGTTCCTTGATCTGTTGAGTAGACTACCCAATACAGAAATCCAAACTGGTATTTCCTTAACACTTGCCCCAAATTTTTTATTGAATAGACTTTGGCCATTAAATTTGATACAAGTTTAGTTATATTGGTTGATCAAATTAGTTAAGTCTCTTCTATAATTAAAAGTGCCTCCATACATTGTCTGGACTGACACTTTAACTATGTTTTCATCTTTAATTCAGACGATATAAGGCTTATTCTGACTTAATATCATCTTGAGGGGTTTGGTTTTATTATGCATAAAAATTTATTGGTTTACCTTTTACACGTATTCTTATTATTAAATTGATTTCACTTAAGTGATTAACTTTGTTTGATAAAATATTCATGGATAATAAATTTATATAAATTCCATATTTTTCCATTAGTTCATTTATTTATCTGATCGGTTTCTCGTATCAATAAAAATAATAGTACATAAGATATAAATAAATAAATAATTGACCGAGTCATAATCTTTTCTAATAGTTGAATTATTGAGCATGCAATAAATCAACCTATATCCTAGGGAAAACTCCTTAGTTCGATCTTCGAATGAGTTAAAACATTCCACCTATCCTCTTGTGTATCAACTGGGTTGACATCATCTAGGTTCTATATTGAACCGCCTACTCAAACATTGGGATACTCTATTTATTATAAGTATTTATAAATCACTTTTATGTGAGAGGAACCAAAGGACTGGTTAAAGTTAATTCCATGAATCACCTTGGACACATAGTTCCTAAAAAATAAAGGAGGTAGGGATGAATCACAGCCCATCATTTTAATTTAATAATTAAATAATTTCAAAACCATGTAATAGATTAAATTAAATAATACCACCACATACTTAGGTCTTTTTCAATCTCCTTATCAGTCATACAAGTGTAATAAATATGTAAAGTAAATTGGTTAATATTCAATTCTATTTATTCTTTATTATTAAGTTAAACGAGCTTGTATTAATTAATTAATTAATTAATTAATTAATTCCATTTTATCTTAATGACCATCTAATTTAGTTTAGACATATCCATCCAAAATTAATTCATTATAAATAAACAGTAGAACCAATAATTATTGATAATTATAATAAATTAATTGAAAATTTAATAATTATTTAAAACCATTGTTAAACTGTCAAACACAATAGGTTCCAATCAATAAAATATGGTTTTGATGAAGTGATTAGAAATTTAATGTAATTTAATTCTACAATTTATTGGGAGGTTGTACAATGTGTACTTATGAGCTACACATCATGTACCTCGACTGTTGTGTACACGAGAGATACACGCCTGGGGCTTCGACACATACCTTGTTTGAACTACAAGACATATACTAACTAGCTACACACTATGTGTTCTACTTTCCATGTATCTGGGATACACACATGGGTCTTCAACATGTATCTTATAACATTATATGGTGTGTACTAATAAGATGCATTCCATGTAGTATGAATTTTCTGTGTCCATGAAACCCATATAAGCACTCGGCATGTTCATCGGATGCGGGACTATAATATGTATACAATCCATCTTCATGTCATATATCTCACATGTCATGTGTCCTCTTTTCTCACTGAATGGATCGGTGTGTACTTCAGATGTGAGAAATAATAAACTACAAGTCGTGTATGTTGAATACAAATCATGTATGTCATTATTTCTACAAGATGTCAGTCTCATGTGGTTTTAAACACATATATGACCACATAATTTTCTTTAATTTCACCAATAAACTATGTAGACTACACGAAGTTTACAACAACTACACGCCATGTAATCCAAGAAATTATGTTCTAGACTAGCTCTGTCTACACAAGGTGTGCAATAAATGAATTATGTATAATTTATTATTGGTGCATCGTGTATCCCGCAACATGGTCAGATGCAATTCGCAAAGGTACATGACTGGTACGCTCACTATATGTTGTGTAAACTAGTCTTATCAACTATAATTCTTGGTAATTCCCAATGGAATCTCTGGTCATTCTTCATTTATTCCTAGTTTTTTGAGAGAATGAATTCATGAAGGATGATAATTAAAATTTCAAAATAAAGTTAATTAAAATGGATTAAATAATGAATAATTATTGAAATGAAAATATAACCATTTTTTCTCATATATATCAAAAATTAAATAAATAATTATAAATTTGAAACATATACCCTCTAATACCACTTCAAGGTTTCAGGTGCAACGGAAGCACCACAGTGTGCATAAAATAAATAAAATATTGTTAATTGTTTTGATCATACAGAATATAGTACATGATGTAAATACCATGAACAATGAAATTTTTTCACCTAATATTAATATAAATAAAACCCAAAACTCGGATAGGATCTTTGAATATTAGATTCATGATTAATTTATTTACAATCAGATAAAAAGGTTACCTCATCTTAGTATCTTTCTTTAATATAAATTTTGATCATTCTGAGAAAAAAAACCTATTCACATTACCATCATTGCACTTATAGGATACAAATGTAGGATCCATCTAGCAATTATTCACATAAGATCATTTAATCTCCAAATGATACTAATTAATTTCCAGGTCCTAGTATAGTGATTCAATCATAATGTGCTATTTGTCTTTATTTCTTTAAGATCCCTTAGGCTTGAATGAGTTCTTATCATTCTTGAGAATATGGGATGAAGAATTTCAGGGGGAGATAGGAGTCTATTATTCCCAACAATTCTCTATTCTAAATTCTTCTATTAACCATACATGATAGACATAACCATCTATTTATAGATTTAGGGTTTAAGTTAAGATATTATTTAATTACATACCAAACCTTGAATAATATAATAATTCTTAAAAACCCCCATGTCATATAATAATAATAATATTATTATTATTATTTTATGGTGTGTGATAAATTTCTCAATGATAAATATTATTTACCAGTTTTAAAATAAATATTCATCACCGGACATGATCTTGGTCTGATCCAACCGATCAACGTTTATAGAATACCAAAATAATTATTTAATAAAATATTTTATTCATAAATAAATATTTACGATCAAAAAAACATGAATAAAATTATTCATTGGACTTGATAATAATATATATTCCTATAAACAAATACAAATAGAATTTAATAAAGATAAATAGAACGACTTAGAATGTGGCCCTTTAGGATTCTTTCTCATTGGAATTATGTAGGCTTTCCTAAAGTCCAAGATTACTGTCTAGAAATGGTTCCAGGAACCCAAGGGAAAGAACTTAATGTCAAAAAAATGCAAACCACATATGAATTATCATTGGGTAATATAATCCTTTTATCACAACATCTCGTTAGGAAGGGTTAACATCTATGTCATAAACCTATATGCTTGATACATATTTATTTTACCCTCTAGAATAAACACATTGTTACACTATGAACATGGAATTTAATACAAATATTATATTTCAATAAAAGGGATAAGATATCATCTTATATAAATATGGTTGTGAAAAATCATTCCTTAACTTATCATTTATAACATGCGAATCATGACGCACCCAACGTGTCCAACTTCACCATGTACTATATCACCAAGGTTTGTGAAATAAATATAATTGCCTGAGCTGTAACATAAATTAATAATAATCTTAAATTCTAAGAACCATTACACACACTCATGGAGAAGAATATATAATGACACCAAACATGAAGAATCCCTATTGGTGAGTCTTTTCTCATAATATCCCATCTTGGAGATTACAAAGTGTGAACTTCATGAGAAGAATTCTCATCCACTTACAAGTACTCACACTTGAATTAATTATTCTATATGTCCCATCATAGTATTTTATCCAACCATAGAACAATATTTAGTAATATATTCATATAATTTCAAGGTTTTCAACATATTGGAAAACTGATACATCCTTATTAATGTGACTAATACTCTAAGACAATATTACATTGAAGTATATAGAACTATGAAAAATATATAATAATATATTTTATTAATATTCATATATTAAATTATATATATAATAAAATTATAATTAGTTAGTTCTAGAACCCAAAATCCAATAGGAACTTCATGGTTGTAATATATTAGCTAACTCATGTTATAGATAAAAACATGAATCATGTGGAACACCCTCCTTATCCTAAGAAAGAGAAAGTTTTTTTCAAGTACTTTATGTGAAAAGGCCTCCTAAATTTAGGGTATCCTTTTATCCCCTCATTGTGGAATAATTTATTGGCTCTATTTAGAAGATATTCTTTATCCTTCAATACTTAGAATAAGATAAAGTTGTGTTGGTTTTTTATTATCTTAAAGGAGAATCTGATCAATGGTGTAAATAGATCAATAATAGGAAGTACAAAGAAGATATTTATTCCATGGATTAGGAAGGGTTCTAGAAAATATTTTTCAAAAAAAAATTTCCCCAAACTCTCTATATTAAGATAGAGAGGGATTTCATCAGACTGAAGAAAAAGGAAGATGATTCTATTAGGGTGTATGCGACTAAAATTACAAGGCTTGTGTGATAGGCCTCTATCTTTTTCATTAGCACTGAAAGGAAGGTAAACATTTCTTTGGAGGGTTAAATTTGACTATATTAAAATATTTAGTAATTTGAGACTTTGATAACTATGAAGATATTATCTATTTTTCACTTAAGTTCAAGATGGTGATTAGTGACTCTAATGGGTCTTTTGATACTAGAGATAAAAAAGTATAAATAGAGTTTAATACAAGAGGATATACAGATAAATCCCATGGTAGAAAGAAATCCCAACTTCTCACATGTTAAAATTGTGGGAAGAATCATCCTATAAATTTTATGAAGGGAATTAGAAGATTCTTTAAGAGTGGAAAAAAGAGTAATCATTATAATAAATGTTAAATAGATATAAATGAACCCATGAATGCAATGAAGGAAAAAAAGGTTCAGATCAACACTCAACCTATGGTATAGTGTTTCAATTGTAAGTAACATGGGAATTATGAAATATAATATCCTAAGACAAGGGTTGTCAGATATAATCAATGAAAACAATCTCTAAGGCCTAGAGAGAAAGAAAGGTCATATGATGTCACTACCACTGAGGTGGATTTCAACAACAATGTGGTGACAAGTACACTGGATATTCATTCAAGAATATTGAACATAGTTTTTTATTATAGTTCTACACATTCTTTTATATATTTTATGTTTAGTGTTATAATTCAAACACCACCTCAAAACATGCATGTTGAGTTATCTTTGAGAATAGAAAATGGGGAAATTATTGCATCTCAAGTATATAACTCATCCCCAATCAATTTTTGTGGAATGAACCTCCCAATAAATATTTTCCTATATACCTTAGTGGAGTTTGATAATATATTGGGCATGGATTTTTTTCATATATAAATCCTACATCAGCTGTTGATAGAGTGAGATAATTATTTATCTCCCGAGTCATCCTCTGATTTTGAATAATTTCAAGAAGGAAAACAAATCTCCTTTTGAATCTTATTATCATCATGGATATTATTTCCTTATGTGAAATCATATTTGTACCAAATTATTGAGAGAAAGAATATAAGCAGGCTTGAAGACATCCCATTGTGTGGGATTAAACTTATGTATTCCCTAAAGAGTTAGTCAGTCTACCTCATGATCGAGAGTTTGAGTTATCAATTGAATATATACCTTGATATCTATACATATCCAAGACTCTTTATAAAATGGAAATCATTGAGTTTGAATAACTGAAGAAATAGTAACAAGAGAATCAATACAGGGGTTTTACACACCTAAGTTCTTCATTATAGGGTGGTCTAGTCCTCTTCCTTAAGAATAAGGATGGTTCAATTCACCTTAGGATTAATTATTTTGAACCCAAAAAATCATCATTAAGAATAATTATCCCCTTCAATGAATAGATGACTTATTTGATCAACTATGTGGGGACTGGTATTTCTTTAAGGTGGAACTTTGGTAGGTATATCACCAATTAAAGGTGAAGAGGGAAGATATTTCCAGGACTACCTTTTGAAAATGGTATGGACATTATGAGTTCATAGTGATGACTTTCAGACTCACTAATGCTCAGTAGATTTTTATAAAATTAATGAATAAATTATTTATATATTACCTTAAAAAAATTGGTAGTATTTATATATTATATTTTTATATACTCTAAAATAAAGGGTATTTATAAGGATCATTTGAATATTGTGAAAAATAATTTGAAAAGGTGGAATTTATATGAAAATTACAATAAATTTGAATTCTAGATGGAGGAAGAATCATTCTTATGGAATTCTATCACCAAAAAATGGATATATTTGGACCCTTATTAGAAAAATGAAATTGAGGAGTATCCCAGACCAATATATATAATGGTGATCTATAGTTTCCTTAGAATAACTGGGTATTACGGATGATTTGTGAGAAATATATCTTGATTTTAAAACTAGCTAACTAAGCTGACTCTGAAGGGAGAAAATTTTTTTAGACTAATGAATTTGAAGATAGATTCATTGAATTTAAAAAGAGACTTATCATTTCACCATCCCTCATACTACCCTCATGTGGGGAACATTTCATGGAATACAATTATGCTTCAATGAATGGCTTGGGATGTATACTAATGTATAATGATAAAGTGATAGTATTCACCTCAAGGTAGTTGAAAGTTCATGAGAATAAATACACAATGCATGATATGAAGTTGGCTATAGTGATATTTGCATTGAAAATTTAGAATCATTATATATATATATATAGGTATAATTGTGAAATATATATTGATCATAAGATCATCAAATATATATTCACATAGAAGGGTATTAGTATAAACTAGTGAAGATAGTTGGAGATGATCAAGGAATATGATTCCTTGATCCACTATCATCCTAGGAAATAAAATAAAGTGTAAAATTATCTATATAAAAAAGATCTAGAAACCTTATCAATGGTGATAATTGAGAAGGATCCAATCTTCTTAGACTTGAAAAGGATAGACATTGGGATCATAAAGGAAGGAATATCATCTTTCCTTTCTCAAATGATTTATCAACCATCTCTATTAGAGAAGATAAAGTGTACACAAATAGATAGTATGGAAATATAGAAGAATGTGTAACATATAAGAAAAAAGAAATCATAAGAGTTCAAAATTGATGAAGGAGTTGTTATATTGGTTTCATGACTATGTATACCATCATATACTGAGATAAAAAGAAAATTTTTTAATGATACGCATAACTTGACCTTCTCCATCCACCTAGGGAGCATGAAGATGTATCGAGATATCTAAGATCAATATTGGTGGGATAATATGAAGAATGAGATTATAAAATATACATCAAAATTATTGGAGTATGAACATGTTAAGGATGAAATAAAAAATTCCAATGGGATTACCCATACCTATATGGAAATGGGAAAATATAACCATAGACTTTATCATTGGTATTTTGGAGACATCAAGAGAAAATAATTATATATGGATTTTTGGTTTATCTTATAAAGACTACTTACTTAATTTAAATTTTAGAGGATCTATCACTTGATAAAATTTGTAGGATATACATCATAGAAGTAGTGGTGTTCCATGTGATATCAATATCATTTGAATCTGATTGAAATCCAATATTTACACTTAAGTTCTGAAAAATTATCCAACATGATATAAACACTGAATTGAACTTCATTGTGTATTATCACCTCTAAAATTATGGGTAGACTGAGTGGACTATCTAGTCATTGGAAGACATGTTAAGATCATTCATGTTGGGTTTTAAAGGATGATGGGATCAATATCTTCCTCTGGTCATGTTCTAATACAATAATAGTTTCTATTAAATCATCTAAATGAATCCATATGAATCCATTTATGGTAATAAATATATATTACCTATATATTGTGATGAAGTTGGTGAATGAAAGCTGCTGAGAATTGAAATGGTCTAGGAAATGGTAGAAAATGTCAAGACCATTCAACATCACATCAGGGCTACTCAAAGTTAACATAAGAGCTATACTGACAACCATTGACAATAATTAGAGTATGAGGTAGTAGATAATGTTTTCATATACATATAAACATAGAAGAGAGTCCTCATATTTTGTAATAAGGGAAAGTTAAGTCTCAGGCACATCATCCCCTTTGAGATTCTTGATCACATCGAATACATGGATTATTGAATAGAACTCCCATCAAACCTCTCTTAAATACACAAGATATTCCATGTATCCCTATTATGGAAGTAAATATCAGATCCCTCACAAGTACTTAATTTTCAGGTGGTATAGCTGGAAAATGATCCCTCTCAGGAGGAGTATCCGGTGAAGATCTTGGACTATAGATATAAAGTTTTATGCAATAAGATAACTCTCCTAGTCAAATCACTATGGTGAAACCATAATCATGAGGATAATACTTGGGAACCGAAGGAAGCCATGAATAATAATTACAATCATATATTTTCTCTTTAGAATTTAAAATGATAACTTTGAGGGTGAAATAGGAAAAATATAATGACACGTCATTCTATCAATGTAATTTCCCTTCTTATAATTATTTCATATTTAGTATTGTAGTATAAATCTCATGAACCGCATGATGAAACCAAAAAAAAATTATTATACTAATTTAAAAATTAAACTTAGTGGATAAAAATTTCCATAAGAATTAAAAATATTATAATGGGATAAAAAATAGAAAATAAGATGACTAAAATATGAAAATTTGGATCTACTCCATTCACCAGAATAACTGCACTTAGAACAACACTGCAAAAATAAAACATAATATTAGTAATTAAATATTCATCTTCAAATTGAAAATATATTTAAAATTGAGAGAAAATAGAAGTGGATGAAATTTAAATGAATAATGAATGAAATATGAGTTATTTATAAAAAGTGTGAACCCATATGGCCTTTAAAAATCTAATCATTGAAATAGTAATCTTGTCAATTGAATAGTAACCTAACTGTTGGAATAGCAATCTATCCATTATGAATAATAACCAAATTTTTAGAATAGTATCCTCACATATGAAATTGTAAAATAATATTTTTGTATCATATAAAATAAAAATATGGTATATTTATATCATGATAAAAGTAAATAAATGTTTTAAAATTTTTAAAACAAGTGTTCATATTTTTATAAAACATATATCTTTTATACTCATTTTTATAACACATATAATATTTTAAAATAAATAGTATTTTCATAAAATGGGTTTATAAATTAATATTATGTTTCATTATGATGATAATTTAATTTTACAAGACCTTAAGTAATTTTTTGAAGGATTAGAAAATTAATTATAATATTAAAATTATTATTTTTTAAATAAATGAGGATTTTATTTATAAAAATAAATTTATCATATATAGAAAATTATTTTCTTAAAATTAATTTTATTTTTGGAATCTTCATATTTAAAAATTTTCGGGTTTAATTTTTTATATTTTTCTAAAATAGTTAACTTTTTGGTGAATAGTAAAATACTATAGAATATAGTGTTTAACATTATAAGATATGGATGATATAAGAACCCATTAGTTAAAAATAACATGCACAAGTTATTATATATAGTCACAATAATCAATACTATTGGTATTCTAGATCCAAAATAATAAAATAAGGACATGTTATTCAAAACATCACTCTTCTCCCCTTATAAATACCACCCCTCACCACCCCTTCTCCCCACAAATTCTATGACTCGGATCTTACTAAATGTCATCCCAATTACCATACCAAGTCTCTCCACTACATCCTAGTGCTAATGGTATCATCAAAAGGCCATTCCAAGGTGCCTTAAGTGGAATTCCAAGAGGATACTTCCAAAGGAGAAGGTAATACTCTCAACCATGTCTTTTATTTTTCCCTTCCTCCTCATCCTTCAATAAAATTACATTAAAAATGGAATAATAACACAGTTATCATATATATATATATATATATATTGAATTATTATTATGTTAATAGAATATTTATCATCCATCATCTTCTCTTCTACTCATTCTATTAATGAAAACATTGTCTATATTATGTCAGTTCCCCACCTCTGTGGACTATGAGTTTTTATTTCCCATTAACACCTTCATGGAATATTTAAATTAACTTATAATTGTTTAATATGACATAAATATTTATATTATATATTTTCCCACATTCTGGAATAAATATATGTCCATAATATTAAATTGAATAAAAATGGTTATTGATGGTTGATAAAACTACAAAAAATAAACTAACTATATAACATTAACATGTTACTAAATGGATAAACCATGTGTTAAAACAAAAAAAATTAAACCATTTAAATTTTTTAATTAAATTAATAAAATTTAATTTTACCTCTATATTTGATTTCTCATTTGACAATAACTTCAATAATTATCCACAAGTGATCTGAAATTGAAATAATGAAATGAATACCCCCAGAAAAGAGAAATTAAACTGTAGACCTCATTAAAATTGTTATAAATGAATATAATAAAATTATAATAAATAAAATATATATAGAGAAGTTTCTGAAATAATTAATTAATATATCTAATTTTATTATCTAGGATTTCAATTTCAAGTGAAGAGAGATTCTAGAACATAAGGCCAGGGATATCTCTAAACCGCCCTTTTTCTTTGGGTTATGGACTTTCTCTCTCTAACTCACTTTATCTATCTCTCTCTCACTTTGATGTTATGGAATTATTATAAATTATATATATATATATATATATCTTACATATGTACCTATCTTATTCTCTCTTCCTTTGATGGGTTAATATAAGCCTTATGTTTATTTATCAAACACCTTATTTATGAAATCTCCATTGATTATGATATAAGGCAAGATTATGCAACCCATTTCTTCCATGGGTAATTATTATGTTTATGAATTATGATTAGTTTTCTTTTTTAGATCACATAATCATGTAAATGTGATTATGGGTTCACTCAGAAAGTGCTCAAATTCATTTGAAATGTTGTTGTCTCATGAGACATTATGTATGGGATTTGGAAGTAAACCTAATCCATGATGGGACTTTATCCACCGTGAGATATTGTCTTGGTGGCTAGACTTGAATTATTATGATGTCAAGTTATATGTTTTTGATAAATTCCTATGTTTTAATGATCTTATTATTCCATGTTTCTTTATGCTATACCTTTATATGAAGAATCATGACCTTATCTTTTATGATATCATATTATTATTTATGACTTGTGTGTTCTGCTTCCTTACCATGTTTATTCCATTACTAGTATTTTTATCTAACCCCTCTTGTTCATGTATTCCCAATGTTATCCTATAATGTTTCAATAGCTCAAAGAGAGTTAAGACATCATTATGGAGATTAAAATAAGTCTGTTTTATTTTAATTTATTTTTGTTGTATTATAAACCTAGTCTTCCAAAGACACTAGGACTCATGATCTTTAGGGTGTTTTTACTTGATATTTTTGTTAATAAATATTTGATGATATATATAAAAGGATCAGTCCATTATAATTTAAGATTCCATTCCACCAAACTTAAGACCCAAAATTATCCTCAATGTTAAATCTCAAAGTGAAGGATCAAATTTAGACAATTCCATTAAAATAGATTTAAAGTTTCAATAGTTTATGAAATGTTTGGAGATATTTTAGTGAATTTTAAAAATAATTTTTCCACAAAAAAAAAATAAATCAAATAGATTTAGATTTTATAAAATTTTACCATTAGTTACTACTTAGTGGTTTAGTAAAAAAATCCAAATAAGATGCATACTTGAAAACTGAAATCAATAATGATTTTTAAGGGGCTCAGATGCAGCGACCCAAACCTAGAAGCTCAGAGCTTGTGTATACTATCAATTAAATTGGAATGATTATAAGGAATCAATACTTGAAGGACTAATCAGTTTAATATTCTTGGTAAAACATATACATGAATGAGTCTTGTATTAAAAATGACTACACTAATTTTAAAAGAGTTTTTTTTACCTTATAAAATATAAATAAATTACTTCAAGGGTAACTCTAATCCATTTATTAAATACATTCATATCATTCATAGTATTATTCTTGGATATTTGGGGAAATAAACATAATAAGGGTGAGGTCAAATGCTCAGTAAGGGTAAGAAAAGAAGAAGTAATAATGAATCAATGAGAATAGTCAATATGGAAAGGAAAACAATTGAATACACATGCCATATAATCAATAAACTAAAAGGAATTTCATAAAAAATATAGAAAGATAATAACTGGAAACACATTCCATTAAAATAACTACATAAAGAAAAATAAATATGGAATGGTAAGAAACTTAAACACATGTCATCTAAATAACTAAAAATGAAATGTATCCATACATATGTCGACACAAAATCTCATGGATGGATAATAACTAAAGCCTTAAAATTAAATACATCCATAAATATGTCAATGTAAAATCTCATAGATGAATAATAACTAAATATAAATGAGGGAAAATTCTTTATTATTGGACTCAATGTTTACTATGTACATGGTACCTTTACTGTCAATACCTTTCATAAGATGGCTTACAAAATTTTTGTTAAAACCCCTATAAGGTGACTAGACAAATGACTAGTCCCAAGAAACAATATATAAATCAAGGGGCTATCTATAATCAGGCCCCACCTATATCAAACCTTTCCAAAACATTCCTCATATATCAAATAATCGATTTAACAATGAGCCTTATCAAATATTGGTATGGAGTAAGAAATACATATTTATCAATATTTACCGAAATAATCAAATAATTTTCAAATTATACACCATATGTAAAATGGTATATGGTTTAGGAAATAGTAATATCCATGATAAATGAAATGGATAATTAGGGAAATTTCAATGATCATAGAAGATTGAATATTTCAAGGGGAAAAAGAAATAAAGGAAGTGAATGTGAATACTATCCCTGGCCAAATAAATCATAAAACATACTTAGTAATATTAATGATGGTATCAATACAATATACCCAAATTTGATTAAAATAAATGGTTGTTGTCATTGATGAATGGAAATATTATAAAAATATATTTTAAAAACATTCTTGAGGAAAATATCATTTTTTTAAAAACCTTTTGAAAATAATTTTCTTTCATAAACAATTATAAAAAAATCAAAAATTAACCTTTCAAAAATGCAAAGTAAGCTTCAAAGGAATGACAGTGGGTAAATCTTTACCAGCTGTATAAGGTAAAAAGAAAATTCCTTTTACACGGTAAAAAAGGTAAAAAAATGCCTTGTTTTAAAAGCAAAAAGAATATTCCATTGAAAACAATGGTAAAATAAAAAAAGGGGAAAATATTTCTTTACAAAATCATTTTAAAACATTTTAATAAAACATGTTTTTAGAAGAAAACAAGTTCTCCGACTAAAGAGAGAAATGAAGACGGGTTTTCCTAAAAAAAATTAAAACACTTTGAATACCAAAGAGTGGGAAAATGGTACTAATACTTGAAAATCATCATGAATAAATAGAGGAGATAAAATTAAAGGTTCTATTGAAAATTTCTTATAAATTTTCCTCAAATTTAAATACCATTTAAATATCATTAAAGTTGTTGTTGAGGAAAATAATATTTAAACATTCCAAAGTGTTTCATACCACTTTGAAACATTCTAAATCATAAAGCTCATAAAGTTATAATATCAAATGAAAGTTTAAGATACCATAAAAATAAAATTTTTAATGATATAATATAAAAAAAGGGTTAGTAGATACACCACAAAAAGGATTGGAATTGGTGTACATGACATTTATCTCACATATGTAAAAAGGTGAGATGAGAATTCTTTACCTTGTGTTTCCTTTTTCGGATAAAATTATTTAACTTCCTATATAATAAACTTATGTTAATTTTATACTTTCTTGAGAGAATTTTTTATTTTTATAATTAATTTTATTTCACTTATTACCATGTTGTATACAACTAATTAAACAATTATGTTACATCAGGTGTTTTGACCAAATTTGGTTTATGTTTCAAAAACAACTTTGGTAGGTCAACTGTGGTCAAAGGGGTCAATATATAACATCTTCAGAATAATAATCATGAAAAAATTATAATATTTATACATAAATTATACTTTTAAAATCAATTATTAAATATGGTTTGGAAAAATGAACCAATGTTACAATTATAGAGATTGTAGGTCATGCGTACGCATGAGTAACGTTCTTATTTTTCAATGATCGTTATGGAAAGAGGGTAAGTGGAATTATATATTTATACAATGATAATAATATCATTAATACCATATTATTTATTCATATATATTTATATATATAATTATCATGATCTAAAATTAATCACATCATGTTGAGGGGGTGGTATTCTACACATCCACGACCAACATTATCACTTTTTCATGTGTGTAAGGATAATAAAGAAAATGATATATATATATATATATATATATATCCCGAAAGGTAATTATCTCATTAATATAATATATATGTTTTTTATTTCTCATATGTTCAATTATAATCATCCTTTATACATTCCATGGATCGTGTGAATGAATCACATCACTTTGAGGGGCGGTAGTTCACACTTCCTCAAATGAAGTTCTCATATTAATATAGAATGGAAAGTATAAGGATATGTGTTGTAAATTAATTAAATAATATTAAATACATATAAATTTAATATATATATTGTGCCCATTATAATGGCCAACCATGAAATTTGGAAATGGAAAAATGAACAATCATTGTTTCGTGAGGCAGTAGTTCGCCAAACACAGAAATAGTATGTTCGTTACCCGTTAGATGGAAGTGTTTGTAAGTTTAGGTATAAATCTAAACATAAAAACTTCCTAATATATTGAGATTACTTGTTTTGTTATGTAATAATAAAATATGAATATTATAGAGGTTAAATAATGGAAATGAAACTAAAAAGATTAAGATAATATGTTACCTCTTAATCAGGTAACTTATTTTGGTTTGAACCAAAAGCTTCCTTGGATTACTTTATTTAAAAGGGTAGGATTATAGGATAAGGGGAGTTATTTTTTAATACTATTTGGGAATAGTTCTGATGATCCAATGTGGCTTTATAGGTGTGAGGAATTGGGAGAGGTGGTTTCCTTTTATGAGGAAGGAAAATCACTCACTTGGAATTTTTAGAAACAAGTTTGGTTTACACATATTATTACCTAAACAAGTCATAAAAAACAAAAAAGAAACTCAATAATTTAAGTTTAATGGAATAATTATGGATATAAAATGGGTTTTAGAAAATTTTCTATTTCATTTGGGCCATTAAATATAAGGTTTAGTATATTTTTAATTCTAATTACACCTTAATCACTATAATTAATTTTATTCAATTTCACTAATCATTTTGGTCAATAATTAAGTTGATATTATTATAATAAAAAATATAATCATGATTATAATGGTGTACATATATTTATTTAATTTCAAATCACATATGTGGAAAAATTAAGATTAATGGTAATCTTGGAGATGGATGGTTTAATTGCTTTTAGTAGGAAAATGTCCAAAAGATTGATGAGTTTTTATATTCAATTTCAATGTAAAATTGATTATATTAAACAAAATTTTATTAATTTATGTATTATTTATCTAATTTTACTTTACAAAAAATTTAAAATAAAATTTAATATTAATAAATATTTAAACGAGAAGTCAATTTTTAACTAAAATGTAGTATTTTTTACTATTCATCAAAAAATGAAGTTTTTCAAAAAAATCTCAAAAACTATCCATTGGAAAAATTTGACATTATTAATTCAATAATGAACTTTAATTTATCAAATTCAATTTATAATAGTTTCAAAATAAATATTTAAAATAAGTTCGCCATTAAAAGGTAGTCAAATTGCCTTTATAAAAATATTGTTTTATCTATGAAATAGGGTTTGTTCTTATCTTATGCATATCAAACCTAATAGATAAATATAAAAAATATTTTATTTAATATATAACATATATTTTTCATTAAAATCATTCAATATTTGTAATTATTTATGTTTATTTTGGTAAAACTCCTTTGGAAGCATAAAAATAATAATTATTTTTTTATATCCAATAGGTTATTATTTTTGTTTCTCATTAATTTTTAACCAATTAATTCATTTTATATTTGTGTAAACAATAATCTTATAAGTTAGTTATTACTATTCATAACAACTAATTTAACATCTATTTTATATCATATTATATTAAATATTAATATTTTAATAATACATTATTATTTAGTGAAACTTGGTCAAGTGCATAATGCAAGCTATCGAGGATGTTTACTCTTTCATGTAACAAAATCTATTGAGTAAGGTATCTCTTTATTGTAACACAAATTATCTAGGAAGGACACTCTTTCATGTAACACAAGCTAACTTGGTGTTACGTGCATTATAAGAAATATCATATGTTGAATTTATTTAAAATAGTAAATATATAGTAGAGTATTGGGATATTATATTCCCTTATGTGTTTGGGGTTGCATGTCATACACGCTATTGAATAAAAAGTTTTTATTTATAATTTCATGGTGCTACATTCACCCTACATTAATTAAATTTCATCCAAGTAATTTAAACTCAATCATGGTGATAGATTGTTTGATACTTCCTCTGTTTGAAATCCCAAATCGTGAGAAGGGTTTGTAAAACATCCTCTAAAAAATGTAGAATGGAAATTACAAGGGTCACATAGACAATCATGTATCTTGGTTTCAATATATGAGATCATTAGTGTAATGTAGAGACACATACTTAGAGGAAAAGTGTAAATATTTATACGTATTGAATGAGATCATCAATCACAAACAAGTGAATGATCGATAGAAAGTTGACGGCCTCACAGATTGAATTTTATAATGATTTAAGATACCATCTATTAAATATAAATTAATGTATTAGTACAACCTTTTATTTCTAAGTCATTTTCATATTTTTGGGAAATTATTTTATTGTCCTCGAATATAAGGAAATATTCATACCAGATAGGTTTCAATTTCATTTGAACAATACTAACTTTTGGTTATCATTTGATCAAATTCTAATTCCTTCTTATACTCTAGAAATTAATTACAAATAATTAATTTTTTATTCCTTAATCAATAAAAGAGTCTTTTAAAGGATCATAAGACCTATAAAAGAGTGAAAAGTCCCACTATTTTTCTTTAAGTATATTCCAAAAATAAATACAGTTAGTAGATTAATCTCTAATCCTAAAAAATGATACTACTTATGAATGATTAACAATTATTCATCAAACTATTTAACTAAAAACAATTAAAATTTAACCAGGACATTGTGTAGGTTAGTGGTTGTCATGAAACCCTTATCGTCCTTTGGTCGTGGGTTCAAGACCAATGGACTTACCAGATTTGATTGGTTATCACCTGGCATATAGGTTGTCCTTTTCTAAAACCAAATTAATATAATTTACAAAATAAATATGATAGACATCCTTAAAATTTAATCATTAAATAGACTCTTAACTAATGATTTCAATTCATCCTCAATATATAAGCACTTCATCCGCATACTTTCACATAGATCCTTTCGTGGCCTAGAGTTTATCCTCTAGAATATTTCATTAACTTGGGAAATGTCTAGGTTCTATACACTTAAGACAATAAACTATAAAGTATTTCCTAGGATGAGCCTCACCTCCTTCCATTGTACTCTTCAATTTTTATTGAAAATACATTACTTTATGTCCTTCTTCCCCACATATAAATCTTTTCCTTGTTCCATTGAGACACTTTCCTAGGTTCCTCCTTCAACATCTATCACATGTCGAAAATTGATCCTTATTTTCTTTATAGTCTCCATCACTTGATCTCTTAGAAACCTCCATTCTTCTCTTCTTTGGTGTGTTTGAGATTTGGTAAAGGTATATATTGTTAATCATATTTCTGGAAAATTGATTTTGAATAAATAAAGTATCCTTCACTCTTTTTAACACATCATTTGGTTTATCATTTTCAACACCATTTCCTTCATGTTTGATGTTAACTTGAATAATTCGGGTTCTATCCATTGACTAAAACTAGAAATAATAGTGTGAGAGATGATAGTCATAGTGAGAAAAGCATATATTTATCTATAAGATGTCTAAATCATGAAACGTTATTTTTAAATATAGAACAACTTAGGTTTTACCTAGAATATTCATTTTCATTATCCATTAAAATTATTTATAATGGTTTGTAAACAAAAAAACTGTATTATCCAAAGAATATCTCCCAAGAATGTCAAAATAGGTGTGCAATAAGGCTTATTGTTGTATACTAGGTTACCCCAAGTTAGGCCCAGAACACCTTGTCAGAGTTGTTACTCCTAGTTACATCTGTTCCATAATGACTCCCACTTGTAATATCCAAATAGGGAAGTATTTCTAGGAAGACCTGCAAAATATATACTTTACTAAAAAAACTATGGTTTTCTTCTATAATTATATTAAAATTCTACCTTATTTTTATGTTCTATAACCAATGTTTTCTTAAATCTAGTTCCCAAGGTTTTTACTAAACTTCCTCTAATACCAACTGTAGTGACCCAGCCCTAGAATCCTAGAACTGGTGTCTTATATCAATTTAATTTGGGATAATTACAAGGATTAAAACCTTGAAGGACCTATCAGTTTAGTAGTCCTGGTAAACTAGATACATAAACGAGTCTTATATTTAAAATGACTACACTAATTACAGCATAATTTTTTTTATTTCAAAAATATAAATAAATAAATTCAATGGTAAATCTAACCCATTTAGGAAATCTATGCACATATTTCATAGAATAATTCTTGGATACCTAGGGAAAAGACATAATAAGGGTGAGTTCAAATTCTCAGTAAGGGTAAGTAAAGTGAAAGAAATAATAAATCAATGAGAGTAGTCAATATGGAAAGATAAATAACTAAACACACATTCCATATAATCAATAAAATGAATAGAATTTTGTAAACAATATGGCAAGGTAATAACTAGAAACACATGCCATTAAAATAACTAAATAAGGAAAAATAAATATGGAAAGGTAATAAACTAAAACACATGACATCTAAATGACAAAAAATGAAATGTATCCATTGATATGTAAATGAAAAATCTCATGGATGGATAATAAATGAATCCTGAAAATGAAATACATCTATAGATATGCCAATGAAAAATATCATGGATTAATAATAACTAAATATAAATGAGTGAAAATGAATTATTATTGGACTCCATTTTTTCCAAGTACATGGTACCTTTATCATCAACACCATTCATAATACAGTTTACAAAATGTTGGGTAAAAACCCATCAAAGGTGGATAGACAAATGACTTGTCCCATGAGACTAATGATTAATTGAGGGGCTATCTATAATCAGGCCCCATTCATTTTCTCTCATCCCAAAACATTCCTCATATATTGATTAATCGATTTAACAATGTGCCTTATAAAATATCGATATGGAGTAAGAGATATAGATTTATCTATATTTAAACAAATTATCAAATAATTTTCAAATTATACACCATATGTAAAATGTTATACATTTTATCCAACAGTAATATCCATGATAAATGAAATCGTTAATTTGGGAAATTTTAATGATCATAGGAGATTGAATATTTAAAGGGGATAAAATAAATAAAGTAAGTGTTAATACTATCCTTATCCAAATCAATCATAAACCATCCTAAGTATGATTAAGTATGGTATTAATAAAACATACCCCAAGTGGGGTAAAATAAAGGGTTGTTGTCATTGATGAATGATAATATTATAAAAATATATTTTAAACACATTATTGAGGAAAATATCCTTTTATTTTGAAAAAAAAATAAAATAATTTTCCTTAAAAATAGATTATTTAAAAATTAACCTTTCAAAAATTAAAATTAATCTTCTAAGTAATGATAACCAGTAAATCCATACATGTCGTATAAGGTAAAAAGAACAATATTTTTGCACAGTAAAAAGGTAAGAAAAATACCTTGTTAGGAAAGTGAAAATAATAATCCTTTGAAAATTTTGTTAAAATAAAAAAGGGGGTAAAAATTTATTTACCAAATCATTTTAAAACATTTTAATAAAACATGGATATTAGAAGAAAATAGGTTGTCTAACTAATGAGAGAAATTAAGTCAGTTTTTTCTAAAAACATTTTTAAAATAATTTGAGTACCAAAGAGTGGGATAATGGTACTAATACTTTAAAATGGAAATGAATAAATAGAGTAGATAAAATTAAAGTTTTTATTAAAAAAGTTCACAAAATTTCATTTAATATAAATACCATTGAAATTTCATTAGATTTTTTATTGAGGAAAATAAACTTTAAACATTCCGAAGTGTCACATACCAGTTTAAAACATTTTAAATCATAAACCTCATGAAGTAATAATATTAAATGAAATTTTAAGATACAATGAAGATAAAAAGTACTAATTATATAATATAATAAAATGGTCAGTAGATACACCACACAAAATATGAAAGTGGTGTACATGTCATTTATCTCACAGATGTAAAAATGGTGAGATGAGAATCTCTTACATTGTGTTTCCTTTTGGTTTGAAATCCTTTAAATTCATGTATAATAAACTTATGTTAATTTTATAATTTCTTGATAACCTTTTTCATATTTATAATTAATTTTATTTCACTTATTAACATGTTTTATACAACTACTTAAACAATTATGTTTACATCGGGTGTTTTGACCAAATTCGATTTATGTGTCAAAAACAACTTTGGTAGGTCAACAATGGTCAAAGGAGTCAATATATAACATCTCAAGAATAATATTAATTACATAATTATCATATTTATACATCAATTATACTTTTTGAAATCAATTATTAAATATGGTTATGAAAAATGAACAAATGTTACAATCATGGAGATGGTAGGTCGTACGTACGCATGAGTAAAGTTCTCATTTTTCAATGATATTTATGAAAAGAAGGTAAGTATAATTATACTTTAAAAATGATCATAATATCCTAAATACTATTTTATTTATTCATATATACTTATATATATAATTTTCATGATTTAAAAGGAAACACATCTTGTTCAGGAGGTGGTAGTCCACAAGTCCACGACCGACATTATCACTTTTTAGTGTATGAAAGGATAATAAAGAAAATGATATATATATATATATATATCCAGAAAGGAAATTATTTCATGAATATAATATATATTATTTTTATGTCTCATATGTTCAATTATAATCATCCTTTATACATTCTATGGATCATGTGAAAGAATCACATCGCTTTGAGGGGCGGTAGTCCACACTTCCCCAAATGATGTTATCGTATTAATAAAAAATGGAAAGTATAAGGGTATGTGTTGTAAAAAAATTAAATAATATTAGATAAATAATAAATATCATAATATATATATATATTTTTCACATCATAATGGCCAACCATGAAAGTTAAAAATGGAAAAATTAATAATCATCATTTCGTAAAGGAGTATTTCTCCACACACAGAAACAATATATTAGTTACCCATTAGATAGACGTGTGTGTAAGGGTAGGTATAAATATAAAAATAAAAATATACTAGTATATTTAGAATACTTTTTTTATGTAAGCATAAAATATGAATAGTATAGGGGTTCAAGAATGGAAATGAAACTAAAAAGCTTGAGAGAAGATGTTACCTCTTGATCGTGTAACTTATTTTGGTTTGAACCAAAATATTACTTGGATTTATTTATTCCCAAGGGGATTCTTCTAGGATGAGGGGAGGTATGTTTTAAGACAAATTTTTTAGAGTTTTTATGATACAATTTTGCTTGAGAGGTGTGAGGAAGGGGGAGAGGTGGTGGCCTTTTATAGGGAAGGAGAATCACTCACTTGGAATTTTTTTAAACAAGTTAGGTGTACACATGTTATTACCTAACAAAATTCATACCAAACCAACAAACCTCAATAATTTAAGGTTAATGGATGAATTATGGAGATCCAATGGGTGTTAGAAAATTCCTAGGTCATTTGGGCCATTAAATGTAAGGTTTAGTCCATGTTTAATCTTAATTACACATTAATCACTCTAATAAATTTTAATCACTTTCACTAATAATTTTGGTAAAAAAAATTAAGTTGATCTTATTAGAATCAAAATATCATAATTATTACAATGGTTTATGTCCATTTTTTAAAATTAAAATCACAAAAGCAATAAAATTAAGATTAAAGATAATCGTGCAGACAGACGGTTTAACTATATTTAATATGAAAATGTTCAAAAGATTGTTGAGTTTATATATTAAATTTCAATGTAAAAGTGATTCTAGTAAACTAAATTGTATTAATTTTTTTATTATTAATATAATTTGAATTTATAAAAAAAATTATAATTTATCATTAATAATTATATAAACAAGTAGGAATTTTTTAACTAAAATGCAGTATTTTTCACTATTCATAAAAATAGTTTTTCATAAAAATACAAAAAATTAACCCTAGGAAAATTTTTACATTAGGAATTAAGTAATTAAGTTTATTTTATAAAATTAAATTTATAATATTTTCAAAATTAATATTTAAAATAGGTTTTCCATTAAAAGTTGATAAAATTGCCTTTATAAAAATATAGGTTTTTTGTGTGAAATATGGTTTGTTTTTATATTATGTATATAAAACCTAATGGATAAATATAAAAAATATTTTATTGAATGTATAACATATATGTTTCATTAAAATCATTCACTAATTGTAATTAGTTATGTTTATTAAGATAAAACTCCTTTGGAAGCATAAAAATAATAATATTTCTTTTTATATATAATTGGTTCTTATTTTCATTTCTTAGTAATTTTCAACCAATTAATTCATTTTATATTGGTGTAAACCATAATTTTATAAGTTAGTTATTATATTAATAACAACTAATTTTACATCTAATTTATTCTATATTATATTAAATAATAAAATTTTAATAATATATTTTTATTTGGTGAAATTCGGTCTTGAGTGTAATGCAAGCTATCAAGGAAGCTCGCTCTTATGTGTAAAGAAATCTATCAAGTAAGGTCACTATTGAGTGTAACACAAGCTATTGAAGAAGGTTTATCTTGTGTGTAACTAAACATAACTTGGTGTTTCATGCGTTATAAGCAATATCATGTGTTTAATTTTTTTAAAATAATAAATATATAGTTGAGTCTTGGGATATTATATTCCCTTTTAAGTTTGGTGTTTCATTTCATATAGGTTATTGAATACAAATTTGTACTTTAGAATTTCAAGATGTTACATAAAAAATCAACATATGAGAAATTATTTCAATCTATAATAGCCCTTATAAAATTAGTAGTGACCAAAATGGGTTTTCAAAGTGTAAAACATGAAATAATCAATTTTCAAGAACTTCAAAATAATTTTAATTAAAAACTAGTAATAGAAAATTTTCAATTAATTAAAATGTTTGGAAGCTAAAAAATGACTCCGTTGTATGTAGAATTTTTGTACATTTGAATTTAGCCAATTGTATCCTCAATGTTTTCCCCTTAAGTAAGTTTTTTGTTTATATAATGGAAGTACCTATATATTGAAAACACATTATCATTATAATTAAAGAGGTAAAGTTCAAAAAAACAAGGTTTGAATTTAGGAGGGTTGCTCCAGTAGGTTCCAACTTGCAGCTCTCGTTGGCCTTAAAGAGCAATCAAAATTTCATATATTTGATCTAAGGTAGTAATAGATGGTATGGATCTTGAATGAAATAGAGTTAGTGGAATTTGTTTTAATATAAAATTAAATGAAAAAAAACATAAAAATCATGGGATGTCTCTCGTGCATCACTATTTTTAGAGTCCTCATCTACAGTTACCCCTATAATTATATCCATGATCATTAAGTTGGTATGTTTTATTGATGATTCTCATTGTAGTTTTTTTAATGTAATTTTTATCAAGTTCTCTCAAGATCTCAAAAACTCCATCTTCCATAAATGTGTTCAAAAATAGCTCTAACATTTCATAAGTGATATTATTATGCATGATTGTTTATATCCCTAAAAGCACTATAGAGTGACCAAAGATATAAAAACATCCCAAAAAATTCACCATAATTACCAGAATCATTCTTCAAGTTTTCCCCCACACTTGAGGGATTCAATAACTCATATATAGGTGTAGAAATTTCAAAAACCTACTTGTTATTTTTAAAAATATATTGAAACTTAAACAAGTCATGAGACTCCCACTTGAAGGAATAAAATTAAAATCTCATGATATATCTTCCAAAATCCTCACTTGACTCAAATGAATTAAATTTTAAAAAAATAGGTAAAAGATCATCAAAAATGACATTCATCATAGTAGGTGGGTGAATTTCAAGAAAATAGAGTTATTCTGATAGGAAATATTCAAATTTCTTAGTACGTTTTAACCCATAATTCTCACCATCTTAAAATATATGTAAACTCTCAATATCTAATGTAAAACTATCATAAATAAGTTCACATATTTCTATAAAAAGAAGTGTGACTCGGTCTCCAAGTAGGAAATGTCCTCATAGATTGATGGTTATGAGGGTGGAACTTAAGCTTGTGTTATGATCTCAATAGGTTAGGGAATATTAATTTATGTAACATCATGGGAGAAAGATACATACTTAGATCTTACCTCAAGTTTAAAACACTCATCCATAACTACTATAAAAAACTTGAAACCCTCTAGGTAATGGTGATGGAAATTCTTCCTAGATTGAGTTCAAATCATTTCATCAGTTACATCAATTGGTTCAAATTTTGTTTTCTCAAAAACAAGTATTTCTTTCATACCATTTGTAACTTAAACAGTACATTTTACTTTATAGGCATATATGATAACTCAATAATTAGCAAAAAAATGTCTTCCTAATATAATTGTTTCATTTTCTTCACACTCCATGTCAAGAATTAGAAAATTATTGGGAAAAGTAATCTTCCTTACTCTAAATAATAAGCCATCCACCCATCCATAGGGATAAGTGAGTGACCTATCATCCATTTAAAGAGTTGCGTAAGTTGGTTTCAAGTCCATTAAACCTATATTATTGAATATTTATAAAGAAATAAAATTGATACTAGTACCAAAGTCACAAAAACAATTCAATTCCCCCACATCCTCCAATTTTTATTTGAATAAAAAAATCCATGATCGTTCCATTTTAGAAGAAGATTATTTAATAATACAACACTAAACTCCTTGGTAATATTTATGGTATAAAATTCTTTCCAATTTTCTTTATTAGAAAAAAATATTTTAGAAAATTTTACAAGTGAGGGAATATTTTCTGAGGCTTCCAAAAATAGAATGTTAATGCTAAAAGATTTGATCATTTTAGGAACCTCAAGTAGTTATGTTCATCACTCTTTTGTAACCTTTTAGGAAAAGGGATGGGAGGGTCATAATGTTTCAAAATAGGTTGAGTATCCACCTTATCTCAAAATCCAACATTATTTTTTCCTTCTTTGTTGATTTCCTACTTCATTTTTCTTAGTTCATTATAATTCTCATGTGTGGGTTCATTGATTTTTTTATCTTAATATCCATTTTTTCTAGGTTCGTTATTATCTAAATTTTGATTAATAGATTGAGTAAAATTCTCTATTTCTTCTTCTCTAGGCTACACCCTAATGGGTTCTTGAGTTTTTAAGTCTAATATAGTTGTGATAGCCATAATGTTCTCTTTTTTATTCAAATTCGTTGTGTTGGTAAGCCTACCATTATCTCTAAAGATCATGTACCTAAACATTTCACCCATTTGATTTTATATATTCTCAATTCTAGTTTGGTCAGATTTTATTTTTGTGATTATATACTTAATAAGTAATTTTAAATCATATATATAATTTAATGGTATGACTATGTTTTTAACCTGATTCCATAGTTGATTTAGGTACTTAAGGGATGTAGAAAGTTTTTTTATAACTCCATGGTCTTTCTAAGATAGATTTGGGTGGTTTTTATAGACATTATTATATTTATTTCAAAATGGGATTTTATTTCCATGTTATATTTCCCTAAAATCCATAAATTATGCACACTCCTCAGGTTGAAATAGAATATCAAAGTTATCACATCAATTTTGATAATTTCTATACATCACACAGTGAGTGTATTTCTCCCTAAGAGGGTTTTTAGTGTAAACTATAACAGAAGGATAGATTATTTCATTCCTATTAATTATTCTCTTCCTAAAGAACTTATCCTAGGATTTTTGAGAAAGTTTATCAAAAATTTATTTGACCTCTTCACCTATATTATTATAAAATTCACCTTGATAATATTGATCTATAATGTTTTGATTGTAAAGTTTGAGGCTATTGTAAAAACTATCCATCAGAAGTTGGGGAGCCAATTGGTGAAGGTGGAATTATTTAAGTAAATTTATAAACATAACTAATTTCTCATGAAATATTTCTCCCTTATCCTATATAACTTTGGAGATCTTATGACTAACTTATGTGGTGGTGTTTTAGGGATAAAATTTGGAAAAATGAGTTGAATAGCTAGTCATAAGTATCAAAAATATCCTCATACAAAATCTGGACTTAGATTCTATCTTTTCCATTGAGATATTATGGGAAAACCCTCAACCTAAGATCCTCCTCACTTGACCCATGGAGAATTAATTATTTCAAAGTAGTATAAAAGTATTTGAATAATTAAAAATAATATTTATTGGGATGATAAGTGAAGGAAGGAAGCATAATTAGGCATGAATATTTAATTTCATATTTTCTAGACCTTGGAGATATCCAAATGCAATAAGGATTTCTTGATACCAAAGGGGTCTAGAATTATCTATGTTTAGTCATCTCCTGCACATGATTAATAGGATGTGGTGGATTAAGATATTGGTTCTCATTCATATTTTCAGATTCTTTATTTTCTTTATTTCCCATTTCAAGTATATTGATAGTTTTTTATTAGATTTTATTTTTTTGAACAATTTTTTTTTTTGAAAATATGTTGAATTTTTGTGTGTTATTTTTCTTTTTTTAATATTTTTCTATGTTGGTTTCATGTGTATTCCTCAGAAAAAATGCTAAAATTCGGTAAATTTTTGTTCGTAAATGTGGTATCAAATTAATTATTTATAAAACCTACCAACTTTTAGTACCATTTTAATAATTTTTAAACCAATTGTAAGATAAAGTTATGCATACCAAAAGAAAGTATAAAAATAATAAAAAATATAAAACAAAAACAAAGATGTAGTGATATGATGTTGGAAGTGTGAAAATAATGGTGGTGAAGTAATGGTGGAGGTGAGAAAGAAGTGGTAATAGAATTAAAAAATATGGTAAGGTTGAATAATTGATTATGGTAGGGGGGAACTGGACTATATAGAATCAATACAAAAGACCATTGCTCCCAAAAATTTTAAATCTCATATTTTCTAAAGTCATGAACATATGATTAAAAACCTAAATTTCGTTAGATTGAACAACCTCTCAAAATATCTTTATTAAGGAATTTCATTTTGAACAAAACTCAAGATGAATATTTTTCTCATGGAGAATATCAAACCACAACCTTTGCTAGGAAATATTTTATTCATAGTCTCCAAGGTAATAAAAAAATCTACTCTTCACCTATCAGTACATGGAGTAGAGTGAAATTAAATTCAATAGGAAGAGAAAATGTGATTTTTATTTAAAAATAAAAATCCTATTAGATTGAACCCATTCTAGAATAGGTAAAATGATATACAGTTCAATACATCAATCCAACCCCCTAAACTACTTAGTTATACCAGCTAGCTGAAAAAAATATAATTCATTAAAATCATATGAAAAAATGGTATAGAAATATATATAAGGGAGAAATAAGTGTCTATGGAGTAATAGATCTCTTTATCAAACTCTGTCTGTAAAAATACTTCCTCGAGTATATTCTCCTTCCTTTAATTTATCACTACTCTCAGTCGTGTGACCAATAGATGATTAATGATTGGGGTTTGGAATAGTGGTACAGATGGTGAATGATTACGGAATGGTGTTATGGTCCTATATTTATCCTCCAAGATTCCTCCTCCTCCCATGGTCTCTCAAATATTCTATAAATAACAATTTCATGTGAATGCCATCCTTAATCTAACCATCACAATTCTGAAAACATCTTCATTGATTCCATATAGAATTTGTGTCACTATTGATCAAATTCCTTGTGTTAATCAAGTAAAGATCCATCAATTTATTTCCCTCATTTCATGTGATATTTCATCTCCATAAAGTATCATCACCTACTAGAATTTCATTTCTTGAAACATTCTCTCAAGAACTTAGGATATCTCTAGAAACTTCTAGCATCTTTACTCACTTCTTCGATCTCTAGCCACTCCTAACTTGAAATTCCAATTTCAAATTTAGGTCATCCAATATTTTAATTTAAATTCCCACCCTTTCGTAGAATTTACATTAACTTTTCATATCTTATTGTACTATTCCTTATGATCATGATGTAACTCCATTGACTTGGATTTTTTACCCAAGTTGGATAAGAATGGGCTACCTTGATGTAATCATCATCTTTGGGCATCATATTTTTCAATTTTCAATCTCAAATTGACCATCCCAAATAAACATAGATGCATTAAAACTCTATTAAATTCCATATTTTGTGTGTCTTATAGTTCTACTGAGCCTTTTATGAGTGATCCTATTCATAAATGAACTTATATCAAATGTAAATGATTGACACCTTAGGAATTTGATCTCAAATATTCATCCAGCCTCAACATCGATTCCTTCCCTTAATGACTAAAATAAAAAATGGATTACAGATTCATCTAAATTTTATAAATATTCTTTGCGGCCATGTATTAAGAAACTTTTTTTATATTCACATGTCTATACAACCACATCACCAGGGATGAATGGGAAACCCATTTTCATTACTTTAAACCTTAAAAAAAGAAAAAAATAGTGACCAATAATCTTAATTGTCATTACTTTACTTTATTTTTCAAAATAATAGAGCTTGGTTTTTTCTTAAACAATCCATAAAGTTCACACACACCCCTAGATTTTTCATCAAATTATATCCAACATACATAGAAAATCAAGGCCTGGTTTGAATCCATCATCCTCACTGAGTGAACTTGAATAGGTAGTCATGATGCACACTGTGTCATGTGGTTTGTCATCATCACTTTTTTAGAATGAATTTAGGACCTTCATCAATCTTAGATCTGTAGAAATACAGCTCTATTTACAACATATTTGGTTCATATATAATGAAATCCATCTTCATCATTAATAAAAATAAACACTTCATATTTTCCAACCTTAACCTTGAACTCAGCTTTGATGATTGGGATGGATATCTATGTTTGAGTCGAAATTTTCACTAATCCAGTTTTCAGGATGGAATGGACAAGGTTAGCCTTAGAATATCCATGTATAGGTTGAATCCATGAGGTATGATCTATATAGGATAAGTAATTCATGATTAGAGGTTGAACCATGTTTGAAATTGGATGCATCGTTGATCCCATTTGTCAATTTTTAGGTACAGCTAAATAAATTCTTGTAGGCATGGATGTAAGTCATTTTCCAATTTTTTTAGGTTAGGCACAAATGGGTAGTAAAAGATGGATGTGTGGTCGTATCTTGAATTTTTTGATATGGTGCATTCATAAGGAACTCATGGTGGTTGATAGAATTCTCAATCCTATTTATTAACAATTATGGGATGGCATAAATGATTTTTTCATGGTCGACATTCCTTCATTAGATACTCCTTATTCCAATCTTCATAGAAGCATGTTGCACGGTTACTTATATCGACACAAAAGATATGTAGAATGGATCATGGATTCATGGCCTAGATTTAGGGACACCTTATCATGGAAGTAGAACCTAAAACACATATTTCATTATAAATTTAATAAAAATGAATTATCAAATGAAAATAAAAATTGATGAAAATTCTAACTTCCAATAAATATTACATTCTAAAAAATTATATAATTATGCCAATTAATTTTTTAAAAAATCTATTTAAACATTGTAAATAATTTAATTATATTTGAAAAAATCAATTACAATTAATAAGAGATAAAATTTTCAAAATTAATAAAGAAAAATGAATTCCAAAAACAAAACATGCTTATAAGGATTTAAATATTCCAATAATATAATGTTCAAAATATCAACAAGAAAAATAAAATAATTAATCCAAGTACTCAATCTCATTAAAATAAATTAAAAATTATATTCAATGATTATTAATTATGATGAAAAAAATTTATATTTCAAAATTATATGAAAAATCAAGAAGAAAACAATTGATTAATAATTCATGCGTATGAATGGTCTACCACATCCATGAATGGTGTAAATCATTTTTCTATACATACATTTTATGGATGAATAATAATATATATAATGAATATATATATGATATTTATATCATGATTAACATTCTATATATTAAGGAACCATGATAAAATTTCAAGGACCAGAACTACTGAACTAAAATTCTCATGAAAAATGAAATAGCTAACATAAGGAAATGATAATTTTAATAATGAATTATTAATAAATGGGTTTAAAATGTCATAAGAGGATCATATATGATTTTATAAGTATGATCATGATTCTGGTATATAATTATAGTAAATTAAATTTATTATACATGATTTTAGATCATATTCAAATAAAGTCTAACTTGAGGTAAGTGTTTCTCATCACATGTTTATTTCTGTGCGACATATGACATATTCACCAATTTTTTATTCTGTGTGGTGTATATTCTAACCATGAATATATTTCCTAATTATTATCATGAGAATTATGGGTATTTACAAATCCATATAATTTTTAATCTTTCATGAGGTTATAATTCAAAATTTATCAAAATGTTAAGGGTTTTATGTTACACTCTCATTATTTACTGGGTCTATTTATGATTAAGTTTATGATAATGAAAGTTCATTACATATATCTCAATAATATTGTTAATTTTATTCTTCTCTATTAATTTAAGTAATTTTCAAGTAATAATATTATTTTCATCTATTTGGTACTTAAAATTATTGAGATTTTCTTTAAGAAAAATAGACATTATTTCCTATTTGGTCGGGAATATTTCTCCTCCATGTCCATGTTTTCTTAAAATATATTAAATTTTTTTTTAATATTATCCTATGATAAATGTAACAGCCCAAGATTTTATAAAAAAATATTCTTTTTAATTTTATTAATGTCTTGTGTTGTACGCTACACCAAAAGGAGCTTGCACAACACACATCCTTGACTTGTCTTGCATTACACGCAATCGCGACCTTCCTCGATAGCGTGTGTAGTACGCAATACCGAGTTTCACTAAACAACGATATGCTATAAAAATATTATTAAAACTAGCCGTTATGAATAGTAATAACCACTTTTTGAAATCCAGTAAATCTTATTTTTTCAAAATGAACTTTATTTTTGGATTCGGAGTATCGAATTTAGCCTAAGGTGAAATTTTGGTACTTTTCGGATAACTTTCATATTCTGATGAATAGTGAAAATTACTAAATTATAATTAAAAACAACTTTTTTAATCGAAATAATTAATAGTGATAAATCATTAATTTGAGTGTTTTTAAAGTATATTTAGAATATATTTTTACAATTTAATACAATGTTGGTCATTGGATGTAATTTCACATTTAAACTAGACATAAACAAGTGTCAATCTTTTGATAGATATTGTTTCTTAAAAACACGCTATTTGTTTTAACAGCGGGATTTAATTATAAAATTAATTAATGCAACTTCTATGTTATGAATTTGGTAAAATAGACTTCATTTTTGAATTCGGAATATGAAATATAGCTTAGGATGAAATTTTGGCATTGATCTGAAAAACATCAATTTTTGATGAATAGTGAAACTACTAAGTGGTAGGTTAAAAACTGAATTTTGCATAAAACTTAATTTTACCGCTTCTGTGAATGGAATTTCGAAAATCCGAGAGACACGGTTAATATCAAGGACTAAAATGTGGTTCAATGAGATGAAAATAATTTTTTGGTGAATAGTAACTTTTTACTTTTTTTTACCACGGTTAATAGTAAATAAGGTAACTAAGGGTAAATATGATATTAATATTACCCTAACACATGTCCTAATTCTATTGGACAAGTGTAATTCGACCAAAAACAAACTTAGGAATAAAATATTACCATTTAGGCCCACTTGGATTAGATTAGGACATTTATTATTAATTTATTTAAAGAAGGGTTAAAATAGTTAAAATCAAAGTTTAATAAGTAAATCATTTTTAATATGGGGTTATACATAAGATAAATTCAACTATAAATATTCATTAGAAAGCTAAAAAGATTTCCTACATGATGGTATTTTATTTGTAATTTTTAGACATCAAATAATATAATTTATTTATGAGACAAAGATGATGCAGTAATTATCTTATTAATGAAATATTGACATAATTGATGTTATAAACACCAAAATAAATGTAATTTGAGATTTTTTATGAATTCCACTAATTTTCTAGGTTACTATGATATATTAATGTTGATTTAATCAACTTGGTTCGAACATATAATTCTGTTATTACTTTCACAAAAATCATATATCAAATAGTGTCAAAATTGACACAAAATAGTTTTTAAATCAAATATTATATTATTAATTGTTATTTTATTCCTAAAAATCTAAGGTTCGGCCAAATGACTTAGATAAGGATATATGTATTAATAATATACAATTTGGGGTTCTTTTGGCATGTTATAGTAAGTTTATTAACCATATAGTGAAAGAAAACAAAAAAGACACGGTAAAAGTTAAATTATTTAACTTAGAGTTAAATCTAATTGATAAGGTTAAAATAATACCCTAAACTTGTCTAAATCCTATTGGTTGATATGATTTCGACCCATCCCCACTTTAGCTTCGAAATAAGACCCTTTGGAACCATTATAAACCGATTTTGACTTTAATATAAAATAATATTTTGAGATATTCCTAAGGTGCCCCTCTCCTCCCTTATAAAAGGACACCTCCTCCCCCTCCTCCTCACACCAATTTGAGCACTCAAGCTCGGCCAAACCCTGCCAAAATCTCTTCTCCACTTCCCTAGAAACATCCTAGAGGTTCTGGTCTTACTCAAAGACCAATTTTAGTTCCCTAAGAGGAGGTCTCCAAAAGGCGCTTCAAAGAAGAGGTAATTACCGTTACCAATTCTTTCATCTTTATTTCTTCTTCCACTTCTTCTTCTTAGGTTGTTTCATTATGAAGTAATAACATCAGTATCAATCATATACTGATATGTTATTATAAGTATGAAACAACCCTATTTCACCATCTATCCATCCTACGGAAAAAGAAATCACCGCGCGTGCGTACGTACGGAATACCGTCTCCACGCCGTGGTGTAATCTATTTTCCACCACCACCTTACATGGATGGGTATAATGGTGTAAAGAATAACTATACATAGTTATTACAACATCATATTGATTCTGATATATTGTATAATCCACTCCAATTCAATTCAATATTTATAGAAATGATATCATCGCTCGTGCGTACGTACGGACTACCGTCTCCACGACGCGATGAGATTCATTCTCCATGTTAACCATTTAAGAATGATTATAATGTATATATAAGAAATAATAATGAAATATATGACATTATAAAGCTACTGGATTTATGTATATATATACCTATGTATGTCATCTACTTACATCCATTTCAAGACAATAAGGAAAGGAAAACAGCGTTCATGCGTACGTACGGACTACCGTCTCCATGAACGGTGTTTTTCATTTTATTTATCTACCTATTATATATATATATATACTGAATATATATGATATATAAATCATATTTTATATTCTGTAAGTAAGTAAATCATGATATAAGTAATAATTATGTCAAGAACAACAAGTCAAAACACCTACGATAAATGAAACGATTTTACCCAAAACGCTTCTTTAACATGGAATTTACAAAAGAACGGGTAATATAATGTCATAAGTGAACCATATATGATATCATAACAATGAATATGATTCTGTAATAAGTCAATAACATTATTTAAACCATTATACAGGAGCTTCGGACACGAACAAAGCAAATCGGACCTAAGGTAAGGGAAATATCACAATCTCATTTTTATCTGAGATTGTTTATTCGTAAGTATTTACTGGGGTGTATTTTATCATCCACATCCATGTTCCCTCAATATGTAATATTATTTCCATCCACCTACAATTGTTTAAATCCAATTTTACCCTTCCATGAGTTTTTAGTAAAGGATATGAAAGGAATCTTTTTTCGTTTTTCGTACGAGGTACTTTTTGACTTTTCCGACAAAAGTACGAAGAATGTTTTTTTTTAACTTATACGGCACGAACGGATTTATACTGTTTTATAAAGCCTTATTTTCATGAAGCTTCCTCTAAAAGATTTCATGACTATTTTCAATAAAATCTCTTTCTTTTAAAATTGCATGATGTTTTGTGAAAAGAAATTGATTTTGAAGAAGAAAGGATATTTTCCTCAAGAATTCAATTCAAGTGTTTTATCAAAATTATTTTCCATATAAGATAATAAAGGGTTCTGTTTCTATCCATATTTTTACATTGATTTTACTATGTTGTGATGAAATTATGTTTATGAATTCCTTTATCTTATATGAATGGTTTTATGATGTCATGTTGTTTAAGAATCCCATTTTTATTACATGGGTTATGCAATGATGTATGATTTATGATTTTGTGGCACACATAAGAAAGGATTCATTAAGAGATGGGTGGGACCTATATCTCCCTCCAATGCATTGGGTAAAGATTTTATATCTCATGAGATAGACATGGCTGGAATGGTAGGTTATACCGGTTCAGTGAAACAGGACTGAAACGAGGATTACTCGATTCAGAAAGGGACTTTGTCCACTAAGATAGTCTTGGCAATGAGTCTTGACTAACAAGAAATGATTCTCTATGATTATGTGTGTATGCCACAATGAGTAATGTTTTAAGTTATGATTTCATTTTCACTTCTATGATTTATCCCATGTTATGATATTATGAGCTCTTTTGCAGGTTATGATTTCCAAAAGCTATGTTCTTATGTATATGATGGGATTGATATTTCTTTTGTTTACCCTTACTGAGCATTTGAGCTCACCCTTTTATGTTTTCTTTTCCCCAGGATATAAAGAAAGGTTTTTAGGTAAAAAAAAAAGAAGATCTCTATGGGAGATATTGAAGATCTTTCACCACGATTAGAAGAATACGTTCCGAGTTTCCAAAGACACTAAACTATTACGATCCTTGTGTGTGTGTTTTTGTTATGTACTATGTATTCCGCAAATGTAATGTAATGTCCATGTACGTCAGGCTTCGGGTCTCTACAATAAAGTCATTTTTTCCTAGGTTTTAATTTTTAAAAATGGTTTAAAAATAATATTCTTGTAATTTTCTAAATAATGTACTTTTACTTTTTAACAAAAATGTGGGAGGAAACATTATTCTAATGTACATTGTATGAATTGAATTTCCTTTCATCATGACCGATCAATTATTTGAATCTTAATTTATAAGTTTTCATGGTTATTTTAAAAGGAAATAATTTTTATAATATTTTGGAAATTTCTATATTTTAAATAATTGATTGTAAAATAAAAATTGTATTTTCTTTAAGAAATATTCCATGTGATCTTTTAATGGAATTTTCATCAAAGATTATATCCTTTTATATTATTTATTATTTAGTGGAGATATTATCCATTGGTACCATCCTTATTATTTCTCTATATGGTTATGAGATGTTTATGAACCCCATTTATTTTCCACAACTTATGTTCTGTTGAAATGTTGAAATATTTATGAAACTTGTTTCCTTTACACGGGTTATGATTTATGATGAATAATTTTTGATCTTGTGGAAAACATATGAATGGATGATGATTATATGATGGTTGGGATCATAATTATATATCCATCTAATTTATTGGGTAAATATGGATATCTCATGAGATAATAAGTACTGTAATAGGAAGTGAACCCAGTTCAGTAAAGAAATTTTTCCACTATGATAGTCTTGGGAGTGAACTTTAACTAAGGATATGATGGAATGGGTAGTGAAACCAATACACTATGATAGTCTTGTAAGTTATCCTTGACTAAAGAAATGATTTTCTATTATTATTTTTATACCACAAACTTATTTCTTATTCCAATATTATACTCTCATGGATCATGTTCTTTGATTCCTTTATGATTCATGCCTTATAAACTACCAATATTTATTCCATGATTCAATATTATGATCTATGATATTATAGGTATGGTTTTTCAAATGTTAAGATCGTGTTATCATACCCTTATGTACATTTTATTCTTAAGTGGTCATTGGTATCTCTCTTTTTTACCCTTACTAAGAATCTGAGTTCAAACTTTCTTATGTTTCCTTTCCTCGGGTTATAAATAAAGGTTTTAAGTAGGGTATATATAATAAGATAACTATGTGGAAATATATTTGTGGGAGATATTGAATATATTTCATGAAATAATAATATTGTGTATTTAGTATCCAAATACACTAAACCTTTAGGGTAATTGGGAATATATGTGTAAAATATATTGAATATTCATCTATTGAGATGTAATATATATGTATATGAAGTATGGAGTTAGAATCAGAGGAAGGTTTAATCAATATTTAGAGATTTGGATTATAGAAATTTGGTGAAAACCTTGGGGATAATTCTAATTATAGTATAATATCCTAAATTTTCTATTAGGTAAAGATTATGTGGTTTCCTGATAATAAATCTTTGTATGGATATTAAAAGTGGATGTGGATTTGTAATAGATGCATATAAGGGTAATAAAATTGAAAAGAGATGGTAGAGTATATCTCAACCATCATTTTGGTGCATGGTGAGTATGTTCTTACTGTGCACCTATTTTTACACTCCTGAGGGATATTATTATGTTAATTAACATTTTATTTATGATCTGTTGTGAAGGATTTGGATAGATTATAAACATAAATGGCCTAGTTTAAACCTAATGTGTCATGGATTGAAAATAAAGTGTCGTGATTTAGATATCCTATAAATGATTTTTCATGATTATGTTTTTTCACACATTGATTATTGTTGTTCACATTATGATTTTTAGTTTTAGTCAATTGGTGGAACCTAGAGGAGTCGTGTTAATGATGAATATAATATATAATGAAATGATAGATGATTCTCGCTCAAATTTACCCAAGAGATGAAGGTAGGACGGTCCTTGTAGTCTAGCTTGGGTTGTCGAATCCACAGAGACCTAAGTAACCTATAAACATGCACATTCTATGGACTGTTTTTGGCTATGAAGTGGCCATCTTGGATTTATTTTAGATGAGTTTAGAGGATATATAATAGATTTAAGTGAATTCAATTTAAAATAATGAGTTGATCCTAGGTTATCGCTCGGGGTGGATTGGACGTATTTCCTTTTCAAATATTTCAATTTCTTATATTTGAGATGGGTTCATTTAAGAAGATAAAATAACATCATCACTTATTGGTTCAATGCCTACACCCTTTAATACTAATCATCTATACACTTGAAGAATAAAATTTTTCAGCACTTCAAGGTAAAGGTTCCTATTAGCACATGAAATAAGTGGCCTTAAATTCAACAAGGACGATGGAGTTTAAAAATCATCAAATAAAAATCTCAATTTAAGAAGTGATTATACATTAATGGGGTGATAAATAACATCCAATCCATCCCCTTGATACTCCCTTGGATCAACCCATAAGTGGGTTATCCCTCCATTTATTCTATGGTTTCAATGAAAGCGGAAAGTAGACTCATGAGGGAGGACATGGAGAAGTAAAGAAAACAACAAAAATAAAATGATCACTCCACCGTTGTGTGAATAATTTCACAATATTTTCTGTGAATAAATTCACACCTTGAGTAAATGGTATCAAATTGCGATGTATAACAACAGAACAATAGGATAAGAAGAACTTTTATTAAGAAACTAAAGTGAATTGAACAACTTACAAGTGAAAGACAAATTTGAGACAACAAAATCGCAGCATAACATTACAATTGAACCAAGCACAAAAAATTAAAAACTCATTCACCACCACTACCTTAAATAAGAATTTTTGGAGCCTTGGGTCGATCCTCCAACATTACAAAGGATCCCACTTGAGTATGGTAGGCCTAGGGTGGTGGAAAGTAAGGGAGAGGAGACTTTTCCACCCTTGACCCGAGGTGGCAGCCAGCTTGCTTCCACCGAACAGACGCGCTTGTAAGTCCTTCTATATGGACAAATCAGAGTGTTCCATAGATGAATAAACTGGATCCCCGGATGTCTTATAACCTCCGGTAAAAGTTTGGCCTATTTGGAGTTGTGGATTTCGAGATATGATCATATTAGTGGGCTGTTTTTCTGGGCTGCAGAATCTGGCCCAGAATTTTATCTCTAAATTGGGCCGCCTAAATGGACACAATGGAGGCTGAATTATCATTGGATCCTGAATAGTGATTTGTTCATATACATGTCTTATATCTTCCCACTAAATTTGGGATTAATTGAGCCTGTATGTTGGGCCCCAACGTCTCATCAGTGGGATGGTGTTCAATCTGCCTTCTCTAGAATTGCTTCCTTTCATCACAAAATATCCCCATGTTCTTCCATGCATTCTCCATTGATCCCTGAATGAAACATGTCCATATTGGAGTGTAGATAAATTTACAAAAATATCAAATTAAAATATGTATAATCATATGAATCATTGGGTACTTCAAATGATGTTCAAAAATGTACCACATAATAGTGCATTTTAAGAAGGTATTACAATCATAATGTGAAATGATCTTCAAAGTGTAAAATGCACTAAAATGGTGTTTATGAATAATAAATCATAGAAATATTATATATATTAACAATGAATATTATCTTCATTTAGTGTCTAATCACACCCCCCAACTTGAGTTTTGCTAGTCCCGAGCAAAATGTATCTCAACAATATGAAATTGAAATTCCCTTTTCCAAAAACATTTTAATACACAATGATCACCAAAAACCTTTATACCAAACAATCATGAAACCCATCAAAATATTTTAATACATGATAGTTTCATAAGAAGATCACAATCTCAATCCCATTCCTTTGTTCAAATTCATTTCCATATTTCATCCAATATCAATTAAGTATGAGGATGTGTTGTGCATCACAATAGACATGGGGGTTCATTTTTATTCAAGGGGGAATGATGGAAGCGCTAGGTGGAATAACATTTCAATATTAAGATGAGTATTCATTTTTTATTGTATTATTTTTTTTTTCTGTTTTGTTTTTTTTTTTTGCAGTTTTGCCTTGTTAATTGAAATTGCACTCAAAAGAGTCAACCCATATAGCGAGACTTTGCCGATGACTCCTAGGATCAAAGGCCTTAGGGCACCAAGTGAAGCCCACATACTCGGGCATCATCTCGAGTTAACTCAATCAAAAACAAATTCAAATTACCAAAAATAGAGATAAAATTACTAACTCTGGGCCAAAAAACTATGGAGTCACGATCCCCAAGTGCCGAAAGCCACGCATTAGGTCATTTCATTGCTCTACGCGCAAATTTTTTTTCAATTTTTTTTTAAATTTTTTTTTGAATACTCATATTAAACTAAAATGATCACCAAACATACGCTATTTATTTGGGGGACCCCATGAACTTAAACTAATACCCCACTATCCAAAGTACATGCATTTTGATCTTTTTTTTATTTGGATGAAAATATAAACGATGAAATATCATATTGGGCAGCCACACTTTTCTAAATCTATGATTATGAAATTATACAAGGATTAAAATCAGAATTAGGGCATGCCAAATTATTTGATATTCAGTTTCAAAGTGTGCAATGTGTATTACCATGTTCAAAGTTAAAGGAATTTTTCCTTCCATTTTCACAAAAAAAATCAAATCATTCATCATTTTTTATGACACAAAAGAATTTTTTATTTTATCTCCCCCCCCCCCAACTTAAAATAACACTGTCCCCAGTGTTTAAAGGAAAGAAAATTTATAAGGGGGTAGAGGTAGATAATGAATGTTCAAAAAGGAAATTGAAAATGAGGATCATGAAATGAAGTCACCTGGTGGTTGAAGTTGAAATTATTGTTTCTCCCTTTTAATCCTTTGATATCCATGTCACTTGTTGAGTTCCCTAGTAGAAAAAGGAAAAACAAAACAAACAAAACAAAACAATATATATATATATATATATATTATTCTTATTTTTCTTTTTGTATTTTTATTTTAACCTACAAAAACATTAAAATAAAACAAACTGATGATACATTGTCTTCTTTTTAAATTTATGGGTAAGGCATTACTCAAGGATCACACCATGTGACACGGATGAATATAGTGCTCCCCTTTCATACCCATCCATACTCATAATAGAAGAACAGGTCAACAGTCTATTTTTTTTATCAAAATGATTAATTAATCCTATTTAAAATATAAAGTTTATTAAAACAAAAAAATGATAGGAAACTTGAAAACTATGGTTTGCCTCCCATGCAGCGCTTTGTTTAACGTCATTAGCTTGACTTGAACCCCACAACTTACCCAATACCAAATTTGAAAATTTTAAGGACTACATGTTTCACCACGTCTACTAGGTTGCGATTCATTCTATTTTTATAATTTTTTTCATACACAATCCTATGTTCTAAAATGAGTGGTAAAATAAAAGGAATATCAGAAATGGTTGATCCAGTTTCCTCTATAGTCTTTCCTAAGACATCAATGATCATTACAACTTTTTGGTTTTAAGAGAAGAATGAATTCCAATTGAAAGGTAATGATTATAACATATGAATGGATTCTTTAGAGGGGAGGGAAGGATAATAATTTTGAGCTCAGGTTGGATAGGACATTTTGACACAAGTTGATATTTTGAATCCAACTCAGTTTCATTTTCCAAATTCCTCAACAAAATTGGTTCCTTTTGAATAGAAGATTCAACCACCAAATTAGAAAGATCAATTTCAAGAAGGGGTATAGACTCAAATTTTGTGATTTCTCTTAATGGTTCAGTGATTTGTGTTTTTGAAAAATCATCAATGGAGTTATATTCATGAGACTCAATCCATGATGTCAAATTTCCCTCTTGTGATTACAAAAAATCAGTTTCCTCTTGATTTAATAACCCATAAACAATTACTTGATCCTCTTCATATTCCCCAAATCCAAAGGTTTTCTCTTCAGTAAATTCATGAGAGGTTTGTGGGAAACTAGACACTTCACATAAGGTTATGGAAGGGATAGTTTGTGCAGGGATGGGTTCCTCACAATTTTTAATGCTTTTTAGTTCTAACCTCAATGATGAAACCTCAAAATTAATTATATCCATTTGTTGACATATTTTTTCAAGTAATGGATGTGAATCATTATGGGTAAGGGTTTGAGAAATATGGTCTATTTCAGGTGGATAATTAAGTTATTTGAATTGCACAAGAGGGTGTTCATATTGGCTCTGTAGGGATTGAAACTCATTATATATTGGAATGTTTTGGGGATAATAGGAGTAAAAACGTTGTGTTTCATTAGTTTTTTGATGATCCCACAATTATAAATTAGGATGGTCATTGTACATCACACATGGGGTTGGGTGATCAAAGTAGGGATAAGTGTCCCATGTTTGGACTTGTTCAAAATTGATTTCCATATGTGTGAGGGGGTGAGAATAGAGAATAGGGATGAAAAAAAGGATGATATTGTCTAATATAACTTACTTAGGTCCTTGTAAATGGCGCCAAAATTTTATTCTCGCTCAAATTTACCCAAGAGATGAAGGTAGGACGGTCCTTGTAGTCTAGCTTGGGTTGTCGAATCCACAGAGACCTAAGAAGTAACCTATAGACACGCACATTCTATGGACTATTTTCGGCTATGAAGTGGCCAACTTGGATTGATTTTAGATGATTTTAGAGGATATCTAACAGATTTAAGTTAATTCAATTTAAAATAATGAGTTGATCTTAGGTTATCGCTTGGGGTGGATTGGACGTATTTCCTTTTCAAGGATTTCAATTTCTTATATTTGAGATGGGTTCATTTAAGAAGATAAAACAACATCATAACTTACTATTTCAATTCCTAAACCCTTTAATACTAATCACCTATAGACTTTAAGGATAAAATATTTGATCACTTCAAGGTAAAGGTTCGTATTAGCACATGAAGTGTGTGGCCTTAAATTCAACAAGGACGATGGAGTTTAAAAATCATCAAATAAAAATATCAATTTAAGAAGTGATTATACATTAATGGTGTGATAAATAACATCCAATCCATACCCTTGATACTCCCTTGGATCATCCCATAAGTGGGTTATCCCTTCATTGATTCTATGGATTCAATGGAAGCGGAAAGTAGACTCATGAGGGAGGACATAGAGAAGTAAAGAAAACAACAAAAATAAAATGATCACTCCACCGTTGTGTGAATAATTTCACAAGATTTGGTGTGAATAAATTCACACCTTGAGGAAATGGTATCAAAGTGAGATGTAGAACAACATAATAAGAGGATAAGAAGAACTTTTATTAAGAAACTAAAGTGAATTGAACAACTTACAAGTGAAAGACAAATTTGAGACAACAAAATCGCAGCGTAACATTACAATTGAACCAAGCACCAAAAATTAAAAAATCATTCACCACCACTGCCTTAAATAGGAATTTTGGGAGCCTTTGGTCGAGCCTCCAACATTAAAAAGGATCTCACTTGAGTATGGTAGGCCTAGGGTAGTGGAAAGTAAGGGAGAGGAGATTTTTCCACCCTTGACCCGAGGTGGCATCCAGCTTGCTTCCACCGAACAGACACACTTGTAAGTCCTTCTAGATGGCAGAATCAGAGTGGGACATAGAAGAATAAACTGTATCCCCAGATGTCTTCTAATCTCCCGTAAAATTTTGGGCCCATTTGGAGTTGTGGATTCCGAGATATGAGCATATTAGTTGGCTGTTTTTCTGGGCCGAAGAATCTGGCCCAGAATTTTATCTCTAACTTAGTCCGCCTAAATGGACACAATGGAGGCCTAATTATCATTGGATCCTGAAAAGTGGTTTGTTCCTATACATGTCTTATATCATCCCACGAAATTTTGTATTAATTGGGATTTTATGTTGGGCCCCACCATCTCATCAGTGGGATGGTGTCCAATCTGCCTTCTCTAGAATTGCTTCCTTTCATCACAAAATATCCCCATCTTCTTCCATGAATTGTCCATTGATCCCTGAATGAAACATGTTCATATTGGAGTGTAGATGAATTTACAAAAATATAAAATTAAAATATGTATAATAATATGAATCATTGGGTACTTAAAATGATGTTCAAAAATGTACCACATAATAGTGCATTTTAAGAAGGTATTTCAATCATAATGTGAAGTGATGTTCAAAGTGTAAAATGCACTAAAATGGTGTTTATGAATAATAAAGCACAGAAATATTATATATATTAACAATTAATATTATCCTCATTTATTGGCTAATCAATATACCTCCTAAGAAACCAACTATTATGGGAGCTATGTTTCAAAATATATTTTCTATTCATATGAAACTTTCTCAAGCTATAAATCATGTTGAGATTCTAAATGAGTAAAGGATAGAACAATGTTCAATTGAGTCCTTCATGAGGCAACATCCACCTTCTTTTTGTGGTTCCATTGATTCATTGATTACTGAGTAATGGATCAATACCACTGAAAAGATATTTTCCATTCTCTAGTGTTCATAACATGAAAAAGTTGTTTTAGTTTTTTATATTTTGGGATGAAAAGTATTTCAATTGTGGACTCTTATCAAGAACATAAGGAAAAAAGAATAAATTTACTCCATGGATTTGGATGAGTTTAAGAGCTTATTTTCCAATAAATATTGTCCTAATATTCTTCATATGAAAATAGAGAATGAATTCCTTGAGCTAAATTAGAAAGATGATGAATCCATTAGTACCTATGAGGAAAATTTTACAATACTTGTGAGGTACCATTATGGTATTATCACCCAACCTGAAATTAAGATTGATCTATTCTTCAAAGGCTTAAAACCAAGTCTAAAAAGGGCATTAACTTTAATGGATTTCAGTAGCTATGAAAAAATTATTTGATGTAATATCAAGGTGGAAATGTAAATTGGAGTTACCCATCAATATCATGGTTTTGATAAGAAAATAAAGATGTAATTAAAAATAAATTATAATAATAAAAACCATGGAGATAAGAAGTGGATATTTTATTTATTCTATAAGTGTAGAATGAAACATAGAGGAAATTTTCTTAAGGGGACTATTAAATTTTTTAAGTGTGGAAAGGAAGGTCTTCAGAAAATCAAATGTTGAAGTGAAGGGAAGAAGAAGTTATTTAATGATGTAGATAAGGCACCATATAATGCACCACCCACACTCTAGTGTTTCAAATTCAAGGAGTATGGACATTATTCTAACTATCTCTCAAATCCAAAGGTTAATGATGATGATAGTCATCAGCAACCTCTTAATCTGGAAGATAAAGGGAAATATCACATGATCACTACTGATGATGTGGGGTATGATAAATAAGTGGTGAAAGGTATAATTATCATACACTATTGAACTTCTAATGTATTATTTGATTCTGTATCTACCCACTCTTTTATATCTAAAGAGTTTTCTAAGCGTATCAAAATACCAACCCAGATATTAGATTTTTATTTATAAGTGAAAAATTATAAGGGTATGATGATTGTATATCAATTCTATGATTCTTTTATGATTGAATGTTATAGGAATGTACTTCCTACAAATAATATTATTCTCCATCTAGTGGAATTTGATATTTTTTTTGGAATGGATTGGATTTATTTATATTAATAATATATCAATTGCGGAGGAAGGGAAGTCACATTTGATATTATGAACCAACCTATGAACTTCTGTTAGTGTGAAAATAAATAGGAACCTCTAAAAGAAATTTAATCCACTGTATGGGTCTTCATTCCTATTAAAAATGGGTTTTTATCTCAAATGGTTAGAGAGAAACTCAACATAAAATATATTCCTATTGTACATGAATTTTTTTCATGTTTATGAAACAATTTCCTAGAATTCCTCTAAATAATAAAGTTGAGTTTTCAATAGAACTCATGCCTTGTTTCATTCCTATTTTAAAGACTCCATATAGAATGGACATTATTTAGTTGAATAAATTAAATAATCAACTCCAAGATAATCTTGATGATGGATTCAATCAGTTAAGTACATCACCATAGAGTTCATCAGTTCTTTTTTATTAAGAAAAATTATGGATCAATGTGACCCTAAATTGATTATTGGGAACTTAACAATATCACAATCAATAATAATTATCATTTATCTAATATTGATGATTTTTTCAATTAACTATGAGTAGATCAATATTTTTCCAAGATTTTTATTTGATCTGGATACTATCAATTTATGGAAAAAGTTAATACATTCCCAAGATAGCCCTCTATACGAGGTATAGACACTATGAATTTATAGTGATTTCAATTGGTCTTATTAATTTCCCTACTATCTTCATATATTTAATGAATAGAGTGTATATAGATTACCTTGATCAGTTTGTGGTAGTATTTATTGATGGTATTATTATATAAGAAAATATCAAACAATAGTATGAATATCACTTGAGGATTATACTAAAGACCCTAAAGAAGGATAAGATGTATGAAAAAAATACTGAGTGTGAATTTTGGATACATAAAGTTTTATTTTTTGGTCAAACAATTTCAAGAGAGGGTATATCGATGGATATGTCAATGAAAAAAGTTAATGAACATTGTCCTAGAATAACTAATATGATAGAGATCTATGGTTTTTTGGGTTTGGAAGGATATTATTGATGATTTGTGGAGAATTTCTCATCGATTCCTAATCCACTCACCATGTTTTCTTGGAAGGGATACAAGTTCTTCTGGATAAATGAATGTGAAGAAAATTTCAAAGAACTAAAGTGATAGTAAGTCAGCACACCTCTTCTTACACTACCCTATAGTTGAGAAGGATTTTTTATCTTTATAGGTTCATCAAATAAGGGAATATTATTTTTCCTCATGTAGAATGATATGGTGATATCTTATTCCTCATAGCTATTGAAGGTTCATTAGAAAAATAATTGTACTCATGATTTGGAGTTAACTGTAGTAATTTTTACATTAAAGATATAGAGGAATTATATTTACAGATAAATTTGTGACATATATATAAATCATAAGAGTTTAAAGTATATATTAAATCAGAAAGAGTTTAATATGTGCTAGAGAAGATGGTTAGAGTTGATTAAAGATTATGACTGCTCAATACATTACCAACCTAAAAAAGCAAAAAAGGTGGCCAATGCTTTTAGTTGAAAGGAACATGATAGATTATATATGATGAGGAAAAAAAGATCCAATATTAATTGATTTAAAAAATTATGGATCAAGAAATATTAAAGTAAGGAGAGAAAACATATCTTTATCATATGAATGTACAACCATCTATCTATGTGAGGATTAAAGAGGAAGCTTAACAAGGATGTGAAACTGAAAAATATGGTCATAAGTGTTATTAATTTCAACCTTGATTATGATGGAATAATAATTTTAAGGAACCATGTTTGTGTCCCAAACATACTAGATCTGAAGGATTTTCTGAATTAATATCATAGTTCATGATTATCTATTTATCCAAGAAGTAAAAAGATGTATAGAGATCTTAAATAGTATTTCTGGTGGGGAAACAATAAGATATATTTTTGAGAGTATGTATCTTGGTTATTGGTATGTTAAAAACATGACAATAAGATACATAAGTCTAAGTGGTAGTTATAACCATTACCAATACTAGAATAGAAATTGGAAAATATCACCATTGATTTTATCATCGGAACTCCCCAAAACATCTAAAGGACATAACATTATTCGGGTTATAATCAATCACATTATGAAGTCAGCACATGTTATTTCTATTATATAAGATTTATCTATTAATCATAATTCCAAAATATACATGAATGTAGTGGTGTGGTTTCATAGAGTTCCATATTCTATTATATTCCATCAGGATCTATGGTTTACCTTGAAATTCTGCAAGTCTTCAGCAAGCTCTGGATTCAGAGTTGTGTTTCAGTACTAATTATCATCTTCAAATAGATGTTTATTCTAAAAGAACCATTCAAACCCTAGAGAATATGATAATATCTTGTTCAGTGTATTTTAGAGGTGTTTGGTATCAACACCATCCTCTAGTCGAGTTTTCCTATAATAATAATTTTCACTCGAGCATTCAGATGACTCCATATGAAGACCTCTATGGAAAGAACTGTATAAATCTAATGTTTTGGGATGAAGTTAAAGAAACAAATCTATTGAGACCTAAGATATCTATGGAGATGGTGTAAAAGGTTTTATTTATTCATCTACACAATAAGGTAGCTCAGATTCAACAGAAACTTTATGCTAACAATCATCATTAAGATCTAGAGTTTGAAGTTTGTGACAAGGTATTCCTATAAATTTCTCTATAGAAGAAGGTTATGAGGTTTATAAATAATGGAAATTTTATCCCTATATGTATTTTACCATTTTAGATTCTTTATAAAGTTGGTACATTAGCTTCTTGTAAAGACCCATATTTTCCATGTAATTTTTATTTATTTATATGGAATTATTACGAGTCTGGAAAAATTGACGACACGTGATTCTGAGGCTCGGTGTTCCCGGAATGAATTTCTGAAATTTTTTTTAAGGTAAGTTCAGTAAACGCGTGAGAGGGGTTTTCTAACTTTTGAACCAATGCTCATATTAAAAATATGAGAGCACCATTGAATCTGCAGTGCCGGGATTCGCTTAAGGAAGGATTCACTTCAACCACAATAGGTCGGGAGAAAAATATAGTTTTTTTATTTTTAAAATAATAATAAAATAACAAAGTTATTTTATTTCTCTCTTTTATTTTCCTCCAATGGATGAGTGGCAATGGCGGGACCAACGACATGTCAAGCCATTAATTGTATTGACTCCTCAAAATTTGTAACTGTACCATTGGAATTAGGAAGGTTCATTATTAAATTAACCACATAAATTCCCAATGGAGTTACTCACGTTATCTCACTCTCTTCTATTTATATGGAGCTTGGGATTGAGTATTAGCACAATTTCACCAAATGACGAAGCTCAGAAAAAGTACTGTGACACCAATCACTTGGAGGAGGGAACTGGCTCCAGCAAGCGGTGACGAGCACCACCAAATCACAAATGACGAGCATCGAATCTTCATCAAACAAGGATGTTCTCCAATGATCTTGAGGTAGGGTTTATTTATTGTCTAATTTCAAGATTTGTTTAATCATTATACTACCCTCTTGCTATCAAGCTAACGTGGATGGCACAGGTCAAATGAACAAGGTCCATACCCTCCGCCTTTTGTTGAAATTTGAAGTGTTCTTTGCGAGCGATTTATTTGGGGTGGACGAAACCTGGAATGGTGGGTTTAACGACAAAGAGGGTTTCCTGGGGAGTCCTTTGGCACCTTCAGATGGAGAAACGGGCCATAGGAGCTCACCCGGTGACCCGCGGAAGATCGCAGGCAACTAGCACTGACGGAGGAGGTGATGGCGGTGGCCAGCACCTGTCGGCTGCAAAGGAGATGGTGTTGCGCCATCGTACACCACCAGAAAAGAAGGTCATAGCCGTAGCCGTGGTGGGTGAAGATGGTGGCCATCTCGGGTTAGCTGTGAAAAGTGGAGCAGTGCACAACGACACACTGCTGGAGAGAGGGTTGTGGCATATAGCCATGGTTGACAGTGGTGGCCGGCACTGGCCAGCTGCGGGCAGAGGTGAGTGGCGCATCATCGCGTGCTATTGAATACAGCCACAGCTTAGAAGCTGCAGCGGAGGGTCTGGACCCACTCCCTACCTATACCGTGGGTGACCCGGCGGTGCCCTGTGACGCCGTCGCTCTGAATCCAAATGGGGAACCCCCCCCCCCTCATGCCAGCTAGGGCAGGCCCCACTTCAATGGGACGCACCTCTATCGGGCCACGCCTCTAGTGGTTCGCACCTACAATGGGTCACACCCCTCCGTGGGCTAGGCTGCGTGAGCTCAACGAGTCGCGCCCTCAGTGTTCTAGGATACGCGAGCCTAGCGGGTCGCGCCCCTCCGTGGGTCGGGTTGTGCCAGCCCAGTGGGCCGCAACACCCAGGCAATTTTGGTTGGTCTGCGGCCTAGTGGGGAAATCCCACTGCGGCCCAGCCCAATTGGGCCAGTCCAGGTCGGTCCGGGTCAGATCCGGACGGGGTCAGGTCAGACTCGGACTGGGTCGGGTCAGACCCAGACCCTTTCAGGCCTAGTTTCGCTAAAAGAGCAATAACTTTTGAACCAGGCATCTGTTTGACGAACCATCTGTGGATCTGGGATCCTTAGAGTGATATGTTCCTTTTGGTATACTTCACTTGAGTTTTGGAGAAAGTTGGAGTGCATCCGGGTTGGATCGAACCTGAATCCAATCGGGCCCTCAGTAATAAAACGCTTATAAGTCACAGGTCGGGCGTTTGATTGACGTGCCATATCTCGCATTGGAAACCTTAAGACATGGAGGTCCTTCGGGATACTTATTCTTGGAACTTCGTGATGGTTGAGGTATGGAAAATTTCTTGAGGAGTGGATCTTCCCATAATCAAGCGTGCTTAGTACGAGCATCTCGTGGTTGGCTATAACGTGAAGAAATAACATCGATCCTATGTGGGTTAGAATCTATCAATGTTGTGTGGGTCAGAGCTCAGTGATCTTATTTGGGTTAGTATTTATCGATCCTATGTGGGTCAGTGCCTAGCAATCCTATATGGGTCAGAATCTATCAATCCTATGTGGGACAGCAGTAGAGCCTCTCAATAGAATAAGATGATCTAGTTTTACGACTAATCATTTATATTTATGTACTTAAGTTATACACATGGTGTGAGATGAGTCTTTTACCTTCATGGTGTTACCTTCATGGTATTACCTTTTTGGTACTTTTACATTCATGGTGTTACCTTCATGGTGTTAATTTTGTGATACTTTTACCTTCGTGGTGTTACCTTCGTGGTGTTACCTTTGTGGTACTTTTACCTTCATGATGTTACCTTCGTGGTGTTACCTTTGTGGTATTCTTCCATCATGGATCAGTTGTGAAAATGGCTTAAAAGTTTGAGCCTTATGTTTCCTTATGTATAATATGAGTATATTTTGATAAATTAGGTATATTTATGGGTGTATACCTAAGTAGAGTTGATGACTGCTGCTTTGTGCTTTGTGATTGAGGTATTGCTTTCTGGTTTTTCCATTGTGGAACTCTGGGAGACCTTCAGAAGTTTCGAGGTCCCTAATGAGTATTTTTATACTCAACCCTCCATGGGATATTCCTGCACCTTGTTGTGTCTTGTGCAGACAACAGACAACATTGATCGAGGATGAGGGAGCTAGGACTGGACAGTGCTCAGAGGTGGACCATTTGACATGATGTGATGCAATGACTACTGATCATGAGCTATACCTACCCTTTAGGTAGGGTCCTTTTTCGATGTTCCATGAGCTATTTTCTCTTTAATTTTTACTTTTACTTTCTAGTTGGGCTTGTATTCTGGCCCCTTTACTTGCAGTACACTTTTTACTACAGCAGTTTACTTTGTGGTTTCTTCTTGTTGTGTTCTTGGATTTTTTGTTTGTACAGGTTTAAATGAAATTCCTTTCCATAATAGGGATACTTCTTTCTGATTCTAGTCACCAGCCCCTGGCCTATGGAAGGTGGGCTTGGGGTAGTCACGGCACGGGCCCTGGGGGACGGGTCGTGACAAAGTGGTATCAGAGGAGTTGGTTCTACCGAAGAACTAGGACTCTGATCTTTTCTATGTGGCAATATTATTATGTGTTATGAGTGTGGTTTTCAGTTTGGGGAATCCATTGTTGGTGTGGCAGTTGACGTATCCATACACCAGGACCCTGAATTTTGATTTCCAACTTAGTGCACGAAAACACTGATTGCGTGTGTTTTTTAAAAGTTATTTTTCTTATGATCTCTTTCTGTCATCTCACCAAGTATAACTTATTAACCGTGGTGCACTTGTTTTATTTAAAAATGTTGCCACATAGATAGCCATCCAGGATTCCCGAGAGAGTACACGATGACGTCCCACAAAGAAATGAGGCCTCGGTGCAGGGCCCTCTTACAGTGTTAGAACCTTCGGGTGGTGTACTAGTAGCACCACTACCCATTGGGAAGACATTTCAACCAGCCCCACCAGCATAGGGTGCATGATGACTGACAAGTTGCATGAGTTTTAGAATAAGAGGCCTCTGAGGTTCCGAGGCAAGATGGATTTGCAGGCATCTGAGGACTGGCTGGAGGTTGTGACCATAGTTTTTCGCTTACTTGGGACACCAGCTGATTTGATGATGATCCTAGATTCCAGTATCTTCTAGGGAGTAGCTGGGAGATGGTGGAGTCTAACACTTCAGATGCACGATGAGGTGACCCTCACCTAGGTAGACTTATAGGGCCTTTTAATGGCAGAGTTCATCTCAGAGACCCTATGCTCAGTGCGTATAGAGGAGTTGATGCACTTACAGTAGGGTAGTATGATTATGGTCCTATACTCGTCGAGGATCAATGATCTCTCCTACTACTCCACCGACATGGTACGAGACCCTTTCTTTAGAGCATGGACCTTTGATTAGGGTATCTGATGGGAGATCAGAGCATCGATGATATCTCTCATCATTCTAATGTAGGATGGGGTGCTAGAATGAGTACTTTTGGTGGAGAGCTTCCTAGCAGAGCAGGCACTGATAGTGAGATCCACCACCGGACATCAGGTAGCATAGTCATCCATAGCAGGTAGTAGATGGATAATGCAGGGGCCTAAGTAGGCCATACCTTCTAGTGGATGACCTTAGGATACAGGGTCAGTGGTGAAGGGCTCACGGGACATAGGAGGACAGATGAGAAGCAGGCAGTGCTACTCGTGTGGTGGGCAGGGTCACATGGCTCTTGACTGCCCAACCCGCCATACGGATGACCAGCAGACGGTCGAGGGACCATCAAGGCAGAGGTAGAGGTTTGAACAAGGAGGTTTGCAGGGTGAAGGATGTGGCAGAGGAGTTGGTCGTGTAGTAGGTGGTGGGTGGTGATTCGAGGTTCTACCACCACCACCTCCAAGTGGTCCACCCTAACCACAGGGAGTAGGAGGACAGGGATGAGCTCGGCTTCAAACAAAAAAGGCCTATGACCATGATTCTCCAGAGATGATTAGAGGTATGATATATGTCTACTATACCCTATTTGTTGTACTTATATACATAGGTTCTAGTCACTCTTTTATTTCCACAACCCTTGTTCAGAGCTTGGAGATTATGATGGATTTGTTGGATCGATCCTTATGACTAGAGACACCTACAGTATGGGATTCTATGATTACACACCAGTGTAGGTAGTGTGATATTACTCTAGGAGGTGAGAGCTTCAGCTGGGATCTTCTAGTAGTGGTGTCGAGGACTTACGAATTCATCTTGGGTATGGATTGGTTATCCATATTCCATGCTCAGATTGACTGTATTAGGCGTAAATTGTGGTGTGTCTATGAGGATGGGATCAGGTTTTCCTTCATCGGTGAGAAGGGAACCTTTGCAGCACAGGATGGACTTAGCCAGAGGAGGGTTCTGCCGATCACTCATTAGTTGTCTAGCCTTACCCTTAGAGTAGTTGATGCTGAGAGTCAGAGTTATCTTATAATGGTGGACCAGTATATTAATGTCTTTGCTGATGATGTTCCGGGACAACCTACTCGCAGAGAGGTGGAATTTTACATTGACATGTACCCCAAGACGACACCAATATCTACACCAGCATATCGGATGGCTCCCGTGGAGCTTTGTGAGTTACGGGTATAGCTAGAGTACTTATTGATGAAGGGGTTCATAAGTCCCGGTGTTTCTCTAAGGGCAGCCCCAATTTTGTTCACCAAGAAGGAAAATGAAAGTTTGACACTCTTTTTGGACTATCGGTACTTGAACCAGGTGACCATGAAGAACATGTATCCAATTCCAGGGATTGATGATCTTTTCAATCACCTGAAGGGATCTCTATGGTTTTCAAAGATAGACCTCGGATCAGGATATCATCAGCTCAGGGTACGAGAAGAGGATGTGCAGAAGAAATCCTTCAGATGTCAGTATATCCACTATGAGTTCTTGGTTATTCCATTAGGTGTGACCAATGCCCTAGTAATATTCATGGGACTCAGGAATAGGATCTTCCAGCCATACCTTGATCGCTTTGTGGTGGTCTTCCTTAATGACATCTTGGTGTACTCAACGACGGAGGTTGATCATGCCTATCATGTGTAAATAGTTCTGGATACACTCTAAGAGCACCATATTTATGATAATATCTCTAAGTGATCGTTCTAGATATGGGAGGTCCACTTTCTAAGACATGTTATCTCAGAGGCTGGAGTTTTAGTGGATCCAGTGAAGATAGAGGTTGTGCTTTCTTGGGATCCACCCAGGAGTGTGACTGAGGTGCGGAGCTTCTTGGGGTTGGATGGGTACTACTGGATATTCATACCCAACTTTTCTAGAGTTTTGGAACCCTTTTCAGCATTGATAAAGAAGGAACAACCCTTCATATGGACGAAGAGATGTCAGCATAGTTTTCAAGAGCTGAGGAGGAGACTGAAGAGTACCCCCATCTTGAGGCTACCAGAAGAGGGCATTGGGTATATAGTCTATTGCGATGCATTAGGGACCAGACTTGGATGTGTCCTGATGTAAGAGAGAGCAGTGATCATGTATGGTCCTTGACGGATGAGACAAAATTAGGAAAACTATGTTACCCATGACCTAGAGTTAGTAGCAGTGGTCTTTGCCTTGAAAATGTGGCGACACTACTTGATGGGTGAAAGGTTTACATTCTACTCTGATCATAAGAGTATTAGGTATATCTTTTCATAGAAGGGCCTGAACTTGAGACAGTGACATTTTCTAGAGTTTCTCCAGGACTATGACTTTGAGATAGTCTACACTCCTGGGAAGTGGAACGTAGTAGCAGATGCACTCAACGGGAGGTCTGGTCTACAATTGCTGAGTGAGGCAACAGAGCAGTTAGTCGCATTGCAGATATCCTTTGTGGATAGAGATGGAGCAGCTTACCTCTAGTCCATGACTGTCACTCCCCCACTTCTTTAGTTAGTTCAGGAGGCATATCTTGGGGACATTGACTGTGAGGCTCGACATGCTCAAATATCCTCTGGACAGGCACCTGATATATTTTCTAAAGGTGGGTAGAATGTCATCCTCTTCATAGCACACACCATGGTACCAGTGGCACTACAGGATGAGGTGTTGAGGGAGTTATATACATCCCCTCTGGCAGTACATCCTGGTGTGGTGAAGATGTATCAGGACCTCCGGCGTCAGCACTGGTGGACAAGGATGAATAAAGCATTGGAAGATTTTGTTTCACGATGCCTCACTTTTCAGTAAGTGAAGGTCGAGCATCAGGTTCCAATAGGCTTAGCGTAGCCACTAGAGGAGTCGGAGTGGAAGTGGTATGTTATCTTAATGGGATTTGTGATAGGGCTTCCACGTATGTCCAGGGGACATGATTATATCTGGGTGATCATTGACTGACTCACCAAGTCGTCCCACTTCCTACCCATCTGAGAGAAGGGATCAGTAGAGGGCTTGGGATGCCTCTATGTATAAGAGATTGTATGACTTCATGGGGTGCCATTGATGATCTTCTCTGACCATGAAACACATTTTACATCTTGGTTTTAGAAGGGATTACAGGAGGCGTTTGGGACTCATCTACGTTTGAGCATTGCCTTTCATCCATAGACGGAGCGGACCATTAAGACACTGGAGGACATGCTTCATGCTTTCATCCTAGATTTTTCCTACATTTGGGAGGATCACCTACCCTTGGTGAAGTGCGTATACAACAATAGCTATCACTCCACCATCAGTATGGCACCATTTGAGGCTTTGTACGATCGACCTTGCAAATCACCTCTATGCTGGACAGACCCAGGGGAGTCATCACTTATGGGTCCAGAGTTGGAACGGGCTACCCCAGAGAAGGTGTAGATCATCCAGGAGTGGATGAAGACTGCACAGAGTAGGAATAAGTCTTATGCTGATAGGATATGGAGACATCTTGAGTTTAAAGAGGGAGACCATGTCTTCTTATGGGCCTCACCTCGATGAGGTTTGCAGAGATTTGGCTGGGGTGGAAAGTTATCTCTGAGGTTCATCTAAAGTTTTCAGGTTCTCAGAAGAGTTGGAGAGGTGGTGTATTTCCTGGCTCTTCCCCCACATATGCACCAGGATCATGATGTTTTCCACATGTCACATCTGAGGAGGTACGTGCATGATCCATTGCACGTCATCAACTGGGGTGATCTGGGCATTGAAGATGGGGCGACATTTACATAGGTTCCAGTAGAGATTGAGGATCGACATTAGTGGGTACTTTATGGATGATTGATACATCTGATGCATGTTCACTGGTATCACGGTAACCTCTAGGAGATAACATGGGATCAGAAGGCTCATATTCATGCTCAGTACCCCCCATTTATTTTCTTAGTCTATGTTGTGGCTTTCGTCGATGAAAATCCCTAAGGTGGGAGAATGTAAAGACCCATATTTTCCATGTAATTTTTTTATTTATATGGAATTATTACGAGTCTTCAAAAATCTACAACACATGATTCTAAGTCCTGGTGTGCCCAAAATTAATTTCTGAACATTTCTTAAGGTACATTCAGTAAATGTGTGAGTGGCATTTTCTAAATTTTGAACCAGTGCTCATATTAAAAATCTGAGAGCACCGTTGAATCCACAGTGCCAGGATTCTCTTAATGAAGGCTTCACTTCGACCATAGTAGGTCAGGATAAAAATACAATTTTTTAAAATTTTAAAATAATAATAAAATAACAAAGTTATTTTATTTCTCTCTTTTCTTTTCCTCCAACAGAAGAGCGGTAGTGGCGGGACCAAGGACATTTCAAGCCATTAATTGGATTGACTCCTCAGTGTTTGTAACTGTAACATTGGAATTATGAAGGTTTGATATAAAATGAACCTCATAAATTTCCAATAATGTTACTCAACCTCCTCATATCCTATTTATATGGATCTCAGTGTAGAGTATTGGCATGGTTTCACCATGCGACGAAGCTCTGGAAAAGTACCGTGACGCTAACCACTTAGAGGATGGAATCGGTTCCAAAAAGAGGTGATGAGTGCCACCGAATCACAGATGATGAACACCAACTCTTCCTCAAACGCAGACGTTCTCCAATAATCTTGAGGTAGGGTTTATTTCTTGTCAAATTTAAAAAGTTGTTGAATCATTATACTACCCTCTTGCTATCAAGATAACGTGGAGGGTTTGGGCCAAATGAACAAGGCCTAGACCATCCACCTTTTATTTAAATTTGAAATTTTCTTCACGATAAATTTATTCGGGTTGGACGAAACCTAGAATGGTGGGTTTAGCGATGAATAGGGCATCTCTGGGAGTCTTTTGGAACCTTCGGGTGGAGAAATGGGCCAATGGAGATCACCCGGTGACCCATGGAAGACCACTAGAAACTGACGCTGATAGAGGAGGTGATGGTGGTAGCCAGTACCAGTTGGCCACGGAGGATATGGTGGAACATTGTCGCATGCCACAAGTGAAAAGGCGAGCGGTGCACTGTCAAGCACTACTAGAGGAAAGCAGTGGTTGGCATTGTCCAGCCATGGGAAAAGGCGAGTGGTGCACCATCAAGCACTAATGAAGATGGTAGCGGCTTAGAAGCCGCAGTGAAGGGTTGGGACCCGATCCATATGGGTCCTGCAGGTGACCTGGCGGTGCCCCGGGGTGCTGCCGCTCCGAATTCGAATGGAGGGAAATACCCCCCCCCCCCCATTCCAGCTAGGGTGGGACCCTATCTAGCGAATCACGCCTCCAGCGGATCGCGCCCTCCATGGACTGGGTCACGCCCCTCCGTGGGTCGGGTTGCGCCAGCCCAGCGGGCCGCACCGACCAAACGGGTTAGGCCGGTTCGCGACCCAGTGGGTCGATCCCGCCGCGGCCCAGTGGGCCAATGCTACTGTATCCCAGCCCAACTGAGTTTCCTCAAGCCGGTTCGGGTCATACTGGGTTGGGTTGGGTCGGGTCAGTCCGCCTGGGTCGGACCGGACCCAGACCCTTTCTGACCCAGTTTCGCTAAAAGAGCCATAACTTGTGAACTGGGCATTCGTTTGACAAACCGTCTATGACACTGGTATCATTGGAGTGACACGATCCTATTGGTGTACTCCACTTGAGTTTTGGAGAAAGTTAGAGTATGACTGGTTTGGATCGAGCCCGAATCCAATCAGACCCTCTCTACTAAAACACTTATAAGTCGCAGACCGGGCGTCCGATTGACATACCATCTGTCGTGTTGGAACCCTTACGACATGGTAGTCCTTTGGGATACTTATTCATGGAAATTTTTTGTGTTTGAGGTATGAATAATGGCTTGTATTTTAGATCATCCTGGAATCAAGCGTGCTTAGTACGGGAATCTCATGGTTGGATTTAAGGTGAAGAAAGAACATCGATCCTATGTGGGTCAGCATCTATAGATCCTTTGTGGGTCAGCACTTAGTGATCCTGTGTGGTTCAGTATCTATTGATCCTTTGTGGGTTAGAACCTAGTGATCATATGCAGGTCAGCATCTATCGATCCTATGTGGGTCAGCAGTAGAGCCTCTCAATAGAATAAGAAGATATGGTTTTACGACTAATCATTTGTACTTATGTACTTATGTTATACACCTAGTGTGAGCTAATTCTTTTACCTTTATAGTGTTACCTTCATGGTGTTAACTTTTTGGTACTTTTACCTTATTTTTGTTACCATTGTGGTACTTTTACCTAAGTGGTGTTACCTTCGTGGTGTTACCTTTGTGGTATTCTCCCCTCGTAGATCAGTTGTGAAAATGGTTTAAAAGTTAGAGCTTTATGTTTCCTCATGTATGAGATGAGTATATTTTGATAACATAGGTATTTGTATGGGAATATACCTAAGTGGAGTTGATGACTACTTCTTTGTGCTTTGTGATTGAGGTATTGCTTTGTGGTTTTTCCTTTGTGGAACTCTGGGAGACCTTCGGGGGTCTCAGGGTCCCTACTGAGTATTGTTATACTCACCCCTACATAGAATATTCCCACACCTTAGTGTGTCTTGTGTAGAATATGGACAGCATTGATCAAGGCTGAGGGAACCAGGACTGGATAGTGCTCAGAGGTGGACCATTTGACATGACGTGACACACTGACTACTAATCGTGATTTGTACCTACCCTTCAGGTAGGATCCTCGGTGGACATTATAGAAGTTGTTTTCTCTTTCAATTATACTTTTACTTTCCATTTGGTCTTGTATCCTAGCCCCTTTACTTTCATTACACTTTTTACTACAGCATTTTAGTTTTTGGTTGCTTCTTGTTGTGTTCTTGGATTGTGTGTTTGTACAGGTTTAAAGTCAATGCCTTCCCATTATAGGGATACGCCTTTCCGGTCCTAGTCGCCAGCCCTTGGCATATGGAAGGTGGGCTTGGGGTAGTAACAGCATAGGCCTCGGGGGATGGTTTGTGACACTTATCACTTTTTGCTTCCTCCGAACCACTCTCAATTTCATGGTGTGTTCCATGTATCTCTCCTGAGAAGTACATACCCAATCCTTTTCATGTACTGAACTCAAAAAATTTACCACTAAACAATGATATTTCCTATGAATCAAAAACTAGTATAAATATTGGATCATAGAGATAAAGTTCGATGAAATAATACTACTCACCTTGTTAAATTTCTTTGTAATAATTAAAAATTAAAAAAAGTGACATGGGAACCCAAGGATGTGATAAAATAGAGATATATTAATTTTTTTGTATCAGAGTGATAAAATTGTGAGTTTTAAATTAATTTTAATTGAATTAGAATGTAACACCCTAAGATTTTATGATATAATTATCTTTAAATAAATTTAATTTCTTTAATATCTTCAATATATGTAAACCACAATTTAAATGAAACACGATATAAATAATATTATTTAAACATGATTGTTATAACATAACTATTAAAATTGGTGGTATTAAAATTAATAAAAAATTTATGAAAAAATATGTATCAAGGTTTTATATAATGTGAATTCATTGATAAATAAGTACTCAATTTTCATCAAAAACATTTTGTGCTTCAAAAATACATTTTTTTCAAAAATGGTTTTATTAATTTTTGTGAGAAAATATTATAATTAATGTATACCGATTTTAGAAATTATATTTGATAAAAATAATATAATTTTTTAAATCATAATATCAAAATTATCATAGGATAAAATTTTGAGATTTTCCTAAAAATATTTATTTTATAGTGAATCGTGAAAATTACTGATTTTTATTGAAAAATGTCTTTTCGTTTCAAGCATTTACAAAGTTTTATTTTGTTTTAAAATGGTTTAAAAGTAAAATTAGTTCATTTATATTATTAATAATTCAATTAATTCTATTTAAATAAATCTTATATTGGGTTTAGGTATAAAAAAATTTATACTTAAGAAAGCATTTTTTTCTGGAAAACCATTTTTCATCATGTTTTGTGAGTTTAATTTTAAAGTAAATTTTTTCATGTGAATTAAATTTGATAAAATGGATTTAATATTTTAAATTATTATAATTCATATAATTTAATAGGTTCAACTTAATTTTTGATCATTATGAATAGTAACCATATTAAATATTTATCACCTCAGTAAAATAGGTAAGATTGGGTAAAAACCATGGGGTAAAACATTAAAATATCTCTAACACATTACTTTATCATATTATATGATTTTTTTTTGACTAAATTTATTATTAATAGGTTAAATAATCTATTTTAAATCATTATTTTTAAATTCGTAACCCAGGCTTAACTTTTTTTAAGATAAGTTATATTTTATTCAAATTTAAAATTATTTTTGGGTCATTAGATTTAATGGAATGGTTGGAAGTTATAATTTGGTTTTGGATGGACCCAAATGTATAAAATACTTTATTTATTTATTATTTATTCAAAAAAAATATGGAAATCAATTTATTACTTTATTTCAATGTAAAATTATTTTTACTCATAAATTGGGTATTTTCCTAAAAATTGTTTTCATGCATTTTGTGTTCTTATATTAAAAGTAATTCATACCACATATAAATTAAATATAATAAAATGGATTCCAAAATTTTAATAATCATTTCCAAAAAAAATTATAATTTCCCTTTTATTTTTTACATATAATTATGTTATTATGGTAAAAAAGTTAAGTTGTCATGGTTAAGGTTAAAATGGGTTTAAAGTGGTTTAACAAGAAGATAAGGATTATAATGTATCCAAAACTTTCCAAAATGTGATTTCATAAGTTTATTTATACACAATAACATATTATATTCTAATTTTGGGTTCCTTGGTTCCACTTTAAATGATTATGACATATATATTATTTAATCTTTTAAGTAATTTCAAGTGTATCCTTTCCCTCTTTTATAAAAGGATACCACCACTCCTCTCTTCCTCTCACCTTTTGTGCCTTATATATCAGCCAATACCTATCATAATACCTTCCTATATTCCTTATCCACATCCTAGATCTTATTTTATTTCCAAAATACCATCCTTTCAAGGATTAATATGTAATAAAAAAGAGGATTATTAATAAAGAGGTAAAACTCTTAACCGAGAACTTTCAATTTAATTTCTTCTTCTAACTTATATAAATATATGGTATCAATTATAAAATAATAACTTCAGTATCCTAAATATAAATAAATTTTATTATGATTATGTAACCACCATTATCTACCCTCTTTTCCATCATATGGGAAATGAAAGTATCGCTCATACATATATGTGGACTACCGCCTCTACAAAGTGATATAATTCATTTTCCATCACCATCATTAATGATTAAAAATAATTATAGATTTAATATTTATAGACAATATTTATGAAATTATTTTTTTAATGATAAAATATTATTTATCATTCTTTCCTTCTTTTTTTGAAAAAATGAAAAGTGTGTTAATGTGTGCATATGGTCTATCATCTCCGTGAATTGTGTAAATCATTATTCTATATATAAATTTTATGGTTGACCATAAATATATATATAATGAAAATATATTATATTTATATAATGATTAAAATACATTAGATAATGGAACCATTATCAATTTTAAGGATTAGAACTGCCTAACTGAAACTCTCATGAAAAACAAAATAGTGAACACCCAAAAACTATGATTTTAAAAAGGAATTATTAATAAATGGGTTTTAAATGTTTTAAGGGTATAATATATAATATTATAATTATATAAATTATCTTATTATATAATTATAATAATTTTAAATTTATTATGCAGGATTTTAGAGCGCTTTCAAATCAATTTGAACTTGAGGTAAGGGTTTCTCATCTCACTTTTATTTTTATGATACATATGACATATTCACCACTTGTTTCTTTTTTGTGGTGTATATTCTACCCATGAATTTATTTTATAATTCTTATAATTAAAATTATGGGTATTTACCAATCTATATAATTTTCTCACTTTCTTGAGGTTAGGATTCAAATTTACCAAAGTGATAATGGTTTTATATTACAATCTCATTGTTTAACAGGGTTGTTTTTTATTAAGTTTATGATGATTAAACTTCATGATAAACCTCTAAATAATCTCATGAATTTTATTAGGCTATTTTTATTCATGTAATTTTCAATTAATAAGACCATTTTCTTCACTTTGGTACATAGAATGATTGAGAAAATGTTTTTAAGAGAAACTGACTTTATTTTATCTTTGGTCGAAAATATTGTTCTTCCATGTCTATATTTTCATTAAAATATTTTAAATAATGTGTTTAATATTATCCTATGGTTTTTTAAAATCATTTTACATTTTTTAATTTTTAAAAAATTATTTAAAATAAATATTCTTGTAGTTTTCTAAATGATATACTTTTAACTTTTTACCAAAAATGTGAAAAGAATCTTTGTTTTAACGTATATGGAATGAATGAAATTTACCACTATCATGAAATTTAAAATATTTTAAGTATACTTTAAAATTTTCCATGGTTATTTTCAAATAAAATTTTTTCCATGATATTTTTGAAATTTTAAGATTTTAAAGATGTGATTCCAAAATGAAAAGGTGCATTTTCCTCCAAAATATTCCAAGTGATATTTTAAAGGAATTTTAATCTAAGATGAAATAATTTGATATTAATTATTATTTATTGTGTATATGGTTCAATTATACCATACTTATTCTTTATATGGATGGATTATTATTGTCATGATGATATGTTTATGAAACTCATTTATTTTCCATGGGTTATATTATGATGAAATATTGAAATGTTTATGAAAATCATTTCGTTTCTGTGGGTTATGATATGTAATGAATGATTTTTTATCTTATGTCACACAAATGAATGGATTATTATTATGGGATTTGTGGGCCTATAATTATAAATCCCTCCAATGCATTGGGTATAGATAAATATTTCATTATATAATAAGGATTGGAATGGAGTGTGAACCCAGTTCAGTAAGGTAATTTATCCACTATGATAGTATTGAGAGTAAACCTTGAGTAAGGATATAATGGAATGGAGATTAAACCTAATCAACTATAATAGTATTTTTAGTTATCCTTGAATAAATAAGTGATTTTCTATGATTATGTGTATTCCACAAACTTGTGTCTTATACCAATGTTATGCTCTCATGGATCGTGTTCTTTGATTACTTTATGATTCATGTATTATTAACTGCCAAGATTTATGATCTAATTTAATATTATGTTATATTATATTATAATTATGTATTTTTAAATGTTAATCTCATGTTATAATACCCTTATGATAATTTTATGCTTAAGTGGTCATTGATATCACCCTTGTTTACCCTGACTAAGCATCTGAGCTCACCCTTTTTTATGTTTCCTTTCCTTAATTTATGAATAAAGGATTTGAGTAGGTTATGTATAATAATATTACTATATTGGAAGATAAATTTTGGATATATTGAATATATTTCATTAAATAAGAATATTTTATATCGAGTATCCAAAGACACTAAACCTTTATGGTCCTCAGGCATGTATTTATGAAATATATTGAATATTTATATATTAAGATATAAAATCTATGTATGAAAACTATGGGTCACTATATTACCTTTCACCACTTTTACCTCATGAACTACTTCAGTAGTTTTGATCCCATAAGACTTCCCTTTATGTTTTTTCTTAAGAGGTTGCTGACGCTGATTGTTGTTATTAAACCTTGTATTTTCTCACTTATTAACATAATTTCTATATTTATTGTAATTATATAATTGGTATAACACCCTCAGTTTCATGTAAATGACTCCTTATTCATGAATTTTGAGTCTATATAATTTTTTCAAGTAAATTTTTTTGAGGTTTTGAGGGGTTTGGGATGTTTTAGAGGCTTTATGAAGGTGCATAGTTTGTGCATGATAAGTATAAATCCTGCCCTATCTCTAAGAAATCATGCAAGAGAAGAAAATGGGAACTAGGTAGGTACACGATTGGTACATGGTTTTTCCAAACTATTTGAGTACCCAGGAGAAATCATTCTTCTCAACACTAAGGTAAAATAATGGTTAGTTCATAGTTTTTTTTAACCATATCTACCAATCATGTGAGGGGTTAGATTAAGATAGTATCACCACATGGTTATCATATGGTTTTCCAAACCATAATGCCTAATCATGCGGAATTCTGTTGGAACCCCTTAAAATGTGGATCTAATCTGAATTAACCCCTTTAACCCTTTTTCCCTAAAATCATAAGATCACAAATTATTTTTTCTCCCAAGGTTTTAGAGATGAACCCCTTCAATCTAGGAGTGTTTCTTAAGAGAATAAAAGTGTGTTGGAGGCCCAAATTCATCTGTAAGTACTCGTTCTTTTATATTCTTCTTAGATCCAAGGTTATTCTCTCTCTCAAAACCATACATCTAGTATATTATGGATATATATATATGTGTGTGTGTTATTAATGGTTTTATGATTAAATATTCTTGGATCAAGTGAAGGGGGTGTGGGTTGTGATAAAATTTATAATATCTAAGTGTTTTTCTTAGTTTTCACCAATGTTTGATAGGTGGGTGGATTCTATCTTATCTCCACTTTATTTAGAACTTGAATCCTCTATTTTAATTAAATTTTTTGATTAAAATTGTGGTAAAACTCTTATGTGATTCTTGGTGAAAATCCTGATTTGGTATTGGCTTTGGAAAATTGTGGGAAAATTGGTTAGATTTTTGAAAAACCCTTTGGTTTATAATTTTAAAATTTTTATTTTAAAATTATGGTTTTGTTTTGATGCATGAAAATTTTTCATTGAAATTATTTAAATAAATAAAGGTTTTTGGAATGGTTTTTAATGGATTTGTAATACATGGTTTGTGTGAGTTCGTTTTCATTGGACATTGACTTATGGAAGGGGATTGTGCCATTGGGGCACCTCGTATTGGTCACCTTGTAAAGACATTGTGGATAGAAGAGAGACCACTCATGAGTACGAAACTATCACCTATAAATGCATGGTGTGTGTGGAGACGTGGTTATGGGTATTCCAAATGACTGTAAAAAGTTTTTATGATTCATTGATCACTTTCCATGTAAATTTGTATATTGATTTTTCACAAAATATTTTTACTACTTAAAACTATTTTATATAAGTTGTGATAACAAGTTTTTTCCAAGTGGCATGATTTTGGAATTCATTGGGGAAATCATACTAAATTTAGAATCACCCCCTGCTTGGTAAATATTGTGTGTTTTAAGATTTCATTTATCAAGACACGATTAAAGGAAAGTTATCTCACTTATTTAGTGATTCTTTTTAATACTGTGTTATTGGAATGTGGAGTTGGAGCTTGGAGTAGGTTGGGTGTTTCTATTTGATGTCACTTGGGATTTTTTATTTTTGGGGTCTTTTGGTTCTCTTCGACTATGTATTTTGGTTTCCTCTTATACTCTAACATGGTTTATTAGTTTGATTATTTTTTGATTTGTATTTTATACTCATGCATTATATAGAGGTTTTATTGGTTGGTGTTTATGTAGTTTGGATGTTTATTCTCTCAAAGAGAAAATCATACCCCAAATTTTCTTAAGAACATTGGCATTTATTGTTATCCTTTAGTGTCTTGGAGATGTCACCATAGTCCTATTTTCTCTTTTATCACTTAAGACAATGAGGGGTGTGATATTATAAATGGTATTAGTTTCTTTGTTCCTTGTCATAGGAAATGGTATCAGTCTTGGTTGTTCAAATTTATTTTTTGGACAAATAGTATGAATTTTTTTAGTTCTTGAGTTGGGATGGTATTAAAGATATAGGATTGTCAAAACTTGAAATGTAGATCATAAAAAGGCATATATATCCTCTTTATATTGAACTTCAAGTTACTAGGGAGTTTGGGTACATGAGTGTTTTAAGACACTCAAAGGTGAGTAGTCACCTCATCATCATGGGTTTAGCTAATGAGAGTTTCATGACATGAATTTATAGTAAGACTTCCAAATATGTTTTCAATATTCATTTTTAGTTTAATAGTTTATGTAATGGACAAAAAAAAATTATTTTTTAAAATAGTTAAAATTGTTGATTTTTGAAAAGCATGGTTTTAGTGTGTTCAAAAAAGGTTAAAATGTTGACGATATATGAATTATAGAAAGTTGTGTTGTGATATGTGTTCATGTGGTAAATTAAAATTTATAAGCCTTTAGTTACTAATGATTATGACTAAATTGAGTTTGTTCTAGTTACAGTGAATGACACTAGGTAGGCATCGTAGAAATTAATTGGAGGAGGTTTCTGAGAATTTGGTTATACCTAATCCATATGTGAACCAAAATATTATCTGAATAATTATATAGGATTTTCATGACATTGATAAGGGTAATAGGAATTATGAACCCCATCAAGTGGACCATTTGGTTCAGTTCCAAAATTAGAGTCCACCCATCTTTCATGGGGGATTCCAAGCTAGAAAAATTAGTAGTCTGGTTGAATCGGATGCATCAAGTATTAAATTTCCTTGGGACACAAATAGAGTTGAATGTAAATCTATAGATATATATGCTGGAGTATTTGGCTTGAGAATGGTGGGAATTCGAAGTTTAGGATAAATTGGATTGATTCATGAAATGGAAGGATTTTCAATAATTGTTTAACAAGTAATTCTATCCTCACACATTTCAAGAATCTAGAAAAATGGACTTCCTGAGGTTGAAGTAAGATAACCATATAGTGATAGAGTATGAAGCTAATTTTATGAATTTGTTATACTTTAACCTGAAAATTACTACAAATATTTCCTTTAAGGAACTTATTTTTGAGTTAGGAGTACAACCATATATTCACTTAAATATTTTCATGCTTTGTATAATGGATTATACAGAGATGGTCAATAAAGGGATGATGTAAGGAAGGGATATCTCAATAAATAGAGTTGGAGGGAAAATATTTATTCCTATGGGAACAAGTGGGAACTCTAATGCTGTGAATAATAAAAAGAGTGACACCTACTTCTAGAGTGGTGGGACACCTTATAATTAGACCATGGGATCAGTAAACATTTTTCCTCAACATAAAAGTAAGTCAAGATGTTTTCAATATGTTTCTTTCAACCATATTAATTGATATTGTACAACACCACCTGTATCTTGTCACAATTGTAACCAAATGGAACATCTTTAGCACTACTATTGCAATGCTCCAAAGTTGGGTGCTAGAGACACACCTCATGTTTCCCAAATAATGTATTCTTCAATTGGATGAGTACATTAGAATAATTCTCATCATCAAAACCAAGTAATCCATAGTGATTCTAGGAACACCATTACACCTCGACCAGCGCAATCTTAATAGCATTAAAAAATAAAAAAGCATCAAGTAAGCAATTGTATTGATCTAAGTAAGTGATCATGGGTAATCAATCTTGTCCTTCGACAGTGAGAGGTAAAATTATTTTGAATTATAACCTTATGAAAACTTTGTTTTATACAGACACATCTCACTCATTTATTTCTTCTCATGTTGTTGATAATATGAGTTTTCATGTTGATATGATGCCTTCTATGTTGAAAATTCAAACTACTCTCATCCAAAAATAATTTCGAGCCTTTATGTATAAAGATTGTTCTATAAATATCTATGGGGACAAGTTCCTTTTGTATTTCTTTGTGATTGAGATATATGTCTATGAATTGATTTTGGGTATGGATTAGTTGGCATCATTTACAGCCCACGTCAACTATTATTCCCAAAAGGTTAGTTTCACATATCTTCATGGAATAAAATATCTTTTTAGAGTATATTAGTATGTAAAGGCTAGTATAGTGGGACTTTTGGCATCAGTGGTTGGAACCATATCTTATTATTTGGAAGTTCTTACCTTGGAATTTATGGATGATATTGAGAATAGATATTTTCTAGATATTATTGACCAGTTTCATAATGTTTTCCCCAATAATTTCTTTGGATTTCCACCCAAAAGAGAAGTGGATTTTATAATTGATATCTTATTAGGGAGAAGTATAATTTCACTTCTATCTTATCATATGGTACCAATGGAATTGAGGAAGATGAATTCTCAGTTGGAAGATTTTGAAATCAAAGGGTTTGTTAAACTGAGTATGTCTCTATGGGTAGCACCAATTTTGTTTGTGAAAAAGGAGGATATAACTCATATAAATTGTGTGGAATATCATAAGATTAACCAATTTATGATAAAGAATAGGTATCCTCTTCTATCTATTAATGATCTATTTGATCAATTGAGGGGAGAATGGTGGTTCTCTAAAATTTAATTATATTTGGGGTATCACCAATTGAATGTTCAGAAAGAGGATACTCTAGAGACAGCTTTTAGAAGTGGATATGGCCATTATGAGTATTTAGTTATGCCTTTTGGTCTTATGAAATCACTTTTCTCCTTTATGGAATTGATGAATCATATATTTCATAGGTATCTAAATTCCTTTATGGTGGTGGTTTTTAATGATATACTGGTGTATTCTAAGAAAAATGTAGATCATGAACAACACTTGGCTATAGTGTTGGGTATCTTGTAGGAGCATCGTTTGTATTACAAGTTATAAAAGTGTAATCTTTTGGATATAAGATGTGTGTTACCTTGTCCATGTCATTTCTAAAGATAAAAGATATTATATCTCAGAAATCATGAGATAATGTATTTGAGATACATAGTTTCTTTATCTTAGTAGGATAATCCAGACATCATGTAAATGATTTTTCATTCATGGCATCACAAATGATAGATTTAATGAGGAAATACATTCCTTTCTAATGGAACAATGAATATCATAAATCCTTTAAAGAACATAATGTTAGACTTACATCATCACATATCCTCATGTTTCCAAAGTATGGATGGGGATATGTAGTCTATTATGATGCATCGGGATCTGGGTTGGGATGTGTTCCTGTGTAGGGAGATCATGTTGTTGTTTATGGCTCATGGAAGTTAAAGTTGCATGAGAAGAACTACCCAACACGTAACTTGGAATTATCTACAATGTTCCATGATTTAAAGACTCGAAATAATTATCTATTTGGTGAGAATTTCATAGTTTTTACATATCTTAAGTGTTTGAAACGCATTTTCTCACAAAGATATTTCGAATTTAAGGCAACAAAAATGGATGGAGTATCTGTAGATGTTTGACTTCAACTTAATTTATACACCGAGTAAAGGGAACTCTATGGTGGATTCATTGAGAAAAAAATCATATGCTCAGTTGGATAAAGAGGCTTTGAACTATTGGTAACTGATGTTATTAATAGCTGATATGCATATGGATTGTCTATAACAAGGTATTGTTGTTGTTTTATTTCCAGTTTTTTTTCCTAATTTGGTGGAGTAAGTTAAAGTTTCTCAGAAATTCGATCATTATTATGTTATTATGAGGTCAAAACTCAATTCTGGGGAGACCATTTAGGGTTAAAAGTTAGAGGGGAGTTCAGAGTTTTGGTTTAGAGATAGGATGGTCATACCTTTATCTTATCAAAAACAACTTTTTAGTTCCTACCATTATTCGAGATGGGTTATTCACCCTAGGATTCATAAAATGTATAAATAATTTAAAGCACAAATTTTTTGGGTTTGAATGAAAATAGTTGTATTAGAGTATTTCTTGAGATGCCTCACATGTGAGTAGGTTAAGGTAGAGAATCAATGGCCAGTAGGTATGTTACATTATTTACTAATTACTATGTGAAAATGGGATCATATATCCATGTATTTTGTAAAATTTCTACCAATTATGCTTAGTAAAAATTATTCCAAATGGGTAATTGTGGATCGGATCACTTCATCCCTATTCATGAAAGTAATTTGGTGGAAGACTTATCCAAAATATATATTTGAGAAATTGTAAAGATGCACAGTGTTCTAGTCTTGATTGTATCGAACCTATAACTAAGGTATAAGTCTTGATTTTTTAAATCCTCATAGAAATCCCTTGGAACATAGTTTACTATGAGTATAACTTATCATCCTCAAATTAATGGACAGTATGGATGGATAATCCAAACATTAGAGGACATTATCAGGGCTTGTGTGATGGATTTTGGTGGATCTTGGGAGGAGAATATAACTTTAGTGTATTTATCATAAAATAATAGTTATCAAGCCTCAATAAATTTGGATCCTTTTAAAACATTGTACAATCACCCTTTTCATTCTCCACTTTTTTGGGTGGAAACATGTGATAATTCACTAATTGGACTCAATCATCTTCAAGAGATAGTAAAGAATATTTATTTTATCATAAAAGGATAGTGATGGATCAGATTCCTCAAAAATCATGTGGATAATCATCAACAACCATTTTCATTTCAGGTGAGTGACCATGTGTTTTTTAGAATATCTTTAAGGCTTGGGAATCATAGTTTTGGTAAGTATTCCAAGTGGTCTCCTCAATACATAGGGCCTTTTAGGATACTTGAACAAGTTAGTGAGGTGGAATATTAGTTATCTTTTCCACCAAGGTTTAGTTCATTATAAAATGTTTTTCATATATCTTAGTTGAAAAATTAAAAACCTAATCCAAAACATGTGTTTTCATGGGATCATGTTGACCTAGAGCTATATTATATGTTGATTCATAAACCAGTAAAAATTGTGGATAGGAAAGAAAATATCTTGAATGGGAAAATCATCAGCCTAATATGGGTTTTATAGAATCATGGTTGGATTTAGGAAGAAATGTGGGATCATTATAAGGGGATTTTAGATCAACGGTATGAACTCTTCTAAGTTAATGGGGGTTTTCTACTTTATAAGGATAAAAAGTCTAATTGTGGGCAGAATGTAGCACACCCAATTTTAGGTATATGACTCTTTATTAATTTATTTGAGTCTATATAATGTTTAGGTTAATTTTTTGGAGGTTCTAAGGGGTTTCGGCATGTTTTAGAGGCTTTTTGGAGGTTCACCGTTTGTTCATAGTTAGTAGAAACCATGAACCATCTCTAAGAAATCGTGAAAGGGGAGACATTGGGCACTGGGTAGGAGCATGGTTAGTGCGCGGTTTAGCCAAACCATGAAAGTGACCAGGAGAAACATTACTTATTAAAATAGATGTAAAAGCATGTTTAGTGCATGTTTTTTTCTAACTGTGTAATCCAACCATCTAAGGGGTTAGATTAAGATAATAGCACTTCATGGTTAGCACATAATTTTCCAAACTATGCATCATGAAGTTAGCACCACATAAAATGTGGATCTAATATGAATTAAACCTTGTAACCATTTTTATTCCCCTAAAATATTAAGATCTCAAATTCCTTTTTCTCTCAAGGTTTTAGAGATCGTCCCATTTGATCTCTGAGTGATTCTTAGGTGAATCAAAGTGCATCGGAATCCCATATTCATCGGTAAGTACCTATTATTACTTTTTATTATTATATCCAAGGTTCTTATCTCTCTAAAAACCATATACCTAAACTATTATGGATATATCCATGTTTTAATAATTCTTTTATGATGAAATATTATCGAACCTAGTGAAGGTAATGTGGATTGTGATCAGATCCAGAGATCTCAGTGTCGTTCTTCATTTTTAGTAACATTTGAGAGGTGGTTAGTTTCTCTCTTATCTCAAATTTATTTAGAACTTGTAGTATTATTTTTAATTAAATGTTTTTATTGAAATTATGGTGAACCCCCTATGTTATTCTTGGTATAAATCCCAATTTGGTATTGGATTTGAAAAATTGTGGAAAAAAGGGTATGGTTTTGGAAAACCCATTTGGTTTATAATTTTAAATTGTGGATTTTAAAATTGTGGTTTTTTTATGCATGGAAATTGTTCATTGAAATAGTTTAAATAAAGAAAGTTTTTTGGGATATATTTACATGGATTTGGAATACATGTTTGGTGTGAGTTCATTTGCATTAGACATGACCTTGTGGAAGGGGTGTGTCCCATTAGGGCACCTTGTATTTATCACCTTGTGAACACTTGGTGGATCGATGAGAGACTACACATGAGTATAGAAATGTCACATGGACATGCATGTTGTATGTGGAGACATGGTTATCAACATTCCAAATGATTTTAAAAAGGTTTTATGCTTCACTGGTCACTTTACATGGAAAATAGTTTATATATTTCTCAAAAATTCTTTTTACTACATAAAATTGTTTTATATAAATTATTCTAACAAGTTTTTTCCCAGTGGAATGAGTTGGGAAGTCTTTGGGGAAATCATGCTAAGTTTAGAATCACCCCTTTCTTAGAACTGTTGTGAATTTTCAGATGTCATCTATCAATACATTGGTAAAGGAAAGGTATCGTATTTATTTATTGTTGCTTCTTGATACCATGTGCTTGACATGTAGAGTTTAATCTTGGAGAGTTTTGGGTGTTACTGGTTGATGTCACTTGGGAGTTTTGAGTTTTATGATTTTTTGGTTCTCTTAGAGAATTTATTTTGGTTTCCACTTCTACTCTGATAAGGTTTATCGGTTTGATTATGTTTTGAGTTGTATTTTTCACTCATACATCATATATCGGTTTGGTTGGTCAGTGTTTATATATTTTTTATTATTTTAAAGGTAAAATCATCCCCCAAATGTTCTTGTGACCATTGGAAATTATTGTCATCTTTTAGTGTCTTGGGGATGTCACCTAAGTCCTAGTAACTCCCCATCATTCCTCAAGACAATGAAGAGGGTGAGATATTATAATTGGATTGTAGGTGGAGTGTTTGGTTAATCTTTTTTCCCGTCATTAATTATTCTCTTCATGGATCTTCATCATTCATTTTCTCAATTTCCTTATTCTCCACACTTTAAGAATTTAATTTTTCCCTTAAGGAAATTTATTACATGGTTCTTCCATATTTTCGACATAAATGAAGATTAATTTTCTTTTCTCCATGGGTTTTATCATTTAAACTTCCTTGAAAATCCATTTTTCTCTTCTTTTACCAAAAACTATGAGATCAATGAGAGTATCCACTCTCTATTTCTACCTTTAGAGCACATAAAACTATTTCTTCATAGATATTAAAGTAAATTATTTCAAATTACTTTAATATATTTGGTCTTAAGACATTAAAGAATCAATAATTTTTTCTTTCAAGGTCAATGATAAAACTAGAAGCATACCTTGCAGGACTAGTGAAATTTTCCATAGAGGTACTAATAGATTAATAATCCTTATTCTTCTATTTTAAGAATTAATTCTCTATTTTAGTGTGAAGATTTTGAGGAGAATACTTATTGAAAAATAACTTCTTAAACACATCTTATTTTAGGGATTTAATTTCTTCCTCTTGCCTCATTTTCTTGATAAGTGTATATCATTGATTAGTTTCACCTTCTAAATGATAAGAAACTAAAAAAAATTCTCATGCTATGAGCATTGGAGAATGTAAAATATCTTTTCTATAGTATTGACCCATTTATCAAAAATAATTGGATTAGAATACCCAATAAATGAAGGTGGTTTTTGTTAGATAAAGGACACGATGACAAGTTTCTCTTTCCTTTGTGAGTTTAGGAGCTCAACATGGTTCACATTATTATTGATAGCTTAAAAAATTGGGAGATAATTTCCATGAGGTTTTACACCCTAGCACCAATCCCATTTAGTTTTTCATTGGGAAAATCACCACATTATCCTTCACACCCAATCTTAACTTAGTTCCTCCTGGTTCCATCCAATTTATTTAATAAAAGAATATTGGGGAGGAGAATACTTCTAAAATTAAAACTATGAAATTATAAGAAACAAATCATAAATAAAGTCTATACCCTAACTTATGAACTTCTAGGTTTCAATCTAGGTTATTTATTATCTATTTATAATTATTTTATCTAGACATACCCCAGAAATGTGCTCAAATACTTAATAATGGTTCATAAAGATCTTATGAATCATGAGATAATTCCCCCAAGGAGTGTAAAACCAGGTGTATAGTTAGGCTGCTTTATTTTAAATCATTTGAAGATCAAGTTAACAACCAACCATCCTTTTCAGGGTTATTACCCCTAGTTGCATCTTCTTTAGAACCTACATCCACTTATTTGTATCCAAACAAGGATTTGTTTCTATGAATCTATACAATATATAATTTATCAAAACTTTAGGATGTTATCCTATACTTAGACTTATCCATAGGGTTATAACTAAGGTTTTCTAATCTTAATCCCAAAAAATAACTAAACTAATATCTAAAAATAAATAAAACCTACTCTAATACCAACTGAGGTGACCCAAGTATAAAATACATGTATATATCATAATTTTAGAAAATTATTCATTAAATGTATTAAAAACATACACCCCAATACTTCATAGGTTTAGTGTATTTGTAGACTACATACATAATAAAATTATTTAAGAACAAAATTCAATATCTCCCACAATTTCTTATCATATAGTGACCTTCTTAGAAATATCCTACTTAATGTCATTATTCATAACCTGGGGAAATGTAAACATAAGAAAAGGTGATCTCATATGATCAGTAAGGGTAAATATAAAAGATATTAATCGATATTCATAGGTGAACATAAGATAATTATAAGGGTATGAGAACCTGATCGTAACTTATGAAAACATACTCAACCATTCATAAACCATAAATAATGAGTCATGGTGTAATGCTCCAAATCTAGTAACACAAAGTCAGTGTTTATTTTACTATATTGGAAAAAGATAAAAGGGATCATATCCTAGATGATTGAATAGTTTAATGGTATTAGGAGACTAGATATATATATAATTCTCCCATTATATTGGAAAATTTGAAATAAAATATAATATTATAGTGATAAATATGTCATTTCTTCTCATATATCCTTTAAATAATTCATAAATACTTTCTTAGTAATCTGGGAAAAAGTGAAAAATTAAGGGTGGGATCATAGGCTCATTAATGGAAACTATACAATATAATCTATCATGGGATAAATAAAGCATGAATAATATGAAAGATACAAAAAATAATAAAATATTCTATATAATTAATATCATAAAGAAGGGGACTAAATATATGAATGAAATAGAAACATAAATATTTTCATGGATAACAAAATCCAATTTCATAATGATAGAATGTTTAATGTTGGACATCATAATATTACTGTTAATGCCTCATTTCATGGCATCATACATAAATAGGTAAGTCATGCACAAAATGCCCAAACTACTTTATCTCATGAGACCTACAAATGCATTTAGGGAATATAATGGACCCCTCTTGTCACATAATTAGTCCAATTCATTTATAACATGAAATAAATGAATTAAAATTCAATACAAAATCAATATAAACATTTGTATTGAAAAACTAGCATATGAAAAATCAAAATTTTCTCCCAATAAATAAATAAAACAACAATATCATAATCCATATAGAGTAATATGGTGTATGGTATAATTAGATTATATCCCTAATAAAGCATAATATTCATTAAAAGATGCTTACATAGATAAAAATACTTTTTAAAATCACTGGAACGGTTCTCGAGTAAAATACCCTTTTCATTTTTAAATCACTTTTTTAAGATCTAAAAATCCCCAAAATATTATGAAAAGCATTTTATTCTAAAATAACCATGGAAAATTGTAAATTTATATTCAAGGAAAATATTAGTCATGATGGTGGGAAAATTCGTTCATATGGTAAGCATTAAAATAAATATTTTTTCATAACTTCAGTAAAAAGTTCCTTATTCTAAAAATAAAAATAAGGTTCCTTTTAGACATTTTTATAGAAATTCAAAAATAGATAAAGATGAATTTAATTGATCATTATATAATAGTAAAAAAATTCTTGAAAACATTTTAAAGAAAACATGGACATATAAGAAAATGATTCCTAACTGAATAAAAAAACAAAGTTAGATTTCCTTAAAATCTTTCTTTCAATGGACATATAAGAAAATGATTCCTAACTGAATAAAAAAACAAAGTTGGATTTCCTTAAAATCTTTCTTTCAAACTTTTTTGTACTTAGAGAGAGGGAAGTGAAAAGAAAATTTTTATTTTATAGAAATAAATAGAGGATAATAAAATATATGTTTTTTAATATATAAATATTATATAATTCTCCCTATGGAAACTTAAATATGAATAATCCTGAATAAGGATGAGATTGTGAAATAAACCCTTACATCAGGTCTAACTTTCTTCATAAGTTCATTTAACCTCATATATAATACATTTAAATTTATTATATGTCTATAAAAGAATAATATTCATAATTATATTACCATAAATGGTTTTCTTAAACATATTATCACTAGTTCATTAATAATCTTTCATCATTATAATCATTTCAAGTGTTAACTTCTTCGTTTTTCATGTATGTTTCGATTCAGAAGTCCAAGTCATTGCATCTTGATCATGGTTCAATCATATCAAAAATGTTAATTATGATATAAATATAATATTAATTCATTATATACATATTTATAATAATACATTAAAGTAATACATGAAAAATGAATCACATCACTTCGTGAATGTGGTAGTCCACACATACGCACGAGTGACATTATCATTTTTAACAGGTGAAAGGGTAAGAATTTAAATGATATTTTATATTTAAATAATCATAATTATATCATAAATATAATATATATTCCTTAGTTATATATTTATAACATCCCATATAAATTTTTGATAAAAAATGAATTACACCATTGCGTGGAGACAGTAGGTTGTACGTATGCATGTGCGATATTTTTATTTTCCAAAGGATATAAATGAGGTGGAAAATTGTTTTCACATATTCAAAATAAAAAATTAGTTTATTTATAAAAATTAATTAATTATTTTAGTATATATACAAAATATTTATAGGAATTAGAATAAAAAATAAACTTTTAAAGGGTTGGTGTAGACGATTACCACTTCTTCGATAAACCTCCTTTAGCTTACACTATAAGCCTTCTTAGTATTGTAATAGAGCAATAAAAAAGATCAAGAATTAAGGGAAGGAATATAGTAAGGTTTTTTTTCAGGTATTGGATGATATATAGTTCTCAAAGTTTTTGAATAAGGGATTAGAAGACGTTCCCTTTTATAAGTGAGGGGAGGGACACACATGGAATTACTTAAAAGATTTAAAAAATATAAAGTCATTTTATTGTGAAAGTGGAACCAAATGTATAGGAATTTAAATTAAAGATAAAATAAGGTCAAAATATCTACAAAAAATTATATTTAGATAATTTTATGTTTCATTTTTCCCTTATCTCTTAGTTTAACCCCACCCCACCCCCGGTAAACCCATTTTAACCCTAAACATAGTAACAAATTTTTACTGTTTTTACTATTCATTATGACCAAAAATTAAGTTGAAGTTTTTACCTAATATTAATTATTATAATTAAAAATATTTAATACATTTTATAATATTCAATTTTGAAACTGTCATAAATTAATTTTAATATAAGTACACAAAACACAACGAAATCCATTTTTAGAAAAATGTTTGTTTTAAGTATAAATAAGATTTTACAGAAAAATAAAGTATAATGTTGATTAAAACGGAATTAATTGTATTATGTTAAATAAAATTTGAATTATTTTTCTTAAAACAAAACTACAACCAAAAGTATTCATGTAAATACTTGATTAAAAGAGAAGAACTAAAAACAATTTATTTGATCAAACACATTACTTCGATTACCAAAATGTTAAGTATATATTTCTAAGTTTAAAATTATATTTTTATATGAATTAAATAACTTATTGAATATTTATTTGGTATATAAAAATGATTTTTTAATCTTTAAATATATTCTTATATCATTAGAGCATCATAAAAGTAAATTTTTTTGTAAAATCTGTATTTTCACTATTCACCCAAAAATCCACTATTTATGAAAAATATAAAAAAATTACCCTAAGATAATTTTAACATGATGAATTAAAAAATGAAATTAATTTCATAAAATTAAATTTATAAAATTAAGGAATTTGTTTTTAAACCGCATTCTTTAATTAATCTATGTGCATTGCATTATTGTTTCTCCAGAAAGAAAAGTTTACTATAATTGAATCTCGGGTGTTATATTCTTCCCTCCTTCAAAAATATCACCCCAAAATTTTACATAATGTCAACTAATAAATATATGTGAATATTTTTTCATCATAAATTTTTTAGGTTTCCATAATGTCACGACCCGTCCTCGGGGCCCGTTTCGTGACTACCTCAAGCCCGCCTTCCATAGGCCAGGGGTTGGCGACTAGCACCAAAGGCGTAAACCCTGATAAAAAGGGAAGGTATTGCCTTTATAAAGTAAATAAACTCCACAGGGTACGCAAGCTGAAGTAAACACTAAGTAATTGAGTACAAAAGTAAGTGCTGGAAAGTAAATGGGCCAGAATACAAACCCAACTGAAAGTAAAGTACAACTGAAAAGAAAGTACAGCAGCAGAAAAGTGAAGCAACAACTTCGAGTTGTCCTCTGGAAATCCCACCTGAAGGGTGGGTACAGATAGTCTCCTCAGCTCCTCAAGTCTAGTCGTCTGTTCCGTGTACGTCCCGTCCAGTGATCCACCTCCAGGTACCGTCCAGCTCCACGGGCCTCCACCTCGATCAGCGATGTCTGTCATCTGCATCCAACACAACATAGTGAGGGTGTATCCCGTGCAGGGGTGAGTATACGATACTCGGTAGGGACCCCGAGACTCCTCAGGGTCTCCCAAAATCCACAAAGTATAAACCACAAATGAAAAATACAAACATGAAGTATCAACCAAATCTACTTAGGTATATGCCCATACATATACCTAAGTCAAAAATTAAAAAATGGCTCCCACTATCGAGCCCAAGTACAACCCAGTCCACACAGGAAAGCTCGACCGAGTCCACACAGGAAAGCACAACCCAGCCCACACAGGAAAAAAAAGTCAATAATATCAATGATAATAATTAAAAATCAAGACTCAGCTCACACATGAATACTACTTCTGAAGAGAGGTGGATATGATTAGATGTAGCCACTGAATCATCTCCTCTGCCAATCCCACGTAGGATCCTAGTACAGAAGTCATCACTGTCGAACCCACGGAGGATCCAAGTATAGTAGTCATCGCTATCGAACCCACGGAGGATCCAAGTACAGTCGACAACGTTGTTGAACCAATAGAGGATCCTAGTACAGAAGTCATCGTCGTCAAACCCACGGAGGATCCCAGCATGGTATACGTCGTCGTCGAACCCATGGAGGATCCCAGTATGGTAGACGTCATCATCGAACCCACAGAGGATCCTAGTACGGTAGACGTTGTCGTCGAACCCACAGAGGATCCTAGTACGGTAGTCATCCTCATCGAACCCATTAAGGATCCTAGAACGGTAGTCATCCTCGTCGAACCCACTAAGGATCCAAGTATGGTAGTCGTCCTCATCATACCCACTGAGGATCCTTGTACGGTAGTCTTCCTCATCGAACCCACTGAGGATCCTTGTACAGAAGTCATAATCTTCGTCGCAGCCAGCTCTAGGGTTCCCGCACATAGCACGCTCGATTCTGGGAGGGTCCGCTCCACGAGCCAAGGGCTCGATACATCAACTATCACGAAGTCTAGATTTGATGTATCACAAAGTCCCATCTCGTCAATAGGAACTCAACGCAACAGACGACACGTCAATCGGACGCCCGGTCTGAGAGTTATTGGCTTTTTCATCCCAGGGGACAGATTGGTTTTTAAGTTAAAACCAACCCGACCGTACTCCAGCTAAGTCCAAAATTTGAGCAGAGTAATCCAAAAGAACCGTCTCACAAAGAGTAAACCAACAGAGTCGACGGCACATCAATCGGGCGTTTAGAGATCGAGTTATAAGCGTTTCTGCTCTGAGGGCCCGATTAGTTTCATGTTCGAACCAACCCGGTCATACCCAAAGTTCTCTGAAACCTTGAGTGTAATATACCAAAACGACCATCTCGATCCAAGGATCTCAATGAAACTGACGGTGCATCGATCGGAGGTCCGTAGCCCAAGTTATGGGCGTTTGTATGAATCTGTCCGAAATTAAGGGGTTTGGGCCCGGACCGAGCATGATGCGAGGGGGCGTTGCCCCCCTTGATTGAAGGAATGGAGGACCCCCTTTCAGGTGGGGTCCACCCTAGTAAAACCAGCGTTTACGCCCCCGGGTTATTCGGAAACGGCTAGCCATTTGGCCGGCCGGTGAGCTACCGCGGGACCCCCATGGGTCCCGCCTCCTGATGCGCCGGTGGTCGGCTGAGTCTGGCCGCCCCCTTGCTGAGCCGTCGTGGCCAAAGGCCGCGGCCCTTGTCCATCCGGCGCGGCGCGATGGCGTCGCGGCCCGCCTTGGCCGTGGCCCTCCATGGTGTTCCGGCGGGGCGCGATGACGCCGCGGCCCGCTCTTGGCCAAGGCCTCCTTCGGCCTCACCGGCGCGGCACGACGGCGCTGCGCATCTTCGTCGCGGCCCGCTCCAGCCGCGGTTCTCTCGTTCCCGCGCGGTGCAACGGCACCGCGTCACCTCCTTTCCAAGCCACAATGATGATCAACAAAAAAAGGGGAGGAGGATCGGCCATGTTTGTGCGGTCCGATCTCCTCCCGTGATATCGATAGAAAGTGGTGAATTAGATTAACAAAGAACGTTAAATAATACTTGAACGATGAAACAACCCCTACCACAGCACAAGTTGTCAAACGATGAACATCGCAGGAAATGGCTTCGTGGGGTGAGGCTCCGTATACGTCAACGGAGAACATCCAAGGAAGAAGCGGAGTCTCCCTTCCTCTGATGCGGAGAGCAGATTGAATGGCGTGACATCGTTGGCGAATTCCTGCATTGGTGCCTCGTCCTTTATCATGGAGTAAGAAGAAGACGGAAGAAACCGGGTCACCGAGTCGATGATCCTTGACGATGTTTTGTCGTTCTTCAAAAGAAAATACTCAAGATCTCTCTCCCCTTTCTTAGTACAACAAAATCCAAACAAAATAAAATAAGGCTTTGCCTTATTTTATTTACCCATGCAAGCAATAAAAAACTTCAAAAATCAACACTTTGCTAAATTAATTGAATAGATTTAATAAATTAATTTAATGTGAGATTAGGCGTGCAATTAAAGAGGGAGAGAGGGTGAGTTAAAAATTAATGGGGGAGGTTTCCAACTTTAAGAGTGGTTAGAGGAATTTGAAGGGGTGGGGCTCGTGTGAGCCCCACCTCACAAATATCCTAACAAGAGGAGTCAGGATCTAGTGGCTCCCACCCCAACTCCCATACTTAGGATAAAACCACTTAGGTTAGAAGTAAAATTTGTTCCACAAATTTTATTTACTTCATATTTAATCCTCAATTTTTAACAACTCCTCCCAAGAAAACGCACCTTCCGAAAAGGTCCTCTTAAGCAAATACTACTGCTGCGGTTTTATCGGTGCCCTCGGATTTCAATTCCATGCACCGGTTCAAAAGATAGAAAAACCCGCTCGTTTGTTCACTGAACGTACCCGAGTTAAACTTCAGAAATTGATTTTGGGCACACCGGGCCTCGGAATCAGGTTCCGTCAGAAACTGCGTACACATAAAATCCCAAAGAATTTAAGAAAAAAAATTCCTTGAAATGTACGGGTCTTTACATTACTCCCACCTTAGGGCTTTACGTACCTATAAAGATACATCACAAACTAGGGAAACAAATGAAGGTATTGTGCACGCATCTGAGCCTCCCACACCCATGTGCTCTCTTGGAGGTTCCCGTGCTGCAACCTGATGTGCACTAGAGGAATCAACCATCCACGTAGGACCTGCTCCTGTCGATCCTCGATCTCCACCGGGACCTCCGCAAAAGTCACCCCGTCATCGATGTCATGCTCCCCGTGATAAATGATATGTGTCGGGTCATGCACGTATCTCCTCAGCTGAAATATGTGGAAGACTTCGTGCACCTGGTGCAACTGAGGTGGAAGAGCCAGGCGATAAGCCACCTCACCTATCCTATCGAGAACCTGGAATGGTCCAATGAAGTGCAGAGATAACTTGTCGCCCCAGCCAAATCTCTGTAATCCATGTCGAGGTGAGACCCATAAGAAAATGTGGTCTCCATCCTCAAACTCTAGTGGTCTCCGCCTCCTATCAGCATAGGACTTCTGTCGGCTCTGAGCAGTTCTAATATGCTCATGAATATTCTAAACCTTCTCCGTCGTGTCCTGGACCATCCGTGGTCCTACACATACTCACTCCAACACTATCCACAAAGGATAACTGAAAATGCGTCCAACTTTTGTCTCGCCACTCCTAACAGCTGAATGCCTGATCTCCTACTAAGAGCATCCGCTACAACGTTCCCCTTCCCAGAAGTATAAATTGTCTCGATGTCATAGTCCTGGAGGAACTCAAGCCATCGCCGCTATCTCAGGTTCATGTCCTTCTGATAAAAGATACACCTGAGACTATTGAGTTGGTGAGAACTGTAAATCGTTCGCTCGACGAACAATGGGTGAGCTAGCCATTTTTATGAACTCAACTCCACCCTTCTTCATCTATGATCTACTAGAGCTGCTGAGATTCCTCCTCTGCTGAAAATAGAAATCTGGTCTCATCCCCTGGATGAACCACTTCCTTTTCCTAATACAGTCAATCCTGACATGAATGGTACTATTTCATGTTATGGATGACGTCTTAAGGCCTCGACACTACTACCAAGAGATTCAATCGTTACTCTCACCTCCAAGGGTCGAGTCACACTGTCGGCAGCAGTGTGTGGTCACTAGGTCTCCTCCAGTAGGAATATCTAAAGTGAGGATCAAGTCAACAGTTTTAAACTGGAACCTCTTAGTATCAACCATACAAGTGGAAAGGAAGGTAAACGTCACAAAGAACAAGTGTCTTTTATTACTACAGCTCAAGTACAAGACACAAAACATCCAAAAACAATGACATTAACAAAGATAGAAGCAACATAAACAAAAGTCTCCATGCCTGGAGCTAGTCCCTCTCCTACCCGTCTGCTCCCGGCGGACCCCCACGGTCGAACCTCTACCTGGGAGGTCCCTCTACTGCCTGTTGCTCATCTACAGGGCGGTTCGGGCAGTCTCAAGCCATGTGACTCTGCCCGCCGCATGCATAGCACTGTCTGCTCCTCATATGGCTGGCTCTGTGTCATGTGCCCCACACAGCCAAACCTGTATCCTAAGGTCGCCCACCCGAAGTCTTGGTCTGCTTGGACCCCTGCGTTTGTTGTCTACTGTCGGCTGCAGAAGACTTCGTTACGTGACGTCCTGTGGAAGGCCTCACTGTTGGTGACTGCTCGGCGAGAAAACTCTCCACTAGAAGGGCTCTCTTCAGCAGGCCCGCCTGCGTCGGGATGTTGATGGAGATTATCAAAGCCCTGATCTCATGCCTCAGTCCCTGCTCAAAGGTCTGGGCCCTGAATAACAGGTCTCGTACCATATCTATGGAGTATTGCGAGAGGTCGATAAATCTTGCCGAGTACTGGGATACTGTCATGCTACCCTGCCGCAGCTGTAGTAACTCCTGAATGTGCACCGCACGGAGGGTGGCTAAATGAAATCTAAGCGGAAGAGGATCTCGAAGTCCGTCTAAAGTATAGATTCCTCGTCGTGCACCTAGAGCATCAGGCTTGACCATCTACCTGTTGTTGTGTGTAGGAGACTCGTCGCAAGGATCACCATGAGGTCAGCTGGTGTCCCTACTAATCTGAAGACTCTGACGATAACCTCCATCCAATCCTCAGATGCCTGAGGGTCTGTCTCCCCTCAGAACCTGGGTGGTCTCTGACACTGAAACTCGTGAAGTTCACTGAAGCAACGTGCACTCTCAGCTGCTGGAGCTGGTGGCATCGGTGGCTCTATGAGTAGAGGTATCGTCGGTGCCTCCGTTGTAATAGGGCCACACACTGAGGCCTCATCACTCAGTTGGATATCGTCTCGCACAAAGCTCGGAACCCTAGCTGGCTGCTGTCGTGGGGCCATCCTGAAAGGAAACAGGTGCGCCATGGTTAATACAGTATACCTGGTGAGCTGACACAATGTAATCACAAAGAAAACTTTGAAACACACATGCAATCAATGTTTTCGTGCACTGAGTAGGAAATCAGAAGTTAGGGTCCTGGTGTATGGATACATCGGCCGTCGTACCAACACTGGACTCCCTGAACTAATAACCACACTCAATACCCTTAACACTATTTCTTCACATAGAATAAATTATCAGAGTCCTAAGTTCTACGATAGAACCGACTCCTCTGATAATAATTTGTCACGACCCGTCCTCGAGGCCCGTACCGTGACTACCCCAAGCCCGCCTTCCATAGGCCAGGGTCTAGCGACTAGAACCAAAGGCGTAAATCCTAATAAAAAGGGAATGAATTGCCTTTATAAAGTAAACAAACTCCACAGGGTGCACAAGCTGAAGTAAACGCTAAGTAACTGAGTACAAAAGTAAGTGCGGGAAAGTAAATGGGCGAGAATACAAACCCAACTGAAAGTAAAGTACAACTGAAATGAAAGTACAGCAGAAGAAAAGTGAAGCAGAAACTCTGAGCTATCCTCTGGAAATCCCACCTGAAGGATGGGTACAGATAGTCTCCTCAGCTCCTCAGGTCCATCCACCTGCTCCATGTACGTCTCGTCCAGTGATCCACCTCCAGGTACCGTCCAGCTCCACGGGCCTCCACCTCGATCAACGTTGTCCGTCGTCTGCATCCAACACAATGTAGTGCGGGCGTAGCCTGTGCAGGGGTGAGTATACGATACTCAGTTGGGACCCCGAGACTCCCGAGGGTCTCCCAGAATCCACAAAGTATAAACCACAAGGGAAAAATAGAAACATGAAGTATCAACCAACTCTACTTAGGTATATTCCCATACATATACCTAAGTAAAAAATTACAAAATAGCTCCCACTCTCGAGCCCAAGTACAACCCAGTACACACAGGGAAGCTCGACCCAATCCACACAGGAAAGTACAACCCAGCCCACACAGGAAAAAAAGTCAATCATATCAATGATAATGATTGAAAATCAAGACTCAGCTCACACAGGAATACTACTTCTGAAGAGAGGTAGAGATGATTAGATGTAGCCTCTGAATTATCTCCTCTGCTGATCCCACGTAGGATCCTAGTACAGAAGTTGTCACTGTCGAACCCACGGAGGATCCAAGTATAGTAGTCATCGTTTCCCAACCCACGGAGGATCCAAGTACAGTCGACAATGCTGCTGAACCCACAGAGGATCCTAGTACGGAAGTCATCTTCGTCGAACCCACGGAGGATCCTAGAATGGTAGACATTGTTGTCGAATCCACAGAGGATCCTAGTATGGTAGATGTCGTCGTCAAACCCACAGAGTATCCTAGTAAGGTAGACGTCATCGTCGAACCCACAGAGGATCCTAGTACGATAGTCCTCCTCGTCGAACCCACTAAGGATCTTAGTATGGTATTCCTCCTCGTCAAACCAACTAAGGATCCTATTATGGTAGTCGTCCTCGTCGAACCCACTGAGGATCCTTGTACGGTAGTCCTCCTCATCGAACCCAATGAGTATCCTTGTATGGAAGTCATCATCTTCGTCGCAGCCAGCTCTAGGGTTCCCGCACACAGCACGCTCGATTCCAGGAGGGTCCGCTCCATGAGCCAAGGGTTCGATACATCAACTGTCACAAAGTCCAGAGTTTATGTATCACAAATTCCCATCTCTTCAATAGGAACTCAATGCAACAGACAGCGCGTCAATCGGACACCCGGTCTGAGATTTATTGGCCTTTTCGTCCGAGGGGCCTGGTTGGTTTTTAAGTTAAAACCAACCCGACCATACACCAGCTGCATCCAAACTTCAAGAGGAGTAATCCAAAAGAACCGTATCACAAAGAAGAAACCAACAAAGTCGATGGCACATTAATCAGACGTCCGGAGCTCGAGTTATAAGCGTTTCCGCTCCGAGGTCCCGGTTGGTTTCGTGTTCAAACCAACCCGGACGTACCCAAGTTCTCTGAAACCTTGAGTGTAATATACCAAAATGAACGTCTCGATCCAAGGATCCCAATTCAACTGACGGTGCGTCAATCGGAGGTCTGTATCCCATGTTAGGGGCATTTGTACGAATCTGTCCGAAATTAGGGGGTTTGGGCCCGGACTGACCCGGCCCAATACCCCCTGCGTCGGCCCGAACCGGGTCGACCCGACCCAGGTCCGGGCCTAGCCCGGATGGCGCAGCCCGGCCCATCCGGTACAGCCCAGCCCGGCACGGGGGTTCGGCCCAGCGTGGGCGGCCCTGCCCGCATGGCCGGCGGTTCGGCTCTTGGCCGAGCGGGATGCGGGGGGGCGCTGCCCCCCTTGATTAAAGGAACGGTGGCCCCCCTTTCAAGTGGGGTCCACCCAAGTAAAACTGGGGGTCACGCCCCCCAGTTATTCGGAAACGTCTGGCCATTTGGTCGGCTGGTGAGCTTTCGCGGGACCCCCGCGGGTCCCGCCTCTTGATGCGCCGGCAGCAGGCTGAGTCCGGCCGCCCCCTTTCTAAACCGTCACGGCCCTTGCTCGTATGGCGCGGCGCGACGGCGCTGCGGCCCGCCCAGTCTGTGGCCCTCAATGGTGTTCCGGCGCGTTGGGACGGCGCCGCGCCCCTCCGTCGCGGCCCGCTCTTGGCCGCGGCCTCCTTCGGCCTCACCGGCACGGCGCGACGGCACTGCGCATCTTCGTCGCGGCCCGCTCCGGCCGTGGTTCTCTCGTTCCCGCATGGTTCAACGGCACCATGTCACCTCCTTTCCAAGCCACCATGATGATCAACAAAAAAAGGGGAGGAGGATCGGCCGTGTTTGTGCAGTTCGATATCCTCCCATGATATCAATAGCAAGTGGTGAATTAAATTAACGAAGAACGTTAAATAATACTTGAAAAATGATACAACCCCTACCTCAACACAAGTTGTCGAACGATTAACATCATGGGAAACGGCGTCACGGGGTGAGGCTCTGTATACGTCGATAGAGAACGTCCAAGGAGGAAACGGTGTCTCCCTTCCTTTGACTTGGAGAGCAGATTGAATGGCATGACGTCGTTGGTGAATTCCTACACTGGTGCCTCCTCCTTTATCGTGGAGGAAGAAGAAGATGGAAGAAACTGGGTTGCCGAGTCAATGATCCTTAACGATGTGTTTGTGTTATTCAAAAGAAAATACTCAAGAGCTCTCTCCCCTTTCTTAGCACAACAAAAGCCAACCAAAATAAAATAAGGTTTTTCCTTATTTTATTTACCCATGCAAGCAATACAAAACTTTAAAAATCAACTCTTAGCTAAATTAATTGAATAGCATTAATCAATTAATTTAATATGAGAGTTGACATGCAATTAAAGAGGGAGAGAGGGTGAGTTACAAATTAATGGGGGAGGTTGCCAAATTTAAGAGGGGTTGGAGGAATTTGAAGGGGTGGGGCTCGTGTGGGCCCCACCTCACAAATATCCTAACAAGAGGAGTTAGGATCTAGTGGGTCCCACCCCAACTCCCATACTTAGGATAAAACCACTTAGGTTAGAAGTAAAATTTGTTCCACAAATTTTATTTACTTCATATTTAATCATCAATTTTTAACAACTCCTCCTGAGCAAATGCACCTTCGGAAAAGGTCCTCTTAAGCAAATATCGCCGCTACGGTTTAATCGGTGCCCTCGGATTTTGATTCCAATCACCAGTTCAAAAGATAGAAAAACCTGCCCGTTCATTCACTGAACCTACCCGAGCTAAACTTCGAAAATTGATTTCAGGCACACCGGGCCTCAGAATCAAGTGTCGTCAGAAACTGCGTACTTGTAAAATCCCAAAGAATTTAAGAAAAAAAAATTTCCTTGAAATTTACGGGTCTTTACACATAACACCTCTTTTAACCTATGATTTCTCCAAATTACCTTTATCGGTCAAGTCATCTGATTATACAACACTTGTACTATAGTGTCAAGAATATGGATAGTCTCTTCATGGTAAGATAAATCAGGTTACAATTATATTTCATCTTATTTGGGCACATTTTTTAGGTATATAATGTAATTCCTCAATAAATATATATGGAATACATTATGAACTTTAGACATGAAAGGTTGAATTTCTAAATAGTAAGTCGCGACTCCTATTCTTTACCAAATATCAAAAGTCCTGAAATTACTAAGACTTAGTTTACCTTTATTTCTGAACATTATAACACCATTCCATATAGATAAATTTAATAAAACATGATCTCCCACTTGAAATTATAAATCATTCCTTCAGTTATCAGCATAACTTTTTGTCTACTTTTAGCTACCTTAATATGATTCTAAATAGTCTTCACTTTCACCATTGTATCCACAACAAGATCTAGGAATAAAAGATTCTTTTCACCAACTTCATTTCAAAAAAATTGGGTACGACCCCTATCTCCATACAATGCCTCATATGGTTCCATTTTAATGCTTCAATGGAATTTATTATTATATGTGAAGCCCACCACAGGTAAATACTAATATCATGTACCTTGGAAGTCAAGTGAGCCTAACCTCAATAAGTATTCTAATATATAAATAGTCATTTAAAACTATCCATAAGTTTTAGGATGATATGTGATTCACAAATATATCTCAGTGTTAAGACCCTTATGAGGGATCTTTTAGAATTTTGATGTAAACCATGGATTGTGATCGGATATAATAAAAAGAGGTGCACCATGAATCCTCATAACTTTATAAATATAGAGTTTCATGAAGAACTCGAGAGGTATATCTTCCCTTATTTAAAGGAAAAGTGTGGACTTGCTTAATTGGTCAACAGTAACTCATAAGTCATTATTCTTTCTAGGATTGTTTTTTAATCTAGTGAAAAAAGTCTAAAATAATATCATCCCATTTCACATAGGAATACGTAGAGGTTTCATGACTCCATTAGGATGTTGTATTTCAGACTTTTCCTATTGAAAACCAAGAATCTTGATATAAAGTATTAAATTTATCATTTCATGTTATCCTACCAAAAATGTTCCTTCAAATACCAATATATTTTGGTGCTACCATGGTGTATAGATAAATTTTATCTATGAGATTCATCTAATAATTTTCTTTTCAGCTCAAGCATGGATGGATAACATAGTCTCTTTACAAATTTCCATATACCATATTCATATATAAATTATACCAACTTCCCTTCATTCTCAACTTTGATTTTCTTTTTAATATTCTTATCATCAAGATAGGAACTTTTTATTTTCTATAATAAGTATGGTTTTTCAATCATTTGGAATAGATGTGACGTTTCCCATTTCTTAAATATTTCCATATCCAACTTTAATAAATCCATGAATATAGGATCCTTATCAATTATCATTTTAGTCAAAACTTTGTGATCTTCCAACTCAATGCATCAGCCATCTTATTTTCCTTCTCAAGGTGGTAGTGTATTGAGTAATCATAATTCATGAGTGGTTCTAACCATAACCATTTCCTCATATTGAACTCTTTTGTGAGAATATTTATTTCAAACTTTTATTATCTATATATATTTTACATCTTTCACCATATAGGTAATGCTTCAAAATATTCAATGAAAATATTGTGGCTAACAAATCAAGATCATGGGTTGGATAATTTTGTTCATGAATCTTTAACTTCCTTGATTCATAGGAAATAACTCTATTTTTTTACATAAGAAAAAATCCAAGTCCTTTATTTTGTACATCATTATATATCAAAAATATATCCCTTTCTCGATGGTAAAGTCATTATTGGTGAATTGAAAAATATCCTTTTTAAAAAACTTTTATTAAATTTTTTTGATAATATGAACTTAACCCATTTACATGTCAACATGGTTAATGGGTTAGAAAATCAAGCATAATTTTGAATAAATCGTCTATAGTAACCTACTAATCCAAGGAAACTACATACCTCAGTTATATTCATTGGAATTAGATATTACATCATTTCCTTTGTCTTTAAAGGATCAATTTTTATTCCATCCTTAGAGAAAATAAGAAAAATAAAATAGAATTCATGAATCCAGAATTCATGTCTACTAAATTTTCCAAATAACTCATTTTCTCTAAGATTATAAAGAATGATTCAAAAATGAGTCTTATGACCATCATATATTTTATAATATATCAAAATGTTTTCAATAAATACCACCAAAAATTATTGAAATGATAATTGAATACCCTATTTATCATATCCATAAAAACATAGGGTGAACTAGTCAATCCAAATGTAATTACAATAAAATCATAATGTATATACCTCATATGAAATATCGTCTTTAGAATATATTCCTTATTTAATTGAAGTTAATGATACCCATAATTAAGATCAATCTTTAAAAAATATTGATCTCCTTGAAGTTGATCAAACAAGTCATCAATGTAGGGAAGAGGATATTTTTTCCTTATAGTAATGGTACTGATTTCCCTTTAATCAATACACAACCTCATAGACCCATATTCCTTCTTAAAAAAGAATAGGGAATCCCCATGGTGAAAAACTAGGGAATATAAATCCCTTATCACACAACTCCTGTAGTTTTTTCTTTTGTTCCAAAAATTCAACTATGTCCATCCTATAGAGAGTCTTAGATATAGGTTTTTCATTAAGGATGAGATTAATGGAAAACTCAACTTCATTCTTAGGGGAGTACTTAGGTTTTTCTTTATGAAACACATAAATGTATTTTTACACTATAAGTATATCATCTATTCTAATTAAACCTTTACCATTCAAAGGTTGTTTCTTCTAAACTTCTAAAAAAATCATTAAGCAGGGATACTTGAGGTGGATTCATATATGATTAAGATAATAGATTCTCCCCTCTTAAGATAAGGGATTCTATATCTCCATAAAAAATAATTATATCCTTACCTAGGTAATAAAATTTCACCTTATAATTTTAAATCCAATTCATACCAAGGATTGTATCAAATTAAACCATTATTAGAATAATCAAGTTTTCAAATAGGGTAATTTTATGTTTCATAATAGGGACTGACTAACTAATACTTGTTACAGTAATATTTATGTTAGGAGTCTTGATTGAAAACATTTTTATTAAGGTGATGGGAAATATCTAATTTTCTTGGAAAACATAGAAGATATAAAAGAGTGTGAAGACTTAGAATCAAATAAATAATTAGTTAAATTTGAGACTACAATAAATGTACTTTCTATTACATATTTAGGAACTTCAATATCATCTATAGTGATCTCAGAGTATTAGGATTTATTCCATGTAATTTTCGAAGGAAAATTCCTTTAACACTTGGGGAATTTATTTTAATAGTTCCTTATATCCTAATAATTGAATAATTAAACATTAATGACTTCTTTCCTTCCCTTAAAATCTCAAGCTTGATGTCCTTTCTCCCCATACATGAAGAAAAATATCATTACCATCAATTTGTACTATATTTTTTCTTTCTATAATTATTAAAAGTTAGAAATTTCACCCTTCCCTTCTTCCTTAATGTCATATTTCCTCTTCTAAAGTGATCAGTCACCTTCTTAATTTCTTTTTTTCCCTAGAAAATATAATACTTATAGAATTATTTATCTATATTCATGTCACTTGATACAATATCCTCATATACTAAAATTTTTTGAGTGTTCTCAATGATTGTGAATAATGGATAAGAAGAGATTTCCTTTTATAAGTGAGGGTAGGGACACACATGAAATTACTTAAAAGATTTAAATAATATAAATCCATTTTCTTATAAAAGTGGAACCAAATGGATAGAAATTTTAAGGTAAGATAATATAGGGTCGAAATATCTTAAACCAATAATATTTAGACAATTTTTAGTGAAATAATTACCCTTATCACTTAGTTTACCCCCCCCCCAGTAGTAAAACCATTTTAACCCTGACCATGGTAATAAATTTTTACTATTTTTACTATTCATTATGAAAAAAAGTTAATTTGACCTTATTACCTAAAATTAATTATGATGATTCCAAATATATAATCTATTTTATAATATTCAATTTTTGTAAGTTTCATTTTAGATACAATCTTAAAGATACTCCCCTAAGAACAGCATAGGATCACCGGATAGAAAACTGGTTTTTGCTAAATATATTTGATAGAATGAGTTTTAAAGGATGAAGAAAATAACAGAAAATAAGGAGAGACTTTGGTAATACAATAAAATATTAAAACAAAAACAAAACCAAATCACAAAAAAATGGGGACACTAGATTTAATGTGCTTTGGATTCTATGGGATCCTACATGCATGGAAATAACACCACTATACACATGCTTTTTATTAAGATCAAAAATGAAAACAAACAATATAATAATAAAACCATAAATAATTGATTCAAAGTAGTATAATATATTAAAAAAATAATTTAAGCTAAAAAATATGATAGGTCTTATAGATCCTGGACTGCCTTCCTACTATCTGGAAAAGTTTCATTGATGGTAGGTTAAAGTTGAACTCTAATTTTGGAACTAAAATCACATACCAAAGGTGAAACTAGTCTAATCAGACACTATAAATAATCAAGGGTGGATCGACCACACCTATTCTTATTGAAGGAATTTCTAGAAAATTACAAAAGGTCGAATCTTTGAGCTTCTCCAAAAAAGATCGATGTTGGTCCTAGTGTTTCATTTGTTTTCAATGATGTAACAATATGTTTTTGGTTATTTTAGACAAAGTTTTGATTACTGGAGAATTATTATGGATTCATATAATGTAATTAGATTTAATTATTTTAAAATTATCCTTGGATAATTGTGATGATTATTATACTGATCTTAAATGACAAAGACATGTTCTAAAGAGTGTGTGCATTTTTTTTGCAAAAGATGTCCATGGAAAAAGGAATTTATTTAGGCATGAGGATTTCATTTGAATGACATTAAATTTATTTTTTCATGAATATTATTTAAATAATATCTTTTAATTGTATTTAATGAAGGCCTAGTAATATTATATTTATTTAATTATGGCTTTATATAAAAAATAATTCAACCAAGGGATCCACTAAGGCTAGCCCTCTACTACACATAGTTGGACCTAAGGAGTCTACCCCCATGGGAAGGTCTGCCATAGTCAACCCCACAAGAGTTAGAGGTGGTCCATGTATAATCCCATGTACGGGCCCATGTATAGGGCTCGTAGAGTGAACGCCCGAATTTGTGAGCATAGATTACGCTAGAAGCCCGTAGGGATGATCGTGGACCATGTGTGTCATGGAATGTCTGGGCATGTTGTGTAGTGAATATGGGTTCCAACCCCAATGCCAACTCAAAGGTGTAGTAGGAACAGAATATCTTATAAATCAGAGCATATCTGCTTTTATATTCTATGTGGAATGCAATGTTTGTGAGTATTTTTCAACCACACTTAAAAACATATGGAAAGAATACCAACCATCTAATGAGATCAGCTAAGTCATCTAATCACCACCATGTGATCGTCTTCATCCTCCCACTCCTTGAACGGTGAGCAAGTTCATCAGATTTCATGTTGAAACTCAAGTAGATCATCTTATGATCGAACCAAGGTCTCCATGGTTTTTCTCTGATTGAAATGAAGAGATCATGAGATTGAGAATCTACATGTATGGAATATATGTCTTTCATGCATGTGTATAATTCAAATAATGATATATGGATGAACTGTAGACTATAGTTGTAGGAGTTCATTTGGGTATGACAGAGTTTGAGCTTCCAAAAAAGAGGATCATTCGATCCTCATTGCATGCATGTGAGGACTTAGCAGAGTAATGTGCATATGCCATAAAATTTGGCGTATATTTGATTAAATCCCAAAAAACTCATGAGATTTGAAGAAGTCATGATGTATCATTATTTTCATATATTTAAATGATACTTTGATGCTTCTTTAAAATATTATATAAGGAAGTTCAAGTCACTATCATCCTTTTCTATAAAAGGAGATATCTTGAGGCTGAGAAGGTTGCGGTCCATACTTTTAGAAAGGATCTCTATTTTCTAGAGAAAAACAGAGCACTTTAAGTAGATCCTATTTCATGAATAATGAATCTTCAAATATTCTTATTCCAAGGATAATATAAGATCACATATGACTTTGATAAGTGTTTATCACTCTAGAAGTTTATTCGTGAAGAAATTTGTACTATGAAGCTACTTGGGACAGTGAAATAATGTGCCTACCTAGTTTGTATAAATATCCTAGATCTCATGCCTATTTTTATTGCATAAAGAGGTTTGAGACAACGAAACAGTGTATACTTATATTGTTTCTTAAAAATAAGGGATTTCATGCATCCAAATATTATACCCATTCAGGTTTATGTACAAGAAGGAAGAAAAATGGTGTAGTAAGCTCACACACTTGATTTTCTTGAATAATAGTTTGAACAACTTATTTATTATGCCCAAGAAGGATAGTGTGTGTTTGTATACAAAGTGTGCACAAAAACACAAGGTGGATAGTGAACACACCTCTTGTGAGAAGGAATTTCATGACACATAGAATACACATACATGCATGAGACTTAAGTGAAGTGTGTGAAGATTAAAAGGAGAAGGTGGATGTGGTACATGAATTCTTACATGAATATGTACAAACCTTAAGAACTACCAGAAACATAATTGAGAATCAAATAATAATAAATAATATAAATATATGTGCTAGGGTTTTGGAATCCATGAAACTCATGCATGAAGTGGATTTTAATTGAGATTGTGCAAGTATTTTCCTTACATAAAATATTGAAGAGTATTTTGTGTGACTCTTGCACACATTTAATTGATCTATAGACTTCAGGAAGAAGGATGAATCAACCCGAGCTTTGTTCTTCTGAGGAAATTGTTCATCACAGGTGATTAGAATTATTGAGCAATACCAATAGACCTGACCAATGGCTATTGAAGAAAATTTAATTGTACATGATAAAGTCAGATCCTACAAGTTTTTTGAGTAATATTGAACATCATCCTACAGTGGATCAATATTTCATCATATGTGAAGTCTTTAGGTTGGTTTTAGGAGCAGTTGAAGTCTTCTAATTGGATCTAATAGTATAAGAAGACTCTTAGTTAGATTCGGAGTATAGTATTTCAGTTGGAGCTGTAATCAAATGGATTCTCTCAATTAGAGATGGAGAATTGTAATCACTTGTTTGATAGTGAAGATTACATTTTGGGAAACCAACATGGCAAGGAGTAGGTCTTTATACCAAAACTTAGAAATATTGTGTGTTTCTATATTTAATACTATCACTGCACATGAAGTGATATTGATAGATAATATTGAGTGAATTGAGAACCTTAACAAGTTTAATAGGTTCAATTTAAAAGAAAATTAATTTATAAAAATAAACCATTGATTCACCCCTCCCCTTGAAGTGTTAAATCCATCCTGGGGTACTATAAGTGGTATCATATGTTTAGGTTCCCTCTAAAGATAAAATAATCATTCTGAAAGATGGATAATATTAATTTTTTTCAATAGCCAAGGTGTTCCAACATTTTATGGGAAGAATTATCATATTTGGAAGAATAGGATGCTACCTTATTTCCAATCACTTAGCCTAGAAGTGAGGGATATTGTAACAGTGGGTTTCCACCTATTTCTAATGATGCTTCCATGAAACAAGATAATTATATAAATATGGAGTTATATGGAAATTATCAAAATACCGTTTTGATGTCTCTAATAGAAAATGTTTACAAAAAGTTCATGGGTCTCTAGACTACTAAGGACATCTGGGATAAACTCAAAAGCAGCTATGAAGGGAATTTAAAAGTCAAGGAAGTCAAAATAAAAGTTTGGAGGAGTGGGTTTTAGGACATTAAAATGAATTATTAAGAATGTATTGATGACTATTTTACTAGAGTAAATGATATATTCCGCAGCATTCTAAGATTTGGTGAGAAGCTTGACGACTCTATTATTGTAAAAAAGTTGATGAGGAATTTTCCAGTTCATTTTGATTCAAAGTACCTAGACTTGGTAAAAAGAGATGATTTATCTCTTGATGAACTTCACAACATTCTCATAGCTTATGAGATGAGGAAAATTCCAACTTTCAATAAGAAATATAAAATTGAAATGGACTTTGAATCCATGAGAAATGGAAAAATCCTAGAAGAAGAGGCTCAAGAATATAAAGATTTGGATAGTGATGAGGATAAAAATGAATTAAATATCATTGTTTCCCATATATAAAAAGGGTTCTGGTAGGGAAAATGGAAGGTTAGTAATAATAAACTACTTAAATTATTCAAATATGGTAGCACTGGTCATTTTTTTAAGAAGTTTCCAAAGATGAAGGTTAAAGAATCAGAATCAGATGATGATAGATCCCATAAAAACAAATGGGATTAGAAGAAAAAGAAACACTATAATAGAAATAAGATAAATCTTATGAGAAATCATAATAAAGATTCATCATCAATTTTTTCTTCAGATAATGTAGTTGGTTTCTTTTCCCAAGAAAAGAGAAGAGTCGGTCCATCAAGAAGTAGTGTTGATGAAGAGGAACGAATAGAACTTGAGTGGAAGTTGAAAGAACAATTAGAATTGTGAATATAATATATAAAATATCTCAAGAAATAAATGAATAATATTGAGAAAGAAAATAAGAAATTAACTATTGAAAATAATAAGGAAGAAATTGTTCATGTTGATGAAGAAAAGGAGTTGATCAAGAAATAAGTATATTTTGTGAGTGATATCAAGATGAACAAATTAAAAATTGTTGAACAAGATAAAATGATATGTGATATTGAATAAAAGTTCCCTTCTATAGAATAAGAGTTTTTCGATACACAATCCATATGTTTCATAGTTCAACATGAGTTGAATGTGGATAAAAAATATTTCAGTAAATCAATTGAGATCAAGGGAAAAAATTCTCAATCTGGAGAGAAGAAAGGTCAAAGTTAACTTAATAATTTTGATGGATATATTACCTCTAATAGTGTAGGTGTGAAATCCAAATATAATAATATGAGTTCCAAGTATAATTAGATGCAATATCCTACATCTAGGGAAGGTAAAAAATTTCCAAGAATGCCACAACCCCCCAAGCAAAGACAATAACAACACAGATCTGTATTCATCATGAACCAATCAGGGAAAATAATGTTTTAAGGATTTTTTTTGGTTTTATGGTAAGCATGTTTAAAAATCCTACTCTTACTATTTCAAAATTTCAATAACAGGAATGAGGAAAAATCAAGGGGGAGTTTCAATGAGCATCATATGGGAAAATCTCAAGGAAAAGAACATGTGAATAGATCTACACCACAACTATTTAAACAAAATAAATTTCATATTTTGGGAGAATTTTTTAATAGATGTAGTTTGAAAGGTCATAAGGCTGAGGTATACATGACAAGGTTTGAAAGATCAGTTCCCCATGCTTTGAAAGGATATAGGTTAAAAAATAAAACCAATGACAGGTCATGTAAATATTTTGAGAAGATTGAGAATGTCAAAAAATATTCCCTAGTTGTTTGGCCCCATCAGTTGAAATTGGATAAACAATTAGAGGAAGTAGAGAAATTTTTTAAATCTAAAGGAAAGAAATTAGTCTCAAAAAAATTAAGTGGAATTTGATGGTAATTTATCCATATGTGGTAACTTTAAAATCTATAATACTAAGGTTGAAAAAATTATTCAACTCAAAGAAAAAGGGAAGAAATATGATACTCAAATTAGTGAGTCTCAAAATAAAAGTAATAGTTAAAAGTAATATTCCCATGTTGATATTGGTAAAAAATAATGGCTCAAATTGATATGAATCTCTCAGTCTAAATGTTACTTCTAAGAAACCAAGAGTTCACTCCTTATTCCTTATTATTTTATATTTTTTAAACTAACATGTAAGGAATTGAAGGATAAGTTTGAGGATATTGATTCTAGATAGAATGATGAGATTGTACTTCATGGATTCTACTAACTTCCATGAAATTAAATAAAAAATTTCATCCCTTAAAGGGGATAAACCTTGAGAATGTAATGAAAACCTTTAAAAAAATCAATATTTCAAGGTATTCCAATCACACATTCATCCCTCGTTATTAATTTTGATTATCATATCAATTAAGGGGTAGTTCTTGGTTGATGAAAAATGAGATAAAGGGGGAACTTTATCTTTTCATAGGAACTTTATGATGTGTTTTTTAAGTATGTGGATGATTTAGCATGTCATTGATAAATCTGATTATTCATATCCCCTTGAATGAGAATAGAGATATTCTGAGAATGATTTCACATGAATGGATGTTTATGGATAGGATTGAAAACCTTGGTCATATATCTCTTATTTTATATACTAGGTTATACTAAGTATACTTATATTTGATTAACCATAGATGCTTTTATAATAGAACAATGTGATATCATCCCTCTCTCAGGGGTATTAAAGAAAAAATATTCAAAGGGAGGCAAACATGTTTCTGAGAAAATCCCCACTTTTCCTTTGAATTTCATTTCCAATAAGGGGGGTAAATTTTTTTAACACTTTTCTTGACTCTTACGATGTGTTCTAAATAGGTATTGACAAAAAAATCAAAGGGGGAGATTGTTGGGCTAAGTGTTTCATTTGTTTTCAATGATTGTCAATATGTGTTTGGTGAGTTTGGATGAAGTATTGATTCCTAGAAAATTTTTATGGATTCATCTAATGGAATTTCATGTCACACTTGGACAATTCTCCATGGTAAATTTTGAAAATTTATTATACTAATCTTAAATGACCAAGACATGTGCTAAGTAGTGTGCACATAATTTCTACAAAAGATGTCCATGAAAAAAGTAATTTATTTAGGCATTAGGATTTCATTTGAATTCCATGAAATTTATTTTTTTAAGAAGATTATTTAAAAAATGTTTGGGAATTATATTTAATAAATGATTTATATTATTATCATTATTTAATTGTGGACTCATATAAAAAAGAATCCAACCCAGGGAACCACCAATGCTAGCCCTCTAACACACATAGGGGGACCCAAGGAGTCTACCTACATGGGAAGGCCTGCCATAGGTATCCCCATAAGAGGCATAGGTGGTAATTTATAATCCCATGAATGGGCCCATGTATAGGTCTCATAGAGTTCATGCCTAAAGGAAAATTAATGGATTGTCCTAGAAGCCCTTAGGGGTTCCCATGGACCATGTATGTTTCAATCTGTGTGATTGTATTGTGTAATGAATCTGGATTATAACCTCAGTGCTGACTAGAAGGTTCAATAGGAACACAATTTCTTATAAAGAGTAGTATAGATTCTTTGAGATTAGATGTGGGATATGGTGTTTTCATATACTTTTCACCCACACTTAAAACATGCGGAAATAATAACATTTGTTTGATGATATCATCTATGCCATAAAATCACAACTGTGTGATAATATTCATCCTCCCATCCCTCAATAGTGAGTTAGTTTACTATATTTCATGCCAAAACATAGGTTGATCATCATGTCATCAAACTGAGGTCTCCATGGTAGTTCTCTAGTTGAAATAAAGAGGCGGTGAGAATGAGAATCTTCATGCATGTGATCTGTGTCTTGCATGCATGTATATTATTTTAAGAATGAGCTACAGTTTAACTACAAAATATAGTTCAAGATTTTATTTGGGCATGATGCAATTAAAGCTTTAGAAAAAGTGGATCATGTGATCCTCTTTACATGCACATGAGGACTTATAGAAGAGTAACGCACTAATTCCATGAAATTCAGTGTATGTTTGAGTAAATCCCAAGCAACACAAGTGATTTAAAGGATTCATGATGTAACATTATTTTATATATTTAAAGGATTATTGGACTTGGCTTAAAAGAAATCCCTCATGATATTATTATTTGAAGGATAAGATAAGATCTCATGAACCTTCTATAAGTGTTTATCACTCTAAAAGTTTCTTCACGAAGAACTTTGTTCCATGAAGCTACTTGAGACGTTGCAATAACACGTCTCCCAGGTTTGCGTGAAGTTCCCTGATCCTGTGCATACTTATCTTGTGTGAAAAGGGTTAAGACACTGAGATAGTGTATACTTACATTTCATCTCATGAATATGTTCTTGCACGCATCAAAATATTATTCCCATTATATTTTACATTCAATAAGGAATAAAAATAGTATAGGAAACCCACACACTAGATTTTATTCAAGAAGAGTTTGTGTGACTTATTTTTTATGCCTAATAATTATGGTGTGTGTGTGTGCATGTACAAAGTTTGTGAGAAAACACAAGGTGGAAATTGCTCACACCTCTTGTGCAAAGGACTTTCATGACACATGTAATACACATGCATGTGATAACATGGATGCATAATTATTAAGTGAGATGTGTGAATCTTAAAAGTATAATGTGGACATGGTGCATGAATGCTTACATGTGTACATAAAAACCTTAAGAACATCTCAAAACATAATTGAGAATTACATAATAAATATATGTTTTATGGTTTTGGATTCCATGAAACTCATACATGAATTGGATTTGAAATTTTATTGTATAAGTATTTTCCTTGTATAAATTATTGAATAATATTGTATGCACCTCTTTCACATATTTCATTAAGGTTAAGACTTTATGAAGAAGGAAGAATCAGCCCAAGATTTGTTGTAATGAGGCAATTGGTCATCACAGGTGATCAGAATTATTGAGCAAGACCAATAGACTCGACCAGTGTCTGTTGAATATACTTTAAGTGTACACAAGAAAGTAAGATCCTATAAGTTTGTGTAGGAATATTTAAGATTATCCTACAATATATCAAGCCTTCATTATAGGTGAATTCTTCCTGTTGGTGATGGGAGTAGTTGAAATCTTCAGGTTTGATCCAAGATAAGAAGGAGTCTCTTTCTTAGGGATATAGAAAGTCTTTCGGTTGGGTCTATAAGTAAATAGAGTCTCTCAATTAGAGTCTAAGAATTTTAATCACTTGTTTGATAGTGAAGAATACATATTGGGTGACCAACATTACAATAAATGTGTATTTGTACTGAACCATGTAAATATTATGTTCTTCTCTCTCTATTATTATCGCTGCACATGAAGTGAGATTGAGAAATAATACTGATTAGATCAAGAACCTTAACAAGTTTAAGAGGTTTAATTTGAAATAAAATTGATATATAAAAAGAAACCATTGATTTAAACCTCCCCTATCAGTGGTCAATCCAGCTTAGGGCACTATAATCACAAAGGTATCTAGGTTTTCCCTCTACTAAATGAGAGAAAATCACTGAGGATCCAAAGTGATCGAATGAGTTGAAGTGATGTACAATGGGGTAAATCAATTCCCTTGATAGATTCAAGTGGATAAACAACCAAAGTGAACTGGGAAAGTTTTTGTGGAACATACAAAGTGAATGAGCTGATAAGGTGGCATAGGTGGAAGTCCAAAATGAAATGGGTGGTTCCATTAATCAATGTTGAAGATATCCCCCACCTTGGATCAATGAGGTGGAAAGGGAAGATGTGATTAGGCCAAGTTAAATAGGGAGGAGTTCAATGGAACTTGTACAAAATATCAGGCCCGAGTGGAAAATACAATCCCTATATTGTATTGAGCATAAAAAAATAAAAAAATATTACATGTATATAATATGAAAAGGTATAAATAAAATAATAAATTTTTCTATGGAAATTAAACAATAAATATCCACTATTTTCATATGATATTGGTGTTTTTTTCTACCAATTTTAATTGAATTGGAACTAAATTCACTATGTAACATCCCATCATGACTGACCACTAAACTGGTAGTTGGACCGGTCACCACATGGCCTCAAGTGAGCCTCCCTATATGATAGAGTCTACCGAATAGCATCGAGGGTCTAATATTGGTATAGTGGGGAGGAAATACCCTTAATCTCATAGAAGCACCATGGTGTAATAATAATAAAAAACAAGGAACATTGGAAGCAGTAATAATAATTTATAAAGAAGTGGAAGACAAATATAATAACTAAAGTAAGGTAAATTACCAAAGATAATATAAAATAATTCATGTATTCTAGATGACGCTACAAGTGTAATCAGATAAAAAAATTACAATAGGCATTACAATGTAAAAAATAATAATATCCCAACAACTGGCTTCATAACCATCCCAAGTACCAACTCGATCCTATGCTCCAAATTCCCTAGTACAAGTAAAAAGTAAATAATTAATTGGAATTTGACTTCTTCCCTTTTTCAATACCTATAAACAATAAGTTCTACTTGAGTACCAATGGTGACCAAGTAGGGTGTGAGATACAATATTAGTAGGCAGTCACACGTGGTGTCTAGAGCATTCCATTTCATGTAATATAAATAAATAGTGTTCTATAGTAGGTAAATGAAGTGAAAAAATAAATAATTTATAAAATTCATTGAACTAGGTTCCACTTGGATACCCATCCAATTACCAACATTGGCCTAATCTGGTGTGTCTAAACCAGGAGAACCTATATTCATAAAGTGAGTGGAATAAGGTGTTAGGAGTTGGATTGTCCCTAATTTTGTGATTGGGCTTAAAGGACACATCTATACAATTTCAATATTAAAATATTAAATCCATATTATTTAAAAATATTGGCATGCTCTTTAATTCAATTCAAAACTCTTTGTAAAACATTCATCCATTCTTTATGAACATATAAAGACACCTTGAGCCCCTCCTAGCAATTCGAAGGGACTTTCCAAGTATCAATCGAGGGGATCAACATATAAACAATGTCAAGAATCCCATCCATGGTGACCCAAGAATGAATTCCCATGTTTCACTCAAAGCATGGTGTCAAGAGTTAAGTACTAGCCTCTAAGTTTGTACCTGGTATCACATATAGGGGGTTGAGTCTCTCTCAAGGTATGGTTCAACCAATCATGCCTTCAATCCCATCCAAGTGGTCTCCCCTAGGGAACTAGTGTCACTCATCTGGAAGTAAAAATAGATATCACTCATAGATCCTATCCTAGGAATAGCAGGTGTCACCCCCAGTGTGTTTACTAACCAAAAACACTTCTAACAAGAAGGTAATGAGAGTTCGTCCAAGGGGTACTTAAGTAGGAACCCCTTGTTTCACCCTCATATTTAAGATAAAAGTACTAAAAAAACTCATTACATTTATAACAATCCAAGAAACTAGGGAATGTGGCCTAAGAAAATGGTCATTAATCTAAATTATAAGAATAAACTACAAATAATTGTACATATCATTTTTTTCAATTGAAGACAGTGCACCGCATCAAGGTGTTTTATTAGAAAACATGCCCTTGTTATTCAAAAACTTAATTTTATTCAATTTAAATGATTAAATTTCATCAAAAATCATGAAGTGATCATAAGGAATAAATCTAAAAAAAATTCACATAGCAAGGAATTTTTCATGAAGCATAGGCTTTTAACAACTTACATAGAACTTAAATATAAGGTATGAGACATCTAAAGTGAAGTATCAAACAAAAGCATGTAAATGTAAGGCATGAAACACAAAACTCAAATCCTAACTCATATATAGCCTTATATCTTGGTTCAATTCATTAATTTAGACATTTATTATAATTATAATGCACACACCCTATGGTGATTCGCATTTAAAGGCTTAGAAAAAGTCCATTCAAGGAGAGAACACCCAAGGGGTGGCCAATGACGTGGAGAACGATCCATGGATGAGTTTTTTAATAAGGATAGGTCATATAGGACATGAAAACCTGTTTTAATTAATTTATAAAACAAGAATGAAGTGTCTCTAGAAGGGTTCTAGTGAGCGGCATAATGGCACATTATTTTAAAAGTAGTGAAATGATGAGAAATATCCTAGACCACCTACCTTGATGTAGTAGCACTCCACTTGTCTTCTATCGAGGCTCGATTAGACCTATAACATAAGAAATTTAAGGATTTTTCAAATCCCCTGAAAATAAGTCAAAATACATCACACCAAAATTGCATAATGGATGGAAGAGAAACCTTGAAATAGATTAGAGGGGAAGAAGGAGCTTTCTAAGATAGAACCAATGCTTCTGAAGGAAAGAGATTTGGTTGTGAGTAGAAGGAGATCTCCCCATACCTAGAGGAGGAGGAAAAACGATATAGGGAGGATTTGATGTGTGTGAGGAGGAACAAGAAATGGAAGAAATAAAATAAATAAGCTGCAAGGGTAAAATGGGAATTTTATCCCACTAATGAGTTGCACGGTTTGGCTGTACGGTTGGCCAAACCATATGCCAACCATGAAAATGCTACTGCTTAAGAGGGAGGAGTTTCATGGTTTTTTCAAACTGTGCACCAACCATGTGATGAATAGTTAATAGGTACTACCTAAGTGGCACTAACCATGTGGGATAGGCACATGGTTTGGAAAAACTATGTACAGCCCATGCATGGAACATCTTCTCCTCTAATCAGGCTACACAGTTTACTGTTGAGAGCTTCATGATTTCAAACAAACCATACACCTCTGTCATGCCACCAAAACTTGATATTTCAGAGCTTAGTGATCCCAAAACTCATCAAAACCTCCAAGGGGCCCCTCGGGCCTTTACCTAAGTCTAAAAAAATTCATAAATGTGTTCCAACTCTCATAATTATGTTCCAAAGCTTATTTTTTAAAAAAACTCATCCAATAAACACAAAAGTTAAAATTCCATTAAAATTTACCTTGTCTAAAAACATGGGTCATTACAACCTCCCCACCTTAGAACTTATCATCCCCAAGAAGCCTTCGAGAATAATGAAAACATTACCCAACCTACAAGGGTTGTGAAGTTTCATTCAAATGGTTGTATTGCATTTCCGACATGCAACGCACCTTCAATAATCGCTTAAACATATGGCACTTCAACCATAAAAACTTTATCCAAAACTTGATTTCCTATTGAAATAATAAGACATCACTTACTTGATCTGATTTAGCTAAATACATGATCAAATCATCATCTCTTTAAGTATCAGGTCGATGGTTCTCCCCACCAAAGGCCCTAACATCAAGAAGAGGGAAAATTATGAACCACAACACAACCCACCATCATAATTTCCTTACAAAGCATGCCTTAAGAATTCTAAAAATTATCCTAGAATGATATCTTTAACATAGTGAGCCTGCTAAATATATGAGGTCATATTACATACCTCTCTGTAGAGAAATAGTTGAAACCCGATCAACAAAGTTGAAATTGATTGCCTGAGCTTTCCTTAAAAGACATGACTGACCTTTACACCACACTCACCTTAAACCAACAGCATGATTTATAACTGTTCCACTTCACCATACATAAATAACAATAAGGAAAACAATTCATGATAGTTCGGAAGACTTTTCTCAAAGATGAATATCTTAGAAAATTGGAATAATTCAAACTAAACTACAGTGCCTTCCTCGAAGGCATCTATCATTTACAAATATCACATTCATTGAAGTCCATACCAGACATATAGTGATGTTCTGAGGTCAAACCACCACTTGACCTTTTAAATTTTCTTATTTCATCATGAACAAGGTAGTGACCTAAATCTAAATTACTGGAATTTTTCTCCCTTTTAAACATCACCTCCAAGCCCAAAAACAAGTCTGGGGTATGCTTAGATTCATTGAAATGGAGTCCAAGGAAATAATCCAAGGTAACCCATGTTTAGTGCTTATGAGTGAGATGTTGGTACAATACAAACATCCTACCTCAAGAGAATTTACTGAACCCAGAGTGGTAGCTACCTGACATTCAATTCAAGAGGAAAATAGCTGGAGTCCATGAGCTTTATCAAGGCATTTCTACTTGGTAACCCATGTAAAACTCAAGACTAACCTAATGTCATAATACAAACATGCTTCCATATCAAAACTCTAATCAAAACTAACTAAAAAACTCAATGTAATTTTAAAACCTTATTGTAGAATAAGACCAATGCTCCCCCAATGTACCCAGATTATACCAAGATAGGGGACTGGTTGCCTTAAAGTTAAGAGTGAATTAAGAGGTTTAAACAATCTACAAAAAATATCCAAGTCATTTTTTCATAAAGAGGTAAAAGTTCTTTGTATGTTTTCAAACCAAACATGGAAAAATAAAAGGGAAAGACTGTAGAACCTTTATTGGTCAAATTCCTTAGAAGAGCTAGGCCACATCTATTAATGCATTGACAACCCAACAACAATACATTCACCACTTGAGGCATCCCATGGTCACCCAAACACAACCACTGTGTCCCATTCCTAACCAATGGTGTCTTCACAGGTTTCACATACGGCCAAGAAAATCACTATCATTCTCTCAAGAAAGCACTAATTTACATGAAGGATTACTAGCCAGAAGTAATTTAGAGTGAGTTTGACCATTTTGAAATGGTACTCTAGGTTGTTCTCCTTCTACTTGGAAGGAAACATTTAACCAGAATCTATGATACACTCCCCACCTTTGGAGTGTCCTTAGTTAGATTTAATAGAGATAAGGATCTCATTTAACATCACATTCTCTATCGACCACTGACAGAGGGTCCTAGAGGTGGTCATCACGCTTTAAAAAGCATAAAACTAAAGATACAAATACAAACAGCTACTCAAGGGTGCTATATTTGGTTCATGCCAAGACTTACACATAATGATCCTCTGATTTATGTTCCCATACATCAAGTAATTAGGTGTAAAAGACAAAACAATTGACTAGCGTATCAAGCACCTGATTCTCTTTAAAACATCATCTCGAACATTGGGATGAGTTTGATTTATCCAAACACTCAAATCACTCCACTCTAGAGTTAACCAAAATTCTAATCATGAAATATCAAGGCTTGAATGAGTTCCATTGAACTTAAATGGTCAACACCAACAATAGATAATTCATTACAACTTTTAACAAATCTATGGTACTGCATATACCGATGCATACTACACTGGGTTCACCAAAGAAAATGGAACATATCCAACACTATCCATAGGTTTAACAGCCATATGCATTCAAGTACTAGATGTCTTGAAAGAGGTAAAACCCAAATTTATATTACCCCATGTGGATACCAATATTTTTGATGACGTAATAATTCATCCATCACTAGAGAGGAGGAGGAAGGGTCACTCAACCTACTTAAATGGATAACCATGTAACGACCCAAATCTGGAGCCCCTCCACTGGTGCCCCGTGCCCGGTTCGCCACATGACCTCAAGCGCATTTCCACAAATGCCATAGGCTACCGACTAGCAGCGAGGGCCTTGGTAAGTTATTGGGGAAACTATGCCCTCATTCGGTATGGTATACAATGTAAGGAAAACAACAGTCAATAGCGGAAGCAGCAACAACATACATAACTGGAACCATATAGCAGAAGAATAAATATATAAAAATGATGATAATGATGCAGTAGGTACAAGTATCAAAGGAAAGCAGCAAACACAAAAATGTGATGAAATACAACTGAACACAAGTACTAAAGAAACAGCAACTCCAGCAGCATCGCAAGCCTAAGCTTGGTCCCTTGCTTTCCAGCTCCAAATAATCAAGTACCGGAAGTCGAAGGGTGCTTGACCTTATCTATACCTGTAACAAAAAAGTCTGCTTGGGCCCAAAAGTGTGGCCCAAACAGGGTGTGAGGTGCAATCCTAGTAGGCAATCACCTAAATATTTGTGCCTAACAGTCAATGAATACAAGGAAAGTAAGAGTGTAGGAAGCAGTAAACAGAAAATCACATAACAACTACAATCCACAGTTCTATCATATAAAGTACACAAGTAAACAACCAACAACAAGAAGAAAAACAGGTAACCCTCTGGGTAGATCTCACAGCCTAACCCCTATGTTTCAACCTACAAGTACTAGTAACCCTCTAGGAGGCACACACAGTCTCACCCCTCTGGTTCAGCTAAGAGTATACTTTCTGAGGAAGCACTCATTGTCAATTCCCCCTATAGTATCGTATCGTGCTAAAGGCTCTCTGAGGAAGCACTCAACGTCTCATTCCCCCTGTGGCCCACGTCGAGGAACTACAGAACCTCTGAGTAAGCACTCATCATCAATTCCCCTTGTGGTCTCGCAACGTATTAAAATACACTCTAGAGAAGCCCTTACGTCTATTCTCCCTATGGTCTACTACACTAGGTTCTCACATTCCTGTGTGAAATTAACATGCTCAGCGCACATATATCGCCCAAGTAAACCTCAAGAACTACTTGGATAACATTCTAAGGCACAGCAGCATAACAGTATAACAGTTCCACTATCCTACAACTAGGCATGGCAACTGGAAAAACGCTTAATAAGAAAAACATGCAAGGAAAGGCACAGGAACACAGTATAAATTATCCAAATTTACAAGAAATCACCTCTATTAAAGCAATCAAGAAAAGCAGGAAAACAACAGGGAAAAACATGAAACATGCAATACCCCGTTTAGGGGTATTGGTGGAATTTACACAAAATACTCAAATAATTTCTACAGAAAGTCACAAACCACCTACCTCGATCCTAGGAGATATATATATGTGAAAAATGATGAGATATCCTCCTTATAATGTTGTACATCTGAGAAAACATCCAAAATACATAAACCACGATAACTTGAGAAGGAGGAGGAATTGGAAAACAAGGATCAAGCAGAAGGAAGAACTCACCACTGCGATTCCAATGCAATTGACTGTGCTCTAATAGGAGAACGGATGGAGAGGCGGGGGATCGTCGAAGATTCGTGGATCCTCGGCGCTCTCGGACAAACTAAACCTAGAAGAAGACGTTTCTGTGCGTCAGGCGCGACCCCAGTCCGTTTAATGAAAAAAAAAAGTACACGGCGTGTACTTTTAGAGTACACGGCGTGTACTAGGTCTTTCCGTGCTCTACCAAAATCGGCCTCCACGTCACCCCTACACACCGTGTGTGTAGCCCGGGCACGGCCAGTACACAGCTTCGAGCGGGAAAAGGGTACACGGTGTGTACTCAGAAAGTACAAGGCGTGTACTTCAAAAATTTCCAGAAACTTTATTTTCTTCAAAAACTCTAGAAAAGGAAAGGCGTACCAGAAACGAAGATCCGGGTTCTTACAAACTTCCCCCCTTAAAGAAATTTGTCCCTGAATTTCCATAGCGAGGCGTAGAAGAAGAAACCCCGAACAGCTCTGGCCACTACGACCGTACATCGGCCTCCCTCTCCTAGGTCCCGTCCTGTACTCGCCCATGCTACCATAGGACCTATACAAGAGGGATAGACTGCCCATATAGAACCTTCGCACTGCGATCGATAATCCGGATGGGATGCTTCTCAAATTATGCATCCGCTTCGAGCTCAACTTCCTCGGGCTGAAAGACATGAGACGGGTTCGAAAAGTAACGTCGGAGCTGAGAGACATAGAAGATGTCGTGCATGTCCTGGTACCTCTGGGGTAGCTACAACCGATAGGCGACCGGCCCAACTCTCTCCAAAACCTCAAACGACCTGATGTACCGCGGTGAAAGCTTACCCTATCTCTGAATCCTCTTGTGTCCCAACCTCGGTGCGACATGTAGGAAAACCTAATCTCCGACCTCGAATTCTAGAGGTCGACTCCACTGATCAGCATAAGACTTCTTCTGAGACTGTGTTGTAGCTATCCTCTTCTGAATCAGCTCTATCTGCTCTGAAGTCTCCTAAACAAGACGAGGTCCCAGCAAAGCTGCCTCTCCTGCCTCCAGCCAGAATAAGGGTGATCAGCATGGCCTACCGTACAAAGCCTCGTAAGGTTCTATCTGAACAGTCACCTAAAAACTTTTGTTGTAGGCGAACTCCACAAGAGGGATATGCTTCTCCCAAGAACCACCAAAGCCCATAATGCAAGCTCTGAACATATCCTCTAGCACCTGGATCGTATGCTCGGACTGGCCATCTGTCTGGGGATGGTATGTTGTACTCAAAAGTACCTGTGTACCCAAGGCCTTCTGAAGTCCCTGCCAGAACCGAGAGGTAAAGCACGCATCCCTGTCTAAAACAATAGAGTGTGGAACTCCATGCAGACTTATAATCTCTCGAATGTATAATCGTCCCAGATCATCAACACTGATGGTCTCCTTGATCAGAAAGAAGTGTGCAACCTTCATAAGCCTGTCGACGACAACCCAAACAGCATCGTTACCTCAGGGCGACCTTGGAAACCCTGTCACGAAGTCCATCGCGGCATCATTCCACTTCCACTCCGGAATGGGTAACTGTTGTAAAATTCGTGTTGGTCGTTGATGCTCCACCTTCACCTACTGACAAGTAGAACATCTCATGACGCAACCAGCAACATCTCTCTTCATACCTAGCCACCAATATTGGTGATGAAGATCCTGATACATCTTGGTGACGCCAGGATGAACTGACCAAATTGAGGAATGAAAATCCCACATTAGCTCCTCGCGTATGTCTACTGGCACCCATACACGTCCTTGTAAATGCAAGATCTCATCCTCACCCATTGTCCATCTAGGAAGAGGGTCCTCTCCTGACACGCTCTCCCAAAGGACTAAGCCTTTTGAGTCTGATATCTTCCTCATTCGTACCCGATCAAGTAATGTAGAGGTAACATCTAAAAAAGATAGAAAAGTTTGTCTTTGTCTGTTGTGAACCTTCAGATGCATCTTATAGAATAGATTCGTCAGCTGTCACTCACTGCTGGCCTCCTGAACTACTTGAATCTTAGTTCTCCTGGTCAACACATCTGCCACTGTGTTGCCCTTTCCCGGCGTATGGGCAAGCTTGAAATCAAAAGACTGAAGATACTTGACCCACCTGTGCTGCCTCAGATTCAGATCATGCTGAGTGAAGATATACTTGAGACTCTTGTGGTCGGTGAAGACCACAAAGTAATCTCCCAGAAGATAGTGTCTCCAACAGTGTAAGGCATGAACAATAGCTGCCAACTCCATATCATGCGTAGGGTAGTTCCTCTCATGTGGCCTCAACTACTGAGACACGTACGCAACGACTCCATCTCCCTGCATAAGCACAACGCCTAGTACGATACCTGAAGAATCACAATAAACAGTGTAGCTCTTGCCTGGATCTGGCAAGACTAGTATCGATGCTGATGTCAGCCTTCCCTTCAGCTCTTTAAAGGCTAACTTGCAAGATTATAACCATAAGAACTTCGCCCCCTTCTTGGTTAGACCTGTCAAAGGTGATTTTAGGCATGAAAAGTCCTGAATGAAGCATCTGTAGTATCCATCCAGCCCTAGGAAACTCTGTACCTCAAAAACGTTCTTCGGCTGCTCCCAGGAGACTACAGATCTCACTTTCTCTGGGTCCACAGATACTCCTTCCTCTGAGATGACGTGACCCAAAAAGTGAATCTGATCCAGCCAGAAGTGGCACTTCGAGAGTTTAGCATAAATCCGATTCTCTATCAGTGTACTCAGAACGATCTCAAGATTGGTGGCATGGTCGTGTCGAGTGTGAGAGTACACCAAGATATAATCCATGAAGACCACGATGAAGGAGTCCAAGTAAGGATGGAACACTAGGTTCATCAGATCCATGAAAACTGCAGGCACGTACGTGATACCGAACGGCATGACTGTATACTCGTAGAGAACATACCTGCTCCTGAAGGCGGTTAGAGGTATATCTGATGGTCTAACACGCAACTGATGAAAACCGAACCTCAAATCGATCTTCGAGAACACCCGGGCTTCTCGAAGCTGATCAAAGAGGTCATTGATCCTTGGCAAGGGATACCGGTTCTTGACCGTCAACTGGTTCAACTTTCGATAATCCACACAAAGCCGAAGGGTAACATTTGCCTTCTTCGCAAATAGGACAGGAGAACCCCAAGGATAAGTGTTGGGTTGGATGAAACCCTTTGTATGTAACTCCTCCAACTGCTTCTTGAGCTCCTGTAACTCAGGTGTAGCCATCCTATAAGGAGGAATGGACACCGGTGCCGATCCTGGCACGAGCTCAATCGAGAAGTCTACCTCACGCTCTGGAGGAAACCCTGAAAATTCCTCTGGAAAGACGTCCCTAAAATGATCCACCACTGGAGGAAAGTCCAACTACAAAGTCCCCTGATCATCCAGATAAAGGCTAGAAATCTGGGTTGTCACCCTTCCTTGCCCATGATGCTCGAGTCCTACTCGACTCGCCTGAACATCCCATTCGCCTCTATGAAGAAAATATTCACCCTCTCGTGAAATGAAACTCACCCTGTGGTGATAACAATCAATGACTTCCTGGAAGGGAACCAACCAATCCATACCGAGAATGAAATCATAGCATATCATCTCTAGGACGTAGAGATCCCATAAGAAATGATGCCCTACATCCTCTAGAGGTCACTCTCTACACTGACGTACACTAGATGTCCTCATCCCCAAAGGTGTTTCCAGTGTCAACGAGTTGGTAGAAGAAAAGATGCAGAGCCCAAGGCTCTCCATGATAGCAACGAAGATAAATCTATGTGTAGCACCAGTATCAAAAAGAGCTAAAGATAAAACTGAGGCTACTAAAATAGTACCTCAAACTGTAAAAGGGATGAGATCCTGCTCCTGATAGGTCTGCTCCACGGTGAAATATTGGCCTGCACCGCGGCCCAGTGCCCCTAACTGACCACTCTGAGCTGACCCACCTTGCTGGTGCTGAGGGACTGGTGGATGACCGCCATGGCCTCGACCTCCACCTCGGCCCAAACGGCCGGAAGAACTCCAGTTCCCCGACTGGTGAGAAACTGGTGGTGCTTCTCCTGAACGAGGAGTCATGGAAGAACCCCGGTCACCAGCTGCTGGTGAGAAAACTTGGAAGAAACGCTGAAGGTGACCCATCTTGCTGCAAGATCGGCACTCCATGGGGTCTCTCTATCACTGCGGCCTCATGTGCCCTGACCAGCCACACTGGTAGCATACCACCTGGCTGCCTGACGATGAGTCTCGCTTCCTTGGATCACCGCGCGTAGACTCCCTACGATGCTTATTGCTATCATCTAGAGGAAAACTAGCTCTGGAAATAGAACTGCCCTAGATCGCAGCTCCGGAGTCTCTTAGATTGTGCTCCGCAATCAGTGCCTGATTGACGATGGAAGTGATGGAAGTCAACTGGAAGATATTCACCTGCGAGCAGATCTCTCGCCTCAGACCATCCTCGAACTTCCTTACTAAGAACACCCCACTCCCATCCCGGAGGGGTGTGAAACGCTGCAAATAGGTGAAACGAGAGGAATACTCTATGACAGAAAGAGTACCCTGCTCTAAGCTCATGAACTCCCGGGCTCGGTCGGCCCTCAGGGTCTCCAGGTAGAAGTGGTCATAAAAGACGCGTTGAAACTCCTCCCAAGACATAACCTGCTGATGACCCGCCTGTGAGATCATGTCCCACCACCTCTTGGTGGAGTCTCCTAGCATATAGGTAGTGAGCTTGACTCGCCTCTCTGGAGGCATCTCCAGATGCTCAAAGATGGTCAACATGGCTTCCAGCCATGACTCTGCAGTTTGAGGTCCTCCTTCCCCCGAGAAAGTGGGAGGATGCTGCTGGTGGAAAACACGCATCAAGTCGGCCATAGTCGAGGTAGGAGATGGTGCTTCCTGAAATTTATGCATCATCCTCATAAAACCTTCCCTGAACTGTGCATCAATGCCTGCAACTGGTATGAGAGCTGGTGCCAAGGCTGGCCCGACTGGAGGATCGGCAGGAAGTCCCTGATCAGCCATATCTGGTGTCTGATCAATGTCTGACGACAGACGTACAACCGGAGGACGTATCAGAGGCATATCTCTGAAAGATCAAAATCACACCTTATATCATAAAAACAAGGATAGAGAACACAAGAGTGAAAAAAGAGAACAGGGAAAGGAAAACACACAAGTTTACAAAACATGACTACACGGCGTGTATAAAAACTACACGGTGTGTCTTCTTAAGCCACTGACATGGGCATGTACCCCTGAACTACAGGTCGTGTAACACCTCAAACTACATGGCATGTTGACCCCACACACGGAGTGTACTTGAAAACTACTCCCCTTCCTGAGTCTCTTTACACGGCTAACCCACACGGTCTGACTTAACCTGAGACTACACGGCATGTTCTGAACACACACAGTGTGTACTAGACAAGGCTTTGGCGGACCGTGTTGTTAAATACATGGTCGTCTACATGGATGAACCTTACACAACATGTTCCGAACAAACACGGTGTGTATAGGTGAAGGTGACATTGTCCCGTGTTGTTCGTGACACGGTCGGGTACCTGAACAAGACTACACGGTGTGTTCCGAAACAAAACGGTGTGTCTAAGAGAAGGTAACGCCGACCCGTGTTGTTCGTGACATGGTCGGGTACCTGGACGAGACTACACGGCATGTTCCTTTACAACACGGTGTGTTCTACTCGAGCTTCACCGACCCGTGTTGTTAGTGACACGACCAGGTACACGGCTCCAAACTACACGGCGTGTACCAACCGTACACGGCATGTTCCTAAAGTTACTTCCACAACAGCGTGTGCCTGCTCACACGGTCAGTGACATGGTCTAAAAACTATATGGAGTGTAGTCAAAAGTACACACCATGTATTCTGGGTTTTCCTGGGCAGTAGCTCAGAAATTGCACAAAATCCCAGAAAACACAGAAAACAAGTCAAGGAGGTGCCAAATTCCAATTTGTGAGGGCCCATACTCCCCGCGAATCAAAACATGGTGTTCATTTAAGCAAAGTAGAATACAAACAATACTCTAACAAGGAAGTAGAGACTCTATCAAGCATCTATCACAACAACATTCATAATCTACACAAGTTCTATCACAATAGCATGCAATAGCTAATGCACCCTAGATGACATGGAAAGAATGCATGGCATGTAATTTATAACAAGTGTATATATGATTCATGAGATGGAATACCCTCATCTCATTGGGTTATGATAGAAATATAACCACGATAGAAAACAACAACAACACAAGACATCTGAATCACTCTAGGTGAAATCATATCAACTGTAAATCTCAAAACCAGAAAACTACAATAAACGAGGTAGTATGGCTTTTCCCTGTACATGGGTTAGCTACTCCCGAGCACAGCTTAATACCAAGTACCGAATCCATCCTATCCCTGGATAAAGGCTCCAAACAGTAAATCAAGAGAAAGGAAACTCCTTTGATACCACTTTGTAACGACCCAAATTCGGAGCCCCTCCACTGGTGCCCCGTGCCCAGTTCGCCACATGACCTCAAGCGCATTTCCCCAAACGCCAGAGGCTGCCGACTAGCAGCGAGGGTCTTGGTAAGTTATTGGGGAAACTATGCCCTCATTAGGTAAGGTATACAATGTAAGGAAAATAACAGTCAATAGCGGAAGCAGCAACAACATACATAACTGGAACCATACAGTGGAAGAATAAATATATAGAAATGATGATAATGATGCAGCAGGTACAAGTATCTAAGGAAAGAAGCAAACACAACAACGTGCTGAAATACAAATGAACACAAGTACTAAAGCAACAGCAACTCCAGCATCATCACAAGCCTAAGCTTGGTCCCTTGATCCCCAGCTCCAAACAATAAATCAAGTATCGGAAGTTGAAGGGCGCTTTCCCTTATCTATACCTGCAACAACAAAGTCTGCTTGGGCCCAAAAGCATGACCCAAATAGGGTGTGAGATACAATCCCAGTAGGTAATCACCTAAATATTTGTGCCTAATAGTCAATGAATACAAGGCAAGTAAGAGTGCAGGAAGTAGTAAATAGAAAAGAACATAACAGCTACAATCCACAGTTCTAGCATATAAAGTACACAAGTAAACAACCAACAACAAGAAGAAAAATAGGTAACCCTCTGGGTAGATCTTATATCCTAACCCCTATGGTTCAACCTACAAGTACTAGAAACCCTCTAGGAGGCACACACAGTCTCACCCCTCTAGTTTAGCTAAGAGTAGACTTTCTGAGGAAGCACTCACCGTCAATTCCCCTTATAGTCTCGTATCGTGATAAAGGATCTCTGGGGAAGAACTCAATGTCTCATTCCCCTTGTGGCCCGCTTCGAGGAACTAAAGACTCTCTGAGGAAGCACTCATTATCAATTCCCCATGTGGTCTCACATCGTATTAAAAGACACTCTGGAGAAGCCCTTACGTCTATTCTCCCTATGGTCTACTACACTAGATTCTCACAGCCCTATGTGAAATTAACATGCTCAATACGCGTATATCACCCAAGTAAACCTCAAGAACTACTTGGATAACATTATAAGGCACAGAAGCATAACAGTATAACAGTTACACTATCCTACAACTAGGCATGGCACCTAGAAAAATTCCTAATAAGCAAAACATGCAAGGAAAGGCACAGGAACACAGTATAAATTATCCAAATTTACAATAAATCACCTCTACTTAAGAAATCAATCAAAGCAGGCAAACAACAGGGAAAAATAGAAAACATGCAATACCCCTTTTAGGGGTATTGGTGGAATTTTCACAAAATACTCAAAGACTTTCTATAGAAAGTCACAAACCACCTATCTCAATCCTAGGAGATCGATATACGTGAACAATGATGACAGATCCTCCTTAGAACGTCGTAGATTTGAGAAAACGTCTAAAACACATAAACCATGATAACTTGATAAGGATGAGGAATTGGAAAACAAGGTTCAAGAAGAAGGAATAACTCACCGCTGCAATTCCAATGAAATCGACCATGCTCGAATCGGAGAACGAACGGAGGGCAGGGGCTCGTCGAAGATTCGAGGATCCTCGGTGCTCTTGGACGAACAGAACCTAGAAGAAGACGTTTTTGTGCATCAGATGTGACCCCAGTCCATTTAATGAAAAAAAAGAAGGTACAAGGCGTGTACTTTTAGAATACACTGCGTGTACTAGGTCTTTCCGTACTCCGCCAAAATCGGCCTCCACGTCACCCCTACACACCGTGTGTGTAGCCCGAGCACAGCCAGTACACGGCTTCGAGTGGGAAAAGAGTACACGGCATGTACTCATAAAGTACACGGCATGTAATTCAAAAATTTCCAGAAACTTTATTTTCCTCAAAAACTCCATAAAAGGAAAGGTGTACCTGAAACGAAGATCCGGGTTCTTAGAAACCATGCCCTTGGCATGTTAAGCCCGCTAAAACTAGTCATATCATAATGCTCACACTCACAAAAATGGTCATCCAACACATGACCACCTATCAAAATAAGGGTTTCATTTTAGATACTAGGAGTCATACATAGGACTATGGTAGCCAAACATTACCACACAAGATAAAAATTTCACAAGCAACCAACAAGAGATTTAAAGAGTCTAGGGATGCTACCTTCAGTATCCATCCCCTAACAAAAACAAAAAAGTTTCAACCCTACTAAGGGATCATGCTGAGTAAGATAACTAATATTAAATAAGGAAACAACACTTAAGACCAAGCTATAGAAAAAGAGGCCTACAGGTAATGCTCACGCACTCATTTTAAGGTGAAAGGGTGGAAAGATTTAAACTATCCTAACATAAGGGTTAGGCCAAAACACCACTTAAGTTTTCATTTTAAAGTATTTAAATCAAAAAAAATTAACCTTTAAATATTTCAAGTTTATTTTTAAATAAAAATAAACACTATCCACCAGGAAAAATAGGAAAGGTATTTTAAACCACCTTTTCAACCATTATTATTTAGTGAAATCCTATTATATTTTGACTATTTTATCACATAAACCCATTTTAGACACTATTAATTTTTAATTTATAAGGACTCACACAAAAATAGGTTAGATCGGATCAAAATTTCTTCTCATAATTAAAGGCGGTACTTAGTCAAAATAAATCCACCTTATGTTTGAATGAAAACCCATATAGGTGGCTATGGAACTTTAAAGAACAACATTAAAAGGCATAAGAACACCCCCACAGGGTTAAGAACTAAGTCATAATAGGGAAAAGGTTACCTACATGGGTCCCTTTGGATCATTTTAATTTAAACTAATACAAACCCAACATTTTAAACATTAAGCTTTTTAAGACACCCTTAGTGGGTTCATTTCATTAATAGCATGCCCCAACTGACCTACTTGGGTCCAGTTGTGCATTTTAAACTTTTTCCACATGGTTCATTAATCCCAAATAAAAGAAGGTATTTCCCTTATAAAGGAAACCAAAACATTTGAGGTCAATATTTAACAACATTCATATTTACTGAAGTTCTATATAAAAATCTCACTATAGGTGGTTTGGTTTTATGGGTTACCGCCTCAATTTACAAAGAGCCCATACACCTTACAAGTTGAAGGTGGATCCCATCTAACTACAACCATTTTTTTAGTATAAAAGAGAAACTAAATAGCTTTAACATTTATACAATAATCTGAAAGTATATAAAACAAATCAATAATGGTTTTATTATATGGGTCATCAATTCCCAATTCATAAGGCACCTGTACACCTTAAAAACTTGAGAATTGACTCACATTTAATCATAACCAACATGTTTCATTCCATGATAAACAATAATATAGAAAATAAAATTTAAAAAAAAGCATGCTAATAAGTCACCTTACATAGAGAGAACTCAAACATGGCATATAAGCAAGGAAATAACACACAAGTCCCATCAACAATTTCAAAAAACCTAACAATATGAACTAAATGGCATGGAATATGCATAGAATGTGAATCCTATGTGCCTATAATGATGCATGTAATGATTTATTATTATTGTACTAGGACAAGGGTGATTATTATAAACATCATAAATCAGTTTGTAGTGAAAAATACTCCAATCAATCAAGGTTAAATCAAAACAACTGTAACAGCAGCAGCATAAAAAAATCCCATCCTTGGCCACATGGAATTTTTCCCATGGGTGGGGTGATCAGTCCCAAATATGGCTATTTACCAAATGCTAACACATTCCTAGTCTTCTATATACCATCCCAAAATAGTAAGTCAAAGGAAAAGATCACTTATACCACTTTGTAACGTCCCATCCTGACTAAACACTAAACCAATAGCTAAACCAGTCACCACATGGCCTCAAGCATGTATCCTTGTATACTAGAGGCTTCTGACTAGAAAAAAATGTCGAATGGAGATACGGTGTGGAGACTATACCCTCAGTCTTATAAAATCACTTTGGTATAGTAATAAGAAAAAATAGGGAACAATAGAAGCAATAATAATTATTGATCAAGTAATGGGAGACAAATATAATAACTGAATTAAGGTTAATAGCCAAAGACAATATAAAATAATTCATGTATGTTAGATGATTCGAAAAGTTCATGTGGAAGGAAAATACTATAGGCATTATAATGTAACAAAATAATAACATCCCAACAACTAGCTCCATGAGCATCCTAATACCTAATCAGTCATGTGCTCCTAACTCCCAGGTACAAGCAAAATTAAATCATGCATTGGAAGATGGATACTTAATTTTTTAAGTACCTATAGACAATAAGTTCTACTAGGGTATTAGTGGTTCCCTATCAGGGTGTGAGATACAATATTAGTAGTCCAGCACCCATGATGTCTAGAAAATTCAATTTCGTGCAATATAAATAAGCAATGTGCCACAGTAAGTAAATGCAATGCAGAAATGAATAATTCATAAAATGAATTGGACTAGGTTCTACTTGGATACCCATCCAATTACCTACTTCATCCTAAGTCGGTTTGTCTAAACCAAGAGCACATTCATTGGTAAAGTGAGTGTAATAAGGTGTGAGGAGTTGGACAGTCCCCAAGATTGTGATTGGTCTTGAAGGACACGTCCCTACAATTCCCATATTAAAAATCCAATCCATTTTATTTAAAAAAAAAATTGCATGATCCTTAATTCAAATAAAAACACTTTGTAAAAAATCATCCATTTTTATGAACATAGTGAGACACCCTAAGTCCCTCCATGGAAATCTGAAGGTACTTTCCAAGTATCACTCAAGGGTCTCAACATATAACCAATGCCAATGAGTCTATCCATGGTGACCCAAGAATTAATTCCCACATGTTACTCATGGCATGGTTTTAAAATTCAAGTACTAGCCTCTTAGTATGTACCTGGTATCGCACATAGGGTTCTGAGTCTCTCTTGATTCATGGTTAAACCAATCATGTCTTTGATCTCATCCAAGGGGTATCCTATAGGGAACTAATTTCACTCATATGAAGGTAAAAATTGATAGTGCTCGGTGATCCCATCCTATGAATAGCAGGTGTTTCCCCCAGTGTTTTTACTAACCAATAACAATTCTAACAAGAAGGTCATGAGAGTTTTTCCAAGGGTTCCTTAAGTTGTAACCCATTGTTTCACTCTCAACTTTAAGATGAAACCACTAAAAATTTCATTCCATTTATAACAAGCTAAGAAAATTGGTCATATGTCCCAATACAATTGGAATTAAGAAAAATCATAAGCACAAACTACAATCCAATGCACATGTCATTTTTTCAATTAAAGGCAGCACACCTCATTAAGGGTTTTTATTAGAAATCATTCCCTTGTTATTCAAAAACTTCATTTTATTTAATTTAAATGATTCAATTTCATCATAAGGTATGAATTGAGCATAAGGCATCAATATCAAACATAATTCAAATAGCAAGGCATTTGGAATGAAGCATAGGCTTTCAACAACTTGCATATTTCTTAAATATAAGGTATGATACATCTAAAGTGAAGCATCAAGAATGAGCATGTAAATGTAAGGCACGAGGAATTAAACTCAAAGCTTAACTCATGGATAACCTTGTATCTTGTTTCAATCTATTAATTTAGACATTTATTATAATTATAACACACACACACTATGGTGATTCACATTCCAAGGCTTAGAAGGCAGTCATTCAAGGAGGGAACATCCGAGGGGTGTCCAACGATGAGGATAACGACTCATGGATGGGTTTCTCTTTAAGTATAGGTTATATATGACATAGAAAACCATTTCAATTAATTTATAAAACTAGAGTGAAGTATTTTTGTAAGGTTTCTTCCGAGCAGCACTATGGTGCATCATTTTAAAAGCAGTGAAACAACATTAAAGAGCTTAGAACAACAACCTTGATGTATTAGTGATTCACTCATCCACTATAGAGGCTTGATTAGACCTATAATGAAATAAATCAAATGATTTTTCAAACACCCCAAAAATAGGGAAAAATCCATCACACCAAAATAGCACAACAGATAGAAGAGAATCCTTGAAATATATTATAGGGAAATAAGGATCTTATAAAGACAGATCCAATGCTTCTGATAGTGAGATATTTGGTTTTCAGATGAAGGAGATCTCCCCATACCTATAGGAGGAGGAAAAACGACCCAGGGAGGAGTTTTTGTATACGGGGAGGAAGAAGAAAGGGGTGAAATAAAGAAATAATCCATAGGGGTAAAATGGGTATTTCACCCCATTAATGAGGTGCTTGGTTTGGCCACACGGTTTTCCAAACCATGCAAATAATACATCTTAAGAGGGAGGAGTCTCGTGGTTGGCAGCATGATTTGGCCAAACCATGCACCCACCATGTGATAAATAGTGCATCAGTACTGCCTAAGTGGAACTAACCATGTGGGATAGGCACATGGTTTGGAAAAACTATGCATAGTCCATTTGGGGCACATTTTCTCCTTTGATCAGGTCACACGGTTTGTTGCTGAGGGCCACATGGTTTTAGACAAACCGTGCACCTCTGTTAGGCCACCCAAACTTGAGATTTTGAACCCCAACACTACCAAAATTCAACCAGACCTCCAAGGGACCCCTCAGGCCTTTACCCAAGTCTAAAAAAACACATAAATTTGTTACAACTCTCATAATTATGTTCCTATTCTCAGTTTTAAAGACAATCCATCCAATAAATCCAAAAGTTCAAATTCTCTTGAAAATTACCTTGGCTCAAAACATGGGTCATTACACACTAAGTATAAACAATGATTGAATTTAGATAACATCACAGCCTTAGTCAGACTATCATCCATATTTTCATTAGTTTTTATCTTATTGACACACATAGTTCCAAATTCAATGATTTCTCTAATAAAATGTAACCTAATTTCAATATTCATAGGCCTACCACGACATACTAAATTTTTAGACGTGTAAAACAGATTGACTAGAATATTATATTGTAATTAAATAATTTATAAGAATAAGACTATAAAGAAAATATTTGATCCAAATTTCATATTTTTTATCCTAGATCAGAGATATATATTTATCTTTGGTGGTTAAGAGGTCCAAAACGGATTACATATTACATTTCCAAGACATTGATCCTCCACAGGTAGTAAAAATATAGCATGAGAGAAACTTTTGGATATCTAAATTTCCAACATAATCTAAATCTACATAACCAATAATAGGATTATTAATATAAATATTTTTTCCATAGCATAAAGATAATGTTATAGATTTAGAAATATATCTAAGAAACAGTTTTAAATCTTGCTAATGTGTCCTTCTATGATCACTCAAAAATCTTATAAGAGTAAAAACATCATATGAAACATCAAGTCATGTGAAAATCATGTCATACATGATTATTCCTACTACACTAGCATATGGTATTTTAGAAATTAATTCATCATTAGATTATATAGTAGGATATTGAGATAGTGGGAGCTTAAAATGTTGTGATATTGAGACATTAGCAGGTTTCAAGATTTTAAACATATTTCTCTTAATAATTTTCATAACATAACCATGTTGTGATACATAAATAAAATTATTATCTCTATTACTTATTATTTTCATTCCCAATATTTACCTATAATTGATCAGGTCTTTGATTTCAAACACCTCCCTCAATTAAGACTTAACAAAAATGATAGTTTTCATATCCTTACAAATGATAAGCATTTCATCGACATATAACAACAAATAAAGCATAAAAGTTTTTATAGTTTTAAAATATACACATGCATTATGTTTTATTATATTAAAAAAATTTCTAAGCATGAATGTATCAAACTTCAAAAAACCACTTCCTATATTCTTGCTTTAAACCGTATGAGTATTTATTAAAAATATATACCTAATTGGACTTGAAGTTATTCAAATAACCATCAGGTGGGTTCATGTAAATGGTCTCAATTAAATCACCATGTAGAAAGGTTATTTTTACAATGAGATTCTCAATGTGCCATTCATAATATGTAGTAAAGGAAAGTAATAAATAGATTGATGAATGATTAATCATATGAAGTCGGATGATAAATACCATAGACCATTGTCTGTTCTTAAGTCTTTAATCCTTCTTCTAGTTTGAATCTAAAAAATAGATTTCCATGTTATAAAAGTTTCAAAAATATCATATTTGTTTTGAAGAATGTAAATCCACACTTTTCTAGAGAATTAATCAACAAAATTCATGAAATAATAACCTCCTCCATGGGAGGTAGTCCTTGTCAGTCCCTATAAATCAGAATGGACATACTCTAAAGGGTGAGTAGCTTTAAAGGATGAATTATTAAAATTGACTCTTTTAGACTTCCCTAAAACACAATCCTCACATAATGGGATGTTTCTATGTGTGATATTACTTAATAACCCGTGTTTACATGGCTCTTTTAGACCCTTAGAGCTATAATTCTCCAATATTTTATTCTAAAACATAGTGAAATCATTTTTGGTTAAATATGAATTAACTATCTACCTATAGTGAGTTTTTCCATCTATAACATAGGTCCATTTACAATAGAACCTTTTGTGATTGTCCTATATACCTTGTAGATCCTTATACAACCAAAATTAGACCTGAAAGTAAAACCTTTAGGATCTAATACACCTAGGGAAATCAAATTTCTATATAGTTTGGGGACTCACCTCACATCAAGTAAGGTGAAATATGAGTTTTTAGAGAGCTCTAATAAAATTGAACCACTACCCTTAATCCTACCCATTTTATTGTTTCCTAACACAACCACTCCTTTTACTCCCTCAATCATCTCAAAAAAGAGTCAGTATTAGGAAATATATGGAATGAACGACCTAAATCTAGCACCCATTAATTAAGAAGATCATGCATGAACACATTAAGAAATTAAATAGTATCATAAACATCATCAATAAGAAAATATTGATCAGTAGACTTATAAGGTTTAAAATTTTGTTTTTGTTTGGGCTTATGGAACTTTAGAGCAATGTATCCGAGCTTTCTATAATTACAGCAGGTAACCTTCCCACCCTTATACTTTGATCTATGTTTAGTTTTCTTAGTGTTCTTACCATTTACCTTATTATTATCTTTCTTCTTATTCTAATTCTTAGGTCTACCTCTAATGAAGAGTCTTTCTAGCTCAGACTTTAATTTTGGTTTGGCATGAAATTATTTATAAAGGAAGATTTATTTAACTTCTTCTAATTCTAAATACTAAGTCAAAAAATGTTTCTACTTTCCCATTGATCTTTTCCTTTTGGATATCACAAATTAATTCTTGTTTTATATGTTGTATTCTCATCGTAATTACATATAGTTTTCCAATCGTAATCACATATATTGTTTCTCATCATAACCACATAAATTGTTTTACAATTGTAACCACATATGATTTTTTTCATAACCATGTGTAACTAGTTTATGTATCATATTCATAATATGTATCGTAATCATGAATCATAACCAGGTTAAGTATTCTATCATAATTATGCAGTATAACCAGGTTAAGTATTCTATCATAATCATGCATTGTAACCAGGTTAAGTATTGTATCATAATCATGCATCATAACTACATGCATCGTAACCAGGTTAGGTATCATATTCATGTTATGCATCGTAATCACATGAATTGTAACAAGGATATACATCATAATCACATCGCGCATCGTAACCATGTTATGTATTGTAAATGTGATATGAATCATAACTATGATATGAATCTTAATGACGATATGCATCTTATCCATGTTAAAAATCGTAACCAATTTATGTATTGTACTCATGAAATGCATTGCACTCATATTTTACTTCAATACCACATACATGATTTTATTTGTATTTCATCTTAATCGTTATTTCATTCTTCTATACTTATTGTTTTCTATCCAAAATGATGTTTTTGGGTTAGTTATATAACAATAAAAATAATGTCATGCATTCTGTTTTGTTTTGACTGTTGTAATGTCAGGTGTCCAAGTCCCTCTGAATTTTGCATATAAATATGATCGTTTGAGGAAATATGACCACTGGAACCTGAGGCCTATAAATAGGAGGTCATTTAAACCAAAGTGAATAAATTTTGCTTCTATCAAGTTCTAGAGAGATATAGTGTGACTTCTCTTTTATTTCATGTGAAATCCTTGAAGATACAATATGTGAATGGCATGTTCTTAATTCTTGTATTTCAATAAGTGATTTGTTTTGATTTGTGCATTGGATCATTGTGATAAAAATTGAGGGCTTTCGGGGATAGGAAGACGTGTTTCCAATCATTGTATCTAGGGACTTGAAGTGTTTGAAAGACAAAGGTGATGATTAACTTCTTAATCGAGGGATTTTGTTGATAGGAAGACAGTTTTTTCGGTCATCATATTGAAGGCTTACCAAGGTGGTGGTAAGACAGGCCTTTTATCCTAGGTGAAAGGATACCCTACTCTTTGAGATAAAATAATTTTAATATCTTTACATTTCCACTATAATTTGTAATAGAAAGAGAATCATTTTATTTCTTCTTTCTATTCATATTATTTTCTATTGTAATTGTTTCAATTAAAATTCATTCATTACATATTTTATTAATAGATTCTATACGTTGTATAATAGAATCATTTATATTTTTATTACTCTAATAATTGTATTCATTTTGAATACAATTTTTTCATTACTTATGGTATTACAACATATCATATCCATCGGATCCAAGACCTGTATGATCATTTGTATTGGTTTTTAATTGTATTAGTTTAATACCTATTTAACTAATTTCATTCTTAAGAGTTTCAATACAATGTTTTTAAACCTACAATTCACCCCCCCCCCCCCCCTCTTGTATTGTTCCATATAATATACATATACATCTATATTAAGATCCGAATATTGGTATCAGAGCAGGTTTCCACTGATTTTTTTACTTTCTTTATTTCTTTCTATAAGACAATTGTATTTCTTTTAAAAATCTTTCATTTATAACTACTTACTATACTAACATGTGGAGTTGAAAAGTATTGTTTTTATAAGATGGAAGGAATTAATATTAGATAAATTGACAATCTAAACCCAACTAGACCACCTATTTTTTTATGGGAATGATTATGAGTACTAGAGAAATTGAATAAATAATTTTTTCATTAATATTGGAGTGGAAAACATTTTCATGCTCAGTGGAAATTACAAAATCCCAGACAAGGAAGTGAGAACCTTCACCAACCAAGAGAAACTTTAATATCAACTGAATTACAAGGTATGAAATACTTTTTTACATTCAATGACCACGAATATATATAGTCAGATATCATCATGTGAATTAGCTAATTATATCTAGAAGAAATTGTAATTCACACATTTTGGTACATCAAAAGTTATAGAAACAAGAAGAGAAATGCTTTGAGCAGAATATCATGGTTTTTTTTCCCTATGGAGAACCAGTATGCAAGATTCAACAAAGATTTGTGAATATTGTAAATATTCTTCAATAAATGGGAGAAAAGTTCTTGATGATGAGTTCTTATGGAAAAGATAATTGATATAATGCCAAATGAGTGGGAATTAAAAAGGACAGTTATTGATGAGAACAAGAAAGTTACTCAAATCACTCTTAATGGGTTATTCGGAACTCTTCTTCAGCATGAAACAATAATGAAAAGAGATGTAGAGTTTAATAATAAGAATAATGGTAATAGAAGTGTAGCTTTCACTACTACATCTAAATCCAAGACACCAGAAAGGGTAACAATATCCAAAGCTAAGAAAGTTATTGTTATATCAAAATCTAGTGAAAGTGATCATTCTGAGCATGAACTATCCAATCTTTCTCAAAGAATGAACAAGATTGTTGGAAAGAAATATTTTAAATATATATTCAAAAATAAATATAGAAATAACAAGAAAGACTCAGAAGTAACTTTTTATAAATGTAAAAGAGTAGGTCATATTAGACCAGATTTTCCTTTTCTTAAAAGAAAATATAGGAGGGATAAACATTTTGAAAGAAACAAGAAAAATTATTCCAAGTCAAAGAATAAGAAATTCTTGAAAGAAAATGTGTAAGAACCCAGTTCTTATTATTGAGATAAGGGTTTATTATTTTCCTTTTTCCTAAAGTGTTTTTGAGAAAACAAGGGAAATGTTGGAAAATCCCAAAATTATGGGTACACGCTAAGTACTTTTGTACATACACCATGTACTTTGGCCATGTGGGATGAGAATACAGGGTGTGTAGGCTTGTCGGCAATTAAGGGTGTAAAAACTAACTACATGTCATGTACTTAGTAATACACACCGTGTAATCGGTCGGCAGGTGAACAGTAAGGTGATGTAAGTATCCACCAGAGGAATGATGGTACATGCCGTGTACTTAGTAATACACACCATGTAATCAAGTCAGTAGATGAACAGTGAGGTGGTGGAAATTAGCCTCCATATAAATAGTTTAAAAAGAAAGTACATGTCGTGTACTTGAGAGTACATGCTATGTAGTTATGTTTTTTCATTAAAAATAGGCAGTAGACTCCTCATTCAGTAGAGGAGGTAGAGGACTCACTAAGATCTATGGGAGAGGAGGCCCAGACTTGGAGGAGCTCCTGATTTCTCACTGAGACTTTAATTCTCCCACTGTCGATCTCGTTTGAACCATGTGGGTAAGTTCTTCCCTCTCCTTGAGTCTCTCCTTATAATTCTTTCCCTAAGGGAAGTTATTTAGGTTTTAATGGTAAATCGTTCATCTCAGATCTACGTCGTTCTTGGTAATTTTGGGAGGCACTTTTCATGTATATCGATCAAAGGAGATTGAGGTAGGTGGTCTTGTGTTCAACTCCAATTGTCGAGTTGATTTTGTGTATCGTTGTGCCATGTGCCCATGTTTGGGGTGTCGTGTGGCTTAGGCCTTGACTGTTGAGATACCTAGATTTGAATAGGCGATCTAATGAATAAGTATAAACTATTGTTTGAGATCATTGCTTTGATCTAGGGCCACCCCGAGGGTGCATTTCCCTTGTTTAGTCGTTTGGCCAAGATACTTGTGGTTATGCCATGATTATAGCATGTTTTGAGTTTTCTTGTGAGGAAACATATATGAATTGCTTGCTTGTGTGTTGGGATCGGCCCAGATACTTGATTTTCCTATGGAATTCCTGAGGGTAGTTTTTCCTTAGCCTGAGAGCAGTGTTTGGTTTAGCCTGAGGGAAACGTTTCTTATGCCTGTGGGCAGTAGCTTCTGTGCTTGAGGGCGACATCTCATATGCCTGAGGGAAATATTCATTATGCCTAGGGGTAGTCCCCTGAGAGTTTCATTTCTTCTTTCCTGAGGGTAAGTATTTTCATGTCTGAGGACAATTTTTACTTTGAATATTCACTATGGTGATTTCTTATGTTGTACCTTCCAATCTAAAGCACGGGATTGGTATTATTATTATCTTTTACTAGTTATATAGCATGTTGTGGTTTCTGTAGTGGCACCGTATAGGAGATTTTCGGTCAAGGTCGAGTATCAGGAAACTCATAATTAAATTATATTGAATTGTTAAACAATTATTAAAATGGTAATGTAACTGGTAGGAATGGTTAATTTTGAGTACTTCCTAGTTTATTGCATTTCATTATTGCGCACTGATGTTGCACATTTTCACTGACAGTTGGGCACAGGCCTTTGGTGGTTGGCTACTGGGATTAATTTCTCACACCATGTTTGTTTCATGTCTTGGGCCCAAACAGATTATATTTCTATAGGTGTAGATAATGGAAAGAGTCCCTACACAGGTACATGATTGTTGTGGAGGAGTAGGAGAGCATGGGACCAAGCTTAGGCTTGTGATGCTGTCGGGTTCCTGTTGCATTGCTTTGGTTTTGTTTTTCTGTACTTTGTACCTTGTGTTGTATTATATCAGATTGCAGTGTATCCTGTTTTGTCTACTTTCTTATAATTAGAGACATATTGCATCATCATATATATGACTATTGGTTATCTTTTACTTTAGTTTTGTTGTCCATTTCAGGTCTACATTGTTTACTCATTCCACTTTTGTATGTTTATCTTTTTCCCGCTACGCTACACTTTGAAAAATGAGGTCATAGTTTCCCCACTATCAGTTCTAGGCCCTCGCTGCTAGTTGGAAGCCTTTGGCATTTGGGGAAATGCACTTGAGGTTATGTGACTAACCGGGTTCGGGGCACCCGTTGTGTGGAACCTAGATCCGAGACATTACAAAGTGGTATCAGAGGGGGTTTCTTTTCTTTGACTTACTATTTAGAGCTTATAGCCAAGGATAGGATGTAATTAGTACTTGGTAATAAGTTGTGTCTGGGAGTAGCAAAACCATATATAGGGAAAAACCAATCTACCTCGTTTAATTGCAATTTTTCTGGTTTTGCAATTTTACAGTTGATTTGATTTTTCACCATTGGGTGATGCACTTCTGGTGTGCTATTATATTTTTATACTTGGGTTCTATTTAGTTGCAACCTCATGAGATGTGGGAATTCCATCTCATGCATCATTTAGGCACATGTTAGAATCACATGTCATGCATAGTTTCAATGTCATGTAGGTGCATTAGAAATTGCATGTTGTGCTAGAATATGCATGTTGTTGTAATAGGTACCTTGATAGATACGCCTACTATTGTTTGGGTATTGGTACATGGTACGGTTGGGTTTATGGACACTAAACTTTGCTTCCTGAGATGTATGGGCTATCTAGGACTAGAATTTAGTGGATCATGATCCAACCTTTTGTTGCATTTTGTACTATAGTGTGAAAGGTCGGGTTCTAAACTTTGGTTCACAGGGAGTATAGGCCCCCACGGATCGGAATTTGGCATACTGATGCTTGAATTTAAGGAAAAGGGGCTCTAGAGTAGTTTTTGAGGCTTACTGTCTGGAAAAACCTAGAATACACGCCATGTAGTTTTGATTACACGTTGTGTGCTCTTATATTCGGGAAGAAATGAAAAAAAATTCTAAGTACATGCCATGTACTTATATGTACATGTCGTGTAGTATAAGGCCATGTGACCCACCTTGTGGGAGGGAATACGGGTCTTCTAGTTTTTACTGAGAACACGTCGTGTACCGATTGTACATGTCGTGTCATGTTGACCTTATGTCTGCCCGTGTGACTAACAACACGGACAGAGAAATCTTAGCTTATACACACTGTTTCAATTATGAACACGCCATGTAGTGTAATCTTGGGATCCAGCCATGTAGATAACAACATGGGCAAGTTTTATCTTTTCAAGTACATTTCGTGTCCTTATGGAACATGCCGTGTGGTGTGAGTTGTGTATCTGGTCGTGTCTCGAACAACACGGGTTGGTAAAGCTCATCTAGTACACACCATGTACCTGTGGGACATGTCGTGTAGTCTTGACCGATGAGAGACTGTGTGGACTTGGCCGTGAGGCTGGGGAAACAGGGTGGTGTACATGCTGTGTGCGGGTGTAACACACCGTGTAACCTTGTTCTAAGGGGAGCTGTGTGGCTTAGCCATGTAGGAAGGACTCGAGTAGGGGGGATAGAATTCAAGTATATTCCATGTGTTTGGAAAACACGTCGTGTGTTTGGGGTGTTACACGACCAGTTCCGGCAGAAGTATACGCCCATGTGAAAGACTTAAGGGAACATGTTGTGTAGTTATTATACACGTCGTGTAGTCTTATTTTGTAAAACTTGAATGTTTTATTTATATTATTCCCTCATTAAGTTTCCAGTTCTTATTCCTTGATGATCTTAATCTAAGGCATGTGTTTGACCTTGTAGAGTCATGCTGCCGAGACGACCATGAGTTGTTCTCCAAGTGAGTGGCGACAATTATACTCCAGACACGGTAGGCCATGGGCTACCAATAGATCCTCCAGCAATTCCAAATGTGGTTCCATCCATTATACCGGACACAAGAGCAGATGCGTAGTTCCGTGAAGGCTTCATGTGGTTCATGCATACTTTCCAGGGAGCACCGCCAGTTTCCACATCTATGGCAGAGCTGACATATATATTCTAGTAGCAGCATCCTCCTATATTTTCAGGGGATGGAGGACCATAGGCTGTGGATTCATGGTTGGGTTCTATGCAGATGATCTTCGAGCATCTGGAGACGCCTCCTAGGAGGAGGGTCAAGATCACTACTTACATGTTGTGTGATTCCACCAAGAGATGGTGGGATGTTACCACCCAGACTGAGCATCACCGAGACATGGCGTGGGAATATTTTCAGGAAATATTCTATGAATTTTTCTTTCTAGAGACACTAAGGGTAGATCGAGCTTGAGAGTTCATGAATCTGTAGCAGGGCACCATGTCAGTGATGGACTATTTTTCATGCTTCACCGAGCTATAGATTTTTGCACCTGTTCTGGTGGGTAATGAGACATTGAGGGATAGACGCTTTGAGGATGGTCTTAGACATGACATCTGAGCACTGGTGAATGTTTTTAGGTTGCCTACAGTGCATGATATTTTGAACCAGGTGTTGATTACTGAGCAGAACCTACAAGAAGCTAGTGGTGAGGACCAGGGTGGTTCGACACCAGTCTCTGGAACTATTTCTACTGGTTATAGGAAGAGGTATATGGATTTCTCTCACGGTGGTAGTACTAGCAAGAATAATTCTTCAGGTAGCCAAGCAATGTGCTACTAGTGTGGTAAATAGGGTCACAAGAGACCTCAATGTACACGTGACCCAGTGGAGTGTCGAGCTTGCGGCAAGATGGGTCATCTTCAGCATTTTTTTAGGGTGTTTCCACCAGTGACTAGTGAGAGGGGTTCTGTGCAGACTCTGCATGCAGGAGCAGGGCCAGAAGATTCTTACCAGTTAGGGAATTGGAATACGTCAGGACGTTCAGGTTGAGGTGGTGGTCATGGATGTGGTATCCAGACACTGGGATCTTAGAGACAGTAGGGTGGGTCAGCTCAGGGTAGCCAGGTTGTGTCGTAGGGCCACGGCACTGGGCAGGTATATGCAGTGCAATAGATCCAATAGGAGCAGGATTCCAGACCTTTCACTGTCAGAGGTACTATTTTAGTTGCTTCTGTTTTATCTTCATTACTTTTCAATACTGGTGCTACACATAGCTTTATATTTGTGCCTGTTGTGTAGAGCCTTGGGCACTATGTTTCTTCTTCTTCTGATATCATGACGCTAGACACTCCGTTGGGAATTAGAACGGAAGGTTTTCATCAATGCAAGGAGTTCCCCCTAGAGGTTGGTGGGTTTCACTTTCTATGGGACCTATATGTCTTAGAGATGACAGCCTATGATTTCATTCTTAGGATGGACTGGTTGGTACCCTTTCGAGCCTTTGTAGATTGCTATCATTGCAGGGTGAGTTTCACGTCACCAGAGGGTGGAGAGTTTCTATACAAGGGCGATTGGGATGTCCAGGCGAGCCGCACTGGACCCAAGCATTGTGGGTGAGGTGTAGTGATAGCCTAGATTGTGAGTTTATATCTAGATGACCAGGGAAAATTTCAGAAGTATTTCCCTATAGTGTTAGATCGTTTCAGGGATGTCTTCCCAAAAAAATTTTCAGGTCTACCTCTGGAGCAAGAGGTGGATTTCTCTATTGATCTTGTGCCAAGAGCGGCACCGATATCCATTCCTCCTTATAAGATGGCTACACCAGAATTTTAGAATCTCAAGAGGTATTTAGAGGAGTTATAAGCAAAGGGTTTCATCTGACCCAATACTTCTCCTTGGGGTTCGCCTATCCTATTTGTGAAGAAGGCGGATGGTACCCTCAGACTTTGTGTGGATTATCGGAAGTTGAACCAGTTGATGGTTAATAACTGATATCCCTTACCAAGGATTGATAATATTTTTTATCAACTTTGAGGAGAACGAGTGTTCTTGAATATTGAATTGATATCCAAATATCATTAGTTGCACATTAGACCATCGGACATACCGCTTACAGCCTTTCGGAACAGATATGGTCTATACGAGTACTTGGTCATGCCGTTCAGACTCACAAATGAGCCAATAGCTTTCATGGATCTGATGAATCGAGTGTTCCATCCATACTTGGATTCTTTTGTGGTAGTATTCGTGGATGATATCTTGGTGTACTCTCACACTCGACACGACCATGCCACCCATCTTGAGATAGTACTGAGTACACTGAGAGAGAATCGGTTGTATGTTAAGCTCTACTTTTTGATGGACCAGATTCACTCCCTAGGTCATATTATCTTAGAGGTAGGAGTTGTGGTAGACCCAGAGAAAGTGAGAGCAGTAGTTTTCTGGGAGTAGCCTAAGAACGTGTTTGAAATACGGAGTTTATTGGGGTTGGATGGTTACTACAGGTGCTTTATACAGAACTTCTCCTACTTAGCAGTTTCGTTGATTGGTTTGACTAAGAAGGGTATGAATTTTGTTTGTTCAGAAGCTTGAGAGACATCCTTTTAGGATCTGAAGGGAAGGTTGACATTATCACTAGTCCTGATAATTATAGAGCAATGGAAGAGCTATAAATTTTACTGTGATGCATCAAGTATTAGGCTGGGAGCAGTATTGATGCAGGGCGATCAAGTAGTTTCGTATGGGTCTCGGCAGTTGAGGCCACATGAGAGGAATTACCCAATGCATGATCTTGAGCTAGCTTCAGTTGTTCATGCGTTACGCTGTTGGAGAAATTGTCTCTTGGGAGAACATTTTGTGGTGTTTACAAACCACAAAAGTATTAAATACATCTTTACCCAGCGTGACTTGAATTTGAGACAGCGAAGGTGGGTTGAATACCTTCAGTCCTTCGACTTTGAGCTTGCCTATACACCTAGTAAGGGTAACGCATTAGCTGATGCACTGAGTAGGAGGACTCATATATAGGGAGTGTTGAAGGCCAGTGGTGAGTGGTAGCTTATGGATTTGTTCTATGAGATGCATTTGGAGGTGCACGATAGTTAGGGGTGAACCTATATTTCATCCTTTGCTGTGACTTCTACCCTCCTGGATAGAGTGAGGATGAGATAGCTATCACATTCGAAAGGCCTAGTTCTACGGGAGTTAATGGCAAGTGAGGACCCACCTCCTGGTTAGACGATAGGCGATGATGAGGTACTTTGTATCCATGGACGAGTGTGGGTTCCAGGGGATATATGTGAGGAGTTGATGCGGGAATTTCATGCTTTCTCTTGGGTAGTGCATCTTGGAGTTACCAAAATGTACAGTGACTTGAGACGTCAGTACTGGTGGCTGGGTATGAAAAGAGTGGTAGCTAATTTTATTATGATATGTTCCACCTGTCAGTAGGTGAAGGCGGAATATCAGAGGCCAGCTGGACTATTACAACAGTTACCCATTCCAGAGTGGAAATGGGATAATGCCACGATGGACTTCATGACCGGGTTGTTGAGGATACCTCGATGCAATGATGTTTTATGGGTTGTTGTGGACAGAATTACGAAGGTAGCTCACTTTTTACCGATCAAGGAGACCTTCGGTGTTGATGAGCTCGAGAATTTGTATATCCGAGAGATAGTACATCTTCATGGGGTCCCTCATTCTATCATTTTAGATAGGGAAACCCATTTTATGTCTCGTTCTTGGCAGATTTTTTAGAGGTCACTGGGTACACAGGTGCTTTTGAGCACAACTTACCACCCTCAGACTGATGGTCGGTCAGATCGTAAAATACAATACAGGTGCTATAGGACATGTTGTTTGCATGCGTCCTGGACTTTGGGGGATCTTGGGAGAAGCACATACCCCTGGTTGAGTTTTCCTACAATAATAGTTTTTAGGAAACTATTGAGATGACACCTTACGAGGCTTTATATGTTAGTCCATGTCGATCACCCTTGTGCTGGTTGGAGGTAGGTGAGGCAGATTTACCGGGACCATGTCTCGTGTAGGAGACTTCAGAGCAAGTCCAGTTGATTCAAAAGTGGATGGCTACTACACAGTCTCCTTAGAAATCTTATGTTGATCACTGTAGATGACCCTTGGAGTTTGTGGTCGTGGATCAGGTTTTCTTTCGTGTTTCACCGAGGTTGGGACATAGGCGGGTGAGGAGACAGGGTAAACTCTCACCGAGTTATGTAGGGACATTTGAGATTTTGGAGAGAATCAGGCTGGTTACCTATCGGTTGCAGTTACCACAGAGGTATCGGGCCATGCACGACGTCTTCCACGTATCTCAGTTGCACCGTTATCACTCAGACATGTCTAACGTTTTTCAGCCTAAGGAGGTTGAACTTAAGGTTGATGTATCCTTTGAGGAGCATCTGATTTTTATTATTGATAGGAGTATAAAGTTTCTCTAAAGCCATTCAATTCCTCTCATACGATTGTTATGGCAGCATGGTCGAGTACAGGAAAAAACCTGGGAGCAGGAGATCGACGTACATGCTCAGTGGCCAGAATTGTTCTTAGCTTTATCTTTACCACCCTTGGAAGGGGAATTCAGGGACAAATTACTTTAAGGGGGGGAGTTTGTAAGAACCCGGTTCTTATTCTTGAGGTATGGGCTTCTTCTTTTCCTTTTTTCCTTAAGTGTTTTTGATAAAACAAGGGAAATATGGGAAAAATCCCAAATTTATGGGTACACGCCATGTACTTTTGTACACATGCCGTGTACTTTGGCCGTGTGGGATGATAATATAGGGTATGTAGGCCTGTCAGTGATTAAGGGTGTAAAAACTAACTACACGACATGTACTTAGTAATACATGCCATGTGATCAGTCGGCAGTTGAACAGTAAGGCGGTGTAAGTATTCGCTAGAGGAATGATGGTACACTCCGTGTACTTAGTAATACATGTTGTGTAATCAAGTCGGTAGATGAACAGTGAGGTGGTGGAAAGTAGCCACCAGAGGAATAGTTTAAAATTAAATTACATGCCGTGTACTTGAGAGTACACACCGTGTAGTTATGTTTTCTCAGTAAAAATAGTCAGTAGCCTCCTCATTCGGTAGAGGAGGCAGAGGACTCACCAGGAGGTGTAGGAGAAGAGGTAGAGACTTGGAGGAGCTCTTGATCTCTCACTGAGACTTTGATTCTTTCATCATCAGTCTCATTTGAACCATGCGGGTAAGGTCTTATCTCTCCTTGAGTCTCTACTTCCAATTATTTCTCTAAGAGAAGTTATTTAGGTTTGAACGGGTAATCATTCATCTCAGATCTATGTCATTCTTGGTCATTTCGGGAGGCGCCTTTCATGTATATCAATCAGAGGAAATCGAGGTAGGTGTTATTGTGTTTAATTCCAACTGTCGAGTTGATTTTTTGTACCATTGTACCACGTACCCATGTTTGGGGTGTTGTGTGACTGAGGCCTTGACTGTTGAGATACCTAGAATTGCATAGGTGATCTAATGAATAAGTATAAACTACTATTTGAGATCGTTTCTTTGATCTAGGGCCACCCCGAGGGTGTGTTTCCCTTGTTTATCCATTTGGCCAGGATACTCGTGGGTATGCCATGATTATAGCATGTTTTGAGTTTTCTTGAGAGGAAACATATATAAATTGCTTGCTTATGTGTTGGGATTGGCCTGTATACTTGATTTTCATATGGAATGCTTGAGGGAAGTGTTTACTTAGCCTGAGGGTAGTGTTTGGTTTAGCCTGAGGGCAACGTTTCTTATGCCTATGGGCAGTAGCTTCTATGCCTAAGGGTGACATCTCGTATGCCTGAGGGAAATATTCATTATACCTGGGGGCAGTCGCCTGAGGGTTTCGTTTCTTCTTGCCTAAGGGTAAGGATTTTCATGTCTGAGGACAATGTTTACTTTAAATATTCACTGGGTGATTTCTTATGTTGTACCTGCCAAGCTAAAGCATAGGTTTGGTATTATTATTATCTTTTACTTGTTAGATAGCCTGTTGTGGTTTCTACTGTGGCACCGTATAGGATTTTTTCAGTCGATGTCGAGTCTTGGGAAACTCATAATTCAATTATATTGAATTGTTAAACAATTATTAAAATGTTAATGTAACTGGTAGGGATGGTTACTTTTGAGTACTTCCTAGTTTACTGCATTTCATTATTGCACATTGATGTCTCACATTTTCACTGGAAGTTGGACACAGGCCTTTAATGGTTTCCTACTGGGATTTATTTCTCACATCCTATTTGGGTCTTGTCTTGGGCCCAAATAGATTATATTGTTGTAGGTGTCGATAAGGGCAAGAGTCCTTACACTGCTTGCGATGTTGTTGGGTTCCTATTGCACTGCTTTGGTTTTATTTTTTTGTACTTTGTACCTTGTGTTGTATTGTATCAGATTGCAGTATATCCTGTTTTGGTTGCTTTCTTAGAATTAGATACATATTGCATCATCATATATATTATTGTTGGTTATCTTTTACTTCAGTTCCGTTGTCCATTTCAGATCTACATTGTTTACTGCTTCGGCTTTTGTATGTTTATCTTTTTCCTACTGTGCTACACTTTGACAAATGAGGGTATAGTTTCTCCACTATTAGTTCTAGGCCCTCACTGTTAGTCGGAATCCTATGGAATTTAGGGAAATGCGCTTGAGGTCATGTGACTAACTGGGTTTGGGGCACCCGTTGCGTGGCACCCAGATCCAGGACGTTACAAAATGATACTTGGAGTGCAAGCAGTGATGATTCATCAGACGAATTTTCAGAATATGTATCTTTTAGTTAGAATAATATAGGACTCATAGTCAGACTACCTATTGTAAATCAATGTCTTATGGATAATTTACACAATGTAGTATCTCTTACAAAGGTATCTTTAAATGAAAACTACCCTGAGGAGAAATATTCATACACTTCAGATGAATAATATTCCTCATCAGAGGAAAATTTACCTTGTTTTAAAGAAGTACCCATATTTTCCAAATTACTTGAAAATGAGAATTCAAAACTCAAGAAAAATCTTGATAAGGAAAATTATAGAATATCTATTCTTACAAAATAAGTATCACATATTTCAAAAGATCTTGATCATAAAACTCTTGATTTTCAAAATATTTCAAAAAACCTTATGGAAGTAAATTCTGAGAAGGATAAACTTTCAAAGGACTTTGAACAACTTGTTTTAAAGAAAAATGTTTTTGAAACTAAAAAAAATCCAAAACAATTTCTTGTGAAAATGATAATTTAGTCATTAGACTTAAATATGAAATTTTTTATCTTAAGAAACTCTTATCAAATTTCACTACTGGAAGGAAAGAAATTGATAAAATGTATTCTCAAATTCTCCCTATAAGGAATAGTTCAAGAATTGGTTATACTCAATCAAAACTGATTTTTATCCATAATTATTTTGTTCCCCAAAATGCTTCATTATACACCAAGTGTCAATGTGGTGGACATTGGGAAATAAATTTTTCTTTTAATAAAACTCAATCTTTGGGATTTCATAAAGCTCATTTTACAAAACAAATGTGAATTCTTAAAGTTCTTTTGTCTAACATTTTTGGATCCAAACAAGTTTGGGTTTCGAAAAACTAGTTTTTTATTTTTCAGGAAAACAAAAAGTGTACCAACAACAAGAATATTTGGTACATGGATAGTGTTTGTTCTCGACATATGACTCGAAATAAATATTTCTTTGAAAAGATCATTGAAATGAAAGGTGGAAGAGTGACCTTCAGAGATAATTCTCAAGGAAAGATCATTGATATAGGTAATATTGTTCTTTTAGGAAAAGTTTTAATTTAAAATGTTTTGTTTGTTAAAGGTCTTAAGCACAACATTATAATCATAAGTCAATTATGTGATGAAGGTTACCTTGTGAATTTTAGGAATGATAAATTTTTATTTCACAATTCCAAGTATGAATTCATTCTCTCTTCCAATAGGCATGAGAATGTATACACAATTAACTTAAAAGACCTTAGGATCCAAGACTTACCTTGCTTAAGTGAAATGGAAGACCAATCTTGGTTATGGCATAGAAGTTTAGGAAACTATAACCTTAGGAACCTTTGTAAACTCTAAAAGAAAAGACTTTTTAAGGATCTATTGGATCTTATAATTGAATCTTAAAAATTTTGTGAACCTTGTAAATATGGAAAGTGACATAAAACTATCATTAAATAAATCAATGATGTTTCAACTTATAATTCATTACATTTAGTTCACATGTATATTTTTATTCCTACACAAACTGGAATCATTAGAGGCAAGTACTATGTATTTTTTTAGTTGATGACTATACCAGATTTACATGGGTCTATTTTCTAGTAAATAAATCTTAAGCCTTTTTCTATTTCAAAACTTTTATTGTCCAAGTTAAAAATGAGAAAACCTACCACTGATAACTATTCATAGTGATCATGGTGGAGAATTTCAAAATTTGGATTTTGAAACTTTTTATAGTAAGAAAGGTATTACTCACGACTTTTCATCTCCAAGAACCCCTTAGAAAAATGGTGTTGTTAAAAGAAGAAGTCATATTATTTATAAAAATACAAGTACCATATTGAGTGAATACTCAATTGTAGATTCAAAACATCCTGATCATGTTTCTAAACTTACCAAAGCTTTGTATGGTCTTAAACAATCCCCTAGAGCTTGGTATGGTAGACTCACAATTTTTCTTTTACAAAAAAATTATGCAAAAGGTACTGTAGATCCAACTCTTTTTATAAAAATGGAAGACAAAAAACATCTTGATTGTTCAAATCTATGTTGATGACATTATATTTGGATCAAATCATCAATATCTAACTGATTCTTTTGCAAATCTAATGAAATCTAATTTTGAAATGAGTATGATGGGTGAGTTAACATTCTTTTTTGGTTTTCAAATATCTCAAAAACCATAAGGAACCTATATATCCCAGTATAATTATATCAAATATTTACTTAAAAAGTATGGATATGAAAACACTAAAAGTATAATTAGTACAATCGATACCTTAAACACACTTGATCTTGATGAATCTAGGAAACCTTTAGATAAAACATCTTTTAGAGGTATGATAGGAATCTTGTTATACTTAAAATCTAGTTTTCTAGACTTGATGTTTTCAGTATTCTTATGTGCAAAATATCAATCTAATCCAAAAAAATCTCATTTAAAAGTAGTGAAAAGAACTTTTTGGCACTTAAAGGGAAATATTGATTTAGTACTATTCTATTATTATGGAAATGGTTTTTTTAAAAAAAATATGATGCTCACTTTGGTGGTTGTATAATGGATAGAAAAATTGCATCCGAAACATGTCATTTCTTAGGAGATTCATTAGTTTCTTGGTCATGAAAAAAACAATATTCATTAGCACTTTACATTGCTGAAGCTGAATATGTAGCAGCTGGAAGTTGTTATGCTCAGGTGTTGTGGATTCAACACACACTCACTGACTATGGCATGAATTTCTCTAAAACTCAAATACTATGTGATAATACTAGTGTCATTGGTCTTAGTAAAAACCTTTCACACCACTCATATGAGAAACACATAGATATTAGGCATCACTTTCTTAGAGATCACACACTAAAAGGAGATATTATTTTTCAATTCATCAGAATGTAAGAACAACTTGCTTATATTTTCACAAAACCACTATCTTTCGATAGATTTGAATACATTAAACAGAAACTAGGAATGATCACTATAAATCAATCATTCCCACCTATTTCTTGTTTAAACCATCTCCTTACATTGAGTTACTCCTTTTTAAAGGGGGGTATACATTTCACTTATTAGTTTTACTTTTATCGATTTCACTTATTAGTTTTACATTTCATCGGTTTCACTCTTATTAGTTTTACATTTAATCAGTTTCACTCTTATCAGTTTTACATTTTAATCAGTTTTACTTTCATTAGTTTTAATTTTTTTATCGGTTTCACTTTTATCAGTTTTACTTTCCATCAGTACTAGATTATCGGTATTGTATTATCTCATCGGTACTAGATTATCAGTATTGGATTATTCAATCGGTACTAGATTATCGGTAACAGATTATTTGGTTTTATCAATTTTAGAATTCTTATTGATCTCATGTGTTTTTTGGTATTAAATTTTTTATTATTATTATCATAATAACAATATACTCAGACAAATATATCTATCCTGATACTCTGATATGTACAATTTTTAAAACCTCATTTTTTTGTTCAAATAGTTGTCTTTCAATTCTTTATTTTAACTTCTAATTAGATTCATTCTGAATACGATTTTATTTTAAGGAAAACCTCAAGATTTCCAAATCATTATAGACCATTGGATCTTAGGGATCTAATCCCAGTAGTTAATTTCTTTTTTAAAAGAACCCTTCCCAAACTATCCCACATTGAACTCCTCTTTTTTTATCTCAAGTACTCGTACTCTATAAGTACAGAAAGGTTCGTAATTATTTTCTACCTCAGTTTTCATAATTAGAGATATCCTCAGCTTTCAGTTTCGAGATAGACTTTCATATCCGAGTCAAATGCTTCATCTCCAACGAAAATGTCTCCAAAATATTTCTATTCCAAGAACTTTCAAGGTGAAAGGTTGGTATCTCAATATTTTTATAAGACTTTTGATTCATCTTTGAAAAGGATAATAATTTTCCAAGGCTAGGAATCCATTTGTGTTAAAAGACTGTATTTAGACCAATATTTTGTGTATCATGATGAGGTGTTACAATTTTATAAATCAATGGAGATAGACAACAATCTCAATATTTTCTTTATGATGTATGATAAGAAGTATACAACTTCCATAAAACAAGAAGTTATGTTTCTAGGTGTACCATCTTAGGGTGATGCCCTATGTCCTTCTCAAAAACAACTGGAATATGATGGTACATTTGATAAGAGAAAAGTTGAAGAATATCTTTTTGAGATTCATGAGGAAAAAAGAAAGGTAATTCATTTATTAGGAGATAATCGACTTATAGCCCTCTGTATGCAAGGCTTTTTAGTGACGAGAAAGGGTGATAAGAAAACTTTAAAAGTTTCAGATGTTTATGTACTTGATTATTTGGTGAATATGAGGAAGTTCAATCTAATGGGATTCATTTTCTTGACAATTAAGAAGCATAAATATGGTTACATAAAATCTCATTTGATCATGTTTCCCACTATTATTAGTAAGTTTTTGAAATAATTCTTAATCTTATGTAAAGTTGCAATCAATTCCGATATGATATGCTTCAAAGAGCCCTTAATCAGTAAGTATACGATAATGAGGCTCAATTTATGATTCAATCATGAATAGAAAAAGTTTGAGAAAGATCTGGATGCTGAGAAATAAAAGGAAGTAGTTGAAGGAAGTGAAAAATCCTTCTAAGCCATCCAAGACAACTTCAATCAAAATAAAGGTACTTAAGACTACAAATCCCAAGGAAACAAAGAAACAAAAGGTAGTTTTAGATGAGGTTACTATAGAGTAGAGAAAGAATAAGGAAGAAAGGAAATAAGGGGATCCTCGGTTTTTTTTAGATCCAGATAAAGCACTGGCTCTGAAAATAAGATTTGAAGAAACTTTGAAAGAAGAAGAAAGAAAGAAGATAATGAAGAAGAGAAAGGCCAAAGATATTTACATTGATAGTATTATCAAAATATCTGAGCAAGAAAAGCCAATATTGTAATAAGGGATCCACTTATTCAGACTCAATCGAATCTAGTAGAGAAAGTCAAGGAAATACAAGCAGGAGAATAATTGGTTACATAGAGTTTTATTCAAGAATCTAAAGAATAAGAAGAAGAAAAACAACAACAACATGGTCAAGAAGAGAAATCTCAAGAATAAATAGAAGTGTAAGAGAAATAAATTTCAAACAAGTGAAGTTATATCGCATAATCCTTATAAGTTTCATCATTTAATTCTTCATCTCCTGATCTTCATCCCTCCAAGAAAGTTTCTCAAAAGGTTTCTTCCAATAAATTCATTCATATTTCAGATAATGAAGAAGAAGAGGAAGAATATGATAAGAATTAGAATCATCCAGCTCAATTGATTAGTACTAAAACTCATTTTAATGATCTCCCAGAATATACTGAAGATACGGATTCTGAAAGGACAATCACATCGAAGGGAATTAAGTACATCAAACAAGCTATTAATAGATTTTAAAAGATGATACCATTCATTCCAAAAATGGAATCTAGACTAGAAATCCTTTAAAATATCCATAATGAAAGAATGGACTTGATCAAGATTCTGATGGACAGGCTTTTGAATATTGAAACTGATTTCAAGATATTCAAGGAACGTGCTACTAAGCACAGTATGTATTTTAATAAGATTGTCAAGTGGTCGTACAACATTGATGATAGTCTCAAGAATCATCCGGACAAGTAGGATTAATTGGTTAATTGGGTAAATGATCTCAATTCTCTCTATCAAAAGTTGGTTGTCGTTTTAAATGAAAAACTTTAAGTATTTCAAAGGTAGATTACCTCAAAAGAAATATCCGCTTAATATCTTGAACATCTAAAGGAAAAATTGGAGAATGAATTTAATGAGGTTTTTTTTATATCAAATAGAGTTTTAATCCTATAGAAGGCCTTCAGACTTAGATTGGATGATATCAATTCTCAATAAGCAAGGATTAAATCTCAGGAAGCAATCAATCGGCTTCTAGAACAAAGACAATGAAAACAAGAAATGGTTATTTATGAATAGGATGTGAAGTTGAAGGCTCATCAAGAAGCTCTTGACAAACTGAGGGAGGATAAAAAATAGTTCAAGAAGATGAATCTTTCAATGTTTAATCTCTTGGAAAAACAAAAGTGGAAAGGATGATTTTTATAACTCTTGTTGTAATAAAATTTTGTTTCATTCCAAGTAATGTCTATTGTTTCATACTCTATTTCAATAACCCTTTGTAAGAAATTAATGCTTTACCCTATTCTTTTTGAAAATAAAAAAGGGGGAGAATATTTTTGAAAAGAATAATTTTATAAATACCTTATTATGGGGGAAACTCACAAGTAAAATTAAATAGAATACGATCCCTAGTGATTTTTTTAAACCTTGGGTGGAATTAGTTGTATTCACTATTACTTTTAGAAGAGTTATTAAACTCAAGGGAAGATAAGTCTTTATTTTTTATTTTGTTTTGTGATTTCCAAAAAAGAGAAGATTATTGAGTCAAAACATGTTTTGACTTTTCCATTGATATTTTGTTTTGGAAATCACAAATTACTTCTTGTTTTATATGTTTTATTCTCATCTTAATTACATATATCATAATCACATACAATCATAATCATATATTTTTTTCCATCATAACCACACATGTTTTTTATCTACATTAGAATAATATTCCGTTTGTTTTTCAATCGTAATCATATATATTGTTTCCCATCGTAACCACATAAACTATTTTAAAATCGTAACAAAATATGATTTTTTTCATAACCATGTGCATTGTAACCAGGTTATGTATCATATTCATAATATGTATTGTAATCATGCATCGTAACCATGTTAAATATTGTATCATAATTATGCATCATAACCAGGTTAAGTATTGTATCGTAATCATGCATCGTAACTAGGTTAAGTATTATATCATAATCATGCATCGTAACCACATGAATCGTAACCATTTCATGTATCGTATTCATGTTATGCATCATAATCACATGCATTGTAACCAGGATATACATCGTAATCACATCGTACATTATAACCATGTTATGTATTGTAACTATGATATGAATTGTAACCACTATATGAATCGTAACCACGATATGAATCTTATCCATGTTAAGCATTGTAACCAAGTAATATAGCATACTCGTGAAATTCATTGCACTCATATTTTACTCCAATACTACATACATGATTTTCTTTATATTTCATCTTAATCATTCTTTCATTCTTTAGTACTTATTGTTTTCTAACCAAAATGATTTCATTGTGTTAGTTATATACCAATCAAAACGATTTCATGTAATCTGTTTTGTTTTGACTGTTGTAATGCCAAGTGTCCAAGTCCATCCAAATTTTTTATATAAATATGATTGTTTGCGGAAATATGACTGTTGGAACCTAAGGCCTATAAATAGGAGGTTATTCAAACCAGAGTGAATAAATTTTTCTTCTATCAAGTTCTAGAGAGAGATAGTGTGACTTCTCTCTTGCTTCGTGTGAAAGCCTTGAAGATACAAGATGTGAACGGATTGTTCTTAGTTCTTGTATTTCAATAAGTGCTTTGTTTTTTTTTGTGTGTCTGATCATTATGATAATGATTAAGGGATTCTAGGGATAGGAATATGTGTTTTTGATCATTGTATCGAGGGATTTAAAGTGTTTGAAAGATAGAGGTTCTAATTACATTCTTAATCAAGGTCTTCTGGGGATAGAAAGATAGTCGTGTTGATCATTGTATTGAGGGCTTACCAAGGTGGTGGTAAGATAGACCTTTTATATTGGGTGAAATGATACCCTACTCTTTGGGATAAAATAATTGTAATACCTTTACATTTCCACTATAATTTGTAACAGAAAGGGAATCATTTTGTTTCTTCTTTCTATTCATATTCTTTTCTATTGTAATTGTTTCAATTACAATTCATTCATTATATATTGTATTAAGATATTCTATACGTTTTATGGTAGAATCAATTACATTTTTATTACTTTGATCATTTTATTCAATTTGAATACAATTGTTTTTTATTAGTTGTACTATTACAACATATCATATCCATCGGATCCAACACCTATACTATCATTTATATTGGTTATGAATTGTATTAGTTTAAGACCTCTTAAACTAATTTCATTCTTAAGAGTTTAACTACAATGTTTTTAAACCTACAATTCACCCCCGCCCCCCGATCTTGTATTGTGCCATATAATATACATATATATCTATATTATGATCCAAATATTGGTATCAGAGTAGGTTTACACTTATTTTTTTTACTTTATTTATTTATTTCTGTAAGACAATTTTATTTCTTTTACAAATATTTTGTTTATAACTACTTACTCTACTAATGTGTGGAGTGGAAAAGTATTGTTTTTATAAGATAGAAGGAATGAATATTGGATAAATTGATAATCTAAACCAAACTAGACCACCTATTTTTGATGGGAATTATTATGAGTACTGGAGAGATCAATTGAATACTTTTTTCATTAATACTGGAGTGGACAACTTTATCATGCTCGCTGGAGATTACAAAATCCCAGACAAGGAAGTGAGAACCTTCACCAACCAAGAGAAACTTGAATATCAACTGAATTACAAGGTACACAATACTTTGTTATATTCTATGAACATGAATATATATAGTCATATATCATCATTTGAAGCATCCAATTGTATCTGGAAGAAATTGTAAGTCATGCATTTTGGTATATCTAAAGTTATAGAAATAAGAAGAGCAATGATTCGAGTAGAATATCATGGTTTTTTCCCTATGGAGAACCAGTATGAGAGATTCAACAATGATTTATGACCATTTTCAATAGTCTTCAATAATTGGGAGATAAAGGTCTTGATGATGAAGTGCTTGTGTACAAGATAATTGATATAATTACAAATGAGTGGGAATAAAAAAGGACAACTATTGATAAGAATAGGAAAGTTACTCAAATCACTCTTGATTATTTATTTGGAACTCTTCTTCAATATGAAACAATAATGAAAAGAGATGCATAGTTTAATAAGAAGAATAATGGTAATGGAAGTGTATCTTTTACTACTACATCTAAAGCCAAGACACTAGAAAGGGTAACAATATCAAAAGCTAAGAAAGCCTTTTTTATCAGATTCTAGTGAAAGTGATCATTCAGAGAATGAACTATCCAATATTTCTTAAAGAATGAACAAAATTATTGGAAATAAATATTTTCAATAAATATTCAAAAATAAATATAGAAAGGACAAGAAATACTCAGAAGTAACTTGTCATAAATGTAAAAGAGAATGTCATATTAGATCATATTGTCCTTTTCTTAAAAGAAAAGATAGGAAGGATAAACATTCTAAAAGAAACAATAAAAATTATTACAAGTCAAATACTAAGAAAGTTTTGAAAGAAAATGATACTTGGATTACAAGTGATGATGATTCATCAGACGAATATTAGAATATGAATATTTTGGTCAGAAGAATATAGGACTCATAGCCCGACTACCTATCAGAAATCAATGTCTTATAGCTAACATACACAATGTGGAATTTATTACAAATGTATATTTAAATTAAAACTACCCTGATGAGAAATATTAATACTCTTTGGATGAATAATCTTCCTCAGTAGAGGAAATTTTACCTTCTTTTGAAGAAGTATCTAGATTTTCTAAATTACTTGAAAATGAGAATTCCAAACTCAAGAAAAAGCTTGTTAAGGAAAATTCTAGAATATCTATTCTTTCAAAAGAAGTATCACATCTTTCAAAATATCTTGATAATAAAACTATTGATTTTTAAAATATTTCAAAAAACCTTATGGAAGTAAATTATGAAAAGGATAAACTTTCTAAGGACTTTGAAAAACTTGTTTTAAATAAAAATGTTTTTGAAACTAAAAACAATTCCAAAACAATTTCTTGTGAAAATGATAAATTAGTCATTATACTTAAATCTGAAAATTTTTCTCTTATGAAACTCTTAAAAAATTTCACTATTGGAAGGAAATAATTTGATAAAATGTATTCTCAAATTCTCCCTATAAGTAATGGTTCAATAATTGGTTATACTCATTCAAAACCTATTTTTAGTCAAAATTATTTTGTTCCCCAAAATGTTCCATTCTTCACTAAGTGTCAATGTGGTGGACATTGGGAAAGAAAATTTTCCCTTAATAAAACTTAATCTTTTTGATTTCATAAAGTTCATTTTTCAAAAAAAAATAGATTCCTAAAGTTATTTTTTCTAACATTTCCATATCCAAACAAGGTTGGGTTCCGAAAAACTAATTGTTTCTTTTGCAAAAAAAAAGTGTACCAACAACAAAAATATTTGGTACATGTATAATGGTTGTTCTTGAAAAATTACTAGAAATAAATATTTCTTTGAAAATATCATTGAAATGAAAGGTGGAAGAGTGACCTTTAGAGATAATCCTGAAAGAAATATCATTGATATAGGTAATATTGTTATTTTAGTAAAAAAATTAATTTCAAATGTTTTGTTTGTTAAAGGTCTTAAGAACAACCTTATAATCCTAAGTCAATTATGTGATGAAGGTTACCTTGTGAATTTTAGGAATGATAAATTTTTTTTCATAATTCCAAGTATGAATTCATTATCTCTTCCCATGGGCATGAGAATGTATACACACTTAACTTAGAAGACCTTAGGATCCAAGAATTACCTTGATTAAGTGAAATGGAAGACCAATCTTGTTTATGGCATAGAAGTTTAGGAAACCGCAACCTTAGTAACCTTTGTAAACTCTCAAAGAAAAGACTTGTTAAGGATCTATTGGATCTTATAATTGAATATTCAAAAGTTTGTGACCCTTGTCAATATGGAAAGCAACATGAAACTATATTTAAATAAATCAATAAAGTTTCAAATTCTAATTCATTATAGTTAGTTCACATGGATATTTTTAGTCCTACACAAACTGGAAGCATTAGAGGCAAGTATTATGTATTTTTTTTAGTTAATGAATATACCAGATTTACATGGGTCTATTTTCTAATAAAGGAATATGAAGCGTTTTTCTATTTAAAAACTTTTATTACCCAAGTTAAAAATTATAAAAAACTACCACTAATAACTATACATAGTGATCATGGTGGAGAATTTCAAAATTCAGATTTTGAAACTTTTTATAGTAAGAAAAGTATTACTCACAACTTTTCAGCTCCAAGAACCCCTCAGAAAAATGGTGTTGTTGAAATAAGAAATAATATTCTTCAGGAAAATACAAGGACTATGTTTATTGAATACTCAATTGCTAAGCATTTCTGGGATGAAGTTGTTAGTACTACATGTTATACAATAAATAGAGTTTTAACTAGACCTTTTCTTAATAAAACACCTTATGAATTGTGGACTGGCCAAAAACCTAAATTTTCTTACTTAAAAGTATTTGGATTTAAAGTATTCATATTGAATACTAAAGATAATCTACATAAATTTTCACCCAAATCTGATGAAGGAATTTTTCTAGGTAATTCTACTACTTCTAAGGATTATAGAGTTTTTAACAAAAACTCTTGTACTATTGAGGAAATATTGCATGTTAAATTTGATGAAACTGAACCCTTTGTTTTTAAACAACCCCTACCTACATCAATAGATGTGTTTTCACAAACTTATTATTAGCCCTTGATTTAAAACTCTTCTGAAAAGGGAAACACTCAAGAAAATGTTTCTGAAATATTTACCCTAGAATATTTTCTATCCTATATTGATGAACATGTTTTAAAAAACTAAAATCAATTGTTTCTTTGGAATAATCCCAGTGATAATATCATTGGTGATGTAAATCAACCCATAATGACTAAATTCCTTGATAAATGAAATAGAACATCTTTCTTTTTTATCTCAATTTGAACCTAAAACTTCGAATGAGGCCTTGGGTGATGAAGATCGGATTAAAGTGATGCAAGATAAACTAAATGAATTTGAAAGGAATCAAGTATGGACCTTGGTTGAAAGACCTAAAGAAAAAAAATTAATTGGTGTAAAATTGGTTTTCAAAAATAAATGGCATTTAATGGATTCATTATAAGAAATAAATAAATACTTGTTGCTAAAATCTATAATCAACAAGAGGGGACTATAAAGAAACCTGTGTTATGGTAGCTAGAATTGAATCTATTAATATTCTATTAGCCTTTATATCATTCTTCAACTTAAAACTTTTTCAAATGGATGTAAAATGTGCTTTTCTTAATGGTTTTGTACAAGAAGAATTGTTTATAGAACAACCTCTAGGTTTTGTAGATTCAAAACATCCTGATCATGTTTTTAAACTCACCAAATCTTTTTATGTCCTTAAACAAGACCCTAGATCTTGGTATGATAGACTCACAGGTTTTCTTTTACAAAAAAAATATGAAAAAGGTACTACATATCCAATTATTTTTATAAAAATGGAAAAAAAATCATTTTTATTATTCAAATATATTTTGATGAAATTATATTTGGATCAACTCATCAATCTATAACTGATTCTTTTGTGAATCTAATGAACTCTGAGTTTGAAATGAGTATGATGGGTGAGTTAACATTCCTTTTAGGTTTTCAAATCTCTCAAAAACTATAAGTAACTTATATATCCCAACATAAGTATATCAATGATTTACTTAAAAAATATGGATATGACAACACTAAAAGTATAAGCACTCCAATCGGTACCTCAAAACACTTGATCTTGATGAAGCTGGGAAACCAGTAGATCAAACATATTTTAGAGGTATCATAGTAAGCTTGTTATACTTAACATCTAGTTTTCTAGACTTAATGTTTTCAGTATGCTTATGTGCAAGATATCAATCTAATCCAAAGGAATCTCATTTAAAATCAGTGAAAAGAATTTTTTACTGCATAAAGGGAACCATGGATTTAGGAAAATTCTATTCTTATGGAAATGATTTTGTTTTAAAAAGTTTTTAAGATGCTGACTTTAGTGGTTGTATAATGGATAGAAAAATTAAATTTGAAATATGTCATTTCTTAAGAGATTCATTAGTTTCTTGGTCATGAAAAGAACAACACTCAGTAGCACTTTCCACTGCTGAAGCTGAATATGTAGCAGCTAGAAGTTGTGCTTAGGTGTTGTGGATGCAACACACACTCACTAACTATGAAATGAGTTTCTCTAAAACTAAAATACTATGTGATAATACTAGTTCCATTGATCTTAGTAAAAACCCTTCACATCACTCACGTGAAAAACACATATCTATTAGCTTCAATTTCTTAGAGATCATACACTAAAAGGAGATATTATTTTACAATTCATCGGAATGTAAGAAAAGCTTGTTGATATTTTCACAAAACCATTATCTTATAATAGATTTGAATACATTAAATAGAAACTAGTAATGATCACTATAAAGTAATCATTTGCATTTATTTCTTGTTTAAACCATCTCCTTACATTGAGTTACTCTTTTTCAAAGGGGGGTATACATTTCACTTATTAGTTTTACTTTTATCGGTTTCACTTATTCATTTTACATTTAATTGGTTTCACTCTTATTAGTTTTATAATTAATTGGTTTCACTCTTATCATTTTTACATTTTAATCAATTTCACTTTCATCAGTTTTAATTTTTTTTTAGTTTCACTTTTATCATTTTTACTTTCCATAAATACTAGATTATTGGTATTGGATTATCCCATCAGTACTAGATTATTGGTATTGTATTATCCCATCGGTACTAGATTATTGGTAATGGATTATTCTATTGGTACTAGATTATTGGTACTAGATTAGTTGGTTTTATTGGTTTTATAATTCTTATTGGTCTCATGTGTTTTTCGGTATTAAATTTTTGTTTTCATTATTATCATAAGAAAAATATAATCAAACCAATATATATATCCTGATACTCTGATAGGTAAAATTTCTAAAACCTCATTTTCATTGTTCAAATAGTTGTCTTTCAATTATTTCTTTTAAATTCTAATCAGATTTATTCTGAATACAATTTTATTTTAAGAAAAACCTCAAGAGTTCGAACTCATTATCGACCATTGAATCTTATGAATCTAATCCTGGCCATCAATTTATTTTTTAAAAGAACCCTTCCCAACATATCCAACATAGAACTCCTATGTTTTTCTCTCAAATATTGGTGTCTATAAGTGTATCAAGGTTCGTAATTGGTTTTTACCTCAGTTTTCGTAATCAGAGATCTCCTCAGCTATCAGTTTCGAGATAGTCTTTCGTGTCTGAGTCAACTGCTTCATCTCTAAAGGAAATGTCTCCAAAATATTTCTCTTCCATGAACTTTAAAGGTGAAAGGTTAGTCTCTCAATATTTTTATGAGATTTTTTATTCATCTTTGAAAAGGATAATAAGTTTCCAGGGCTGGGAATCTATTTCTGTTGAAAGATCAGATTTAGACCAAGATTTTGTGTATCATGATGAGGTGTTACAATTTTATAAATCAATGGAGATAAACAACAGTCTTAAGATTTCTTTTATGATGTATGATAATAAGTAAAAAACCTCCATAAAATAATCAGCTACGTTTCTAGGTGTACCATCTAAGAGATATTCCCTATGTCTTTCTCACAAACTACCAGAATCTGATGGGACTTTTGATAAGAGAAAATCTGAAGAATCACTTTTTGAGATTAATGAGGACAAAAGAAAGGTAAGTCATTTATCAATAGATAATTGACTTATATCCCTCTGGATGCAAGGATTTTTAGTGTTGAGAAAGGGTGATAAGGAAACTTTAAAAGTTTTAGATGTTTATGTACTTGATTATTTGGTGAATATGAGGAAGTTCAATCTAATGGGGTTCATTTTCTTGACAATTAAGAAGCTTAAATTTGGTTCCATAAAATCTCAGCTGATCATGTTTCCCACTATTATTAGTAAGTTTCTGAAAGAATGATTGAGATTGTGTAATGTTTCAATCAATTTAGAACTGACAACCTTCAAAGAGCCCTTAATCATTAAGGATATAATAAAGAGGCTCAAGTTATGATTCAATCCTGAATCGAAAAAGTTTGATAAAGATCCAGATGCTAAGAAAGAAAAGGAAGTAGTTGAAGGAAGTGAAAAAACCTTCTAATCCATCCAAGAAAACTTTAAGAAAAATAAGGTTAGTTAAGACTACAACTCCCAAGGCATAAAATAAATAAAAGTCGGTTTCAGATGAGGTTTTGGAAGAGTGGATAAAGAAGAAGGAAGAAAGGAAATAAGGGTATCCTCATTTTGGTTTAGATCTAGCTGAAGCACTGGCTCTGAAAATAAGATCAGAAGAAACTTTGAAAGAAAAAGAAAGAAAGAAGATAATGGATAAGATAAAGGCCCAAGCTATTGAAATCGATTGTCATCTAAAAATATCTGAGTAATAAAAAACTGGTATTATAATAAGGAATCCACATATTCAAACTCAATCAGATCTAGCAGAGAAAGGAAAGGAAATACAGGCATCTGAATAATCGGCTACACAGATTTTTATTCAAGAATCTAAATAAGAAGAAGAAGAAGAAGAAGAAGAAGGGGAAGAAGAACAAGCTCAAGGAAAAATATAAGTAGAATTGAAAGAATATTCAAACAAGAGAAGTCATACCAAAAAATCCTTAGAAGTTCCAAAGTTTAATTTTCCATCTCCTAATCCTCATCCCTCTAAGAAAGTTTCTCATAAATTTTCTTCCAAGAAAGTCATTCATAATTCAGATAAAGAAGAAGAAGAGAAAGAATCTGATAATAATCTAAATCATCCAACTCAATTTATTGGTACTAAAACTCATTTCTGAGATCTTCCAGAATATACTGAAGATACAGATTCTGAAAGGACAGTCACATTGAAGGGAATTCAGTACATCGAACAAGATTTGAACAGATTGGAGAATATGATACCGTTCATTCCAAAAATTAAAGTCAGGCTAGAAATCCTTTCAAATAGCCATAATGAAATAAAAAACTCAGTCAAGATTATAATATACATGTTTCTAAATCTTGAAGTTGATTTCAAGATATTCAAGGAATGTAGTAATGAGCACATCAAGGGTTGTAATGAGGTTTTCAAGTGGTTGTAGAAAGTTTATGATAGTCTCAAGAATCATCTGGACAATCAAGATGAATTGGTGAATTGGGTAAATGATCTTAATTCTCTCTATCAAAATCAGGTTGCTGTTTTGAATGAAAAACATGAAGTCCTTCAAAGACAGAGTACCTCAAAAATAATAGCCTTTGAAGGTCTTCAACATATAAAGGAAAAATTGGATAAAGAATGTAATGAGGTTATTTTGCTATAAAATAGAGTTTTAATCCTAGAGAAGGCCTATAGAATTAGATTGTATGATATCGATTATTAGGAATTAATACTTAAATCTTAGGAAGAAAACAATTTGATTCTAGAACAAAGACACTAGAAACAAGAAATGGTTATTGCTGAAAAGGATTTGAAGTTGAAGGCTCATCAATAAGCTCTTGACAAACTGATAGAGGATATAAAATATTTCAAGAAGGTGAATCTTTAAATGTTTAATCTCTTTGAAAAACAAGTGAAAATAATGATTTTTAGAACTATTGTTGTAATAAAATTTTGTTTCATTCCAAGTAATTTCTATTTTTTTGTACTCTGTTTCCCTAACCCTTTACAGGAAATGAATGCTTTCCCTTATTCTTTTTTAAAATAACAAAGGGGGAGAATAGTTTTGAAAAAGAAGAATTCGATGAATACCTTATTAAGGTGGAGAACACACAAGTAAAATTAAAGAGAATACAATCCCTAGTGATTTTTTTAAACCAAGGGTGGAATTAGTTATATTCACTATTACTTTAAGAATAGTTATTAAACTCTAGGGTAGATAAGTATTTATTGTTTATTTTGTTTTGTGCTTTCCAAAGCAGGGGGGATTTTGAGTCAAAACATGTTTTGACTTTCCCATTGATATTTTTCTTTTGTAAATCTCAAATTACTTCTTATTTCATATGTTTTATTCTCATTGTAATTACATATATTGTAATCACATATAATCGTAATCACTGATTTTTTTTTCCATCATAACCACACAAGGTGTTGATCAATATTGGAATAATATGTTGTTTGTTTTTCAATCGTAATCATATATATTGTTCCTCATCGTAACCACATAATTTTTTTACAATCGTAACCACATATGATTTTTTTCATAACCATGTTCATTGTAACCAGGTTATGTATCGTATTCATAATATGTATCATAATTATACATCGTAACCAGGTTAAGTATTGTATCATAATTATGCATCGTAGCTAGGTTAAGTGTTGTATCATAATCATGCATTGTAACCAGGTTAAGTATTGTATCATAATCATGCATCATAACCACATTAATTGTAACCAGGTTAGGTATCGTATTCATGTTATGCATCGTGATCACATGCATTGTAACTAGGATATACATCATAATCACATCATGCATTGTAACCATGTTATGTATTGTAACTACAATATAAATCATAACCATGATATGAATCGTATCCACGATATGCATCTTATACATGTTATGTATCATATACAAGTTATGTACCATACTCATGAAATGTATTGCACTCATACTTTACTTCAATACTGCATACATGATTTCCTTTATATTTTATCTTACTTATTCCTTCATTATTCTATACTTTTTGTTTTCTAACCAAAATACTGTGATTGGGTTAGTTATATACCAATAAAAACAATGTCATGCATTCTGTTCTTTTGTTATTTTACCGTTGTAATAATAGGTGTCCAAGTCCCTCTGAATTTTATGGAGAAATATGACCATTGGAGTAAATACGACCATTGGAACCTGAGGCCTATAAATAGAAGTTCATTTGAACCATAGTGAATAATTTTTTCTTCTATCAAGTTATAGAGAGAGATAGTGTGACTTATCTCTTGCTTAATTCAAAATTCTTGAAGATACAAGATGTGAACAGATTGTTCTTAGTTCTTTTATTTCAATAAGTGCTTTGTTTTTATTTGTGCATTAGATCACTGTGATCATGATCAAGGGCTTTGGGGGATAGGAAGATGTGTTTCAGATCATTGTATCAAGGGATTTCAAGTGTTTAAAAGACAGAGGTGTCGATTACCTTCTTAATCAAGGGATTCTGGGGATAAGAATATAGTCGTGTTGATCATCGTATCGAGGGCTTAACAAGGTGGTGGTAAGACATAACTTTTATCCTAGGTGAAAGGATAACATAATATTTGGGATAAAATAATTGTAATACCTTTACATTTCCACTATAATTTGTAATATAAAGGGAATCATTTTGTTTCTTCTTTATATTCATATTCTTTCCTATTGTAATTGTTTCAACTACAATTCATTCATTACATATTGTATTAAGAGATTCTATATGTTGTATGGTAGAATCATTTACATTTTTATTACTCTGATCATTGTATTCAATTAGAATAAAATTGTTTTTCATTACTTGTGGTGTTACAACATATCATATCCATCATATCCAAGACCTGTATGGTCATTTATATTGGTTACGAATTGTATTAGTTTAAGACCTCTTAAACTAAGTTTATTCTTAAGAGTTGAAATACAATTTTTTTAAACCTACAATTCACACCCCCCCCCTTTATTATGACATCTAATATACATATACATCTATATTATGATCCAACGCTAAAGTGTATCCATCATACATTATGGTTTTTACCAGAGTTGTATAGGAACTATCAAGATAAATTAGTAATATAATAGCTTGATCCTCAGTCTCAATTTGAACATTAATATTATAAAGTTTTATCAAAATCTTGTTAAATTTTTTAAGTCATTATTAAATTGGAGTACCTTGGTGTATTCTAAAGTTAAAAAGACTATGTTTTTTATATAGGAAACCAAAAAGTGAGGCATTCATATACAGTTTTTCAAGTTTCAATCATATTCTTGAATTAGATATTTCATAAGATACTTATCTAATCTCATTATCATCTAGGTATAACATAATAGAGTTATGGTCCTTTTGAAAAATGTTAATCGGTACATCCTATTTAGTTGTTATAGTTTTTTCCATCATCAGAATCAGAAACAATATGTTTTATAGGTCTATGTAAAGCACCGATGATTCCCTTATGAACAATAAGGTATCTTGTATTGATTATCCAAACGTTGAAGTCATCGTCACTACCAAAATTTTCTATTTAATATGCAGAAGATTCTATCTTGTTATTTGGTGCTCTGATACTAAGTTATTAGGGAAAATATTGAGGATGTTCCCCTAAGAATAGCCAAGGATCCCCAAATAGTGGACTAGTTTTCACTTAATATGTTTGATAGAATGATTTTAAAAGGATTAAGATAAGAATATAAAATATAGAGTAAATTTGGTGAGTTAATACAAGATCAAAACAAAAAATTGAAGTAGAATCACTACAAGGAAAATAAAAATAAAGAAAATGGAACACAAGATTTAACATGGTACATATACTTTAAGATTCTACATGCATATAAATAAAACCAATCTACATGTTATTTTTATTAATCTCAAAAATGAAAACCAACAATATAATAATCAAACCAAAAAGCACAGATTCAAAGTAACTATATCTACTAAACCAAAAAAATGATTCTAAAGAACAAGACAGGTCTTACCGAACCTATAAAAACTTACCATATCCAAGAAATCCTAATTTATGGTAGGTTAAATTCAAGATCTTTCTTTTGGATATAAAATCATGCACCAAAGTTATACCTAGTTTAAATCTCCACTAGTGATCATTAAGGATGGATCAGTCACACCTCTTCTTGTTGAAGGAATATCCTGCAAAGGATGATAGGTCAGGTCTTTGAGATTATCCAAAAAAGATTACAAAGGGGGATAGGTTTTCCTCCTATAGATGGTAGAAAATAACCATGGGATATTGGGGAGCGAAAGTGATTTAATGGTCCGAAAAGATACATGACAGGGGGTATCAATTCCTTTAATAGGAGCAGGTGATGAAACAATTGAAGAGAACCGTGAAAGGTCAAATGGAATGCCATAACTAAACAAGTGGATAAGGTGGTATAGGTGGAAGGAAAATATGTAATGGTTATTTCCATTAATCAATAGAGAGGAAAAACCCACCTTGTATCACTAATGTGCCAAGGGTAAATGTGATAAAGACAAGGTAAATAGGGAGGAACCTGAAGTAATAGGCCTAAAACACTAATCCCAAGTGGAAAATATAAACCCAATAGTATATTGATCATAAAAACAAATTAAAATAATATTTCATGAATATAATATGAAATATAATAAATAAAGTAATATAATTAATATTAAAATTAAACATGAAAGAAATTTATTTCAATATAAGTGTGAAAATGTAACAAAAAAATTTAGAAAAATGTTTATTTTAAGCATAAAAATTATTTTACAACAAAATAAATTATAAATTTTATTCCAATGGAATTAATAAGATTATATTTAATTAAAGGATACTTATTTTTCTTTCAATTAAAACCAAAACCAAAAGGAACCATGTAAATACTTGATTAAAAGATAAGAACCAAAAATAGTTTTCTATTTGAACAAAAAACATTACTTAGATTTACAAAATGTTAACCATGTATTTCTAAGTTCAATATTATATTTTGATATACACTATATTACTTCTTTAATTTATATATATATATATATATATATTCTATAAAAAAAGGTTTCATAATATTTAAGGTTATTCTTATATCATTATAATTTCATAAAAGTGACAGTTTTTATAAAATTGGTACTTTTCACTATTCACCCAAAAAAATAATTATTTCTAAAAAATATCAAAAATCCAACCTAAGCTAATTTTTTACATCTTGAACTCAAAAATGTATTTCCTTTCATCAAATTAAATTTATAAAATTCAAGAATTTATGTTTAAATTACATTATTGAATAAAAAAAATTGCATTTTGATATTGTTTCTCTAGAAAGAAAAAAATGCTATAATTGAAGCCCGGTTGTTACACATAGCATAAGAATTCATCATAAAAATAAAAAAAAGTTATAAGAGATAAAACCTTCAATAATAAATCATTATCTATGAGTGAATATCATAATAATAATACATAATCTTGTGTAATATGTATAAGCATAGAAAAGTGTTTCATTATTTAGGTCTAACTGTCAAGACAATCGTAACGTAGTGGACAGAGTCACATAGCGGATTGGGTTCACTCCTCATTTTTATTAAACATGTTATATAGATTCTCATAGTATACTGGGTTCACTTCCCATTTAATTTCATATTATCTCATGATATATCATACTTTACCTAATGCATGGGTGGGATATATAATTTCAGGCCCACCCATCACATAATGAAAACCATACATATGTGTTCCACATAAACATGAAAACATTCATATTTAAACATCACTTTTAACCCATGAAAATGAGATGGGTTTTATGAAATTTACATATAAATTTTCATAATCCATCCAGAGAAATAATTTAAATGGTAGCATAAGAACATATCTCAAGTGTAACATAAGAAGCATCAAAATATGTTGACATAGATGAAAAACACCCTTTTAAGATTATTGGATAAATCACTTTGAAAAATAAGAAGAAATATATATATTATTTTCAAAATGATTAATAATTAAAACCATTTTGAAAACACATTTTAAAACATATAAAGTAAGTTTCTTAAATAAGAATACTCATAATAGTGAAAGAATATGTTCACATTGAAAATTTTAAAAGGGTATACCCTTATCAAAATGATATGTGTGGAAAATGTTAAAAAAATTAAACAAAATTGTAAATATAGTCAAAATAATAGAAAAATATCTTAATCAATTATTGAATTATGGAAAAAAGGAATCCATAAAATGAATATAGACATTAATGAGGAAGATTCATAACTAAAAAGAAGAAAGTAGGGTTAGTTTCACATACAAGCATCACATAGGGTAAATTATTTTCCAAGGGAAATAAATTTGAGAGATAACATAAAAAACCATAATATGAAATAGAGGAGAATAAAATGGATGGGTATTTTGAGATAAATTTCACATAATTTTTCATTAAACGGAGATTTTTTCTTAATAATCTTGATTTAAAAAATGAGATTGGAAAGAAACCCTTACAACTTCATTGCCTTTCAAATAAAAAATTCATGAAAGTTAGAATGTAATATGTATTTTTTAATATATATAATTTTATTATAATTATAAAAATATATCTATTTTTAGTATATACACCACGAAATAACATAGGTGGTGAATACAAAGCATATCTCAATTAGGTGAAATTGAGATGAGGAAACTCTTACCTTTTTCTCCTGATTTTTATGAAAGATCTTTAAACTCCTTTATAATAAACATAACTATATTAATAAATTATTTAAGAAACATATTCATATCTATTTCCTTTTATATTATTAAATAATAATTGTTCACTATATATGTATTATTTAGTTAATGCTTATTTTCATCATCGAATGTTAGCAATTTCAATTACTTTGTGCATGTTTTGTAAAATTGGTGTTGACACCCATTATTTGATACTAAGTTCATAATTAGAAAGGTGGGTATTATTCATATACACATGCTACAAAGAAAGATGTCTCGGGGACTCAAACCACAACTGATTCCCACACCCCAACCCCCTTCCACCCCAACCACCTACGAAGGGAAAATACTAAGTTCATAATTCATAGATTATAAAATTTAATTAAATCATTGTATTTTGATGGTTTATTTTTCCATGTGGTCACTTAATGGAATATATGGAATGGTTCATGAGAACGAGATACATTATAAACTTGTTTCATGTAATTTATCAATATTAATAGATTACTTAATAATGGTCAATAATTTTTGTTTTATACTTTCATAACAATATTTATGAAATATAAAAATAGAACAAGTTTCTCCATTGAGGTGGTATTATGCACATATACATGGGAGACATTTTCATTTTTCATAGAATAAAAATAAGGTAGAAATTAATTTCTATTTTAATAATATTAATAATTTTATAAATATCATATTTATTCATTAAATACCCCCTTTTAACCATCCATGTAAGGTGGTTATGAATAATTAAATATGTCACTTCGTGGAGGCGATAGCCTTTACATACGCATAAATGATGTTTTTATTTTCTAAGAAAGGGGAAAGGGTAGATAATGGTTATAAAATTAATATAATAATATTTTAGTATTTTAATAATACTTAAATTATTATATTATAATTGGAAAATATATTTGTAGGAGAATATATAGAATAAAAATATTAAGAAGTGATTAGTACTCACATTGAGAGTTTTAACCTTTTCTTGGAGTACCTCTTGTAAATATAGGATTTAGGAATTTTATTTGGATCAAAGGGATAAAAAACTTGGTATAAGGATATAAGGGAAGTATAAAGTTTATTGGTTCATGATAAATTCAAATTTTAGAGTGTATGTAAATAAGTGATGGAAGTCCCCTTTTATAATTCAGGAGAGTGGAATTTCAGTAATAATATTAAAGGACAATTCATTATTCAAGAAAATTGAGTCCAAAAGTATACAATAAAGGATATGGAATTATTGTGGGTCAATCCTCCTCTCAACCACTCATTTTGAGGAAATTTTTGAGTTATTTTAGGTATTTTATCCTTAGTTTTAACTTTTTACCAAAATTAACTTTTACCACGGTAACTTTTTTTAACCTTAGTAACTTATTTTTAAACTAAAAAATTTAGCCTTATTAGATCATTTGGATAGTATAATTAAAAACATGAAAAATATAACTTTAGGTTCTTAAATGTTAAATATAAGTTTTCAAAATAAACATAATATTTTTAAATGTATAATTTTACTTATTAAATAAATATTTAATTAGGAAAAGGTTTCAAAAATTTAAAAAACATGGTCATATCATAATTATTTCATAAAAGTCATGGTATTTGTAAAAATGATATTTTTCACTATTTACCTAAAAATCAATCTTTTGGAAAAAAAACAAAAAATTATCCTAATTTAATATTATTATACAAAATTAAGAAATAAATTTAATAATTTTAAATTAAAATTCTAAATTTTTTAAAAATTTATATTTTAAATAGAATATATGATATACAATAAAAACAATGTTTTTAACAAACCATTTTTGTTTAGATATTAATAATTAAATTTGGACTTATTATAAGTAATTAATTGATTTTATTAATTATGTTTAATTTATTTTATTTTATTTTATTTTATTTTATTTTTGTAATAAAGTGTTATTTACTTAATTTTAGTTTTATGTCCATCTCAAGCTATCAAATGAATCAAATTTATTAAAGATAAATATATTCTAAAACTATGGGGTGTTACATTATTCATCCTTATTAACTCTTTTTGTAGGATCTAGAATCTTCCAAATATTCATGAAATGTAACACTAATAAATATCCCTTCTTTGAGTTTTTCATGTTAAACCACTTTAGCCTTTACCAATGTAAGTGTCCTAACTGAGTCCTAGTATCCTCTTAGATCTATCTCCATAGATCTTTATACCCAATATGTAGGCAGCTTCACCCACATCTTTCATGAAGAAGCATTTACCCAACCATATCTTCATGGAGTTAAGAGTTGGGATATCATTTATAAAAATTAGTATTTGATCCACATAAAATATCAAGAACATTACAACACTCCCACTAATATTCTTAATAAATAGGAATTATCCATTTTCTTGATGAAACTAAACTCTTTGATTGCATCATCAAACCAGATATTCCAACTCCAAGAATATTTATTCAATCCATATATTTATCATTACAGCTTTCAAACCTTAGAAGTCTCATTTGACACTTAAAAACATTTTTGGTTGTATCATATAAATATATTCAACTAAATTCCCATTAAAGAAGTAGTTTTTACATCTATTTAGTATATCTCATAATCATAATGAGCTACTATGTATAAAAAATATAAATATTCATTATCATCACAATAGAACATAAGGTTTCTTTATAGTCAATACCATGAATTTTCTTATAAAACTTTTACACTAGGAATTATTTATAGGTAATAACTCTACAATACATATTAGTTTTATTATATAAAACTCACTTTCACTATATGGGTGTTTCCCTTTCAGGTTCATCCACCAAGTTTCAAAATTATTTAGTGTACATAGAATCAATTTTAGAATCCATGGATTTTAACCATTTATCATAATTATAAATCACAATAGAATCTCAATAGGTGGTAGTTTTAACTCCTATTAATATTACCTCATCATCATTTTCGAGGAATTATTAATATCTCACAAGGTCTTTATGAATCTTACTATAACTTTAAGGTTCTTTCGTAAATTGAGTCGGTTATTCTTTCAAAACTCTTTGTGTTACCATCTCAAAATATACCTCAACAATAATTTTTATTTTTTAGTATTGAACTTATCTAAGTTCAACTTTACTCCTAGTAACTCAATGATCAATAAACTCCTTCTCAGGGAATGTCAAAAATCATTACACAAACACTTTGTGATCAACATAATTTTAGAAATAATAACCCTTAATTTCCTTAGTATAACTAATAAATAAGTATTTTTTATATTTAGATTCAAACTTATCATAATCCAATCATCATACGAATGATTCATATCCTCAAATATTCACAAAAGATGTGATGGGACATTTTCTAATCTATATCTTGTATAGTATCTTTATGGCTACTTTAGATGAAACACAACTTAGTAAGAATACAACAGTTTCTAAAGAATACCCCTAAAATATAATAGGAAGATCATGTTTAATCATCATCGATAAAACCATGTCTAACAAGTTATGATTCCTCCTCTAAAACACATCATTCTATTATGGTGTTTCATGATGAGTGAGTTGTGGAAAATTTCCATAATCACACAGATTATTGGTGAATTTATATCTTGATAATTCAACACCCTAATTTGATTATAAAAACTTAATAATTTTCTCCAGTTAATTTTTTACTTCATTCTAAAACCACCTGATCTTTTCAAAAGATTCATATTTATTTATCATTAAAAATACATGTTCATACTAACTAAATTCATCTGTAAAGGTAACTAAGTAACTAAAACCACCTCTTTCTTAAGTACTCACTATTCCATATAAATCAAAATTTATGAGATCTAATTTTCCAATATCCCTTTAACCTTTTCCATTAGAAGTTTCTTTGGTCATATTTCCAAATAAGCATGATTCACAATTTTAAAATGATTTATAATAAAATGGTTCTAATAATCCATCTTTATGGAGTCTTTGGATACACTTATCATTTATATTTCTAAGGAAATAATGAAAAATTTAGGTGGGATTAGAATCAACACTAACTTTATTATTATAAATTTTAAAAATAGGATTGTCCATATCTATAATGTGTAAACCATTTACCATATTCCCGATTCCATAAAACATATAATTATTATATATAGAACACCTCATGTTCTTAATAGTGAATGTTAATCCCATCTTATCTAAACATGATATGGAAATAAATTTTTATTTATGTAATGAATATAATAATATCTCTTTAATTCTAGGAATAATCCACTGGGTAGACTTATATTTTAAGTTTTGAATTCTAATGAAGAAAATCTTACTCCATTATTAACATGAAGATCTACTTCACCCTTTTTAAATTATTTTTTATCTCAGAGTAAATGTTTTTCAACACAAATATGTAGCACACACCCAATATCTAATACTCAAGAGTTTAAGTTAGTGGAATTAACCACTATAACATTTATATTTTGATACTCAGAATGGTTTTCTTTTAGAACTTTTCTCAACCCAAGATACCAATTTCTAGTTATTTTATAGGTTATGCCTATAAGGATTCTCAATATGATTATATGAAGTAATCCAAAACCTAGAATAGATACATATCTATAGGTGAGTATCATGTATTATATCTTTCCATATAGGTATTTTAAGGAAAGTAATCCCACTAAAAATGATAACCTCAAACATTATATCTATTTAGTGATCTAAGATCCATATTTCACTAAGTAATGAGTTTTATTTTCCTTTCTTATCACCACTTAGTTATTTAGGTATGGAATCACCCCCAATCATGAAAATTATAATTCTTGGGTGGTTGAGTATGAAACTATTTTCCTAGATCTATCATATGGACAAAATCTACTCCATTCCTATGTTATCCTAAATCTTATGGTTTCCCAGCTAATTTTCACCCAAATACAATGCAAATAATAGTCAGTACAAGAAAATCCAAGGGTATCCCACATTGGAGAAACTTTCCCATGGGTGATCTAGTGTCACCCATTTCTTTATTTCCATATATAAGAAAATTCATTGTCACCTTTATTTGATAGAACCTACATGGTTGAATGATATAGGTCATGATAAGTTTTACTTTAGAAGGAATATCACACTTAGTATTTGAGAGTTTTCTTTCAAAGTATCACCAACTTAATATTCATTATATCCACATTAATTCATGACTATTTTATCGTATTAGGTTATTATTTTCTCATGTTTTATTCCTTTGTGTATACATTATTCTAATTATTTGGTTTTAGAATCCCTATTTCATACACTAAATTAATGTGTTCATAATATATTAATGGGTAACACTTCACACAAATCACAAGTTTGTGTTTCCCAAAAATAGAATCCAAGTATATCCATACATATATGAATTCATCTTATGTATAAGGTACATGAACGTTTCATGTAAATGAATAGAGTTATATGAGATTGAAAATATCCACCTGAGTAATCCTAGAGTGACAGATATCTTACCCATCACCTTTTTATAACAATGTGTTAACCTCAAATACAATGGATAGTCTAACCCCAAATCCCTCTCCTTGACGAAACTTTACCCTAGAAATAATTCAATTCATGATATCTCTAATACCTATTATGCACAAACTATATTCAAAAAATATTCTTAAGCTTATAGCTTTTAAAAAATTGAGGTCAAGGTAGATGAAAAACTAAATATTATAGAGTCTCACCTAGCATATAATGAAAGGTTCTATATCCTAGAGGTAATTTCTCACATAAAAATAAGCATGCACATCATTCACATTCTATAACCAATTTATAAACATGAATAATGTAAAAGAATAAACAATTAAATAAACACATTATTTAACTTGGGAAAAGATATAAAATTTTCATATTTACATTTTGGATTGTAAAGATATATTTTATAAATCCTAACACTTATCATTTATAAATATTTAAAAAATAATAACCAAAACTAACTAATATAAAATTTTAGATTTTTTATATATTACTCGACATTACATTGACCCTTGACATAGTATCACAATAAAGAGGGATATTGGGGGGTCGGCACTAGCAGGAAGAGCATGGGGTGATGGTAGGGAAAGAGAACCATCATATGGGAAGGCTTGGAGACAATGATCATACAGTGGGATGGCTACATGAGAATTCAATTCGATCCTTATCTAGTGCATTTATTAATGAAGGATCATGATACAAAGTTAAATTCTTCTATGGGAATTTCTTGATAATGAAATTATACATCATTAAATGTATGTGTTACATGTCATGATCAATATTTTATTATCTTATAATACAATTTCAAGCCTAATACCTGCATTATTTTGACACTAAATGTAACATTTTTTAGGGAAAAAATGATTCTCTATTTTTTCAAGACTAAGATGCAGGCTATGTTAACTGCTTAACGCATATTATGTGTGCACTACACAATACATTAATTTATTAACATAATATTGAGTGATTATCTCAATATTACATTATTATATAACATAATGATAAGTTAAGAGAAACAAGTTACAATTTCATAAGACATGCTCTTCAAAAACTAATTAATTAAACATGATGATCTGTTAAAGAATAAGGATCTGATATCAATGATAGTATTTATGGGGCCATCCTGTGATCTTAGGTAGTGTAAGTAATCTCAAATATGACCAATATATCCTAAATAGATTCAACATAAAATTAATACTATATAACTGATATAGTATCCTCCACCATAATGGAATTTAATTAATGAATATCATGAGATTAGGAAATATAGGCTTCTTTTCACCATAGGTAATCCACTAGCCTTTAGATCTTGATTCATGATGATAGGTTTATCGTACACTAATAGAAGTGTTAATACCTTAATTATTCTTGATTAATGGTATTATATAAAGGAGGATAGATTTATAAATATTTTTATGAAATTAATGATCATCACCCACCCCCAACAGGAGGGATCACATCCATTTATATAGTCAACAGTGATTCTCCTTGTTTAAACAAAATGCATTGTCCATATATAATGTATTAAGTGTAGACTAGAAATTACTTCCCATTGGGAGAATCTATTGAATCCATTGAATTATTATGCAAGACATGTTAAATCCATTCATAAAATATTATAATTGATGAAGACCATGAAAAGAAAAAATGATGGAAGTGTCATCCAATGGAACACATTATGTTTAGTGTGATGTATTATTAGGTTTCATCTTATGCAACTAGATTATGTTAGAATTATAATAATCTCATACTCAGGATTAAGGATATGTTAGTACTAACATATCCTTAAGACATGTGTATATTTTAGTTCACACCCAACATGATAATTGTGTATAATTCATGGTGATAGTGTGTTGATGGCCTGTAACTATGGTTTTAGGGTAATGATCGGGTGTGATTCCATTATCATGCCAAGTAATTTATCTATGGTGTGAATGGATAGATGATTACTATAGTGTGGAGTAACCATAATTGGAATTAGTTTATTGAGTTTGTTTCTCATGGTAATTGGGATTTGATTGATATGTTCAACATAATATCGGTATTTCAAGGGTTTGGTGAGTGGGATGATCAGGTTTTGGTTGAGGTTGGACAGTGTTGTGGTTGGATATAAATTAAGGGTTAGTTATTCTATAGTATAAAGGTTTTGATTTACCCAGTGTTTTGGTGAGGTAATTGGATTCTAAGGTCAACCATATCATGTATAGTTGGGTTTATTTGAGTTATAGGAGGGGTTGGTGAAGGCCTATGGCTTGGTTTTGAGAATATAGTCTCATTGTGGAATATCGGTCTTTGAAGATAGATGCCACCAGGTACTCAATGGAATGGTATTGAGTAACCAATATTCCTGAAAAAAGGAGTGGGTGGCTCTGTGAGGTCCATTGACCACTTAGTGGACTTGAGATGAATACTCGGTAGGTACCTGGGCCTTTTTTTAAAAAATTATTTAATTAATTAATTTAAAAGTTTATTATGAGAGGCGTTATCATTTTACCTCAACCACATAGGGAGCTTGACCCTCCCTCTCTCTCCCTCTATTCTCTTATCTTCCCAAGGGGATTTCCACCTATTTTTAGTCTATTCAATGAAAATTATATTATATGGAGTTTTTGTGGTTAAGGATTATCATCACCTTCATCTGTTTTTTTTTGTCATTATTATATTGGTTTTCAACTAAAATATCGATTTTAGGTTGTTTTATCTAGATTCTATATTTCTTAATCCTTAAGATAAATCAATCCATGAAATCAGATAAGAAATATATTTCTTAGAATATATAGGTGGTTCCTATATACTTTTGTTATTACATGTGTGTTTTTTCATTGTGTGATATGAGGGAATTGATGGTATGTTTGGGTGACTGGAATCAGGACTCGATGAGGTATCTAAGGTAAAGGATATGTTTCCAAGGGGGATTCAATTTTGGGTTGGTGTGGTTTGGTTTGAGTTGTTTGAAGGTATTATTCATGGTGTTTAATATACTAGAATTTGGTTGATGAGTTGTTCTTGTGATTGCTTATAATTGTTCTAATGATTGTAACTGGTGGTTATTTGATACACTGGTATATTTTGATGGTGATATATTATTCATAAATGGTGGGGTAACTGCAGTTCACTGAGTTTTGGTCTTAGGATATTGGTGATACGGGTCACCATTTAGGGTGTTTCAATTAGGTTTATGTGCTCATAGAGGGTCCTATGTAGTGGTTTTGACCATCAGATGATTTGTAGTTTCCTTTGTACATGATTAGCTTAGGTTGATGATTTTTATCATCTTGATAGAGGAGGGATACACCATAGATTATTTCCATGGGCTATGGATGATGATTTTGATCAATGGTTAAGAGTGAAACACTCACCGTGTATGGATTTCTTTAAGGTCCTTGTGTCTAAAATTGTTAATAAGAGACTACGAATCATAGGATTGGTGATGTCTTATTTTCTAAGTGTTCATTTTCATGGAGATTAAATACCCATATCATACCATACATATATCATAAACACATCATATATTTTTAGGGTATATATCCATCAATATCCCACTTAGACTAAATACTCATAGAATTTGTTCCATTTCACCTTATATTGAATCATATACAGTAACTTGTGAAACTATATTCTAAACTCCTTTTGAACATCTTCCAAAACACCATTGGAAAGTTGTTATCAATTTCACCTTGTATCACATCCTATAGAATACTTTGAAAATATCAATCCAAAACTCATTTTGGATAATCTCTAAAACACTTTAAAGCTACTCTATAAGTTTTATAAAACTCAACCTCATTCAATCAACCAAAAATTGTAAACCCACAAACCTTTGTAACATTAAAAAGTATATGAATTTATGAATCTATAAATGTAAAAAATATAATTCTCTATTAAAGCATCAATGTTAATAAATCTATAAATGGATCTGGTGTTCTCTTCATCAAACACATGTATCTCCACACCCATGTCCATCAGTTGTATCATATAAAAGTATGAATAATAATATAATCCCTTTTTCCAAGACATGGAGTGGCTATAGAACATGTAGTATGTCAATCCCATATTGTCTTCTCATAATTTAATGATTCTTTGAGTATAGACTAGAATGGTTGATGAATATATCACATGTCATTCATCAATGTGGGTGAGCACATCACATGCCCCACGTCATGTAGATAAGCACATAATATGAACATTGTCTTATTATGTAAATACATTTACATTATCTATATCAATCAATAGCCTAATTGTTATACTCTTTATAAGAAAGGAAAAATCCCATCTCGGTTAATTCACAAATAATGACATCATCTACAACATATCCAACCACCCGATTTTTATGTATTCCTCAAGGAATACTTTAGAATATTATCAATGTGTAAAGGTTATCATTCTAGGTATCTTTTGATACATGGGTATGGGGATTCAATATGAAACATTCACCCCTGGTATACCATAGAAATAGTGTAAGACACTCCATGTGGTAAACTTAGTGGTTCATCCAGTGCACAAAATATGTTTTGTGCCTCATGGGAATATTCCATATCTTTATATAAAATATTACCCATGATAAATTTAATATTTCATCATAAAAAATAATAATATATAATAAAAAAATGATTAGGGATAACTCAAATTCATACTTTAAGGGGTTAATTATCATTACACTTCATGTAAAATATGTAGCCAATATGAAAGAATGATAAATTAAAGATTTCCTTTTGAATAACATGATACATTTTAAATTTGTAAACTCCTTTAAGAATATTAAAAATCCATACATAAGTTCCCATATATGAATATCATATATTATAGACCACAAAATTAGTTTTATTTTTATTTTACTTTTAGGGTTTTGTTAAACTAATTACATATCTATGTAAGTAATGCCACATATCTGCATAACCATCTGAAAAAAAACTATCCTAGTAAAATCCTTAATGGATAACATCTATGAAGAAAGAAACTTTTAATAATGGTACAGATTAGGAATTATATTCCTAATGTTCAACTCATTAAATAGGTGTTCAAATTTTTAACTTCACAGCATCAAATTTTATAATATTAATAAATTTTATTATTTACTTAGAACTCTTTTTAAGTTCATCATTATCATATTTCTTGAAATTTTTCAATCAAATTTTTTCCTTTTCTCTTTTTTATAAGAATATGTAACTCTTTAAATTGATTATTTACCAACATATCCTAAAATATTTTAGGATATTTAGTGATATTAACTTTCTTATACTAAATAAGTTTAACTCTATATATTTCTCTTTACTGATATACCCTAAAATCTTTTGGGATATTAATTGACATTAATATTAAGTTTTGAAATGAATAATCTTTTATTTTCTAAATTTAAATTCCTCTAAATCAAAATATATTCCCACTATATTATTAAAAACTATATTAATTCATAATATCATACCAAGAAAAAAATTTGTGTTAGGAAATGATTCTCATTTCCAATTTTTGGAAATATTAAACAAATAAACTATTAACAATTATATCATATATAATATTCTATGCATTTGGATCATTATTATGAAAAGACTTTATTTTTTAAAATATTCCATTAATGGGTGTTGAAAAATCCTTCCCTCATATTTTAATAATTTCTTGGATAAACTCTTTTATCCTAGATAAAAAAACCCCTTGTATTTAACATTTTCAAATATATTATATAATTGTAACTAGTAAAAAAAGGGTTTTCCACATCAGTTTTTTTCTATTCTTAACATTGGTTTCCTTGTGAAGTTATTGCAAGCACTTTTGTAAATATATTTTTCAAGTCAATTATTGTTAGTATATGTGATAAATAATTTTCATTTTTTTAAAAAAAATTTAGAAAACATGATAAAACTACATAATTTGAAGCATTTTTCATGTTGATTTTTATATAACCAGTGTGATAATAAATTTTCTCAAATTTTTCACGTCATTTATACAATAACTGATATGAAAATTAATTTTTTTAAAATTAATTTAAATATATTATCCCAACATTATAGTAGTAGAACTAGAAATGAAAAAATAGCAACACGACAGCAAAACCAGAAAGAATCATCACAAATTCAAAACATTTTCATGATACATTTTAAAATTTAGACACTAAAATATATATTAAAAATGAACTAAAACCTAATTAAAGCTATTAAATAATATTCTCATTCTATTTTTAAGTGATTTATCTCTTTTTTATTATAAGTTCAAGGGTCATCAAAAATCTACAAATTAAAAGGAAATCATTTAACATGTATTTTCAATATAATTATAATATAAATTAAAGGAAATTTTATAATAAAGTCTAACCATGTGAAATTTTGTAAATATCCCGGTTGAAATTATTTCAAATATAAATCTTAGAACATAATATCCAAATTCATTTAATCCTTATTAAAGAAGAAAATTTTATTTCAAAATAATGTTTCAATTCAAAATAACATTTTAAGTACTTGCAGCCAAAATGTAGTAATTAAAAATGAGAATTCACATTTTCTTTTATATATTGATATTTTCACTCCTCTTTTATATTTTCTCTCTAAATTAATCACATTACTTGTTTTAAAATTATATATATGAAATAAAATTAAAATTCTTTATAATATATAGGTATTAAAATAATCAAACTTTTTTATTCAGTACGTTACTAAAATTTTCTCACACAACACTATTTATAGAACATCACCAGTAAGTTTTCTTCTCTCTTGGACAAAAAAACCTACAAAATACAATGGAAACTAATATAAAAAAAATATAATTTGATTGTTTATTCAGTTAATATAAATATCACTTTAAGAAATATATGTTTCATTACCTTCAAGATAAGGAATCATCCAACACTTAATTGCATTATTTTGAAATATTTGAGCAATATATACTATAATTTCTTCATCTTTAATTATCCTTGGTGTTGGTGAAATTCATTATGGGTCAAAAAATACATATACTGATGTTTTATCGTACTAAATACAAAATGTATAAATATACCTAATACAAAATAAACATAAGTATTAATTTTTAATAAATCGAAATAACTAAAAGATATATGATAATCTACTTACATGGAAAATACTTTCATCGTATTTATGAAAAATAAATATCTAGTTATAAGCTCCATGATATATCTCTTTAGAAGAATCACTTTCAGTTCATGCCCAAAAATGTTAGCATCTATTAGAATCTCATAAACTTATAATAAAAAATTTGAATCGTCTGATAATATATTAAGTCCATAAGAAGTAGTATATAAAGTCATATAAGTTTATACTTTTTTTTTCTATATATTATATTTTTTCATTTAAAGTATTCCTTTAAAAAATAGATAAATATATAAATTTTAAAAATGTTAAAACAAATTTAACACCAATATGAAATAAAAGATATAATCTATACATACCTCAGTGTTAATTTGTTAGATAAGTCTATATGGAAAAAAATTAAAATGGATGATACTTTTTTCAGCTATAGTGACTTCATCTATAGGAAATGCTACTCTTGTTGATATATCTATAATATCATACATGGAGATCCCAAGATACTCTATATATATTTGTTTATGATGAATGGTATACCCAATATAATATATAATTCTATATGAAACAATATAATGTTAGAGATCATCAATATATAAAGATTATAATTATATTTTCCTTTTATATATATCCTCCTTTAAAGAATATCTAGAATGACCAAACACTTCTTTTATCGATACTCCTACCGCGTATCCTTATACGCGACCTAGGTTTTCAGGATTTCCCAATACATTAGCTAAAATATCCTTCCAACCCTTAGGTATGAAGTTACCCTATGTACTCTACTCCCCAAGAGATTCCTATATAGAATATTTAAAAAATTAATTATTTAATCACAATATATAAAGATTTGAATTAAATTAAATAACAAAAATAAATTAAATATCTTCTTAAAATACACTCATATATATCCCTCAACTATTCCATATGATATTTTCTTTTTTTTATAATTCCAACCCTCTTCCATTTTTCATGTCTATCTGGGGGAAAAGAGGGTCAACCTCTACGAAGCTTGAAGACTCATCTCTTGTTTTTTAAAAATTCTAACTATCATTTGTTATTTCAATAACATATACCCTCCATGAGATAAATTATGAGAGTATAAATTTTTAGATTTAATATCCTAATGAGATCTCCTCATTTTCTATAAATTAAGAATAAAAAATCATTAATATGGTCATTAATATAAAAAAACTTTTAAAATATAATGTTTCACTTACCAAAAATTATTTTTGTCATCTACTTTCAACAAACTACTTCCATGTATCTTCATCTATCAAAGGATATGTATCACATTTTTTCTCATTTTTTCATTCCCCAATTGAAATCTCATGTGTGGTTTGATTTAAAATCCCACCATATCCTAGCATCCAAAGCTAAACATTTCTTCTTAACTTCTCTAATCTCAAGTATATCATATTTCATCTTATAAGAAGGGGAAAACCTATATTAGTAAAAATATTTCATGATAAGTAAAATAATAACAAATTATATTACCAAAATTTACTCCCATAATTGAGATATTTTCACCTTTTCAACACTTATCCAATCACAAATAAAAATACTAACTTTGGATTGATCTTTCACCATAGTAAGTGTTTAATTTTTTTGAATTTAGACCCCTAGGAATATAATTATCATAAAACTCAAAAAGTGTAATCTGGTCCTAACTATAGGAAACTAATAATTTTTTTACATATGTGCTTTCATGTTTACCAACCCTATAATTCCTCACTGCCCCTATAGAAGTAGATGGATTCCATATAGAAGGATGAGGAGTCTCATTGGTAGAAGTATGTGTAATGTCCTCCCCAGAAGCTCGAGGTGACTTGGATGTTTGATATGATATTATCTTATAAATCAAATTAATAAAAAATTAGTATATAAATATACATTTCCAACTATTACATATAAAATTAAATAAAAATAAAAAATTATCCAATAAAAATTAAACTAAATTAAACACATTTTAATTCATATTTGTTGAAATAGTTAACTAAAATTCTAATAGCATTAATGAGGAATGAAATAGAATAAACAAAGGGAAAAAATCCAAATTTTACATAAAAATATGAATAATAATTTTAAAATGATACAAATAAAATAAAAAAAATACTAAAAAATCACTATTTATCATGTTCTTTAGAGCATCTCCAATGTGATACACCATTTTGGAGTATATTTTCTCCAAAATGGTGCATAAATATAAAAAATGATCCAATGTATTTCACCATTTTTACACTAAAAATTATATTATTTTAATATACTATTTTATACACTTTTTATTTTCATTTAACATGTTAAAATAACATTAATTTTTTCTATAACTTTGTTTTACTCTTAAGTAAAAATTAATAAAAATCCAACATTTATATATAAATTTGAATAATTGAAAAATGAAACAAACAAAACTAAACTAATATAAACAAATAGTTTTGCATTTTATTTATAATATGTGTTTTAAGTAAAAAAATAAAACTAATATATCTAACATTTTATGAAATTTTAAAAAGTAAATAAGAAATAAATATATGTTACCTGTAATATTAGAAATTTACTAAAGGATTCTTTTCTAATATTCCTTCCTCGTGATCATTCTGCATGGAACAACCCATTTTTATGGCATGGTCATTAATATTATCTATTAATATTTCAATGGAAGTATAGATCTCATATAAATCATCATCATAATTAATTTTATCATCACCAACATATTTTTTTTCCTTACAAAATGATAGGCCACTACATATTTTATAGATCAAGAACATAGAATTTTTTTACATTTTTTCATGATAAAAGGGTTATTTGTGTATTAAAATCTATTTAGATTAACTAATATAATATCAAATTCATTATGTCTAACAATGTTATTACCAATAACTCATTTTTAGTTAAACACTGGAACTTGAAATTTCATATAATCAAGCTCCCATATTTCTTCAAAGACTTTGTAATATAGACTTGATTTGAAGATTGGATTTTTTATATTGGTACTCTAAAAATGCATTGCTTTTGTGAATACGAATACACTACTATTTTGAACTGAACTTATTTTGTACTGTTCTTTTTTATGAAATGTATATCCATTAATATCATACCTAGTCCATGTTATCAAATTTAAACTTGGGTCACCCACTAACCATCTTAATGTTTTTGATGAATCTGATCTGGCATGTTCTCTTTAAACTATAACAAAAAAAGTGTTGTAATGGTCATTCAAAATCTATATATGTTTCTTCTTTGGATAATATTATTTAACACATTAATATGCAATTTTATATATGTCTAATCATCATCTATGTTATTTAAGATGTATAAATGTATATGTTTTATCTTTTTACCTATCAATGATTTTACTTTCAATACATGAATCCCCTTTCTCCAATAATTGACTTATTCATGGTAATATGTAGTAAAATCAATGTTCTCAAATACATATAAGTATCTTATACAAAACTCTACAACCTCCTCAGAAATATACGTCTCAGCAATAGAGGCCTTAGGTCAATAGGGATTCTTAATATATACCTTCAATATCTTTATATAAATTTCAAAATAATACATCCAATGTAGATATAAAAGTCCACAAATATTTATTTCTCATACAAAATGAATCCTTAAATGAACCATGATATCAAAAAAAGATGGTGGAAATACATTTCTAGTTGAAAAAGTATAGAAATTGCATCATTATCCAAATTTTTCAATGAATTCAGATCAATCACTTTGTTAAAAATTATTTTAAAAAATAAAATACCTTTATGATAGTAATTATAACATAGATTAGAAACATTCCATGCAATGAAACTGGTAGGATATATTGCATCATGATGTGATAATCATGAGATTTTGTGCCTTTTAACTTTAAATATTTTAGTGACACAAAATTTTTTAAATTTTAATAATAACCCTACCACCATTAATACCATAAAAACATTGAAAAAACTATTTTTTTTTCTTTTAGATAATGTATGGTAAGCTATAGGTAGGTATGTTCATCTTCCATTAGGAGTGGGAGAAAACTCCAAACATATTCCCATTGAGAGTAAGTCAAATCGTGCATTCAACCCATATTTATTATTTTCTTTAATATATAACAATGATCCAATCTAATTGTAAAAAATAATCTTCTATACATTCTTGAAATCAATTCTATGTTTGGAATCAAGATATATTCAATATGGAAGATCAAAAAATATTTATTTTTTCTTCCAAATATTTCTATCATTACCATATTTTTATGTCTTTCTAAATGTGACATCAATGTTTTGCCCCTCTAAAAATAATGATCGGTAGAAAATGGTTTTGGAGTAATATAAAATTCTTGTGAACCATTGAATTAATTTTTTAATCTTAAATAAGAGTTATCCATAGAAAAAATGCCTTTTATGACCCATGTACACTGTTTTCTCCCATGTTTTAGTTAATAACATGAAGTCAATTATTCACAAATTAGACAAGATTTATACCCCTTAACACCATATCCAAAAAAAATCTATATGAAAAGAAGTTGTTTATAGTGAACACAATCATTACATGTAGCTAAAAATGTTCTATTTTATAAGAATCATACACTTTAATACCTTCCTTCCATAAAAGTTTCAAATAATCAATTAATGATGACAAGAAAACATCATTATCATTTCTAATCTATTTTTGTCCCAAAATCATTCAACTTGACATGATATATTTATGATTCATAAAAAAATTTGGAGGAAAGTTTTAAATTATCAATAAAATATTCCATGGAATTTTTTTCTACTATGGATTTGATATGGATTCATTCCATCTATGTAAAGTCCAAGTCTAATATTTTTAGCTTCATTTCTGAATGTAGGAAGTTGTTGATAAATTTTATTCCACTATGGACAATCAACTTGATAATGAAATTTTCCATCATATATATGCTCATCAACATGCCATATTAACCTTTTTGTATCATTTTAATTTTCAAATAAGTATTTAAAATGAGTAATTATATGAATATACTAAATTACCTTATTATAAGTCTTTATAACTACTAAATCAGCATGTGATTTTTCATTAAACTTGTATCTTGATGTCCTATATTTAAGAAACTCTTCCTATATAGAACATCATCATTTGGATAGGCATGTATCTTCTTGTACCCCTAACCCATTTGGCATAATATTTTATTCACATTATAATGTGAATCTGGAATATCATTGTCTTTAGGAATTATATCTTACAACATCTATAGCAACTCCATAAAACTCTTGTCACTATATCAATTTTATGTCTTTAAGTTAATCAATATTAACACCATTGATATAACCAAAAATTCTATACAACCTAGATATAATTGTTTTTTATCATCGCCATATTGAAGCTTAATTATAAATTATTTCCCAATTATTTCTACTTCAATATCACAAATCATTTTGTCAATTTGATCAGACTTATCATCTCAAAAATCATCATCATTAATAAATCTTAAATTCTACCCTGTTTCACCATGCCAAATCCAAGGGTTTCAAATAAAATTAAAACCATTAAAAATTAAATGATCTTTGATTTATCTAATTTTCAACTTCTTCATATTTAACTATTTCAACCATGGACAAAAAACAAGTAGTTTTTTGGAACATTTCATTTAGAAAATTCCAAAAAATAATTAACACCTTTCTCATATTTATCACTTTTTCGTAGTGTAGTAATCCAAATTCTACTCAATATTATTTATAAAAAATATCAATAATTGAAAATAAGTTCTTATATTTTAAAATTTAATTTCAAATTTTAATTTATAAATAACAATAAAAAATACAATAAAATATTTAAAAAATAAAATATAAAAACAAATTTAAAAAAATACAACTTTGAACATATTTAATTATCATTATATTATAAAAAAAATAAAAAAAAGTATCATATAATCAACATAATCATCTTAATATATGTTATCAATGCTCTATATTCAAACTACATAATCCACTATACCTTTAAAACACTCTTTCAAAATGAAGAAAAATCCATACCTTAGACATGAATTAATCATTATAATGACATTATTTATAACACCAATTCATCAAATAATCATTTAATCAAGACTTAATGTCAAAAAAATCATTAATAAATTTAAAAATACCATATATGAATGAATAATTAGAAATAAAAATAAAAATATCAAAGATAAGGTGATAGTAATGGAAAATCAAATGGAAAATCATAATTGTAAATGAAAATGAAAATACTTTCGATGCATGGAAAATTGAATCAATAAAAACAAAAAAAATATTAGTTTGGGGATGATTGAGAAGTTGATAATAATGGGAAGACAAAACAGAGAGAGTGGATGTGTCTATCGATGAGGAATAAGGGTGGATGGTGGTGTTTAATGCCAACTGAAAGATATTTGAGGCCACTGGACCAAAGAATAAAGGGTTAGGGTACATTTCGTGAGAGAAAATAGATGTCTTTTATGTGAATAAATGGAAATAAAATGACTCATCCTGATGTTTCATAAAAATTTGAAAGTTTTTCCATGATGGTTATTTAATAACTGATGTGAAAAAATAGTTTTCACATCGGTTATTTAATAACCCCCAGAGAAAATTGTATTTTTAATATCGTTTATCTAATAACTGATGTTGAAAATATATGTCTTATATTTTTCCTGTTAGTTATTTTATAACCAATGTGAAAAATAATTTATAATATCGGTTATGAATAAATAGCATGAAAAATGTATGGTCTTAAATGTGTTTTATACTAGTTTGGATCATTCAAAACAAAGTGTATCAAAACATTTTGGGTTTTTTTGGAATCTAATAACACTTATCAGAGGAAATGGAAATAATTAAAAGAAAACCAAACGAAAATTGAACCATGCTAGTATAAATGAAATCACGCATACTAGAAATGAAGAAAAATGTAAATGTATGTACCTTAAACCAAAGGTTTCAATGCTTATTATTCATCCATTAAAGAATGAGTTTTATAAAGATCAACAATAAACAATATAAAGATTCTTCACTCCTTGATTTATCCATGGACTGTTGAATCATCTAAAATTGGGATGGAACTCCTCTTATCTCCACGTTGTGTTAGCACCTCATAGTGAAAAGATGGAAGAGGAAAGAGATCTATGGAGTATGGTATTTTTGACCAGGGTTGGATAAATATATATTAGGACATTTCATATTATAAATACCATTTAAATAACACTTGAGGATTCTTCTTGACTAAGATCACATTTACTCATGCATTATAATGCAGGAGTGAATGTCATGACCAACTCATGTAATGCTTACATCAAGTGTTTATCCCTTGTTTTACATCTTATGTAATGACTCTTTCTTGATGATGGACAATATGGAAGACTTTTGAATGATAACCATTATCATTCATCTTCCATAATATATAGTAGAAAGTTTCATTTTTTTTATTGAGAAAGTTATACTCTATTATATTCATGGTAATGGAATATTATGATATACCTCAATTGTAAATAATGATATACCCTAAAAATTCATGAATTGTATGTTTTTCATGAAATTCATATTCAATGAGTGGTTATATTTTACCATTAAATATAGCTTTTATATATCATATATATATAAAGGTTTTAGGGTGTATCTCCTTTAATCTAAAATAATTTTTTCCATTTCACCTTATATCATATCATATATGATGACTTGTGAAACCCTATCCAAAACATATTTTGGATATCTTCTAAAATAATTTGGTAAAACTTTCATCAACTTCACATTATATCACATAATATGTAATATATTGTGAATACCCATCCAAAACTCTTTTGTATTAACTCTAAAACACTTTTAAAGTGTCTCTTTATGTCAAACTTAATCCATATTCAATCACCAAAAAAGTGTTCCCCCATGGACCTTTTCTGTGCTCACAAAAACTATGAATCTCTAGATCCATAAATGTAAACAAAGAGTATCCTATATAAAATTTTCAATGATATAAAGCTATAAATTTATTGGGCGTGTTCTCTATCAAACACATGTGTCTTTATACTTGTGTCCACCAGTCACATCACATGCTAGCATTCACTCTTATACATTCCCTTTGTCTAAGACATCAAGTGACCATAGGACACAGAGTATTTCAATCCCATATAGAAAACTCATATGTTCTAAATTCTTAGATTATAGAATATCTAGGATAATTAATACGTCACATGTTATTCACCTTTATGGATGATCACATCACATGTCCCTCACCTGAGTAGATAAGAACATTATATGTATTATCTTGGTGTGGCCACACACTCCACAATCTATCTTAATCAAGGTCCTAGATGCCATACGAATTATACAAGAGGACAAATCTCATCTTGGTTGAGCTCCAACTGATGACATATGATCAAAAACATACCCAACCACCCTATGATTAAGTTAAACCTCAGGGCTTGCATAATAAAGGTATCAAAGTATAAAGTTTCTCATGCTAAGTATATCACCAATATCAGGTAGTGGGGACTCTTATATGATCCATGCACCCCTAATATTGCAAATAAATAATGTATGACACTCCATGTGGTATACTTTATGGGTTATAAAGCACACAAAAATGCTTTTGTACCTCATAATCATATTCCATATCTCAATACAAGGATTATACTCACATTAACCTTTACATTTAATCATAACCTATAATATTCTATGAAAAACATCAGTTAGGGATAACCCAAAGTCATACTTTCAGAGGTTAATTATCATTAAATTTCATGATATGTATATCAATATATACATTTTTTCAACCAATGTGAAAGAATGATAAAGTAGATATTTCCTTTTATATGATGAATTTTATATTCTTAAAAGAATATTAATAATACTTAATAAAACCATGTATAAGCACAAGTCTAGAATATCATATATGATATACTACGAGATCATTAATATGTTTTCTATACTTTTTGGGGTTTTTTTAACTCATTACATCAATATGTAATTCTTTCCACATCACTATGTGACCATCTTATAAAACCCTCCCACTAAACTCTTTAGTGAGTAACATCTATGAAGAAATAAAGTTTTAATAATTGTGAGATTTAAAAATCTTATTCTTAGTTTTCAACTCCTTAAACATATTCAAACTCCTTAACTCCAAAACATTTAAATTTATAATGGTAATAATTATTTTTGTCAACTTAGTAATTTTCTATGTTTAACACCATCATTCTTGGAACCCTTTCCCTCAAACTTTTTCATTGAAATATTTTCCTAAATAATGAAACTATTTACATTATCACCTACTAGAAAATACTAAACTCCTTTAGGATAAATTGAGGTTCATTTTTTAATGGTAACTAAATGTAACTCTTTACATTTTTCTTTACTTCTATACCCTAAAAATATTTTAGGATATTTAATGAAATTTACTTTATATTTTGACTGGAATAATTATTTATGAAATAGTAATATTCAATTTATCACAATAACTAAATTTAACTTTTACATTTTTCTTTACCACCATATATCCTAAACACTTTCAGATGGAAAATCACTTTATTTTTATATTGGTATAATCTTTTATTTTTTGTATTTACACTTTTTTAAGTTCAAAAATACCTCCATTATCCTCTTAGACACTATATTATCTTTAGAATATCATGGTAAGATACAAAAACTCATTTATTTTAGGAAATAATACTTATTTTATTTTACTAAGAATATTTAAAAAATAAAATATTTTTCCCATATCAAATATGTTATTCTATGATTTTGAATCATTTTTCTCTAAAAAGAATTATTCATTAAAATAAACCACTATTGGGTAGCAAGAGCACCTTCCCTTATATTTTAACAAACATCTAGATAAACCTTTTAACTTGGATAAAATAATTTTATCCTTATATTCTTCAGTAATATGTTATAGAATCTAATAAATCATAAACTATATTTATTGTCTCACATTGTTCATAGAAACACTTTTTTAACAAAAAAATCCTATTTTCATATAAGAAAAATGAATATACACATGCTTTACTTAGATACATATGAGCTTGAAAAATACCTTTTAAATTCAAATATTTGATATAGAAACTCTTTGATTCATTACTTATAAGAAAACCATAATCTCCATCAATTCTTCCAATGATTCTGAACTTATGTATATTTACAACACTTGTAAAATATACAATTGGTATCATATACCCTTAAAAACTAAATAATTTATTTCTATAACACTAACACCTATCATGGACATTCTATGGAGTTTCCAAAAAACACTTTAGGTGTCTCAGAGTATTCCATCCTATATAATATTTACTCCTTCATTCTTTTGAGTTTTAAACTTTACCAATTTGTACTATCTATACATCACCATAACCTAGACATTGTCTACCTATTTCATATATTCTTATCTATTTGAGAATATTAGGTAAATTTTTCTTGAACTCATTCATATTTTTGGAATATTTCCATATATTAAAGTAGGATGAATTCCTTAACTAGAATACACCTTAAGGAAATCATCAGTCTCTCCAAGTCATTAGCATACTCAATAATATTCAGTATCATCTATATACTCAAACATATTGAGTATATGAGACTAAAATTCCTTAATACATTTTGTATCTACTTCCTTTGAAACATAAAGTGAATCATCATATGCATCTTATAATCATCTAGATTCACTTATTGTTCAAATTCATCACATGTTACTCAAAAAATATTTTCTCTAACATGTGGAATTTCTTTTTTTACTTAATAACTTTTCTTTCTAGTCATATAATTTTATTACAATAATATTCTCCTTCCTATATGATTTATTTAAAAGTAAATTTGATGATGATAATGTTATTAATATACAACATAAGTTTTTTTCAAATGGGTATCATGTTTTATTTTCATTTAATAAGGAATTTTATTTAAATAGATCCCACTAAAATGATGGTCCATTTTAAAATTCATCATACCCATTAGTGGGTTAAGATCAATATTTTGTTAATAAATGATTATTATTTTACATTCCTCTCACCACTCATCTATTTAGGTAAGGCATCAACCCAATCATATCATATATAATTTTTGAATAGTTTAATAGACAATCTTTATCCAATCCAAAGTATGAATAAACCTAACTCTATTTCTTTTGTATCCATCCTAAGTATTTCCTATATAAGTGTAACCTGAATAAAATAAAGTCATATTTAATAACCCAGGTAAAAATAGAATAATTTTTTTACTGGTATTCTTGAATTAAATATTTAAATTTATTATGTTAGGTAATTCTTAAAATAAATAATTTCTTATATGGTTATTTATTTAAAATATTAATTTTTCAATTATATAATCTTAATTTGAATATAATAATTCTATTTTTGAATTATTAATGTCAAAATTATCTTAGTATGAATTTTTGATAATTTTTTAAAAAAGTTAAATTTTTTGTGAATAGTAAAAAAAACAAAGTCTTTATAAAATACAGTATTTTTTTGTGATGTCATGAAGACATAATTATGATATAAAATTTAGTAAATTTATTCAATTACTAAATTTTAATTTTAGAATATAAATATTTTACAAAAATAATTTAGAACATGTAAGTTATAATTTATTTCAAGATAAGTATAAAAATCATTGTCAGTGTCGACATAGTGTCTGAACTGCACTACTAAAGTCAAATTTTGTGCCTTATAGATAATAATTGAGTGATAAAAATTATTTTCATGACTTTATTATTAATTATTATGAATTATTGATATTTTTCTATTAATTTATAATTCTATAGTTATATAACATGAGTCTTATCCAAATGTCTTTATAATGCTTGCGCAAGGAAAGAAAAGGCAAATTAACAAATTAAAAAAATTGTCTTGAAATGGATATGAGTTAATATAGTTAATTAACCAATCTAAATGATTGTATCAAACCTATTTTATTTATTTTTGTGATAGCGTTTTTTTTTTTGTTTTTTTTATATGAAATAATTAACTTTAATGGTTGTGCAGCGCTGATGTGGTTCTTGTGCAAGCAGAAGAAAAATAAATAAAATTATTTTAATTAAAATTATAATAACCATTAAATGACCCCAATTTTGACTAAATCATTTTTAATGAGAAATTTTCAGTCATTATATTATTTTTATTCTAATATGGGAAATTTTGGACCCACATGAATCACTTTAATCCCTTTATAATATTTTATTGAAAAAGAAGTAAAGTTGTTCACACTATAGTTTTTAATTAGAATAATATTTTAATCAATGGATTTCCAGAAGTTTTTTTTTGATAAAAAATATTATTTTGAAAGATGAGAAATTTATATTCCTCATGGAAATTTATTTTTAATTTTTAGGGAATAAATTTTTCCTTAATTTATTTCACAACGACGATGCATTAAATATTTAATTAATGAATAAATCAAATAAATGATATTAAAAATTATAAAATAAATATAATTTGAGATTTATAAGGTAATTAACGAATTATATAGATTAATATGATGTGTATAGGATATAATAAAATATTGGTTTCGAATTTTAATATTTGTATTTATGTTTTAAAATTCATAGTTATGAATAGAGTTTATTTTGACAAAATTTATTTTTCTTGAAAATATATATTTTATTAAATTATTTAAAAATCCCAAAAATCTTGAAAAAGGCCAAAAATGATAATATTATGTCGAAAATGTTATCTTCTATGATTTTTAGTCCTCTTGGATGTAAGGCCCCAGCCTTATAAATACATAATATTGAATTAAGTTAATAATTCACATTTAGAATCTTTTTAGGATTAGAACTTTAGAGAATTAGGTCATAACTTATACATAAAAACTTGAATATTACAAGTTGACACTTATACTCACTATACATTTTTTTCATGAAACAAAAACTCTTAAAAAAAATAAACATGTTTAGTTCCATGTTTTAGATAGCATGATTTTTCCTTGATCACATCCTTGACCCTATTCATCTTTAATTCCTATGAAAAACATTTAAAAACTTGGGATGAGCATAAAAAGCTCAGTAAAGGATACATAAAAATTGTTATTTTTTAAAAACAACATATAAACCATTAATACTTTATCATAAAGTAATAATTTTCACCTTAAATAAGTTGAAAAAACACTTCACTGAATATAAGCTCAGTGCTTACCCTTTTTGTAACCAAAATATTACCATAAAGCCCATAAAAAATGTATAATATATAAAGGTAACTTGGGACATAAACATACTTAAATGGAATAACCATACGGTCGACTTCCACACATATCACTAAATGTAATAGTCATACGACCGACTTCCATACCCAATGCATTGGAGGATATAATGTAACCACCTGTTCTTGGTTTATCACAGAACCACTTGTCATTTGGTTTATCACGTAACCACCCGTCATTGGTTTATCACTTAACCACCTGTCAAATGTCCAAGTACCATTATATAATCATAACACATAAAATATTTCAAATATCAACATTTTACTAATAACATTTCATTTTCAAAAATAAGAAATCATTTCAAGATATTAAAATACTCAATCCATTTCAAAAACCATTTTCAATACCAAAACACCCAAAAAAGAGAATAAGGGATTTATTTTCCTTTTAAAAACATTAAGTCTTATATAGGAATCCAAATAATGATTATGGTAGTGGAGAGGTCATTGTTTCCACATATGTTAAAAACATTCCTTTTGTTATTTAGTAAAATATTTCAAAGAAAAAATATTCCCTTTGAATGAAAGTAAAAGTTAAAGGGTTTATTATACACCATATAAAAGAAGGTTGTATAAAATATGTATCAATAAAAGGATATTGAGATGATGTCCCTTACAAATATCATTTTTTAAATAAAATAGAGTAATTTATAAATACAAGATTAGACATCAAAATTCATTTCTCACATAATCATATCATTACGTAGTCAAGAATTAGAAGATAAACCCAAAGAATGAAAATTAAGTTAAGAAGTTCCCTTACCCCGTATCTAACTTATCTCATATGTTCCTTGTTATTACTGAATAATAAAATTAAGTTAATTTATACTTTCTTTATAACCTTTTTCAATTTTATTATTTCTTTTATATCACTTGTTACCTTACTATAACAATTAGTTAATTATTTGAGTTCATATCAGATATTTTGTCGTTGTTCGGAACTTGAGTCAAAAATGAATTTTTTATAAGTACATTATCTCCAGAATGATATTCATGATTTAAATATCATATATATCATATATATCTAGTATATATGTATTTATAATAGTCCATAACATTTGGATATAATAAATAAAATTCACCATTCATGGAGACGGTAAGCTGTATGTATGCATGAATGCTACTTTCATTTCTTTTTCATATTTAAAAGAATAAAAACTAAATGATAAGTAAGTATATTATAATTCTAGTATAATATATATGTTATATATGTTACATAAGTTCCTTAATTTCATCCTTATATGTTCCATGTATAGCATGAATGAGTCATATCACTTTGAGGGGTCGGTAGTCCGCACTTCCTCAAATGAAATTATCATATTTATACAACATCAAAAACATAAATGTATGTTCTAAATGAGAATTAAGAAGAAAAGAGATAAAATAAATATCATATATATCATATATAATTTCAGATCCATCATAATGGCCACCATAAGAGGTGGTAGGAGAAGATTGAACAATCATCATTTCGTGAGGCAGTAGTTCACCATCCACAAAAATAGAATGTTCTATACCCATTAGATGGAGGTGTGTGTAAGTGTAGTTAAAATACTTATCATTAAAAAAACATGGTATATTTAAGATACTTTTTTTATTATAAAATAATTTAATAAAGATATTTTATGGGGTTGGATAAGGAAAATAAATGAAATAATTGATGTTATTAATATTTTCATGACTTATTATATTCCCCATTTACTTATTTTATATGAAATGTGCATAATTTGTGTGAAATATTAATGTTTTAATATTAAGTATAATTTTTTAGCATTTTTAGAAGTATTCCAATTGAGTCAGTTTAATGTTTTAATAATAACTGTCACTATACTGATCCAAATTGTGTGGTTCTTGTTTTGTAGGATTCTCCTTTCAATATAAAACATTTCATTAGAAGGTACCATGAGCCAATTCTTCCATTTGAAGGGTCATATGGTCCTCACAAACAAGACCAAAGAATCTGTGAACAAACTAGACCAGCCTTGAAGATTGATTTACTGGGCTCAATACAGAAGTCCAAAAACATTAACTCTCCACCATAATTCTGGGGACACTAAATTTCATCTTTGATAAAAATTTCAAGGCCCAAATCTAAGTACAAGGGGCCCAAATAAAGCTTTGAAGTCCAGCCCACCATTCTGGCCGAGAATTAAAACTAGTATAGTATGCATGACATATCTCATGATGTAAGCATCAAATAGAGATGAGATTTTTCAGTGTGAAATAGGAGATATAGGTGGCCGACTTTGTTGAAGAAATCATTCGGATTTGATGGCATCTTCATATTCAAAAACCCTTTCACATTATGGACTTAAAAAATACTGGATTGAAATGGACAGTTTAACTTTGTTTAATCAACCGGCCATAACTTTTGATCCGTAAGTCCAAATGACTCCAAATTTTGAGAGTAGTCGTCCAACACTATTGTATACAACTTTGAAGAAGGAGATATTTGAATATTCGGCTGTCTGAATAGCCAAATTGGCGATACAAGTGGAGGGACATATTGGGAATGCAAACAGTCCACTCCTTGGGCTATAAATACTCTCCCCTTCTCTCCTTGAGAGGGGTTGGCATTTCAGAAGAGAGGAGATAATATTGGAATGACCAAAGATTTTCCAAAGGCTTTGGAGGAACTTCCATACTCAAGTTTTTACTTGAGAGACCTTTCCTCCTCTCTTTGTTTTCACTTACTTTTGGGTTCTTCGTTTTTGTAATTTTGTAAGTCCTTTCTTTGTAATTCTGTTTTAATGCAAGTTACTTCTTCAATATCTCTTATTCTCATCCACCTTATGTAGTTTAATATTTATGTTCTTAAAATAGTTTAAATTCAGTTGAATCCCCTTCCCTTATTTTGCTTCCTCATTTAATCGAAAATCCGTTTTTAATTATCATCATCGTTCGTGTGTGTGTGTCAACGTACCACTCTTTTCTAATCCCTTTCTTTTTCTTCTATTCTTAATTTATCATCATAATTATTTTAACCAGAATATTAAACATTCAAATGTATTAGTAAATCTCTCATTGGGGTGAGTTATAATTTAGGTATGTTAAGTGATTGAGAGCTTCTGCTCGATGAATATTCTTTGAATTAACATTGTGTATGTTGGACTTAACATGTCATGGATTAATGACTTGTTTTGTTTAACATGTGGTTTCCATGGATTATTGGAACCATAAATACACCACCATAAATAAGATCTGATTGAGATTATAACCTTAAGTTAAGTTAAGGCTTGGTTTAAAGCCTTAACACTTAGGAATTCTAATCAACATCATCTTATGACATGTGTGTTAATTTAAATGCAATATAAAGCAAAGATAAAGGATTTCACAAGCTTAACTAACCTAATGATGAACTCACTCCAATCTTCATCAATTTGTTAAATCAAACATCATCCATCAATTATTTCATAATCTCTGCAAACAAACCCCCCAATCAGAATACAATTAACTAAAAACAAACGACTATTACAAAGTATCATCGCCGAGGATTCGACCCGAGTGCTGCTATACACATTAGCAGAGCACCGGAACTTTGACCGGTCGATAGGCGACAATCGGTCGTGCGTTTCAAGAATCTTGAGAGAATACATTACCTCAAATCGGGTAACTCCTTTTGATTTAAGCTAAAAGGACTTATTTAATTGACTTCTTCCCAAAGTAATGCTTATAGAAGGAATAGGGGGATTTGGGGAGCTTATTTGGGATTATTTTGGATGATACATTGGGTATTGATAGGTGTGAGTAATGGTTATAGGTGGTGTCCTTTTATAAGAGGGAGGAGGGGCACTTTAGGAATGTTTGAAAGTATTATTTTATTATTAATTGATTTTAGAATTATAATAACACCTAAGTAATAGATTTCAAAGATCAGATGATTATGGGTCGAAATACTCTCATCCAATGGATTTTAGAAAAGTTTTTGTTTCAAATTTAACCTTATCATTTAGCTTTAACCCTTAGTTAACTAATTTAATTATTACCATGTCTTCTTGTATATTCAAACTATATGGTTGATATAGTTACCATAAAATGCCAATAGGACATCAGTTGTTTATTAATGAAATTTTCAACATTATATAATTAATTTTTGAATATTATATTTTTAGGACTATTATATTATTTAATAAAATAGTATTTGTTTTAAAAACTCATTTATGTCAATTTTTATACTATTTATATCATGACTTTTTAAAAATCCATAAAAACTTTAATCTTTCAAAAATACTTCATAAATCAAAATATAACAAGTAATAATAATCCCTAAAAAAATTTTATGGCATAAAAAGTTTCAAAATAAATTTATTTTAAAATTTATAATCTCATTTATTTAAATCTTTCATTAATAAGGTAATCACTACATCATCATTGTGTCATAAATATATTTATTTATTTGATGTCGAAAAATTATAAATAAAATACCATGAATTAGGAAATATTTTTACATTTATATTGACTATTTATAGTCGAAAAATAACTTATATAACCCCATTTAAAAATTGTTTTACTAAAAGATACATGTTTAGGTTATATTTTCCTTAACTTTAAATTAAAATTAATTAAATGTATTTTTCACACACAAGTGGCTCCATGGGGTCCTGAAATCGACCCAAGGATGCCCATGGTCAGAAATATTTCTTCCAATAGGGTTAGAACATGTGTTAGGGTAATTTAATAGTATTATAACATTATTTTTTACCCTTATTTACCAGATTTACCCTTTAACCATGGTAAATAAAATATTTAATGAAATTATTATTCATAATGTCTAAAAATAAAAGTTACCTATTTACACAATTTAGAACTCATGATTAAAAATATGGAATCCATTTTTCTAAATTCAAAACACATAAGTTCCAAAAATTAATTTAAAATTAATTCCCGTTGTCAAAACCAAAAAGCATGTTTTTAAGAATTAAAAACTACCAAAATATTGACATGCGTTTATGTCCAATTTGAAAGTGAAATTACTTCCAATGACCAAAATTGGATTAAATTATAAAAATATAATACAATTAAACTTTAAAACCAATTAAAATTACAATCTAACTATATGAATAAATTAGATTAAAAGGCAGTTTTGAATTAAAATGCAGTATTTTTCACTATTCATTAAAAAATAAACTTTAGCCGAAAAATATAAAAAATTCATCCAAAGTAAATTTTGATGTTACTATTATAAATAAGAAGTTTATTTTGTCAAATAAAACATATAAAGGTGTCAAAAACTATATTTAAAAAGGGTTCTTCATCAAAAGGCGGTAAAACTACATTTTTAGAAAAATACTTCTTTTATCTGAAAAAATGAATTTATTCTTATATCATATCTAAAAAACATATAATATTAATTTAAAACATTACATATCATATATTTTTAATCAAATAAAAAACCATAAATAGTTATATTAAAACACAATTATTCTCTTTTAAATAGGTTTTCATAAAAACACATCCATTATATTCAATTGGTTTTTATTTCCATTTATAATAAATTTAGTAACCAATGAATAATAATTTAAACATTTGTAAACCATATTTCAAAATTCATTTGATACTATTCATTCCATCCATTCCAATTTCTAGGCATTGACTACCATTTAAAATAATAATATTATTATTTCATTATTTTTCAATATAACTCAATGTTATGTGCAATGTAAGATTTCAGAGAAGCTAGTTGTTGCATATTAAGTATGCTATCAGAAAAAGAATCCACTTTAACTTGAAATTAATATCTTATTCATAAGTATTAATATAATTCAAAAATTATTATTCTATAAATACCTGGGTCGTTACATCCTTCCACCCTTTTGGAAATTGCGTCCTCGCAATTTTAAAATTGGGCTCAAAAACTTCATTGAAAGTCTCACTTTGGAAAAAGAGTCAATAAAACTATCACTTTAAAAAAAAGTAAAAAGTCACCTATGATAACACATAAAAGGATTCCATTAAAGCATAGATATGGAAGAAGAAACTAACCATCAAGTTCTGATGGAGAGTGATAGAAAACATGGTCCGGAGAAAGTTAACCACCAAAAAATGACAGACTTGTGATATGTTAAACGATCTTTTATTCCCCAGTAGGAAATGTAAATGGACAATATTTTTTTATTTAATTTTCCTTTAATAAAGTTGGAGAATTTATTTATGATATTGACTATGAACATAAGTAAATATACTTACTTTTCAAGTAGAGTTCCATCCTTTAATAAGTTTCTACCAAAAACTTATCTTTTCCCCAAATGATGACTATTCAAGATAACTTGGTCACACCTGAAGCGCTAGAATCAACTTCTAGAGAATAACATGATCCACAAAAGATTAACCATATATTTCCCCTATCTTTAAACATTAACCAAAACCAAAATGGTTGTTACAAGATTAGATAATCCCCAAAAAGGATAATCTTTTATAAAAATAAATACTACTCTAAATCTCCAAAATTGAACAAACAATACCCAAATCTCAACAAAGACCATTCAATACACAATTGTCCTTAAAATTATTCAAAATAATCCAAACTAAGTTTGAAACCCAAAATTCAGAAGTATTTTATCACATAGTCTTCCACAAAAATCTTAACATTTATCTCCAAATAACATCGTCCACTCTTAAAGTCTCATACTGAAAAGTAATTAACCTAATCACATATTATCTATGATAGGTTAATAATTTCCATAAATAACCCAAATTTTTATATGTCCATAATAAAAACATATATTCTTCCAAAATAAAATTCCACCATTACTCCTTAATTGAAATCCCAAATTATTCTATTTTCCTTAGGTATATAGTGTTCCCAAAAGAGAAAACATCTTCCAAAATAACCATTATCACTTAATCACCAAATCATTTTCCTATACTAAGGATATCCATTTGATAAAACCTAATATACCAAATTAAATTATTATTGATCCATAAAATCATTTAACTAAAAAATAATAAGTCATACTAACTAGGGACTTCATGTAGTCCAGTGGTAAGCAATAAATATCAATCACACTTTGGTTGTGGGTTCGATTCCCACAGCTATGTCCGACATGACGGGTTGTCACACGGTCTATGTTTTATCATTTTTCAAAAACTATATAATTTTATAAAATTCCAAAAAATGAGATAAATTCCTCAAAATCATCATAACATATTTTAACCAAAAATGTTATCTCATACCTCGCATTTTTATCCCAAAAAGTAATAACTTGTAATTGCCTCAAATTCAAGGATCGTATAAACCCAAATAGTTCTTTATAACTATATACACAAAAGAAAATATAATTCTTCCTTAAATAAAATTTTCACATATAAAACTTTAGGGTTATATATACTAGAAAAATTCTTCCAAAGTAATCATATCATTAATACATTTAAACATATCATCATTCATAGATCCAACATAACTCTTTCATTACTAAAATGTAGACATCTTAATCATTGAACATTATTCATGATCCTTTATCCATGTTTTTCTATCTTATTATCTTATACTTATTTCCTACAAACAAAATCATTCATAATTTTCTAAGATTTCAGTAATTTTAAAACATGAGTTAAGAAATAATCCATACCTTTTATAGGTCATTTTCAGTTTCCTTATCGTCAATTGGAATGGCATTAGGAATTTGTAAACATACATTTGTATGATCTTGCTGATGCCACTCTCAAACCTTATTTATAGGACATATATTTGTATAATGACCATGCACACCACATTTAAAACATTCAATTGATCCTTCGGAAAGAACTTATTTCCCTTTCCTGGAGTCAACTGGATGCTTCCTTTTTCCATGGAAGGTTCTTTATGACCTATATTACCACATCTATAGCATCTTATTGTCCCTTTGAATAATTTTCCTAGGTTTTTCTTTCCACATCCTTGACACATAGGTTTTTGAATATACTTACCTTTATGATTATTACATGAACTTTCATAGGGATTTGTTTCTCGCATATATGATGCCTTATAAAAATCACCAAGGTTCAGGTGGTCAATCATGACTCTAGATAGTTGGTTTAGAATAACCATAAGAGTTCTCATTTCATCTCCCATTTCATTCGGTTGCTCATTCATAAAACCACCATAGTTTCCTTCACATCCATTGTCACTTTGGTGCCTACTAGATCTATCCATTTACTAAAACCAAAAAGGTCAGTGTGAGTATATCATTAAAATCATCATATAATATTTTATGAGGAGGTTAAATACTAAGATATACTTATTCATGTTATCTTAAACTCATTCAATTTATCTAAAATAACTATGACTCTTTATAATATAAAAACCATTATGGTTATGTCACTTATTCATAAATAACACCCTATCCTCTATAGTTATCTAAACCGACCTTTGATACCAACTGTAAGACCCTAGACTTAAACATTACATAATCTTGAATTAAGTTAATAATTTACATTGAGAGTATTTTCAGGTTTAGAGCTTTAGATAATTAGGTCGTAGCTTATACAAAACAACTTGAATATTACAAGTATACACTTCTACTCACTATCCACTTTTTTCATAAAAAACTCTTCAAAAAAGAAACATGTTTGGTTCCATGTTTTAGACAGTATGATTTTTCCTTGATCCCATCCTTGACCCTATTAATCTTTAAGTACTATGAAAAACATTTCAAAACTTGGGATGAGCATAAAAAGCTCAGTGAGGGATACATAAAGAAGGAAAACTGTTATATTTTCAAAACAACATGTAAACCATGAATACTTTCTCATAAAGTAATACTTTCACCTTAAAGAAGTAAAAAAACACTTCACTGAATATAATATCATTTCTTACCCCTTTTGTAACCAAAATATTACCATAAATCCCATAGAAAACAACTTATAGAATATAAAGGTAACTTGGGACATAAACATACTTAAATGGAATAACCATATGGTCAAATTACACACATATCACTAAATAGAATAGCCATACATCCAACTTCCATACCCAATGCATTAGAGGTTATAATGTAACCACTCGTCCTTGGTTTATCATGGAACCACTCATCATTTGGTTTATCACGTAACCACCCATCATTGGTTTATTATGTAACTACCCATCAAATGTCCAAGTACCATTATATAATAATAACACATAAAATTTTGAAAATATCAACATTTCACAAATAAAATTTCATTTACAATAATAATAAATCATTTCAAGATATCAAAATACTCAATCCATTTCAAAAACCATTTTCAGTACAAAAACACCCAAAAAAAGGGAATAAGTGATTTATTTTACTTTTAAAAAAATTAAGGATTATAGAGGAATCCAAATAATGATTACAGTGGCATAGAGTTTATCGTTACCACATACATTAAAAAAATCCTTCTATTGTTTAGTAAAATTATTCATAGAACAATATTCCCTTTGAATGAAATTCAAAGTCAAAGGGTTTATTATAAACAATATAAAATAAGGTCATATAAAATATGCCTCAATGAAAGGATATTGAGATGATGTCAATTACAAAGATAAATTTATAAATACAATATAGGACATAAAAAATCATTTCTCACATAATCATATCATTACATAGTCAATAAGTAGAACATAAACCCAAAGAATGAAAATTAGGTGAAGAAGTTCCCTTACCTCATGTCTGACTTGCCTTGTATGTTCCTTGTTATTCCTGAATAATAAAATTAAGTTAATTTATAATTTCTTCAGAACCTTTTTAAATTTTATTATTCATTTTATATTACTTATTACCTTGATATAACAATTGGTTGATTATTTGAGTTCATATCGTACATTTTGTCGATGTTCGGAACTTGAGTCAAAAATGAACTTATTATAAGTAAATTATCTCCATAATGATATTAATGATTTATATATCATATATATCATATATATACAGTATATATGTATTTATAATAGTCTAAAACATTTTAATATAAGAAATGAAATGCACCGTTCATGGAGACGGTAAGTTATACGTACGCATGAATGCTACTTTCATTTCTTTTTTATATTTAAAGGAATGAAAAATAAATGATACACAGGTATATTATATTTACATTATAATATATATTTTATATGTGTTACATAATTTAATTAATTCCATCCTTTATACGTTCCATGTATAGCATGAACGAGTCATATCACTTTGAGGGGGCGGCAGTCTGCACTTCCTCAAATGAAATTATCATATTTATACAGCATGAAAAGCATAAAGGTATGTTATAAATGAGAATTAAATAATCATATAGATAAAATAAATATCATATATATCATATATAATTTTATTACCATCATAATTTATACCATAAGAGGTGGTAGGAGAATATTGAACAATCATCATTTCATGAGGTATTAGTTCTCCGTCCACAGAAACAGTATGTTCTATACCCATTAGATGGAGGTGTGTGTAAGTTTAGTTCAAATAATTATCATAAAAACAACCTAGTATATTTAATATACTGGTTTTGTTATAAAATAATTGAATAAAGAGAGTTTAGGGGGTTGTATAAGGAAAATAAATGAAAGAATATTGAGAGAAGACATTACCTCAAATCGGGTAACTCCTTTTGATTTAAGTTAAAAGGCCTTATTTAATTGCCTTATTCCCAAAGTAAGGCTTCTATGAGGAATAGGGAGAAGTTTGGAGCTTATTTGGGAAGATTATGGATGATTCAAGGGGGCTTTATAGGGGTGAGTAAGGGTTAGAGGCGGTGTCCTTTTATAAGAGGGAGGAGGGGCACTTTAGGAAAGCTTGAAAGTATTATTTTATGATTAATTTATTTTCGAATTATAATGGCACAAAATTGATATATTTCTAAGATAAGATAATTATGTGTATAAATACTCTCATCCAATGGGTTTTAGAAAATTTTTGGTTTCAAATTTAACCGTATCATTTAGCTTTAACCCTTAATTAACTAATTTAACTATTACCACGTTTACTTGAATATTCATACTATATGGTTAATATAGTTACCATAAAATGTCAATAGAAACTCAATTGTTTCATTAATGAAATTTAAAACATTATCTAAGTCATTTGGCTAAATATTATATTTTAGGACTGTTATATCATTTAATAAAATAGTATTTGTTTTAAAAACTCATTTATGTCAATTTTTATACTATTCATATCATGGATTTTTAAAAATCCATAACAACTTGATTATTTCGAAAAAACTTCATAAATTAAAATATAACAAGTCATAATCATCCTCAAAATTCGTGGATGGCATAAAAAAATTCAAAATAAATTTATTTTAATATTTATAATCTCATTTATTTAAATCATTCATTAATAAGGTAATCACTACATTATCATTGTGTCATACAAATATTTTTCAGTATAACTCAATGTTGTGTGCAATGTAATATTTAAGAGAAGCTCGTTGTTGCGTGTCAAGTACGCTATCATAAAAAGTGCCCCCTTTAACTTAAAATTAATAAATTATTCATAAGTATTAATATAAATCAAAGGGTATTATTCTATAAATACTTGGGTCCTTACATTAGAAGTCTTTAACCGTATATTATACTTATTATATTTTAATATTTTATGTAATTCCTGATTTTCCCCTCACCTAAATTATAAATGGAGACCCATTTATTAATTTAATTTCATCACCATAAGCCATATTTCTTGACTATCCTCTCTCAAATTACATTATCCTAATCCCTTTCCACATTATAGTACTTTTGGTCTCACAAAAAGTCCACTTTCAAGTGCCCAAGGAGGTTCTCAAGGAGAAATTTTCAAGAGGTAAATTCCTTATTCTTATCTTTTAAATTCTTTCTCACTTCAACCTTATCCCCACATACTATAAAAAAATTTATGATAACTCAATTATCATATATATACTATAAAGTTATTGTGTTAATGGTATATAAACCATCAAATATCTTATTTTTTTCTTTTATTCTTAAAAACAAAATTATTGTCCAAGGTGTGTCAATTCACCACCTTCATAGACGATGAGTTTTTGTTTCCATTTACCTCATTTAAGAAAAGTTTAAATTTAATTATAATTGTTTAAAATAACCCAAATAAATACATGTTCTCACTTCTGGATTATTATTTCTTTTTTATAAGAAAATCCATAACGGACCGACCATAGAAACCATGAAATGAACGGACCTGAAAAAATAGAAATAAAAAAATATTGTTAATAAATGAGTAAAAATATGTTATAATAATCTCATGTAAGTATTATAAACATGAATATGGTTCTATAATAAATCGATAACATTCTTTAAAACAATTATACAAGATGTTTGAACACTTTTTAAGGAAGTCAAACCCAAGGTAAGGGAATTTATTTATAAAAAATCTCTTTTCAAGTTACAACTTTTTTTATTAAATAGATGTATTTATTAATTATATGCCATAAGAGTATTTTACCTCTTTCATGATGCCTTATTTATTTTATGATTCCTTTACATGTTTACAAGTTTTTTTTCAAATAAATATTTTTTATTTATAAGTGTGTGACTTCTTAAAAATGATTTCAAAAATGGAAAATTTATTTTCCTCAAGAATGTTTCTTTTATGAAATATTTATGTGTTATAATAATTTTATGGTTATTGGGAATTTTTATGATGATATGTGGTTTGATGATAAACCTATGGCTAGTTAGCCCGTTATAGCACTCCAATTCATTGGGTGAAGTGATGGAGTTAACCGGTTAGGTTTCCTCTAAGAGATTATGGGAATATACTACAATGGTTATTCCAAGTGTACCCATGATGGTTACTTAATATATAGATGGGAGAGATACATTATTAGTAATAGTGATATAAAAATGATTCCATAAGTTACCTTTTATGATCTATGTATTCTTTCTATGGTTTTATAGGAAACTTATGATTTTATAAGGTAAGTTAAAGACCATATGTTTTACTTTCAGAAAATATTTTCATTTATAGACTAAAAATTTATTTATTCCTTTATATGTCCCTTACTGAGCATTTTTTTATCATCCTAATATTTAAAAAAATCATAGGTTTTAAGGAAGGGTAAGATAAAAGAATAATCCAAGATGCATGTTGTGGAGATTTTTCATGAAAAGAATTCATGTTTTATTAAAAACTTTTATATTTTGAAAAAAAAATGAATTTTGTTTTAGCGGTATCTACTTTGTATGCTTGTGGTAATTTCATGTGTGTATTATTACCTAATTCTCTAAAAATATAAACCAAAAATATCTTTGGGAATATAATAATGTGAATTCTAAATTAATTTACTAAATATGTAATGTTTAAGTTAAGGTCCTTATAGTTGGTATTAGAGCACGTTTTAGACAATTTTAGGGGTTAGGATAATGTTAATAGAATACCCATAAATGGTTTTTACCTTATAGTTATTCTGAAACGATATAGTATTTAAATATTACCATTTTTCTTCATCTAAGATATGTTTTTTTGGAATGGTTTTACATAGAAGAAATAGGAAAGATGAAGTAGGAAGGTACTGAGAGCCTGATATCTTTCTAAACCTACAAAATTGAATGATTAGAATTGGAACTAAATAGTTTGTGATAGTAATGGATCAGTTTAATCGAGCTATAAATGGTGGCAGCACCTATGCATGAGATCAGCTAGATCAAACTTAGAGGAATATGTTAGTGGTGGAGCATTTTATGAGGCAACACCCTCCTGATTTTTGTGGATCTTCTGACCCAGTGGTAGTTGAAGGGTGAATTAAATCCTTATAAAAGATTTTTGATGGCATGGGTTATGGTGACCATAAAAAGTCGGGTATCTCTATTTATCATTTTGAAGTTGAAGCTGACCAGTGGTGGTCAATGGTCAATAATATTAGGGATGGTGAGGAGATTTATGCCTTAGAATGGGATTAATTTAAAAATATTTTCCTTGAAAAATATTTTCCTAAGGCAGTTCAACTTAGGATGGAAAATAAGTTCCTTGAATCAAAATAAAAAGAGGAAGATTCAGTGGTCGTGTATGAAGAAAACTTCACTCGATTGGGAAGGTACGCTCTAAATTTTATCTAATATATTTATATTAAAATCAATCATTTTTACTCAGGATTAAAGCCAAAATATTGAAGGGCATTGGCCTATCGTGAATTAAAAAGTTGCGAAAAACTAGTTCAATGTGCAGAGAAGGTGGAAATGAAGTTTTTTGATGATCATGTGTAATTTTAAAACCAATGGAAAAAGTGGTCGAGGTGGAAGGATAAAGGAAATAATGAATCAAAGAAGTTTGATGGTAAGAAAATAAAGTTTTCAGTTTGTGAGAATTATGGTAAGAAACACACTGGTTAATTCCTTCTAAAGTCTGGTAAGTGTTTTTGATGTGGTAAGTTTGGGAACATAGCTTGTAATTACAATTAAAAAGATCATGGTGGTGGTAAGAATAATTTTGATATACATACGGTGAAATGTTTTAACTGTAATGAGATAGGTCATTATGCAAACAATTGTCTAAATAAGAATATGAGTGATGAAAAGTATCCAAACTATAAGCAGAAAGGTGTAGTGAAATCCTTTATGACTACATCATTAGATGTTGGGACATCCAATGAATCTGTGTTATGTACATTGTTTATTTACTAATATTTTGATAATGTTTTGTTTGATATGGTTTCTACACATTCTTTTATTTTTGAATATTTTTTTGGTAAATTGGAAATTTCACCTAAATAAATTAAACCAGAACTTATAGTAAAAACAATAGGGTAAATATTAAATAAAAAATGAATTATAAGAATCTTATTATAATTCATTTTTGGAAATAAATTACCTATAAACCTTGTTTTTCCCCCTAATTGATTTTGATGTTATTCTGGGTATGGATTGGATTTATGTTTACCATGCTAAGATTTATTGTAGAGATAAATAAGTTGCTTAAGAGTTTCAATTTGTATACAATAATGAACTCATTACATTTATAATATATTATGAATATGATAAACTATTAAAATATGGAAATGAAATTTATCTTGCACACATTTTTGAAAATAACGGAACTGTTCAGATTAATGATGTTATAGTGGTAAATGAATTCTTGGATTTTTTTTTCTTAATGATTTTTCTAGTGTTATACCTAATTAGGAAGTTGAATTTACCATTGACTTAGTTCTTGATGCTAAACCAATTTCAAAACCCCCTTATTGAATAGCACAAGTAAAACTTATAGAATTGAAAAAGTAGTTATAGTAGTTTCTAGATAAAGGTTTCATTTATCCTAGAACTTCACCATAGGGTGATCATGTTTTGTTTGTTAAAAATAAATATAGATATATGAGTATTTTTATTTATTATAGATAATTTAATAACATCATTGTTAAGAATAGGTATCTTTTGACTCATATCGATGACTTGTTTAATCAACTCAAGGGATATTAGTATTTTTTTCATGATTTACTTGAGATCTAGGTACCATAAATTGAAGGTGAATGAGGATTACATTCTTAAAACATTGTTATAGACTAGATATGGGCATTATGAGTTTGTTGTTATGCCCTTTGGTTTTACAAATTCCCCTACTGTATTTGTTGATCGTATGAATAGAATCTTTCATAAATATTTGGATATGTTTGTTATTGTTTTTATTTATGATATTTTGGTTTATTTAAAAAGTTATGAGGATCATGAAAAACATATAAGAATTTTCCTGCAAAATCTCAAAGAAAATAAGTTATATAGAAAATTTAAAAAATGTGATTTTTGGTTACAATAAATTTATTTTATTAGGAACATTGTAAATAAGGATGGAATAATAGTTGATCTTGTAAAAAAGTTATTGATGAATGGACAAGACCTATAAATGTTACTAATATTTGATGTTTTATTGTATTATTAGGCAATTACCGATGGTTTGTTAAAAACTTTTCATAGTTATTTATCCCACTAACTAAGTTAATTTGAAAAGAAGTTAAATTTATCTAGAAAAAAAATATTGTAAAGATTGTTTTTAGAAATTAAAAAGAAGATTGGTGAATTATCATGTTTTTTCCCTACACCTAATAAATGGTGATTTCATCATCTATAGTGATGCTTCTTTTAAGGGACTTGGTTGTGTTTTGATGTAGAATGATCAGGTAATTTCTTATACTTCAAGAAAACTGAAACCTCATGAGTTAAATTATCCCACACATGATATGGAACTATCTTAAGTTTTTCTTGCTTTAAAAATTTGGAGGTATCATTTATATAGATCCAAATTTTAAATATATACTAACCATAAAATTTTTATGTACAATTTTACTCAAAAGGAATTGAACATGAGGTAGAGAATATGGCTAGAGCTATTAAAGGATTATGATTGCACAATCAATTACCATCCCAAAAAAGAAAATAAAGTGGATGGTGCTTTGAGTCATAAAAATGATTATACATTAACCCTGTTATATATAGAACATGACCTTTTGATTAATGATTTGATGAATTTTGGCCTGGATTTTGTTGGTCTAGGATATTCCTCAGTTTTATTTCAGGTGTTAGTGCAGTCATCTCTCATAAATGGAATTAAGTAAGTGCAGAAGGAAGACCATGAGTTATAGTAAAAGGTAAAATTGGTTAAGAAAAGTAATTTTCCTTAATTAAATGTTGATAAAGATTGTGTCTTGATATTTGGAAATAGATTATGTGTACCTTGTGATTCCCAACTAAAGAAATAATTTTTAAGTGAAGCTCATAGTTCTCCATTTTCAGTTCATCCTGGTAGCACTAATATGTAAAGATACCTTCGGGAGTATTACTAGTGGGATGAAATGAAAAGAGATATTGCTGATTTTACCATGAAATGTTTGACATGTCAATAGGTTAAAGAAGAATGGAAACTACCAAAGGGGGTTCTTTAGCCTTTTATAATTCCAGAGTGGAAATGAGAAAATTTATCCATGGACTTCATGGTGGTACTACCAAATACTTCTCGAGATAACAATACAATTTGGGTTATTGTTGATCGACTGACTAAATATACACATTTCCTTCCTATTCAAGATACTCTGTCTTTATATCAACTTTCTCGACTATACCTCAAAGATATTTTTAGGTCACATGGAGTTCCTCTCTCCATTGTATCTGATCATGATCCCAGGTTCACTTTTAACTTTTGTAAAGGCCTTCAGAAGTCATTGGGAACTGAATTAAATTTTATCATAACCTTTCATCCTCCATATGATGGAAAAAAATATAAAAAAATTCATAAATTAGAGGATATGCTTTGAACTTATTAAATGGATTTCTAGGGAAGTTGGGATCAACATATTTCTTTAGTTGAGTTTTCTTATAATAATAGTTTTCATTCTAGTATACAGATGGAACCTTTTGAGGAATTATATGGAAAGTAGTGTTGAACTCCAGTATTTTGGGATAAATTTAAGGAAAGGAAGTTGATGGGACTAGAATTAGTAGAGGGGGTGGTATAGGAATTGAAGGTGATCCAAAAACATATGAGGACATCTTATAATAGGTATAAAAGTTATGTAGATAACAGAAGGAAAAAACTTTCTTTCGAGGTAGGTGATCATATTTTTCTTAAAGTATCTCCATAGAAAAGTTTTATTAATTTTGGTAATAAATGGAAACTAAGTCCACGGTACACTGGACCTTATTAAATATTGGAAAAAGTTGTACCAATTGCATATTGAGTAGTTTTGCCTCTGATTTTATCCTAGGTACACAATGTTTCTCATGTATCGGTGTTAAGAAAGTATGTACTAGATTCATCTAATGTTTTGAGCCTATAATTAGTATAGCTGGAAGAGAAACTTTCTTATTAAGAGAAACCTATTCAAATTCATGATCGCAGAGAGAAATTATTATACAATAAGGTAATTCTTTAGGTTCAGGTTTTATGAAAAAACTATATGGTTGAAGAAGAAATGTGGGAATATGAAAATGCTATGAGGGAGAGGTACCCCCATTTATTTAACCATCGAATAAATTATGAGGAATAAATTTAAAAAAGGGAGGGGATGTGTAACAACCTAGGTAAAAATAGAATAATTTGTTCATTAGTATTCTTGAATTAAATAGTTATATATATTATGTTAAGAAATTCTTAAAATAAATAATTTCTTATATGGTTATTTATTTAAAACGTTAATTTTTCAATTATATAATTTTAATTTGAAAAAACTAATTTCATTTTTTAATTCATAATATCAAAATTATATTGGTATTAATTTTTGATAATTTTTTGAAAAAGTTAAATTTTTGGTGAATAGTAATAAATACAGTCTATAAAATATAGTATTTTTTGTGATATCATGAATACATAATTATGATATAAAAGCTATTAAATTTATTTAATAAGTAATTCTGATTTTATAATAGAAATATTATACAAAAATAATTTAGAACATGTAAGTTATAATTTATTTCATGATAAGTATAAAAATCATTATCAGTGTCGACGTAGTGCTTGTGTAGTGCTGGGAAAGTCAAACTTGGTTCCTTATAGATAATAATTGAGTGTTGAAAATTATCTTCATGAATTTATTATTAATTATTTTGTATTATTGATTTTTTTTCTCTTAATTTAAAATTATATTGTTATATAATATGAGTCTTATCCAAATACCTATGCAATGCTTGTGCAAGGCAAGAAAAGACAAATTAACAAATTAAAGAAGTTGTATTGACATTTATATGAGTAAATAAAATTAATTAAAAATATAAATGATTATATTAGACCTAATTAATTTATTTTTATGATATTAATTTATTTTTAATTTTTATATATGAAATAATGAACTTTAATGGTTGTGCAATACTGATACAATGTTTGGGAAAGTAGAAAATAAATAAATAAAATGATTTTAATTAAAATTATAAGAACCATTATATGACCTAAATTTTGACTAAATAATTTTATATGAGAAATTTTTTCCATTATATTATTTTTATTCAAATTTTGGACATTTTAGACCCATATGAATCATTTTAATCCCTTTATGATATTTAATTGAAAAGGAATTAAAGTTGTTCACATAGATTTTAATTAGAAAAATATTTTAATCAATGGTTTTCTAGAAGTTTTTCTAGAAAATAAATAGTATTTTTAAATCTAAGAAAATTATCTTCCTCATGGAAATTTATTTTTAATTTTTAGGGAATAAATATTTACCTTTATGTCTTTTACATTGACGATACAGTAAATATTTAAATAATCAATAATTCAAATAAATGATATTAAAAATAATAAAATAATCATAATTTTAGATTTTTAAATTAATTAATTAATTCTATATATTAATATGATGTGTATAGAATATAATAAAATATTTTTTTGAATTTTAATCTTTGTATTGATGTTTTAAATTCATAGTTAGAAATAGTGTTTATTTTGACAAAAATTATTTTTCATGAATAAAATATTTTATTAAATTATTTAAAATTCCAAACAAATATTGAAAAAGGACAAAAATGATGATATTATATCTAAAATGTGATATAATATTATTTTTAGGCCTCTTATAAGTATTTAACCATATATTATACTTATTATATTTTAATATTTTAGGTAATTCATAAATTTCCCCTCACCTCAATTATAAAATGAGGTTCATTTAATCATTTAATTTCATAACCATAAGCCATATTTATTTACTATACTCTGAAAAATAAACTTCTATTCATCCCTTTCCACATTCTAGTGCTTATGGTCTCATAAAAAAACCACTTCCAAGTGCCTAAGGAGGTTCTCAAGGGGAAATTTCCAAGAGGTAAATTCCTTCTTCTTCTCTTTTAAATTATTTCTCACTTATGCCTTATCCCCACACCATATAAAATGTTTAATGGTAACTATAATATCATATATATACTATAAATTTATTATTTTAATGGTATATAAACCATGAAAACTCTTATTTTCTTCTTTTATTCTTAAAAACAAAATCGTTTTCCAAGGTGTGTCAATTCACCGCCTTCATGGATGATAAATTTTCATTTCCCTTTACCACATTCATGGAAAGTTTAAATTCACTTATAATAGTTTAAAATGACCCAAATAAATATATTTTCACACTTTTGAAGTATTATTTTATTTTTACAATAAAATCTTTAATGGACCAACCATGGAAACCATGAAATGAATGCAACCAAAACAATGGAAATAACAAAATATTGTTAATAAATGGGTGGAAATATGTTATAATAATATCATGTGATGTATTATAAACATGAATATAGTTCTTTAATAAATAAATAACACTCTTTAAAACCATTATACAAGAGGTTTTAACACTTTTGAAGGAATTTGAGCTCGAGGTAAGGGAATTTCTTTTTAAAAATTCTCTTTTCAAGTTACAACTCTATTTATTAAAGAAATGTTTTTTTAATTATATGTAACAAGTGGATTTTTCCACTTTAATGTTGCCTTATTTATTTTATTTTTCCTTTAAAAGTATATATGTTTATTTTCAAATAAATTTTTTTATTTATAAGTACGCGACTTCTTAAAAATGATTTCAAAAATGGAAAATTTATTTTCCTTAAGAATATTTCTTTTATGAAATATTTATGAGTAATGATCATGTTATGGTTTTTGGGAATTATTATAATGATATGTGGTTCCATGAAAAACCAAGGGCGGGTGAGCCCATTATATCTCTCTAATGCATTAGGTTAAGGGATGGAGTTAACTAGTTAGGTTTCTCTTAAGAGATTATGGGAATATACTACAATGGTTATTCTAAGTGTAAAAGTGATGGTTACTCCCTGTGTGTCTAGGAGAGATAAATTATTTGTAATCATGATATGAAAATGATGCCACAAGTTACCTTTTATTATCTATGTATGGTTTCTATGGTTTTAAAGGAAACTTATGATTTCCTAAGGTAAACTAAAGAGCATATGTTTTACTTTGTGAAAATGCTTTCATTCATGGAATAATGGTTTATTTCTTCCTTTCTATGTCCCATACTGATATTTTTGTGCTTATACCAAGTTTTAAAATATTTTTCATAGGGTTTAAGGAAGGTTAAGATAAAATAATAATACAAGATGATTGTTGTGGAGATTTTTCATGAAAATAATTCATGTTTTATTAAAAACTTTTATATTTTGAAAAAAATTGATATTTCTTTAGTAGTATCCACTTTGTATGATTATGGGATTTTCATGTATGTATTATGACCTAATTATATAAAAATCTAAACCCAAATTATCTTTGGGAATGTAATAAAGTGAATTACAAATGAATTTACTAAATATGTAATCTTTAAGGTTAGGTCCTTATAGTATTTGGATACCTAACTCTTAGTGTTATCCATTTCCACCATGCCTTGCACAAGATAATACATGGGAACCCTGATTTAGTAGAAGCTACCCTGTTAAATTATCAAGTTATTAACATGTAACACTTTTGAATGAATCTCACACTTAATTTTTTAAGTGGATTCAGTCTCACCATATTATCCCATGTTATTATCTTTATGTATTCTTTATTATAGTGATTTATTTTGGAATCCTATAACCTCCACTAAATCAATATATTTAAACCATATTGATGTGTAACTCTTTTCAAAACTCGCATTTTTTGTTACTCACCCAAAAAATAATTCAAACACAATTTCACATATCCAAATTCATCTCATGCATAATTTATATAAACCCTTTCATGTAAAGGTTTATAATTCTATGAAATTGAAAATCTCTATATTAGTAAGTCTAAATCCATAGATGGATAACCCCCATTTTCTAGAACAAGTAATAAGCCTACATAAAAATGGAAAGTCTGACCCAAACTCCCTCTACTTAGGGATACTTTACTCAGGAGAAGACTAAAATCCATCATAACTCTAATATCTAATATGTATTAACTATATTCAACAACTAAATTCAAGTTAATTACATTATTTACAAACTAAATTCAAGGTGTATGGAAACTAAATCCAATATCATACCTATCATGAAACTCCATAGATTCATGTATGTTAATTTTTCAAATTGTTTTAACAATTAAACTAAAGCATACACATATTAACAATATAAAAAAATTATATCTATGAATAAATAAGGGGTGACATTTAAATAAATGAATTACTCACAAATTTAAATATGATATGAATATTAATGAATATTTCTTAAATAAAAGATAATTATAAACACTTTATAATTTATCTATTTATTAGGGGAATTCCATAATCTTGAATATAAACACTTTATATTCATTTCATAATATGAACATCTTCATATTATACATTGTCTAGAATTCTATTTTAAATATGTGATATTTTATGAATTATAAACATTTTATACTTCAATTTCTATTATGTAAACATTTTACTTTATCTAAATGTCACATACTTAACAATACTTAAACCTTGATCAAATCAATCATCAAAATACCATTTTATGTGGTATAAATAATATCTCAAAATAAGGCATTAATTTGATCGATTAAAATTAATAAATATGAACTATTCATAATTTAAAATATTAACATTTTATATTTTCGCCTTATTTTGTAATTTATAAAGAATTTATAAAGGTCCCTTATGATTTATAAATAAACACTTTATTTCTAAGTCATAAGGAATGACATATAATTTAAAAGGTATTTTTAATATTAACATTTAATATTTATAAATATTTAATAATAAATGTTTCATAAACATTTATTAATTAATTATAAAATCTTTATAATTAATTAATTTATAGACACTTCATAAATAAATAAATATCCCAAAAATACATTTTATCATTATTTATAAATAATTTATTAATAAAATTCAATTCATAATTGAATTTAAAGAAAAATAAATTTTTCTTTTAAATCATATTTTACAATCAGATTTTTATTATAGGATATGATACAAATCATATTATATGCTATAGAATGAGTCATAGGATTTTACTTATAGGCTAGTGATGCTCTTACTGCTCGTATTTTATAATTGATACCCAATATCCTTCTACGAATCCCTATCATATTTTATGATATGCCTTAATATTACCTTGGTGATTCAATATTGTTTTTTTTTTTCAAAAACATAGTGTAGTGAAATCATAGGCTACAATATCTAGATAACGTATGTTATGATTAATATAAATCTATAGTATTTTTAATGAGTTTTGTTTTACGATATCAATATGATAGGGAATATGATATTAAAAAACTCATTTACAATATGATTTCATTAATCTAAATGCATGGTAGGATCTAATATCATTATTGGGTTTTATTGGTATCTAATAACACTTATTAGAGGTGGTAGAAGTAATTAATATAAACCTAAACCAAGATCGAACCATGTTATTATAAATTAAATCATGCGTAATGGAAATTAAGGAAACTATAAATGTGTATACCTTAAGCTAGAGTTGACACTACTTCATTTTTATTCATTATCAAATAAGTTAGATGAATATCACCAATGAACAATCAAAATATTATTCCCTCTATGATGTATCCATAGACTATTGAATCATCTAACACTTGGATGGAACTCCTCTTCTCACCAAGTTGTGTAAGCGCGTCATAGTGAAAATATAGAAGAGAAAAGAGAGTTTTAGGGTATTATAGTTTCTATTATGGATAGAGAAATCTAGATTAGGCTATCATATGGTAGAAATACCCTTTAAATATCTCTAAAGGATCCCTATCGAGTAAGATCTCATTTACTCATAGGTTATAATGAATGATTAAATTCCATGATTAGTTTATTCAATGCTAGCATGAAGTTATTATCCATTGAGCTACATCGCATGTAGTGAATCTTTCTTGATGATAACCTATGTGGAAGAATCTAAAATGATAACCATTATCATTCAACTTCCATAATCTATCATAGAGAGTGGATTTAGCTTATAATATATACAATTCATACTTTATGACTTTCATGACAATTTCACCTTACGGTATACCTTAATCATAAATAAGGATATACCAAAAAGATGCATACATTACATGGTTTACATGAAAGTTTTATTCAATGAATGGTTATATCATTTCATTTGATGTAGCTTATATATATCATATATATATATATAAAGGTTTTAAGGAATATCTCTTTTAAAATAATCATCTCATTTATTGATAAAAACACTTTGTTTACAATAACACCTCTTATCATATAAGAAGTTAACAAGTTGATAATAAGAAAATATTTATTTTGATCCATTTGTACTTTAAGTAATCAAATTCATCTAACACTTTTATTTAGAAACCCATTTATCCATCAATAAAATTCATACTTAAATTTTTAATCTTTAATACCTCATCAATTTTTAACACATTTATATTTAAAACACTTGTTAAAATTACAGTTATTATCATATACACTTTAAAATTAAATAATTGAATTCTATAATATTAATACCTAATGTGGACTCTACAAAAATGTTCTTACAACTCTTCTAGTATTCTAGATAGTTTCTTCTCTAATGTCAAGTTTTCTCTAATGAAAGCATTACCCATTCTTCATTTTCATTGGTTTAGATAGTGATGTGGACTATTCATTACCTCTCTTATTTTCCTTCTGGAGAAAAAATTTACTCTTTACTTTCTATACCATCATCATGGAACTTGATCCTAGAAATCCCATACAGTACTTAGTAATCCTATAGATATTTATGAGATCAAGTAAACATTTTTTAAACTCATTGATATTATAATTCAAAAATAACTATCAAAACAATTTTTCCAATGACTGTAAAATGAAATTTGTTTCCAAATAAAGCTGGATTGGTTATCCCAGTCTCTCAAATTCATTAGTATACCTAATGATATTGAGTACATGAGGGTATATTTATATAAATTCTTCCATCTTACACTAAAATAAAACCTCAGATACCTCATACCATTCATGCATTCCTTATTCCTAATAGAGTCTTTTCAGGTTGTGTGTCATCTTATATGCATCCATGTTTTCATGTTGCTTTTGTAACTTTGGTTTTATGGTCACAATCATGAGATTAGAGAATTTTATTAAATCCTCTATATACTTATCATAAGTATCTTGGTATTTTTATTAAACAAATTTACTAATTGGTTACTCAAGAAAGGGTTTCTCCAACACATTGAACTTTCCTTCTTGCTTAAGAATTATTCTTAAGTTTTGGTATCATTCTACAAAATTACTTCCACTAAGTTTTTTCTTCTAGTATATATTTCTAAAATTTAATATCAAATATGATGATTATTCCATTATATCTACAACATAATATTTTATCACATTAGTATCATATTTTATATTCATTTAATGAGGACTTTTATTAAATATACTCCCACTAAAATGAGGACCCCTTTTAGTATATATCATATTTATTAGTGGACCAATATCCATATTTCAATAAATAGTGAATACTTTTTTGTAATTACTCTCACCACTTAGCTATTTAGGTAGTCTATTATGTGAATCATATCATATATGAATCTTGGATAACTAAGTGAACAACTACTTGTCCAATATATAATATGGATAAACTCAAAACTATTACATTAGTATCATTTATAAGGGTTACCCAGGTAAGTGTAACACATAGAAAATAATAAAAATGAGGCTCCTAAATCTCTAGGTAACCTTATTACTTTCTTCTGTCACACAAGACAATCCAAATGCACCCTTCTTTGACAGAACCTTCCATTTGAATGATTGAGGTCTTGATAAGTGTTTGATTTGGAATAAATATAACACTTATTATTTTAAAGGGGATTTAATATCACTATCTTATCTTATGTTATTCCCTTTATATGTATATATTATGTTAATGATTTAGTTTGGAATCTTTATTCCTTCCACCAAATCAATGTGTTCAAAACATATTGTTATGTAACTCTTTACACAATCTCTAGCTTATGTTACTAACCCAAGTTAAATTCCAACAATATTTATAAACATCCAAATGTATCTCATGCATAAGTTACATTAAACCCTTTCATGTAATGTCTTAGAATCATGTAAAGTAAAAAAATTCCAAAAATCATGATCTTGGGGGTAGATAGTCAACCCCCACTTTTCTTGACAAGGCATAAGCCTCTAATCCAGTGATCAGTCCAACCAAAATTCCCTCTATACAAGGTTACATTATGCAATAGAGACCTTAATTCCATCATAATTCTAAAACCTGATATCTATAAAATATAATAAACCTTTAAATTCAAGCTCATAACTCAATAAAATCCAAATTCAAGGTAAAATAAAACTATATCAATTATCATACTTAGCATCTAACCCCTTAAATGCATGTATGACAATTTAAAAAAGTAGTTTAATACTTTAAACTAAAGTATACAACCACTAAAAATATAAAAAAAAATATCTATGACTAAAAAATATAATAAACTAAATAAATTAATAATTCATATATTTAAAAATGAGATAAAAATTTATGAATAATTTATAAATAAACAATTATAAACACTTTGTAATTTTAGTCACGCACTATGGAAATCCAAAATTAAATAATTAAAAACACTCTTTATTTATTACCAATATGAACACCTACATATTCTTATTTATATGGAATTTTATTTAGATAAATGATATTAAAATATATATATATATATATATAATCACTTTATATTCTAATTATGTAAACAATTTAAATAATCAAAATATCAAATATTTTGTATTATTTAAACCTTGGTCATATCGATTATCATAACTCATTTTAACATTGTTTAAACAATTTTCTTAAATAATTCATTTTAATTTTAACATTTAAAATTAATAATTATGAATAATTCATATTTTAATATAAACTTTTTTATATTTTTTCTTTATTTTATAGTTTATAAATATTTTATAAATTACACTTATAATTTCCGTATGAACATTTTATATCCAAATTATATGTCATGTCACATAATTTCAAAAGGTAATGTTAACATTTAATATTATGGATACTTATTTACTAAATGATTTATAAACACTTAATAAATTTATTATAAACACTTTATAATTAATTAATTTATAAACATTTTATAAATTAAATAAATATCTCAAAATACCTTTTTCCATGATTTATAAATAATTTATAAAGTAAATAATCCAATTCATAATTGAAATTTTTAGAAAATTGTTCATGTATATCATGTTTTATGATATACTTTACGTCATAATACATGTCATTCCCTATTATATATTTTATTTTATAATAAATAATATCATTCTATGATATCACCTTTAATAGCTGGGGAGTCATATTTTACAGTATCTTTTATATCATAAAGGTGATATGATGCTTTGTTTTTTACAACAAGATTTAGTGCTATCACAGGCTATGATCCCCTATACCATACATTACGATATATGTAAAACCAAAGGATTTTAACTATGTCACTTACTATGATATCCTATATCATATGGTATTACTATATCATAGCTTATGAAATCAAAAGTCTAAAATACAACCACAAAGAATATTTCCTATCATTTTCTATGATAATCAATATGAATTCATCATGATATATAATTTATTCACTTTTGAAAAATGATTTAAAAAAACATGAAGTATTATAAGGCTCATGTAGCACTAATAGGTTTTTAAGGATATAACGACAATTTTTTATAAGTAGTATGAGTCATTGGAAACCACGATTCCAAGATTTTCACGCATTGAAACTAAAACCATATATATTGTAAATAAAGAATGCATACCTTACATAAAATATGATTATTATTATTTTTCTGTAATCGATGCTTAATAAAGATCACTATGAATAGCCATTGAACTCTTCCTTTTATTTCTTATCTACAAGTTGATCTAAGTCACCCGATGCTTAAGTGGGATTCTCATTGCAATCATGATATTCTAGTACCTTAGGAGACAAAGGATTTAGGAGGAGAGAACTTTAGGGGTATTAATAGAAATATTGGGAAAGGATTGAACTAACTAACTTTTCCATGTCAATTTTTTGGCCTCCTTATATATACCTTGAAGATACTCCCTGATTACGAATGCATTTACTCATACATTATATAATGCATGAGTAATGAATTAGTTGTTCAAGAATTTACCATAAAGTGCACCATTGATTATTCTATATGTTTCATCATATGAAATGTTAGTAATCGATTATTACTGTGGAAAATTCATGAATGTTAAGACTTAATATTTTAATTCTTTAATCAATCATAGAGTGTTATATGAATCATATAATATGATTCTCTATAACAAAACCTTGTGACTTTCCTATATTGTATACTATAATTTTCTAATAAAATAAATCATATACCCCAAAATCATAAAAAGGGGTTTTGAAACATGTTAATCATACCCTAAGACATACCTGTATAATACCATATTATATATCATAAACACATCATATAGATTTTTGGGGAATCTCTATTAATTATATGTTGATGGACCATTATATTTTGTTTATTTTTTTATATGTGTTAGATATGCACTAAAATAGATATATCATATGGTAAAATATACCCTATGACGCCCCCATGTCATTGTTGTGATTTATTGTTTAATTTTTTGGTTATTTTGATGTTTTTGGGTGTTTTGTGGATTTTTAGGTGGTTCAAGAGGTCTCAAGGGTTCCTGTTTAGGATGGTATCAGGCCAAATCGTAGCCCATAGAGACCATACCACAGCCTTCCCCCTTACCATTATGAATCTTCAAGGGTGAAGGGTGGATATGTTATGGAGAATGGGATATGTCATGGGGTGTTCATATTTTCCATTAAGTATTCCTTCCCTCACTTTATCAAATTCTTAAGTGAGGGTTGACCACACTACAACGGGTGAGGTTGGTCTATGGAGCTCAATCAAGTGGAATCCCTATGCTGTAAGGGCCCAAGAATCAGGGCTCCCAGTTCTGCCTAATCAAAGTTCACCACAATGTAACCATGGAGGTTTCCCCATGGTGGGTTCTTAGGTTGGGGAATTGTGCTGTGGTGGACAATTCCATATTGTAGGGTAACTTATATAAATTTAAAAAAATTATGTGTTTTATTTTTCCCTTATTTGGAATTAATGGGTTTTGAGCCCCTTATATCACCTCAATCACATTGGTCAACCTAGGATAGAGATAAATCAAGTCTCCTCCACACCTCCTTCGATTACAATCCCTATTATTTGTTATATTAAAAAGGATTTGGAAGGTAGAATTGTATTTCTCTCTTTTTTCTCCGTCCTCCTTCCTTATTCTTGGTGTTTTTTCTCCAATGAACCTAACACCCATGGGTGATTATTTTATGATTTGGGGTGGGTTTGATTTTTGTGATTTTTTTGTTTAGGGTTTGTAAAGGCCCTCACCTCACTCACTTTTTCTTTCACTATCAAAGGCGATATGTGGTTTCCACTTGAAATAGGTAGGTGTTTCTATAAAATATCGATTATAATGTATGTCATGATATGATTTTATGTTTTAAATTTTTTTATTATACAATTATATGTATATGGTATACCCATTATGGGGTGTAATTATTTTTATATAGTTTTCACACTTGGCATAAAAAGGGGATTTTTATGTTTTTCAAATTATAATTCTAAATATAATGGTTGTGTATGTCATGTGTTCACTAAAAATACCATGTAGCCAATTAAAATAGATTTAAGGATTTAAAATAGGTGTTATAGAAAGGTTTGGGATTTCAAAGAGGTGTTTGGAGACAATTGTTTTTCAAAAAAAATCTATTTTAAGGGGGTCTTAAATAAAAAGGGGTGTGTGTGACCCATGTTAAATTATTTTAAGACCTAATGGTCTATGGTGGTATAAAGGTGATTTATAAGAAAATTTTTGATTTCCAAATGGAGTTTAAAGTATGTTTTTATATTTGGATATTAAAGGATTTTTTTAAATGATATTTCAAATAATATAAAGTGGTTTGTAATCCTAATATTATTTTGAAAGGTCCATTTAACATTTTTATAAATTAATTATTTTGTATTTTTGAGTCACTATTTTGAGCCCCTTATTTATGTCTATAATTTATACTGTATCCATGAAGAGGATATTTCATATTGTTTGATTATTATGTGATGCTTACGCATAGATAAAATGAAAGGGGTTGTTTCTTGTGATGGTGTAGGAGGTGATATGAGGGTTATTTAAAAGTGTTTTATTGTTATTGAATCATGTATTTATCTCATGCCTTATTTCTTGTTCACCTACATTAATTTATATCATAGTATCCTATGTAGATAAGTATAATTTTTAGATGTGTTCTATGTTATCTCAGTGTGTGCACACTGGCTAGTGACCTAGGAAAGTTGCACCCTTCTAGGGGTTTGTTTATATAGTGCTTGGAGAGACTAAAAGGGAAGTCGGGAAGGATGTTCTAGTTTCATGAAGGGGCCTATAAAGTGATCTAATGATATAATTATAGTACAATTCATGTTATAGCTTGGGGATTTACCCATAAGACTTATTTCCTATTGCGGATTATTTATGGGATTTCATTTTATGACTTGTATGTACCCCCTAGACTTGATTTAATACCATGTCACGATTTTTTTGGTATGAATGGACCAAATACCTTCTTTTTTTATTGATTTTTGATAACCCTCATTTCAAGGGATGAGGGGGAACCCTTAAAAGTCCCATAGGCTTAGAGATTACATTAATCATAGGTCTTAGAGGAAATATTCAGACTATAACTACTTGGAACTGCTACTCCCCAGCTTCTATATCATGATTTCATCTCTTTAGCTTCGCATGGATATTTGGATAGTCTTCTCATGCATTCACAGGATGGTCCCGATGGAAATTTCATACCCTCTCTTTCTTCCAAATCTGTTAACTTCTGCTCTGGTGAATGCACCTGCTCTGAATCCTCATCTGGAGTCTGCTCCTTATAAAGTCTACCTGGTCCATTAAGCACAGTTTCAGGTGTCTAGAAATCCTTGAGGTGGCCTGAAAGCCTTAAAGTGGCTTGAAGGCCTTGAGGTGGCCTAAAATACTTATTGTCCCGAAGGCCTTGGGTTTCCTGAAGGCCTTGAAGGACCTAAGGACCAAACCGGTGGCCCGAAATCCCAAATGGATGAATAGTTCTCAGCTTTTATAGTGCTTTCTATAGTACTGCTACAACAACCTGGAAATTATTTCTCCACCTGGATTTGAACTTAGGTCTCTTGGATGCACTTTCCAAGTCCTCACCAATCGGGTTGAGGCTCTTGTACACACTATTTTTTGGTTATTGCACTTTTATTTCTCCTTATTGATATCATAGTTCCTATGGTGGTCTTATTCAATTCTAATTGTGTTTTAATTTACCTTTAAATTGTTTTAAAATTATTTTTCAAAGTAAATTAGAAAAAAAAATCTCAATGAATTTGGGAAATTATTTTTTTGGAAAAAATGGAAAATTTGGTGAGTATTGTTTCAGATATTTTAAAATCCCTCTTTTTGTGGTCTAGAGTAAATTTTAAAGAAAATATTCTTTTAAATTATTGGGTTTGAAACTTATGATTTTAAATTAGTTATTCCTCAATTTTAGAAAGGAATAATTTATGGTTTTAAAATGGAAAATGATAATGTGTGATGTTTATTTCCTTTATGCATGATAGTTAAAAAGTGAAAATATATTTTGCTATATTATGTTCAAACTAACATTAATAAAATGTTTTATTAAGGTAATTTCATAGACTCTTTGGTGAGATCCTACTAGGAATATTTGGATCACACCCTATTTATAATCCAACACATGGGTGTGTATGCAGTCTTCATGTTTCCTCTCTATTACCTAGGTTTTGGTTATAGTTGAGTTATTGACAATAGTTATACTAATAGAAGTGGTTGATGTGGTGGATAACTATGGGTTACTTAGAGATGGAGGATTGGAAGCTCAAGTTCATAGTTTATTTTTGGGATGAGCATGTATCATCCAATTTAGCTGGGTGTACTTTATTAATTCCTTTTTCCTATTTTAGTTAATGTCATGTATTTGGAATTACTTCCATTGCATATTTTAAAATGATATGGATCATTATCATTGGTTGTGTCACACTTGGATACTTGTTTAATTTTTTCCCTATTTTTCATGTTTTATTACTTGTATTTTCTTATTTTATTTATATGGATGTCCAATATATGGATGGGTCATACTAAATTATTGATAATTTCTATAGGTTTTTTATATTATTTTATGAGGGTAAAATCATTCCCAAAATGTGTATTATTGTTACCCATGAACTAGTTGATGTCCCATAGGGATCAAGAATTCCCTTCGGTTCTAGTTATGATTCAAGTCAGGTGATGCGTCTAGTCATCCTAGGATAGTTAGTTATAAATGGTATCAAATCCTAGGTTCTCAATAAGTGCCTAGGTTATAGAAGTACTCTCTTGTTATTTAGGGAGTTTGGTAGTATAGATATATAAGTATAGGAACTTGAGATATCGGTGTGGGAAGAGTCTAATTATCTCTTCCTCGCTCTGAACCTTGAGTTTCCATGGGTGGTCAGGATTTAGTTTTTGTTTTGATTATTCTTATTGCATTGAGATTTGAGGTGGTTTTATATTGATACTCATTGGAATTGTATGAGTTTCCTTGGGGTTGTTCATGGAATTTGGGGGCTGAAAATGAAATGGAATCAGATGAATAAGGTTTTATTATATGGCCTAAAAATCCATTTCATAACCAAGTGATTTATTTTTGAAATATTTATGGAACCATTGTATGATTGGCACATAGCCCATCAAACTATGTGGCCAAGTCAAACATAGTTAGACATCCTTGTTGGTTTTTTTATTTAGACCTATTGATTCTTAGATTTCCTAGAGTGTTTTGGTAATGGTAAATAGATCTAGGAGGGTCTTGTGATATATTGATGTGCATGGATTGGATTTCAGGTGATGTTTGTAGAATGTATTTACTTATATTATTGTTGTGGAAATGATTTTTTGTTAAAAAAATGGATTTCACGATAATTTTTTTTGGTTTAAAATGAAGTTTTTTTATGAATTTTTTTCATAATTGGTCATTTTTACCATGAAATTGGAAAAGTGTTTTGGTTTTAAAAATTGATTGGTGATTCATTTATAATGAATTTTTACACTCTTGGAGTGTATTTTCAAGATTTTCTGATTCTAAAATGAAAATTTGGATATGTTTAAAGGTGTTTAAATAGTCAAAGTGTTTTAAATAATGTAAAACTTTAAGAATTTGGAGTGGTCCATTTAATTTAGATAAATTTTTTAGTTTTTAAAACCATATTTTATGTTGTTTTTGATTTTTGAATTGTGATGGGTGTTTAACAGTGAATGATTTTTAAATGTTTTAAAAGGATGTAGTGAATTTTTTAAAGTGATTTCTATTAGTTTTATAAAATATATGGAATTTTTAAAAGTTAACTTCTTTTTCAAAGATGTTTTTTCCTTTAAAATAAGTTTTGGGACTCCTTGATAAGGGGTTGTGGGTTAATAAGAAAGGTTTTTTAAAGTGATTTTATTATTTTGGAAAATTTTATATTTAGATTTTTCCCTTAGTTTATATTGGGACCGTTTGATGTGATTTTGGATACAAGGCCAGGTTAGGATCATATCATGTGTTATTTAAAGCAATCCCCCAAAAAATATATTAAGTAAGGGTTGGTTTTTTATATTTAGGGGTGTTCCCTTCCCTATTATTATCTCTACTCAAACTCTAAATAGAATGGAAGGTGTTGTTTCTTTTTTAGTCGTGTAGTGGTGGTGTGTCTTAGACTTATCCAGGATAGTGTTTTCATAGCAGGTTTATTTAGGATCTATGCATGTTGGTTTGGGTATACTATTCTAGGTGATTCTTGGCTATATATTTGGGTTTTTGAGGAACAATATTTATAAGTTTTAGAGTGCCAAACTATTTTGGAATTTCTACTAGATGATTTTAGATTAGTTAATATTTTAAGGTGACATTTGGTTTGTGTATTATTTGGGTACATTATGGTTGATCTTTTGTGAGAGATATTTTATTTCACTATTGTAAAATTGGCATAAAGCCATGTAATTATATCCATGATCGGGAATAACCATGGCTATAGGACACCTATAGCCACGATCAGTCAAATGATTGTGGATATAGATGGGCTATATCCATATTCAGCCTTTAACCATGGATATAGCATTTCCCTAACTAGTGTGAGAAATTTTTTCCCATGATAAGGGCATGGGAAAGGCCTTGTCACCATGTTTAGAGGCCGATCATAGATATAGGGCTCACCTGCACACTCTATAGATATGGTTGGTTTCTGACCATGACCATTTCTCCTACCCCAAAACTTATAACCATGGTTAGGGATGATTGTGGCTATAAGTCGCATTTGGGGAGGCTGTCACCATGGTTAAAGACCGACCATGGATATAGAGTTCATGAGTGAGGTCTATAGCCATGGTCAACTTCTGACCATGGATAAAGGTAAATAATTAAGTAAATAAGTGCATAATAATAATAATTAAGTAAATAATTGTAATATAATATATTTATAAAATATTTCATGTATATATACATACATATATATATATCAAATGAGTGTTATAGTGGAGTGTTAAAGGTCATTGTGTGTTATTCATAAGACCAGATATTGAAACACCCGGGCTACATTTTTTATAGATAATATTATAAACATTATCAAGTGACCATGGCTATAGGTGAGACATGGATTATCCCCATGTCATAGTGGCTATATCCATGAGCTATATCGATGGTCCATGACCATGGATATAGTTGTAAAGTCTACTGAAATAGAAATAAACTCTACTTGTAGGATGATTGTGGCTATAATATATATCCATGATCATAAGGCCTATATCCATAGTCATGGACTGTGAATACAGAGAGTTTTACAATAGCATTTGGGTTTTCATGCCTCGTTTTTTTATTCCTTATGAATTTTTTTGAAGATATTAACTTAGTGGAGAGATTTATGCATGAGTTTTGGTTTTATGGATTGAACATAGGGAATCATGAGGTACATGTATGGGTAATAGGAATGTGTGGTTGTTTTTTATCAGACTATGGGAGTTACCAAATCGAGACTTTATATTTGGATCATTTTGAGTCAGTACTCGACGATATTGGCCCCATTATCCTATAGTGTAGTTTCATGACCCAAGATTTAAACCATATTGTTCCATGTTTAGGCATGTTGTTAGCTACTTTTTGCTTTGGATATTCTGGGATGTGATGTTTTTAGTGACCAAAACTTGTAATCTTTGGATGTTACTTGGTTTTTGGGTCTTTCATATGGTTTTTTGGGTTGTGATTCCTTTATGGAATTTTAGTTGGCTTCTTAGTGGTTGGTTGCATTTGGTGGAATTTATGAGTTCCTTTTATGATTTATAGAATCATAGTTATCTTGATAATTCTCACATTATAAAGGAGGTTATTTTCATCCCACCATTTTAGACTAATCCTAAATAGCGGAGAGACCTATATTGGGTCTTCATTTTTATGGAGTCTCGTGTTGAACGGTTGCAGTGTGGATCTTTCTTGAGGTAGTTTAGTGTTTATTGAGGATTTTAATAGAAATTTTTAAGTATGAATCATGTTTAGTAATTCCATTTTTTGTATTTTTTTCAAGTTTTTCCCCAAACCCTCCCACTGCTTTCATTGATGTGTGGAGATTTTGATGTTATTTTGCTTCTACTTTTAGTGAATACTTACAAGGGGGGAAAAGGAATGGTGAGAAGAATTGTGAAACATATATTTTTCTATTGTGGTTTATTATTTAATTTTTGGGTTATTTTTATGTTTTTGTGTTCTTATTTGTATTTTTTGGTGGTTTGGGAAGTCTCAAGGGGTTCATGGATAAGATGGTAGTAGACCATGCCCTAGTCCATATAGATTACACCGCAGACTACCCCCTTGCCTTTATAAATCTACATGATCAAAGGATGTATCCATTATGGAGGATGGAATACACTATGTGGTTTCTAGATTTTTCATTAATGGATTCTTCTATCACTTTATTGAATTCTCAGGTGAAGTTCGATTGTAGTGCAGCATGAAAGGTTGCACCGTGAAGCCTGGTCAGATGGGCGCCCTATGCCCTAGAGGAGGTTGGTTGAACCATAGTGGATTAAGGATTTTTGAAATAAGTTTTGATCAATCAAAGTTCATTGTGTTTCAACCATAGAGTTTTTACCATGGTGGGTTCTTGATTGGGGGCATTACATCGTGGTGGGTAGGGCCACGCCGTAGGGAAACCTACCCAAATTTAAAAAAATTATGAGTTCCAATTTATCCCCTCTTTGAATTTAAGGGATTTTGACCCCGTTATATCACCTCACTCATGTCATCCAACCTTATAGGGGGATCAAGGGAGTCTCATCTAACCCTATTTCGATTCCAATCTCCATTCTTTGTCAGTTTCAAGTGGATTTAGAAGTTAGAACTGTCTTTCTCTCTTCTTTCTCCTTCCTCCTACCTTCCTCTTTTTTTATATAAAACTTTAAAATCTATGGGGATGATTTTAGGGCATGTAATGGGTCTAATATTAGGTATTTTGTTAAATTTTAAAGGTATTCACCTTGCCTGTTTTTTCTTTCAACGTCAAAAGTGATGTTTTGTGAGTGGTTTCCACTTGAAAGCGGTAGTTATTTCTATACAATATCCCTTATAATATATATTATGTAATGATTTAATGTTTTAAATGATTTATTATACAATTATATGTATATGGTAGTAGTATCCTTGAATGGTATTAGAGTTGAAGTAGCTCTGGAAGGGGGTAGTGAGTGTTTGACTGGTGATTAGCATGTTGTATGCTCTTCTTAGGCCTTCAGGACATCTCCTTTAATGCCTTCGAGTCATTGGGTTCTTTGGACCATGTAGGGCCTTTGAGCTATGTTTTTATCAGGCCTTTGTGCCTCCAGGCCTATAGTCCATGTCTTGGGTTCCCTTCCATATTAAAAGGGGGTTTATCTTTTTTGTCTTGATCAAATAGGGATAGACCATCAACCTATTATAAAAAATATATTTATATTGTATACCCATGATGGGGTAAAATTGGTTTTTTATGGTTTTTAAACTTGGTAAAAAATGGATATTTTGATGTTTTTTCAATTATGATTATAAATATAATGGTTGTGTGTGGAAATTTTTTTCTAAAAAGATTGGTTGTCCCTTTCAAATGGATTCAAGGATTTAAAAGGGGTGTTCTACATTGATTTGGTATTTCAAATAGGTGTTTGGAACTAGTTGGTTTTCAAAGAAAGGTTTTATATTTTAAATGTTTACTTGATAAAAAGGGTATTTTGTGGCCCATGTTAAATTTTTTTAGAACCTAATGGTCTTTTGGTGGTTTAAAAGTGATTTATAATAAAAGGGTTGATTCCCAAATGGATATCAAAGTGTCTTTTGATAATTGGGTTTCAAGGGATGTTTTGAAATGAGATTTCAAATAATGAGAAGTGGTTTAGCATCCCAGAATTATTTTTAAAGTACCATTTGGAATTTTATAAATGAATTATTTTATGATTATGAGACCCTCTTTTGAGACCCTTATTTTTTGTTATGATGTATATTTTATCCCCAAGGGGAATTTTTCATATTGTTCGATAATCATGTGATTTTTATGTATGGTTGAAATGAAAGGGGTTGTTTCTTACATGGGAGGTGAGATGAGGGTTATTTTGAAGTATTATTGTTATTGAATCATGTGATAATATCATGCTTTGTTGATTTCTCACCTACATCTATTGGTATTATGGGATCCTAGTTGGTTGAATAGAAGGTTTGGATGTGTGATATACTATCCTAGTGTGTGCACACCGGATAGTTCCCTAGGAAAGTTTCCCCCTCTAAGGGGTTTGTTTATATAGTGCTTAGAGAGACCAAATGGGAAGTTGATATGGGTGTTCTGGTTTTATGTAGGGGCCCAAATACTGATTCAGTGAACTAATTACAAAACTATTCATATTAAATCCTAAGGATTTATCCATGATGCTTAGTTCCCATTGGGGTTATTTAGGGGATTCCATTTCATGACTTTTTTTTATCCCCTAGCCCTAATTTAATCCCATAGAACCATTGTTTGGTTATTTCACTTTTATTTTTCCTCCATGATATCTTAGTTCCTAAGGTGGTTGTATTAGATTTCGATAGTTTTTTGATTTACCTTCAAATTTTTCTAAAATGATTTTTAAAAGTTAAGTTTCAATTATTTTCTAAATGGATTTTGGAAATGATTGGAAAAAAGGGGGAAAGGGGTGAGTATTATTTTAGATATTTTAAAATCCCTCTAGCCATGGTTTAAAATAAATTTTAAATAATATCCTTTGTTAAATTCTTAGGTTTGAAGCCTATGATTTTAAATCGATTCTCTATCTATTTTAGAAAGTCATATTCATTAATTTTAAAAAGGAAAGTAATGAATTATTATGTTTGTTACCTTTATGTGTGATCATTTAAAAGTGAAAACCTATTTTTCTATATCATGTTCAAACTATAATTAATGGATTATTTTATTAAGGAAATTTCATAAACTCTTTGGTGATATCCTATTGGGCATGTTTGGATCACACCCTATATATACACGGACACATGGGTGTGTATGCATTTTTCATGTTTCCTCTCAATTTCTTGGGTTTTGGTTCCATTTGGGTTATTTCCTATAGGTCCACTAATGGACATAGTGGATGTAGTGGTTGGACATGGAATACTTAGAGATGGTGGATTAGTGTATCGAGTTCATGATTTATTTTTAGGATGAGCATGTATCGGCTAATTTCACTAGGTGTTATTTATTGTCACGTTTTTCTTATTTTGGTTCACATCATGTATTTGGAATTTCTTCCTCTATATATTTTAAAATGATATGGATCATTATTATTTTTTGTGTCTAATTTGGATTCTTATTTTATTTTTTCCCCATTTTTCTTATTTTATTATTTATATATTTTTATTTTATTTGTATGGACATCCAATATATGGATGGGTCATATTGGATTATTGATAGTTTCAAATACTTATTTATATTATTATACAAGGGTAAAATCATTCCCAAGTATGTGTTCTTGATACCTAGGCACTTGTTTCTAACCCATTGGGATTGGGAATTCCCTTTGGACCTAGTGGATATCCAATCTGGGTGAAGTCTTAGGTCAGCTCGGGCTAGTTTATTACATACCCTGAGTCATAGTCTATGATATACATATGATACCTATTGTAGATTACAATATATTAATATTGTATAAGGCATTATATGACTTTATCATAGTTGTAGGATTAAAATATGTATGAATATGCTCAGATACAATAGGGGTTAATTATAAGTTTAAAAACTTTTGTTTTTATACTTAAGGAAATATTTTCTTAACAAGGTTAAACAAAATGGATTCACTAAACCCTCTTTTGTAATGTTAATGAAAAAAAACACCTTAGGTTCGATAAAGATGATTATCGTAATGAAATAATAACACATGTATACTTAAACAAAATTCTACCTTAAAGCGTATATAATCTTATATCATAGTTAATACAAAAGTGAAAGTATAAGAAATACTTTCTATTTGTAACAAATTGCAATGGAAATTTTAAGAAAATGTAAAATAATATAATTCTTTTAACCCAAAGAGTAGGGTATCAAAACACCTTGGATAAAGGTCCCTTGATTTATACTTTCAAGCAAGTCTATCTTACCCACACAAAGGTAATCCCTCAATCCATGAAAGATCGGATAAAGCTTCTGTCTTGCTATCCCTACAAGCCCTTGATTAAGCAGGTAATTGGCACCTATGTCTTCCTTCAGTTAGAATTCCTAAATTAATCAGGTAATTGACACCTTTATATTCTTTTATCTTAGAATCCCACAATCATAATCACCAACGATTGGTGTTGGACAAAGAAAAAAAATATTGTTAAAGATTTCAAGTATATTGAACAAGATGTTCACAACTTAATCACTTAAAGGATTTCACACAAAGAAATTTTTGCAGAGCTCTCATGTGTCTCAAAATCCAAAAAAGTACTAAGCTCATCCAAATGACTAGGTATTTATAAGCATGGATTTCAACAGTCATCTTGATCTCCAACATTCATATTTTTCTTAAAAAATTAGAGGGGCCTATACAGTTGGCACTTAAAATAGTCATATAATAATAGATTGGAAAACATCATTTTAGTATAAAAAAATTCATGAGAAACATTATCAAGTAAAATATATGTGAATCCAATTATATGTATGATAGTATTAAGAAAATAAAATGACAAATCATCTTTAAGAAACTTATGTAATCATATTCTAAAGATAATGAAAATCAGATTCTAGGAATATGAGAATCAGATTCTGAAAATATTGAGAATTAGATTCTAAGATATTATGTGAATCATATTCATAAAAACTAGGCAAATCATATTTGAGAAATAGAGTAAATCATATTCAAAAATATAAGTGATTCGGAATTGAGAAACATGAAGAATCGGATTCACAAATTTATGGGATTTGAAATTGAGAAACATAAAGAATCGGATTCACAAATCTGAGTGAATCAAAATTAACAAACAGTGATAATCAGGTTCAAAAATTGGAGTGAATTGGATTTAAGGAACTATGTAAATCAGATTCAAATTTCTGGATGAGTTGTAATTGAGAAAGAATAGGATTCTGATTTTCATTTACTCCAGTATCTATTTAGTCTTAAGAAAAGTTTGATAGAATTAGCTAGAAAATAGCATATAAATATTAAAGAGAATTATTTCAATTAAAATTTTATTTGCATATAAAATTCCTAATAGAAGGAAACATTATTAAATAAAATGTGTGTGATTTCCAAAACATAAAGAAATGAAATTTCATAAGGAAAATTTTGACTCAACAATATTCTCCTTTTTGGAAAGAACAAACAATATTTAAAGAAAATAATATCAATACTTCAAAATAAATTTTATAATTGAACTTAAAAGAAATATTTATCTCCCCCTGGATTTATAACTCTTAAAAGAATGAATACTACTAACTCCCCCTTAGGTTATGAAGTTCTCCTAAGGATCATATTATTCTCTTTAATTATTTGACTTCCTTTATTAAGGAAATATCTTTCCTTTACTTAATTATTTCTTATTTAAGTATTCTTCTCCTTACTTAAACATTCTCCTCCTTATATTAATATCTTTTTTAGAACATTCTCACCCTTTGTGATTTATAAAAAAATGGAGGAAAAATAATGTACCTAAAAAGTTAGGAAACAAACTATATGAAACCATGGATAATAATATTTTGATATTGAAAAGGTTTTTACAAAAAAAGAATAGAGTTACAAAAAAATCAATCCTTTTATGGTATTAAAGTTTTGACTATGGTCTTCAACTTCTTCAACTCTTTGTGATCATCTTGAAACTTTGCAAGGAGTATTTCCTGATCCTTATTCTTTTTCTCAATATTCTGAATATTTTATTCTTGGATCTTAATCATTTCTTCCTAGGACTTGATTTTTCAACCACCTCATATTTCTAATCTTTCACCCTTTTAAACTCAGCTTCAAGAGAATTAAGTTTCCCATACAAATATTTTTCTTCTTGAAATCTAATACTTTGATCTTCCTTCATCTTCTCTGAAAAACTATTTGAAAGTTATTTTAGGAAGTCTTCAGATTCTTTGAAACCATTATTGACTGACTCAAAAATATCATAAAAAAACTTAAGATAACTATTGATCTATTTTGATAACTTTTTTATCTCTCTGCAAGATGTCATATGAGAATCATAATTTTTCACAAAGGTTATGAATTCTGCTTCAAGCTTTATCAACTTTTCCATGAAAAGAGATATTGAGTTCAATTTTTGGTTTAAGTAATCTTGAATAAACTATAATCTTGATTCAATATTCTAAAAGTATAGAATATAGTTAACCAACTTCTTCAAGGATTTAACAATGAAATCTTCTCCTAAGGAGTAGGAAGACTTTTCTAATTCCAATTCATTCTGCTTAGATGTTCCAACATCTACCTACTTCCCTTTGTATTTCTTAGAGACTGATTTCTCTATTCTATGAATTGTTTTCCTTTTATCAGAAATATTAATAACCTTGTCGTTGTCATAAACATTATCTTCATTATTTCCACCATCATCAGCATCACTATCAACATCATCATTAGAAGGGATTTTATGAACTTCACTATCATCATCATTTTCTTTAGGTGATGAATATTTTCAGATCTAGCTATCAGATTTTTGAACTAATTTTCCATATAAGGAAATATTAGATAAGGATGATTTAGTGGTTCTAATAGATAACTTTTTGTATTGAATATCTCTCTAAGTTTCTCCAATTTCTTGAATCTCATCATCATTATTTTTTCCTTCACCTGCTTCTTCTTATTCTTGATATTTTTTTCAATACTCAAAACTGAACCTAAAACTACATCTTTTCCTTTACATATTAGTGTAACTTATACTACCATGGATTATTAAATTTGAGGAAGTTAATATTATTTCATAAAAGATTTCAGAACTTGTACTTGTTCTAAGGATTTTTCTATGTCACTTAACACAACATGAATTATCTCTACTTTAGATAGATTTTTCTTAAGCTTCTTCTCCTTAGCTTGTTTTTCAAGTTCTTGAGCATCCTGAATCTTTAGGTATTTTTCTTCTGTTAGATCTATCCCAAACACTGGATCTCCTTCTTTCCTTTATTTTTTATCTTTTCTTCATTTTTCTATGACTTTATCTAGATAAGACTTTTTCTTCTTTGACTTTGGTAGTTCAGAATCTTGAGATTTTATCTTCTTGGATTCAAAAACTTCTTTCTTTGAACTTTCTCTAAATTGATCTAACTTTTATGATAGATTAAAAAAATAATTAGAGTTACTATTTAAAGAGTATTTCATTCTTCTGAGAGTATCATCACTTAAGAGAAGAATATTGAACTTCTTTGGATTCGACTTGCAGGAGACATTGTATGTGTTCAAAAAATTTACAATCATCTTGGACAATATTGCTAGAAACATGAGGATTTTTGACCTTATTGACCCATACTTTATCTTACTAATTGAGAAGAATATATATCTCATCAGATTTATTTTACTTAGATTTATAAGGAAATCTAACATGAAGATGTCTGTAATCTTGAGGGTATCCTTATCTTCTTTTCTAGGTATCAAAATTTATTGTATCCATAATGTTATGATCCGATAGTTGGAAGATATATAGGAAATTTTTTGCTTCTTTATTACCTGAAGTCATAGAGATTCTATGTATTTTTTCTTATTGAAATAACCTTATGATTTTAGAAACTTATGAGAAGGATAAAATGCTTCTCTATCAAATGGAATTGTAAGAATGTTATTAGCTTTATTAATTGACAAAGAATATATTTTCCTATAGATTTTGAACTAGAACTTATCTTTTTATACTTCTATGAATAAATTTACTAATTCATAGAATTTAATTACCAGATCTAGATATATTGGATCCTATTCTCCCTTTTTTTACAATACAAATATTTTTCCATCCTTGGAACTTTATTATCTTACTTAACAAAGAATCATACTTGAGGAAGAAAACTTGGTCAACTAAAATTTCTCTAAAAATAAACCAATCTTTGAATTCCTTATCTGTAGGCATTGAAGTCTGAGAATAGATTGACAAAGACATTCAGAACTGAGGAAAGATGGTGAAATCAAAACTGAGGCTTTGAAGGAGGGAAGAAAATCAGGAATAATTCTCTAGAAATCGATGTGGTAAATGGTGGGTTCCCTCTTTTATATAGTCATAGAGGTGTCGATTAATCTTCCAATGTCAATCCAATGGTTGAAAACAAACAGATATGATCTAACAGTTGATATCAAGCTAAAAAATGTTTTATACATTCCGATCTTTTGAGGTTTTAAGGAAATAAAATGCATTTAAGGAAAGATGAATTCTATAAAAAAATTAAAACATGATTTAAATAATAACATACATAAATATAATAAGAGATAATGGGTAAGAATATGTACCTTTCAGAGTTCATTAAAGGTTTGTTAGTATTTGATAAGATTCTTCTTATAAATCTTAGATTCTGAAAAAAAATGATAACATTAAGAAAACTTAAAAACTATAAGAAAAAAATTTGATAAAGTCTAAAAACTTTATTAGATTCCAAAAAGAAAAAATTAGGTTCCAAAAAAAATTATTAAGGAAATCACGTGTACTCCCCCTTTGAAAATAAGTACCTTAATGTTAGTAGATAGTTTAAATAAAGAGTGGATATGAATGATTACCTTATGGTTATGATTTCTAATTTTTGTTTAATGTATTCAAATCTATCATAAGGTAATGGTTTTGTAAAAATATCAGCAAGTTGTTCTTGCATTCTGATGAATTGTAAAATAAAATCTTCTTTTGTGTTTAATCCCTAAGAAAGTGATATCTAATATCTATGTGCTTTGCATAAAATTGATGTGAATGGTATTTACTTAAGGCTATGGAACTAGTGTTATTGCATAGTATTTGAGTTTTAGTAAAACTTATGCCATAATTAGTGAGTGTGTGTTGGATCTACAACACTTGATCACAACAACTTCCAGCTGCCACATATTCAGGTTCAGTAGTGGAAAGTGCTACAGAATTTTGTTTCTTACATGTACAAGAAACTAAAGAATCTCCTAAGAAATTAAAAGTTCTATATGTACTCTTTCTATCCATTCTACAACCACCAAATTCAGCATCCAAAAATATTTTTAGTTCAAAATCATTTCCAAAAGAATAAAAAACTACCAAATCCATAGTTCCCTTTAAATAGATAACAATTAGTTTCACTACTTTTAAATGGGATTATTTTAGATTTTCTTGATATCTTGTATATAAGCATACCGAAAACATTAATTCTAGATGAATAGATGTTAAGTATATTAAACTTTCTATCATACCTCTAAATGTTTTTTGATCCACTGGTTTTCTAGCTTCATTAAGATCAATGTTATTCGACATACCGATTGGAGTAATTATACTTTTAGTGTAGTTATATACATACTTTTTAAGAAGATATTTAATATAGTTATGTTGAGATATTTAGGTTCCTTTTGGTTTCTTATAAATTTTAAAACCAAAGAAAAATGTTAACTCGCCCATCATACTCATTTCAAAATCATATTTCATAAGATTTTCAAATGAATCAATTAAGGATTACTGAGTTTATTCAAATATAATGTCATAAACATAAATTTAAACAACCAAAACATTTTTGTTTTATTTATTTATAAAAATATCTGGATAATCATTTCCCTTAACATAATTTTTTTGTAACAAAAATCATGTAAGTCTATCATACCAGGCTCTAGGGGATTTTTTGAGGCCATATAAATCTTTGGTAAGTTTAAAAACTTATTCAGGATGTTTTGTGTCTTGAAAACTAGAAGTTTGTTCAACATAAACTTCCTCTTGAACATATCCATTAAGGAAATCACACTTCACATCCATTTTAAAAAGTTTGAAGTTAAATAAATCTTTAAAATCTAGTAGAATTTGAATAGATTCAAGTCTTGCTACTCGAGCATAGGTTTATTTATAGTCTATTCCTTCTTGTTGATTATAGCCTTTAGCAACTAGTCTTTATTTATTTCTAACAATGATTCCATTTTCATCACATTTGTTTCTGAAGACCCATTTTACTCCAATTACAGAGGTTTATTTAGATATTTCAACCAAGGTCTATCCTTTGTTCCTTTCGAATTAATTTAGTTCATCTTTCATAGCTTTAATCCAATATTCATCACTCAAATCCTTATCAGGACTTTTGGGTTCGAATTAAGAAATAAATTCTAGATACTCTACTTTATTTCTTAAAGAACTTTTAGTCCTTACGGGTTGATTTACATCACCAATGATACTATCACTAGTATAATTCCTAAGAAACAACTGACTTGGGTTTTTTAAAACATGTTCATCAACATAGAGTAGAAATTCTTCTGGAGTAAATACTTCAAAAACATTTTCTTGGATATTCTTCTCATTAGAAGATTCTTCTAACAAAGGTTGATAATCAATTTTTAGAAACACATCAGAAGTTATAGGTTAAGGTTTTTTAAAAACAAAAGGGTCAGTTTCATCAAATTTAACATATATTGTTTCCTCAATAGTACAAGAATTTTTATTGAAAACTCTATAATCCTTAGAGGTAGTGGAATATCCTAAGAAAATTCCTTTATCATATTTTTTTGTGAATTTGTGTAAGTTATCTTTTGTATTTAAAATTAATACTTTGCATCCAAATACTTTTAAGTATGAAACTTTTGGTTTTCGACATGTCTATAACTCATAAGGTGTTTTATTAAGAAATGGTATGATTAAAACTTAATTTATCGTATAATAAGAAGTACTAATATCTTCATCCCAAAAATGTTTATCAATTGAGTATTAACTTAACATGGTTCTTTTTATCTCTTGAAAAATTCGATTTCTTTTTTCAACGACACCATTTTGATGAGGAGTTCTTGGAGCAGAGAAGTTATGAGTAATACCTTTCTTACTACAAAAGTTTCAGAATATGAATTTTCAAACTCTCCACCATGATCACTATAAATAGTTATCAATGGAATATTTTTCTCATTTTTAACATTAGTTAAAAATATTTTAAATAAGAAAAGGCTTCATATTTGTTTTCTATAAAATACACCCATGTAAATCTAGTGTAATCGCCAACTAAAAAAATATGTAGTATTTTCCTCCAATACATCCAGTTTGTGTAGGACCGAACAAGTCCATGTGTACCAACTATAATGCACTAGAAGTTGTGACTTCACTTATAGACTTAAAGCTACACTTATTTTTTTTGCTATATTGATAAGGGTTTCAGAGTTTTGAAGAATCAAATCTAAGATCTAATAAATCCTTAACAATTCCTTTCCTAGTTAGCTTTCATAAGTTCCTAAGGTTAAAGTGTCCTAGTCTTCTATGTCATAACCAAGATTGTTCTTCCATTGTATGAATTCAAGGTAATTCTTGGATCCTAAGTTCTTCTAAGTTAAGTGTATAAACATTATCATGATGATGGGAATAAATAATGAATTCATCCTTGTAATTGTAAACTAAGCATTTATCATTCCTAAAATTCATGAGGTAACCATGATCACATAATTGAATTATTCCTATAAGGTTGTTCTTAAAACCTTTGATAAATAAAATATTTGAAATTAAGGATTTTCTAAGAATAACAATGTTACCTATACCAAAAAATATCTTCTTGAGCATTATCTCTAAAAGTTACTTTTCCACCTTTCATCTTGATATTATTTTCAAAGAAGTTTTTGTTACTAGTCATGTGCCTAGAACATCCACTATCCATGTACCATGTATTATTGTTGGTACTTACTTTGTTTTCCTAAAAATAAAATAGTTCGATTTTCAGAATCCAAACTTTCTTGGATATGATATTGTTTGAAAATAAAATCTTAGGAATGCATATCTATTTAGAAAAACAATTTTTATAAAAACCTAAGGATTGGATTTTTTTAAAGAAAAATTTTTCTCCCAGTGTCCACCACTTTGAAACTTAGTGCAGAATGGGACACTTTTAGGAACAAAATAATTGTGACTAAAAATAGGTTTTGAGTGAGAATAACCAATTCCATAACTATTCCTAAGAGGAATAATTTTTTTATACATTTAATCAAATTCTTCCTTAACAAAAGTAAATTTTGATAAAAGTTTCTTAATAGAAAAGATTTTAGATTTTAGTCTAATGACTAAATTCTTATCCTCATTATAATTAGTTTTAGAATTAGATTTTGTCTCTGAATAATTTTTCTCAAAAATAACTCTTTCAATATTCATGGAAAGTTTAACCTTTTTAGAATTTAATTCCTAAATTTTTTTTGATATATAAACAATTTAAAAAGATTTCACATCAAGATATTTAGAAATATCTTATACTTATTTTGTTAAAACATTGATTCTATAATTTTTCTTATAAAGTTTCTTTTTAATCTTGCTATTTTTATTTTCAAGAAGCTTGGAAAATCTAGAGACATATTCAAAAGAAAGTAAATTATCTTATTCTAAGGAATATTATTTATCTAAATAAATATATCCATTATAATTAGGATAGTTATAATTTAAATACATATTGGTTAAGGATTAAATAGTGTGTACCATTTCTATGAAACATTGATTTTCAAAGGGTATTCTAGCAATGAGACTAATATTCTTATACCCAAAAGTTTCAATATCTGAAGATTCATCAGAATAATCTACACCACTTGCACTCTAAGAATCATTTGACTTCAATAATTTATTTCCTTTATGCTTGCAATATCTTTTCTGATTCCTCTCAGAATGTCTATCTTTCCTTTCTTTTCTTAATCCTTGGACAATCAGGTCTGATGTGTCATGCTTTCTTACACTCATATCATTTGACTTCAGAGTATTTATTATATTTCTTGTCATTTTTCTTATATCTGTATTGGAAATCCTTCTTTCCAATAATCTTGTTCATCCTTCAAGCAAGATTGGATAACTCATTCTCTAAGTGATCGGTATCACATGAATCTAACTGAATAATAGCATTCTTGGTCTTTATTGATTTAACAACTTTCTCAAGAGTTTTGGATTTTGTCTGGTTTGAAGTAGTGGTAAAAGAAACACTCTCATTCTTATTTTTTATATTCTCAGTATCTCTCTTTAATATGTTCTCATTTTATAAGAGAGTTCCAAATAATTCATCAAGAATTACGATTGTGACTTTTCTTGACTCGCCAATAGCAGTTCTCTTTCATTATCATTCATTAGGCATGATGTCTATAATCTTATCTATAATAATATCATTATCTAGAAATTTTTCTCCCATTTACTATAGAATATTTATGATAGTCATGAATCTTTGTTGAACTTTAACTATAGGTTCTCCAAGGGAAAAATAAAACCATGATAATATTCTCTAAGTATGGATCTTCTAGTTTTAATAACTTTAGAAGTACAAAAATTTGTAACTTCCAGTTTCTTCCAAATACTATTAGCTAATTCACAAGAATATATTTGGCTATATATATATTCCTGGTCGTATAACAAAGAAAAGTATTGCATACCTTATAGTTTATCTTATATTCTTTCTTATCTTGATTAGTAAAAGTTCTAACTTCCTTGTCATGAATTTTATAATCTCTAGTGAGCATTAAAAAATTATCAACACTAGTATTAATAAAAAAATTATTCATTATGTCTCTCTAGTATTCATAATAATTTCCATAAAAGATAGGTGGTCTTATAGGGTTCAGATTTTCTATTGATCTGACATTAATTCCTTCCATTTTAGAATGATACAAAAATTCCTTTTTCCACAACACAAGTTAGTGTAGAAAATATTTATAAAAAAAATTCTAAAAAAAATTCTAAAAAACTTATAGAAGTAAAGAAAGAGTAAGTAAACTAAGAAATGAAAATTTTCCTTTGATACCAATTATAGGTATAAATATCTCAAATTCTCAACCTCTAATACCAATTATAGGATCGAAATATATATTAAGATTCTCAGATACAAGAGGGGTTTTAATTGTAAGTTTAAAAACATTCTTTTTTATCCTTAAGTAAATATTTGTTTAACAGGGCTAAACAAAACAGATTCACTAAAACCTCTTTTTTAAGGTTAATGAAAAAAAACACCTTAGGTTCGATAATGATGATTATCATAATGAAATAATCACACAGGTATACTTAAAAAAGATTCTACCTTAAAGCGTATATAATCTTATATCAGAGTTAATACAAAAGTGAAAGTATAAGAAACACTTTCTGTTTGTAACAAATTTCCATAGAGATTTAAAGTATATGTAAATGAATAAAATTCTTTTAACCCAAAGAGAAGTGTATCCAAACACCTTGGATAAAGGTCCCTTGATTTATAATTTCAAGAAAGTTTATCTTACCCACACTAGGGTAAGACCTCGATCCACGAAAGATCGAACTTAGATTTTGTCTTTATATCCCTAAAATCCCTCAATTAAGAAGGTAATCAGCACCTCTATCATCCTTCAGCTAGAATCCCCCGATTAAGTAGGTAATCGGTACCTTTTTCTTTCTTCATCTTGGAAGCCCTCAATCGTAATCACCAATGATTTGTGTCACACAAATAAAAACGAATCTTATTTAAGATTTTATGTATGTTGAACAAGTTGTTCATAACTTAATCACTTCAAGGATTTCTCACAAAGAAATGTTGGCAGAGCTCTCGTGTGTCTCAAAATCCAAAAAAAGTATTGAACTCTTGAAAATAACTGAGTATTTTATAGGAGTGGAGTTCAACGGTCATCTTGATCTCCAATAGTCATATTTTCCTAAAAAATTGGAGGGAGATGTACTGATGGAACTTACAATGGTCATATAATAACATATTGGATGACATCATTTTAGTATAAGAAAAAATGTCATGAGAAACATTATAAATCAACATATATGTGAATCTGATTATATGTATGAAAGTATTAATAAAATAAAATGACTAATCGACTTTAAGAAAATTATATAATCAGATTCTAAAGATAATGAAAATAGGATTCTAGGAAGATGGTAATCGGATTCTGAAAATATTGAGAATCAGATTCTAAGAAAGTATGTGAATCAGATTCAGAAAAACTAAGCGAATCAGATTTGAGAAATAAAGTAAATTGGATTCATAAATCTGAGTGATTCAGAATTGAGGAACATGAATAATCGGATTCACAAATTTGGGGGATTCGGAATTGAGAAACATGAAGAATAGGATTAAAAAATTTGAGTGAATCGGAATTAAGAAATAATGATAATTAGATTCAAAATGTGAAGCGAATCAAATTTAAGGAACTTTGTAAATCGGATTTGAAATTCTGGATTAGTCGGAATTGAGAAAGAATAGGGTTTTGATTTTCATTTACTCCAGTATCTATTCAGTCTTAAGAAAATTTTGTTAGACTTAGTTATAAAATAGCATATGAAGATTAAATAGCATTATTTCAATTAAAATCATATTTGCATATAAAATTCATTATAGAAGGAAACATTACTAAATAAAATGTGTTTGTGATTTCCAAAACATAAAGGAATGAAAAAGTCATAAGGAAACTTTTGACTCAACAATAGAGTATGTTGGTCTTATATATGGGATATCAAGTTCATGGATTATTCCATGTCTCCCGCACAGTTTCCTTCAATTATGAATCAATGGGTTTATTCATTTATGACGTGAAAAATCATATAAAACATTCAAATGATAGTATTCTCAACAAGTGTGTGTTATGGGTAACGTAAATTAGTTTCCATGTGATGATAACCAACTCTCAACTCCCTTCATTGAATGAAAGGAACCTATATAAAGGGATGGGATCCCCCTATTGAGTGTCTATGACACTACCAATCCATATCTAAAGCTTTATTCTACCCTGGGACTTTATTTTTCTTTAAGTAGAAGGTGATATCACACCTTTAAAGATCAGGGGTCCTCTCATTGAAAATGAGAATTCTAGAAGTCGGTGTCACTATAAAAAACAATAATTTAGTGATTCTTTTTAGCGATATTTTTTAAAACCATCGTTAATTTTTAAATTTAGTGACATTTTCAGGAAACATCACTAAAAATATGTATATTTATATAGCTCATTTCCCCGCATCGATGTAAATATATATTTAGATATATATATATATTAATATATATGAACACATACACATATATAAAAACATATATGTATAAATACATATATTTATATATATATAAACACACACGCACACATATATATATATAAATATATATATATATATATATAAACATATATTTATATATAAAAACACATATATATTTTAAATTTAGTCATGTTTTTAAAAAAATGTTGTTATTTTAGTGATATTTTTACCGTTATTTTAAAATGTGGTTAATTATATATATACATACATACATATATATATTTACACACACACACACATATATAAACATATATACATATAAACATATATATATATTAATATAAACATATAGTATATACATATATATAAACACACACATATATAATATATACATATAATATATACATATATATAAACACACATGCACACATATAATATATACATACATACATATATATATATATATATGAACATACATATATAATATAAACACACACATATATATAATATAAACTTATATATATAATATAATATAAACATATAAATAAACATAAAATATAAACATATATATATAATATAAAACATAAACATATATATATAATGTATACATATATTTAAACATAAAATATAAACATATAGAATAGGATAAAAAATTCAATCCCTTTGAGGTTGGTAACACTACCACAAAAATTTGGGTAAGAGTGTATGGGTTGAATTTGATACTTTAGCACCCAAAAATTCTATATGACATTGCTCTGTCAATTGGCATTCCTACCAAAATTGATAAAGAAATGGAAGTCTCACGATTTGGGAACTATGCCCAGTTCTTTGTTGAGGTCGAATTGGGATCAACCCTGGTTGATAAGGTTATGCTTGCAACTGATGATGACATTATTGAGTTGAAAATCGTTTATGAAAAAATGAAAAAAATTTGCAAAGACTGTAACATTATAGGTCATGACTCATCAACATGTAGGCACTCAACAGTTTGCAGCTATTGATCTTCCTGTGGACATAAGATGAGAAACTATCCTAAAAATAATAAAAGTGCACATGTTCAGAAGCCTGATTATAAGGGGGAGAATGGACCCGCCATTCCTGGTGATAAGAAAAAAGTGCAGGGGGGTTGTTCCTGAGGATGTTTTCAATCCTTCAGTTAATGAGAAGGGTGATTAGTCATGTACCACACCTAATATCTATGCCTCTACTTCTGAAAATAAGTCAAAGTCTTGGGCTTCCATATTTTTTAAGGATGAAAATTTTCAAAATGTTGATACTATCAATCAAGGAAAATGAAATGATCTGCAGAAAATTCAAATTTCTTCATCTCCTCAAATGTCATCAAGAGCTGATCAAGTGACTAAAGATGATATTTAGGAAGAAGTTATCCATCATCTTAATGATAGGATGGTTGCTTTGAGTTTACAAATGGGTAATAAAAATTTAGAATCTCACTCTCCAGTCATATCTAAACCTTGTCATGCTTCTTCAAAACCTATTGTGGATAATGAAGGCTTTTAGCTTGTTTTTTACAAGAAGGCGAAGACTATAACTACATTTTTTGCAGGTAAGCACAATCTTTCCTTTGTTCAACATATTGACGATGTCAATAAGATGTAGGATACCATACAGGGATCTCCTAATAAGACTCATGAGATCCTCACCCTGACTACTACAACAAAGGGAGATGCTTCTCCTAGTAAAGGAAAAGAGCAAGATGATAGCTCTGATTCTGACAGCACTGATGCTGAGACACTTTTAGAAAGACTTCAAACCCTTCCTTCGTGTCAAGGAAGGTCAAGAGGTCGGGTTCGGGGTCGCGGAAGAGATGAATGGCAAGAAATTCAAGAAGAAGAGAGAAAGATAAGTGATAGATTGATGAAAAAGATAGGTAAATAGTCTTCTACCTTGGGTTTTTCCTTGTTTCCCGTACTATTTTCTATTACTCTCTTTTGACTGCTTTCTAATAAAAGAGGCACGGCCTCCACTTCACATAAAAAAACATATATATATATATATATAACATAAACATATATATATATAATGGAAATATATATATATAAACATAAAATATAAACACACACACACATATATATATAATATAAACATATATATATATAGTATAAAATATAAACATATATATAAATATAATATAATATAATATAAACATATATATAAATATATAAACATAAAATATAAACATATATATATGTATGTATGTATGTATGTATATTAAAATATGTATATTAATATAATATATATATATATATATATATATTATTATATTTTAAATATTTAAATGTACTTGTATATTTATAAATATAACATAATAAAATTAAATATTTTAAATTTAGTCACATTTTAAAAAAACATGACTATTTTAATGATATTTGTTCCGACATTTTAAAACATACCTAATCACACACACACACACACACACACATATATATATATATATAGATATATACATATATATAAAGGTGTTCGGTGGTGGGTGACGGCCCGCCTATAGCATGTAACCCCTTGGGCTTGAAAACCTAGTGTACTTTTGCCCACGGGGCATGGGTGAGTTGGTGAGCGACGGTGGCATCCTGACCCTGAGATTCTGGGTTCGAGTCCTCGCAAGGCAACATGCACTATATGCCATTATCTCCTCTCGTGGTCCCTTCTACCCCATGTGGAATTGTCATGAAAGCCTTGGTGTCGTTACACCTGGGCTTGTGGCTGGGGGAGTACATAAAGGTGCTCAGTGGTGGGTGACGGACCACCTATACCATGTAACCCCTTGGGCCTGAAAACCTAGTGTACTTTTTTACCACGGGGCATCGGTGAGTTGGTGAGCGGCGGTGGCATCCTGGCCCTGAGGTTTCGGGTTCAAGTCATCGCAAAGAAACGCACACTATATGTCATTATCTCCTCTCATGGGCCCCTATACCCCGTGTGGAACTGGTCTAAAAGCCTGGGTGTTGTTACACCTGGGCCTGTAGCTGGGGGAGTATATAAAGGCGCTCGGTGGTGGGTGACGGCCTGCCTATACCGTGTAACCCCTTAGGCCTGAAAACCCTGTGTACATTTTCCCACGGGGCATGGGAAAGTTAGTGAGCGGCGGTGGCATCCTGATCCCAAGGTTATGGGTTCGAGTCCTCACAAGGCAACATGCACTATATGCCATTATCTCCTCTCGTGGGCCCCTCTACCCCATGTGGAACTAGCCTGAAAGCCTGGGTGTCGTTACACCTAGTCCTGCAGCTGGGGGAGTATATAAAGGCGCTTGATGGTGGGTAATTGTAACATCCCAAGTAATTAATGAATTATATATATTTTTATCTATGTCTATTAATGAATTAGATAGTGTTTTAGAGGCTTAAAATGAAAATAAATCCAATCTTAAGCATGGAATACACTAATATTTTTAAAAGATTGTTTTACTACCTTTTGATGGTAAACCATTTTTAAATCTATCTTTTGAAAATTTTATAAGATATTTTTGTCAAAATAAACTTATTCTTTATTATTGGGACATCAAAATTTACTTTGTGTGAATTTTTGGTATTTTTCTAACAATGTTCATTTTTTAATGAATAGTGAAAAATACTGCATTTTACATCAAAACTGCTTTTTAATATAATTTATTTATATGATTATATTATCTTTTGAATTGGTTTTAAAGTGAAAATAGAATATATTTTTACCATTTAATCCAATAGTGGTCATTGGAATTAATTTCACTTTGAAATTGGACTTAAACTAGTGTCAATCTTTTGATACTTATTATTTCATAAAAACACGCTATTTGCTCTAACAGCGGGAATTAATTATTAAATTAAGTAATGAAACTTATATGTTTTTAATTTTGTAAAATAGACAACATTTTTGAATTCAAAATATCAAATATATCTTAGGGTGAAGTTTTGGTATTTTTCTGAAAAACTTCAATTTTTGATGAATAGTGAAACCACTAAGTGGTACTTAAAAAACTGATTTTTTGGTTAAATGAAATTTTACCACCTTTGTGTTTTGAATTTCAAAAATCCGACATACATGGTTTTCATTAAGAAATAAAATGTGGTTCAATGGGATTAAAATATTTTTTTGGTGAATAGTAACTTTTATGTTTTTAATCGCGATTAGTGGTAATTAGTGTAATTTAAGGTAAGAATAATGTTTTAATAATATGAGATGAGCTTGACACATGTCCTACCCTCATTGGATGTGTCATGGCCGACCAAGACAATCCATGGGTCAACTTGGGGACCCCATGGAGCCACTTTGGTTGGGAAATGACATAAATAACTTTTTATTTATTGTAAAAGTAAAAATGACACAAACATGAGATGTTTTACTAAAACAATTTTTACATGAGGTTATAGAAGTCAGATTTTTGACTATAAATATTCATTATAAAGATAAAAATATTTCCTACATCATGACATTTTTTTATAATTTTTAGACATTAAATATATTAAATTATTTATGACATCATGATGTTGCAGCGATTACATCATTAATAAAGGATTTAAATAAAATGAAAAGATAATGTAAAATCTATGACCTACACATGTCCAAAGCCTATTGGGTGGGTATATTTCAAACCCTTATCACCTTATCCTTGAATTATATCAATGTGGGACCTTTTAAATCCAAAAATCATTTTAAAATAAAGTAACATTTCTTTACTTTCCAAGAGTGCCCCTCCTCTCCTCTTATAAAAGGCCCCCGCCTCTACCTCCTTACCCACACTTCCAAAGCCTTTGTATCAGCCAACCCCTGCCCATTTTGTCTCTCCACTTCCCTCTATTACTCCTTGAAGACTCACTTTGGGCAGAAGTCTTCCCAAGGAAGCCTTTGACCTCAAACCAAAGGGAGTTACCTGATTTTAAGGTAATGTCTTCACTTGAGTCCTTTTGTTTTATTTTACTTCTCCAACCCCCTAAACTCTTTTTATTAATTTATTTTGTACCAACTCCAGTATCTTCAATATACTAGGATTTTTTTATAATAAGGATTCGAGCTACACTTAAACACACCTACATCTAATGGTTAAAGAACATACTGTTTCCGTGGATGGCGAATTTCGGCCTCCCGAAATGATGATTGTTCAACATTATTTTAACACCTTCAAAGGTGGCCATTAAGATGACACTATATTTATATATGATATATAATATTTTTATGTTTTCCTTAAGCTTCTGTATTTTTCATTTTGTGCATACCTTTATGGTTTCCATTATGGGTAAACGCGATATCTTCATTTAAGAAAGTGTGGACTACCGCCCCCTCAAAGTGATTTGATTCGTTAAATACCATATGTGGAACGTATAAAGTATGGAGTTATGATATTATATGTTATATTACACTGGAATTATAATATACCTTTATATCATTATGATTCCATTCTATAAAATACGAAATAGAAATGAAAGTAGCGTTCATGCGTACGTACGGCTTACCGTCTCCATGAATGGTGCATTTCATTTCTTACCTCTAAATGTTATATAATATTATAAATGCATGTATATACTGGATATATATGATATATATGATATATACATCATGATTATAATTCTGGATATAATGGATACATGAACAACTTGTAATTATAAAGGGTTTATTTTTTACTCAAGTACCAATGATCGTTAAAACGACCGTTATTAACTTAAATAATTACATAGTGTTCATGACATGGAAATAAGTGATATAAAAGTAATAATGAACTTTAAAAAGGTTCTTAAACAAGTAGAAATTAACTCAAGATTATTATTCAGGAGATTAAAGAACGACCGAGTCAAGTCGGACTTGAGGTATGGGACTTCGTCTCAATCTCCTTTCATTGAGGCATATTTTGTTTTATACACAACCTTCTTTTATACGGTGTATAAACCCCTTTGACTTTTACGTTTATTCAAAAGGAATATTTTTTTATACAAAGTGTTTACTAAATGACAAAAGGGAATGTTTTTGTCATACGTATGCGGCGACAACGACTTCTCCGCCGCCGTGACCATTATTTGAGTTTCGGCTTCCTCTACAAGACATGCCATTTTTTTAAAAGAAAAATAAATACCATGTTTTACTTTTCTTGTATTTTGGTATTGAAAATGGTTTTTATAATGGATTTGTTATGTCAATATATTTGAGTGATATATTGTGATCAAAGTGTGGAAATGTTTTCTTTTCTTTATGTTTTCTTTATGTCTTATGATTTTTTAATGGTACTTGGACATTTGACGGGTGGTTACGTGATGAACCATATGACGGGTGGTGCCGTGAATACCAGGACGGGTGGTTACGTTATAACCTCCAATGCATTGGGTATGGAAGTCGGCCTTATGGCTATTCCATTAAGTATGTATGGAAGTTGGCCGTATGGTTATTCCATTAAGTGATATGTGTGGAAGTCGACCGTATGGTTATTCCACTTAAGTATGTTTATGTCCCAAGTTACCTTTATATGTTATGTGTTCTTTATATGGGTTTTATGGTAATCCTTTGGTTACAAAAGGGTAAGTAATGATATTTTATTCAGTGAAGAGTTTTTACTACTTCATGAAGGTGAAGGTATTACTTTGATAAAGTATACATGGTTTACGTGATGTTTGAAAAACTAACAGTTTCTATTCTTTGTGTATCCCTTATTGAGATTTTTATGCTCACCCCAAGTTTTTTTGAAATTTTTTTCACAGGTCAAGGGAAAGGTACATGATATGATGATAGTGTCAAGGAAGTGTCAAGAAAGAATCCATGTTTTATTTTAAGTATGTTCCGTTGATGGGAAAAAATGAATACTATCTTTATGTAACCACTTTGTTTAAATGTGGAATGTAATGCAAGTTTTATGATCTAATTATCTAAAACTCTAAACCCGAAAAGATTCTCAATGTGTAATCTTGTAATAACTCAAGATTATGTAAGGTTTAAGGTTGGGGCCTTATAGTTGGTATCAAAGGTCGGTTTAGACAACTTTAGGAGTTAGAAAAGTGTTAAATTATAATATGATTGAAATGATATAGCATTTACGGGTTACTATGTTTCTTCGCCTAAGATATTTCTATGTTCAGAATGGTTTTCCGCAGAGGAAACAAAGCAGCTATGTTGGGACGACATCAGGAGGAAGACAACCTTCCAAATCAGCAACCTGAGATGGTCGGAATCGGAACTGAATAGTTTGTTGCAGTGATGGCATAGTTGACTCAGGCTATAAATGGTGGTGGTATCCATGCACGAGATCAGCCAGATCAACCACAGAGGAACATGTCAGTGGTGGAACATTTCATGAGGCAACATCCCCCATCATTCAGAGGATCATCTGACCCTGTTCAAGATGAAGGGTGGATTAAAGCACTGGAGAAGATCTTTGATGTCATGGGGTGTTCAGAACATCAAAATGTTAGTCTTGTTGTTTACCATTTTGAAGGTGAAGCTGATCAGTGGTGGTCGATGGTGAAAAATATCAGGGATAGTGATGAGATTGAGGATCTTCACTGGGACGAATTCAAAGGTATGTTTCTTGAGAAATATTTTCCTAAGGTGGTTTGTCTTAGGATGGAAAAACAGTTCCTAGAGTTGAGGCATGAGGATGATTCAGTGGCTGCTTATGAAGCAAAGTTCACTCGATTGGCAAGGTATGCTCCAAACTTCATATGAGATCTTGATAGTAAAATAAACCGTTTTTACTCAGGGTTAAAGCCAAAGTATCGAAGGGATTTAGCTTCTCGTGAGTTCAAAAGTTATGAAAAACTTGTTTGATGTGCGGAGAAGGTGGAAATGGAGTTTGCCGATGATCAGGTGTTCTATGACAAACAATAGAATAAGAGGTCCAGTTGGCAGGAAAAAGGGAAGAATTCATCAAAGAAGCAAGGAGGTAAGAAAACCAAATATCCATCCTGTGAGAAGTGTGGTAAAATGCATCCTGGAGAATGTTTATCCAAGTCTGGTAAGTGATTTCGGTGTGGTAATTCTGGTCATATTTCTCATAACTGTAAGGAAGATGATCAATCAGGCAATGAAAAGCCAATGGTAAGATGTTTTAAGTGTAATGAAATGGGTCATTATGCGAATGAGTGTCCAACGAAGAACTCAACTGGGGGAAAGCAGCCAGACTACAAGCAGAAAAGGGTGGTTAAATCCTTTGCAACAACCTCAGCAGATGTTGGGCCATTGAATGAAGTGGTATCAGGTACACTATTTGTTTGTTCAGATTATGCCAATGTGTTGTTTGATTCAGGGTCTAAACACTCTTTCATTTCTAAGAATTTTTCTAGTAAATTGGAAATTCCATCTCAAGATATGAATCCTGAACTTGTGGTAAAAACACCCAGAGGGAACGTTGAGACAAAAAGGAATTATAAGAACCTTCATATCCTTGTGTGTGGAAAGAATCTACCAGCAAACCTTATTTTTTTTCCTCTAGTAGAGTTTGATGTTATTTTGGGCATGGATTGGATTTCTATTTATCATGTTAAGATTGACTGCAGAGCTAAAATGGTTTCTTTTCAGAAAGATTTTTAGTTTGTGTACAAGAATGAACCCTTGATTTTGATAACATATCAGGAAGTTGAGAAACTAGTAAAAATGGAAATGAATGTTACCTTGCACATATTGTAGAAAATAAAGGAATTGTTCAGATTAATGATGTGCTAGTGGTAAATGAGTATCTTGATGTTTTTCCTGATGAGTTGCCTGTTATTATTCATGATCGGGAAGTTGAATTTAATGTTGACTTAGTTCCTGATTCAAAGCCAATTTCAAAACCCCCTTATCGAATGGCTCAAGTTGAACCTTTAGAGTTAAAGAAGTAATTGCAAGAGTTATTAGATAAAGGTTTCATTCGACCTAGCATATCACCATGGGGTGCTCCTGTCCTGTTTGTTAAAAAGAAAGATGTCTCAATGAGACTTTTCATTGATTATAGAGCCTTGAATAATATTACTGTTAAGAACAAGTATCCTTTGCCTCATATCGATGATTTGTTTGATCATCTCCAGGGAGCTCAGTATTTTTCGAAGATTGACTTGAGGTCGGGGTACCATCAGTTGAAAGTAAAAGAAGAAGACGTTCCGAAGACTGCGTTCCGTACTAGATATGGACATTATGAATTTGTAGTAATGCCTTTTGGGCTAACCAATGCACCTGTTGTATTCATGGACTTAATGAATATAATTTTCCATGAGTTCTTGGATAAGTTTGTGGTGGTTTTCATTGATGATATTTTGGTGTTTTCTAAAAGTAAAGAGGAGCATGAAAGACATTTAAGGGTTATTTTGCAAACCTTAAAAGAAAAGAAATTGTATGGTAAATTCAGCAAGTGTGAGTTTTGGTTGCAACAAATTTCTTTCCTTGGTCACATTGTTTCTAAAGATGGGATAACCGTTGATCCTGCAAAAACAAAGGTTGTTGAAGAATGGACAAGACCCAAAAATTTAACAGAGATTCGTAGTTTCCTTGGTTTGGCAGTCTATTACCGAAGGTTTGTTAGAAATTTTTCACAGTTATCTAGTCCAATGACTAAGCTAACTCGGAAGGGTGTTAAGTTTATCTGGACAAAAGAATGTGATGATTGTTTTCAGGAACTGAAAATAAGATTGGTGAATGCTCCGGTTTTGGCACTACCTTCCAGGAATGGTGAGTTTGTTATATACAGTGATTCTTCATTGAAAGGACTTGGTTGTGTCCTAATGCAGAATGATCAGGTAATTGCTTATGCTTCACGACAGTTGAAAACTCATGAGGTAAATTACCCTACACATGATTTGGAATTAGCTGCTGTTGTTTTTGCTTTAAAAATTTGGAGGCATCATTTGTATGGAGTAAAGTGTGAAATATATACCGATCACAAAAGTTTAAAGTATATATTCACTCATAAAGAGTTAAACATGAGACAGAGGAGATGGCTAGAATTAATCAAGGATTATGATTGTACAATTCATTACCATCCGGGAAAAGAAAATAAAGTGGCTGATGCTTTGAGTCGAAAAAGTAATGATTCATTAGCAATGTTGCATTTGGAACGTGATCCTTTAGTTAAGGATTTGATGAACTTTGGCATAGAAGTTGTTGGTGCAGGATGTTATTCTGTTTTGTTTTAGGTATTAGTGAAATCTTCTCTATCAGACAGAATCAAGCAAGCACAGAAGTAAGACAGTGAGTTGCAGAAAAAGGTAGAGCTGGTTCAGAAAGGTAAGTTGCCTGAATTCAGAATTGATTATGATTGCGTTTTGAGATTTGGGAAGAGATTGTGTGTGCCTTGTGATTCACAGTTGAAGAGAGAGTTGTTATGTGAATCTCATAGTTCTCCGTTTTCAGTTCATCTTGGCAGTACTAAGATGTACAGAGATCTACGGGAGTATTACTGGTGGGATGGAATGAAAAGAGATATTGCTGATTTTACTGTGAAGTGTTTGACTTGTCAACAGGTTAAAGCAGAGCGGCAGTTACCAAAAGGGATGCTTCAGCCTTTACCAGTGCCAGAGTGGAAATGGGAGAATATATCCATGGACTTTGTTGTGAGATTACCGAAGACATCTCGAGGTAATAATGCAATCTGGGTTATTGTTGATCGCTTGACTAAATCTGCTCATTTCCTTGCTATACGATATACTTTCTCTCTAGATCAACTTTCCCGTTTGTATCTTAAAGAGATAGTCAGGTTACATGGAGTTCCTCTCTCTATTGTATCCGATCGTGATCTCAGGTTTACTTCTAACTTTTGGAAGGGCCTTTAGAAGTCGTTGGGTACTAAATTAAATTTTAGTACAGCATTTCATCTTCAATCAGATGGGCAGTCAGAATGAACAATTCATACATTGGAGGATATGCTACGTTCTTGCTCTATGGATTATCAGGGAATTTGGGACCAACATATTTCTTTGGTTGAATTTTCATATAATAACAGTTTTCATTCCAGTATACAGATGCCACCATTTGAGGCATTATATGGGAAGCGGTGTCGAACTCCAGCTTTCTAGGATGAAGTGGGTGAAAGAAAGTTGATGGGACCAGAATTGGTAGAAGAGATGGCAGAAAAAGTTCAGCTGATTCAGAAACACATGAGAACAGCTCAGAGTAGGCAGAAGAGTTATGCGGACAACAGGAGGAAGGATCTCTCTTTTGAGGTAGGTGATCATGTTTTTCTCAAAGTATCACCATGGAAAAGTGTGATGCGATTTGGTAAGAAAGGAAAGCTGAGTCCAAGGTTCATTGGACCATATAAAATTCTAGAGAGAGTTGGATCAGTTGCTTACCGAGTGGCTTTACCTCTGAGTTTATCTCAGGTACACAATGTTTTTCATGTTTCGATGTTGAGAAAGTATATGCCAGATCCATCTCATGTTTTGAGTCCAGAGGTAGTTCAGCTGGAAGAGAACCTATCTTATGAGGAACAACCGGTCCAGATTCTTGACCATAGGGAGCAAGTGTTACGGAATAAGGTGATTAATCAGGTAAAGGTTTTGTGGACAAACCACAAGATGGAAGAGGCAACATGGGAATCTGAAAATGCAATGAGGGATAAGTACCCTCATTTATTCGATAAGTAAATAAATTGCGGGGACACAATTTTCTAAAGGGGGGAAGGATGTAACATCCCAAGTAAGTAATGAATAATATATATTTTTATCTATGACTATTAATGAATTATATAGTGTTTTAGAGGCTTAAAATGAAAATAAATCCAATCTTAAGCATGGAATACACTAATATTTTTAAAAGATTGTTTTACTGACTTTTGATGGTAAACCATTTTTAAATCTATCTTTTGAAAATTTTATAATCTATGTTTGTCAAAATAAACTTATTCTTTATGATTGGGACATCAAAATTTACTTTGTGTGAATTTTTGGTATTTTTCTGACAATGTTCATTTTTTAATGAATAGTGAAAAATACTACATTTTACATCAAAACTGCTTTTTAATCTAATTTATTTATATGATTATATTATCTTTTGAATTGGTTTTAAAGTGAAATTAGAATATATTTTACCATTTAATCCAATAGTGGTCATTGGAATTAATTTCACTTTGAAATTGGACTTAAACTAGTGTCAATCTTTTGATACTTATTGTTTCATAAAAACATGCTATTTGCTCTGACAGCGGGAATTAATTATTAAATTAATTAATGCAACTTATATGTTTTGAATTTTTTAAAATATACAACATTTTTGAATTCAGAATATCAAATATAGCTTAGGGTGAAGTTTTGGTATTTTTCTAAAAAACTTCAATTTTTGATGAATAGTGAAACCACTAAGTGGTGCTTAAAAAACTGATTTTTAGTTTAAATGAAATTTTACCACCTCTGTGTTTTGAATTTCAAAAATCCAACATACATGGTTGTCATTAAGAAGTAAAATGTGGTTCAATGGGATTAAAATATTTTTTGGTGAATAGTAACTTTTGTGTTTTTTATCGCGATTAGTGGTAATTAGTGTAATTTAAGGTAAGAATAATGTTTTAATAATATGATATGAGATTGACACATGTCCTACCCTCATTGGATGTGTCATGTCCGACCAAGACAATCCATGGGTCAACTTGGGGACCCCATGAAGCCACTTTGGTTGGGAAATGACATAAATAACTTTTTATTTAATGTAAAAGTAAAAATGACACAAACATGAGATGTTTTACTAAAACAATTTTTACATGAGGTTATACAAGTCAGATTTTTTACTATAAATATTAATTAGAAATATAAAAATATTTCCTACATCATGACATTTTTTATAATTTTTAGACATTAAATATATTAAATTATTTATGACATCATGATGATGCAGCGATTACCTCATTAATAAAGGATTTAAATAAAATGAAAAGATAATGTAAAATCTATGACCTACACATGTCCAAAGCCTATTGGGTGGGTATATTTCAAACCCTTATCACCTTAGCCTCGAATTATATCAATTTGGGACCTTTTAAATCCAAAATTCATTTTAAAATAAAGTAACATTTCTTTACTTTCCAAGAGTGCCCCTCCTCTCCTCTTATAAAAGGCCCCCACCTCTACCTCATTACCCACACTTCCAAAGCCTTTGGCTCAGCCAAACCCTGCCCATTTTGTCTCTCCACTTCCCTCTCTTACTCCTTGAAGCCTCACTTTGGGCAGAATTCTTCCCAAGGAAGCCTTTGAGCTCAAACCAAAGGGAGTTACCCGATTTTAAGGTAATGTCTTCACTTGAGTCCTTTTGTTTTATTTTACTTCTCCAACCCCCTAAACTATTTTTATTAATTTTTTTTGTAACAAATCCAGTATCTTCAATATACTAGGATGTTTTTATAAGAAGTATTCGAGCTACACTTACACACACCTACATCTAATGGTTAAAGAACATACTGTTTCCATGGATGGCGAATTTCGGCCTCCCGAAACGATGATTGTTCAACATTATTTTAACACCTTCAAAGGTGGCCATTAAGATGACACTATATTTATATATGATGTATAATATGTTTATGTTTTCCTTAAGCTTCTGTATTTTTCATTTTGGGCATACCTTTATGGTTTCCATTATGGGTAAACGCGATATCTTCATTTAAGGAAGTGCGGACTACCGCCCCCTCAAAGTGATTTGATTCGTTAAATACCATATGTGGGATGTATAAAGGATGGATTTATGATATTATATGTGATATTACACTGGAATTATAATATATCTTTATATTATTATGATTCCATTCTATAAAATATGAAATAGAAATGAAAGTAGCGTTCATGCGTACGTACGGCTTACCGTCTCCATGAACGGTGCATTTCATTTCTTACCTATAAATGTTATATAATATTATAAATGCATGTATATACTGGATATATATGATATATATGATATATAAATCATGATTATAATTCTGGATATAATGGATACATGAACAACTTGTAATTATAAAGGGTTTATTTTTGACTCAAGTACCAATGATCGTTAAAACGACCGTTATTAACTTAAATAATTACATAATGTTTATGACATGGCAATAAGTGATATAAAAGGAATAATGAACTTGAAAAAGGTTCTTAAACAAGTAGAAATTAACACAAGTTTATTATTCAGGAGATTAAAGAACGACCGAGTCAAGTCGGACCCGAGGTATGGGACTTCGTCTCAATCTCCTTTCATTGAGGCATATTTTGTTTTATACACAACCTTCTTTTATACGGTGTATAAACCCCTTTGAATTTTACGTTTATTCAAATGGAATATTTTTTTATACGAAGCATTTACTAAACGACAAAAGGGAATGTTTTTGTCATACGTATGCGGCGACAACGACTTCTTCGCCGCCGTGACCATTATTTGAGTTTCGGCTTCCTCTACAAGACATACCTTTTTTTTAAAGAAAAATAAATACCATGTTTTACTTTTCTTGTATTTTGGTATTGAAAATGGTTTTTATAATGGATTTGTTATTTCAATATATTTGAGTGATATATTGTGATCAAAGTGTGGAAATGTTTTCTTTCTTTTATGTTTGCTTTATGTCTTATGATTTTTTAATGGTACTTGGACATTTGACGGGTGGTTACGTGATGAACCATATGACGGGTGGTGCCATGAATACCAGGATGGGTGGTTACGTTATAACCTCCAATGCATTGGGTATGGAAGTCGGCCGTATGGATATTCCATTAAGTATGTATGGAAGTTGGCCGTATGGCTATTCCATTAAGTGATATGTGTGGAAGTCGACTGTATGGTTATTCCACTTAAGTATGTTTATGTCCCAAGTTACCTTTATATGTTATGTGTTCTTTATATGGGTTTTATGGTAATCCTTTGGTTACAAAAGGGTAAGTAATGATATTTTATTCAGTGAAGAGTTTTTACTACTTCATGAAGGTGAAGGTATTACTTTGATAAAGTATACATGGTTTACGTGATGTTTGAAAAACTAACAGTTTCTATTCTTTGTGTATCCCTTACTGAGCTTTTTATGCTCACCCCAAGTTTTTCTGAAATGTTTTTCACAAGTCAAGGGAAAGGTACATGATATGATAATAGTGTCAAAGAAGTGTCAAGAAAAAATCCATGTTTTATTTTAAATATGTTCCGTTGATGGGAAAAATGAATATTATCTTTATGTAACCACTTTGTTTAAATGTGGAATGTAATGAAAGTTTTATGATCTAATTATCTAAAACTATAAACCCGAAAAGATCCTCAATGTGTAATCTTGTAATAACTCAAGATTATGTAAGGTTTAAGGCTGGGGCCTTATAGTAACGGCCCACCAATACCATGTAACCCCTTGGGCCTGAAAACCCAGTGTCACACCCCGACACGCACGTTTATTTTATTTTATGATTTCTTTGACTTTAAATTATATTGATGTGGTTCGTGTTCAGTATCAGACCAGGTTTTTGAGTTTTTGTTAAAAAGTGCACTTTTTGACGCGACGTCATTGGGCGCGTGAGCGGAGCCTGTTCTGGAAACCCCGCTCGTCCCTACCCGGTGTATTTTTGCATCCCGTTGTCTTTGGAAAAATTTTAAATAGAGTCTATATATTTAACGCGCACATCTATTGTTATCAATTAATAGTTATTTTTATTATTTAAGACGAAATGAATATTTTTTGTTATCATTTGTATTTTTATCATTTTGTTTTGTTAACGCTGCGAATAATAGTATAATCATTATTAAATATGGTTTGTCATTAATCTTTATCATTGTTATTATTAATATTGTAATTAATTATTATTATGATTTGGTTTTGTTTTGTTTATTTTATTTTCTTTATTTTTTTTCTTTTTATTTTATTTCCCCCTCTTTTCCTCTAACCCTAGCGGCTGCCCCCTCTTATTTTTTTTACTCCTCTCTTCTCTCTCAGCCGCCACCCCCATCTCCTGCCTTCGGCCCACTGCTTCCAGGTGCCCGACCCCCTGCTTGCGACGCCCCCTGCCAGCGCAGGACCCCCCTCCTCGGCCGACTCCTCCAGTTCACTGTGTTTTTTTTTCTTCCCTTCTTCACGTAGCGCCGCCTCCCTCTTCTTCTCCCCCACTGTCCGCCTCGACCCCCCTACCCGGCTTCTCCCTAGTGCGCCGTCCACAGCCCGCGCCCCCTTCCTGCAGCGCGCCGCTGCACCCTCCTCTCCCCCTTTCCGCAAAACAGCCGAGCAACCGACCCTCCTCTCCTTCTCCCGCATGTAGCAGCAACACCTCGGCCCCCACTACTCGGCTTCTCCCCAGCGTGCCTCCTCCTTCAGCACACCGCCGGCGCGCAACGTCGGCCTTCATCCCAAGCCGGTCGCCCTCCTCTCCTATAACCCGCAGCACCCGCAACACCCGGCGCCCTCCTCAGCAGCCAGCGCGCGACCCCCCTCGGTCGGATCTCCAGCGGCCTTCCACCCTCCTGGTGCGCAAACCCCCCCCCCCCCCCACGCAGCACCCAGCTCCCGATCACTCCCTCTCCCCACGTCCGCCCGTGCTGCCCTTTTTTTTTCTTTTTTTTTTCCCCAGCACCCTCCGCCTCCTTCCTCTTCTCCACCCTCTTGCAGCGTGCGACCTAGCCGCCCCGGCTTCTCCTCGTTGCAGCACCCGCCGGCCTCTCGCCTCCCAGCTCCCGTTGTCCCGCGTCGGACCGTCCAGCCGGCGCACCCCACCCCTGCCGGCCAGGTTTCCTTTTATTTTCCTTTTATTTATTTATTTATTTTGTTTTATCTTATTAGTATTATGATTATTAATGTTAATGTTATTATTATTATAATTATTATTGTTTTTCATATTATTATTATTATTATTATTATTATTATTATTAGTGTTAATAATAATAATATTATTTTGTTATTATTATTATTATTTAATTATTATTATTATTATTATTATTTTATTATTACTATTATTCATACTATTCTTATTATTACTAATATCATTATTATTATTGATATTATTATTAAATTTATTATTATTATTATTATTTTTATTTTTATTTTTGTTGTTATTATTATTATTATTAATCTTGTTATTCTTATTATTGTTATTATTATTATTAATATTATTATTTTTATTGATATTATTATTACAATTATTATTATTATTATTATTATTATTATCATTATTATTCCTGCTTTGGCCTTTGCTCTGTAGAGGGTTATCAATTTATGTTTCTTTTGGTAGGATTATTGTTTGAGGACCCGCGCAGGGCGTTTCCAAGTGAGCGCCACCGCCGCGCCTTGTTTCTGAGGTTCCGTCGTCGCCGCGCTTTAGTTTCAAGGTGAGCATTTATTCCCGCCGCTTGGTTTCGAATGCTCTAGTGAGTTTTTGTATGTGTCTGAGTCCTCGATATTGTTTATACAGAGTGTTGGACTTTATCACGTGGTTTCGGACACACGTTGTGTCATCGCGCCTTGGTTCCGAGGTTGTTTTGTCACTGTGCTTGATTTTGAGGTAGGTTCCCTTTGCACTGCTTTTAAAATTTAAGTTATATTATTTCATGCTATTTGCGCACCCTAATTGTTTAAAATCAACATTTTATTAATTTTAATAAATATGAGATAATATACGTTAATAAATTTTTAATATAAGATGGTTAATTTTTAAATGGTTATTTAATGTCAAAAGGAGCCGTTTATTTTATACACGACACATGAAACATCCTTTTGACGAGCGGACACCCAATAATGAAAGAATGACCATTTGGATTTTAAACATAATTCACGGAATATAAAATAGAGTTCTGGTTTAATGAGAAATGATTTCTTTTGATGCATGAACAAATACTTTGGTTCGTTTGAGAAATTGCCCGGTTGGCTCTTAAAGATTATTTGGAAAAAGAAAATGGTTTGGTTTGGTTTATAAAAATATTGTTAGCCTGTGACGTAGTGTTTTTTTTTTGGTTCTTTAAATAGTTTTAAACTGGTGTGGTAGTGATTGTGAACTGTATTAAATGCCCGTTTGGCACTTTATGGAAAGCGATGAAAATGTTTTTATAAAAACCCTCTTAAGAAAACTCTCCTGCCTCGGTTGCGATTGATTGTTTGGGGGGCCGCGTTTAGAGGCTCCCGGGTACTTGAGTAGTTAAAGGCAAGAGGTTGTTCCACGGAGTGGCTCGGGGTGATGCTTGTTGTGCTTTATATATATATATATATATGTATGTATGTATATGATTGGATGCTCGGTTGGCATCAGTTGGCTCACCCTTTTTTTTAACACTTGAGACATGGGAATCTGGCATATTGAGAGAATATTCTAAGAACGATTGCTGCACTGGTAGGTTATGGTACTGACCAGTGGCCCATAGTAGGTGGATATATTGGGTTTATTGCTATGGGATTTGCCCTCGACCTGCCCGTGAGTGGATGGTCGAGCGTATTGTGCGTTTTGATTTCATCGTGACATGTCGATAAGGATGATTTCTCATGTATCGGTGTCTTCTGGTTTATTCTCGATCTCCTAGGTTTACCCATGTCTATTCAGCTTTTGTAGCTTGCAGTAATGATTATGATGCTCACATGTATACCTACATTGCCCTTGCTGTGTGTTTTACTTTGTGCATTCTGGTGTATTGTTTTCTTTGGAAAATGGTAAATTGCTTTTGATTAGGTTTCTAAAAATTGTTTTCAAATGAAAGTGTTTAATCCCTTTTGTACAAATTTGAAAATTTAAACATCACTTTCCCCCTTCCCTGAAATGTCATTGACACTAATGAAGTGAACCCAAATTTTGAAATGGCTAAGGGCAATGGTTCGTACTTTGTTTTTAAGTAAAATTCTTATAAAAACATACTTTAATAAATTGTAGTTCAAACTTGAAATGATGTTCTTTTATTTTAAAGGTAGTGCATTGGGAATAGATATCGGGCTACCCTACTGAGTTTTAATACTCACGCCTATAGTTGTTTTCTGTTTTTAGTGTTTGTGCAGGCTATAGCTTGAATGTGCTCGCCTAGGGCGATGCTTGATCGTTGAGTCGGAGAGCGACCCGCGAGGTCGCACGGAGTTGTTCGGACGTCGTGTTTGGTTAGTTTGTTTCCTGTTTGTTCCCGTTTAGTCACTTTATTTGGTTTATCTTTTCTGCGCTGCTCTGTATTATTTTCGCTGTCTTATTTATTTATATTGGGAGAAATCGTTCCCATAGCCTCTGTTGATGCCCTGGAGCTTGTCGCCAGCCCGGGAGGATCGGGAACGCCTCTCGGGCCATGTCGCGGACCGGCTCGGGTGACCGGTTCAGGGTCGACCCGGGTTGGTTCGTGACAAAATGGTATCAGAGGAGGTTTGCTCTTAGTAGACCTCACTTTTCAGAGCGCCCTTTGTTATTTGAGATGTCAAGGTAGATTGAGTAGGATTGTCGGGACTTGAGAGGTAGGTGCGAGAAGAGCGTCGCGAACTCTTGCCCGTACCGATCCTCAGGTTTCCATGGGATGTCCGGTTTAATTGGTTTGTTTGGGTTTTTATGGAAATGTTTTGCGATTGGGATACGACAAAGGGAGTTTGGGCCATTAGTCCTCCTAACCGGCATGGCCTGGCAAGCCATGCAGAGCTAGGGGAATGTTCCAAGAAGGATCTCTGTGTTAGTGACGTGTTTGACATATGGCTGCCAACCATATGGTCAAGCCACCCACTGAAACTAGTCCCCTGTTTGAGTTTCTTTGGGTATCCCTTGATTTCTGAAAGTGGTTTGAATCAGAAAAAAAAAATTGGTTTTTGAAAAAAAAAATGTTTGTTTGAAATGACATGTTTAATTTGTGGATGGTTTTAAAAGAAGTGGTATGAATGAATTGTTTTTGGAAAATGAAGTTGCTTTGTTTTGGCCTTGGTGTTCCGATGAGTACTCACATGCATTTTGGTATGTTGGAAATGTGGATGGATCTCTGGTATGGTGGATGGATGCCCTGGGTGGTACGGATACATGCATGTGAGTGAGGCTCTAAAGAATACCAATGGAAAAGGTTTAACCCACTAAGCTTGTTCTAAATTAAATATGTTTTCAAAGAGAAAAGTTTTTATGTTATAATAACTTGTTTTCTCGGATTTCAAGCTTTTCACCTATGCAGTGTTTGATTTTGAGGTTTTTCTTCATTCGTTGAGTTGGCCTTGATTGGGTTTTTGACTTTTCCTTGTCCAGCGGTTATCCCTTTGAAGCTTTGATGGGTGATCGTAGTGCGGTTGATCAACCTAAGGATTTTATGCTGGAGTTTCAGAAGTTGGATCCACCTCTCTTCTATGGTCAAGTGGAAACTTCTGTGGCAGAGGAGTGGATGCGGAAGATTGAAAGGGACTTTAACCTCATTGAGTTTCCCGAGTCGTTGAAGGTCAAGTTTGCGACCTTCATGCTTGAAGGTTCACCGTGGATGTGGTGGAAGTCAGTGTTTCGGAGCAAGCCCCGTCAAGAGGTTACTTGGGAGTTTTTCAAGGCCTCGTTCATTCGCCAGTATTTCTCTGAGGAAGAAAGGGTGAGGAAGGGGATGGAAATGTGTTGTCTGCAGCAGGGCGACGGATCCGTGTTAGAATATTTCCATCACTTTGTGAAGCTAGTACCTTATGATTCAGAGTATGCCACAAATGACCCCGTGAAGGCTCGACGCTTCGAGGCGGGTCTCCGCCCTGATCTGCAGTCGAAGGTGTCAGAGTCCAACCTAACTTCTTTTGTCGATGTGGCAATACAAGCTTTTCGTGTCGAAGCTGTGATGGCAGGAGTGCTCGAAGTAGTTCTCCCTCCTTCGATCCCTATGAGCACTGGTGAAGGTTCTGGAAAGGAGATGAGTAAGAAAATAGAAGTGGATGGATCAGGTCATGGAATCAAGAGGCCCCGGGATCTTTCATCAACCTCTTCGGTACGAGAGATTATTGTGTGTTATCAGTGTGGCAAGTGGGGTCACAAGAAGTCGTCATGCCCAAGCACTCTGAAGCCCTTCCAGGCATGTGGACGCCTGGGTCACTTGCAACTATTTTGTCGGGGTGTTGCAAGGAAGCGTCGCAGAGGAAGTTCTCAGAAGTAATGTGTTGTAGGGTCTTTGTTCAAAGTTTCTAGTGTTAGTTTCCTTTCAGTGTAAGTGATCTATTATCGTGGCCTATGTATGGGTGTTGTTTTGGGTTTGAAATGTATGGGAACTTCATGGGTCTTTTGACAAACCTCGGCTTTCAATGCTGGTGTGTTTTAATTTTAAAATCTTGTCCTTCAATCTGTCAGATCAAAAGATGTATGTATCTCATTGGGATTATCAGAACCTGACTGCGAGGCAGGAGATGCTTCATCCATCAGAGCTCCAGCCAAAAGGTCTCGGAGTGAAGCCGGCGCGTAGTCAGGAACCCCCCGGGGGAAAATTTTAAAGAGTCCGGTTAAAGTCGTGCCTCTATCGTCATGGTGAGATAGTTTTGGTGTTGTTGCTCTGGTTTCTCTATCGTTGTAGTTTTCCTCTTGTCGCAAAGCGCGCAATGGACTTATCCCTCACGTAGTGTCGGGAATCGTGCCTCTTGGATGTAAGTTGCTGACCAGTGAATTTTCATGGGCCACTGATGTAAATCAGTTGCAGCCCTGGTTTGTGTCCATCCTAAAGTGATGGGTCGTGAGTAGTCGTACGTCGTAGTTTTAGTGATTTGATCTTTGGGCCCACCCTCCCCACCCATGGGGTTAGGGCTTGTAGTTCGTATGGATTTTTGATTCATTTCTTATCCCATTCAGATGGGAGTGGGTTGTTTAAATGGTTTGCTGTGTTTTTTTTTATAGCTTGGGAAAGGCCCCGATCTGGACTAAGTTGGATTTCCGGTTGGTCGCTAAGAGGTCAGTCCTTTTATGGTGGGGAGACCCACCATGAGTCTCTTTGGGTTTTCTCTTAAATCGTTATCGAATGCCAGTTGAGTTCTTATGGTGGGGAGCCCGTTCAGCCCCCCCCCCCCCCCCCTCTATTGGTGATTTATTTTAGGCAATGAGGTTCAGTCCCACTGGTAGTCGTTGTGAGGTCCTTGGGTTAAGAGGTTGGATGGTGTTGTGTGGAATCCTTAGGTGTTGATCGATCGACTGGTTGGTGTGGTGGCTTTCCGGGGGCGGAAAGCGTTATGGTGGGGAGAATTGTCACACCCCGACACGCACGTTTATTTTATTTTATGATTTCTTTGACTTTAAATTATATTGTTGTGGTTCGTGTTCAGTATCAGACCAGGTTTTTGAGTTTTTGTTAAAAAGTGCACTTTTTGACGCGACGTCGTTGGGCGCGTGAGCGGAGCCTGTTCTGGAAACCCCGCTCGTCCCTGCCCGGTGTATTTTCGCATCCCGTTGTCTTTGGAAAAATTTTAAATAGAGTCTTTATATTTAACGCGCACATCTATTGTTATCAGTTAATAGTTATTTTTATTATTTAAGACGAAATGAATATTTTTTTTTATCATTTTTATTTTTATCATTTTGTTTTGTTAACGCTGCGAATAATAGTATAATCATTATTAAATATGGTTTGTCATTAATCTTTATCATTGTTATTATTAATATTGTAATTAATTATTATTATGATTTGGTTTTGTTTTGTTTATTTTCTTTTTTTTATTTTTTTTCTTTTTATTTTTTTTCCCCCTCTTTTCCTCTAACCCTAGCGGCTGCCCCCTCTTATTTTTTTTTACTCCTCTCTTCTCTCTCAGCCGCCACCCCCATCTCCTGCCTTCGGCCCACTGCTTCCAGGTGCCCGACCCCCTGCTTGCGATGCCCCCTGCTAGCGCAGGACCCCCCTCCTCGGCCGACTCCTCCTATTCACTGTGTTTTTTTTTTCTTCTTCCCTTCTTTACGTAGCGCCGCCTCCCTCTTCTTCTCCCCCACTGTCCGCCTCGGCCCCCCTACCCGGCTTCTCCCTAGTGCGCCGTCCACAGCCCGCGCCCCCTTCCTGCAGCGCGCCGCTGCACCCTCCTCTCCTCCTTGCCGCAAAACAGCCGAGCAGCCGACCCTCCTCTCCTTCTCCCGCATGTAGCAGCAACGCCTCGGCCCCCACTACTCGGCTTCTCCCCAGCGTGCCTCCTCCTTCAGCACACCGCCGGCGTGCAACGTCAGCCTTCATCCCAAGCCGGTCGCCCTCCTCTCCTGTAACCCGCAGCACCCGCAACACCCGGCGCCCTCCTCAGCAGCCATCGCGCGACCCCCCCTCGGTCGGATCTCCAGCGGCCTTCCACCCTCCTGGTGCGCAAACCCCCCCCCCCCCACGCAGCACCCAGCTCCCGATCACTCCCTCTCCCCGCGTCCTCCCGTGCTGCCCTTTTTTTTTCTTTTTTTTCCCCAGCACCCTCCGCCTCCTTCCTCTTCTCCACCCTCTTGCAGCGTGCGACCCAGCCGCCCCGGCTTCTCCTCTTTGCAGCACCCGCCGGCCTCTCGCCTCCCGGCTCCCGCTGTCCCGCGTCGGACCATCCAGCCGGCGCACCCCACCCCTGCCGGCCAGGTTTCCTTTTCTTTTCCTTTTATTTATTTATTTATTTTGTTTTATCTTATTAGTATTATGATTATTAATGTTAATGTTATTATTATTATAATTATTATTGTTTTTCATATTATTATTATTATTATTATTATTAGTGTTAATAATAATAATATTATTTTGTTATTATTATTATTATTTAATTATTATTATTATTATTATTATTTTATTATTACTATTATTCATACTATTCTTATTATTACTAATATCATTATTATTATTGATATTATTATTAAATTTATTATTATTATTTTTATTTTTATTTTTATTTTTGTTGTTATTATTATTATTATTAATCTTGTTATTCTTATTATTGTTATTATTATTATTAATATTATTATTTTTATTGATATTATTATTACAATTATTATTATTATTATTATTATTATTATTATTATTATTATCATTATTATTCCTGCTTTGGCCTTTGCTCTGTAGAGGGTTATCAATTTATGTTTCTTTTGGTAGGATTATTGTTTGAGGACCCGCGCAGGGCGTTTCCAAGTGAGCGCCACCGCCGCGCCTTGTTTCCGATGTTCCGTCGTCGCCGCGCTTTAGTTTCAAGGTGAGCGTTTATTCCCGCCGCTTGGTTTCGAATGCTCTAGTGAGTTTTTGTATGTGTCTGAGTCCTCGATATTGTTTATACAGAGTGTTGGACTTTATCACGTGGTTTCGGACACACGTTGTGTCATCGCGCCTTGGTTCCGAGGTTGTTTTGTCGCTGTGCTTGATTTTGAGGTAGGTTCCCTTTGCACTGCTTTTAAAATTTAAGTTATATTATTTCATGCTGTTTGCGCACCCTAATTGTTTAAAATCAACATTTTATTAATTTTAATAAATATGAGATAATATACGTTAATAAATTTTTAATATAAGATGGTTAATTTTTAAATGGTTATTTAATGTCAAAAGGAGCCGTTTATTTTATACACGACACATGAAACATCCTTTTGACGAGCGGACACCCAATAATGAAAGAATGCCCGTTTGGCTTTTAAACATAATTCATGGAATATAAAATAGAGTTCTGGTTTAATGAGAAATGATTTCTTTTGATGCATGAACAAATACTTTGGTTCGTTTGAGAAATTGCCCGGTTGGCTCTTAAAGATTATTTGGAAAAAAAAAATGGTTTGGTTTGGTTTATAAAAATATTGTTAGCCTGTGACGTAGTGTTTTTTTTTTTTTGGTTCTTTAAATAGTTTTAAACTGGTGTGGTAGTGATTGTGAACTGTATTAAATGCCCGTTTGGCACTTTATGGAAAGCGATGAAAATGTTTTTATAAAAACCCTCTTAAGACAACTCTCCTGCCTGGGTTGCGATTGATTGTTTGGGGGGGCGCGTTTAGAGGCTCCCGGGTACTTGAGTAGTTAAAGGCAAGAGGTTGTTCCACGGAGTGGCTCGGGGTGATGCTTGTTGTGCTTTATATATATATATATATGTATATGATTGGATGCTCGGTTGGCATCAGTTGGCTCACCCTTTTTTTTAACACTTGAGACATGGGAATCTGGCATATTGAGAGAATATTCTAAGAACGATTGCTGCACTGGTAGGTTGTGGTACTGACCAGTGGCCCATAGTAGGTGGATATATTGGGTTTATTGCTATGGGATTTTCCCTCGACCTGCCCGTGAGTGGATGGTCGAGCGTATTGTGCATTTTGATTTCATCGTGACATGTCGATAAGGATGATTTCTCATGTATCGGTGTCTTCTAGTTTATTCTCGATCTCCTAGGTTCACCCATGTCTATTCAGCTTTTGTAGCTTGCAGTAATGATTATGATGCTCACATGTATACCTACATTTCCCTTACTGTGTGTTTTACTTTGTGCATTCTGGTGTATTGTTTTCTTTGGAAAATGGTAAATTGCTTTTGATTAGGTTTCTAAAAATTGTTTTCAAATGAAAGTGTTTAATCCCTTTTGTACAAATTTGAAAATTTAAACATCACTTTCCCCCTTCCCTGAAATGTCATTGACACTAATGAAGTGAACCCAAATTTTGAAATGGCTAAGGGCAATGGTTCGTACTTTGTTTTTAAGTAAAATTCTTAGAAAAACATACTTTAATAAATTGTAGTTCAAACTTGAAATGATGTTCTTTTATTTTAAAGGTAGTGCATTGGGAATAGATATTGGGCTACCCTACTGAGTTTTAATACTCACGCCTATAGTTGTTTTCTGTTTTTAGTGTTTGTGCAGGCTATAGCTTGAATGCGCTCGCCTAGGGCGACGCTTGATCGTTGAGTCGGAGAGCGACCCGCGAGGTCGCACGGAGTTGTTCGGACGTCGTGTTTGGTTAGTTTGTTTCCTGTTTGTTCCCGTTTAGTCACTTTATTTGGTTTATCTTTTCTGCGTTGCTCTGTATTATTTTCGCTGTCTTATTTATTTATATTGGGCGAAATCGTTCCCATAGCCTCTGTTGATGCCCTGGCGCTTGTCGCCATCCCGGGAGGATCAGGAACGCCTCTCGGGCCATGTCGCGGACCGGCTCGGGTGACCGGTTCAGAGTCGACCCGGGTTGGTTCGTGACACCCAGTGTACTTTTTCCCACGGGGCATGGGTGAGTTGGTGAGCGGTGGTGGCATCCTGACCCCGAGGTTCTAAGTTTGAGTCCTCGCAAGTCAATGTGCACTATATGCCATTATCTCTTCTCGTGGGCCCCTCTACCCCATGTGGAACTATCCTAAAAGCCTAGGTGTTGTTACACTTGGGTATACGACTGGGGGAGTATATAAAGGCTCTCAGTGGTGGGTGATGTCCCTCTTATACCATGTAACCCCTTGGGCCTAAAAACCCAGTGTACTTTTACCCACGGGGCATGGGTGAGTTGGTGAGCGGCGGTGGCGTCCTGACCCCAAGGTTCTAGGTTCGAGTCCTCACAAGGCAACACGCACTATATGCCATTATCTCCTCTCATGGGCCCCTCTACCCCATGTGGAACTGGATTGAAAGCCTAGGTTACGTTACACTTGTTCCTGCGGTTGGGAGAGTATATAAAGGTGATCGGTGGTGGGTGATGGCCCACCTATACCATGTAACCCCTTGGGCCTCAAAACCCAGTTTACTTTTACACACGGGGCATCAGTGAGTTGGTGAGCGGCGGTGGCATCCTGACCCTGAGGTTCTGGGTTCGAGTCCTTGCAAGGCAACGCACACTATATGTCATTATCTCCACTCATGGGCCCCTCTACCCCATTTGAAACTGGCCTAAAATCCTGGGTGTCGGTGAAACGCATGGTCGATTGTCGCCTATCGACTGGTCAAAATTCCGGTGCTCTGCTAATGTGTATAGCAGCACTCGGGTCGAATCCTCGGCGATGATACTTTGTAATAGTCGTTTGTTTTTAGTTGATTATATTTTGATTAGGGGGGTTTGTTTGCAGAGCTTAATTGAAATGATTTATGGATGATGTTTGATTTACCAAATTGATAAATATTGGGGTGAGTTCATCATTGGGGAGTTAATCATGTGATATCCTTGAGCCTTACTTTGTATTGCATTAAATTAACACCCATGTCATAAGTTGACGTTGATTGGAATTCCTAAGTGTGAAGGCTTTAATCCAAGCCTTAACTTAACTTAGGGTTCTAATCTCAATCAAAACTTATTTATGGTAGTGTATTTATGGTTTCAATAATCCATGGAAACCACTCGTTAAACAAAACATATCATTAATCCATGACATATTAAGTTTAACATACACAATATTAATTTAAAGAATACTCATCGAGCAAAACTCTCAATCACTTAACATCCCCAAATTATAACTCACCCCAATGAGAGATTTACTCATCCATTTGGATGTTTAATATTCTGGTTAAAATAATTATGATGATAAATTAAGAATAGAAGAAAAAGAAATGGATTAGAAAAGAGTGGTACGTTGACACACACACACGAACGATGATGATAATTAAAAACGGATTTTCGATTGAATGAGGAAGCAAAAGAAGGGAAGGGGATTCAACTGAATTTAAACTATTTTAGGAACATAAATATTAAACTATAGAAGGTGGATGAGATTAAGAGATATTGAAGAAGTAACTTGCATTAAAACATAATTACAAAGAAAGAGAATTACAAGATTACAAAAATGAAGAACACAAAAGTAAGTGAAAACAAAGAGAGGAGGAAAGGTCTTTAAAGTGAAAACTTGAGTATGGCAGGTCCTCCCAAGCCTTTTTCAAGGCTTTGGTCATGCCAATATGATATCCTCTCTTCTGAAATTCCAACCCCTCTCAAGGAGAGAAGGGGAGAGTATTTATAGCCCAAGGAGTGGACTGTTTGCATTCCCAATCTGTCCCTCCACTTGTATCGCCAATTTGGCTATACAGAAAGCCTAATATTCAAATATTGCCTTCTTCAAAGTTGTATAAAATAATGTTTTCTGACTAATATAAAAATTTGGAGTCATTTGGATTTAAGGATCAAAAGTTATGGCCGGTTGATTAAACAAAATTAAACTGTCCATTTCAATCCAGTCTTTTTGAAGTCCATAATGTGAAAGGGTTTTTGAATATGAAAATGCCTTCAAATCCGAATGATTTCTTCAACAAAGTCGGCCGCCTATATCTCCTCTTTCACACTGAAAAATATCAGCTCGATTTGATGCTTACATCATGAGAGATGTCATGCATACTATACTGATTTTAATTCTCGGCCAGAATGGTGGGCTGGACTTCAAAGATTTATTTGGGCCCCTTGTACTTGGATTTGGGCCTTGAAATTTTTATCCAAGATGAAATGTAGTGTCCCCAGAATTATGGTGGAGAGTTAATTTTTTTGGACTTCTGTATTGATCCCAGTAAATCAATCTTCAAGGCTGGTCCAGTTTGTTCACAGATTCTTTGGTCTTGTTTGTGAGGATCATATGACCCTTCAAATGGAAGAATTGGATCATGGTTCCTTCTAATGAAATGTTTTATATTGAAAGTATAATCCTACAAAACAAGAACCAAACAATTTGGATCAGTATAGTGATAGTTATTATTAAAACATTAAACTGACTCAATTGGACTACTTCTAAAAATGCTCAAAAATTATATTTAATATTAAAACATTAATATTTCACACAAATTATGCACATTTCATATAAAATAAGTAAAGGGGGAATATAATAAGTCATGAAAATATTAATAACATAAACTCCCTCACACTTAGTTTTGTGCATGTCCTCATGTGCAACAAATATAAAAACATGGCAAAATCATTTTCACTCACCAACAAATATTAAAATTTTGTTTTCTCCAATCAGGGAAGGTTTAGACTATTTCACTCATCCATATTGAATTCCATCACAAATTTGGTTCACAATAATGCATCAGAAACAATTCATTTTTTCATGTTCAAGGTTTGAATTGGAAAATGTAGGCACTCAAAACTTACTCCTCTCAAGATGATAAAAATGTATTTTAGGAGGTTCACTCATTCACCAACAAAAAGTGAAAATCAAGAGTTTGTAAGAGCTCTCAGCTTCCATTCCCAAATCTAATGTATACAAGAATCAAGAGGTCTTTTAAGGGGTTTTTTAGTGGCTATGGGATGGTAGGTATATAATTTCTAAAGTAAAATAGGGGTTAAAAATACCAACATGGAAAAATCAATGCACATTTTTTTTGAAATTTGATTTGAAAGGAAATAGAAACACATATTTACAAGGGCATGAATGTGTGATGAATGAAAAGTGAGGGAGATAGAAAATGGAATAGGTTGAGATGATGGAATATGTACAACATGGAAGACTTCCAATAATGAAACAATACAAGATGATTCAAGTGTTCTTTTTTTTCTCTCTTTTTTCTTTTTTTTCGAAAGTTGTGATTGAAACAAGTCTCACAGTCATCTCCCAACCCATGCTTGATCTCCTCATGGAACTAATTTTAGTAGTTATAACAAGATAAAAGGTTGATGATGAATGATTTTTGACCCACCCAAGACACAACCCATTCCATTTTTTTCATTTTTTTTAATATAATTTTTTTTCATTTTTTTTGAACACTTTTCAATGACTTTTATATAAATGGCAATTACACATATACACCCCAAAGCTCACAGAATTACAACCTCTCCCCCACACTTGAATGGATGCTTTCCCTCAAGCATATGATGACACATTGGAAATCAATGAAAGTACGCCCAAAAATGAAGTCCATTCCCCCCACACTTAAATTTCAATAAATTGTACAATGAAAATCCATGAAGATGTTGGGTGGGACAAGGTATTAGGCTTGTAATGTGGCTATCAAAAGAAAGTTTTTCATAGGCTCAAAGGGGCTTTCAAAAGTAGTATCAATGTAAGGGTAACGGGAGGCTATTTGGCTATTCTGATTCTCATGTGGCTTAGAAAATGCCTCTATCATATTAATGCACACAAAAGATGGAAATTCAGCTCGAAGGTCCACAAAATCAAGACTCACAATCAGTGGTGAAGACACACAATGAAAAAGATGGTCATAGATGACCTTGGCATGAAGGCTAATGTTATTCCTCACGGTAGGGGAGAATCATTTTCCACCAAAAATTGTTCATTCAAAATGTTTGTTATTGACACAAAATTGTTTACCCAAGTTTGAGATAAAAATTCAATATATTTGAGTTTAAAACAAGCCTTTTGACTCCCCAAAATGGTTGGACAGAATTTCAATATTGGATGATGAGTAATTATGACACCCCTTTTTTTTTAATTTTCATTTTTTTTAATTAATTTTTTTTAATTTTTTTTTATTTTTAATGACACATCCACACAAAAGAGAAAATAGAAAAAAGGTTGTGGAAGAATGTTGTAAAAAAAATGAGAGGGAGAGAGGAAGAAGAAGAAATAGAGAGAGAGTTAAAGGGAAAGAGGTGCCCCCTGGTTTGGATTTGGTGGGTCGTCGTTTCCATCTAGTGGTGGGTCAATGGAAGTCGATGTGGAACCTGAAGTGAATGGCCTCTCATGGTGATGCTTTAACCGGTGTCCATTTATCGTGAATGTTCTTTTTGAATAAGGGTCTTGGACTTGCACTGCACCAAATGGGTAAACATTAGTAATAATAAAAGGTCCATCCCAACGAGAATTGAGCTTACCTGGGTGAAGTCAAAATCGAGAATTGAAGAGCATTACCTTTTCACCTTCATGAAATACCTTTCGAAGAATGTGCTTGTCATGGAGTGACTTTGCCTTTTCTTTGTAGAGAATGGAGTTCTCATACGAATCGAGTCGAAGCTCCTCCAATTCAGTCAACTGCAATAATCTTTCTTCACCAGATTTTTCACAATCAAAATTACAAGTTTTGACAGCCCAAAATGACTTATGTTGGATTTCAACTGGTAAATGACAGGCTTTACCAAAAACTAGCCTAAATGGAGACATCCCAATGGGTGTATTATAGGCTGTTCTATAGGCCCAAAGTGCTTCACCAAGTCTATCGGGCCAGTCTTTTCTTGTGGGCTTAACAATTATTTCAAGCACTCTTTTCACTTCTCTGTTAGAAAGTTCAGCCATTCCATTTGTTTGAGGGTGATATGCAGTGGATGTTTTATGTACAACCCCATTCTTTTTCAAAAGTGACTCCATGGTTCTATTACAGAAATGAGTTCCTAAGTCACTTATCAAAGCACGTGGTGTTCCGAATCGATGGAAGATATGGGTTTTGAGGAACTCACTCACAGTTCGAGCATCATCTTTCCTAGTGGGTTTGGCCTCGACCCACCTAGAAACATAGTCAATGGAAAGGAGAATGTAGGATAATGCATTGGAAGGGGGAAAAGGTCCCATGAAATCGATGCCCCAAACATCGAAAAGCTCACAGAAGATTAATGGATTTTGAGGCATTTCGTTTCTTTTGGAAATTGTGCCAAACTTTTGGCAAGTGGGACATGATTGACAGAACTTGTGTGAGTCCTTGAAGAGTGAAGGCCAAAAGAATCCAGAATCTAGGACCTTTCAAGAAGTCCTTTGTGGTCCATAGTGGCCACCTCCAGGCATTGAGTGGCAGAATTCCAAGATGGAGGATTGTTCAGTTTCATCAACACATCTCCTAATTACCATGTCAGCCCCAGTTTTCCAAAGTTTATTATCTTCCCAAAAATAATGATTTGAATCACTTTTCATCTTTTCTTTTTGTTCTTTTGAAAAATATTCAGGGAAAACACCAGAAACCAAGTAATTGACAATTGGGGCATACCATGGTAACTTTGGAGTGAGAGATGAGAGGTGTTCAGTTGGAAATTCAGGATCAATTATTTCAGAATGAGAAGAATTAGAAATTCTACTCAGGTGGTCAGCCACAAGGTTTTCTTTTCCAGGTTTATCTTTTATCACAAGGTCAAACTCTTGGAGCATTAAAATCCATCTTATTAGCCTTGGTTTGGAATCACTTTTCTTAAGTAAGAACTTTAATGTTGAGTGGTCTGTGAAGATGATGATTTTGGCACCTAAGAGATAGGGCCGGAATTTATCCAAGGAAAAAACCACAGCTAAAAGTTCTTTTTCAGTCACAGTGTAGTGTGATTGAGTTTCATCCAATGTTTTTGAGGCATAAAAGATGACATGAGGAATGTTTTCTCTTCTTTGACCAAGAACAGCCCCAATGGCCCTATCAGAAGCATCACACATCAATTCAAATGGTAAGGACCAATCTGGGGGTTGGATTATTGGAGCAGATGTGAGAGAAGATTTGAGTTCAATGAAGGCTCTCTTGCAAGCCTCATCAAAATTGAATGTGACATCATTTTGAAGTAAACGATTGAGTGGGAGGGAAATCTTGATGAAGTTCTGAATGAATCGCCGATAGAAACCGGCATGACCAAGGAAGGACCGAATGTCTCGAACTAATTTGGGTTCAGGAAGTGATTGGATCACCTCAATTTTGGCTGGATCAACTTGGATACCCTCTTGAGAAATTATGTGCCCTAGAACAATCCCATTTGAAACCATGAAGTGACATTTTTCAAAATTCAGCACAAGGTTGCACTTGACACACTTTTGAAGGACCAAAGAGAGTGAATGTAAGCAAGATTCAAATAACTCGCCATAAATGGTAAAGTCATCCATGAAGACCTCCATGCAATTCTCAATGAATTCAGAAAAGATACTCATCATACACCGCTGGAATGTTGCAGGAGCATTACAAAGGCCAAAAGGCATTCATCTATAGGCATAGGTTCCAAAGGGGCAAGTGAATGTGGTCTTTTCTTGGTCTTGAGGTGCGATTGGAATTTGGAAGTAGCCGGTGTAACCATCAAGAAAGCAATAGTGTGACTTTCCAGCCAATCTCTCAAGCATTTGGTCAAGGAAAGGAAGTGGGTAGTGATCTTTTCGTGTTTCAGCATTCAATTTGCGATAATCGATGCACACACGCCATTTGTTTTTCACTCGAGTTATGACCACTTCTCCATGTTCATTTGTGACAACTGTTATCCCGCCCTTCTTAGGAACGACTTGAATTGGACTAACCCATTCACTGTTAGAAATTGGGTAGATAATACCAGCTTGAAGAAGCTTGGTAATCTATTCCCTAACTACCTCAAGTATGAGTGGATTGAGTCTTCTTTGAGGTTGCCTAATTGGTTTGGATGATTCCTCTAGATGGATGTGATGCATGCAAAGGGCAGGGTTGATTCCTAGAATATCCTATAGGGTCCAACCTAAGGCATTTTTGTTTTCCTCTAACACTTGAACAAGTTGGTACTCCTCAGTTTCAGAAAGTGAAGCAGAGATAATGACAGGGTAGGAGGGATCATGGAAAAGGAATGCATACTTGTGGTGTGAAGGAAGTGGTTTTAGATCAGTTTTAGCCTTGATTTGAGAGCTAGACAAGTTAGAAGCAGGATAAGGGATTCCAGATGGGTTTGGATCATTTTCCTCAACACTGTCCAAGGTGGAGCAGTATAGATCAGAGTTGATGTGGGATTCAAGAGAGTTTTCAAGTTCACTTTGATTGATGGAGTCTAAGAAAGAAAGGTCAACATCAACTTCTCCAATTATAACTTGGTTAATCATTGAGCAGATTTCACAGTCTCCACTATCATTAGAACATGATGAGCATGAAGAAATGGAGGTGAGTTGACTCTTAGAAGTTTCATCAGATGCATGAATAGAGAATGCAGAGTGATTCTCTAATGGGTATCGCATGGCTTGAAAAATGTTGAACTTGACCACTTGGTCACCAAATTCCATGGATAAGATGCCCGAATGGACATCGATCTTGGTTCTAGCAGTCATGAGGAATGGTCTTCCTAGAATTAGGGGAGATTGAGAAGAGGTCATCTCACCTTCTATGTCAAGGACATAGAAATCAGCTGGGAAGATAAGATCATTGACCCGAACAAGAACATCCTCAATTATCCCCTCATGACTGGCAGTGCTTCGATTGGTTAATTGAATGACAACACCCATTGGGTGCAAGGGACCTAGACCAAGGTTAGAGAAAATGGATTTGGGCATGACATTTATTGAGGCTCCAAGGTCTATGAGTGCATCATCAAAGTTGGAACTCCCTATTTGACATGGAACCGTGAAGGTCCCTGGATCTTTGAACTTCATGGGAATGGACTATTGGGTTGAAACATTTTCAATGTTCCTAAGTTTCCTCTTATGGGTGCACAATTCCTTAAGAAACTTGGCATACTTAGGGATTTGTTTGATGACATCTAAGAGGGGGATGTTCACTTCAACACGTCTAAACATGTCAAGCATTTCAGGATCATGTTCAAAGGACTTCTTAGGCTTGGATATGGCTTGAGGAAAAGGAATTGGGTTCCTTAGAGGAATGGAAGGAGGTGAAGGAGTGGATTCAAGTTCCTTTTCCAGCTTTTTGTTCTTTTCATTTTCTAGATCAACATCAAAAGGGGAGGTACAGGAATCAGCATGGGGCATAGCAATTTGCTTTCCCGATCTAAGTGCAATTGCACTTACATTACCCTTAGGGTTGGGTAATGGTTGAGCTGGGAGTTGGGATGAATTGGATGGTTGTTGCTGGCTAAGGTGGGATGCAAGTTGACCTATTTGGGTTTCAATGTTCTTGAGGCTAGAACGGGTGAAGGAAGCAAGATCCTCTAAAGCACTTTCCCATGGTTGTTTAGAAGAAGAGGCTTGTCCCAAATTGGGTTGGCCTTGATTTTGGTTCTTGTGAAAGCGATTGTATTGGGCGGGTAATTGGGAAGGCTCGTTAGGATAGTGGAATCCAGGAGGAGGATTGTTCCTTTGGGGTTGAGGAACAAAAGGATAAGGTTGATGGATGTTACCACCACTTTGACCATATTGGAACTGGTTTGGATTTTGATGAGGAAACTGAGGAGGATGAGAAATGGGATTACCATACCTCAGAGGTGGGTTAAAGGTAGAAGAGAAGGGCTCAGAGTGGGGTTGGTTGAAGTTTCTAACAAACTGACCTGATTGTTGAGGGTTGAAGTTTCGCTGAGCATATGCCGCATTGAGCTCCATTGGACTAGATGAATCAGATGGATCATCTTGAAGTTGTGGACATGTGTCAGTCAGATGAGTTGGTGAGTTGCAGATTCCACAGTTCTTGACAGGCCCAGTGAAAAGAGATTGTTGAGGAGAGGAGTTTGGGGCTTTGGAAGCCACAACTAGTTAACGCACAAGACCTGTAAGTTCACTCATCCACTCAGTCATTTTGTTGGGATCTATGGATTGATTCTCTTGGGCTTGTTTCACTTGAGCATGTGCTCATGTATGGAATTGTTGCGTGTTTGCAGCCATGTTGCTTATGAGTTCTCGTGCAGCTGCAGGAGTTTTGTCAACAAGAGCACCGCCACTTGTGGCATCAATGAGAGTTCGCTCCATAGCCAATAACCCCTCATAGAAGTATTGGATTAGGAGTTGTTCAGGGATTTGATGGTGTGGACAAGTCTCCACAATATTTTTGAACCTCTCCCAATACTCATGGAGTGATTCATTAGGGAATTGACGGATGCCGCTTATTTCCTTTCGGATAGAAGCTATTCGGGAAGCAGGAAAGAACTTCTCAAGGAAAAGTCTCTTCATGTCAACCCATGAGTTTATGGAACCAGGTGGGAGGTAGTAGAGCCAAGACTTAGTATAATCATCTAGGGAAAAGGGGAAAGCTTTAAGCTTTATTTGTTCTTCAGAAACCCCTTGAGGTTTCATGGTTGTTCAGACCACTTGGAACTCTTTGAGGTGAAGATGAGGATCCTCACCAGCTAGACCATGGAAATGAGGAAGAAGATGAATCAAACCCGACTTGAGTTCGAAGTCATCCTCTATGTTTAGATATTTAATACCAAGAGGTTGGTAATTCATATCAGGGGCAGCGAGTTCTTTTAGGGTTTGTTCCCTAGGATTGGCCATTTCAATTTCAATTGGTTGGATGAGGACTGATTCTTGAATTATTTGAGTATCTCTTATGTTCCTCCTAAGTTGGCGAAGTGTTCGCTCAATTTCAGGGTCAAAAAAATCTAAGGGATTGTTTGGAAGGCTACGGGGCATTCAGAGAGATTTTGGAAGAAATAGGAAGACGGTTTTTTTCTTTTTATTTTTTTCAGTTTATGATTTTTAAGAGGAAGACGGGTTTTGCTTTGTGTTTTTTTTTCAATTTTTTTTTTTAATTTTGTTTTTTTTTTTGGTTTTTTTGACAATAACCAGAAACAAATGACTACTTAAAGCACCATCCCCAGAAACGGCGCCATTTGAAATGCACGACTAATTGTCGCCTATCGACCGGTCAAAATTCCGGTGCTCTGCTAATGTGTATAGCAGCACTCGGGTCGAATCCTCGGCGATGATACTTTGTAATAGTCGTTTGTTTTTAGTTGATTGTATTTTGATTAGGGGGGTTTGTTTGCAGATCTTAATTGAAATGATTTATGGATGATGTTTGATTTACCAAATTGATAAATATTGGGGTGAGTTCATCATTGGGGAGTTAAGTATGTGATATCCTTGAGCCTTACTTTGTATTGCATTAAATTAACACTCATGTCATAAGTTGACGTTGATTGGAATTCCTAAGTGTGAAGGCTTTAATCCAAGCCTTAACTTAACTTAGGGTTCTAATCTCAATCAAAACTTATTTATGGTAGTGTATTTATGGTTCCAATAATCCATGGAAACCACTCGTTAAACAAAACATATCATTAATCCATGACATATTAAGTTTAACATACACAATATTAATTTAAAGAATACTCATCGAGCAAAACTCTCAATCACTTAACATCCCCAAATTATAACTCACCCCAATGAGAGATTTACTCAGCCATTTGGATGTTTAATATTCTGGTAAAAATAATTATGATGATAAATTAAGAATAGAAGAAAAATAAAGGGATTAGAAAAGAGTGGTACGTTGACACACACACACGAACGATGATGATAATTAAGAACGGATTTTCGATTGAATGAGGAAGCAAAAGAAGGGAAGGGGATTCAACTGAATTTAAACTATTTTAGGAACATAAATATTAAACTACAGAAGGTGGATTAGAATAAGAGATATTGAAGAAGTAACTTGCATTAAAACAGAATTACAAAGAAAGAGAATTACAAGATTACAAAAATGAAGAACACAAAAGTAAGTGAAAACAAAGAGAGGAGGAAAGGTCTTTCAAGTGAAAACTTGAGTATGGAAGGTCCTCTCAAGCCTTTGGCAAGGATTTGGTTGTGCCAATATGATATCCTCTCTTCTGAAATTCCAACCCCTCTCAAGGAGAGAAGGGGAGAGTATTTATAGCCCAAGGAGTGGACTGTTTACATTCCCAATCTGTCCCTCCACTTTTATCACCAATTTGGCTATTCAGAAAGCCTAATCTTCAAATATCACCTTCTTCAAAGTTGTAGACAATAATGTTTTCCGACTAATCTAAAAATTTGGAGTCATTTTTACTTAAGGATCAAAAGTTATGGCCTGTTGATTAAACAAAATTAAACTGTCCATTTCAATCCAGTCTTTTTGAAGTCCATAATGTGAAAGGGTTTTTGAATATGAAGATGCCTTCAAATCCAAATGATTTCTTCAAAAAAGTCGGCCGACTATATCTCCTCTTTCACACTAAAAATCTCAGCTCGATTTGATGCTTACATCATGAGAGATGTCATGCATACTATACTGATTTTAAATCTCGGCCAGAATGGTGGGCTGGACTTCAAAGCTTTACTTGGTCCCCTTGTACTTGGATTTGGGCCTTGAAATTTTTATCCAAGATGACATGTAGTGTCCCCCGAATTATGGTAGAGAGTTAATGTTTTTGGACTTCTTTATTGAGCCCAGTAAATCAATCTTCAAGGCTGGTCCAGTTTGTTCATAGATTCTTTGGTCTTGTTTGTGAGGACCATATGACCCTTCAAATGGCAGAATTAGATCATGGTTCCTTCTAATGAAATGTTTTATATTGAAAGGAGAATCCTAAAAAATAAGAACCAAACAATTTGGATCAGTATAGTGATAGTTATTATTAAAACATTAAACTGACTCAATTGGACTACTTCTAAAAATGCTCAAAAATTATATTTAATATTAAAACATTAATATTTCACACAAATTATGCACATTTCATATAAAATCAGTAAAGGGGGAATATAATAAGTCATGAAAATATTAATAACATCAGTCGGTACACCTGGTCCTGCGGTTGGGGGAGTACATAAAGGTGCTTGGTGGTGGGTGACGGCCTGCCTATACTTTGTAACCCCTTAGGCCTAAAAACCCAGTGTAATTTTTCCCATGGGGCATAGATGAGTTGGTAAGTGGCGGTGGTGTCCTGACCCCGAGGTTCTTGGTTCGAGTCCTCTCAAGGAAACACGCACTATATGCCATTATCTCCTCTTGTGGGCCCCTCTACCCCATGTGGAACTGTCCTGAAAGCCTGGGTATCGTTACACCTGGGCTTGCGGCTGGGGGAGTACATAAAGGCACTCAGTGGTGGGTGATAACCCACCTATACCTTGTAACCCCTTAGGCCCGAAAACATAGTGTACTTTTGGGCCAAGGGGCATGGGTGAGTTGGTGAGCAGCGGTGGCGTCCTGACCCCGAGGTTCCAGGTTTGAGTCCTCGTAAGGCAACGCACACTATATGTAATTATCTCCTCTCGTGATCCCCTCTACCCCGTGTGGAACTGGCTTGAAAGACTAGGTGTCATTACACTTGGGCCTATGGCTGGGGGAGTACATAAAGGCGCTCAGTGGTGGGTGATGTCCCGTCTATACCGTGTAACTCCTTGGGTTTGAAAACCCAGTGTACTTTTTCCGCTTAGGTGGTGGCATAGTGATGAAGGAGAGGGGAATAACCACGTCATTCTTTGGGAGGTATAGGGTTTGAATCCTAGTAGTCCACTTTCGAGGTGAACCTCTCCCCCAAGATCCACTCACCTTGTTGGGTCACCCAGTTAGTGACTGGATGGGAAAAATGAGGCACGACCCACCTGTGCTAATAGATTCCTAAGTCGAACCATCACCAATCGGGTCTTTACCCTCCAGGATGCTCTTCCATCTCAGCTGGAAATGGTTCTTTCCCAGTTAGGGCTCTCTCCGGAGTGATCCCTTCTTGGGGAGGGGGGTTTCTGGTGTGGAGGGTTCAAAAAGGAAACACCTAAGAAATTTCCTTTCGAAAAAAGAAATAAACATATATATATAATATAAAACATAAACATATATATATATATATAATATAAACATATAAATATATATAAACAAATATATATATATATATAATATAAACACACACATTTATATAATATAATATATATAATATAAACATATATATATATATATATTAATACATGTATTTTAATATAAATATAAAAATATATATATATACACATATTAATTTTTTAAATACCGAAGTCTATATATATAATAAAATACATTTTTTTATTAATAAATCAATTTTGGTGTGATGGTGGCATCTTTAATTGTTAGGAAATAGGTCAGATGTTTTAATTCTAGTGGTTGTGCTTTTTCTAGGGGATCTTCGGGGAGAGGGAAATCAGACTAGGTGAGGCATATAAGGACCCAAGGAAAAATAGAGGGGCATACAGGATGGGGTAAGGTAGGGTACTGGAGAGGTAGAGGTCAAAGTTGGGGGGAAGGGAGACATGGAGGTACTAGAGAGGACGAGGTCAAGGGTGGGGTATTTGATGGGTTGAATATGGTGAGGGGGTTAAGAGGTATTAGAGAAGGCAAGGGTGAGTGGGGTACGAGATGTAGGCTGAAGGTGGTGAGTGGGTACTACTAGAGAGGTGGTATTATAGTTTTCAAACAAAATATATAATTTATTATAAAAATATATATAAATTTAAAACAAAAATATAATTTTCAAACAAATTTACTATAAAAATTATTATAATTTTTTTAAAAAAATATTGATGTTTCCTATAAACATTGGTAATTTAGGTGTCATTTAACGATGTTTCTAGAAAATGTCACTAATTTAGCAATGTTTATTTACCAATATTTCTAAAAAACATTTCTAAATGTGGTGTCTCTAAATAGTGACGTTTATAAATATTAAAAAATTAGAGACACCTCATTTAGTGATGTTTTTTAGAATCATCAGTAAATGAATTAGAGACCTTTTAAAACGTTTCTAATTAGAATTTTTTTAGTGTGTTATGCCTTTGAAGGTGAGATTATATTAGTTATCACTTGGTGATATCTATCAAGCATACTCTATCAAGATTGGTAGAGATATATCACATTGAATATGAGGTATTCATATTTTATTTTATGTTCTTTATTCAGTGTGTTGGTTTTCTAAGATAGATCAGACACTTTAATGAGTTTTAAAACCATGGCTATAGATCCGTGGAAGTAGGTCCATTTTCTAGTTGTGAACACTTCGTGCATACACACTTGTACCACCACATTGACACTAATAGAGACAATTCTATCACCACCCAAGGCCCAACTAAAAGGTGACTCCCCACCTTTAAGACTTTACTTTATAGACAAACACTCTGGATCCTCCAGCTGGCTCTCTTTGACCTGGCCTAAAAGCATATACTCTAACGCTAAAGACACAAGGGCCATTTTTCTGTGCACATTCTACACCTCCAGATGCATATCAGCAAACAAATACATCATTTTCCATTCAGAGTTAGATTCCTGAACCACTTGATTCTGATTCTTTCGGCTCAGGGCATCTGCAACACTATTCCCTTTTCTCGATGTGTAAACCAACTCAAAATTAAAGGATTTAAGGTACTCGACCCACCTATGCTTATGAAGATTTAAATCCCTCTAAGAGAAGATATACTTTAAAATCTTATGATCAGAAAACATTGTGAATCATTCTCTCAACAAGTAGTGACTCCAACACTTTAATAGATAAACTACAGCTACTAGCTCAAGATCATGAGTAGGGTAGTTTATTTTGTGTGGTCTCAACTACTTTGACCCATAGGCTATAACTCGATCATCCTACATCAGCACTACCCCAATTCTAACACCGGACACATCACATAACAAGGTGTACTTATTACTAAGTTCAGGTAAGATTAGAATCGGTACGGTAGTCAACCGCTTATTCAATTCTTGAAAATCAATTTTTCATGCCTACAACCACTAAAACTTAACAGCCTTCTTGGTTAATCTTAAGATTAGTGCTACCAAATTGGATAAATCCTTAATGAACCTCTGGTAATAACCATTCAAACCCAAAAAACTCCAGATATCAGAAACATTCTTAGGCTACTCCCACGACGCCACAACCTGCACCTTCTCTAGATCCACTGACACACCTGACTCAGAAATGATGCGTCATAAGAAATGAACTTTCTTAATCCATAACTGGCACTTTGAAAGCTTGGAGTAAATCCTATGATCTCTTAGTGTATTCAATATAATTTAATATGTTGGGCATGATCGTCAAGGGTTTGTGAGTACACCAAGATGTCATCAACAAATACAACTGCAAATTGATCCAAATATGGGTGAAATATCCAGTTCATTATCACCATAAACGCAGCCAGTGCATTGGTCAACTCAAATGACATCACCAAAAATTCATACAACCCATACCTGCTCCAAAAATCTATCCACAGTACATTAGAAGTTCTCACCCTCAACTGATGGTATCCCAATCTCAAATCGATCTTGGAGAACACTGTGGTTCCCCTCAGTTGGTCAAACGGGTCATCAATTCTAGGAATCAGGTATCGGTTCTTAACCATCATCTGATTCAACTTCCTGTAATCGACACATAACCTCAATGACATATTAACCTTATTAGAAAATATCATGGGTGATCCCCATGGTGACACACTAGTTCGAATGAATCCCTTCCTCTCCAACTCTTCCATCTGAGCCTTAAGCTTATGGAGTTCTCCCGATGCCATTCGATATGGTGGAATGGAAACTGGTTCTTCCCCTAGTAGCAACTTGATCATAAAATCACCATATCTCTTAGGTGGTATCCCTTAGAAGTCCTCAGTAAACAAATCTTGGAATCGATCCACCACAGGAGGAAAGGCATGTTGCTCCACTTCTCCATCATCAAGAAAAAGGCATGCCACTTATGCCATGAGCTCTCCCAACTACTGACAAAATAGCCCTGCACGGCCTGCTCGAACGTCCCACTCACCGTGAAGGACATAAGTGTCTCAATAAAAAGATGTAAACATTTCTCTATGTTGATAACAATCGATATGGTCTTGATACTCCACTAACCAATCCATACCCAAGATCATTTCAAAACCTAACATCTCTAGAACAAAAAAAAATCCCATAGGAAATGACATCCACCAACCTCTAAGGCCAAACCTTCACACCACATTATATTCTCAACTCACACCCCCAATGGAGTATCAAGTTACATAACTTCACATTCACTTTCCATAGTTAGGCCCAGCACTACTGTGAATTATGATGAAATAAAATAATGTGGGGTACCTATTTCAAATAGATAATTTTCAAGTGTGAAAGCTATAAGAATCATACCTCGAATGGTAGAAGGTCCATCCTCGCCTCCTCCAGGTGTAGACTGAATTGTGTGCAGATGGCCTATCCCTCTACCCCGAGATCTAGCCTGAGTACCTTGCGTTGCACTGCCCTGCTGGTACGAATGGTCTCTCCCCAGAGTTCCACATCCACCACCCCTACTCGTATGGACTGTGGAGCTCCAACTATCTACCTGATATGGGTTAATCGATCCCCTACCTACACTCTTCACTAATATCTTCCCTCCAACACTTTCCATCTTCCATGGGTTTTGGAAGAACCTCTGCACATGGCCCATCTTACCACATGCTCTGCACTCAATAGGTGGTTGGGAACACTGACTTCACATGTGTCCCAGCCTACCACACTGGTAGCAACAAACTTGATCATTAACCTGAGATATTGTTTCCTTTTTCTGGTCATGTTTTCCATAGCTTTTTAGGTGTAAATTCTCAAAATGGTGCTTCCTACTATCAAAAGTAGCGCCACTAGTTCACCCCATCAGAACCACATGTCTGCTTTTGGAGGACTCTTTGAGGTTTCCTTCTGATATAAGGGCCTAATCCATCACCTCAGCAAAACTATTTAGACGAAATATATTTACTTGGCATCTGATATCATGTTGAATTCCATCTTGAAAGCACCTTACCATAGCTGCCTTGTCTTCTACTAAATTAGGAACAAAATGTTGCAAGTCCATGAACTGGCCTGCATACTCCATTAATGACATCGTCCCCTACATCAAACTCATAAACTCTATAGCCTTATCTTGCCTTAAGGTATCTGGGTAGTAATGCTTCAGAAAATTTTCCTAAAAACTCTTACACATCATTCCCTCTACTTGTTCATTCTAAGCTATGATATCCCACCAACACTTTGCCTAGCCCTACAACATATAGGCTTCCAACTTTACTCAATTCTCAGAAGGAATCTCCAGATATTCAAGAATTGTATGGACAAACTCTATCTATAACTCATCTACCTATGGACCACCCTCTCTAGTAAAGGTTGTAGGATTTTGTAGCTAAAACTCCCTGGTCAATTCGAAAATACTCGGTGCGGCCCGCCCTGGGTGTCACGACCCGTCCTCGGGGCCCGTGCCGTGACTACCCCAAGCCCGCCTTCCATAGGCCAGGGGCTGGCGACCAGCACCAAGGCGTAAATCCCTGTAAAAAGGGAAGGCATTGCCTTTGTAAAGTAAACAAGCACCACAGAGTAAGCAAGCGGAAGAAGTAAACACTAAGTAAAAGCTGGTACAACAGTAAGTGCGGGAAAGTAAAGGGGGCCGGAAATACAAGCCCAACTGTAAAGTAAAGTACAACTCGAAAGGGAAAACAGCAACTAAAAAGTAAAGCCGCAACGTCGAGCCGTCCACTGGAAGTCCCACCTGAAGGGTGGGTACAGATAGCCTCCACTGCTCCTCGGTCCAGCCGACCGCTCCGAGTACGTCCCACCCAGTGGTCCACCTCCAGGTACCGTCCTGCTCCGCAAGCCTTTACCATGATCAGCATTGTCCGTCGTCTGCAACCAACACAACGTAGTGCGGGCATAGCCCGTGCAGGGGTGAGTATAAGCTACTCAGTAGGGACCCCGAGACCCTCGAAGGTCTCACAGAATCCACAAAGGATAATCCACAAAGGAAAGATACAATCACGAAGTAACAACCAACACTGCTTAGGTATATGTCCATACATATACCTAAGTCATCAACTCCAATACGCTCCAACCTCCGAGACCATATACAACCCAGTCCACACAGGAAAGCATACGTATTCCACATAGGAAAGCAAAACGTAATCCACACTGGATAGCACAACACAATCCACATAGGAAAGCAAACAGGATCCAGCTCACACAGTTATACTTCTTCGAAAGACGAAAGAGATGATCATTGATCCATCTAAGTCGTCGGACCCACAAAGGATCGATAGGTACTAACCCCCACAATGACCCACACAGGATCGGACCCACACAGGATCTGTAGGCGCTGGCTCACACAGAACCGCTGAGCGCTGACCCACACAGGATCAGACCCACACAGGATCGGTAGCACTGATCCACACAGGATCGCTGAGTGTTGTAGTCGTCGTCGTCGAATCCACTGAGGATCTCTGCGCAGTCGTCGTCGCAGTCACAGTAGCAGTCGCAGCCAGCTCTAGGGTTCCCGCACACAGCAAGCTCGTTCGGGAGAGTCCGATCCACGAGCCGAGAGGCTGATACATCAACTGACACATAGTCTAAAGTTGATGTATCCAAAAGTTCCGTATCGTCAACAGGAACTCAACGTCGCAGACGGCGCGTCAATCGGACGCCCGGTCTGAGAGTTATTGGCTTTTTCGTCCCAGGGGCCCGGTTGGTTTTTAAGGAAAAACCAACCCGATCATACTCCACCTGTGTCCAAAACTCGGGCGGAGTAAACCAAAAGATCCGTCTCACTAAGAGGAATCCAACAGAGTCGACGGCACGTCATTCGGACGTCCGGAGCTTAAGATATGAGCGTTTCCGCTCTGAGGGCCCGGTTGGTTTCGTGTACGAACCAACCCGGCCAAACTCAAAGTATTCCGAAACCTTGAGTGCGATATACCGAAACGACCGTCTCGATTCAAGGATCGCATCGCAACTAATGGTGCGTCAATCGGAGGTCCGTAGCCCAATTTATGGGCTAAAGACCGAAGACGGTCCGAAAATGGGGGTTTCGGGCCCGGACCGACCCGGCCCGAGACCCCCCGGTCGACCCGAACTGGGTCGACCCGCCCCGGGTCCGGGTTAGCCCGGCCCGGCGCGGCGCGGCCCGGCCCGGCCTAGGCACAGCACGCCCAGCACGCTGGCCAGCTCGGCCAACGGCCGAGCCGTTGGCAAAGGGGGGGGCGCCTCCCCCCCCCCCCGGTGTAACCGTGGCCCCCCAATTAAGGGGGCCATTTTTGTAGGCCGTCCGGGGGAATTAATTCCCCCGGCTCCCCTTTGTCCAGTCGGCCCACACCGGCCAGCCGGTTCTACCGACAAGGACCGGCGACGGCCTGTCCTTTCTCCTTCGCCGAAACCGGCGGCCCGGAACCAGTTGTCGGTCACCCTGCTCTGCCGTGGCCCAGAACCAGCCGTGGCTTAGTTCATCCGGCGCGGTGCGAAGGCACCGCGCCCCTCCGCCGCGACCCCGCTCCGGCCACGGCGTCTTTGGTTTTCTTTGACGCGGCACGACGGCGTCGCGTCCTTGTTCATCTTCACGGCGCGACGTCGTCCGTGCGTTTCCCACGTGGTGCGACGGCACCACGCCATTCCGTCCCAAACACAAAGAATCAAACAAGGATAAAGGAGGAGGGTCGGACGTATTTGTGTGGTCCGGACCCCTCTCGTTAATCGGTATCATTTGTTCGTATAACCACGAAGAACGACAAACTAGAAATCACGAACGAAAATAATTAAAAAAACAACCCCTACCTTGATAAAAGAGATGACAAACGTCGGCGTCGCGAAGCGAGGATTCAAAGACGTTGACGGAGATTTCTTCGCGGAAGAGACGTCGCGGAAGAATAACGTCATGGAAGAAGACGTCGTGTCGCGGGTCGGTGTCGCGAAAGACGGTCTCTGAGGGCTCGGCGCCCCACATCGGAGATCATTCGTTCTTCGCATTCTTCGTTAAAGGGAATGAAGAACTCAAGACTTCCTTAGCTTTTTCTCCAAAAGCTATCAAACAACTAAACACCAACCCAAATAAAATAAGTTCTCAACTTATTTTATTAACACAACTAGGCTTTTGAAATTCAAGAGTTTGAATTCCACATCAACTCACCTCATTAACTCCATAAGTTATTAAACTTAAGTTAACAAAATTAATGATGAGTTGAGGGGGTTAGAGGATATGAAGGGGTGGGGTTCGTGTGGGCCCCACCACCCTCATAACCTCCCAAGGGAGGTTGGGTAGTTACCCAACTTCCATTCCAAGTATTATACACTTAGAGTAAAAATAAAAATTGTTGTTAAATTTTTATTTTTAACTTCCACAATTTTTATTAACTTCTCTCGTGTAAACGCAACTCCGGATTAAGCGTTCCTAAGCAAATATCGGCGCTATGGTTCCATTGGTTCCCTCGGAATTCGATTCCGAGCACCGGTTCAAAAGATAGGAATTCCTGCTCATTCGTTCACTAAACGTACCCGAGCTGAACTTCGGATAGAAATTCCGGGCACACCGGCCCTCGGAATCAAGTGGCATCTGAAACTGCGTTCTTGTAAAATTCCAAAGAAAATTAAGAAAAAATTTCCCTTGAATTTTACGGGTCTTTACATTACTCCCACCTCAGGGCTTTACGTCCCTGTAAAGATACATCAAAAACTAGGGAAACAAAAGTGAGTACTGAGCACGCATCTGAGCCTCCTGCTCCCAAGTGCTCTCCTGGAGGTTCTCGTGGTGTCATCTGATGCGCACTAGAGGAATCGACCGTCCACATAGGACCCACTCCTGTCGATCCTCGATCTCCACTGGGACCTCTGCAAAAGTCGCCCCATCATCGACATCAAGCTCCCCATGGTCAATGATATGCATCGGGTCATGCACGTATCTCCTCAGCTGAGATACGTGGAAGACGTCGTGCACCCGGTGAAACTGAGGTGGTAGAGCCAGACGATAAGCCACCTCGCCAATCCTACTGAGGATCTGGAACGGTCCGATGAATCTTGGAGACAACTTGCCGCCTTGGCCAAATCTCCGTAATCCACATCGAGGTGATACACGCAAGAAGACGTGGTCGCCATCCTTGAACTCTAGTGTCCTCCGCCTCCTATCAGCATATGACTTATGCCGGCTCTAAGTTGTCCTCATCCGCTCCTGGATGACCTGGACCTTCTCTGTCGTGGCCTGGACCATCTCCGGTCCCACAATTGCTGACTCCCCAGGGTCTATCCAACACAAAGGAGATCTACAAGGTCAGTCGTACAACGCCTCGTATGGTGCCATCCCGATGGTGGAGTGGTAGCTGTTGTTGTACGCGAACTCCACCAAGGGTAGGTGGTCCTCCCAGCTGCGATCAAAGTTGAGGACACATGCGCGGAGCATGTCCTCGAGAGTCTGAATGGTCTTCTCCGTCTGACCATCCGTCTGAGGGTGAAAGGCTATGCTTAGACGTAGCTATGTCCCGAACGCCTCCTGTAACCCCTTCCAAAGCCGGGAAGTAAAGCGAGCATCTCGATCGGAGATGATAGATGATGGAAAACCGTGAACCTGTACAATCTCCTGAACGTAGAGACATCCCAAGATCTCCACTGAGCCCTGCTCTCTGATGGGTAGAAAGTGCGCCGACTTGGTGAGTCGGTCGACAATCACCCAGATAGAGTCATGACCTCTGGAAGTGCGTGGAAGTCCAGTCACGAAGTCCATAGATATCCCATCCCACTTCCACTCCGGGACCTCCAAGGGTTGTACCAAACCTGCTGGTACCTGGTGCCCTGCCTTTACCTGCTGGCAGGTGAGGCATTGAGAAACGAACTCTACCACAATCTTCTTCATGCTCGGCCACCAGTGCTGTCGTCTGAGATCCTGGTACATCTTCGCCACTCCAGTATGTACCGCTAAAGGAGAAGTGTGAAACTCTCTCAGCACCTCCTCCTGTAAAGCAACTGGTACCATGGTACGTCCTCTGAAAAGGACGTCGTGCTCTGCTCCAAAGGAGAAACCATCAGGTGCTTGTCCTGGGGATATCTATGCACGTCGTGTCTCACAGTCAGCGTCCCCACGTTGTGCCTCTCTGACCCGCTTCAGTAGTGGAGGAGTGACTGTGAGAGACTGGAGGAAGGCTGATCCATCTCTATCCATGAAGGATATCTGCAAAGAGGCTAGCTGCTTTGTCGCCTCCTCAAGTAGTTGAATGCCCGTACTCCTACTGAGAGCAGCGGCTACCACATTCCCCTTCCCATGAGTATAGACTATCTCAAAGTCATAGTCTTGGAAAAACTTGAGCCATCGTCGCTATCTCAGATTCAGATCCTTCTGAGAGAAGATGTATCTGAGACTCTGATGGTCAGAAAAGACTGTAAAGCGCTCGCCCATCAGATAGTGTCGCCATGTCTTCAGAGCGAAGACCACTGCTGCTAACTCCAGGTCATGGGTAGCGTAGTTCTGCTCATGCGGCCTCAACTGACATGATCCATAGGCGATCACTGCCCGCTCCTGCATCAGGACACATCCGAGTCTGGTCCCTGATACATCGCAGTAGACTACGTACCCTACTCCCTCCTCAGGCAACCTCAAGATAGGTGTGCTGGTCAATCTCTGTCTCAGCTCCTGGAAGCTCTGATGACATTTGTCTGGCCACATGAAGGGTTTCCCCTTCTTCGTTAAAGCTGAGAGTGGTGTCGCAACTCTAGAGAAGTCTGGCACAAATCTCCGGTAGTATCCAGCTAGTCCCAAGAAACTCCGCACCTCCGTCACGCTCCTGGGTGGCTCCCAAGCTAGCACTGCCTCGATCTTCGCAGGATCCACTGCAACTCCCGCCTCAGAGATGACGTGCCCTAAGAAGTGGACCTCACGTATCCAGAACTGGCACTTAGAGAGCTTACCATAAAGCTGGTGCTCTCAGAGTGTGTCTAGTAAAACCCGTAAGTGGTAGGCGTGCTCCTCCTCAGTCGTCGAGTAGATCAAAATGTCGTCGATGAAGACCATGACAAATCGATCGAGGTATGGCTGAAAGATCCTTTTCATGAGGGCCATGAACATTGCTGGATCATTGGTTACTCCAAAAGGCATAACCAAAAACTCATAGTGGCCATACTGACATCTTAAGGTCGTCTTCTGCACGTCCTCATCTCGAACTCTGAGCTGATGATAGCCTGACCTGAGGTCTATCTTTTATAACCATCGTTCTCCCTTGAGCTGGTCGAAGAGGTCATCAATCCTCAGTAGCGGATAATTGTTCCTCACTTTCACCTAGTTCAGGCGATGATATTCAACACAAAGTCGCAAGCTCCCATCCGCCTTCTTGGCGAACAATATCGGGGAAGCCCAGGGTGAAACACTGGGTCGGATGAACCCCTTGCCCTGCAAGTCCTCCAACTGTACCCGTAGCTCTCTAAGCTCAGCGGGGGCCATCCGGTATTCTAGAGTCGATATCGGGGTTGTTCCGGGGTACAGGTCAATATAAAAGTCTACCTCTCTGCGAGGAGGTAGCCCTGGAACGTCGTCGGGAAAGACGTCCGCATACTGATCCACCACTGCAGGAAAACCAGGACTCCGCACGTCAACTGCTCCTAGGATGAGGCTAGCCAACTGATGAGTGATGGGATATCCTCTCCTCCACAGAAGTCCATCCTATGCTGCGAAGGCTCCCTTCTCACCGGTGAAGGTGAAACTGCTCCCATCGGCGCGTACACATCGCACCTTGCGCCTAATACAGTCAATCTGTGCATGGACTGTAGACAACCAATCCATGCCCAGGATGACGTCGTAAGGCCTCAACGTCGCTACAAGAATATCCCAGCCAAAGCTCTCGCCTCCTAGAGTAAGCTCACACTGCTGGCACCAGTGCGTAATCGTCGAGTCTGCTCTCGTAGGAATCTCTAGCCGTAAGGATCGAGCCAACGGCTCTGTCGGAATCTCCGAGCTCCGAACAAGGGCAGCGGCTATGAAAGAGTGACTCGCCCCTGTGTCTATAAGAACTGCAGCAAGGGTGGAATAGACACAGATAGTACCTCGAATCATCTTGGGCGCGCCGTGGTCGTAGGCCTCTACTACCTAGAGTTGTGCCTGTCTCTGCCCGCCAGCTCCCTGTGGTCGGGGTGGACCTTCTGGTGGTGGTGGTAGGGTCTCAAAGCGTCGCCCACCACCTGATGCTCGGCCTGCTCCCCTACCTCGTCCGCCTGCTCCCTGCGGACCGCCACGGTCGATCCTCTACCTCTGCCTCGGTGGTCCCTCAACCGTCTGCTGCTCCTCGGCATGGCGGGTCGGGCAATCACGAGCCATGTGGCCCTGCCCGCTGCACGAGTAGCACTGCCTGCCTCTCGAAATATTGGCTTCGTGTTGTGTGCCCCGCACTACTGAGCCAGTGTCCTAAGGTCGTCTGCCTGAGGGTCTGGTCTACCTGGACCCATGAGTCATCTGTAGACTGCCAGTTGCAGAAGACTCTGCTACGTGCTGCCCTGCGGTGGGTCTCGGCGCTGGTGTAGACTCAGCAAGAAAGCTCTCGATCAAAAGGGCTCGCTCCAGTACTCCTGTCTGAGTCGGAATGCTGAGGGAGATCAGCGATGCCCTAATCTTGTGTCTCAAACCCTGCTCAAAGGCCCGGGCCCAAAAGAATGGGTCTCATACCATGTCTGTCGAGTAGCGCGAGAGATCGGTAAATCTCGCCGAGTATTGGGCGACCGTCATGCTGCCCTGCCGTAGCTGAAGAAGCTCATGGATGCGCACCGCACAGAGGGTGGCTGGGATGAACTCCAAGCGGAAGAGGCTCTCAAAGTCCGTCCAGAGAAGAGATGCCTCATCGTGCACCTGGAACATCAAGCTCCACCATCTTCTTATTGCTGCGTGCAGTAAGCTCGCTGCGAGGATCACCATGAGGTCTGCTGGTATCCTCACTAACCGAAAAACTCGTACCACTGCCTCCAGCCAGTCCTCGGCTGCCTGGGGGTCTGTCTCCCCGCGGAACCTGGGCGGTCGCTGGCACTGGAACTCATGCAGTGCACTGAGGTGACGTGCATCGTCAGTAGCTGGTGCTGGAGGCATCGGTGGCTCGGCGGGTAGAGCTACCGTCGGTGCCACTGCTGATAAAGGGCCCTGCACCGAGGCCTCATCGCTCGGTGGGCTGTCGTCACGCTCAACTCTCGGAACCCTAGCTGGCTGCCGTCGTGGGGCCATCCTGAAAAGGAAACAGGTGCGCCACGGTCAGAACAGTATACCTGGTGAGCTGATACAAGTAATCACAAAGAAAACTTGAAACACACATGCAATCAATGTTTTCATGCATTAAGTCGGAAATCAGAAGTCAGGGTCCTGGTGTACGGATACGTCGGTCGCCGCACCAACACTAGACTCCCTGGACTGATAACCACACCCAATACGCTAAACACTATTGCTTCACATAGAAAAGATCAGAGTCCGCGGTAGAACCGAACTCCTCTAATACCAATTTGTCACGAACCGTCCTCGGGGCCCGTACCGTGACTACCCCAAGCCCGCCTTCCATAGGCCAGGGGCTGGCGACCAGCACCAAGGCGTAAATCCCAGTAAAAAGGGAAGGCATTGCCTTTGTAAAGTAAACAAGCACCACAGAATAAGAAAGCGGAAGAAGTAAACACTAAGTAAAAGCTGGTACAACAGTAAGTGCGGGAAAGTAAAGGGGGCCGGAAATACAAGTCCAACTGTAAAGTAAACTACAACTCGAAAGGGAAAACAGAAACTAAAAAGTAAAGCCGCAACGTCGACCTGTCCACTGGAAGTCCCACCTGAAGGGTGGGTACAGATAGCCTCCACTGCTCCTCGGTCCAGCCGACCGCTCCGAGTACGTCCCACCCAGTGGTCCACCTCCAGGTACCGTCCTGCTCCACAAGCCTCCACCACGATCAGCGTTGTCCGTCGTCTGCAACCAACACAACGTAGTGCGGGCATAGCCCGTGCATGGGTGAGTATAAGCTACTCAGTAGGGACCCCGAGACCCCCGAAGGTCTCACAGAATCCACAAAGGATAATCCACAAAGGAAAGATACAATCATGAAGTAACAACCGACACTGCTTAGGTATATGCCCATACATATACCTAAGTCATCAACTCCAATACGCTCCAACCTCCGAGCCCATGTATAACCCAGTCCACACAGGAAAGCATACGTATTCCACACAGGAAAGCAAAACGTAATCCACACAGGATAGCACAACACAATCCACATAGGAAAGAAAACAGGATTCAGCTCACACAGGTATACTTCTTCGAAAGACGAAAGAGATGATCATTGATCCATCTAAGTCGTCGGACCCACAAAGGATCGATAGGTATTAACCCCCGCAATGACCCACACAGGATCTGTAGGCGCTGGCTCACACAGAACTGCTGAGCGCTGACCCACACAGGATCGGACCCACACAGGATCGGTAGCACTGATCCACACAGGATCGCTGAGTGCTGTAGTCGTCGTCGTCGAATCCACTGAGGATCTCTGCGCAGTCGTCGTCGCAGTCACAGTAGCAGTCGCAGCCAGCTCTAGGGTTCCCGCACACAGCAAGCTCATTCGGGAGGGTCCGCTCCACGAGCCGAGAGGCTGATACATCAACTGACACATAGTCCAGAGTTGATGTATCCAAAAGTTTCGTATCGTCAACAGGAACTCAACGTCGCAGACGGAGCGTCAATCAGACGCCCGGTCTGAGAGTTATTGGCTTTTTCGTCCCAAGGGCCCGGTTGGTTTTTAAGGCAAAACCAACCCGACTGTACTTCACCTGTGTCCAAACCTTGGGCGGAGTAAGCCAAAAGATCCGTCTCACTAAGAGGAATCCAACAGAGTCGACGGCACGTCATTCGGACGTCCAGAGCTTAAGATATGAGTGTTTCCGCTCCGAGGGCCCGGTTGGTTTCGTGTACGAACCAACCCGGCCGAACTCAAAGTATTCCGAAACCTTGAGTGCAATATACCGAAACGACCATCTCGATTCAAGGATCGCATCGCAACTGACGGTACGTCGATCGGAGGTCCGTAGCCCAAGTTATGGGCTAAAGACCGAAGACGGTCCGAAAACGGGGGTTTCGGGCCCGGACCGACCCGACCCACGACCCCCCGGTCGGCCCGAACCGGGTCGACTCGCCCCAGGTCCGGGTCGGCCCGAACCGGGTCGACCCGCCCTGGGTCTGGGTCGGCCCGGCCCGGCCTGGGCACAGCGCGCCCAGCGTGCTGGCCAGCTCGGCCAACGGCCGAGCCGTTGGCAAAGGGGGGGGGGGGCGCCTGCCCCCCCGGTGTAACCGCGGCCCCCCAATTAAGGGGGCCGTTTTTATAGGCCGGTCGGGGGAATTAATTCCCCCAGCTCCCCTTTGTCTGGCCGGCCCGCACCGTCCGGCCGGTTCTGCCGACAAGGACCAGCGACGGCCAGTCCTTTCTCCTTCGCCGACACCGGCGGCCCGGAACCGGCCGTCGGTCACCCTGCTCCGCCGCGGCCCGGAACCGGCCGTGGCTTAGTTCGTCCGGCGCGGTGCGACGGCACCACGCCCCTCCGCCGCGGCCCCGCTCCGGCTGCGGCGTCTTCAGTTTTCTTTGACGCGGCGCGATGCCGCGCATTACTTGTCGTGCGTTTCCCACGTGGTGCAACGGCACCACGCCATTCCGTCCCAAACACAAAGAATCAAACAAGGATAAAGGAGGAGGGTCGGCCGTGTTTGTGCGGTCCGGACCCCTCTCATTAATCGGTATCATTTGGTCGTATAACCACGAATAATGACAAACTAGAAATCACGAATGAAAATAATTAAAAAAAAACAACCCCTACCTTGATAAAAGAGATGACGAACGTCGGCGTCGCGAAGCGAGGATTCAAAGACGTTGACGAAGGTTTCGTCGCGGAAAACCGTCGTGGAAGAGACATCGCGGAAGAAGAACGTCATGGAAGAAGACGTCGCGTCGCGGGTCGGTGTCGCGGAAGACGGTCTCCGAGGGCTTGGCGCTCGACGTCGGAGATCGTTCGTTCTTCGCGTTCTTCATCAAAGGGAATGAAGAACTCAAGACTTCCTTATATTTTTCTCCAAAAGCTCTCAAACAACTAAACACCAACCCAAATAAAATAAGTTCTCAACTTATTTTATTAACACAACTAGACTTTTGAAATTCAAGAGTTTGAATTCCACATCAACTCACCTCATTAACTCCATAAGTTATTAAACTTAAGTTAACAAAATTAATGGTTAGTTGAGGGGGTTAGAGGATATGAAGGGGTAGGGTTCGTGTGGGCCCCACCACCCTCATAACCTCCCAAGGGAGGTTGGGTAGTTACCCAACTTCCATTCCAAGGATTATACACTTAGAGTAAAAATAAAATTTGTTGTTAAATTTTTATTTTTAACTTCCACAATTTTTATTAACTTCTATCGTGTAAACGCAACTCCGGATTAAGCGTTCCTAAGCAAATATTGGCGCTACGGTTCCATTGGTGCCCTCGGAATTCAATTCCGAGCACCGGTTCAAAAGATAGGAATTCCCGCTCGTTCGTTCACTGAACGTACCCGAGCTAAACTTCGGATAGAAATTCCGGGCACACCGGGCCTCAGAATCATGTGTTGTCTGAAACTGCGTTCTTGTAAAATTCCAAAGAAAATTAATAAAAAATTTCCCTTGAATTTTACGGGTCTTTACAATGGGTCTCGTTCCATCATCTGCATAAAATGAAAAAAGTTCTCACAGAACTACTCTTCCCTATCATCCTGAACCATGAGGTCTTCTTACTACACTACTAAAGGATCATTCTCAACGACATCCTCTGGTCTCCCAATTGGCACATGCCTTCGTGGTGGCATTTCTCTACAATTACAAACATGAAATTTTTAGAACACCACCAGGAAACTTTCACAAGTCATAAGGAAAGGCTCATCACTATCTATAAACAAACCATTTTTCATACACTTCCCATTGGGATTTATTATATTGGTAACACTACCATCTACCATCCTTCCCAAGTCCATGTCTAACATAGGGTAACTAACTCACATGGTTACAATCCCTACCTTTTACACCTTTTTAAAATGATTTCCATATCCCAATTTACTCCCACAACATTTTAATTCACTTTACTTTATTTATCAATCATAATTATTTAATTATTACTTAGAATCCTCATTTCCCTTTCTACACATTTATATAATCCCATTAGACAACATTTCACTATTTTCAAGAAAATCAAATGCATCCTACTCATTATGTCTCGTACACCTATCATGTGTGTGTGTCTACTATGATGCATGTCACTTATATACATAGGTGCCTAGAATGATGTATGAATGCACAACCTAGTTTCATTTCTTCCATGAGAAAAATATCATAAATATATCACATCACACCACATGTGCATCAACCAATGGTGAAATATCATCAAATTTAAAAACACACAACAATAAAAATAATTCCTACCTGGGGTGACTTGGGTTTTCCCCCATACTTAGGTTAGTTACTCCTAGGCATGTGCTCATTACCAAGAACTGATACTATACTAATCTCCTATATACCATCCCCAAATAGTAATAAATAGAAAAGAACTCCTCTGATACCACTTTGTAACGTCCTTGACCTGGGTTCCACTAAACTGATGCCCCAAGTCGAGTCATCACATGATCTAAAGCGCACCTCCTTGTATGCTAGAGGTTTCTGACTAGTAGTGAGGCACTAGATTAGTCACGTGGGGAGACTATGCACTCTTTATCAGATTAATACATTTTATATCAAAATATAAATAGAATAAATAATAAGAAACAACCAACAGCACACATAGCCAAACATCCCCCAAACTGGGTACAACCAAAAGAAATAATAAATATATCATGTCACGCTACAATTCCAAGTGAACAAAACCCAAAATAAAGGCAACAACGGAATCCCCGAAATGGTCATGACTCCAAGATGAGAACCTCATCCAGGCATGTCCCATATCCAACTTAACTCCCTAGAATAGGTCCCTTTCCCATTTCCTGACCTACAAGCATGAAATCTGCTCGGGTTCCCAATAAAGGTTTGAGTAGGGTTTGAGTACAACTCAGTAAGCCACCACCAATAGTGTCTACAAAATATCCAGTCTAACAAATAGTGCATGCTAGTATAAATAAATTTAATGTAAAGGAAAGACAGTTCAGGGGCCACTCGTTAACCTTTCTATACTTTTCTATTACAATTAGGATTATTATGAAAAGTTCATGATGTACACCATCTCGTCATTTAGTTAATCATTAACATGTAATCCATGAGTCATACATTTACCTTATTCACACAATATTCATGGAATATATCATTTCTCATAAGTGAATAAGTTAAATCCCTATCTCACTAGGGATGATCATATTAGGTAATCACCACACTTACCTTATAGCCTCAGTCTAGGTATTTTCATTGAATACAACCATTGGGGGCATAGAGCATCAGTCTGACTCCCCAACCCCTACATTCATGGGTAGGTTATATCATCAGTCCAACCCCACTTGTGGGAGGAGTATCAGTCCTTAATCCCACTACCAAGCCATGTTCACATGATTATTTATCCATTCACCACACAAAAACCATATCACAACCAATAAAACTAATAAATATAACAATCATGATTCACAAAAATCAACATGAGGTTCAATTTCATGCCATAGACCGTTCACAATTCCATTTTACACCACACAACCCATTAGACCAATTATCTTTCCCAAGTCTCACCCAGTTAACCATATTCATCAATTCACAATCCATTACCAATCCCATGTGTCAAAATTTCTCATACACACACCCTCTTAGGGTTTTTAACACAATTAATTAGCCACAAGGCAAAATCCCCATTAACTAATTTAACCTAATTTTATTACCATGCCAAAAATACCTCACACCATTACTATGAATAGGGACATGATGATAATTCATTTTAACTCCCCTTCAACATTTCAATATACTGATCAAGGGTTCTACATTGTCGCAAAGAAACTTTACTCATACTTATCTAACCTCTAAGTCTGAAAAGTATCAGCGCACCCCATGGGTGGCCCTACAAAGCTCAAGTCATCCTCCATGTATCCCATGAGGATGATGAGGGTTACCATTAATCATCTAAACATAAATTACACAAAAACTCATCAAATGATCAAAATCACAATAATAGGTAACCAAGAAATAAACCCAAGAATGCAAAAATATCAAATAAAACTATGGGATATGATTTGTAGACCACCTACCTTGGATCCATTAGAAAAAAACCCTAATCGATGCCTTTGATCTCAATTCAACACCCCTTTGAAGTATCAAAACATATATAATTGAAAAATAATGATTTTAAATCTTTAGAAGGAGATAAGGAAGAAATGTGAACCCTAAAACAAAAAGAGAAGCAATAGGAGGATTAGCCTTACTTGAATATTCGATTCGCAACTATCAGCACTCCAAATGACCTAGAGATGAGGGAGAATCACCCTTGGTATCTTTTGGGAGCTTTGGTTCATCCCTAGGGTTGTATGGGGGAATAAAGGATGAAATTCTGAGTTGGGGTTTAAAATCCCATAATGGCATTTTTGTAAATTTCTCAACTTTACTGGGTTGCACGGTTTACCCACGCGGTTTGTCAAATCATGTGAAAACTGTTCGAGATCTAATGCCCCAAAATCCCCCTTTCGCATGGTTTCCTAGGAATTATACACGGTTAGATTAACCATGTGGTAACTATGTAAAATCCTTTGTCCAAGGCTGCATGGTTACCTGGGATGATCTGCACGGTTTGCACTAATCATGCGTAAACCATGAAACATACCCAAAAACTCCTTTTTCCTCCATTTTCGTGTCCTAAACCCCCAAAACACCCCTGATACTTCAAATGAAATTTGGGAAACAATTATTTGAAAAAAAATAAAGGACTTAAACTAAAACATAAACAAAAACATACCTTAAGAAAGATCTCAGATCTTACATTCTACACATTCCTTCATATCACGAAAGTTTAGTAAAACTATTCAAACACTACCACAAAGAATGGAAGTAAAGATTTTAGTGAAAAAAGTAAATGGGGAAATTATTACCTCCCAAGTATATAACTCCTCCCCTATCAACATTTGTGGAATAAACTACTCAGTGAACCTTTTCATACCCCCTTTAGTGGAATTTGATACAATTCTGGGCATAGATTGGTTTTCCATGTATAGATCCAACATAAATTGTCATGAGAAGAAAATCACTCTTCATATAGCGAATCAACCCTCAATTATGTATAAGTTCAAGGAGGAGGATGAATCTTCTTTAGCATCATCATCTCAAGCATAAATATTATTTCCCTATGAGAAAGTGTGTCTAGATCAAATGATTGATTATAAGGAAAGAACCATCCTCAAAGACATGACTATTGTGAGGGAATACGCTGATGTGTTTCCTGAGGAATTGCTTAGTCTTACTCCTAGCCAAGTGGTTGAATTTTATATCGAGATTATACCTGGGGTGTTTCTAATATCCAAGAGTCCTTATAGGATGGATGTTGTGGAACTTGAGGAACTGAAGAAACAACTATAGGAAAATCTGGATAAAGTGTTCATTCAGCCAAGTGCTTCACCATGGGGTGAATCAGTCCTGTTCATCAATAAGAAGGATGGGTCAATATGAATTTTCATTGATTATCATGACCTCAACAAGATCATGATAAAGAAAAGGTATCCTTTTCTATGGATTTATGGCTTGTTCGATCAGCTACATGGAGAAAAATACTTCTACAAGGTGGATCTTTGGTCGGGATATTATCAAGTAAGGGTGAATAAGGAAGATATGCCCAAGACCGCTTTTCATACAAGGTATGGGAACTATGAGTTCATAATGATACCTTTAGAGCTCACTAATTCTCTAACAATCTTCATGGACTTAATGAATAGATTCTTTAGAGATTACCTTGAAAATTTTGTGGTAGTATTTATAGACGATATTCTAATATACTCCAAAATCAAGGAGGAGCATGAGGAGAATTTGAAAACTATGCTAAAGACCTTAAAAAAGGAGAAGCTTTATGCCAAGTATAGCAATTGTGAGTTATAGTTTAAGGAAGTATCATTCTTGGGGAATATCATCAAAAGAAATGGGATATCTATGGATCTTTCAAAGACAAAAGCAATTTAAGGATGGTCGAGGCCAACATTTATGACAGATATCTATAGCTTCCTTAGATTATCTAGGTATTATCATTGATTTGTGAGAAATTTATCATGATTGTAAATATATCTTACTAAGATAACTCAGAAGAGAGTCAAGTTTTCTTGGAATGATGAATGTGAAGAAAGCTTCATGGAGTTGAAAAGGAGGCTTATCACTACCCCTGTACTCACACTACCCACAAATGGGGAATTTTCATAATTTTTAGTAATGCTTCGAAGAAGGGATTGGGTTGTGTGTTGATGAAAAATGAAAAAATCATTGATTACGTCTCAAGGAAGTTGAAAATTCATGAGAAAAACTATCCCACATATGATCTAGAGTTGGAATATGTGATCTTTTCATTGAAAATATTGCAGTATTGTCTCTATGGGGAGAAGTTTTAGATATATACTGATCACAAGATCCTAAAATATACATTCACATAGAAAGAGATTAATATTCACCAATGAAGATGGTTAGAGATCATCAAGGATTAGGACTGCTCAATCCAGTACCATCTTGGTAAATAAAATAAGGCGGTGGATTCTCGAAGTAGAAATGAACCAGTAATTATATCATTGATGGGAATTTAGAAGGATCTGATATTGTTGGATTTGAAGAGGATAGACATGGGAATCATAAAGAAAGGAAAATCATCAATCCTTTTACAAATGATTACTCAATCATATGTTTTGTAAAGGTTAAAGGATGCTCAAAAAAGATGATGTGGGAATTCAGAAGAGAGTGGAAATTTTAATAAATGGGAAATCCTTAGAGTTAAATGTTAATAAAGAATTAATTGTGAGATTTGGGTCATGAAAATGTGTTCCATCAAATCCTGAGTTAAAGAAGGAAATATTGGATAATGCACATAGTCCGACTTTCTCCATTCACCTAGAAAACACAAATATGTATCTAGATCTCTAAGAGAGTTATTGGTAGAAAAAAATGAATAAGGGTATCACTGAATATACATAAAAGTTCCTAGTATGTTAGCAAGTACAGGAAAAAATTTAGAAGTCTAAGGGGATGATGCAACCATTATCCATACCAGTATGGAAATGGGAAAACATCACCATGTACTTTGTCACTGGACTTTTGAAGACATCTAAAGAAAACAATTCTATCTGGCGTGTTGTGGAATGTCTTAAAAATGTTGCACACTTCATTACGATTCAATAGGATTTCTCACTGGATAAACTTGTGCTGATATACATCAGATAAGTGGTGAGGCTGCATGGAGTACCACTATAAATTGTGTCCAATCAAGATCCAAGATCCCCCTCTAAGTTTTGGAAATTTCTTCAGCATGATCTAAACAATAAGATGAACTTGAGAACAGCTTATCACCCTCAAAATGATGTCCAATCTGATTGGAATATCCAAAAACTTGAGTAAATGTTGAGATCATGCTCAATTGACTTCAAGGGAGGATGTGACCAACATCTTCCTCTGGTCAAGTTCTCTTACAAAAAAAGTTTCCACTTGAGCACCCAAATTGCTCCCTATGAAGCCCTTTGTGGGAAAAAGTGAAAAACACTAGAATGTTGGGATGAATTTGGGGAACAAAAACTTCTAGGTCCTGAAATAGTTGAGTAAATGGTGGAGAAGGTTAAGATCATTCAGCAACATATCAAGGTTTCTTAGAATCGATAGAATATCTATGATAACAATCATCAGAGAAACCAAGATTTTGGTGTTGGATACATGGTATTCCTATGCATATCTCCATGGAATAAAGTGATGATATTTGGGAAGAAGTTAAATCTTATTCCAAGTTACATCGACCCTTTTGAGATCCTTGATCGCATCAGAGTAGTGGCCTATAGAATAACACTCCCACAGAACATATCTCAAGTACATGATGTATTCCATGTATCCATCTTGATAAATTTCATACTAGACCCCTCACATGTACTCAATCCATAGGTGGTACTATTTGAGAATGATCTTCCCTATGAAGAGCATCCAATGAAGATCTTATATCATGGATAAAAATTTCAATGAAATAAGACAATACCCCTTGACAAAGTGTTGTAGAGAAAACAACAATTTTGAAGAAGCAACATGGGAACCTGAGGAGGTGATGAAATAGAGTTACCCTCATCTATTTTAGTGTGGGAAAATAAAATTTCTTGGGTGAAATTTCTAAAGGGGGGAAGATTGTAATGACCTGAACTGTTATGAATAAAGTTCTCCTTTTTTATTTAATTAAATGTCTTATAGTTATATAAAACACATGCACTCATTTTGTTTTATTATATCCAATTAGATTTATATAGTCATTAAGTATCATTACCATAGATAATATATCCATTTAATAGTGATCACATGACTAGTATATATAAAGGTCTTTTAACAAATCCTTTTGACACAGACAAAGGAAGTGATGACCACAACCAATAGGATCATACCCGATGAATCCCATTTATCGAAGATTCTGAGGGAGACAAAATTTCTAGGATTTTCCATATACCAAGACCAAGATAATATCCACTAACTTAATCATGATAGAAACCATTTATGGAAGAAGTTCGAGCTTATTGAGATCACTTCCCAAACCATGTTTGCTGAATCACCCATGAAAGACCCACTATCACGCACCTTAATCTTAGGGATTATATTGGTGTATTAAAGGGATATGTATCAAGACCCTATCAATAGAAATATGTACATTATTTTTTATAAATTAATGAATATATTTTAATCTTATTATTGTTACTTTATAAATTATATTTAAAGAACAAATTGTATTTTTGGTTAATATTAAAATTAAATTAATGAATTTATGAATCTTTAAAATAAATAATATTTTAATAAAATATTATTATTAAATAATTTTTATCAAATATAAATGATCGTATAACTTTTATGAAGTTAGATGTGATTTTTTATAAGGGTTCAAAAAAATGTTATTGTCAAAAACCCGTCATTTTCAATAAAATCCAGTTTTTATTTTAAAAGTAAAAAATTCACATATTTAGAAAATTATTTAGATAAAAGTAAAATTGTTTTTAGAATCAGGATGTTGAAATTATCCAATGATTAATTTTTCATAATTTTCTGAGACGGTTGAATTTTTGGGTAAAAATTTAATACTGTATAAATATACTTTGTGTTTTATGACATCAAAATGACCCAAAATGATGTAATAAGTAATATAAATAGGATCAGTAACCAAATATATGTTTTCCCTTTAAAATAATTTCATTTTAAGTTTATTTGATTTATTTTTTAAAGCCATTATGAATCCTCCAAGAGTTCACTACTACAAATATGGCTTTTATCAGCGCTAGAATAGTACATTAACAGTGCTAAAAAAAGCGTTGTTAATAGTGACGAAGATAAAGGGGGGTCCCTTTTATTAGCGCTCAGAAAAATTCTGATAAAGACCCCTTTTATCAGTGCTAAAAAAATCACTGATAAAAGTAAAAATAATAATAAATAATAATAAATAATTTATATTCGGGGGTAGATTTTAACAGCGCTTGACCCCCCCCCCCTATCAGCGCTAGGCGGCCCCTCCCACTCTCACAAACTGCCCTTGCCCGTGCTCCCACACATGTGTGCGCACTTACTTGCTTCCACCTGAACTTGAACCCGCGACCTCCCCCTTGTGCGCCTGCACCTTTACCACTAAGCCATTTCGTTTTTTTTCTATTTAATGATACATCTATTTATTTATATATATATATAGTTATATTTATTTTTATATTAATATAGATTCATATTAATATAAATATATTTAGTTATATTAATACATATATGTTTATTCATATATTAGTATATATATATTCATTCGTATATTAATATATATTTATATCTATTTATATATATATTTGTAGTTACAATATTTTATCCGTATATTTATTTGTATATTAATATATATTTATACGATTAGTTTTAAATACATTTATAAAATATGTTTTTTATGCGTGTTTATAAATAAATAAATAAATAAATACATATATACAACACACACACACACATATATATTTACGAATAAACACATATATATGTGTATTTGAAAAGCCATAGAATGTTAAAACGATCATAACCTATAATATAGAAGCTCATTTCAACTCCACAACCTGCCAAATCGAAGAAAATGAAACAATATTCGATATGATATGTGGTATAGTCTTAATGGACATTCAGATCAGAAGTTATACTTGTTTGAATGTTAACAAATCAAGGTATCCCGACTAAAAACTCAGTTTTAGAGGCCTTATGGACCTTTTTTGGCATTGAAAATGTGACAAAGGCTTTTCCTCGGTCACTAGCATGTAGAGATCATCACAGGCTTTGATTTGATATGTTGTAGAGCTCAAACGGACACCCGGATCAAAAGTTATGGCCATTTGAAGTTTGAGTTACATTTTTAACTTATTTTAGATATTTTATTAATTGTTTTGATTTTTTGTGTCATCAAATTGTTATTAAATGATTTTTAATCGATAATAATTAGAAAATTATTAATTAATTATATTTTTTAAAATATTATAAATCCATTTTCACTAAATTTCATATATATTAAATGTAATAGTCTGTTTATACGTATATTTAAAAAATATATATTATATTTATATCAATATAAATATACTTATATAACAATATATTATTTTTCATGAAAAATTATTTTTTTTGAAACATAAAATTTATCAGTGCTAGGAAAAATCACTGATAAATACCCCCTTTATCAGTGCTACTAAAAAAAGCATTGATAAAGGGATCCCCTTTAAGAGTACTAAAAAAAGAGGTGATAAAGGGGGGGCTTTATCAGTGCTAAAAAAAGCACTGATAAAGGGTCACTTTTAACAGCACTTTTTTTTAGTGTTGTTAAAGGCCCCCCTTTATCATCGCTTTTTTTAGCGCTGATAAAGGCCCCCTTTATCAGTGCTTTTTTTTAGCGCTGATAAAAGGGTAGCACTTCCCTTGCCCGTTTTTGTAGTAGTGGTTATAATATATTTTATGATTTTAAAATCATTTCCTTAAGATCGTGACTCACCTCCATGTCACTAATGGTAATATTTTAATAATTTTGGACCTTTTACTTATAAAATAATGTAAACCGCTCCCATTTTTTAGAAACCATGGGAAAAACCATGATATGGTTTGTGGTTTTGGATATTTTATTATGTAGAGTACATAACCTAAATAATAAATAAATCCACATATTTTTCTATATAAACCCACCCAAGATCTCATTTATCTTCACTTAAACTCTTTGGTGCACATACATAACCTTCCCTCTATTCCCTATAGTCCTCCCAAGGTGTCCCCAATCTATTAAGAAGCCCCTACCAAGCCTTTGGAACCACCCATTCAAGTAAGGGTTGTTTCCTTTATCCTCTTTCTACAAGTTTCTTTATTATGTTACACCTTTTTTCCAATTACTTATATTGGTACATTCCTTTACATGTCCATATTACTGTACATTTTATATCTAAATAACGATATACCCCTTTCTCTCTCATAAACCCATTTTATGAATCTTTATGTGACGTTGTTATGTTGTCGAAATTGTACTGCGATTTTCTATTCCAAAACAATTGTATAGTGAATACCATGCCCATTTATATCATGGGTATTCACCTTTATACACATTTACTTATTTTATTGGGGACTTTCATGTATTTATTCCACACTCCTTTATTTTGGAATAAATTATGATTTTGAATTAATCCATGTTGATTGATCTATGTGGCACACTTAAGCATGAGAATGAAATAAAAGAGACGGGTGCACCCATAATTATATATAGCTATAATGCATTAGGTAATGGTTAGTATCATGATACATCACATTGATATAGGTAGTTTACCTAATTCCTTTATGGTAATTTTTCCACCATGATGTCTTGGCGGGTTTTTCCTTGACCTATGCATATGATGCAGTGTTTTAAGTTGTTTCCAGATTTCCTATGTTATGATTATCATGATATATCTTTCCTTATTATTCATGTTCCTTTTAAACTCCATTTATATGCCTATTGTCTAAAATGTATTGTCTTATTCATGTTATTCCTTGTTTATTCCCTTATTGTGCTTTATATATCACCCCTTTCTTATATATGTCCTCAGGTTATCCCATGTAGTGTTAAGTATGAAGGAATGTTTTGATCATGTTAAAGAGGTTTTAAATAAAGATATTATTTTTCATGTTTTAAGTTGTTATGAAATGTACCTAATTTCACAAAGACTCTAGACCTCTAAATATTCCAGGTTATATTAAGTGTAATTTTATGTAATAAATTATGTTTAAATGTGAAATAAAGAGTAGGGTTGTTATAAAAGATATGTTGAACCTTAACAAACTCATTATAGGAAAAAATCATATTTCTACATAAGATATATGTTCAATGGATATTTTTGTTATTATGGTATATATGGGCACAAGACATATAATTTTTTGTATAGCATGTCTATCTCTAGGAGTATGCATGAACTGAGAGGGGGAAACAGTGGAAGAAAAGAGAGTAACTTTCTAAAGTTACAAGAAGAAAGAAAATAAAATTCATTAGAAGTTAAAAAGCTCTTAAGTAAAAATATATTTGGCTACTTGGAGGAAGTTTGTGGAAGGTTTGGTCAACTAGGCCACTATAACATCTCTTCCCAACCCATTATCTTAGACCAGTTTGGAGGTTCTATTGACCTTAGGTGACATCCCCAAGGCACCAAAGGCTGGAAATATATACCAAGGGATTACCTAGAAATTGGGGGATGATTTTCTATTTTTAAAACAATACAACTTTTCATGAAAAAATAATAATAACAACCAATTATACGATGCATGTGTAACAAACCATACATCTCAATAAAAGACCAATAATAAAATAATAGTAGAGTAATAGCAGAACATTGTAAAAAGGAAAACTAAAACTCCAAAGCAGTAAAGGACTCTAGCACCAAGGTCGCACCACTCCAAACCAAAACACGAACATTATAAGCTCTAAATATAACAACAAATATAGTTTCATTAAGGAGCGCTGCTATATAATTAAGAAACTAGGCCCTTTCATGTATCAAGGAAAAAAATTTCATACGTACCAAAGAAAATATGAAGGGATGGGTAAACATACCTAATAGTAAACCCAAAAGTGAATTTTCCCATATGACACTAAAACTAGAAATAGGTAAGATCTCAATTTTATAAAATATATAGGATGAATATCAAAAGTAGAGAAATAGTTTTCACAATATTCAATGAAGCATATGAAACAAGTTTTCCAAAAGTATTTTTACTTAAACATTGGGTGGTGATTTACCATTTTTAAAATAATACAACCCTCCATGAAAAATAATAACAATAGCTAACTATATAATGAATGAGGAACACACCATACAACTCAATAAAATACTATAAATAAAACAATATCAAAGTAACAGTGGAACAGTGTAAAAAGAAATATTGAAACTCCCAAGCAATAAAATAATCTAGTACCAAAGTGGAACCACTCCAGACCAAGATATGAACACTTCTATCTTAAACTCCACTAATAAAGACAATGACATAAAGGATTACTACTAGAGAAGTAATAAACTAGGCCCTTTCTGTAACATAGAAAACAACATCTGTATACACACCAAAGTGAAAATTTAGGGGGTGATAAAACATAACTAGTAGGAAAACCACAAGTGACTTTTCCCACATTCCACTAAAACCATAAATAGGTTAGTTCATAGGTTTATAAAATAGAAAAGGTGAATATTAAAATTTGATAAATAGTTTTCACAATATTCAATGAAGTAGATGAAATAGGTCTTCCAAAAGTAGTTTAACCCAGAAGTGTTTTATTTCTAGAAGGATAAGAAATTCATTTAATTCATTTTGGAATACTATACATGTTTTTTCAAACACACCCATGTATGTAGAGTGACATCTCTATGCTCACAAGCGGTGATACATCCTCCACCAAGCTATCACTTGGTGGAAAATCCTCCTTATGCATTTACAGTCAGCATCGAGCACCAAGTCTATTTAAACAAGGCCCCGTATAATGAAAATCATGAACAAAGACCAACCATGTGTATTCCTAGTTAACACACATAATCCATTTATGCTAAGAACATGTGTCAAAGCCATCATTATTTTAATAAAACCCATTTAGTCAATTAGTCAAACACATTATGGGCAATAGCCACAAGCTAATTTTAAAAGTTAACTAGTAAGAGATTGTTCCAAAAGAATTTTAGTAAAAGAAAATCATTTAAAAGCATAAGATATTTATTTAAAAAACCAATATCCTTCATGTTCTAATAAAATTGGAAAGAGGGAAAACCCACCTACCTCTAGTTGGTTTGGAACAATGATTCTTAGGAAATCTTTTAGATCCAATCCATTCATTTTATTCCTCTATAAAAACCTAAGAAGATATCATAAAAACTCATTTAATCCCATATATCAAGGTAAAATAACTTTGATCTATGGTTTTTTTCAAGAAAAACCTAGGAGAATTGAGATGAGAAGGAATAATGAGGTCCTAACCTTTGATTTCATGATCGAACGCTTGAAGAGTTGTCAAAATCAGAGACCAGAGATTAAATATCTCCAAAAATAACATATAAGAACCTTGTAAATTGATATCCTAGGTCAATAGTGTAATAATGATGCTTTCAAGGAAAGTTTTGGGTTAAAAATTGAATTTATATACCATTAAATTCTCATCGCATGGTTAAGCCGCACAGTTTGACAAACTATGAATTAACCATGTGAATCAGATCCATCTAGAAATTCTCCAAGTCATGCAATTAACAGCAGAGTTTTTAAAAACTATGTGTCAACTATGAACCTTTCTAGTGATCCCTAAAACCCTTCAAATGGTTTCCTAGAGACTTGAACATGGTTTCTACTAACCGTGCACAAACCATGGACCTCCAAAAAGGCTTCCAAAAGCCTCTAAAACTATCCAAAAACTTACAAAGATATAACCCTAACATTTTTTAATTTAAAGAAAACATAAAAATATAATTACCTCAAATCAGGGGTGTTACAGTCACTATATTGAAGAATGTATAACAACAATTTTGGGACAAATTTCTTATATTATAAAAGAAAATAAAGTTGGGAAGAAGAAATTTTAAGATAGAAATTTTGTTGTTAAGACTGCTTTAAAAGATAGAAAAAGGAGTAAACCATAGGTTCTTGATAGTGGTTATTCCTCACATATTATAGGTGATATTAAAATCATAAAAAATATGGAAAAATGTGAATTATTAGTAGTTACTTTCAAAAAAAATTGTTCCTTAAAAATTATAGGAATTTTTATGACTAAGATTGAAGATTAGAAACTAAATTTAAAGGAAGTTATGTTTGTTGGTGGGCTTAAGAACAACTTACTAAATGTTATCTAACTTTTTTATGATGGAAAGGAATTTGTCTTTAGAAAATATTCATGGATAATCCAATATTTTAAAGATAGAAAAGTTTTTACTAAGGGAGAATGAACCAATAGTAATCTATTTCATGTTATAGATCCTTATAATTCTTGTTATTTAAGTGATAAAAATTAAAATAAGTTGTATCATTAAAGAATTGGGTATCTTGGCCAGAATAGTATGAGCACAATTTCTAAGGAAGTTGTTGTAATAGGTTTACCATAACTAAATAAGAAAGATGTTGTTTGTATAACTTTCTTAAAAGGAATGATGGTAAGTGGAAGACATATGAAAGCTAAAATCCAATCCACCAGACCTCTTGAGCTCATACACTCCGATATTTATATACCAATGAGACATAAATCTAAAAAAGATGATTTTTATGTTATTATTTTCATTGATTATTTCTCTTGTTTTACTAGAATAATGTTCGTGAAACATAAATCAGAGGATATATAGTTGTTCAAATATTTCATAAGGTATGTTTAGAAAGATATGGGTGTATTTATATTGAAGTTAAAGATGGAAAATGAAAAGGAGTAAAAAAGTAACACTTTTGAGACTCATATAAAGAAACATGGAATTAAGCACTAATACAGCACTCCATACACTCCTCAATTAAATGGAGTTATAGAAAATAAAAAACATAAGTTTAATAGAAATGGGAAGAATCAAGTTCACTAAATAAAAACCTTCAAAATTATTTTGGATATAAGTTGTAATTACAATTATTCATGTTCAAAAAATATGTTTTCTTTGACCAAAATAAAAAATGACTCTCTGTGAGATGTGGTATAAGAAAAATCCTACAGTTAAATACTTTAAGGCTTTTAGGAGTACATGATTACTAGAGATAAAAAATATGTATTTAGGAAAGTTTGATGAAAAAACATAAGAGTGAAGTTTCATGGGATATTCATCCAATAGGAAAATTTATAGATGTTGGAATAAAAAACTACATAATTTGGTTGATTCATTTGATGTAAAAGTTATTGAAAATCATACTTCCATAACATTATTTATTGAAGATAATAAGAAAGTTAATAAAAAATATAGAATGGTGACTTCCAAAGAAGATAATAAGAAATAATATTATTGTGATCCAAATCTCATACAAGTTGATTCATATAATTCTAGTGGTTACGAAAGTTATATTGGAAGAAAATCACTAAAGTTACAAACTTTTCAAAAATGGGTTGAATTCAATAACACCATTGGAAATCAAGAAGCTCTAGTTCAGATAAGATAGAAATTGAGATATGATAATCATACATCACTTATCTCACATGTGGAACCAAAATTTGTTTTAGAGTGAATTGAAGATAAAGAATGGTTAAATTAAATGAATGAAGAGTTATATAAAATTGAGAAAAATGAAATGTAACAGCCCAAGATTTTATGAAAAATATTCTTTTTTATTTTACTAATGTCTTGTGTTGTACGCTACACCCAAAGGAGCTTGCACAACACACATCCTTGACTTGACTTGCATTACACGCAATCGCGACCTTCCTCGATAGCGTGTGTAGTATGCAATACCGAGTTTCACTAAACAACGATATGCTATAAAAATATTATTAAAACTAGCCGTTATGAATAGTAATAACCACTTTTTGAAATCCAGTAAATCTTATTTTTCAAAATGAACTTTATTTTTGGATTCGGAGTATCGAATTTAGCCTAAGGTGAAATTTTGGTACTTTTCGGATAACTTTCATATTCTGATGAATAGTGAAAATTACTAAATTATAATTAAAAACAACTTTTTTAATCGAAATAATTAATAGTGATAAATCATTAATTTGAGTGGTTTTAAAGTATATTCAGAATATATTTTTACAATTTAATACAATTTTGGTCATTGGATGTAATTTCACATTTAAACTAGACATAAACAAGTGTCAATCTTTTGATAGATATTGTTTCTTAAAAACACGCTATTTGTTTTAACAGCGGGATTTAATTATAAAATTAATTAATTCAACTTTTATGTTATGAATTTGGTAAAATAGACTTCATTTTTGAATTCGGAATATGAAATATAGCTTAGGATGAAATTTTGGCATTGTTCTGAAAAACATCAATTTTTGATGAATAGTGAAACTACTAAGTGGTAGTTAAAAAAACTGAATTTTTCATAAAACTTAATTTTTCCGCTTCTGTGAATGGAATTTCGAAAATCCGAGAGACACGGTTAATATCAAGGACTAAAATGTGGTTCAATGAGATGAAAATAATTTTTTGGTGAATAGTAACTTTTTACTTTTTTACCGCGGTTAATAGTAAATAGGGTAACTAAGGGTAAATATGATATTAATATTACCCTAACACATGTCCTAATCCTATTGGACAAGTGTATCTCGACCAAAAACAACCTTAAGTGTAAAATATTATCATTTAGCCCCACTTGGATTAGATTAGGACATTTATTATTATTTAATTCAAAGAAGAGTTAAAAGAGTTAAAATCAAAGTTTATTTACTAAAACATTTTTAATATGGGGTTATACATAAGATAAATTCGATTGTAAATATTCATTAGAAAGCTAAAAAGATTTCCTACATAATGGTATTTTATTTGTAATTTTTAGACATCAAATAATTTAATTAATTTATGACACAAAGATGATGCAGTAATTACCTTATTTATGAAATATTGACATAATTGATGTTATAAACACCAAAATAAATGTAATTTGAGAATTTTTATGAATTACACTAATTTTCTAGGTTACTATTATATATTAATGTTGATTTAATCAACTTGGTTCGAACATTTAATTCTGTTATGACTTTCACAAAAATCATATATCAAATAGTGTCAAAATTGACACAAAATAGTTTTTAAATCAAATATTATATTATTAATTGTTATTTTATTCCTAAAAATCTAAGGTTCGGCCAAATGACTTAGATAAGGATATATGTATTAATAATAAACAATTTGGGGTTCGTTTGGCATGTTATAGTAAGTTTATTAACCATATAGTGAAAGAAAACAAAAAGACACGGTAAAAGTTAAATTATTTAACTTAGAGTTAAATATAATTGATAAGGTTTAAAATAATATCCAAACATGTCTAAATTTGATTGGTTGATGAGATTACAACCCTATATCATCTAATCTTCGAATATGAGTCATTTTTGGAGGTTTTTAAGTGGGGTTAGATTTATTATAAATTAATATTTTTAAGAATTCCTAAGGTGCCCCTCTCCTCCCCTATAAAAGGACACCTCCTCCCCCTCCTCCTCACACCAATTTGAGCACTCAAGCTCGGCCAACCCCTGCCAAAATCTCTTCTCCACTTCCCTAAAAAAATCCTAGAGGTTCTGGTCTTCCTCAAAGACCAATTCTAGTGCCCTAAGAGGAGGTCTCAAAGAGGCACTTCAAAGAAGAGGTAATTACCGTTACCAATTCTTTCATCTTTATTTCTTCTTCCACTTATTCTTCTTAGGTTGTTTCATTATGAAGTAATAACATCAGTATCACTCATATACTGATATGTTATTATAAGTATGAAACAACCCTATTTCACCATCTATCCATCCTACGGAAAAAGAAATCACCGCGCGTGCGTACGTACGGAATACCGTCTCCACGCCGTGGTGTAATCTATTTTCCACCACCACCTTACATGGATGGGTATAATGGTGTAAAGAATAACTATACATAGTTATTACAACATCATATTGATTCTGATATATTGTATAATCCACTCCAATTCAATTCAATATTTATAGAAATGATATCATCGCTCGTGCGTACGTACGGACTACCGTCTCCACGACGCGATGAGATTCATTCTCCATGTTAACCATTTAAGAATGATTATAAAGTATATATAAGAAATAATAATGAAATATATGACATTATAAAGCTACTGGATTTATGTATATATATACATATGTATGTCATCAACTTACTTCCATTTCAAGACAATAAGAAAAGGAAAACAGCGTTCATGCGTACGTACGGACTACCGTCTCCATGAACGGTGTTTTTCATTTTATTTATCTACCTATTATATATATATATATACTGAATATATATGATATATAAATCATATTTTATATTCTGGAAGTAAGTAAATCATGATATAAGTAATAATGATGTCAAGAACAACAAGTCAAAACACCTACGATAAATGAAACGATTTTACCCAAAACGCTTCTTTAACGTGGAATTTACAAAAGAACGGGTAATATAATGTCATAAGTGAACCATATATGATATCATAACAATGAATATGATTCTGTAATAAGTCAATAACATGATTTAAATCATTATACAGGAGGTTCGGACACTTACAAAGCAAGTCGGACCTAAGGTAAGGGAAATATCACAATCTCATTTTTATCCGAGATTGTTTATTCGTAAGTATTTACTGGGGTGTATTTTATCATCCACATCCATGTTTACTCAATATGTAATATTATTTCCATCCACCTAAAATTGTTTAAATCCATTTTTACCCTTTAGTGAGTTTTTAGTAATACGTATGAAAGGAATCTTTTGTCGTTTTTCGTACGAGGTACTTTTTGACTTTTCCGACAAAAGTACGAAGAATGTTTTTTTTAACTTATACGGCATGAATGGATTTTTAAAACATTACTTCAAAGAAGCTTACTTTACAAGTTTTCAAGTTTATTTTTAATCAACTTCTTTTATTTTAAAGTTGTATGACATGTTATGAAAGGAAAAATGTTTTTGAAGAAGAAAAGATATTTTCCTCAAGAATTCAATTCAAGTGTTTTATCAAAATTATTTTCCATCTAAGATAATAAAGGGTTCTGTTTCTATCCATATTTTTACATTGGTTTGACTATGTTGTGATGGAATTATGTTTATGAATTCCTTTATCATATATGAATTGATTTATGATGTCATGATGTTTCAAGAATCCCATTTTTTGTTATATGTGTTATGCGATGATGTATGTTTTATGATTATGTGGCACACATAAGAAAGGATTCATTATAAGATGGGTGGGACCTATATCTCCCTCCAATGCATTGGGTAATGATTTTATATCTCATGAGATAGACATGGCTGGAACGGAAGGTTATTTCGGTTCAGTGATACAGGACTGAAACGAGGAGTGAACTCGGTTCAGAAAGGGACTTTGTCCACTAAGATAGTCTTGGCAATGAGTCATGACTAACAAGAAATGATTTTCCATGATTATGTGTGCATGCCACAAAGTTTCAAGTTTCATGTTATGATTATGGTGATCTCATTTTCACTTCTATGATTTGTTCCATGTTAAGATATTATGATCTCTTTTGCAGGTTATGATTTTCAAAAAGATATGATATGATTTTTATTTCTTTTGTATACCCTTACTGAGCATTTGAGCTCACCCTTTTATGTTTTCTTTTCCCCAGGATATAAATAAAGGTTTTAGGTAAAAAAAAAGGGAAGATCTTTATGGGAGATATTGAAGATCTTTCACCAAGATTAGAAGATTACGTTCCGAGTTTCCAAAGACACTAAACTATTACGATCCTTTAGTGTGTGTTTTTGTTATGTACTAAGTATTCCGCAAAAGTAATGTAATGTCCATGTACGCCAGGATACGGGTCTCTACATGAAACCTAAGATCTTATTCCATGATCAATAAGAAAGAATGTTTTTGTGAAAAAATGATGTTTATAAACAAGCTCAACGAACATAGAAAAATTTCAAGAAATAAATCATGGCTAGTTTGAAAAGGTTACTCATAGGTGGAAGGTGTTGATTTTGAAGAAACTTTTTCTCTAGTTATGATACTTAAAACTATAAGAATGATCTTGGTGGTTATTGCTCATTTAAATTAAAAACTTTATCAGTTGAGTGTTAAGTCATCTTTCTTAAATAGAGAAATTGATGAAGAAGTTTATATTGAGAAACCTAGTGGTTTATTATTTGATAAAGACGGAACCATGGTGTGAAAAGTGAAGAAATATTTGTATGGGTTGAAATAGGTCTCTCATGCCTAGTATTCAAAACTTAACAGTTTCCTAAAGAAATTAAAATTTTATGAAGGAAAAGTTGATAGAAACTTTGATATGAAGGAAATGAGCATAGGTACCCTGATTTCCATTGTTTAAATTGATGATATAATTTTTTTTTTGTGAAATGTATAAAGATTGTAGAGATTTTTCTAAACAAATGAATAACTTTGAGATGTAAATTCTCAGAGTGTTGAACTTTTTCCGAGGGTTACAATTTCAATAAAAAGTAATATGTATCTTTCTCTCAAAAGAAAAGTATGTTACGGAGTTATTAAAAAAGTTTGTCATAAAAAATTAAAAAGGAAGTTTATACTCCTATCTTTTTTGGTTTAAACATAAGTAAATACAAATATGAGAAAAGTATGTATCAGAAATAATTTCAAAAGTATATTGGGATTTTACTCTATCTTATTGCTTCAAGATTGGACATTTCATATACTTTAACTTTTTGTTCAATATATCAAAGTGATCCAAATGAATTACACGTGATGAAATATAGTAGAATATCCAGGTATATTAAAGGAACATAAAATTATGGCCTTATTTATAGAATAAGTAATGATATTAACTTTATTGGGTTTACATATGATAATTGGGTTGGAGATTGCAATGATCAAAAATCAATATCAAGCAGAAGTTTTTTCTTGAAATAATATTGTGTGAGATGGAATAGTAAGAAACAAAGTTTTATTAATTTGAGTATAGTGGAAGAAGAATATGTTTCCACTACCCATACTTATACACAAATGATGTGGATAAAATTTCATCTAGAATATTTGAGGTTGAATGTTGATAAACCATTGAATATTCTTTGTGATAATAAAAGTTCCATTGATCTTTCTAAAAATCCTATAAAAATTTCATATAAAAGAACATTGTTGTTTAATATTATTTTATTAAATATAAAATTGACAGTGGAGAATTTATTCTTGAGTATATTTCAAAAAAAATATCAAATTATTAACGTTTTCACTAAATTTATGTCAAGGGAAAGATCTGAGAAATTGAGGTTGAAAGTGCATGTTCATCCTACAACAATGACTTAATAAATTTATTATGGAAACCCCCCACCTTGATTTGGATTTTTTTATCAAAGGGAGAGAAGAAGTAAAACTTATTAATAATAAGTACAACTGTATCTTTTGTAAATTTGAAACTTGTGTTATCATAAAAAGGGGTAGTAAAATATTGAAGGAGTTTATCTTTTCATGGCCACAAAATTACTTTTCATTGAGGGATAAAATTTATTTAAAAAAATTCTTAAACCAATATTTTGATGTTAGAACATTCTCTATGAGAAAATTTATGGTTTTATGAAAGTTTAAAAAAAGACAGAGTTGTTAAGAATATTTCCAACAAATCCAAAGGGGGAGATTAAAGATCCATTGGGTTGTTTTTTTAATGAGTTTTGTATTTTTTGTCAACATCTTGTCTATAAATGTTTTTATATTTAAGGTAAGAAACATTCCTTATGAGTTACTGGAGGAGGTTAATAAAGTTTAATTATGAGTTATAGAAGGAGTTTAATAAAGTTTACTTACAAAATTATATGATACTTTATTGATATTCAATTTCCTAACATCATGAAGATACTAAAGATTCTAGATGAGTTTTTATAAGTTTTTACAGAGGTCGAAAAGTTAAAGTTTGATATACAAAGTTAGAGTTATGGTTGTAAAAATTTCAATCTATGATGTGATGAAGTTGAAACTAATGATCGAACAGATAAGTATGAAGGATAACAGAATGAGTTTACTGAACATAGGCATATGAAGTTTCCGTAAAAACAGTTTGTATGAAGTTCAAGTTATAATATGATGAATTTTTGGGATGTAAAAAGTTAAAAGATATGAAGTCATGAAGTTCCTTCTAAATTAATGATGATCTCTAAAGTTTTCATTGGACAAAGGCTGATCAGAAAGAGGTTTTGTTACTCAATCAAAAGAATAAATCTCAACAGGTGACCGAACGAACAATTACAAAGTTACATGGGATAAAGATGTTTAAATTATAGTGTTTAGAACGAGGGTTTATAAAAGTTCAAGAAAGATAGAGTTCACCAGTATATCAGACAGGGGAGTAATAAGTATATCATATGGAGATAAATGGGTCTAATCAAGCTAATTGAATAGAGGTTATTGAATGAATAAAGCTTTGAAGTTGGACAAAATAGTGAGATTTGTTTTCTATCAGGTGAACATTTATAGAAGTTTGACTGGATAGGCTTCTAAAGGATCTATGGTCAAATGAAAATCAAATAGAGAAATACAATGTAATATGATGAATGTTTCTATAAAGTTGTACTGGACTGATTTTTGGGAACCAAGCCTTATATAAAGTTTTAGCAGATGTAGGATGGTTGTATAGAGGCATGCCAAATCATCAGACAAAACAAGCTGGACAAACATATATGAGTTTATTAGACATAGGAAGCATGTGAAGAGCATCAGATGGGGGTAGAGTATGAATTTACTAGACTGATTCAATTAGATGATATAGATCAGAAATAGGGGAGTCAGAAAAAATAGTACTAAACGGAGGAATTATTATAAAAGAACCAGACAAACATTCACTGGATAGAGTTTTGAGGAGTTTTACACAAACTTTGTAAAGTCCTTAATCACGATGATGATAAGTTATTCTTTAAATGTTTTTTTAATCTATTAAATATCTAATTAAGTTTGAATAATTCATTGATGCTATGTTTTTATAAAGTTTCAAGAAATTTTTATAAGATTTGGAGGCAGCCTAACAAAGCTAATTTAAGAAGGAAAATTTGAATTTGAATTTCCAAAAGCCTGCATTTTCTCCAAAATTTTCATAGGAAGTGTGCCTATAAAAAGGGTTGAAGGCATTGCATGAAGTAAATTTATTCTTGTGTGATAAATAGAGAAACTTTTTAAGTAAATGTACTATATAGATCTATCGAACAAATAATAGATGCGCTAAAGTTTTAGTATCATGAGTTTCCAACTAAGGAATATCTTGGTTGAAGAAGAAGAAGTACACCAGACATAGGTGTAGTGGAGATAGGTGTATCGGATGGAGTTTCTAGATAGAGTCACCAGATAGAGATTTACTAGAAATAGTTCATCAAACTGAGGCACATCAAGTAGAGGTATATCATATGGTGACTTACTGGATAAAATTCCTGAGTATATCACATAGATTATTTTAGGACTAAGTGTTGTGAGCTATTATGAAAAGTTTCTTATCTTATTTTGGCTCATAAGTATAAGAAAACTTTGTAAATATTGGGAAACAATATAATTACTTATCAGAAGATATAAGTATACTGACATGAGTTGGATCATTTTGTATTCAATTCATATCATAGTGAATTTCCATGGACCGATGAGAGTTGCCATGGAAAGGACGTAGTCACCCACATTGGGGGAGAAACTTGTAAATATTGTATAACTTATTTGGTTTATTATCTTTGCATAAAAGTGAGTTTGAGATATTTTCAATGAGATTGTATTCAAGTGGTACAGGCTTATTCTTTTCATTTAAAAGACTCCGGTTCAAAACTGAGCAGGGGTGGATTTTTGAGTATTGTAGCAGTTATTATAGGAGTGGAACTATTCACTCAAATTAGGCCCACCAAACATAGATTTGGCCCTTTAGTATACAGGTAATTTGGTTCAACTTAGTCCTTAAAGCCTCTAGGACACCACATATTAGTAGGTTTCATAGAGTAAATAGATGGTCAGTGCAGCACATCAAGTAAGTAGTGCAGGATCCACATAGTATTTCTGGGTGGGTAGCTCAAAAGAGTGATAGGTATATTGATACCTATTAATTAAACCTCTAACTTACTAGGATAGAGGGGTGCTATTCCATGTTTTTTTAAAGGGAAGCATGGTTTGATGGCTCTCGGCAGAGGGGGAAATGCATTGTGTGAATGGTGATGACTAGATAGGTGAAGTGACGTATCTTGGCAGATAATGTGGTATAGAGACATACAATTTTTGTTGGGTAGTCAGTTCAAAAGAGAAATGGGTGCACTGAAACCTATAATATGGCTCTCTACCCAGACATGGGTTAAATAGGGGTTCTCTACCATGACTTTATTATGGGGTAGTACAATGAAACAATTTCTGGTATGGGGGTATCGTAGCGAGAAGATCGGGATCATTATGAGATGTTTGGCTAATCAACATGGGACTTTAGGTCAACTCCTTCAGATTTAAATCCATAAGGACTTCAATACATCAAATTGTAATGGGTATTCAATCCACTAAGACTTCAGGCCATGTAAGGGTTACCTCTTAACCTAGTTGAAAAGAGGGATTTCTTTCCTTAATAAAAAGGGGTATCGACCCCTTACCTATTAAAAAAGGAGGTTGAGATATAAAAGTTGAGAGGATCGATAATCTAACAAGTTGTATGGGTTAACTTCATGAGAAATTAAATTATAAAATATCACCACTGATTCAACCTCCCCTTCTCAATGGTCCTAACATTCCTAGGAACTTCATGTTTCTTTATGATGGAATTGTTTGGGACACCTAAAGGGGTTTTAGAAACTCCATGGAATGTCTATGTCAGGTATCAGGGTTATAGAAATTGATTTTTTTGGTTTTTAAGGGTATGTGATAGAAAATGTATACTTTATAAATATTGTAAATATAAAATAGTTTAAAATTGAGGTAATAATTAATTAAGCTTGTTATTTGTATTAAAATGATAGATTTAAGGGTTTTTAAATCATGAATTTGAATGTAAAAGAATATATCAGGATTGGATGCATTTTTAGTAAGGGATGTGCATAGTTATATTATTTCTATTATATGATAAAAGTATTTGTTTACTAATAAAGAGTTATTATGAACAATATGAGATGATACAAATGGTATATAATTCATAAAATTCCATAACATGTTTGAAAAGAAGATAAGGATAAAAAAATATCCAAAATAAAAGTGTTTATCTATATGATTGTTAAAATATAAGGAACTAATATTCCACCACTATCAATGGAATATTTTAAATAATAAAGTTTTCTTTTAAGAATAAAATAATTCAAACACATAGAATACCATATATGATATGTAAACAATGGTTTATTTGTTAAATATTACTACTAAAAGGAAATAAGAGTTATTTTATAAATATAAAGGATTTTGTGTATCTTAGAATGATATCCTCAAGAGAATATAATGTATAAGAGGCCAATAAGAGTATATTTAGACTAAGAGAAGTTAAAATTTAACAAATAAAAGATTTTTCAAGTCAAAATAAAAAGTGAATGTCACTTTATATCCTAAAAGGTTTAGAGTATGTTGGTACAAGATTAATATAAATAATTAAATTAGTTATTGAAAGTTTTCAAGGAATAATTTTTATAGAAAGGGTTCCAAAATAAATTATTCTAAACTTTTAAAGAGTTATCAGTATTCAAGAAAAGTTATTAACATCATAATAATTAATGTTATGGATTTTATGAGTTTAAATATTCTCAAGGAGTTAAACATTAGGAATATGATTCAGAAATCTCACCATTATTCAAAATAGAATTATACATATATGTTACCTAATAAATAGTTTAGTGGGAGTGTTTTATCAAGTTGTCACATAGATATGTGGTGAGAATTATATAGAGATGTAATGAGTTTACCAAAACCCCTGAAAGTGAAATAAACATAAGACTGATCTGGGAGTCTATTATATATGATATTCTAGACTGATGCTTATTTATAGTTTTTTTTAAGTATTATTAAATGAGTTTAAGAGTATATAATATATCATATTGAAAAAAAATAAATCCCCACTTCATAATTCTTTCACACTAGTTGTATATTTTGTGTAAAGTGAAATGTTAATTATCCCCTCAAATTATGACATTCAGTTGTCCCTAATTGATGATCAGCACGAAGTATTAAGGGTTGAGATGATATGTTAATATTAGCATGAGTGGAATCTTGTAATAAATACAAAGAGTTGTATATAATATACAAATAATAGACTCATGAGGTAATAAGTTGATACTTATTATCTGGATTGGCCCACCAAAGTATACCACATATAATGTTATACATTTATTAACATACTTAGGGGTGTATGCTTATTATGAATCCTCATTACATGAGGTTGTAAAGATACCTATCATGATAACCTTCATACTTTGATATATTTCTTATGTAATCCTTAAGGTATAGCTAATAGAAGGTGGTTGGGTATGTTTTTTATCATGTTGTTAGTTGGAGCTCAACCAGAATGGAACTTGACAACTTGTATGATGAGTAACAATACGTGGGATCTTAATTGAATTAGAGTGAGTAAATGCATGGTTATTCTTAGTTAATTGACAAGTGACATGCTCAGCCACTTAAATGAATGGAATTTGATATATTCATTCAAATTGTTTGGTCTATTTAGAAGAATTATGAATGTATGATATAACATATAATATATTGTCATGTTCCATGTCTAGTGGTCACTCAATGTCAAAAGTAATTATATAGGAATACATATGATGTATATGATACATATTATGATAGACATGTTCATATAGAGATATGGATATGTTTGATCAAGATCACACTAGACCCCTTTATAGATTGAGTAGCACTTATGTTTTTCTAGATACTTCACTTAGTATACATCTATAAAATTGATATTTCATATTTTTTTACAATGATACAAAGGTCTTTAGGTCCACATAGTTAGGCCTTAGAACAGAGATTAAATTTTAGATAAAGTGTTTGTTCCAAAATGAATAGAGTTTTATAAACAATATTCAAAAGATTTTCAATGTATTCATAATGAGTTGTGAAGTTGTACATAAATTCCTTATAGGTTTTTTAGTACAAGTGAGAGGTTGTTGGGTATGCGCTAAACTAGGTATATCATATAGTAAGATATACCCTAATTTGTATCATGTGATATACGTATGATGCATATTGTAGATTATATATGATATATTAATATTATATGAGGCATGAGGTGCCTCTATCATAGTGTATGATGGGAGTGTGATATGGTAAATTAAGTGTATGTCTTATGTCACATCTCTTGCATGAATTCCCCTAGTTATGAATCAATGATTTGATTCATTTATGGAATGAAAAATTATATGAAACATTCAAATGATAGTATCTGTAATAGGCATGTGTTATGGGTAATGCATGTTGATTGTCATGTGATGACAACCAACCCTTGAATCCCTTCATTTAATGAAGGATCCTATATAAATGGATGATATCCCCTTATTGAGTGTGTGAGACACTAACAATCCATAACTGAAGCTCTCTTATTCCATGATACTTCATTTTTAGGTGAGGAGAATGTGCTAGAACACCTTTTTAGATTTAGGGTGTGACATACTTAACCCAACCCATTAGCTTGGGTTGGACCTGAATGCCACTAACCTTAGTTTTATCCCCCAAACACCAAAGGATGAAAATAAATTTCACGGGTATATAATATCATTGGGGCACAATTTAGCCTTAGATAAAACAAAAACTACAAACATGAGAGACATAGATAGGTTTAAACATAATGAATGAAAAAACAAGTCTAAACACACATACATAATATCAATTATTAATAATAATAGTTTCAATAGAAAAAAAATGCGTAAAAACAAGACTATAATACCAAGACTCAAAAGTAAGAACAAGTACCAACATGGCACACTCCCATGCTCCACAAGACTGCTAACTCCAAGATCCTAGCTCCATCACTCAAGACCATAATATAAATATGATCTATTAGAAAAGTGAGAGATCTCCCCTTAACTATAGTATATCAAACAATTACTACATACGCACCAAGATGAATATGAAGGGGTGAGTATACAGAATTCATAGGAAACCCCCTAAGACTTCCCACACGCCACTTAAACAAGAACAAGTTCACTCACATTTTATATATAACATAAGAGAAGTATAATGAATTGTATAATCCAAGAAAACCATGTAAGTGACTCACACTAGAATCCTCATTTCCTTTTAAATCCATTATTTCCATGAAATAACCCACACCATGACTCATAAACCCATTTCATGAACTCACACACCCATGCATGATTCCCCAGCCCAAGCAGAACTCCCGGAATGGACTAACTCATGAGCAGACCCATTCATTATACCCAATTCATCACTTTGTGGTGCAATTTCATGTGCCCCCAAATTTATCACTAACATCCAATTCTAAACCAACGGGGCCTTATACATGAATCATGAACACAAACCAACCCATGCCAATCAAACATGCCCCCAATTTTAGTTGATAGCCAAGTCCAAACTAATAATGTCCTGCACATATGTAATATGAATGCACATGAAAAAATTTCTTTGAAAATCAAATAACAAGAGTATTACTTTTAAAATAATCTTTCCAGAATCTTTCATTAAGGGAAAAAATTACTTTCAAGATATTTTTTTAAAAATCATTCAAAAATGAAAAGGTAGTAAACTATAGATATAAAATCTTTAAAATTACAAATAAAAGTGGAGTGATATAGAATCCACATACCTCTAACATGTTTGTACAATAGAATACAAAATAAAGAACTTCAAAAGGAAGAGAGTTGCCCAAAATTTCTTATAGAAACCTCTAGATCAAGAACCCTAGTAAAGATATGAAAAATGATCATTTTTAGGGGAGTAATCGAATCAAGAATCGAATTCATAACCCCACTAAAAAGACACAAGTGGTTTATAATTCATATCACAACCTCTCCCCAAAAACTTGATGGTTGTTTCATCCATTTAAAACATGTTTTAACACCACTATATCTTGGGCCACGATGTGGTGGATCCTCCAAATTCGTTTCACCTTACCACAAAAATGAAACGACATAAGAGAATATCCCTCATTTTTTTCTTTGTGTTATTGAAACATGGCCTCTACTCAGCTCAAAACACCACCATGACCACTTAATCACCGTTTCATCTATCCTTGTTTTACATAAGTGAACCACCCCAAGAACTATGCCCACTCCCATAAAATCGAGAACACATGATCGTTATTTCCAACTTTCCCACCCAACTCAACTTCTCCCAAAATAGGACCACCATACCCACCAATATGGTGTGTTAGCCTCCTCAGTTCCCACAGGGAAACCTTACCAACACCACACCCTTCAACATTTTGTTTTGGACCCCATTGTGAACTAAGCACCTCAACAACTGAACACCACACCCACAATAGCCACACGAATCAGAACACAACCAACACTATGGTCTCCACCATGACATAGTGAAACCAAGTGAGATAAAAAATTCTTCTCCAACCATGATCCCTTCCATAACTTATAAAAACTAATATAAGAAACCTAATAAATTAAAATAAAAACATAATAAAACACAAAATACCACAAAATGGGGGAGTCACGTTTTCCTAACCATTATTCCTTCCATCCTTGGAAATTTTGAGGTTGGCGATGTCTAGAAATAATATTAGACCATTGGTAGAGCATATGTTTCCCACTCACAAAACTTTATATAGACCCCATGATGTTACTACAATAAATGCACTTAAGGTACGTGTCGACCTAGCAATAGATTATTCTACCCGTACAAAGATATTATACATGGTGAGAACCCAATGGAACATTCGGATCAAGAGAAATATGATCCCAACCAGCTATGAAAATAAAGTTTGAATCTCATTGAGGAGTTAACTACCCTCACTTACTCGAATGATAGTTCCCTAATCCAAGTTATACTAAAATAATACATAACTTCCCACTAATAATGATAATGTAAAACAACAATAATGAATTTATAAAACTAGATATCGACATGGGTGATCATACAATGATCTAGTTTGGTCTATATAAATCATTACATGAAAAAACCATGATGGGAAACTATGGTATCTATGAAAGAATATAAAGATCAGTTTATTATGTGACTATAAAATTTTCTATATAGATAACCTATCCAAATCTTCTACATTATTTATCCTTTTAATTGGAATGAAATATGTCGACTTGATGATTCAGTTAACTCACACCTTGATGACATCGTGTTTATGAATAATTTAAGATAATATAGTGCCAAATCCCCTAAAAATTACTCCCTTCACTAGAAAGGTACTAATCACAGTTACACATCCCCACTGGTCATTAATGTTCGGCATTTACTACCTTGCATACCATCATAATTTCTTAATGGGCAATCCACTTGAAACTATCTTAGCATAGGGAGGAACAAAAATTGGATCTTAAATAACAAGAGAGAATTTTTTTTTCTTTGACCATACATTGAAGACTCTCCACCATTATGGTTTCACTAAATGATAAGACTATCAAAATTCACTTACTAAACTTCTTAGGACTTGGTCACCCAAATTAAGAATGAGATTCACTTGACAAAAAACCATGACATAAACTTGGTTTGTGTGACCTATGTGCATGTTAGTGATTTATCACATAAATCATCATTGATTACATACTTTACTAACCCATCACCCATAGACTTGTGAATAAGGAAACCCCCACCCCATGGATCATGAATAGACAAACTTAGTCAGATCAGTCCTCGGTGAGACCAGACATGAGAATGCATGAATAAGGAACTAAAAATAACCAACTAAGAACATAGGGTAATAATCCTTGAGGTATTTAGAAATGATACCATTAAACTATGCTAAAAAACATCTCACACATCACTAAAGATAGGGACATGACCATGTACTTTCCCACTCCTTGAGAAACTTCTAGAGTGGTTACCCATCTGGAAACTACTGCTAACCCACAATGCTTAACTGTTAAATTTGAACTTGATGGTTCCCAAATATTACTATAAATACTCTACTCCTACCAGATCCATGTCCCATACCCATTTAAAATATGAACAACCCCATTTGAAGAGGTGATAGTGACTAGCATGTCATATCAATAAATATTACATTAAATTCAAGAAACCACTACCTTCCCCAAATCATAGAAAAGACACTTACAAGATAGTGAATCCCTCCAAATTTAGGCCATGTGAATGGTAATTGAGCATAGTGACAAATCTAGATCTCAGAATATCTCATTCTCACTAGGTTCCTGATAAAGCACCATTCCAACATGAAGCCTTTTTTCCATTTCCACATATCACATTCACCATAGAAAAATAACAACCAGACCAACTAACATAATAATGATATGAATTACACAAGAACAACAAGCATAACTAGAATAGTAAATACAGCCAACGCATTAGCCTCCTAAGAAAATATCTAACACCATCTTTTCCATGCAGGGTAATCACTATAGACCATTCTAGTAAGAAACCATAAGGTTTCCATGCATCAATTTAGCATGATAGAACATTCCTAAAAAACTATACTAGAAGTTATGGAGTTACAAAAACAATTACAAGGTTTTAATTAAACATTTTTCTTTTCCAAATTCCAATTAAAGAAACTATTTAAATCATTTATAAAATTAAAAATGAGTAAAACCATTCATAAAATATTTTTTGTAAAATATCTTTAAATTCCAATGCTCAATAGAAAAAAATTATAAACAAAATCTCCAACGTCATTATTTAATTTTAAAAATGCCCTATCAACAAAACATGTCCTTATTAATCAGATCATATAAAAACCACCAAACAAATCATGAAAATAACAATAATAAACACTTGAAAATATGTATTGATCATTTCATATACATGAAAAGGTTAACAAATTAATTATTAGATCATGATCAATAAACTAATATAAAACTAATTACTTCATGTTCCAAAATCAAAATCATATTCATTTATTTTCAACTTAGAAGAAAACAAAATTTTATGAAACATCTTCTATGGTCATATTTCATTCCATGATGCTCAAAGGTTAAACACATTATTCAATAACATTGTTTTACCAAATAGGCTTGCTCAATTAATGATTAAATTAAATAACCCAAAATTAACATATCATAGATTTCAACATGATTTCATAACCAATAACCTAACAATTATAATAATTTCAAAATAGTTTAACATTACACCAAGTTATACCTTTTAACATACAACAGTTTTACTTACCATTCTACTCATTATACTAGACATGATTCGCTAATTATATACATATCATGAAATTACAACAACATACTATTCTTTATTAAGTTTTCAAATTAATTAAAAAAACCAAAAATCTAGCATGTTTTTTGTCTAATTACAGTCACCATACACAAAATTTTCAAATCATTAAATTTAAAGAAACAAATGGCATCTCACAAAAATTTTAATATATAATGTTGAAATAAAAGAACTCAGACATGAGTAAAATTTATCTGTAGTATAAACATGGCTTCAATTATTAATCCAATAGAATAGAAAACATGTAATCATGCTTTGAGTGCTCATTCTAAAATTGTTATCATTCTATTAAACTAGTAAGGATTCTAATTACCATTTAATCAATTACTTATAATCAAAGTCATTATAAATTACCTCATGCTCTCACTCTACAACTGCACTCTTATTTAATAAATTTTTGGGAGTATGGGTTGGGTAACCAATGCATTCCTGAGCCTTCTCAATATAATCAAAGTCAATACTGATTTATGTTCCAATTCTACATCAATTTAATGTTTCTTTTAAATAATAACACATAAAGAAGGCATAAAAAGAACTTAATGCTAGAAAAAATAAAAGCACGACATAGATTCAAACCATATTTACCATGTTTTGGAAACTATTTCTTAGAAACTATCAGTTTTATCCAAATCACAACCAACCATTTCTAGCAATCAAATTCATCATATAACCATTTACCAATGCATGACCAATAAAACACCATATGAATGTTGTAATCCTAGTGGGAAGTCTCTTTAATAATGAATGATATACAACTCTCATTGGCTATGCCCATGATAATGAGGTGGCAACAAACCTAGAAGTTCTTAACAACCCTTTTTATACTCAAACCACCCCGGTAACTTGATGTTTAGTGTAAAGAGGTTAGTTATATCTTTTTATAATCTATGTTTCAAGACCCATCATATTTTATCTTTGTGCCTACTATCCCAACTAACAAATAGTTCCAAACTAATACCATTTCTAATATCTCAACCCTAACACATTAGTTTTGGATGAACTGAAATGTCACTAACCCTAGGTGCATCTCCCGAACACCAAAGGCTGGAAATAAATTCCAAAGGTATAAAATATCATTGGGGGATGATTTACCCTTAAATATAACACAAACTAAAAATATGAGAGACATAGATAGGTGTAAACATAATTCATGAAAAAATAATACTAAACTACCGTACATAATATTAATTAACAATAATCAGAGTTGCAACAGAAAAAATGCATACAAATAAGTGTTGGGGCGTGGAGCCCAGCGCTGCATGCGGAAGTAGTCGTTGCAGAAACACACGAGAGGAGAGAAGATTTCACCCGAAGGCTTTTTATCACCTAAAGGAATTTTACACATCACACCCGAAGGCCTTTTACACATCACACCCGAAGTCATTTTTTACAACACAACACCGACACCATGAACATACCATTTTGTTGTACCGCCGATCATCGCAACCGGGACACGCCGCTTGATCTCCGCAACCAAGAGGAATTTCGATACATGGCACTGTCATCGTCGGCGTCATCACCTCTGCTTCATTCGCACCATCTTCACTTTGTATCGGTTACCGCAAATGTGGCAACCCCTTCGCCGCTCTCTCTTGGTGGCTACATCATTGTCATCCCACATTCCAAAACATGCTACCACTTCCTCTTATATAGACACGCATCCCATATCTCCAATTAATGCGGTCAACATTCATAATTTCATCATTATTTCACCAATTAATATTGGGAATAACTCTTCGTTAATGTTGAGAAAATACCTCCATTAATATTTTCTATCTCTTCATAAATCAAAATTTTAAATCATCAATCCCAACAATCTCCACCATGATTTAAAATTAAAATACTCCACATTCATCTCCACCATCTGGTCCAATTTGATCGCCAACTCTACCAAGCTTCGAATGTCACCCAATGAATGGAACACGCCGCATGACACCTACAACCAAGAAGACTTTCGATATTCCAGCAACACCACTGATATTGCCGTCATTGTCCGATGACATCTGAGTCCTTGATAAGCTTCTCCACCAGATGCTTGCCACCGTGTTCTGCAATCGAGCACTTCAACCAATCCCTCTAATACCACCGTTGGGGCGTGGAGCCCAGCGCTGCATGCGGAAGTAGTCGTTGTAGAAACACACGAGAGGAGAGAATATTTCACCCGAAGGCTTTTTATCACCCGAAGGAATTTTACACATCACACCCGAAGGCCTTTTACACATCACACCCGAAGGCCTTTTTTACAACACAACACCGACACCATGAACATACCATTTTGTTGTACCTCCGATCATCACAACCAGGACACGTCGCTTGATCTCTGCAACCAAGAGGACTTTCGATACATGGCACCGTCATCGTCGGTGTCATCACCTCTGCTTCATTCGCACCATCTTCGCTTCGTATCGGTTACCGCAAACGCGACAACCCCTTCGCCACTCTCTCTTGGTGGCTACATCATTATCATCCCACATTCCAAAACATGCTACCGCTTCCTCTTATATAGACACGCATCCCATATCTCCAATTAATGCGGTCAAAATTCATAATTTCATCATTATTTCACCAATTAATATTGGGAATAACTCTTCATTAATGTTGAGAAAATCCCTCCATTAATATTTTATATCTCTTCATAATTCAAAATTTTAAATCATCAATCTCAACAATAAGACTACATGACCAAGACTCAAAAGGAAGAACAAGTGCCAACATGGCACACTCCCATGTTCCAAAATATTGCTAGTTCTATGCTCCCAGCTCCATCACCAAGACCATAACATCCATATGATTCACTAGAAAAGTGAGTGAACTCACATTAACTACAACATATAAAACAATAACTACATATGAACCAAGATGCATATGCAATGGGTGAGTATAAAAACTATATAGGAAAAGCCTCAAAGACTTCCCATACATTCCACTTAAACAAGAATAAGTTATCTCGCATTTTATATAGAACATGAGAGAAATATAATGTGATGAATCCAACCCAGATACCCTCTCAAAATGGTATCCAACCCAAATTTCCACATACCTGAAGGACGTTTATGGTCCCCATGGGTTGTTGACTTGAACTCGAGCATCAAAAACAACCATAGAGAATGATTTTTCCTAACCTAAAGCAAACAACAAGACATATATATATATATATATAAATGATGGAAAGAAACAATGGAAGAGGAAATAAATATATATGTCATAAAAAAGGAAAATAATAGAAGCGATACAGCTCAAAAGTAGCTAAACAATCTCCAAGAGACAAGTCTAACAACAAAGGACAACCAAAACCAAAATAGCTACTCCATGTGATAGTGTGGGAAAACTCCCATGATCTCACCATGATTTACCCAGTCATAGCTAATAGAAACCTCGTCACCACACTATGGTGCCTTGCCTCTCCTTGTACCGAAAGACATACAAAGTTCTACACACCATCAAAGGGGTGTGTATGGTGTGAGATAATAGGCTCATTAGGATCTCACCCAGGTGTTCCATAACAAGTATCTATACAATAATCTGAACATGATCAAATTTAAAGAAAATATGGCATGATAAAAAGTTAAACAATTTTTATATCAAAATCATGGAAAAAACATTTAATTTTTCCCTTTTCCACATTTCTAAAATAATCTTGGTAAAAAAAGTTCAAATCATTTCATATACATTAAAGAGGTCATATAAAATCAAATCATGTATCACATGTCATATAAAATCCATAGTGGTACAAGCTAAAGCACAAGTAACATCATGCCAAGGATCACTAAAGTTTAGGCTATCTAGGAAACTCGTACTTAAACATAGACAATCACGCACATCAAGCCTCTAGATATATGCATTAAATCTAGAGAGTGGAGGAACACCCTAGAAAGTGAACCCCCCAATAGGTCTATCAAGTCCCTATATCAATAGGCCTAGGGAGAAGAGGAAAACCCCATGAGTGAATCCCCCAAAAAATGGATGAGGACTATTAATACACATCCCACCTAAGTACCCAAGGCTTCCCATGTGCTCTATTTTCAAAACCATTTCATCAAAACTATTCTTTGAAAATAATTTCATAAATCCATTTCAAAATTATTTGAAAATGACTTTTCTTTTTACCAAAACAAGGGAGAAACCATCTTTTCTTAAAAACCTATTTCCACACACACAAATCAATCAATCAATTATGTCATTTTATTTATAATTTTTTTATCAAAACCAAATCAATAAAGTTCATCCAACATAGGACATAGATAGAACCACCTACCTAAAAATTAGATCATACATGCTTACAATGGGATCCACCAACCATAAAGGAACACAAGGTCAACAATGAAGGCTCTGATATTGATTCCCATGTTTTAGAATCACATCCCACAAACAAAGAAAATGGTATAAAGGGTAAATCATGATAAAACATCAAAGAACATGCACCTATCTCACTGTGAACAACAAAGAATCGACCCCTAGAAGAATATTACACAAAGGATATAGAAATGATCAAGAATATTATCATCACAAATCAATATATCCATTAACATAACATAGAAATGTTATCGTGATCAATGACAAAAAATAAGTAGAAGGATTACTCACCCATAGAAACACACCACAATCACAATGAAGATCAATCATTGAATGAAGTGATCCATAAGGGGTGTAGGTCTCTAAAATAACCTAGGAGAGATCCTTGGTCAAGATAAAAGAGCCCTGCAGTCGAATGAATCACAAATCATACGATCATCACACTAAAAAGCATAGGTTACAAGAATTACATGATGTGTGTTCCTTTATCATTGTGTAATTCAAGATTATAAATCCCTATTTAAAAATGCATCACCTTAGATGAAAATCTAGATTTTTTACCATTTCATGACGTGAAACATATTCATGATGTTAAACCCTTCACTCCATGAACCAATTCATGACTTCGTACATTACACGATGTGAACCCAATTCACAATGTGTAAACCTTTCACTTCTTGAATCAGTTCATGATGTATACATGGAAACCAATACACCACATGAAATTTTTTCATGGAATGTAATCATTACACAACATTAAAACACCCATAAGACTAAAAAAACTCCAGATTATGCTTGAAATTCCAAACCAACATTGATATTCACCAAACTTGAGGAGAACCCCACAAAGCCTTTAACACATTTATACCCAAAATCCATTAATTCAAACAAATATAAATTCCCAAACTTTAGGTCATTTTTCCTTAGAAAATACTTTCCATCTTTAATAGTACCAAAACACACCCAAATAAAGAGGGAAATAAAAATAAATAAGAGAAATACCTGAAGTGGATAAAGAAATGTTACAAACTCCACACAATAAGACTTTCCATCCCTGGGAAGTCATGTGTAATAATGATGTCCAGAAAAGAGGTGATGCCACTACTCCTACATCAATGACTTGTGCTCCCAAATTTCATGAGAATATGATATGTGTCACCATAATTATCTGACCAATGGAATCAACTTTCCATTCATGAATTTTAATTGAGATTCAATGATCTCAATTGGATGCTCCACAATAGAAATGTATGGCCCCAACTTGATTACTTCCCAAATAAAAACATGAGAGGCACTGCTAAAAATTTCATATTTACCAACATTTTAAAACTGTTGGCAAAGGCTGGACAACCATTGGTATAAACTATACCAACAGTTTTCCAAACCGTTGGGTCTTAAGCTATAGGGATAGACATATCCCAATGGTTCTGTGAAAATCATTGGGGTATGTCTGAAAAAATGAGTATATACCAACGGTTTACTAAAACCGTTGTTAATGTCAAAAATCATCTCTATACCAACAGTTTTCAATAAACCATTGGGAAATATGAAGTAAACATATCTATGCCAACGGTTTACAAACTGTTGGCATATACTTTTACCAACGGTTTACATAAAACTATTAGTAAAAGTCCTGCTTTTATAGATATGCCAATGATTGTAAACTTTTGGCATAGCCTTCAAATACCTGTAGCAGCAATCCAGCTTATTGGCCTCCCCCTATGCACCTGCAGCAATTCCACCAGCTTCCACCAGTAAGCCTACGGAATTCATACAAGGGGTTGGGGGGAATTCTGTATGAATTCATACAGAATTCATACAACACATAATTCATACAGAATTATGAATACCTCAAATTCTATATTTAATTACCCTCTACCTACATACAAAATTAATACATAATTCATAAGGTAATTATAGAAAGTATACACATACAAAAGGTATACCCATACACCATTAACACATAATTCATAAGTTAATTAAATACATAAAGAATTCAATTCAGAATTTAGAAGGTTGGGGGTTGTTCAGGGGGTTGGGGTGGTTGTCCAAGGGGGTAGGGGGTGTCCAGGGGGCGGGGGTGTCCGGGGGGATGGGGGTGTTCATGGGGGTGGGGGGTTGTCCAGGGTGGTGGGGGTTGTCTATGGGGGTTTCCAAGGGGTGGGGTGGTGTCCAGGGGGGATGGGGTGGTTTCCAGGGGGTGGGGTGGTGTCTGGGGGTTGGGGGGGATTTCTAGGGGGTGGGGGTGTCCAGGGGGTGGGGATGGTCTAGGGAGTTGGGGGCTGTCCAAGGGGGTGGGGTGGTGTCCAAGGGGGTGGGGGGATATCCATGGGGGTGGGGGTGGCCAGGGGGTGGGGGTTTCCAGGTGGTGTGGTGGTGTCTAGTAGGGGTGGGGTCGTTCAAGGGGTTGGGGGTTGTCTAGGGGGTAGGGGTTGTCCATGGGGATGGGGGTGTCTAGGGGGTGGGGGAAGTCCAAGGGGTTGGGGGTTGTCCAAGGGGGTGGGGTGGTGTCTAGGGGGTGGTGGTGTCCAGGGAGTGGGGGCTTTCCATGAGGGTGGGGCTGTCCAGGGGGGTGGGGGGTTGTCCACGGGGGTGGGGGGCTGTCCACGGGGGTGGCGGGGCTGTCCAGGGGGGTGGCGGGGCTGTCCAGGGGGGTGGGGGCTATAATGGTTTTAATGGAATTAATTTCATGGATTTTAAGATCATTGTTATTTTTAAAATGGTTTTGGAATAATGTTTATTTCAATAGTGGTCGTTTATTTAGGAAGAAATGAATGTTTTTGGTGTGTATGGTAGGAAGGGGGATTTGGTTATTAAGAAACGGATTACATTTTTATTGTGGGACAAAAATACTATATGATTTTTGAAATATAACCTTAAAAGGGATTTTTATAAACCATTGGGGTGTTTTAAATAGAAATAATTCTCTATTATGTGACTTTTAAATAGTTTTATGAAGAATTATTTATGATGTATCTTTATGGGATTTCTGATTTTGTGTCCCTTGTTTTAGAACATCAGATTATTTTACTAAAGGTCTTGTTTTTTATAATTCTTTAGAATTTTACCACTATAAATGAATCAAAAATTCAATAAGTGGATATATTAGGTAGTCGTTCTTGTGATCCAGCTATTGTTTTTCCTAGTCTTGGTCTCTACTCAAACTCTTATGGAAGTGGAATAACCATTTTCTTCTCGGATCATTGATTATGCATGGGAGTTTCTAAAATATCATCCGCTATTTTTTATTGGTGATCAAGGATCCCATGAGGCAATGAAGTGGGTAGCTATGATTAATGGGATCTTAGAGTTATTAGAAACCCTATAATCCATGGGGTGGGGGCTATCTAGGGGGTGGGGCTGTCCAGGGGTACGGGGTATCCAGGGGTGGGCGGGCTGTCCGCGGGGGTGGTAGGGATGTTCAGGGGGTACGTGGTGTCTGGGGGGTGGGCGGGCTGTCCACGGGGGTGGGGGGGGGGGCTTTCCACATGGGAGGGGGTGTTCGGGGGGGAGGGAGGATGTCCACGGGGGTGGTGGGGTTGTCGAGGGGGGTAGGGGGTGTCCACGGGGGCGGATGGGCTGTCCATGGGGGTGGGAGGGTTGTCCATGGGGGTGGGGGCTGTCCAGGGGGTACGAGGTGTCTAGGGAGTGGGTGGGATGTCCACGAGGGTGGTGGGGCTGTCTAGGGGGGTACAGGGTGTCCAAGGGGGTGGGTGGGCTGTCCACGGGGGTGGGCGGGCTGTCCACATGGGTGGGGGCTTGCTAGGGGTACGGGGTGTCCAGGGGGTGGGTGGGGCTGTTCAGGGGGGTACGAGGTGTCCAGGGGGTAGGTGGGCTATCCACGGGGGTGGTGGGGCTGTCCAGGGGGGTAGGGGTGTATAGGGGGTGGATGGGTTGTCCATGGGGGTGGAGGGATCTCCACAGAGGAAGGGGTGTACAGGGGGGTGGGTGGGTTGTCCACAAGGGTGGAGGGGCTGTCGAGGGGGTAGGGGGTGGGTGGGCTGTCCACGGGGGTGGGTGGGCTGTCCACGAGGGGGGATGTCTAGGGGGGTATAGGGTGTCCAGGGGGGTGGGTGGGCTGTCCATGAGGGTGGTGGGGCTGTTCAGGAGGGTACAGGGTGTCCAAGAGGGTGGGCGGGCTATCCACGTGGGTGGGAGGGCTATCCATGTGGGTGGGGGGATGTCCAGGGGTATAGGGTGTCCAGGGGGTGGGTGGGGCTGTCCAGGGGGGTACGGGGTGTCCAGGGGGTGGGTGGGCTATCCACGGGGGTGGCGGGGCTGTCCAGGGGGTAGGGGTGTCTAGGGGGTGGGCGGGCTGTCCATGGGGGGAGGGGTGTCCAGGGGGGTGGGCAGGCTGTCCACGAGGGTGGCAGGGTTGTCGAGGGGGGTAGGGGTGTCCATGGGGTGGGTGGGCTATCCATGGGGGTGGGCGGGCTATCCACGGGGGTGGGGGCTGTCCAGGGTGGTATGGGGTGTCTAGGGGGTAGGTGGGTTGTCCACAAGGGTGGCAGGGCTATCCAGGGGGGTACGGGGTGTCCACGGGGGTGGGTGGGCTGTCCACGCAGGTGGGCGGGCTGTCCACGTGGGTGGGGGGCTGTCCATGGGGGTACGGGGTGCTCAAGGGGAGGGGGGTTGTCTAGGGGGTATGGGGTGTCCAGGGGGTGGGCGGGCTATCCATGGGGGTGGCGGGGCTGTCCGGGGGGTGGGGGTGTCCAGGGGGGTGGGCAGGCTCTCCATAGGGGTGGGGTTGTCCATGGGGGGAGGGGTTGTCTAGGGGGTGGACAGGCTATCCACGGGGGTGGTGGGGTTGTCCAGAGGGGTCGGGACTTTCTAGGGGTGGGGGTATTTCTAGGGGGTGGGGGCTGTCTGGGGGGGTACGATGTGTCCAAGGGGGTGGGAGGGCTTTCCAGGGGGTGGGCGGGGTTGTCCAGGGGGTACGAGGTGTCCAGGGGGGTGGTTGAGTTGTCCACGAGGGTGGTGGGGCTGTCTAGGGGGTAGGGGTTGTCCAGGGGGTGGGGGGCTTTCCAGGGGTGGGGGGCTTTCTAGGGGGTATGAGGTGCCCAGGGGGGTGGGCGGGCTGTCCACAGGGGTGGGGGGCTGTTCAGGGGGTGGGTGTAACATCCCAGGTAAATAAAGAAATAATAAATTTTCATTTTTATTAATATTTGTAAATTAAATATTAATTTTACTTTAAATGGGTTGCTATGTTCGATGGCATACCCGATACGCAACAACAAGTTTCTTTGAAATCTTACATTGCACAATAATAATATAATATTATTATTTTAAATGGTAGTTAACGCCTAATCGTTGTATTGGTGGGAATAAATATAACTAACTACAATATGATTATACATGTTTGTTAAATGTTTTAACATTTATCCAATAAAATATAGAGGCTTAAAATGTGAATGAATCTAATTTTAAGCATAATTTACTTTAAAAGTTTGATTTACCGCCTTTTGATGGAGAACCCTCTTTAAATCTAGTTTTGGTCACTTTTATATGTTCTATTTGACAAAATAAAATCCTTCTTTAGAATCGGGACATAAAAATTTACTTTGGGTAAATTTTTTGTATTTTTTTTAATAAAGTTCATTTTTTAATGAATAGTGAAAAATATTGTATTTTAATTCAAAAGTGCATTTTAATCTAATTTATTTATATGGTTAGATTATATTTTTAATTGTTTTTAAAGTTTAATTATATTAATTTTTACCATTTAGTCAAATTTTGGTCATTGGATGCAATTTCACTTTGAAATTGGACAAAAACAACTATCAATCTTTTGATAGTTATTATTTCTTAAAAAACTCGCTTGTTATTTTGACAGTGGGAATTAATTTTAAATTAATTTCTGCTACTTTTGTATTTTGAATTTGGAAAAATGGATTCCATATTTTGAATTATGAGGTTCAAATTGTGTAAATAGGTAACTTTTATTTTTATACATTTTAAATATTTACTTTAGTAAAAAATTTATTTACCATGGTTAAAGGGTAAATCTAGTAAATAAGGGTAAACGAATATTATTATAATAATATAAAATTACCCTAACATGTGTTCTAATCTTATTTTTTGATACATATTCGACCATGGTCATCTTTGGGTCTATTTTGGGACCCCATGGAGCCACTTAAAAGTGATAATGACACTTTATTTTATTTTATTTAAAGTAATGACAAAAATGACACATACATATATCTTTTAGTAAATAAATTTTTACATGGGGTTATATAAGTTATATTTTCGAGTATAAATATTATTTGTAAATCTAAAAATATTTTCTACATCATGATATTTTTTTTATAATTTTTAGACATCAAATAAATAAAATTATTTATGAAATAATAATGATGTGGTGTTTACCTCATTAATAAATGATTTAAATAAATAAGATTATAATGATTAAAGCAATATCCATAACCTTTATAATTCTTATTGTATTATTTTATTTTGACCATTAGTCATCTTATTTTATAATTTAATGATTTTTTTACCTTTTGAAACCAAAGATAAGTTTATAATAAAATAATTGTTTCAAACTTTCCTAAAGAGCCCATCCCCCCCTTATAAAAATCCCTCACTTCTAACTCATTACTCACACCTCTCAAGCCCCTTGGATCATCCAAAACCTGCCTAAATAATCTCTCAAGATTACTCTCTTCCACTTAGAAGCCTTACCTTAGGCAGAAGTCACTTCAAGAAGTCCTTTTCTTTCAAACTAAAGGAATTTACCTAAATTAAAGGTAACAGTTTCTCTTAACTTGTTTTCTTTTATTTTACTTCTACAACCCCTAAACTCTTTTTATTCCTTTATTTTATAACAACAACAGTATCCTAAATATACTATGATGTTTTTATGATAAGTATTATAACTACACTTACACATACCTTAATCTAATGGGTGAAGAACATACTGTTTCTGTGGATGGAAAACTAACGTCTCACGAAACGATGATTGTTCAATTATCTCTTACCGCCTCTAATGGTGTCCATTAAGATGGAACTATATTTATATATGATATATATTATGTTTATGGTTTCTTTATTCTTCTGTGTTTTACATTTATATCCTACCTTTATGGTTTCCATAATGGGTAAATGCGATAATTTCATTTGAGCAAGTGCGGACTACCGCCCCCTCAAAGTGATATGAATCGTTAATGTCATATGTGGAATGTATAAAAGAGGGATTTAATGATATTATATATGATATTATACTGTAATTATAATGTAACTATGTATAATTATGTTTTCATTCCATTAAAATAAGAAATAGAAATGGAAGTAGCGTTCATGCGTACGTACAGCTTACTGTCTCCATGAGCGGTGCATTTCATTTATTACCTCTAAATATTATGTACTATTATAAATACATGTATATACTGGATATATATGATATATATGATAAATATGATATTTAAATCATGAATATCATTCTGGATATAATATACTTTTGACCACATAGACAACTTGTAAATATAAGAAGTTCATTTTTTACTCAAGTACCAAATATCGACAAAACGACCATTATTAACTTAAATGATTACATGATGTTTATAACATGGTAAAAATTGATATAAAAGGAATAATAAACATGAAAAAGGTTCTTAAGCAAGTATAAATTAATTTTAATTTATTATTCAGGAGATTAAAGGACAAACGGGTCAAGTCGGACATGAGGTAAGGGACTTCGTCTCAATCTCCTTTCATTGAGGCATATATTGTTTTATACACAACTTTATTTTATACGTTTTAGGGGGTGGGGGCTGTCCAATGGGGGTATAGGGGTGGTGGGGGGCTGTCCAGGGGGTGGGAGGTGTCTGGGTGGTTGGGGGTGGGGGTGGGGGTGTTCAGGGGTGCCAATTCATCCTCAATCAATACCCTTCCCATTATTCCTTGAAAAAAAACTATAAATACAAAATCCAAATCTAATTTTTCAACTAAAATAAAGTCCATAAAAACTACCATATCACCACACTAAACAAATACTTTACCATGTTTGAAGTGTAGAACAAAAAACAAAAAATAGATCAAAGGGTTTGGTATACCACAGACTGCAGGAACTCAAATTTAGCCCAATCAAATAGAAAACATAAAAAAATAGAGGGAGAACAATAAAACTAAGGTAAAACTTACTAATTTGAAGTTTATAAATAAAAAATTGATTAATTGAAGATGGATCTATGATTGGAAGGAGTTTTTTCAGCTAAGAAAACTTTAGGAGGATCTTTGGATTAGGGTCTGTAGGGTCTGCAATCGGGCCGAGGGGTGCTGTGTATTTGGGGGAAACCTTTCCCAATGGTTTTTAAAAACTGTTGGGAAAGCCTCTCTTTACCAATGGTTTGAGAAAACCATTGGAAAATGTTGCCTTTTTTACAGTATATCAATGGTTTCTTCAAACTGTTGGTATATATCCATTGGTAAAACCTCCATTTCCGATAGTGGAGGGATCAGGATGGTATTTCCTAAGCTGTGATATGTGGAAAACATTATGAATACCTATCAACTGAATCAATAATTCCAACTAATAAGAAACCTACATAACCTGCTCAGTGACCAAAAACTATCCCAAATATCTCAGATCCAACTTTCCCTATTTCCCAAACCAACATTGACCCAACCAAGGAGAAATTTTCAAGAAAACTAAGTTACTAACAAAAAACTCTAAAGGACAACGTCGTCGATACAAATATGATTTCTATAAACTTTTAGTTATAACCAAACACCGATGTATATCCTAAATCCTCACTGATATCTCCTGAATGAGACTCGGTCCCACCAAAGAGTCATTAGCCACCTCTGCCCAATAAAGAGGTGATCTGTATGGGTGATCATACAAAGTCTCAAAGGGATCCATTTTGATCAACGACTGATAACTATTTTTATAAGAAAACTTAACCATCCCCAGATGGTTATCCCATGATCCACCAAAATCAAAGATATAGGCATGGAGTGTATCCTCCAATATCTGAATATCATGATCCATCTGGTTATCTGTCAGTGGGTGGTAACATGTACTCATATTAACCTGAGTCCCCATCACCTCTTAGAGACTCCTCTAGAACCTCAAAGTAAATCTAGGATCCCTATCCAAAATAATGGCATAAGGAACATCATATAACCTCATGATATCCTATACATACAGCTTACCTAGATCTTCAACTTTAGTGGTGTTCTTAATTGGAATGAAATTATATGACTTTATCAACCGATCAATCACCATCCATATAGCATTCCTTCCTCAGAGATTCCATGATAATCCAACAAAAAAATCAATGGGAACCTCGTCCCATTTCCAAATTGGCACTGAAAGATGTTGGAGAAAACCAGAGGGTTTTAGATGATCTATCTTTACCTGTTGGTAGGTGTAATAGTGGGACACATAATCTGCATTGTCATGCTTTATACCCAGCCACCAAAATCACCATATCATATCATAATACATTTTCATAGTGACCAAATGAATGACCCACAAAGAATGATGATAGTAAAAAAAACTGAGCTTCTCACAGATGCTAGGATAATAGATTGATCCCCAAAATGGAGAATACCATCTAAAGAGAGAGGACAACTAGAAATGTTCTCCCTTCCATATAGGGTTTCTCGAATTACTCTGAACTCATCATCCCACTACTGACTTCGTAGAATAAACTCAAGGAGAAATGATGATAATTGAAAACTGTCTAGTTTCATACCTTAAACATCCTCTTGAGTATCCAGGTGAAACTAAGCAAAGAGACCTATAATATTTCACTCTTACTTTGATTCTATAATAGTTTGTGTTCATAATTTCCTATTGATAGAATCTACAATAATATTCCCCTTCCCCGGGGTGTAAGTTATGTTGAAGTCAAATGTCTGAATGTTTTCCACCCACCGCCTATATCTGAGATTCAAGTATTTCTAAGAAAAGATATAACTAAAACTCTTATGGTATGAAAAGACTATGAACCTATCCCCAAAAAGATAGTGTCGTCAACACTTAAGCACATGTATAACTATAACAAGATCTAAATCATGATTGGGATAATTCTTCTCATGTAGTCGAATCTGATGAGAGTCATAAGACACCACATTATCATACTACATAAGCACAAAACCTAAACCAGTGTTAGAATCATCACATAAAACCACATACCCCTTACCTAACTCATGTAATATCAGAATAGGATCTGATGTCTGAATTTTTTTTATCTCATCGAAAGAAGGCAGACACTTTGCATCCCATATAAATTTCACCCCTTTCCTGGTAAGAGTAGTCAAAGGTGACACCAACTTTGAGAAATCCTTGATGAATCATCGATAATATCCAATAATACCAAGGAAGGTCCTAATCTCAAAGACTCTATGTGGTTCTTCCCATGACAATACAACCTTCACACTACTGGAAATATGACTTTTTCCAACAGTTTTGGCCAAACCGTTGGTATAGTTCATTAATTTGGACCTATACCAACGGTTTGGCCAAAACTGTTGGTATAGGTCACTTATATGGACCTATACCAACGGTTTTGGACAAATCGTTGGTATAGGGGTGGTATAGCCAAACCGTTGGTATAGGTCCATTCTAGAGGACCTATACCAACGGTTTTGGCCAAACCGTTGGGATAGGTCCATTATAGAGACCCTATACCAACGGTTTGCCCAGAACCGTTGGTATAGGTCCAAAAATCAAAGGACCTATACCAACGGTTCCTAAAACCGTTGGTATAGGTCCTTTGATTTTTTATCGAATATTCTTACCGAGAACATTATATAAATCAAAATTTAAAATAATTATAACAATACATATATATATTTATGAAATTATGTTCACAAAAGTCATGTTAGGTTAGTGGTTAAGTCATTCAATTATAAACTAGAGGTCCTGGGATCAAATCCTGCCAGATGTTTTTTTTGAAATACATATAGCAACGGTTTTTAGAACCGTTGGTATAGATTTTCATTTTATTTATACCAATGGTTTTCAAAATTGTTGGTATAGGTCTATACCAACGGTTTTCCCAAAACCGTTGGTATAGACCTATTTTCATAGCTTACTTGCCAACGGTCCTCCAAACCGTTGGTATAGCCTATACCAACGGTTTGGGGGCCTATACCAACGGTTCCAAACCGTTGGTATAGGGTATTTTTTCAGTAGTGTCACCTTCTCAATATCAACTGATAAGCCATGCTTGGAAATCATGTGGCCCAAGAACTTCATTTCTTGGATCCAAAAATTTCATTTCAAAATATTTTAATACAAATAGTGACTCCTTAGGATTTTCATAACAAATATCAAATGGTTCTCATGCTTGTGCTCAAATCTTGAATAAACCAGAATATCATCCATGAACACTACCACAAAAGTGCCGAGATACTCATGGAATATTCGATTCATCAAATACATAAAAACTGTAGGAGTGTTAATCAGTCCAAATGGAATCACAAGATATTTATAATGACTGTACCTTCTCCTGAAAGTTGTATTCGGTATATCAGACTCTTGAACTCTAAGATGATAATAACCCAACCAAAGATTGATCTTCGAAAACTACTTTTCCCCATTTAATTTATCAAAAAAAATCGTGCACATGAAGCAAAGGATACTTGTTATTAATCGCTACCCAGTTCAACTTCTAATAGTCCACACACAATCGAAGTGAACCATCTACCTTCTTAGAAAATGGCACGGGGCTTCCCAAGGTGAAACACTAGGGCAGAGAAAACCTTTCACCATCAGGTCATCCAACTGAATCTTGAGCTCTTTCAACTCCACTGGTGACATATGATAAGAGAGTATTGAAATTGGTTATGTACCTCACACCAGGTCAATCGTAAAATCTACCTCCCTCTCTGGAGGAAGACCAGATAAATCACCTGGGAAAATTTTAGGAAAATCCCAAACAACAGCGGGAAGATAAAAAACAAAATAGATTCCATTGTGCTCAACTACTATAGTGAACAACAAACTCCTGGTCTCTGGGTGGGAAGGTCTAGCATGACCAAACCTCAAATACCACTCTATCTAAAACAACTGTGAGCTCCCATCGACCGCAAGAAACAAGACATGCCAATGATAATAATCAACCTCAGAATAATGAGTGATAAGTCAATCCATCCAGATGATGATATTAAACAGATCCAAATCAAGAATAAGGAAATCTCATATGAACTCTGCATCAGCTATCGATAGCAAACAAGGACATAGAAACCCCTTATCTTTACTATTTTTAAGAGGTGTCTCTAACTCCATAATAAAGGACATGAGTTTTGTTGGAAGTTTAAGCATACTAACAAAATGGCTAGATATGAACAATTGGGAGGTATCAGTATAAAATAAAGTAATCGCTGCCAAAGATTCAATAAAGATGGTACCTCTCACTATCGCTAGACCTGCATCTACCTCCATTGGAAAATCATCTATTGTAGGAAGGTTCTTCACTCTTGAGGCCTATGGATGGAACCCTATAGTCTTTAAAACATCTGATTTCACTACAGTAGCCTTTAGAGCTGATGATCCCTGACCATAATAAGGTGTAGACATAGCCTGAAAAAAACACTGTAGATAACCATAATGTCCGCAACTGTTGCACATCTTCGTAGTTGCGGAACAAGAACGTCGAGTGTTTCCAACATTTCCACACTGATAGAAAGTCAAGGCCACACAACTAACTATAACCAAAGGTTCATAGGATCCCTTTTATTAAGAAACGTATCCACTAATCATGTGATGATCTTTTCACTTCCCCTTTTTCTCTGGAACACCACTGAAGCTACGACTAGGTGGAAGATAAGGGGGAGAATAACCAAACTTGCCTGCCATATTCATCTTTTTCATCATTTCTCTATCTAATGTATTCAGATAGGTTGAATGGTTTATCATAAATACCTGCGATCTGATATCTGGTCGCAAACCCTGCAAGTACTTTTGAGCCTTTAGTTGATCATTCTTTATAACTTATGGATCAAAATGAACCATCTCAACAAACTGATTAGTTTACATCAACATTGAATGCTCTCCCTACTGCAATGAGAGGAACTCCAAAGACTTCACCATCATCAATAACTTTGGACAAAACTACTAGAATAGGAGAGTCTTGAAACCCTTCCAGTCCAAGATCACGTGTCTATTCACATGTACCATAGAATCCCACCATCACTCATTGGGACCCTCAAGTTGGAACACTACACATTTCACCTTGATACTCCCAGGTGTATCCAGGAAGTCAAAGATTTGATCGATCTTGTCCAGCCAGTCCTTCGCCTATTGAGGTTCATTCATACCCTTAAATAATGATGGATTCTCATGTAATAACTATCATGATTGATCCCTATCTCATCCAGCTCCTGGTTGTACCTCAACAACAATGTTCTAGACTTTCGGTACATTTTGGTCAACATCACGAACTGTCTGCATGTTAACCTCGCTAAGATTTTGATCTATATGCAGATTTCCTTAAGGATCATCTAGTGCACCCTCCCGAGGAACCCATGGAAGATGTCTTGGAGGCGTACTATTGCATACTGAAACATAAGAAATGATCATAAAATAAGATAATCTCAGTTCAAACTAGAAAACCATAATAAAAAATTAAGATTATGATAAAAAAACTCAAAGTAGGAGACACACATCCCAACATCTCATGTTAACTTGAGTCTCATCATGGAAAAAACTGACACTTTGCCTTTACCTGCATCGAAATATATACAAAGTTATACGCACCACTGAAGTGGGGAACAAGGTGTGAGCTAATAGGCTTGGTAGGATCCCACTCAGGTGTTTCATAACAAGTCTCTGTACAATAATCTAAACATTCTCAACTTTAAAGAAAAAAAGGCATGATAAATAGTTAAACATTTTTTATATCAAAAGCGTAGAAAAAAAATCAATTCCCCCTATTCCACATTTCCAAAATAAGTTAGGTAAAATAGTTCAAAACATTTCATATACATAAAAGTGGTCATATCAAAGCAAATCATGGATCACATATCATATCAAATCCACAGCTAAACAAACTAAAACAGTACAATCCAAAGCATAGGTAATATCATGCTAAGGATCACTATAGGCCAGGCTAGCTAGTACACTCATACCTAAACATAGACAATCATGTGCATCAAGTCTCTAAATATATACATAGAATATAGAGAGTATAGGATCATCCCAAAAAGTGAATCACCCAACAGGTCTATCAAGTCCCTAGATAAACGAGCCTAGGGAGAAGAGGAACACCCCATGAGTGAACCAACCCCTAAAAAACAAATGAGGCCTATTACTACACCTTCCAACTAAGCACCCAAGGCTTCCAATGTGCTCTATTTTCAAAACCATGCTTTGAAAACCATTTTAGAAATCCATTTCAAAATGATTTAAACATACCTTTTCTTTTTACTAAAACAAGGGGAAAACCATCTTTTCTCAAAAACCCTTTTCCACACGCACAAATCAATAAATCAATCATTTTGTTTCGTTTATAAAATAATTTGTAACGACCCGTGTCACGAACCAACCTAGGTCGACCCTGAACTGGTCAACCGAGCCGGTCTGCGACATGGCCCGAAGGGCGTTCCCGATCCCCATGGGCTGGAAACTAGTGTCGGCCATCGAAACAAAGCAGTTGAGAACGATTTGGCCCATAACAAAAATAAATAAACATAAACTGAACAAGCAGATAAATAAAGGAAAAAAATAGACTGAACAACATGGCAGTGGAAAAGGAATAAACAAAGCAACATGACATACCTTAGGTAACCCCATGGGTCAACGCGGAATGTAAACCACACTCAATCCCAAAAGAGATCCAAGACTGAAACTTGCAGCTGAAAGGTAAAGTAGGCATGAGCACCGAGATGCTCAGTAGGAATGCCAAAATATAACCACGTCCTATGCCCCAGCCTTCAGTAAGAAATCCAATTATGCCAGTTTGAAAATAAGATATAATAAAATAATGTTTTTTCTTCTTTTCAAATTCAATTAATGAGTTTGTATTTTTTAAGTAAAGCATTTCACTCCCACGACATTTTCAAAATAGGTTCCAAGCATGCATTAATGTTTAAAAATGAAAAGAAACCAGTTTGGATTAAAATATGGTTTTCACAAACAAGACATCGAGTATGAAACAACTGAAAAGAAAGTTACATCACAAGCAGCATGTCTCAAATGAGCACCATGGGTGATCCCTATAGGTAGCTGGAATAAGTGGGAACCTAGAGACCTCGTACCTTAGTGAAACGTGGCTTAGAAGGCCACGACCCTCAGATAACGTGGCTTAGAAGACCATGACCCTCAGAAAACGTGGCTTAGAAGACCAAAAACCTCAGAGATTCATATGTTTAGTTAGTGTTGTTGCTTCAATCCTACTAGACAAACCAGGACGAACCTCTGTCGTGTCATCTAGCGTACTAGTCCTGGTCACCCACCTAGATACCTAGGTTTCCCATTGTGCTCTATTTCAAATGGTGGTGAGTTTTCTTTATCAAGCAAACATACAAGTACATAACACTTTCTTTATCTAAAACCCATTCAACCTCTCACCACCGCTCTCCCTCCTTAAGTGCATTCCCCCTCTTTACAACACACAACCACGCACAAGCCTTTACACTAGGCATATATCACAAACCGCACATTAACACTTGCATCATATTTTTTTCAAATTAAGGGGAATGTCTCAAGAGGGGTTTTCCATTTTTGAAAACCAAATCTTAAAGTGCCAAACGGGACTCATCACTTTAGAAGGAGTATTCGTCATTTTAGAACACATAAAGGTACTATATATTTAAAACAATATTAAAACCACACTTAAAATGAAGTAATACTTTTAAGGAGGTCAAACCATCCTTTAATATCGTGTTCACACCAAAAACCATTTTGAAAATCACTTTGGAACCCCTTTTTAAAAATAATACATGTCGTTGCACTTTCATAACAAAATTGAACGAAAGGCTGCACAACTTTTGGAAATACCCATTTCATTTTCAACCCCTATGAAGCCACTTTTTAAGAACCGTAATCATATATATATAGTTCATATGGATTTCACATAAAAAAACAAGGAAATACTTTTAAAGAAACATCAAGCAGAAATGGAAATTCTAAGTAAAGATTAGGGCATAGGGGACCTACCTCAAATTTGTTGCTATTTGTCGACGACCACTTGAACCGACACTTGGCGCATACACGCACATGCATTTATACATATATATATACACACCCCTAGCTGCATTGCACACATTCCTCACGCCATGATGGAATATGTACAAAGAGAGCATATATATATATATATATATATGCCTTACCCTATGCATGTACATGTAGGACCCTCAAAACCTGCGGCCCAAAACCATCTAAGCAAGGCCCAACGCACTACACATACAATTTAATAAATCAATAAAACAATTTATGAAACACTTAAAAATTATCACCAGAGAGTTTACACCAAAAACGCACTTGATCTCACATAAAAATGCCACTTTAAATTCGAATGCACAACACAACCATACCAAAACATGTTTTTCGTTACTCAAACTATTTTAAATTTAAATTCAAAAGTGAACAAGTTCAACAATCCAAAATAACACATTTTTCCTTCAAACCACATTTTTAATACATCTGCACCTTAATTTCTTAATAAAAAATTCCTCACTCTCCAAAACAAGGTCTGATACTCTTTTCAAGAAACACTACAATATGATACACATGACACAAATCAATTTATTTGAAAGAAAAATTCATTTCTAACAACCACATATTAAATTATTACCGAAACATACTTTTCACATGTAAAATAATTAATTGAACGCTTCTAAGAATTCCCACAACAATACCCATATGAAAACATAACCAATTCTAAAAAGAAAACTCAATTTCATCACACATGAATGTCAAAATATTCACAGAACACATTTCGCACCACCCAAAATAATCAAAGAACATGCTAAATAAATTAATCCAGAAAAATCCTTCATCAAAGAATATTTATAGATGAAATCACCTACCATTGGTGTCGAAAGCCCCAAATTTCGAAGCAAAACTCCAATCGCGCACCAAACGCATCGCAAACAACATCAAAAAACCCTAAATCAAGAAACCGAACAAAGAAAGCATGGAAATAAAACCCCAATCAAAAGAAACTCTAATTAAAAACCCTACACAAAGTGGAAGAGAACTTACTAAATAAAATTGCGTAAAGGGGAGGCCACCGAAAAGAGTTGTGCTCCAAAGGGAGTTCACCGGAGGGGATGCGGCGCACCGATGAGGTGTCGCTGGAGAGTCCGTCCGAGAACGAGGGGCGGCGCGAGGTTGTGCGCAGGTAGAAGGGGTGGCACGTAGGTGGTCGGGGTGCCCATGTGTGGTCGTCAGGGCTTATCACCAGAAGGATAAGGGGGTGGTTGCAAGGGAATGAGGCGGGGTAGGGTTTGACGGCTCAAGGGGGAAGAAGCAGCGCGACGCAAGGGAGGGGGTGTATGGGTCCGAGAGAGGGGAGGTCAGCCAAAGGTCTGTCACGTCGGAGAAAGAGGGAGGCACGCCATAGGGTTCGACGGCTCAAGGGAGGGGGAAGGAGCAGTGCGAGCGGGATGGAGAGGGTGGGTAGCGCGAGCGGAATAGAGAGGGGGGTGGTGTGCATGACACCCAAGGAGGAAGAACGGAAAGAGAAAAAAAACCATAAAGAAAAAATAAATAAATAAATAATAATAATAATAATAATAAACTTAATAAGGATTTTAATAAACTCGAATAATAATAATAATAATAATAATAACTTAATAATTATTATTATAAACTAAACAATAATATTATTATTATTAATAATCATAATAAAAATTATAATAAACTTAATATGATATTAATAAACTTAATATACTTAACGAAATTAATATAAAGTTAATAATAACTTAATTATAACAACCCTATATTAATAAAATTGGTGAACATAATAATAATAATTATTATTATTACCATAATTATAATTTTTTTAAAATACATCATTAAAACTCATTTTATTTATTTGTCTTGAACATGAGGCAGGCCGCACGGTTACCCGGAAGAAGTCGTGTAGCTTTGAATACACCATGCCATACACCGAACGATGTCAAGGGTGAAGCATTCATTCATCAAAAAAATGAAAAAAATTCAAACAAGCTTGGCTCGCCACTCGATAGAAAGTTTCAAAATCTGATAAAATAATAAAATAATATTATCTTAAAAGTTTGGGTGTGACAATTCTCCACACCATAAAAACTTTCTGCCCCCAGAAAGTCACCCAGCCAAACGAGGAAACAAACTCGTGTTCGAAACTAAACGAGGCCAAAAAAATCACAACTCAGCATGACTTTTCACTTCATCAGTCACACCCAACCAACTCTAAGGGAAACTGCAAAGAGAAGAGTCATTAGGAAACGAGGAGGGTTCTCCCCACCACAAGAACCCGACTAGCACAACCAACATTGAGACTAGAAGCATGAGCTAACTCTGGAACTGCTAACTTGATCCAAGAGGAAACCGCCACACAGACCAAACCTTGAAGAATGCACAACAAGATTCATGGTGGGTCTCCCCACCATTTAAGAACTGACTGGCTTAAGCCAATTAGCACAAACCAATATGAGAAACCCAGCACAAACCAACCCATGAACTCTCTGCATAACCTAGAACCCCCACCACATGGGTTCATCAATGAAAGACCCCAAACTGAGTAGTGGAACAAACCCCTATTCATTATTTCCCAAGACGCATATGTCTCCAAAACGAGCACAACCTAAAACAAGAACGGGGCACCCATGGAGCTAGCCACACGAGAGGGATAATCATTTTGAGACTCACAGCCATAAAGAGACAACTCCAAATTTCATATTTGAGGTGGCATAACTACAGTAATTATAAGAAAACAAGATCACTACGCCTTTTTACAACCAAGGTGGGGTATTCAAAGAACAAATACCACAACGATAAAAAGAGACCTTTTATGCCTCTTACAGCTAAAAAGAACATTCAAAGATGAGGAGCTACAACAAATAAATTTAGACCATCCCCATTTCAGAACTGGAGACAAAAATTAGACCAAGGTTCCCATCACCCAGCGATTCCTAACTGCGTGAAAGGCTTCACTCCGAGACTTATGGCTGGAGCTCTAATGTTTTGAAGCATCTGTTTCCCCACAGTCAGGAGCTGACATCCTTCGGTCGAGACTCGTGCTGATGATGTCGCTAGCGGAACTTCTCCAAGTGTCCCAAACAGCCACACTGATGGCAAGGCTTCAAAGGATGATGACAAAGCGTCTTAAAGTACCCAAACCGAGCACAATATAAGCAAACAATAGGGTGGACCAACTAATAGAAGATGGAATTGATAAGAAGACTTGTCTGAGACAGGTTCCTCCGATTCTCTCTCGTCACCGGATGGGGAACCTTCTCAAACACCAAAAAGAAATGGTCCTGGAACCCTAGACGAAGACCCCACACAATAGAAACTATAACTAATTCCACGATGCTACCTCCAGAGAAAATGGAATCAACCCCTTGGAATGCCCCACGTAGGCCTTCACTACTCGTTGGCCTTAATCGACACTCACTAGTTCTTCCATTTTCTTCACCTTCACTTACTCAGGCATAAACCATCGAATGAGAGTGGTCTTAAATATCTTCCAAGACATACCATCATGCAACGACACAGGGATTATCTCCTCCACCAATCCAAAGTTGCACCTTCAAATGGACCCGAACCAACACGGACTCTCATAGCTTTGGGAGCTTCCAATAACCTGAAAACACCAACGATTTCACCAAGCCAGTCCGCTACCTTCGATAGATCACAATCACCACAGAAGCTGGACAACGACCGAAAAGAATTCAATTCCACCGCCCCGCTAAGAGTCTGGGTAGAACCAACAACTAGAAGAGGCTCACTAGAAACTTCTGGGACTTTTCTGGGCAGCATACTCAAAAACAAGAGGCACAAATCCGAATTAAAACTCATTGTAAATCAAAATTCCACACCTCAATCACAAAATAAAGTTAAAACTAAAATCACTATTCCAACCACAATTTAGTATGTCAAAACCAAGAACCCAAGAAAAATGATACCAAACATGAAAAGAGAACACTAAACAATTTCTCACTCAATTTTCTAAACATTTGAAAAACCCTTTTTGAAAACCATTTTTCAGCAAAAAAAACAACTTAAATATCCACCATTGGTATCCCATGAAGTCTTACACATACATGTCCCTGTGATAGCTCAAGTACCCATCCACTCACATCACCAATTTCTCCCCTTCCCACATGCGCACCTCAATATATGTGATCACTCATAGGAATACCAAAGGTCAATTCAAGACACTTCTCATTTTCAAAATATATCATTCAGCATAAAGCACAAATTCCCAACCAATTTGAAAAGGTAACTTATCATTAAAGAAATACATTTCCAATTTCCAAAACATTTTCCAATTCACATTCCAAAAAGTGTTACTGAGATCCCAAAACAACTTCCAAAACACCTCCTATTTTCCCTTTTGAAACCACACATTCATTAAAAGAAAACAATTTCCATTTCAAAACCACTTTTCCACTCTAACACCACATTCCCATTTGAAAACACCTTCACAAAAATCCATTTTCATTTTTGAGATCTACTCACACCAACCAAAGTGAAGTTCAAATATAACTCACATCAAAATTTCCAAAAACAAGGAACTAGTGGCTATGCCAACCTGGTAACATGGCTTAGCAGACCATACTCCGAGCAAGCATTAACCACAGGAAGTGTCTTGAACCGTGTACTCGGGTTGTACATGGGTCGCTACTCCATTCAAGTATGCCGCGTAACACTGGTTCACCTCCTTGGTCATCCCTCATCCACACAAACCAATCCAAAGAAGAAAATTCAAATCCTGGACCACCCCTGTAAACTCAAGTCTCAGGACGAGCAAGGGTTCATGATGTCCTTCCCGCACCTACCTCTAGAGTACTGACACACCTAATCACCAGGCTACTTGACACCCCAAATAATAAGGGCCCTCTGATACCATTTTGTTATGAACCAACCTGGGTCGACCCTGAACTGGTCAACCGAGCCAGTCCGTGACATGGCCCGAAGGGCGTTCCCGATCCCCACAGGCTGGAAACTAGTGTCAGGTATTGAAACAAAGCAGTTGGGAACAATTTGGCCCATAAAAAAAATAAACATAAACTGAACAAGTAGATAAATAAAGGAAAAAAATAGACTGAACAACATGGCAACGGAAAAGGAATAAACAAAGAAACATGACATACCTCAGGTAACCCCATGGGTCAACGCGGAATGTAAACCACACTCAATCCCAAAAGCAATCCAAGGCTGAAACTTGTAGCTGAAAGGTAAAGTAGGCATGAGCACTGAGATGCTCAGTAGAAATTCCAAAATATAACCACGTCCTATGCCCCAGCCTTCAGTAAGAAATCCAATTATGCCAGTTTGAAAATAAGATATAATAAAATAATGTTTTTCCTTCTTTTCAAATTCAAGTAATGAGTTTGCATTTTTTAAGTAAATCATTTCACTCCCATGGCATTTTCAAAATAGGTTCCAAGCATGCATTAACGTTTAAAAATGAAAAGAAACCAGTTTGGATTAAAATATGGTTTTCACAAACAAGACATCGAGTATGAAACAACTGAAAAGAAAGTTACATCACAAGCAGCATGCCACAAATGAGCACCATGGGTGATCCCTATAGGTAGATGGAACAAGTGGGAACCTAGAGACCTCGTACCTCGGTGAAACGTGGCTTAGAAGGCCACGACCCTCAGATAACGTGGCTTAGAAGACCACGAACCTCAGAAAACGTGGCTTAGAAGAACACGAACCTCAAAGATTCATATGTTTAGTTAGTGTTGTTGCTTCAATATTGCTAGAAAAACCAGGACGAACCTCTACCGTGTCATCTAGCGTACTAGTCATGGTCACCCACTTAGATACTCAGGTTTCCCATTGTGCTCTATTTCAAATGGTGGTGAGTTTTCTTTATCAAGCAAACATACAAGTACATAACACTTTCTTTATCTAAAACCCATTAAATCTCTCACCACAACTCTCCCTCCTTAAGCGCATTCCCCCTATTTACAACACACAACCACGCACAAGCCTTTACACTGGGCACATATCACAAACCACACATTAACACTTGCATCATATTTTTTTTCAAATTAAGGGGAATGTCTCAAGAGGGGTTTTCCATTTTCGCAAACCAAATCTTAAAGTTCCAAACGGGCCTCATCACTTTAGAAGGAGTATTCGTCATTTTAGAACACATAAAGGTACTATATATTTAAAACAAGCTTAAAACCACACTTAAAATGAAGTAATACTTTTAAGGAGGTCAAACCATCCTTTAATCTCGTGTTCACACCAAAACCCATTTTGAAAATCACTTTGGAACCCCTTTTTAAAAATAATGCATGTCGTTGCACTTTCATAACAAAATTGAACGAAATGTCGCACAACATTTGGAAATACCCATTTCATTTTCAACCCCTATGAAACCACTTTTTAAGAACCACAACCATATATATATAGTTCATATGGATTTCACATAAAAAAACAAGGAACTACTTTTAAAGAAACATCAAGCAGAAATGGAAATTCTAATTAAAGATTAGGGCATAGGGGACCTACCTCAAATTTGTTGTTATTTGTCGATGAACACTCGAACCAACACTTGGCGCATACACGCACATGAATTTATACATATATATATACACACCCCTAGCTAAATTGCACACATTCCCCATGCCATGAGGGAATATGTACAAAGAGGGCATATATATATATATGCCTTACCCTATGCATGTACATGTAGGACCCTTGAAACCCGCGACCCAAAACCATCGAAGCAAGGCCCAAAGCACTACAGATACAATTTAATAAATCAATAAAACAATTTATGAAACACTTAAAAATTATCATCAGAGAGTTTACACCAAAAACACACTTGATCTCACATAAAAATGCCACTTTAAAACTGAACGCACAACACAACCACACCCAAACATATTTTCCGTTACTCAAACTATTTAAAATTTAAATTCAAAAGCACAAAAGTTCAACAAGCCCAAATAACACATTTTTCCTTCAAACCACATTTTTAATACACCTGTACCTTAATTTCTTTAGAAAACATTTCGCACTCTCCAAAACAAGGTCTGATACTCTTTTCAAAAGACACTACAATATGATACACAAGACAAAAATCAATTTATTTGAAAGAAAAATTCATTTCTAACAACCACATTTTAAATTATTACCGAAACATACTTTTCACACGTAAAATAATTAATTGAATGTTTCCAAGAATTCCCACAATAAGACCCATATGAAAACATAACCAATTCTAAAAAGAAAACTCAATTTCATCACACATGCATGTCAAAATATTCACAAAACACATTTCGCACCACCCAAAATAATCAAAGAACATGCTAGATAAATTAATCCAGAAAAATCCGTCATCAAACAATATTTATAGATGAAATAACCTACCATTGGTGTTGAAAGCCCCAAATTTCGAAGCGAAACTCCAATCGTGCACCAAAAGCATCGCAAACAACATCAAATAAACCCTAAATCAAGAAACTGAATAAAGAAAGCATAGAAATCAAGCCTAAATCAAAAGAAACTCTAGCTAAAAACCCTACACAAAGTGGAAGGGAATTTACTAAAGCAAATTTTGCAAAGGGGAGGCCATCTAAAAGAGTTGCGCTCCAAAGGGAGTTCATCGGAGGGGATGCGGCGCACCGACGAGGGGTCATTGGAGAGTCCGTCCGAGAACGAGGGGTGGTGCGAGGTTGTGCGCGGGTAGAAGGGGTGGCACGTAGGTGGTCGGGGGGTGCCCATGTGTGGTCGTCGGGGCTTCTCACCGGAAGGATAAGGGGGTGGTTGCAAGGGAAGTAGGCGGGGTAGGGTTTGATGGCTCAAGGGGGGAAGAAGCAGTCGGACGCGAGGGAGGGGGTGTGCGGGTTCGAGAGAGGGGAGGTCGGCCGAAGGTCCATCGCGTCGGAGGAAAGAGGGAGGCATGTCGTAGGGTTCGACGGCTCAAGGGAGGGGGAAGGAGCAGTGCGAGCAGGATGGAGAGGGGGGGTATCGCGAGCGGAATAGAGAGGGGGCGGTGTGCGCGTTACCCAGGGAGGAAAAATGGCAAGAGAAAAAAAAAAGAAAAAAAAAAGAAAAAAATAATAACAATAATAATAAACTTAATAAGGATTTTAATAAACTCGGATAATAATAATAATAATAATAATAATAATAATAACTTAATAATTATTATTATAAAGTAGAAAATAATATTATTATTAATAATAATCATAATAAAAATTATAATAAACTTAATATGATATTAATAAACTTAATATACTTAACAAAATTAATATAAAGTTAATAATAATAACTTAATTATAACAACCCTATATTAATAAACTTGGTGAACATAACAATAATAATAATAATAATAATTACCATAATTATAAATTTTTTTAAAATACATCATTAAAACTCATTTTAATTATTTGTCTTGAACATGAGGCAGGCCGCACAGTGACCCGGGAAAAGTCGCGTAGCTTTGAATACGTCATGCCATACACCGGACGATGTCAAGGGCGAAGCATTCATTCATCAACAAAATGCAAAAATTTCAAATAGGCTTGGCTCGCCGCTCAATAGAAAGTTTCAAAATCTGATAAAATAATAAAATAATATTATCTTAAAAGTTCAGGTGTAACAACCTGGACCCGGCCAGCCACCCGAACATTGACAAACGGGTTGGGTGTCACTACCTTAGGTGCACCTCCCCTGAACGCCAAAGGCTACCGACTAGCAGCGAGGGTTTGAATAGGTATAGTGGAGAGGCTATACCCTCACGGAGGAAATAAAGGTACTGGTCCGAGTATAACGTCTATAGGCAGCGGAAATTTAATGACTCAGTAGACTCAAACCAGACCCACAGAGCGGAAGCATATCAAATATCAAATAAATAGCAGAAGTAATATAGAACAATGGTAGTGGAAAGTAAACAGAACAACATGCTAAATATCACAAGCAACTACGACCATAAACAAACAAACATGCAACCATAGCAAGTTATACATATCAACATAAAATGGCGCCAATGGCTAACCAACAGTTGCTACATAACAAAGTAAGCATGCTAATACAAAAAGGAAACTAAGAAAAATGTCTCCAGCAAGGCACGACCTCAAGGTCCATGACAGTCTCCATACCAACAACACTAAGGTCCAGCTCTTGAGGTTGACCCTCTACCTGCACCCAATTTCATAAAGTCTACACACGTCCCGAAGGGCCCGTGTAGGGTGTGAGATGAGTCTCAGTAGGATACCACCCAATGGTACGTACCTAATATAAGTGTTTCGGCAAACATGCTTATATAAGAAAATAGTAAACAGTACAATGCCCAAAAGTAAACACAAACTTCACTGGTGCTCAGCAGCCACCAGGAAGTGTCACCTGCTTCGGCTAATGCCGGAATCTCTGGTCTGTAACCCAGCACCATGTGCCACCTGACACCATGTGTCTCAAGTACTGACGTCCCGAAGGTATGCCCAATAATCGTAACCCAGCTCAAAAGCTCAACCTACCCATGGCACAACATCTGGAGGAACAGTGATACCTGTCCTCAAACAATAACCGGAGGGACAATGATGTCTGCCCTCAAATAATACCCGGAGGGAAAACAATGTCTTCCCTCAAATCACAGTGAGCCTCGACCCCCAACCTAAGAGCCTCAACGCTATCTCCCGAAGGCTCCTCACCTCTCACGTGGCTTCTTATGGAAAGCACCCCCAACCAATAATACATAACCACATCTATCGGGGGCCTCTACCCAACGAGTGGTCGTACCACCTCATCACAAAGTCTATCTATGGGCACACTAATCAAAGGTACCCGGTGAGAGGTAATCACCTCAATAAGTTCCCAAGCCATAACACCTATAACACCTCGTGTCTCTGTGAACCAGTCACTCAAGTCTGATGGCCTCACCATCCAAGTAACTCAGGCCAAGCCCAACCTGACAGTCCAACTATCTCAACCGACGTCCCATAACGCCCAATCTCGTGGTAGAAACCACCCAAGTAACCCGGACAAAGCCCTAACCTGTGATCAACATCACTCAACAAAATATATGAGCCACGCCCAACATAACTAAACAGTTCAACACATGGAATATCAGTCTCCAATACTTTTTTTTATTTTATAAAAACACTTTGAGGCTAAGTGAGAACCATCATGCGCACAAAAGGGATCATAAGCAGGTTGGACTTGGAATCACGCCCAAGACCAGACCTTCCCAAAAGAAGAAACCAAACAACATAAACCACCTACCAAGGACCAACCCATCCAAAAACCATCAAAACGCACATGTCACAAAATCTCTTGTCGCCCTGCACTGCGACAATCCATCGAACGCATCATCCATTCCCAGGACACAGCACCACCACTGCATTTGAGACCTCCCATCCAAACCAGACACCACGTCGGGGACCTTAGCAACACCATGAGGGTCGACGGACGAGAACCAGAGGGAGGAACCTGCACCGCCACCAATACCAAGAACTGCCGTCGAGGCTAGTCACAGACCGTGTCACACCGCAAACCACACCCCACAGCCACCCGGTTCAGCACCGCCATCGTCAGAATCACCAACACCATCCCAAATATCCCAAGCTTCCTTTGAACCTGACCATCGTGGAGTCGCGCGCAAAGGGGAAGGGAAAAACGAGCAGAGGAGATTTGGAGGATTGCAGCACCAGACACGAGAATAAACCAGAAGACCACTGATCCAGACTAGCGATCCACTACTGTGCCCGCGTCTGAAACCGAAGAAACCACCGTCAAATCTGAACGAATAACCTGCAACAATAAAGGGGAAAATAGACAAGTAACCACTGCATTCCCCAAGCTCTCCTGAGGTCGCCCTTTGAAACCTCGTAGTGACTCAGGAGGAAGACGATGAACCTGGGCCAGAGAAGAAGAGAGGAGGGTGACCACGAAGAAATCGGTTGAACCCGTCACGAGAGCGAGAATGGAGACCTTCACTAGTTCGTCGGAGGAGGTTGAACACAGAGCTCCAAATCTGCGATACCATGGAGCGATTGAAACCCTCACGCCCTCGCCGCATGACCCAACCCTTGATCATGATCTGTAGAGGAAGAGAAGGGAGGGAGGGGGAAGACGGCGAGAAACCCTAGCTCCCGAGACGTCGCCCCTTACGGGCCCATTTCTACCAATAATAATTCCAGTAAAAAACACATGCAATATCACACATTGCATATATATACTAGAAAACATAACTTTGAACAGGAAATTACTAAATAGACAAGTTGCACCACACGTGTGTTGTCCCATACTAGCACCTAAGGTCTAGAATTCCCTAAGAAAAGTCAATCATGATTTAACAAATTAAACTCAACAGTTTAAACTAAGCAGTTCAATTTATACCCATTTCGGTACCCCTGGCCGAAATGCCCCAAATGAGCAGCGACCTCTAACCCAGCCTTGCTCGATCACAACTAGATCAGGGAATGCCTAGAGGCATCCCACATTGCAGATAAATAATTAAAAACAATTAAACAAGGTTTCGCTCAATACCCGACGTCGCGCCCGAAGGTCACAACCCCTAAAAGTCTACGAAAACACGGAAGAATGTATGCACCACCCACCTCGTACTTGTAGGATGATACTCCTTCGATATCAGCCTCTGAATCGATCTAAATCACGGTAGATCTGTGTTTCCGTCAAAATCTGGCAATTTCGCTCGGATGGAAACTACGGAGAAATAGGAAAGGAATCAAGGATGAAGGGGGGTGTGTGTGGTTAGCCTTTCCGATGCAGTCCCGCTGCCACCGACGGATTGAAGAACGGAGGCCGTATGAAGAATCTAGGAGGATTTGTTCTCTTTGGAGGTTTTCGGACGAGTGGTTCATCCAACGGGGAAAAAAAGGTTTTTCTGGAAATAAGACGCGACGGCCTCATGCTCGCACAAATAAAAAAAAGTACATAGCGTGTATTTCAAGACTACACACCATGTAGATGACCTTTTCGTACTCTGAATTAAGCGGAGTCCAGTGCATGGCTTGGACCGTGTACACGGTCAGCACACGGCCAGGGACTCAGCCATTGTACAGAACGAAAATTACACAGCGTGTCAAGAAAGACTACACGTCGTGTAGATGGAAATTACATATGGTCACCACACGACATGTACTTGGTCTCAGACGGGTTGTCACCTACCTAGATGATACATGACGTGTACTTGGGAGTACACGGAGTGTAGTCTAGAAATTTCCAGAAACTTCCCAGATTTTCCAGACTTCTCAAAAATCAGCCAAAAATTTTATAGAAAAGCAGAAAATCCAAACAGGGTCGGAAATTTTAACCCGCTCTAAAAACCTGGGTTCTTACAAACTCCCCACCTTAACATAGCTCATCCCCGAGCTATCAGACAAAACCCAGAGATGGTACCGAACATACCACCCTAATCAAAGTAACTTAGACTCCCCCGGTCTCAACGGTCCTGGCTAAATTCCTCAAAGGGCTCCCCACCTTAGGAATCGCCTACTTGGTCTAAACCCGAAACAAAGCTCAAAGCAATCAAAATAAACAAACAAGGCCCAACGACCTATTTCCTGGACCCATGGTCCTCCCATGATGTATCGTCACCCCTACACCTCCTTGGTGTTCACATGTTGCTTCCAGCACCCAACGTAACCCTCACTACATTGGTGTCTGCCTCCAAGAGGTCCTGCATCTCATAGATGATCCAATCAAAACCCGGTGCCTTGCACCTCAAGTAACCCGCATCCACGATGCCCCAATTCCCACGACACCTCACGTAACCTGCATCCTTGATGCTCCTGATGCTATGCATCTCAAATATATAATAAAATATATAACGCATATGATATGATGCCAATCCCACTAACTAGCATCTATTCAGTCCACAAGTATCATGTGCAACTCGTGCACTCAACCAGACACACCTCGAGAGGCCATGCCAAAAGAAAACAAAGAAAATCAAGGCCATACCCGCGGTGTACCTGCCACCGTCATCGGCTCAACAGCCTGCTTAGTCCCTGGCATCTCCACAGTGTGTTCCTGGCCTGAAGTATGGCTTCCTGATGCCTGACCTCCCTGCGGTGCTACTCCAGTCACCAGCCACTGACCCCTCAGTTGGGTCCCACTGTCTCTATCACGTCCTCCACGCACAGCTGAACCTCAACTCCCCTCTCCTGGTACCGAACCTAAACCAACACCTAACGCCACAGTCTGTCCTGATCCCTACTTGTCGGCTTTCTGAGAAGGCTGCCTGCAAAACCTCTCCAGATGCCCGACCTGTCCACACACCCGGCACTCCTTCGGAGGCCTATCGAACTGAGCCCAAACATGTCCCAGCTTCCCACACTGAAATAAAACTATCACTGAACTGCCACAAGGTGGTCTAGCTGAGTCCTTGTCCTACCCGCCCTACTGGAACTCATCTCTACCTCACTTCCTGCTGTCTGAACCATCACCTGAAGTTATCGCCCTGCCAATCTGGGGTCTATCCCTCTGGTTTCCCTCTGCTATAAGTGCCTGGTTCACCACCTCGGAGAAGGAAACCAGCCTGAAGATGTTCACCTGGACCCGAATGACATGTTGTAAGCCATCCTCGAAGCACCTCACCCTAGCTGTGTCATCGCTTACCATACCAGGTACAAAGCGAGACAAATCTGTGAAGGTAGTTTCGTAGTCCATGACGGATATATCACCCTGCTGAAGACTCAAGAACTCCTAAGCTCTCTCATCCCTCAATGTCTCTGGATAAAAGTGCTCAAAGAACCTATCCTTGAAGTCCTTCCAAGCCAGTCCCTCGTGCCTACGACCTTGTACCTGTACATCCCACCAACGCTTCTCCGGTCCTCTCAACATGTACGTTTCTAGCTTGACCCTCCACCCTGGAGGCATCTCGAGCTGCTCGAAGATCATCTACATACTCTCTATCTAGTTCTCTGCCGCCTGAGGTCCACCCTCACCCTGAAAAATTTGCGGGTGCTGCAACTGGAACTCCCGCATTAGATATTCCATAGAAGGCTCTGTGCCCTGCGCGCCTCTGTCAATCCCCTGTAAGACACGTACCAGGCTAGCTCAGAGCTTCTCGTCAAGCCACGGTCCGAACACTGCCAAACCCGGCTGTTGTCCTGCCTGCACTAGATCCTGAACCTGATCCTGTCCCCGAGCCTGTACCTGCGGCTCATGCTCTGCCTGCACCGGATTCTGAACCTGATCCTGTGGAACTGTATCTTCTCCTTCCTGACACTCCATCGAGTCGTGAAGGAGTAACCCGCTGAATACCATAAATGTTCAGACAACCCATACATATATATAACAATATATTATACACAGATAAGGAAAGCAGTAAAGAGGTAGTGTATAACAACTACCCTTACTCTCCCCTATCGTAACCCATGCCCTCGGCATCCCAACCTCACGGCCTCCTTAACCGACCTCAACAGAGCCAAGTATCAATAGTACCTTGGGCCATGCCCATCCTGACAACTCATGTTGCCTCAAACCGACGACCGAGTCGCCCAATCCTGACAGTTACACTACCTCAGCCATAGTACTTGCCTGCTCTCATAAGAGACAGACCCAAATATCCTGCAACATGTAATTATACAAATATATAAAGCATGACACATCGCATTGCAACAACAAGCAATTCTATTAGGAATTTCACCTATTCACATTTAAGAGCATATAAATCATGGCAATTGATTTTTCTTCACATGGTATTATCACATCACAAAGCATATGTGAAATCATGAAATTGGAATACCCTAAAATGTGCCTATCAAAAGCCAAGAAAACAAGCCTTGCCATACCGGTCTAAGGTCGAATTCTCCTTTACCACACCGGGTCAAGGGTCACATATCACAATCAATAACATCACACATCAAGTGAGCCACCGAAGTGGAAATCATATAAATCGTAATCTGAGCAAAAGCAACCAGCAATTCCCACCCATGGCAACTAGGTTCATCCCTCGTACCTGGGGTTGCAGGCACCCAAGTATAAGCTAGAAACACAGTCCCAGTAACAACCTATCTCTAGTCTACCATATTCCAAATAGTAAAACCAACATAATAAAAGAGAAGCCTCAAACTCATTAGTAGCCAGTAAAACACTGCTACTAAATCTCTGTTAAGAACTCCTCTGATACCACTTTGTAACGACCCGGACCCGGCCAGCCACCCGAACAGTGCCAAACGGGCCGGGTGTCACTACCTTAGGCGCACCTCCTCTGAATGCCAAAGGCTACCGACTAGCAACGGGGGTTTGAATAGGTATAGTGGGAGGCTATACCCTCATGGAGGAAATAAAGGTATTGGTCCGAGTATAACGTCTATAGGCAGCGGAAATTTAATGACTCAGCAGACTCAAACCAGACCCGTAGAGCGGAAGCATATCAAATATCAAATAAACAGCAGAAGCAATATAGAACAATGGTAGTGGAAAGTAAATAGAACAACATGCTAAATATCACAAGCAACTACGACTATAAACAAACAAACATGCAACCATAGCAAGTCATACATATCAACATAGAATGGCGCCAATGGCTAACCAACAGTTGCTACATAACAAAGTAAGCATGCTAATACAAAAATGAAACTAATAAAAATGTCTCCAGCAAGGAACGACCTCAAGGTCCATGCAAGTCTCCATGCCAACAACACTAAGGTCCAGCTCCTGAGGTTGACCCTCTACCTGCACACAATTTCATAAAGTCTACACGCGTCCCGAAGGGCCTGTGTAGGGTGTGAGACGAGTCTTAGTAGGATATCACCCAATAGTGTGTACCTAATACAAGTGTTTCGGCAGACATGATTATATAAGAAAACAGTAAATAATACAATGCCCAAAAGTAAACACAAACTTCACTGGTGCTCAGCAGCCACCAGGAAGTGTCACCCACTTCAGCCAATGCTGGAATATCTAGTCTGTAACCTGACACCACGTGCCACCTGACACCATGTGTCTCAAGTACCGACGCCCCGAAGGTACGCCCAATAATCGTAACCCAGGTTGAAAGCTGAACCTTCCCATGACACAACATCCGGAGGAACAATGATACCTATCCTCAAATAATAACCGGAGGGACAGTGATGTCTGCCCTCAAATAATACCCGGAGGGACAACGATATCTGCCCTCAAATCACGGCGAGCCTCGGCCCCCCAACCTGACAGCCTCAACACTATCTCCCGAAGGCTCCTCACTTCTCACGTGGCTTCCTATGGCAAGCACCCCCAACCAATAACACCTAACTGCATCTATTAGGGGCCTCTACCCAGCGAGTGGTTGTACCACCTCATCACGGAGTCTATCTGTGTGCACACTACTCAAAAGTACCTGGTGAGTGGTAATCACCTCAATAAGTTCCCAATCCACAACACCTCTGACACCTCGTGTCCCTACAAACCAGTCGCTCAAGTATGATGGCCTCGTCATCCAAGTAACTCGGGCCAAGCCCAACCTGACGGTCTAACTGTCTCAATCGACGTCCATGATGCCCAATCCCGTGGTAGAAACCACCCAAGTAACCTGGGAAAAGCCCCAACCTATGATCAACATCACTCAATAAAATATTTGGGCCACGCCCAACATAACTAAACAGTTCAACACAGGAAATATCACACATTGCATATATATACTAGAAAACATCACTTTGAACAGGTAATTACTAAACAGTAAAGTTGCACCACACGTGTGTCATCCCATACTAGCACCTAAGGTCTAGAATTCCCTAAGCAAAGTCAATCATGATTTAACAAATTAAACTCAACAGTTTAAACTAAGCAGTTCAATTTATACCCATTTTGGTACCCCCGACTGAAATGACCCAAATGAGAAACGACCTCTAACCTGGCCTCGCTCGATCACAACTAGGTCAGTGAATGCCTAGAGGCATCCCACATTGCAGATAAATAATTAAAAACAATTAAACAGGGTTTCGCTCAATACCTGACGTCGCGCCTGAAGGTCACAACCCCCAAAAGTCTATGAAAACACGAAAGAAGGTATGCACCACCCACCTCATACTCGTACGATGATACTCCTTCGATATCAGCCTCTGAATCGGTCTAAATCGTGGTAGATCTGTGTTTCCGTCAAATTCCAGAAATTCCGCTCGGATGGAAACTGTGGAGAAATAGGCAAGGAATCAAGGACGAAGGGGGGTGCACGGGGTTAGCCTTTCTGATACGGTCCCGCTGCCACCGACGGATCGAAGAACGGAGGTCGTATGAAGAATCTAGAAGGATTTGTGCTCTTCGGAGGTTTTTGGATGAGTGGTTCATCCAATGAGGAAAAATAAGGTTTTTCTGAAAATAAGACGTGACGACCTCCCGCTCGCACAAATAAAAAAAAAGTACACAGTGTGTATTTCAAGACTACACGCCGTGTAGATGACCTTTCTGTACTCTGACTTAAGCGGAGTCCAGTGCACAGTTTGGACCGTGTACACGGTCAACACACGACCAAGGACTCGGCCATTGCACAGAACGAAAATTACCTGGTGTGTCAAGAAAGACTACATGTCGTGTAGATGGAAATTTCACATGGGCACCACACGACATGTACTTGGTCTCAGACGGGTTGTCACCTGCCTAGTTGATACACGGCGTGTACTTGGGAGTATACGCGTGTAGTCTGGAAATTTCTAGAAACTTCCCAGATTTTCCAGACTTCTCAAAAATCAGCCAAAAATTTTATAGAAAAGCGGAAAATTCAAACAGGGTCGGAAATTTTAACCCACTCTAAAAACCCGGGTTCTTACATAATTTATCAAAATTAGAGTAATATCATTCATCCAACATAAGCTAGATACAAAACCACCTACCTCAAACTCGGGTCACACATGCCTGCAATAGGATCTACCAGCCAAAAAGTAACACAAGGTCAACAATAGAGGCCTGAGATTGATTCCCATGTATTAGAATCACATCCCACAAACAAAGGAAATTGCGGAAAGGGTAAATCTTGACAAACCTCAAAGAACACTCACCCGCTACACCACAACCAACAAAGGATCATCCCCCGGAAGAAGATCACACAATAGATCTAGAAAGGATCGAGAAGATAATTGTCACAGATCAACAAATCCAATAACGCAACATAACAATGCTACTGCGATCAACAACAACGAAGAAGCATAAGTATTACTCGCCTGGAGAAATGTCACACAACCGAAACCAAGATCAATTGTTGAATGAAGTGATTAGAAAGGATCATAAGTCTCCAATTTTTCCTGGGAGATCTCCTAGGTCAAGAGAGAAGATCCCTACGGTTGAATGAATAACAAATCAAATGATCAGTGCCCTAAAAATCATAGGTCATGAGAATTACATGGCATGCATTCCTTTCATGTCGTGTAATTCATGATAAAAAAGATCTGTCAAAAAACGTGTTTCCTCAAATTAAAATGTAGATTTTTTTATCATTTCACAACATGAAACATATTCACGATGTGTAAACCCTTCATGCAATGAACCAATCCATGAATTCATACATTACACGATGTGAAATCGATTCACAACACGTAAACCTTTCACGCCTTGCACTGGTTCATGACATTTTCCTGGAAACCAATACATGACATGAACATTTTACATGGTGTGTATTAACTTTCACGATGTGTAATCATTGCATGATGTGAAAATTCCCAATAGACTACAAAAACTCCAGATTCTTCTTGAAATCCCAAACCAACACTGATATTTTATGAACTTGGGGATAACCCCGCAAATCCTTTAACACATTCATACCCATACTCCATTAATCCAAAAAAAGCATACATCCCTAAAATTTAGACAATTTTCCCCAACAAAGTCTCTCCATCCTTGGGAGTCCCAAAATGCACCCAAATAAAAAAGGGAAACAAAAGGAGGGAAGATAAATACTTGAAAGTGGGTAATGGGGTGTTACACAGAATAAAGTGTATAAGCCAAGAAAACCATGTAAGTAACTCACACCAGAATCCATATTTCCTTTTAAATCCATTATGTCTATGAAATAACCCACACCATAACTCACACACCTATGCCATGAACTCACACAACCATGCATGCATCCCCTGCCTGAGCAGAACTCCCTGAACAAACTAACTTGTGAGCAGAACCATTCACGAGAACCAAGTCGTCGTTTGGTGGTGCAATTTCATGTGCCCCCAAATTTGGCACCGACATCCAAGTCTGAACCAACAAGTCCTTATACATGCATCATGAACACACACAACCCATGCTAATCCAACATGCCCTCAATTTCAGCACAAGCAACTAAGTCCAAACCCACAAGGCCTCATGCATATGCAATATAAATGTACACCAAAAACATTCTTTGAAAACCGAATAGAAAAAGTAGTACTTTCAAGAGAATCTTTCATTAAAGCAAAACCAGCACTTTCAAGATAATTTTTCAAAAATTGTTCAAAAATGAAAATGCATCAAGCAATAGATGCATAATATTTCATGTTCCAAATAAAAGTGCAGTGATAGAGAATCCACCTACCTCTAACATGTTTGTCTGATGGAATCCAAAAGAAAGAACTTCAGAAGGAAGAGAGTCGCCCAAAATTTCCTATAGAAACCTCTAGATCGAGAGTCCTCATAAGGATATAAAGAATGACTATTTTCAGGGGAGTAATCGAGTCATGAATCGAATTCATAATCCCCATAAAAAGACGCAAGTAGTTTCTCGTTCATGGCGCAACGCCTCCCCCAAAACTCGACTGTTGTTTCAACTATTTAAAACATGTTTTACCACCACCGTGACTTAGACCATGGCTTGGGGGTCCTCCCAAGTCGTTTCACTCTACCACACCAAGAACCACCAACGCAACATGACCTCCACTTGTCTCACCACACCACTGCGACCACCTGCTCACAATTTCAATGGTCTCCTTTTTTACACAGGTGAATCACCTCCATGCACTACGCCCACTCCCACGACATAGGACATGGGTGCTCATCATTTCCAACTCGCTCGCCTGACTCAACTTCCTCTAACATAAGATCACCATTCCCAACAACATGGCGTGTTTACCTCCTTGTTTCCCACAGGGGAACCTTCCCAACACTACGCCCTTCAACATGATGTTTCAAACCTCGTGGTGCAGCAAGCAACACAATGGTCGAACACCACACCAACAACAACCGCACGACTCAGATCGTGGCCTACACTACAGTCTCCACTATGGTGCGGTGAAGCCCAATGAGCCAAAACTCTCTTCTCCAACCACGCATCCTTCCAAAACTTCCCAAAACTGAGCCATGGCACCTTATACCTTGAAACCCCCCCCCCCCAAATTACCACAAACCGGGGGTGTCACGCGAGGATTCCTATGGCCGGTATTATCCCTTTGAAGGTGAGAGTATGTGTCTATCGTTTTGCAATCTCTATCAAGTGTACTCCATCAAGATTAGCAGAGATGGAGCATAATGGATATGAGGTACTCATGTTTTATTTTAGGTTATTCATTATGCATGTTGGTTTGTTGATGATAGATTGAGCACTTTAATGGGTTTCTTTTGCCACTTTGATCACGTAATGATCCACCAAAACCCGTCATTTTGGTTATAGGCATGAAAGGGTATAATATTCCCACGATCACACCTTATACCTTCATTGTTAGTTGGCAGTTTTTTTGTATATGGGGGGGAGGAGGGGGTGCGTCTGAGGCATGTGGCACTCTGGTTTGATCACAATAGAGTTAAACGGGGCCGGGACACTACATAATCGGTAAAAACAGACCATGCACATCATTACCGATGTCACATATAGGGTATTGGTAGTGAACAATAAAAGGTTCAAAGTAGCTCGTTGTTTAGAATTCTATAAAAAAAATCCAGGTATATTACCACTTCTGATGCAACTAAAGAAGCAGGTATGCATGTATTTGGGACATATTATCTTTGGAGGGACCTTATTTAGAGAGATGGAGTTGTGGTTGGTGAGATGGTAATAGAGGATGATGTGACATAACCATTGACTAAAGTCATAACTCTACATAGGCATGACGATCACGTGAAAGTTAACCCACTGTGCTGACAAATTGTTTTAACAAACCATCGTTGATCGGTCCGTCACCCTCTAGGACGCTCTGCTATCTTGGCTAACAACGACTCCTTCTCCGGCTGAGCCTCTACCTCAGGGCATTGACCTCTTCGTGGGAAATGGGGGTTTCCATGTGTGAAGGGTTCTAAAAGGTCACATATGAGAATTTCTTTTTATAAAAAAAGAAAAAAAAATATAAAAAAGAAACTTAATTGTTAAAAAAAGCCTTTCCACCCAAAGAAAACTTGTGTGGATAAAACTGACAAATAGAATATAGAAATAGTTTGAGCCGCAATTGTAAATATTTACGTCATTAAATGAATCCGATCATCTAAATGACTGATCCAATTAAATGAATCCGATTATATAAAAGATAGATCCAAACGCCATGGCCATGGTCATAACTCGCGCCACGCCGCCCGTTCGCATGAGTCCCCTTCCTCCCTCCTTCCCCGCCCCCGTTTCTCTCTCCGAGGGCGGTCGGGCTCGCCACAGCTCCATTTGGACGTGCTTCGGCTGCTATTTGGATTTTCTTCCATCCTGGAGAAGTTCTCTATTGATCGATTGAACCGTGGACATGGATCCCCACGAGGTTCTAGGGGTGCGCAGAGGCGCCTCCAAGGACGAAATCAAGCAGGCATTCAGGAAATTGGCGCTGAAATTTCACCCCGACAGGCACGCCCACTCCGCCCGATCTGTGCGAGACGCGGCCACGCTGAAATTCAAGCAGGCCTCGGACGCTTACGACATCCTATCCGACGATCGAAAGAGTGCCGCCTACAATCGCCGGCCTAGTTCGACTTCGACTTCGGCTTCGGCTTCGGCTTCGGCTTCGGCTTCGGCTTCGGCTTCGGCCAATCGTGCTGGGTTCCAGGGCGGGTACGGTCACTATAGTGGGCGGAGTCGTTACAATGACTATTCGTACTCCTACACGTATCGAACTTCTGGATTTTACTCGTTCAATCATCGGCAGCAGTCGGCGCGGGCGTTTCTTATCAACTTTGCATTTACCTGGTAATCTTCTTCGCGGCCTTTCCTTCTTTATTCTGGATCTTATCGCTTGTTCTATTACATATTTATTATTCGTTTAGTTGTTCATACACCGCGATTATCTGAATGGGGACTGAGTTTTGAATTAATGCATGGTCCCATTTCAGTAAATTATAGGGTTTGGTGCGAGGGAAAATTTTGACGTCGGTTTTTTAGCCCCGCACCTGAATGACGTATGCTTTCGCTGGATATCATTCCTAGTAGTAAACAGTTGATAATTTGGAAATGGCGATTCATACGGACATATACTTCAAAGATATAAAGGAATAACACCTTGCAAATTCCTTATGAAGATTCTTGTTTTTGAGGTTGATAGTTATCCTAAACCTTTTCAAAGTTGTGGAATTTTTAGATGCACATCTGGGAATATCTGATCTAATAGAGGAAATGCTTTTTGATGATGAAGTTGCTCGAGGAATGATAATCCTAAATGACCAAGGCTTAGAGAATTCCCACTCCCAATAATCTCAGGAAATCCCTCATGTATTATGTGGATAGAAGGTCATTATTACGATTAAAGGCGACTGAAGAGGGAAGAATGGTGGTTCAAGTTTGTTAATAGAATTTGAATTTGAAATTCAAATTTGAATGTTCGGAGTCCAATATGGTGGTTTGAAGAAGTTCTTGAAGTTTGGAACACTGCTTTGCATTGCTTTATCCTTTATCCTGTGTATGTCCACCACTCTTGTTGGTTCGTCACCATCACCGAAACATGGACCTGTTTCGGAACCACGTCACCCCATACCTCCAGAATTTCATCCATCGGAACTGCAACGCCCCGCCACGCACCTTCGGAAGCTACACACAGCAGAACCCAGCTTCCTGAAACTCCAATGGCTGGATGATCCCCCATGAGCTTGACGTTCGTAACTGAGAAGGCCAGACTCTCTAGTCACCACATCGAGCCGTACACATCTGGTTCCGGTCACCATCCTGGATCTGAATGAGACCTTCCTTTCGGACAACGAACAACCAGGAACAAGCACATGATAAAACAAACGAAACATGCTAGCATGACACATGAGGGATAATGTGGTTCGGGTGATGTGTCCTATATCCATGGGAGAACAAAAATCTTTCATTTCACAGAAACAACATTCATTCGTGTTACAAATAAAAGCCCATGCCCTACCCAACTTCACGAAACATAGCATACCGATGCCTTCTCACGACAAGCTCTTACCGCTAGTGCTCCCATCGTGAAACCCACGAGTGAGAGGATGTGATCCCTCCAATAGCACCACCTTCCGCCTCTGCTCCTTCCGGTCATCCGGTCATCCGCCTCTGCCACCGGTTGCGACCTTCCGCCTTCGGTCCTACGACCTTCAACCTCCAACTTCCGATGCCTTTCAATGCCTGTGATGCATTCACATTGCATACCAGAAACAATGGTCCAACCTTGCTATATGTAGTGAAATTCTTCCGGTCATTAGGTTTCTGTTACCTTCCAATCTTCACGGTGAGTTCGCCACTCCACTCTAATCTGCACGGACGACCTCCCACACAGTCAAAGCTATTCACCACCTTAATTGGTGCAACTGGTGAACAATGCAAGTCACTTTCCATGATTTCAGCTCAACCATTCACCTCCCCCGAAATTACATCCTGTTGCTTGAAGCTCTCCCTTCCTCCCGCATAAGTTCTTCCTCTAGAACATGTCCGACTCCTAAGTACATGCATCAGATGGTCTTTCTTTGCATTCCTATACTCAGACCACCACTGTGCCACTTCCGCTGAAACAACTTCCGTTCAGCTTCTGTTTAGCCTAACTTTTGTTGAAATGCATCACTCAAATGCGCTTCTCCTAGCAAACTGACTTTCGCTGCTTGAATCCGGACATAGATGGTGTTGGTGTCCTGTCTCCATCTGAGCTTCTCCCAAAGTATAACTTAGGGTGACTTAATTTCGGAGCTTTTCAACACTTTGATCGGAAAACAACTTTCACACAACAAACCTAACAATCTCTCATTTCAGAATTATTTTCGTGGAAGTCTGATAATCTTCCATTCGAAGTATATTCTCATGCTTACACCATTTGTCCCATCGACCAACTTTCGTTCACCCGTGCAGTGCTCGCATGGTTCTCCAACATGTAACTTCCGATCGTCCAAACTCCCACTGAAGACACGCCTCCTTAGTTCTCCGGAACCTCAATCTCATTCGAATGCCTCCATGAGAGTTTCTTCCCAAAGAAAACTGGCATGAATTGTCATCCTCCGAGTCCGTTGAAATCCCATCAATAGGCTGTGCCAAGTACCGTGTCCATGGCCCTCCTTTCGGAACCATGCTTCTGAAGACTCTGCCACCGAGCTTCCGCAACTTCCGAGAGCTGTCCGGTATTCTGGACTCCAACGACACCATCAGAACCGAATTCCATCTAGAACTTGTTCTTCCAGAATAGCTTGATGCCATCAAAATGACGAACTCCCAATGAACCTTTGTTCAGTGCAACCAAGGCATGCATTGGTCCTTTGCTCCCACGGCTTTGGTCTGGTTCTCGACTCTTCAAGATTCCACCTTCATCAGAGTGGTCCTTCCGTAACTCCACCTATCCTCCGAAAGATAGTTGCCATAGAGTCAGAAGCATTAATGTTTTTATTGCCACCCTTTGCAAAAGAACACGCGCCCTGGACTTGGGTTGTCCGACTTTCGGCTTTAGTGTGACTGTGGTCGAGTTCTCTGAAGACTTTGTAGATGAAAACACAACAAATTGTCCAACTTTCGGACTTCTGGAGTATCATCAGAAGATATTGCCCCAAATGCAAATGAAACACCTCTGCCACATGTTGCAGTTGAACCCAAACATCTTTTATCGCCGTCTTCAGAATCCACCATCTGACTACACCATTATGCAAACTTTCGACACAAGACAAACCCATGGATCCAACACATGCTTCTTGCTCAATGAATTTTCGCTCCGCGACACTAATTTCTGGTGTTTGAGGTCAGTCTCCTTAAATCTTAGGCAAGCCCACCCAGTATACCTTCCGATCAACCCATCGTGGTTCTTCATGATGATGGTTCCGATGCAACCTCAGATTTGTGCTTGAGGAACCAACACCAGCACCTGCCGCTCCACTTCATCGATAAAGGTTCATTGAGCATAATGGCTCCCGTGAGATCACCGAAACTTGGCTACATTTCGATCTCCGTGCATGACTCCTTCCGGAGCTTGAACACCCATTGTTGCTTTCGAAGACCGCGTTCTGTCACTGAGTTCCAACAAATGTTCCAACAAATCTTCTAGCAATCGAGGATTTGCATCCTCACTCTCACTTCAGTGCGCTCATGACAACCATGCCACATACACCATTTTTCGGTCGTCTGTTTCTCGACATGCCACTCTCATTTCGAACGTCTTCTTTCGAAGCTGGAAACCTTGTCCACACTCAACTACAACCATGAAGCCCTCGGTGTGAATCCCACATCCTTCCATAACTTCCTCCTGCTTTCCTGCTGATTAGCTTTTGATGAACCGGGATAGTGTTGCACACCTTCTGATCCTTTATCTGGATAGAATTATCGTATCCTTGAGTTCTCCGGAACATGCCACCTGCTCCCTCCCGGATGTTGATCGATGAAACCCCAGAGCCACTTCTCCTGACTCAACATGGGCTTGGCGAACACTTGGTAGCAATACGAGCCACCCCTTCTTCAGCTGCAGGATTGTGGAACTTCCATAATATATACCTTTCGGGAAAACTAGGACCAAACATAACATGTACAACATCAAGCATAAACATTTATTTAATTCCTTTTTCTCTAGCCTCTTATTGGAAGTTGACCTCTCCTTAGTACATGTAGTCACCTGAGGACAAAAAGGGGTGAGTTAAAAGCCCAATAAGAGGATAAATAAGAACAATATAGCACGAGGTGAGCATAATCATAACATTATCATCAAAATCATGAGAGGAAACATTAATAAAAGACTTGAAATGTGGCCATGCATAAAACGAAACATCATGTCATAGTGGTCATCTACCACACATGGTTGTGAACAAAACTAGCATCATGTTCACACATCATTTCACTTTAACTCATGAGATTCATCACTTTACTCAATGCATTGAAGCGCTGTATAATTCCGGGCGTGCCTGTCACATCATAACATTTTCATTATCATGCATGCCACATAGAACATAGATCAATCATGAACATAAATAACCATGGAAAGGAATGAGTTTCAACTCATAAGATCACATTCATAAATTTTGGGTTCCCAAAAGAAAGAGGGAATAACATACTTGATTCAAGAACTATCAACCTTGAGTGAGAAGTAAACAAATGTGTTCTTAAAAGAAGAGTTCTTTTGGAAAACATTTTGTTTGACATAAACTCCAGTGGCAAACATGTATATCCCCGAAAAGGAAAGACAATGATGAACACATGATTTTTAAGGAGTAACCATATCAAAAATGGAGTGAAAGAGAGAGAACCCGAAGAAAGAAAGTTGGGTTCGAGAATTTTCTCTTACCTTGTATCCGAACGCTTTCTTCACTTTAATGTCCTGTATAATGACATTATATTCATTAATTAGAAATTGCAGAACCTTGTATACATGAATATGATTTACTATGGTTTCATTAAGTTCATTTATGGGTCTTTGGATGAGTTATAAAGCTTAAATTCATTGTTCAAGAATGTTCGTTTTTATAGTTTTCTTGAACGGTTCACTTGTATTCATGAATGAAAGTTCATTTAAAACATGAATAAACATCCAGAATTGTAATTATATGTTATTGATGATGTTATATAACTTGAAATGATCTTATAAACAATTTGTTTAAATACCATGATAGTGAATCATTAGATAAGAATTTAATGATGATCGTTTGGGGTTAATTCAGGCGGTTTTTCGATCACAACGAACTTGTTTTGTTTAATCATTTAGTAATATGTACATAAGTTGATTCCAGAACATTAAATAGGATATAATACATATAATATAATCTGGTTCAACCATAAAAATGGTTTCATGACCAGATCTGAAGGCGGTAAAGGAAAAAGAAAACATGTCGTTCTTGAAGGTGATAAATTAACACCTCACGAACAATGTTTTTTTTTCTAAAATAAAAAGAAGAGGGGAAGGGGGTTGGATGATATATTGTCCCATTAGTATCATAACATTCCAGTATATGTGAGATACTGGAGTTACCATACCATGTGGATGAGGATAGGTGAGGAGAGATTAAGAAAAGAACTTGAAATTGAAAGGAAATTAAAAGAAAAGAGAGAAGAATTACCTCTTGAATCCTCCTCTTGAGATCCCCCTCAAGGAACCTAGGCTTGGTCTTTTGATGAGATCAGAAGCTCTTGGACGTGGGAGGGGCTAGGGAAGATGTTTGGGCAGAGTTTGGACAAGGCTTGAAACTTGAGAGGTGTGGGGAATTGAGGGTGTGAAGAGTGATATTTATAGTGGAGGAAAGAATGGTTCTCTTAATATTTTAATTATTTCATTAATTTACATCAAGATAAGCAATAGTGATGATTCCATGACCAAGAATAGTAAAGAGGGCATGTGAGTTCGAGATTTGGGTGCTTACATCACTTGTGATGTTAGGAATAGTGGATTTAAATTATAATGTATTTATACGGTAAATTAATGTATTTTACTATTCACCAAAAATTCAAATATTTCGGAAAAATCCCAAAAATTCACCCTAACCATTTTTCGACGTATAGAATTCAAAAATGGAGTCCATTTTTCAAAAATAATTTGGGCCTACGGGCCATGTAATGGACTAAATGTCCACTGGGCCTTCGGGCTATGTAATCGGTCTCCCTCTACCCAGTTAAAAGAGGTTTTTGCTTTGCTTTAAATAATAAATGAAGCTTCGGCCCCAACCTTTAAAAAAAAAAATTATGAATAGATTTTAGAAAAATATGCATTCTTTTAAATTAATTAATTAATTATAATTAATTATTTATGACTTACAAAAATACCAATACTTTTACTATGGTCAAATTGTCACTTATAAGATGCCGAAATTTTATTTAATCATTAATGGGTAAAGTTACTATTATTTTGGACGATTTACTATTAATAAGGGTCATACTACTATTCATAAGGGCAAGTGACTATTCATAAGGGTAGGTTTAATTCATCAAAATTTAGTTTGTCCCATCGGACTCCAAACATCTTACTGATCACGACCGTGTATGTCAGATTTTCGAAATTCAAAACATAGAAGTGACAAAATTATGTTTAATGGTCACATAGTATTTAGTATCATTATATGTCATTATGCTTCCTAATGTGATTATACTATAAGGCATAATTTAAGAAGAAAATTCCATTGATAAAACATTGGGTCGTTACACCACAAGGGAGTGAAAATTGTAAAATTAGAAATCCCCCACACCTTCAAGGTGAGGAGAGAGCCTTCATTTATAGAAAATATAGGGAAGTTACAAAGAGAGGTTACAAAAGAAGTGGGGCTGGAAGTTACAAAGTTAGTGGGGCTGGAAGTTACCCATACTCCAACACTCCCCCTCAAGCTAGGTGTACCTAGCTTGGACACATAATGAAAAACAACGCAAGCAACAAGCTGCAAACACTCCCCCTCAAGCTGGACATACCCAGCTTGATGACAAAACAAGACGAAAATCGGAAGATACAAAAATAATAAAATCGTTGATGATGCTGCTCCCCCTCAAGATTGTAATGTGATGCCGCTGAAAATGATGGGTCATCGTCGGAAAAGTGCGGGGCCGGACAACAGAGCGCCGGGAAATCCACACTGGCGGGTGCCGGTCGTCAGAGCGTCGGGAAAATCCGCACTACGGGCGGGTCGTCAGAGCGCCGGTAAACCGTAATGTCGGGCCGATCGTCAAAGCGCCGAGAAAATCCGCAATGGCGGGTGCCGGTCGTCGAAGCGCCGGGAAATCCGCAGGAGGAGGCCGGCGATGAGATGCGGTGATTCCGCAGGAGATGCCGGGCAGAGAGGCGGGGATTCCGCAGGAGGCACCGGGCAGAGAGGCGGGGATTCCGCAGGATGCACCGGGCAGAGAGGCGGGGATTCCGCAGGATGCATCGGGCAGAGAGGCGGGGATTCCGCAGGATGCAGGAGGAGGTCGGCATGGAGGGAGCAGTTGAGCAGAGGTGGCACGGGAGGCCGGCAGGGCTGTTGGCCGACTGCTGGAGGAGCCGGCAGGAATGGAGGCCAGCTACTGGAGGAGCCGGCAGGAGTGGAGGCCGGCAGGGGTGGAGGCCGATCGTCAACAGAGCCGGCGGGAGATCGCACAGGAGGCGGGCTGCCGAAAAGAGCCGCAAGCCGGGGAAGGGAGGTCCGCCGGGAAGAACAAGGCGGGAAAGGCGCAGCCGGCCAACCGGAAGGGTCGCCGGGAAATCCGCAGGAGAGCTGCCGGGAGAAGGATCTGGCCGAAAAATCCGGGAAGGGCCGGGAGGGCGCGCGGAGGGCCGGCCGGGAGGCGCGCGGGGGGCCGCTGGACAGGAGGAGCGCCGCGGGACGAGAGGGCCGGGAGAGCGGTCGCCGGACTGGAGGGAGATCCGCCGGGAGCCGGGAGCCGCGAGCGCGCGGGAGCAGCGGGAGGAGCGGAGCACGAGAGGAAGGCTGCCGGAGGAGAAGTCGGGGCGGGATGAACCGGGGCGGGAGGTCCCGGCACTGGAGGGAGCCTCGTTGGGAGCATCGTGCGAGAGGCGACCGCGCGAAGGAAGGAGTCGCGCCGAGAGCTGCGCTAGAGCCGCGCGAGTGGAGGGAGGCGCGACGGGAGCCGCATACCAGGGAGGGAGAGGGCCGCCGGGAACCCACGCTGGATCGCGAGCGGGCTAGGAGGGCCGCCGGGAAGGGTAGCCGCGCCGGGGGAGAAGGCCGGCGTGCGCAGCAAGGGGGGGACGCCGGGGGAGGAAGCCCGCCGGGAAGGGATGCGCACCGGGGAGGGACACCGCCGGACTGAGGCGGAGCAGGGAGGCTGCCTGGATTCGCCGCGTCGGGAGGGAAGACGGGAGTGCGCCGCCGGGAGGGAGGGCCGCTGCGACTGAGGAAGGGGTGACGCCGATGAATCACCAAAAAGCCACCGCAAGATGGTCCCGAACCATCGATCCAAAGGAAACCCCCAAAGAGGAGGGATTCCAGCAAAGCTCCTGCACCAAGGAGGCGACGGGAGTCGCGGCTGGGAGGCGTCGCAGGAGGCGCGACGTGGAGGCGTCGCGGGTTGCCTGGGCGCCGTCGAGGGCGGGGCGTCGTGCGTCGGGGGCGAGGGCCGCCTGATGGAGGCGAGGCCGATCGCGCGGGGATGACGCCGAAGGGAGCAGGGAGGAAGCCGACGCGGGACGAGAGAGCCGGTGCTGGACGGGAGGCGCGGTCGTCGCGCACAGAGATGCCGCCGGGAGAGCGTGCGGGAGCCGGACGAACCGCAGAAGGAGGCCCGACGGGAACCGGGAGCCGCGTCTGGAAGCGACGCCGCCGGGAATAGCCGCAGGAGCCGAGAGCCGCTGGGAGAGAGGGCCGAGCCGGGAAGGGGCGGCGACGAGCGGGCCGGCATGCGCAGGGAGTAGGGCCGTCGGGAAGGGAGGCCGAGCCGGGAGAAGAAGGGGAGAGGCGGAGCAGTGCCGGACGAGGAGGGAAGGCGCACCGGGGGAAGCCGCGACGAGGAGCAGCGCTGGAGAGCCGCCGGGACGGGAAATTCGCCGGGAAGGGATCGCCGGCAGGGGGCGGCGGAGAATTCCTATGGCTCGTAAGCCATGGAGGCCGCCGCCCCCACGGGAAAAAAACGATCGGAGACCTAGAGCAGAATAATAAAAAAAAATAGATGGGAGGGGGGATCGGGATTAACCTTGCTCTGATACCATGTAAAATTAGAAATCCCCCACACCTTCAAGGTGAGGAGAGAGCCTTCATTTATAGAAAATATAGGGAAGTTACAAAGAGAGGTTACAAAAGAAGTGGGGCTGGAAGTTACAAAGTTAGTGGGGCTGGAAGTTACCCATACTCCAACAAAAATGAACCTAAATCCATAAGATTGGACCAAGAAACCCAAAATCGAACCCTATATACGAAGCCCTAGCTGGACAAGTGGAACTTCAAGAAAGAGGGAAGAAACCCCAAGGAGAAAGAAAGAAACAAGAGAGGGAATCACTTACTTGAAAGATCTTGAAGTTTTCCCACCAAAATCCCCTTCAAAAACGAGTTCTAAGAGTGGTTGAGGGAGTTTGGGAGCCTTCCATGGCTGCTAGGGTCGAATGGGGGGAGAAATGGGTGAGATAGGTTTAATTCCGGAAGGGAAAAATAGGAATTACAAAACATTTTTTATGATCTGGACACCTGTGCACGGTTTGGGTGCACGGTTTAGTAAACCGTGCGGCCAAACTGTGCGGCCTGTTCTGGCCACCCAAAAACCATCCAATTTCTTCCAAATTCAAGGGGGGCTTAGGGGAAACTTAGGGGGGAAAATTAGGCCAAGAATAGAAGAGAAAAAGTACCTTAAAAGAAGGGTATGGATGTGACAATTCTTCCTACCATGAAAACTTTCCGCCTCGAAAAGTCAGCCCGAAGTTTGATCGGAAAACAAGAATGGTTACTCTTGCTCAACCAACGACTTCCGCTCCCAAGTCTCGTGCGCATCATTACTATGCTGCCAAATGACCCGGACTAGTGGAATAAACTTCCCCTGAAGCACTTTCTCTTGAGAATCCACTATTCGCACCGGCCGCTCAAACACTGATAAATCGGGTTCTATCTCCAACTCTTCCCAATTCAACATGTGGGATGGATTTGGATTGTACTTCTTCAATTGAGAGGCATGGAATACGTCGTGAATAGATGTCAACTGAGAGGGAAAAACTAACCTGTATGCCACCTTGCTAATGCGCTTGATGGTCTCAAAAGGTTCAACATACCTCGGTGTTAGCATTCCCTGCTTTTCCAAACGATGGTGACCCAGACGAGGGGCCACTTTCAAGAATACCCGATCACCCACATAAAACTCTAGATCTCGATGTCTCTGGTCAACATAAAATTTGTGGCGACTCTGAGCTGTCAATAACCAGTGCCTGATCAACTTGACTTTCTCAGATGTCTCTTGCACACGGCTCGACCCCAACAATGAGGTCTCACCTACCTCAGCCCAACACAGGGGGGACCGACAATGCTGACCATAGAGCGCCTCAAAAGGAGCCATTCAAATCGAGGATTGGTAACTGTTATTATAAGCAAACTCGACTAATCCCAAATGACTATCCCACGAACCACCGAAGTCCAAGACGCATGCACGGAGCATGTCTTCCAGAATTTGATTTGCCCGATCTGTCTGTCCATCCGTTTGAGGATGATATGTCATGCTCATCTTAATCTGCGACCCCAAAGCCTTCTGAAGGCCTTCCCAAAACTAAGAGGTGAAACAAAAGTCTCTATCTGACACAACTGCTGACGACACACCATGAATCTTTACCACCTCCTGAATATACAATCGGTCCAACCCACCCACTTTAGCTGTATCTCTGATCGGAATGAAGTGGGTTGATTTGGTCAGATGATCAATCACCACCCAAATAGTATTCTGAGGTGTACGAGGTAAGCCAACAATAAAGATTATGGCGACCTCGTCCCACTTCTAGGTAGGAATGGGTAACGACTGAAACAAACCAGAGAGCCTCTGATGCTCTGCTTTCACCAGTTGACATGTATAGTATCTCGACATGAAATCAGCTATATCCCGCCTCATACCTGGCCACCAGAACTGCCGATGAACATCATAGTACATTTTGGTAGCTCTAGGATGAACGACCCACTGAGATTGGTGGCTACCTTGCATCACCACCTTCTTTGGAGACAGCGGTACCACTGGACGACCCTTGAAGCACAAGATGCCCTCGGGGGACGAAGACCAATCAGAAGTCGTCTCCCCACCATGGAGAAACTGCATCGACCGCTGACATAGCTCATCACTGGGCTTCTCCCGCCGATTCAACTCTAAAAGAGCAGGAGTCAACTGAACGCTTGCCAAGAATGCACCCCCACTGTGCTCCTTGGTCTCCAGGTGCATCTGGGCAAAGAGCCCCACCAGAGTCCACTCATCACTGGACTTCCTCAATGGCTGCACTGGTACTCTTCTGCTCAAGGCATCACCCACCACATTACCCTTTGCCCGGGGTATAGACGATGTTAAAATCGAACCCCTGCAAGTACTCGATCCAACGACGTTGCCTCATGTTAAGATCCTTCTGTGAGAAAATGTAGGCTAGGCTCTTATGATCAGAGTAGAGCACAAACTTCTCCTTAAAGAGGTAGTGACGCCATGTCTTCAAAGCATGCATCACCGCTGCTAACTCCAAGTCATGGGTCGGGTAGTTCTTTTGATGTGGTCGGAGTTGGCGAGAGCCGTATGCCACCACGTGATCACCCTGCATAAGCACACACCCGAGACTCATACTTGAAGCGTCGCAATACACCATATAGCCCTTTCCAGATTCCGGCAAGATCTACACGGGGGCGGTAGTCAACCGCCGCCTCAACTCCTCGAAGGATGCCTGATATTCTGGGCCCCATTCAAATTTCACCCTTTTCTGGGTCAGCGCGGTCATGGGCGAAGCAAGCCGAGAGAAATCCCGAACAAAGCGCCTATAATAACCTGTCAGGCTGAGGGAACTCCTGACCTCGAACACATTCCTCGGTTGCTCCCATGACATAACTGCACTGATCTTCTCGGGGTCCACCGAAACCCCATGCTCTGAGATCACATGGCCCAAAAACTTCACTTTCCTGATCCAGAAAGTGCATTTGGACAACTTTGCATAAAGACGATGATCCCGCACAGTGCCCAACACGATCCGCAAATGACGCTCATGCTCTTCCTCGGATCCATAGTAAACCAGGATGTCGTCCACGAATACCACGACGAAGGAGTCGAGATACTGGTGGAACACCCTATTCATGAGTGCCATAAAGACCGCTGGAGCGTTGGTCAACCCGAATGACATGACCAAGTACTCAAAGTGGCCTTACCTACTTCGGAAAGTTGTCTTCGGGATATCCGCCTCTCTCTCTGACTTGGTGGTAACCCGAACGCAAATCTATCTTGGAAAACCACTTTGCCTCCTTTAACTGATCAAACAATTCATCTATTCGGGGCAAAAAATATTTGTTTTTGATGGTTATCTTATTCAGCTTCCTGTAGTCAATGCACAACCGGAGGGACCCGTCGACTTTCTTCGCAAAAAGAACAGGATCGACCCAAGGAGAGACGCTTGGGCGAATGAATCATTTGGATTCCAAATCGTCCAGCTGTATCTTTAACTCCCTCAACTCGGTGGGGGCCATACGATACGAGGGGAAGAGATATCGGCTGTGTTCCCGACACCAAATCAATCGAGAAATCCACGTCCCGCTCCGGGGGCAAGCCTGAAAAGTCATCTGGAAATACCTTCGCGAACTCATCCACTACATGAGGTAATCCACCCTCAAGAGCACGACCATCGTCCTCTAGCGTGAGCGATGATAACTGGAAGATAAGATTCCCCAACTCTGAAAGTGGTGGTCCCGCACGACCCGACCGAGGATCCCATTCTCCAAGAAAAACCTGAGGACTCTCATCAGGTGCCATGAAACTCACCTGCCGCCTATAACAATCGATGTGCGCTTGAAAGTGCACCAACCAATCCATGCCAAGGATTAAATCGAAAAGTTCCATATCCAAGACCAGGAGGTCCCACTCCATTTCAACCCCTGACATAGTAAGCGCACACAACGGGCACTCGAGACCTTGCTCATTCTTCTTACCCAACGACGTCACCAACTTCATCGCAAAAAACAACAACTCGGTTGGCAAATTCAGCAGGTTCACAATACGGGCATAGATAAAAGAAACAGAAGCACCAATATCAAAAAGAACGACAACTATAGAAGATGCAATCAAAACGGTACCTCGAGCTGTCGAAGATCCTCCATCTAATCCCGTTGGTGCCTGATCCACTGCATGAAGATGCTTAGCCTCTGCCTGAGAACGACCACTCGCCTGTGGCTCTGCCTTGAACTGGCTCTGCCCAGAAGACGATCCGACCTTGCCGCCACGACCACCAAACCGAGATCCCCCTGTCCTTGACGGCTCTGACTGAACTGACACTTCCTTGAAAGCCACAGATCCGACCCCACTCTGGAGTGGACGTGCCACCTTGCAAAAGTGATGCAAGTGTCCCATAGCTCCACATTGATAACAAGGCTTCAGAGGAGATGTACATGAAGGTCGGGTGTGCCCTGGCCTCCCGCACTGGTGGCACACAACGTACCTCGCATTAGAAGCCATAAATCACATTCTCTGGCTGGAGTAGGAGCAGGTTCCACTCCCTGCCTCAGAGTCTGGACAGCCCGGACCATAGCTTCTACCAACCTTTGATCGAGCGGTGAGGGAGAACTCTCTCCGGCTTCCTCCCGTGGATGCAAGGAAGGTCTTCGAGGAGACATGTTGCTACAGAAAACAACAGTCACAAAAGAAAACATTAGTACAACAGTTCTGAAAAATTCCAGCAACAACATCAAATATAAATAAATCAAACTCATATCAATAATGAAATAAAAAACTACTTTACTCTCACCCAATGTCCACGTGCAGTCTGCAGCCCGCACGTCCCACTTGGAAGAGAAGTCAAACAAACAATCCCGACATCCCATGGGGACTCGAGGTCTATCATGAGAGGTACTGGCCAGACACCCTATTCGCAACTAGAACTCCGAGCCTTGACAGTCCTAGCTCCTGTCTAACTGGACTCAATCCAAATAATATGACCCAAAGAGTTTAACCATGCTCTGATACCATTTTGTCACGAACCAGATCTGGTCGCCATCAAAATCGACACCCGACCCGGTCCATGGCAAGGCCCGAAGGGCGTTCTCTATCCCCACGGGCGTTCTCTATCCCCACGGGCTGGTACAAGTGCCCGAGTATCACAAATAATGGTTTGAGAACGATTTCCCCAAGTTTAGAAGCATTAAACAACCAAAAACAATAAATAAACCGAATCTGAAAATTTATTCCAAACAAGCCTGTAATAAAATTCAGAACTGAAATACATGGTTTTAGACAAAGCCCAAGAGGGCCACAATTCAAAAGTAGCATCAACTACAACTCTAGAACCACCACACGTCAAGGGGCCATCATCCCCAAGCCTTCTCCACAACACCGCATCAAGGATGGAAGCTAACAACCCGAACCGCAGTCTCCAAGGACCTTGCCCTTACCTGTGTCGAACATAACCAAGTCTACTTACACCCAAAGGTGTAAGTAGGGTGTGATCCTAAGCCTAATAGGATGCCGCCCAAAAAGATTCAATGCGATAATCATTTTAAGACAAAAAAAGCTTGGAAGTCTTATAAACAAGAAATGCTAGTAATAATTTTAAAAGGATGCAACTTCAAATGAAAACAGTTTTTAAGGAAGCAACTTTAAGAAATGAACACTTTTAAAGAAAATATCCATGCTACTGAATTTTCTAGCCAATCACACCGTATGCCGACGGTAAGTACAATATATTCGATGAGCACTAATCACGGAAACATCCCTAGGCACTAGCTAGTTGTGGGCCCTAGGTACATCGTATCTCGGTGTAAAAGCAACCATAATCAATATCCTTCTCGTGCATGAGCCACTAGAAGGGGAAACCCTAATGGCCTAGTGGTCCCCAACATCATCAAAGTTTAGTTAGTGTTGTTATCGTCAAACTTGCTAAGTGAAACAGGGACGATACCACTCCGGATCACTAGCATACTAGTCCTAGTCCGCCTATCTAGATACTCGGGTTTCCCTCTTTGTGCTCAAACAAGTTCCACATGTTAAAGAATACCATTTGCACATAAAAATACCATTTTTGTAACATACACACACCAAACAGTACCCAACATGCCTTTGCACCATTTGCGTAACTCAATAAACCATTCAAAATTTTCAGAAAACAACTTCAAGTAGTAAAACAAGGTTTTGCACACCAATTCTATTTAAAAACCCTCTTTCATGGCCAAATGTACACCAATACCATACCCAACCAGATTTGGCGGCCCAAACAACATTTAATAGAACAATTTCATGGATCACCAAATAACTCCAAATGATACAACATTGAATACACATGAAAAACACTCATTTTCATGTCAAAATGCAACTTTAAAATTAAACGCTCAATCAATGCTACCAAAAATGACTTTCGCACCACACACAAAGGATACAAAACATACTAAACAGGTTAAGCAAGCGAGATAAATTCATCCAAGAATGTCTACACATGGAATCACCTACCTTATATGTCCAAATCTTTGTGCGGAACTTCAACCGCACCACCACCGCACCACAAGGGAGTGAAAACGAACATAAGTCCACAAGATTGGACCAAGAAACCCAAAATCAAACCCTAGGTACGAAGCCCTAGCTGCTGGACAAGTGGAACTTCAAGAAAGAGGGAAGAAACCCTAAAGAGAAAGAAAGAAAGAAGAGAGGGAATCACTTACTTGAAAGATCTTAAAGTTTCCCCATCAAAATCCCCTTCAAAAATGAGTTTCAAGAGAGGGAAGAAATGAGCGAGATAGGTTTAATTTCGGAAGGGCAAAATAGGAATTACAAAACATTTTTTATGACCTGGACACCTGTGCACGGTTTGGCTGCACAGTTTAGTAAACCATGTGGTCAAACCGTGCGGCCTGTTCTGGCCACCAAAAAACCACCCAAAATTTTCCAAATTCAAGGGAGGCCTAGGGGAAACTTTAGGGGGGAAAGTTAGGTCAAGAATAGAAGAGAAAAAAGTACCTTAAAAGAAGGGTATGGATGTGACACAACGCCTCATCCCTGTCCACTAACACGCTAGCTAATGCCTCCACAACGACTTTCCCTCCAACTTAATGTAGGACTTGCGGTGGTTTGTGCCCATATTTCATTTCAAATGACGTTTTTCCAATATATGTGTGGTTGGAAGTATTGTAGCTGCACTCATCCCAAGACATACACACTTCCGGACATACTGTTGCACATCACGTGTCATTCCAGACCAATACACCCTATACGCCAGCGGCTTATAGGTTTTAAGGTACCCCAAGAGTCCCTTAACAGGAGAGCAATGATAATGTTGCAACAATTTGGGGATTATCGTGGACGGTCATGGCAAAACCAATCTATTTTTATAGAACAATAAACCATTCTGATAAGTATACCCCTATATAGAAGAACGATCTTGCTACAAAGCCTTAACAATCGCCAATAGACTTCCATCTTGTAATATTTCCTCCCTAACAACTTGAAGTTCTTCCCAACTTGGTTCAGAAACTGCAATCTGCATATGCTCCCCAAAAAGTATCAAATAAGCTTAGCCAACCAACATCGATGATCCATCGGCACTTCACGGTGTCTCAACATGTATTTGAGGCTCTGATGGTCAGTACATATCTCAAAGTGTCGTCTAAATAGATATTGTCTCCAGTGTCGTATTGATAACACAAACGCCATTAGCCCCTTTTCATAGACGGATTTTGCTCAATTATCAGACTACGCCTTGCTGTAGTAATTGAGTGGTCGCCCTTCATACATCAGCACACCACCAATCCCAATCCCAGAAACGTCGCACTCCATTGTAAACGTCTTCGAAAAGTTTGGCATACTAAGCACTGGAGCAAATGTCACACATCCCCTAAGCTTCTCAAAAGCTTCATGAGCCTCCTTAGTCCATATGAATCCCTCCTTTTTCATCAAAGCTGTCAAGGGTCGAGCAACCTTACCATATTCCCTTACAAACCTTCGATAACAGGTTAATCCCAAAAATCCCCTTACCTTCTTCACATTCTTCCCATCACTTCTTTATGGCCTCCAGCTTCTTAGGATCCATTAATATTTCTTCTTTCAAAATGATGTGTCCTAAATATTCAATGAGCTTCCACCCAAAATTGCATTTTTTCCTGTTTGCATACAGGGTGTTCTCCTTCATTAACTGTAATAACTTCTCTAGTTTCGTGAAGTGTTCATCCCAACTGTGGCTATAAAGGAGTATATCATCAAAAAATATCAACACCCCTTTCGTGAGTTGTTGGTGAATTTGCCATCCCAAACAACATTACCACAATTCATAATGCCCTTCATGAGTCTTAAATGTTGTATTACCTACATCCCCTTCCTTGATTTGTATCTGATGGAACCCATGCTTCAAATCTACCTTGGTAAAGTATACTTGTCACGACCTGACCTAATGGGGCTCGAGCCGTAACTACCCCAAGCCCGTCTCCATAGGCCAGGGGGTGGCGACAAGCGTCGAAAGACATAACCTAAATGGGAGGATTTTGCCTAATGTACCTGTACGCAGACACCCAACCATCTCAATGTAGAAGTGTCGAGGAATAATAATAAAAAGATGCAATATCTAGAATATAACCATGCATATGAAAACCTTTAGGGTGGACAAAAGTATGACAGTGCAAACTGAAAGTAAATGGGTAAAACACACACCCATCTAGAAAGATGTCCCAACCTGACAAAACTGGAAAGTAAAAGTGCTGAGAGAGCTCAGATCCTGATCTCTAAGCTCCGACCACAGTACGCAGTCCAATGCACCAGGTATCCCCTATGCTCTTTTGTAGTCACCGCCAACCTTTACGTCGTTTGCATAAGACACGACACGTGCGGAGAAAGCCAATGCAGGGGTGAGTATATACATACTCAATAGGACGCCCAAAAAGCTGAAAGGGGAGCGGTAAGAGATGATAAGAATAGATAGACAGTAGACAGCTCAACCCAAAGCAAGATTGTAAATAAAATCAAACGACATGGATACATATATACATGTATACATATATACATGTATACATCTATACATGTATACATGTATACATATATACATAGATACATACATACATACATATATATATATAATATGCTCAAACCAAAGAAACCTAAACGAGAGAGAAGGGGATCTCCATCTCAATGCCTAGTCAAGGAAAGAGTGCCATCAGTTCCAAGAGTCCATCAATGGTGCCCAGCATCTCATGCGTTTGTCTAAAGAGACATCCAAGTCAAGCCACACCTTGCTACTGTGCCGCACAGTCGAAAGACCACAATCTCTAGGTAGATGACCCATGCCCTGGTACAATAGGAGGGTGCCACTTAGTAGATAGCTAGAGGACCCATACCTTGTCCCGGCAGGAGGGCGCCACTCAGTAAACGGTAGAGGACCCATGTCCAACCCAACTGGAGGGTGCCACTCTAGTAGTTGGTAGAGGACCCATACTCAGCCTGTAACGTCCCGACTCGATTGACCACTAAGACGGTAGCGGGACTGATGGGTCAAATGACCTCAAACGCGTCTCCCCGTACGCCAGAGGCTGCCGACTAGCAACGAGAGTCTAAAGAGGTGATAGTGGGGAGACTATACTCTCATGATTAGAGTAGTACAACGGTATATCAAGCAAGAATAAATAACAAACAGCGGAAGCAGTTAATAATGAAAGACAGTGCAACGAAAGAATAATATAAACTGGAAATAAAAGATGGCCAATGGATGATGATACACAATCTAAAACTACAGACATACAACAGATAACAAGGCACAATATAGAACATAAGTAAAGAAAAGAAGTAAAAAGCCCCAAGGGCGATCTCCACGAGCATCCCGATCTCCAGCTCGGTCCTATGCTTCTAACTCCCAGGTACAAGCAAACATCCACAAGCAAGGATCCATGGTACTGCGAACATAAGGTCTACTCGGGTACCCCAATGCAATGGCGGCCCGAGCAGAGAATGAGATATAAATCCCATTAGGTTACCACCCACGGTGTCTACAGCTGAATCCAGTTCGTGAATATAAATAAAGCAGTGTGCAGGTAATATGAATAAATAAACGAACTGAATAAATAAACAGCAGCCCGCTTGGGTTCTTGAAGGACACCCGACGACTCTACCTGCTTCGTCTCATGGCCAGAATAAGATGTTTGACCAGTAACTATATATATATATATTAATCATTATATATACAATTAAAGTTATATATTGCATCCACTTATATGAACCAAGTACGTACGGACGTAAGTGGCCATATACCTGGAATATTAGGTGCTGGCTGGATCAGGGCACAACTCAGTCATCCATAACCAGTTTGAACGAGCCTATAAGCTCAAGCCAAAAAGGGTACATGCCCTACATCCCAAAAAGAGTGGGAGACGTCATGCTCGTCACTCGGGATGGTGAATGTGCCGCCATGTCATCACTTGAATAGAAGTGAGTGCGCCGTCATGTTAACACTCACAAGGGACGTGGCGCACAATGCTTGTTGTCCGCATAGTATCACTGGTGTGAGATGCCATGACTCAACACCCGATGTAAGGGAGCGTGATTCCGCCATACTCAACTGCACCCTCCATTACTATCTTTCCACATCCTATATCAAGGCATAACCATATTTATAATAATAACAGGAGCCATGAGGCATTATGCTCTACATTTTTAAGCCCAATTAACATTAAGGGCATCACATTTATAAATATAGCATGTACTGAGCATGCAATGTACAGCGTGGCCTTGCCACCCTTTAAAATTCATTTCATTTAGATTGAATCATTTAATTCTTTAAAGGAAGGCAACCATCTTGAATAAGCCCTTCCCTTTAATACAATTCACCACCATTTAATTATAGATATAGCAAGTGGTGTGATCATACCAACCATTTCAATTCGATTTCAATTTAACCCATTTAATAATTTCAAGAAAAGCAAGCCATCATGAACAACTATTCTAACTAATACATGCCATTTAATTAAACGTAACATGCCAATTCATTTAACAAGGCTCAAGGGTACTTAGAAGGTCCCACAATGTGATTGGGAAATTGCCTACAGGGGCAATCCCATTTAATAAGCAAGTCAAGCCCTTACGAGGAGCTTGGCCCATCAGTCATTTAGTTCGGAGTGGCCGAGCCATGCACTTAGAAGGTGCAATGATCCTATAAGCATTCATAAAGAAAGAGGGCCACACCATTTAATAGCGTCAAAGAAGGCCTTGTCCTAGACAGGCTATATATATATCTATCATTACAAAGAGACATAGGTAATCACCCATGCAACAAAACAAAACAAGATTTAAAACACAAATCACCACTTTGTAATTTCGAAGAGAGCACACCTCATCCGAGGGGTTTTATTATAAAACATGTCATTGTTCATCAACCGGTTCATTTAACATAAAACAACATCAAGTACAAGAGTCATAACTCAACTCACATTAACGATGCATTTTTGTAAAATTACCCAACATGGCAATTCAATTTATAAAGGTTGAGCATGACACTTAGGGGGTGCCATAATCATTTAGGTAGCTGGACCCTACAAGGGGCAAATCCATTTTTCATCCAAGTCGAATACTTACAAGGCATTTTAGGCATTTAATCCTTTTAATAAAAAGGGGCAATGTAAGCCGGCACACCCACGGGGTGTCCGTGATTAAGGTTGACATCCTAAAACTACATAACAACAATCAATGAGAGTTATACAAGTGCGTATATCAATTTAATATGAAGAACTCAATTTAAAGGCAACGCGCGACAAAGGCCGGTGTGAGGCGCAACGACATTATTTATAAAATGACGGACAAAACGAGGAAAAAGCCGTAGACCACCTATCTCGTACTTAGGACGACTTACTCGTCCAATATCAAGCTCTGATTTGGTCTAGTTTGGAAGAAATCTAAGAAACAGAGATCCACCCTGAAAATAGGGCAAATGAGCTCGCACCAAAATAGCGCAGTCGATACCAAACTAAACGAAGAACGACACAAAAGGAATGTAGAGCTTACCGATGCGGATCCATAGAGACCGATGACGCTCGAATCAGATGATGGATGAGGGAGATACATCAACACCCAGAGAAGCCTCACGCGACTGGAGGAAGTGGAATAAAGAAGGAAATAAGATTTTAACCTCATTAAGGCCTGAATGGTAATTTTACCCTTAAAAACCGGGTCGCACGGTTTGACCAAATCGTGCGCCAACCATGCGGCACTCACTGCCTTTGAAACCCACCTCACACGATTTGTCTTGCACAGTTACCCTAACCGTGCGCCAACCGTGCGATGAATAGTGCTTAGGTACTGTCTAAGTGACACTAATCGTGCGGGCTAGGCGCATGGTTTGGGCAAACTGTGCGCAGCCCATGCGGGACACTTCTGCTCCTCTGCTACAGGGTGCATGGTTTGCTGTTGGGGGCCGTATGGTTTTAGACAAACCGTGCGCCCTGTTTAGAGCACCCAAACTTGGGATTTCTGGGGCCCGACGCTCCTGAAACTCAACAGGACACCCGGGGAACCCCTCAGGCCTTTACCTAAGTCTAAAAACAACACTTTGAAGTGTTCCACCTCTCGGAATTTTGTTCCGAAGCCCGGTTTAATGAACGGCCCGTCCACTAAACGCCAAAATTCAAATTCCTTTGAAATTTTACCTTGGCTCAAAAACACGGGTTGTTACCACCTCCCCATCTTAGAACTTCTTGTCCCCAAGAAGCCTTCGGGAACAATGAAAATATCACCCGACCTACAAGGGTCGTTAAGTCCTGTTCTAACGGTCGTGTTGCGTTTCCAAACGCCCAATGCACCTCCAAACTTTCACTTTAGCATACAACACTTAAGCAATCAAAACCCGAGCCAACGCTCGTTTTCGAATGAAACACCAAAACAGAGCTTACTCAAGCCCGTTTAGCTAGAGACACGATCTCATCATCGCCTAGTTAAACATCTGGCCAAAGGTGCTCCCCACCTTAGGCTTTGACATAGAAAAGGGGCCAATTCCGAACCACGACACCTCCACCGTCGGAATTGCCTACAAAGCACGCCCCTAAACGTTTTAACGATGCTCCAGGCGTGATTCCTTAATAGGGCTAACCCGATCACTTTCGAGGTCATGACAATGACCTCACTAAAGAGGAACGGTCGAATTTCGATCGATCAAACTGAAACTGGTCGTGCAAGCTTTCCCGAAAGACACTGCTGACCTTAGACTACACCCGCCTTAACCTGGCGACGTGTTTAAACCGTTCCTCACGATCGTAAACATCGAACAAGAGGGACAAAAAAGTCGTGCCACCTTTGACTGACCATTCTCAAGACGCTCGGCTTATACGGCCGACATATTACAAACTGAACCACAATGCCTTCTTTTAAGGCATCTAGCGTTTACCACGAGCACGTTCACCAAAGCCTATACCTGACTTATGGTGACGCTCCCTGATCAAACCATCACCTGATCATTTAGACCGTCGTGCCACCGCACGAACAGGGGTGTAACCTAGATCCAACCCACACCAGATTATTGACTGAGCCCAGAGCTGCATCCGCCTGGCGGTCAAGTCAAAAGAAACGACTGGTGTCCAAGAGTCTGTCCAAGGTGTTCCTACACGGGAAACAAGGTATCACTCAAGACTAACCATACCTCGATAAGAACCACACGTCCAACGTGCAACACTCCAAACAAGCCCAACAACTTTTAAAACTTTAGCGCAGCGCAAGATCGATGCTCTCTTAGGGCATTCAGGACGACGTCAAGATATGAGACATGTTCGTCGCTAAGCAAAAGACACTAAGAGGATTTAAATGGTTTCAGAAGATTACCAGAAGAACAGTCGAACCTCTACTGGTCGACTCCCCTTGAAAGAGGCTCGACTTCACCTGCTGACGTGTCACCACCAACCGATCATCAAGCCTTTACCACCGAAGGCATTCCGTGATCGTTCAAGCTTAACGACCGAAGTCCTCCATGACCAACGGTGTTTTCAAAGGTTGCATACACAACCAACCATATAGACATCGTGCTGCCGAGCAAGCACTGACATGTTACAAGTCACACTAGCCTCACAGGCATTCGGAAATCACATTGACCATTTTAAATGGTCCTCCTCGGTTGTGTCCCTTCTACTTGGAAGGACACGTATCTACCAGAACCAATGCGACGCTCCCCACCTTAGGAGTGTCCTAGTCGTCGAGAGAAGAGACAGACTAGCCGCTCGCAAGTGCGCTAGATCAGATTCACCTTAAACGCTCACGTGGAGACATATCTGAGACTCTGATGGTCTGAGTAAACCACGAAGCGCTCTCCCAGAAGATTGTGCCTCCACATCCTCTGTGTGAAGACTACCGCCGCCAACTCTAGTTTGTGAGTCGCGTAGTTCTGCTCGTGGGGTCTCAACTACCTCGACCCATATGTGATAACTGCTTGTCTCTGCATCAACACGTAGTCGAGCCTAGCTCCTGAGGCGTCGCAATACACTACGTACTCCGTCCTCCGATAGTCTCAAAACAGGAGCACTCGTTAGCCTCAGTCTCAACTCCTTGAAGGCCCTCTGGTACTGCTAAGTCCAAGTAAACGACTGCCCAAAGGGGCTGCAATCTCGGAGAAGTCTACCACAAACCTTCTGTAGTACGCCGCCAAGCCAAGAAAACTCCGCACCTCTGATACGCTCTTGGGTGGCTCTCAAGCAAGCATTGCATCGATCTTCACCGTGTCCACGGTTAAACCATGCTCAGAAATGACATGTCCTGGGAAGTGAACATCATGAATCCAAAACTGACAATTCGAGAGCTTACCATAAAGATGGTGCTCTCGAAGCAAATCAGGGACCATCCTCAAGTGCTCTGCGTGCTCCTCTATCACAGAGTATATGAGTATGTCGTCAATGAAAACAACCACAAACTGGTCCAAGTACGGCTGAAAGATCCGGTTCATCAAAGCCATAAACACGACAGGGGCATTCGTCACACCAAAGAGGATCACTAGGAACTCATAGTGTCCGTAGCGACATCAGAATGACAACTTCTGAATATCAGCCTCGCGAACTCTCAATTGGTGGTAGCCGGACCGAAGATCAATCTTCGAAAACCATCTCGCGCCTCGCAACTGGTCAAAGAGGTCGTCAATCCTCGATAAAGGGTACCTGTTCTTTATCTTGTCCTGGTTCAGGCAACGATAATCTACACAAAGCCGCAAACTCCCATCCGCCTTTTTCATGAACAACACTGGAGCTGCCTAGGGGAACACATTGAGCCTGATAAAACCCTTCTCTCGAAGGTCTTCTAACTGCAACCGGAGTTCCCAGAGCTCGGTAGGGGCCATCTGATATGCCGCAGAAGATATCGGCGCGGTCCCAGGATGCAAGTTGATATAAAACTCTATCTCCCGCCTCGGAGGTAATACCGAAACGTCCTTGGGGAAAACGTCCATAAAATCCTCCACGACTGAAAGAATCTAGATGCCTGAAGAGCCTGCTGCACCAAAGGCTATACTCGCCAACTGATGAGTGATGGGGTGCAGCCTCCTGCTCGCAAAACCCACTCGTCCTGCCATGAAATCTCTCTCATCCATAAAGGAGAATCTCGTTCCATCAGTGCGAAGACATCTGACTCGTCTGCGGTGACAGTCAATCTGAGCTCGAACTGTGGACAATCAATCCATACCAAAGATGATGTCATAGGGTTCCATCGTGACAACCAAAAGGTTCCACGTGAACCTCTCTCCACCAAGTGATATCTCACACTGTCGGTAGATAAAAGATATAGAAGAAGCGTTCCCCGTAGGAACCTCAAGACAAAGTTGATGGGCTAACGCCTCAATTGGGAGCTCTACCTCTCGCACCAGAAGTACAATGATGAAGGAATGACTCGCACCCGTGTCTATTAATACTGAGACAAGTGTAGAATAAACACAGATTCTAGCTCTAATCATCTCGTGTGTCGTTGGGCCGTATGCCTCCATAGCCTGCAGTTGTCCGCACCCCCAACCGCCAGCTCCTTGAGCTTGATGTGGGCCGGCTTGTGGTGGTGGTGGAAGGATCTCATAGCGTCGTCCACCAGCCACTGCTCCTCCTGGAGCTCCACTTGCTCCTCTGCCAGCTCTGCCTCCCTGGGGGCTTCCCTACTCTCTTGGGAGATCTCTGATCACGACACTGCCTCTGCCGCGGTGATCTGTTCGCTATCTGCTTGCGCTCCTTAGCACGTCTGGTCGGGCAGTCACGTGCCATGTGACCTCATCCGTCACAAGCATAGGATCGCCCCTCTCCGGGCTGCTTTGGTCCTCTGTGCTGCCCCCAACCACGTGCCTGAGCCTTATCCTGGGAAGATCTTCTGCGCCGAGATCTTGTCGACCGACGTCTGCTAGTTGCTGTAGATGACTTAGCCCTATGACGCCCACTACTAGCTTCAGCCGTCTGACGTCCCTTTAACAGGAAGCTCTCTGTCACCAGTGCCCGCTCCAACATCCCGACATAGGTCGAAATGCACAAGGGTACCACACTGGCACAAATCTCTCTACGAAGTCCCTGCTCAAACTTCCGTGCTCAGAAGTTGTCATCCCAAATCATGTCAAGGGAGTACCGTGTAAGGTTGGTGAACCTCGCAGCGTATTCAGCCACTGTCATTGCTCCCCGCTGCAGCTTCAGAAGCCCCTAAATTCGAATTGAGCGCAAGTAAGAGGGGTGGTACTCCTCACGAAACAGTTGTTGGAAGTCGGGCTACGAGAGTGTCGACTCATCGTGCATCTGGGTAACAAGACTCCACCAGCGCCTAGCTGCTCCGTGGAAAAGGATAACTGCCAGCGCAACCACCTGATCCGTCGGTGTTCTGATAAGATTGAAAACACGGATCACCGACTATAGCCAATCCTCTGCCGCCTGAGGATCTGGCTCGCTGCGGAACCTCAGTGGCCTCTGGCGCTGGAATTTGCTGAGCGCGCTAAGCTTGAGTACATCCTCAGCCTGCCTTGCTTGTATGATCTGCTGCTCAACAGGTGGGGGTGCTGCTATCTGTCCACCTGAGGAAGGATCTCGCGGGATGGACCCTGAATTGAGGTCTCATCACTCATCGGATCGTTGTCACGATCCGGAACTGGTAACCTGGTTGGCTGTCGTCGCGAAGACATCATGAAAATTTAATCCAGACGTACCAAGGTCAGATGAACATATATATATATATATATATACAATGGGGAGCTGACTTAAGGATTGTCAAAGACTCAATCCTATATGATGTATGTGTCATTGATCTCTGCAACCAATATCTCGGTATGCTGAGTCGACAAGCAGGTAGTTAAGGTCATAGTGAATGGATACGTCGTCTGTTGCACCAACACTGGATTCCCTGGCCTGAGAGCCGCACTTGAAACACTTTAACACTGTTACCCTAATCTCAACCAAATCCTCGTAAGGGGACTACTCCAAGTATCGTTCCAAAGAATGAACTGCTTTGATACCAATTTGTCACTACCCGAACCAATAGGGCTCGAGTTGCAACTACCCCAAGTTTGCCCCCATAGGCCAGGGGGTGGCGACAAGCACCAAAATGCATAACCTAAATAGCCTTTGCCTAATGTACGTGTACGCAGACGCCCGACCATCTCAATGCAGAAGTGCTGAGAAATAATAATAAAAGGATGCAATATCTAAAATATAACCATGCATATGAAAACCTCTAGGGTGTACAAGAGTACGATAGTGCAAACTGAAGGTAAAAGGGCAAAATACAGCCCAACCAAAAAGATGTCCCAACCTGACAAAACTGGAAAGTAAAAGTGCTGAGAGAGCCCATCTCTCGATCTCCAAGCTCCGATCACCGTACGCGGTCCAATGCACCAGGTATCCCTATGCTCCACTGTCACTATCGACCTGTCTGTTGTCTGCATAAGACTCGACATGTGCGGACAAAGCCCATACATAGGTGAGTATATACATACCCAACAGGGCGCCCTGAAAGTTGAAAGGGAGAACAGTAAGAGACACGATAGGAATAGACATACAATAGACAACTCAACCCAAAGCAAGAGGGTAAACAGAATCCAACAATATGGATACAAATATATATATATATATATATATATATATATATATATATATATATATATATATATATATATATGTCCAAACCAAAGAAACCCAAACGTGAGAGGAGATGTCCATCTCAATGCCCAACCAAGGAAAGAGTGTCATCAGTTCCAAGAGTCCATCAACGATGCCCAACATCTCGCACATTTGTCTGGAGAGACATCCAAGCCAAGCCACACCTCGCCTCTATGCTGCACAGTCGAGGGGCCACAATCTCTAGGTAGAGGACCCATGCTCTGGTACAACAGGAGGGTGCCACTCAGTTGATAGCTAGAGGACCCATGTTCGGCGCCACTCAGTAAACGGTAGAAGACCCATGCCCAGCCCAGCCGGAGGGTGCCACTATAGTAGTCGAGGACCCATGCCCTGATACAACACGAGGGTACCACTCGAATGACAGATAGAAGACCCATGCCCAGCCCAACTGGAGGGTGCCACTCTCGTAGTCGAGGACCCATGCCCTGACTCCGCAGGAGGGTGACACTCAGTGGATAGGTGGACTCATGCCCTATCCTAGTAGGAGAGTGCCACTCTAATAGATAGGTAGATGACTCATGCCCAGCCCAGCTGAAGGGTGCCACTCTAAAGTCCCTGGGTGATCCTGCCTGATCATTGCCGTCGTTGAGGGTCACCTAAAGAATCATCCCACTTGGAACATCTCGTATCGTATCTCAAAAGTCACTACGGAGGCCACCGCCGTGTTCTGCGTGGAAAAACACTCAGGTTAGACTACTCGCCTAAAATTTGAGTCTAAACAAAGGAGATACGAGAGGTTGAAGTTTCCCCACAAGGAAAGAAGGGTTACACGACGTGTAAGGGGACCCACACGACGTGTGGTCTTGCTCCATCGCCTGGCTGTGTCCCTGCCGGTACACGACTCGCTGCCCATGTAGCCCTACACGACGTGTAGGGATGCTACACAACGTGCCTCAACCACTCGGGGTCCTGCTCGTGCTCTCTGGCCGTGTCCGTGTATCCTGCCCGTGTCTGTGTACTTCGGCACACGACGTGTGCCTGGCCGTGCTCGTGCCCGTGTACTCCTAGAGTACACGCTGGGTCGCCAACACAAGGGTCACACGGCGTGTGGGGGTCCCACACGGCGTGTGACCCTTTTCTTGCTTGACACCCTAGCCGCCGCAACCAAGGGGTCACATGGTGTGTGTTCTTCCGAACTACACGACGTGTAGTCGGGATTTTTCTAGAAACTTAGATCTGCGCTCCTGCGTCTAGATTTGAGTCCGATAATTCGGCTCTCGCCTCCAAGCCTCTCGAAATCGAAGGAAACGACCTCTGATTGCCGTTTCCGGCCCTCTGATGGTTGGAAATCGAACTTCCTTTGATCCGTACGAAAGCCGCACGGACCACCTCGCATCGTCGTGCCTCCGATTGTTTCTCGTCGCCTCACTGGTAATACGATCATCGTTGGAATCACCCATATCCCGCTATCCACCCGAATCTGTCACTGATTCATCAATTCATCCCTTGCACACGAATCTGTCGCGAATCCGGGGGTTCGATCGGGCTCCGTACCGCCCGACAATGTCCAACTGAGACCCTGTAGGCCAATCGGCGAAGAACTCAGAGAACGGGGGGGGGGGGAGACCAGAAACAAGAGTGCAACAATCGTTGACCAAACGTTCTTGGCCAACAGATTCGATTGGGGATAATTGGGTGAGAAAACAATTGAATAATCAATTTAAAACCGTTGCACGGGCACATGCAGAGGCTCAATTAGCGCAGATCAAAGAAAACAATGCGATCATACTCAATCCATTTAATCAAATGAGGCATAATCCACAAATAATGAGTCATACCTAGTTTTGGATCATTCGTTGTCGAAGAATGCGCTCGCCAACAAATTAGAGGAGTTGTTGCGTTCACTGCGTCTTGATTAGCCTTGATTCAGAGTCTCGTCGTCGTCGGATTTCGATTCACCAACGGAGGAGAGGAAGAACGTCTCTCAACGATCCCGGTTATGCGGCTAACTCTGGCGATCCTGCCATAATCGTGTATTAATCGACAAATCTGTTTGGGTTAATTAAATTAAATAAATAAATTTAATTATTTATTTAACTCAATACACTCGCTCACGACCACTTTTATTCGAACGCTCTGCGTTAACCTATTTTAAGTCATGTTTAGGGTAAACATCACATTCCGGATTCAACCGTGATCTCGGATTTCTGATTTGAGATTTTGTTTGAGAGTTGTCCTATTTTCTTTAAGAAACAATGCACTCATATTATAAAATATATTTATTATTTTTATAAAATTACTTCCGAGTATACCGGGTCTCGGAATCATATGCCGTCTTAGCGCTTGACTCCGAAAATATATGAAGAAATATTCCAAAGTCTTACAAGGCAAAAACATGATTTCTACAATACTACTCCGCGCAACCCGTCCATTAACTCTCTTCTATTATCGGAATTGGATACCGGTCTGACATCATCAATTTGTTTAAAGCCCGGTAGTCAACACACATCCGCCAACCATCATCCTTCTTCTTCACTAATATTATAGGATCAGAATATGGATCGGTACTGTGTTAGATGAACCCCAACTCCATCAGCTCCTACACTTGCCTTTCAATTTCATTTTTCATGTGATGTGCGTGTTTGTACGGTCTAATATTCACAAGGTCCCCTCCTTCCTTCAACCTGATTGCATGATCATTTTCTCTCCTTGGTGGCAACCTTTTAGGAGCTTCAAATGCCCAGCTATTCAATCCCAGTACTTCCTGCAATTGATTCTGTTGGCAAGAGCTCAATTCCGCCTTTTGTACTTCTTCCCGCTCGTCTGTCATGCAATGCTTCCCATACAACTGATACTTTCCATTTTCGAGGTACTCCTGTAATGCCCTTGGATCATTCTTGAGCTTTTATCACTCCCTGAAGTAGTAGTGTCCTCTCTTTCCAAACAAATTTCATCATCATGTTTCTCCGGTGAGTGACAACATATCCTAGGGTCTTCAGCCAGGAAATTCCTAAAACTAAGTCCCGTCCGGTTGTATCAAATATGTAAGCATCAACCTCAAACTCTTATTCCCTAACCGGACCTTTAATGATTTGCAAAGTCTCTTGGATGTTACTCGATGCACAGACGAATGCTAAATGGCTTGTTTTTAGTTACATGCGCCACAATGTGTCTTATCTACTGCTTAGAAATGAAATTATGGCTCACCCCACTCTCCATCAAGACTCGCAATGGACCCCCCTCAATGCTGCCGTCCATCTGCATCGACTTAGTGTGGTTGGCCCAAGTCTTCCCTTGCACGCACACCATCTTTCTGAGCATCTCCAATTCCCACAAGTCTTCAGTCTCCCCTTGGCCAACAGATTCGATTGGGGATAATTGGGTGAGAAAACAATTGAATAATCAATTTAAAACCGTTGCACGGGCACATGCAGAGGCTCAATTAGCGCAGATCAAAGAAAACAATGCGATCATACTCAATCCATTTAATCAAATGAGGCATAATCCACAAATAATGAGTCATACCTAGTTTTGGATCATTCGTTGTCGAAGAATGCGCTCGCCAACAAATTAGAGGAGTTGTTGCGTTCACTGCGTCTTGATCTGCCTTGATTCAGAGTCTCGTCGTCGTCGGATTTCGATTCACCAACGGAGGAGAGGAAGAACGTCTCTCAACGATCCCGGTTATGCGGCTAACTCTGGCGATCCTGCCATAATCGTGTATTAATCGACAAATCTGTTTGGGTTAATTAAATTAAATAAATAAATTTAATTATTTATTTAACTCAACACACTCGCTCACGACCACTTTTATTCGAACGCTCTGCGTTAACCTATTTTAAGTCATGTTTAGGGTAAACATCACATTCCGGATTCAACCGTGATCTCGGATTTCTGATTTGAGATTTTGTTTGAGAGTTGTCCTATTTTCTTTAAGAAACAATGCACTCATATTATAAAATATATTTATTATTTTTATAAGATTACTTCCGAGTATACCGGGTCTCGGAATCATATGCCGTCTTAGCGCTTGACTCCGAAAATATATGAAGAAATATTCCAAAGTCTTACAAGGCAAAAACATGATTTCTACAATACTACTCCGCGCAACCCGTCCATTAACTCTCTTCTATTATCGGAATTGGATACCGGTCTGACATCATCAATTTGTTTAAAGCCCGGTAGTCAACACACATCCGCCAACCATCATCCTTCTTCTTCACTAATATTATAGGATCAGAATATGGATCGGTACTGTGTTAGATGAACCCCAACTCCATCAGCTCCTACACTTGCCTTTCAATTTCATTTTTCATGTGATGTGCGTGTTTGTACGGTCTAATATTCACAAGGTCCCCTCCTTCCTTCAACCTGATTGCATGATCATTTTCTCTCCTTGGTGGCAACCTTTTAGGAGCTTCAAATGCCCAGCTATTCAATCCCAGTACTTCCTGCAATTGATTCTGTTGGCAAGAGCTCAATTCCGCCTTTTGTACTTCTTCCCGCTCGTCTGTCGTGCAATGCTTCCCATACAACTGATACTTTCCATTTTCGAGGTACTCCTGTAACGCCCTTGGATCATTCTTGAGCTTTTATCACTCCCTGAAGTAGTAGTGTCCTCTCTTTCCAAACAAATTTCATCATCATGTTTCTCCGGTGAGTGACAACATATCCTAGGGTCTTCAGCCAGGAAATTCCTAAAACTAAGTCCCGTCCAGTTGTATCAAATATGTAAGCATCAACCTCAAACTCTTATTCCCTAACCGGACCTTTAATGATTTGCAAAGTCTCTTGGATGTTACTCGATGCACAGACGAATGCTAAATGGCTTGTTTTTAGTTACATGCGCCACAATGTGTCTTATCTACTGCTTAGAAATGAAATTATGGCTCACCCCACTCTCCATCAAGACTCGCAATGGACCCCCCTCAATGCTACCGTCCATCTGCATCGACTTAGTGTGGTTGGCCCAAGTCTTCCCTTGCACGCACACCATCTTTCTGAGCATCTCCAATTCCCACAAGTCTTCAGTCTCCCCTTGGTGTCAACATTTTCAGTCTCCACGACCTCTTCCGCTCTTTGCTCCACGCATTCCCATACCATTAACTTGAAGCCTTTTTCCGGGCACCTATGTCCTGGAGTAAACTTTTGGCCACCAGTATAGCATAAGCCCTTTGACCTTCGTTCCTCATACTCTTCTCTAGACAAATTTCTCACACCCTTCCATCATGGAGCAATTCCTCCCTTTCCTGTTCAATAGCCTCCTCAGCTGGTATGAATTTCTCCCCAGCCCAAACAGAACATTGCTCTTGTTTCACACCTCTATCTGCTTAATAATTCCCTTTGCTTGCAACTCTCTCTACTCTTTTAGTCGGAGCGCCTTTCTTGATGACTCGTGCGTCATCACTGTGACGCCAATTTTTGGTCCCAATCCCCCAATGAATAAGCTCATGTACCACCTTTTTGTAATATCAGGAATGCGCAGTGCCACCCGTTCGAACTCATCCATGTATGCGTCTAATGTTCCCTATCTGCCGTAGGCCCTTCAAAAAGACTACTGGATCTTCTTTTGCTGTTGAACCGTATCTCCCAAGCATCTCCTCTGACCGTGTCCATGTAAGCTCCGCCTTAATAGTTTTTAGCGAGATGATCCGATATTGGACTAGGCCTTCCATGCATAGTGTTGGTCAGAGTGAGTAACTCAAGAGGGGAGAAGGGATGAATTGAGTTCCTAATAAAATTTCTATTAAAAACAAGTTTATATAAAATCTTCCAATTTAAAATAATTTCGCCCGGTCAGTAGTTTAATAAAATTTGTTCTTTTAAAAGATTTCTCAAAGCTTGATTAGTGCTTAATTAAAACAATATTGAAAATCACTTTAACTTTTGAAATCATTTTAACAAATCCTAATATAAACACAGGTTAAGACTAACTATCAAAGTACAGGTTTTGTTTACAATTTAAATCAAATGCAGTTTAAAGCTTTGAAATTAAGAAAACAAAACTAAAGCACACAACGGGATAAACAAGAGGTTCAGTCTCAAGGTGAGAACTAATCCCCCCCACATGACAATCACTCGTTGCCAATCAGATTATATAACTATAATCCGATCCACAACCTGAATCGGGTATACAAACAACTTACAAGCTGTCTAGGCTGATAGTCTCTTCCACAGTTATACGTGGGTAGAAAAACAAATACAGGCCACATAAGGACCTCTTTCACAAACACTGTGGGTAAACAGATGAAAAGAGATAAAAGAGAATATCAAGTATTCTCCAGTTCTAACGCAGGAGTCTGTGTGTGTTAATACACAGAGCAAACAACACATTGCTCGAAAGTAAAAGCCAATAACAAAAAAAGCAATAAGATATAGAAGATGTAATGTTGCTCGGTCTGTAGTGCTTCAGATGCCCGAGTGTCCTCAAATGTGGCTTGGTGAGGAGCTCGAACTATTTCTCTGAAAGTTGCAGTGAAACAGAGTGTTGCAAAGTTCTCTTTTTTATCAGTAGGAAAGGTTCTTGATCTTCAATGAGTTCCACTCTTTCACAGTTGAAAGTCAGTAGGTATGCAGCGTGTAAGTTCTCATGAGATGATCCTTCTAGTATTTAGTGATTGGCGCATTCCACACATTTTTCGCATGAGGGAGTCTTCTTAGAATATAAAGCACTGCGTGCACCCGTTGAAGAATAATCATCGAGATCTTCTGGATCCTCACACTGACTTCGACTTTGTCTTTAATGCATCCCTGTAATGGTTAAGAAAATAATCATAAAGTTACTCTTTGCATTAATTGCATTAATATAGTTGTTGGGAGCATTTAATTCAAATTAGGCAGAACAGCGACATAAGCTCTTCTGGCGGTAGGTCATCTCGGCAGTGATTCATTCTGGCGGTGACTCATATCTGGCAGTGAGTCGTCTGGTGGTGACTCATTGTGGCGGTGACTCAGTCTGGCGGTGAGTTAGTCTGGCAGTGAGTTATTTTATTTGAACTAATGGCGACTCAAGCTGGCGGTGACTCATATCTGACAATGAGTCATTTGAACTAACGGTAAGTCATGTTTGGCTGTGAGTCATGTTTGGCGGTGACTGATTTGAACTAACGGTTGACTCATCGCAACACTTAGCCAAATTTTCATCAAATTGCATTATAAAATAAAATGCTATCATAAAACAGTAATCTCATTAGAAACATAATAAATATGATTTGGGAGCATTAAAATAAGGAGGTGCCAACACACAGCTATGTCAGCAGCAATTTCAACTTTTCGCGAGTCTGATGAATCGCAAAATAAGTCTCCGCCCGTGAAATTCTGGTCATCGGGTCCTCTCCAGCGAAAATAGACATTTCCACTTGCTTAGACATTGCTCGCATCTCCTCTTTCATTACGCCATCCGTTGTCATTGTCAACCATAACCTTCCTTCGTTCATCTTCTTTAACTTCTGTTTTGGAGCTGCCACCTCCTTCATCCATAACAACTGATTCCCCCTTGACATCCTCTCGTCCAGAGTGTCCTTCCGTAGCTTCCGTCAGCCACGTCACAGGTTCCACCAACTTCTGCACAGGATCCTCCCGATGTTGTTGTCTAGTTTGTAGGCCTCTGATAGTTGCCTCCAGTGTAGACATACGTCCCTCCATATGTGTGGGCATAAGTTTCTGCCTCAACTTCGATTTCCAAATCAAGAATTGCTTTCTTGAATTTCTCTCTTTAGAATCTCTCTATCCTTAGCTTCCAATCTTTTAATGCAAGTGCCAATTGATAGGCGATTCAATCAAAAAGAGAGAAATGTAGAAGAGTAAGCTTGGAATTCCTCTTTCCAAATCAATATCCCGTACCAATTACAGAAGAACGGAACCAGCGACTCTACTTCTCTCCTGGGAGCTTCTCTCTCCTCAGGCCAAACAGACTGCCCACTTATACTCGACTAACAGAATGCCCCTCAACAATGGCCTAAGCCTCCCTTTATAACCAACGACTAATAACTACCAAAATGTCTAATTACAACGCTGCTCCTGATAGAAAACCAGAGGACTGCTTGTATGTAATTCAGAAAATGAACCAGAGTTACGGGGGGGGGGGGACTCGAGAGGCTTCTTGCACTCTTGGGGGGGGGGGACTCGAGAGGCTTCTTGCACTCTTGCCCAAGTCACTAGCCGAACCGCTAACCAATTCCTTCCCTCCTCCTCTCACCCCCGCTCCCACATATAACAGACTCCACCCACTCCCTTTTCTTACACGTGGATCCAAATGCCCCCCCTCCAACATACTCCCCACAATTATGGGACTTCTGCCCTTACTGTATACCCCTGGCTTGTTCCAGGTCTCTATCAAGACTAAATGAGGGGAACGAGGTCCTCTTTGTCTCGGACTGCTTTCTTGCCCGATTCTGCTCCCCCATTGTCAGCGTCAACATCACAGGCCGAGCATGCTGAGCAATTTCCCAGACCAATGTAGCTTCATGGACCAGCTTTGTAAAGATGATGTTGACGGTTCCTCTTCCATTGAGCTGGGACCCCAAACTTGTATTCTCCTTCACAACATTTCCGAGGAATTCATCCCAACAGCCATTCCAAGATTGATATGGGAGGGTTGAGAACAGAGACATATTCCAATGATGCGTGGGACCTTCAAGGCAGAGCTGGGCAATTGGCACTCACAAAGCATTGTGAGCGCTATGAACGCTGACAGGTGCGGCCACTCTGTTGACCCGAAGGGAGTTACGCAATGACTCAAGAGGGGGCAGGGTGAATTTAGTTCTTGAAATTTTAACCCCAATTAAAATCAGGTCCCGAACTGTTCTTTACACTTTTATCAGATAAGCAGTGGAAATAAAAACAGAGAAAAAAAGAACAGAACACAAAAGATTTATAGTGGTCCGGGGCGCAAAAATTCCCTAGTCCATTCCATCAACATTCGCTCTTCAAACTTGGTGAATTTTACTATACAGGTCCTTTTCCTAGGGGCCTTGGCAGTTGAGTGCAAGCAACTGCATCTTGTTACAAAAAGGTTCTAAGAGCATTTGCAGGGCTCTCTTTTTTGTAAGACCTATCCACGACCTTCGTATACTCAGAACAATGAGTGTTCACTTTACAGAATATAAAAGTCGTTGAAGAGAGATTCAGATTTAGCTCATAGTTGCAAGAGACAACTTGACAAAAGATGAGAGGTTTTTCCAGAAAATGAACAAGGCTTCAACGAACAGCTCCGGAAGATCTCTCTACTGCAGTTGATGTGATCTTCAAGGAATAACAACATCAAGCTTTTCTTCTTCTCAGAAAATGAAGAAGAGCTTGTATTTACAAGAAAATTGAGTATCGGAAAATTGAGTATCGTTTGCGTTCTTCACACGGTGCTCTATATCTTGAGTGTTCTTGCTTTTCCTGTATTTGATTTTGAAGTTGTATTTTCATATATACTCCAATGGTCAAGAGAAAATAGAATAATCCAAAAAGACATACCCTGTTCTCGCATGTGACCTTCGTTTTTGAAAATAGAAAACGCAGAGATCGCTGTTAACTGTAACCACGGTTTTCATTGAAACTTGTTGGAACCCATTTAAGTGTAAATGGGTGAGTCCCACATCGGACTTACCCGTCTTGTATATTGGTTTCCTAATCTATAAAAGAAAATATCCTCACCTCACATTGAGATAAGGGGAATTCACCCATTTACATGGTATCAGAGGGATCTTTATCCCGAACCCTCCCTCCCCTGCGGATTCCCGGAATCCTCCCGGCCCCGCCTCTCTCCCTGCTGCCCTAGCCTTTCCCGGTAGCCCCCCCCCTCCTATCCCGGCTCCCGCGACTCATCCCGGCGGATCTCCTCCTCTCCCGTCGCGGCACATCCCGTCGCCGGACCTCCACTGCGCGCGCCGGCAGCCCCCCCCCTCTCCTCCCGGCAGGCCCTCCCTCCCGGCGCGCCTCTCCTCCCGGCTGTCGTCCCTCCCGCTACGCCTCCACCTCCCGGCGGGCCTCCCTCCAGGCGCGGCACCTCGCCCAGCGGGCCTTCGCCCGGCGCCCGGCGTCCGCCGTCCTCCCGCGGTGCGCCCTCGTCCCAGCAAACCCTCGCCGGCCCTCCTACGCGGCTCTTGGCTCCCGGCGGCATCTCCCGGCCCGCTCCCCCTGCGCGCGATTCCCATCGCCGCGACTCCTGGCTGCGTTCCGCCCTTGTTCTCCCGGGCGGCTCCTCCGGCGGACTCCCCCGCCCTTGCACCTCCTGCGCGCGCCATCTCTGCCTCCCCGGCTCCCGGTGCCTCGCTGCGGCGCATCCCGCCCAGGCGCCTCACCCTCGGCGGCTCGCCCCGGCGCCCCGCCCTCGACATCCCGCTCTCGGCGGCTCGCCCCGCTTCGCCCGGGCACCCTCCCCTCGCCTGGCGCCCTCCCGGCACCCTCGCCTGGCGCCTCCCGCAGCTCCAGCGCCTCCCGCTGCCTCCCGCGCCTCCCGCTGCTCCCCGGCGTCTCCGCCAGCCTCCCTTCCCCAGCGGCCTTCCTTCCCCGGCGGTCTGCTGCTGTCCGGCGGCTCCTTCCGCCCTCCTGCGCGACTCACGGCGGACTTCCGGCCCCGCCTCCTGTTGCGGCTTCCCGGCTCCGCCTCCCTCCCGTCGGCCTTTCTCCCGACGCGGCCCTCCGCGGTTCTTCCCGTCGGCGTCCAAGCCCCGACGGCCTCCCGCGCCTCCCGCTGCTCCCGGCGCCTCCCGCTGCTCCCGCGCGCTCGCGGCTCCCTGCTCCCGGCGGATCTCCCTCCAGTCCGGTGACCCCTCTCCGGCGGCCTCTCCTGTCCCGCTCCCCAGCCCGTCTCCCAGTGGCTTCCCTGCAGCTACCCTGCGGCCTTCCTGCGCCGTCGGCCCAGCCCCCCCTGCATTAATGGCGGGCGTGTCCGCCCGCGGCCCTCCGGCATCACCTCCGGACGACAGCATTCCGGCAGGGCCGCACCCTCACTTCCATTGTCCGCCTTCCCGAGCACCTATGCACTCAGCCGAGCAGCTCTCCCATCCTCCATCATCGGCTCTACCGCGCCGCGGTCCTCCTTCATCCAGTACCCGTTACAGGACAACACTCTCGCCGGAGGAGATTGCTTTGGTAAAATCTTATCGCGCGACTGCGCCACCATCTTCTTCTCTCGCCCCACTTGCTCAGACTAGCAACTTCACCACCTGTGTTTCTCATCGACAGACAGCTTGGATGTTTGACTCCGGTGCGTCAGAACATCTCACAGGAGACTTTGGTATGTTCACTACCTATCATCCGTACACCGGTGCCTCTGCCATTACTGTTGCTAATGGCTCAACAATCCCTATTACCGGATATGACACATGTTCCTTGACCCCGTCTCTTCCCCTGACGTCGGTCGCTCATGTTCCTCAAAGTCCCTTTAATCTTATCTCTGTCAGCAAACTCACCACAGATTTGAATTGTGTTGCTACTTTTAGCTCATCTGGTGTTGTTTTTCAGGAGCGGAAGACGAATCGAGAAATTGGTCGAGGTTCTCTTCGGGATGGAGTTTACCTGTTTGATACCCCATCATCCCTTGCTTGCTCATCCACCACAGCCCGAGCTCTTGACCTCCATTCCCGCCTTGGCCATCCACCACCTTCCACCCTCCATAAACTTTGCCCCCAATTCAGTTCTCACCTCTCCTTCCATTGTGAATCCTGCAAGTTTGCCAAACATCATCGGACGACGTATGCTCCTCGCCCGGAACCACGTGCAGCGGCTCCTTTCGCTCTTGTTCATTCCGATGTATGGGGTCCTTGCAGGGTTCCTAGCCAGTCAAGGTACAATTATTATATCACCTTTATTGATGATTACTCCCGCATGACCTGGCTTTACCTTCTTCGAGATCGAACAAAGGTTCTCTCAACCTTTCAGACATTTTTTCAGGAAATCCAGACACAGTTTTCTCTCCCTGTGAAATGTCTCCGCTCTGACAATGGGCGAGAATACTTATCCACTCATTTTCAGCAGTTTATCAGGGCCCACGACATCATCCATCAGACCTCCTGTCCTGATACCCCTCAGCAAAATGAGGTGGCTGAGCGGAAACACCGTCATATCTTGGAAACCGCTCGTGCCCTCCTCTTCCACTGCCAGGTACCTCTTCTTTTTTGGGGGGATGCCATCCTCACTGCTACTTACCTTCTCAATCGTCTTCCCTTCTCCATCCTTCAGGGGGAGACTCCTTTTCATACCCTCTCTCCCTCTCTCCCTCCTCACTCCCTTCCACTCCGTGTCTTCGGATGTCTCTGTTATGTCCGGGACACTTGCCCAAATCTCTCCAAACTATCATCCAAATCCCTTCGCTGTATTTTTCTCGGGTATTCCCGCACTCAGCGCGGGTACCGATGCTTCTCTCCAGACCTCCGCCGGTATATCACCTCTGCCGACGTTTCGTTTGTCGAGAGCTCTCCTTTCACTCTCCCCTCTCCTTCTCCTGACACTACCATCGATGACTGCCTTCCGCTCATGGTTCACCCGCCTCTGGTGTCTCCTCCGACCGGTCATCTCTTTGGACAGACCTACTCTCGTCGTCCTTCCACTGTACCTCCCGTCCCGGCCGAGGAAACCATTGTTCCCGCTTCGCCTGATGTTCCTGACACAGCTCCCGAGGATGTGCCGATTGCGCTCCGAAAAGGTACTTGCTCGTGTCAGAATACTCCTCTCTTTGTATCTTCTTACAGGGGATTGTCCGCTCTGGAGACCGTGTCGCTTCCTCAAACGGTCGGTGAAGCCAAATCTCACCCCGGGTGGCTAGCCGCAATGAGAGATGAATTGCAGGCTCTGGATGTCAACCGTACTTGGGATCTTGTTCCCCTTCCGGCAAACAAACAGGCGGTCGACTGTAAATGGATCTTCACGATCCGTCTCAATCCCGATGGCTCTCTCTGCCGCCTCAAAGCCCGGCTTGTCGCCAAGGGATTTGCTCAGACATATGGCGTCGACTACTTTGAGACCTTCTCTCCAGTCGCCAAGATGGCCTCGGTCCGCCTCTTCATCTCTCTGGCTGCTCATCATCACTGGCCACTTCATCAACTCGACGTTAAGAATGCTTTTCTCCATGGCTTTCTTGACGAGGAGGTCTACCTGCAGCAGCCCCCTGGTTTCTCTGCCTCTGGTGCCGCCTCCCATGTCTGCCGTCTCCGTCGCTCCCTCTACGGCCTCAAACAGTCTCCTCGCGCCTGGTTTGGCCGCTTCAGCACTGTCGTCACCGCCTTTGGCCTCTCTCGGAGTATGAAAGATCACACCGTCTTCTTCCGTACGACGGCACACGGCTGTATCTTGCTTGTAGTTTATGTTGATGACATCATCATCACAGGGAGCGACTCCAGAGGCATCGCCAGCCTCAAGACGCATCTTCACCAGCACTTTCACACCAAGGATCTTGGTCCCCTCACGTACTTTCTTGGCATCGAGGTCTCCCGAACTGCGGACACTATCTCTCTCTGCCAGCGCAAGTATGCTCTTGATATATTGTAGGATGCCGGGTTGAGCCACCGCCACCACAGTTGACACTCCCCTTGAGCCTGAGGAACGCTCCCTTCATTCCGACTCGGAACTCTTTTCTCATCCTGAGAGCTATCAGCGCTTGGTTGGTAAACTCAACTACCTCACCATGACGCGTCCCGACATTGCCTGTGTCGTTGGCAAAGTCAGCCAGTTCATGGAGCATCCCACCTGCTCTCAGTGGGATGCTGTCCTCCGCATTGCCAAGTACATCAAGAAAGACCCTGCACGCGGCCTTCGGTACTCACATCATGCCCACATGGATATTGAGGCTTTTTGTGATGCGGACTATGCCAGTTGCCTCGCTACCCGCAAGTCTACTTCGGGATTCGCCGTATTCTTCGCCGATAATCTCATCTCTTGGCGCAGCAAGAAGTAGACTGTGGTCTCCCGTTCTAGTGCCGAGGCCGAGTATCGGGCCATGACCACTGTCACTACTGAGATCCTCTGGCTTCGTCATCTTCTCCAGGAGCTCGGTTTCCCGGCATCGACTCCTGCTTATATCTGGTGTGACAATCAGGCCGCCACGAAGATTGCCTCGAATCCCATCTTCCATGAACGGATGAAGCATATCGAGATGGACTGTCACTTTCTTCGCCACCATCTGGAGCAGCACCATATCGGTTTCGGCCATATCCCGACGGCCGATCAGCTTGCCGATCTCTTCACCAAAGGTCTTCCCGGAGCTCGTCTTGAGTCTCTCACTTCCAGGCTGGGTGTTCACAGCCTCCATGGCCCAGTTTGAGGGGGAGTTTGAGATTGTCTTGTTATTCTTTTTGTGTGAGACTCTATCCAATCTGGGCATGTCCAGCTTGAGGGGGAGTGTTGAAACCCATTTAAGTGTAAATGGGTGAGTCCCACATCGGACTTACCCGTCTTGTATATTGGTTTCCTAATCTATAAAAGAATATCCTCACCTCACATTGAGGTAAGGGGAATTCACCCATTTACAAAACTACACAAATTTTTGGAAATAGACATATTATTTAATTCCCCTTATCCAACCACCTCAATTTCTGAAAAAAAACCAAAGTAGGCGTGGACTTTGCTCGAATTCCTGCAACGGTAATAAATTCCCCCGAAAAAGCGAATAAATATTCTTAAAAATACTTTCTTTTGATTAAGTACAGCTTCGAAGGTCATTATTTTCCTCAAAGGTTATTTCCGTCTTCAAGACTTCATAAGACTTGGTGAAATACTTAGATTGTAACTCCAAAGAATATTTTTACAACGGTGAGGGGAGGGGGGAAATAACGAAAATTTACCTAATTTGCTGACGGAGAGGCTCGAAACGGAGACCTCCCAAACGCCGCCACAGGATGCAACCACTAGGTTGCGTCCATAAGGCTCCAAAGAATATTTTTACTTTCAAAGAAATCTTCAACTTCGTGAGATAGTCTGCTGTGTATGATATTTAATCTCTTCGTAAGATAATCCCATCATCGTAGGATAAATGAGCTGGAAACACTGTTCCGTAAGTTAATTTTAGTTCTCTTACGATGTTTTTGATCTGCGGACGATAATTCTGAAATTCAAACGATATTTGCCTTTGTTGAATATCGATACTTTGATTTTCTGAGCTCGTAGGACAAATCAACGCTTTATATGATAATTTGATCTTCGTACGATGAATGATTTTGCCAAAATTCACGGCTCGTGTGTGACTTTCTTCTGCATCGTATGATAATTCTCATACATAAGACTTTTGTAGGATAATTTATTTTGTTTGAAATTTGAAATCCAACCCAACGTGAAGATGTTTGTCTATTCGTAAGATGATTTCCTTTGACATAAAACTGATTTCATGGTAGCGTATGACAATTAGCAGCTTATATGATAATTTATCAGCTCATATGATATTTTTCTTAAAAAATTTCTTCGAACTTGGAAAACAAAAATTTAACTAAAATACTTTAAAACGAAATATTACCTAGATTAAAGGGTAATTGCCTGAAAACACTCAAGTTAAATTTATTAGTAAAATAAATGGGGATTTTGTGAGCATCAAAACATATGAAATATCGAGATATGTTGGAACAACATTAGTATGTCCAACACACTCAAGTAGGCTAATTAGCAAGAGCAACAAAACCGACTCCTGTAAACAACAGCTTCGCAACTCGCTTTGCGGTAGTTTGAAACCTGGTCCACACCCTCGCCTTGCTGGATATGATGACCCTGATCAGCATTGGACCAGTCGTTTCCCTCTTTCATCGGTCTGTACCTCAATCAGACTCCTCTGTCTTCATCTTGTGTCATTTGCTCGGGGAAAATCCGACGTATTGAGTGCATTGCTAACACCCTGGACTGGTCCTGCTCCCCTTCGATTCCAAATGTCTGCGGGCCTTGCTCGATGATGGCAGTATTTGCTGCCAAAACCGTATCCAGACCAGATGCGTCTGATGTCCAATTCACATGCTCATGCTGTACGTCGCCTTATCACCGCCTCCAACCGAACGTGTGTAGGTCTCCCCTATAGCTAGCGTCGGCCGTTCGCCTTCTTGCATCTAGTTAGACGTGATTGGGGCCATGTTCGCCATCCCGTTTGCACCTATGTACTGCACTGTGATTTCTTTGAATCCAGACGTGTGTGTGTTCAGTTTCTCCATGACCTCCAACGGGCGCGCGCTGTCCTCCCCAGTTTGAGCTTCAGTCCCCTTCGTCTTCAACGAAGTCCCCTCCTCACCTTGTTGGTGCAGCTTTGTCAAGTCTTGCGGATTACTGTCGTCAAAGACCGACAACTCCTTTCGTCGAGCGACCAATCCAACGTATCACCCCCGCTTCACCGTAGCAACAAACGGTGTGGATTTTGCCTCAGGCAGCTCGGTCGTCTGGGATGATGAAGTCACCTCATGCTGCGAAAACATCTTCTCAAGGCGTCGCTCTAGAAGTGTGAGAATTGCTCGGAATTCAGTTTGCTCCCTCTCCAGCCGGATCGATGCGAGGCTTGCATTTGTGCCCATAAGTTGTTGGTCCACCATGTCAAGTTGTGTCTCCAACGTCATTGCTCCCCTACTTCAAGAGGATCCGGCAGTGCATATTTCTTCGGATGCAAGCCGGTGTGCACGCCTCTGCTGAACGCGATTTGGTTGGGCGTGCCTCCTCCGAGCGACGAACTAGCATGCCTCCTCAGTTCTAGAAGAGTCGGGCAACAAAAATTTGATATAGAACGGCAGGTCGGACCAAATGATAGAAAACTAGAGGACTGCTTGTATGTAATTCAGAAAACGAACCAGAGTTACAGGGGGAATGGAGGAAGAAAAAGAATGGTGAAGAGAAAACTTGAGAGGCTCCTTGCACTCTCGCCCAAGCCACTGACCGAACCTCTAACCAATTCCTTCCCTCCTCTCACTCCCGCTCCCATGTATAACAGTCTCCACCAACTCTCTTTTCTTACACGTAGATCCAAATGCCCCCCCAAACCGACTCCCCACAACTATGACACTTTTTCCCTTACTATACGCCCCTGCCTTATTCCAGGTCTCTATCAGCCCCTGGTAGAAAACAAATACTTCCCCCAATGCTACACCTATCGACTCCCCCTATGCTGGTAAGTATTTCGTATGGGCGGCCTTGTCTGGCTCTGGACCACTCCTCTTGAACCAACACCCCCTCTCCCGTTTGCGTATCACCATTGGTATCACCGTCACACGAGCCTCAGCCCAGTTGGTGATGACTCTTCAAGTGCATCCGCAAGACTCAGGTTCAAATCCGGGCGGAGGCATATGTTCGGGTTGCTGTAGCAGGTACTGTTCGGTACTATAGCAGCCGAAACTATTCACTTTCGGGCCGTTGGTTTGGTTCTAGAGTCCTTCAGGCCTTCGGGTCAGTGAGGCCTTCAGGCCACCTCAAGGCTTACGAGCCACCTCAAGGCCTTCGGGCCACATGATGTGATACTTACCATGCAGATTCTACAAGAAACCAGCTCCAGATGAGGTTTAGAGCAAGACACATTCACCAGAGCAGAGCTATCAGATTTGGACGAATGAGAGGGTATGACGTTGTCATCACTACAAGGCTTGTGCATCTCTGCACAGGACAGCTAGCTGAACAGTCATGTGAAGGTGGAGAGCTGATCCCGATGCAGATGCTGGGGAGGAGCAGTTCCATGTAGTCATAGTATGGGTTGATTCCTCTAAGACCTCCGGGTCATGTAATGTCACGAAAGCCTACGAGCATGTATGAGTTCCCCTTCAACCCTTAAAAGGGGGATTATAAAAAATGAATAAAAATTGAAGGCCTTCGGGCCATTCAGGTGATAAACTGCTCACTAGATGCTCTGCCACTAAGCACTGCATCTAAGCTTTAATACCACTATTGGGGATCCGACACCATCACTTGAACATGGATCTATTCAGGAACCGCGCCGCCCCAGACCTTCGGAATTTCGTCCATCGAAACTGCGACGCCTCGACCACCAGAAGCACACCTCCGGAAGCTACATGTAGCAGAACCTAGCTCCCGAAAACTCCAATGGCTGGATGATTCCCCACAAGCTAGATGTCCAGAACCGAGAAGACCAGACACCCTAGCCACCTCCAATGGCTGGATGATTCCCCACAAGTTAGATGTCCAGAACTGAGAAGACCAGACACCCTAGCCACCACATCGAGTCGTACACATCTAGTTCTGGTCACCCTCCTGGATTTGAACGAGACCTTCCTTATGGACAACAAATAAGTAGGAACAAACACACAATGAAACAAACGAAACATGCAAGCATGACACACAAGGAATATTGTGGTTCAGACGATGTGTCCTACATCCAATGGGAGAATAGACAACTTCTTTCATTTCAGGAAAACAACATTCATCCGAGTTACAAGGACAAGCCCATGCTATACCTCGATTCATGGAACCTGTTGAGGAGGAAAGAGTGGAGACCCAAACCCCCAAGGCACCTCTCTAAGGGAGACCTTGAGGTTATTTTATAATAAATAATAAAAACCGCATCAGACCACAAGTCCGATGTGGGACGTAGAGTCCAACACTCCCTCTCAAGCAAGATGTACCTAGTTTGAACACAAAAAGAAAAACAAAGCAATCAACAGATGCTGCAAACACCCCCCCTCAAGCTGGATATCCCCGACTTGATTACAAAACAAAATGAAACAGAAAAGAAATCATTCGCGATTGCAGCTCCCCCTCAAGATCGCTGCTCCCCCTTGAGTTGAAAACGATGGATGATTGAAGATGGTGCTGAAAGGCCGGATAATATCAGTGGTGCGACATGTCGTCGAGGCGCAGCAATGAAACCGCGCAGGCGAGGCCGGGCGTTGGAGTCGTTGGGAGAAGGTTGGAGTGGAACGAGAGAGCAACGCCGGACGGGGTCGCGTTCGGTAGAGGCCACCTGGTCTGTCGCGCGCAGGGGATGTTGCGGCTTGTGCAGGCCGACAGAGGGGGAGGAAGCCCGTCGGGTGTCTTCCACAGGGAAGGTGCGCGTGGGAGGATGGCTGCGGGCGGGAGGGTGCCGCTCGGGTTGGACGGAGGTGCGCGGGCCGGATGAGTCGCGTCGGATGGCGTGAGGGTAGGCCGCTGCGGGATAACCGCCGTAGGAGGAGCGGTTGGATCCCGTCGTGATCTGGAGGCGCCACGGGAGGCGCGACTGGAGGCGCTGTCGGGATCAGGAGGTGCGGCAGGGCCGGGAGCCGCAACCTAGGCGGGAGGGCTGGGAGCCGCGACCTAGGCGGGAGGGCCGGGAGCCGAAGGGCGCCGAGAATCTGCCGAGAAGAGCGTCGGCGAACGAGAGCCGCGTGCAGGGAGTCGTGCAAGGAGGCGGGAGCCGCCTCGGGGTCGGGAAGCGCCGTAGGAGGGACGCCGTTGGAGGGCCGCGGGAGCCGGAAGCTGTGTCGGGAAGCAGGACTGTCGGGATGTGCCACGGGAACCGCTTTGAGGGCGGGCTATCGGGATGTCAGGGAGGGAGATGCCGGCACGAGGGAGATCCGTTGGGCGGGAGGGAGATCCAGCAGGGGGGGCGGAGGTCTTAGCTCACTGGCCATGGAGGCCGCCGCTCCCCCACGGAGAAAAAAAAAAACGGGAAACCCGAGATGGGAGAGAACAAAATAGGAGGGAGGACCTCGGGTTGGATTAATTTCCCTTTGATACCATGTTGAGGAAGAAAGAGTAGAGACCCAAACCTCCAAGGTACCCCTCTCTAAGGGAGGTCTTGAGATTATTTTATAATGAATAATAAAAACCACATCAGACCACAAGTCCGATGTGGAACGCAGACTCCAACAGAACCAATGCTTTCTCACGATGAGATCTTGTTGCCAGTTCTCCCATCCTGTAACCCATGAGTGAGAGGATGTGATCCCTCGGGTAGCACCTCCTTCCGCTACTGTTCCTGGTCATTCGCCTCTGCCACTGGCTGTGACCTTCCGCCTTCGGCCCTAAGGCTTTCAGCCTTCAACTTCCGATGCCTTTCAATGCCTGTGATGCATTCACATTGCATACCAGCAACAGTGGTCCAACCTCACTATATATAGCTTAGTCTTTCCGGTCATCAGGTTTCCGCTGCTTTCCAATCTTCGTAGTGAGTTTGCCGCTCCACTCCGATCTTCACAGACGACCTCCCTCACAGTCAAAGCTATTCACCGCCTTAACTGGTGGAATTAGTGAATGGTGCAAGTCACCTTCCGTGATTTCCGCACACCCATTCACCTCCTCCGGAACGACGTTCTGCCGCCGGAAGCTGCCCTCTCCGGCTGCATAACTTCTTCCTCCAGAACATGTGACCGACTCCTGAGTACATGCATCGGATGGTTCTCTTCCGCATTCCCACACTCAGACCACCATTGTGCCACTTCTGTTGAAACAACTTCCATTCAGCTCTCATTCAGCCTAACTTCCGCTGAACTGCATCGCTCAGCTCTGCTTCTCCCGGTAAACTGACTTCCGCTTCCTGAATCTGGACACACATGGTGCTGATATACTGTCTCCATCTGGCTTCTCCCGGTACACTTGATTCCGGTGCTTTTAACACTTCCTCATGTGAACGCTGTAGCATGGTTTTCATCACATTGATTAATTCACTAGTGATTCTTGTTTTAATGTTTTAACTTTCTATAAAATGCAGTGAATTTTAGAGACGTGATTATTCACTCTTGAGTGTTATATGCATTCAGTGATATATTTTGATTTGAAAAGACCATAACTGATTCATGTTTCTATTCGGATCTTTTATTCATCGGTTGCATTTATTAGAATTTATAAGCAGGTCTTCATAGCACCGTCATTTGAGTGATTTTCTTAAAAAAAAAAAACTTAAATTTTTTTCCTGGGTATGTTTTGTTTTTTTCTTGTGCTCTGGATTCGTTTTTACCTGCTATTATTACTTTATCTTTTACTCTTGCCTTCCACATATAAGAGAGTGCTGGAATTGTTTTGTTATATTTTTTTATATCTATTAAAAATTACTACTTTGGTCATGCAGTGGCGTGATCCTTGGGATGCTTGCTCTAGAGAGGAGTAGGGATAGGATGTGGGAAGTGCTGAATTCTGGGGTATGTGGTTCATGTCAAGACCTTTAATGCACTTTTCAATTTTCTATTGCATGATGCTAAACGTGATTTTTTTTCTCCCTACAATTGATACGTGACCGGAGACTCGCTATGAATATGTCCAAGGAACTTTGATCAATGATCAAGTATCAAGGTCCCGGATCTCTGCAAGAAAACAAAAGAACAATTTATGAATTATGAAATGAAAGAAGAGAAGAGATGGTAGAGTCCAAATAGATCTTGTCTCTCATAACTGAAGTTACAAAAGGTTGGCCAATTCTTTGATAGCTTGAAAAATCAAGCAAGAAGCTATGCTCAACAAAGTGACTCCAAAGTAACAATGATGGTGTCTATTGATAGCCAAAAGAGTGGTACAATAATCTAACATCTATTATCTTCATTGAGTACCATGATTTTTGGAGACAACTTTTCCCCATATTTGAATTTATTGTACATACCGAAGACTTTGGAGACAAATAGTCCACCGGACTTGACTTTGATGACAAATAGTCCATCAGACTTGACTTTATGAGATTCTTTAATGCATTTGGGCTTGAAAATTCAGCTCGTTGCATCATTTGGGTTGGACGTTAAAAATCATGTTTGGGCCTCAATTAAAGCAATTTTATATCCTATTGTTTCATCCAGGTGTTGGATTTCCACTTGAAAATTCAGTATTGAGTCATGCAAATCTTCTTTTGAGTCTTTTAGTCACCGCTCTTGTCAGTCATTAGGTCTTCAATTCCATGCAACTGTGAAATCATGGGCTTTGTGTCTTGAAGCTTGTCTCTAGCAACATGCCTTCCATCAGTGAAAGAAATCTTTTGATTTAAGGTTTTAGTCATCTTAGATTTTTGATTATTATGCTTTGTGTGCAGAAATCTTTTGAAGATGCCATGAAGGCCGTTGAGAAGTCCAGGGATGAAAGAAAAGACAGGAGCTGAATAATGTTAGGGTTACTTGTTATGATGGAATCCGAGATAAGATGTGATCTTGCGCAAGTATGTTTGTTATGACGGTTTTTTTTTTAAAATAAATCTTATTAAAAAATATATTTTATTTTTGTTTTGTTTTGTGTGTGTTTCTAAAGTAAAACTTTAAACAATGTTTACCTGTTGCTAATTCCATATTATTTTTATTAAAGTATTTTGAAAATATGTTTTAAAATTCATCTTTACAAGTGATCAGAGGTTTTTTTTTTCAGGATTTTTGATGTTAGGCCCATTTTTCCGATTTACATCGTTGGAATGGTTAGTTCGTTCAGATTTTTTATTTAATAAAGATAAAATATTTTATTTTTTAAGATTTAAATATAATTATTTAATATTGTTATAGTAAAATAATTATCATTATTTGTGATTATAATCATTTGTAACATAGTTATGATAATTGTTAAAAACAGTAACAACATTGTTGTAGACTTGTAGTGATAATTGTTATTTGGCTTTGCCCTGAGGGGTCTTGGGTGGTCTAGAGTTCGTGTATTATGACTTTGTTCTTGTGGTTTTCTTTGTAGTTGTTTTTGATCTATGTTAATTATTTTTTGTGATAAGAAATGTTACATTTTTTATTTTAGAATATTATCGAAATTAAATGTGATTATTATTAAAATATTATTATTATCAGTAGTATTGGTAATTATTAAATTTATTAATGATTATTAATAATATTTTAATAATAATTGCATTTACTTTTGGTAATTTTCTAAAATAAAAAATGTGCAACATTTCTTTCACAAATAATAATTAACAGAGAAAAAAAAACAACTACAAAGAAAACCATAAGAATTTATTAATGATTATTATTTTAGATTATGATTATTTATAATGATTCTCCTAATTAAAGTTATTATTTTATATTCTTATTAAATTTAACTATTGTTTAATGATTCAATTATTATTAAATGTTATCATTATTTTTAAATTTATCATCATTATTAAATAATTATAATAAAGCTATGATAATTTTATTTAATAATAACAACAATAATAATATTTTACATCAATTAGGGAAGGAGAAAATATAACGAATATATTGATTTATGCACTCACAAAGACTTGAATTCAAAACCTCCTCGAGACTATCCAAAGATGTGACCAACTGCTTCATGCCTTGGAAGTATAATAATAATTTATGACTACAGTTGGGGGTAAACATCATCAAGGCAGATCAGACCATACACAGAAATGGTGAATAGAGCAACAGTAGCTGAATGAGATATCTTCAGGGCTACAGGCGGGGAAGCATATTGGTACCCACGGGGAATAGTGTGAACTCTAATGTCGGGCTTAAGCGGAAGAGAGACACTTATTTCCGGGGTGAGAGTATGATTCAGAATCCGACAACAGGATCAATGAATCTTCCTTCGAAGCCCCAAAGTCAGGATGTTTTCAGTGTGGTTCTACGGGCTACATCAAGCGGGATTGTACGACACAACCTTGAGCATGTCATAATTGTAACCAGATGAGCCATCTTCAGCGTTATTGTCAGAATGCTCCGAGGTTGGGTGTTCGTGACACTCCTCAGGGGTCACAGGCGTCCTATGCCTCAACGAGACGGGGGAAGCAGCATACGCCTCGTCAGCAGAGCAAAGTTAGTCAAAGTGATTCTAGGAATACCACGACTCCTCAGCGAGGAAATAAAAAGTAGAGTGTGACAAACAAGCAGTTGTTTGGAGCTGAGCAGGTTGAATGGATGATCAGTCGAGACCATCCACGGTTCGAGGTACGGTTTTTTTAAATTCCACATTGATGCAAGCTTTGTTTGATACAGGTGCTTCCCATTTTTTTATTGCTCTCCGTGCTGTTAGTTTGCTGGGTTTACATGTGGAAATGATGCTTTCTGTTTTGAAACTTGAAACTTCTCTAGGTCAAAGAGTGTCGAGACTTCATGTGTAGAGCATGCTGTTTAGTTATGGATGAGGTTGAGCTAATGTGAGATTTCTCAGGTGCTTGAGATGGATGCTTTTGATATAATCCTGAGAATGGATTGATTGACAATGTTTAAGGCCCACATTGATTGTTATGCGCGAACAGTTAGTTTCACGACAGATAATGACGTCGAACATCTCTTTAGAGGAGAGAAGAATGAAAAGATGGGTGCAACAGATTTGATGGCACCAGCTGTTGGCATGATCTCGTATCAGTTAGCGGCGTTGTCGTTGGCATTAGTGGCAGGAATGCAGCAGAGCGTCTTTACAACGATGTTTGATCAGTTTCTGGATGTCTTTCCTAAAAAATTCTCAGAGTTGCCACCCGTGAGAGAAGTGGAGTTTACGATTGATCTTATTCCGGGGACCAGTCCTATCTCACTTCCGTCTTACCGAATGACACCAACAAAATTGAGGGAATTGAAAGTGCAGTTGGACGAGTTAGAAAACAAAGGGTTTATCCGGTCTAGCACGTCTTCATGGGCAGCGCCTGTTTTGTTTGTTAAAAAGGCGGATAGAACTCTTCGGTTATGTGTTGATTATCGTAGGCTTAATTAAGTTATGATAAAGAACCAATATCCACTTCCACACATTGATGATTTGTTTGATCAGTTGAGGAGAGCTCAATTGTTCTCTAAAATTGACTTGTGGCCAGGATATCATCAGTTGCGGGTGCGGAAGGAGGATATTCCCAAAACAACTTTCAGAAGTAGATATGATCATTATGAGTACGTGGTTATGCCATTTGGTCTTAACGAATGCACTAGCGGTGTTCATGACATTGATGAATCAAATATTTCATAGATATTTGGATTCTTTTGGGGTGATATTTGTTGACGATACATTGATGTATTACAGGACAAGGGTGGAGCATGAGCAACACTTGACGATAGTGTTGGGGATCTTGAGAGATCGTCGGTTGTATGCCAAATTATTGAAGTGTGATTTCTGGATACAGTAAGTTCGTTTTCTTGGCCATGTGATTTTTGAGAAGGGTGTTTCAGTTGATCCAGAAAAGATAGAAGCTGTTATTTCGTGGCAACCGCCAAAGAATGTTCTCGAGATACAAAGCTTTCTTGGTCTAGCTGAGTATTATCGGCGTTTTGTTCGTGATTTCTCACGATTGGTCTCACCAATGACAACTTTGACAAGAAAGAATGTTCTATTTCTTTGGAATGAGCAGTGCCATAAATCTTTTGAAGAGCTTAAATGTCATCTTATATCAGCACCAATCATGGTTTTTCCAGAACCAGGGAAATGGTACGTGGTGTATTGCGACGCATCAGGATCAGGGTTGGGATGTGTTCTCATGCATGAGGATCACGTGGTTGCATATGACTCACGACAGTTGAGGTTGCATCAGAAGAACTACCCAACACATGATTTGGAGTTGGCGGCAATGGTTCATGCTTTGAAAATGTGGCATCATTATCTCTTCGGTGAGAAATTCACTGTGCTTACCGATCATAAGAGTTTAAAGCATATTTTCTCACAGAGAGATATGAACTTGAGGCAAAGGAGATGGATGAAGTATCTTCAGATGTTTGATTTTGACTTAATGTATACACCAGGTAAGGGAAATTCAGTTACAAATGCATTAAGTAGGAAGTCGTATACTCAAGTGGTGAAACAGGTATCAGAATAATGGCATTTGATGTCTGTCCTAGCCAACATGTGGTTGGAATGTGAGGACCAGGGTGATAGAGCGGTTTTCTTTCCGGTCTCATTGCTTCCTGATTTGGTTGGGTTGGTTAAAGAGGCGCAGACGTATAATTTTGAGTGTATGGCGATGAGGTTGAAACTCAATGGTGGGAAGACCATTGAGGGCTGTGGACTAAACGAACATTCAGTTTTGTGTTTTTGAAATCGGATGGTTGTACCGGTGTCTTGTCAGGAGAAAATTCTCAGGGCTTATCATCATTCCAGATGGGCTATCTATCCTAGAATTTAGAAAATGTATATGGTGTTAAAACCCCAGTTTTGGTGGGCTGCTATGAAAAAGAAAGTGGCGAAATTTGTTTCGAGATGCTTGACTTGTCAGCAAGTCAAGGCAGAATATCAGCGACCGACAGGTATGTTGCAATACTTACCTATCCCTGTGTGGAAGTGAGAACAAATAACGATTGATTTTGTTACTGGTCTCCCAAGAATGGTTAGGAAACACGATGCTATATAGGTGATAGTGGATCGACTCACAAAGTCGACCCATTTCATCCCTATTTGCGAATCTCATACGGTGGAGGATCTGTCCAAAATCTATATTCGTGAAGTGGTAAAGAGGCATGGTGTTCCAGTTTCGATTGTCTCAGATAGAGATCCAAGGTTCACATCTCATTTTTGGAAATCATTATAGCAAACCCTTGGGACTTAGTTGACGATGAGTACATCGTACCATCCTCAGACGGATGGGCAATCTGAGAGAATGATACAAACTTTGGAAGATATGTTATGAGCTTGTGTGATGGATTTTGGTGGCTCATGGGAGGAGCACTTTCCGTTGGTGGAGTTCTCGTATAATAACATTTATTAGACTTCGATACAGATGGCTCTGTTTGAAGCACTATATGGGCGTCCGTGTCGTTCTCCACTTTGTTGGGTGGAAACAGGTGAATCTTTGATGGTTGGGCCGAGCCTTATCCAAGAGACCATGGAGAATATCAAGTTGATCAGGAAGAGAACGGAGACGGCTCAGAGTCGTCAGAAATCGTATGCGGACCACCGCCGACGACCATTGTCATTTGAGGTGTTCGACAAAGCAATGGTTCTCTACTTTCTGAGGACGGAAAGTCCAATGATGGGGAGAATGTAGCACCCCCGGTTTGAGGTATGTAACCATTTTTTATGATTTTTATGTGTTTAAAGTTGTTGGGTAATGTTTGGGAGAGTTTGGGAAGGTTTTGGAAATGTTTGGAAGCTTTTTAAAGGGCGCACGGTTTGAGCACAGTTAGGAGAAACCGTGCAGAATCCCCAGGTAACCGTGTGGCATGAGACAGTGAGCTTTGCATGGTTTGTGCACGGTTTGTCTAACCGTGCGAGGAGGTCGTGTGAGGTGCTCTTCAAGGCAGTAACATCTGCACGGTTTGCATACGGTTTTCCTAATTGTGGGAGCTCACCGTGTGCGACAAAAAAAATGTTCTTTTTAAATTAGGATCACTCAGGATTTTCCCTATTTCACTCATTTCTTCTCCCATACAAACCCTACACGTGATTCCTTGTTCTCAAGGGTTAGAGGGGCACTCCTACCCATTTTGGAAGCAAATCAAAGGGGTTTCTTGGTGGTTTGAAGACAAAACTTATCGGGGAAGTCTTCCCTCTTGGTTGCTTGTGGTTTTCTCTAGATCTACTCCTCTCTCTCTCTTGGTTTTCTAGATCTACATCCATTGCATGTAGATTTAGGGTTATGGTAGCCTAAAGTGTTGATTTTAGGGCTTGTTGATGATAGGGAAGGGGATCTAGAGTGGTTTTGGTGGAGCATTCGCTCGGATTTGTGGTGCGATTGCTTGTGGGTCGATTTCATCGGAACCCTAAGGTAGGTGGATTCTCTCTCGACTCCACTTTGCTAGAACTTGAGGCCTTGTTTTCAATTAATTTGTTTTTCTTGAAATTAATTGTGAATATGATGTGCGAATCTTGGTGGAAACCCATTTGGTGATGATTTGGGGATTTTGGTAAAATGAGATATTGTTGAAAAAGGGGTTTTGTGGTGAGATTTTAAAATGTTGATTTTAAAATCAACAATGGTTTGAATTATGGAAAATGTTTTATGAAAGATGAATTTCATAAAGATGTTGTTTTATTGAAATGTGGGTTGGCATGGAAAATAGTTAAAGGGTGTTTTCAATAAATGGGTGATTTAATGAAGTGATTTGACATGTGTTGGAAATGGTTGTTTGTATGATGTGTGGCCTTGTTGCGCTTTATGATTGTTGGTTGGTTAAGTATTATGGCTTTTGTTGATGTGTGTGAAGTGGGTGTGAATTCTCACTATAAAAGGGGATGAATAGTGGACGGAAGGACCACCATTAAAGATAAGTGGTCGGGAAGTACCACTATATTGGGAATGTAGTGAATGACCTTGGACGGGAAGTTCCACCATGTTTAGTTTCCTTGTGTGTGTTGTTATGCAAGATGGAAATGGTTGTGCTAATGTGTGATGGTGAAATAGCTTATGACATGGTTGTTTGGCTTTCCTTATTTGGTGTGGATATGGGTAAAGGTGGATGGTAAGGGTGTGTGTGGCTTGTGGTAATTGTTTCACTATTTAATGATTTGTATAAACTGTTTTATATTAACATGCTAATGATTTTATTCTAGTGGCGTGTGTATGGAAGTCATTTGAAAAAAACCTACTGAGTATTTGTACTCACCCCCTGTGTAACACCCCAAGCTTCTATGGTACGCTTCTCTTTGAATAATGTGATAGCGTGTGTTGTACGCAACACCGAGTTCTAACACACCATAACTAATCAAACTAGCCGTTATGAATAGTAATACCTACTTTTTGAAATTATATATATTTTATATTTGAAAATGGACTTCATTTTTGGATTCGGAATATCGAATTTAGCCTAGGGGTGAAATTTTGGTACATTTCGGATAACTTTCATATGTTGATGAATAGTGAAAATTTCTAAATTTTAATTAAAAACAACTTTTTTAATCAAAATAATTAATAGTGATAAATTATGAATTTGAGTGGTTTTAAAGTATATTTAGAATATATTTTTACCATTCAATTTAATGTTTATCATTGAACATAATTTTACAATTAAACCGAACATAAACAAGTGTCAATCTTTTGATAGTTATTATCTCTTAAAAACACGCTTTTTGTTTTGACAGCGGGAATTAATTTTAAATTAATTTCTGCCACTTCTGTGTTTTGAATTTAGGAAAATGGATTCCATATTTGGAATCAGGATGTTCAAATTGTGTAAATAGGTAACTTTTATTTTTAGACATTTTGAATAGTTACTGTGGTAAATATTTTATTTACCATGGTTAAAGGGTAAATCCGGTAAATAAGGGTTAAAAAAAATAATATTATAATAATAGAAAATTACCCTAAAACGTGTCCTAACCTTATGGTGGACACATACCCGACCATGGGCATCCTTTGGTCAATTTGGGGACCCCTTGGAGCCACTTGTATGTGGTAGGGACACTTTATATTAATAAAGTTAAAATAAAAATAAAAATGGCATAAGCTTACATCTTTTAGAAGAACAATTTTTACATAGGGTTATACATGTTGGATTTTCGATTATAAATATTCATTAGAAAGCTAAAAAGATTTCCTATATAATGATATTTTACTTATAATTTTTAGACATTAAATAATTTATTTTATTTATGACACAATGATGATGCAGTAATTACTAAAATAGTGAAAAATAAAAATAATTGATCTTATAAATACCCAAATAATTATAATATGAAACTTTTAATGAATTAAACTAATTTTCTATGATAATATGATATATTAGGATTGATTTAATTGACTTTGTTCGAAGTAATCAATCTGTTAGGAGTTTCACAAAAATCAACTATTGAATAGTGTCAAAATTGACATAAAAGAGTTCTTAAAACAAATATTATATTATTAATTGATATTAAATTCCTAAAAATCTAAGGTTCGGCCAAGAGACTTATATTATGATAGGTTCCTCATTAATGGACCACTTGGGGGTCGCTTGGATGTATATAGTAAGTTTATTAATCATATTATATAAAAAATACAAAGAGACATTGTAAAAGTGAAACTAATTAACTTAGAGTTAATACTTAAAGATAAGGTTAATATAAGTACCCAAACCTGTCTAAATTCTATTGGATGAGTTGTTTTCGACCTATCCACACCTCATCCTTTGAATAGTCAACTTTGGAGCCTTTAGAAACCGAATATGAATTTATTATAAATTAATATTTCTAGCTTTTCCAAAGGTGCCCCTCACCCCTCTTATAAAAGGGCACTCCTCCTTCTCATTTCTTCACACCTTCAAAGCCTTTTGGTTCGGCCAAACTCTGCCCAAATACTCTCCCAACATCCCTCAATACAACCTAGAGGCCTTAGTTTGATCAGAAAGCCAACCTAAGGAGCCCTTTTGATCAAATCAAAAGGAAGAACCCGAAGAAGAGGTAATGATTTCACCACCCTTTTCTAAGTTCATTTCTTCTTCCACTTCTTCTTCCTTTGTTCTTACCATTCTGAAATAATAACTCCAGTATCTCACATATACTGTGATGTTATTATAAATATGGTACAATCATATTCAGTATTCTATCCACCCTTTGAATAACATGTCACCATACGTGCGTACGTACGGCTTACCGTCTCCACGTCGTGGTGTAATTGTTATTCAATATAATATTATTTGGATGGGTATAATAATGATGTGTAACTCATGTAAATAATAAATATAACATGTTAATGATTCTGTATATATGATATACCATCCATTTATATATTATTTTAATATCAAAAGAATGATATTGTCGCTCGTGCGTACGTACGGACTACCGTCTCCACGAACGCGATGAGATTCATTCTCCATCGTATCCATTCAAGTATAATTATCATTTGATGATTTAAAAATGATGTTTAAGGACTGTATATCATTCTGGATATGAATAAGATACAACAACCATGGCTTATGTAACAAAACATATAAAAGAAAATGAGTAAGTTAACTCCCGAAACGACGATAATTCTAAGATATTATTAACAAATCAATGTTAAAAGATCATATATGATATCATATTAATATATATGATTCTTGTATAATTTAATAACAACTATTTCACCATTATACAGGAGGTTAACCTACCCCAACCAAGGAAAAGTACAAGGTAAGGGTTATTTCACAATCTCTTCATTATCCGAGGTTGTTTATATGTAATAATCTACTGGGATCTCTTTATCATCCACATCCATGTTTCTTAAAAAATGTATTTCAAAACATTTTTACTATTTACAAGAATATGGGTTAAAGTCATTTATACCTTTTTTTGACTTTTTATAAGAGGTTTATAAAGGAATCTTTCCGTCGTTTTCAAAATAAGGTCCTTTTTAACCTTTTCGACAGAATTGAGGTAAGAATGTTTTTTTTAACTTATACGGCGGGTGCGGTTATTTTACGCCGTTATAAAATCTTCAAAGCTTTCCTTACAAGCTTATAAGAATATTTTCAAAGAAAATGTTTTATTTTATATGGATCTTAAATGATTTCAAAATAAAAGGAGATATTTCTTTAAAAAGAATTTTGATTTCATCTATGTCAACATCCTTTGATGGATTTTAAGATTATTTGAAGTTGATTTATTATGATACAAAACTTCTATATTGTATTGAAGGTTTTGTGATATGTTTGACTGTGGATGTGCTAGTTTTTATACCATTCATAGTTTATTGTGAAAGTATTGACATTTCGTATGCTAGTTTTAATACGAATGTTTATGTTATGTTTAAACCTTTTCATATGGGAATGCATTGGACTTAATAAGTGACGGGTGGAGCCCGCTATAGCTCCTCGATGCATCGGTAGGTCTCATGAGACAAACTAGTGTCTTGGCACAAGGCCTTGACAAAATCTTATTTGTAGTCTTGGCACGAGGCCTTGGCTATGTGGTTATGATAGTCTGGCATTATGCATTCCAACATTATGAAAGTGGTTATTTATTTTTTCATGTGATTATTCGATTAGTGGAATATCCATGTGAATAAGTAAATGGCATTATTTCATTTTATTTATGCCATACCATGTTGAAAGTTCATGTTTAAAAGGCTTTTGTTTTAGTTATACATTGCCTTAAATGTTTATTCTTATTGATGAAAGTTTCCGCTATATTGTTATCCTTACTGGGCATTTGAGCTCACCCCTTTTCTATGTTTTATTTTTCCCAGGAAGTGAAGATGTAAGTTATGAATGACCTGCAGGGATATTATGAGGGGATTGTAGTGTGGACTGTGGAAACATTATGTTGTTGTAGTAGTTTTTGATTTTATGATGTAATGTAAAACTTATGAATATATCTAGTGTTTCCAAGGCTACTAAACCAATCGGTATTTCGAGATTTGATCTTTCTTGTGATCATGCCAATGTTATGTAATAATGCACCGACTCTGGGTAACTGGGGTCGGGGCGTTACAGTTGGTATCAGAGGAAGTTTAGTACAAACCTTGGAAGCTAGATTTAGATAAACTCTGATTAGAGCACATAGACCTAAGATGAACTTTGAGGATTAGTATAGAAGAACTTCCTAGAATTTTGGTATTGTAGAGACTTTGTGAGTTTTCCGAGCAATACATCCCTGTCTGGATACGAGCAGGTAGAGGCGGCTCTGGCACAGATGTACCTAGGGGTAAAACCCGAAAACACCGCTTTGAGCTAGACTCGAACGGGAACTGGTGCACGACAACGGGCCTTGCTGCACTCTTGGTTACGACACTCCCGGGGGATATGCTTAGGATAACTCTCACTTTCTTTACAAATCATTATTAAGGGTTTATGAGTATATACTTCCTCAAAGAAAACATATTTATGATTATGGATTATATCCATAGATAGTTCAATTTATGTTAAGTGTTTTATAAGTATGGGATTATGTATTTTGATTCATAAACTGATCTAGTTTATGCCATTGTTTAGAAATGGCGCCTAGTGGAAGAAATGAAAACCGTATCAATGCACGCACTCCATGTAGGGATTGCCCTCCTGCTCAAGATAATTATAGTGGGGCTGGTGATGCAACTGGTGCTGATCAGCTAATCACCGTACTGGGACAACTTACTCAGGTTATGAATAATAACCTTACCCGTATGGAGCACCCTGATCCGCAGCGTGGAGGATCAATGTTAGATCGATTCATGAGACAACAACCACCAACGTTCAATGGAAGTACAAATCCCTTAGTAGCTGAGCAATGGATATTTTCCCTAGAGAAAATATTTCAGGCTTTGGGGAGTAGTGAAAGGGAAAAAGTTACCATGGCAGTTTACCGCCTCACTGGAGATGCTGATCAATGGTGGTCATTGATTCAAAACATGAAGGAAGATGATGAAGTATCAAACATGGAATGGAGGGAGTTCAAAGATCTGTTTTTAGAAAAATACTTTCCTCGCGACCATCGAGCAGATATGGAAAGGCAATTTCTGAGTCCGAGACAAAAGGAGGATGAGAATGTCACAAAGTATGAGGCTAACTTTACCAGGTTAGCGAGGTATGCTGGAGATTATATTCGCAACCCAAGAAGTAAGATTGATCGTTTCTTTGATGGGTTAAAACCATTTCTCCGTCGAGCATTAGTCTCACAATCCTTTTCATCGTACGAAGACATTGTCTCATGTGCTATCAAGACCGAAAAGGAATTCTCTAAGTCTTATGACTTTAAAGCAAAGCAAGAGAAGAAGAGACCTGCTGATCAATCTGGGAATGGAAATAAGGGGAAGAAGGGAAAGGTTGAATATCCATCTTGTGGTAAGTGCGGGAAGAAACACCCCGGTGCTTGCCTGAAAGGAATGGGAGTCTGTTACAAGTGTGGTGAAAAAGGCCACCAAGCTCATGATTGCAAGGGGAAGAAGGAAGCTACCAACGTTCAGTGCTACAATTGCAGGGAGATGGGGCATTATGCAAATGCATGTCCTAAGCGTCAGGAGAACTTACCTCAGAAAAGGCCAAGGGATCAAGGCCAGGCTTATGCTATCACTACTGCTGAGGTAGAAACTCCGAAAGACGTGGTGGCAGGTAATTTAATGGTTTCCTCAAGTTTAGCAAATGCATTATTTGATTCTGGATCATCGCATTGTTTCATATCTTCCCAGTTTGCTAAGAAAATTAGATATTTCCAATTTGATTTAATAAGGGAGTTGTCAGTTAAAACTCCTAAGGGAAGTATCGTTGCAACAAAGTTTTGTGAATCAGTCCCCATTAGAGCACATAAATTTTCTTTATCTGCTGATTTCATCGTCATACCTATGATTGAGTTTGATATAATCCTCGGTATGGACTGGCTTTCGGACTATGATGCGAAGATTTACTGTAAGAAGAAAGAGGTTACGATTCTTGATGATAATGATAAGGAACACCTTATTTTTAGAGCAGAATCGTCACCACCTAATTCTTATTTAGACCCACCCCCAGTAGCTCAACTTAATTCAATTATTGGGGAGGAAGAGAATGAAATAACTGTCGGTGAGGAAAGGAATGTTCAAATAGAGGATGTACCTGTTGTGAAAGAATTTGTAGATGTATTTCCGGAAGATTTACCTGGACATCCTCCAGAACGAGAAGTTGAGTTTTCTATTGATTTGATTCCTGGATCAAGGCCTATATCGAAGACCCCTTATAGAATGGCCACTGTAGAGTTAGTCGAACTAAAGAAACAACTAGAGGAATTGAGTAATAAGGGATTTATTCGCCCTAGTGTTTCTCCATGGGGAGCCCCTGTTCTTTTTGTTAAAAAGAAAGATGGATCTATGAGGTTATGTATCGACTACAGGGAGATCAATGCTATAACGATAAAGAACAAGTATCCCCTACCTCGTATTGATGATTTATTTGACCAACTGCATGGAGCTCAATACTTTTCAAAGATTGACCTTCGATCTGGATACCATCAGTTGTGTGTAAAGAAGGAAGACATTCCGAAGACAGCATTTCGAACCAGGTACGGGCATTACGAGTTTACTGTAATGCCGTTTGGATTGACTAATGCACCCTCTGTATTCATGGATCTGATGAATAGAGTTTTCAAGGATTATCTCGATGAATTTGTGGTGGTATTTATTGATGATATCTTGGTATACTCCAAAACCTACGAAGATCATGAAAATCACTTGCGCATTATCTTGAAGACTCTGAGGAGGCATGAATTATATGGAAAGTTTAGCAAGTGTGAATTCTGGCTTCAGGAGATTTCTTTTCTTGGCCATATTGTCTCTAAAGATGGAATCTCTGTTGATCCTTCTAAGACCAAGGCAATCCAAGAATGGCCAGCACCTACGAGTATAACTGAGGTACGTAGTTTTATTGGTTTGGCAGGTTATTATCGACGTTTCGTCCAGAATTTTGCCCGATTGGCTAACCCATTAACGAAGCTCACACGTAAAGGGGTTAAATTTGTTTGGACAAAAGAGTGTGAAGAATGTTTCGAAGAACTGAAGAGAAGATTAGTCAATGCTCCTATATTGACTCTACCATCGGGGAATGATGGGTTCGTTATTTATAGTGATGCATCAAAGAAAGGACTTGGCTGTGTCCTTATGCAGAATGATAGAGTTATTGCCTATGCATCACGACAGTTGAAAATTCATGAACAAAACTATCCTACTCATGATCTTGAGTTAGCAGCTGTGATCTTTGCTTTGAAGATATGGAGGCACTACCTCTATGGTGAAAAATGTGAGATTTATACTGATCACAAGAGTTTGAAGTATATTTTCTCACAAAAAGAACTCAACATGAGGCAAAGGAGATGGCTTGAATTACTCAAGGATTATGATTGCACGATACACTACCACCCGGGGAAGGCAAACAAGGTGGCAGATGCTTTGAGTAGAAAAGACCATGGAGTTTTGAACAATATGAGAATTGAAAGGGATCCAATTTTCATGGATCTAGTGAAAATGGACATGGGAATAACCAGGGAAGGTGAAACATCAATGCTTTTTCAAATGGTTGCCAAACCATCTTTACTAGAAAGGATTAAGAGTTCTCAGACCGATGATGACGAATTCCAAAAGAAGATTAAAGCTGTGAATGATGGGAGATTGAGAGACTTTGTGTATGAAGATGGAATTTTGAAATTCGGGAAGAGACTTTGTGTTCCCAATATACCTGATCTAAAAAGGGAATTGCTGGATGATGCTCATAGTTCCAATTTCTCTATACACCCTGGGAGCACCAAAATGTATAGAGATTTGAAGGAACATTTTTGGTGGGACAACATGAAGAGGGAGATTGCTGATTTTGTGTCAAGATGTATGGTTTGTCAACAAGTGAAAGCTGGAAGGCAACAGCCTGGAGGAGTCATGCAACCTCTTCCCATACCGGAGTGGAAATGGGACAATATTACGATGGACTTTGTCATGGGGCTACCAAAGACTCCTAGAAGGAACGATGCAATATGGGTTATTGTTGATCGTCTTACCAAGTCAGCACATTTTCTTGCTATAAGAGAAGATCTACCCCTGGAACGTCTAGCAAGACTATATATTAATGAAGTTGTGAGACTTCATGGAGTACCCCTATCGATTGTTTCTGATCGTGATCCCCGTTTTACTTCAAGATTTTGGAAAAGTCTTCAGAAATCCCTGGATACTGAACTTCATTTGAGCACTGCTTACCACCCTCAGACAGACGGACAATCAGAACGGACTATTCAGACCTTAGAAGACATGTTGAGATCTTGCTCACTTGATTTTCAGGGTATGTGGGATCAATATTTACCTCTGGTAGAATTTTCCTATAACAATAGCTTCCATTCGAGTATACAAATGGCACCATATGAAGCGTTATACGGAAAGAGATGTCGTACACCAATCTGTTGGGATGACGTTGGTGAAAGAAAACTTGTAGGCCCAGAACTGGTGGAGGAAACGGTGGAAAAGGTGAAGGTAATCCAAAATCACATCAAAGCAGCTCAAAGTAGGCAGAAGAGCTATGCCGATAATCGAAGGAAGGATTTGGAATTTCAAGTCGGTGATCATGTTTTCCTAAAGGTATCTCCGTGGAAGGGAGTCATACGTTTTGGTAAGAAAGGTAAATTGAGTCCCAGGTACATCGGACCTTTCGAAATTCTAGAACGAATTGGGGTTGTAGCTTACCGATTGGCAATGCCGCCAAGTCTCTCCAAAGTTCACGATGTGTTCCACGTATCTCTGTTGAGAAAATACATGCCTGACCCAACGCATGTACTCACCTATGAGGAATTAGAACTGGAACCCGATCTGTCTTATTGCGAAGAGCCCGTCAGGATTCTTGATACAAGAGAACAAGTACTGAGAAACCGGACGACGCGTCTGGTAAAAGTTTTGTGGAGAAATCATAAGATGGAAGAGGCAACGTGGGAACCCGAGGAACTTATGATGAAGAACCACCCGAGTCTTTTTATGCAGTAATACCCTAGAAATTGCGAGGACGCAATTATTTGAAGGAGGGGAGAATGTAACACCCCAAGCTTCTATGGTACGCTTCTCTTTGAATAATGTGATAGCGTGTGTTGTACGCAACACCGAGTTCTAACACACCATAACTAATCAAACTAGCCGTTATGAATAGTAATACCTACTTTTTGAAATTATATATATTTTATATTTGAAAATGGACTTCATTTTTGGATTCGGAATATCGAATTTAGCCTAGGGTGAAATTTTGGTACATTTCGGATAACTTTCATATGTTGATGAATAGTGAAAATTTCTAAATTTTAATTAAAAACAACTTTTTTAATCAAAATAATTAATAGTGATAAATTATGAATTTGAGTGGTTTTAAAGTATATTTAGAATATATTTTTACCATTCAATTTAATGTTTATCATTGAACATAATTTTACAATTAAACCGAACATAAACAAGTGTCAATCTTTTGATAGTTATTATCTCTTAAAAACACGCTTTTTGTTTTGACAGCGGGAATTAATTTTAAATTAATTTCTGCCACTTCTGTGTTTTGAATTTAGGAAAATGGATTCCATATTTGGAATCAGGATGTTCAAATTGTGTAAATAGGTAACTTTTATTTTTAGACATTTTGAATAGTTACTGTGGTAAATATTTTATTTACCATGGTTAAAGGGTAAATCCGGTAAATAAGGGTTAAAAAAATAATATTATAATAATAGAAAATTACCCTAAAACGTGTCCTAACCTTATTGGTGGACACATACCCGACCATGGGCATCCTTTGGTCAATTTGGGGACCCCTTGGAGCCACTTGTATGTGGTAGGGACACTTTATATTAATAAAGTTAAAATAAAAATAAAAATGGCATAAGCTTACATCTTTTAGAAGAACAATTTTTACATAGGGTTATACATGTTGGATTTTCGATTATAAATATTCATTAGAAAGCTAAAAAGATTTCCTACATAATGATATTTTACTTATAATTTTTAGACATTAAATAATTTATTTTATTTATGACACAATGATGATGCAGTAATTACTAAAATAGTGAAAAATAAAAATAATTGATCTTATAAATACCCAAATAATTATAATATGAAACTTTTAATGAATTAAACTAATTTTCTATGATAATATGATATATTAGGATTGATTTAATTGACTTTGTTTGAAGTAATCAATCTGTTAGGAGTTTCACAAAAATCAACTATTGAATAGTGTCAAAATTGACATAAAAGAGTTCTTAAAACAAATATTATATTATTAATTGATATTAAATTCCTAAAAATCTAAGGTTCGTCCAAGAGACTTATATTATGATAGGTTCCTCATTAATGGACCACTTGGGGGTCGCTTGGATGTATATAGTAAGTTTATTAATCATATTATATAAAAATACAAAGAGACATTGTAAAAGTGAAACTAATTAACTTAGAGTTAATACTTAAAGATAAGGTTAATATAAGTACCCAAACCTGTCTAAATTCTATTGGATGAGTTGTTTTCGACCTATCCACACCTCATCCTTTGAATAGTCAACTTTGGAGCCTTTAGAAACCGAATATGAATTTATTATAAATTAATATTTCTAGCTTTTCCAAAGGTGCCCCTCACCCCTCTTATAAAAGGGCACTCCTCCTTCTCATTTCTTCACACCTTCAAAGCCTTTTGGTTCGGCCAAACTCTGCCCAAATACTCTCCCAACATCCCTCAATACAACCTAGAGGCCTTAGTTTGATCAGAAAGCCAACCTAAGGAGCCCTTTTGATCAAATCAAAAGGAAGAACCCGAAGAAGAGGTAATGATTTCACCACCCTTTTCTAAGTTCATTTCTTCTTCCACTTCTTCTTCCTTTGTTCTTACCATTCTGAAATAATAACTCCAGTATCTCACATATACTGTGATGTTATTATAAATATGGTACAATCATATTCAGTATTCTATCCACCCTTTGAATAACATGTCACCATACGTGCGTACGTACGGCTTACCGTCTCCACGTCGTGGTGTAATTGTTATTCAATATAATATTATTTGGATGGGTATAATAATGATGTGTAACTCATGTAAATAATAAATATAACATGTTAATGATTCTGTATATATGATATACCATCCATTTATATATTATTTTAATATCAAAAGAATGATATTGTCGCTCGTGCGTACGTACGGACTACCGTCTCCACGAACGCGATGAGATTCATTCTCCATCGTATCCATTCAAGTATAATTATCATTTGATGATTTAAAAATGATGTTTAAGGACTGTATATCATTCTGGATATGAATAAGATACAACAACCATGGCTTATGTAACAAAACATATAAAATAAAATGAGTAAGTTAACTCCCGAAACGACGATAATTCTAAGATATTATTAACAAATCAATGTTAAAAGATCATATATGATATCATATTAATATATATGATTCTTGTATAATTTAATAACAACTATTTCACCATTATACAGGAGGTTAACCTACCCCAACCAAGGAAAAGTACAAGGTAAGGGTTATTTCACAATCTCTTCATTATCCGAGGTTGTTTATATGTAATAATCTACTGGGATCTCTTTATCATCCACATCCATGTTTCTTAAAAATGTATTTCAAAACATTTTTACTATTTACAAGAATATGGGTTAAAGTCATTTATACCTTTTTTTGACTTTTTATAAGAGGTTTATAAAGGAATCTTTCCGTCGTTTTCAAAACAAGGTCCTTTTTAACCTTTTCGACAGAATTGAGGTAAGAATGTTTTTTTTAACTTATACGGCGGGTGCGGTTATTTTACGCCGTTATAAAATCTTCAAAGCTTTCCTTACAAGATTATAAGAATATTTTCAAAGAAAATGTTTTATTTTATATGGATCTTAAATGATTTCAAAATAAAAGGAGATATTTCTTTAAAAAGAATTTTGATTTCATCTATGTCAACATCCTTTGATGGATTTTAAGATTATTTGAAGTTGATTTATTATGATACAAAACTTCTATATTGTATTGAAGGTTTTGTGATATGTTTGACTGTGGATGTGCTATTTTTATACCATTCATAGTTTATTGTGAAAGTATTGACATTTCGTATGCTAGTTTTAATACGAATGTTTATGTTATGTTTAAACCTTTTCATATGGGAATGCATTGGACTTAATAAGTGACGGGTGGAGCCCGCTATAGCTCCTCGATGCATCGGTAGGTCTCATGAGACAAACTAGTGTCTTGGCACAAGGCCTTGACAAAATCTTATTTGTAGTCTTGGCACGAGGCCTTGGCTATGTGGTTATGATAGTCTGGCATTATGCATTCCAACATTATGAAAGTGGTTATTTATTTTTGCATGTGATTATTCGATTAGTGGAATATCCATGTGAATAAGTAAATGACATTATTTCATTTTATTTATGCCATACCATGTTGAAAGTTCATGTTTAAAAGGATTTTGTTTTAGTTATACATTGCCTTAAATGTTTATTCTTATTGATGAAAGTTTCCGCTATATTGTTATCCTTACTGGGCATTTGAGCTCACCCCTTTTCTATGTTTTATTTTTCCCAGGAAGTGAAGATGTAAGTTATGAATGACCTGCAGGGATATTATGAGGGGATTGTAGTGTGGACTGTGGAAACATTATGTTGTTGTAGTAGTTTTTGATTTTATGATGTAATGTAAAACTTATGAATATATCTAGTGTTTCCAAGGCTACTAAACCAATCGGTCTTTCGAGATTTGATCTTTCTTGTGATCATGCCAATGTTATGTAATAATGCACCGACTCTGGGTAACTGGGGTCGGGGCGTTACACCCTGCTTTGGCACTCTGGTGCTTTTGCAGATGCCGTTTTCCAGGATACAGGCGAAGGTAAAATATCTCATTTTGCTAGTGGTTCATCATGATGATTGGGTGGTATTGTGGTGCTTGGAGCATGGAGCTTGGTGAGAAACAATGGAGCGTGCCATGGTTTCCTTGGGGTATTGTTCTCGAGTCTTCTACTTGGTACTCTGATACCAAGACTATTGTGATTTAGTTGTACTGGTTTTTGGTCATTGTTACAGAAGATTTGGTTGTTTAGTTGTCTCTTGGTAATGTGTTATTATGGTTTACTTTGTTGACATGCATCATGTAGTTTGGTTGGTTATGACTCGTTTAGTTGGTTGCTTTCATTCTAAGGGAAAATTGTTCCCCACATGTTCTTGAAGCCCTTGATATTAATTTCTAGCCTTTAGTGCCTTGAGAACGTCACCTAAGGCCAAGTAGCATTTGACTGTCTTCTCAAGACAATGAGAAAGGGACGAGACGTTACAAATCTTATATTGGTTATTTTTGGAGGGTCCAATTTCTATCTTCTAATGGGAACACTCAAATATTTCTAGAGTTAGTGGGATATAAGGCTAGAGAGGGAAGGGACTATTACTCCGAATGTTGGGTTTATTTTATACCAGTTATCCAGGTTGTTCTTTAATTTTATGGAGAAGTTTTCTGATGGTCATCTTTTAATGGTTGTGGAATGGTACCTTGAGGTGTTTCTCGATGATATTTCTAGGTTGTCTCCCAAAAGATAGGTCAAATTTACTATCGATATTATCCTTAGGATAAGCTCCATAACTTTACCATTATACTGGAGGACTCATATTGATTTAAAAGAGTTAATGGTTTAGTTGGAGCATCTTGATGTAATGGGGTTTATTCATATGACCATGTCACCATGGATGTTGCCAGCACTTTTTGGAAAGAAATAAGATGGGAGTATCAGTCTTTTCAAAGATAATTGCATGCTGGAACATTTTCCCATTAAGAAAAAACACCTATTATGTTGAATCTGTATATTTTTGATTAATTAAGGAGATCCCTAGGGTTTTTAAAAATAGGGATTTCACTAATTGAGGGTTTGGGAGGTGGATGTTACTAAGACTTCCTTCAGTAGATGGTATAGGAATTTTGAGTATTTGGATATTCTATTTAGCCTTACCAATTCTCATGCTGTCAGTATGGAATTGATGAACCATAATTTTCTATGATTTTTTTGACACCTTCATGGTTGTGTTTCTTGAAGAAAAATTGGTGTATTCGATGATGGAGGAGGACCATGGAGACCTTCTAAGAGTTTTTTTGGGTTCCTTGAAGAGAATTTCTTGTGTGATAAGATTTATAAATTCAAATTATAGATCATAGACATAATGTTTTTAGGTCATGAGAATTTTGATATTGAAATTTAAGTGGACCCTGAGAAGGTTGAAGTAGTTATGTCTTGGGAGCAGCCCAATAACATGTTAGAGATCATGAGATTTTTTAGCATGGATGGATATTATAGGCATTGTTTTGGGAATTCTATGAGCTAGATTCCTAATTGATAGAGTTGACTCAAAAGGGGGTAATTTTTTAGTGGAATGGGAAGTGTGAGTGTTATTTTGAGGAGTTACATGTTTGTTTTACATCAGCTCCAGCTTCGATCCTTATTGATATTGGGAAGGGATATGTAGTGTATTGTGGTGCCTCAGGTGTGGATTTGAGGTGTTGGTTGATGTGTTATGATCCTTTGGTGGAATATGTTTCCCATTATTAATACTTACATTAGAGAAATTACCCCACCCATGAACTTGGGTTAACTGTTGTGATGTATGGGTTGAAGTCTTATCGCCACCACCTCTTTAGGAAGTGATTTATAGTCTATTCATATCATAAGAGACTAAAGTATGTATTCAACCATAGAGAGTTAGACCTCATGCATACATACATTGTGTGTTATCTTTAGACCTTTGATTTTGATATCTCATATACCACTGTGAGGGGTAATGTGGCCACCCATTCCTTGAGTTGAAAGTTACCAATCTTGGTAGTTAATGAATCAGTGTATGAGTGGGGGTCTAATGAGTTTGTTGTCTGATATGGGTTTGGAAGTGTAAGAGGATGGATAGAAGTTATTCATGACCAATGTTCAGGGAATAAACTCTGTTGTCAATCAGGTTCAATGTGATTAGGCATATAACCCTAACTTATAGTAGATTAATACAGTTTAAAATGATGGGGATTTTTTAGGTGATTGATCTTGTTCTTCTGATGGTACCCTCTTTTACAGGAAGTGAATGGTGCTTCCATTGACCTTGTGGAAGTAGGTGATGCTTGGGGGATATTATTATAGTATATCCATTAAATAAGGACCTACAAATACATTTTATAAACTAAGCATCTAGTACTAGTGAAACGTGATGAGATAGAAAATTGTGGATTTTTTATCCTGATGTTTTACCTTCCATAAGATCAAGGTTTAACATGAATATAAAATCACATTGCTTCATGCTCTTTCAATTATTTTATAAAAGTGGGATGAGATCTTCATAGACTTTTTGACCAGTATACCTTGTACTCCTATTGGGAATGATGGTATTTTTGTGAATATATATCATTTGACTAAGTTGGCCAATTTCCTTCCTATTAGAGAGTGGATAAAGGTGGTGGAGCCCAAGAACATACATTTTTGAGAGATTGTGAGGCTTCATGGTGTGCTCTCAGTGATAGTGTTCGACCAGGATAAAAATTTTACTTCTCAGTTTTGTAAGAGTCTCCAGGAGTCCATAGTACTATAGTTTAAGTTTATCACAACATATCATCGAAAAATAGATTTTTAGTAGCGGGCCATCCATATTCTTGAGGACATACTCCATTCATTTTTTCTTGAATTATAGGGATTTTGGAAGAGGTATTAATCATTGGATAATTTTTTATAAAAAACAGTTCAATACCTAATCAAGATAACCCCTTTTAAGGATTTGTATAGGTGGACATGTCGGTCTAGATCATGTTGTTCTATGTTGTGTGTGTCAGAGTTGGTGGCCTAGAACAAAATACTTTTTACTTTATGATAAACTTGTATTCATGGATTTGAATATTAATAAATACCTTATCACATCTTGATTGTTCTTCTGCATGACAATGCATGTGATAATGTGCCAAGGATAGCTGTTGCACTAAAGGGTTATAGAGGATCCCTATTAGATGAGAACCCAAAAGTGCCATAACACTATTCTTGAATATATGTTCTATGGACAGATGATGTTATTTGAGAGACACAAATAATACAGGCCATTAGGGGTGAGGAATCATAAAAATTTGAGACACCTTCTTATGGTGTGCGCCCTTGGTAATATCTAGGAGGATATTATGAGAACGAGACCCGCCAGTAGGGAATCCACATTTCATAGTGTCATTGAATGTTCCTATCTGTGAACATGTGTATTGGTCCTTGGACTTTAAGATTATTATTAATGAGCATTACAACTCGTGCACTTAGATGTATTGACAAAAACTGGGACGAAACACTGTTCGCAGCAAGGTAGGATATGTTGGGTGCATCATGAGTAATACCACATTAATAGATAATGCGAGAAAGGATTTTTAGCTTTTGTTCCATAATGAAAGTTGATATCTCAGGCCCTTTTATGGAATTGATATAGCCTAAATAAATCCATGGCCATGGTGATGAATGAGCAAGTTCAATTCTGGGAAGTCAAAGAAAGAGTAATCAAGCACATGGGTTGATGATGCTAGCATGCAACCCATTTTATTTGAGATATCGAGACAAAGTGATTACATTACATGGTAAGCGTTCGTATGTGGTGACACGTCATTACGGTGTTAAATTATCTCTCTATGGGTGACTTGACATGTTGCTAGATGCTAACCTTGGTCTTTAGGCATACTTTGCCTAATGCCACTGATAAAGAGGTGTAGAGGGTCCCACACTAAGTATATCCAAGTATCTCAATTAAATATTCATTTAACAAGTTGAATAAGGATTCTTCCCGATTTTGGTTTAATAATTATTCAAGGATGTTTGATCGAATTTATTTTGACACTAGTTATTAGAGAGAATATATTATGGGTGAAATAATATATTTATTAGCAAATAATGCAGTGATATTTATTTAAGAAATAAATAGTCATTATTCGAGGTCTAAAAAATGTGGTGGAGGAAATAAAGAAAATGGAAAACAAAAGTACATTCCATGTATATTAATATACACACCGTGTAGTTTTTCTGGGGATTTGTGAGAAATAATAATATTTATTTAATTAAATAATATTAGGTGTAATTCGCTGGGCACATGTAAAGTAATAATTATAGTCAAATGCTATTATTGGACATGGGGTCTTACTAAGAATTAAATGAAATAAATAAATACCTATAGGAAATTATTTTATTTTATTATTTTAAGTATTATAAATCCCAATTACATTATTCTCATTAAGCCTAGCCATTATATGTGGTTGTGCACAATGGATCTGGAAAAAGCTCTCAAGCTAAGAGAGAATTCCTTTCCTCCGAGAATGCTCTCAAGTTACGAGAGATATCCTCCTCTACCAGATCAAGGAGAACGCTTTAGAAGCGGCTCTCAAGGTGATCGAAGGCGAACATCATAAACAAAGTCCCTTATACGCCAGCACCCAGAGATCCCTTCGGTGATATCCAGAGAAACGTGGAACATGTGTGGATTACCGCTAGAGGAAGCTTACACTTGGATTCTGCGACGCAACAACAAATCACATTGGATCATGACCAGAAGCATCAACAGAGAGATAATTCCATCAAGGTAATTCTTGTCTTTTAATTAAATTAATTTTAACCAACATATGATGATCCTCTCTATGGTTCTGGAACTTCCCTCTTTTTTTTTCGTTCTTCATTCAATTATGAAAATATGACATTTTATCATCGTGACCGATCTCAGATTGATCATTGTTAATGGTAAAATTAAAGTTGGGTACACCCATCCACACGCTTCCACTGCGCCCGAAACCTACAAGTGGTATTAGAGCGGTCATATCATTGATTATAATTATTTAGTTTTTTCGTTGATGATTTACATATTTAATAATTTAGTTGTTTCAATTCAAGTTAATCATTCTATAAATCTGAATCTCGAGATCTGTTCCCCCTCTTTCATTTCTCGTTCGCCTTACAGAAATGATCTTTTCTTTTAATTTTTATTAAAATAAAAAAATTGTGGATCTCATTCGGAGGCGCCAAAGGTTCCTGGCCGTACAACAGCAGAACACACAACATGTCAGTTGGACTCACACGCTGTGTAGCTGTACTCACATGACATGTATTCTACCTCACACGCCGTGTAGTCAAAGTTCAATGCAATATGATTGGTCTTCCAAACCAAGCCATGCGATTGAAGTTTTTCTAAGTCTTAAAAACTCTGTGTGTTGACCAGGAATAGGTGGCACATGGTTTCCAGATTACATGCCGTGTGGCCCAAAGGACACGACATGTAGTCTCTTCGGGTTGTGGTTGGACCATGTACCCTGTACATGGCTTGCCTGGCTGGATACCGTGTAACGCGGACACTACATAGTGGACACGCCGTGTACTCCAAATATTTCCGAAGTACATCTACACACCGTATCCCTGGGCATGTACTTCAGATGGATGGTGAATGATAGTACACACCGTGTAGTCAGAACTACACACCGTGTACTCATCTAAATTACAAATATTTATTAAAATTTATTATTATATTATACAAACCCTTGAGACGTGTACCATGGCACAGACGTAAAGCTGGGACACAACACGTGATAGGTGTTTTATATATATGTGTTTAATTTAACATCTGCATAATGTTCATTTCTACTCATTGGATAGTTATGAATGATAATTCACCAGGTTGCCTCCAAGGTACAAGTTACGTACAAAGATAATTTTAAATGAATTTATTTGTTTAAAATTATGATGGATGAGAATCTCAAAGAAATTCAGAAAAGGGTTTAAAATAAAAGAATTGATTAATTAAAGATAATAATTAATTTATTCGAGCGTGATTTATCTTAAATAAGAATGATTAAAGAATTGAATGTTGGTTTTATTTATGTGTAAATATTGTTGCATGTATGGATGATCATGAGCTAGGCCAGGACCTTTGTATGCAGATAGTTTCTTTTAATTTATTTATTTAAATTAAAATTGTTGTCATGTGAGCCTTCTCTTCATTAATATGTTGGGCCTACGTGCCCAAAGTTTCTTTTATGTAAAACCCCATTTTACCCCTCACCTGCATGTGAGATAAAAACATATATAATGGATAAAGATCCCAAGATAGTGGAGGTGGATCAAGTTAGGAGCCAAGGTGAAACCAATTCAAGGAGATACAAAGGTGGACAAGTGGAAAGCTGTAAATATGAACCCAAAAGGTTCAAGGTGTTTTCTCCCATAGGTCTTGGGTTAGTTTATCAACCGCTAGATAAAATAACCAATAAAACAAGCTCATGATCATGCCATTTATTTTATTTTTGTTAGTTTCATGGTTTATTTATTGTGGGTATGTTGTCACGATCAAACAATTGATGAATTAAACAAGCATAAAAGATAGAACTAAAATAAGACTGACTTATGTGTAAATATTATCTTAGATTCATCCAATGGCACGAAGGCCTTCATTTTTTATTAATTTTTGATAATCCACCTTTCAAGGGGTGATGTGGAACCCTTACAATGCCCGTAGGTGTAAGTATTACATAGCCCTGTAGGCCTTAGAGGAATTCATTGCCCATAGGCTTAAAACATTACATACAACCCAGACTAACTACTTGGAACTGCTCCTCCCAACATATTTCATCGTGAAATCAGCTCTCCACCTTCACATGGCTGTTCTAATAGGCTATCCCATGCATGCATAGGCTTGTCCTGATGGTAGGTGCCATACCCTCTCATTATTGCAATCCGTGTAGCTTCTTCTGTGGTGAAAGCTCCTTGCTCATCCTCCTATAGAGCTTGTTCTTTATAGGTTGTCTGGTTTACATCTGCACTAAAGGTGGACCGAAGGCCTTGAGGTGGCCCGAAGGCCTTATTGTCCTGAAGGCTTGGGTGGACCGAAGGCCTTAAAGGACTCAGGGACCAAATCGGTGGCCTGAAGGCCCAAACGGGGGAAAATTCCTTTCTGCTACAGTGCCAAACAGTGTCTGCTACAGTCCCACTATAGTACTTGTTACAGTACTGAACAGTTCCTACTATAGTACCTGCTATAGTACCTGCTACAGTACTGCTACAGTACCCCCCCAAAAATTATGCCTCTACCTGGATTTGATCCCGGATCGCCTGGATGCACTTAAGAGTCCTCACCAACTGGGTCACCTGTAAATATTATCTTAGGCATGGTTAATCAATTAAATATATCCCACTTAATATTAAAAAGCATGTAAGAAAGATAATAAAATGGAAATTTATGTATAAGGATAAAATCCCTCAAGGAAATATTAAAATCGATATAACCTTCCATAATCTTGGTTAGAATTGAACCATAGTTCAAAGTGTTTGAACAACCCTAGTTGGGGTGCTTTTAATTATTGGGGAATTCTAATTCTAGGTTTTAGGTTGACTTGACTTGGTTTACATCAAGGGTTGACTGCCACAACAAGACTTGGTGTGACCAAGAGGCAAAGGTTGAGGAAATCCAAAATAAAAGGATTTCAGGATTGGGGAGTCGACTCAGTGGATCAAGGAGCTGCAAGTTAATGCAGTTGACATTTGGAATGCCTACCTAAAACCTTTCAAGTTTCTTGACCAACCCTAGTTGGGGTAATGTGAAGGGAAATATGAATCCTTTCCACTAGAATATCCAGGCAACAGAATATTCCAAAGTTAATGGTGAGGGCTATTGAATTTTGATAAAATAGTCGGAGACTAATAAGTATTAATTAATTTATTTGTCTCAGTTTTATCATGATATGTAATAAATTTTTTCTCATCTTATTTTTTTAGAAATGGAAAGAAAAATGACATCAAACATATCATTGCGAACCATACTCGAGAAAGAAAACCTTCTCACTAGCACCAATTTCTAGGAGTGGCAAAGGCATTTACGCGTCATCCTTCGCTATGAGAGTAAATTGTATGTGCTGGAGGAGCTTGTTCTAGTTGCGCCTAGAAATGATTCTAATGATGAGGAAATATCTCTCTATATGAAACATTTGGATGATACCACAAATTTCTAATGTTTCATGCTATCATCAATGTCTAATGAGATCTTGAAGCAACATGAAAACATGGACGCGTATAACATGATGTCTCACCTTAAGGATCTCTATCAAGAGAAGGAGAGACATGAGAGATATGATATCTTTAACACTTTATTCATAACTAATCTTGGAGAGTTTTCTCCAGCTGAGCCTCATGTAGTCAAGCTTATTGGCTACATTGAATGCCTGAACATCTTAGGGATTGAGTTCCCGGATGAGTTGCGTATAGATCTTATCCTATCATCACCACCCAAAACCTTACCTAGCTTTATTGTCAACTAAAACATGATAAATAATGAGAAGATTCTATCAAAACTTCTGACCTTGATTTTCTAGGTAGATAAGGACATGGGGCATGAAAAACCCACAGTCTTTATGGTGAATAAGAAGAGGACGAACAAGGAAAAGGGGGAAGTATTTATAAATGGTCTGAATCCCCTGAGCACTGTCCCTACAAGAAGGGGAAGATCTAGAGGTAGGGAAAGGAATGATAGACAATATGTTTTGCATGTGGCAATCCAAGCCACTGGAAGAGGAACTGCACCTAGAAGCATGGGGATACTAAAGGTGTGTTTTTTATCGAGTGTAATATTTCTATTTCTACAAATTGGGTATTAGATACAACATGTTGGGATCACATCTGTATTCAAATGCAGGAACCAAGTAGATTTAGAAATATTTTTATAGGATAGGTGGATCTTTGAGCTGCCAATGGCATGAGGCTGGATGCATTGGCCATTGGCGATTACCATATCTCATTGCCAACTGGGATGGTTTTGGTTTTACATAATTGTTATTATGTACATAATGTTACCAAGAACATAATTTCTGTATCATGTTTGGATATGGATGGATTTATTTTCAAGTCTGGAAATAAGGTTTGTTTATTTTATAAGAACAACATATGTTATGGTATGATGCATTTAAATAATGGTTTGTATGTATTAAATTACAAGAACCAAGTATTGTCAATCGATAACGAAACAAACTCACATGACTCATACAACACCCAGTTGTGGAATCACCGTCACAGTCATATAAATGAGAAGCACTTGACAAAGCTCTTCCAAGATGGTTATTTAGAATCTACTAAGCTAAAACCACTTGATAGATGTCATGCTTGTTTACAAGGGAAAATGACCAAGCCACCTTCCAGTGTATAGGGTGAAAGGGCCATAGAGCTTCTACGATTGGTACACATGGATGTATGTGGACCATTTCCAGTAGAATCTAGAGGTGGATATTCTTACTCCATTACTTTTACTGATGATTTGAGAATATATGACTATATCTACTTAATGAGGTATAAGTCAGAGTCCTTGGAGAAATTTAAGGAATTCAAGAATGAAGTAGAGAATCATCTTGGTAAGAAGATAAAGAATCTTCAATCGGATCAAGGCGGATAATATCTGAACCAAGAGTTCATCAATATTTTATGAGAGTTTGAGATTCTATCTCAACTCACTCCTCCTTATACACCACAGTGGAATGGTATTAGTGAAAGGAGTAACCACACCTTATTGGACATGGTGAGGTCGATAATGAGTCATGCAGATCTTCTATTATCCTTTTAGGGATATGCATTACAAAATGTAGCATACACATTCAACCAAGTACCAACTAAGGCAGAAAATGGAATTCCCTACGAGTTATGGAATGGAAAGAAACCCATTTTGTCGCACACACGTGTATGGGGATGAAAGGCATTTGTTAAGGCCTTCTTAGGAAACAAACTAGCACCCTGGGGCATGAGGTGTATCTTTATAGGATATCCCAAGGAAACGAAAGGATGTTACCTATATAACCCTTCTGATAAGAAAGTGATTGTCACCAGACAATCCATATTTCTTGAGAGGGATCACATCCTAAAAAAGGATAGTGGGGAAAAGATTGAATTTGATGAAGTTGATGCTCAAGATACACAGGAGTTGGTACAAGAACAAGTTCCATAGGTCCGCGTGGAAGAGGTTCCAGAAATACAAGTACTATATAGGAGCTCAAGAGAGGTAAGAGAACCAGAGAGATTTGGTTTCCTAGTCACCGAGGATGGTGAATCATTATTGTTGGAAAATTATGAACCTATCTCCTAAAAGGAAGCAGTAGAGAGATCAAAAGATACAAGATGGATAAAATCTATGAATTCTGAGATAGATTCCATATATCAAAACCAAGTTTGGGTTCTGGTCTATGATCCAATTGATGTAAATCCTGTTGGATGCAAATGGGTATTCAAGAGAAAAATGGACATGGAAGGTCAAGTTAGCACCTATAAATCAAGGCTAGTGGATAAATGATTCAGATGGCGTTAAGGAATTGACTATGATGGAACATTCTCACCAGTTTCCATGTTTAAATCCATAAGAATCATACTTTCCATAACAACTTAACATGACTACGAGATTTAAAAAATGGATTTCAAAATAGCATTTCTTAATGGGAACCTTCAGGAATATGTCTACATGACACAACCAGAAGGGTTTATGACACCAAGTGAATCCAAATGGGTTTGCAAGTAGCAAAAATCTATTTATGGATTAAAGCAAGCATCCAGGTCATGGTAAATTTGATTTGATGAAGCTATAAAGAAATTTGGTTTTATTAAGAATGAATGTGAGCCATGTGTTTATAAGCAGTTTAATGGGAATGCAGTCATTATCCTAGTATTATATGTTGACGACATATTACTTATTGGAAATGATGTACCATCATTATAATCAATTAAGGACTAGTTGAACAAGTGTTTTTCCATGAAGGACTTAGGTGAAGAAACCTTGATTCTAGGGATCAAGATCATTCGTGATAGATCAAATAGTCTACTTGGACTAAGTCAGGGTACATACATTGACCAGATACTAAAGAGATTTAGTATGGAACAATACAATAGAGGATTGGTTCCAGTGTCACATTACCTACATCTTTCTAAGAGAATGTTTCCTCAGACACAACAAGAGAAAGATAGAATGAGTAAGATCCCATATGCTTTGGCTATAGGATCCATTATTTATGCCATGTTATGTACCAGGATTGATGTTGCCTATTCACTAAGTATGATAGGAAGATATCAAGTAGATCTAGGAGAACATCATTGGACTACTGTTAAGACTATCCTTAAATATATGATAAGAACTAAGGATATGTTCTTGGTGTATGGAGGAGATGAGAAGCTTGTCATCAGAGGGTATGCTGATGCTGGTTTTTAGACAGATCAAAATGATCTGAAGTTGCAATTAGGATATGTTTTCCATCTCAATGGAGGAGCAGTGATCTGGAAGAGTTCAAAGCAGCTAGTTGTCACCGATTCTATAGTGAAGACCGAATATATAGCGGCTTCTGATGCAGCCAAGGAATCCATTTAGATTCAAAACTTTTTCCAGGAGATTGATGTGGTACCTAGCAGTAGAGACCCTATAACATTTTATTGTGATAATACTACAGTGGCGGATCTTGAAAAAGAACCAAGGACACATCAATGGACAAAGCACATTCTCCAGAAGTATCACCTCTTGAAAGATTTCTATCAAAAGGGTGAAGTTGCAGTGAGCAGAGTGTCCATGGAAGAGAACGTGGTAGACCCCATGACTAAAGGCCTATCTCAATAGAAGCATGAATATCATGTGAGAGCTAGTGGTTTAAAGGTTGTTAATAGCTAGCTCTAGTCCAAGTGGGAGTCTATTAGAGTTGGTGACCTAGAACCAACTACTTTGTACTTTATGATAAACTTGTATTCATGGATTTGAATATTAATAAACACCTTATCACATCTTGATTGTTCTTCTACATGAAAATTCATTTGATAATATCATAAGGATAGCTGTTGCACTAAAGGGTCATAGAGGATCCCTACTATCATGAGAACCTGAAAGTGCCATAACATTATTATTGAATATATGTTCTATGACCGGATGATGTTATTTGAGGGACACAAATAATACATGCCATTAGGGGCGAGGACTCATAAAACTTTGAGGCACCTTCTCATGGTGTGCGCCCTTGGTAATATCCAGGAGGGTATTATAAGAATGAGACCCGCCAGTAGGGAATCCACATTTCATAGTGTCATTGGATGTTCCTATCTGTGGATGTGTGTATTGTTCCTTGGAATTCAATATTATTATTAATGGGTATTATAACTCATGCACTTAGATGTATTGACAAAAACTGTGATGACACTGTCACAACCCGTCCCAATGGGGCCCACGCCGCGACTCCCCAAGCCCGCCTCCAATAGGATAGGGGTTGGTGACTAGCACTGAGTAGGCATATTACTAACATGGGAGGCATTGACTAAGTACCTGTACACATGCACATATCTCCAAGCCCACAAATTCTGAAATGTAAAATCACAAAGGAACAAAACTGCATGCATATAACTAATCCCGACCAACAGAGTACGAAGAAAGGTAAAGTACTAAAAGTAAACTAGGCCAGAATACGAGCCCACAAAAACAAGAGTCTGAAAACTGCAAAGTCCAACCGGTAAACCCAAAAGGTACTGGGACTTATGCTCATAGCCGTAGGAACGACTCGGACTATAGAGAACTTAGAAAGCTCAGTCCTGTCCGGGTCCACCCTGGACTCCATCAAAAGGATGCTCGTCTGCACAAGACATGACACATGCGGGAAAAGCCCGTGCAGGGGTGAGTATAACAATACTCAATAGAGGACCCCAAAAACCACAAAGCAGTAAACAAAGTAAAGGTACAGTCAGCTATGCACAGTATATGTCTACAGAACATATAGCACCGACCAGATATACTCAAAACCTAGACCCGTAGTCTAGAGACGAGTTACACAACCGCATACCCCCACAGGGATTCAGTTCGAAGATTCCACGAAGCACTCATTCTGGAAGAACACACTCCACGAGTCTTATAGCTCTGATAACATCCGTCCAAGAAGTAATGTTCATCGGGAAACGCCACGAGAGGTAGCTACACTCATTATGGGAGACACACCCCTGAGTGGGAAAGATCACGATACATAGATGAGGATCACTACCAGGGCCATGGAAGATACTGCGACTCATCCGTAATTCACCTTCTTGGTAGAGGATCGACGCCCTGTGGAGTTGGTCATGTCAATGCCGGACTCTACCTAGCGTCAAGAATGGATAGAGGATCTTGATCCAGGCCTCTCGGATGGATGCCTGACTATATCATAGAAATTACTACTGAAGGGATCATACTCTTGTAGAAGGAAACGATGCCTGACCTTCAGGGGAACGAGAAGAAGGGGTACTAACCCAAACGAAAGATTTCCAAGTTACGGTGAACAAGAGGACCATGCCATTTTCCAAAAAGTACACGACGTGTAGAAAAGTTACACGCCATGTAGTCTAACCCTGGGTACTACCCGTGTACAACAGCCCATGTCGTAAGGCTGGTCATGTAGAAAACTGAGTACATGGCGTGTAGTACGATGTACACGATGTGTCCGAGTGACTTGGGTTGGCTCCGTGTACGCTGGCCATGTGCCCGTACACGGTCATCAACCCGTGTACACCAACCCGTGTAATTGGTACACGGGGTGACCCGTGTTACTAGCCTCGCCTGGTCGTGTGATGGAGTACACAGTTGTGTACTCCATCCCGTGTCCATGTACCCCTAGATACATGCCGAGTTCTACGTAGCCGCCTCTGCCATGCTGTACATGCCGTGTCGCCTGAAGCCATGTAGTCCAACCCGTGTCCGTGTACTTCCCAAAATATACGCCAAGCTTCGGGATAAGTCTAACATGCCATGTGACTAGGGTCACACGCCGTGCGATTCCTCTCTGACCCTCGAAACTCTAGCCTCCACCGCCAGTACTACACGGCGTGTTCTTCGGAAGTACATGCTGTGTATTCTGGAAATTTCCAGAAACGACGCTCTTCACCGACATGTCTCCCGTACTGCCCCGATCATTGATCTGACAGTCCGATCACCACAAAACTCCATATTACAAGTCACCCCAACGTCCCGAAGTTTTCTCCGTTGTTTTCGGACCTTTGATCAGCTCTGAAAACAAGTTTTAATCTTCCCGTGCGAAGAATGCTCGAAGAACGATCTCTTCCATTCCGAACCGATTCATCGTCCGTCATGGCCATCATACCTTCATAGGGTTGTTGTGATGTCGGGTCTCCAGTTTGGGATCGTTGCGTCGCAAAACAGACATATAACGATCCGTTGTTCATCACCCCGTGAAGAACGTGAAGAACGCGCGAGAAGAAAAGGGAAAGGAAAAACCCACAAAAAAAATTTGAGGAATAAACCTCCACCATCGTTTGTCACGAAGTTGGTCTGCTCCAGTTAATAGGCTTAAATGGAGTAGAAATAAACAACAATAATCAACATGGATTAATTCCCCATAATCATCCCAAAGAAAATCCCTCCCGCAAGAACGTACGAATCCACAAATCAACATGTTCGTGGTTGATCCGCGTTCATCATTTAAATTTAAAAGTGGGGAAAAGGAATAAAATAACAACCCCTACCTTTATGAAATTATTGATCGTTGATGAAGGGGCCGTGCTACCGTCTTTGTCGAGATCCTCCAACCTCGTTGGCGCAACGATTCACAGCTTCGATCTGTCGCCGTTCGTCACTGATAATTTTCTCCAGAGTTTCCTCTCAATCTTCTGCCAACAATCGACGTTTGATTATCCCAATAAAAATGGAAACGTGTTTTGGCATTCAAAAATAAACTGCGGTATTAATGAGTCCAGCTTGCCATTCTTTAGTCATTATGACGTGCCATTTAATAAAGAAACAGCTGCCCCGTCGCCGCGCTGCAGTAGATGTTTCCATAAAATAAAAATAAACTTTGCGAATTTATTTTTATTTTTATTTTTACTAAAAACGTCTGAAAATTAACTTCTTCCCTCGAACCGTGCCAGTCGAGGTTAGACCCGATCTTAGGTAAATTCGTCGTCCCGGATGCAACGGTTCCCTCATATTTTTAATCTGGGAATCCGTTTGGAAACTGCCACAGCCGCACACAAGTGCCGACTCGCTTAACTTAAAAAAGTTCAAACCACCATTTGAGGCTCACTGGGCCTCGGAATGATGTGCCATCTTCATGCCCAGTCTTGAAATAATTCCATATAATATTTAAAAATAATACAAGGAAAATCCAAGACATTAAATTCTCCCCACCTTGGGGATTTACATCCCCGAAAAGCCAAAACAAAGGCTACTAAAAAAGATGTGGGTACTGGGCACATATCTGGGCCTCCCAACTGCGACCAAAGTCCAAGACACATGCTCGCAATATATCCTCCAGAACCTGAATGGTCCTCTCCGTATGACCATCTGTCTGGGGATGAAACGTTGTGTTCAAGCGTAGCTGAGTTCCAAAATCCTCCTGCAATACCTTCCACAACCGGGATGTGAAACGGGCATCTCAGTCCGAGACTATTGTCGAGGGGACTCCATGAAGCCGAACTATCTCCTATACGTAGAGGCGTCCCAAGCTCTCTACGGAACTTTGTTCCCTAATATCTAGGAAGTGGGCTGACTTGTTGAGTCAGTCAACGATCACCCAGATGGAATCATGCCCCTTGGACGTCCGTGGTAATCCTATCACAAAGTCCATCGATATTCCATCCCACTTCCACTCTAGAACTTCTAGGGGGTGAGATAATCCCGCTGGAACCTGGTGATCGGCCTTCACCTGCTGGCATGTAAGGCATCAAGAAATGAACTCTGCTACTGCCCTCTTCATGCCTGACCACCAGAACTGTCGTCGAAGATCTTGGTACATCTTTGCCACTCTAGAATGTACTGCCAAGGGGGATGTATGAAACTCCCTCAGGACCTCCTCCTACAATGCCACCGGTATAATAGTGCATCCTTTGAAAAGAAGTACGTGCTTCCCACCTTGTGAATATCTATCAGGAGCATGTCCTGTTGATAACTGAGCACGTAAATCCACATATTCAACATCTCCTAGCTGCGCCTCCCTAACCCGTTGTAAGAGTAGAGGGGTGACAACCATCGATTGTAGGCAGGATGCATCATCTCTGTCCACGAAGGACAACTGCAACATGGCTAACTGCTCTGTCGCCTCACTCAACAGCTGTGAGCTCGACCTTCTGCTCAGAGCATCTGCCACCTTGGTCCCCTTCGCATAAGTATAGATGATCTCAAAATCATAGTCCTGGAGGAACTCTAGACAACACCTCTGTCTCAGATTTAGATCTTTCTATGAAAAGATGTACCTGAGGCTCTTGTGGTCAGAGTAGATGATAAACCGCTCACCCATAAGGTAGTGTCGCCAGATATTCAATGCGAAGACTACCACAACCAACTCGAGATCATGGGTCACATAGTTCTTCTCATGTGTCCTAGGCTGGCATGAACCATAAGCAATCACTGCCTGCCTCTGCATCAGGACACAACCGAGCCTGGTCCTTGATGCTTCGCAGAAAACTATGTACTCGACACCCTCCTCCAACAATATCAAGACTGGGGCGCTTGTCAAAATCTATCTTAACTACTCGAAATCCTACTAGAACTTCTCCATCCATACCAAGGGTTTCCCCTTCCTGGTCAAGGCTTTCATTGGCGCTGACATTCGGGAGAAATTAGCAATGAATCTACGGTAATATCCTGCCAACCCAAGGAAGCTCTGCACCCCCATCACGCTCCGAGGTGGCTCCCATGCTAACACAACCTCCACCTTGGTTGGGTTTACAGCTACTCCATCTCCTGAGATGACATGTCCCAAAAAGTGGACCTCCTAAATCCAGAACTGGTACTTTGAGAGCTTCCCATAAAGCTGGTGCTCCCAAAGTACGTCTAGGACCATCCGCAGGTGTCTCGCGTGCTCCTCCTCCTCTGACGTCGAGTACAAAAGGATGTCATCGATGAAGACCACTACGAACCAGTCCAAGTACGGTTGGAAGATCCTATTTATCAATCCCATGAACACTGTAGGGGCGTTCATCATGCCGAAAGGCATCACCAAGTACTCATAGTGACCGTAATGGCATCTGAAAGCCGTCTTCGGTATATCCTTGTCCCGCACTCGTAGTTGGTGATAGACCGATTGAAGGTCAACCTTCGAGAACCACAGTGCCCCTCTTAGCTGATCAAAGAGGTCATCGATCCTTGGAAGTGGATACTTGTTCTTCACTGTCACCTGGTTCAGGCGCCGGTAATCCATGCACAACCTCAAACTCCCATCTACCTTCTTGGAAAACAAGACTGGGGCAGCCCAGGGTGAAACGCTGGGTCTCACGAAACCCTTGCTCTGCAAATCCTCCAACTATACCCTCAGCTCGCGAAGCTCTGTGGGAGCCATCCGATATGCTGATGAGGAAATCGGTGCCGTCCCATGGTGTAAGTCAATGCAGAAGTCGATTTCTCGGTGAGGAGGTAATCCTGGAACATCTTCGGGAAAGACGTCCTCATACTCCACCTCTACTGCTAGGAACTAGGAGCTCACAACATCCACTACTCCGAGGGAAAGGCTAGCCAACTCATGAGCGATTGGCTACACCCTCCTATGCATAAGCCCATTCTGTACTGCCTGGGTTTCCCTTTCTCCAACAAAGGAAAACCTCATCCCATCACGGTGGACACACCGCAGTCTTCGCCTAAAACAGTCAATCTAGGCATGGACCGAAGATAACCAATCCATACCGAGAATGAGGTCATAAGGCCTCGACACTACCACTAAGAGGTTCCAACTGAAACTCTTTCCTTCAAGGGTAAGATCACACTATCTGCAAAGGTGTGTGATCGTCGAGTCTCCTCCCATAGGTGTCTCCAAGCATAAGGATCGAGTCAACGGTTCTACTGGAATCTCGAGGTTTCGTACAAGACATATGGCTATAAAGGAATGACTAACACCTATGTCTACAAGTATGGAAGCTAAGGTTGAAAAGACACAGACCGTACCTTGAATCATCCTTGGAGCCCCTGGGTCGTATTCCTCGACCGCATGCAGCTGTCCCCATCCCTGTCCCCCAGCTCCTTGAGCTTGGTGCGGACCTCCTGGGGGTGGTGGTAGAAGTAAGTCGAAGTATCTGCCACCACCCATAGCTCTCCCTGCTCCTCTGATATGTTCGCCGCTTGGTGGATCTGTCTGCTCCACTCTCTACCTCTGCCTCGGTGGCCCATCCACCGCTTCCCTGTCAGCAGCTCGATGGGTTGGAAAATCTCTAGCGAGATGTCCTCTACCGTTGCACGCATAACATTGCTTCTCCCTAGGCTGACTAGATCCAGCCTGAGAACCCTGGACTGTCGATCCTCTGTCCTGGGTCCTCCTATGACATCTCCCACATCCCGATCCCTGTGTCTGACGCCGGCTCCCTACTGTCGGTGTCTCCGCACCTATCTGCCTACTGCTGACTGCCGTCAGCTGTCTCTGCTCTGCCAAGAATCTCTCAATCACTAAGGCCCGCTCGAGCACTCCAGCATAAGTTGAAATGCATAGAGGCATGACACTAGCTCAGATGTCTCATCGTAGACCTCTCTTGAAGGTCCGAGCTTTGAAGTACTGATCCCTAAACATATCCATCAAGTACTGGGTGTGGTTGGTGAACCTTGATGAATAGTCAGATACTGTCATACTGCCCTGCTGTTGCTAAAGAAGCTCCTGGATGTGTACTTATCTCAGCATAACCGGAGATAACTCCTCCTTGAAGAGTCGCTCAAACTTCATCCATAAAAGAGTCTCCTCGTCATGAGTCTGTATGGTCAGACTCCACCATCGTCCCGTCAAACCCTGAAGAAGGCTCACTCCTAGGATCACCATCTGGTCTGCTGGTGTCCTCATTAGACAGAAAACTCTAGTCACTGCTTTAAGCCAGTCCTTAGCCGCCAGAGGATTAGGATCGCCTCGGAACCTGAGGGGTATCAGTCTTTGGAACTCATGGAGCGCGCTAAGCCTACGCTCCTCGTCGGTAGGTACCGTAGGTACCACGAGATTCTCCACTGGTGGTGGCATAGCTGGTACACCACCTGGTGGAAATGCTCGGGGAAATGTTCCCTGTATCGAAGCCTCATCATTGAGGGCGTCATCCTCGTGATCACGCTGCTGAATCCTAGCGGGTATGCGTCATGGAGGCATCCTGTAAGGAAACAAGATGTACCGTGCTCAATGAGTTTATCTGGATAGATGACACAAAGGACATGGAAAACACAACCCATTCCTATATCATTCATGTACCATTATTTTACTTCTCCACAACTAGTGTTTTCATGTACCGAATCGAAAAGCAGGTTATCAGAGTCCTAGTGTACAGATACATCGGCCGCCACACCAACACTGGAGTCTTTGGCCTGAAGGCCGAACTCGAAACACTTAACACCGTTTCCCCAAACCAATCTCACAGACTCTTGGTCTTAAGGTAGAACCGACCACCTATGATACCACTCTGTCACAACCCGTCCCAATGGAGCCCGCGCCGCGACTCCCCAAGCCCGCCTCCAATAGGCCAGGGGCTGGTGACTAGCACCGAGTAGGCATATTACTAACATGGGAGGCATTTTCTAAGTACCTGTACACACACACACATCTCTAAGCCCACAAATTCTGAAATGTAAAATCACTAAGGAACAAAACTGCATGCATATAACTAATCCCAACCAACAGAGTACGACGAATGGTAATGTACTGAAAGTAAACTGGAACAGAATACGATCCCACCAAAACAAGAGTCTGAAAACTACAAAGTCCAACCTGTAAACCCAAAAGGTAATGGGACTGCTGCTCGTAGCCATAGGAACGCCTCGTCCTGTAGAGAACTCAGAAAGCTCGGTCCTGTCCTGGTCCACCCTGGACTCCTTCAAAAGGCTGCTCGTCTACACAAGACACGACACGTGTGGGCAAAGCCTGTGAAGGGGTGAGTATAACAATACTCAGTAAAGGACCCCGAAAACCACAAAGTAGTACACAAAGTAAAGGTATAGTCATCTATGCACAGTATATGTCTACAGAACATATAACACCAACCAGATATACTTAAAACCCAGACCCATAGTCTAGAGACAAGTCGTACAACCACATACCCCCATAGGGATTCGGTTCGAAGATTCCAAAAAGCACTCATTCCGGGAGAACACACTCCACGAGTCTTATAGCTCTGATGACATTCGTCTGAGAAGTACTGTTTGTCAGGAAATGCCATGAGAGGTAGTTACAATCATTATGGGAGACACACTCCTGAGTGGGAAGATTATGATAGATAGATGCACTCATTATGGGAGACACACTACTAAGTGGGAAAGATCATGATACACAGATGAGGATCACTGCCAGGGCCATGGCGGATACCGCGACTCATTCGGAATTCACCTGCTAGGTAGAGGATCGATGCCTGGTGGAGTTGGTCACGTTGATGCCAAACTCTACCGAGGGTCAAGAATGGATAGATGATCTCAATCCGGGCCACTCGGATGGATGCCCGACTCTATCACAAAAAGTCCTACTGAAGGGATTATACTCTTATAGAAGGAAACAATGCCTGACCTTCAGGGGAACAAGAAGAAGGGGAACTAACCCAAACAAAAGATGTCCAAGTTATAGTGAACAAGAGGACCATGCCATTTTCAAAAAAGTACATGGCGTGTAGAAAAGTTACATGCCATGTAGTCTGACCCCGGGTACTGCCCGTGTACAACGACCCATGTCATAAGGCTGGTCGTGTAGAAAACTGAGTACATGGCATGTAGTATGACGTACACTCCGTGTCCGAGAGACTGGGGTTGGCTCTGTGTACGCTGGACATGTGCCCCGTACATGGTCATCAACCCGTGTACACCAACCCGTGTAATCGGTACACGGGGTGACCCGCGTTACTGGCCTCGCCTGGCCATGTGATGGAGTACATAGTCATGTACTCCATCCCGTGTCCATGTACCCCCTGAATACACGCTCTGCATAGCCGCCTGTGCCATGCTGTACACACCGTGTCGCCTAAAGCTGTGTTGTCCAACCCATGTCCGTGTACTTCCCAAAATACACGCCGAGCTTCGGGGAAATTATAACACGCCGTGTGACTAGGGTCACACGCTGTGTGATTCCTCTCTGACCCCCAAAGCCCTAGCCGCCACCGCCATTACTTCACAACGTGTTCTTTGAAAGTACACGCCGAGCTTCGGGGAAAGTCTAACATGTCGTGTGACCAGGGTCACATGCCATGTGATTCCTCTTTGATCCCCGAAACCCTATCCACCTCCACCATTACTACACAGTGTGTTCTTCGGAAGTACATGCCGTGTATTCTGGAAATTTCCAGAAACGATGCTCTTCACTGGAGCACCTCCCGTGCTACCCTGATCGTCGATTCGTCTATCCAATCTCCACGAAACTCCAGACATCCCGAAGTTGCCTCCATTGTTTTCAGACCTCCGATTGGCTCCAAAAACAAGTTTTGATCTTCCTGTGTGAAGAACGCTCGAAGAACGGTCTATTCCGTTCCAAGCCGATTCGTCGTCCGTCATGGCCGTCACACCTCCATATGGTCGTTGCGATGTCGGGTCTCTAGTTTGGGATCATTGCGTCACAAAACGAACGTGAAATGATCTGTTGTTCATCGCCCCGTGAAGAACGTGAAGAACGCACGAGAAGAAAAGGGAAAGGAAAAAACCATAGAACAAATTTGAGGAACAAACCTCTGCCGTCATTCGTCACGACATTGATCCACTCCCGTTAATTGGATTAAATGGAGCAGAAATCAACAACAATAATTAACATGGATTAATTCCCCATAATCATCCCACAGAAAATCCCTCCCGCAAGAACGTACGAATCCGCGGATCAAAATGTTTGTGGTTGATCCGCGTTCATCGTTTAAATTTAAAAATGGAGAAAAAGGAATAAAATAACAACCCCTACCTTTAATAAAGGATCGATCGCTGATGAAGGGGCCGTGATACTATCGTTATCGAGATACTCCAACCTCGTTGGCATAGCAATTCACAACTTTGATCCATCACCGTTCGTTGCCGAGAGTTTTCTCTAGAGTTTCCTCTCAATATTCCGCCAACGATCGATGTTCGATTATCCCAATAAAAAGGGAAACATGTTTTGGCATTCAAAAATACACTGCGGTATTAATGAGTCCAGCTTTACATTCTTTAGTCATTATGATGTGCCATTTAATAAAGAAACAACTGCCCCGCCGCCGTGCTGTAGTGGATGTTTCCATAAAATGAAAATAAACTTTGCAATTATTTTTATTTTTATTTTTACTAAAAACGTCCGAAAATTAACTTTTTCCCTCGACCCTCTCTTGGGTAAATTTTTTGTCCCAGATGCAAAGGTTCCCTCATATTTTTAATCCGGGCATTCGTTTGGAAACTGCCACAGCCGCGCACAAGTGCCGACTTGCTTAACTTAAAAAAGTTCAAACCACCATTCCGGGCTCACTGGGCCTCAGAATGATGTTCCTTCTTCGTGCTCGGTCTTAAAATAATTCCATATAATATTTAAAAATAATATACAAAAAATATGAGACATTACAGACACATTATTCAGAGTGAGGTAGGATATATTGGGTGCATTACGAGTAATACCACATTAATAGATAATGCGAGAAAAGATTTGTCCCTTCTGTTCCATAATGGAATTTGATATCTTAGGAACTTTGATGGAATTGATATAGCCTAAATAAATCCATGGACATGGTGATGAATGGGAAAGTTCAATTCCGAGAAGTCAAAGAAAGAGTAATCAAGCACATGGGTTGATGAAGCTAGCATGAAACCTACTTGATTTGAGATATTGAGACAAAGGTATTACATTACACGGTAAGCATTCGTATGAGGTGACACATCATTACGAAGTTAAATTATTTCTCTATGGGTGATTTTGTGTATTGCTAGACATTAACCTTGGACTTTAGGTAGGCTCCGCCTAATGTCACTGAGAAAGAGGCCTAGAGGGTTACACACTAAGTGTATCCAAGTATCTTAGTTAAATATTCATTTTAAAAGTTGAATAAAGATTATTCCCGATTGCGGTTTAATAATTATTCAAGGATTCCTAATCGCATTTATTTCGATGCTAGTTATTATAGAGAATATATTGTGGGAAAAATAATATACTTATTAGCGAATAATGTAGTGATATTTATTTAAGAAATAAATAGTCATTATCCAAGGTCTAATAAATGTGGTGAAGGAAATAAATAAAATGGAAAAATAAAAGTACATGTTGTGTATATTAATATACACACCGTGTAGTTTTTCTAGGGATTTAGGAGAAATAATTTTCTTTATTTAATTAAATAATATTAGGTTTAATTCACTGGGCACATGTAAAGTAATAATAATCGTCAAATGCTATTATTGGACATGGAGTCTTACTAAGAATTAAATGAAATAAATAAATACCTATGGGTAATTATTTTATTTCATTATTCTAAGTATTATAAATCCCAATTACATTATTCTCATTAAGCCTAGCTGTTCTCTGTGGTTGTGCACAATGGATCTGGAGAAAGATCTCAAGCCAAGAGAGAATTCATTTCCTCTAAGAATGCTCAAGTTATGAGAGAGATTCTCCTCTGTTGGATCAAGGAGAGAACTTTGGAAGCGACTCTCAAGGCGATTGATGGCAGAAATCACAAGCGAAGGCTCTTCCGCACTAGCACATGGAGATCCCTTTAGTGACATCTAGAGATACGTGAAGCACGTGTGGATTACCACTAGAATAATTCTACACTTGGATTCTGCGATGCAATGAAGGATCACATTGGATCGTGACCAGAAGCATCAACAGAGAGATAATTTTATAAAGGCAATTCTTGTCTTTTAATTAAATTAATTATAACCAATATATGATGATCTTATCTATGGTTCAGGGACTTTCCTCTTTTGTTTTCATTATTTGTTCTATTCTGAAGATCCGGTGTTTTATCATCATGATGGATCTTGGATTGATCGTTGTTAACAGTAAAATTAAAGTTGGGTACACCCATTCATGCACTTCTGCTATGCCTAGAACCTACAGTGTAGACGTTATATATTTGGACTGAGTCTCATCCATGAGATGATATAGAAAGTGTAGTTGATTTAGAAATGGTAGTGGAATCTTATACCCACTAAAAATCATATGCTGATCATAATTTTCATATTTTTTATTTTGAGGTTAGTGATGAGGTTTTTCTATGGGTATCTGTTAGATTGGGACATATTCACTTGGAAAAGTGGATGAAAAATGAAAAGCGTTATATCATGTTGTTTAATATTATGAATCTTATTGGGATGTTAACTTATCAATATAAATTTATACCACGAATGATCTTGATCTATGAAATCATTCATGTATCCCCGTTGAATAAGTATTATCCAGACCCATCTCATATAATAGAGTAGAAAGATTTGTAGATATGTCCTAACACCATCGTTGTTAAGTATCCTATTCATATCCAAGATTATTAGAAAAAGGTTCTATTTGGTAAGTCAATATCATTGATCCATGTACATTCGAAGTGTTGTAGTGATAACCATGAGACTTTGTAGAAGGATGTTTTAGTGAGGGAGCAGTGGCCTCACCTGTTTTCTTCTAAAGATATGTGAGGAAATTTTGGGGGAAGCAGGTGACATGGCTAGGAGAATTGTGAAAAAGAATGGGTCACTAATACATCTTGTTTTTCACTATATTTATTTATTTATTCTATGATTTTTTTAGTATAGTAGGTTTAAAATCATAGATTTTTAGACATAGTCCTTGGAAGATGGTTGGTGCATGATCAACAGTAACTGCATGGTTGACCACGAAAATGGGAATTTTTGGGGATACAGGGGATTTTCATAGCTTAGGCATAATTTTTAAAACCGTTCTGGGGTTCCTATAAATTTTGAAGATTAAATTGGGGAGATAGTGGATCCCACTTGGTTGGAACATGGTTAGCCTAACCATGCATCCAAATAGTATGGATTGTCTTGTAAATAAAAATTTATTAATTTTACAAATTTTCCCTTCTAGGATTTTATGCTAAAACACCCATCTTTAACCCCATCGCATGCACAACTCTCCCCTTTTCCTTATATATTTACCTTATTTTATTTTGGTGAGATTCGTTACTTTAATTAGTTCCATCAAGTTATGCTTGTATTTATAATTATTTGATTATCCTTTCTCTTATCTCAAATTTATCTTCCATTTTCATAGAGTATGTAAAATCTAGCTTGGTATTGGAAAAAATATACTGTTTTTTATGGGGGATTAAAGTTTTTTCTTGTTGGTTAGGTGTGTAAGGTCCTCTCCAACTCTAATCTTGTGGTTTTTATCCAAGATGATGAGTTTTATTTTGACTCTAATATAGGTGTCTCTATTTATGGGAATTTTTCAGTTTCTATAGTATGATTATGGATTGCATTTGGTTTTTATTTATCAAATTAGCTTTAAATGGTGTTATTTTTTATGGTTTATATGTGGTTATATTGATTTATGAAATGTAATGGAAATTTGATTACTTAATGTGGTGTTTCAAAAGCAAGTGATTTAAATTCATGTCATGTGTTTGATAAAATTCATTAAGTAGGATTTAGGGGTTTAAATGGTTTTATAAATAGGTTCTAAAAATATATTTACCTTTAGAAAGTTCATTTATTTATATGGGAATAATTGGATAATGAAATTGGAACTTGTTATGTGTTTATGTGATTAGAATAATGATACATAAGAGACCTAGTGTGTGTGTGTGAGGTGACTAAGTCACTTGGAACCTTGGCCTATATTGCATACTAGATAGGGTGGGTTATTTAGGGGAATAAAAAATCCTTTGGGAGGAATATTATGGAATCTTCTAAAATGTGTCAATGTGGACCAATAATTCATATGGAAGCATTGTTAGACCTGAGGAAGATCGAGAGAGATTCCAAAAATTATTGTAACTGCTTAGCTGGAATATGAACCATTTATAATATTATGTTATTCTAGACTCCATGGGTTAGATCCCATGATATTGATTATTTTTTCCTTGATTTATTTGGATTCCCATTCATTTTTTATTAAAAACCTTTTTGTTATATATGAAGTTTTTTATGCTCATGTATATGTTCATGTTAATGTCATGTTTTGGTATGCTGGGCATGTTATGTCAGGTGGATTTACATCCTTTATACTCGAGACTTGTTTATTCATATTTTTGTAAATATGGAATGTTATCAGAAAACCAAAGAAATCCTTTAAAATGAAATCATTCATGTGAACATTTTTTCAAAGTGAAATTTATTTAAATTTTGATTTCTAAAGTATAGTGATTAGTCTTCATAGTGGAAGGGATTATATTGATTTATAGAAGTATCCTACTGGGATTTTTGTTACAAATCCTGAATATTCTTTTAGGAATATATAAACTTTATTTTTTAGGACACATTTAAGGGTAAGGGAACCCAATATCTTAGCAGCCCTTCATGATTACCGATGTCCGTGGTTGTACTAGAAAAATACATTAATAAAGAGTGAAACTGAAAAGAGGAAAGCATAAAAAGTTTCCCCCATCATAAAATATTCTCCTCCTTTGATGAAAAATAATGGGAAGGAATAATTCCAACAAGAAAACATTTTTTAATAAAGGATAACATATAATGATGAAGATTCTTGAAAGTTGATAGAAAGGTAAAAAGATTCTTAGAAAGAAAATTGTGAGGAAATAAAGAATGGATCAAAGATAGGGCCATTGGTAAACCCTAATTTTGGTTAGATAAATCTGAGGCCAAGGCACTAAAGGAATATGTAAATTTTAAATTGGATGAATAAAATAAAAAGTGGTTTTACTATCCAAAATTATCACAATCTAAAAATTCTAGGTAGATTCTTTAATCTATTACTATTTGAGAATAGATTGTGATGGAACCTTCTATAAAAAAAATCGGGTATCATTGAAAGAGGAAATGAGCTAATGATGAAAATTCTAGAAATAATTTCATTACTCTCACCTCCTCATTAAGAAAGTTGAGAAATCACTTCATCAATTGACGTTAAAATTCCATTGAATGTTTAAGTTGATATTCTGTTTGATAGAACTCAAAATGTTATTGATGAAGTTGAAACAAAATACATTTATTTTCACACAAAAGAGGTTAAAAATTAAGATAAAAAATATTCATTTTTGAATGAATTTATATTTAATACCTAGGAAGATTATATTTCAACTCCCTTTATGGATAATAATGAAATAGTCGTTTAAATAAAAAAGGTGGTTCTGGATCGAGTTCTAGTTCATTTAGTAGTGTTGATTGGATAGAGAAAATTTCATCAAAATATTCTAACTAAAATTATGTTGATGTTGAAAATATAGAGGAACTGATAAATGTTGTCCATGTTTTACCAGAAAAAAATTAGGTTATAGAAGAACAACCATCAATGAGTTAAGAAAAGGAGAGAAATTTGATAGTACATTGAATTCATCTACAAGAACTTTGTATTAATGAATCTGAAAGAAATTGATTTTCCATTCAACTTGTTGGGTACATTTTATTATTTTATTAATACATTACCGAAACACAATGCCAAAGTAAATATTATGCAAGATAAAACAATTACCTTTAGAAATACTATGTGGAAAAAGTAGTTAGTCAATTCATTTGTAGAAATCATATGTAGTCTATGTGTTCTTATAAAATATTTTCAAAGTTAATTATATAACATGCAAATATTTTAAAATAATTTAATATTTATTGATAAATATGTTCAAAATTTAGTCAAGCTGGTCATTAAATTTCATTTAAATTTTTTCTACTTTGTAAAAGGTCAGAAGTTCTTGTAGAGATTTTAAAAAACCAAGGAGAAAGGTCAAATGAGAATGGTAAATACATCTATGAATTAAATAATATTATCATGGTTTTAAATAAAATGGCTGAATATTAATAAAAAATAATTCAGGCTCAAAGATTAAAGTTGTATAATTTACTAAAATAGATCAAAATGTTAGAGAATTTACTTAAAACATCCCAAAATAATAATTAAATTCTTAATTTCTAATACATTAAACTTTTGATGTATGTAATTTTTTATTTTTTTTTCAAAATTAACTAATATTATACTATGATCCATATAATTTCATAAATATATTGAAATTTTTTAATATGTTCTACACTTATTTACTTTCATATTAAATATATTCTAAGGGAATACAAAATGATAGTTCTACTTAAATTTTGAAAAAAATGATATTAAAATTGAAATATGATATTTGTACTAAAATTTAGTAATTTGTTATATAAAAATTTGGAAATTTTATGAAAATTTTGAAAATATATGAAAATATGGTAATTCCATGAAAATTTATAAGAGAAAATATTGAAATAATATTTTTAATCATTGAAAATTTGGAAATGATCATTCTACTCATTGTGGTAGATCTATTCTATGAAAATTTATTTTTAAATATTTCTATGTGAATAATTTGCTTGTGTATTTTCTATGGGGGGTTTTATATTCTATGGAGAGATATTTTTATTTAATTGGATCTTAAGGGAGATTTATTTTTAATATTATAGTTGAACATATCATTCTATATATTTTTTTGTTATTTTAAAAAATGGTTAGGTTGTTGGGTCAAAGAACACTTTCATATAGTTGTCATGAAAATAAAAATACAGAAAATGTGAATTTTATTTAACCTGATTTTTTTATGTTTTAGTTTTTTTTTGGTGTGAAGGTTATAAATATGTAACATTAATTCCATAGGATTTTATATTGAAGCCAATCCAATTTTTTTTGAAGATCTAAGTTGTCTATTCAAAGTGAATTCCACAGATTTTCAAGAACTATAGTGGTGTTTGATTAACCTCATTAAAAGATGAAGAGATATGTTGAGTTCATGAAAAGTTGATAAAGAATCATCTAATTAAGTAAAAAATAACTCATGAGACAGTAGAATATAAAAATTATAGTTTTTTACAACTTCATCTATAAAAGGAATATAGCCTATAAGATCTGGAGAAGACATGAAAGTAAACATTAGTAGATTATAATCAATTAAAGTATACAAAAATATATTATCCTTAGACTTATTCAGATAATATTTTATTTTTGAGTGTTTTGAAAAGATCTATGAATGGATAGGATTTGAATATAAGGATCCTATAAATTTATATTGTAATCATTGGGTTTTAGATCCTATGAGATCAAGGGATTTAATGAGGAGGACCAAAGTTTTTCTGATCATTGATATCATGATCTTCTAGACTATGGAAGTGAGATTCTATCGATTAGTGTGATCAAGATCTTCCCAGTATGAGAAGTTAGATATATTTACTAAAAAGATAATAATTTAGGGATTACAAGTGTGGAAAATAAAGATACATTATTATAGGATAATTTCTAGGGATTTTGGCAATTGGAAGATTGATATTACAATAGATAAGTTTATAGTTGAGGTTGTTTTGGTGTTTTTAATAGGGTTGAGTTGGATCATGTTATCAATATTTCATTCATGTGAGATAAATTTGAGGTTTTGGTAATAACATACTTTTATAGTTTATGATTATTTTCCTTCTATAATTATTTTTAAAAATTATTGTGTTTCTTTTATTTCCATTATGCATTTACATTTTTCCTAAAATTGTTAAAATTATTACAGTTTAATTTTCCACTTCATTTCTATTTTATTACTCAAATTATATTTATTTGTTAAGAAGAAATTATTTTTTTATAACTATTCCTTGAGTCAGATGAAAAATATAAGTCAGGTTTCATACTATAATTTCAACCTATCTTGTAGTTTTCATGTCTTATTGGTCTATTAAAATACATATTTACACATCTATCACAATATAAAAATAATCTATATTCCACAACAATGTATTTCCTTTACAAAATCTATCAATGAGTAAATAATCCTTCCCTATACACAATTTTAGGTTCATTTATATCTAATACACAATAATAAAAATACTAACTCAATTATATTCCATGAAATCCCTATAATGGAACTATAGAATTAATGGGATGAAATCCCATTTAAATGATTTGTGTCTAAGTAACCTTATTTGGGAGAATCTAAAATAGACCAAATTAATCTATGACAACTAATGCATCACATTCTTGGACTACCCTAGAAACTCAGGTCACACAATAAAGTTTCTATTAATGCATTTTATATGATAACTTTTTTTGTCATAAAACATCATATTTTCATTCCTAGTATACCCTAAAAAATGTATACAATTTATGATATCCTGAAATGGTCTAACAACTCAATCCCAACCTCGAACTGATTTGAAATATTAAAATGATCATGAAACTATACCCTAATCATAAAAGGATTATAAATAAACAAATTTAACCCCCACATAATCACAGGGAAATGTATATAGGAACTATGACACATTGATATCCCAGTAACCCCACTATTTTAACATGGTCATTAGGATCGGGCCCACTAAGTGCCACCAGTTTCCCCAAAGATAGGTTTTGTCCCCTCCATGGGGCCCACACATATTTCTGAATGGTTCATCAGAATATTTTTTGTCCCTATAGTCTATTACATGTTATTTCAATGTGATTTTTTTCACCCAAACATACCCTGGGAAACTTCTGAGGAGGTAACCCACCCATACACTACTCAGGACATGCTCTATTAATTGTGGAGTTCTAATTCGGTAAGATCCTAAAAATAAATTCCACCTTATCGACATTCCTAATAACATTTAGTCATTTTAGTATTTAACTTTTTTTTGTTGCATCCCCACCTTAGAGAATAACATCCCTATTTTGGAACTTCCATTTCAATGCAACTAATGCCACTACACTTCTGGTTGGGTGAGGCTCTAAGACTACTATAATAATTGTTCCCCACTAATAGTACATTCACCCTACCATATTAATACGGATATTGAGTCTTTTCCCTCTAGGAAAAAATAGTTTCTCCCTAGATATGTATTTTCCCCTCCCTAAGGACTACTCATAAGCCCAAATGGGTCATTAAAATAATGAATTTCCCTATATGCCAATACATTTTCTTTCACTATGTTTTTTCCTTACTCACACACGCCCTTAGAAACTTTTCAATAGGTTGATCATCCTAACACTACTCCAAGAAAAGCGTGTTTAATTGTGGTTTTATAATTAGGAAGGCTCCTACAAAGAATGGTTCACCTTTTTGACACGGGTAGTAACAATTAGACTTTTAACCCTTTTACTTTTTTGGGGTGTTACAATGGTTATCCAAAAAACTCATAGTCCATCTGTGTAAGATACAACATAATAAAACACAAAAATGAAGAAGGTAATAATATAAAACAATAAAAAAATAGTAATACAAATATGCATGATTATAAAAATATAACCATTTATAAAAAAACTATCCACTATTAAAATCATCACATATACTTATCCCTAATAGTTGAACTCTATGACTCCATCTAATCCAATTATAAAATACATCCAGCTACCTAAAACTCAAATAATATATTATTTTCATGCACATAAAAATTCACATGTAGAATTTGAGTAAAAAAATTGTAAGATTTATTTATAGACATTCCATGCACCACATCCATGTGAAAACCATAAATATCACATGTGTTATATATATATATATATATGCCTCCTTGATAATTTTTATTATCAAAAAAAATATTTATAATAATAATTTCATAAACCATAATAAAAAATATAATACTATCTCTTTCATGTCGAACTTATTCCAAATGAAATACCACTTAAATCCTAAGGTGACATTATATTGATTCCCTAACCATTGAGAAATTCCCACCCATGACTAACTTTGTTTTACTGATAAACCACCATCCAAAATCAAGAATTATAAACTACGAATTAACCTATAAAAACACATCAAATATCCAAAAAATTTCAAGAAAATTAGTCATAATATAATTTTACAAAATACTCACCCAAAAATAAAAAATAAAGTAACAAACACCATATTCACAAAATACAAATTTTCTAAAAAAACCCTCTCTCATCTAGAAAATGAAAATTTATTTTCATTGAAATTTACATACCCCAAAACCATTTCTCATAATATATCAATGAAAATTTCATAAAACCATCTTAGATATCTAATAAAAAAACCATTTATAAATCCTTTCAAACTAATTTTGAAGATTTATCTTAAAATACAATAATAAAGATAAAAATTTATCAATTAATATTGATTACGAGAAGAAAAAAATATTATATTTATTCCATAATATCATTTAAAACCATTCCAAAGATAAAACATCCCTTATGATACCATCCTAACATTCATCTAGGATCAATACTCATCCCAATGATGCAATGAATCCATTTCTAGATTGTATCCTTCAATTATTAACAAAATAACCATCATTATAGAGAGTTTATACATACCTAAGTGATACCCCCACACCTAAATACCTAGATCTAGTAATTAATCATTAAATAAAGTAATGATGTAGATTAAAGAGATGAGATGATGGACTTACCATAGATATATGTGATATAGAGGGGAATAATTCCCTATGAATCCTTAAAAAATCATACAGGATGGGAATCTCCCATTCAGGGCTCAAAAGGGAGTGATAGGGAAGAATTTGGGTGTAAATAGAAAATTTAAATGCTCATTTTATAGAATATATGTCATAATTTCCTTGTTTCTTATAAAATGTTTGGGATTTTTTATTTTCCATTATCTATAAAATTGTAGGCTATACTGTCATCTAACATTGTCTCCTAAACCATGTCACAAAACATGAATTTCACTTTATACTGCCATTTTAACACCCAAATACCTATATACTCCACCAATACCACCCAAAACTATCTAATATTTTCAAAAATTATATAATTTTTTAACAAAATTGGACTAGAATATTTTCCATTAATCCAAAAAACATTCCTCACATCATATAAGTATTTGGAATAATTTTTTTCCATCGCATAAATATTTATATATATTAATTTACCCCTTTGTTAATTAAATTACCTCATTTTAGCATAACTATAATTAAATTTTAAATAAAATAATTATGAGGAATGGAATATATATCTAGAAATTTATCTGGATACCAAAAATATAGATTCAACATTGAGAAAATTGAAATCACCTACACTTACTAAATAGTAAAATTTATTTCTAAAGACTTATCTAGAATAGTGATATCACTCTAATATAGTGTGTTTAACGATGATAAATTAAATCAAGTCTAAATATATTACAATGAGTATTTTATAGATTACATGTAAAAAGTAATTTATTTAATCTACCCATTAAAATATTATCAACTTTTAGGGGGACCCAAAGGACCAACACTTCTATTTAATTAAAAATATTAACAATGATAATGTCATTGGTATATGAGGGAATAAAATAAGAATAATGAATTTTTTTGATTATATAAAGCAATATATGTTTAATCATGGGGATAATTATTTTATTTTATATGTTTTTGAGTCTCCTCCTCCTTAGTTACATGTTTTAGGAATAATACGCAATACATATAAAGATTATTAGAGTATTTGTATAATAATTTTAAATATATGTTGAGTGGAGTAATCTATGTATAAAAAAAGTAACACCATGTTCAATTTTAGTTTCATCTTATGGTTATAATGATAGGAAAAAATTATAAAGGAAAATCTCATTAAAATATACTAAAAGGTGGAAAGAATAATTAGAATTTAATATAAATAAATTATTTATTAAAAAATAACATGTATTTTCTTAATATATTAATATTCAACAAATGGAATCAGAAAATATCTAGTCTTTTTTTGTTATACTATTATTTCTATATTTAATTTGTTTATGTAGAACACTTGATTAATAGAGATTAAATACGATCCACATGATTGGATCTAATACTAATGCATGAAAAAATTATGGATTAAAAATAATAATTAAATTAGATCTAACATATATAGTTATTATGTGTAAAATAATATGATAATTTTTTTAATATAATTATATACTTACTTTTTTACATTTTTAGATTCAATATAAATAACATGATAACAATATTGTTAGAAAATAAAAATAATAGTCATACTAATTTTTACTATGTAATATATTTAATGTTTTCCCACACTATCAATTAAAAATTAGGAATAAATTTAAATATAAATTTTCATATGTGAATGGATTTCTTTCATTTGATAGATTAGTAAACTAATTATCATGTTCCATTCAAGTAAAAACCATGTTTAATATATATTTGTGTGCATCACAGAAACATTAATGTATTAATGTGTAACTGAATAGTTAACTTAGTTGTGTAATACATTAAAAAATAAGTGTATCTTGAATGATTTATTAATGAAAATACACAAATTTAAAATTTCCTAGATCAATTTTTATTTAAAAATTAAATTATTTATAATTGAATATTTTTCATTTACATTGAATTTTTATTTAAAATAAAAGAATTTTTGTTTTTTTGTGAGTTAGAAAATGCTTAAAAAATTATATTATATTTATAAATTGGTAATCTGAAAAAATAAATTATTTTTTTTAACTTGCAATTTTTTTTAAAATAATATTTTTGACATTTTTAAATTTAAGATAGTTTAGTGGAAATGATTGTTTTATTCCTTCAATATAATTGCCTCATTCATAGGTGTTAAAACACATTATCATTTTTTATTATATTAAAAAATAAACCCTAAATTTTAGTTTATATTACTCCTCTTTATATATCCTTCTTTAACACACACACACAAGGACACAAATAAATGGATATATTTTCCGATGAAATTCCACAAGTAAACATTATTCTCAAAAATATTTATACTATTTTTTAATTTTTATAATTCATCTTTAGTTGAAGATTATGTAAGGAAATATCTATCACAGAGAAAACCCATCATCAGAATGACTATGAATTAGGTATATTATTTTTTATCATATGTATTCACATATAAAATTACAATATGTTAGAATTTAATGATCAAGCATAAATATTTTGGTTTTCTATATAAAATATCTTGTATGTTTATAATTTAATGTCTTGTACCTACTAATTTAAAATATATAATTTTTCATAAAATAATTAAAGTGAGATTAAAAATTATTTTTTAAATATAAGGGATGTATTTCAATCTCCTTTCTAAGAGGAAGTCATTAGAATGAAAAATTAAAAACTGATAGTTAAATAACATATATTTACTATTAGATTAATGTACCGATGAAGTCAGAAATGTTATTATCACTTCTAAAGATAAAGAAATTTTATTTGGATATCACTATTTTAGAAAAAAAACTCTCACTCTCACACTCATAATAAAATTTAATGATTTTTTTGAGTAGAAAATGAATAGTTTTCACTTCCACCCTGACTAATGATTTAAACAAGTAGTGTAGCACCCCAAGATTTTTAAAATAGGAACATCATGTTTTATAGCATGTATGACATAGAAGGCCAATCTTTGAATATAATATAAAATCCAAATACCTTATTATATAATTATTTTTAAATAAATTTAGTCTCTTTGATATCTTACGATGCACAAAACACTGAGTTTAAATGAACCATGATACTATATTAAAATATTACTATTTAATCAAGATCATTATAACCTAGACTTTATGTTAGAGAGTATGAATAATTCTAAATAAATTATGAAAATTTTATTGTTTACACATGTATAAAATAAATTCAATTGTTATATATTGATTAGAAATAAAATATGATTCATTTTAAAGTAAACGAAATGTTTTCTAAAAACTATATTTTTCTAAATGGTGGTTGATTCGACGAGGAAGAGATGGACACAAAACCCTCACTAAGGTGGGTCTAGTCTTACCTAATGGTTTTTTGTGGGGGATTTTATTTATTTCACAATCATTAATATCAATTCACTATTTTCATTCTTAATGAAAACTCCCAATGTTCCCCTCATCCATAACTAAGTAAAAAACCTACTTTCCAAAGGTAGGTGTTCACTTAGGGTTTCAGACCCAATGATTCTTAGGGACTCGTATTGGTCGAGCGGATGGGAGGTCAGGCTCATCACACCCTTTTGGTTGGAATTTTTTCTTACTCTAGGCCTCTTATAAATTTAAGATATGTTTGTGTATCTCTTTCTAATCTTGATATGAGACCAAATACCCTAAAAAAATGGTTATAGGTTAACTCTCTTTGTGTAAAAAAGAATGGGGATCTCATTAACGAACATGAGAAAGGGGAAATCTTTAGTTTATCCATCTGTGTGTATCTAAGGTTCTTTATCCACGTCCTAGTGGTGGATATCTACTCTATATGCTGAAGCCATATAACTAGGTACATCAGGATTTTCTGTAACACAAGGAGGTGGTTGATGTTTCAAGAAGGGGATTGAGCCATTATAAGGAATCCTACGTATCCTGGTTATGTTAGGAATCAAAACCCATGTAGTTCATTAAATGTGTTCAGTTTAATGTCATATAAAAAGGACATATATGATTGCTCTAAGGAACCCAATGTTTAAGATGGAGTCTTTGGGAGTCATCCAATATGTCTTGATTTTGGCGAGAATCAGAGTTATTGTAGTTCATTCATGCCCTTGGGACTAGCCCCCTGGTAGATGTCAATATGTGTAGGGGTTTTTACATCATTCCATTCATCAGGGATTACATACTAGGATTTTCCTAGAAAGTGGAGATTTATACTTCTAATGAGGTGAAAATTATGGTTTCATAATCCCAGTTGAGCTATAATTGGTGTGAGAAACAAGGGGTATCAAATGAACAACCTCATTGTATATGGATGAAGGACTTGTGTATTGGGACAACCCTTGGGATGTTTAATATGGAGCTCAGACCTCAAAGTGGAATCCTATATATCCTTATTATGGTAGGAAACAAAGTCACCATAGTTTAGTCTATTTCTTAATCTACTAAGGGATGAGATAAAATGATCATCCCATGGGAATGATTTGGTCCTGATGGTTGAAATTTTGAAGATATGGTGAGACTTACACTAAGGTGGATGCCCATTTAAGTTTGGGCTTGGGCCTTAGAAAGACATCCTACGTATCCTGGCTATGGTCGGAATCAAATTCCTCATAGTTCAATTTATTAGGGCTTACACACTAAAGTTTCCCTATATGCGGGACATGTCATATTATGCCACTGATTGGGGATCACACTATGAGGTTTACCTAATAATTTTAGAGTATTATATTGCAGATGATGTGATAATTTCATCTCCCTAAGCTCACATGAGAAAATATCAATGTATAAAACATGGGATAGAAAATGATCAGTCTCATTGCTTGTGGTTACGAGACTTATTTTACTGAGACCACCTTTTGGATGGCTAATATAGATCATATGACTTAGGGAGGCATCCTACATATCATAGTCATGGAAGGAATAAAATTCCACATAGTTCCCTTGATCGGGGATTACACATTGATGTTACCCCTACAATCAGGGCTTACACACTGAGGATAGAAAAGGTCATCAAATCCTGTTATTCCCTGGTGACCTAACCTTCTTACACGTAGGAGGTCGCAAGAACTAGATATTTGGTTATGAAATCCATCACATGAACTAACTAACTTGTCTAGAGGGTGTCACATGATCCAAATAACTTTCCCTGGTGTCATCGAAAGATCTAGCTAACACATATGGATGGCACCGTGAGAGTAAATGTGACATGTATTAGAGGGTGTCACGTGCCCTAGATGACATGTATGGAGGGAATTATGAGACCTGATTAAAATTACCTACAGGTGTCATGAGATTAAGTTACCATGCTCAGGTGATTCCATGAGACTCAACTGATATGAAATGGTGCTGCCAGGTGGGTTGGGCGACATGTGGTCTCTCCCAAATTTACTCAAGTTTTTAGGGTTAAGTGATTGCTTATAGTTTAGCTTGGGTTGTTGAATCCTCAAAGACCTAAGAAGTAACCTACAAAATAGTACATTATATGGATTTTTTTTAGCTATGAAGTGGCCAACTTGGGTTTATTTTATATGGGTTTAAGTGAAATCTAATAGACTTAAGTGAATTCAATTTAAAATAATGAGTTGATCCTTGGTTATCACTTGGGGTGGATTGGATGAATTCCTTTTTTTTAAAAATTTCAATTTCATTAACTCAAGAAAGATTCATTTAATGAATTCAAACTAACCACATCACTTACTGGTTAAACACATTCACAAATACATTATAATCACCTATAAACTTGTAGGATCATTTTCATGAGCACTCCAAGGTAAAGGATCTTATTAGTACATAAAAGTGGGGTGATAAAATTCAATAAGGAAGAGGAAGAGAGAAAATCCTAGAATAAAAGAAACTCAAGTAAATGAAATCAATAACATTTAGAGATTGAGAAATAACATCTAATACATACACTTTATACTCCCTTGGATTAAACCATAAAATATTTATCCCTCCATTGATGACATGTTTTCAACGGAAGTGGGAAGTAGACTCATAAAGGCGAAATTGAAGAAGTACAAACAACAAAATAACAATCAATCTACCATTGTGTGACGAATATCATAAGATATGGTGTGAATAAATTCACACCTTAAGGAAATGGTATCAATGTGATATAGAGAGAAAAACAGAACAAGAGGAAAGGAAGAAATTTTATTAAGAACTAAGGTGATTTGAACAACTTACATGAGAAAGAAGAACATTACAAAGATAAATCGGCATAATAATATTACAATGAAAACAAAGCTCCAAGATGATCAAAAACTCCACCACCACTGCCTTAAATAAAAATTTAGAAAGCCTTGGGTCGATCCACCAATAGTCCAAGTCTCCTCAATTAATGGTGGTAGGCCAAGGGGGGTGGAAAGTTGAGGGAGAGTGGACTTTTCCACCCTTGACAAAAAATATGAGCCAACTTGCATGACTTTGATAGGTGTGTACAAAAGAGCATAAAAATGACTGAATTTGGGTGGTACATAGAAGAAAAATGTGAATATATGGATGTCCCCCAATTGTCTGTAAAATCTAATCGAAAATAGATATTTTTTTGCGAGATATGTGTAAAATGGTGGACTGTTTTTCTAGGCCGTAGAATCTGGCCGAGAATTTTATCTCCAACTTAGGCCACATGAAACTCCCTTTAAAACTCCGAATTATCTCTTGTAACTATTGGATGAAATGTTACCCTTGATTTAATATATATTCAGTTCAATTTTCCTAATTATTGGGATTTTATCGTGGCCTCTACAATATTTTTATTGGGCTGTTGTCCAGTTTACATTGCCCAAAATGTTGTAGGTTCAAGGCCAACTTTAGTGGTCTTATAATGTGAATATTCAAGTACTAGAAAAGCATTAATTTTTATATATATCATGGGATACCTTAAAATAAAATATTAAAATATAATAAATAATTTTTTTTTGTTTTAGGAGGTGCTCAAATATGTACCAAGTAATAGTGCATTTTAAGAGGGAATTACAATCATAATGTGAAATGATATTCAAAGTGTAAAATACACTAAAATGGTTTTTATGAATAATAAATCACATGAATATTATATATATTAACAATAAATATTAGCCTTATTCAGTGTCTAATCACACCCCCAACTTGAGTTTTTCTAGTCCCGAGCAAAATATATCTCAAAAATATGAAATTAGAATTCCCTTTTCAAATTTTTTTTAATACACATTGCTCACCAAAAGACCTCATACTAAACAATTATGAAACCATTAAAAATCATTTAAAACAAACTATTTTCAAAGTCATATCCTGAGCCCAAGCCCACTCCTTTTTTCAAATTCATTGCCACATTTCATCCAATTTCAATTAAGCATGATGAAGTGATATGTATCACAATAGACATGGGGGCTCATCTTTATTTATGGGGGAAATGATGGGAGAGCTAGGTTGAATCACATTTCAATATTAATATTAGTATTCAGTTTATATATATATATATATATATTCAAATTTTCTAGGGTAATTAAAGCTGCACTCAATAGAGTCAACCCATGTAGTGAGACTTTGTCGATGACTCCCAGACACAAATACCTTAGGGAACCAAGTGAAGCCCACATACTCGGGCATCATCTCGAGTTAATTCAGTTGAAAATAAATTCAAATTACCACAAATAAAGATAAAATTACGAACTCTGGGCCATATAACTATGGAGTTACGATCCCCAAGTGCCGAAAGCCACACATTAGGTTATTTCATTTCTCTACGTGCAAATTTATTGTTTTTTTGATTTTTTATTGAATACTCATATTAAAAATAAAATTATTACCAAACATATGCTATTTATTTGGGGTAACCCATGAAATCAAACTAATACCTCACAATCTAGAGGACGTGTATTGTGTTTTTTTGTTATTAAATGGATAAAAATATAAACAGTGAAAAATCACATCGACAACCGCACTTTCTAAAATCTATGCACATGAACTTAAACTTGCATTAAAATCAGAATCAAGGAATAAACAATTATTTGATATTCAATTTCAAAGTTTACAATGTGTATTATAATGTTCAAGGTTAAAGTAACTTTTCTTTCCATTTAGGCACACTTTTCTTTCAAATCATTTTTTTTCACAAAAAAGTAATTTTTTTATTTCATATCCCCCCCAAATTAAAATAACACTATCCCCAGTGTTTTAAGAAAAGAAAATTTAGAAGGGGGTATGTAGAGGCCCGAAGCCTGACGTACATGGACATTACATTACAATTGCGGAATACTTAATACATAACAAAAACAGACACACAAGGATCGTAATAGTTTAGTGTCTTTGGAAACTCAGAATATTATCTTCTAATCTTGGTGAAAGATCTTCAACATCTCCATTAATGATCTTCCCCTTTGTTTTCTTACCTAAAACCTTTCTTTAAATCCTGGGGAAGAGAAAACATATAAAGGGTGAGCTCAAATGATCAGTAAGGGTAAGCATAGAGAACATAAAACAATCCTTAGACATTTGAATGTAAACAAAACATGAGCATAAAATCTAAACATCAAAATCTTGAGCAATGACATAAAACATGGCAGTACGTAAGGCATAGATCACAAAGAAACATTAATCATGATAAATTAGCATGGGAATAAAACATGTAATTGTGGAAAACCATTAAGCACATGATATGATTTCCATAGTAGCCAAGGCATTACTGCCAAGACCATCTTAGTGGACAAAGTCCCTTTCTGAATCGAGTTCACTCCTCGTTCTAGTCCTGTATTACTGAACCAGTTTAACTTTCCGTTCCAGCCATGTCTATCTCATGAGATATAAATCTTTACCCAATGCATTGTAGGGAGATATAGGTCCCATCCATCTCATATTGAAATCATTCTTACTTGTGCCACAAAATAAACATAAATCATTCATTATAACCCAAAGAATAAAATGGGTTTCATAAACATCATCCAATCATCACATAATCCATATAAAACAAATGGATATTTCATCATAAGAAAAGTGAAACCATGTAAATAATAGAGACATTATACATGAAACATACACATATGAAGTAATGTCATCTTAGATGGAAAATGGTTTTGATAAAACACTTGAAATGAATTCTTGAGGAAAATATTCTTTATTCTTCAAAATCATTTTCGTTTCACAAAATTCCATGAAATTTTAAATGAAAAGTATTTTGTTAAAAATAGTCATGAAATATTTTTGATGAATATTCATGCAAATAAGGCTTTATAAAACCGTAAAAATCCGTTCACTCCGTATAAGTTAAAAATAACATTTTTCTCATACTTTTGTCGTAAAAGTCAAAAAGTACCTCATATGGTAAACAAAAGAAAGATTCCTTCCATATGATGTGGTAGAAGTAGAAAAGGGTAAAAATGACTTTAAACATACATGGAAGAAAATTAACATTTTATGAAAACATTTTGAGAACATATGGACATGGATAATAATCATAACCCCATTAAATACTTACAAATAAACAATTTCGGATAAGAATGAGATTGGAATAATTATCCCTTACCTTAGGTCCGATATGCTTCGTACGTATCCGAACCCCCTGTATAATTATTTAAATAATGTTATTTACTTATTACAGAATCATATTCATTGTTATGATATCATATATGGTTCACTTATGACTTTATATTACCCGTTCTTTTGTAAATTCCACGTTAAAGAGCGTTTTGGGTAAAATCGTTTCATTTGTCGTCCGTGTTTTGACTTGTAATTATTCATATGATTACTTATGTCATGATTACTTAATTAAAGAATATAAAACATGATTTATATATAATATATATTCATAATATACATATATATAATAGATCTATAAATGGAAAGAAATACACCGTTCATGGAGACGGTAGGCCGTACGTACGCATGAACGTTGTTTTCGTTTCCTCATTGAATTTAATGGAATTAATTGGATGACATACATATATATATACATAAATCCCGTATCATTATTATGTCATATATTTAATGATTACTTATTATATATACTTTATAATCATGATGAATGGTTAATCATTGAGAATGAATCTAATCGCATCGTGGAGACGGTAGTCCGTACGTACGCACGAGCGATGATATCGTTCCCATAATTATTGAATTGAATTGGAGTGGATGATACAATATATCAGAATCAGTATGATGTTATAATAACTATGTATAGTTATTCTTTACACCATTATACTCATCGAAGTAAGGTGGTGCTGGAAAAACAGATTACACCACGGCGTGGAGACGGTATTCCGTACGTACGCACGCGCGGTGATTTCGTTTTCCGTAGGATGGATAGAAGGTGAAATGAGGTTGTTTCATATTTATAATTACATATCAGTATATTAGTGATACTTATGTTATTACTTTATAATGAAACAACTAAATAAGAAGAAGTTGAAGAATAAATAAGCTTGAAATAATCGGTAGAAGAGATTACCTCTTCTTCGACACACCTCCTTTAAACTTCTTCTTAGGGCACTAGGGTTGGTCTTTTGAGAAGACCAGTACCTCTATAAGGTTTCTAGGGAAGTGGGGAAGTAAAATGGGCAGAGGTTGGCGGAGCTTCAAGGCTCAAAATTGTGTGAGGAAGAGAGGGAGGAGGTGCCCTTTTATAAGGGAGGAGAGGGGCACCTTTGGAATCCTCAAAAATATTAGTTTAATATAAATTCAAACCCCACATAAAAACCTCCAAAAATAACTCAATTCAAAGATTAGATGATATAGGGTTGTAATCTCATCAACAAATAAAATTTAGACATGTTTTGAACTTATTTTAAACCTTATCATTTTGATTTATCCTTATTTAATCTATTTAAGTTTATTTGTGGTAATAAAATTCTAAATTTTAAATGGTTATAAATAATCACATATGTCTTGTTAATTTTCCATAATTGGATACTTTATAAAATTTTAGACTATATAAATCTCAATTTATAATTTTTAAATATTTTTGTGATTTTAAAACAATTTAATAATATGTTATTTTTATAAAATAACAATAGTGTCAATTTTGACACAATTCATTTATTTGAATTTAAATAAAATCTACACAGAGGATATATTCGAAATAAAATATTTAATAGATTCATAAAATGTCAAATTTGTCTATAAAATTTGTGGAGCACATTAAATAGTTCATATAATATTTATTTTAATATTTTTAAAACCATTTATTTGGTATATCTCTTAATAAAATAATTAGTACAACATTTTTGTATAATTATTTAACATAGTTATTTGTTGAATAAAAATTAAAAATAAAATCCTTTGATGAAGATAAATATCAAATATTTTATAATAATAATTTTACTCAAATTTATCATCTTAAAATAACAACATGTAAATTGTTATCTTTATTAAATTATGAAGGCGACAACTTTGGAATCATTTAAAATAAAATATTATAAGTGTCATAATCACCATAATAAGGATCCAAATGGTCAAAAATTCGGCCAGTGTATGATTAGGGTTTATATATACACTACTAATAAGTTTTGTGCAGATTTTTGGGCCTTTTGATATGTATTACTATTTCAATAAAAACTATATTATTGATTTTTCACTAAATAAATAATTTCTACATCATTAATGTATAAGATAATAAGGTAATTAAATAACTCTTAAAAATTACAAATAAATTACCATGATAAAAAAAATTATCTTTCAAATGAGTATTTATAACCAAATTTATATTATGTATAAACTTATATTAAAAATACTTTAATTATTAAAGTTGAGTGAGACATATTTCACTTTCCTTTAAATAAAATAAACAAAAGGTCTTAATCACCTCCCAGTGGGTTTTAATGGATTCCATTTTGACCCAAATATGACTTAGGAAGAAATATAATCATCCAATTGTATTAAGACAAGTATTAGGATCATTTTATAATATTATATTTACCCTTAATTACCCAATTTACCTTTTACTATGGTAAATAAAATTTACCGTTGTTACTATTCATAAAGGCCAAAAATAAAAAGTAGTCTATTAATATAATTTGGACCCACTGATTCCAAATATGGAATCCATTTTTCCAAATTCAATACACAAAAGTTGCAGAAATTAAATTAAAATTAATCCCGTTGTCGAAAGAAAACAGGTTTTTGTTTAAAACATTGCTAAAGATTGAATTTATTTAACCTACAAATTCAATGTAAAATCAATGCTAATGTCATACATTATATTAAATGGTAAAAATATATTCTATTTATACTTTAAAACCATTCAATATTATAATTTAACCACATAAGTTATTATGATGAAAAAAGTTGTTTTTAATTAAAATATAGCGTGTTTTTACGATTCATTAAAATATGAAAGTTATCAGAATAATATGAAAAATTTATCCAAGGTAAAATTTTATATCTTGATTCCAAATAATAATTTTATTTTGTAAAATTGAACTTATAATCATGTCAAAAACTAGATTTAAAGTGGGTGCGCCATCAAAAGGCGACAAAACTACATTTTTTGAAAAATACTTATTTTACCCGAAAAATTTATTTTGTTCTTATACCATGTTCTAGAAAATGTTTAAGATGAATAATAATGTTATAAAATTCAAGATTTAGTTAATACTATTCATAAAGGCTAGTTCATAATAATATTATAATAATATATCGTTGTTTAGTAAAACCCGGTATTGCGTACAACACACGCTATCGAGGAAGGTCGTGATTGCGTGTAATGCAAGCCAAGTCAGGGTTGCGTGTAGTGCACGACTCCTTTTTTGTTGTGTATAAAAAAATACATTGAATATATATATATATATACTCAATGTTTCGTAGAATAACTACTATCAAACAAACATGAAATTGTGTGTAACACGATCCAAGATTAGTGTTGCGTATACTGCAAGATAATACGGTGTTACGTATAGCGAAAAATAATCTTGGTGTAGCATCCAATAGAAGATATGAAAGGAACTAAAATGAATATATCTTATAAAATCTCGGGTTGTTACATTCTACCCCCCTTAAAATGAATTTTTCCCTCGAAATTCGTCGGGGTTATAAATTGTTTACTATTCATAGAAACCCACATCATAAAAAGGAATACTAAAACTTAATTTTAAAAACTAAAGTATGAAACGTAATGATTACCAAAAGTAACTCATCATTGGGTTTCCATATAGGAGAACATAGGTGAAAATATGGATATGGAAGAGAAATCTAAACATCAAGTTCTGATAGAGAGTGGTAGAGAATATGGCTATGAAAAATCCAACCACAAAGCCATAAATTTGTGATGATCTAGGGTACTATCTAATTCATCGGATATGAGGGCACTAGGACAAAATTTTCAAGATAATTTATCTAAAGTTGATGAATTAAAAGAAATACTTATTTGATTTTGGTACAATCTCACTATTGTTTGTGAATTGAACAATTTCCACTTCATCTCTTAAAGAAATGAAGTTGAATTTGTTATTCATGAAGTGTTAGCAGATCATGTGATAGAATGATGGGTCATTCCATCTATTTTAAACAAAAGGTTAGAAAAAGTTATAAGTCCATATTATGGTGATATTAATCATGCATGGTTCCAAAAATGGACTTATTCTTTATTTATCATACTGCTTAATAAAATAAAACTAGTTTCCACTAACCAGGGACTTCCTGTAGGCCAGTGGTAGGCGATAAAGTCCTGTCGCACTTCAGTTGTGGATTCGATTCCCACATCCTTGTCCGATGCGATGGGCTATCGCCCATCCTGCAGGTTGTCCTTTTTATAAAACTACATTACTATAATATCCCATCAATAATATCGAAAAAAATTTCTATCCTTAAACAATACTAACTTATGTCCAACATAATCCATTCCAATCTTTAGGCTTATCTAAAATATTTCGGTCCAAACTCATAGTATAAAGAAAATGATTACTTGAAATGTCACATAACAATCATGTGAATGCCATCATTTATCCCCCATATATCATAAGATATATCTTGTTGGTCAAATTACAAACATGTGAATACCTTAATCATGTATTCTCTTGAAAAAAATATAAACCCATTTAACCTTAGTGAAAACATGAATGATGTCAAAAGTTAACTCTTTCCACATACCAAAATCCCAAAAAATTATATATACTCAAACCATGATATCACTTAGTCCTTATATCAATCATGCGCTCATGAATACAATCAAACATATCATTATCTTCTTATCCCTTCATTATGTGCATATCATCTACTTTCCAAAAATATCTGAATAACCTTCCATGGTTATCGGTACCATTCAAAATATACTTTCAAATACTTTAGGAAAAACAATAGTGTAACAATCCTTAGATGATTCTTTATTCCATAGTACCATACATTATTCTTTATAAACATACAATCATTCCACTAACTTCTTAAACCATTGACTGAGCTTCATCATTTCTTTCATCTCATATTTCATTTGTAGTCTCTTAATCATCATCCACATAAATACTACTCATATGACCATGCTGATTCTCTTCCTGAGATTTTCCCTTAGGGCATTGGTTTGCATAATGCCCATACATTCCACATTTAAAACATCTAATCATTGTTGATGTCATAGCAATACCATTATCCTTGTCCATGGTGTTAACTGAACCTTTCCTTTTCACTTACTGGCTTTGTGTCCTTCTTTTCCACACCCAAAGCATCTTCCAATTCCTTTGAAACATTCTCCCTAATGCCTCTTCCCACATGATTTACATGAGGGAAATTCAACTTTCTTTCCTCTATGATCATCATGAAACTCCATCTTTCTCTCATTATCTGAGTCGGGAAACTTATTAAAGTTGAGATTATTGATCATATTATGAGATTGCTGATTAGGAATAATAACGATGTTTGGACTTCCAAATCCCGTTTCATTTGGTTTCTTATGAAGAATATCATTCCATTGTCCGTCATATCCTCCATTATCGTGAATCTTCCTGTTTCCAGCCATTTTCTAAAACCCAAAAAGAAAGCATGAGAGGCAAAAATCATGCTAGGGAAAACAACATAGTAAAGGGGGAGTACCCTCAATATCTAACATCTTAGGTTAAATTCTAAGATCATTACCGTAGTTCTAGGTCTATATCCTATATGTATACTTATCCTTAGGGACATCCCTAGACATACCTTATAAATATCTCTAGGGATCTCACTAACGTTTTCGCATCTTAGTTTCGAAAGGTTAACTAAACCTTTCCTATGATACCAACTGTAGAGGCCCGAATCCTGACGTACATGGACATTATATTACATTTTAGGAATACTTAATACATAACAAAAACAGACACATAAGGATCGTAATAGTTTAGTGTCTTTGGAAACTCATAATATTATCTTCTAATCTTGGTGAAAGATCTTCAACATCTCCATTAATGATCTTCCCCTTTGTTTTCTTACCTAAAACCTTTCTTTAAATCCCGGGGAAGAGAAAACATATAAAGGGTGAGCTAAAATGCTCAGTAAGGGTAATAATAGAGAACATAAAACAATCCTTAGACATTTTAATGTAAAAAAACATGAGCATAAAATATAAACATCAAAATCTTGAGCAATGACCTAAAACATGGCAGTACATAAGGCATAGATCATGAAGAAACATTAATCATGATAAATTATCATGGGAATAAAACATGTAATTGTGGAAAATCATTAAGCACATGATATGATTTCCATAGTAGCCAAGGCATTACTGCCAAGACTATCTTAGTGGACAAATTCCCTTTCTGAATCGAGTTCACTCCTCGTTCCAATCCTGTATTACTGAACCGGTTTAACTTGCCATTCCAGCCATGTCTATCTCATGAGATATAAATCTTTACCCAATGCATTGGAGGGATATATAGGTCCCACCCATCTCATATTGAAATCATTCTTACTTGTGCCACAAAATAAACATAAATCATTCATCATAACCCAAAGAATAAAACGGGTTTCATAAACATCATCCAATCATCACATAATCCATATAAAACAAATGGATATTTCATGATAAGAAAAGTGAAACCATGTAAATCATAGAGACATTATACATGAAACATACACATATGAAGTAATTTCATCTTAGATGGAAAATGGTTTTGATAAAACACTTGAAATGAATTCTTGAGGAAAATATCCTTTATTCTTCAAAATCATTTTCGTTTCACAAAATTACATGTAATTTTAAATGAAAAGTATTTTGTTGAAAATAGTCATGAAATCTTTTGGAGGAATCTTCATGAAAATAAGGCTTTATAAAACTGTAAAAATCCGTTCACGCCGTATAAGTTAAAAATAACATTTTTCTCGTACTTTTGTCGGAAAAGTCAAAAAGTACCTCATATGGTAAACAAAAGAAAGATTCATTCCATATGATGTAGTAAATGTAGAAAAGGGTAAAAATGAATTTAAACATACATGGAATAAAATTAAACATTTTATGAAAACATTTTGAGAACATATGGACATGGATAATAATCATAACCCCAGTAAATACTTACAAATAAACAATCTCAGATAAGAATGAGATTGGAATAATTATCCCTTACCTTAGGTCTGATATGCTTCATACGTATCCGAACCCCATGTATAATGATTTAAATAATCTTATTGACTTATTACAGAATCATATTCATTGTTATGATATCATATATGTTTCACTTATGACTTTATATTACCCGTTCTTTTGTAAATTCCATGTTAAAGAGAGTTTTGGGTAAAATCGTTTCATTTGTCGTCCGTGTTTTGACTTGTAATTATTCATATGATTACTTAGATCATGATTAATTAATTACAGAATATAAAATTTGATTTATATATAATATATATTCAGAATATACATATATATAATATATCAATAAATGGAAAGAAATACACCGTTCATGGAGACGGTAGGCCGTACGTACGCATGAACGTTGTTTTCGTTTCCTCATTGAATTGAATGGAATTAATTGGTTGGCATAAATATATATATACATAAATCCAGTATCATTATTATGTCATATATTTCATGATTAATTATTATATATACTTTATAATCATGCATGAATGGTTAATCATTGAGAATGAATCTCATCGCGTCGTGGAGACGGTAGTCCGTACGTACGCACGAGCGATGATATTGTTCCCATAATTATTGAATTGAATTGGAGTGGATGATACAATATATCAGAATAAGTATTATGTTATAATAACTATGTATAGTTATTCTTTACACCATTATACCCATCCAATTAAGGTGGTGTTGGAAAAACAGATTACACTACGGCGTGGAGACGGTATTCCGTACGTACGCACGCGCGGTGATTTCGTTTTCCGTAGGATGGATAGAAGGTTAAATGGGGTTGTTTCATATTTATAATAACATATAATTATATTAGTGATACTGATGTTATTACTTTATAATGAAACAACTAAATAAGAAGAAGTTGAAGAAGAAATAAGCTTGAAATAATCGGTAGAAGAGATTACCTCTTCTTTGACACACCTCCTTTAAACTTATTCTTAGGGCAGTAGGGTTGGTCTTTTGAGAAGACCAGTACCTCTATAAGGTTTCTAGGGAAGTGGGGAAGTGAAATGGGCAGAGGTTGGATGAGCTTCAAGGCTCAAAATGGTGTGAGGAAGAGAGGGAGGAGGTGCCCTTTTATAAGGGAGGAGAGGGGCACCTTTGGAATCCTCAAAAATATTAGTTTAATATAAATTCAAACCCCATATAAAAACCTCCAAAAATGACTCAATTCAAAGATTAGATGATATAGGGTTGTAATATAATCAACAAATAAAATTTAGACATGTTTTGATCTTATTTTAAACCTTATCATTTTGATTTATCCTTATTTAATCTATTTAAGTTTATTTGTGGTAATAAAATTCTAAATTTTAAATGGTTATAAATAATCACTTATGTGTTGTTAATTTTACATAATTGGATACTTTATGAAATTTTAGACTATATAAATTTCAATTTATAATTTATAAATATTTTTTTGATTTTAAAACAATTTAATAATATGTTATATTTATAAAATAACAATAGTGTCAATTTTGAAACAATTCATTTATTTGAATTTAAATAAAATCTACATAGAGGATATATTCGGAATAAAATATTTAATAGATTAATAACATGTCAAATTTTTCTAGAAAATTCGTGGAGCACATTAAATAGTTCATATAATATTTATTTTAATATTTTTAAAACCATTTATTTGGTATATCTCTTAATAAAATAATTAGTACAACATTTGTTTATAATTATTTAATATACTTATTTGTTGCATAAAAATTAAAAATAAAATCCTTTGATGAAGATAAATATAAAATCTTTTATAATAATAATTTTACTCGAATTTATCATCTTAAAATAACAACATGTAAATTGTTATCTTTATTAAATTATGAAGGTGACCACTTTGGAATTATTTAAAATAAAATATTATAAGTGTCATAATCACCATAATAAGGATCCAAATGGTCAAAAATTTGGCCAGTGGATGATTAGGGTTTATATATACACTACTAATAAGTTTTTTGCAGATTTTTGGGCCTTTTGATATGTATTACTATTTCAATAAAAACTATATTATTGATTTTTCACTAAATAAATAATTTATGCATCATTAATGTATAAGATAATAAGGTAATTAAATAACTCTTAAAAATTACAAATAAATTACCATGATAAAGAAAAACATTTTATCTTTCAAATGAGTATTTATAACCGAATTTATATTTTTTATAAACTTATATTAAAAATACTTTAATTATTAAAGTTGAGTGAGACATATTTAACTTTCCTTTAAATAAAATAAACTAAAGGTCTTAATCACCTCCAAGTGGGTTCTAATGGATTCCATTTCGACCCAAATATGACTTAGGATAAAATATAATCATCCAATTGTATTAAGACAAGTATTAGGATAATTTTATAATATTATATTTACCCTTAATTACCCAATTTACCTTTTACTATGGTAAATAAAATTTACCGTTGTTACTATTCATAAAGCCCAAAAATAAAAATTAGTCTATTAATATAATTTGGACCCACTGATTCCAAATATGAAATCCATTTTTCCAAATTCAATACATAGAAGTTGCATAAATTAAATTAAAATTAATCCCGTTGTCGAAAGAAAACGAGTTTTTGTTTAAAACATTGCAAAAGATTGAATTTATTTAACCTACGAATTCAATGTAAAATCAATGCTAATGTCATACATTATATTAAATGGTAAAAATATATTCTATTTATACTTTAAAACCATTCAATATTATAATTTAAATACATAGGTTATTACGATGAAAAAATTGTTTTTAATTAAAATATAGCGTGTTTTTACTATTCATTAAAATATGAAAGTTATCAGAATAATATGAAAATTTTATCCAAGGTAAAATTTTATATCCTGATTCCAAAGAATAATTTTATTTTGTAAAATTGAACTTATAAACATGTCAAAAACTATATTTAAAGTGGGTGCTCCATCAAAAGGCGACAAAACTACAGTTTTTGAAAAATACTTATTTTACCCGAAAGATTTATTTTGTTCTTATACCATGTTCTAGAAAATGTGTAAGATGAATAATAATGTTATAAAATTCAAAATTTAGTTAATAATATTCATAACGGCTAGTTCATAATAATATTATAATAATATATCGTTGTTTAGTAAAACCCGGTATTGCGTACAACACACGCTATCGAGGAAGGTCGCGATTGCGTGTAATGCAAGCTAAGTCAGGGTTGCGTGTAGTGCATGACTCCTTTGTTGTTGTGTATAAAAGAATACATTGAATATATATATACACTCAATGTTTTGTATAATAACTACTATCAAACAAACATGAAATTGTGTGTAACATGATCCAAGATTAGTGTTGCGTATACTGAAAGATAATACAGTGTTGCGTATAACGCAAGATAATCTTGGTGTAGCATACAACATAAGATATGAAAGAAATTAAAACGAATATATCTTATAAAATATCAGGTTGTTACAGGGTAGAGGCAGAGAAGGGGAGTTTAAAAAGGAAATTGAAAATGAGGATCATGGAATAAAGTCACCTGGTGGTTGAAGTTGAATTTCTTGCTGCTCCAATTTAGTCCTTTGATATCCATGTCACTTGGAGAGTTCCCTAGTGGAAAAAGGGAAAAAACAAAAAACAAATATATATATATATATATATATATAATAAAAAAAGTAAAATATAAGTATATATACAAAAATTATATAATAAGAAAGCACTATAATCCATAGGTTAGTGGTAAGCGCATGCCCCTGTCTCCCTTGGGTCCGAGGTTCGAGTCCCCACAACTTTACCAGTTGTGATGGGGTTTGCCCCATGACCTATGATGTGTCCTTTTAATTTTATTTATTTATTATTATTATTATTATTTATTTTTTTGTATTTTTATTTTAACCTACAAACACATAAAAATAAAATGAACTGATGATACATTGTCTTCTTTTTAAATTTCCGGGTAAGGTATTACTCAAGGATTACACCACGTGACACGAATGAATATGGCGCTCCCCTTTCATACCCATCCATAATCATAATAGAAGAAAATTCAACAATCTAATTTTTTTTAAATATCAAAATTATTCATTAATCCTATTTGAAAAATAAAGATGATTCACAAATATTGGAAACACGAAAACCACAGGTTTCCTCCCATGCAGTGCCTTTGTTTAACATCGTTAGCCCGACATGGATCCTAAATCTATCATTTTTTTCCTGGTTCATAGGTTGGATCAGTTAAATAAATCCCCATTTCCTATTTTTTGAATGATTCAATGAATAGTTTTAACCTATGACCATTGTCCTTAAAAATGTGACCACTTGTGGGATCTTGGATCTCTACTGCCCCATAGGGGTACACATGATGCACTATGAATGGACCTGACCATCTTGACCTTAACTTTCCTGGGTGTAAATGAAGTTTTGAACTATACAAGAGCACAAATTTTCCCATTTCAAAGTGTTTAACTTTTATATTCCTAGATTAGTAGGCTTTAACTATAGCTTTATTTATCCTTGAATTTTCATAAGCCTCCATCCTAAGTTCCTCAAGTTCATTAAGATCTAATTTTCTCTTTTCCTCAGCCAAAGAAATGTTGAAATTCATTTTTTTGATTGCCCAAAATTCCTTATTCTCAACTTCAATAGGTAAATGGAATGATTTTACATAAAACAACCTATATGGTGACATGCCTAGGATGGGTTTGAATGCTGTACAATATGCCCAAAAAGCATCCAAGAGTTTCTCAGACCAATCTTTCCTAAAGGGATTGATATTTTTTTCAAGAATTTGATTAATATATCTATTTTCTAACTTAGCTTAACCATTGGTTTGAGGATGGTATCCATTGGATACTTTATGAGAAATCCCATACTTAAACATGAGTGAAGAGAATGGGCAGTTGTAGAAATGGGTTCCTCAATCACTGATTATATCCCTAGGAATTACAAATCAATAAAATATGTGCTCTTTCAGAAATCAAATCACAACATGATGGTCGTTGGACTTAGTGAGAATGGCCTCAACCCATTTCTAGACATAATAAATAGCTAAGAGGATGTAGAGGTATTCCCTAGAGTTTGGTAAATGTCCCATGAAATCAATTCCCCAACAATCAAAGATTTCAATGACCAGAATGGGAGTGAGGGGCATTTGATTCCTTTTGGTAATGGATCCTAATTATTGACACTGAAGGGAAACTTTTTTAGAATTGGAAGGAATCCTTAGTGAGGTTAGGCCAATATAAACCACTTTGGAGGACCTTTTTAGTAGTTTTATTTGTGGAAAAGTGGCCTCTATATGCCTCTCCATGACAAAACTTTAGAATAGACTCTTTCTCAGACTCAGGAACACATATCCTAATGATTTGATCAGGAAAAAACTTGGAGAGGTAAGGATCATAAAACATGCAGTATTTGATATCAAAAAAGAATTTAATCTTATCTTGGGTCCCTAGGAATTTTGGAATGTCACCCATCAACAAATGGTTTTCTATGTCAGTATACCATGGGCAATCACTCACAGAATAGAGGTGCTCACTGAGAAATGAATCAAACACAAAAAAGTGATGTGAGTTGTCTTTGAATTCCATCCTAGAGAGGTGATCAACTACAACATTTTCAACACCCTTTTTATCCTTAATGGTTAAATCAAACTCTTGTATAAGAAGGACCCACCTAATCAATCTAGCTTTGGAATCTTGTTTTTGGAAAAGGTATTTCAGGGCTGAATGTTTAGTGAATACAACGATGGGTGATCCTAAGAGATTGGACCTAAATTTCTCTAAGTAAAAGACAACAACAAGTAAATCTTTCTAAATTGTGGTGTCTTTTATTTGTGTATCATTTAAATATTTTCTTGCATAAGAAATGACACATAGAGTTTTCTCACACCATTGTCCTAATACTGCTCCTACAATGAAGTCACTAGCATCACACATGAGCTCAAAATGAATTTTCCAATTTAGAGATTGCATGATAGGTGGAGAGATATGAGCTAACTTGAGTGTAGAGAATGATTCCTCGCAACATTCTATCTATAAAAATAGAGCATATTTCACCAATAGAGCACAAAGTGGTCGAGAAATAGAGCTAAAATTACTAATGAACCTTATATAGAAACCATCATGTCCTAAGAAGGACCTCACTTACTTAACATTTTTATTAGAGGGAAGGTGAAAAATGATGTTGACCTTAGCCTTATCAACTTCAATCACTCTACCAGAGACCAGATGGCCTAGAACAAGTCCTTCATTTACCATAAAATGACATTTTTCACAATTTAGGATGAGGTTATTATCCTCGCATCTTGAAAAAACCCTTTCAACATTCAAAATGCATACCTCAAAATTATCCCCAAAGATAGAGAAGTCATACATTAAGACCTCTAAACAATCCCCCACCATGTCCGAGAAGATTCCCATCATGCACCACTGGAAGTTACCAAGGGAATTACATAACCCAAAGGGCATGCGCTTGAAGGAAAAAGTTCCAAATGTAAAATTGAAGGGTTTTTTACATTGATCCTCTAAGGAGACCTCGATTTGATTACACCCCGAGAATCCATCTAGGAAGTAATAGAATTGATGACCGACCACTCGCTCAAGGACTTGATCAATAAAGGTCAAGGGGAAATGGTATTTCTTAGTACAAGAGTTGAGCTTCCTATAGTAAATATAGACTCTCCATCCACTATTTAACCTTATGGGTAGAAGGTCACCATCCTTATTGGTGATCACAGTGATTCTAGCTTTCTTTGGGACAACTTGAATTGGGATTACCCACTCACTCTCAGCAATGGGGTAGATGATACCTACTTTCAATAACTTAAGAAGTTCTTTCCTTAACACATCCATAATATTTGGATTGAGTCTCCTCTAAGGTTTATGACATGGTTTGGATTCATATTCAAGAACAATCCTATGAGTTCCAATGAGTGGGATAATCCTAGGAATATTAGAAAGGGTCCATCCAATTGCTTTCTTATGCTTTCTTAGGACATCCAAAAGCATCATCTATTGATTGGATTCAAGAGAGGAATAAATGACAACAAGAAAGGCTCGATTGTCCCCTAAGAACTCATACTCAAGTGATGAAGGTAGGACCTTAAATTCGAGATCAGATTGGTTATCACTTTCCAAGGAAGGATGGGACTTTATATTGAACTCGGTTTATTTGTCTCGATTTCTTGACAGAATTGGTTCCTTGTGAGTAGAATTTTTATCCACTAAATTATCCATATTAGTGTCATGAATGGGTATGGACTCAATGTTATTTATTTCACCAATGGTATCATTGATTGGTGATTCTAGAAAATCATCAATACAACTATCTAAAAGAGATTCAAGCGAAGGAGACAAATTTCCCTCACGTGAACAAGGAAAATCATTCTCTTCTTGACTTAATGATCCTTCAGTAACCCCTTGATCTTCCTCAAGTTCACTATCAACACTACCAATCCAATTAATCTCATGTATCTCTTCATCATTCCCAATTTGAGAGTTTTCATTGTATATGTTCAAGTCTAGACTCATGTTTCCAAAGGTGATGGTCATGTTCCCATTTTGGACTCGGATAAAAGATTTTATTATTGCAAGGAAGGGATGGCCAAGGATGATTGGGGTTTGATACCTAGGACCTAATCTTGGGTGATTTTAAAGGAAAATTAAGTCATATGGGTAAATGAAATTTTTAACTTTCACCAAAACATCCTTTAAGATCCTCTTAGGAACTCAAACACTACGATCAACAAGTTGAAGAGTGACAAATGTGGGTTGGAGTTCTTTGAGCCCTAACTAACAATACATGGAATAAGTAATGAGGTTCACACCAGCTCCTAGATCACAAAGGTATTTTACCACTTTGTTCTCTCCTAACTCAACATTTATGTATAGACATCCTGGATCTTTCAACTTTAGAGTAATGGTCCCTTGAATGGTGGTACTCACATTAGAAGCCAAAAGGACTTGGTTTTTGTGTGAAAATTTACTTTTAAAAGTGAACAAGTCCTTAATGTACTTTGAATAGTCCGTAATGGTTTGGATTTCATTAAGAAGGGGGATGTTCAACTTAACCTAATAGAAGATTTCCCTCAAAGTCTCATTCAGATCTGGTTTAGTTTTTCCTATCATGCATTGAGGGAAAGGAGAAGGTCGTTTGATTGTTTGGTGTGGTTTTAGTTCCTTAACATTCTCATTGGGTTTTTTCAGAATCTATGGGTGGTTATTCATCATTTTCGTGAGTTGGTGATGCTTTTAATAGTTCTAGAATAGCTTGTTTAGGTTTCTCAATGGATTTCCCACTTCTTAAAACAGTTACTGCTTTGAGTTGTTCATGAGGGGTTTGTGTGTAACTGGATTCTCCCATTAAAGTTGAGGATGGTACCGCCTGAGTAGGAATGTGCCTTATCGGTTTTAATGGTTTGTAGTTCATGTTTATGGGATGAGACTTCTGAGTTCATTTTATCTATTTGTTTACACAACTGCTCAAGGATTGGAAAAGGGACATATTGAGTAGGGGCTTGTGATGGTTGGTTTATCCTAGGAGGATACTTTGGTTGTTGGATGGGTTGTTGGTATTGGATAGGAGGATGTTGGTATTTGGATGGTTGTGGTTGGAATTGGTTATGGTTTTGAAAATTTTGTGCAGGGTAGGGGTTTTCTCCTTGTGGTTGGCTAGGTTGTTGGTTATCTTTCTAGCGGAAGCCTAGATGGTCATTATACCTTGGGTTGAATGTTTTTTGGTATTGGGGATTTTGGAAGTTTAGGTAATTGAATTCAGTAGGTGTTACTCCTAGAAGAACATCCTTGATGGATGGAATGGTTGGGAAGTTGTCAGTTTGTTGGTCATGTTTGTCACAAATTGTGCAAACAGTGTCTATAGTTTGGATTTCATGGATTTTCCTTAGGTCTATATCTTCAACCTTCCTAGTGAGTGCTGCGAGTTTATCCCTAAGGATTTCCTCTTCTCTAAGTGTATTAATTCTATTAGTTCTTTGTGTATTTACATAATAAGCCGATGTTCCCCATGTTTGATTTTGTTCAGCAAGCCTTTCTAGATACTCATAAGTATCATTTGGGTCTTTGTTTTTAAATATCCCATTGCACATCATGTCAATGAATTGTTTGTTCCCCGGGCCCAACCCTTCATATAAAATTATCAATTATTTAGGAATAGAAAAAAATGGTGTGGAACCATGTTTAGGGTGTATTTAAACCTCTCCCATGTTTCATAGAATGACTCTCCCTATTTTTCAAAAATGTTTTGGATGCTCTTTTTAATTGCAATTGTTTTGTGGTGGGGAAAGTATTTTTTTGTAGAATTCTATTTGTAATTGGTCTGAAGAGTTGATGGATTATGGTCTCAAATTTTTTAGCCAATTTTTATCTCAATCCTTTAATGAAAAATGAAATATAATCATATTAGCTTATTCTAGTTGATGTGGGGGGCACATGGTTTCTACAATGTCATTGAACTCCTTAACGTGAAGGTAGGGCATCTTAGACTCCATTCCATGGAATGTGGGAAGATGGTTTAGGACATGGGGTTTAAATATATAGTTGTAATCTCCTAGGTAATTTTTTTCTAATTCATGAGGAGGAATTGATCCAGGTAGGTGTGAGATAGTCATTCATGGTTTGATCGACTGCATTCCCCAAGTTTGGGGCTGCCTCATTTGGATTTCCATTTTGGTTCCCACCTAGGTTTATGAGTTGGTTTCTTTGATGAGATTAAATTAAAATGGTATCAATTTTTGAATATGGAGTATTAGGAATATTAGGATCTAATGTAAATATTTCCCTCGATGTACTTGAATCCTTAACCCCGGGACAATCCACCTTAACTAGACGGTTTGATTGGTCACGGGTGTAGGCGGACATGTGCCAAAAGAAAAAAAATGAGAAAGGGAAAAGATAATAGAATTTGGATGAGAAAATAAGAAATGGGAGAGAATATAATATGCGTTGAGATGACTTACTTGGGTCCCCAAAAATGGTGCCAAAATTTTGGTCTCGCCCAAATTTACGCAAGTTTTTAGGGTTAAGCGGTCGCTTGTAGTTTAGCTTGGGTTGTCAAATCCTCAGAGACCTAAGAAGTAACCTACGAACATGTACATTATATGGATTGTTTTTGGATATTAAGTGGAAAACTTGGTTGATTTTATATGGGTTTAAGTTAATTATAAGGGACTTAAGTGAATTCAATTTAAAATAATGAGTTGATCCTTGGTTATCACTTGGGGTGGATTAGATAAATTCCTTTTTTTAACAATTTCAATTTCATTAACTCAAGTAGAATTCATTTAATGAATTCAAACTAACCTCATAAATTAATGGTTAAACACCTTCACAAACACATTCTAATCACTTATACATTTTTAGGATCATTTTCATGAGAACTCCAAGGTAAAGGATCTTATTAGCACATAAAAGTGGGGCGATAAAATTCAATAAGGAAGAGGAAGAGGGAAAATCCTTGAATAAAAGAAAATCAAGTAAAAGAAATCAATAAAATTTATAGATTGATAAATAACATCAACTACATCCTCTTTATACTCCCTTGGATCAACCCATAAAATATTTATCCCTCCATTTATGACATTTTCTCAACAGAAGCGGGAAGTAGACTCATAAGGGTGAAATTGAAGAAGTAAAAACAATAATATAATGATCACTCCACCGCTGTGTGAAGAATATCACAAGGTATGGTGTGAATAAATTCACAACTTAAGGTAATGGTATCAATTTTATATAAATAAAAAAAACAGAATAAGAGTAAAGTAATAAATTTTATTAAGAACTAAGGTGAATCGAACAACTTACATGAGAAAGAAGAATGTTACAAAGACAAATCGGCATAATAACATTACAATGAAAACCAAGATCCAAGATGATCAACCCCTCCACCACCACTACCTCAAATAGGTATTTAGGAATCCTTAGGTTGATCCAACAAAATTCCAAGTCTCCTCAATTAATGGTGGTAGGCCAAGGTGGGTGGAAAGTTGAGGGAGAGTGGACTTTTCCACCCTTGAAAAAAAATCCGATCCAACTTGCATGCCTTTGACAGGTGTGTCCAAGTGAGCATAAAAATGACCTAATTTGGGTGGGATATAGAAAAAAGTATGAAGATATGGATTCCCCATGACTGTTTGTAAAATTTCATTGAAAATAGATATTTTTTTTCGAGATATATGTAAAATGGTGGACTGTGTTTCTGGGCCGCAGAATTTGGCCTAGAATTTTATCTCCAACTTGGGATGCATTAAAATTCCTTTAAAAATTCGAATTAGATATTGTAAATATTAGATAAAATTATCTCCTTTATGTTCTATATCTTTAGTTAAATTTTCAAAATTATTGGGCTTTTATCGTGGCCTCTACAGTCTCTTTATTGGGCTGTTGTCTAGTTTACATTGCCCAGAATGTTGTAGGTTCAAGGCTAACTTTTGTGGTATTCTAATGTGAATCTTCAAGTTCTCAAAAAACATGAATTGTTCCTTATATTATGAGAGACCTGAAAATAAAATATGAAAATATAATCAAGAACATTTTTTTTTGTTTTAGGAGGTTCTCAAATATGTACCAAGTAATAGTGCATTTTAAGAGGGAATTACAATCATAACGTGAAATGATGTTCAAAGTGTAAAATGCACTAAAATGGTGTTTATGAATAATAAAGCACATGAATATTATATATATTAACAATGAATATTATCCTCATTCAGTGTCTAATCAACATGTATGAATATCATCATAAGGCTAGGATGATGATCTTGGAAGGCTTCACGAGACCAGAAAAACATGCCCAGAGGGTTTTATATGATTTTCTTTGACATTTAAATAGTAATTTCCATGATCCAAATATTATGTCAAAGAAGTGTCGCATGATATGGGTGACATGTGCTGGTTCTATCCCATGAACTGGGTGGTTCATGCAAAGTGCTTTAGGATCAATGTATATGTTCTTTTCTTAAGTATCTTTTATTTAGTCCTTTTTATAGACTTTATATTGTGAATACCTTAGATTTGTTCAATGTTAGTTTTTTAAGTCTCGCATGATTTGGAAGGTGTGCGGGATGCTCTTCGTATGTCCTACCAAAAGTCCCTCGCATGATCGATGGGTGATCATGGGAAGAGCCTCTACATATTGGATGATTGATTAAACTATTCATCAATATAGGTTATTTTCACGCCTGCATTAAGGAGAGGAGACGCAAGGTGACTCCCAATATCCGTTTGGAGGACGGTATGTACTCTGATGATAGGGACACTCTTGGTGCCTTGGCTTTGGCTTCTTTGAAAGACTTACTCACAGGCCACAACACCTGTTTTCCCCGTGGGTATCCGGGAGAGGAAGGAGGTTATTTTGACGTGATTCCCAATCACTTATCGGCCCAGGAAAACCATGATATGAGTGCCTTGCCGGACGAGAAGGAAATATTTGGATCCATGATGAGGCTTAATCCAAAAAGTGCTCCAGGGCCTGACGGCTTTCCGGGGTCGTTTTACAGAGCTTCATGGGACGTTGTTCAGGCAGATATTGTTCATGCAGTGCATGATTTTTTCCGAGGGGGTAATCTCCCAAGGGTTGCTTGTGCCACGTCTGTTGTTTTCATTCCCAAGACTAACAACCACTTTTCCATATCTCAGTACCGGCCAATAAGCCTGTGCAACTACCCTTATAAGATATTGGCCAGTTTGATTAATGCAAGACTATCTACTCTTATCCCCCGGTGCGTGTCACTAGAACAACACGACTTCGTGAAAGGAAGGTCAATCCAAGGGGCAATTGCCCTCGCACAGGAGTTACTCAGGGATTTAAACTTCAAGACGTGTGGCTCCAATGTGGCGATCAAGCTAGACATGAGCAAATCATATGATCGAGTTGAGTGGGGTTTCATCAACAAGGTACTGGCAAGAAGGGGTTTCTCCCCATGGAATGTAGACATCATATTCAGATGTTTCAGTTCTTCCTGGATGGCCGTCACCTTCATGGGGAAATGTTGTGGCTTCTTTCAGTCTACCCGCGGTTTGAGACAGGGTGATCCCTTGTCCCCGAGTCTGTTCATCTTGACCCAAGATGTTCTCAGTCGACATATTCACAAGGGTCTTGACAGAGGTGAGCTTGTTGCTTATCACCAGAGAAGGAGAGCCCCCCCTATTTCTCACCTGATGTTTGCGCATGATACAATTATTTTCACCAATGGCAGTCGAAGGTCTATCAACGGCCTCAACAAAATCGTGCAAGAATATCTTTTTTGGAGTGGGCAGGTTATTAACAAGGCAAAAAGTAATTTCTTTATCTCCAATGGATGCGTCGCTTCTCGGCCGCATGACCTACAACAAAACTTGGACATGCAAAGAGGAACTTTTCCCATCGAATACCTCGGTGCCCCGATATCCTCTGGGAGGCTTCGGGTGGGTGACTTCGAGGGTATTTTCAATAAGATCACATCCAAAATTCTTAATTGGAAGAACATTTTCCTATCTTTTGGGGGACGAATAACTCTGGTCAATAGTGTCCTTCTTGCCACTCCTATTCATTCGCTATCGTCGATCATGGTTCCCAAAAGCGTTATCAAAAGGATTGACAAGATTATATCCGGGTTTATATGGGATCCTCGAACAGAGGGTAGGCGTCACTGGGCTTCTTGGGACAGGGTGGCGAGACCTATTAGAGAAGGCGATATAAATGTTCGCCGGCTCGACGACACACTCTTGTGCATGCATGCAAAGCTATCTTGGGAGGTGCTGGAACAACGCACGCTTTGGGGGATCACCATGCACAGCTCCCATGCAGGTTCCATGTTTGGAAGCGCAGGCACTGGCACTGTATCCCCCTACTGGTCAACGATCTCGTCTCTCATCAAGGCGCTTGAACCCAACTCCAGATGGCTCATGGGACGGGGGGATATTCTCTTCTGGCATCATAACTGGGCTGGGACCATCCTCGGTTTCCCAGGGTGTCCAGGTACCATGATCACGTTCAAGGAAGCTAATGACCATCCAGCCTTCATTGATGCTGTACTTCACGACGATCAACGTGCCACTTATGAGGTGATCGAAATCAACACCGAACCAGACAGGTGCGTTTTCACCCTCTCTGCATCGGGTTATTTCTCATCAAATGATTTTCGCCGCTCCGTGGCCATTCCTGATCACAACACCTCCTAGAATGAGGTTCTTTGGTCCAGGGTTTCCCCGATCAAACAAAACTTTCTAAACTGGAGGATACGGCACAAAGCCATTCCTACAGATGAAAACATTAGGAGGTGCGGCATTCCTTTAGCCTCAAAGTGTCACTGTTGCTCGGAGCATCGGGAAGAATGCATTGATCACTTGTTTTTTGAAGGCGAATGGGCGAGGGCGGTTTGGACTCATTTCGGTGAGTTCACATCCTTTTCGGATAACCTTATGAACGACAGGCCTTTTCTGGACAGATGGTACCATGGAGCGGTGGAGAGGGGCCCTGAGCAGAGGGCCCAGACTTTGATTCTCCATGCGGGATGCTGGACGATCTGGCAAGCTCGGAACAAGGCCCGCCAAGAGGGGTTTACCATCTCTGGACGAGGGGTTATCCTTCATACCAAGTTCATGATTTTGGATCTCATCAGATCTTTCAAACAATGGAAGGAGGCGCCTTCTCTTAGCCATCTTCAAACAGGAAATACTAGTGGTCTCGCAAGTAGGAGTGCTAGCAGAGGGAAATGGGTGAGGTGGAATCCTCCCAGTAGAGGGCTAAAGCTCAATTTCGATGGATCATGCAACATGGGGGTTAATCAAGGAGGAGGGGTGGTCAGAAACAGTTATGGGTCAGTTATCATGGATTTCTCAGGCCGGTTGGGACGTGGTACTCCACTACAAGCGGAGGCAGGGGCTTTGAAGTTGGGGCTCTCTCTATGTCGCCAAGAAGGAATTATCCTTGCTCAGATTGAAACTGATTCACATATTCTTCTTAAAGCTTTGCAGGGTTCTGGTTCCATTCCTTGGTCGGTTCATTATAGCATGAGGGCATGCCAAGGTATGATATCTAATAATACTAGTGTGACCCATACTTGGCGCGAGGGGAATAAGGTCGCAGACCATCTTGCCTCTCTTGTTGTTCCTGGACCAGATCCTTTTTGTTTCCACACAGCTGTTTCTATGAAACCAGAGGGGGTCAATTTGGTTCATGGGGATGCTCTGGGCCTCCATTATTTCCGACCTCCTTCGGTCTGTTGGGGGGGGGGGGATTGTAAGACCCGTTGTGGGTTTTCTTTGTTTTTTCTGTACTTTACCTTTTTAAAATTAAATAAATATCTAATATTGTATGGATCAATATCTCACCTAACAAAAAGCTTGTTGGTCATGAGATTAGATGCTTTATGAAATCCAATCTAGTGCCAATGCATCTGGATGTAATGAGGCCAACCTTTCATCTGGATCATCGTGGTCATCTATTAGAGATAGCAGTTGGTCTCTTCGTGTGCCCAGTGGTGCATTTTCATACTGGGGTGGGGGATTTATAAGCCTTACCACCCTATTTTTTCACCACTTTGTGTGGTTTATCTTACATGAATCCAGGATGGAGTTTGTGAAGGGATTCATCGCAACAAGTCTTCGTGAGTGTCTTTCATGGATCACTTCGAGGACATCACCTAATTTTCAAAAATCATGAGTCCCTCCCATCAAACCTAAATTTATTGGATTATTTCTAATTAATGGGGACTTGTTGAATCATGAGGGTAATCCAAAAAACATTCATATTGTAATATTGACATTTCTAGTAGACTTCACGAGACTGGGACTCCTGTTGAGAGGAATTTTCATGATGATCGAAGCCTTGTATGGGGGCTTTTGTGAGATCATGACAACATGAAAAGGGGTCTTGCAAGACCATTCTGTGGATAGGATTGGAACATCATAGGAGTTGTACAACCGCAAGAGTATTCCACCTTCTCCCCCTTTTTATTTCCTTTGTTTATGTTATAATGGTCGGGGAGTTCATGAGGTTTTGTGGGTGTTTTCGAGGAAAATAACCTTGACACTCGTTGATGTGTCGCGTGACCACAAAAGTCCCTATGGAGGTGCATGGGTATTTTATGGAAAATTCCATCAATTTTTCCTCAGGTATCTAAATGGGGAGTGTGATTTTTTATGGACATGCCTGAGACACTTCACATAATGAGGATGACATGCCTACGATCTTTTGCGAGATGAGGTGGACATGTCATAGGGGTCTCATGGTGCCTTATGGATTTACAAGGTCACATCATGTGACTTTTATGACCATGATATCCTCACTCCTTGCCCAAATTTATTTCCTTTGTTTTATTTTACAAAGGCTTGGCGGTTTCACAAGTTTTATTGGATGTTAACAAGGAAAAACATTCTCCCCATAGGTGATCCATTGTGTGAGTTTTATGAATGAAATAAGCTCTCACATTTTGGATATTTTCCTCAAATATTTGAAGTATTTTTGGATGGTTTGTCTGGCATATGCCTTTTGATGATTCATATGGCCTGGGGAAGATTATTTGGCTACTACTGCATGACCTTCAGTTGTCTAGGGAGCCTTCGAAAGAGTATAAGGTATTTTCAAGAGGGTATCCATGGGATCCATTATAGGTTATGTGTTACAAATTATTCCTTCATGTTACCTTATGATGGTCACACGATCACATATCCCTTAGTGGCTCACATGATCCATGGGTACTGGACACCTTCTTTTTTTCCTTTTCCTATGTAGGGAAAAATAACTATATCCCAATATTTCATCCTTTGTGACTTTACCAATTCTCATTTAGTAGGTTTCAAAAAAAATACTCCCCTCAGTAATGATGTTCGTAGGAAAAAGGGATCGGTTATGAGGAATGTAAATGCTCGCCTGGGTATTTGGTGCTATTGCAAATCAGTGTCTTGGGTGTCATTTGGTCTAACGGGCGACACTTGGTATTTCGTGAGATGCCCTATAAATAAAGTGAGTATATATACATTCATTTCACTAACTACTCATTCTTCTATAGTTCTCTCAACTGGGTTTCATCACATGCCTTCTCTGTAAGACCATTCTGCAAGTCCCAATCACGAGACCTCATTGCAAGACTACATTAGCGAGAATTGTTTTGCAAGACTGTCTCTATTCAAGCCATCATTAAAACGAACTATGAACTATATTTCAGTAACTATTTGAACTTTGGACATAAGTATTGAGATAGTATTGATGATTTCGTGGGGTTTTCTAACTTAATCATATGATGAATCTACAATCATGAAAATCGTGTGACCATGTCTAGGTCATGAGATCACAAGTCTCTAAGGGGTCTTATGATTGTGCAATGCCCTTTGGGGTTGTGCGGCCCGTGATATCTCTAGGAATCAAGTTATTCTCAATCTATTTAGGAAATTCGTGAATGAATTTGTTGATTCATACAATGCATATGATGTTGTTAGTTTATAACCTTCTTTTGACTGGATTTTGTCTTTTATGTCTGTCATATGACACTTACTTTCATTCAGATGGCTTCTGGTTCTCACCAAAGATCCTATTTTATTTCCAATCAAAGGTAAATAAATTCTAGAAACCACAAAAGTGACCCTCGATATCACATGTATTCTAATAATGGATATTTTAAGAGGTTATTATCATATAAGCTTCAAGATTATTATTTATCACACCGACTTCATCTATATGGGTTCAGCTTGCTAAATGATGTTACCATTCATCCTTCAGAATTCAATATGCTGTCTCATTGGGTTTCAACTTCTCTCGATTATGTTCAGATGACTATTTTTGAGGATGGATGACAGATTGCAGCTTGATCCCATGGTTTGTCTTATATTTTAGAAAACTCTCACTTATGTTCGGATGGTGGTGATTTTTATCATCATAATATTTCTCATAACTACTCAAGTATATTTTCCTCATCCCTAAGAAATCCTAGTGGATGATGGATCTCAAAATGGGATCTCCATCCATGTGGTAATTTTTTTGATGAATGGGCATGGCCATTCTGGTTTAGGAAAACATTTTTAGAGTTTACTAATGATTTATATAGGGTCTACCACTATGAGGTAGTATGGATCTCCCAATCCATTTTATTTTACCATCCTGATCTTCTCTAAGAACTGATCAGACATTGGTTCCCTAACACCAACGCATTCCATTTGCACCATAGTGAAGTAGGTATCAGCCTATGGGACATCCCTCAACAGGTCAGGATCCCCCCCATAGAGAGATGTACAACAAGTTCCTCCAGACCACAGATGTCTTGGATGATCCCTTGCAGACTCCAGTCATGGTGAGATATATTCTCTTCATTATGAAGAATAATATGATGAGGTATAGGAATATGTTCTCAATTATCTATTTTAAGGACTCGATCAACATTTTCCTATATTGTAGTAGGGTCAAGCCTACTACCATACACCCTCACTGGTTCCCTTCAAAGTAGGTTTGTAATAGTGTTGGATTGTATTAGTCCCTCATGGAAGCTGGAGAATATACTTCATGGTGATAAAAAGTGAACATGAAGGTCACCCTAAACCTTATTTTTGAAGGATTTATGGACATGATTTTGAAAGTATGTCTTTTCCCAATTGGGGATGCACACTCAGGGATCCGATTCAGCACATTGGTGATGACAGCACAAATTTCAAAAGTACAGTGCCTTAATTTGGTATTACTAGTCCTTTCATAACATTATATAATCCCAAGACACTTTCAATAAGGTAACACCCCTTATAGGATCAGTGGTCCTCTCAAGTTTTTGTTTAGCTGGATAGGGGATTATTTCCATTGTCATGAACAATTCAACTCCACTAGGATTCTATGTGCCTTATCCTATCCTAGAATACCGAATATATCAGGGGTTGGAACCATGTATCTAGGCCGTTTCGAGGTTTAGGATGCTCTGACTCAATATTATAGATTTTATTTTACCTCTTTTCATTCACTGATAGGGTAAATTATTAATAATGGTAGTGATTCCCTTGATGAAAGGCATGTATGATCTCTCATTGGGATGAGGTTATTGCAACCAGATTGGATGAGATAATTATCTACGATCCCTATACACCATATCAGTTCACTCGTCAGTTTGGTTTTACCTAAAGGGTTTCCCCTCTTCCTTTGGATGGTGTTTGAGGGGAGTGACATCCTGGAGTCATCCTCTAGTTTTGGATGATGTCAGTACATGAATATACTGAAGCTAAAATCATACTTTTCCTACCGATTCTCTCTCCTTCCTTACACAAGATTATTCCCAGGCTTGGATAGTAGCTTATCTGGATGGTGTGCTAAGCCAGATAGGCTGTAATGTGAATATACTTTTTTCCTTTCTAATACAGTTGTCAGTGGTGATGATGGAGTTGATCAAAGATATTGGTAAGATGCCAAGGAAGCAACCTCATTCCTATGATGACTACCCTAATAGTAAAATAGAATCCATTAATTAAGTTATTCCTCTAGAACAAGCTATGGTTGACATGCCTATTTAGAGAATATTAAATGAGACTTCTCCTCTTGCTTCCTTATTAGCTCAACTTGTGGCTCCTCCTCCTTCCGCACCTGCTCCATCGGTCATGGAGGCTCAGATTCGATGTAGGATCATATGGCAGAAAATTCAAGCCCTAGTTTCTAACACTCTTTTAGAAATAATCTATGAACAAGAGGAGTATCCTCTCCAAATTTTTAATGACTTAGGGGTGGATGTATTTGATTTCCAAAAATTATGTGAAGTCACAAATAAGATCACCCTGGTTTAGTAATATTTGGACACTGATGAAAGAGACTTTCATAATTTTATAGATGAGGCCCCCCTTACTAAGTAGACGAAGGAGGAGTCTGAGGCATTGGAGTTGGGTTTCCAGTTGATATTTAGACTGCAAGCCAATACGGATGCCTATATTGAGAAAATATGGAGATACGAGTAAATCATAGCTTTTCTAAAGTATAACATTTCAATGTCATATCCGACTTTAGAAAATTCTCAAAAGAGAGTTAGAGAAATGAATACTTTATTCGTCACTCTATATCCTAGGGAAGAAGAAGAATGGGTGGGATGAGAAGCACTTCAATGATCAATCGACACTTATCTCCAGGCTCTTTCTAACTTGGAAAGTTCAGTCGATCGAATATTTTTCTAATTCGATAGTTGATAAAAATCCCATTCTTGATGATATTCTTGGAGTGACTTTGAAATGTGAAGATTCCACCTATCACATGGTATCAATGAAGGGATTTTCCAAAATTTATACGTGTTATCCAGTTTTCTTTCATTCATGATGTGCATGGATTTTTTGTTGATATGATATTATGTGAATCATCAATGCAACCCATATTTTTATAATATCAAGAAAACCTAAACACCTAGAATTGAATTTTTAAATTATAATAGATTCTTATTGAGAAATGATCATGAATTCCCACACACATGATATTCCTTATTGGTATATCTTCTCTAACTATCTTGAAATTACCTGATTCCCAAAAGGAAAATTTGGGTGGGATAAATGTCCTAGAGGGAGAGTCCTCTATCTTTTTCTGAAGACAATGGGATTGGTGTGAGCATCTTGATTTTTGATAAGGCTATATGGTGGGCCTTACAGGATTTTATATCATTTCAGACTAGATTGATTCTGTGCTTATAGTTTAGGGTCTTCTAGCTCAAACATTTTATCACTTTAGTTTATGATATTTTAGATTGGACCTGTTATAATTTTAGTTTAGGGACTTTTATCTCAAAAATTATATTACTATAGTTTAAGTTATTTTAACTCAGACCTTTTATTTTTTTAGTTTAGGATATTTTAGCTCGAACCTTCTATTTTTGTAGTTTTGGGTCTTTTAGCCCAGACCTTCTATTTATGTAGTTTTAGGTCTTTTACCTAGGACATTATATCACTGTATTTTGGAGTATTTTAGCTTGGACCTTATATCAATTTAGTTTAGGGTATTTTATATTGAAACTTATATCACTTTATTTTATGGTCTTTTAGTTGGAACCTTTTATCACTATAGTTTTAGGTCTTTTAGCTCAGACATTTTATTGCTGTATTTCAGGGTCTTTCAACTCAGACCTACTATTGTTATATTTTGGGGTCGTTTATCTTGGACCATATATCACTATAGTTTATGTAATTTTAGCTCAAACCTGATAAATGATCATCGAATATGGTTTATACATGATTGGAATGACCTAAAACACTCTCGAGTGTTGGGTTATTCCATGGTGTTACTGAGAATCATGAGGATTAGAAAGATCTTTTCATAGATTGAAAAATTTTATTGTCAACCACAGGTTCATATGTAGAATCCATAGGCATACATGCATAGTAAATCAAAGGGTCTCTTGAATCCATGTATCTTTTCTAAGGGATATGAAAGATTTATAGAAGTAATATGAGTTGAGGGAAAAATACTAGCGATGCTAGATCTTCCTGGATAGTTGAAATATGGGTGATACAAGTCATAACCCAAAATTTTGAGTCTATGAATATGGGATGGGGAAAAAATATCGGTTATGTACCATGAAATTATGATATGTTAGGTTGTACCACAACATTTTCAGGGCTCACAATGATTGAATCTCCTTTCTAGAAAGAGGCGTTTCTTTTAGTTGGTGGGTCAAGGCCCATATGAGTCGCTATCATTTTCAAGAAAAAGATGATATCCACTCCTTTCCTAGGGCCATGAAAGATTTATGAAGACTCAAACATCTATAAAATTAGGTTATATATGGGAGGAAATCTATCCAAGAAGTGATCTGGCCCCCTAGGGTAGTTGATCATGAAGATCAAGCCCTATTCCCTATGGTTTCGAGTCATGAAGTATGGGACACCAAATATTTAGGAATGAAGTGTCACATTAAGTCCTTGATAAAGGGAACAAAATATAGTGAAATAACATCTAGGATGTCGAACCTACTTAGATAGTTTAGTACGAAGACTGTAAGTCATGGTCCAAAGTGATCAAATCAAAAGGATGAGATGAAACAGTCATGCAAGGAGTAGTTTAGAAACACTGAGGTGTTGAGTTATACCATAGTGATGTTAGGGCTCACAAGGATCAGAATGTCCTTTTTACAGAGTGATTCATTTGGTTGATTACCATATGCATATATGAAAGATCCATAGACATACATGCATAGTCAAGAAAAGGGCCCCATGAAGTCAGATATCCATTCTAAGGGCTATGGGTGGTTTACAGTGAAATGAGGTAAACAAATCATGAGGTGTGATTTGTGGAAAGTGTAATATCCAAGAAGGGTTTGTGCATCCTAAAAATTATAGCACTTCCTAGTTAACATATTCTCATAGTGAGGAGACGTGAAAAATCATTAGTCTAACTTTTTCATGAACCAAAGAGTCCATTTAGCATAGATTAGATTTTAATAGGGATATAGTGTAGACCCTATGATATCATTTTATTCTTTATTTATACTCTATTTTTTTCCTTTACCCTGTATAAGAAGAGTATAGTGAGTGAAGACTTGAATTTTTCTCAGGACTCCATTTGCGGGTTTTATACCTGTTAAGTTTTTTGTCTCTTTAACTAAAAGTTTAAGATCTTATGATTTGGATCGTTATAGGCTAGAGTTTAAGGCCATACAACTTTTACCAAAGCATAGATAGTTTATGGTTGTGACCTAGATAGACCTAATTTGGGGGATGGTGTACAAGATCTCTATTAGGATACCCAAGGCTGAGAGTACCTCATCATATTTGTGAGTGGGATATTAGAATATTGAAAATAATGGATTGAGGCTCTCAGGTCATGAGTAATGATGTGGGACAATCACATTGTGAGTATTTTAGATCACACTGAGGTGTTGAGTTCTGAAACGGTGATGTTAGGGGTCACAAGTATCAGAATGTACATTTTATAGAGTGACACATTTTGTTGATGACCATAGGTTCATATATAGGAGACTTAGGCATACATGCATATTCATGAAAAGGGTCCCTTGAAGCCGGTTATATTTTCCAAGGGCCATGGAAGATTTATGGAAACTTGAGGAACTCGATACATGAAGTATGATTTATCGATGGGGTGCTTAAAAGGTGACAGAAGCACCCCATACTATGGTAGACCAGAGTAAGGCTCTTTTGGTCCTTGGTAGGGAATGGAAAATGGATAATGGTCTTTATAGTTTATTATCATGTAGTGGGGAAATATTCTGTGCAATTTATCATTGTGAGATAAGGGCGTTTTTCATGCACTTTTACTTCATGTAGTAAGGACATTTTTCATGTATTTTAACATCATGGGGGTAAGGACTTGGAAACCAATGTGAAAATAGAGTGCATGATATATTAAATTCACAAACAATTCATATGTATATCTGGCTCATATGTAGGAAAAATGAGCCCATGTGACTCATTCCCTGTGTAGTTGGGACTCATTTCTTATTGGTTGTTGCACTTGGGTCCAAGATTGGATACTTGGACATCAGTACATATCCTATGATGATAGGAGTCATGTCACACATAGTTCTTGAATGAGAAACTCTCTATGTAGGTCTGAACCATATGTAAAGGTGGTTATTGTTTCCATGGATTATTGTTGCTGGACCCAGGATTGGAGATCCCAACATTACTATGTATCCTATGATGATAGGAATCAAGCCACATGAAGTTCTTGAGGGGATATATAGTTTAACATCATGTGGTAAGGACATGGTATTCCTGGCATGAAAAGGGGAATTGTGGCTGGACCCAATTATGGAAATATGAGTGTCACTATGTATCCTATGGTAATAGGAATTAAATAAAATGCAGTTCTTGAAGGATGAATTCCATGTGCAAGTTTAGACTATATGCAGAGAGGAAACATTTTTATATTTTCCATAACTAGACCTAGGATTGAAGATCCATGAATTTTTATGTATCATGTGACTTTAGGAATCAATTCAAACATAGTTATTGAGTGTAGGTGTGGTAGGAAAGAAACACCAAAAACAATTCTCCTCTCAAGAGAGGTCCCAAGGAATGGATGGTTTTGTTTTTGTTTAAGGGACATAAACTGTGTATTTCAACGTCATACGACAAGGACTCATGGTATTCCTTTTATTATCTTGAATTCATGACCATGATTGGCCTATCACAAGATTCCATCCCTTGTTTTTATGAGGGATACCCTTACTGAAATTTCTAAGATCATGTGAGCTATGTTCAATGTGAGAAACCAGGAATGATAAGGGTTATTATCACTATAGAGATACACTTAAGGATTGTATAGGGGTATTTTTCATTATGCTATGGCTAGAACAAGATATAGTATCGAGGCATCCCTATGTATCTTAATGAAAAATGAGAATCAGGCCATACAAAGTTCTAGAAAACCCATATAGTTTAATTTCATGCGGAAATGACATGGATCAACCAATGTGAAGGAAAATGGAGGTTGTGGTTGGGACCAAAACAAGAGGATCAAGTGTCACTATGTATCCTACATGGGTAGGAAGAAAACCATATGTAGTTTTTGAATGGAGAAATTCCCTATGTGTAGTTGGCACTCACACAGGGATGGGGGAATCTCATCCTTCTTTCACACAGATCTAGCTCGTATGTGGCAAGTCATTAGTGAGGTGGTGATTTCTATGTAGTTTAATGTCATGCAGTGAAGACCTCAACCATGCAGTTTAATGTCATGTTGGAAAGTCATTGGTGAGATGGTGATTTCCATGCAGTTTAATGTCATACAGTGAAGACCTCAACCATGTAGTTTAATGTCACGTGGTAAGGATGTGAGGTACTATGCAGTTTATAGTCTTACTGTTAGGACTTTAGATGCTCCACAGTTTATCATCTTGCTACTCAGATGATCTTATGCAATTTATCATCATGAAAAAAAGGGTGAGCTTGTACAATTTAACATTATATAACCGGGATGAATTGGCGGGAATTATAATGATGTGGAAAACCATTTGACGATAACTATGAGAAGTATTTCTTGATAAATATCACATTAGTGGGAGGGGGGTGTAACATGATCCCTATACATTGTGTCCAATGAGTAATACTTGTTATGAAAGACCTTAAATATGATGTAAGGACCTTCCCATTTGGGTTCCATCTTTAGAAGATTTTTCCCTGGCATCATTAGGGTCCTGAGAGCCAACGCCAATTCTCCTTAGAGGAGTAAAAAAGTAAAAAACTCTGATTTTGATGGACCTACAAGTTGTGTAGTGTGAACAACCTATTCTCATCAACCCACTCCAATTTTTCTGGCCTCTTTTTCAATTTCTCATTACCCAAGAGCTATATGAAAATATCTATTTAGAGAAAAGGCAGCTAGACCTCTATGGGTTATATTGCCTTGGTCCCATACACCAATGAGTATGGAATTTCTTAGACTCGATATTTCATTCCTGGTATAGTTTCTTCAAATCTTTAGAACATAAGTTGGTGTCATTTTCCATTACTGTTGTGCGAGGGACTCTGAACTTAGTGATTATAAGGGACTTTATGAAGTTTATGATTTTCTTCATCCTGACATCCTTAAGGGGTATTGCTGTATCCAATTTGAAAAAGAAGTTGGTAGTAGTAAGTATGTACTTGAACTTCTTAGCTATGGCTAGGGGATATGGACCTACAACATTCATTTCCTAAATGAAAAATGGAAAGGAATATTTATCTATATTCACAAAGTCATGTATCATGGTTTTATAGTAATATCCCAACCTCCCATTTTTTTAAAAGAGCCTAGTATCAGATTTATGGGCATTGTAGGAGCCTACATGAACTTATTACATGAAGTAAAAAATACCTCCTTATTCTATGAATCTGAGGAAGATACTATCAAATCCATGCTTGTAGAGGGACTTTTGATCATTTGGACCATCCTACTGAGTGAAGTTCACAACATAGAAACAAATCTGTTCCCTTCCATATTGATCTATTAGGAGATTCCCATTTTAGAGATAACAAATTATGCACTCCATCCATATAGGGGTGGTCATTAGTTTAACACACTATGGGGTGATTTTGACCTAGTTGATCACTTCCATATCACATACTACGATCAACAAGAAAATTATTCAATGTGTGATATGAATGATTGCTTCATCCTAATCAGGGTCGGTGAGGATTGTGGATACATTAGCCAATGCATCAGCCTGAGAATTTTATTGTTTGGGAACATGATTCAATGTGGGATCAAAAGGTAACTCTTCCATAAGTACCTTGATGTATCCAATGAGAGGTTAAAGTTCTTCCTTTTTGATGGAATATTCTCCATTGATCTTCTTTATCACTAGTTTTGAGTCCCCTTTGATATTCAGGTAGGACATGTGAAACTATAGGTCTAGATCCAAGACAATAATGAGGGATTGGTATTCTTCCTTGTTATTCATGAAGACTTTAGATAGTTAGATATAGTAAGGTAGAAATTATTTATTTGGAGATACAAATACAATCCCTAATACAACCCAATATAATATCAGGTTTTCCATACTTTTTCTGAAAGGACTTCATGAGGGCCCATCAAAATACATTTCCCATGTTTTGGGAGTGTCATGTGCATAAAATACCTCCTCATATTGAATCTCGATGTCCACCAGTGTATTCTACAGGGTAGGATGTGTTGCAAGGAAATTAGATAGGGAATGCCCTTTCACTGACTTCTGAGATACAAACTGAATGTTGTATTGCTGCAGAATAACCACCCATTAGGACAAGAACCCAATCAACATGAGATGACCAATGATTTACTTGAGCGGATCGATACGAGTGACTAGATAGACTTCGTGGTTCTTTAAGTAATGCCTCATATTTTTCATTGTAAATATGAGTGTAAGTTAATTCTTCTTGACATAAGAGTATCAGGTCTCAGTACGTAACATAGTCCGCTAAGGCATTAGAGACTGTTCTCACTCTCTGCATCGATATTTTATACAAGAGATCACCCAATGAGAATTCCATGGTGGCCACATATATGATGAGTGGTCTCCCATATAGTAGAGGAATCAGGAATAGTGGGTGCAGGAGATACTACTTGATACTTTTGAAGGATTCTTGGCAGTCATCATCCCATTGATAGGGGATTCCCTTCTTCATTATCCTAGTGAAGGGGATAGATTTTCATGTCAAGTTAGCTATGAAACACTGAATTTAGGCATCGTACCATTAGACCCCACTTAGTTCTTTGATATTTCTAGGTGGTGATAAGTCTAGAATAGTAATAGTCTTCTCTAGGTCGACCTCGATGCTGTGGTGACATACCACAAAACCAAGAAACATCCTTGATGTTACCCTAAAATCACATTTCAATGGATTCATCTTTAGATTGTGTTGCCATAGCTTGTTGAAAACTACTTGGAGATCCGTGAATTGATTATATTGCTGTTGGGACTTGAAAAATAGGTCATCGTCATAAAATTAGGACATTTTTCCCAAGAATGGATTAAATATATGATGCATGGACCATTGATATGTGGTTCTAGGGTTCTTCAAGCCAAAGGGATTGACCTGATAGAAAAAATACCCTAATTTTCTTTGAAGGTAGTGGACTCTTCATCTTTAGGGGCTATATTTATTTGATTGTACCTATAATACACTTCCATGAAGGACAAATCATGGAAGCTAGTAGTTTCATCGATCAAGAGTTCTGTGATTAGCAATGGTAAATCATCATTTGGGAAAATATAAATTAAGGTCTCTAAAATCAATGAAAACCCTAATATTAACATTTATTTTATTAATAAAGATGATGTTGTAAAACCATCTTGGATATTTTACTTCTCATAAAAAGTTGGATTTGATCAATTTGTCAAATTATGCCTCTACATTTGTGGAATAAGAGGGGTGAATCCTCCTAACTTCCTACTCAAAGCCTCAATGCTCATTGGGTATGCTGAGATGGTTCTAATACATATCTGTATTGAGTCTAGGAATTTATGTGTAGTTCCAAGATAACACATATCGGTGCTACTTTAGAAATGAAATATACATCTCTTGATCTTCGAGAGGAATGGAGAAACTAATCAGAGTAGGTTACGAGTCTTCTTCCATTCCCATATTTATCTGCCGAATCTCATTGATGGTAGTTTATAATCCTTCCTCAAATTCGGTTGGGGAATTCTGTGGTCATCCTAATATTCCACCAATTCAAAGTCTATGGATACATTTTAAGATAAAAATGGAAATTAGTGTCTTCTCCATCATTATTAGGGTGAGGGAGGCCATGAGAAGAGAAATTAGCATCCCCTACTGCTTGAGTCATTGTAGAGAGATGTCAGAGTTGATTTTCTTTTGTAATGTTGCTAGGGAAAGAAGGGGCTTGGACTTATGGGGTTAAGTCTATGACCTTAAATAGATTTATGGGGAGAGTATAGTCATTGTTGAGCATAATTCAAGGATTCACAGGGGATATTACCAATACATTGGGGGATACAACCAGTATTTCATCATCTTATATTGATTTTTTTCTTCCCTTTTTATAAAATTCGACTTTAGTATATGTTGATCTACAAGTTTCAAAGGTGGTTTTTCCCCCTGAAGTATGGAAACCTTTCCATTGATGGGGTACTTCAAACACTGATGGAATATTGAAGGTACCACCAAGTGGATATGAAGCTAGGGCATTACTTGAAAGACATTATACGTGGTTTTCTACTAGATAACCATAAACTCAATATAATATGCGAGGTACCCACAATGATCTTCTAGTTTGATCTTTATGAGAGGTATTTTCTCACACTTATCATACCCTTTCATGGTTATCTTTTTGGGGACAAATCCCCTTCAATATATCCCAAATGTTGGTGGGTTAAAACTAGTATGAGGTTTATCCTGAATCCATTATAAATTTGGACCCTTTGAATGCTAACATTATTGAGTCTACCCAAAATACATAGGGTAATTATGTGCCCTTGATGGTATTCTTCCTGATCATGTTTAGTGAACTAGATGGAGACATGGAATTCTACTAACATAATCTCCACTTGATAATCCTAAGATGTAGTGACTTCTATCTTGAATTCCTATGGGATCTAGGTGGATTCAACAAGTTCCCACCTAATTTATTTTTAAATATGGAGTAGATTGAGTACTGAGATCTTGGATGAGAAAATAACTAATTATACCAAAACGTCATATTTTTCAATAGATGTTGTCACTTCTTTGTGTGGGGTTGCTCTTGGACATGGGGATCAGGAACTGAGGAATTTGAGGTGGATGGTCCTAATGATTATTTAGAGGTTTAGGGTGTATCTACTTACAACAACGCGAGTTGTGTTATCCTTCCCCATTTCTTGGTTTGATCAGATAATCGAACCACTGCTAGGCGGTCATGCAAGACAATCGGGTGGGGATGATTGCTGGAGGGTTTTGGGATGACTTCATGCCTCTTTGAGCTTTCTAGAATGATTTCCCATGAGTATCATTTGTATATATATATATACTATTTGGGGATGTGGTTGTAAAATTGGGTCTGACCATTCCAACGCTATCCCTATATCCTCGATTCTTGCACATGCGTCCCCCCATTTTTGGTTATATGAGGGAAAATAATATTAGTAGGAATATTATTCGTTGAAGAAGGGATTTGAAAAGTGTATCATGTTGACTAAACCAAATATGAGTGCTTCATCTGATGAGGATTCCATTTGGCAGGGTAGTTCCCATGCTGCAGATTTTGCAGGGAAGAAATCAGCAAGAGTTATATCTTATATTGGAGTAGAATATAACTCTTCCCCTTCTATTTCTTCCTACTTACTATGGTCATGCAAACCTTTAGAAGGTAAAAATGATGCATCCTTATTAGGTGGTGGAGGTATTTTGGGTCTGCGTAGATATTATTTTAGGGTAGAATGAGCTTGGTCAACTGTTTTCCAAGTCATCTATTTGTCGAACTTCCACACATGCCTGGATGGGGCTTTTTTTCAATAACCTTTTCTTCTGAATAGGAAATGGTTATGTATGCCACATGATCTGAATATTTTTCTAACACCACCTATCCAAAATTAACAATGCCTTGAAAGAAGTATTTGAATATAAAATAGTTCTAGTTATTATGACCTAGGCTTCTATGGAAAGGAAATTTATCAAGATGGTCAGTGAGTTTGACCTCATTAGTCTTTCTAGGATGCAATAACATGATAAGGTTATTGTCCATGGATACCAAGAAACATCTGATGACTTTTTCATTTCAAAATAAGTATACTTTGTTCATCCGTTCATAAAATCTTGGGAAACCTTGGTTTTTCTATGCTTTTAAATGATGGAAATTTTGTAGTTGTCACAGATTGAATGGATTTGTTGGGTGGTTTAGGACTTTCTTGGGTGATTAGATGGGTAATATTACTGACTTGAGAGTTAAAACTACAACATATTATTTTCTTGGACTTTTCCCCTTTGCTGTGGGCATGAGTCAAGTTATGGATCGAGTTCACTGAATGGCCTCCTCAATATGTTGTGACATTTCTGTGAACTTATAGAACCCACATAACTACATCATTGGGATCATAGGTGTATGCAACTCATCTTGGAGATTTTAAGTGTAAAGTTATATTAGTTGTTCCTTTGAGATTGGGATTCTGAGTGAACAGGTTAAACCTTTCCATCCTAATATGAAGTCATTCACCCTCTCATTATCATGTTGTTTATAGTTTGTCTAGTTGATGATCATCATTTTCCGCAGCGTAGAGATGAATTGATAAAGGAACTGATGATGAAGGTCTTCCCATCCTTCAATAGATCCTTATGGTAGGTTTTTGTACCATATAAAGGTTGGTCCTGAAGAGTCTGTACAGAGCACATAAAATTTGTCTCCTCCTTTGGATCTCAAGGGCCCATCATTAGCCCACATTATGATACAAATTGTGTGAGATACTGTTTAGGGTCACCCACACCATCAAAAGTGGAGAAGGTAGGATTTAAAAAATTGGGTGTAGGTGGAGTATCATCCACCCATTCAATATATGTATTTATCTTAGACTGCACAGGTGGGTTTCATGGCTTCCATTCATGTATCCCAGGACTCGATGATGTTAACCAGCTCCGAGGGCATTGCTTTTTGATCCACCTCCCATCTATAGGGAGAAGGTGGGGCTTGATGAGGTATCCCTACCTTTTTATCATATTGATCCTTAATTAATCCTAAGAGTGAATGATTTCCCTAATGAGTGAGATATTTTTTCCACAATAGAGGGATTACATGATCATTTTTAAATTTCTCATTTATGTAGACTGGATTTCTAGATTCGGAGCCTCTCTGATACTCATATACTTCTCTCTTTGAAAGACTGAATATAATATGGATAATATTCATCTCTTCCCAAAGACGATACCCATTAGGGATATTTTCCCTGAGTATCTATTCATTGTTTTGTTTGAGATTTTGTATTTCACTTTCATATTGTGACAAATGTTCCTCCTTGGAAGGAAACTATAATCTTTCGAGTGGTGATTGGGATGTAGCCACACCTTTCCATTTTTCTTTGGAAGTGTTTCTTCAGAGGGGTGGAAACTCATTATTTGGAGGTGCCATATTTTGGAGGCTTTTCTAGTTCCAGGTGTGTGCATCCTAAGTTGGCGCATCCAAATCACCCTCATTTTGAAGTACATTATGACCTTTTTCATTTGTGTCCTGATCAAAGAAGTATGTTATGTTAACAATGATGACATTCATAGATTCATATTGGGAAATGGTATTTTTACCATTACTCTCAACGCAACAGGATGATTCTGAACAACATTCATTAGGGTGGTTATTTGAATCCTTGGCCGTATTGGGCTGTTTTGGCTTGCAACCCCAATGGGTTATGATGGCCTTCATCACATGATCCTACCAACATGGCATGTAAACAATGACCTTGATGGAGTTTCTAGTCATGGTTGCTGAGAGGGCCCCAACCAGTAGAGGTTTGTCTTATGGTGGGTGGAACAAGTGGGATGCTGACCCTTGATTTTTCCCTCCCAACCTAGAGAAGTCTAATTATCTCTATGGTGATGATGTTGATAAAAATACCCCCAGACTTATGGGGGTGGGGTTATTCAGGGTCACAATTATAAATGATTGGTCTTATTGTTGGGGATCCAATTATTCTAGTCGAGGATTTGATGACTCCCAGGATAGATATAAAGATATAAATTCCCTATCCCATCAGGGTAGGGTTGATCTATAATCACTATTGATATCCCCAAAACCCTTTTATGGGATTATGAACCTGGATATGGTGATTGAGATATAAATTTCCCATGACCATCGGGCTGGGTTTTTTTTGCAGCTAATGCTAATGTGTCCTTAATCCTCTCGGTAATTAAAGATCCAAGAGGTGGAGGAGGTAGTAGATATTCTCCCAACCTGGTGGGATGGGTCTACTATTGGATTTATTCTATAATAGTGGATACTATGGGCCGTTTGATGCAGTATAGCTATGATCACATGGGATCTGGGTGTGTTGGCATCCTATGGTGAGAACCATCCTTTACGGGAAGTTTTCTAGGTGATCAAAACTTTAGTCTTTGTGTTTGAAATAGATTCTCATTAATTTTAGAATCCTAGTTAGGAATCCTTTTGGTTATCCTCTCCCTCCATTCATGATTTATGGGCATCGTTGAAGGGGGGGAATTCTATTGTAGTGACCAACTGGATCAAGCGTTACTCAGTCCCCTAATTTCACTGGAGAATATAACATTATAGGACTCGAATTTAAGGGGTTATACTATTACAGGGGTGTAGAAATGTGAAATGCTCCATACATTCACCATCCTCGAATAAAAATGCATGAAGTGGATTTAGAGATCAGCTGTCAAAGGTTTCTAATGCAATGAAGGAAAACATGTTTCATATTTGTGTCGTGCCTTTCTAGTTTTGTATCCTGGGCCATGGAGATAGAATCCAGGTCTAGCTAAGAATAGAGTATCTTGATTGTATAAAGATTACACTCATGTCTTGGATAAGGGTGATGTCGATTCTTCAGTCACTGATTATTATCCCACATATTTTGGCATAGATAAGGTATTCAATCCTTTTATAGCTCATCTGGGATCTCATATTCAGAAGTGGTGAGCATCCATAACTTGTTGGTAAGGTTGTTTTTAGATAACTCTATTCATATGTTAATGTCAGAATCCTCTTAATTAGACTTACACACCTTCATCCGATTAGACCATAGAATATTCTTCTGAGGGTCGTATGCTGAATTGAGTGGAGTGCTACTGGAAGTTGATGGAGAACTATATACGGTTGACACCAATGTTTTGATCACCTCTCTATACAAAGGTGTATGGGCTTTGAGAACATTAGTATAAAAAGGTGTATAGGAAATGGAAGGATTTCCTTGTCCATGGGATATATTTTCATGGGGTTTTTGACCATGGTGGATGTTAGGAGTAGAGTCCATGTGATCCATATCCATACTACCATGAGGAGGACTATCATGATAATGATCATATTCTATTTCAGTGGAAAAGTTAAAGAAAAATTAGGGTGTTGAGAATGTGTCTTGAACGACTTCAAGGAAACTGGAATTGAAAAAATTAGGAATATGGGTCATGTCCTAAATCATGGCCAGAATATACTGACCTACATTTTGAAACTATGTGGGGATATGAGCCTACAATATGAAATTTTCCAAAACTTTCTTATAACTGTCTAGTGTTGCGGGACTATGAGTCCATTACCAAGAAGCTACTGAAATATACCAAAGAGATATCTTATTATTGAAAATAATATGAGCCTATACCGAGGCATGTGTCATTATCACTTGGTGAGCCTCAATTAGGATGGGAGTATGATCCAAATCCCGAGCCTTTGGGATATGTCATTGGTCTTTCTTGGAATAATAATAAGCCTACCCTAAGGTGTGTTCTGCTCTCACTTAATGAGCCCTGTTTGGAGCAGAAGTATGATCTTGGTCTGAATATGAATTTCACAAAGGAATATGACAACTAACCTCCAGAACGTGATAAGAAATATGACTATCTTCCCATATTTCCTTATAATAATGATGGTGTAAGAGTTTATACGCATAAGTAGGAATATGCATCTGGTATCTGTGATCTACTGAAATATGCCAGGAAGATTCACTTCCATTAATTTGAACCTATCCCGAGGCTTATTCCATTCTAACTAGGTTATCCACAACCAAAATTGGGATACATTCATGATCCTGGGCCTTTGGAGTATGCCACTGGACTTCTTTGACAGGAATATGAGCCTATATTGAGGAATGTTCCCCACTCACTTAGTGAGACTAGGACAGAATGAGGATATGAGATTGATCATGGTCCTTTAGAATATTCCACCAAACATTTTTGACAGTAATGTTCTACTCTCACCTAGTGATACTTAGTTGGAATGGAAGTATGAGCCCAATCCAATGCCTCACCCTTTATCAGAATATACTGATAATTATTCTATACTAGAGAAAGAATGTTTACTTGCTCTAGTGTATCCCCTTGTTCGCAATGATCAAAGTGTTGAGATTTATTGGATATAGGGAGATGAATATACACTTGTCCCTTTATCTTAAAGAGTATCAAAATATCTGTTTTTTAGCTGTTGCTAAAATATATTGGCATTTTAGAAAAGTGTGTTCATGGATACAAGTATACATATTTTTAGACTCCACTATGAACTGAATTATGTCTTTGAATGAATAGGGTATATGTTCACACTTGTTTCCTCCTTGTTCCACCGAAATATACTGATGAACTTCATTAATGGGGGTAGGGATATGCGCCTCCCCCATGCATGCTGTGGGAATATGCCCACATACTTGTTTTGAGTGTGTGGGGATATGGTCTTGCTTACTGGTTGTTGCCAAAATATGATGGTAGACATTGTTAGTAGAAGTGGGCATTTGATCCCTCTTCTATATATCCAATTCCTTCCTTACTTTATGATCCTTCCTTGAGGTCCATGCATGGACGTCAAAGCTAGTAGTGTATTGGGTGTCACCCTCAGCAGGCGACTGGTGGTTACCTATGGGATGGTGCTGGTGATGGTGGTTGATAGGTTCCCTCCTCAGTGGCATCTAGACCGAAAAGGAGACGTATTTGGATTCCAATTCCACCTTAATTAGATATTAAAGGTGGTAGTTGTCTCACTCTATCAATAATCTCTCTAAGTGGTTGGTTGTGGCAATGAGGGCCACTAGCTTAACTGCATCTTTTCTTGGGCAATGCAGACTCGCCATTTGTCATGATTGGAGACTCGCACAAGAAGCTTACAAGGTTAATATTGTACAACATCAGTGGTAATCCCATACCATCATGTTTTTCACATGTCATTGTATCTTTTGAGTAGGTGAGATCATTTTTCAAACCATGGAGGTTGAAGTCATATGTGATTTATGTAGTGATTACTGGAGGAAGAATACATTTTCTTGAATTGGGATGTTGTCAATGAGAGAAGTATCTATATTCATGAAAAAAAGGAACAATGTAACTAATTAGTGAAATACCATAGGCATGATTTGTTCTCAATAATATATGCATAGTTAACACAATTCTCCTTTTATTACCGATCTAGCCATTTTTCTCGTTTGGACTTGTCAAAATGAGGATGGACTTATTTCATGAGAATGTTGGTTATAGAGGATTAGTTGTATGACCATTATGGTATTTCTGATTTATTTTTATAGGAATTAAAAACATTGTGTATTTACATATAATTAACCAATCATTTTCTCATTTGAGAGTTTCACGTTGGGTTTTACCAACTTTTGTTTGTGTATAGTGTGCAATACAAAATGTCCTGATAGATTATAACCCAATCATTTTGTTATTAGAGAGATTCACATTAGGTTCACTATTTTTGTTTTTGTATAGTTTTTAAACAAAATAGAATGAAATATTATAATCTATTATTTTTTTTTGTTAAAGATATTCCCCTCAGGCACACCATTTTTGTTTCAATGAGGAAGAGATAACTAGGGGAACCCTTACTATAGTGGATTTAGTTTGAACCAATAGTTGATTGTGGGGGGTTTTATTTCATGCACAATCATGAATATCAGGTCACAATTTTCCTTCTTAATGGAAACTACCAATGGTTCCCTCATCCATAAATGAGTACAAACCTACTTTCCAAAGGCAGGTGGTCTAATGAGCTTTCAAAACCAATGAAGCATAGGGACTCAAATTGGTCGAGAGGATGGGAGGTCACACTCATCACACCCTTTTGGGTGGAATTTTTCCTACTCTAGGACCCTCTTATTGATTTAATACATGTTTTTGAATCTCTTCCTAATCCCGATGTGGTACCAATTACCCCAACAAAATGGTTATAGGTTAATTCTATTTTTTGTACAAAAGAAAGTTGATCTCATTAATGAACACGAGAAAGGGGAACTCTATAATGAATCCATATATATTTATCTAAGGTTATTTATCCTTTTTTGAGTTTTGGATAGATCCTATATATGTTGAAGCCATATAACTAGGTTATTCAGGTTTTTCTTCAACATAAGGAGGCAGTTGATGTTTCAAGATGGGGATTGAGCCATTATGAGGCATCCTATGTATCCTGGTTATGATAGGAATAAAAAACCATACAGTTTATTAAACCTTTGTAGTTTAAATTCATAATAAAAGGAAATATATGAGTGCTCTGAGGCATCATTTGTTTAATCTCATGTCTTGGGGAGGCATCCTACATATCTTGGTTGTAGTGAGAATCAGATTTATCATCATTCATTCACACCCTTTGTAATGGAACCATTGTAGTATGTAGGGGTTTTTATAAAATTCCATTGATTAGGGATTACATACTAGTATTTCCTTGGATGGTGGAGTCTCATAATTCCAATTAGGTGATCATTGTGGCTTCCTAAGCCCATGTGATCTATGCTTGGTGTGATAAATAAGGAGTTGAAAATTAATAGTCTCATTGCATATGGATGCATATATAATGTACTTGTAAAGACCTTGGGATGTTTAATATGGAGCTCAGACCTCAATGAGGCATTCTACATATCCTAATTATGGAAGGAAACAGAGTTATCATAGTTCAATCAGTTTATTAATCCACTGAGGGATGAGGTAAAATGATCATCCCATGGGAATGATTGGGTCCCGATGGATGAAATTTCGGATACATGATTGGACTTACATTGAGGTGGATGCCAATTTTACTTTAGGATTGAGCCTTTAGAAGGTATCATATGCATCCTAGTTATGGTTGGAATCAAAGTCCTCATAGTTTAATTGATCGGAGCTTACACACTGCCGTTGCCCTTATTCGAGGATTACACACTAACGTTTCCCAATATATGGGATATATCATATTGTGCCACTAATCAGGGATTACACTTAGAGGTTTACCTGATAATTATAGAGGCTTATTATGCCAATGATATGATTATTGCATCTCTCCAAGTTCATGTGAGTAATTCTCGAAGTGAGAAACAAGTTATGGAAAATGATCAGTCTCATTGCTTGTGGTTGAAAAACTTATATATTGAGATATCCCTTTAGATGGTTAATATAGATCTTGGGACTTAGAGAGGCATTATACATATCCTATTCATGGTAGGAATCAAAGTCCTCATAGTTCCATTGATCAAGGTTTACACACTGAAACAGCCTTATAACTGGGGAACACACACCAAGGATGGATAAGGTCATCAAATCCCGGGATTCCCTAGTGGCCTGCCCTACTTTCCCATAGGCCATTGTGAGACATGGATGGTTGTTACTGAAAACCATCACATGACCTAGATGACTAGTCTAGAGTGTGTCACATGATCCAGCTGACTTTCCCAGGTGTCATTGCAAGATATGGCTGAAAGATGTGGAGGGTATCACAAGTTTCAATGTGACATGTCTTAGAGGGCGTTACATGTACAAGATGAAATATCTATAGGGAATCATGAGACTTTAATGACATGAAAAAAGGGCCTATCCATAGTCAGTTAACATGCACAGGTGCTGCTGCGAGACTCATCTAAGATGAACTGGTGCTGCCACGTGGGTCAGGTGGCATGTTTGAAGAGCATCGCATGGGTAGGATGATGAGCATAGTGGGAGTCATGAGACCAGGATGGAAAGCCCAGAGGGTACCATATGAATTTATTTTACATTATGAGAGGATTTCACATGATCCAAATATTATTTCAAAGGAATGTCACATGATCTGGGCGATATGTCCTGGTGTAGTCACATGACCTAGTTGGTTCATGTGAAGTGCAAGACAATCAACAAATATGTTCTTTCTTAAGTCTCCTATATTTTAGTCTTTTTTATAGACTTTATATTGATAATGTTATATATTTGTTCAATGTTAGCTTATTTTATGTCACATGTGATCTAGCTGGTGTGTGGGATGATCTTCGCATGTCTGGCTAGAATTCCTTCACGTGATCTATGGGTGATCATGAAGTGCCTATGAATATTTCTTAATTGTTTCTTCTATCCACTGGTATCTTACCTGATGGAGATATTACCAGTCATGAGATAAGATGATCTAATAAATCCTCCCTAGAGCTGGCGTGTCTATATACAAAGAGGCCAAACTTTCTTCCAAAGTGTCACAGTCATCTAGTAGCAGTAGCAGTCTATCTCTTCATGTATAATGGTGCATTTTTCATGCTGGGGTGGGGGATTTATTGTCCTCACAACCCCATTTTTCACCTCTTTACATGACGTATCTCATGGAAATATAGGTTGGAGTTGATGAAGGGGTTAAACATCATACTTATTCATGAGTATCTATTGTGGATCACTCTAAGGGCGTCACCTGGTTTTCAACGACCATGATTCCCTCCCATAAATGACTCCTTTATTGGATTATTTCAAATAAATGGGGAATTTATGAATCATGCCAGTATGTTGAATGACTTTAATATTTACATATTGACATGTACAATATCCTTCTTGATACTAGGAGGCTTGTTGATAGATGTTTGTGTGATGCTTAAAGCCTTGTCCAATGGCTTTTGTGAGATCATATTGACTTGTCAAAGCGTCTTGTGTGATTGTGCTGTAGACATCATTGGTGTGTCGTAAGTTTTTTATGACTATGAGAGGCTATCACATCCTCCCATTTTTATTTTCTTTGTTTATGTTATAAAGGTATGGGAGTCCGGGAGGTTTCTTTGGTGTTGTTGAGGACAATCACCTTTCCTCTCTGTGATGCATCACGTGACCACAAAAGGACCAATGGAGGTGTGTGATAATTTCATGGAAAATTCGATCCATTTTTCCATAGGGAGACAAAGGGGGAGTGTTACATTTCTTAGACATGCCTTAGGAACTTGCCATGATGATGATGATATGTAGACAGGCTTTCGAGAGATGAGGCAGACATGTCACCGAGGTCTCGCAGTGCATTGTGGGTCATCAGGAGCCCATCACATGACTTTTATGACTGAGAGAGGCTCCCCCAAAATTTATTTCCTTTAGTTTATTTTATAAAGGCTTAGGGGTATCACAAGTTTTCTTGGATGTTGAAAAAGACAAAAATTCTTCCCATCGACAATTTATCATGTGAGTTTTACATCCAAAAGAGGCTACCATCTTTTTTTATTTTCATTTTTTTTGGAAAATAATACCCATATCTTGGAATTTTTTCCTTTGTGACTTTACCAATGCTCATTTTGCGGGCATCAACAGTAGTTTAGTCACGGTTTTCACACATAATTTATAATTAATTATTAAAAAAATATAAAAAATTTATTTGTAATAATAAAATTTAATTTCGAAATCACAATATCAAAATTATCTTAGGGTTATTTTTTTTTGATTTTGTAGAAATGTTTCATTTTTTAATGAATTATAAAAAATAATGAATTTTAATTGAAAGCTACCTTTTCGTTTGAATTATATATAAAGTTAAATTATATTTGAAATTGGTTTGAAAGTAAAATTAGTTAAAAAATATATATATTAATCCATTTTAGGTCATTGGAATCATTTTCATATATAATTTTGATAAAAAAACTTTGTAATATTTTAAAAATCATCTCTTTGAAAACCTATTTTTTGTCACGTCTACGAGATTAATTATAAATTAAATTTTCCAATAATTTGAATATAATTTATTAAAATGGATTCCACATTTGTAATCTTTATAATTTATATTATCTAATATGTTCATCATAATTTTTTACCATAATTAATATTAAAAATTGTAAAAATTATTTACCATGGTTAATGTAAAAATGGGTTTATCTGGGGGTTAAACTAAGAAGATTATTGTAAAAATTGACCCAAAACATTTCTAGAACACATTTTATAGCCATATTTAAATGTTATCATGTATATTTATCTATAATAATTCATTTTGGACTATTTTTTCATTTTCAAAATGTGGGTAAGACATTTTGTTTTAAAAAATTACTTGTGTTCCATTCACCATACTTATAAAATGTCACCCCCTATTCACTCGTCTTCACACCATCAATCCCTTTTAGTTCCAACATTATCTGACCAAATAAATTCAAATTTTCACTAAAATAATCCTTGAATACTTTTATTTTTTAGAAATATATTATAGGAATACTTTAGGTATAATCCTAAAGAGGAGGTTTGAGAAGATGTTAAATTATTAATTATGTATTTTTGTTTTATTTATTATCCCACATCCTTAAAATCATCCTCATTTAAGAATATGTATTTAAAAGTGTATCTAAAATATAATTATATATTATTATGTTATGTTTATTACCTAAATACATCTCCTCTTCCCTCAAAAGGGAAAATATAATGTCACTCGTGTGTATAATGGACTACTGCCTCACAAACCGATGTGACACGTTTTCCATCAACGCCTTTCACGATTGGGTATGATTATGAATATAAAGTATAAATATTATATATATAACATAATTATATTTATTTATTAATTATATAACATATACCATTTTTACTTTCCATCCATATGAGATACGATAATGTCGCTTGTGAGTATAGCAGACTACCACCTCACGAAGTGATGTAATTCATTTTTCACTAACGCTTTACATGGAAGGTAATAAGGATAATTTTAATGAATATATGTGATATAAATTAAATAATTATCATATTAATTAAATATTTATAATTATTAAAATATAATATATAATTTTCATTCTTACCTTTTCACTCACTGAAAGATGATAATGTCATTCGTGTCCATGTGGACTACCCCCTTCATGAAGTGATGTGACACTATTTTAATCACCTAACCACATGGATGACATATATATTTATATTTAAATAAATAATATTTTATTTATTATATTATTATCATTATATAAAGATAAAATATTACCTAAATCCTTTCAATAATTATCATTGAAAAATGGAAATGTTACTCATGCGTATGTACGACCTACCATCACCATGATCACAATATATTACATTTATCAAAACCAAAATTAATTATTACTGTTAAAAGAATAATTTATTTATAAACATTATAGTTATTTATTGATTATTATTTTTTAGTTGATTAAATAATGACCTCTTATACCAATAGTCAACCTACCAAAGTCATTTTTGACACATAAGTCAAATATCATCAAAACACCCAATGTAAACTTAATTGATTAAGTAATTTTATATAACATGGTAATAAGTAAAATAAAAGGAATAATAAACTTGAAAGTGGTTATTAATAATTTAAATAATTAATTTATGTTTATTATTCAGGAAGATAAAGAACGTATGTGATTAGTCTAACTCAAGGTAAGTGTTTCTCATCTAACTTTTACAACAGTGAGACATATTCCATATTAAAAATTTGTATATTTTTGTGGTGTATATACTGAACCTTTTGATATTTTTTATCACTAATCTATTTATCTTAATTTTATTTAAAGTTTCAATTTATATTTTTTTCTTTCATAGGTATTATGATTTAAAAGTTACCAAAGTGGTAAGGCTTTATTTTACAATCTCATCATTATTTAGGATTATTTTTGTTTAAGTCTCTATTGGGGGACTTATTTGATATTTTAATCTTAAAAAAAATCTATTATCTTCTCCTGTAGTTATTCATGATCTTTTTCAATTAATAGTATCATTTTACTCACTTTGGTAATTAAAATAATTAAGAAAATATTTTTAAGAAAATCGGGCTTTATTTCTATCTTTGGTTGAAAATATTTTTTCTTCCAAAACCATGTTTTCTCAAAATGTTTTAAAAAACGTTTTATCATTTTCCAAATTAATTATTAAATAATTTTTTGACCATTTTTTAATTTAAACAAAAGTTTCTAAAAGGAATCTTAATTTTATTTTATGAACAATCACTTTTCTAACCTTTTTAATATGTAAAAAGAATTTTCTTTTTATATTATAGAGCATGTTTGGAATTAACCACCATCATGACTATCATTTCTTTGAAGCTTCTTTTTCAAATTTTCAACATTATTTATAAAGAAAAATTTCCCCCTATTTTTTTTGGAAATTAATAGTTTTTAAATGTTATTTAAAAAAAGGATTTTAAAAATATTTTATGAATTTTCTAGTTTTAAAATAATAAGGGTAATTTTTTAAATAAAGTTTATTTTCCTCAATAAATGTTCCAAGTGATCTTTCAAAATAATTTTATATCTAGGAATATATCCTTTTATGTAAATTATGATTTAATGGGGATAAACTCCATTGATACCATCCTTATGATATCTCTCTATTGTTTATGATCAGTTTGACTGGGGAAGTACTATGTTGATACAATTAATTTTACTCCAGATGTGTAACACCTTGATATTTTGTGATTTTTTAAATAATTTTAATTATATTTATATTTTTCAATACATGCAATACCGAGTTTAGATTGCATTACACACAACACTAAGTTTATCTTGTGTTAAATAAAACAATGGGTTTGGATTGTGTTACATGTAACATTAAGTTTATATTGAGTTACATATAGAACTAAGTTTGGATTGTGTTCTACATAATACCGAGTTTAGCTTATGTTACACATAACACTGAGTTTAAACGAATCGTAACATACTATTAAAATATTATTATTTAATATGATAATTATTACCTAGTTGTTGGAATGGCGGGGATGAATATAATTATCTAAATTATAAAAATATATGGTTTACACACACATATATATATAATTAATTCTTTCATGAAAAATTAATTATAAATGAAAATAAAAACCTTATGAAAATAAATGAAATCATTTTATAAAAAACTATTTTTATGTATATAAAAGTGTTTACCTCAATAAATTAAATAAATCAATTTCAGTGAATTATTTCAATTATATATATATATATTATATTCAATCAATTTTTTAACATTTATCTTTTTGATTTTCTATATAATAGATTAGAATAAATTCCAATTTTATGCTTAAAATGTATTTGTCTAAAAAGTAGTTTTATCACCTTTGGTGCACTTAATATAAAAATAATTTTTACCCATTATTGAAAATTTATTTTCCAAAATAAAATTTATTTTTTAAATAATTATTCCAAAATTAAATTACGGTGAATTTTTTGGATTTTTTAGAAAATATTTATTTTTTGATGAATAGTGAAAAATACTGAATGTTAATTGAAAAATGTTTTTTCATTTAATATATTTATAAAGATAAATTATATTTTAAATTTGTTTAAATTTAAAATTTTTCCAAATATACATCCATTAATCTAATTTAGTTCATTGGAATCAAATTTCATTCTGAATTTTGATATAAAAACTTTGTAAACTTTTGAAAATTTTCTATTTCAAAACCCCCTTTCTCCTCGCATCTGCGAGATTAATTTTAAATTAAAATTTTACACTTTTGGGAATGGAATTTGGAAAAATATATTACATATTTGGAATCATAAATTTTTTTATTATATTATAAGTTCAACTAAATTTTTTATCATAATGAATAATAAAATAGTAAAATTATTTACTATGGTTAAATTAAAAATGGGTTCATCAGGTCAGTTAATGTAAAAATAGAAGGGTTAAAAATAACCCAAAACATGTAAAAACCCTATTTTGTGGAAATATTTAGACCCTATAACTTATATTATCATTAATTTTCCATTATTGGTGCTTTTGTACATGAAATAATGTGGGTGGAATTCTTTCGTTCAAAAACTTACAAGTGCTCCACTCTCCTCACTTATAAAAGGCCACCATTCTCCTCTCCAATTAAAACTATCCAACCCTTTTGGTTCAGCCAAGAACTAAAAAAAACAAATTCTCAAATTCTACACTGTCATCATATAAGCCTTATTTTTTTTAATTTTATAACCCCAGCCTAGCATTTGTTAATCTAATTTAGCCCAAGCTACGAGAATTCAGCCTAGGATTTTATGGGTTATAATTATTATAATAACCTCAGTATATTACATATAGAAATATATTTTTTTGTTATTTTTATGACCTATGAAAATGTAAAATTCTATCAAATGGTTTATGAAATCATCGTTTGTGTGTACAATGGACTACTACCTCGCGAACCGATGTTATTCATTTTTCTGTTACCACCTCTTACGATTGGGTATGATGATGGATATAAAGTATATATATGATATTTATAACATTATTATACCAATATAGTCATTATATCATATATAACTTTTTAATTTAAATTCCATTGTGGATATGATTACATTGTTTGTGTGTACGGCGGACTACCGCCTCATGAAGTGATGTGATTCATTTTCACTAATGATTTAAATGGAAGATAATAAGGATAATTTTAATAAATATACATGATATAAATGAAATAATAATGATATTTATTACATATTTATCATACATAAAATATAATATATATTTTTTCATTCTTACCTTTTCACTCACTAAAATGTGACAACGCTGTTCATGTACGTGTGGACTACCGCATTCATGAAGCAACGTGACTATATTTTCATCACCATAACGCATGGATGATATGTATTAGTATTTTTAAATAAATAATATTTTATTTTTTATATTATTATCTTTCTGGAAGGATAATATATTACTTACCACATTTTCATAAATATCGTTGAAAAATAGAAATGTTACCCATGTGTACGTAGGGCCTAACATCTCCATGATCATAAAATACTTCATTTATCAAAACCATAATTCATGATTGGTATTAAAGGAATAATTCATGTATAAATATGATAATTATTTCATGATTAATATTTTTTATAAGATGTAACCATCATCAAATTAGGAGAAACAAAAAAATAACAAATCAAAATAAACACGAAAAACAAAGAAGTTATTACCCAAAACATGATTTTAACAAGGAATTGTTAATAAAAAGGAAATAAAAGGAAATAAGAAAATAATATATGGTATGATATATATAACTATTTTCTATAATATATTTATAATAAACTTATATATATATATATATTTCAGTTGGTTATATGGTGTATGAAATAATTCAAGACTTAAGTTAAGGGATTTCTTGTATCTCTTTTATTTATGGGATACATATAAAAATTCACCACAAGTTTCTTTTGTGTGTTGTATATAATTCCACATTGACATGAGATATAATTATTATCTTACATTTAATGATATTTAAATTTTAATTCAATGTTATTCTTTATTGGGGATTAGTATTGAAAATATTACTAAAGCGGTAGGGGATTTTCATCTCACTTTTATTTTTCTATGAGACACATGCCATATTCACCATATGTTTCTTTTATACGGTGCACATACTACCCATGAAAGTATTTTTATATTATTATAAATATATTTATAGAGATTTACATATCTATTTGAGTATCTCTCTTTCAATGGTTTATGTTTCAAATGTTACCAAAGTGTCAATGGATTGTTTTCTCAATTTTTCTTCTTTGAGACATATAATATGTTATGCACCTATCTTCTTTTATGAGGTGTTTATACAACCACTTTGAAATTAAATATCATGAATTTAATTATCCTCAATAATTTTTACGTTTCTTTTAATGTTATTCCTTCATGGGGTTTATGATTCAAATTCACTATAGTAGTAATAATTTTATGTTACAATCTTATCGTTTATCACAATTGTTTATGATTACATATCTGATAATAAAATCATATGATCTATATACCAATAAACTCATGAATTTTCTTATTCTTTTTTTATTTATTATATTTTCAATTAATAGTACTATTTTCCCACTCTTTGATACTTAAAAAAAATGAGAAAATAGTTTTAATAAAATATAACTTTATTTCTCTCTTCAGTCAGAAATCCATTTTCTTACAAAACCATGTTTTCTAGAATTTTTTTCATTTTTTTATTATATTATGAATTTTAAAACAAAATTTTAACCATGGTTTAATTTTTTAAATAAATTTTAATTTTTTTTTCATTTTACAAACACTTCCTATTTGGGTTTTACTAAAAATGTGAAAGGAATATCTATTTTAACGTGTATGGCATGAATGAAACATCTTTTCATTATGAATATTATTTTCATTGAATCTTTATTTTTAAGTTTTTAAATTTATTTTAAAAGGTAAAATTTTCAAAATGGTTTATGTTTTAAAAAGTGTTTTTTCAAAGTAGAGTGGAAATTTTCTGCAAGAAATGTTTTAAATGATCAATCAAAATCATTTTCCATCAAATATGACACTCATTGATGTTACCTATGTTTCACTAGGGATATGGTAAAAGGATAACATTATTATTATTATCCTTAATGGTTTTTTATGATGTAACGATGGTTATGTGACCTATTTCTCGTCAATGGTTTATACAATGATATTTTTTTATGAAACCCGCTCTTTTTTTCTACGGGTTATGCTATGGAAAAAATAATGAAATGATTATAGAAGATATAACAATTATATAGGTTATAATATGATGAAATTTTTATGAAACCCATTTCATTTCATGGGTTATGATATGATGAATGTTTTATGATATTTTGGAACACATAAATATACTTTTCATTATGAGGTGGGTGGGGAATATATCTCCCTCTAATGCATTGGGTAATTATTTATATCTAATGTGATAGAAAATGATGGAATGGGGAGTGAGACTAGTTTAGTAAGGGGATTTATTTTCTATGATGGTATTGGGAGTGAAATTTGACTAATATGATGGTTTTGGGAGTGAACCCATTCCACTATGATATCCTTCACAATAATCCTTGACTAATATGGAAACAATTTTTCTATTATTATGTGTATGCCAAAAATCTATGTCTTATTCCAATTTTATGCACTCATGGCTCATGTTATTTGATTCCCTTATGATTCATGTCTTATGAAGTGATAATATTTATTCCATTAATCATGATTATGATCTTTAGTATATATGTTACGGTTTTAAAATGTCATGATCATGTTCTCATGCCCTTATGTTCATGTTATACTTATGTATCTACCTTGTTTACCTTATTGAGCATATGAGCTCATATTTTCCTTTGTTTCCCTTCCCCAGGTTATGAATAAATGTATTATGTATGATATTTATAAGAAGGGTACTATTTATAAATATCATATTGGTAGATTATGTAGTTTACCTATGGACCAGTTGTTTTGTTTCCACATTTCCAAAAATGTTAAAATATTACGGTCCCCATGCATGTGTTTCTGTAATGTAATTAATATTAATAAAAAATGATGTAATATATATATATAATTATCCATGGTTGCTATAGTTTATATCAAAGGATTTTTTTAGTTAACCTTTGGAAACTAGGATGATAAAACCTTAGTTATTTCCCTAAGGACATGAATATGGATAACTCTAAGGATAACTCAAAGTATAGGAAAATGTTCTGGAATTTTGGTAAAAGATATATAAAATTGGATTCCAATAAATTAAACCCATGACTGTATACTAAAATTGGACGTGGATCTGGCACATTGGTACCTAGGAGTAATAAATTTGATAAAGGTGCATTGATCTTGACTCGATCGTCACCTAGTGAACAACAAAGGGTCTTGATGCAAAGCTATATTAACACTCCTAGGGGATATGCTTTGGAAATTTACAAACTCTTTATGAACCATCATGATAAATTTAAATAGATGATAATTATAAATGACATAGGATAAAACTAATGTGTCATAGATTAAAAAAAAGGTGTCATGATTGTTCCTATAATTGATTTTCAAAATCATTTGGATTCCTATATTATTAGTGTTAGTGAAATTGTGATTATTTTTATTCAATGGTTTGAACCATAAAGAGTCATTTTAACATGGAATTTGATGCACAATTCTATGACTATGAGAAACCAAATTGGTTTAGTACTGAAGAGATAGATAGTGTGATTATTCCTCACTAGCTATAACGATATATGACTAACAACATCAACTTTTATGAGATTGAAAAAGTGTTAAATAAGTGATAGATAGAATTTTATAAAATTTCATGTGGTAATGAACCCAAAAGAAAGAAGATTCATATTCTTATATGTCAACAAGGTGGGAAGAAAAACCTAGAGGAATATCTCAAATGGAGGGGAATATGTTATCTATGCAGAAAACAAGGTAATATAATGAAAAATTGTTGAGGAGTTTAATGTATTATAGGTGGGGAATATGGGAATTATTGAAATTAATTCCCCAAAATAGGAATTAACATCTAGACCAAGGAAGAACATATTTCACATCAATCATTTAAGTAAAAGGATTGAAGTATTTATGTATTGGGATTCAAGAACTATGTTGCAGAAGAATTTTCCAAATGGAATTTGGATTATAAGAATCATGAAATATCTAAGGATTATGTTATTTTGGGAATACTTTATATATCTATGTAAGATTAAATTAAGAGTAATGGATTCCATCATGGGTTTATATGTTTGAGGTTGATCAGAAGTTTAAAGCCTAAGATACCCCTCATGATGATTTTCACGATGAGATTTTATGAAGATTAAGGGTATTTTAGGACATATATAAAGCAATACAACCATTTGGTTTTGAAGAGAAATTCCTTTTATTGGGGATATCATTAAAGTTTTTGGTAACCTTTTGGGTTTATATTATACTTGATGTTATGGTAATTATGGGTTATTGAAATTTCAGAACGTTTTTATTAATATATTTTATAAAAAGGATAACCCGCAACCCGAGCAAAAACTTGTTGCATGTGGAAAGGCTGTGGGGATTAAATGCATAGATGAAGGGTGACTAGGTTATAGTACCTACCACTACAATATGAAAGTATAATTATAGTGGGACAACATAAAGAGATATATTTTTGAGTATTTATGATTATTAAGTTATCAGTTCATAGTTAAGAGACAAATTTATGAAAGAATTATACAACCATTATCCATACCAGAAGAGAAATGGGAAGACATGACTATGGATTTTTTCATCAGACTCCCAAAAAAATCTAAAGGAAATAATTATACATGGGTTTTAATCAATCATTATACAAAGTAATTTCTCTTCACTATATGAGAGAATATTTCTCTTAGGATAAATTTTACAAGATATATACTAAGAAAGTGGTAAGGTTTAAGAGAGTAACATATTCAATTGTATCTGATTGGGATATGAAGTTCACCTCAATGTTTTGGAAAATTATTCAGGAATCTCTTGATATAGAGTTTAGTTTCATCACTATAAGAACAATTCAAACCATAGTGGATGTGATAAGATACTGTTTAATGGATTTCAGTAGTATTTGGGATAAAAACTTCTTCTAATTGAGTTTAATTATAATAATATATTTCAGTTGATCATTTATATGAATCATTAGGAATCCCTTTATACATACTAGAATGAAGCTGAAGAAATAAATCTATTGGGAATTGATCTTACTAATAAAAAGGAAGTGAAGGTTAGAGAAATTCAACAATGTGTAAGTACTATAAAAATTTGATAAAAATGTTATGATGATAATCATGAAAACGATCTTGAATTTGATGTTGGTGAGAAGGTCTTTCTACAAATTTCTCCATGGAATAAATGAGGGAAAAATAATCCCTAAATATGTCAGTCCTGTTAAAATACTTGATTGTATCAGGAAAGTATCTTAGTATTTAGTTCTTTATTTAAAACTCTATCAGGTTCACAATGTGTTCCATGTATCACTCTTGAGGAAGTAAATACCTGATCCATCACATAAACTAAACTCAGATGTCGTACCGTTGGAGCATTTGATTTATTATAAATAACAACTGGTAAATATTTTGGATCAAATAGAGGAATTTCTAAGAAAGAAGAGCACTCACCTAGTTGAAGTTTTGTGGTGAAAACACTAGATTAAGGAAGATATGTGGGAATGTAAGGATGTAATAAAGCATAAGTGTCATCATTTTTTAATACCAAAGTGATTTTTTTCATGGGTGAAATTAATTTTAAGGGAGGCCAAATGTAACACCTTGAAATTTTGTGAATTTTTTCCAAATAAATTTAATATTTTTTATATTTTTTATCATAAGAAATATAATGTTTAACATGTGTTACATACAAAAATAATTTTATTTTGTGTTACACACAAAATTAAGTTTATATTGAGTTGCACATAATACTGTGTTTATATTTCATTACCCACAATACTAAGTTTTTCTTGTGTTACACACAATATTGATTTTATCTTGCATTATAGGAAAAAATGAATTTAAATAAAATGTAACATACCATTAAAATATTGTTATTCAATATTTTTGTTATCATCCAACAATTGTAAGGGATGATATTAATTATATTAACAAAATAATGAAAATATATGGTATATAAATGTGACAACCTAAACCCACACTTCCAAATTCAGTACTAAAAACATAAATTGTATTTTAAAAAAATAAAATAAAAAATATATAATAATTTACATATTAGAGTACATTCTTCAGTATATCTTCAAAAAAATTAGGAATAACCTTACAAATTATCATATTTTACAAAAATAATCAAAATAACCATTGTTTTTTGCGTGCTCTAACTCCTTAAGAAAACAATCCATCATAGATTTTCTAAAAGACATGTGAAACATATTTTAAATTGTGGGATGCACATAAAATTTCCCTATAATGGGTTTTAAAACCATGGAAAAATAATTTTATACACACTTTTTTAAAATTATTAAAATCATTTTATATCATATATATATACATATTATATATATATAAAATATTTTTCTGAAATATTATTTGAAAAACAATTGGATTTCTCTTTGAAAATAATTTGAAAGTAATAATAATTTTATTGATAAAAATGATACATGACAGATATTATAAAACCCTTGTGTCCACTTAATATTATCATTGGTGGTATAGTGTCCCCATTGAGGTCTTGGGTTCACTCCCCATTCCTCATCATCTAATTTTATATTCAAAATCCAAATTTTATTTTAATAAAAAAAATTTCCGAAGACCCTTGTTTCTCATAAATAACCCATTAAAACCTTTTCAAAATATATTTGAATTATTTTCAAAGAAGAAAATAATTTTACAGTCATAATAATTATTCAAAAGAAAATTTTTCATAAAACACTTTAGAGTTTGGAGAAATCCCTGAATTTAAAAAATTCAAAGGAATAATTTAAATTTAAATTGAAAACATGAGCTTTATATAAATTGGAAGGAATGTCAATGATATGAAAAATGTATGGCCAATTCTATATGCATTTGAAGTATCCATAGTTTCAATTCACATATAATGATAATTTTAATAATATAAAATATGATTAAATATAATTTACTAATTTTAAATATGAAGATTCCTTTGAAAATAAAATTTTATTTATAAGAATATATATTTTTTCTTATAATAATGATACTATTATTCTTCTCGATTAAAATATCAACTTCTAATTTGAAAACATAGTTTTCTTTTGAAAGTTAATTTGTTAAAAAAAAATTATAAAATATATATAACACTCTTAAAATCTTATAATTATATTTTAAATAAAATATTAAAAATAAAAATTGTCCTTTTGGTGTATAATTTTCCAAAATAGATTATATGAAAAAATAATAATTTTGAAATGAATTATTATCTTCTTAAACTTTCAAAATTGAATATTTATATATTTACTTTTAAAAAAATAAAACAATCCCTTACTATAATGTAATTTTGAAGAATGATATATTTCAAAAATAAATATTCCCCTTACCTCAAAAATAACTAAGGCAACTTAGACACATGGAAAAAATGAATTGAGGATGAGTTTCTGGGTCATGGAAGAATTAATTAATACTCCCAAAGGGAACTCTCCTTACACAACCATGCTAGAATCCTTTTGAGTCCCTCCTTACACAAAGTGTTCATAACACTTCAATACATAAACATCGAGAGGCAAGACAAATTTATAAAGTCAATTCTTAATTTTTTTATAAATATATGTATATTTATTCTACATATTCTTTAGGTGTGATCTAGGTGAGACAATAGGTGAAATTTAATACCAAATTTAAGAGAATCCAACTATTAGGATGAAAACATGTCAAAAAGTATATTTATATTTATATTTCATTGAAGAAATTGGAAAAATCTAACAAACTAAAAAACATAAAAAAAACAAACTAACTTTGTTTAATTTAATTCGATGATTATGTTTCATCAGATTAATCAGTCTTCTTAAATGAGCATCATTCCATATCCAAACATAATGTCAGATTATACAATGAATAAGCATAGATTTAGTAAGTACCTCAATATAAATTTTGATTACACTTGAAGAAAGAATAAAAATATATTGATAACAATGTCTTCCAATAGAAAAAATTGAAAAAATATTTTCAATTTAATTCAAGCATTAAACATAGATGTTGGTAAGAAGAAAAATCACGAACAAAAATGAACATGGTATTTAATATACTAAAAACGAACCACGATTCAAATACCTAAAAATAAAAAATAAAATACATACCTATTTTCTAAAAAAAAATATAGGAGATGAAAGATAATAGAATTAATCTCACACTCGATTTACTTCATCTAATTTCGAAACCCTTATTAAGATTGAAACCCATTCGGTGTTCAGATCTCGTCTTTGATGCTCATTAGTGTTAGACACCCTTATGAATCAAATCCATTAGAAACTGATCCTCATGGTCAAACCACTTTATAATCTTGGTTCCTCCTCACTCAGCCTCCCATAATGAGCCTAAGACCTCAATCAACTCTCCAAAAAATGAAACCCAAATACGCAATTTCCCCCAAATGAGGTCGACACCTCTTTGTTGAGCTTGAGCCCCACGAAACCCTCTTATCCGCTATCTTCTTTTGTTTTTTATTTAAATCATATTCTTAATAACTGAATATGTGAATATTATTATTTTATTATTATCAAAATTCCATTTAATATATATATATATATAATTTTAAAATTTTATAAAAAAATTCATTATGGTCATAATTTTATAAAAAAATATATTTCATTTAAAATAATGATAAAATTCTAATTATAGTGTGTTTATGTTATATTTTTTTAAAAGCATATTTATAATAAATTTTAAAAAAGATACTTAATATATATGTATTTTAAATATATATGAGTATTATTATTTTAAAATAATTTTTAAGTTCATAATATCATATATCAAATAATCATAACATCATATTTATAAAATCTTACTATAAATGTAAAAAATTATTTTCAAAAATTACTTGATAAGATTAATTTATATAACAAAAAAAAGCATCAAGAATTTATGTATTATAATTATAAATAAATTTTTAATGAGTTTAATTAATTTTCTCAATGATAAATTATTATGCGTAACCAATTTTTTATTAATTTATAATGGGTTAATATATTTTTGCTTTTTAAAATTTTAACATTTATAATTATTTTAACTTAATTTATATCAAACATTTATTTCATTAAAAAAATTATCTTATAAAAAATTAAAAATCATTGAAGTTGTTTTTAATTATAAATTTAATCCATTTAATAACATATTTATATAAAAAGAAACTAAGCTTATGATTTTTTGGATGTTACATTCCCCCTTAAATGAAATATACCCTTTCAATTCCTTCATCAAACTTAATAAAATATTGAATTTACATCTTCAGAATTAGGAAAAGTTATAAATTCTATGAGAACTTAATTATCTATTAGTTCAAAAGAAAATTCTATCGCTCAGATTTTTTTGAAAGACCACACCTAATCTCCAAATTTATCTAAATGGTTCCTCTAATACAACTGTGAAATCCTAAACTCACACATTTATATTTGGTACTAAAAACATGATTTGTATTTTTTTTATAAAATATTACTGAAACATAAATTGTATATTATACATTTGAGGACATTTTATGGGCTAGGTTTTAGAAAATTAGGCATAGCCTTACAAATTTTCAGATTTTACAAAAATAATTAAAAAAAACTAATTCATTTCATGCACACTAACTCCTTAAGAGAATCCATCCATCTTATAACTTCAAAAAGACCTTCAAAAAATATTTTAAAACATGGGATGAACATAAAATTTTCCAATAAGGGTTTTTGAAACCATGGAAAAATAATTTTAACACATACTTATTTAAAAATATTAAAATCATTTTATATCAAATATATATTTTTTATATATGTAAAATAATTTTAAAATTTATTCTTTTAAAAACAAGTGTATTTCTCCATGAAAATAATTTTAAAGTAATAATAAATTTATCGATTAAAAGGATACTTGAAATATCTGATAAAACCCTTTTTCCACTTAGTAGTATCATAGGTAAGATAATGTCCTATTGAGGTTGTGTTTTCACTCTCCATTCCTCATTATCTCATTTGATATAAAAACACCAAATTTTATTATAAGAAAACATTTTTATATAGATCTATCTTTCTCATAAGTAACCTATTAAAACCTTTCTAAAATCTACTTGACTTATTTTCAAAGCATAAAATAATTTTACATCCTCAATAATATGTCAAAATCTAATTTTTCATAAAACACTTAAGATTTTTTAGAAATACATGAATTTAATAAATTCAAAGTAATAACATAAAATTAAATAAAAAACATAATATTTATATGAAATTCAAGGAATTTAAATGATATGCATAATGCATGGCTATTTATATATACACATGCAACATCCGTAGTTTCTATTCACATATAATGATAATTTTAATAATATAAAATATGATTAAATATAATTTTCTAATATGAAACATGAAAATTCCTTTAAAAATAAAATTATTATTCGAATAATATAAATATATTCTTATAATAATGATACTATATACCTATTTCCTAAAATATTAACTTCTAATTTGAAAACATAATTTTATTTTGAAAATTAATTGATTGGAAATATAAACATAGAAAGTATATATAACACTCTAAAAATCCTTGAATTATCATTTAATTAAAATAATAAAAATAAAAATATTCCTTTTAGTGTATAATTTTCCAAAATAGATTTTAAGAAAAAATAATAATTTTGAAACAAAGTATTCTTTGCTTAAAATTTCAAACTAGAATATATATATGCACTTATGAAAAATAAATTAATCCCTTACTATAATGTAATGTTTTATCAATATATATTTGAAAAATAAATTTTCCCCTTACCTTAAAAATAACTAAGGCATCTTGGACACACGAAATGAATGAATTGAGGATGAGTTTCTAGGTCAGGGAGGAACTAATTATTACTCCTTAAGGGAACCCTCCTTACACGATGACGCCTGAATACTTTCTACCCACTCATCACACACATTGTGTTCAACACTTGAATTTATAAACATAGAGAGGCATTGTTGATTTATAAATCCAATTCATAAATTTTATAGCCATAAATATATGTATGTTTATTCAGTAGATGATTCGGGTGTAAGATAGGAGAGATAATAGGTACATTTTAATTGCTAAATTCACTACCACAAAAACAATTTTTCGCAGCGCCCCCCTTTATCAGCGCTAACGAAAAAGCACTGATAAAGGGACCCCCTTTATCAGCACTTGCTTAGTAGCGCTGATAAAGGGCCCCCCTTTATCAGCGCTTGCTTAGTAGCGCTGATAAAGGGGGGCCTTTATCAGCACTTTTTTTAGCGCTGATAAAGGGTCGGCTTCAAAAAATAAAATAAAAATATATTAATATATAAATATAGTTATATTGTTATATAAATATTATATATAATTTTTAAATATATTTTAGATAATTATAAATGTACATTTACACTTATTATACTTAATATTTAAGATATTTAGTGAAAATGACTTCTTAAAAAATTAAAAAAATATTTTTAATTAATATTTTGATAATCATTATGGAGTAATGGTCATTTAATAACAATTTGAGGACTAAAAAAATTAAAAAAATTAAAAAAAGATCCAAAATATGTTGAAAACGCAACTCAAACTTCAAACGGCCATAACTTTTGATCCGGGTGTCTGTTTGAGCTCTACCACATAACTTTTGATCCGGGTGTCCGTTTGAGCTCTACCACATACCAAAATATGTCAAGCGTTTTTCGAGGCCAAAAGAGACCCAGAAGGCCTCCAAAACTGAGTTTTTTGTCGGGGTACCCAGATTTTTTAACATTTTGTGGATTTTCAAACTTGTTTAAGGGGGTATTATTGGCTTTTCTTGGTGGGGACTAAATTTATTCCAAGGTATTACATTCATATTGATATTATGTCTTTGAAATTTCATCCTTTTTTATAATGAACTGCTATTTATAATCAAATATATAACTATATGTACATATTTTTTATATATTCGCACCTAAAAATTAAATTTTTTAAATAAATAATTAAACATATTTACATATAAAATATATTAGCTTTATCTAAATAATAACTAATATCCATTTTATTTAAAATACCAATATATGAATATTTATATACCTATATATTAATCCAACTATATATATATATTAATCTAACTATATATATATTAATCTAATAACTATATATATATTAATATAACTACATATATATATATATTAGTATTACTATAAATATATATATTAATATCACCATAAATATATATATTAATATAACTATATAAATATATATTCATATAACTATATATATGTTAATATAAATATATATATGTTAATATAACTATATATATGTTAATATAACTATATATATGTTAATATAACTATATATATGTTAATATAAGTATATATTAATATAAATATATATTACTATACGAATAAATATAACTATATATATATATATTTATAGATATAGATATATATTAATACCACTATATATATATATATATTAATATTACTATATATATAATAATATAACCATATATATATATATTAATATAAATATATATTACTATACGAATAAATATAACTAAATATATAAATATATATATATAGAGATATCACGAATTGGAAATCAAATCAAAATAGAGTAGTGGTAAGGGCTTAGGCGCGCAGGGGGGAGGTCTCGAGTTCAAATCCTGGTGGAGGCAGGGGTGCGCGCGCATGAGGAATATTGGAGCAAGCGCTATTAAAGGGAGGTGCGTGGGGTGTTGTATAGGGGCCGAAAAGTGCTGTAAAAGGGGGGGTTCAAGCGCTATAAAAGCCCCCCCAATTGGCAGTATTTTTTAAATTTTTTTAAATTTTTTTAACTTTTATCAGCGCTTTTTTAAAAGCGCTGATAAAATGGTCCTTTATCAGCGCTAAAATGGGAGCGCTGATAAAGGAAGCGCTGATAAAGGGGACCCCCCCTTATCTACGCTGGCTTTATCAGTGCTTTTTTAGCGCTGATAAAGGCCATTTTTAGCGCTGATAAAGGCCGTGTTTGTAGTAGTGATTTATGAGAATCCAACTCTTAGGACACAAACATTTCAACAAGTATATATTTTTACATATATCATCAAAAAAATTTGATAAATCTGAGAAACTAGAAAAATTAAAAAACCTAATGAACTATGTTTAATTTAATTCGATGATTATGTTTCATCAGATTAATTAGGATTCTTCAATATGTGTTAGTAAAAATAAAAATGGAATGTTAGATTATATAATTAATATCTATATATTTATTAAAGACCTTAATATAAATGTTGATTATGCTCGAATGAAGAAGAAAAGTAGATTGATAACAATGAATTTCAACTAAAAATATTGATAAAAACACTTTCAATTTAATTACAACATTAAACATAGACATTGAGAAGAAGAAAAATCAAGGACAAAGACAAAAGGGGTATTTAATATACCAAAAACGATCCAAGATTCAGATACCTGAAAATAATAAATAAAATACATACCAATTTTCGGAAAATCAAAATACAGGAGACAAAAGATGAAGAGAATCTGCTTGCGCTCGATTTACTTCATCTATGTCCACAACCCTCACTAAGATCAATACCTCTTTGTAATTAATATATGGACTTTGATGCTCATTAGTATTCGATAGTACTATGAATCAAAGCCCTTTGAAATAGATCCTCACAACCCAACCACTTTCTTAGCTTATTTACTCCACACTCGGCCTCCCTAAATGATTTTAATCCCTCAGTTGACTCTCCCAAAAATGAAACCCATATATGCGGTTTCTCCAAAATGAGTTTGACACCCCTTTTCCAAGATCGATCTCCACATACCCCTTTTATCCATTATCTTATTTTGTTTTTTATTTAAATCATGTTCTAAATAACCGAATATGTAAATATTCTTATTTTATTGTTATCAAAATTTCATTTAATGTATTTATAATTTCAAAATTTTGTAAAACAAATTCATGATAGTCTTAATTTTATAATAAAATATATTTTCTTTAGAATAATGAAAATTATTAATTATAACCACATTTTTATAAAATTTGGTTATAATTTTAAAACATTATTCTCCAAAATCACTTGTTAAAATTAATTTATATAACATAAACAATCATAAATAATTTATGAATTATAATTATAAATCAAATTTTAAAGAGTTTAATTAATTTCATTAATGATAAATTATTATGAATAACCATTTTGTTCATTAATTTATCATGTTTTAATATATTAATCATTGTTTAAATTTTGATATTTATAATTAATTTAACTTAATTTTTATCCCACATTTATTTTGATTAAAGAAAATTATCTGATAAAATATTAAAATTCATTATAGTTTTTTTAATTATAAATTTAATATATTTAATAAAAAAATTATATAAAAAGAAACTAAGATTATAATTTCCAGGATGTCACAAATAATTTATATTTAAGGAATTATTCAGTGACCAATTAATTAAAAATGAGAATAAAAACCTTTTGAAAATAAAGGAAATCAATTTCTATAAAACTATTTCTATGAACATAAAACTATTTTACCTAAATAAATTAAAAGAATCAGTATTGATGAATTATTTTTATGAAATTTAAATATTATATATTAATTTAAATTTTTAACATTCATCTTGTGTATTTTCTAGACAATATATAAGAATAAATCCAATTTTACACTTACAATTGTATTTTTCTAAAAAGTAGTTTTGTCACCTTTAGGTTACTTATTTTAAAATTAATTTTTACCACTTATAGAAATTTAATTTAAAAAATAAAATAATTTTTTCAAATCATCATACCAAAATTATCTTGGGGTAAATTTTTGAGATTTTTTTAAAAAGTTTTATTTTTGATAAATATTGAAAATTACTAAATTTTAATTGAAAACGACCTTTTCATTTAATTTATTTGTAAATATAATCTATATTTTCAATTATATTTAGAATAAAATTATTTTAATTATATATACATTAATATAATTCATGTTATTCTAATCAAATTCACATTGAATTTTGAGATAAACTTTTTAAATTTTGAACATTTTCTCTTTAAAAATCTTCTTTCTAGTCACGTCCGTGGGATTAATTTTAAATTAAAAAGTTTAAATTAGGTGAATGGAATTATGAAAAATGGATTAAATATTTTGAATCATAATAATTCATAATATTTAATAAGTTTAAATTATTTTTTATCAAAATGAAAAGTAAAAACAACAAAAATTATTTATCACGGTGAATGTAGAAATTGTTTGACCAGGGGTTAAAATAAAATTTATTGGTTAAGATTAACCTAAAACCTATCCAACACAAATTGGATTGAAATATTTAGAAATTATCTCTTTTAGTATCGATAATGGTTTATTATTGGATCCTTGTGACATGAAAATAATGTTGGTGTAATTATTTAATTCAAAAAATTACAAGTGTACCACTAAACTCACTTATAAAATACCACCACTTATCCTATTATCTTCAAACCTTAAAACCATTTTGGTTTAGAAAATACCTTCCAAAATTACTTCAAAACTTCATTTATCTCCTCCTATAATCCTTATTTTGGGTATAAATCCATCCTATGAATGATTTTGGTGAAAACCAAATGAGGTTACTGATTATCCAATAAAAACACACATGTTAATTAAATTTTAATGGTATTAAATATTCATTTTTGATCTTATGTGCCTGAGTTAGTGTATTATAATTTTGAACATCCATTCTCATCATTTGTGCACTTCATGCCTAATGTACACTAATATAGGCCCAATGATTCATCTGATTTTAAAGAATGTAATTATCCATGTTTTAATTTGATATTTTTTTAAATGGATATAAACTTAAATATGACCATTTTTCATTCAGGGATCAATGGAGGATTAATAAAAGATGATGGGGATATTTGGAGATGAAAGGAAACAATTCTGGAGAAGACAAATTGGACACCATCCCACTGATGAGAATGTGGGGCCCACAATAAAGACCCAATAAAGCCCAAAATTTTGTGGGATGATAGAATACATATATAGGAACATATAATTATAAAAGAAACAGTGCTAATTCTACCTCCATTGTGGTAATTCAGGTGGCCCAATTTAGAGATAAAATTCTGGGCTAGATTCTGAGGCCTAGAAAAGCAGCCCACCAATTTAATCATATCTCAGCAACAAAAAATTAATTTGGGATGAAATTTTATATAGAGCTAGGAGACATCCGGAGATTCAATTTTTTCTTCTATGTCCCACTTCAATTCTACCATACAGAAGGCAATCTAGGCGCCTCTATCCAGTGGATGCAAGATGGCTGCAACTTCGGATCAAGGGTCGAAAAGTCTCCTCTCCCTTACTTTCCACCACACTAGGACTACCATACTCAAGTGAGATCCATTGTATTGTTGGGAGTTCTACCCAAGCCTCTTGAAATGCCTATTTAAGGTAGTGGTGGTGGAGGAGTTTATCATCTTTGATCTTTGTTTCATTTTAATGTTATGCTGCTAATTTGATGTTGTAATCGCATTCCTTCAATTGCAAGTTCTTGAATTACCTTAGCTTATTTAGAAAAGTTATTCATATTATAATTTTCTATTCTTCTTCTTATCACTTTGATACTATTTCCTCAATGTATGAACTTGTTCACACAAAACCTTGTGAGATTATCACACAACCGTGGAGTGATCGTTATTTCATTGTTTTTTTTACTTCTCTAATTCCTCTTTCATGAGTCTACTTTCCGCTTCCATTGAAACCATAGGATCAATGAAGGGATAACCCACTTATGGGTTGATCCAAGGGAGTATCAAGGGGATGTATTGGATGTTATTTCTCACTCCATTAATGGATAATCACTTCTTTTAAATGAGATTTTTATTTGAGGATTTTAAAACCTCTTCATCCTTATTGAATTTAAGGTCACACACTTCAAGTGCTAATACAAACCTTTACCTTCTAGTGATAAAAAATTTGATCCTTCAAGTGTATAAGTGATTAATATTAGGGTTTTTTGGAGTTACACTAGTAAGTGATGATTTTGTTTGATCTCCTTAAATGAACCCATCTCAAATATAAGAAATTGAAATATTAAAAAAAAGAATACATCTAATCCAACCCTTGTAATAACCTAGGATCAAACCTTATCGTAATTTGAATTCACTTAAGACTTTTAGTGTTCAATTAAACCCATATAAAATAAACCCAAGTTGTCCACTTAATAGCTAAATTTTTTCCATAGAACGTACATGTCCGTAGGTTACTTCTTAGGTCTACGAGGATTCAACAACCCAAGCTAAAATACAAGCGACTGCTTAACCCTAAAATCTTGGGTAAATTTGGGCAAGACCAAATTTTGGCACCATTTCCAAGGACCCAAGTAAGTCATCTAAACACCCATTCTATTCTCCCCCATTTATTATATTATCATCCAAATTCTTTTATCTTTTCCCTTTCTTGTTTTTTTTCTTTTGGCGCATGTCCGCCTACACCCGTGACCAATCAAACCGTCTAGTTAGGGTGGATAGTCCTAGGGTTGGAGAGTAAAGTATACCAAGGGAACTATTTCCATTAGATCAAAATCTTCATAATACTCCAAAGTCAAAAATTGATCCCATTTCAATAGAAGGTCTTCAAAGAAACCAACTCATAAATCCGGGTGGGAACCAAAATGGAAATCCAAAGGAGGCAGCCCCAAACTTGGGGAATGCAGTTGATCAAACCATGAATGAATACCTAAAAACTACCTAGACCAATAAACCCTCATGAATTAGACACAAATCCCTAGTATATTCCAACTACATCTTTAAACCCCATGTCCTAAACCATCTTCCCACATTCCATGGAATGGAGTCAGAGATGCTCTACCTTCACGTTAAGGAGTTCAATGACATTGTTAAAACCATGTGTCCCCACATCAACTAGAATCAGCTAAGATGATGCCATTTCCTTTTTATTTAAAGGATCGAGCTAAAAATTGGCTAAAAAATTTGAGACCATCATCCATCAACTCTTGGGACCAATTACAAAGAGAATTCTACAAAAAATAATTTCCCCACCACAAAACAATTGCACTTAAAAAGGGAATCCAAAACCTTTTTGAAAAAGAGGGAGATTCATTCTATGAAACATGAGAGAGGTTCAAAGACACCCTAAACATGGTTCCACATCATGGTTTTTTTATACCTGAACAAGTGAGAATTTTCTATGAAGGGTTGGGTCCGGGGAACAAACAATTCATTAACATGATGTGTAATGGAACTTTTAAAAACAAATCTCCAAATGATGCTTACGAGTATCTGGAAAACCTTGCTGAACAAAACCAAACATGGGGAATTTCACCTTATTCTGAAAATCCACAATGAACTGCTAGAGTTCATAAACTTAGATAAGAGGAAATCCTTAGGGCTAAACTCACAACACTCTCTAGAAAGGTTGAAGAGATAAACCTTAGGAAAGTCTATGAAATCCAAATTGTAGACCCTATTTGCACAATTTGTGACAAACATGACCATAAAATAGACAACTACCCAACCATTCCATCCATCAAGGATGTTCTTTTAGGAGGACCTCCAATGGAAGTAAATTCCTTGAAATTTCAAAAGGCTCAATACCAAAACACCATCAACCCAAGGTATAATGACCACCCAGGCTTCTGCTGGAAAGATAACCAACAACCTAGACAACTATAGGGACAAAATACTTACCCCCATCAGAACTACCAAACCCATAACCAGTTCCAAAACCAACCTACCCAATACCAAGAACCACCAGCCCATTTTCAACAAACCATCCCACCTCCAAAATATACCCCTGGGATAAACCAATCTTCTTAAGCACCAACCCAAACTGTTCCACAGAGCCTACTAGAATAATTGTGCAAACAAATGGAAAAGATGAACTTGGAAGTCTCTTCTCTAAAACAAGAACTTCAAACCATTAAAACTGGAAAGGAACCCATGCCTACTCAGGAGATACCATCCATAACATCAAGGGGAGAATCAAGTTGTACTCAAACAACTCATGAACAACTAAAGGCTGTGATTGTTTTAAGAAGTGGGAAATCAATTGAGAAACCTGGACAAATAAGTCAGAAACCATGTGAAGCTTCAAACTCTAATGAAAATTCAAATAAACCAAATGATAAAACTGAGAAACATGATAACATTTTAAAAGAAACAACCCTTCAACAAACAAACCCACAACCTGCACCATTTCCTCAATGCATGAGGGGGAAAACCAAGCCTGAATTGAGTGAAACATTGTGGGAAATATTCTCACAAGTCAAGTTGAACATTACACTCCTCGATGCTATCAAAGTCATTCCTTCATACTCAAAATACCCTAATGGCCTCTGCACATTTAAAAGGAAATTCTCACATAAGAACCAAGTCCTTATAACAGCAAATGTTAGCACAACAATCCAAGGAACCCTTCCACCAAAGGTGAAAGACCTGGGGTGCCCCTACATCAATGTTGAACTAGGAGAGAACAAAGTTGTAAAGGAATTGTGTGTAACACCCTAGGCTTCCACAGTACGCTTCTCTTTTAATAATACAATAGAGTGTGTTGTACGCAACTTCGAGTTCTAACACACCACAACCAATCAAACTAGCTATTATGAATAATAATACCCAATTTTTAAAATTTTATAAATTTTATCTTTCAAAATAGACTTCATTTTTGGATTCAGAATATTGAAATTAAATTAGGGTGAATTTTTGGTATTTTTATGAAAACTTTCAATTTTTGATGAATAATGAAAAACACTGAGTTATAGTTTAAAACTGAATTTTTATTTAAATTTTTATTTATTTTATTTAAATTTATTTGAGGTAAAAATAGATACATAATACCTATATAAGTTCAATGTAATTCATTAGAGTCAGTTTATAATAATTTTAGATATATAAAATTTTTATTGAACTTTTCACTGTCTTTTACCCACATCCTAGGAGAATTTGCAAATTCACATAAAACATAATTTTACCGCTTCTGTGATTGAAATTTCAAAAATCTGAGAGACACAGTTGATATTAGTAAGAAAAATGTGGTTCAATAAGATGAAAATAATTTTTGGTGAATAGTAACTTTTTACTTTTATTTACCACGGTTAAAATTAAATAGGGTAATTAAGGGTAAAAATGATATTATTATTACCCTAACACATGTCTTAATTCTATTGGATAAGTATAATTCTTCCAAAAAAAAACCTTAGGAATAAAATATGAACCTCTTTGGTCTACTTGGTTTAGATTAGGACATTTATTATTATTTAATTCAAAGAAGAGTTAAAAGAGTTAAAATCAAATTTTAATAACTAATTTTTTTTAATATAGGATTATACATAAGATAAATTAAACTATAAATATTAAATATAAATATAAAAATATTTCCTACATAATGGTATTTTATTTATATTTTTTAGACATTAAATAATTTAATTTATTTATGACACAATGATGATGAAATAATTACCTAATTAATGAAATATTAAAATAATTGATATTATAAATATCCAAATAAATATAATTTGAGACCTTTTATAAATTCAACTAATTTTATAGGTTAATATGACATATTAGGGTTGGTTAGATGAATTTATTTTTAAGTAATAATGATTTTATAAATTTAGAAAAAATAAAATACCAAATAGTGTCAAAATTGACATAAAAGAGTTTTTTAAAAAAATATTATATTATTAATTGATATTATTTTCCTAAAAATCTAAGGTTCGGCCAAAATAATTATATAATGATAGGTGTATCATTAATGAACTACTTGGGGTTCTATTGGAAGTATATAGTAAGTTTATTAACCATATAATATAAAAATACAAAGAGATATAGTAAATGTCAAACTATTTAACTAAGAGTTAAATCTAAAAGATAAAGTTAATATAGTGAACCAAACCTGTCTAAAACCTATTGGTTGAGTGGTTTTCTACCCATATCAACCTTATAATTTAAATAATCCATTTTTGAGCCATTAGAAACCAAAAATGATTTTATTATAAAATAATATTTCTAGCTTTTCCTAAGGTGCCCTCACCCCTCTTATAAAAGGGAACTCCCCCTTCTCTCTAATTCACACATTCAAAGCCATTTAGATCGTCCAACCTCTGCCCAAATACCCTATAAACTATCTTCCCTTCATCATAGAGGAATTATTTTAGTCAGAAAGCCAACCTAAGGAGCCCTTTTGATCAAATCAAAAGGAAGAACCCGAAGAAGAGGTAAATATTTCATCACCTCTTTCAAGTTCCTTTCTTCTTCCACTTCCTTTTTATTTGTTGTTTCCATTATAAAATAATAAATCCACTATCTTCTATATATTGTGATGTTATTATAAATATGGAACCACCAAATTAATTATTCTATCCATCCTTTTAATGACTTTTCACCATACATGCGTATGTACGACTTACCGTCTCCACATCGTGGTGTAATTGTTATTCAATACATTATTATTTGGATGGGTATAATAATGATGTGTAATTTATGTAAATAATAAATATAACATGATAATTATTCTTTATATATTATATACCATCCAATTATATATTATTTTTATATCAAAATAATGATATTGTCGCTCGTGCGTACGTACGAATTACCGTCTCCACGAACGTGATGAGATTCATTCCCCATCGTATCCATTCAAGACTAATTTTCATTAGATGATTAAAAATAATGTTTAAAGACTTGATATAATTATAGATATGAATAATATACATCCCATACATAACAAATATGACTCACATAACAAATAATATAAAGGAAAAAGAATTCTTTAACACCCGAAACAATGATAATACTAAGATATTATTAACAAAGTAATGTTAAAAGATCATATATGATATCATATTAATGTATATGATTATTTTATAATTTAATAAATATTATTTCACCATTATACAGGAGGTTAACCCACCCTCGACCAAGGAAAAGTACAAGGTAAGGGTTAATTCTACAATCTCTTCATTATCTGAGGTTGTTTATACGTAATTATCTACTGGGACCTCTTTATCATCCACAACCATGTTTCTTAAAAATGTATTTCAAAACATTCTTAAAATTTACTAGACTATGGGTTAAAGTAATTTATACCCTTTTTTGACTTTTATAAGATGTTTATAAAGGAATCTTTCTGTCGTTTTCCAAACAAGGAACTTTTTAACCTTTTCGACAAAATTAAGGTAAGAATGTATTTTTTAACTTATACGGAAGTTGAGGATATTTTCTGCCATTATAACATCATCGAAGCTTCCCTTAAAAGTTTATAATAATATTTTTAAATATAAATGTTTTCTTTAATAATTACGTGACCTTTAAATGATTTCAAAATAGAAAGATATATTTCTCTAAAAAGGTTTTGATTTCATCCATGTCAACATCCTTTGATGGATTATAAGTTTGTATGAAGTTGATTTATTATGATACAAAACTTCCATATTATATTGAAGGTTTTGTGATATGTTTGACTATAGATGTGTTATTTCATACCATTCATGATTTATGGATGAAGTATTGACATTTCGTATGCCATTTTTAATACAAATGTTTATGTTATGTTTAAAAATTTTCATATGAGGAATGAATTGGACTTAGTAAGTGACGGATGGAGCCCACTATAGCTCCTCGATGCATAAATAGGTCTCATGAGACAAACTAGTGTCTTGGAAAAAGGCCTTGACAAAATCTTATTTGTATTCTTGCCACAATTCCTTGAATATGTGGTTATGAAAGTCTGGCATTATGCTTTCCATCATTATGAAAGTGGCTATTGATATTGCCTATGATTATTCGACTAGTAGAATATCCATGTGAGTAAGTAAATGAAATTTATTTGATTTTTATATTTGCCATATTATGCTGAAGTTCAAGTTTAAAAGGCTTTTGTTTTAGTTTTATACATTTATTTAAATGTTTATGCTTATTTATAAAAGCTTCCGATATATTGTTATCCTTACTAAGAATCTGATCTCACCCCTTTCTATGTTTTATTTTTCCCAGGATGTGATGAAGTATATTATGACTAACCTATAGGGATAGTCTATGAGATCTCAGTGTTGTCTATGGAAACTATGTTGTTGTATTTTTCCATTTTATGATGTAATGTAAACCTTATGAATGTAACTAGTACTTCCAAGGCTACTAAACTAATCGGTCTTTTGAGACTTGATCTTTTGTGATCAGGCCAGTGATACGTAATAATTCACCGAATCTGCGTAACTAGGGTCAGGGCGTCACATTGTGTGACCTAGGTGCTAGTGTCAATCTCATCCCCTATGCTTTGTACTACTATTTAGGACTATAAGAGATCTAACCCACATCTATCACACTTCAAATTTCTGATAATAGCATTAGGGTTCCAAAGGGGACTTTAAAGGATGTTCTGGTAAAGTTTGAAAACTTCATCTACCCTACTAACTTCATTTTCCTTGAAAACCATCCAAACTTAGAAAATAAAGAACAAACCCCAATCATCCTTGGTCATCCTTTCCTTTCAAAAATCAACTCTATTATTCGAGTTCGAAATGGGAACATGACCATCACCTTTGGAAACACGAGTCTAGACTTGAACATCTATAATGAAAGATCACAAATAGAGGATGATGAGGAAATTCATGATGCAAACATGATAGGAAGCATTGATAATGAATCCATAGAACATCAAGGAATATTTTATGGATGTTTAAGTCATGATGAGATTGATTTCCTTTGTTCACATTAAGGAAGTTTATCTCCTTGGCTAGAATCATTTTCAAATTGATCTTATGATGAAGTCTTAGGTCCAACAATCAGTGAAACCTTTCAGGAAACCACTTTCATGGAGACCAATCAAACTTCATTCCCTAAATATGATCAAACCAATCTTGTAGATGAAACTTCTACACATGGGGAATCAATCCTATCTCAAACTCTAAAAAAGAAATTTATCTTGAGCTAATGTCCCAATATTCTGTTGAAATTTTGAACCAACCTGCTCTTGAATTGAAAGAACTTCCTTCTGGACTTAAGTATTTCTTCCTAGGAGAAAATGGAACACATCCTATTGTCATTTCTTCTTCTCTTGAAGCCAATCATGAGATGATGCTTCTAGATGTCCTTAGGAAACATAATAAAGCCATTGGTTGGACCCTATCTGATATTCCTGGGATTATCCCACTAATTTAAACTCATAGGATTGTTCTATAATTTGATTCAAAGCCATGTCGTCAACCTCAATGGAGACTCAATCCTAATCTCATGGTAGTAGTGAGAAAAGAACTTCTGAAATTTTTAAAAGCTAGTATCATCTATCCCATAGCTGAGAGTGAGTGGGTGAGCCCAATTCAAGTGGTTCCCAATAAGGAAGGAATCACAACGATAACCAATAAGGATGGATAGATTCTTTCAACTAGGGTGAGTAGTGGCTGGAGAGTCTACATCGACTATAGGAATCTAAACTCATTTACCAAGAAGGACCATTTCTCCGTAACATTCATTGAACAAGTCCTTGAGAGAGTGGAAGGTCATGAGTTCTACTGTTTCTTAGATGGGTACTCGGGGTACAATTAGATTGAGGTCTCCCTATAGGATCAAGGGAAGACTATATTCATCTATCCATTCGGCACCTTTTCCTTCAAACACATGTTGTTCGGGTTATGAAATGCCCCTGGAACCTTCCAGTGGTGCATGATGGGAATCTTCTCAGACATGGTAGGGGATTTTATTGACGTATTCATGGATGAATTCTCTATATTTGGGGATACATTTGAGGGATGCATTAGAAATGTGGAGAAATTTTTTTCTAGATGTGAAGAAACAAATATGGTCCTAAACTCAGAAAAATTCCATTTCATGGTTAAACAGGGATCAGTCCTTGGCCATATAGTCTCGGGTAGGGGGATTGAAGTTGATAAAGAAAAGGTTGACATCATTAGTCACCTTCCATCACCCAGAACTATTAAGGAAGTGAGGTCTTTCTTAGGACATGGTGGTTTCTATAGAAGATTCATCAAGGACTTTATTTCAATCTCCCGTCCCATTTGTGCTCTACTAGTAAAGGATGCCCCATTTGTTTGGACAGAAATCTATGAGGGTTCATTCTCAACCCTCAAATCCTATCTCGCCTCTCCTCCCATTATGAAATCGCTAAATTGGAACATTCCTTTAAAACTTATGTGTGATTCTAGTGACTTTTCTGTAGGAGCTGTGTTAGGACAACATTGTGATAAAACTTCTTATGTCATTGCTTATGCAAGAAAATCCTTAAATTATTCCCAAATAAACTACAAAAACACTGAAAAGGAGTTACTTGATATTGTGTTTACCTTAGAGAAGTTTAGGTCCTACCTATTAGGATCCCCCATAATTGTGTTCACTAACCATTCTGCACTGAAATACCTCTTCAAAAATAAGATGCCAAGGCTAGACTGATTAGGTGGGTCCTTCTCTTAGAAGAATTTGACCTCAAAATCAAGGACAAAAAGGGTGTTAATTTTTTTAGCTAATAAGCTCTCTAGTATGGAATTAAATGACAACTCAAATTACCTTTGTATTTCTAATTCATTCCCTAATGAACACCTATACTCTGTGAGTGACTTCCCTTGGTATGCCGGCATAGCGAACTTATTAGTTACATGAGTCGTTACAAAATTATTAGGGACTCAAGCTCGATGGAAATTCCTTTCTGATGTTAGGAACTATGTGTTTGATGACCCATACCTCTATAAGTTCTGCCCTGACCAATTCGTTAGGAGGTGTGTCCCAGAATCTGAACAAGATTCCATCCTTAAATTCTGTCATAGTGAGGCATGTGGAGGTCACTTTTCCTCTAAGAAAACTTCTACTAAGGTTCTTCAGTGTGGTTAATTCTAGACCACCCTCTCAAGGTACTCCTACACATTTTTCAAAGCTTTCCTAAGTGTCAACAAGTAGGGTCCATCACAAAAAATAATCAAATGCCACTCACTCCCATCTTAGTAATTGAAATCTTTAACTGCTGGGGAATCGATTTCATGGGTCCCTTCCCAAAATCTAGGGGATATCTGTAAATCCTTTTAGCTGTCATTATGTATCCAAATGGGTGGAGGCCATTCTTAAAAAATCCAATGATCATCAAGCTGTGATTAGATTTCTCAAAGAAAACATCCTCTCTAGATTTGTAATTATTAGGGCTATCATTAGTGATCGTGGAACTCATTTCTATAATTGTCCATTCTCAGCACTCATGGAAAAGTATGGAATTTATCACAATGCATACACTAATTACCACCCATAGACTAATGGTCAAGATGAGTTAGCCAATAAAGAAATCAAACAAAATATTGAGAAAAATGTTAGTCCATCTATGAAAGATTAGTCAAGAAAACTCATAAATTCTATTTGGGCCCATTGAACCGCATATAAAACCATTTTAGGAATGTCCCCATATAGGTTGGTTTATGGAAAAGAATGTCATTTTACAGTGGAAATTAAACATAATGCTTTTTGGGAAATTATGAAAATGAATTATAACCTCTTATTAGACAGAACAAAAAGGAAATTAGATCTCAATGAACTTGAGAAACTTAGGATGAAGGCTTATGAAAATTCAAGGATCAATAAAGAAAAAATACAAGACTACCAATCCTGAAACCTTAAAACCAAACACATTGAACCGGGAAAACCTGTTATTTTTTATAATTCTAAACTTCACTTACACATGGGGAAATTGAGGTCTAAATGGTCAGCTCCATACATAGTTCATAAGGTGTATCCCCATGGGGCTGTTAAAATTCAAGATCCCACCAATGGTCAAAAATTTAAAGTTAATGGTCATAGAGTCAAACCATTCATAGAATAATTCCAAAAACATGAATTTTATGAAGAATTGTGTGAACCTACATTAGATGATGAAAATAATTAATCGATTAGGGGTCCAAGTTGAGCTAACTACATTAAACAAATCGCTGCATGGGAGGCAACCCTTGGTTTTTAAGTTTCCAATCATTTTGTTATTTTAATAAACTTTATATTTTAAATAGGATTAATGAATCATTTTAATATTTAATAATAATAATAACAAAATAGTCTATTGACCTATTTTTCTATTATGAGTATGGATGAGTATGGATGAGTATGAAAGGGGAGCTCCATATTCATCCATGTCACGTGGTGTGATCCCTGAGTAATACCTTACCCAGAAATTTAAAAAGAAGACAATGTATCACCAGTTTAATTTTATTTTTATGTGTTTTTAGGTTAAAAAAATAAAATAAAATAAAATATAATAAAAAAAATATATAAAATGAAACATCGTAGGTTGGAGGAAAACCCCGTCACAACCGGCTAAGCTGCGGGGACTCAAACTCGGTACCGAAGGGAGACATCAACACACACTTACCACTAACTTACGACTTATAGTGTTGCCTTATTCTATATTTTTTTGTATATATACTTATATTTTACTTTTTTTATTATATGAATAAATATATATATATATATATATATATATATATTGTTTTGTTTGTTTTTTTTCTTCCACTAGGGAATTCTCAGAGTGACATGGAGATCAAGGGATTAAAAGGGAGTAGTAATAATTTCAACTTCAACCACCAGGTGACTTCATTCCATGATCCTCATTTTCAATTTCCTTTTTGAACTCCCATTCTCTGCCTCTACCCCTTCTAAATTTTCTTTTCTCTAAACACTGGGGATAATGTTATTTTATGTTGGGGGGGGGAGATAAGAAAATATTGCTTTTTGTGTCAAAAAAATGAATTATTTGAAAAAAAAGCGTGCCTTAATGGAAGGAAAAATTTCTTTAACCTTGAACATGATAATAGACATTGTACACTTTGAAACATAAAATAAAATAATTTAGCATGCCCTGATTCTGATTTTAATCCATGTATATTTCATGATCATAGATTTTGGAAAGTGTTGCTGTCTAATGTGATTTTTTATTGTTATATTTTCATCCAAAAAAAAAAGAATCACAATGCACGTCCTTTGGATAGTGGGGTAATATTTTGAGTTCATGGGGTCCCCCAAATAAATAGCATAGGTTTGGTGATAATTTTAGTTTTAATATGAGTATTAAAAAAAACAATAAATGTGTGCGTAGAGCAATGAAATGACCTAATGCGTGGCTTTCAACACTTGGGGATCATTACTCCATAGTTGTCTGGACCAGAGTTAGTAATTGTATCTATATTTATGGTAATTTGACTTTGTTTCTGACTAAGTTAACTCGAGATGATTCCCGAGTATGTGGGCTTCACTTGGTGCTCTAAGGTCTTTGAGCTTGAGAGTCATCGACAAAGTCTCGCTACAGGGGTTGACTCTTTTGAGTGAAATTTCAATTAACGTGAAAAAATTGAAAAAAAAAATTCAATAAAAAATTTGAATACTCATCTTAATATTGAAATTTAATTCCACCTAGTGCTTTCATCATTTCCCCCTTGAATAAAGATGAACCCCCATGTCTAATGCGATGCATAACACATCATCACTCTTAATTGATATTGGATTAAATATGGCGATGAATTTGAAAAAAGGAATATGCTTAGTATTGATATCTTCTTATGAAACTATCTTGTATTAAAATATTTTGATGGGTTTCATGATTGTTTGGTATAATGGTTTTTGGTGATCACTGTGTATTAAAATGTTTTTGGAAAAAGAAATTCAAATTTCATATTGTTGAGATACATTTTTCTCGGGACTAGAAAATCTCAAGTTTGGGGGTGTGATTATCCAATAACAACACATATGTTAATTAAATTTTAATGGTATTAAATGTTCATTTGTGATATTATGGTCCTGAGTTAGTGGATTTTAATTTTGAACATCCATTCTCATTATTTGTGCACTTCATGCCTAATGTACACAAATTTAGGCCTAATGATTCATCTTATTTTAAGGAATGTAATTATCCATGATTTAATTTTATATTTTTGGAAATAGATATAAACTTCAATATGAACATTTTTCATTCAGGTATCAATGGAGGATTCATAAAGGATGATGAGGATATTTGGCGATGAAAGGAAACAATTCTAGAGAAGGTAGATTGGACACCAGCCCACTGATGAGAATGTGGACCCCACAATACAGACCCACTGAAGCCCAAATTTTGTGGTATGATATTATAAATATATATTAATATATAATTATTAAGGATCCCGTGCTAATTCGGCCTCAATTGTAGTTATTCAGGCGGACCAAGTTAGAAATAAAATTCTGGGCCAGATTCTACGACCCAGAAAAACAGACCACCAATTTAATCATATCTTGGAACCAAATATTTATTTGAGATAAAATTTTACAGAGAGATAGGAGACATCCAGATATTCACTTTTTTCTAATATGTACCACTTCAATTCTTCCATCTAGAAGTCCATCAATGAGCCTCTGTCCAGTGGATGCAAGCTGGCTGTAACTTCGGGTCAAGGGTGGAAAAGTCTCCTCTCCCTTACTTTCCACCACCCTAGGCCTACCATACTCAAGTGAGATCCTTTGTATTATTGGGATCTCGACCCAAGCCTCTTGAAATTACTATTTAAGGTAGTGGTGGTGGAGTATTTTATCATCTTTTAGCTTTGTTTCATTTTAATGTTATGCTGCCAATTTGATGTTGTAATCGCATTCCTTCAATTGGAAGTTCTTGAATTACCTTAGATTCTTTATAAAAGTTCTTCATATTCTCATTTCTTATTCTTCTTCTTATCACTTTGATACCGTTTCCTCAAGGTGTGAACTTTTTCACACCAAACTTTGTGAGATTATCATACAATGGTGGAGTGATCATTATTTCATTGTTTTTTACTTCTCTAATTCCTCCCTCATGAGTCTACTTCCTGCTTCCATTGAAACCATAGGATCAATGGAGGGATAACCCACTTATAGATTGATCCAAGGGAGTATCAAGGGGCTGGATTGGATGTTATTTATCTCTCCATTAATGGATAATCACTTCTTTTAAATGAGATTTTTATTTGATTATTTTAAAACATCTTCATCCTTATTGAATTTAAGGTCACACACTTTAAGTGCTAATACGAACCTTTACCTTGGAGTGCTCAAAAAATTGATACTTCAAGTGTATAGGTGATTAATATTAGGGTGTTTAAGCATTAAACTAGTAAGTGATGATTTTTTTTGATCTCTTTAAATGAACCCATCTCAAATATAAGAAATTGAAATATTAAAAAAAAGAATGCATCCAATACACCCCTTGTAATAACCTTGGATTAACCCTTCTCAGGATTTGAACTCACTTAAGACTTTTAGTGATCACTTAAACCCATATAAAATCAACCCAAAGTTGTCCAATTATTAGCTAAAAAAAATCCATAGAATGTATGTGTCCGTAGGTTACTTCTTAGGTCTCTGAGGATTCGACAACCCAAGGTAAACTACAAGTGACCGCATAACCCTAAAATCTTATGTAAATTTGGGTGAGACCAATTACCCAAAGAAAAGGTAACATTCTTTATCAAGTGTTTTTTATTTTATTTATTCCCCCACCTACTTAAATTATTATTATAAAATTATGATATAATAACCTCAATATAATTAATGTACTTATATCTTGTTAAGTTAAGGTCATTACTGACAACCATCTCCACTCCCATCAAATGGGTTACGAAATTAGCATTTGTGTTTATAGTGGATTACCGCTATGTGAACTGATGTCATTGATTTTTCTATTACCACCTCTCATGGTTGAGTATGATGATGGATATAATGTATATATATGATAATTATAACATTATTATACCTATGGAGTGATTGTATAATATATATAACTTTTTTATTTGAAATCTATAGAGGATATGATAACATCATTCGTGTGTACGACGGGTTACCACCTCATGAAGTGATGTGATTTGTTTTCATTTACGCTTTAAATGTATGATAATAAGTATAAATTTAATATATATATATATATATATATATATATGATATAAATGAAATAATTGATATATTAATGACATATTTATCCTTCTGAAAAAGTTAATATATCATATTCATTCTTACCATTTCAATCACAGAAAGATGACAATGTCGTTCATGTACATGTGGACTACCACCATGAAGAAGTGATGTGGTTCTCTTTTCATAATAAAAACACATTGATGATATTTATAAATATATTTTTGGAAAAAATAATCTTTTATTTATGATATTATAATAATTCAATAAAGATAATCTATTACTTATCTTATTTTTATAAAGATCATTAAAAAATGGAAGTATTACTCACGCGTACGTACGAACTACTGTCTCCATGATCGTAGCATACTTCATTTCTCAAAAAAATATTTCTTGATTGGTATGAAAATTATAATTTATTTATAAATATGATAATTATATCATTATTATTATTCTATTGTTAAATTAATCATTATCAAAGTAATGCGACAAAAAAAATAATACATAAATGGAAAACAAAGCAGTTATTACCCGAAACGTAATTTTAATATGGAATTGTTAATAAAAAGGTAATAAAAGAACATAAATAAATAATATATGGTATGGTATATAAAACTATGATTATGTAATATATTTATAATAAAATTATATTAGTATACATGTGGTTCAAACATGTATGAAGTAAGTTGAGACATAAGGTAAGGGATTTCTAGTCTCTCTTTTATTTATGGGAGCCATAAAATTTAACCATTAATTTATTTTTGTGCTATAAACACTACCTATTTGACATTAAATATCTTGAATATATTAATTTTCATTATATTTAATGTTTCATATGTTTTTATTCTTTATTGGGTCTTACTATTCAAATTATTACTAAAGCGGTAAGGGATTTTCATGTCATTTTTATTTTTCTATACGCCACATGCCTTATTCACCACATGTTTCTTTTTTGTGGTATATATGATTCCCATGAATTTATTTTAAAATTTTTACCATTAAATTTATGGGGATTTAAATATCAATTTTAGGATATCAATTTCAAGGGGTTTATGGATCAAAAGTTACCAAAGCGGTACAATATTTTTGTCTCAATTTTTATTTTTTGAGTCATATGTTATGTTATACACCTATATTATTTTAAAAGTGTATATATAACCCCATTTACATGTAATATCATGAATTTATTTATATTCATAATATTTTAATTTTCATTTAATTCCATTCCTTTATAGGGTAGTAATTCAAACTTACCAAAGCGGAAATGATTTTTATTTATAATATCATTGTTTATCAAAATTGTTTATGATTATGTTTATGATGTTTAAATATTATTTGACATATCTCAAGAAACTAATAAATTTTATTCTCCTATGTTTATTCATGAAATTTTCATGTAATATTAATATCTTCCACTATTTGGTACTTAAAATAATTTAGAAAATGTTTTCAATAAAATCCAATTATATTTATATCTTCGATTATAACTTTGTTTTATTTAAAAACCATGTTTTCTGAAAAAATATATATTGTTTTATTATTATCCTTTTGTTTTGAAAATAAATTTTTACCCAATTTTTAATTTTTATAATTTTTTTGAAAAAGAATATTCACGTCATTTTCCAAATAATTTCAGTTTGGATTTTTACAAAAATGTGAAATGAATCATTGTTTTAATGTGTATGAGATGAAAAAAACCTCCCATTTTTATGACCATTATATTATTTGAATCATCCTTTATATGTTTTCAAGGTTATTTTAAAATATAATTTTTTTTAAAATGGTTTTATGTTTACTTTTTTTTTTCAAATTGGAAAGGATATTTTCCTCAATATTTTTTTAAATGATCGATAAAAATCATTTTCCATCAAAATGATACCCATTGATATTACCTATGACTTACTAAGGATATGATCCAAGGATACCATTCTTATTATTTATCTGAATGGTTTATATTTACAATGTCATGATGTTTTTGAAACTCATTTCTCTTCCACAGGTTATACCATGATAACATTCTTATGAAAACCACTCATTTTCCATGGATTATGATATTATAAAATGATGACATGATTATAGAGCCTGTCTCTTTTGTACAGGTTATGGTATGACTAAATTTTTAAGAAACCCATTTCATTTCATGGGTTATGAAATAATTATGGTTTTATGATCTTTTGACACAATAAAATATGGTTTTCATTATAAGAAGGGTGAGACCTATATCTCCATCCAATGCATTGGGTATTTTTTTTATTATAAGATAGACAGGGTTGGAATGGGGAGTGAACCTAGTTCAGTAAGGGACCTTGTCTATTATGATAGTCTTGGTAGTGAACATGATAACTATGAAGGTTTGGTGAGTAAATTTATGCACTATAATATCCTTGGAAATGATCCTTGACTAACATAGAAATTATTTTCTATGTTTATGTGTATGCGAAAAATCTATCCCTTTTGCCAATGTTATGCTATCATGGCTCATGTTCTCTGATTCCCTTATAATTCATGTCTTATAAAATACCAATATATATTCCTTGACTCAAGATTATAATATTTGATATGAATGGTTTGGTTTTAAAATGTTATTATCATGTTCTCATACTCTTATATTCTTGTTATGCTTATGTGTCTGATTTTTTTACATTACTGATCAACTAAGATCGCCCTTTCTTTTGTTTCCTTTCCCCAGGTTATGAAGTAATGTATTATGTATAACATGTATAATAAGGGTTATTTTTATAAATATCATAAAGGTATATAATGTAACTTATCCATGGACCATTTATTGTGTTTCTAAGTTTACAAAGATACTAATCTATTATGGGCCTTAGGCATGTGTTAGTGTAATTTAATGAATATTCAATAAAAATGATTTAATATATATGTATGATAAGAATGGGTCACTATATGATGGTTTATGATTATGATTATCAATTTGGGAAAGTATTTACATTTAATATGCTATTTTAAATGTGAATGATTATGTGGATTATGTTTCCCCTGTTTTATATGAGGAATGCATTGGAATTAGTATGTGATAAGTGGGGCCCATTATATCCCCTAGATACATCAATAGATCTCAGGAGACAAACTAGATTGGGTTTTGGATGATGCCTTTCCCATTTATTTATATTTCTTAGAACAAGGCCTCAACGGTGTGTTTCAGATGTCCGATATTATAAATTCCAACATCATGAATTTAGTTATTGATATTCCATGCAATTATTTTATTAGTTAAAATATCGATGGTTATGTTTTCAAGATGATATTATTATTTATATGGAATTACTTGATCATCATTTATTCCAGCCGTATTATACTAAAATTACTTATTAAATGTCATGTGTTTCAATTATTTTTCATTTTTTCTATTTTCTTACCATTACAGAGTATTTTATCTCACCCCTTTCATATGTTTTATTTTCCCCAGGATTCTAGGATTTTTTTGTCATTGATATAAAGGGATATATAATAATTAATAATTTCTTTCTCAAATAAAATACTTTATGTATTTTATGTTTTTAATTGAAAAAATAATTTCAAGTATGTATCTAGTTTACCAATACTACTAAACTATTTGGTACTTTTGGATGAGATTCCTTGTATCTTATTCCAATATAATAAAGTAGACACTGAATCTAGACTACTGGGGTTGGTTCACAACAATTATTATAAGAGGAAGTTTAGTAGAAACCTTGACAAATAGATTTAGGAATACATAGATTAGTGAACATAAAACTATGATTGAATTTGAGGATAAATATAGAAGAACTTCCAAAATTTTTGGTAATTAATAGATTATGTGGTTTTTAGTAAAAATATATCCCTATATATATACCAAAAGTGGACATGGTTCTGACATAGATATACTTAGGGGTAATAACTCAGAAAAGGGAACATCGGGATTAACCCCATCTTCACATGGTACATGAAAATGGTCCTTAATATTAACCTAGTATGACACTTCTTGGGGGATATGTTTGGGTTAATTCACATTTTCTTTATAAACCATCATGAAGTATTTAAAAATTAATATATACCCAAAGAAACCATGTTTATATTTATGAGTTAATCTATGTATAATTTTTTTTTAATTTATATTACATGTTTCACTAGTTTGGGATTATAAATTATGTTTCATAATGTTATTATCTAATATAGTGTATTACATCATATATAAATGGTAGCTATAAGAAGAAATGGGAACCATATTAGTGCATATTATCTAAAGAGTATGAATGATTGAATCTTTTATGAGATTAGGTCAATATTTGGAAGGGAACTAATCTCAAAAAAATATCATCATATGAAGATATAATATTTAGAAACTAATAAACTCATGATTTTAAGGGAAATAAATAATCTACCAATGTGAAACTATTCCATTGTAAGGATATGGGGAGCTACACAAATGAATTCCCTAAGTGTCATGGGAACGTACCTCAAAAATAGGTAAGGGGTAAAGTTCAAGATTATTCTATTATGACAAACGAAGTGGAATGATTAATGTTCTTGTATTTTGGATTAAAAAAATTATGTTATAGTATTATTTTAATAAATATTATTCTAGTCATAATAATTATGAAATTTATAAGTATTGTACTAAGTAACTATTTCATTAAGGATTTGAGAGTGTATGTTGAATGGTACTGATAACCAGGAAAAGTGATTCAATGGAAAGCTGAACTTCTTGTAAAACATATGATTAAAGGAGGATAACCCTTAATATGTTCCTAATGTTGAGATAATAATGATAAGTAGGATTCTATAAAGGTATTGGTAACTGTTAATGTTTATTTAATCTTTGATGTTGAGGTAATTATGGGTTATTAAAATTTGTGAAAATTATAGGAATTATAATAATATGGTTTTAGAAAAAATAACAAACCACATACTGGGTAACAAACCATCGCATATTGAAAAGTCATGAGGCTTAAACTCACAATTGAAGGATGGTAAGGGTTTAGAACCTACCAATGACCTACATGATATCCTGATTAATATGGTATTGTTTTGAGTTAAATGATTTGATGGATAAATATTAATATTTAACGAGTGGTATTACTATTGAGGTTTATAAATTAATATATTATATTAGAAAACTTATTATAACCTTATTGGTTCTGTAAAATATTGACGAAAAGATGGAATGAATTGACACTCTTTTATAGATTTTATGATCCGTTAAGAGTTAATTTTAGTTCTTCAAACATTTAGAATTCATATTGGATATTCATTTCATGTAGTAATAAATAAAGTGGAAAATGATAGAATCAAAACCAAAAGATAAAATTATACCTTTGAAATAGAAATATATGAAGTAAGTATATTTTAAAATATTCTCAGTATATATGGTAAAAGAGTTCCTCAACTCTAAAAAAATGATATTAAAAAAAATTACCCTAATACCTTAATTTATGTTGAACCAATATTCTTATAAACCATCATAGATTTATATTTTTTAGGTCCTTATCTTTCCATTTATCATTCACATTAATGTGATCAATGATCTCTACCATTATCTATAATTATTTACACTTTTCTTCCATGTCCATATATTTAATTTCCACCAATGATCTTTAATATAGAAGCCTAGTTATGTGTTATTTCATATAAACTTTATGAATTTATTAATATTTTATTAAGTTGATTCTTTATTATCCCTTTTTATTATGTGGGTTTCTAAAAATGGTATTTTCAAATTCCATACTCTAGATTATCGAGATCAAGATTAAATTACGATGACCCAATTTATTTAGGGGGGGGGGCATGTAATGCACATTTATTATTAAAATAGGATAACAATGTTTGAAAGAATGTATTAAAAAAAATAGAATGATTAGAAGACAATACAACATCTTGATAACTTACAATAAATTTCCTTTTAAATAAATTCAATCTCTTTGATAGCATGAGATTCATGCAACATTGGGTTTAAATGAAACATGACACAATATTGAAATATTATTATTTAAACATGACCATTATAACCTAGCTTTTAAGAAGGAGTGAATAAATTGTACTAACTAAATTATTAACATTTTATGGTTTATAAATTTACAAAATAAATTCAATGGTAATCTAATGATTTTAAATAAAATAAGAATCATTTCAAAGTAAAAGAAATGTTTTTTAGAAAACTGTATTTTCCAAAAATACAGTTTAGTCACGCTTTGGGCACATAAATTTTAAATATTTTTTTTCCAATTTTATAATATTTGTTTTAAAAAACAAACATAATTTTTTAAATAAGAAAATAAAAATACTTTTATGGTGAAATTTTGGTATTTTTCTGAAATGTTTCATTTTTTATGAATAATTAAAAATACTGAATTTTAATTGAAAACCGTCTGTTCAATTAAATTATTTATAATGTTAAATTTTATTTTAAAATTTATTTAAAGTAAAATTATTTAAATTAAATATATATTAATCCAATTTAGGTCACTAGAATAATTTTTATATTTAATTTTGATATAAAAACTTTGTAAAATTTTGACCATATTCTCTTTGAAAACCCGCCTTGTCGTCGTGTCTGTAATATTAATTTTATATTAAAAATTTTCCAATTATATGAATTAAATTTGGAAAAATGGATTTTGTTTTTGGAATAATAATTATTTATATTATATAATAAGTTAATATTAAAATTTTTCTATAATTAATAGTAAAAAAAGGAAAAATTATTTACCAAAGTAAAGGTAACAATGGGTTTATATGGGGTTAAAATAAGAAGATAAGTGTTAAAAATGACCCAAAACTTTTACAAAACCCATTTTGTGGAAATATTTTGACCCTATAATGTCTAATTATAAATAATAATATATTTTTGATCCTTATGTCTTGTGAAAAATGTTGTTACACCCTTTTCTTTTAAAAAATTACAAGTGTTCCACTCAACTCCCCTATAAAAGGTCATCCACTATCTTCTATTATTTACACATTCAAACACTTTTTATTTATCCAAGATTTTAAAAAAAAATTCCCAAGTACTTAACCTCATAATAGAATCCTTTTTTATAAATCTATTCTTGGAATACGTTAGGTATAATCCTTAAGAGGTAGTCTGAGAAGACGTAAAATTCCTAACTATGAGCTTTTATATTATTTATTCTTCAACCACATTTAAATATTCATATTTTATTATTATATAATAACAATAGTATATAACGTATAATTTTATCTTATTATGTTAATGGTATGAACTATATCCATCACATATTCCCTTAAATGAGAAATAATAACGTTACTCGTGTGTACAAAATACTACCGCCTCATTAAATGATGAGACACACTTTCCATCAACACCACTCACGGTTGGGTGTGATGATGGATATAAAATATATATATGATATTTAAAAAATAATTATATCTATTGAGTCTTTAAATCATATATACCTTTTTACATAACTTTCTGTAGGGGATACAATAATGTCACTCGTGTGTACAGTAGACTACCACCTCCCGAAGGGCTGTGAAACATTTTTACTAACGCATTACATGGAAGGTAATAATGATAGTTATAATTAATATACATGATATAAATGACATAATTATTTTATTAATTACATATTAATAATTCTTAAATTATAACATATCATTTTCTTTTTTACCATTTCATTCATTGAAAGATGATAACGTTGTTCGTGTATGTGTAGACTAGCACCTTTATAAAGCGACGTGACTCTATTTTCATCACCACACCACATGGATGAAATATATAAGTATATTTAAAGAAATAATATAGTATTTATGATATTATTATCATTATTTGAAGATAAAATAATTACTTCCTCTTTCCATAATGATCATTGAAAAATGGAAATGTTACTCATGAGTACGTAAGACATACCGTCTCCATGATCCTAATATACTTCATTTACCAAAACAAACTTTGGTTATTGGTCATAAAATTATAAATTATTTACAAATATAATAGTTATTTTATATCTATTATTCTATATATGTTGAAATAATAACCTCTTAGACCAATAGTTAACTTACCAAAGTCATTTTTGACACATAAGACAAATATTATCGAAACACCCAATGTAAACTTAATTGATTTAGTAATTTTATATAAAATGTTTACAATTGAAATAAAAGGAATTTTAAAAATGAAATTTTTTCTTAATAAAGTAAAAAATTAATATAATTTTATTATTCATGATGATAAAGAATTTACATGATGTGTTAGACTCAAGGTAAGGGTTTATTATCCAACTTCTACTTTTGTGAGACATACACCATATTCACAACCTCTGACTTTTATGGTGTATATACCATCCATTTTGATATTTAATATCATTAATATATTTTTATTCATGGTATTTAATTTTTTATTTGAATTTATTTCTTTTATGGGGCCTATGATTCAAAATTTATCAAAGCATTAAGGGTTTATTTCACAATATCATCATTATTCCGGATTGTTTTTGTTTAAGTATCCCTTAGAGAAAATATTTGATATTTATATCATTAACTCAATATATTTTCTTATCCTCTATATATTAATGATATTTTTAATTTAATAGTAGAATTTTTCACTCTTTGGTACTTAAAATGATTAATAAAATATTTTCAATAGAATATTAATTTATTTCTCTTATCGATTGAAAATCGTTTTTATTATACAACCATGTTTTCTAAAAAAAATTTCAAAAATGTTTTAACTTTATAAAATTTATTTATTAATTAATTTATTAATTATGTTTGTCTTTTAATTATTTTTAAAGTAATCTTCTTCTTTTTTTCCAAATGTGTAACCTTTCTATCCTTTTACAGTGAAAAAATGAATGTTCTTTTTAACTTATCCATCATGTACATAATTACCTATCATCATAACCATAATTTAATTGAAGCCTCATTTTAAAGTATACAAGGTTTTTATAAATAAAATGTTTTACTTAATATTTTGGAAGTTTTTATTTCTAAAATTGTTTTTAAAAAAAAATCACAATATTTTATAAATTTTCTAATTAAAATAAGTGATTTGAAAACAAGTTATTTTCCTAAAGAAATGTTCCAAGTGATCTTTCAAAAATAATTTTCCATCTAAGAAGACATAGTTTCATGTGACATATGCTTCAATGTGTATATATTCTTATTATACCAACCTTATTATTTATCTAGATGGTTTATAATCATTTTGACTAGGGAAATACTATGTTGATACCATTTATTTTACTTTTGATGGTTTATCATCATGGTTATTTATTGAGGGAAGTATTTAAATTTCATATGCTAGTTTAAATATGAATGTTTATGTGGATTAAGTTTCAACCCTTTTCTATTAGGAATGAATTTGATATATTAAGCGATGATAGGGGCCCACTATAGCCCGTAAATGCATGGTAGGTCTCATGAAACGAACTAGATTGGGTTTTGGCCAAGGACTGGCCTGTTTATTTAGATTTCTTGGAGAAAGGACTCAGTAGTATGTTTCAAATGTTAATAATTATGCATTCCATCATTATAAATTCATATATTGATATTCCATGTTATTATTAGATTTTTTAAATTATCCATGGTTATGTTTTCAGGCTCACATGAATATTTATATATAATTTATTGATCATCATTTATTCCTTACATATTATGATCATGTTATTGATTAAATTTCATGTGTTACAATTATTTACCTTACCATATTTATTATGCCTTATTTATTCATAGCTTCTGATGTACTCTTATCCTTACTAAGCATATGAGATCACCCCTTTCTTATGTTTTATTTACTTCAGGATACCAAGAAGTGATTTGTGATTGATATGTAGGGATACAAAATGAGTAATAATGGTATTCTCAAATAAAATACTTTGGGTATTTTATGTCTTTAATTGAAATAATAATTTCATGTATGTATCTAGTTTACTAAGAATATTAAACTATTCGGTCCTTCAATATTTGATTCCTTCTATATTATACCACTATAATAATGTAGACACCGAATATGGGCTACTGGGGATAAGGTCACTATAGGTAGGTAATTTTTATTTTTTTATTTATTTCATCTCATTTTAATATCCATAAAACATTAAAAATATATACACATATATTTATAATGGTTAAAAAATTGATCCCCATGCATATCAATATATATATGTATATATATTTGTATATATTTGTATGTATTAAAAACATGTGAAAAGTATAATAAAAATATATTATTTCGAAAATAAACGTGATGAATTCATACACAAATATCAATAAAATTAACTATTATTAAATGGAAAAAGTATTTTTGTAATAGAAAAAAATCATAAAAATGTTATCTTTTTTATCATATTTTGTTATTTAAAGATAGTTATGCATCAAAACTATGACCTTGAAAAAAATCATTACAATTAAGGATTTTTTATGGAAGAACATCATATGATACATTATTTTTTATGGAAAAATTACACATTAAATTTATAATAAAAGTAGCGGTATGAAAATTAGTGACAATAATTTTTTTATGAAAATTTATATTTATGTCAACTAGAATTTCCATAATAAAAAAATTAATATAAAACATGAGGTAATAATTAATAATGGTCTCCATTAGTTATCACTAAAAAGGTTAAAAAGTACTTGTGGCTATATTAGAATTATCATAAGTTATATTAGTGGTGGAAGTAGTAACAATATTGGTTTTATTTGTTGTAGTAGTAATAGTGTAACAATTATAAAGAATCATGTATTTTTGAGTTATGAAAATTATGGTAAATTGAATTTTGGTCTCACATGCTTATAAAAGGATAATAGGTAATTTTACCATAGTATAAAAACCCATAATATTTTTTGATGATTTATTTTATATAAGAATAGGATGTTTAACCTTTGGTTGTAATTTGGTAATATTATGATATAATTAAAATTTTAAAAATATATTTATATTTGTTGAATAAAAAATAATTATTCCAAAAACATAAATTATGATATCTCTTAAATAGAATTGATGTTTGAAATTGTGACTTTTTATTTCAGTCTTGAATATGCAGTTTTACATAGGTGAGGTATAAACTCTACCTAGGTTCTAGATCTCGGGTAGACCTAGTGAATTTTATTGATTTTTTTTGAAACTTTTACAATGTGTTTTACCCAAAAAAACATGTATCCCCTACTGTAAAGTAACTTAAAATAGGGTAAGTTACTATAGGGTAACTTAATATAAGTTATGTTACTCTATGGTGACTTACCATAGGGTATGATACTATAGGGTAACTTGATATAGGGTAAGTTTCTATAGTGTAAGATACTATATGGTAACATACCATAGGATAACAACCTATGTGGTTAGTTAAAAAAAGTTAATAAGAAATTTTCATATGTTTTTATAGGGTAACTGTAAATTTCCCTAAACTGTTAATAGGTAATTGTAAATTTTCTTAAGAAACCATTGGGTAAATGGAAATTTCCTTAAATTACTATAGGTTAACTAGAAATTTCCTTATGTTTTTTTAGATTAACTGAATATTTCCTTAAGTTGTTATAGGGTATGGTACCATTGGGTAACTTGTTATATGTTAACTTGCAATAGGTTGAGTTACTATTGAGTAAGTTACTATGGGGCATCTTTTTGTAAGGAAACTTTCTATAGGGTAAGTTACTATAGAGTAACTTGTTATATGGTAACATAAAATAGTGCAAGTTACTGTAGAGTAAGTTACGAAAGGGTAATGTTCTTTTATGTAAATTATTATAGGGTAATTTACTATAGGGGAACATTCTCTAGAATAATTTAGTATTTATTCTGTATAATTGAATTTTGGAATCAATTGTTGAATATGTTTTAAAATTATTTTTAAAAAATTTCTTACTAATTTAAACACATGAATTAATTATAAATGATTTATAATTAATTAATGTAAACTGAAATAGGGTCAGGGACCCTTACATGGGGAGGATAAATGACAAATAAAAAAGAAAAGAAAAGAAAAAAGAAATAATAAAAAAGAAAATAAAAAAATAAATGATTAAAAATTTATTAAAAACATATTCTAAAAGGGGAAAGTGTCAATTTCTAAGCCTTTTCACATGGGGGATCATATGAGAGGGGTTCCCTATCCTCAATTGAGTATCTCCATAAATCCTTTTCAGAATCAAGTATTTTTTGGTCTAGGAGACTTCTTGAGGTAAATTTAACACTATGTATCTCTTCTTTCCCATTTTCTTCCCCTCTTCTATAAAGATGGTTTATTTTCAGTGGATGGTGGTATTTTATCAGAGAATACTGAAATCATCCTAATATCAAGGAAATATTTCTTGGCTTAGCTAATGGATAACCTAATAGGATGATTACAAGCTATCACCACTATGGGAGAAATTGATATTTTCGACAGGGTATTTGCTACGGGGAAGGGTCCCATTGTAAATAGTCCATAGGGAGGGACTATTTATGATGGGACCCTTTTCCCATCACAAATAACTACTTATTTGCGATGGGAAGATGGTCCCTGTCATAGTAGGTTTGGTGCGAATTGTGCACCAAACCGTGGGAAGGGTATTTGCGATAGGTATAAAAACCTGCTGCAATTACCCGACGACATTTTTTTACTATTTGTGATGAGATTTGTCTCTCGTCGCAAATAGTATATCGGTAGGTTGATATTTGTTATGAGACCCATCACAAATAACCTTTTAACTACCTCCTCTAATTAATATGGGGGGTTCGTATTTGTGACGAAAATCCCATCACAAATAGTACAATCACAAATAATCTAACCAATATAAACCCCCTCCGTTTTTCCCTTTCCAATCCTTTCTCTACCCCACTCTCCCTCTTTACTTTCATTTTTTCTCTAATTTTTTTCAAAGTTTAAAATTCTAATTCACAACAATATTCGCGGCTTATATCCTCTGAATATTTAATTTTAAAGTATTTATCTATTTCTTTTATTTTTTAGTTAATTTCTTTTATTTTATATTAGTTATAATTATTGTTAATTAGCTGCGATTAAATTAAATTAGAATTAGATAGTTTTATTTATCATTTTTTATTTTTACAAATAATTACATGTGATTAGTATTAATTAATTAATAGTTATTATATAAATTATTATTAATTAGTAGTAATTAGTATTAATTAGAAAAATTATTAATAAATAGTTATAATTAGCGATGATTAGTAATAATTAGAGATAATTAGTAATAAATTGGAATAAACATTGATAAATAGTAATAAATAGTAATAATTAGTGATAATTAGAAATAATTAATTGTAACTAGCAGGAATAAGTAGTAATCAGTAGGAATAAGTAATAATTAGTAGGAATAAGTAATAATTAGCAGGAATAAGTAATAATTAGAAGTAATTAGTAATCAATTGTAATAATTAGTAATAAATTTTAATAATTAGTCATAATTAGTAATAATTCATAATAAATTGTAATAAATTTTAATCAATTGTAATAAATAGTAATAAATAGTAATAAATTGTAATAAATTTTAATACATTTTAATAAATAGTAATAATTAGTAATATTTAGTAATAATTAACAATAATTAGTAATAATTAGTTATAAATTATAATAATTAGTAATAAATTGTAATAATTAATAATAAATTTTAATGGGAATTAATAATAAATTGTAGTAAATTTTAATAATTAGTAATAATTAGTAATAAATTTTAATAATTAGTAATAATTAGTAATAATTTGTTATAATTAGTAATAGTTAGTAATAATTAGTAATAATTAGAAATAAATTGTAATAATTAGTAATAATTAGTAGTAAATTGTAATAATTAGTAATAATTAGTAATAATTAATAATAAATTTTAATAATTAATAATAATTAGTAATAATTAGTAATAAATTAGTAATAATTAGGAATAATTAGTAATAAATTGCAATAATTAGGTATAATTAGTAATAAATTGTAATAATTAGTAATAATTAGTAATAAATACTAATAAATTGTAATAATTAGTAATAGATTATAATAATTAGAAATAAATTGTAATAAATTTTAATAATTAGTAATAAATTTTAGTAATTAGTAACAAATTGTAATATTTTAGTAATAAATTCTAATAATTAGTAATAATTTGCAATAATTTGTAATAAATTAGTATAATTTCTAGCAGATTAGAAATGAATTCTTTTCCAGACAACTCATCTCCTTGAAACATTCTACCATTGAAATAACTATGAAAAATTTGTTCCAACGTATGCATATCCATTTTCATATGCACAAGAATGGTGAGCAGTGTGGCGAGGCCTCCCTTCTCTCCATTATCGTGCATATGAAAATGGATATGCATATGTTAGAGAAGATTTTTTATACTTATTTGAGTTGGAGAAAGTTACAAGGAGATGAGTCATCGGGATAAATAGGCTTTTTTCCTGACGTCTCATCTTCTTGAAACTTTATCCCACTGAAATCACTATGACAAATCCACTTCGACATACAAATATCCATTTTTTTATGCATGAGAATGGAGAGAAGCACGAAGAGGCCTCCCTGCTCTCCATTATCATGTATACAAAAATAGATATTCATACATTAGAGCAGATTTTCCATAGTGATTCCAGTTAGAGAAAGTTGTAAGGAGATGAGTCGTCAGGAAAAAGAGTTTCCGCCAATCTGCTGGAAGTTGCGCCGCTTATAATTAGTGATAATTAGCATAAATTTGTAGTAATTACTAATAATTAGTGGTAATTAGTATAATTTGGTATAAATTAGTATATATTAGTATAAATTTTAAATCAAATACTATAAATAACTATGAAATAATAGAAATTATTATAAACTGATAGAAAATTGAATTGAATTTTCTTCTTTTTTTGGATAGTATTTTTCATATATCAAATTATTGAAAAAAAATAATTATTTTATATTTGTTAGAGAAATATGGAATATCGAAGTTGACAACATTCATTATTAGATGATCTCTCTTGGATAAATCAGCGCAAGAATCCAAAAGGTTCTAGTTTAAATCCTATATATATTGAGGGTGTTGAAGCTTTCTTATCATTTTCATCATAAAAAAAAATTGTTTTAGAAGGGAAAATTAAGTGTCCTTGTAAAAAATGTGCCTTGAGGATATTTGACATATTTTACAATGTTAGAGGTCATCTATTGAATTTTGGGTTTCAAACCAATTATGTTTTTTGGTATCAACATAGTGGATGAAGTTCTGGATAAGATACTAATAATTTGGTTCCAGATTCATCACAGTTTCAAAATTTAGTACATGATTTGGAAGGTTCATCATTTCAACAAATTAAAGCTCAGGATGATATTGATTTAACTAATGAGTTGGAACCATATCAATTTTATGAATTGTTAAGGTCCGCTGAGGATTCCTTATATCCTAGTTATAAGATAAAAAAATCTAAAGAAATTGAAAAATTTATGGATATTAAATCAGATAATGGAATGTAAAATAGCTATTTTGATCAGATATTCTCTTTGGTGAAAACACTATTACCTAAAGGAAATGCATGGCTTACAAATTTCTATAAGATCAAGAGGCTATTTCGTAATATGGGTCTTAGTTATCATGTTCAAATGATTGCATCTTATATTATGGTGAAAATGGGTCATTGGATAGTTGTCCCACATATGGAAAATTGAGGTATAAAGAGGCTCATCTAGGGAATTCTGGATTGATTTTTGTAAAATAGTTTAGATATTTCCCACTTACACCCAGATTGCAGCATTTATTTATGTCTGAGAACACAACGACATTTATTTCATGGTAAAAAACCAATATTTCAACTGGTAAAAGATTAAATCATCCCTATGACGGTGATTTATAGAAAAATTTTGACCCAGTGCATCCTTGTTTTACTTTAGAATCCCGAAAGATGTGATTGGGTCTTTCTACTGACGATTTCTATCAATTTAGTTCTTATGGTAGTCAGTATTCATGTTGGACTATCTTTATAACTCTATACAATTTACCTCCTTGAATGTTGATGAAGGATAAATATATATTTTTAACCTTATTAATTCTAGGACATCTGAAAAATAATATTGATGTTTATTTGAAACCATTGATTGATGAGTTAAATTCATTGTAGAGTAATGGTGTCAGTATATATGATATTGCTGTGAAACAAAATTTCATACTAAAAGCTGTATTGTTGTGGAAAATTGGAGACTTCCCAACATATGGAATGTTATCTGGATGGAGTACACATGGTCCAAAATCATGTTCGTACTGTATGAGAGACAACAAAGCGTTTATGCTCATCATTGGAAAAAAACCATGTTTTTATGACTGTCATCGCAAATTCCTTCCAACAGATCATCCTTTTAAGAGGAAAAATATCATTTTAGAAAAGGAACAATTGAAAGATATGGACCTCCAAAAATGATCTCAGGTATATATTTAAAATCAATTGTCTCTTTATTACCTCCCATCACATTTGGACCAATAATAAACCAACATAAACTTGATGGCTTTGGGAAAGAACACAATTGGATAAAATGGAGAATTTTTTGGGATCTTCCATATTGGTCTGATTTTTTGGTCCATCACATGCTAGATTTCATAAATATTGAGAAGAAATATTTTGATAATTTATTTCATATAGTTTTGGATACACTAGGTAAGACCAAAGATAATGTAAAGGCATGATTAGATCTTGCCCAAATTTGTAGGTGACCAGAACTTAAACTATTTGAAAATGTTATATCACAAGAGTTAATGAATAAAAAATCTACTTATACACTATCCAAATAAAATAGATTATTTTTTTTTCAATGGATTTCATATTTGAGACTTTCAGATGGTTATGCCTCCAATTTGGGAAGATGTTTCAGAAATGGTAATATTACCGGATTAAAAAGTCATGAATTTCATGTTATAATAGAAATAATTCTACCGATTGTATTAAGAAGTTTTTTGAATTATATTATTTTGGATGCGATAATAAACATATAATTTTTTTCTAAGACATTTGTGTGGTGAAAATAGACTATGATGCACTAAACAGATTGCAAGAAGATGTTGTTTTAATTTTATGTAAACTGGAAAAAATATTCCTATCGGATTTCTTTGACTTAATGAAACATTTGATATTACATTTTCCATATGAAAAAAATGTGGACATCCAATACAATTTTGATGGATGTACCAATTTGACATATGCATGCATAAATTGATAAAAAAACTACGCAATAAAGCATCGGTTGAAGGCTCAACTGTAGAAGCTTATTTGTAGGAGAAATTTATTTTTTCTTATCCCATTATTTTCAATATGAATATCCCTAAATAACATCATGTACTATAATGAGAGAAATGTTGATGATGGAATTAGAAATAAATTATCAATTTTTAATTAGCTCGAACTTAGCTTCGATGGAGTTTATGAATGATGGATTTCAGATGATGAACATCACAGAGATCATACATATGTTCTAATCAACTATGGAGAAATGACCCCATTTGTACTGTGGGCGATCTTATCACTTATTATATAATATCTATTATAGTAAATTAATCTTATTTTATTTGTAGGTTATATGATAATCATATCAAGAAACAAATTACACAAATTACAATAGCTTCTCTTGAAGAACGTCAACAAAATAATTTTTCCTGGTAATATAAATTATTTATGTTTTAACATATAAAATCAATTTATTACTTCTTATATTGATAATTTTTTTACAAATTTTCGGGTATCTCAACATGCTAATAAAATCAATAACCGATTGTGTGTATTGAGTAACCCACTATCCAAAATGGTTAAATATTATAATGCATATATGGAAAATGGTTTTAGATTTCATACACTTCCATTTGGGGAATCAAAAAACAAGGAATAATGGTGTTTTTTTGAGAGGATCTCATCATATAGAAAATGAAGTTGACTTTTATGGCATGCTCGAAGAAATTATTGAACCGTGTTATCTGGGATAGAATTACATAATGATGTTTAAATATCAGTGGTAGGATACTGAGAGAGGATTATATGTTCATCCAACCCATAAAATCATTGATATTAAATATAAAATTTTTCTTACAGTAAATGAACTATTTTTATTAGATCAGTAGACAAATAAAATTTATTATGAAAATCACTACACTACATCAAGAGATTTAGGTGTTTTTTTGAGCATAATAAAAATGAAATCTTGAAAAAATATGTTTACTCAAACTGAATGTGGTTCCGCTAAAGTGAATGGAATTGAAAATTTTCAAGCAATTGCTCCAAATCTATCTTTTTTACAAATATACATGAATATCAAATAATGACACCCCACAATTAAGGGTAAGTGGTGACGATGATGGTAATGATGTTACAAATGAATTTGAAATGATAAGAGATGATGAAACTAAAACTCATATGGAAATTGATGATGCAAAGGAGGAATATGAAGACATTGACATAACCATATATGAATATGAGGATGAATATGAACATTGAAATAATTAAAATCGTGTTTTAATCATATATAATATATATCTATATATAATAGTTATTTTCAACTATTTTAGAATAATATTCATTTTGTGTTTTAGATGGATTAGGATTTGTTTCTTCAGTTGTAGAAGGCTGATCTACCTTTGGAAAAGCAAGATGTTGGATCATCTGACCCTTAGACTACTGGCAGTTCAGGGGGTACTCGAAGGGGATCTGGTCTTGCATGATTGATGATTCTTGACCCTATCTCTGAGCGATCCACACATGAAGAGGTATGATTAGCTATGTATTTTAGTTATCTTTCATTAATTTATTTATATACTAATTATTTGATTATCTATTCATTTTTTTTCACATCTTTTTTCATATAATTGTTGGATAGGGGAGAGCTATATTGCACAATTATTTTTCTAAAGCATGGGTTACATGGGATCATACTCTCATTGATGTTCAACACCACATGTTTGATTATTGGATGCTATATAAAAAAGTAGTATTTGTTTTTAAATTTATTTAATTAATAACTTGATATTATAATTTATTTCTAGGATTTATGGCATCCTATTGATGATAGAATGCATGAAACTATCTTGAAGGCATGGTAGGGATTTATGTGTGAGTGTTTCCTTTAGTTTTTACTCAATTTGAGAAGGAAGGCAATGATGATAATAGGAGTGATAGAGTTTGATGAGTATTGTCACATCCTCCGGAAAAATTACATTTCATCACAGGTTTGGGACAAATTATGTTCACAATGGTTGGGTGCTCATTTTCAGAGGATATCATTGGCAGGTCAACAAAATCAGGGAGGAAGGAGGTGACACATTGAGCTGGTAGTTGTGCATTCAGTACATATATGGAACATATGATAAGTACTTGTTTTAAATAATTTATATAACTTTAAATGTAAATGGTCTATTTTATATTCATATAAGCAGTCGAACAACTAGATATTATGAAGTTTGATGTTTATAGGAGGATGTAAAGTGATCCAGTCACTCAAGAGATTAGAGGTGACTGCCAACATCAGTTTGTGGTTAATATAATTTCTTTTTGAGTTTTAAAATTAACTGTAAATAATATTTTAAATATTTTAATTTTAAATTGAAATTTAAGGATTCATATGAGGCCACAACATCTCAGACACAAACTAAGAGTCAGGACAAGATCGATGATCAAACCAGTGCCTACCAATTTGATAAAGCATCATGGTTGCAGGTGACCCTGTATGCCTTCAAGAAAGGCCAAATTGTTGGTATCAACTCTTGATTGAAGTCTGGAAGTTATTATGGTACTACTACGATGTCGACATCCATATCAAGATGAGCTTGTGGAGAGTCAAAATCATATGTTTCACAGTATCAGGAGCAACTACGAGCTTAGGGGTAAAGTTATAGGGAGTATGCATAGGGAGTAAGAGGAGATGCGTCAATAGCAGTACCAATATCAGGAAGAGCTCCGACGACAGTAACAGTAACAATAAGAGGAGATGCGTTGATGATAGTACCAACACCTCAAGCAGATGAAGTACATGCGACATCTGACTCATGGGTTAGGAATGAAGTTCCCTCCACTATCTACTCCAGCTTCTCCAAAAAACCCTTCCCCTTAGTGATGTATTTATTTTTTATGATAAAACATTTGAATGTGATTTTTTTGTAATATTAACTATTTAAATTTCTATATAGTACATTTTAATTTTTTTGCGAATAGTGCGTTTTTATTATTTATTTAATTTTTTATTATTTTATATAATTATTTTATTTTTTTATTATTTATTATTTATTATTTATTATTATTTTGTTATTATTATTTTTATATATTTTTATGAATATTGAGGTTTTTATTATTTTATAATTTTTTATTATTTTACTAATATTAATACTATTATTTCATTAATAATAATAATAATAATAATATTATATTATTAAAATTATTATTATTTTATTATATTAATATTAATATTAATAATAATATTTTATTATTTTATATTTATTTATTTTACTAACATTAATATTATTATTTCATTAATAATAATAATAATAATAATATTATTATATTAATATTATTAATATTATTAATATTAGTATTATTATTATTTTTTTCTAATATTTTATTATTATTATTATTATTTTATTCAATTTTTTAAAGCTATTTGCGACGAGCCCTTTTGCGATGGGGAGCCTATCACAAATACTATTTGCAATGGTCTGTCATAATAGCGTTTTTAAAAAACACCAAGAAAACTATTTGCGATGAGTGCATGATCCATCGTAAATAGTTTTTTTATGACTGGCCATCGTAATAGGGTTTTTAGAAAACATTAGAAAAACTACTTGCAATGGGACCACATCCCCTCGTAAAAAAACCTATTTGTGATGCTCTTTTTTGCAAAGAGTCATTTGTGACAGGGCCCCATCACAAATAGACCAATTCCAGTGGTGCACATGATGATTTGGTTGAGGTACGTCACCATTTGAATTTATTTATGTTTTTTCCTAAATTTAAATTAAATCACCTTTTTGAATTAATTTTGTGTATTCAAAATTTGGCTAGGGATGGTTATGAGGGTTCACTATGTACCTTCCAAGAGTGGTTAGTCATGATTTCAGTGCATCATGATTACTCGGTGAGCTATTAGGAAATTATGCCTATTTTTGTGAAATAGTGAAAATTAATAGTAAATTGTTTAATTTATTACAAATGGTTATAATTAATAAATTATGACATCACATCTTAGGTTCGAGTTTCAATCAGAAATAGACCAGACCCTATTGCTCATGGGTACTTTGGTCAGATGTCTCTCAGTGAGTTCTTTGGAACTATTCCAATTTATATTAAGTTTTAAAATTAATTATAAACTATTAGAATTGATTTATTTAAATTTTATGGCTTATGAAAGTACCTCATAATGATGGGCCATAGAAAAATGAGATTGGAAGATATTAATAAATGGTGTTCTAGTAATTTTAAAGTGGAAATAACCCTATAAATGAGGTAGATGACCTCAACATTAATTAGGACTCTAGATTTTTTTTGTGATTTTATGTTTTTGTACAAGCATTATTATAACAGATTGCATACTTTATTACATAGTGATTCCTCCTTGGATTGTGAAAGAATGGCACTGATGTAATAGTCAACATGGACAATATATATTGCTAAAAAAATTAATTTTGTCACCCTAGTTGAATGATTTTTTAACGAAAAATTTATATAATATTTGGAGGCATTCATTGGTTTTCAAAATTAAAATGGATTTTACTTTTAAAACATGATTTAATTAAGGGTTTCTTATTAAATGAAAATTTCAAGGGAAAACTGGTGATTTTTTAATTGGTTTCATAATGGTATCAAAAAATAATAAATGGTTTTTCTAGGGAATGATGAAAATATTTTGTCCAATGGAATAATGTGAATAATATGGCATGTGATGCCTTTTCTAAAGAGTTTTTGAAGGAAAATTTGGACTTATTTCCCAAAGGGAATCTGGAAGGGCCTCATTTATTTTTTTGGACTCTTTGACCCCATGATGATGAATCCCTATTTTTTAAATCAATATTGTTTTTAAATTCTCTCTTTTTTGTGATTTCTTTGATGTGACACCTAGGGTGATTTTGTGATGAATTATATTGTTTCATAATGATGCATATTGTGCATGTTGATCGATGGTGGTTTCTTTTGATATCAGAGTGGTTGGTTATGTAACAACCCAGTCTCCCAAAACCTAGAGCTGGTAGTGATATTACATTATTGGTACATAATAAAAAATTTATCATAGGATATAATAGATTTATTGTATTAGAAATCTACATGCATACATATTTTTATCATTTCAATTGAAAACATAAAATTCAACATAAAAAATATGTGAGAGAAATATTATCCATTCAAGAATATCCTTAATAATTATGCATACTTCTCTTTTAGGTTTCCCAGGGAAAGGAAAAAAGATTAGGGTGAGCCCAGATACTCAGTATGGAGTAGTGTACAATGAAATCTAATATAACATAATCATTTTATAAACATTATAGAAAAAGGAAATGATCAAAATAATGCCATAATCAAATGAAACTAAAGGAATAATTTATCCATGATAACAAAAAAACATGGATAATATTTTACTAATCTTATACTGATGAAATTCATAATTTTAGACACCATTAATATACCATCAAGGCCTTTTTATATTACATCATACATAAATGGGTAAGATGTATTCCAACACCCTATCTAGTTTGACTCATGAGATGCATCATGGGGAAATATAATTCTAGGTCCCACATATCACTAATTTAGTTCAATGCATCACTCATACAAATTAACAATACATTTCACAATGTTCCCTAAAGAAAAAATTATTTATTCATGGTTAAATAAAACATGGTGTTTCCATATAATGAAAATATTTAAAAATAAAATTTTCCCCATTCAATGTAATGATGTGTCTATATTAAAGAATATCCTATAATAAATTTAATAACTATGGTGTATTTTTATTGAAATGTGTTGTGCCCTTATATATGAAATAAAGATAAGGTAGAAGTGAAGGGTAAATTTAAGTTTTGGGATAATAATATAAGATAATTATTTAGGTCAATAGTTCTCAATGGTAGGATAAAAACAAAATGGTTGAAAAATACATCATTATGGTTCATAAAGAGTGTGTGAATTATCCAAAGCATACCCCCATTAGTTTCTAATAAGGTGTGTTGTCTTAGGCACACTCATCATGCACCGAGTGAAGATCAAGTTGATACCCCCAAAACTATTTTCCTAGTTATTTCTACATGATTCATATATTCCACAACCTTATCAACTTTCTAGTACTCAAAAATGAATGTAATTTATAAGATAACCACCCAAACATAAATTTAAACAATTTAGTACTTTTGGGAATTACAAAAGCTTATAATATTTCTATAATAAGAGGAAATAAGTAATTTATCATGGAAAGTATATAAAATGGGATATAATAAAATGAAATTTAAATAATGAAAATATGTGAAAAGGGTATTATAATAATATAATTTCAATTAAAAATGTAAGAGAATGATTGGAAACCCTTACGTCTTAAGAAACTTGTCAATCAAACCTTGTTTGAAATATAGAGCTTGTAATTTAAATTAAAATATATTAAATAAATATAATTCATGATATAATAAATCAAATAGGTATTATATACACCATATAATTTAAATTATATTCATAATAAAAAACAAGATTCAAGGAAAATGAATTTGAGATGAAAAGTCCTTTACCTTTAATCCTGCTTAGTCGAATGTTATCTAACATAATGTATAAACAAAATAACAATATCAATAAACTATTTTAGAGCCTTATTAATACCTATTATCATTTTTAAACTTATTTTATAATTAATTTTAAAAAATATATTAGTTAGTTATATTTTATATTCATCATTGGATGTTATTAGTTTTGACTGATTTTTTACCACTAGTATTGTAATTTCTGCACTGATTCGTTTTTATATATTGAAAATTAATCATTCAATAATAATTATAGGCACAAGAATATATTTTTATATAATGATTTATGTTGTTATAATTTTGTTTCATAATTATTATATTTATTATTTACAATGACGAAGTGTGTGGAAAGCTCTTTTTGACAATTTTTAATGAATAAATGGGTGGTAAAATAATAATAAGTAAAATGTTAATATAAATCCTCTAGAATCATAAAACTAACATTATTTTATAATTAATTTATATTAAAACTATTATCTATGTTTCTGTATTCATTTATTATTTAAATTTATAACATTTTTAAGTTAGTGGTCAAACCGACCCAAACAAGATCATGATATAATCTAGGACTGAGTACAATTAACAAAGTGATTATTTTGGAATAATATAATTATTAAAAAATCATAATTATAATATATATATGTTATTCATGTTTTTAATAAAAATTTTAAGAGAGTTTGATCAATAAGTAAATATTATATGAAAAATAAAATTAGCCACTTTTAGGGAGGCAGTAGTCTATACAAATGCAGGGAGACACAATTGTTTTTCATTGAATAGAAAGAAGACAAGGAATGAATTATAATATTAGAATCATAATAATTTTATGAATATAATATTAGTATGTTAAATATAATTTTAGAACCACATCTATAATGTGGTTATGAAAAATCAAGCATGTCACTCATGGAGTTGGTAGTCCGAGCATACACATGATGACTTCTTCATTTTTTTAGTTGTTATAGAGGACGGTATAAAATGGATATTAAATTAGTATAAAAAAGTTAATAGACTAACCCAGGTGAATGAAACCACTCACCCAATTCATTCCATTATGGGGTGGGGTAAAACAAAGATAACAAAAACCAGTCTCATATATAAAATAAACAAGAAACACCACCATAACACAAAGTTGAAACAACAAAGATAAAACTAGGCCAAATAGGCTAAACCAAAAAAAAAGAAAATTCTAGGCATCAAGTATACATGTGACCAAACATCACCTCCAAATAATCCAAAAATGAAACAATGATGTAAATAGAATCTTGAATAATACTGAATACCCTTCCCTTTAATTAAATCCTATAAAACAAGGTCTATAGCCGTCCACAGGCAAAAGTAGGGTGTGAGAAACAGATCCTAGTAGGATACCACCAATAAATATATAAAATTTCTAAAATAAGAATGAAAAATTACAATCTATAAAACCGAATTTTTTACAAGTAGTATTATAAATAAAACAATTTGAACTTATTTTCCAAACAATCCTTGAGTTTTCAAAAATTTCATTCCAAGTTTCCAAATACAAAAACAAAATAGGTAAAGATACAAAAATATAAATATACATGTGAACGACCATCCATGAAATAAACTATCATGTAATAAACAACTAGAATCAACAATTCACCTACCATCCAGGATATATCCTATGGGACAATACATACTAGACACTCACAAGAAAAATGAGAAATAATGTTAGATCTGAACTAACATCGATGCATGCCATAAATAATTGACATAGAAGAGGTTACCTCCTAGTGGTGTCACACACACTAAGGATACCAATGTATCTATCTTGACATACCCAAGGTTTCCACTGTGAATTTTTTTTCAATTTATGTTTTAAAAACCATGCTAACATTTTTATAGAACAATTTCAAAGCCAAGAAAATATGGTTCAGGGTTTCAAAATACATAATCTATTTTAAATTAATGAAATTATATTTTAAATCAAAAACTATTTTCAAACGCGAACCCATGCCCCTTATAAATTTCAACACATGGGATTCCCTTTAAAAACTCAATAAATCAACATGAACAATAAGTAGTTGAAGAAATTAGAACAATTGAATAGATCCAACTACCTAAAGAGCATAGAAAACCTAACTGCCATAGATAATGGGGATTGTAAACCACAATATCTGCCTTCAAAAGAAAACCATGACTAGAGACTGAAAATGATTGATAGAACACACCATCCATTTACTAATCCCTATAAAGAAAGGTGATGCAACCACCAATGGGGGAGAAAATAAGAGAAAATATTACCTGGAGAGATGAAGTTCCTAACCCCGCTGATCAATATTTAAATGGATTGATTTGGATAGAAGGTAGACACCCAAAATCACCTAGGTTAAGAGATATGGATGATAAAATTAGGCTATAAAAACAAATGAGCCCTAAAAAACCTACATGAAACTCTAAAAAATGGAACTCAAGGAATTACAAATTGTGTAATATCTTACACATTGTGAATCACTTTTATTTTAAGTTACACCAAAAAATGATTCTCCTTTTTAATTAAAACCCAGATTTCACTTTACACGATGTTTAATCCTTACATGACATGTAAAAAATCATGTTATGAATTGAACTCATGGGATGAGTATATTCAACATTACACATTATGAAATATCATTACACGTTGTGTAACTTCTCAACGAATAGCAGAAAAGTCAAGGGAAAAGCTAAAAATACGACAAATATGTGACATCACCATTATAGGTATCCTCCTAATTCAGGGTTGAAGATTCTTTCCAAAAAATAGGGAAACCAAAAATAGATATTATAATATACCCAACAAAAAGGTAACGGGGAATTAAATTCTCCCCACTATAAAATTTTTCTCTCTTAAGAAAGAGATCAATATCATGGATCTTCAAAAAGAGTAAGCCACTTATACTTCAACAACAACTCATACTCCCACATCTCATGGTGATATTTTCCACATTTCCATAGTAACTGGACTAGAGGAATCGTTTTTCCAAACAATACCATATCCTAGCGATCCATAATTGGAACTGGCTACTAAAAAAAAGTGGTATCAGGCTCAAGAACAACATCATACCATATAATCACATGGAAAGTTTTTGGTATATACCTCCTCAACCAGGAAACATAAAACACATAGTGTATAGAAGTCAATCCAAATGATAAAAAAAACTGATAAGCCACCCTCCCCAGCCGCTCAATGATCTCAAAGGCCCCCACAAACCTTAGTGCCAACTTACCCTTCTTACCCAACCGACGATGTCCAAAGTGAGTTGAAACTCTGAGAAAGACACAATAACTAACATAAAACTCTAACAAATGATTACAGAAGTATTCACAATATTTACGATGACTCTGTTCCTTGATCAAACACCTTTGGATCAACTGCACTACCTCTGTCATCTTCTGAACAACAACCGACACAACCAAGGACCTCTCTACCAAATCTTCCCAACACAAGGTAGATTGACATGGATACCCATACAAAGACTCAAAAGGAACCATCCTGATATAATACCGATAACAATTTTTATAGAAAAAATCAATCAAATTTAGATGTATATCCTAAGATCTGCCGAAATCAAGAACAAAATCCTAAAGAATATCTTTATGAAACTAAATAGCCCTCTCTATCTGTCCATCTATCCGAGGATGATAATCCATGATTAATTTAAACTAGGAACCCATTTATTTCTGAAAAACTTTCCATAACCTGAATATGAACCTCAATTCCCTATCATAAAAAACTACATAGGGAACCTCGTGAATATTCACAATATCTCAGACATACAAGTCCCCAATATATTCCTATTTTTTCATCTAATTTAATGGTATAAAATGCAATTATTTTGTGATTATGTCAAAAATCACCCAAATTTCATCCTTACCACTAGTATTCTATGGTAAACCAATGAAAAAATCCATGGAAATATCATCCCACTGCCAAACCAGAATGTGTAAATGCTGCAATAAACCTGCTGGTCTCTGGTGTTCCGCCTTAACTCTTTGACAAGTGATACAAAATGATACAAAATCCATAACTAACTACCTCATCTCTAGAAACCAATACCAATGTCTCAAATCATAATGCATCTTTGTATCCCCATGGTTTACAGACCAATAAGACTAGTGTCCACTGTCTAGCAACTCCTTTCTCAAGGAAAATGAAAAAACCAACCTATTACAGAAGCAAAAAGATACACCAGGAGACCAAGACAACTCGCACTAGGTATCCCCACAATTTAGGAATTATCCTATATGTCAGATCATGATGTTTGTCACTTTATCAAGTCAAACTCACTCATACAAAGATGATTTAAATTTTATCAATGCCAAAAAAACTTTAACACCAACCTCATCCACTTCTATGCTCATCTTGAAAAAAAATCTCACAAGAGACTAATATTCAATTGATTACTTTATTGACTATGTAGGTACGTTTATGCTCAATGTGATGGACACCACATTCCCTTTCATAGGGGTATACTTGATATCAAAATAAAAGGTATGAATATTATCAACCTAGTGTCTCTGTCGTAAGTTTATATCTCTATGAGTCAAAATATACTTTAGTATTTTTTTATCAGAATATACCGTAAACTTCTTTCCAAAGAGGGAGTGATGCCATGTTTTGAGAGAATGCATAACAACTACCAACTCAAGATCACAGGTAGGGTAGTTCTTCTCGTGAGGGTGTAACTAGTGAGTTCCATAAGCCACAACCTATTTCCCTTACACCAAGATACATCTCAAACCCATAAAAAAAGAATCATAGAAAACATCATAGCCCAAAACTAGTTTTGGAAGAATAAAAAATGACGATGAAGTCAAACTCATCTTCATCTCCTTAATAGATCTCTAACAATTGTCATTCCATTCAAACTTTTCACCCTTACAGGTTAAAACTATCATCGAATATGAAAGATTGGAAAAGTCTCAAAAAACTATCTATAGTAACCTACTAAACCCAAGAATGTTTGGCTCTCAAACAAATTTTTGGGCTAATATAAAAACATAACTACCTTCATCCTTTTAGGATCAACTAAAATTCCCCTCTCAGATGTCACATGCCCCAAAAAATTCACTTCCTAGATCCAAAACTCATATTTGGAAATCTTATGATACAGACGATGTTCCCTCAAAGTATGAAAAATGATATCAAAATGGACTTTGTTCTCCTCCTATATCTTAGAGTACACCAAAATATCATCTACAAAAACAACAATAAAATATTCCAAGAAATTATGAAAGATTTGGTTTATCAAATCCATGAATACCATAGGAACATTAGTGACTCCTAATGGAATAAACAAAAACTCAAAATTCTTATATAAACTCTAAAACACTGTCTTGGGTATATTTTCTTCTCAGACTCTCAACTGGTGATACCATGACTATAGTTCAGTCTTAGAAAAACAACACACCCTCAATTAATCATAGAGACCATAAATTCTTGGTAAAGTATACTTGTTATAAATGATCACCTAATTAAAATTCAGATAGTCAATACCAAGTCAGATACTTCTGTCTTCCTTCTTAGAAAAGAGTAAATGAAAATACCATGATAAAACTCTAGGAAGAATAAAAATTCTCACCTCTAGGTCCTTAATCTGGACTTTAAGTTCCACAAACTCAGTAGGTTCCATTCGATATGATGAAATAGAAATGGGAATTGTTCTAGGTAACATTTCAATAGTAAATTTGAACTATCTCTATGGTGGAAATTTAGAAAAATCATCCTTAATGACATCAAGTTATTGACACACAACATCATGTAACTAACCACCTAAGCACATGTCAACTGCATCGAGAAACATTTCTAAAAATTGGCATGAGATTTAACTGACATAAGGAACAATCAGCCCCACCCTTCCTGATCTAGAGTCTCACTCACCTTGAAAAAAATGAGTGACCCCATCAATAGAAAATAAATATACATGATGGTGAAATTAGTCTATTTGGACCTTTACTCTAATTATCCTTTCCATGCTAATGACCAGGTCAAAGATGTCAAGATCAAGCACTAATAAGTCCCAAAGGACCTCAAAGTCTCCTATCATCACCCTATATGAAGGAAATTTTAAACCTTACTCGTACCTCTTTCCCAAAGTCATAAAAAAATCCAACAAGAATGGAATATTATCTGAATTCAAACCCAACACACCAAACAAATTTGATGAAATAAAATAATGATTAGAACCTATATTAGACAAATATAGCACCATAGAAGATGAAATAAAAATCGTACCTCTAACTGTAGCTATCCATACTTTATAATCGTCTGTCATACATTATACTACATAAATCCATCTAGAAATAGACACATGGAAAACCCCTTTTTCATACAAATGAGATTTTTCGGCCATGGAAGAATCATCATGAACCTGTGACACCTTGGTAAAAGTGGATGACGCCTTACTACATTGGGACATCTTATCCAAAAAATGCTTCAGATGTAAATATCACTCACAATGATGAGAAGTTCTAGGAGAATCCATAAATTGGTGCTTGATATGATCATGCCTCCCAGAATGGTAGAAGATAACATGTTGTTTCCCCATTTAAGCTCTTGGAATAAGTCCTTTAGAAAATTTACTACTCTTTAAGTTTATTTTCTCATGATAAGAATCACCCACGATAATCGCCACACCTACAAAATCTCCGCCCAAGCCTATCCTTATAGATATGTCCTCCTTAGATAAAGCTTCCATATACATTACCACTACAAATGTCGATAGGGAAAAAAGAACAAACATTGACTGAACATTGGCCCTCATCCCAATCTCAAACCTCTAATCCTCTAGGTAATCATTAATGGTAATCTATGACACTAGATTCACCAACTCAAAAAAGTTAGTGGAGTACTCCATAATAGTAATAGACTCTTTATCCAACTTAATAAACTCCTAGGTCTTTTCCACACATAAAGTATCAAAAAAAAACTTCGGATTAAAGATCTTCTTGAAAAAAACCTAGTTAAGACATGTATGAAAATTAGCTTTCACTACTGAGTACCACCATATTCTTCCCTATACATAAATCATATACATGGAAAAACCCACCTGAGAATATTCAAAAGTCTTCAAGAAGTTTAGGATCCTCTCAATCCTTTCAAGCCACTCATCTGACTCTTGAGGTACTTTTTAACCATATAATACTGGTTGATGCTTATTGGTAAATTTGAGCCATGATCCACTACCCATCCTGGGTTCACTACACCCATATAACCCAAAGTTTGAATGGTAAAAATCACCACTTCAACCACATAAGTGTCCACTGAAGGATCCTCCCATGGGACCTACCTCACGGCTTCCCCTCATGTATTTGGAAGATCTATTCTAGGAGGATTTTTCTGTTAAACAAAAGACAACAACCAATAAACCATTAGAAAATTCCAAAACCATCAAACCAAAAAAATAATAATCCAAAACAATGGTTTAAAATAATAATAATTTAATGTAGTTATGAATCCTATCAAAAAAGGAAACACCTTTTTAAAGAAAAAGGTCCATCTAAATAAACACCCCATATAGTTTATTCAAATGACCATACACACACCAAGTGATTAGACATTTCAGATATATTAATTTATTTAAACATCCCATACAATTTATTTAAATGAACCTAAGTACCTGGTCTTTGACTTAGTAAGAATTTTATGACCACCCATGGAAACTTGGATTCAATAACAGGAGTAATCTCTCCAAGCCACTTTTTCTCACCTAATGTATGAATTTTAATGATCCTACCCCTATATACCCAAGACCCAAAACTAACTCAAGTAGTTTTGAAACACTTCAAGCTAATAAACCCCTCTAATACCAAATTGTAACAAACCAACACAGGTCAACCAGACCAGACACCCAAGTTGCCCCATCACTGGGTGGTGTAAAACAAATATAACCAAAACTAGTTTCCTATGTATTAAAAACAAGAAAAACCCATATAGTAAAAAGTGTACACAAAAAAGACACAACTGATCCAAACAAGCTAAAGAAAAAAATTCAAGTCTAGAAATTAAGTCCGCATTTGACTAAACTTTACTTACAAACTATCCAAAAAAGAAACAATGACATAAATAGAAGCCTGTATGTTATAGATTGATCTTCCCTTTACCTGAATCCTATAAAAAAAGGTCTAAAACCTCCCACATGAAGAATTAGTGTGTGCACAACAGATCCTAGTAGGATACAACCAAAGAATCTATACATTTTTTAATAACAAGAATTCACAAGTACAAGCTTTCAAACAAAATAGTTTTTACAAGAAGTTTTATTAATATAAGAATTTGAAATCCTTTTCCAAACAATATTTGAGTTTTAAAAAATTAAATTCCATGTTTCCAAATCTAGATACAATGAAGGTAAATATACTAAAATATAAATATACATGTGATCCAATATCCATGAAATAAACCATCATGTAATAAAAAACTAGAAACAAAAATGTACTTACCAAATGGTTTCTAGCCTATGGTACAATATATACTAGACACTCACAAGACAAAAAAGGAATAATATTGAATCTTAACTAACATAAAGGCCTTCTAGAGACTATATAATTATAAGAGGTTACCTCTTCGTGGTGTCATACACACTAAGCCTACCCGTGTCTCTTTCTTGACTTACCCAAGGTTACTGTTATGCAGTGTTCGTCAATTTATATTTTAAAAACCATGATCGATTTTTTATAAATCAATGTCAAATAAAATATATTCTCCTTTAGGGTTTGAAAATACATTTGCTATTTTAAATCAAGGAAATTTAATTTTCAAAGGAAAAAATCTTTTTAAATGTGAACCCATACCCCTTTTCAATTTCAACACATAAAATTACCTTTCAAATATCATGTAATCAATATGAAAAATAAGAAATTCCTAAAATTATAACAATTGAATAGATCCACCTACCTCAAGAGCCTAGAAAACCAAAATACCTTATACAATAGGGATCTAAAACCACATGATCCTCCTTCGGAAGACAAGGCATGATTAGAGACTCAAAAGGATTGATAAAAAACACCATTTAATTACCAATCCATGCGACAAAAGGTGATGCAACAACCAATGAGATAGAAAATGATAATAAATATTAATCATAAAGACAAAGAGCCTAAACTTGTTGATTAAACACCGAACATATAAATTTTGGTGGAAGGAAGACAACCAAAATTTTAAAGGGTAAGAGCTCTGGCTAAGAGGAGAAGTCTGAAAAAACAAATGATCCCTCAAACACCCATACAATTCTCTAAAAACTAAAAATCAGGGAATTACATGATGTGTAATAAATTACATATATTAAATACCTTTTATTTTAAGTAATTCTAAACAACACATAAACTTTTTAATTGAAAACAATATTTCACATTACACTACGTGTAACCCTTATATGACATGTAAAAAATCACAATGTGAATTCATTTCACAAGACGAGTTCGTCCGAAATTAAACATAGTGAAATATCATTACGTGCCACGTAACTACCCAATGAATAGTATAGAAGTCACGGGAAAAGCTAAAATACCAAAAAATCTGTTACTTCACCATTACAGGTTTCCTCGTAATACAAGGTTGAAGATTCTCACCCAACATGTAACTCCCCAGGATTTCATAGTACGTTATCTCTTTAAAGTAATTCAATAGCTTGCGCTACACACAACACCGAGTTCGAGCGCACCACGACTTACCAAACTAGCCGTTCAAAAACAGGTTATGAATAGTATCAACCACATTTTGAATTTTTTATATATCATATATAATTTTAATATTCAAATTTGTGTTTCTTAGATATAATATAAGGAAAAATTCATTTTTTATATAAAAGAAGTATTTTTCAGAAAATGAAATTTTACTGACTTTTAATGGAAAACCCTTTTTAAATCCAATATTTGCCACTTTTATATATTCGATTTGATAAAATAAAATTATTCTTTTGAAGAAGGAAATAAAAATTTAGTATGGATAAATTTTTGTTACTTTTCTAATAACTTTCATATTTAGATGAATAGTGAAAAATACTAAATTTTAATTGAAAAAAACTTATTTAATAAAACTAATTTATAGTGTTAAATTATGAATTTGAGTGGTTTTAAAGTATAATTATATTATATTTTTATCATTTAATATAATATAGGTCATTATAAGTAATTTCACATTTAAATTGGACATAAACACATGTCAATCTTTTGATAGTTTTTAATTTTTAAAAAACCATTTTTTGGTTTTGACAACGAGAAATAATTTTAAATTAATTAATACCACTTATATGTTTTTAATTTGGTAAAATAGACTTCATTTTTGAATTTGGATTATCAAAATTATCTTAGGGTGGATTTTTGGTATTTTTCTGAAAACTTTCAATTTTTGATGAATAGTGAAAAACACTGTGTTATTGTTTAAAACCGACTTTTATTTAAATAATATTAATTATTTATTTAAATTTATTTTAAAGTAAAAATAGATACATAATACCTATATTAGTCCAATTTAGTTCACTAGAGTCATTTTATAATAAGAATAGATATATACAATTTTATTGAACTTTTTAACCTCTTTTACCCACCTTCTTGGCACATTTGCAAATTTTCATAAAACATAATTTTACCGATTATGTGAATTTAATTTCAAAAATCTGAGAGACACGGTTGAAATCAGTAAGTAAAATGTGGTTTAATAAGATGAAAATATTTTTTGGTGAATAGTAACTTTTGAATTTTATTTGCCACCGTTAAAAGTAAATAGGGAAATAAATGGTAGAAATGATATTATAATTACCCTAACACATGTCCCGATTCTATTGGATAAGTTTATTACGACCAAAATCAACCTTGGGACAAAATTAAGATCCTTTTTGATCCATTTGGGTTAGATTAAGGCATTTATTTTATTTTATTTAGAGAAGTTTTAAAAGTGTTAAATTCAAATTTTATTAACTAAACCATTTTTAACATAGAGTTATACATAAGATAAATTAGACTATAAATATTCATTATAAATATAAAATGATTTCCCACATAATTGTATTTTATTTATAATTTTTAGAAATTGAATAATTAAATTTATATATGACATTATGATGATGTAGTAATTACCTTATTAATGAATGATTAAAATTATTGATATTATAAATATTAAAATAAATGTAAATTGAAACTTTTGATGCCATAAAGAATTTTATAGGTGAATTTGACATGTTAGGTTTGATTAAATGTATTTTTCTGAAGTAATCATGATGTTATAAATTTCAAAAAAACAAAATACTAAATAGTGTCAAAATTGACATGAATGAGTTTTTAAAACAAATACTATATTATTAAATGATATAATATCCCTAAAAATATATAGTTTGGAAAAATGAATAAGATAAGGTTAGATATGTAATTAATTATCCACTTTAGGTTCTCTTGGAATTTTATAGTAAGTTTATTAACCATATAATATAAAAATACAAGAAGACATGGTAAAAGTCAAACTATTTAACTAAGAGTTAAATATAAAAGATAGGGTTAATATGGTGACCTAAACTTGTCTAAAACCTATTGTTTGAGAGTATTTAGACCCATACCAACATTGGCTTCTAAATAAATCAATTATGAGCTATTATAAATCGAAAATGATTTTATAATAAAATAATATTTCAAACTTTTCCTAAAGTGAACCTCACCTCTCTTATAAAAGGGTAAATCCCCTTCTCTCAAAATCACACCTCCAAAGCAATTTATCTCGGACAAAACTAGCCCAAATCTCCTCCAAAATTCCCTAAATTCAACCTATAGGCATTACCTTGATAATAAATCCAACCTAAGGAGCCCTTTTGTTCAAATCAAAAGGAAACACCCAAAGAAGAGGTAATTATTTTATCACCTATTTCAAAGTTCTTTTCTTCTCCCACTTTCTCTTTGTTATTTCCATACCAATATAATAAATCCAATAACTTATACATACTGTGATTTTATTATAAATATGGAACAACCATATTCATTATTCTATCCATCCTATGAATGATAATGTCACCATGCATGCGTACGTATGACTTACCGTCTCCACGCTGTGGTGTAATTTGTTATTCAACACTATGTTATTTGGATTTATATAATGATGATTAATATGTATATAAATAATTAAAATAAAATTCCAATGGTTTTTTACAATTAATATAACATCCAATTCCACACCATTTAATCATTAAGGAAATGATATTGTCGCTCCTGTGTATGTACAAATTACCATCTCCACGATGCAATGATATTTATTTCCACGTTAACCATTCAACGATATATATAAAAATATATATTATTAATAAGTATGTAATATATGAAATAATAATTCTACTATATATATATATATGTATGTATTTACATATATCTTATTCACTTAGTTCCGTTCAATATGATATAAAAACGGAAACAACGGTTATGAGTACGTACGGCCTACCGTCTCTATAAATGGCGTTTTCCATTTCACATATCTATCTATTATACATATTTATATTCTAAATATATATGATATATAAATAATGTTTTATATTATGTAAGTATTTAAAGTAATGATCTAAGTGATACGATCAAGAATAACAAGTTAAAACACGTACGATAAAGAAAGCGATTATTACCCAAAATGTTAATTTAACATGGACATTATTATTAAATGGGTTGTATAAGGTCATAAATTAATCATGTATGATATCATAAATATTAATATGGTTTTGGTATAATTTAATAACATACTATGATCATTCTATAGGAAGGTTAAACGTACTCTCAACTAAAGGGAAGTAAAAGGTAAGGGTTAATTTCTCAATCTCATTATTATCCGAGATTGTTTCTATGTAAGTTTTTCTGGGACATATTTATTATCCATATCCATGTTTCATAAAATAATTTTTCAAAATTATTCTTTTAAGGTACTATTTAACTAAATCATCATTTTAAATGTTTTAAATATTTATTCTTCTAAATATTTCTCATTAATGTCCATGTTTTAAAAATAGTTTTAGGGATTTATTTATATGGACATGATTGTTTTAAAATGTTAATTCCTTTCAAAAGTTTCAAAGTGGTATGGGAAAGTTTGATTCAAAAATCTATATTAAATGACTTACTTTATAAATGTGTGACTTTTAAATGATTTCAAAAAAATTGATATTTCTCCCAAAAAGTTTTACTAATCATTTTTGACTATGTCAATATCCTTTACTGGATATTATTCTTGATTGATGTTGATTTATTATAATACAATATTTCATATTGTATTGAATGAGTTATGATATGTTTGACTATGGATGTGATATTTTTATACCATTCATGGTTTATGGATAAAGTATTGAATTTTCTTATGCTAGTTATAATACTAATGTTTATGTTATGTTTCAAATTTTTTATATAAGAACTGTAGTAGACTTAGTAAGTGACGGGTGGGGCTCGCTATAGCCCCTTGATGTATCAGTAGGTCTCATGAGACAAATTAATGTCTTGGCACAAGGCCTTGACAAAATTTTTATTTGTAGTCTTGGCACACGGCCTTGACTATGTGGTAATGTTGTCCGAGGTTAGGCATTCCCTCAATATGAAATTAGTTATTACATGTGATTATTCAACTAGTAGAATATACATGTGCAAGTTTATATGGTGATGTTTGATTTATTTTTTCCATATTATGTTCATTTTTATGTTTAAATGGTTTATGAATTTTTTATTACACATATTTCATTAAAATATTATAGCTTCCACTAAATTATTTACCCTTACCAAGAATCTGAGCTCACCCCTTTCTTATGTTTTATTTTACCCAGGATTCCAAGAAGTGTATTATGATTGACTTGCAGGGATAGTCTATGGGATATGAGTGTGTTCAAAGGGGACATAATGTTGTTTTTTTATTTCGTGATGTTATGTAAAAACTAATGTATGTATCTAGTACTTCCAAGGCTACTAAACTAATTGATCTTTCGAGACTTGATCTCTTGTGATCATGAAAATGTTATGTAATAACGCACCGGCTCTGAGATTCTGGGGTCAGGGCATTATAGTTGGTCTGAGAGGAAGTTTAGCAATAACCTTGGAAATTAGATTTAAAAAAAACTCTGATTAAAGAACATTACCCTAAGATAGACTTTGAGGATTAGTATAGAAGAACTTCAAATAATTTTGGTAATGTAGAGATTTTGTGAGTTTTCCAAGAAATACCTCCCTGTCTGGATATGAGCATGTAGTGGTGACTCTGGCACAGATGTACCTAAGAGTGAAAACTCTGACAAGAAGTTTTGATCTTGACCTAGGGTATCCTGGTACACAACAACGGGCCTTGTTTCACTCTTGGTATGACACTCCAGAGGGATATACTTAGGATAATTCACAATTTCTTTAAAAGACATTATGAAGGATTTATGAGTAAATATGTCAGAAAAGAAACCATTTTTATGATTATGAGACCATATGTGTGAAAATATTCAATTAATGTTGAGAATTTTTGTAGTTTTTGGATTATATATAATGATATGATCTAACCTAGTGTATTTACTCATTTAGAAATCACGCCTAGTATAAGGAATGAGAAATCCAGTAATACACATGATCCAAAGATTAAGAAGGATCATATCTTTCATGGTCTTAAACCATCATTTAAAAGGGAAATTGTATCCCAAGTATTCTCATCATATGAAGAAATAGTACCATGTGTTAATAAGATAAGTAAAGAATTATCTGAGTCATATGGCTTTTATGGGAAGCCAGAGAAGAAGAGGATGACAGATAGAAAGATGGATAAAGAGAAGTAGGGAAAGAATGATTTTCTTATATGTGATAACTGTGTAAATATTCACATTGGAAAATTCTTAAAGGGAATGAGAGTTTGTTATAAGTGTTGAGAAAAAGGACACTGTGTACGTGATTGAAAGGGTGAGAAAAAGGTTTCAAATGTACAATTCTTCATCTATAAGGAGTTGGGACACTACATGGATCAATGTTCCAATCATTAGAGTATACCTCAAATGATGCTATTGGATAATAATCAAGTTATAATACTACCGAAAATGAAGAGGAGTGATTAGTGTTCTTAAGTTGTTATTATATAATTGTGTCATTTGAGTATTTTATTAATGATGTACGTTATAAGAATTATAAATTATATAAGGATTGTACTGGTGTACGTTTTAATTAAGGATTTAAGATTTTATGGTACCAAGTAAAGTGACAAAGTTTCAAGTTAAACATTTTGGAAAATATATGGTTGGGAGAAATATAACCATTAATATTTGTCTAAAATTGAGATAATGATTTAGGAATAAGATATGATTCATTTGGAAAAATTATTTTAGAAATTCTTGACAACCTTGAAACAAATTAATTATTTGTTTATTCCATCATTGTGGGAGTTTACAAAATTTTTGGATATAAGGAGTAAATCCATTATTCTATAAGGAATAAGGCAGCATGAAATCAATTAGTAAGGTTTTATGGTAATTCAGGGTGTTACCATGTTTTAAGAGTATACATTATGAAGGTATTCACATGTTATTATGTGGAAAAAGAGATCTTAAATATGTTTACCTTCCTTATAAATTTTGGACTGTGAGTTCAGAGAGAAGTATTTTGGATAAGTCTAATGGTTGGAATCAATTAAGTTGGACATTGGATACTATTTTTTAAGCTTAAAACATTTCTTAAGATTATTTTTGGATTGTTATGAAAAGGATAACTCGGAGGTTGGGTGACAACCCGTTGCATCTGGCAAGGCCGTGAGACTTGAACCTGTAACCGAAGGGTGACATGGGTGCATCACCTACGACTGGCCTACGTGATGTACTAGTTTATATAATGTAGTTTTTTAAAATGATCTAATAGATGAATTCTAAATTCATTTTTTTGAAACCCTATACGATTAGGATAAATAGAATATTTCTAAATTCTATTATCTTTTGGAGTGAAAGATGAGTTTGTGGTAGAAGTTAGTTGAAAGATGGAACTTTACTTGTCAAGCATTTTTTTTCTCTTATTCTATGAAGAAATTAATTCTTAAACTTTAGGGAAGGGATTTTAAAACAAAAAATGTTTTATCCTAATACCTTATGTTTTTTTGAACTGATGATATTTAAATCATCATAGATTTATGGCTTTGTGGCCTTCAATATTCTATTTATTGTTCACTTGTTTTTGATTGATGACCTCAATCAATCCTTATAAATATTTACATTTTCCCACCAATTATGGGTCTCCAATTTCTACTAATTTTTTTCTATTTCAGATCATAATTTGGTGATGACTTTTTCATTTCCCTTTCCCTCTTATTAAGACTAAATTTTATTAACCCAATTTCTGATGTGGGTTTTCCACAAAGGTATTTTCTATTTTTAACCTTTTATTTTCAAAGAACAATTTAAAATTGCGAGGATGCAATTTATTAAAGGAGGGGAGAATGTAACACCCCAGGATTTCATAGTATGTTATCTCTTTAAAGTAATTCAATAGCTTGTGCTACACACAACATCGAGTTCGAGCGCACCACAACTTACCAAACTAGTTGTTCAAAAAGTGGTTATGAATAGTATTAACCACATTTTGAATTTTATATATATTCTATATAATTTTAACATTCAAATTTTTACTTTCTTAGACCTAATATAAGGACAAATTCAATTTTTTAGATAAAAGAAGTATTTTTCAGAAAATGCAATTTTACCGCCTTTTAATGAAGAAACCTTTTTAAATCCAATATATGACACTTTTATATATTCGATTTGAAAAAATAAAAGTTTTATTTAGAAGCAGGACATAAAAATTTAGTTTGAATAAATTTTTGTTACTTTTCTGATAACTTTCATATTTTGATGAATAGTGAAAAATACTAAAATTTAATTCAAAACAACTTTTTTAATCAAAAAAAATTATAATGTTAAGTTATGAATTTGAGTGGTTTTAAATTATAATTAGATTATATTTTTATCATTTAATATAATTTAGGTCATTATAATTAGTTTCACATTTAAATTGGACATAAACTCATGACAATCTTTTGATAGTTTTTAGTTTTTAAAAAACCCGGTTTTTGGTTTGGACAACGGGAATTAATTTTAAATTAATTAATGAAACTTATATATTTTGAATTCGGATTATCAAAATTATCTTAGGGTGAATTTTTGGTATTTTCCTGAAAACTTTCAATTTTTGATGAATAGTGAAAAACACTGTTATTATTTAAAATCTACTTTTATTTAAATAATAATAATTTTCTATTTAAATTTATTTTAAAGTCAAAATAGATACATAATACCTATATTAGTCCAATTTAATTCATTGGATTCATTTTATAATAAAATTAGATATATAAAATTTTGTTGAACTTTTTAACGTCTTTTACCCACCTTCTAGGCACATTTGCAAATTTACATAAAACGTAATTTTACCGTTTCTGTGAATTGAATTTAAAAAATCCAAGAGACACGGTTGAAATCAGTAAGTAAAATGTGGTTCAATAAGATAAAAATAATTTTTTTTGTGAATAGTAACTTTTGAATTTTATTTACCACGGTTAAAAGTAAATAGGGTGATCAATGGTAAAAATGATATTATAATTACCCTAACACATGTCCTAATTCTATTAGAAAAATTTGTTTCGACCAAAATCAACCTTAGGAAAAAATTAATATCCTTTTTTATCCATTTGGGTTAGATTAAGAAATTTATTATATTTCATTTATAGAAGTCATAAAAGTGTTAAATTCAACTTTTATTAAATAAACCATTTTTAATATAGAGTTATAAATAAGATAAATTTGACAATAAATATTAATTAGAAATCTGAAAAGATTTATGACATCATGGAATTTTATTTATAATTTTTAGACATTGAATAATTAAATTTATATATGACACAATGATGATTTAGTAATTACTTTATTAATGAATGATTAAAATAATTGATATTATAATATTAAAATAAATGTAAATTGAAACTTTTGAGGCTATCCATGAATTTTATAGGTTAATATGACATTTTAGGGTTGATTAAATGTAATTTTTTGAAGTAATCATGATGTTATGACTTTTACAAAAACCAAATACTAAATAGTGTCAAAATTGACATAAATGAGTCTTTAAAACAAATACTATAATATTAAATGATATAATATCCCTAAAAAACTATAGTTTAGACAAATTACTAATATAAGGTTAGATATATAATTAATGACCCACTTTAGGTTCTCTTGAAATTTTATAGTAAGTTTATTAACCATGTAATATAAAAATACAAGAAGACATGGTAAAAGTTAAACTATTTAACTACGAGTTAAATCTAAAATATAGGGTTAATATTGTGACCTAAACATGTTTAAAACCTATTGGTTGAGAGTATTTATACCCATACCCAACTTATATTTTAAATAAATCAATTTCGAGCCATTAGAAACAGAAAATGAATTTATAATAAAATAATATTTCAAACATTTCCTAAAGTGACCCTCACCTCTCTTATAAAAGGGTACTTCCCCTTCTCTCAAAATCACACTTCCAAATCCATTTGTATCAGCCAAACCCTACCCAAATATCCTCCAAACTTCCTTAAATTCAACCTCAAGGCCTTCCATTGAGCATAAAGCCAACCTAAGGATCCCTTTTGTTCAAATCAAAATGAAACACCCAAAGAAGAGGTAATTATTTTATCACCTCTTTCAAAGTTCTTTTCTTCTGCCACTTTCTCTTTATTTTTTATTTCCATACCAATATAATAACTCCATTACCTTATAAATACTGTGATGTTATTATAAATATGGTATAACCATATTTATTATTCTATCCGTCCTATGAATGATAATGTCACTATACGTGCGTACATACGACTTACCGTGTCCACGCTATGGTGTAATTTTTTATTCGACACTATGTTATTTGGATGGATATAATGATGAGTAATATGTATATAAATAATGAAAATAACATGATAATGTTTCCTTAAAATTAATATACCATCCAATTCCACATATTTTAATCATTAAGTAAATGATATTGTCTCTCGTGTGTACGTATGGCTTACCGTCTCCACGACGCGATGAGATTCATTTCCATGTTCACCATTCAACGATAAATATAAAAATATATATTATTAATAAGTAGGTAATATATGAAATAATAATGATAATGGAAATATATATATATATGTATGTATGTATTTACTTATATCTTATTCACTTAGTTCCGTTTAATACGATATGAAAACAGAAACAACGTTTATGCGTACGTACAACCTACCGTCTCCATAAATGGTGTTTTCCATTTCATATATCTATATATTATACATATTTATATTCTAAATATATATGATATATAAATCATGTTTTATATTTAGGAATTATTTAAATCATGATCTAAGTGATACGATCAAGAATAACAAGTTAAAAGACGTACGACAAAGAAAGTGATTATTACCCGAAATGTTAATTTAACATGGAAATTATTATTAAATGGGTTATATAAAGTCATAAATGAATCATGTATGATATCATAAATATTAATATAGTTATTTTATAATTTAATAACATACTATGGTCATTACACAGGAGGTTAAACGTACCCTCGACCAAAGGGAAGTACAAGGTAAGGGTTAATTCCTCAATCTCATTATTATCCGTGATTGTTTATATGTAAGTATTTTTTGGGACATATTTATTATCCATGTCCATGTTTCATATTATAATTTTTCAAAATCATTATTTTAAGGTACTATTTAACTAAAACATCATTTTAAATGTTTTAAATATTTATTCTTTTAAATGTTTCTCATTAATGTACATGTTTTCAAAATAGTTTTAAGGATTTATTTATATGGACATGATTATTCAAAATAGTTTTGAATGAGTTATGATATGTTTGAATGTGGATGCACTATTTTTATACCCTTCATGGTTTATAGATGAAGTATTGAAATTTTTTATGCTAGTTTTAATACGAATGTTTATGTTATGTTTCAACATTTTTATATGTGGAATACAGTGGACTTAGTAATTGACAGGTGAGGCTCACTATAGCCCCTTGATACATCAGTAGGTCTCATGAGACAAATTAGTTTCTTGGAACAAGGCCTTAACAAAATTTTTATTTATAGTCTTGACACGAGGCCTTGACTATGTGGTAATGATGTATGAGGTTAGACATCCCCTCAATATGAAATTAGTTATTACATGTGATTATTCGACTAGTAGAATATCCATGTGCATGTTTATATGGTGATGTTTGATTTATTTTTTCCATATTATGTTCATGATTATGTTTAAAAGTTTGATGTTTTTATTACAGATCTTTCATTAAAATTGTATATCTTCCGCTAAATTATTTACCCTTACGGAGCATCTGATCTCACCCCTTTCTTATGTTTTATTTTTCCCATGATTCCAAGAAGTGTATTATGAATGAATTGTAGGGATAGGCTATGGGATATGAGTGTGTTAAAAGTGAACACAATGTTATTTTTGTATTTCATGATGTAGTGTAAAAACTTATGTATGCATATAGTACTTCCAAGGCTACTAAACTAATTGAACTTTAGAGACTTGATCTCTTGTGATTATGCCAATGTTATGTAATAATGCATCGGCTGTGGGCTTTTGGGGTCGGGGCATTATAGTTGGTATCAGACAAAGTTTACAAATAACATTGGAAATTACATTTAGAAAAACATTGATTAAAGAACATTACCCTAAGATAGACTTTGAGTATTAGTATATAAGAACTTCATATAATTTTGGTAATGTAGAGATTTTGTGAGTTTTCCAAGAAATACATCCCTGTCTAGATACAAGTAGGTAGAGTAAAATATGGCACAAATGTACCTAAGAGTGAAAATTCTGACAAGAAGTTTTGATCTTGACCTGGGGTATCTTGGTACACAATAATGGGCCTTGCTACACCCTTGGTTACGACACTCCCGATGGATATGATTAGGATAATTCACATTTTCTTTATAAGCCATTATGAAGGATTTATGAGTAAATATGTTAGCAACGAAACCATTTTTATGATTATGAGACTAGATGTGTGAAAATATTCAGTTAATATTGAGAATTTTTGTTGTTTTTATATTATACATTATGATGTGATCTAACTTAGTGTATTTAGTCATTTAGAAATTCCTCCTAGTAGAAGGAATGAGAAATCCAGAAATACACATGATCCAAAGAGTAATAAGGATTATATCTTTCATGGTCTTACACCATCATTTAGAAGGGAAATAGTCTCCCATGTATTCTCATCATATGAATAAATAGTATCATGTGTTAATAAGACAAGTAAAGAATTATCTGAGTCATATGGCTTTGAAGGGAAGCCAGAGAAGAAGAGGATGACAGAAAGAAAGACAGATAAAAGGAAGAAGGGAAAGAATGATTTTCGCATATGTGATAACTATGGAAAGAATAACCTTGTTAAATTATCGAAGGGAATGAGAGTTTGTTATAAGTGTTGAGAAAAAGGACACGGAGTACGTTATTGAAAGGGTAATAAAAAGGTTTCAAATGTATAATTCTTTATCTTCAAGGAGTTGGGACACTACGGGATTCAATGTCCCAATCATTAGAGTATACCTCAAATGATGCTACTGGATAATAATCAAGTTATAATACTACTAAAAATGAAGAGTAATGATTAGTTTTATTAAGTTTTTTTTATAGAATTGTGTCATTTGAGTATTACATTAATTATGTACAAGTTATAAGAATTATAAAGTATATAAGGATTGTACTGTTGTACATTTTCATTAAGAATTTGAGATTTTATGGTACCAAGTAAAGTGAAAAATATTCAAGTTAAACATTTTGGAAAATATATGGTTGTGGTAAGTATAACCCTTAATATGTTTTTGAAATTGAGATAATGATTTAGGAATGAGATATGATTGATTTGGAAAAATTATATTAGATATTCTTGAATACCTTGAAACTAATTAATTTTTTGTTTATTCCATCATTGTTGGAGTTCACACAACATTTTTGGATATAAAAAGTATATCCATTATTATATAAGTAATAAGGAAGCATGAATGAAATTAGTAAGGTTTTATGGTAATTCATAATGTTACAATGTTTTAAGAGTATACATTATGAAGGTATTCACATGTTATTACGTGAAAAAAGAGATCTTTAATATGTGTACCTTCCTTATAAATTTTGGACCGTGAGTTTAGACAGAAGTATTTTGGATAAGTCTAAAGGTTGGAATAAATTAAGTTGGACATTGGATTCTTTTTTTAAGCTTAAAACATTTCTTAAGATTTTTTTTTGGATTGTTATAAAAAGGACAACCTAGAGGTTGGGTGATAACCCATCGCATCCGGCCAGGCTGTGAGACTTGAACCCACAACTGAAGGGCGACAAGGTTGCATCACCTACCACTGGCCTAAGTGATGTACTGATTTGTATAATTTAGTTTTTTTAAATGATCTGATATATGAATTATAAATTCATTTTTTTGAAACCCTATACTATTAGGATAAATAGAATATTTTTGAATTCTATTATCATTTGGAGTGAAATATGAGTTTGTGGTAGAATTTAGTTGAAGGATGGAACTCTACTTGTCATGTATTTTTTTTCTCTTATTATATGAAGAAATTATTTCTTAAACTTTAGGGAAGGGATCTTAAAACCAAAAATGTGTTAACCTAATACCTTATGTTTTGTTGAACCGATGATCTTTAAATCATCATAGATTTATGGATTTGAGGCCCTAAATATTATATTTATTGTTCACTTATTTTTTATTGATGACCTCAATCACTCCCTATAAATATTTATGTTTTCCCACCAATTATGTGTCTCTAATTTCCACAAATGTGCTCCTATTCAAGATCATAATTTGGTGGTGACTTTTTCATTTCCCTTTACCTCTTATTAAGACTAAATTTTATTAACCCTATTTCCGATGTGGGTTTTCCACAAAGGTATTTTCTATTTTTAACCTTTTATTTTCAAAGAAAAATTTAAAATTGTGAGTACGCAATTTATTGAAGGATGGGGGAATGTAACACCCCAAGATTTCATAGTACGTTATCTCTTTAAAGTAATTCAATAGCTTGCACTACACACAACACCAAGTTTGAGCGCACCACAACTAACCAAAATAACCATTCAAAAAGAGATTATGAATAGTATTAACCACATTTTGAATTTTATATATATCCTATATAATTTTAAAATTCAAATTTTGTGTTTCTTATACATAATATAATGACAAATTCAATTTTTCAGATAAAAGAAGTATTTTTCAGAAAATGCAATTTTACCACCTTTTAATGGAGAACCCTTTTTAAATCAAATATTTGATACTTTTATATGTTCTATTTGAAAAAATAAAATTCTTATTTAGAATTGGGACATAAAAATTTTGTTTGGATAAATCTTTGTTACTTTTCTGATAACTTTCATATTTTGGTGAATAGTAAAAAATACTAAATTTTAATTGAAAACAACTTTTTTAATAAAAATAATTTATAATGTTAAATTATGAATTTGAGTGGTTTTAAAGTATAGTTAGATTATATTTTTATCATTCAACATAATTTAGGTCATTATAAGTAATTTCACATTTAAATTGGACATAAACACATGCCAATCTTTTGATAGTTTTTACTTTTTAAAAAACCCATTTTTTGGTTTTGACAACGTGAATTAATTTTAAATTAATTAATGAAACTTATTTGTTTTGAATTTGGTAAAATAGAATTAATTTTTTAATTTGGATTATCAAAATTATCTTAGGTTGATTTTTTGATATTTTTCTTAAAACTTTAAATTTTGATGAATAGTGAAAACACTTTGTTATTGTTTAAAACCGACTTTTATTTAAATAATAATTATTTGTTATTTAAATTTATTTTAAATTCATAATAGATACATAATACCTATATTTGTCCAATGTAATTCATTGGAGGAATTTTATAATACGATTAGATATATAAAATTTTATTGAACTTTTTAACGTCTTTTACCTACCTTCTAGGCACATTTGTAAATTTGCATAAAACAAAATTTTACCACTTATGTGAATTGAATTTAAAAAATTATAGAGGCACAATTGACATCAGTAAGTAAATTTTTTTTCAATAAGATAAAAATAATTTTTGGTGAATAGTAACTTTTGAATTTTATTTACCACGGTTAAAAGTAAATAGGGTAATCAATGGTAAAAATGATATTATAATTACCCTAACACATGTCCTAATTCTATTGGACAATTGTATTTCGACCAAAATCAACCTTATGAAAAAATTAAAATCCTTTTGGATCCATTTGTGTTAGATTAAGACATTTATTATATTTTATTTAAAGAAGTGTTAAGAGTGTTAAATTCAATTTTTATTAACTAAACCATTTTTAATATAGAGTTGATCAAAAGATAAATTCGACTATAAATATTCATTATAAATATAAAATGATTTCCAAAATCATGGTATTTTATTTATAATTTTTATATATTGAATAATTAAATTTATATATGACAAAATGATGATGTAATAATTACCTTATTAATGAATGATTACAATAATTGATATTATAAATATTAAAATAAATGTAAATTGAAACTTTTGATTCCATAAAATAATTTTCTAGGTGAATTTGACATTTTAGGGCTGATTCAATGTATTTTTTTGAAGTAATCATGATGTTATAAATTTCAAAAAGACAAAATACTAAATAGTTTCAAAATTGACATAAATGAGTTTTTAAAACAAATACTATATTATTAAATGATATAATATCCCTAAAAATCTATAGTTTGTAAAAATGACTAATATAATGTTAGATATGTAATTAATGATTCACTTTAGGTTCTCTTGGAATTTTATAGTAAGTTTATTAACCTTGTAATATAAATACATGAAGACATGGTAAAAGTCAAACTATTTAACAAAGAGTTAAATCTAAAATATAGGGTTAATATAGTGACCTAAACTTGTCTAAAACCTATTGGTTGAGAGAATTTCGACCCATAAACAAATTTTATTCTAATTAAATTAATTTAGAGCCATTATAAACCAATAATTATTTTATAATAAAATAATATTTCAAACTTTTCCTAAAGTGACCCTCACCTCTCTTATAAAAGGGTACTTCTCCTTCTCTCAAAATCACACCTCCAAAGCCATTTGTCTTGGAAAAAACCTCCCAAATCTCCTCAAAACTTCCTTCACTTCAACTTAGATTCCTTCCCTTGAGCATAAATCTAACCTAAGGAGCCCTTTTTTTCAAATCAAATGGAAACACCCAAAGAAGAGGTAATTATTTTATCACCGATTTCAAAGTTCTTTTCTTCTTCCACTTTATCTTTATTTGTTATTTACATACCAATATAATAAATCCAGTACCTTCTAAATACTGTGATGTTATTATAAATATGTTACAACCATATTCATTATTCTATCCATCCTATGAATGATAATTTCACCATGCGTGCGTACGTACGACTTATCGTCTCCATGCCGTGGTGTAATTTGTTATTCAACACTATGTTATTTGGATGGATATAATGATGAGTAATATGTATATAAATAATAAAAATAACATGATAATGTTTTATTAAAATTAATATACCATACAATTCCACACATTTTAATCATTAAGTAAATGATATCATCGCTCGTGTGTACGTATGACTTACCATCTCCACGTACCAATGAGATTTATTTCCACGTTCACCATTCAATGATAAATATAAATATATATATTATTAATAAATATGTAACATATGAAATAATAATGCTAACATAAATATATATATATATATATATATGGATTTACATTTATCTTATTTACTTAGTTCTGTTCAATACGATATGAAAACAGAAACATCGTTTATGCGTACGTACGGCCTACCGTCTCCAAAAATGGTGTTTTCCATTTCATATATCTATCTATTATACATATTTATATTCTAAATATATATTATATATAAATAATATTTTATATTCTGGACGTATTTAAATCATGATCTAAGTGATACGATTAAGAATAACAAGTTAAAACACGTATGGTAAAAAAGCAATTATTACCTGAATTGTTAATTTAACATGGAAATTATTATTAAATGGGTTTTATAAAGTCATAAATGAATCATGTATGATATCATAAATATTAATATGGTTTAGTTATAATTTAATAACATACTATGGTCATTATACATCAGGTTAAACATACCCTCGACCAGAGGGAAGTACTAGGAAAGGGTTAATTTCTAAATCTTATTATTATACGAGATTCTTTATATGTAAGTATTTTCTCGGACATATTTATTATCCACATCCATTTTTCATAAAAGGAATTTTCAAAATCATTCTTTTAAGGTACTATTTAACTAAAACATCATTTTAAATGTTTTAAATATTTATTCTTCTAAATATTTCTCATTAATGTCCAAGTTTTCAAAATAGTTGAAAGGATTTATTTATATGGACATGATTGTTTTAAAATGTTAATTCCTTTCAAAATATTCAAATTGGTATGGAAAAATATGATTCAAAAATATATTTTAAATGAATTTCTTTATAAATGTGTGACTTTTAAATGATTTCACAAAAATGGATATTTTTCTCAAAAAGTTTTACTGATAATTTTCAACTATGTCAACATCCTTTTTTAGATATTATTCTTGATTCAGGTTGATTTATTATAATAAAATATTCCATATTGTATTTAATGAGTTATGATATGTTTGACTGTGAATGTGATATTTTTATACCCTTCATGATTTATGGATGAAGTATTGAATTTTTGTGTGCTAGTTTTAATAAGAATATTTATGTTATGTTTCAAAATTTTTATATGAGGAATGGAGTGGACTTAGTAAGTGATGGGTGGGGCTTGCTATAGCCCCTTGATGCATCAGTAGGTCTCATGAGACAAATTAGTTTCTTGGCACAATGCCTTGACAAATTTTTTATTTGTAGTCTTGGAACGAGGCCTTGACTATGTGGTAATGATGTCCGAGGTTAGGCATTCCCTTAATATGAAATTAGTTATTACATTTGATTATTCGACTAGTAGAATATCCATGTGCATGTTTATATGGTGATGTTTGATTTATTTTTTCTATATTATGTTCATGTTTATGTTTCAAAGGTTGATGTTTTTTTATTACACATCTTTCATTAATTTTTTTTAGCTTCCGCTAAATTATTTACCCTTACTGAGCATATGAGCTCACCCCTTTCTTATGTTTTATTTTCCCTAGGATTCCAAGAAGTATATTATAATTTACTTACAGGGATAGGCTAGGAGATATGAGTGTGTTCAAAGGGGACACAATGTTTTTTTATTTCATGATGTAATGTAAAAACTTATGTATGTACCTAGTACTTCCAAGGATACTAAAATAATCGGACTTTCGAGACTTGATCTATTGTAATCATGCCAATGTTATGAAATAATGCACCGGATATGAGCTTCTGGGGTCAAGGAATTATAGTTGGCATCAGAGGAAGTTTAGAAATAACCTTGGAAATTAGATTCAGAAAACTCGGATTAAAGAACATTAAACTAAAATACAATTTGAGGATTAGTATAGAAGAACTTCATATAATTTTGGTAATGTAGAGATTTTGTGAGTTTTCCAAGAAATACATCCTTGTCTAGATACGAGTAGGTAGGGGCGACTCTGACACAGATGTACCTAAGAGTGAAAGCTCTAACAAGAAGTTTCGATCCTGACCTGGGGTATCCTAGTACACAACAACGGGACTTACTGCACTCTTGGTTACAAAACTCTTGGGGGATATGTTTAGGATAATTCAAATTTTCTTTACAATCCATTATGAAGGATTTATGGGTTAATATGTCATCAAAGAAAACATTTTTATGATTATGAGACTAGATGTGTGAAAATATTCAATTAATGTTGAGATTTTTTGTGGTTTTTGAATTATCCATTATGATATGATCTAACCTAGTGTATTTTGTCATTTAGAAATGACGCCTAGTAGATTGAATGAGAAATAAAGAAGTACGCATGATCTAAATAGTAAGAAGGATCATATATTTTATGGTCTTACGCCATAATTTATAAGGGAAATAGTCTCTCACGTATTCTCATCATATGAAGAAATAGTATAATGTATTAATAAGATAAGTAAAGAATTATCTGAGTCATATGGTTTCAAAGGGAAGCCAGAGAAGAAGAGGATGGTAGGGAGAAAGATGGATAAAGGGAAGAAGGGAAAGAATTATTTTCCTATAAGTGATAACTATGAAAAGAATCACCTTGGTAAATTCTTGAAGGGAATGAGAGTTTGTTATAAGTGTTGAGAAAAAGGACACTAAGTACGTGATTGAAAGGGTAAGAAAAAGGTTTCAAATGTACAATGCTTTATCTGCAAGGAGTTGGGACACTATGTGGATCAATGTTCCAATCATCAGAGTATACCCAAAATGGTGCTATTGGATAATAATCAAGATATAATACTACCACAAATGAAGAGGAATGATTAGGGTTCTTAAGTTTTTATTATAGAATTGTGTGATTTGAGTATTGCATTAATTTTGTACAAGTTATAATAATTATAAAGTATATAAGGATTGTACAACTATACATTTTCATCAAGAATATGAGATTTTATGGTACCAAGTAAAGTGAAAAAGTTTCAAGTTAAACATTTTGGAAAATATATGGTTGGGGGAAATATAACCCTTAATATGTTTCTGAAATTGAGATAATGATTTCGGAATAATATATGATTGATTTGGAAAAATTATATTAGATATTCTCGACTACCTTGAAACTAATTAATTGTTTGTTTATTGCATCATTGTTGGAGTTTAAAACATTTTTTGATATAAGGAGTATATCCATTATTCTATAAGGAATAAGGCAGCATGAATGCAATCAGTAAGGTTTTATGGTAATTCAATGTGTTACCATGTTTTAAGAGTATACATTATGAAGGTATTCACATGATATTACGTGAAAAAATAGATCTTCATTATGTTTACCTTTGTTATAAATTTTGGACTATGATTTTAGACAGAAGTATTTTAGATAATTAAAAAGGTTGAAATGAATTAATTTGGACATTGGATACTATTTTTTAAGCTTAAAACATTTCTTAAGATTATTTTTGGATTGTTATAAAAAGGACAACCTAGAGGTTGGGTGACAACCTGTCGCATCCAGCAAGGCTGTGGGACTTGAACCTGCAACCGAAGGGCAACAAGGGTGCATCACCTACCACTGGCCTACATGATGTACTGGTTTGTATAATGTAGTTTTTTTAAATGATCTGATAGATGAATTATAAATTCATTTTTTTGAAACCCTATTTGATTAGGATGAATATAATATTTTTGAATTCTATTATCTTTTAGAGTTAAAGATGAATTTGTGGTAGAAGTTAGTTGAAGGATGGGACTCTATTTGTCAAGTATTTTTTTCTATTATTCTATGAAGAAATTAATTCTTAAACTTCCGGGAAGGGATCTTAAAACCAAAAATGTGTTATCCTAGTACCTTATGTTTTGTTGAACTGATGATATTTAAATCATCATAGATTTATAGCTTTGAGGCCCTCAATATTCCATTTATTATTCACTTGTTTTTGATTGATGACCTCAATTAATACCTATAAATATTTAAATTTTCCCACCAATTATGTGTCTCTAATTTCCACTAATGTTCTCCTATTCGAGATCATAATTTGGTGGTGGCTTTTTTATTTCCCTTTCCCTCTTATTAAGACTAAATCTTATTAACCCTATTTCCGATGTGGGTTTTTAACAAAGGTATTTTCTATTTTAAACCTTTTATTTTCAAAGAACAATTTAAAATTACATGGATAAAATTTATTGAAGTAGGGGGGAATGTAACACCCCATGATTTCATAGCACGTTATCTCTTTAAATTAATTCAATAGCTTGCGTTACACGCATCACCGAGTTCGAGCGCACCACGACTTACCAAACTAGCCGTTCAAAAAATTGTTATGAATAGTATTAAACACATTTTGAATTATATATATATATGTTATATAATTTTAACATTCAAATTTTTTGTTTCTTAGACATAATATAACAACAAATTCAATTTTCAGATAAAATAATTATTTTTCAGAAAATGCAATTTTACCGCCTTTTAATGGAGAACCCTTTTTAAATCCAATATTTGACACTTTTATATATTCGATCTGACAAAATAAAATTCTAATTTAGAATTTTTACACAAAAATTTAGTTTGTATAAATTTTTGTTACTTTTCTGATAACTTTCTTATTTTAATGAATAGTGAAAAATACTAAATTTTAATTGAAAACAACTTTTTTAATTGAAATAATTTATAGTGTTAAATTATAAATTTGAGTGGTTTTAAAGTATAATTAGATTATATTTTTATCATTTAATATAATTTTGGTCATTATAAGTAATTTTACCTTTAAATTGGACATAAACACATGTTAATTTTTTGATAGTTTTTACTGTTTAAAAAACCCGTTTTTTTGGTTTTGACAATGAGAATTAATTTTAAATTAATTAATGAAAATTATATATTTTGAATTTGGTAAAATAGACTTCATTTTTTAATTTTTATTATCAAAATTATCTTAGGGTTATTTTTTGGTATTTTTAATGAAAACTTTCAATTTTTGATGAATAGTAAAAAACACTATTTTATTGTTTAAAACCGACTTTTATTTAAATAATAATTAGTTTTTATTTAATTTTTTTTAAAGTAAAAATAGATAAATAATACCTATATTAGTCCAATGTAATTCATTGGAGTCATTTTATAATCAGATTAGATATATAAAATTTTATTGAACTTTTTAACGTATTTTACCCACCTTCTAGGCACATTTGAAAATTGGCATAAAACGAAATTTTACCACTTCAGTGAATTGAATTTAAAAACTTTGAGAGACACGGTTGAAATCAGTAAGTAAAATGTGGTTCAATAAGAAAAAAATTATTCTTGGTAAATAGTAACTTTTGAATTTTATTTACGACGTTTAAAAGTAAATAGGGTAATAAATGGTAAAAACTCTATTATAATTATCCTAAAACATGTCCTAATTCTATTGGATAAGTGTATTTCGACCAAAATCAAACTTAAGAAAAACTTAAGATCCTTTTTGATCCATTTGGGTTAGATTACGACATTTATTATATTTTATTTAAAGAAGTGTTAAATTCAAATTTTATTTACTAAAACATTTTTAATATAGATTTATAAATAAGATAAATTAAACTATAAATATTCATTAGAAATATAATATGATTTCCTATATCATGGTATTTTATTTATAATTTTTAGACATTTAATAATTAAATTTATTTATGACACAATGATGATGTAGTAATTACCTTATTAATGAATGATTAAAATAATTGATATTATAAATATTAAAATAAATATAAATTGAAACTTTTGAAGCCATACATGAATTTTATAGGTTAATATTACATTTTAGGGTTTATTAAATGTATTTTCTCGATGTAATCTCGATTTTATGACTTTCACAAAAACCAAATACTATATAGTGTCAAAATTGACATAAATGAGTTTTTAAAACAAATACTATATTATTAAATGATATAATATCCCTAAAAATATATAATTCAGAAAAATGACTAAGATAAGGTTAGATATGTAATTAATTACCCACTTTAGGTTCTTTTGGAATTTTATAGTAAGTTTATTAACCATGAAATATAAAAATACAAGAAGACATGGTAAAAGTTAAACTATTTAACTAAGAGTTAAATCTAAAAGATAGGGTTAATATAGTGACCTAAATATGTCTAAAACCACTTGGTTGAGAGTATTTCGACCCATAAACACCTTATCTTCTAAATAAAACAATTTGGATCCATTAGAAACCCAAAATGATTTTATAATAAAATAATATTTCAAACTTTTTCTAAAGTGACCCTCACCTATCTTATAAAAGGGTACTTCCCCTTATCTCAAAATTACACCTCCAAAGCCATTTGGATCAGCCAAACCCTACCCAAATATCCTCCAAACTTCCTTCAATTCAAACTAGAGGCCTTATATTGAGTATAAATCTAACCTAAGGAGCCCTTTTGTTCAAATAAAAAGGAAACACCCAAAGAAGAGGTAATTATTTTATCACCTCTTTCAAAGTTCTTTTCTTCTTCCACTTTCTCTTTATTTGTTATTTCCATACCAATATAATAACTCGAGTACCTTATACATACTGTGATGTTATTATAAATATGGTACAACCATATTCATTATTCTATCCATCCTATGAATGATAATGTCACCATTCGTGCATGCGTACGACTTACCGTCTCCACACCGTGGTGTAATTTTTTATTCAACACTATGTTATTTGGATGGATATAATGATGAGTAATATGTATATAAATAATGAAAATAATTTGATAATTTTTCTATAAAATTAATATACCATTCAATTCCACCCCTTTTAATCATTAAGGAAATGATATCGTCGCTCGTGTGTACATACGGTTTACCGTCTCCACAACGCGATGTGATTCATTTCCACGTTCACCATTCAACGATAAATATAAAAATATATATTATTAATAAGAATGTAATATATTAAATAACAATGCTAATGGAAATATATATATATATATATGTATGTATGTATGTATTTACATATATCTTATTCACTTAGTTCCGTTCAATACGATATGAAAACAGAAACAACGTTTATGCGTACGTATGACCTACCATCTCCATAAACGATGTTTTCCATTTCATATATCTATATATTATACATATTTATATTCTAAATATATATGATATATAAATCATGTTTTATATTCTGGAAGTATTTAAATCATGATCTAAGTGATACGATCAAGAATAACAAGTTAAAACACGTAAGATAAAGAAAGCGATTATTATCCGAAATGTTAATTTAACATGGAAATTATTATTAAATGGGTTGTATAAAGTCATAAATGAATCAAGTATGATATCATAAATATTAATATGTTTCTGGTATAATTTAATAAAATACTATGGTCATTATACAGGAGGTTAAACGTATCCTCAACCAAAGGGATGTACAAGGTAAGGGTTAATTCCTCAATCTCATTATTATCGGAGATTGTTTATATTTTAGTATTTTATGGGAAATATTTATTATCCATGTCCATGATTAATAAAATGCTTTTTCAAAATGATTCTTTTAAGGTACTCTTTAACTAAAACATCATTTTAAATGTTTTAAATATTTATTCTTCTAAATCTTTCTATTTAATGTCCATGTTTTCAAAATAGTTTTAAGGATTTATTTATATGGACATGATTGTTTAAAATGTTAATTCATTTCAAAAGTTTAAAAGTGGTATGGGAAAATTTGATTCAAAAATATATTTTAAATGACTTACTTTATAAATGTGTGACTTTTATATGATTTCACAAAAAGGGATACTTATCTCAAAAAGTTTTACTAATAATTTTCAACTTTGTCAACATCCTTCACTGGATATTTTTCTTGATTGAGGTTGATTTTTTATAATGCAATCTTCCATATTGTTTTGAATGACTTATGAGATGTTTGACTGTGGATGTGTTATTTTTATACCCTTTATGGTTTATTACTGAAGTATTGAAATTTCGTATGCTAGTTTTAATACAATTGTTTATGTTATGTTTCAACATTTTTATATGAGGAATGCAATGGACTTAGTAAGTGATGGGTGGGGCCCGCTATAGCCCCTTGATGCATCGGTAGGTCTCATGAGACAAATTAGTGTCTTAGAAAAAGGCCTTAAAAAAATTTTATTTTTAGTATTGGAATGAGGCCTTGACTATGTGGTAATGTTTTCCAATGTTAGTCATTCTATAAATATGAAATTAGTTATTACATGTGATTATTAGACTGGTAGAATATCCATGTGCATGTTTATACGGTGATGTTTGATTTATTTTTTCCATATTATGTTCATTTTTATATTTAAAAGGTTGATGTTTTTTATTACAAATATTTCATTAAAATTTTATAGCTTATGCTAAATTATTTACCCATACTGAGAATATGAGTTCAACCCTTTATTATGTTTTATTTTTCCCAGGATTCCAATAAGTGTATTATTATTGTCCTACAAGGATAGGTTATGGGATATGAGTGTGTTCAAATGGGACACAATGTTTTTTTTTATTTTGTGATGTAGTGTAAAAACTTATGTATGTATCTAGTATTTCCAAGGATACTAAAATAATTGATCTTTCAAGACTTGATCTCTTGTGATCATTCCAATGTTATGTAATAATGCACCAGCTCTGAGCTTCTAGGGTCAGGGTGTTACACAACAAAAAATGGAAACCAAAAATAGATATCAGAACATTCCTAATAGAAAGGAAATTGGGCATTACACAAAAATTAACTATATTATTAATATGTATATTATCATACTTTCTTGGATATATTATTTTTTTTGGGGGTAGAAGAAGAACAGAATTAATAGAGCTCGGTTGAGAACATTACCTCCCCCTTGGATTTCCTTCATTGTTAAATAACTTATGTTTCCTTAACTTTGTATTTTGGAAAGGCAAATTATAATAGAATTTTGGGGGATAGTGGAGGAGATAATAGGGTATATTTTTTATAGGGATAAATCTTTATTATGACTAGAGAAATTTGAGGGAGGTGATATCCTTTTATAGATAAAGGGAATTCCATTTTTGTAAATATAACCTTTTAATATACTAAGAACACATGGTTTACATGGAAAGTGAATAAAAAGTGTAAAATAATGTAGTGACTGATAAGGTATGGTATATAATCCATCAAAAAATCATTTGAACAATTATTTTTAATTTTTTTACACCTTTTACTCTTATTTATTTCACTTTTAACATTTTTTGTTTTTGACATGCTAAATTATTTTTTACTTAAGTAATTTAATTTTAATGATTAAAAATAAAATAGTTATTTTTAAATAATTTGGATATAATAATTCCAAATATGAAATATGTTTTATAAAATTTTATTCTATGTGTAATAAAAATTAATTTTATAATTAATTCATGTAACACATAAAAAGTAGTTTTTAGAAAAGTGTATTTTTATGCATTAAAGTTATGATTTAGAAAAATTATCAAAGTTGTTGATTTTAATTAAATTAGATGTTTTATTATTATCCATAAAATATTTATGTGACTTTAAAATAAATAAAAACCTTATTTTTACCCAGTCAAAACATACTTAAAAGAGAAAGACCAAAAATCATTTTTAATTCATAATCATTTCTTAATTTTGAAAATGTTAAGCATGGGTTTTATGAATTACAAAATGTATTCTTAAATAATTCATTTGAATACATATATAAAATTTTTAACCATGAATTTTTATTAGTTTTTATGTTATAATTACATTTTGATATAGTCATAAAAAATATGTTTTTATTAAAAACATTATTTTCCACTATTCACTTAAAAATGATTATTTCATAATTTTTTTTTAAAAATAACCCTAATATAATTTTGACATGATTAATCTAAATATTAAATCCTTTAATATAATATAAATTAAATATTTTTTAAAAAATTAATTCTAAATATAGTATAAAATAAAGGTTCTTTAAAGTGTACATTAAGAAATTGTTTTGGATTTAGTGTTTAATTGTTATAGTATGGTCTCAGATATTACATCCTATAATAAATAATTTCTTGCTTGAAATTGAAATTTATTTTAGTTACTAAAAGTTTGTGGGTATTAATTCCTTATTACTTCTTCAGAATCCAATGTTTCCTCCTATAGTTTGTAATTTTTATAAAGGACTTTTAGCAGTTGAGTTATCTAATTCCATAACACTTTCCCTATATTTTCAAGAATCTAGATAGGATATTAATTATAATAAAAGTCAAGTTACAAATATATTTCATCATATGTGAGTATATGCATTGGATATAGTATATAATCTCTTAATAATGACAAATGGAAGACACCATGTACTTCGGAATGGTTGGGTGGAATAACCAATCAATAATCTACAACTAAATCTATCTATAGAATTTCAAAAGTATCAATATAAATAGATAATAAATCCCCATTTTTACTAAATATTTTAACCCCCTTAAAGGGGGACACCATTAAGAATACATTATCCCCCACATGAAATTCCATGTCATTCTTTTGATTGTTAGAAAATATCTTTTTTCCTCTTTGAGCTACTTTGATATGATTATGAATAGTCCATACATTTTAAGTTTCCTTCCTTAAATGTACTAGGACCACTATCTTCCTTTACCCATATTATTTCCAATAAGTTCGATTATGATATCACTTCCCATATAATTGTTCATAGAGGTCCATATTTATGCTCGTATAGAAGCAATTACTATGTGAAAATTCCACTAAAGGTAGATACTGATCCTATATTCCTTGAAATTAAAGAGAACATGATATCATTATGACTTCTAAGTTTAAAATAATCCCTTAATATTTCCCATTTATTTTAGGATCAAAGGTGGTGGTTAAATTTAATTTAATATTAATATTCTTTTAAAGAACTTTTTTTAAATTTCTATGTCAATTAAGGTTCATGGTCAGATTCAATTGATAGTGGTTAACCATAAAGTCTTTTTATTTAATTGATATTTATCTAGATAAAGAGATCAAAGTGTATATGTTCCCGTACTACTAAGAAATGTGAAGACTAGGTAAGGCAATCAATAATGATCCATATAACATTATTTTTTCCTTGGAGTCTTCAGATGTCCATTGAAAAATTCTATTTTAATATTATCAAACTTCTATATTGGTATAAAAAGGGGCTTCATGACTCCTATAGGGTGTTACCTTTCAACCATTACCTACTTTTACACTAATAATATAGACACATATTTGTTAATTTCCTTCTTTATACCATTACAATAATAAAATTTCTATTAAATCCTTATACATCATTATACTACTTGGGTATAAAGATAAATTCGAGTGATATGATTCATCTAGTATATACCTCTTTAGCATGGTACATATGGAACACATAACCAATTTATAAACATTAACAATCTAGTTTTTTATTTAAATTTGGAAATTTCCCATCAATTACTATTTTAATAATCCTTTCCAATCTTTATCACCCTACTAATATTTTTATATGTTTGATAGTAAATATGGTTCACCAATTTCTTGGAAAATGAATAATGGAATACCTTTACTTAACATTTTCATATCTAACTATACTAAATATAGGATCCTTGTTAATCATCAGTATGGTACAAACTATACAATCCCTCCAACTAAATGCATTATCCACCTCATTTTACTTTATAGGGTGGTAGTGTATCAAGAAATCATAGAATTTGAGTAGTTATAGCCTTCATCATTTTCTCATGTTGAGATGTTACTAAGAGAAAATCTACATTAAACTTTTATGGTTCACATATATGTAACTTCTTTATCCATAGATCTATTTTCTCTATAACTTCATGGAAAATATTACGGCTACCAACTTAAGGTAATGAATTGGATTGTTATGTTAATGGATATTCAATTTTTTTGACGCATAAGAAACATATCTATCATTATGTATAAGGATATATCCCAGACCATTCATGATGGTAGATTCAATAATATTTCATTAATCCATCTTATATTTAGTTCTTCAAAATATTCTTCATATTCATTTTACCATGTCAATTTAAACCCTTTAAATGTAAACTTGGTTAACAAGCTAACCAATTAGAAAATATTTTGAACAACCCACCATTGGTAACCTATTAAACCAATGAAACTATTTATCTTATTTATATTAATAGGTGTAAGACATTCACTGAATACTATTGTCTTTGAAGTATCATCATATATTCAATCATTTGAGATAATATTTCTAAGAAAATAAACTTCATGGAGCCAAAATTCATACTTACTAAACTTCCCATATGATTCCTTTTCTCATTGGGTCTTAAGAATTATTCATATATGTATCTAATAATAATAATATATTTTAGTGAATATCAATTTATCATTAATGAATATAATAAATAAGTTATCAATATAATCCTTGAATACACTATACACAAGATCTATAAAAAAAGGTTTATTATTCAATCCAAAGAGGATTACTATAAACTCACATTGTTCACACCTCATATGAAATGTTTTCTTTGGTATGTAATCCTTCATCACCCTTAACTGATAATAACCATATTTAATATAAATATTTGAATAATATTTATCACATTAAATTTTATCAAATAAGTCATCAATACATGGTAAAAGATACATATTCTCTATATTAATGGAATTGATCTCACTAAAGTTGATCCACATCCTTATAGAACCATCCTTCGTTTCACAAATTAAATAAGGGATATCCATTATCAAAAAGTTGTGTTTATAATTCCCTTATCACACAAATCCTATAGTTGTTTTATTAACTCTAAAAATTCCATTGGTTTTGTTCTATATGGGGTTTTAGATATGGATCTTACATCAGGATTGAGTTCAATTGAGAACTCAACTTCACACTATGGTGGATTACCAAGAAATTACTCTATAAATACATCAATGTATTTTGTTACAATGGGTTTATATTCTTTCCTTAGGATGTATTTTTCATCAAAATATAGTTATTTCTTTTCCTATTCTCCCATAATTTTTTTAAGGTAGGTCATTGTATTTGGGTTTAGAAAAGACTTTGGATATGAAGTCTCTCCCTTGAAAACTAGGGATTTTATCATCACTTAACAAATAGTAACATCCTTCTCTCAGAAATAAAATATTTCATTATATATTGAGAACCAATCCATATGAAGAATTATTTAAAAATCAACCCTAAGTATACTAATCCTGTTTTCAACCAGAGAATATCTATGAATCCTAATTGATTCCTCTAAGTGAATATTTATTAAAACAATATCACCATGATTTTTATTGAATGAAAAAACATTTCTCAGATTATTAAGAGATTATTCAATGTTCTTAGAAAAAATACATGATACAAAGGATAATTATATCTTAAATAAAATAATATAATAATTAATGTTAATTTTAGGATCAATATACATGTTATCAAATCATATGGGAAGAAAAATTCAGCTACAATGATCACATAATCTCAACCTTTCTCATTTTTACATTTCTAAGGTAAATTCCCCTAATGTTTGGGATATTAGTTTTAATAGTTCCCTATATTCATATAGTTAAATTATTGAACATCAAAAGACTATACATTTACTTTTCATTCACAAGCCTTATGGCCATTTTATCCACACTTGAAATAAACTCTCCTTCCCTTAAATTAATACCCATGGTGTTCCTTTCCATGATTTTTACATATGGGAAAATCCACCCTTTCATTCTTCCCCCTTTCCACACTTTTCTTTGCATGATTCTCAACAGAACTTTTATTCTTAAAATTTCCATTTAATTCAAATATATTGGGGAAATCATTTTCAATGTTAATTTAACTTGAATCAATATCATAATATGATAAAAATTTCAATGGGAACAGTTCCCATAGAAGTCTTTGCTTTAGCTTATCAAAATAAATTGTCAATCCCACTTTCCAATCTATATATATAGTCTACAACATATACAAGTATCCTTACAAAGTTAGATTCATGATCAATAATATTATCTTTCTCATTCTATCTAATATTGAAGAAAATAATTCTAATTTTATACATTTTATCATGATAAAAGTGTTTCTCATAAAATATCCCCTTAAAAGTTCTTCATTTCATGTTCCATATCTCAAAATTCATCTTTACTATTCTGAATTAGTGACCACCATTGATCCACGTCTCCCTTCAAATGATATACCTCCATAAATACTTTTCCCCTTTCACTACCTCCCAAATAAAGAAATATATTTTCTTAGGACTTTATCTATTCATAAGATACTAATGGATTAGTAGTTCTATTGAATGATGGTGTTTTTTGATGCATGAAGAGGTCCAACATAGTTACACTATTTTGTTTATCTATAGTTTTCTCTATGTGAGAGTGGTTATTTTTCATAACACGGGATAACTTCCTTAATATAGTTATGATCCAATTATCTCCAACTCTAGCCTCATTGACTTTATCAATAGGAACATCCCTACATTAACTATAAGTGTTGATAAAGTTTCTATTCCATTCACTATTCATTTCCATTAAATAATGGAATACATTAAATTCATACGTTATATTGAATTTTGAAATAAAATTCCTATTAGGGTTTTCAAAAAAAGTTCCTTATAAAATTTAAGGAGTTTTTATAATATATGTGTTATATAACTAGGTTCCACATAATATTGTCCACAAGTTTTATACTAATCTTGTACTAATAACAACTGTAACAACCCAATCTTTAGAATCCTCGAGTCAATAGTGATATTACAACATTGGTATACAGTACAAGATTTCATATATGATCCATAATATTCTTAGTCTTGGAAGACTATATTTATACATTTTTCCACATTTCACTTGAAATCATAAAATAACACCTAAAAACTGAAGGATAATATTATAATATCTTTATTAATTTCATTTGAAATTACACATAATTCCCTTCTAGGTTTCCTGGTTAAAGAAAAAATAATGGAAATCTTTGATACTTATTAAGGAGTCATGTAAAATGGATTCCATCAAAATAAAATCATGGTATAAATAGTATGGAAAAATAAATTATTAGAATAATTTTCTAATTAAATTAAACTGAGGGAATAATTTATTTATAGAAATAAAAATGTTTAATAATTATTAAAATCATACTGATGAAATTCATAATATAGGAAATCATAAACAAACTTTTATATACTTCTCTTAATACATAATACATATATGTGTAAGGAATATTCCAATACCCTAGAAATTTGTCTCCCAATACCTACTGATGTATTGAGGGGATATATTATTTTAGGTCCCACCCATTACTAATTTACTAAATACATTATTCATATGAATTAACAATACATTTCTTAATTCACCCTAAGTAAACTATTACTTATTCTTGGATAAATAAAACCATGGCCATCCATATAATTAAAATATAATAAATAAATATTTTCCCAATCAATAGAATAATATAGAAATTTAGGAAGATATATCTTAATCGATTTAAAAAGTATTTGGTATTTTCAATGTAATAGTAAGTACCCTTATCAATTAAATAAATATAAGGTTGTGTTGGAGGGTATATTAAAGTGTTTGGTTATTAATATAAGATATAAATTCACCTCAACAATTATCAATGGTCAGAGGCTAAATTAATGGTAGAAAAATCCTTCATTATTGATCATAAAGATAATGTAAATTATCCTAGAATATACCCTAGGAAGGTCTATATAGGTATGCATTCTTAGGCCCACTCATCATGTATTGAGTAAGGAAAAATTTGATAATCAAACAAATTTTTTTAGGGTGATTATACCTAGGTGAATACATTCCACAACCGTATCCACTTTGTAGTATCTTGACAGGCATGCAATTTCTAGGAAATCCACACACACATAAATTTTCACAATTTAGTATTTTTATGAATTATAAATATTTTGGAAATTGATATAATGATAGTAAATATGTAATTTATCATTATAAAATATAAAATAAGAGGTAATATAATGAAATTAAAATCAAATTAAATATGTGAAAATGGTATTATAATAAAATAATTTTAATTAAAAAGGATATGAAATAATTGGAAACCCTTATGGTTTAGGTAACATTTAAATGAAAACCCCCATTAAAATATAGAGAATGAAATTGATGATGATCATTTCAGTTCGCTGGGTTTTGAATACAATCAATCCCAATTTGATGTTTTTGGTCATAAGGATCTCTTTTCCCTTTTTCCATGAAAATGTATCAATTTTTTCAAGGTTGATCTTGAAACAGATCAAAAATTTTATTTTTTCATGATTACTCAAATTCCCTCATTTTTGAGGATGATAGAATCCATCTAGATATAATTAAGGAATAAATGATTAAGGATGATATGTATTCATATCATCCACATCTCATTTAGAGAGTCTCTTTTTAGGGGTTTTCAATTTGTGTAATGATAGGGAAGTTGCCTTTGGGGTGATGATGGTGTGGCTGAAGGGGTTCAATAATATATCTAGTCAACCTAAATAAGATTGGTGTTTGTTAGAGATTGATTTAGGAGTCTGGGTAGCTACATGGGTGGTAAAGATGCAGGTGTGGTGGGTGATGATTGTCTTCAGTCTTCATCCCCAGTGATTGTGGTTAGTGTGGGATCATGGAGGCATCCATAACAAGGATTCAGAAAGACAGGCATGTGTAATGAAATGAGCATAGGGTAGCACATGTGTGTTTGATGGACGAAGATAATTTTGGGGCATGGTATCCTATTGAGATGATTGGGGAAGGCGATGGAGGATCATTCATCTATTTCTCCTCAGTAAGGAGACCACATAAAGACGGGTGTTCTACTGGTGACAAGTAGAGGGGGTGGTGTGTGGGTGTACGCTGGAGAGAGGATGGTGATAATTGTGTGAATATCTTTGTATTTAGAGAGATCCTTGGTTTTTGGGGGTGGTTTTCAACTTTGACCTTGGGATAGGTTTCTAAGGGGGGATTCCTGTAGATAGGCTATCAAGCATGATTTTTTTCTTAGAATGACGATCCAGTTTTAGGATGAGGGTGTGGAAGACATTAGGCTGGGCCTATAATAGTTATGAGACTACACATTTTTTTTTTGTTTTTGTAAATGTTTCTTGTGCAAATTTTTTCTTGGTGTTGATTGATGACGTCATTTTTGGAATGAATTTTGGTTGTATGTGACATTTGTGTGTGGGTTGTTGTCATGTTCCATGGGATTTTTTTGGTACGAGATGTTGATGGTGAGAAATACCCACTGATGATATACTGACCAACACCTATGGTGAAGGGTTTATAGTAACCTCAATCATGTATGTGATAAATCTGAAGGACACATCAATATCTTCCGATGATTGTTTTATTTATTAATGACCTCAGGTGGTGTTTATCATCCAACCTATTTGATGTGGTCTGGTGTGGAAGGTCTTTATGGTTGGAAACTATCAGTTGAAATCCTAGTGTAATCAGCTGGTGTGAATTTTTTTAGGCATTTAATCCTTTATGATTTAGGTTTTTAGGCCTACCAAATAAGCGGGTCTATGATCCATGGGGTCATTGGGTAATTATTATGCATTTGGGTGGTATTGTTTTCCACTTTCCTAGTTGAGAAATTATTTATGCACCACATGTTTGAAGGTTCCTATTTTCGTTAATAAATGTTATGGCTGATAATTTTTGTTTCCTAAACCTTTTTGGTTATATAATTCAAATTAGATTTATAATAAAAAACACGCCTCATGGAAAAGGAATTTCTATCAAAAAATATATTACCTTTTATCCCTCCTAGTAGAATGTGATCCAGCCTCTTGTAAAAAAAATTGATACCTTAATCACTTATTTCATAACCTTATTCATACCTATAACATTTTATAAACATCATTTATAATAACTTCTAGAAAAACTATATTTTATTTGTGTTTTATTTTCATCAATAGATGTTATTTTTATTTAATTACTTGTTTAATATTAGTTTCATGATGGTATTTTCAATTATATTTTATATATATTAATTTCATAATTAAAATATCATTATTATTACTATAATATATGTTTTATAATTATTCATAATGATCTAATTTTATTTCATAAGTATGTTAGTTATGATTCACAATGATGAAGTTGGTGATAAGCATGTTTTGATAATTTTTAAAAAGAAAAAAGGAGGTACATAAATAATAAGTTAAATATTATATAACATTTCGACAACCATAAAAAAATTATTTACTCATTAATTTATAATAATACAAGTATTTTAGTTTCCATTGTCATCTATTATATAAGTTTATAGCATTGTTCAAGTGGGTGGTTAAACTGACCCAAATATGATCAAGCTACAATATAAGTCTGAGCATGGTCAAAGAAGTGATTATTTTGTATAATATTATTATTATAGAATAATAATTATATTGAATATTTTTTATGGTTTTGAATCATATTTTAAGTGAGTTTTTTTAATAATGTAATACTAGATGAAAAATTGATCTTTCACTTTCATGGAGGTGGTAGTCTACATATATGCACACAAGAGGCATTTGTTTTACATATAAAGGAATGAATATAAGGAATGTTTTATAATTTAATAATAATATTAATTTTATATATATCATATTAATACAATAAATATACTTTCATAACAATCCATGTATGAAGGTATTGAAAAATCGAGCACCTCATTCCTGGAGGCTGTAGTCCACAAGTATGCATGACATCATCTTTATTTTTTGAGTGGTTTTGAAAGGAGGTAAAAAATTAAAATTCCATTAGTAAAATAATATTTAATAATAATATTATTACATATTTTATCATTCATACATGGATATATTATGTTTTATTTTTAATAATTAAAATATAAGTAAGATAGCTTGGTTAAAAACATTACATCTCCCTTTAGATGTTCTCCCTTGGATAACACCTTAAGGATCCTTTGCTTCATATTTTGAAAATACCAAGGCTTCTTGTAAGATGGGGGAGATTAAAAAAGATACTAGGAAAATGTTATAGTAATGATAATTCTTTATAATTAGTGGATAAATAGAGTATAGGTGAACTCCTTTTATTGTTGAAGAGAATTCCAATTTCGAAAATATAACATTTTAATATAAACAGAGTGCATGTTTCACATGGAAAGTGGACCCAAAGTTAAAAATAATGTTTTGAGATATGAGTTAAGGTTTATAATACCTAAAAAATTATTTTCACACATGTTTTAAACATTTTATTTGATTTTTTTACACTTATACTTTTCACTTTTAATATTTTTGGGTTTTATCGTGGTAATTAACCTTTACCAAAGTAATTTACTTTTAATTCCAAAAAAATAAATTAGCCTTTTAAAATTATTTTGGAATTTAAAATATTAAATATATTTCATAAAATAAAATTTCTATGTGTAATAAAGAACAATTTTATCATTGGTGCCTATAAATTGTGAAATCTCATTTAATAGAAAGCATATTTTTAAGCATAAATGATATATTTAAGAAACAATTATCATTATTTTTTATTTTAATGATATTAAATTATTTATTATTAACCATATATGTTTTATGTGAATTTAAAATATATTTAAAACTTAATTTTTCTAATTTAAATATTAATTAATTGAGAAACACTAAAAATAGATTTTATTTGATAAATATTTCTTAATTTTAAAATATTAAAAATTTGTTTTCTAAATTCAAAATAGTGTTTTAAAATGGATAATTGTACACTGAAAATATAGTTTTAGTCATGAAAAATTTATTATAATTTTTTTGTTATGATTTCTTCTTGATATAGTTATAATAACTTTTGTTTTAGAAATAAATATAATTTTCTATAATCACCAAAAAATTGATTATTTTAGTGAAATACTAAAACCCCAAACTAAGTTAGTTTTAATATGATTAATATAAATATGAAATCAATTTTATCAAATATAAGTTCTAGAATTTTTTATATTTATCTTTTAAACATAATCATAAATTAAGGGTCTTTAGATTTTTGGGATATATTGTTTAACTACAATAACAAGGTATTAAGTATTACTAGTTGATCCAGTTGCATGTGACATCCCCATTATAAGTTTGAGATAGGTCTGAAGGACCCTAATGAGTGTTTAGGAGAATTAAGTCTAGAATTAATGGTTGGGTCAGAGTGATGGAAGTTTGATCGATTAACCCATTTTGGGTGTCCATGTTATAGTTTTTCATGAGGAACCTTGGTGGGTGCCCCAATGTTATCCCTTGAGACAGATAGTGTAAGATATGTGTAGTGATGGTTACATGTACTTAATTAGAACCAAATCATGGGTGTGATCTTTTTATCATTATAGTGAAAGTTTGAGTCTCTGACTTGATATGTCTCTATTCGTTATTTGAAACATATTTGGGTGGATGATCGAACATTATTATTATTGTTATTATTGTTGTTATTATGAGATTTCATCAAGTGGATGTTGGCTCTCATTATTTATGTGATATTACTAGGTGAATTATAGCCTATAGATACACTATACTGTTGGAACCAAGGATGTTCATTGATAATATTGTTGTTTGGTTTGTGTTTGTAGTCAATCTACACATGGATGACAAGGGAGTTTGAAAAGAATAGAGTTATAGGTTTGAGGCTAAAAGAAGTATTGAAGGTGGTGTAGTTTCCCAGTGTTTGCCAATTTTTTGGGCCTCAAAATCTGAAGTTTGGTGATGGTTCACAGCCACATACGAAATGCTACATGGATCAGTACAAAGAATGGTATGTGGAGCAGTTCGTAGAAGGTTTTTCACATATAAGTGAACAGTATGAGGAATAGTACGCAGAGCAGTTCGCAAAACCTAAAACGGTTCATAGTGATGGTACGTGATAAAGACCTGCGATACGTGGAATGTTGCTGAAAATGGTTCACAATGACAATATGTAGTGAAGGTGTGTGGTACAAGAAATGAGTCTAAAAACAGTTCCCATAAATGGTACGTGGTGAAGGCATTCGGTATATGGAATGCATAAGGTTCGCGGGATTGCTGTAATTTGCGAAACAAGAGAGATACGCGATGGAGGATAACAATATGCATAAGGATTTTAGTTTACAGATTGTCCCACATTGAAAATTTGGGTAAATCGGATTAGTGGAATTTATAGAGTTATGTGCCTATTTAAGGAGTAGTAATCCCTTTTGTCAGAGATGAAATTGGAGATTAAAATTTCAGGAAGAAATCCAGTGACGTTCGAAGTGGTTCGTAGAGGAGAATATGGTACGCGGAGAGAATCATCTATATAAGGAAAACCAAGTAGGGCAGTACACAGAGAAGGGAAATTCGTGGAGTATGGAAGTACACAGAGCAGGACAATATGTGGAGTGGAGCAGCACAAAGAGTAGGGTAGTACATAGAGAAGGGAAGTTCGTGGAGGAGCTTGATGGTGCGTGAAAACATCAACGGTAAGTGAAAACAGTAGTGGTACACGAAAACAGAAGTGATACGCAGATTCTGCAGTGGTACGCGAAAAGAGCAGTAGTACGTGGAAACAACAGCGGTACACAGAATCAGAAATAGTACGCAGAACACCCAAGAAATCTTGAGAATTAACCAAATAAGTTTTCCAAATTAATTTCCATAAACTATCAGTGTGAGGGAAAAAATTACATCTATTGGTGATTACAAGAATTCAATAGAAAATCCATTTACAGTTTAAGATGCACGATTTGATGCTAAACCATTAAAGAGACCTTCAAGTTGATAAAATGAGTGAAGATTCTTCCAACGTAGTGAGCAAGGGGGAGACAATGGAAGTGATCCGGGGGACGTAGTGTGCTATCCCTAAAACCTTGTAAAGGCAGTGCGCCTGGCACTGAGTGAATGTGTTAAAATTGTAACACCCGAGACTTTTATGAGAAATATTTTGTTTTTATGTTATATAAATCATAAAAGGAATCTTTCACTACATACAAAACTAGCTTGGCTTGCTTTACACGCAATCACGGCCTTCCTCGATAGCTTGCGTCGTACGCAATACCGAGTTTCACTAAACAACGATATGCTATTAAAATATTATTAAAACTAGCCGTTATGAATGGTAATAACCACTTTTTGAAATTTTGTAAATTTTATTTTTCAAAATGGACTTCATTTTTGGATTTGGAATATTGAAATTAGCTTAGGGTGAAATTTTGGTACTTTTCGGATAACTTTCATATTTTGATGAATAGTGAAAATTATTAAATTTTAATTAAAAACAACTTTTTTTAATTGAAATAATTAATTGTGATAAATTATTAATTTGATTGGTTTTAAAGTATATTTAGAATATATTTTTACAATTTAATACAATGTTGTTCATTGGATGTAATTTTACATTTAAACCAGACCTAAACAAGTGTCAATCTTTTGATGGTTTTTATCTCTTAAAAACACGCTATTTGTTTTGACGACGGGAATTAATTTCTAAATTAGTTAATGTAACTGCTATGTTTTGAATTTGGTAAAATAAACATCATTTTTGAATTCATAATATCAAATATAGCTTAGGCCTAATTTTTGGTATTTTTCTGGAAACTTTCATTTTTTGATGAATAGTGAAACCACTAAGTGGTAGTTAAAAAAAAACTGAATTTTTCATAAAACTTAATTTTACTGCTTCTGTGAGTAGAATTTTGAAAATTCTAGAGGCACGGTTAATATCAAGGACTAAAATGTGGTTCAATGAGATGAAAATAATTTTTGGTGAATAGTAACTTTTTACTTTTTTTTTCACCACGGTTAAAAGTAAATAGGGTAGTTAAGGGTAAAAATGATATTATTATTATCCTAACACATGTCCTAATTCTATTGGATAAGTGTAATTCGACCAAAAACAAACTTAGGAATAAAATATGACCATTTAGGCCCACTTGGATTAGATTAGGACATTTATTACCAATTTATTTAAAGAAGGGTTAAAATAGTTAGAATCAAAGTTTAATAACTAAAGAATTTTTCATATAGGGTTATACATAATATAAATTCGACTATAAATATTAATTAGAAATATAAAAATATTTCCTACATAATGATATTTTATTTATAATTTTTAGACATTAAATAATTTAATTTATTTATGACACAATGATGATGCAGTAATTATCTTATTAATGAAATATTGACATAATTGATGATATAAATACCCAAATAAATGTAATTTGAGACTTTTTATGAATTCAAATAATTTTATATATTAATATGACATGTTATTATTGATTTAATTAAATGTTTTAGAACTAATAATTCTGTTATGATTTTCATAAAAATCAATTACCAAATAGTGTCAAAATTGACATAAAATTGTTTTTAAAACAAATACTATATTATTAATTGTTATTTTATTCCTAAAAATCTAAGGTTAAGAAAAATGACTTAGATAAGGTTATATATATTAATAATAAACAACTTGGGGTTCGTTTGGCTTGATATAGTATGTTTATTAACCTTATAGTGTAAGAAAACAAGAAGACACGGTAAAAGTTAAATTATCTAACTTAAAGTTAAATCTAAATTATAAGGTTAAAATTGATACCTAAACTTGTCTAAATTATATTGGATGAGTGTATTTCAACCCAAAACCACATTATCTTAGAAATATATCAATTTGGAGCTATTAAAAACCGAATTTGACTTTATAATAAAATAATATTTTTCGTTATTCCAAAGGTGCCCCTCTCCTCCCTTATAAAAGGACACCTCCTCCCTCTCTTCCTCACACCACTTTGAGCCTTCAGGATCGGCCAAAACCTGCCAATATCTCCTCTACACTTCCCTTGAAACATCCTAGAGGTCCTGGTCTTCTTCAAAGACCAATTTTAGTGCCCTAAGAGGAGGTCTCAAAGAGGCGCTTCAAAGAAGAGGTAATGCCCGTTACTGATTCTTTCATCTTTATTTCTTCTTCCACTTCTTCTTCTTTAGTTGTTTCATTATGAAGTAATAACATCAGTATCACTAATATAATGATATGTTATTATATGTATTAAACAACCCTATTTCACCATCTATCCATCCTACGGAAAACGAAATCACCACGCGTGCGTACGTACGGAATACCGTCTCCACGCCGTGGTGTAATCTATTTTCCACCACCACCTTACTCGGATGGGTATAATGGTGTAAATAATAACTATATATGATTATTTTAAAGTGATATTGATTCTGAAATAGTATACATACACTCCAATACAATTTCACGATCATGGAAACGATATCATCGCTCATGCGTACGTACGGAATACCGTTTCCACGATGTGATGCGACTCGTTCTACATGATATTCATTGCATAATGATTATATAAATGAATTGAATGAATGAATATGATATATATTACACTAATACCATTCTGGAAATGAGGTATCTATAACCTAAAAATAAAAATAAGAATGTATTCGACAAAACACTCATAAGAACAAAAAGTAATAAACACCCGAATAACAAGTAGTAATGAAATATTACTAATAATAAGCTAATAATATGACCATATATGATATCATAAAAATAAGTATGATTTTGGAATAAGTCAATAACATTATTTAAATCATTATACAGGAGGTTCGGACACTTACGAAGCAAATCGGACCTAAGGTAAGGGAAAATATCACAATCTCATTTTTATCCGAGATTGTTTATAGTTTGGTATTTACTGGGGTGTATTTTATCATCCACATCCATGGTACCTCAATATGTAATATTGTTTTCATCCACCTACAATATTTTATATCCAATTTTACCCTTCGGTGAGTTTTTAGTAAATGATATGAAAGGAATCTTTTGTCGTTTTTCGTACGAGGTACTTTTTGACTTTTCTGACAAAAGTATGAGAAGAATGTTGTTTTTATCTTATACGGCATGAATGGATTTTTAAAACATTATTTCCAAGAAGCTTCCCTTACAAGTTTTTAAGTTTATTTTTAATCAACTTGTTTTAGTTTAGAATTGTATGACATGTTAGGAAAGGAAAAGTGTTTTTGAAGTAGAAAGGATATTTTCCTCAAGAATGGAGTTCAAGTGTTTTATCAAAATTATTTTCCATATAAGATAATAAAGGGTTCTGTTTCTATCCCTATTATTACATTGATTTTATTATGTTGTGATGGAATTATTTTTATGAATTCCTTTATCTTATATGAATTGTTTTATGATGTCACGATGTTTAAGATTCCCATTTTTATTACATGAGTTATGCAATGATGTATGATTTATGATTTTGTGGAACACATAAGAATGGTATCATTATGAGATGGGTGGGACCTATATCTCTCTCCAATGCATTGGGTAAAGATTTTATATCTCATGAGATAGACATGGCTTGAACAGCAGGTTAAACCGGTTCAGTGAAACAGGACTGAAACAAGGAGTGAACTCAGTTCAGAAATGGACTTCGTACACTAAGATAGTCTTGGAAATGATTATTGACTAATAAGAAATGATTATCTATGATTATGTGTGTATGCCACATCGTTTTATGTTTTAATTTATGATTATTGGGATTTTATTTCACTACTATGATTTATCCCATGTTATGAAATTATGCTCTCTTTTGCAGGTTAAGATTTCCAAAATGTTATGTTCTTATGAATATGATGTGATTGATATTTATTTTGTTTACCCTTACTGAGCATTTGAGATCACCCTTTTTTATGTTTTCTTTCCCCAGGTCTGGAAGAATGTTATTAAGTAAGATATGCCAAAAGGGACTATAGATATGATGAAATAAATGGGAGACAGTGTAGACGCTTTATGAACCAGTTGTTTATGTTTCCCAGTTTCTAAAGACACTATACCTATACGGTCCTTTCATGGTTTTGTTATATGTTGTAATAAGTATGCTTCAATTTTGAAGTAATAACAATGTATGTAAAGTATGGGTCGTTATAGTTGGTATCAGAGGAAAGGTATAGTCAACCTTTGGAAACTAGGATGTGAAGGCATTAGTAAGAACCCTAAGGATAATTCTAAGCATAGAACACAATTTTATTGTTTTAGAAATGTCCATGAATAACCTAGGATAAGACCTTAAGTGTGAAATTTTATTCTTGATTATGTGGTTTTCCTATTATAATTAGTGTTTCTCACACTATTCTTCTTGGTTTTAGTCAATGGATGGAACCTGAAGGAACCGTGTTAATGCGGAATGCGACGGGAAATGTAATGATTGTCCCCCTGAGCAACCAAACGTTATGGGAGCTGGAATGAAAAATCTTGTAGCCATGCTCACACAACTTTCTCAATCTATGAATCATGCAGGACTTCCAAACGAGAAAAGGAAGGAGCAACATTCTGTTGAATCCTTCATGAGGCAGCGTCCACCTTATTTCAGCGGGTCTACTGATCCATTAGTTGCTGAACAATGAATTAGTACTACTGAAAATATATTTTCAGTTCTTCAATGTTCTGAACATGATAAAGTCATCCTAGCAGTGTATCATTTGGAAGGAGATACTGATCAATGGTGGAATCTTATTAAGAATACGAGGTAAAGGGATCAGATTGAGTCTATGGAATGGGACGAGTTCAAGAACTTATTTTTCAATAAGTACTTCCCTCGTATTCTCCGAACAAAGATGGAGAAATAGTTTCTTGAACTGAAGAAAAAGGATGATGAATCTGTTGGTGCCTATGAAGAAAATTTTACAAGACTTGCAAGGTACGCTTCTGGTATTATTATCCAACCTGAGAGTAAGATCAATCGATTATTTAGTGGCTTAAAACCAAGTCTTCGAAGGGCCTTAGCCATAAGGGACTTCAATAGCTATGAGGAAATCGTTCGATGTTCTCTCAAAGTTGATATGGATATTGGAGTAACCCATCAGTCATATGGGTTTGATAAGAAGAGGAAAATGGAATTCAAAGGAAAATCTAAAGAGCACACAGAAAAGAAGATGAGCTTTCCCTTATTCTCAAAGTGTGGAAAGAAACATGGAGGGAGTTGTCTTAAAGGGAAAAGTAAATGTTTCAAATGTGGAAAGGAAGGTCATCAGGCATTTGAATGCTGCAATGATGGGAAGAAGATGTATAATGATGCAAACAAAGGAAGGGACACACAGAATTAACCTAATACACTTCAATGTTTCAAGTGTAAGGATATGGGGAATTATGCCAATAAATGACCTAATCTAAGGGTTGTTGATGATGATCGACATCAACAAAATCTTAAGGATAAATACAAAGGAAAGTCACATACAATTTCTATCAGCGATTTGGAGTATGGTAATGATGTGGTGAAAGGTACACTTACCATCCACTCTAAAGTAGCAAATGTTTTATTTGATTCTGGATCCACCCACTCTTTTATTTCTGAAGATTTTTCTAAGGGTATCACTGTATTACCTCAACAATTATATGTTGAGTTAGTTGTGACAACACCTAATGGCACAACAGTCGCATCAAAAGTTTATAATTCTTCCCCGATTGAAGTTTGTGGGAAAGTGCTTCCTGCAAATCTTGTGATCCTTCCTATAGTGGAATTTGATGTGATTCTTGGCATGTATTGGATTTCTTTATATGGAGCGCATATCAATTGCCAAAGAAGGGAAGTCACATTTCATATTCCAGATCAATCTATGATCGTCTATCGATGCAAGGATGAACATAACCTTTCAGTGGAAATTTCTTCCATCTTATGGGTCTTGATTCCACTGAATGAAGGTTATTTATCTCAAATGGTTGGTGAGAAACTCACAATTAAGAATATTCCCATTTTACGGGAGTTTGATGATGTCTTTCTAGAGGAATTGCCGGGTCTTCCACCAAATCGTGAAGTTGAGTTTTCAATAGAACTCGTACCGGGTGCTTTGCCTATTTCAAAGAAACCTTATAGAATGGACCCAATTGAGTTGCAGGAATTGAATAAGCAACTCTAAGAGAATCTTAATAAGGGATTCATATGCCCTAGTGCATCACCTTGGGGAGCACCTAATCTGTTTGTTAAGAAGAAAGATGGATCAATGAGACTCTGCATTGATTATCGAGAACTTAACAAGATCACTATCAAGAACAAATATCCTCTCCCAATCATTGATGACTTATTTGACCAACTACACGGAGCTCAATACTTTTCCAAGATTGATCTTCGTTCATGGTATCATCAATTAAGGGTAAAATGGGAGGATATACCAAAGACGTCTTTCCTTACAAGGTATGGACACTGTGAATTTATAGTGATGCCATTTGGTCTTACTAATTCCCCTGCTATCTTCATGGATCTGATGAATATAGTCTTTAGAGACTATCTTGATCAATTTGTGGTAGTATTTATAGATGATATTCTTGTCTATTCAAAGAGCAAGGAAGAACATGAAGATCACTTGAGAATTATATTGAAGACCCTGAGTAAGGAGAAGCTTTATGCCAAATTTACCAAGTGTGAATTTTGGCTTCAAAAATTTGCATTTTTGGGTCACATAATCTCAAAAGAGGGGATATCTACGGATCCAGCAAAAACAGAGGTTATCGAAAGATGGTCGAGACCAACAACAGTAACTGAGATCCGAAGTTTTCTTGGTTTGGATGGATATTATCGACGTTTTGTGAAAGATTTTTCACGATTATCTAATCCACTCACCAGGTTGACTCGGAAAGGAGTTAAGTTTGTTTGGACGGAGGAATGTGAAGAGAATTTCAAGGAGTTGAAAAGAAGGTTATCCAGTGCACCTATGCTCACACTGCCTTGTAGTAGAGAAAGGTTTGTGATCTACAGTGATGCATCCAAGAAGGGGCTGGGGTGTGTTCTTATGCAAAATGATATGGTGATAGCTTATGCCTCAAGACAGTTGAAAATCCATGAGCAAAATTACCCAACACATGATTTGGAGTTAGCTGCGGTAAGCTTTGCATTAAATATTTGGAGGCATTATCTTTATGGAGAAAGGTGTGACATTTATACTGATCATAAAAGTTTAAAGTATATTTTCACACAAAAGGAGCTGAATATGCGCCAAAGAAGATGGTTGGAACTGATTAAGGATTATGACTGCTCAATTCATTACCACCCTGGGTAAGCAAACAAGGTGGAAGATGCATTAAGTCTACAAGACCATGCTAGCTTATCCATGATGAGGATCACAAAAGATCCAATATTTATGGATTTGTAAAGGATGGATCTTGGAATTTTAATGGAAAGGGGAAAATCGTATCTTTCTCAAATGAATGTTCAACCATCTATAAATGTGAAGATTAAAGAGGCACAGAAAGAAGATGTAGAGTTACAAAAGAAGGTGAGAAATATTCCTGAATTCAACCTTGATTGTGATGGGATAATAAAGTTCAGGAATCAGGTTTGTGTTCCTCCCATCCCAGAATTAAAGGAGCTGCTGGATGAGGCTCACAGTTCTTCATTCTCTATTTATCCTAGAAGCACGAAGATGTATAGGGACCTGAAAGAGTAATTCTGGTGGGATGGCATGAAAAGAGATGTTTCTGAATATGTCTCTCGATGCTTGGTTTGTCAGCAAGTTAAAGATGAGAGACAAAAGTCTAAGGGGATGTTACAACCATTACCCATACCCGAATGGAAATGGGAAAACATCACTATGGACTTTGTCACAGGACTTCCTAAAACATCCAAAGGCAATAATGCTATCTGGGTCATAGTTGATCATCTTACAAAGTCTGCACACTTCATTGCTATTAGAGAGGATTTCTCTCTGGATCAGCTTGCCAGGATATATGTAAAGGAAGTGGTAATATTGAATGGAGTACCACTTTCTATTATATCTGATCAGGATCCGATATTTACCTCGAAGTTCTGGCAAAGTCTTCAGCATACTCTGGATACAAATTTGAGTTTCAGCACTGCTTATTATCCTCAAACAGACGGTCAGTTTGAGAGAACAATTCAAACTCTAAAAGATATGTTGAGAGCTTGCTCTATGGATTTCAAAGGTGGTTGGTATCAACACCTACCTTTGGTGGAATTTTCTTATAATAATAGCTTTCACTCCAGTATTTAGATGGATCCTTATGAAGCTCTCTATGGAAAGAAATGCAAGACTCCAACTTGCTGGGATGAAGTTGGGGAAAGAAAGCTATTAGGACCTGATCTTGTTGATGAGATGGCAGAAAAAATCCGATCTATTCAACAACACATAAGATAAGATCAGAGTCGATAGAAAAGTTATGCCGACAACTGAAGAAAAGACCTAGAGTTTGAAGTGGGTGATAAAGTGTTCTTATAAATATCTCCCTGGAAGAGGGTCATGAGATTTGGAAAAAAAGGGAAGTTGAGCCCTAGATATATCGGTCCTTTCAAAATACTGGATCGTGTTGGAAAGGTGGCTTACCGATTGACACTTCCACCGAATCTCTCTCAAGTTCACGATGTGTTCCATGTATCTCTCTTGAGAAAGTACATACCTGATCCTTCACATGTACTCAGATCAGAATTTGTACCGCTGGAGCAAGATATTTCTTATGAAGAACAACCGATAGAGATTCTAGATCGTAGTGAAAAAGTCCTACGGAACAAGACCACTTGCTTGGTGAAAGTTTTATGGAGGAACCACCAATTAGAAGAAGCTACATGGGAACTTGAGGATATGATGAGGGAGAGGTATCCTCATCTTTTTGTTACAAAGTGACTAATTTCGAGGGCGAAATTCATTTTATGGGGGGTAGAATGTAACACCTGAGACTTTTATGAGAAATATTTTGTTTTTATGTTATATAAATCATCAAAGGAATATTTCACTACACACAACACTAGCTTGGCTTGCTTTACACGCAACCGCGACCTTCCTCGATAGCTTGCGTCGTACGCAATACCAAGTTTCACTAAACAATGATATGCTATTAAAATATTATTAAAACTAGCCGTTATGAATAGTAATAACCACTTTTTGAAATTTTGTAAATTTTATTTTTCAAAATGGACTTCATTTTTGGATTTGGAATATCGAAATTTGCTTAGGGTGAAATTTTAGTACTTTTCGAATAACTTTCATATTTTGATGAATAGTGAAAATTATTAAATTTTAATTAAAAACAACTTTTTTAATCAAAATAATTAATAGTGATAAATTATTAATTTGAGTGGTTTTAAAGTATATTTAGAATATATTTTTACAATTTAATACAATGTTTTTCATTGGATGTAATTTCACATTTAAACCAAACATAAACAAGTGTCAATCTTTTGATGGTTATTATCTCTTAAAAACACGCTATTTGTTTTGACGACGGGAATTAATTTTTAAATTAGTTAATGTAACTGATATGTTTTGAATTTGGTAAAATAAACATCATTTTTTAATTCATAATATCAAATATATCTTAGGCCTAATTTTTGGTATTTTTCTGGAAACTTTCATTTTTTGATGAATAGTGAAACCACTAAGTGGTAGTTAAAAAAACTGAATTTTTCATAAAACTTAATTTTACCGCTTATGTGAGTAGAATTTCGAAAATCCGAGAGACACAGTTAATATCAAGGACTAAAATGTGGTTCAATGAGATGAAAATAATTTTTGGTGAATAGTAACTTTTTACTTTTTTTTACCACGGTTAAAAGTAAATAGGGTAGTTAAGGGTAAAAATGATATTATTATTACCCTAACACATGTACTAATTCTATTGGATAAATGTAATTCGACCAAAAACAACCTTAGGAATAAAATATGACCATCTAGGCCCACTTGGATTAGATTAGGACATTTATTATCAATTTATTTAAAGAAGGGTTAAAATAGTTAAAATCAAAGTTTAATAACTAAATAATTTTTCATATAGGGTTATACATAAGATAAATTCGACTATAAATATTAATTAGAAAGATAAAAATATTTCCTACATAATGGTATTTTATTTATAATTTTTAGACATTAAATAATTTAATTTATTTATGACACAATGATGATGCAGTAATTATCTTATTAATGAAATATTGACATAATTGATGATATAAATACCCAAATAAATGTAATTTGAGACTTTTTATGAATTCAAAAAATTTTATATGTTAATATGACATGTTAGTATTTATTTAATTAAATTTTTTCGAACTAACCATTCTGTTATGATTTTCACAAAAATCAATTACCAAATAGTGTCAAAATTGACATAAAATTGTTTTTAAAACAAATACTATATTATTAATTGTTATTTTATTCCTAAAAATCTAAGGTTCGTCAAAATGACTTATATAAGGTTATATATATTAATAAAAAACTTGGGGTTCGTTTTTCTTGATATAGTAAGTTTATTAACCTTATAGTGTAAGAAAACAAGAAGACACGGTAAAAGTTAAATTATCTAACTTAAAGTTAAATCTAAATGATAAGGTTAAAATTGATACCTAAACTTGTCTAAATTCTATTGGATGAGAGGATTTTGACCCATCCCCACCTTATCTTATAAATATATCAATTTTGAGATATTAAAAACTGAATTCGACTTTATAATAAAATAATATTTTTCGTTATTCCAAAGGTGCCCCTCTCCTCCCTTATAAAAGGGCACCTCCTCCCTCTCTTCCTCACACCACTTTGAGCCTTCAAGCTCGGCCAAACCCTACCAATATCTCCTCTAAACTTCCCTAGAAACATACTAGAGGTCTTTGTCTTCTTCAAAGACCAATTTTAGTGCCCTAAGAGGAGGTCTCAAAGAGGCCCTTCAAAGAAGAGGTAATGCCCGTTACCGATTCTTTCATCTTTATTTCTTCTTCCACTTCTTCTTCTTTAGTTGTTTCATTATGAAGTAATAAAATCAGTATCACTCATATACTGATATGTTATTATAAGTATGAAACAACCCTATTTCACCATCTATCCATCCTACGGAAAATGAAATCACCACACGTGCGTACGTACAGAATACCGTCTCCACGCCGTGGTGTAATCTATTTTCCACCACCACCTTACTCGGATGGGTATAATGGTGTAAATAATAAATATATATGATTATTTTAAACTGATATTGATTCTTAAATAGTATACATACACTCCAATACAATTCCACGATCATGGGAACGATATCATCGCTCGTGCGTACGTACGGAATACCGTCTCCACGATGTGATGCGACTCGTTCTACATGATCTTCATTGCATAATGATTATATAAATGAATTGAATGAATGAATACGATATATATTACACTAATAACATTCTGGAAATGAGGTATCTATAACCTAAAAAGAAAAATAATAGTTTATTCGACAAAACACGCATAAGAACAAAAAGTAATAAACACCCGAATAACAAGTAGTAATGAAATATTACTAATAAGAAGATAAGAATATGACCATATATGATATCATAAAAATAAGTATGATTCTGTAATAAGTCAATAACATTATTTAAATCATTATATAGGAGGTTCAGACACTTATGAAGCAAATCAGACCTAAGATAAGGGAAAATATCACAATCTCATTTTTATCCGAGATTGTTTATACTTTTGTATTTACTGGGGGTGCATTTTATCATCCACATCCATGTTCCCTCAATATGTAATATTGTTTTCATACACCTAAAATAGTTTATATCCAATTTTACCCTTTGGTGAGTTTTTAGTAAAATATATGAAAGGAATCTTTTTTCGTTTTTCGTACGAGGTGCTTTTTGACTTTTCCGACAAAAGTACGAGAAGAATGTTGTTTTTAACTTATACGGAATGAATGGATTTTTAAAACATTATTTCCAAGAAGCTTACCTTAAAAGTTTTTAAGTTTATTTTTAATCAAATTCTTTTAGTTTATAATTTTATGACATGTTAGGAAAGGAAAAGTGTTTTTGAAGTAGAAATGATATTTTCCTCAAGAATGGAGTTCAAGTGTTTTATCAAAATTATTTTCCATATAAGATAATAAAGGGTTCTGTTTCTATCCCTATTATTACATTGATTTGATTATGTTGTGATGGAATTATTTTTATGAATTCTTTTATCTTATATGAATTGTTTTATGATGTCACGATGTTTAAGATTCCCATTTTTATTACATGTGTTATGCAATGATGTATGATTTATGATTTTGTGGAACACATAAGAATGGTATCATTATGAGATGGGTGGTACCTATATATCCCTCCAATGCATTGGGTAAAGATTTTATATCTCATGAGATAGACATGGCTAGAACGACAAGTTAAAACGATTCAGTGAAACATGACTGAAACGAGGAGTGAACTCGGTTCAGAAATGGACTTTGTCCACTAAGATAGTCTTGGCAATGAGTTTTGACTAATAAGAAATGATTCCCTATGATTATGTGTGTATGCCACAACATTTCATGTTTTAAGTTATGATTATTGGGATTTCATTTCACTACTATGATTTATCCCATGTTATAAAATTATGCTCTCTTTTGCAGGTTAAGATTTCCAAAATGTTATCTTCTTATGAATATGATGTGATTGATATTTCTTTTGTTTACCCTTTCTGAGCATTTGAGCTCAGCCTTTTGTATGTTTTCTTTCCCCAGGTCAGGAATAAGGTTATTAAGTAATATATGCCAAAAGCGACTATTGATATGATGAAATAAATGGGAGACAATGTAGATGCTTTATGAACCAGTTGTTTATGTTTTCCAGTTTCTAAAGACACTATACCTATACTTTCCTTTCATGGTTTTGTTATATGTTGTAATAAGTGTGCTTCAATTTTGATGTAATAACAATGTATGTAAAGTATGGGTCGTTATAAAAATCTTGTAATCTAAACTTGTGAATATTAGTGGTTTTTGGTACGACTAACACACTATCAACATATTCTCCTTGGACGTAGCCCTTAGTGGTGAACCAAGTAAAATTTTTGTGTCAATGCTTTGCATGTGATCGATTATTTTCTATACTTCCTCTTTATACAGTTTTAACTGGTTTCTACCAATGTGGTAAAAATATCCATCAGTTTAAAAAAAAAATTGACCCCCTAATTCACCCCTCCCCTCTCAGGGTGTTCTGGGGTCTTTCAAGTGGTATTAGAGGGAGGTTTCTGGTGTTAAATATATCCTATTTTTCTGACATGGAGAATACAGTTAATGTCAGAGTTTTTCCTTTGTTTGATGGAAGTAAATTTCAAATATGGAAGAACAAGATGAGATCTCATATAAGATCTCTTTAAATTGATGTAATTTTTTCCATTTCACAAGGAATATAGGTCACTGATCCAACCGGTCTATCTTTGAAAAATACAAACAGGAAAATGTCAGATGCTGATGCTAAAGAACAAAATGCCCTAACTGTAGCTCTTTCTGATCAAATATATCTAAAGGTGATGAAATTTACATTATAGAAGTCTATGTGGGATAAACTCAAGAATATTTATGAATGTGACAAAAAAGTGAAGGAAGTGAAGCTATATGTTTTACACAACAGGTTTGATGATATAAAGATGTACCCTAATGAAAATGAAGATTATTTATTCAATCGAATTACTAAAGTTGTTGGAGAAATTCGAGGTCTTGGTGAAGAGATCAAAGACATTGTTATTGTAAATAAAATCTTGAGAAGACTTCAACCCATTTATAATTAAAAGGTTTCAGATCTTGAAGAAAGGTATCTTTCCAAAATTTCTCTTGATAATTTGTTGAGCAACCTCATGGAATATAATATGAGACTCAACCCAAAAGATGCAATGACTCATGTAATGAAGGAAATGTCATTCAAAACCACAGAAAAACTGGGAATTTCAAGAGATTGTGTAAATTAATATGATGAGGAAAAGGAATTTCTTTCTCTCATTTCCAATAAAATCAAGAAGGGAACAAAGAAATTTTAAGGAAAACTACCTCTAGCTTTTTTTTATGTGGAAGAGTTGGGAACATTGCCTCTCATTGCCCAAGAAAATTCAACGATGAAGAAAGTGAAGATGCAGACAATCAAAAGACTCATATAATGTTTTTTAAAAAGATATAATTCAAATATGGAAATAAATTTCAATGAAATAGTTTTGTTTGTGAAAAATAAGATGATGATAGTGAACTCTTTGAGGAAGAGGAAACCGAATTCAAATCTGGGAAAAATGCTTCCATGATGGATACCATTGAAAAGTCAGAACCATTGACAAATAAAGATAGAGATAATCAGTTTATTACTAATTTCGATCCCAAGTTACAACTTAAAGATGATTTTGGTAATCTTGAGAATAAATGTAAGAGATGAAATAAGTGGAAAGAAATGGTGGAGGAATTTTTAGAATATATTTATTAGTTGGAATTGAAAATTTAACAACTGGAAGAATTGGTGAAAGTACAATCATAAATCCTTAAAAGCACTGATGGTGTTGTGAAACTAAAACTCAGAACTGAAGAACAAGAAAATTTCATCAATAAACTTACCTCGAGACTAGAGGATAAGTCCAATACCGTCGAGGGACTCGAAGAAGAAGTTGTTACTCTGATAAGTAACCTTGAAATTGAATCAATTTCAAAATAAAAAAAATAAGAAAATACAATTTAGAAGGTTCTCGGATACTGAGCTACTAGAGAGAGAAAAACGTGGTTATTATGGAGTTGAAAAGATCCTGAGTGATCAAAGACTCGCATGCATGGGAAATAGTAGAATTGGTTGTGATGCTGCAACGTCAAATGCTATAAATAAAGTTAACAGGAATAAATTCATGTTCAAAGTTGATCATGTTGAAAATACACCATAATTATTGAAAAATAAACCCTTAAATCAAACGATAAGAAGAACTGAAGATTATCCTTGAGTTTCCAGAAGTAATAGCGAGTCAAACTATTTTCCCAAGGAAGAAGGAATGAGGATAAATAGAAGTGAGAAGACATTTCCTTTCATGAAGTGTTAGTTTTATGGATATCTGGGCCATACCATGTCTTACTACAAAGAGGAAAGGATCTATATGAATGGGGAAGACTTAGGAGTTCAACAAAGGAGAACATATTTATATCGTACTTCTTATAGAAAAAATAATTTCTATAGATATTGTTTTTACTTTTCTAACTTTGGCCATAAATCTATGTATTGAGGGCAAATGTATGATATGAGAAATTCTTTCAATGCTCAGAGATGAGTCAATACTCGTCAACCATATAGTGTTGTTATTTCAAACAAGTCTTCTCCTCTGGAAGAAGAATTTGAATATGAAGAACCCATATACATGGAAGATAGAATTGAAATACCATCAGTGTCCTACGCTCAATCCAATATCTCATTGAAAGAAAAGAGGAAAATTGAAAAATACAATTTTGCAGAAGTATCCCTCAAAGATACAAAGAAAAACAACACATGGATTATTGATAGCGGATGTTAATCCCACATGATGGGTAATACAGACCTATTAACCAATGCCAAGAAAAAGGTTGATGGAACAGCGGGGTTTAGTAACGATGGTTCTTTGAAAATAAAAGGCAGTGGAAGTATTGAGATAGATAATGGAGAGTTGAAGAAAACTGAAGTACTTTATGTGGATGGTGTGCGTCACAATATTCTTAGTGTGAGTCAACTCTATGACTTAGGTCATATTGTGACATTCAATCAAAATGGGTGTACTATAAAAATAATTTCCAAGAATTCTCTCCTAAAAATCTGTAAAACAGATGGAAACTTATATCAGGTTGATAACAAAGAGAAAATTTTCTACTAAACAGTTGAAGAGGAAAACAACTTATGGCATCAAAGATTGGGAAACATCAATAAGAAAGACATGGAAAAGACATCTAAGCTGAAGATAGTCATGGATATACCTAATATGAAGTGTGAACGAGAAAAGACCTGTGGTGCTTGTATGCGAGGGAAACTGGTCTACAATTCCTACTTGCCAAAGAAGAAAAGATCATCAAATCTTCTTTACACCATCCATACAGATTTATGTGGCCCGATAATTTTTTTTGGAAGACATGGGGAAAGGTACTTTGTTCTTTTCAAAGATTATTACAGTAGAATTACATGTGTGATCATTATATATAAGAAGCGAAAAGTGATTGATTTCATGAAAACCTATCGTCGAGTCACTGAGAATGATACTGGAAGAAAGATCAAAGTCCTATAGTCTGACAATGGAGGGGAATACACATCCATTGAATTTGAAAATTACATAGAGAATCATGTGATACAACATGAGTTGGCTACTGTGAGAACACCAAAATAAAATAGAGTTGTTGAGCATAGGAATTTATAGGTAAATAACATGTCCATAACTATACTGATTGAGATTCGTATTCCTCAACACTACTGGAAAGAGGAAGTACAAGATTCAGTACATATTCAAAATCGAACGGGGCTATATATGGGTGATACAAAGACACAATATGAATTATGGCATAGAAGGAATCCCTCTTTGAAATGTTTTTTGTGTTTTCAAAAGCAAATGTTTCATCCAAAATAAAGAAGGAAATCAAGGGAAGTATGAAGACAATGCAGAATAAGTGGTATTTCTTAGATACTCGATAAATAGAAAAGCCTACAAGTGTTTCAATAAGATCTTGGGAAGAATTTTGGAATGTAGTGATGTCAAGATCATTGAAGAGAAAAAAATGAATTCTTCAAGGAATTCTTATGCTGATGTGATAGAATATGAGGAAGAATTTGAACATGGAATAAATGCTAATACAGAGGTAGAGTAAGGTGTAAAAAACTCTCAAGAGTAACATCCTGATGTTGACTCAGAAGAAGAATCAGAAGAGGAATCCATAGCTGGAGAGAATTTGGTCGATCCCCAAAGGAGAAATAAAAAAGCAGAGATTGATCAGTCCAACATTATTGGGGATCAGAATACACCTACGCAGACAAGGAGAATGAGGAATAATTCACAATCTACATTTCTATCAGTTGTGGAACCATCCTCATTTGAAGAGGCTTCAAAGGATGATTCAAGGGTGAAGGAAATGAATTAATAGTTAGATCATATTGACAAAAATCAAACATGAGATGTTGTTAAAAGACCTTAAGATCATAATGTGATTGGTATGAAATAAATTTTTTAATTTTTTTTGACGAACATGGAAATGTGATAAAAAATAAGGTACGCTTGGTTTGTAAAGGATATTCACAAATCTAAGGCATTGATATTGAGGAGACATTTTCTCTAGTAGCTAGACTAGATTCAATCAGGATATTTATTTCCATGGAAATCCAAATAGGTTATAAAGTGTATCAAATGGATGATAAGAAAAAATTATTAAATGGAATATTGGAAGAAAAAGTGTACATTGAACAACCCATGGGGTACTTTCTTGACAATTATAAACTGAAGGTTTTCAAATTAAAGAAATCTCTTTATGGTATGAAACAAGCACCACGGGCGTGGTACTCTTGATTGGACTCTTATCCAAGAAAGGCTAAGTTTAAAAGAGGAGTGGATCACAATCTCTATGTGAGGAATTCTTAAAAGGATTAGTTCATGGTATTAGTATACATGGATGATATTATTTTTGGTGGAAGAAGACAGGGATCATTGGATGAATTTTCCAATCACATGAAATCTTAATTTGAAATGTTCATGATTGGTGAACTCACATACTTTTTATGCTTAGAGGTACTTCAGAAGAAGGATTATACTTTCATTTCTCAGGAAAAGTATGCAAGAGAGATGTTAAAGAAATTTAATATGCATGATTCCAAACCAATGATGACTCCGATTGTAGTTGGATCAAATCTCAGAAAGCATGAGGAAGTGACTTATATGGATCCCACCATGTATATAAGAATAATTGGAAGCCTACTATACCTAATGGAGACACGACCAGATATTGTCTTTGGAACTTTAATAGCGTCCAACTTTCATAGTAATCCAAAGGAAGAACATATGGTGGTAGTATAAAGAATAATGAGATACATTCAAGTTACACATAATTGTGGGCTATACTTTTCTGTAGGAAGATATAGTGAACTATCTGCATTTTTTGATGTTGACTGGGTTGGAGATGTAGTGGAAAGAAAGTCTACCAGTGGTGAAGTATTCTGTATTGGGAAGAAATGTGTGGGCTAGTTAGGAAATAAATAGAAAAGTACTTAACTTAGTACTGATGAAGTTGAATATATATCTTCTCCCATGGTGTGCACTCAGTTACTTTAGATAAACAAGAAACTGATTGACATAGGTGATGAGGTGAAACAACCAATGGTGATTTACTATGATAACAAGTGCACAATTGATCTTACGAATAATCCTATTTATCATTCTCATACGAATGAAATTGAGATCAGATATTACTTCATCATGGAAAAAGTTTAACAAAGCGTGATCAAAATGGACCATGTGGGAACTGATGAGAAAGTGTTTAACATTATGAACAAGACACTGTCATTAGATGTGTTTGAGAAACATCGGTAAACCTCAGTGTTCAACCACCTCCCAGGGAATAAGGAGGTTACGAGATTCCCCTCTCCCTAGTTGTTTTAAATATTTATAATATGTTTTTGGAAATGTTGTAGGTTTATGAGGGAGATACGATCAAAAGGGGGCATGTTTTTTTACTCTACAAGTCAAGATCCGGTTCATTGGGTTTATTGCCAATGGGGGAGAATGGATAAATTCAACAGAAAATGATCTGTTTCTTTTTGGATACAGGAAATATGGAGAATACAAAAATCTAGAAATTAAATTATGGGGGAGAAAAGAAAATAATGAGAAATCAATTCATGACCTCTCTATTGTTTTCTACACTAAGCACTACTCACATATCCTTATAGTGATAGATGAGTTGTTTCTTGAAGGTTAAGGTTTTGATCGTGGCTGGCGCATCATTGAATTTATCTATAGATTGACAACAAACCCAAAGGGAGAGATTTTTAGAACCAAGGATATTCGTTGATAATATTAGATTTTGGTTTTTGTTTGTTGTCAATCTTGACATGGATGAGAAGGGAGTTTGCAAAGAATGGGGTCATATGTTTGAGGCTGAAAGTAGTATTAAAGGTGGTGCAGTTTCCAAATGTTTGCAAAATTTTTGGGCCTCAAAATCAAGACTTGGTGATGGTTCACAATCTTATATGGAACAATATGTGGAATGGTACACATAGATATTTGTAGAAGGTTTATCACATAGGAGTTAATAGTACGCGGAATGGTAAATGGTTCAGTTCATAGAACCTAAAATGGTTTGCAACGACGATACACAGTGAAGGCGTACGATACACAGATTACTACCTAAATGGTTCACAGTGATGGTGCACAGTGAAGGTGTGTGGTACACGAAATGTTTCCCAAAAAAGTTCACAATAATGGTACGTGGTGAAGGTGTGCGATACACGGAATAAATAAGGTTTTCTAGATTTCTGCAGTTCGCTAAACATGAGCGGTACGTGATGGAGGCTAACAGTAGCAGATGGAGTTCAGTTTACAGATTGTCCCACATTGAAAATTTGGGTAAATTAGATTAGAAAAATATGTGAAGTTATGTGACTATTTAAGGAGCAGTAATATCCTTTGTTAGAGATGAGATTGGAGGTTAAAATTTTGGAAAGAAATCCGGTGAAGTCTGAAGTGGTTTGTGGAGGAGAAGATGATATGCAGAGAGAATCATCCGCGTAAGGAAAAAAGTCCACGAAAAAGAGTGCAGTTCACACAGGAAGATCTCAAAGTACATGGTGAAGTAAGGCAGTATACAGAGCAGGATGATACACAGAGGAGTGGAGTAGTATGTAGAGTAGGGAAGTACGCAGGGAAGGGCTGTTCATGGAGGAGCTGGATGGTATACAAAAATAGCAGCGGTACATGGAAACAACAGTGGTATGGAAAAACAACAGTGGTACACAGAAATAAAAACAGTATGTGAAAACAACAGTGGTACACAGAAATAACAGTGGTACACAGAAAAAATAGCAGTATGCGAAACATCCAAGGAAGCTTGAAAAGTAACCAAATCAGTTTTCCAAATTAATTTCCATAACTTATCAGTGTGTGGTAAAAAAATTACATCTGTGGGTGATTACATGACTTCAATAGAGCATCCATTTACATTTGAGTATGCATCATTTTATGATAAACCATTAAAGAAACCTCCAAGTCTATAAACTGAGGAAATATTTTTCCAACGTAGTGAGAAAGGGGGAGACTGCAGGAGTGATCCAAGGGACACAATGTGCTATACCTAAAACCTTTTAAAGACAGTGTTCCTGGCACAAAGTGACTATGATAAAATCTTGTAATTCAAAACTTGTGAAGATTATTGGTTTTTGGTATGACTGACACACTATCAATATATGATCCTTGGATGTAGCCCTTAGTGGCGAACCGAGTAAAATTTCTATGTCATTGCTTTTCTTGTGATCATTTATTTTCTGCACTTCGTCTTTAGACATGTTTAAATTGTTCTACTGATGTGGGAAAAAGATCTATCAATTTAAAATAAAACTTTGACACCTTGATTCACCCCTCCCATATCAGGGTGTTTTGGGGTCCTTCAAGTGGTATTAGAGGGAGTTTTTTGATGTTAAATATGTCCAATTTTTCTGACATTGAGAATATAGTTAATGTTAGAGGCGTTCCTTTGTTTAATGGAAGTAAATTTCAAATATGGAAGAACAGGATGAGATATCATCTAAGATATCTTGAAATTTATCTACTTTTTTCCACTGCACAAGGAATACAGGTCAATGATCCAATCGGTCTATCTATGACAAATACTGATAGGAAAATGCTGGATGCTGATGCTAAAGCACAGAATGCCCTAACTATAGCTCTTTTTGATCAAATATATCTAAATATGATGAACTATACCAAAGAGAAGTCTATGTGGGAGAAAATGAAGAATATTTATGAAGGTGACAGAAAAGTAAAGGATTTGAAGCTCCATGTTTTATACAATAGGTTTGATGATATGAAGTTGCACCCGAATGTAAATGCAGATTCTTTATTCAATTGAATTACAGAAGTTGAAGGAGCAATTTGAGGGCTTGTTGAAGAGATCAAAGACATTGATATTGTAAAGAAAATATTGAGAATACTTACACCCATTTATAATTCAAAGAATTCATATCTTGAATAAATATATCTTTCCAAACTTTCTCTTGATAATCTGCTGAGCATCCTAGTGGCATATGAGATGAGACTCAATCCAGAAAATGAAATATCTCATGTAAGCAAGGAAATGGCATTCAAATCCATAGAAAAACTGAAAATTTCAGGAGATTGTGTAAATGAAGATGATTAGGAAAAAGACGTTTTTTCTCTCATTGCCAAGAAACTCAATAAGGGAATATGGAAATTTGAAGGAAAGCTACCTCTGACTTGTTTTCACGGTGGAAGAGTTGGGCACACTGAATCTCATTGCCCAAGAAAGTTCCTTAATGAAGAAAGTGAATATGGAGACATTCAAAAGCCTCAAAAAAGATTTTTAAAAAAGGGAGACTTCAAATATGGAAATAAATTTCAATGAAAGAGTTTTTTTATGAAAAAGAAAACGATGACAGTGAACTCTTTGAGGAAGAGGAAGCATAATTAAACTCTGGGAACCATGCTTCCATGATGGATACCATTGAAAATAAGAACCATTGACATATAAAGATAGAGATAATTAGTTGACTAATAATGTCGATCCCAAGTTTTAAAATAAGGATTCTTTTAGTAATCTTGATAATATATGTAAGATATGAAATACATGTAAAGAAATGGTGGAAGAATCTTCAGAATATATTGATCATATGGAATTGAAAATTTAATGACTGAAAGAACTGGTGAACGTACAATCATTAATCCTTGAAAGCACTGATGATGTTGTGGAAATAAAACTTAGAATTGAAGAACAAGAAAAGGTCATCAATGATCTTACGTCAAGACTGGAGGAGAAGTCTAAGACTGTTGAGGGACTCAAATAAGAAGTTGTTACTATAAGAAATAAACTCAAAAGTGAATCAATTTCAAAATAATCAAAGAAGAAAATACAATTTGGAAGGTTCTCAGATACTGAGCAACTAGAGAGAGAAAAACATGGTTTTTATTTAGTTGAAAATATCTTGAGTGATCAAATACCTGCATGCATGAGAAATAGTGGAATTGGTTGTGATTCCAAAATGAAAAATGCTATAAATAAAGTGAACTAGAATAAAGAAAAGTTGAACGTTGATCATGTAAAAAATCCACTAGAATTAATGAAAAATAAACCCTTAAATCAAATGAAAAGGAGAACTGATGATTATCCTTGAGTTTCTAAAAATAATAAGGAGTCAAACTATTTTACCATGGAGGAAGGCATGAGGATACATAGAAGTGATAAGGCATTTACTTTCATCAAGTGTCGGTTTTGTGGCTATTTGGGCCATACCATGTATTACTGCGAAGAGGCAAGAAGATATATAAATGTGGAAGAGTTTGGAGTTCAAAAAAGGAGAACATATTCATATCCTAATTCTTATAGAAGAAATGATTTATTCGGATACTGTTTTCACTATTCTAACTTTGGCCACAAAGTTGTGTATTGTAGGTAGAGGCATGTCGGGATAAATTCTTTCAATGCTCAGAGATGAGTCAATACTCATCAACCATACATTGTTTCTATTTAAAATAGGTTTTCTCCTCTAGAAGAAGAATTTGAATATGAAGAACCCATGTACATGGAAGAGAGAATTGAAAAACTATCAGTGTCCTATGCTCAATCTAATATCTCATAGAAAGAAAATAAGAAAATTAAAAAATCCAATTTTTTAGAAGTAGCCCTCAAAGCTACAAAGAACAAAAACACCTGGATTCTTGATAGTGTAAGTTCATCCCACATGATGGGTAATGAAAACCTATTAACGAATGTCAAGAAAAAGGTCGATAGAACAGTGAGGTTTGGTAACAATGGTGATTTGAAAATAAAAGGCAGTGGAAGTACTGAGATAGCTAATAGAGAGATGAAGAAAACCGAAGTCCTTTATGTGGATGGTCTGCGTCACAATCTTCTTAGTGTGAGTCAACTCCGTGACTCAGGTCTTATTGTGACATTCAATCAGAATGGCTTTACTATAAGAGGAAAGTCTGGGAATTCTCTCATGAAAGGCTGTATAATAGATGACAACTTATATTAGGTTGAAAACAAAGAGAACATTTGATACTGAACAGTTGAAGAGGAAGACAACTTATGGCATCAGAGATTGGGGAACATCAATTATAAAGACATGGAAAATATATCTAATCTGAAGAAAGTCATGAATGTCCCTAATCTGAAGCATGAATGAGAAAAGTCCTGTGATGATTTCATGCAAGGGAAACTGGTCTACAATTCCTACCATCCAAAGAAGAAAAGAGCATCAAATCTCCTTTAACTCATCCATACAAATGTATGAGGCCCAATAAATATTATTAGAACACATGGGGAAATGTACTTTGTTCTTTTCATAGATTATTACAATATAATGACATGTGTGATTGTTATACACAATAAGTGATAAGTTATTGATTTCATGAAAACATATCATCAAATCGCTGAGAATGATACTAGACGAAAGATTAAAGTGCTACGGTCTAAAAATGGAGGGGAATACACATCCATTGAATTTGAAAATTATCTAGAGAAGAATGGGATAGAACATGAGGTGGATGCTGTGAGAACTCCACAAGAAAAAGAAGTTGTTGAGAACAAGAATTAATAGGTAAAAAACATGGCCATAACTATGTTGATCGAGAGTCGTATTCCTCAACATTACTAGAAAGAGGCAGTATAACCTACAGCACATATTCAAAATCAAAAGGGGATATATATGGGCGATACAAAGACACCATGAAAATTTTGGCGTGGAAGGAAGCCCTCTTTGAAATATTCTCGTGTTTTCAGAAGCAAATTTTTCATCTGAAACAAATAATTAAATCAAGGGAAGTATGGATACAATGCAGATGAAGGAGTATTTCTTGGATAATCGATGAACAAAAATGCCTACAAGTGTTTCAATAAGCACTTGGGAAGAATTGTGGAAAGTAGTGATGCTAATATTATTGAAGATAAAAACAAGAATGATTCAAGGAATTCTTATTCTGATGTTATAGAAGATGAAGAAGAATGTGAACATGGAAAAAAAATGCTAAAACAGAGGTAGATGAAGGTGTACAAAACTCTCAGGAGTCACATCATGATGTTGAATCAGAAGAAGAATCAGAAGGGGAAGCCATAACTCAAGATAATTCGGTCAAACCCCAAAGGAGAAATTGAAGAGAATAGATTGATTATTCCAACATTATCGGGGATCAGAATGCACCTACACAGACAAGGAGAATGAGGAATAATGCACAATCTTTATTTCTACCAGTTGTGGAACCATTCTAATTTGAAGTGGTTTCAAAGGATGAGTCATGGGTAAAATACATGAATGAATAGTTATATTATATTGACAAAAATTAGACATGAGATCTTGTTAAAAGACTTGAAGATCATAATGTGATTGGTAAAAAGTGGATTTTCAATTTTTTTGACAAACATGGAAATGTGATCAGAAATAAGGCGCGCTTGGTTTATAAAGGATATTTAAAAAATTGAAAGCATTGATGTTGAGGAGACACTTATTCTAGTAGTGAGACTAGAGTCAATCAAGCTATTTCTTGCATGAAAATCCAAAGAGGTTATAAAGTGTATCAAATGGATGTCAAGACAACATTATTAAATGAATTATTAGAAGAAGAAGTCCACATTGAACTACCTATAGGGTTATTTCTTGGAAATGATGAACTAAAGGTTTTCAAATTAAAGAAAGTTCTTTTTGGTTTGAAATAGGAACCACATGCGTGGTACGCTTGATTGGACTCTTATCTGAGAAATTTTGAGTTTAAAAGAAGAGGAGTGGATCGCAATCTCTATATGAAGAATTATTAAATGGATCAGTTCATGGTATTGGTATATGTGGATAATATTATTTTTGGTGGAACCATACAAGGATCCGTGGATGAATTTTCCAATCACATGAAATCCAAATTTGAAATGTCCATGATTGGTGAACTCACATACTTTGTAGGGTTGCAGGTACTTCAGAAGAAGTATTACACTTTCATTTATCAGGAAAAGTATGCAAGAGAGCTACTAAAGAAATTCAATATGCATGATTCTAAACCAATGAATACTCTGATTGTAGTTGGATCAAAGCTTGGAAAGCATGAGGAAGGGACTTCTGTGGATCCCCCCATGTACAGAAGAATCATTGGAAGCCTACTGTACCTAAAGACGACCCGACCATATATTGTCTTTGTAACTTTCCCAGTGGCCCGATTTCAGAGTAATCCAAAGGAAGAACATATGTTGGTAGTGAAAATAATCATGAGATACATTCAAGGTACACATAATTATGGGCTATACTTTTCTATAGGAATAGATAGTGAACTATCATCATTTTATGATGATGACTGGGCTAAAGATGTAGTGGAAAAAAAGTCTACCAGTTGTGGAGCATTCTATATTGGGAAGAAATGTGTCGGAGTGTTAAGCAAGAAGCATGAAATTACTTCACTTAGTACTGCTGAAGCTAAATATATATCTGCTACCTAGGCGTTCACTTAGTTAATTTGGATAAAGAAGCAACTAATTGACATGGGTGATGAGGTGAAACAACCAATAGTGATTTACTATGATAACAAGAGCGCAATTGATCTTACAAAGAATCCTGTTCAGCATTCTCATACGAAACATATTGAGATCAGATATCACTTCATCAAGGAAAAATTTGAACAAGACATGATCAAAATGGACCATGTGGCAAATGATGAGCAAGTGGCTGACATTATGACCAAGCCACTATTAGAAGATGTGTTTGAGAAACATCGGTTGAACCTCAGTGTTCAGTCACCTCCCAGTGCATAAAAAGGTTGCAAGATTCCCCTCTCCCCAGTTGTTTTAACTGTTTCAAATCTATTTGTGAAAATGATGCAAGTTTATGGGGGAGATATGATCCAAGGGTAACATGTTTTTTTACTCTACAAGTCAAGATTCGGTTCATTGGGTTTATTTCCAATGGGTGAGTGTTGATAAATTAAATGGAAAGTGATCTGTTTCTTTTTGGATATAGGAAAGATGGAAAATAAAAAAAATACATAAATGAAACTATGGGGGAGAAAAGAAAATGATAAGAACTAAATTCATGTCCTATCTCTTGTTTTCTTCACTGAGCACTGCTTACATAGTCTTATAGTGATGGCTGAGTTGTTTCTTGAATGTTAAGGTTTTGATCGTGGCTGGCATATCAATGAATTTATCTGGAGATTTCCAAAAAACCCAAAGGGGGTATTGTTGGAACCAAGGATTTTCGTTGATAATATTGGAGTTTGGTTTGTGTTTGTTGTCAATCTATACATGGATAAAAAGAGAGTTTTCAAAGAATTTGGTCATATGTTTGAGGCCGAAAGCAGTAATTAAGGCGACACCGTTTTCTAGTGTTTTCCAATTTTTTGGGCCTCAAAATCGGGAGTTTAGTGATGGTTTCCAGCTACATGTGGAACTGTACGTGGAGCGGTACGTGGAATGGTATGATGAAAATTTCACAGAAGGTTTTTTAGATAGGAGTGAATGGTACATGGAATGGTATGCAGAGCAGTTCATAGAACCTAAAACGGTTCGAAATGACGGTACACAGTGAAGGTGTGCGATACGAAGAATGCTACTGAAAATGGTTCACAATGATAGTACATAGTGAAGGAGTGTGGTATGCGGAATGCTGCAAAAAACGATGAGTAGAAATGGTACACGGTGATGATGTATGGTACACAGAATGTAGAAGGTTTGTGGGATTTCTGCAGTTTTCAAAATAGGAGTGGTACTCAATGGAGGCTAACAGTACGCATAGGGAGTTCAATTTACAGATTGTCCCACATTGAAAATTTGTGGAAATCAGATTAGAAAAATTTTTGGAGTTATGTTTATATTTAAGGATCTTTAATCCCCTTTTTTAGATATGAGATTGGAGATTAAAATTTCAAAAAGAAATCCGATGAAGTACGAAATGGTTCGCAAAGGAGAAGATGGTATTCAGAGAGAATCATCAGCGTACAGAAAATAGTTTACGGAAGAGAGTGCAGTTTGTACAGGAATCTCTTGCAATTAATGGAAAATTAAGGTAGTACATAGAGTAGGACAATATGTAGATGAGTGGAGTAGTACATAGAGTAGGGTAGTATGAAGAGAAGGGCAGTTTGTGGATGAGCTAGATGGTATGTGAAAACAACAGCGATATGCAGAAACAACAGCGATACACAAAAATAGTAGAGGTACGCAAAAACAACAGTGGTACGCAAAAACAGTAGCAGTGTGCAAAAATATCAGTTGTATGTGGAAACAGTAGTGGTACGCATAAACAGTAGCAGTACATGGAACACCCAAGAAATCTTGAAAATTAACCAAATCAGTTTTCCAAATTAATTTCCATAACCTATTAGTGTGTGGGAAAACAAATTACATATGTGGGTAATTACGATTATTCAAAAGAGAATCCATTTATAGCTGAGGATGCATGATTTTATGGTAAACCATTGAAGCGACCTTCAAGTTGATAACCTGAATGAATATTCTTCCAACACAGTGAGAAAGGGGGAGAAAGTGGAAGTGATCTGAGGGACGCAGTGTGATATCCCTAAAACCTTGTAAAGCTAGTGCACCAGGCACAAAGTGACTGTGCTAAACTCTTGTAATCCACTACTTGAAAAGATTAGTGGTTTTTGGTATGACTGACACACTGTCAGTGTATTCTCTTTGGATACATCCCTTAGTGGTGAACCAAGTAAAATTATTGTGTCATTTCTTTGCATGTGATCATTTATTTTATGTACTTCCTCTTCAGCCAGGTTAAACTGGTTCCCACCAACATGGGAACAAGATCCATCAATTTAAAAGAAAAAGTTGACACCCTGATTCACCCCAACTCTCTCAGGGTGTTCTGTGGTCCTTCATATACAAGGTGAAGGGGATGTATGCACTATCTATGAACCCAATGATATGAGATTTTTAATGATGCTTAAGATCTAGAGAGATGCCTGAGAGAAAATTATTGATTACAAGGACATTTTCATTATACTTGGTGAGAGGGGAGATTCCTAGGAAACCTAGGATCTGGTGGAATATATAGTGATATTTTATTTAGATGCCTTGGATTCATAGGATTTAAAATTATGAATGATGATATATAGTATTCTTATTATTCCTTATGTCCAATTTTATACCATACACTATATGAGATACCCATAGATGTCCTAGGATCTGGTTTTTTCACCTAAAATGTACAAAGGGTGATATGAAATGATTTGGGTGGGACACTATGCCCTTATAATAATTATATACTTTTTTGATGATGTTAGGATGGGAATATACCTACTACTAGGTTGGTTATTCCATTTATTAAAGACACCCAAACACTAGATAATGTGGGTATCAAATTCATGTACTAGTTCTAGGGTAGGACATGGTTCCTCCTTGGGGGTCAGTGTGACACATTTAGAGGCACTTAGACACTAGCCATAGATGGTATTTATGGGTTTTGATATAGTATGGTTGACACCTACTGACCGAAAATACTTAAGTTGATTTGATTTTTTTGTTATTTTTTGGCAAGTGTGTTGAAAGATAATCAATACACTCCTTATATAGGTATTTCATTTATATCCACTTGATCATAACAACTCTCTATATTGTTGGGGAAATGAGTATTTTCTACCAGGTGACTAAAATTATTTGTAATGTTCATCCCCCTATCCATGACCATGAAGCGGTGCCCAGACTGGAGGAGTCACCATTATACCTTACATGCACCTCCGTGCACGCCAATGCCAAATGACTATCAATGAGGGTTTAGTGTAGTGCCTTGGGAATATTATAAAACATAATAGAGTGTAAAAAAACTAGAAATAATAAACCAAAATTTATCCACAATAGTGAATAATCAAAGGACACAAAATTAATAAATATATCAATCAATAATATATAATGAATATGGAAGTATACATCCATACAGACTCATTGGGCACCCAATGACTGACCACATACATAAACTAAATATGAGAGAAAAGTAAACATACAAGAGGATCTATTATATCCTTGAGCCTCACCTCATCTAAATATTTATCAATTCCAAGTTATCCTTATCAATCATGTTATCTCAGACCTCTAGACATCCTGGACCTAGGATCAATGTAGTCTAGTTGGTCAACCATGTGTTATTGCCACTAGAGTTGGGTGTGAGTATAACTCAGTAGGTCACCACCAATGTGGTCCCATACATAACCAATAAATTTAGTGTACACATGTGAAATTATTAGATGAAATAAATAATAATACCTCAAAGGCATAGTAAATAACTACATTTGACCCATGGGTCTTGTGTAACACCCATGATCAGCCGAATCCTACTTCATCCAATGTTGTGGTGTCTTTGATCATGTCAGAAAATAATTATAGACCAATATCAGAACCATTTCCAATCCATAGGATCATATCCAAGAAAATCTAATGAATAATATGTATAAAATTATTCCATGATATCCTAGTAAATATTGTAATATCTGGCTTAATGGATGATTCTAAGGTGTCCTAGGAAATACAGTGTGTGTGAATATTAGACACTATGAGTAATTCCCTTACATCCAAGAAAATTAAATATTATGAATCACTTTGATTCCTAGGTATCCTAGGAAATTGAGTGTATGTGAGTATCATCATCATCATCAAATTCCCAATAATCTATGGAAATCAAGTATCAAGAGTCCACCTGATTCCCTAGAATCTATGGAAATATGGTATATATACATTTTAGGATCAATAATACATTATTAGAATCTCAATTAATCTCATACCTCAATATTAAAAGATGAATCCTAGGAAACTATGGCAATCATGTGTTCATATATCTAGATCATTAAGAAATTCCCTAGAGTTTAGTGAAATCTAGTGTCAGTTTCAGGCTCTACAATCGACTTTGTATTATCCAGGGTAATCTGATAATATCTATATTAGGCACCATGACTAGATCATGGAAGCATATATTGGGAGTCCCATTCTTCTTAGTACATTATGGTGGGTAATGAATCCCACATGAACTCAACTTATAGCAGATCATGATGAGGTCATACTTTAGCCAAACCTATCCATCAATCAATAGTTGACCAATATGGTGCACCATCTGTCACCATCAGGTATAGAATAGGAAAAAATGATAAATCTCAGTTCTAAGGTGACACCTTCAATCATCACAACAAATTTATAATATACACCCTCGCACTAGGGTAAACAATTCACTAGGGTCCCATCGGAGTCCCTTAGGTATCATCATAATTTGGACACCCTTAATGAGTCCTCTTATCTAAAACATGTCTCTTAGGTTAACACCTGTAACTTTAATGGAATTTCTTCCCTAAGAATCATCATGATCTCATTGAGGCCTTACTGGTCTCCTATTTAAGACTTACAATGGTGGTGGTATGACAACCCATATCTTTAATACACATTATTTTATACTTTATTACATAAAGATACACTTAATATAACCCCATAACATCATGAGACATAGTGTATTTGGGTAATTAGGTACATATCATTACAAAATGCAGTATAAATTTAAATACATAACCTAAAAATCTATATCATTCCCTTAAATTACCATGATCTCTTATAATTTCCCAGGACAACCTGGGGATACACATAAGAAATGGGTGAGCTATAAATCCTATTATGGGAATAATCAAAGAATAACTGGATGAATGTAATATAGGTGAGTCAATAGGTGTGTCAAGGTAACATAAGTGAGTGATAATCATAAACTTTAACATTGAATCATGATATAAGATGATGACATAAAGGTAACATGGGAATTTCGAAACAACATAAAACATGACATCATAAACATAAGTGAAGGATAACCACTCAGAAATAATAATATTCTTTCTTTATATAACCTCCCATTCACCATACATGGTATCTCATGAGATAAAAACATTACCAAATTCATCGAATGGATACATAATTTCAGGCTCACCCATCACATTCATATCATGTACATGCATAAGTGTGCCACATAGAACTTACAACATAAGAATCTATTTCACCACTTTTAATACCATGATTAAAGAGTGTTGGATATATATATTTATAATTCAATTCAATGAATTATAGTTACATCTAGGCGATTTACCTATAGTGGAAATGGATATGGGTATTCACTACACCACTATTTGGCATTGGAAATCATAGGATAATTTCAATAACATAACAAGGGGTACATAAAGTTTCAAAGAAGGGTTTAATGAGAGTGAAGGGGGTCTATAATAAAATTTACATCATAATTATAGTAATAAGTATGTGCAAAAACATATACCAACATAAAAAATTGAAAATCAAAAGCACAATTTAATTAATGTGTTTGAATAAAGGAAAGACGGGGATGATCCCTAACCTTGAGTGTGCACTTCTAAAAGTATGGGAGGAGCTTCCTTAGGGTTGGGGAACACCTTGATGGGATAAAAAGAAGGAATGTAAGAGATTTTTTTTTGATAAAACAATTTTTAGTGTATAAGAATTGGGTGTTTAGTGGGGTTTTATATGAAAATAGAGGGAAATTATTAATTAACTTCTAAACTTAGGTTTTAGAATCTATATGATATATTAATCCAACCAAAAACCACCCCATAATTTTTACCATAGCTTTTGAAAAAGTGCAGTGATTTTCATTAAATTATATGGCTATGAACCTTAATCAATAAAATAATACCCTTGGTGATGTGAAAGTGGGTCATGTTTACAAATAATTGATTTTCAAATGTTAAAATATAATATATATTTTAGAGGATTTGATAATGGTTTATAAAATCAATAAAACAAATTTAAAGAAACATTATTTTAAAATGGAAAAATAATTTTTATCATTCATATTTTTAGTAGTATTTATTACATCACTTTTTTTATTTTATGATATTATAATACATACCATATAATTATAACAAATTTAATTTTAATCTAAAAAATTGACCATATTAGAATATTATGAAAAATTTACTATTTTCTAATATTGATGTGATAATTTTAGAAATAATATTCATTTTCTCAAAATAATTATCTAAATATGAAAATTTACACTTTTAAATAAAAAAAATACACATTTACTGAAAATATGAGTTTTATAAAAATAACTCCTTTTAAGACTTATAAAAATTACATTTCACTACATAAAATTATATTAACATTTATTTTTAAATAAAAATTATTTAATCAGAATATTTTATTAAAATAATTTGTATTTCTAAATTTATTGAATTAATCAAAAATTGTGTCTTGATTGAAACTATATATTTCTCAAAAATACAAATTCTCTTTCATGGTATCAACATGAAATATTTATCAAGCTAATTATTTAATTGTTATCAAGTGATAATTAAAAGATATATATAATAATTATTTTGTCAAAAATTAAAATATAAAAATTCATTCTATTAAGGTATAGATACATAACCCCTTATTACACTAGTGTATTCCTTATGGGTAATGTTTGTGATGGTGACACTTTCTAGGGGTTGTTCGATGAACATAGTTTGGTTCGTGATCTTGATAAGCTTGAATTTATCCCGTAAATGTTTTTCTCGATATTTAGTTATATACTATTGGCTTGGTCATAGATAATACAAAATTCCAGTGATTCCATCTCCCTCATAAGCTCTGAGAAAAGGGCTTCATAGGGTAGAATCCTACCGGTCTAGGTTATCTATTCTTCTATTTGTGTTAATTAGAATTTATCTTAACCCTAAATATACTAATCATAATGGTCACTATATGATGAAAAAATTATCAACAGATATGATTCATAATGGACCTTTAAATCTAAAAGGCTATAAATATCCAAAAATTGAAAATGTGGCATATGAGTTTTTTATAACTACATTGTATGTTCCTGTGTTTTAAATATGATGGATTTTCCTAGAGAATTTGAAATTTTCATTTGGTGGATGGGAATAATCTTAAAATAATCCTTGTAATGTAAATATGATAATTAGAACACTTAAATTTTATATTTTAGAATGGGTTTAAGGCCCAAGGGGTGTCTTAGGCGTTTAGTTGAGTTTTGGATGTATCGGGATTCAAAATACAGGTTTTTGGAAGGGAGGGGGGTGAATGGTTTTTACATAGTTAGTAAAAATTTTAGACCCAAACTATGCATCCCTATAGGGGTTTCACATGATTTTTCAAACCATGATCCCTCAGCTTCATGGCCATGCATAATTCCTACAGAAAATTATAGAGGTGAGTGCACGAGATGCACATGTTTTATTTAACCATACACAATCCATGCTAGGGGGTGTGGATCTTAGGCAGTGTGAGTTGCATGGTTAGTGCACATTTTTTCTAACCATGAGGAATAACCATGAACCTAATTAAAAGGGTATATATTTTGATTTTCCCCTCTATTCCTTAAAGGTTTTCACCCCATTTCCAATCCCATTTGGTAAGTAGGCTCCCCCACGCACGACCTCTTCTCCCTCTCATACTCTATGATGTTTCTACATCATTATTGTTCTAATTCAACCACTTTTATGTGCATTGGAAGTGTAAAATTGATTTTAATAATCCCCTAGAATAATTTATTAGTTTATATTCTTTATTTTGATGTGATAATTTTATGAGCTAATATTCCCTATTTTCAAGTCATTTCTTCATTATTAATTTTTATCACATTATAGATCGAATTAAATACTGATAATGGATGAGTGAAGCTTCCTTGGTATAATTTATGTGATCCATGTATTTTCCCTTTATGTTTCTTCATGTTTATAAAATACATCATTCTTATACATACTATATTTTCCATGAAACACCTATTACATATAAAATTAATTATCTAAATGCTAATGCCCTAAAAAGAAATAGTCATTATCTATTTAATTGAACCACTATTGTTTGTTCACCTAAACTCAAACCACCTATTGATTTGTGTAACATATATTCCTATCACTTATACATAGTTTAGGAAATTAAATCACCTATTTTGTGTGTTTTATTAAATGATTTGAATATAATGATTTTCCTATGATTAATCATCCTTGAGGTGTGTTGGATCATCCATCATGTTAGAGATGATTGAAATGAACTAATTTAATTATGTTATGGAATGCATATGAACCTGGATATAATTATTACTTATAACTAAATTGAATGGAATGATCATGATAGTTTGTATCTTGGCATGGATTTTCTCATGGCTTGTCTGATACATTTTTAAATGTTTGGTAATAACTGTTTGTGGATAGTTCATGTATCCCTCTATTACTATTTACTTACTGTTGGATTGTAAATTGTCATGAATGTTTTCATGGACCACGTAAAAATATCAAAATAAAAATTCTTACATAGTAAATTAATTTTCCTAGAGCGAACCCTGGGTTCCCAATTAGGAATAAGTTAGTCGGTCTCATAGGTCAAAGGAATTACAATGCACCTTGAGTGATACTAGGATCTTCTGTATGGAATTACTTGGTTAAGGGATCATAGGGAAAATGGGATTAAATTATACATTATTATTATATAGAGTCCTTAGTTAGGGTTTAGAACATGATGTTTCACACCCCATAGGTTTGGGATATGTGACATGGCATTTCATATCCTCTAGGATGTTAGAAATGATGTTCCACTCCCTCTTGATTAGGTTGTTGGACATGACACTTCACATCCTTGAGTAGTATTTTTTGGAAATAGAGGTTTATATCTCCTATTCAAGAATCATGAGATTATTACCCATTATAAAACACAAGACCCTTATTTTATTATTATTTATTTTAGATCATTGGAAATGAAATCCCTTATTTAAGACATAAAACTCATTATATTATTATTTTATACATTCATTGGTTTTACACCTTTGGTCTTCACTGGTGCATGTATATGATTTAATATATATAGTAACATATATGAATATATTTACATGATGATTTTTTGGGTTATTATGGCTTAGGCCAAAGAATGTATGGTTGGCTCTGTGTTCTTTGAGAAACTCTAGTCTAAATCATTTACACTTATTTTCTCACTTAATTATTTATTATACATGCAATACTTATTTTATATCCTCAGGATTGATTGGATTATAAACTATTAGTGGTGGAATATTGAGTTTATCTCATAAATTTTTTTAGGCCACCATTTGGTACTCAGAAATACCTCATGGTTATAGGATCAATATTTTTTTTGGGCTTACTTGTTGTTGTATCCTCTGGGAAATGAATTAGTATGGGGGTAGCATAAGATAATGTACTCATGCCACCTTTAAAATATACAATTATACTTTTATTTTATCTTTTATTTTTATATCCCTATTTATGTATTACATACTATATATATAATGACCTATATATTGTATCATCACATGGATATGCATGGTTGTATATTTATCATTGGCCTTTTAATCCATCTTTATTATCATATACTACTTTTCATTTATAATATGTATAATGTGTTTGGTATTGATGCATAGGTTATATTATACCCTTAATCCTATTATTATACCCTATATAATAGTTAGAATCTTCTGGCATATGAGGAGGCGTGCTTGAGGCTATGTGATGAACCAGCTCGAGGCCCCATTTTAGTGGCTCCCAGGTCAAGAAATTACAAGTGGTATCATAGACTTTATGTTCCTTTGTCTTATTATTTTTGTATAGTAGATTGGATAATTGGAGTATGTTATCACGTGGTAAATAACCCATGTCTTAGAGTGACCAACCAATGCATGGGGGGAAGACTTAGTTTCTAGGGATGAGACTATTTTTCAAGATGTTCATTATTATAGTTGATTATTGTTTCAAATTGAGTGATCAATGTAATTTATACTTCTTATTGATTTTTGGGATTTATATTAATTTACATATGGCCTGGTATATAAAGGATGTATTGTTACATACATTATTATAATAATATAGATAATCACATGTCATTCATATTCTATGCCATGTAGATTTCATTACTTGACCTTCTCATACATGTCGGATGTTTTTTGTGTGATTATTTAGCATTCTTAACTATACACAATTTTGTGCGATACATTTCCATGTTCACCTATATTTACTATTATGTGATTTCATTCATTTTTTTTGTTATGATATATGGTTAGTTAAATAAAGTTTCTAGAACAACCAAAATTATGTTTCCCACATAGCTTGATGGTGGAATTTTTTTGAACTAACCGATTTTGGCATTTTTGAGCCATGGGTCACTAGATTAATTCTCTAAAACATTGGTAGTTGTGAATATATTTGTGATAATTTTAAATTTATTATATGTATGTGGATTTTTAAATTGGGTAATGGTGATCCATTTAGTCGAACCATTATATATTGTCTTATTATATTCTAAGACCAATGGTAAAAACCTAGTTGTAATAACATGCATTCCAATTGAAATAAATAAAGTAGAGTACCCTTATAACATGGGAATGGTAATTAATCTAACTAAACCATGATATAAACATATATAAATTAATTAATTGAATTAAAATTTCAAGGAAATTGGTTTGATAAATAAATTAAAAACCATTTATTTTGCATGACAGTTAAATAGATGCCAATTAAAACTTAAAATGCATGTAACTTCATAACTTGGGAGTGATGACCTATATAAATAAATCCATATATGATTTATGCAGACCTTTTATGTGATTATAATAATTTTATACCTATATGAAAAACACATTAATTATGTGAATATTTTTTAGTAAATCAACTGCTATTGGGTTTAATTTAGATAGACCCAGGTTGGAATGATGGGACCCTCATAAGTCGCCTTTATTTTGTTACAAAATTAGTACTTAATCACATAGGGAGTATTCTAATGATACATAGGGATGTCTATTTAATGTTTTTGGAGCCACTTATATTGTTTTATGTATAAATGAATGGTTAAATATTAATAAATTAATGTCTTTAAAATGATAGGTAACATGTGGTCTTATTTTTTCCTCTTATTATTATTCAAGGATCTTGTTAATTAAAATTACAATCACAACCTAAAGGGTGTTTTCCTATATATATTAGAAATGAAATTTTCTTTAACTAATCCTAATTTTTAGAACTTACAAATGAATAAATGGTTAGAAAGAAATTCTAAGATATTTTTCCTATCATTCTATATAGAATAAACTACATAAATTTCCAAGTATAGTTACTTTTATAACTAGTATGTGAGTTCAATATGTCTGAGCCTATTTAATGTAAAAAATAAATGCGAATCAATGAAAATGTATAAAATTAAACCTTTAATTGGTGTTTATGTACCTTCAAACCTCGTATATAGGTATCTTAAATGTTTTCTTGAGATTTGCGTTGAATGGGAACATGGGAATTTTCCATGGATCTCTTTTGACATTTTTATTGTAATCGATGCCTCATAGAGAGGGATAGCCTATTCTAGTATCACCTTATAAATTAGATGAATATTTGGATGATTTATTGTGTTATGAACATAAGAAACTTCCTACTTATGTCATTTGAATTGATATAGGATTCTTAGTTAAGAAATGATACTCGGGGTGGACACATTTTCATGTGATGAATGGTCCACTATTAGGGATGTGGGAATTATGTAATGATTGAGTTTAGTGGTTTAAAAATTCCTAAGGCATGGTCAGACACTTTTTTAGTCAATTTAGTTTTTTTCCAATGATTTAATAATTAGTATGTTGTCAACTAGGTTAATAGTCATATGGGGTAATGAAAATATTGGTTTAAACCTTTCATGTGAGCCATCACATACTAAGAATAATAGGGCTGACAGTCCCATGGATAATATTAATGGGTGTGATACTACACTGGTGAAATACTAAGGTAGTATAGATTGATATATGTGATACTCGTAGAGTCATAAGGTGGTACATGAAACCTTATGAGATCAATTTAATTGTTTAATCTATGAGCTATTACATTATATTCATGGGAATTTTTTAGAGTTGAATGAAATAGATGTATTGGGATGTTTGAGTTTCCCAATGTTGGGGAATGAAATTGAAAAAGGATAAGGTGTTTTCACACTATATATAAGTTTATTTTATTCTTATATACCTTATACTAATGATATATGTGATCATATCTCAGGAAAGAAATACACGTACATCTAGTGTAATTATGATCTAGCACACTTTTCAGCATCTTGTTTTCCTCTCTTTTGAATTGGAGAATTGTAAAAGTATATTTTCCACATTTATAACCCATTTTGGCATTGGATGGAGTTTTTTTTGTGGGATGAATTACCATTCTTATTAAAAATGGCTATGAAACTTCTAAGGTGGGGAGTTTTTCATTGAACAAGTTATAGAATGTCCTTTTAAGTATAGTGGGAAATATAGAGAAAGGACATTGGGATAGGATCCAAATGTATTTTGAAAACCTATGAGGTTGGTAATATTGATTTTATAGTCCTTGAAATGGTACTCAATATAAAACATAGTTATGGGTTGGGATCATGTTGGAATGTTAGATTTAGACTTGGGGTGTATAAGCAACCCAAGAAGTGATAGTTACGATGTGTTTTGGTGTATATAAGATAGTATGGTGATAAAATGGCTGGTTGTGTACACAATATTTGAGTACATAATTATTCAAGGTTATTTTATGGTGTGTTTTTTAAACAAACACAAAATTAATTGGTAGTGAGGGTGTCTTGGTTGGTTAAATGGTGCATCGGTGGGTGTAGACAAGTTTTTCAAATGAAGTCATCCAGAGGTGGTTCAACTGTTCTTTCCTATGAAAATTTGGATATGGTTGGTTGGAAACCATGTTAGGCACTTCATGTTGGATAAGAAAGGATTTTTGGGGTCTTATTGGTAATAGTTGATATCATCTTAGTGAACTCTTGGATTAGTGAAGATCATGCCCCTTATATTGAAATCATCTAGGGTACACTGAGATATTGTTAGTTATATAATGAGATAAAGAAAAAAAATAAATACCTTATTGGTTTGGTAAATATAATATTTCAGTATTGTGCTATGGGAGAGTGGATAATTACTGATTTTTTTTACTTTCCTAAGTGATATCCGTATTTCCATGTAGGAAGTCCTTGGATGGACTCATGGACACCATCTGATTCTTTAACTCAATCTCTAGGAAAGATACCATAGTTAGGGATATTCAGTGTTCTTGAGACATGGATGTCTCATCCCGGTACCAATTTCTCACTTGTAAAATCATGAGAAAGGGACACCTTTAATGTGTTCCTTAGATTTAAATAGTTGAATCTGAGGTTACCCTGAACATACAGATGAGATCGGTTGATATGATTAGTGTATGAAAATACAAGGGTGATGGATTGTGTATAAACTTATGTTTATGTTTTGGAACAATTATATAATTTTTTTTGGTTATAGACATCACCATAATCCTATCTTGGAAATTAGTGAGCATTATTGAAGAAATCTTGAGGCGTTCCTTGGATTAAAGGTGTTGGGATCAGGTTTCAGATGTATTGACTATGAATGTCAAGATTTTTCAATGGTAGTAATCCAAAACTGTCTTGAATTATGATCTATTGTTTGGATGTATGTGGTTTGGTGAGGAACCATGTTGGTCATATTGTGATAGGAGTTGAATTTTGTTAAAGAGTCAGACATGGAATTTCAAGGAAAATATGTAATGACTATTTAAGATTGGTCAATTGAAATTATACCATTTCAAGATAAACAATTACCAAGAGTAGGTTATTTTTATTTAACCAAGTGTTGTGAATTTAGAGTCATCATAGAATAATCATGAGGATGTTAGGTTTATTTTTCAATAGGAAATTAAGATGATGGGAGTATCGTGGCTTATAATTGGATGTGGAAAGAAAGATCCTATGGGTTGGATCACTATAGGTTTGTAGATGAATAGATAATTATTTAATCATGTATTGGGTTTTAAGGGATTTAGTAAGTTCCATCTTAATGTTTTAGTTTTTAATTTTAGCATTTACTCTAGTTTCAACAGCTTATGTTCTGTATATTAGAAATATTCTTGCATGCTCATTAGACATTTAAAATAAAAATTGAAGGTTTCATTGGAAATTTTATGACCCATGAAGGTCAGGAGATGTTTCATTATTACCCAAGGTATCTTAAGGAAGAAAATTTATAAGGTGGGGAGGTTACAATATCCAGTGTTTGGAACTGGATTAATTTTCCAAATTTTTTTTAACTTTTCAATTAGCGGGCTTTAATAATCTTAAACTGAGCCTCAAAATGTAAATGTGATAATTGTAACACTCAAATATGATTTTTATATGGGTTTTGATCCCTAATAGGTGTCCCAGGTGTTTATTTGAGGTTCAGAAGCCCCAGGATACAAAATTCTAGTATTTTGAAGGGAAAAAGGGGGTGGATGGTTTGCACATGATTAGTGAAAACCATGCACCCAAACCATGTGGCTCTATGGGGGTGTAAAACAATTTCTCAAACTATTCACCTGAGGCCACATGGACTTCTAGAATTCCATAAAAAAAATTAGAGAGGTTAGTGTATGGGATGCACACAATTTTTCTAATAGTGTGCATGCCGTGAATGGGGGTGTGGCTCTTAGGTAGTGTGATCCACATGGTTGATGCACAATTTACCTAACTATGTATCCTAACCATGTGCCTCATTAAAATGGGAAAAATTATATATTCCCCTTCCAAAACATAATTTTTTACCCCATTTACAACCTCATTTTTTCAGGAGAATCCACCATGTACTCCCTCTTCTCAATATCCTCCTCTATGGCGTTTCTCCCTAATTTTTGGTCCTATTCAAGTAATGACATGTGATTTTGAAGCTTAAAAGTGATTCTACAACTCTTCTTTACTCTTTTATTAGTTTATCTTCTAAATTTTGATGTGATCCTTTTTTAAACAAATATATCCTATTTTTTTTGGTGTTTGTTGATTCTCCCATTTTCTATCGTTTTGGAATGAATTAAAGCCTGATAATGGATGAGTGAAGCTTAAATGGTATAAATTTTGTGGTATTTGGATTTAACATTAAGTTTTTGAATGATTATACAATATTTCATTATTTCATGCACTTTATTTTCCATGAATCAACTTTGAAATGTAAAATTAATTATGTAAATGATATTTCCCTAAATAAAATTGTTTATGTGAATTTAATTTCACCATGTAAGGTGACTCAACTCATATATAACCTTAAATTAAGGTGTGTGGCTTATATTCCCATCACCTATGCTTCGTCTAGAAAATTAAACCACCCTTTTGGGTGTTGTTTTAAATCATTTTATTAAAATTCTTTTCCTATGATTTAATCACCCTTGAGGTGCATTGAATCATCCCTCATGTAAGATATGATTAAATTGGATTAATTGAATTTTATTATATAATGCTTATGAACAATGACTTATTTATTACATATACAAAAATTTAATGCAATGATCATTATGGTTCATATCTCAGAATGGATTTTCTCATGGATTATCATATATATTTTTACATTTATAGTAATAATTGTTTATAGTAGTTACTTATTATTGGATTGTAGATTGGCATGAATGTTTTTATAGACCACATCTAAATTTCACATGTAAAATACTTAAACAATTAATTATTATTCCCAAAGTGAACCTAGGGTTCCTATGTAGAAATTCCTTAGTTGGGCTAATATTTAAAAGGAATTAAATTGCACCATGAGTGTTACTAGGTTCCTCTACATAGAACTCCTTTGGTAAGGGTTCATATAGTAAGTGGTATTAACTTATATATGATTATTTTTAGAGGCCTCAAATATGGTTGTTAGACATGATGTTTTACAACCCCTTTGTCTGAGAAGTTGGACATGGAATTTCATAATTATTTGGATTGTTGGACATGAGGTTTCCCACCCCCTTAATTAGTATGTTTGACATGAAACTTAAAATATTTGATTGGGATTGTCAGAAATGGTGCTTCGTATCATCTATTCATAATTTTGGGCTTATTTCACCATTATAAAACATGAAACACTTATTTTATTATTATTCATTTTTTATCATTGGGTATGAAATCCTTTATTTAATACATGAAACTTTTTATTTTATTATTATGTGTATTCCTTAGTCTTACACCTTGGGTCCTGAATGGTGCATTTATATCTCTGCTTATATATGTTTATATATATGCATGATGGCTTGTTCATAGATATTTGATTTTATATTGAAGGATGTATGGTATGTTTGGTGTCCTTTGAAGAATTTGAGCCTGACCCATTTACAGTTATTTACTCAATATATTATTTATTATATATACCCTCTAATTATTTTACATTCAATAAAATATTTTCATTAGAAACCGTTAGTGTTGACCTACTGAGTTTATCTCACACCCTGTTCGGCTCGCTGTTTGGTACTTGGATAAACCTCATGGAAAAAAGATCGAAATTCTGAATTATATTACTTACTGTTGTATCCTATGGGCTAGGAAATTCCATGGGATAATCAATTAAGAATGTAATGAAGATTACATCTAGAGATTTAGTTTTACTTTTATTTATTATTTTATTAGTCTATACCAATTTATTTATTACATATTTTATGTATAATTCCTTGTATATTGTATCATCACATGGATATGCATGGTTTCATATTTATTAGTTTTCATTTTATCAGTTTTTATTATCTTCTGCTTTTCTCATTTGTTATTATTCTACAATTTTTGGTACTAACCCAAAGGGTATAGTATCCCCACCATTACGTCATTATACTATCACTATTAGTGTGTAGCCTCTAGTATATGGAGAGGTGCCCTTGGTACCATGTAATGAACCTACTCAGGGCACCATTTTAGTGGCTCTTGGTTCGAGATGTTACATACATTATGTGATAAGTAATTAATTCATCTAAAAAATATTATTATTTATAATAGTTTGGGTCATTACATTCATCCCCCTTTGAAAATTTCTATCAACAAATTTTCATTTCATCCATAAAATGTATGTGGGTACTTTAATTTAATTACCTATTTTTGTTCCCAAGTTTCATTCTAAATATTTTGGCCCCACCAGAGAATTTTGACCGAGTGAGTTATATTTTATCATAGAAAATTGTATAGATGATCTAAGATCTCCACTAGATGCAACTCATATGAAAGGTCATTCTCTAATGGTATGATCTCTAGATTCAGAACACATGATGGGTCTTGTATATACTCCCCCAAGGGTGATACATGGAACACATAATATACTTGAGATAGGTTCTGTGGGAGTTCTAGTAGATAGTCAACAACTCTTATGTTATGAAGAATATCAATTGGGATGATTTATATTAGACAATTATTTCCATTATTAAAAAAAACTCATGAATTTATTCCATGGATATATATAAAGGAACACCTTATCTCCAACCTCAAACTTCAGTCGTTGATTATATGCATTTATTTTATATTTAATGTGTGTGGATTTCATATGATAGTGAATGGTTTGAAACTTCCTTTTCATATATTGGATAAGATCAAGTCCTACCATCTACCACTATCCAACTTCATCAAAGCATGTCGAAGTCCAAAATTGCTTCCCCTATAGTGCCTCATGAGGTTTCATTTGAATGCTAAAATTGACACTATTGTTATATGTGAACTCTACTAGGGGAAAATGGTTATCCCAATAACCATGTAAATCCATTTAAAATGTTCTTATAATATCCTCTAGAGTTTCAATGGTCCTTTCAAACTATCCATCTGTATGAGGGTGATAAGTAGTACTAAAAATCATCTTTGTATCCCATTCTTACTATAGGATACTCTATAAACTCGATGTAAACCTTAGATATCGATAAGATAGAATTAATATTATAACTCCAATAAGACTTACCACTTACCTTATTTATATCATATCAATTTGGTCAAGATATAAATATTTCTTGGTAGTAATGAGATGTATTGATTTTTTTGAGATCAACTACCACCAAGATGTGATTATTTATTTTAGGACTCCTAGGGAGTCCTATAATGAAATCTATGTTTACATTTCCCCAATTACATTATGGTATGGTTAATGGCTATATCATACCCTTATACTTTTTTCATTTATCCTTGAATTATTGTCATACTAAGAATCGAGATAGAAATTCTATGATATCCCTCTTAATATTATCCCACTAGAAGTTTTTCTTCAGATATCTATACATTTTAGTGCTTCTTGGATAAATAGATAAGGATGATATATATACATCATCGATATGTTCATTCTTCAATTATTGTTTTATGGGATACATATAAATATTCCAAACCTTATAACACAATATTTATCACAGTTGAACTCTAGAATATTCATACCTTATTCTTTATCACCTAATCATCCTTCTGGGACTCCTTGATCCTCTCTAGAATTGATGGTTGAGTTGTTATTTGATCAAGGTAAGAGGGATTTGCTTTTATTATTCCCATGTAAATCCTTTTTATGTCCAATAATATTGGATCCCTTAAAATCCTCATCATGGATAGTGTTTCATGATCCTTTCTACTCAGAGAATCTCACACTTTTTTTCCTTCCCAATATGGTAATGTATTGAACAGTCATAATCCTTGATCATATCTAACCACCTTTATTGGTGAATATTTAGATTTTTTTGTGTGGCTATATACCTAAGGATTTTATAATCCTTATATTTTTCTCACTTCACCCTCTAGAGGTAATGTAACTGAACCATCAACATGAATATCACCACATCCAATTCAAAATAAGGTGTTGGGTAGTTTTGATCAAGGTTCATTAATTAGAGAGAGTCATAAGCTCTCAATTTTTCATCATGAAGGAGTATACAACCCAATATCTTTTTGTATGCATTGTAGTATATCATAAATCCTTCCACACTGGTGGGTAATGTGGGCCTAAGTACTGTGATTAACCTCTTATTTAACTCTTTAAAGATCTATTCTCATTATTCAGTGTAAAAAAACTTGAATCCCTTTGGACTTATCTCAGTTATTGGGATTTTCAATCATAAGAAGTTTCTCACAAAATCCATCATAGTACCTAGTTAATATGAGGAAACCATAGATTTCCATCACATATGTTTTTTTTGGGATATCTTTAAATTGCCTCTATTTTACAAGGTATCTTCATATATATCTTTTATGGTGATAACATGCCCCAATAATGTTTCATTTTAAATCCAAAAATCATATTTAATATAATTCACAATCAACTATTTTTTCAGAATGCTTCAGTATATAATTCAAGTGATCATCATGTTCCTAATTGAATTTAGAGTACATAAAGATATTATATATAAAGAATTCATAAAATTTGTCAAGGTAATCCCTAAATACTATATTTTTCAATCCATATTTATTTTTGGGGAATTAGTGAGTCCAAATAGCATCAATATGAAATCATAATTACCATAACTTGTTTTAAATGTTATCTTATGGATATCATAATTCTTAACTTTTACTTGATAATATATCAATAGAATATCCACCTTAGAGGTGTATATAAAATCAATGTAACTGATCAAACAAGTCATAAATACATGGAATATGATACTTGTTATTCATATATATCTGTTTGAGATCATGATAATAAATACAGAGGTCTATTTAACAATCCCTATTCTTGATGAAGAGGACTCGTGCACTCGAAGGTGAATACCTTGGGTATATAAACCCTTTATTAAGATTCCATTATAGTTTCTTCTTTGGAACATCAATTTCAATAATGTACATTCTATATGGGGTATTTTAAATTGGAAAATCTTTAGGTATATTCTCAAATGAGAACACAATATCACAACATGGTTGAAGACTTGGAAATTATTCTAGAAACATATTAATATATCCCATTACAATGGGAATGTCATCATGGATGATATTTTACTTAGTATTAATCATTTGAACTAGATACACTTTATTAGAAGGAAATAATATCCATGATTGATATTATGATACCAAAAGAGATTCATCCCCTGATGGTACTATTATATATATATATATATACATATATAGAGGAATATGTAATACAGAGGGTGATTTCCTTTTCTAAAAAATTTAGTTTTTTCTTTATATAATGAAATCAAGTCCATACCTAGAATAGCATAAAATTATGTAAATTGAGTAACACAAGGTTATATGAGAAGTTAAAACTAAAAATATGGACAGGGGAGGAGTTATAAACATGTATTTCAATAATATCCCAAATTTTCATTGTCATTAAATCTCAACTTCTACGTTTTACAGTGGTATTTGAATAGTTATACTAAACTGTTCTGATATGAAAGAACATGTAGAACAAGAATCAAATAGTATGTTTTCTATTATTGAATGAATAACTAGTATACTAGTCTCCACACCATTTTTAAGATACAACTTTGTAGTTTTGATTACATAAGATTTCCCCTACTCTCTATGCCATTGAGGTTGGTGTGGTTTTTTGTCGTCGGCAACCCTTGTCTTAGTGAAATGGATTGCATAGTATCATTATTCCTCATAGAGTAAACATTGGATAGTAGGATGAGGGTTGATATGATAATTTCATCACATTAGTGGGTTTCTTATGATGACATTCTTTAAATAGGTGCCATTTCTTTGTACACCTAAATCATTTCCTTATCCTCTTCTAGAAATTTTTGAGATACTTACTAAAACTTTTGAATAGTGGGACATTGTATTTTCTTACCATCATATGTTTTATCCATCATAATAGTAGGATTAAAATAAATTATTTTATTATTATCTATAGACCCAATAGGCCCATGATATTCACTGATCTCCATTTGGATGTTGAGGGAAAATTAGACAATTACCTCAAAGCTGTAAAAGTTTTGATTTTACAAATCATTTTATAGACTCATCTATAGCCCACTAATTATTTGTGAAACATTAATTTTGGGATCAATTAAAAATTATAATGTGTATCATGAAAGTATTATAATGTTCTCCTCATACACCATGATGAAATTATCATCCTTTTGCTCGAGGCTAAGGAAGACCCTCTCCATTTTAAATCAGTGAGTATGAGGAAAATATTTATTGAAAAAAATTTACAGTATTATTTACACTCCATTTTTTTGATCACCTCATTGGGATTTTTATTTTTTATAATTTTATACTATTGATAATATTTACCATCCATATGATAAACAACCAAAATAACCATCACTTTCTCATATAATTGATGGAGCTATAAGATCTTCTAAATGGATTTGATAAATTATTCTCCAATTAATGGAATAAAAGATCTATTGAAATTTAGAGGCCTTTTTTGTATAAAAAATAAATTGAAACTTTCTATTTCTTAGGATGAAGTATTTTTTCATCACTATTTAAGTTTCAATTCAAAACATGAGTTAATTTTGATAGGATTATGATGAAGTTGCCAATTCCTTCTCCTATCAGGTTGGGAATCTCATTTGGGAATTCATTAAGTTTCGCATCACATTGGTTGTTGGCTCAGTTCCTCATACACCAAGCCATTGACAAAAATAAAGGTAAAATTAGGGATGATAATTTTAAAACAACTAAACACATACAAGGGAATCCATTAACATTGAAAGGATAAATCATAAATTACATATATGTATTAACCTATGAATTTCATGGTTTTAATATATTTTATCCATGATCTATTTTGTAACAAAAAAATTTATGGTCATTTTTGATTCCTTCATAACAGTTCTTAAATAAATTGTGAATTTACCAAATCATATCCCCAAGGAGTTTCAAAACACGTGTGAAGAAAGGCCTCTTTCTCATGCACTAGGATATGATCAATGCAATCCCAATCCTCTCATTTCATTGTTATTACCCCTTAGAACGACTGTTCTAGAGCCAGATCCACTTATAGTATCCAGGAAGGGATGTATTTTCATGGTACCTAATTACTGTATATATTAAAAAAATTTAGAATATTTTCCAATTTTTAGTCATATCCCAAATGCATTCACTATGATTTTCTTATCCTAATCCCTTAAAATAACTATACTTTTCTCTAATACCAACTATGAAAACTCATAACTTTAATACATTTTAATTCACAATTTATTACATAAAGATACATGCAACACAACCCTAGAAGATCATGATGTCTAGTTTCTTTGGGAAATTATGTACATAGCCTAGAAACTTTCAAAAAAATAGAATTATGCTAACTAAAACTCCATAGAAGGCCCTTAAATACCCTTGATCTTCTAAAAATTCATGTGATAACATGGGGACATACATAAGAATGGGGTTATCTATAAATCACATTAAAATAATAATCAAATAATAAAATGATGAAAGTAATACATTTTATTCAATAGGCATATCAAGTTAATGTAATAGGGGTGATAATCATAAACTTTAACATTGAAATATGATAAAATATGATAAAGTAAAGGCAACATGGGAATGTGGAAACAAAATAAAACATGAAATAATAAACATATGTCCAAGATAACTACATATAAATCATAACATAATTTTCCTAGGATAACCTCCCATAAACCATAAATTTTATCTCATGAGATAAAACATTAACTAATGAATTATAATATAAAATTCTTGTCCCTCCTGTCATATTCATATCATGTACATGCATAAGTGTGCCACATATACCATACAACATAAGGATGTCCTTAATCACTTTTAATACCATGAATAATGAGTTTGGTTTTAATTCATGGAATTCCCTAATCAATTAAGAATAATTACCTTTTGGTGAATAACCTTGAGTAAAAATTAGTAAGGCTATTCACTACACTAATGTTCGGAAGGGAAAATCAGAGGATAATTTCGGTGGTATAATGGCGGTATATACAAAATCATGGAAGGGTTTAATGATAATTAAAGTGGTATATTATCACATGTAAATAATATATATTGTAATTGTTATGTGTAAAAACATATCCCAAAAAGAATAATTGGAAGTTAATGACATAATTTAAAGAAGGTTCTTGAATAATGGGATGAAGGTGAGGATCCCTAACCTTGAGAGGGAACTTCTAAAAGCTTGGGATAATCTTTTTAAGAGCTTGGAAACACCATGTGAGGGCTCTGGGGATGTAAGAGAATAATAAATTTATTCTCAAAGGGTTTTGATTTATGATTAATGGGAGGTTGGGTGGGATTTAATAGAAAAATAGTTATTAATTTCTAAAAAAAGGTTTTGGACTCTATATGATAAATTAATCCAATCCATAAACCATCCAATTTTTTTATCCCATGGTTTATACCAAAGTTGAGTGTGTTTTTTTAATTTATATGGCTAAGAACCAAACTCATTAAAATAACACATTTGGTGATGTGGAAGTGAGTCGTGTTTATAAATAATTGATCTTTAATCCCTAAAATATAATATAGGTTTTTGAGGATTCACTAACGGTTTATATAAATAATAAAATAACATAAAAACACCTTATTATAAAGGGGAAATTTTAATTTGATAATGGATACTCTTTATATTATTTATTACATCACTTTGGAGCTTTTACGATGTCATAATACATACTATATATTAATACCATATTTAATTTTTACCCAAAAATTTGACTATATCGTAATATAATGGAAAATTCATCATTGGAAAATTTCATTTTGATGATTTAAAAAATAATATTCATTTTATCAAAATAATTATTTAAATATTAAAATTTATACATTTAAATTAAAAAACCACATTTACAGAAACATTATGGTTATTACGACGATAACACTTTATGACCATTCAAAAAATTACATTTGGATTCAAAAAATTATATTATCATTTATATATAAATAATAATTAATTATTAGGAATATTTTATTAAAATTAAATTTATTTCAAAATTTATTGAATTCATCAAAAAATAGTGTATTGATTGAAACTATATATTTTCCAAAAATAATTTTTTTGTTTCATCATATCAAACTCTAAATTTAATTAAACTAATTATTTAATCATTTTAATGTAATAATAAAAAGGTAATTATTATAATTATTTTATTAAAATAAAAATATTAAAATTCTTACTCTTAAAGTCAAGATAAGTAACCCCTTATTACACCAGTGTATTACCTATGGGTATGGTTTGGAATGGTGAAACTTTATTGGGGTGGTTCGGTAAACATGTTTTGGGTCGTGAACTTGATAAGATTGAACATATCTCGTAAATGGTTTCACTTGTTCTTTAGTTTTTCAATATTGGCATTGAATTTATCAAGGTAAAATCCCAATGAGTCCATCCCCCTCAAATGCTCTAATAAATGGTGTTAATATGGCATGATCCTATTGGTTGAGACTATATCTTCTTCCATCTTCCTCAATTGGAATTTATCATAATCCTCAATATACTAATCTTAATTTCCATTGTACATTGGAAATATTATCAATTTTTCTGATTCTTAATAGTATTTTAAATCCGAAATACTACAACATTCTAAAATAGCCAATGTGATGGATGAGTTTTCTATTACTACATTACCCTTTTTTTAAATGTGGTGACATGAATTGTTCACCCAATTCATGCCCCAAAGGAGTTTATTATAGAAACAAAAATTACAAAGAATGCATGATGTGTAAAGATCTTACAATAGTAGGGGATTGAGGGAGGGAAGCAAGTTGAGAATTTAGTAAAAAAAACACAAAAGCTGGAGATAAAAGAAAATGTTTGAGTCTTGTCATCAGTTTGTAAAAAACTCAAAAATGGGGAAATCATCACTTCCTAGATGAAAAAAGGAGGCACCAGGGGGGGGGGGGGTCTAATCATTACACTAGCCTTCATCACATCATTTTTATGCACATGGACAATGACAATGCATAATACACAAGATGGAAATCCAAGAGTGGATTAAAAAACCTAAACTCCTCCACCAAATATGACAATTATTCTTAAAAAAAATAATATCTTCTATGGATGATTCCACAATATCTTCCAAGAAGTCATCTGAACCAACAAAAAATAGACAACTACCAGCAAGAGCCTCATGCTACCTTGCACAGTCTTCATTACTTTTTTGTGGAGGTAGGTTCCTTAAAACCAAACTTCAGGCTTGTGTTGGTACTCTCAACTAGACTCAAATGATGAAAATTGGAAAAACAAGGGAAATCCTTCTAAGAAAATCACACCAAAGTCCCAGTCATAACAGAACCCTCGATCAAATTTTCACCCAAAAAAATTGGATCCTTTATATTGAACATACAAGATGATAAAAATAATGACACAGGGGAGGACTAATTCTTCAGTCTCATCCTTCATTTTCCTCCTTGATATTGTTAAAAAAATTATTGAACTTATCAAACTGGTGATAAGTAAAACATCAATAAAAACTTCACATCCTCATCACCTGTAAGATCCCAAGCTTCAATTGACACTTTTATAGTATAACTTTGAAATATTTTACTAGAACATTTTCACCAAATTTCATAGAATCTATAAAGGTTGTGAAATGATCTAGAATAACATCAAATAGAGGAGGCCAAAAAAAAACTACAGATTGTGGGAAAATAGGCATTTTCTAAAAGAGTCAACACAAGAACAAGAAATGCTAAAAGCAGTAGAAAATTCATTCCCAAGGTATGGCTTTGAAGTCAAAATCAGGGTTTTTATGCTCATCCAACATCTTAATGAAAATTTGTTTTCTTATTTCAAGGTATTTTTCATCCATAATGATACCCTCTTGATATTTCTATAATGTGATTTCATTTTGTTCATCCATAAAATCATTGGATGCTTCCCCCACCTCCTCCTCATTGTAATTTGAATCTATGCACACTGAATTATTATTTCCATCATTATTTTCCTGATTTGAACAAGAGGTTGAAATCGAATCAACCTTAGAAGGGATTTTTGGAGGCTCAATTTCCTTATAGTGGTTGGAGGTTCAATATTCTTCCTATTAGCTTCTAGATATCTTGCGACAATTGTTCTTTTGAGGTGAGAATAGTCTCCTCACTTCCTCATTTTTATAGGATTTGGGGTAATGTATCCATCAACATCCACCATTGGTTATTTTTCCTTTTCTTGCACTTGATTTTAGGAAGGATTCATTAATTTGATCAGGTTTATCATAAACCTCTATCATGGATTCACTAGAATCAGAGAGTTCACCTTATTCCTTATCTCCTTTATCATGTAAATCCTATTCCTCCAATAGGGGGAAGGAGTAGTAGTTACACTTGTGAACATAAGAAGAGCATCAGAAAATACTAGAATTTCAATGGAATGTCATTCCAAATGATAAGTATAAGAATTTTGTACCATCGTCTCCTTGTTCACCTCAAATTTTTACCCTCCAGAAGTATGGGGGCCAACATTAACAACATGACTAACTTTAATATCATATATTTCAGGATTATGTTTGCCTTTCTCGACCCAAGTGACTTTATTAGCCTCAAGACATGTGGTCTTAAGATCAAATTCCTTCTAATAATGTCAAATATTCAAACAAGAGTGATAGTAATCGGGAAGCCTTTCATAAACCACATCCTGGAAGAAACTATATTCACCATTCCAAATCCAAATTCAGGAAGGAAGATCCTCAGAGACATTAATTTAATTACTAAATTACTTGATAAGGAATATATTAATTTAAAATGGTATTTAATTTATAAATGCTTGGGTCATTACAGGTGGCCTCATGTGCATCCCCATTCAGAGTCACTTAATTTTAGTCTAAACACCCAACTCATCTGTCAATCTACACAGGGTATACCCACCTAACTAATCATGTCTCGTGATGGGGGGGGGGTACATTTTACCTATAGAAATCTAAATAACCTATTGTCATAGAGGAATATTAGGGTTCATATATGGATAATACTTTGGATAAACACCTCAATCCATCACTCCTTCTACCTAGAGGTTACTAATATAACATGACACTAAGGAAACTAAATATTTCCTTTTAATTTAATTCAAAACCCTAAAGGTACAAGTTCCATAGGTAATTTCATAATAACCAAGTCCCCATATATAAAAATTTTGTGTAATCAAGATTATTCATAAGGGTCTATCATGGATCATGAAACATTATTTAGTCTATACACAAGCATTCATCTTAATTTCATCAAATTACTTAATTTAAATAGGTCAGTTTCTCTTGGTGGTGTGACCAAAACTCACATGCTACATAAATAAATAATAATACCATATGGGTATGTAAAAGGGACCACCTATATCGATACGAAGAAAAATTCCTTTCTAATTCATAGTCTGGAAGCTCTACCCAGGCTAGTCCAATTCTATTTGGGCAGTAATCATCAGCTTGAGTCCCTACCTCAAATCCAAAAAACCAAATTAAATAATTATAGTAAAATTATATTTAATTAATTTATTTAAATTAAATTTAAACAATTATAATTTTTAATTTTACTTATCATAAATTCCTTAAATTAATTGGGCGATCTTTTCACATATAAACCATAGGCAACGAGGTTCAATAAACTTCTATAACACCCATGGGCTAAAAAAGCCCAAAATACAATTAATAAAAATAATTTAATGGAAAAATAATTTAATTTAGGGAAAAAAACTTTAAAAATAAATATTTTGACATAATTTTTACGAAATTAAAATAGACGCCATGCAGACACCACCTTGAGTTCTCATCTAGTGATTAAATATGAAATCCCCACGAGAAACAATAAATTATGCCATGATTTGGGGAATTATTAGAAAACCCTAAATCATAATAGCCTAAAATAAATTGTGATAGAGGGGAAAAAAATAAATAATAAGGGTATGGAAGAAAATTACTATAAAAAACATCAAATCACACCCAATTCACCTCAAATTTAGGGAAGAATGGATTGGGGGAGGTCCGTCCAAGGGACTCCTTATGTGTGTGCCTACCCTAGACAAGAAGAAAAGAGATCATAATCCTTTAAAAATATAATCCTGGCCCATTCCTAGTGTCAAATCATAGATCAATCCCTAAACCACCTAGTCAAGGTGGTTTTCCTCTACCTTTTAAAACTCATGGTGTAAAAACCCTTTTAATTCCATGAAATGAAGACACTAATATTATTCAATAAACCCAAACACCTGTTCCTCCCCTAATTGTCACCTGAACCCCAAGGAATCTACTAACCTCTAAACCACGTCCAAAATTATCATTTAGTTATTTCTAAACTCTTTTAATCTCATTAAGATTCCCAGTTCTCAATAAAAACCCTCCACCAAAATGGAAATTTCAATTCCTTGAAAATTTCATCATCATTACAGACATGGGGTATTACAATCTACCCACTACAGAACTTATCATCCCTAAGAATTATCTTTAATCATACCACCAAATATCTAAATACACTCTAGTCACCAATACATAATTAACTCATCTTGTTATTCTCTATAATTCCAAAAAAGTGTCTATTGTGAAATTCTAAAGAATGAGGTGCACTATTCATTAAAAATTGAGCCAATCCTCATAACCATTATTGAAACTAATGGATGACACTTACCTAAACCTTTATAACTTGTCAAACCACCATTTAATAAATAAACTCATCATTTTAATTTTGGTTTTCCCACCATAATCCTTATCTCATAAAAGGCGACCCCAACCAATAATGCTCCCCACCAATAGAACCGCCAACTAAAACAAATTTACAATAGTCCAAAGACTCCATAAATGAATTTTGCATCCCAAAAAATGAAAATACATATGAAAACCCTATCAAAATGGGTACAACATCTTGTATATGATTTCAAATCGAATCAGATGAGTCTCTATCACCCATGAACATGGCCTACATACACTGATCATTCATTGAAATATATAAAAAACTTCAAATTTCCCCTATCATACCAAATAAAATATACAAAAAACATAGTAACAACATCCATTAATTTTAAAATCATTTTCATCTCAACAAACACCTTTATTATGTTTCATCGCAATATCCATCCATAAATCACATGATGAAATAGGTCCACCCTTAAAATCATGCCTCCAATTAAAATTAACCTTGTTAAACATACCATGAATCCTTTTTCACCCCAATAATCACCCTAATATCACATCAATATTATCCTAATCTCAATTCCAATGAAATGATTACTTCCATCATCACATCTGAATCTCAAATTTGGTATTAACATGGGACCAAAATAATCAGATTTACTACTCACCAAGGTTCACGTGCCACCCTAACCATCCAATGACTAGCTGATTCACTCCCAAAACCCTAACAACAAGGGTTTATTCTTCCACAACTCACACTATATCCATTACAACATTTAATGAATTGATATGGATGTCTCACTCATACCTGAGTTCCAACACACCCATCAGTTTATGCCTATTCCCAAATAACTAGAACACCATTCAAAAAATCCACTAAAATTTACAATAATAATGAGGTACATACCCTAAAAAAACCAATGGTTCACTCCCCAAGATATGGATTCACTTATATCACTCCTTTAGGATCACCTCAATAGGTTCCATTTTTAAATGTACGTCACTCCTCCTAATCAATGAAAATCTCATCCCAGTTAACACCTATCTATGATCAACTCCCAGATCGACCATGCCAGTACATCAAATCCATTTATTATGTATGATAGAGGGATATTTATCACTATCAACAACCCTAAACAAAAGTTATAGGAAATTTATAAATTATACTGATCCTTGTCTCATACATAGTCGCTCAAAAATTTATAATTTGACACCACCATGCCTAACTAGTGTAGACCATCTTGAGCTCATATAAAAATTGATGGGTTTATTCTCATGCCCCACTCAATAACATTACTCAAAAAGTTCTCAATTAGTCACATATCATCATAATTTATCTCATGTTACTAAAAAATGATTGTGCTTCAAGGTATTTCAATCTCTTATAGAGAGGCATCCATGGATCACACCCCCCAACCATTCAGCCATTAGTCATAAACTTTAAGCATACATCCACACACTAACCGCCCCACTAAAATAAAATAAAAAATACATAGGGATAGGTATACTACTTATCCTTTCCATGAATTTCTACTTAAATACTAAATTAACTAATGTGATTTTACATTTAAGAAAATCTAATGCATTATAATGCCTATATCCCTTACCTGGTAGCACCTCACATGAAATGATCTCAACCTGAAGAATCTACAAATTATTATTTCTCTAAGGGTACTCACAATATTAGTCCAAACAATATATTTGGTTACCATAATATGTCATATCTCATATAAATTAAAAGGATCACTAAAATCACGATTTGTATCTAAATCACTAGGCTCTCCCAAAAAAAAACACAAATCATTCTTCATCGATTAATATATCATAAAGGCCATGACTCTAAGGAAATACCTCCCTAATCCCATATCAAGTTTCATATGGAAACTCAAGCAACCAACTACCCCTATTAGATCTCACATTTATATATATACATATTTTTATTTTAATGCCCTGACCCTAGTTACCTAGAGTTGGTGCATTATTACATATCATTGGCATGATCACAAGAGATCAAGTCCCGAAAGGATGATTAGTTTAGTAGCCTTGGAAGTACTAGATACATAAATAAGTTTTACATTACATCATGAAATAAATAAAAACAACATTGTATCCCCTTTGAACACACTCATATACCTTAGCCTATTCCCCCAGGTTAACCAAGATATACTTCTTAAAATCCTAGGAAAAATAAAACATAGAAAGGGGTGAGCTCAGATGCTTAGTAAGGATAAAAATATAGCGGAAACTTTTATAAATAAGCATAAACATTTAAGAAAATGTATAAGACTAAAACACAATCCTTTTAAAGTTAAATTTCAGCATAATATGGAAAATATAAATAAAATAATTCCATTTACTTATTCACATGGACATTCTTCTAGTCGAATAATCGCATATAATACCAATATCTAATTTCATAATGATGGAATGCATAATTCTGAACATCATAACCACAAAGTCAAGGCCTTATTCCAAGACTACAAATAAGATATTTTCAAGGCCTTGTGCCAAGACACTAGTTTGTATCATGAGACCTACTGATGCATCGAGAAGCTATAGAGGGCTCCACTCGTCACTTACTAAGTCCAATGCATTCCTCATATAAAAATGGTGAAACATAATCTAAACATTCGTATTAAAACTAGCATACTAAATGTCAATAATTTAACCACAAACCATGAATGGTATAAAAATAGCACATCCACAGTCAAACATAACTCATTCAATACAATACGGAAGATTTTATTATAATAAATCAACCTCAATTAACAATAAAATACAATGAAGGATATTTACATAGATGAAAATAATCAGTAAAACTATTTGAGATAAATATCCCCTTTTTCTTGGAAACATTTAAAAGTCTCACTATTTATCAAGAAGTTGTTTAAAAGATATTTTTGAATCAAAGTGTCCAATAACACTTTGAAACATTTAAAAGGAATTTTAATTTTAAAACATTCATGTCCAGATAAATAAATCTATAAAACCATTTTTAAAACATGGACATTAAAGAGAAATATTTAGAAGAATAAATCTTTAAAACATTTAAAACAATATTTTAGTTAAAGGGTTCCTAACAAAATTAAATATGCTTGAATACAAATAATAGCATTAATAATTTTTTTAATCTCATGAGAATAAATGGATTTATGATATAATATTTCAAAGTACAGTATATACACTATATAAAAGTGAATTGGTGCATAATAACAAAGAAGTCTCAATGGAATGTAAATTGAGATGAAATCCCTTATAAAGACCGCATCCTTAAGGATAAATCAATATAATAATTATGTGTGAAAAATATAAATACACTCAATATGATTGGATATTTATTTTAAATAAATCATAGGATATTCACACATAATATTTTAAAAACAACACCAATGACTTGGATGTTTAACTTAATGAATTGAAATTGAGTTAAAATTACTCTTATCAAGTTCATATCGATGACTTGAGAATTTATCAATGGAGTGATTATGTGTATCAAAAGTATATCCACACATAGTGGAGTTGAAATTACTACATAAGTAATAAATAGTTATTTCACACATAATCTTGGAGTAAAATAATCAATGAAGTTTGCGTAAAACCCAATGAGTGGAAATTGAAATTAGAAATTCTCTTACCAAGTTGGTAACTTACGAAATATACACACCATGAAAGAAGGATCATAAAATTAATATGTAAATACCCATAAATTAATGTATATTATACAAATAATATAATCATGGGTAGAACATACCCCACATAAGAGGAAATAATGGCAATATAGCATGAATCTCACGAGAATAAGAAGTGAGATGAAAACCCCTTACCTTGTAATTTTCCTTAGTTGAGGGTAAGTTAACCTAATTTATAATGGTTAAATAATTTTTATTAAATTATACAATAAGCATATACATAAATATGATATTATATATGACCTTTTAATATTGCTTTGTTAATAATATTTCAGTAGTATCATTGTTTCGGGTGTTAACTGATTCGTTTTTATTTATATGTTTTGTTACATTAGTCATGTTTATTATGGATATAATATATTTGATTTGTATCCAGAATAATATTATGTTCTTAAAAATTATTTTTTAATCATAAAATTATATTTATTATTTAATGGTTATGATGGGGAATGAATCTCATCGCGTTCGTGGAGACGGTAATCCAAACGTACACACGAGTGACAATACCATTCTATTGGTGGTGAAATAGTATGTAATTGGATGGTATATAATATATACAGAATAATTAACATTTTATATTTATTATTTAAATCAATTATACTCATTATTATACCCATCCAAATAATTAAGTGTTGAATAACAAACTACACCACGACGTGGAGACGGTAAGCCGTACGTACACACATATGATGCCCGTCATTCATAGGATGAATAGAATAATGAATATGGTTGTACCATATTTACAATAACATAAAAATATGTATAATTACTGGATTTATTATTTTGATATGAAAACAACAAATAAAGAATAAGTGGAAGAAGAAAATAACATTGAAAGAGGAGATGAAATAATTACCTCTTCTTCAGGTGCTTCTTTTTTATTTGATCAAAAGGGATCCTTAGGTTGGATTTATGATCAAATTAAGGACTATAGGTTGAAGTGAGGGTAGTTTTAAGTATATTTGAGAAGGGGTTGGCCGATCCAAATATATTTGGATGTGTGATTTTGAGAGAAGGCGAAGTACCATTTTATAAGAGAGGTGAGAGTCACTTTAGGAAAACCTTGAAATATTATTTTATTATACAATAATATTCGGTTTATAATGGATATATAAGGATTTATTTTGAGTATAATTTGGGTATGGGTCAAAAAACTCTCAAACAATTGGTTTTATAGAGGTTTAGGTCACCATATTAACCTTATCTTTTAGATTTAACTCTTGGTTAAATAGTTTAACATTTACCATTTCTCCTTGTATTTTTATATTATATGGTTAATAAACTTACTATAAAATTCCAAGATAACATAAAGTGGTTCATTAATGACATATCTATTATTATGTAAGTCTTTTTACAAAACATTATATTTTAAGACTATTATATCATTTAATAATATAATATTTGTTTTAAAAACTCATTTATGTCAATTTTAACATTATTTAGTATTTGGTTTTTTTGAAAGTCATAACAATCTAATTTATTCGAAAAAAATAAATTTAATCAACCCTAAATGTAATATTAACCTATAAAAGTTTTTTAATGCATCAAAAGTCTCAATTTACATTTATTTTAATATTTATAATATCAATTATTTTAATCATTCATTAATAAGGTACTTACTACATCATCATTGTGTCATAATTAAATTTAATTATTTAATGTCTAAAAATTATAAATAAAATAAAATGATTTAGGAAATATTCCTAGATTTCTAATTAATATTTATAGTCGAAATTATCTTTTGTATAACCATATATTAAAAATGTTTTAGTTATTAATCTTTGAATTTAGCACTTTAACTCTTCTTTAAATAAAATAATAATAAATGTCCTAATCTAAACCAAGTAGACCAAAAGGATCATATTTCATTATTAAGGTTTATTTTGGACGAAATAAAATTATCCAATAGAATTATGACATGTATTAGCGTAATTATAATATCATTTTGACCTTTAATTACCCTATTTACTTTTAACCGTGGTAAATAAAATTCAAAAGTTACAATTCACCAAAAACTATTTTCATATTATTGAACCAAATTTTACTAATTGATTCCAACTATTTCTCTATTATTTTTGAAATTAAATTCATATAAGTGGTAAAATTACGTTTTATGCAAATTTGCTAACGTGCCTAGAAGGTGGGTAAAGGACGTTAAAAAATTCAATAAAACTTTATACATCTAATTTTTTATAAAATGAATCCAATGAATTATATTGAACTAATATAGGTATTATGTATCTATTTTTACTTAAAATAAATTTAAATAAATAAATAATTATTTAAATAAAAAGTCGGGTTTTAAACAATAACACAATGTTTTTCACTATTCATCAAAAATTGAATGTTTTCAGAAAAATACCAAAAATTCACCCTAAGATAATTTTTATATTATGAATCTAAAAATGATATCTATTTTACCAAATTAAAAACATATAAGTTTAATTTATTAATTTATAAATAATTCTCGTTGTCAAAACCATAAATCAGGTTTTTGAGAAGTAAAAATTATCAAAAGGTTGATATGGGTTTATGTCCAGTTTAAAAGTAAAATTACTTCCAATAAAAAAAATTGGATTAAATGATAAAAATATAATATAATTATACTTAAAAACCATTCAAATTTATAATTTATTAGTATAAATTATTTTGATTAAAAAAGTTGTTTTCAATTAAAATTTAGTATCTTTCACTATTCATCAAAATATAAAAGTTATCAGAAAAACCCAAAAAATTTATCCAAACTAAATTTTTATGTTCCGATTCTAAAGAAGAATTTAATTTCATCAAATTGAATATATAAAAGTGTTAAATATTGTATTTAGAAAGGGTTCACCATTAAAAGGCGGGAAAACTGCATTTAAAAAAAAATACTTTTTTTATCTGAAAAATCGAATTTGTCCTTATATTATGTCTAAAAAACACAAAATATGAATGTTAAAATTATATGAGATATATATAAAATTCAAAATTTGGTTATTACTATTCATAAATTCTTTCTAAACGGCTAGTTTGATAGGTCATGGTGCGCTTGAACTTGGTGTTGTGTACGTCACATGCTGTTGTATTATTCGAAGAGAAGCATACTGTGGAAGCTTGTAATGTTACATTTATCACATGAATAGTCATAAACATAATAAAACAAATATTACCTTCCATAATCCACATATAGGTCTACCCCCTTTATAATTAAAAATCTCTATTTGATCCTCATCGGGCCTTCGTATGTAGTAGTCACCCCCTTAGGGATCTCATTATCACGTTCCCTCATGTAAATATGTAACAACATCACCCTACTATAATATGTATTGAGTATCCCATTATTTTAGTTTTTGGTAAAATATAATTCAACCATCAATATATATTGTATACACCATATAGTTTGTTACAAACACTTTAAATAACCGAGTGCATTTTCTATTTAGAACCAGTATCATAAACACCCACAAGGGGTATATCATTATAAAATCTCATTCATGTACCAACCTACCAGGGTTACTACTCATACCTTACCTATAGGAATTACATATATGTTATCATCAAGAATATCTTCATATATCCACATGACTAGTCATCAGAAAAAACCATACTTTGATCTAGCTTAGCAGAATAGAACAACCATGATATATAGGATTAAAATCTATATGTTGTTTCTAACACATTAAATAGTTGAACCCTTTATCGTTAGGTATAACAATAAAAAACATTAATATGAATGTAATGGGAATTTTATATTCCAAATATAATTAATTAATATATCCTCTTACCACTGGTCCAAGATCCAAAACCACAATAAATCATAACCTCTAAATACCAAATCACATGTGCATCACTCCAGGTAAAAATCATAAAATTTTAAAATAATAGACTAAGAGAAATAGTCTCGTAACCATTTTAACCTGGAATTATAACCAAAGAATGTGTTTCTGAAAAACTAGTCAGATATCCATCACATGATCTAACATATCCTTATACAATCTACCGACCATCTCCCCAAATAGTAATATTAATAATACAATGATAAATTGTTTTATATTATTCATAAAAAAATATCACATAACAATTTTAAATGTCCATCCATTGATTTATGACCACTGAGTGGTGGTCAAACTAGTGGAGTCACCACTGGGCCTCAGGGGAGACTCCCTATATGGTAGAGGCTACCAACTAATAGTAGGGTTCTAGGGTAGTACTATGAGATGTCTATACTCCCATATCAGAGTGTGAAATATAATAAAAAAATTAACCAAAATCATCTAAAATAGTAAATAATCATAGAAAATTGAATTAATAAACATATCCATCAATAAAAAATATTAAATGAAGAAGTATAAAGTCATACAAACTCACTGGACACACATAGTGTGATATATCATACTTTGGAAATCCAGAGCCAATAGTTATATTACATTATTAAAATAAAATAAAATAGTTATTGCATTATTAAATAGATTATTAATATTGTATTATAAGATACATACACACATTACATAATAAATCACAATATACAACATGAAAACATTGTGAGAACATAATTATCCCTGCCATCATATACTTGAAAATTACACATATTTCTCTTCTTGGTTTCCTTGTGAAAGGAAAAAAAGAATGGTGATATAAGATTATCCTAAATAAGTGTAATACAATGGAAGATATCATAACCTAAATATATAATAATTGATTTATAATTAATAAATAAAAAATTCTAGTCAATAATAAACTAAAACTGATGGCATTCTATATCAAAGAAAATAAATGAATACATGGATAAAATTAATTATAGAACTAATAATGATGGAATGAATAATTTTTGAAATCAAAATATGTTATAAAGTCCTTATTTCAAGTCACTATACCAATGTTTGTAGAATTATACACCAACACCCAATCTATTATATTTCATGTGACCTATCTATGAATTGAGGGTATATATAATTTTGGGCCCCACTCATCACCCGATTATGTTCAATGAATTCAACATAAGAGTCATGAATAACTTTCATACCATTCCTTGTAGAAAATATTCTTGAATAAAACATTTTCTATCTATATAATTATAAATACATAAAAATACTTCCTCATTCAATAGAATAATATTGATGACTAAGAGAACATCCCTTCATCAACTTTGAAACTATATTGTATTTTCAATGTAATAGGAATCATACTTATGAATGAAATATAATGGTGAGGTTATATTCAATGTGATGGTATTTCCATGGAAGATAGTAATCAAGTTAAATGGTTTACATTTGTAAGATACCAAGGAAATTTTAGGATAATTCCTTCATCAAGGTTCACTAAGATCATGTAAATATGCAAAGAATACCCCCAGGGAGTGTTTATCTAGGTGTGTAGTCTTAGACCCACTCATCGTGCATCGAGGTGATGACTGTGTTAATTTTTAACCAACCATTTTATGGTGATTTACCTCAGGTGAATATGTGTGATAGTTGAATCTAATTACTAATATCTAGATAAATATGTATTTTATACCAAATCACACACACTTATACCTTACTAAAATAAAGAATAGTTTTCCCACCATGCAAAAAGATTAAGTTTTATAATTGTATTGGTAACTATTAAATAAAAAGAATATAGAAGTGGGATAAAAATATAGGCCCATAAATCCCTTAAATTTCATGATTAATATGGTAAAAATTATTCCATTTAAATGTATGTACCACACAAAATAAAGTTTGTTTTGAATGTAACATGAGTCCTAAATAATGAAAATGAGATAGAACAACCCCACTTATGGATTGGGTAGTAATTGAATCAAAACCTATTGAAATAGAGGGCTTGAAATTGATATTAAAATACCAATAATCATGTATGTTAATGACACACCATCTCAAATATGTAGTATATACACCATATAAATGAAATTAGGTGCATAATAAAAATAATACCTCAAAGAGGGGATTTTAAGATGTAAAATCCTTACCTCTTGTCATGGATTCCTAAATGTAATTTTTAGCCTCATGTATAAAAAATGGTAATATTAATAACTTAATTTTTAACCTTAATCATATCCATTTTCAGTTATATTCTTTATAAATAGTAATTATTTATATAAATTTTACTTATTTCCACATCGGGTAATTATACTTTTGATCATTTATACTAGTTTCATAATAGTGGTGTCTGTATTCATTCATATTCCAAAGATAATTTTTATTAGGTTATTACTATTACTATTATATATTTTTATATTTATTTATGATGTATCAAATTTCTATCATGACTTTCTTTTTCTTTATCCTTCAATATGAAATTGATAACAAGCATATGTTGGTGATTATGGTTGATAAAATGGTGTCTTTTAATTAATGAATTAAATACTGATATAAAACCTCAGGAATAAAAAAATATAATTTACACATTTATATTATATTATACTTATAATTATGTTCCCATAGTCATTCATGATATAAATTTATATTATTGTTCAAGTGGGTGGTTAAACTGACCCATACAAAAACATACCCTGATTTATTGAATGACTATGAGGTAGTTTTTTCTAATATCACTATGAAAAAAGAATAATGATCTAATTAGGTTTTTATTAGTGTGACATATAATAATTATAAAGGGAGTATATGAATTATTTTATATGAAAAAATTACTTAATTTGAATAAACAATTTTTCTCTTAGAATGCTTGTTTTAAAGTATTGAATTAACAAGGAACATTTCTTGATCACTTAATTAGTAGATTATAAAAATTGTAATAGAAAAAAATTAATGATGTCATAAAAATTATATTTACTCACTAAATTTATTCTATGGATAATCAATTATGGGTGAGGATGAAAAATGAATTTTATTGTTCGTATCTGCGGTAGTCTGCAAGATCGGATGAACAAAGATTTCGTTTTTCTTAATGGATGATATGGATGAATAAAAAATGATAATACCATTAATTTTGTAAAATATAATTATATAAGTGATACTAATATAATTATATTAGTGTGATATAGAAAAATTAATGACGATAAATAATAAAAAAGAAGTATTTGATAATACTCATAGAGGGGACTTGAATTTTCCTTGGAATTATCCTTGTAAATAAAGGAATTATGCTATATAATGGTGACCAGATGATTTTAAAAGTGTGATAAATTTCTAGGAAGATAAATGTAGAATATTTTAAATCTTAAATTTTATGGATAGGTGAGTCTTGAAGTGGTAGAAGTGTTACCTATCTATAAGTGAATGAAAAGGGTAGTTTTGGGAGTAACCCATACATTTTCAATGATATAAAAAAATATTAAAGGTAAATGGACAAAAAATAGATAAAATAAGAGGTAATAGTGATTTTATATTGAAATTCACCTCTACCATACCTTTTTAGTTGACTTTTAGTTTTTTAGGGATTTTTATTCTATATTTTTAACCATTACCCGAATTTACTTTTACCGTGGCAATTATTTTTTACCCATTAAAATCAATTTTAATGAAAAATTTATGATTTCCCCTTTTTATATTTTTATCCTTATAATTTATAATTTTATAACCATTTTATCAGTTAATTTTTTTTAAATTTTAGAAATTTAAATTTTAAAATAAAAAAACATAATTGAATAAAAATAATTTTTAGAATAATAAATATTTTAAGATTTAAAGTTATATTTAAGATAAAATTATATTTGAGACTGATTTTATTGACATACATTTATTTATTGTAAGAAAATAGATATTATGAGGCTTTAAAGTAAATCCAAAACAAAATACCCTTTAAAGTACTTGATTTAAATAAAATAATTGATTTTTTTATTAAATTAACATTTTAAATAGTTCTAAACATATTGGACATAGGATTTATAATTTTAAATAATATTTTAAAATCCATATTATTATTCCTAAAATTAATATTTGATTACATAATGGTTGTTTTAGACTTATAAGTTATTCTTATGTAACAATAAAGTCATATAATTACAAGTTTCCTAAAAACTGTAATTTTTGAATGAAAACGGACATTTAAAAGAACCTCAAAATTTATAATATTATAATTTTGATATGAAGAATTCAAAATTGATGTTAATTTATTAAATTTAAAATTTTAAAATTTCACTTTTTTAAAAAGTTTTCAATAAAGTCTATTTAGATTGGGCATTGTGTGATGGTTACATATATGGTGTTTGCATCCTGTAGTTGGTTTTCAGGGATTACATCCCCCCCTAAATAATTTCATCCTCAAAATTTGGGTATATATCAACTGTTGAAAAAATATATATACCCCTTACATATAGATTCTTATGGCTCTCTTATTTTCTATTCTAGTTTTTTATTTTTCTAAAGGACTTTCACCAATAAAGTTATTTGATTTTGCAATAAATACTATCTGGTTTCAAGAATCTAGATAAGATCATGAATATAATAAAATTTAGGCTCCAACTCTATCAACTTTTATGTGAGAACACACATTGTATTTGGATTGTATTATCCTAATTAATGAATCATGGATTACATCATGTAATTTAAAATGGTTAGGATATACAACCAGTCGGTAATATACAACTCCAATTATTTCATTTATTTTAAAAGGCTTAATTTACCTAGGGAATGATTTCACCTTTTAACAAAATATTATAACTCCCTTCTATAGTGAAAACTTTATGAATGAATGGTCACCAACTTAAATTTCCAAGTATTCCATTCAACTATTAGTATAACTCTTTTTTGTACTCTAAGATATTTTATTATGACCCAGAAGAGTTCATAAATTAACAATCAACCCATCCACAAACTCTAGGAAAAGTAGATTTATTTCTACAACTTATTTTCAACATGTTGGAGTATGAAACCTCTTCCCATACAATGCTTTATTGGGTTCCATATGAATGTTTGAATTTATGCAATTATTGTATGAAAATTATACCAAAGGTAAATATTTATCCCACATAACTTGGAAGTTATGATAACATGATATCAACAAGTATTCCATTGTGTTGATATTACTTTGTGAATTCCCATCAATTTGTGTATAATAGGTTGTGGTTAAATATATCCTAGTGTCCGGAGTCCATTAAAAACACTTATATAATTTTAATGTGAACCAGAGTTCATGAGTAGATATGAATAATATAGGATACCCATGAAGCCTTATGATTTCATTTACATAGACTTAGGAAATGTGGTCAAGGGGTAGATATTCTCTTATCACTATTAAATGAGCATTTATAGTTGGACGATCAATGGTGACCCACATCGAATTGTTCATCCTTAGATTCTTTGAGAGTCTAGTGAAAAATTCCATTTCAATATTATATCACTTACATATAGGTTTAGATAATGGTTTAATGAATCCCTTAGGATGATGTCTTTCATCCTATACTTTCTATAATACTAATCATCTAGACACATAGTCTGCAATTTCATGCTTCATACCATCCCACTAGAAATATTTAATTAAATACCTATACATATTTGTGATACCAGGGTGTTTAGATAAATTTTAGTTATGTGTTTCATATACTAGTTCCCTATTTAACTCTAGTATTGATGAAAAACATAACATCTTCTCAAAAATGAACACTCCATCTCTATAGTTGATGTATATCAATTTCCCATCATTTAATACATTACTCTTTCTTTATATGTTATCATAACATTGTTGATATTTATCTATCTATTCCGATAAGGATTATTTATAAATTTCTTGGAAAACAAATTATGTCTTAAATTTAAAAAATTACCATATCTATATTTACTAGATGAATGTATATTATATCCTTATAAATAATCTTCATTGTTATAAAATCACGTACCCTTCTTCAAAATGCATCAGCCGCCTTCTTTTCCTTCCCATGGTGGTATTATATTGAGAAATAGTATTCCTTGAGTACTTGTAACCATCTTATTTATCTCATATTGATATATTTATGAGAGAAGAGATACTTAAAACAATTGTGGTATATATATATATATCACATATCTCACCATAGAAGTTGCATCTCTATATTTTCAATGAAAATTTGATAGCTGTTAGCTCAAGACCACGAGTTGGATAGTTATTTCCATGTGTTTTTAATTTCCTTGATCCATATAAAATCACCCTTTTTTTCTTCATATGGACACAACCAAGTCCTTTATTTGATGCAATATTATATATTACAAATCATTGCTTACCTAATGTTAAATGTAATAATGTTTCATTGATATATCTCCTCTTAATCACTTCAAATAATACCTCACATTCCCTATACCATGTTAATTTAACCCCTTTACATGTTAACTTTGTTAATGAACTTTCCAATAGGGTAATATCTTGAACATACTACTGATAGAAACTCGAAAAACCTAAGAAACTTTTGATCTCACTTATGTTCATTGGTGTAGCCCATTATTTGAATAATTTTTTTCTTTTAAGGTTCAAGATATATTCTATCCTTAGAGACAATATGACCAATAAAGGAATATTCATTGAGTCAAAATTAACATTTACTATTTTTCCAATACAATTTTTCCCATGAGGGTGACCATAATTATTTGCAGATGAATCTAATTATCTTCATAGATCTTAATGTATGTAACAATATCATTAATGAATCCCACATCAATGATATAAATATAATAATTTAATACTCTATTCATCACATCATAAATATAGATGGTGAATTTTTCAATCCAAAATGAATTACCAAAAACTAAAAATATCCATACCTTGTTTGAAATTCCACCATTGGTATATTAACCTTTTTAACACTTAGCTAATTAGAACCAGAGAAAATATCAATCTTTAAAAAGTATTGAGCTCCTTGAGCTTAGTCAAGTAATTAATAAATTCCTATTAGAGGAAAAATATTCTTTAAAGTAATGGAATTGATCTATCTATATTCAATGAACAAACTCATAGATCCATCCTTCTTTTTCAATAATAAAACATAGGCTCCTTATAATTAAATAATAGGGAACATAAATCCATTATCACCCATGTCTTGTATATATTTCTTTAAATATACCAACTTTATTGGTGGATTTCTATAAGGAGTTTGAGATATAATCTTTCCTCAGGAAAAGTATCAATGAATTTTTATGGAAACACATAAACTAATTTTTTAGGAAAAACATCAATGATTTTTTTTGTGGATGACAAAGTAATTATTTTGGAAAAAAATCAATAATTTTTTTTACCATAGTTGTATCCTCTATTCTTATGATGTCTTCCTTATCTATATATAATGAGTTATCTTCCCCTCTTCCAATTTTTTTTATAGAGAGATAATGGGGGAGGATATGTACATGATTTAGATGATGATATTTCCACTATAATTTCACTAGATTCCACCACACCTTCATGAATCCTAACCTACTTCTATTATAAATAATTATTTTCATTATACATTGAAATAAAATACATACCAAGGACCATATCCTAGTCAACCATATGTATAATAAAAAGGTGTTCAAAAAGGGTATCCCCATGAATTGTAATTATAACTTCATGAAACATCATTATTATAATAGGATTCCCACTAAATTTCTTAAACATATACCTTACTCGAGTTCTAGGGGAATATCTTATAGTTTTAGAAAACATGGAAGATATAGATGAGTGAGATGATAGAGAATCAAAAAACATGTTTTCTAAATTTGAAGCCATGATCAAAGTACCTACCACTAAATCATTAAGAAAATGAAAATAATACATAGTAATCACATAGTAATGGAATTTATCTTATTCATTTATAAGGTATATTCCAATGATATGTTTTTCATTGGTTCACATAATATCCCTTTTTATTACTATTAAGTAATTTAACATCAATAGATTATGCCTTTCCTTTTCACATGTGATCTGTATGGCCATTATATACACACTTGTAGAAAACCCTTGTTGCCTTCCTACAAGCCTTAGGGTGTATCTTTTCATAGTTATCACACATGGGAAATGTTATCCTTCCTTCCTCACTCATTACTGTAATGTTTTTCCAATGATGCTCATACAACCTATTATTCTCTATATTTCCCTTGAATATATATTTCCTAGAGAAATCCTTTTCCATCCGAGTTTTCTTGAGACTATATCCTAACAAATGAAAAGGTCTAAGAGAATAAAACCATTCAAATTCTCAACATTAAACCATCAATAAAATGACCAATTTTACTTTTTTTTTTCTATGTACATAATATGCAACATGTCTATCTAACCTTATAAACTTTTCCTCATACTAAACAAAATTTTCCTCATATTCTTTTCTATGATTGAGAAACTCCCTTTTCATTTCTTCTCATAGCTCACGAGGAATATATTTTTCAATAAATACTTAAATAAAAGTTCCCTATTCTATGTGATTTACCTCATATTTCTTTTTAATTTTTTGAATTATAAACCCCCACTTATCTTTATATCCCTTTAGATGATATAAAACCATCATGGATTTTTCCTTTTCATTATTTACCAATTTGATAAAATTATTCTTAATATACTTGACCCATTTTTCAGCTACCAATGGATTATTAATTCCATTTAATGCTGGAGGTTGTTGTTTAATGAAGATTTATATCATAGTTACACCATGTATTTTATTATTAGTCTACTATAATTGGGTGAAATTATTTATCAAAACTTGGTTAAACTACCATAATATGGCTATGAACTGATTATCCTCAACACTGAATTCATTAACTTGGTCATGGGGAATATCCCTGCATTGACTACAGGTGTTGATACAATTCCCATTTATCTTATTATTCACCATCTTTCTAAAATCCCCTGTACATAATTATCTCATGATATTGAATTTTAAAATCTAATTACAATTAATTTTTTAAGAGTGTTCACTAGAAATCATGATGGTTCTTCAAAGTACATGTGTTATCTAACTATTTTTCTCTGAATACAGTCCCCAAGGTTCTTAATAAACTTTCTCTGATACTAACTATAACATTATAGACTTTATAAACCCAGATCCTGTAGTTAAATTATATTATTGGTATATAATTCATGATTTCCCATAGGATCCAATAATGTAGTAGTGTTGGAGGACTAGATACATATATACATTACTCTTAAAAACATAAGATACAACATGGAAAAATTATGTGAACCCAATTACCCCTTCCATGATATCCTTAAAAATTACACATAGTATCCCTATAGGTTTCTAGGGTAAATTAAGAAAATAAGGGTGATATCAGTTTCTCATTAATTAGTATCATACCATAAAAGCTACGATAATGTAAAAATTTTATAATTGATATAGATGGAATAAATAAAGAATATTAAGACACAATCATTTAAATATAAAGACATGATATATCAATGATAATAAATTAATATATGGATAATAATAATCATTGATCTCATACTGATAGAATTCATAAAATTCAAACATCAAAACATTCTTTAAAGGCCATGTTATAAGACACTACATTGATATAGGGAGATGTATACACAAAAAACTAAGATGTTTCTTCTCATGAGACCAATTGATTCATTAGGGGCAATAAAATTTTGAGCCCCACCAGTCACTTGATTAAGTCCAATGCATTCACTATAAGGGTCATCCAGACCTTTCATACCATTCCATAAGGAACCTCTTCTTGAATAAAAACATGGTTATCTATATGAAGGGAAATAAAAAACACAAATACATCCTAATTCAATAAAATAATGTTTATTTCTAGGTTAATATACCTTAATTAACATAAATGTTGTCGGGTAGCATCAAAGTAACAAGAAGTACCCTTATCAATGAAATATAATGGATATGGTACTTTCAATGTGTTTTTTATACATGGGAGATAATAATTAGGATCAATGGTTTACATTGGCAATAGAACAAAGAAATAATAGGAAACATACTTCATCATAGTTCATTAAGAGGATTTTAATATTCAAAAACATATTCCACACGAGTTCATAGAAAGGTGTGGAGTCTTAGGCCCACTTGTCCTGCATCAATATGATGATTACATCAATTATAAACTAACCCTTTTTATAGTGATTACCCCTAAGTGCATATGTGATATCTACATCTACCTCCCAATATCTATAAAGGGATTTATTTTATAGGAAACTACACACAATTATTTTACCAAAACTTAGGATGGTTTTGTCACCATGGAAATGATTGAGTTTTACAATGAATTTGGTAACTATTGAATCGAAAGAATATAGGAGAAGGATCAAAATATAGATAATAACCTTAAATTTAATATGAAATATGCTAAAATTTCTTTCATGTAAATTTATACATGACACAGAATAAAATATGTGGTAAATATAACATGATTCCTAAAGAAGGAAAATTTACATGGAATACCCCAATTATGTATTGGGTAGAAATTCAATCAAAACATCTCGAATGATAGAGATTAAAATTTATCTTCAAATACTGTGAATTAATTCATTTCATGACATATCTTATAAAATAAGATTTATATTCCCCACATAAAGAAAATTTGGTGCATAATACCAATTATAACTCAAAGAGACAAATTTTAGACAGAAAATCCTTACCTCTTATACTAAATAACATGAATGTACTTTAACTTCATGTTTCATAAACATGACTATAATAATCACTTAAATAAAAACCATGATAAAATCTAGTTTCATTTATATTATTTATAAATATTCATTCTCTATATTAATTTTACAAAGTTCCTCATCGAGTATTTATAGTTTTGATCATTTGTACTAGTTTCATAATAACAGTGTTTTTATCAGTTATACTTAAAAATTTAATCATTAATATATCATAATGTTACTTTTATACATGTTTTATAGTTATTTAGGATGATTAAACTTCCTTTAATAAGTGTTTTAGTCTTGATACATGGAGATCAAATCGATAACAAGCATGTTTTGGTGATTCATAACAATCAAAGGGTGTTTTCTTAATAAATGATAAAAATATTGATATAACAAATAAAGAATAAAAATAAATTCATTACTTAAACAATTATATATTTTTTATTATATTAATTATACTCTCATAATAATTCATTATGTAAAATCATAGTATTGTTTAATTAGGTGGTTAAACTGACCAAATCATGAACATACCCAGATTTATTGAATGTTTATGAGGTGATTTTGTTTTAATATATATATAAAATAAAAATAACCTTCTTATTTAGTGTTTTTAGTGTCATATTATACAATTATAAATTAATTATAAGAATAATTAATTTATATGAAAATGTTACATAATTTGAATAAATGATTTTCCTCTTACCACTATTATTGTAAAGGATTGAATTAACAATGATTGTTTGTTGATAATATCATTAATATGTTATCAAATTTGCCACAAAAGAACCATAATGATATCATAAACATAATAATTCCATTTTTAATCCATTATAGTAACCATCAATGATTGGTGGTGATGAAAAATGAATTTCACTGCTCGTGGCAGTTGTAATTTGCATGTACACACAAACGAGGATTTCATTAATCTTAATGAACAATATAGATGAATAAACAATGATAATAACATTAATATTTTAATATTAAAGTTTATAAATTATAAAAATATCATTATATTAGTTTGGATAGAATAAATTTGAATAAATATAATTAATAAGAAAATCTATATAGTTGATAATACTCACATCAGGAACTTAAATATTCCTTGGAAGTCTCCATCGAAGTTAAGAAATTATTCCAAATAATAATGACTAGAAGTTTTTTAAAGTGTTATATGGTTTTAGGAGGATAAAAATACAAGGTTTAAATGAGAAATTTAATAGATAGGTTATTCTTGAAGAGGTGTCAGTGTTACCTTTTATAAGTGAAGTAAAATGTAGTTTTGGGAGTAACCCTTACATTTTCAATAATATAATGATACCATTCAACGTTCAATGGACACAAAATTTAAATAAAATAGGATGGAATAGTGAGTGTGGGTCTAAAATCATCTCACATAATCCTTTTAAAAAACTTTGAGTGTTTTATATATTTTTCTTTTAACTTTATAATGTTATTCCTAATGCACTTTTACCTTAGTAAATAATTTTAAAACAATAGTAATTAATTTTAATGAAAAAATTATAATTTCTCCTTTTATCTAATTTTTTATTTTTGATTTAAAATTTTGAGATAGTTTTATCAAATAAAATTTCTAAATGTGTGAAATGGTAATATTAAAATAAACAAACTTAATCGCGTAAAAATAACTTTTAGAAAATTAATGTTTTTAAGATTTAAATTTATATATATAATAAAATTATCTTAGATAATGATTTTAATGACATAAATTGATTTATTATTGAATAAATATAGAGTATAAATCTTTTAACAAAACCCAAAACTGAATCTACCTTTGAAAATACTTGATGTAAAAAAATAAGAAAACAAAATTTTCATTTAAGTAACATCTTAATTTGTTTTAAAAATGTTGGAAATAGGATTTATAAGCTTAGAAAATATTTTAAAATGTATATTATTATTCAATAAATTTATATTTTATTACTTAAATGGTTTTTAAACCATTTAGTTCACTCTTTTATGTTGATAAAGTCATAATAATTACACGTACTATGAAAATAATATTTTTCAACTAAAAACTGGCAATTTCATAAAAAGAACAAAAAATAATACTAATATAATTCTGAAATGATGATTTCAAAAATGAAGTTGACTTGGCCCATTTAAAATTATAAAATTTAACTTTTAAATAATTTCTTTCATAATGTCACTTTAGAGTGTTCATTGTGTGATGGTTTAGGATATGGTGTTTACTAACTATAGTTGGGTATGAGGTATTACACGCTTGGATGGCCACATATACAGAATAATTACAATAGAAAAATTTAAATAAAATAGGCAATAGTAAATTCAGAATACTCACCTAATCCAAATTATTGATCCCATATGAGATAATAGGCCTCTTACCATTATAAACTTGGGATTATTTAAGTCTGACTGGGTACACCTTGTGTCATGACTACCCAATAAGGGTGTGAGTAAAATACTATAGGGAACCAATAATGTTATCATATATAAAACCAATTAATTAAGTGTGTACATGTGACATGATCATCTAAAAAAAATAAATAAACTAAAAAATATATATATTAACCATCATCAATCCTTGGGTCCTGTGTTACAAATGAGATCAACCCAAACCTACTTTATCCTGGGAAGGGGTGTCTCTAAACACCTCAAATAATCATGCTAAAAAAATATCAAACCCATGTCTATTCCTAAGGATAACAAAATATGTGGTCTAATGTGTAAAATGTATAAACTGATTCCCAAGCATCCTCAGAATTCTTGTAATATCATGCCCAATAGATGATTCCCATATATCCTAGGCAATATAGTGTGTGTGAATATCAATCACTACCACTGATTCCCATGAATTTAGGGAATCCAAGTATCAGATATCCCTTTAATTCATAGGAATCATGGGTTATCATGTGTATTTGACTATCAGGATCAACAGTGAATTCCCTAGTATCCTGGGCAATCAAGTATCAGGCATCTCCTTAATTCCATAGTATCTAGTGATATCTAGTAAATATTTAATTCACAATCAACTTATGATTCCTAGCATTCAAGGAAATTTCATACCTTTGGCTCAATAGTTAATTCCTAGGAATCCTAGGAAATCATGTGTGTGTATAGAAGTCTCGACAATTGATTCCTTATCATATAGTGAAATCCAATACCTGTATTAGTCTCCATAGATGAATCCCTTGAATCCAAGGAAATCTAATGGTCTTTCCATTGAAATCCATGGCCGAATCCTATTCCAATCCTAGGAATACCATCTATCTAAGTACATCATAGTAAATAAATCACCCCACTTGAAATCATATCATATATCATTGTGATAGGAACAACATACACCCAAAATTGTCCCCAATCATGAGTTCTACCACTTAGGAGTATGAAATGTCACTTTCATATCTGTAATAGGCTTAAATAATTTCTTTTGGTTCTAAATTGATACTCACAATCAACACTATCTATTTCTAATATACACCCACTAACTAGGGTTAATTGGTCCCCTAGGTCTCATGAATGAAATCCTTCTTGATTGATCTTATCTAAAATACATATCCCTGGTTAACACCCATAACATGTAGGGTATAACATTAATTGGTATAAAAAAGGTCTCATAAATGCCTCACTAGCCTATTGGGAATGTTTCATAGAGGCAATGGACTCAAAACCATATCATTTCAAGGTAACCCTTGGTTGGTCCGAACACCCAAACAATATATCATTCTCTAAGGGGTCTACCCACCCAGGTATTCAAGTCAAATTGGGTATGTAACACTTTACACATAGTTATCTAACTAGTTTTAAGGCTTAAAGGAATATAAAGGTTCTCATATACACATATCCTTTGGACAATAACCTCAATCCATCACACCATATTCCTAGAGGTTTCTAAGGGAGCCTAACACTAGGGATGAAACATATTATTCATTTCTTTTGAATTTAATTTAAACCTCCTCAAGTAAAAGTATTAAATGAAATATTATAATAATAAAATCCTTGTCCATTGATGTTTGATGTAATAAATATAGTTCATAAGGGTCTATCATGGCCCTTGGAACATTTCTCAATATATACATAAACATTCAATTCAATTCATTTTTTCCCTTTAATTTAGATTTTTCATTCACCCTTTGTGTTGAGACTACATATGAAATGTTTCATAAATAAAGTATAACACCATAGGGGTATGTAAAATGTACCACCAACCATAATGAAAATTCAAATTAATTTCCAATTCAAATCATAACAGCTCTACCGAGGCTTGTCCAAATTCATTCGACCACCACTCATCAATATGGGACCCTAACTCACATAAAAATAACTAAATTAAATAATTGTAATAAAATTATAATTAATTAATTAATTATGATTAAATTTTAACAATTCTAAAATTTAATATAAATTTTCATAAATGCCCAAAATCTAATTGCATGATCCCTTCATGCTAAAATTTCTAAAAAACAAGATGTGTTCAACTACTAACACACCCCCATGCCTAAAAAACATGAAATACTTAATTATAAATGTTGATTCAAGGAAAAAATAATTTAATATTTGGAAAAAACCCTTGAATAATCCAAAAAATTACATACCTTTTCCAAAATGTTAAGTAATTATGCATGGACATCACCCTCGGTCCTCCTCTATCTACCACACACTAAAACCCATAAAAAATGGGTGATTCCATCATGATCTTATGGTGTCAGTTCCAAAACATGAAACAAAATCTTCCAAATCAATGGTGATGGATAAAAAAACACAAAAGGAAGGGGTGGAAGATTTTATATTAAAAAATCACTAAATCACACCCATTACTACCCCTAATGGGGGGACAAAGGGAGAGGGGTGGTTTGGCCAACAGCCTCCCCACACGTGTGCCTTTTTGATCCAAAAAAGAGGTTAATACCCTTTAAAAAATAATCTAGCCCTATTCATGAAGATAACCCATGGACTACAATATGAATCACCTAGGAAGTGTTTTTTCCCTCTTCCCTTGAAAAATGTTTGAATTAACACCCTATACACATTGTAAAATTCTATTTTTGTTTTTTTAGTAGGGCCAACCACCTGTTCCTCCTCTTATTCTCACCCAAAATCATAGGGCATCTATAGACCACAAACCATGACTAAAATTACAATTTAGGAATATCTAAACTCTCTAAATATCACTCTAAGTCCCAATTCTCAAAATCAACCATAAAAATAAATGAATATTCAAATTACCATGAAATTTTATAACCCACCCAAAAGTGGTGTATTACATCACCCTTACAAAAAAAAGTATTGGTTTCGATGAAAATGGGTATACCATCACGTTATCTCAGGGAAAATGTACTAGTTTAGAGTGAAAAAGTTTTAAATGTCCAGTGATTTGCAAAGGTTGAGTATTCATTAGGATGATTATGTGATTTTGGCTAGAGATCAGTTTAACTGTCATTATTATTTAGAATGAACACTTGATAGTGTGACAATTATTTATATGATTTAATATTTTTTCATCAAATGAAGGTACACTATTATGGTTAATTATTAATCACAATATATTTATTTATTTCTATTCTAGACAGTGGGGGCTAGTGGGGCGTGCTATTTTATATCTATGGGTTTTTAGGATATCTATTATATCGATAGTCCATACTAAATATTCAGTAGATTTGAGAATGATCCTTGGGCCTTATATTAGAAGAAATAGTCTCCCAATAACTATTTCATGATCTCACAGTATGTCAATTGGCTATGGAATTAGGGGATATGTTCTTGAGGTCATGTAGCTAGCCCACATAGGTGTTATTTGGTTAATCCAAGAGAAGGCATTAAAAATTTATATCAGAGAATGTTTTGGAATGTTGTAATATCAGTTAGAGGGAGAGGTAGATTATATGGACTTGTGAGTTATACTGAGTAAATTCATGGCTATCATAACATAAACTATTCCAAAGTTTCCAAGGGAGGTCCAATGTTGGGACTAGGCACTTTAGGATAACTGGGGTATTGGGTTTGAACAAGAATCCCATGTGGGATAAATGAGACATAGTATAAGTCATAAGGCTTTTCCATGAGGACTTGAGTTGTAAATCCATCATGATAAAGGAATTATAAGGGAAATTATACATTCTCCTATGGGTGGTGTTTTTTGAGATATTTTCTCTCCCTAATACCTTACTAATTGACAAGACATATAACATAATCGATATTTTCTTAAATATATCATAAGGGGTGATTAAATTGATATAGACATTAGGGTCTTGATTGGTTAATCTTGATTTTGATTATATAGACTCTAATAATAAATGGTTTTTGTGATGGTTAGTTAATGTGAAGAGATAGTTTTAAAAGTAAAAATATTATGGTGGAACAATGTGTTTATAAAATGGGTTTGAAAGATATATTTATGTAAATAAGATACTTAATTTTAATATTTTTATTAAAAAATATCTATTTCTAGGATTCAATCATCTTTTCATGTTCTTCTATTCTTTTTTTATACACAATAATATTCTTTAATTCTTTGATTGATTTACTTTAATAATCTAGAATCTCACTTGTATCTTTTAACATTTTTTCAAACTATTATGATTTAATTCATAAAATATCACAATTTCATTTAAAGGAATCATTTTTCCCACTTAATAAATGAAATTTTTTTATGATGAATTAAAATATAAAAAAACTTATCATCTTTAGGAAATAACTTCACAATCTTCCCTATGATTACTCAAACATCCTCTTATATTAGCAACGAATTCTACTAGATATTTCTTCCATTTTTCATCTTGAAAATTAATTATATAGATTTTCATTATGTTAGATATGATAGTTATCTTTGGTAAAATTGTAATTAACTATTATACTTCCTAAGTGGATCAATTTGAATGCTAATATCATGTTCAATTCTATGAGATCTTGTAGAAGTGTAAGCTTTAGATGAACTATTCATATTTTCATTCTCTCCTAGTGTTTTTTCTTATCGAACTTAAAGAATATTATCTTTCTCAAGAGTAATATAAATTTTTTTGATAGGATCATCTAATTTTTCATTATTTTTTCCATTTCGGTCACTTAATGTGGTGATGTCCTCTTATAAACTTTATCTGAACTAGATGAAGATAAACATGACCACATACCTTTTTATTCTGATGAGTTACATCCTTTTAAGAACTCACTAAGGGGGAAGAAGTTAGATCCACATAGGGATATAATAAGGGTTTATATTAAGAAGGATAATTATCTACATATTTTAAAATCCCTTTATATAAATATTAAATTTCATTGTGGAAACTTTATCATTAGAAGGTGCTTGAACTTCATCTAATGGATTTTCAACATGAACTTCCCATGGAATGGTAGTTTGAACTATATCAGAAGATACTCCGAATACGCAATGTGGAGAGGAGATTTATGAAGATTTTTTAGCTTCTTCTATAATTGTCTCCTTACCTTTTCTAATAAAATCTTGTGTCTTGTTAACAGATTTATCAATAATAATAGGTTCTCTAATGGAAATAAAAGGTAAACTACCTCTTTCAATTTGATAAATTTTTAAATTTTGAGAATGTCTCTTTTTATTAATCTCTTTATCCAACATATTAATCACATATTATTTTATTTCTTTAAAAATAGATCTATCTAGGATAAAATATGATTTAGAGAAAGATCAATATTCATTCTTACTTTTAATTTATTTTTCTCCTTCCAAGACTCACTATATCTATCCACTAGATTCAAAAACTCATCAATTGAAGTTAATCTTATATGAAAATATTATTTCTATTAAACTTAAACTTATTTATCCTTCTTCTTATTCTTATAAGATGTTGTCTTTTCAAAAATTAAATTTTCAACAACTTTTATTTTTTTTAAAACATTCCACTTAAAAAATATTGGGTTATCCAATTAAAATGTATTTAGAGATTTTTCAAGGAACACTATTTCATTAAAATAATAAATAAATATTATTCTAGATATGGTATTAGATTCAATAATATTCTCTTTAACTCTATTAGTGTGAGATTTATTATGAGAAATGTCATTCAACAAAATATTCCCTAACAACTGGTTCAACACCAAAGGATATAAAAACAATTCAACTTTATCCTTACAGTATAGATAAATTCAATGTAACCCCACATGAACATTACAAGATTGAAAATTATCATGTTTTTAAGAAAATATAAACTATTTATGTCTTGAATATTCATGGTTTCTTTGTCTCCCTTCCTTGATAATAATAATGTTTTAACCCATAAGAAAATGATCATATCTTATGGTGGTATGTGATTAGTCTTGAGAACTATTTATTTCACATGAATTAAAATCTATCCATGTTTAGTTTTTATAAAATTACCAGATACTTATGATACCTTTTTTTGAAAAATATAATGAATCATATTCTAGTGGTATTTCTAGAAACTAAACAAATATTTCTAGTTAAAAAATGAATTTCTAATTATAAATACTTATAGAAACTCAATTTTCATCATATAATTTAATAAATTTCTTCTTTTTAGAAAAAAAATGGATAATTTTAAGACATAATAACTCATATTCCTCCTTCAGTATTTCCACTGATTCCCAACCTATAAATATGATTACTTCATTTTAATAAAAATAAAATTTTGAAAACAACTCTATATCAACAAGTCTCTTTCTAATGATCTTCCTTTTTGAAATTTATAGGATAAAGAAATTGAACAAAGGATTAATTAATAGGTAAAAATAAATTCAAAAATCACTTCATTAATGAATGAATCTAATAAACCTAAGGTTTTCATCCAATTATGGATCTTCCTTGTTTTGACAGTCCAAATAAAATCCTTTTAAAACAAATGATGTATCAAAATCTAAAAAATAATTAAATTTATAATTTATGAAATATTATTTGATAATTAATGATGAAATTAAAACATTATAAACACTTAAGAACCTAACTTATACAAAATTTATAGACAGTTATTTAAAAATATATAGGTTTTAATATAAATAGATATAATCTCCTAAAAGTTATCATTTGATAAATTTTATTGGTTTTGTTCTATAGAATACAGTTCTAGATAAATTCTACCTTAAATATTTATAAAATATTTATGAATTAATTTTTTTTCTTTAAATGTTATCCAAAAAAATAGAACCCCACTACAAAAAATGAATTATAGAAATGTTTTAAGAAAAAAAATTAAAAAATCAAGAAAAAATTACAACATAACACAGGTAGGAAATATAACATCACCATGTACTATTGATAAGTATTTAGTTTTTAATATATATATAATTTCGTTCTTCAGAAATATATTTTTTCTAATTAAACTATTTTATGTCCATAGGTATTGAAAAATAGAAGATTTTGTAGGTATTTTTTGTTATATCTTTAATAACCTTAAGCATCATGTTTCAAAGAGATGAATACAAGAGTTCATCGAAATGATTAAATTATACTTAGAGAATAATGTTCCTTACTACATCTTCCTCAATAACACATAGTATAATATTGTGATTTACTCGGTATAATATAATTAGATTAAAAATTTGATCTTTTAGGGGTTTTACTACCAAGTCCATAAGTATTATTATTATCTCTTATTTTACACTAAAACTTATCAAATGAATATTTTTAGAGTTAATGTTTGTCAATAACTTTTTTAAAATTTTATCATCAGACATTATTTGATAATTTCACCCTTATTCTCTATAAATAATGAAAATTTCATTTCTTAAAAATTAAATTCTTCTATTCATCTAACATTACATGATATTTCAATGAAATGATAACTCATTTACCATTTCTATAAGTAGTAGACTAAACATATTTAATTTAAAATTATTATAAATAAAATGTTAACTTCTCATTGCTATTATTAATCAGAGGCAACATATTTTTCAATTAAAAATTTATTATTTTTGTTTGGAGGACATAGATTTTTGTTTACTGTGCTTCTTAGAAAATTAATTTAAAATGTTTTAGATTTATCACATTTATATTTCATTCTCTTCACACTTTTTTCTAAAATCATTATGTACAAATCCATTTTGTCAACTATTGAAGAATCAACTTAAACATCAATTTCACCATCCAAATGAAAAGAGAATTTTGAATCTAGAGTAAAATTTTTATGTTCTTTTATAGTTACCTTATCCTTTAAAATTATTATCATTATTTATAAAATTTTAATAGAATCCCATAATCTATTGAATATCATAACTATCCTCTGATATACTATTAGAGGTAGTTTCACTACAACTAGCACTCAAAGTGTCTATTACATTCAAGATTTCCCCCCTTAATTCATAGAGCAATTCTTATAAAATTTTCTTTCTCTTCTCTTTAACATCATGAAATTGGGTCAAATATGACAAGGTTTCATGCACTCATAGAATATTGTTTATGTAGATTCCTTAATTCCATAGTTTTCATTTCTATATTTTTGGATTTCCCATCAGAAATTATTTTTTCCCACATAATGATTCACACTCCTAGAAAACTAATCTATATATTTTTAACTCATCATAGCATAAATGATTCATTTAAAAGAAAATAACTTATCATTAAAGGCTATACAATTTTATCCTCTTGAAGTAAATATAAATATCACAACCTTTTTCTTTTTTTTCTTCACATTATCTCTCCTGTGATGACTATAAAAATTTATTTATGTTTAAATATCATTATCTAGGGTTATATTAGTTTTATGTTTTGTCTCATCTATAACATTCCTCCTTGATTCTAACTATTTAGGTTAAATATTTGTAATTTTATTAACAAGTTCCTCATCCAAGGATTCCTTCTCACCAAGGGATTGTAAACTATTAACAATATTCATGAACCTCTGATGAATTTAAAATATCAAATTTATTGATATAAAATCAAATCCTTGATAATCTTCCCTAAGAATAATTTTTTTAGTTTCACAGACATTCAATTTTTCAAAATGAGTGTTATCAATATTTTCCCATATTACACAAGTAATTCAATATGAAGATACTTAACTGTATATAATCTATTAAATTGATAATATAATGGTATTTATCACAAGGTTATTCAACTGAAATTCATCTCATTCCTCTCTATTAGTGGTTGAAACTTCTTTCTCCGGGATCTTATAATTTTTGATCAGTATAAGAAAATTCTCAAATTTAATGTTAATAAAAGGAGTCTCTATATTATTACACCAATATTCATAATCAATAAGATCAAATATAAGCGTTCTATTCAAATTAAGATTATCGATTAAACTAACAAAAAACATGTTATAAATAAACTTTTTTGTAAGACCTTAACCCCAGTTTCCCAGAGTCGGTGCATTATTTTATTACATTGACATGATCACAAGAAATAAAATCCAAAAAGACTAATCAGTTTATTTGACTTGAAAAAACTATATAAAAACATAAGTTTTACATTACATCATGAAATGGAAAACAACATAGTATCTCCTTTGAAAACACTCATATTCCTTAAATTTTCCCTGCAGGCTAGTCATAACATACTTCTTCAGATCCCAGGGAAAAGTGAAACATAAGAAAGGGGTTAATATCAGATTCTTAGTAAGGATAAACAATATAGCGGAAGCTATCATAAATAAGAATAATATTTTAAGGCAAGGTATAAAACTAAAACAAAATCCTTTTAAACAGAATATTCCGCATAATATGGCAAGAATAAGTCAAATAATTCCATTTAAACATTCACATGGATATTATACTAGTTTAATAATCACAATAAATATCAATAACTAATATCATAATGAGGAAATTCATAATGATGAACATCATAACTAGATCGTCAAGGCCTTGTGCCAAGACCCTAAATAACCACACTGTCAAGGCCTCATGCCATGACAATAGTTCATCTCATGAGACCTACTGATACATTTAGGAGCTATATAGGGCCCTTCCCATCACTTACTAAGTCCAATGCATTCCTCATATGAAACGGGTGAAACATAACATATATGTTCATATTAAAACTAGCATACAAAATGATAATACTTTAACCATAAACCAAGAATTGTATCAAAATAGCACATCCACAGTCAAATATATCATAGACCCTTAAATAAAATATGAAAGATTTTATCATAATAAACCAGCCTCAATTAATCATAAACTCCAACAAAGGACATTGACATAGATTAAAGTAATATATAAAAACCATTAAAACTCTTTGAGAGAAATATCCCTTTTTTACTTTGAAAACATTTATAATCCATGCAATTATAAAAGAAAAAATTTCTTTTGAAAATAAACTTGTAATATTGTAAGGAAATATTCAAAATTTTAAAGCGTCATAATGAAAGAAAATAGCCTCTTGCACCATATAAGTTAAAAAAACATTATTTACTTAATTTGTCAAAAAGGTCATAAGGTACCTCATTAAGAAAATGAAAGAAATATTCCTTTCAAAACATTTAATAGAAATTCAAACATTTGTAAAAATCAATTTAAAAAATAGTAATAATAATTTAAAATACATTTTTAACAAACATGGACATGGATTATAAATATGTGCCAGTAGATATTTATGTAAAAACAACCTCAGATTATATTGAGATTGTAAAATTAACCTTTAACATGTACTTTCCTTTTGTCAAGGGTGCATTAAACTTCTGTATAATTATTAATGTTTGTTATTAAATTATACTAGAACCATATAAATATTTATAATATCATATATGATCCTATTATATCATTTTGTTAATAATATTTCAGTATTACCACTGTTTCAGGTGTTAAATGCTTTATTTTCCTATGCATGTTTTGTTGTGTAAGTCATGTTTTTTATCAATAAGATGTATTTTATTAATAAAAATAATGATATTAAATTCATAATTATTATTTTTACTCATCATATAAATTTTATAATCATTCTTGAACGATTAATGTAGAGAATGAATCTCACCGCATCGTGGAGACGATAGGCCGTATGTACGCACGAGCGACGATATCATTACCTTAATGGTTAAATGGTATGGAATTGTATGGTATTTTAATTATATATAATAATTATAATATTATATTAATTATTTATATCTATTATTCCCATCATTATACCCATCCTAATAAAGTAGTGTTCAATAACAAATTCCACCACGACATGGAGATGGTAAGCTGTATGTACGTACACATGGTGATATTGTTATTTGTATGATGGATAAATGGAAGAATATGGTTGTTAAATATTTATAATAACATCTAAAAATGTATATTATATTGGATTTATTACTTTTTTATTAAAATAATATAGGAATATGAAGTATAAGAAGAAAAGAAATTGAATGGAATTGGTAAAACAATTACCTTTTCTTTGAACATCTCCTTTTGATTTGCACAAAAGAACTCCTTAAAATGTATTTATTCCCAAATTATGGCCTCTAGGATGAAGTGAGGTAATTTTTTAGGATAATTGGGAATTATTTTTCCAAAAAAAGGGTTTTAGTGGCGTGAATAAAAGATAAGGAGATATACCCATTTTAAGAGAGGGGATGAGTACTTTGGAAACTCCAAAACTATTAAATCGTGATAAATTTATTTTTGGTTTAAAAATAAATAAAAGGTGAGTTATTTCGTATATAATATTTTTATGAGTATAAATACTCTGAGATAATTATTTTTAGACAAGTTTTGGTCACAAAATTAACCTTATATTTTGGGTTTAAGCCTTAGTTAAAGAGTTTAACTCTCACCGTGTTTACATGTCTTTTTATAATACACAGTTAATATAGTTACTATAAAATTATAAAATAACCCCAATTTGACCATTTATGACATATTTAACATTTTAATATTTATTTTTCCAAACATAATATTTCTAGTAATTTTATAACATTTAATAAAATGTTATTTATTTTAAAGTATCATTTATGTCAATTTTGATACTATTCAATATTTTCATTTTTAAAAATATCAAAAAAACATGATAACTTTTAACCCATACTTAAAATATTTCACTAAAATGTATATTTTATCTATAAAATTATTTTATGTCATTAATTAAGTCAAATTATATTTATTTTAATATTTTTATTACCATTTAATTGATTCTTCTTTTAATAATTCAATTATTGCATCATTATTGTGTCATCGTTTAATTTAATTATTTATTTAATAAAATTATAAATAAAATAATATTATGTAGATAAATTTTTTATCTTTATAAACACTATTTATAGTCAATATTATCAGTTAAATAACTTCATATTAAAAATTATATAGTTATTAAAATTTGAATATTACATTTTTAACTCTTCTTTAAATAAAATATAATAAATGTTCTAATCTAACAACAAGTGGATTAAAAATGATCATATTTTCTACCTAAGGTTTATTTTGGGTTAAAAAAACTTATATAATGAAATTAGGACAAGTTTTAGGGTATTATTATATTATTATTTATATTATTTTTTTACCTTTTATTAACCAATTTACCTTTAACCGTGGTAAATAAAATTCAAAAGTTACTATTTAAAAAATTTATTTTAGTCCTATTAGACCATATTTTTCATACTTATTATAATCATGTATGACTATTTTTGAAAATTCAATTCATAGAAGTGGTAAAATTATGATTAATGAAAATCTTGTATATGTGGCTAAAAGGAGGGTAAGAGAGACGTTCAAAAGTTCAATAAATTTTTATACCTAATTATATTATAAAATTATTCCAATTAACTATATTGGATTAATATATTTATTATTTTTATATATTTACTTTAAAACAAATTTACATTAAAATAATTATTTAAATAAAAAAGTTGTTTTTTAACAATAATGCAATATTTTTCACTATTCATCAAAAATTGAAACTTTTTAGAAAAATACCAAAAATTCATCCTAAGATAATTTCAATGTTCCAAATTCAAAAATTAAGTCTATTTTGAAATATAAAAATTTATAAAATTTATAAATTTTTAATACTATTTGTAATCATTTTTTAAATGGATAGTTTGATAGGTCATAGTGCTCTCGAACTTAGTATTGCGTGCAATGTTAACCATTGAATTATTTAAAAAGAAGCCTACCATGGAAGCTTGTGATGTTACATTCTTCCCTCCTTTAAATAATTTCGACCTCAAAATTTCTAGAATATTAATTCATAAAAATATTTAGGTGGTTCTTCATCATAAGTTCCATAGGTTCCCATGTCACCTCTTCCATTTTATGGTTTATCCAAAGAAATTTTACTAGACGAGTCATCCGATTTCTCAACACTTGTTCTCTAGTGTTAATAATCTTGATATGCATTTGACAGTAAGATAGATCAGATTGAATTTCTATTTATTTTTAGGTGATTAAATGTGTTGGGTCTGACATGTATTTCCTTAACAGTGATACATAGAACACATCGTGATCTTTAGAGAGACTTGGCCACATTACCAAATGGTAAGATATAACTCCAATTCGTTCAAGAATTTAAAAAGTTCTGATGTACATGGGACTTAATTTACCTTTCTTATTGATTTTATAACACCCTTCCATAGATATACCTTCAAGAAAACCTAATATCCCACTTGAAATTCCAAATCCTTCTTTCAGTTATCAGCATAATTCTTTTGCCTACTTTGAACTAATTTGATATGGGTATGAATAGTATTTACCATTTCTGTCATTTTCTTAAAAAGTTTTGGGCCTATGATTTTTATTTCACCAACATCATCCCAACAAGTTGGTGCATGGAATCACTTTCCATATAACACTTCATATGGTGCCATATGAATACTTGAATAGAAGCTATTGTTATAAGAAAATTATACTAGAGGTAAATACTAATCCCACATACCTTGAAAGTCAAGTGAGTAAGATCTCAACATGTCCTCTAAATTTTGAATAGTCCATTTTGATTTTCTATCAATTTGTGGGTGGTAGGTAGTGCTCAAATGAAGCTCGGTATCTAGAGCATTCTAAAGAATTTTCCAGAATTGTGATGTAAAATGAGGACCACGATCAGAAAAAATAGATAAGGGTACACCATGAAGTCTTACAACTTCATTAATATATAGTCTTGCTAAAATTTCAAGTGTTAAATTTTATCTTATAGTAAGAAAATGTGATGATTTGGTAAAAAGATCAACAACAACACATATCACATCATTTATTCTAGGAGTATTTGGTAGCCCCATGACAAAGTCCATCATAATATTATCCCTTTCCCACACAGGTATAGGAATACGTTGCATAACTCCTCTAGGATGTTGTCTTCTAGACATTACATATTGAAAAACCAAACATCTCAACACATAATCTTCAATATCCCTTTTCATATTGTCCCACCAAAAAATATTACTTCAAATCTCTATAGATATTAGTGCCACCAGGGTGTATAGAGAAATTGGAGTAATGATCATCATCAAATAATTCCCTTTTTTTTCTCAGGTATAGTAGGAACCCAAATCCTCTTCCCAAATTTCAAAATATCATCTTCATATGTGAAGTCAATCAATATCCATCATTCATAGCTTTAAATTTTCATTTGAAACTCTTCCTCATCAGTCTAAGAACTTTTTATCCTTTCCAGTTTAGATGGGTTGGCAACCATTTGAAAATGTAGTGATGTTTCACCTTCTATGATAATTCCCATATCCATTTTTACTAGATCCATGAACATAGGATCCCTTTCAACTATCATCTTGGTAAGAACTCCATGGTACTTACTACATAAATAATCTTCCACCTTATTTTCCTTTCACAGGTAGTAGTTTATTTTGAAATCCTAATCCTTGAGTAGATCAAGCCATCTTCTTTGTCTCATGTTGAGTTCTTTCTACGAGAAATATATTTAAAACTCTTGTGATCAGTATATATCCCACATCTTTCACTATAGAGACAATGTCTCCATATCTTCAGAGAAAATATTACTAATTCTAACAAAAAATCATGAGTTGGATAGTTTTGTTCATGAATTTTTAATTACATTGATGCATAAGCAATAACCCTCTCATTCTGTATAAGGACACAACCGAGTCTTTTCCTTGATGCATCACAATAAATCACAAACCCATCATTCCTAGAAGATAAATTCATGATAGGATAATTGAATAATCTTCTCTTAAATTCTTAAAAACATTCTTCACACTCTTTTTTTCAAACTAATTTAACCACTTTACGTGTGAGCTTGGTTAACAGGTTTTCCAATCCGGAAAAATTCTGGATGAAACACTGATAGTAACATGATAAACTAGTAAAACCGCATACCTTATTTATACTCATCAGTGCTATCCATTTTTGGGTTTCCTTTTTATTTTCAGGGTCAAACCAAATTCTATACTTAGAGACAATATGGCCCAGAAAAGAAATTTCCATAAGCTAGAATTCACATGTACTAAAATTCCCATCTAGTTAATTTCTTTGAATAATCTTCAGAGAAATTTGCAAGTGGTTGTCATGATCTTATAAGATTTTGGAGTATACCAAGATATCATCAATAAATAAAATGAAAAAATCATCAATATGTTACTTGAACACTCTGTTCATTAGATCTATGAAAATAGTGGGTGCATTAGTCCATCCAAATGGAATTATTATAAATTCATAATGACCATATCTTTTTTGGAATAATTTATTTGGAATGTCTTCCCTTTTTACACACAATTGATTATATCCATAATGAAGGCCAATCTTCAAAAAATATTGAGCTCTATGAAGTTGGTCAAATAAATCATCAATGTGATGCATAAGATACTTGTTTTTTATTGTAATAACATTGATTTCTCTATAGTTAATGCACAACCTCATTGATCCATATTTCTTTATAATAAAAAAAACTGGGGCTCCACATGGAGAAACACTAGGGAAAATAAATCCATTATTAATCAACTCCTCTAGTTGTTTATTTTGATCTACTTTTTAAATAGTTTCCATTCTATAGGGAGTCTTTGATATTGGTATATCATCATGGATTAAATCAATAGTAAACTTAACTTTCCACTCCAGAGGATGTCTAGGTAAATACTCTAGAAATACATCAATATATTCACATAAAATAGGTACATCCTCAATTTGAATATTTATTTATTCATTCCTAGATGTTATTTCCTTTTCCTGCCCAAGAATCTCATTTAGTAAAGTTACCAGGGTGGGTTTTGATAAGAATCAGGTGATGAAGTTTTTGATCTAAAGATAATGTATTCTATATCTTTCTCACAAATTGTAACTTCCTTCTTCTTGCAATAAATTTTCACATTATATTTTGATAGCCAGTCCATACCGAGGATTATATTAAAGCCGACCATAGTTATGATGATAAATTCAGTATATAAATCACATTCATATGTCATAATGGGAATCAAATGACACATATTTATTACAATGAGACTTACCTTAGGGGTTTCAACAGACAACTCCCTTATTAATGTGAATTGTAAATATCTAATTTTTAAATCAAAATAGAAATATATAATTGAATGAGAGGATACAAAATCAAATAAATCTTTGGATAAATTTGAGTAAATGATTAAAGTACCTACCAGCACATCATTAGGAACTTTAACCTTAATAGTTATGATAAAAAAATCTTGTACTTGATCCTTTGGAATTTTCTGGGACATGTTTCCTTGATGATTAGGAAAATCATTTTCATAATGTTCCATCTCTTTAAAATTTTAGTATTGAACATTGTTATATTACTTCTTTCCCTTTCAATCACGTGCTGGGTGGCCTTTTTCTTCACACTTATAACAAACTCCCATCCCATTTAGGCAAGTACTGGGGTGTTTCTTACCAAAATTACTACAGGGTGGAAATTCAGATTTTCACTTCTTCCCCTTACTTACTTTTCCAGAGTGTTCAACAGCCCTCTTCTTCTCTTTATTTACTTTAAATTCATAAGACTTAAATAATTACCTTTTCGTATTGATAACACATGAGCCTATATATTATTACATTGTGAAATATTTTGAGACCAATGCTCATCAAAGGAATGGTTTTAACCCATCAATGAATCAATCAATATTACTTTCTGGGTTACATATGTAGTCTGCATCATGACTTTTTAACCCTGTGAACTTAGCTTCATACTTTGCAACATTCTCATCCTCTTTCCACATCAGACTCAGAAACTTCCTCTCCATATCCGCTCGTAGATCACAAGGAAATTATTTTTCTAGGAAGATTTCTTTAAATTCCCTCCATTATAGATTTCCAACCTCTTTATCTTCCATCATGTTTTGAATTAATGACTACCATTTATTTTCATCTCCTAATAGATGCTAGAATTCCATAAAAACTTTTTCCATTTTATTACTCCCCAAAGAAAGAAAGATTTTCTCTAAGGAACTTTTCAATTTCTCATCTACAAATGGATTTTTTCCCATTGAATGTTGGAGGCTGTTGTTTTATGAAGCGTTTAACATTGATCCTTTTAAATTGTGGATCAGGATTCTCCATATGGGCAAGGTTATTATTCATAACCTGAGTCAGTTGTCTCAGTATATTTATAAGTTGTTCAACTCTAGTTGTATCATCGACACCACTATCATTATCTTTCACAAGAGGGAAATAACTACATGAATTTCATTCATTGATACACTTTATGTTCCTTCCACTAGGTTCCATTTCTAAACAATGTCATAAACTATATTAAGTTATAAATCATAATTCATAATTCCAATCAAGTAAAATACTTAATAGAAATTGATTGTTTTCATATCTAATCCATAAATATTTAAATGGTTTCATTGGGAAAATATTTACTCATAAATCCTTCATAATGGTTTGTAAAGAAAATATAAATTATCCTAAGAGCATCCTCTGGGAGTGTCAAACCAGGTGCGTATTAAGGCCTATTTTTGTGCACCTGGTTACCCCGAGTCAAGCCCAGAACGCCTTTTCAATGTTATTAATCATAGAAATATCTATTCTAGAACCATTTCCACTTGTAGTATCTATAAAAGGATGTATTTTCTAGGAATACCCACACTATATATATTTTACCAAAATTTTAGGATGTTCTTCTATACTTATCCTCAAATTTTATCTTAGGGTAATGTTACCTAATCAAGGTTTTTATAAATCCATTTTCCAAGGTTTGTACTAAGATTACTTTGATACCAACTCTAATGCCCCGACCCTAGTTTCCCAAATTTGGTGCATTATTTTATTATATGGGAATGATCACAAGAAGTCAAATCCCTAAGGAATGATCAATTTAATAGCTTTGAAAAAAAACTAGATATAAACATAAATTTTACATTATATCAGGAAATGAAAAAACATAGTATCTCCTTTAAAAACACTCATATTACTTAGAGTATCCCTAAAGATCAGTCATAATATACTTCTTCACATCCTGAGGAAAAAATGAAACATAATAAAGGGGTGATCTTAGATTATCAGTAAGGATAAACAATATAGAAAAATTTATCATAAATAAGCGTAATCTTTTAAGTAAAAGTATAAAACTGAAACACAAGCCTTTTAAACATAATCTTCATCATAATATAAAAATTATAAATCAAATAATTCCGTTTAAACATTCACATGGATATTCTACTAGTTTAATAATCATATGAAATATCAATAACTAATCTCGCAATGATAAAATGCATATTTCCAGACATCATAACCATACTATCAAGGCCTCGTGCCAAGACTATAAATAACCATACCGTTAAGGCCTCATGCCAAGACAATAGTTTGTCTCATGATACCTACTGATGAATTGAGGGGATATAAATGGACCTTCCCATCACTTATTAAGTCCAATTCATTCCTCATATAAAAAGGGTAAAACATAACATATACATTCATATTAAAACTAGCATACGAAATGTCAATACCTTAACCATAAACCATGAATGAAATCAAAATATCACATCCATAATCAAATATATAATAAACCCTTTAATAAAATTATGGAAGATTTTATAATAATAAATCAAACTTAATTAAGCATAAAATACAACAAAGGATGTTTACATAGATGAAAACAATATAATAAAATCATTAAAACTCTTTGAGAAAAAAATATCCCTGTTTTACTTTAAAAAAATTTAAAAGCCATGAAATTATAAAATAAAAAATTTCTTTTGAAAATAACCATATAATATTGTAAGGAAATCTTAAAAAAGTTAAGGTGTCATAATGGCATTAAATAGCCTCTTGCGCTATATAAGTTAAAAAACATTCTTTCCTTAATTTATCGAAAAGGTCATAAAGTACCTCATTTGGAAACCAATGGAAAGATTCCTTTAAATTTTTTTTATAGAAAGTAAAAAATGGGTTAAAATGAATTTAAAAAATAGTAATATTATTTTAAAATACATTTTTATGAAACATGGATATGGATGATAAGGATTCCCCATTAGATATTTAAGTAAAAAGAACTTCGAATAATAATGAGATTGTAAAATTAACCCTTACCTTGTACTATACTTTAGTAGAGGGTAAATTAACCTCATATAAAATGATTAAAGTAAATTATTAAATTATAAAAGAACCATATACATATTTATGATATCATATATTATCTTTTTATATCATTTGGTTGATAATATTTCAGTATTACCATTGTTTTGGGTGTTAACTGCTTCGTTTTTATACACATGTTTTGTTGTGTAAGTCAGGTTTTTTATCCATAGGATGTATTTAATTCATATACATAATTATATTAAGTTCATAATTATTATTTTTACTCATCAAATAAATTTTATAATCATTCTTGAATTGTTAACATAGAGATTGAATCTCATCACGTCGTAGAGACGGTAGGCCCTACGCACACACGACGAGAGATATCATCCACTTAATGGTTAAATGGTATGAAATTGGATGATATTTTAATTATAAAGAATCATTATAATGTAATATTTATTATTTATATTTATTATAATCATTATTATACCTATCCAAATAAAGTTGTGTTTAATAACAAATTACACCACGATGTGGAGACGATACGTCGTACGTACGCACACATGGTGATATTGTTATTTTTTGGATGTATAAATGGAAGAATATGGTTGTTACATAATTATAATAATATATAAGCATTTATATAATACTGGATTTATTACTTTGGTATGTAAACAACATAGGAAGAGGAAGTAAAATAAGAAAATAAATTGAATGGAATTTGTAAAACAATTACTTATTCATTGAGCGTCTCCTTTTGATTTGCTCAAAAGGACTCCTTATGATGGATTTATTCCCAATATATGGACTATAGGATGAATTTAGGGAATTTGAGAGGATAATTTGATAGGTTTTTTCTTAACCAAAGTGATTTAGAGGTGTGAATAAAAGATAAGGAGATGTGATATTTTAGTAGAGAGGGGAGGGGTACCTTTGGAAACTCAAAAACTATTATTTTATTATAAATTTGTTTTCAGTTCAAAATAGATCCAAAGTGAGTTATTTTGTGAATAAGATGAGTATGGGTAGAAAAAATCTCAACCAATGATATTTATACAAGTTTAGGTCACAAAATTAACCATATATTTTGGATTTAAGCCTTAGTTATACTGTTTGACTCTTATCATGTTTACTTGTCTTTTAAAAAAAATATTATTTATTTTAAAGTATCATTTATGTCAATTTTGATACTATTTAATATTTTCATTTTTACAAATATCAAACCAATATTATAACTTCAAACCAACACTTCAAACATGTCACTAAAATGTCTATTTTATATATAACATTAGTGTATGTCATTAATTAAGTCCAATTATATTTATTTTAATATTTTTAATCTGATTTAATTGATTCATCCTTTAATAATTAAATTATTTCATCATTATTGTGTCACACTTTAATTTAATTATTTATTTACTAAAATTATATATTAAATTACCATTATGTAGATAAACATTTTATCTTTATAAATACTACTTATAGTTGACTATATCACTTATATAACCTCATATTAAAAATTACATAGTTATTAAAATTTGAATAAGTAAATTTTAACTCTTCTTTAAATAAAATATAATAAATGTCTTAATCTAACTCAAGTGACTTAAAAATAATAATATTTTCAACATAAGGTTTATTTTGGTCGAAAAAAACTTATCCAATGAAATTAGGACAAGTGTTAGTATAATATTATATTGTTATAATATTATTTTTACCTTTAATTACCCTATTTACCTTTAGTCGTGGTAAATAAAACCCAAAAGTTACTATTCACCAAAAATTATTTCGATCATATTAGACTAAATTTTTCATAATAATTACAACCATGTATGTCTATTTTTAAAAATTCAATTCATAGAAGTAGTAAAATTATGTTTAATGCAAATCTCATAGATGTGGCTAGAATGCAGGTAAAAGTGACGTTCAAAAGTTAAATAATTTTTTTTATCTAATTCTATTATAAAATGATTCCAATGAAAAATATTGAATTATTATATGTATTATTTGTCTGTTGCGACTTTAAAATAGATTTATAGTAAAATAACTATTTAAATGAAAAAGTTGGTTTTTAACAACAATGCTGTATTTTTCACTATTCATCAAAAATTGAAACTTTTCAGAAAAAATACCAAAAATTCACCCTAAGATAATTTCAATATTATGAATTCAAAAACAAAGTCTATTTTGAATTTTTTTTATAAATTTCATAATTTAGTTAATACTATTCATATTTTTTTTAAATGACTAGTTTGATAGGTCATGATGCGCTCAAACTAGGTGTTGCATGCAACATAAGATATTGAATTATTTAAAAAGAAGAGCACCATGGAAGCTTGGGGTGTTACATTGTCTCTACCACACAGTTATTATAAATAAATAGAGATACATATTCTGATAAACCAATATAAATTAAAAAAAATGAATATCAGGCTTAGTCTCAATTGTAGAGACCATAATTGATACCAAATGTTGTCCCATATATAGATGATAAACACACTATGGGAGGGGGTGGTTAATTTTAACTTAAAAAACCATATAATTTTTTGGCACCTCATAAGTAAAATTATTATAATTATGAATTTTTGATCAAACCATAGATCATAGTATTGAAAATATAAATGAAATATAAATTTAGCTTCCATAATTACTAATACAAATACAATAGAACATAAAAAACATAGAGTATTGGTAAAAGATCCTAATAATAATTTAATATGTATTATCAAAATATTATTTTAATTCAAAAGTGTAAGGAGAACTGATAAACTAGATCTAAGTTATCCTTCCTCTATCCTGGAATCTACTCAAATATAAACCAATAAAAAAGTATTTTGTCTTCCTAGAAATAGAATCCATTAATGGTAGACATTATAAAAGATACTTTTTATTTCTCCTCAGAATCCATTAATAACATAGATAAAAAACAACACTATAATCATTAAGGAAGCCTCTAATATATTTGATCAGAACAACTATGCCTTCCTTACAGAATCCCTCAACATGACGGTCGGGAATAAAAAAATTATAATATGAATAATTCAATAACATAAAATAAAATCTTGACAAAAAAGTTCTCTATGGAGAATAAAGTATAATAGAAAAATAATATTATCATAAGTTCATTCCGTAATAATATTTTTCAAGATTCAAAACAAATAGTTTCTATTTAATTAGCATTATGGTAAATTTTTTTACTTCATACTATTAAATGATATAGTGGGTATATTTATAGAGGCACCATAAATGGATTGAATATAAAAACCATGTGTATAGGTGTAATGAGATAAAAATCATAAACCGATATATTCTATTAGATTCAACAATAATAAAAAATCTTATGATGACATCAATCTATGTTTTCATAATGATCAGACATGTGGTACCTCAAATATGGAATTAACTCTCAGTTATTTGGAATTTCACACTTTGGCATAGACATAAATCCTACAAATTTAGGGTTACTCTATTTTCATCATGAAAAAAAGAAAAAAGAAATAAAAAAATCATTTAAAATAAAATTCAATGTAAATTATATTGTAAATATGAAAACATGATTAGGAAATATTACTTTTACCAATCACACCTCCTATTAACTAACTGGTGAAGGGTACGTTGAAAAACCAAAAATGAAATCAATAAGAATTTTAAAAAGAAGAGATCATCTCAAAATTTTATTTAAAAAAACAAGAATCACCCCACTAGATACCTACTGTAGCACCCACAACTACCTGGTGTTAGCCTATTGGGAGCTAACACACTAGTGTATTCACCAAGTACCCAATAACATGAGGCTGGGTAACTAGTGGCCATCTAATACAACCACACAAAAATTCCAAAATTAAAAAAATAAATAGAAACCACTTCCAAAACATTTTAACTATATAATAATAAAAAATATACACTCTAAAATTTTAAAAACACATATCCTTTATTGAAAATAAACATACAGAGTTGCATGTAAATAAGCCTATTATTTGTTCTTTCTTTTATTTATTTAGAAAATCACTTAAAAAAGAGTTTTAAAATTCATTTATAGACACTAAAGTTGCATAATAAATCAATTAAATCCCATTTATGTCTAAAAAATTATTTTTAGATAATTTAGAGAACAATACTTGTAAATTGATAGCTAATAAAACACAAGATTACAATAATTTCCAAAAACTAATTTTTTTAAAAAACTTCATCTTCTACTTTCTCTTAATTTATTTAAAAAAATACTTTATAAAATGTTATAAATATTATTATTTTAACCCAAATTAATTAATTTCAATATAAACCTGATATTTGAAAACATTATGAAATCATCGAGTTAATAAAGTAATTTCATTAAAGTAATTTTATAATTAATAAAAACCTTAAAAATAATTAATGATGAAAAAACATTACATTCCAATAGATAATATCATTATAAGTAATACAATCACATTATAGACATTAATATCTATGCTAATAGACCATTTTAAATAAAATAAAAAACATACATAATAATTAGAAATTGTTTTTACAACATATATACTAACCATAATAAAATCACCAACCACCTTAGATCTTAAGATTTAAGATATCATCTGAAAAAATCAATCATGAACTTATGAAACAATTTCTCTAGATTTATATGTCCCTATTAATATTAACCAAATAATAGGAATACATAGGATATGTCTAAACACATTCTTATCACTTCCATAATCTCATATATCAAATGACCTTATACTTCAACACATAATCTATGGGACTTTTAAACAATATCAATATAAGAAAAAATTGGCCAGCATTAAGTCACATAATCATGTATAAAAAAATTTAGACATGATCTAGAATATAATTCTAAATAATTTTTAATAGCATGTAAATAATGGTTTAAATATAACCATAAAAAAAAACTTGTTAAGAGAGAAATAGAAAATTTCTCTAATAATTCTTTTTATCCAAACAATTTTCATTTTAAAAAATTATCTTTATCCCTTTTTAAGATTTATAAATTCTTAATATATTATTTAAATAAATATTGGAATGTTGTAAATATAAATTGGTTAAAATAAAAATAAAAATCATAAAATAGTTCAATCAACCAAGGGAATCAGCTATTAACCCATATTAACATAGTTTATTATAACAATTGTATAGGAAAACACTATTTATTTTTTGTTAATGTTTCAATAAATATGGATCTCCAATTCATTCTTGTAATAAAGAAGAGATGAGAAACATAATAACATGAAAGATATCCAAGTTACTCCTACCAATCAACTACTAACATGATGTATTGTACTTAATAGTTTAGGATAGACTCAAAGAAGATTCAAAAATAGGTCCTCTGACCACCCCTAATAACTTTGGATTCTTCCAAAATTATACAAACCATGAATATTTATGGGTTACTTAATATGTCTTGATTTCCCTAGCTATTAGATACTCAAAAACCCAATTAATAAGAGAATATAGTTTACTCTAATACAATGTTGAAATGATCATGACTTGGTCACCCATTTGGTATCAGGTTGTGTCACCACAACACCTCATGATATCCTCTCAATAACTAGTGGTTAGAATAAATGTTAGGGGTTGAATATAGTGCATGAGGAATATGGTTCTATCCTTTAAAAATAAATTCAACTAATATTTAGGGTCATCATATATTCAACCCAAAATATAAAATTTTCATCCAAGGTTACTTGATTATGAACCATTCCAAAAATAAAAGATGATACTACTACAAAAATATTCATACTTACCAATCAAAGGTTATAGATATTCACAATAACCAAAAAATTTAAAAAATCGGAAAAAATATATGTATAATGTTTAAAAAACAAAAATTATCTAAATACAACTAGTATAAGATTCCCAAGTGTATAATTCCATGGAAAAAAATTGGAATGTCCCTCTAAATTCTGTTTAAGAATTCACAGAATGGTTGAAAAGGGAACCACCCAAGTTCTAAACTCCATAAGGTACTATCCTCCATACTCAACCACATTCCCCTTATCTGAATTACATAAAATAATAAAATATTATGAAATATATGGCCATTTATAGTGTAACACCCTGGTATTTTTATGAAATATATTTTTAATCATATTTCTTTAGTATCTTCCATTACACACAACACTAGTTTAGGTTGTGTTGCATGAAACCGTTAGTTTAAATGAAAACGCGAGACACTATTAGAAACAAATGACCATTAAAACTTAGTCATTAAATTAACAATTATAAATTGTATTAACTAAATTATAAAAATATTTTTTATATATAAATATAATATGAATTAATTTGTTACCAATTAATTATTAATGAAAATATATACCAATTGATTATAATGAAAAAAAATATTTTTATTATTAACCCAAAGTCATTTTGTCTTAATAAATTAAATTATTTAAAATTAGTAAATGATATTGATGATATACATATGTTTTATATGAGACCAAATATTTTTTAAATTCATCCAATATATTTTTTTCACAACCCACATTCTTCAAGATGAGGGAAGGGACGACAAAGTGACATTCCCTTACCTCTTTAAGATGAAGGAGAGATAATGACCCTTGAGTCCCGCCTTCAATAAGCCCCGAAGTGGTGATTAGCACCAAGGGTATATAATATCACAAAAAATGGAATAAATTAAACTATTTAATAAAAACATGATTGAGAGATAATATGGTAAAAATTCCAAAAACCACTAAACATTTATATAAAGGAAACCAAAATCCAACCCATGCATGTTTTAAATGTAAACTACAACAAAAGTACAACCAACACACCAAATCAAGTACCAAAAGTTAGAGACTAAGTAGAAGCACATCAACTATCCTGACGCCTGAGCTAGTAAAGTCTCACATGGTCCTTAATGTTCTTCTAGAAACCTGAAAATAGTTTCACAAACATAGGGTGAGTTTACAAGTATTCCCAGTTGGAAAACTAAAACCACCCGTGAACAAGTGGGGGAAGATACTAATTCCACCATGAGAGAACATCAGAACCTCAAAGTGCCTAACAAGTAGTACTAACAAGCCCAAATTCACCAAGTAACACTCACCAAATAATTCAAGTCAAGTAAATTAATAGTATAATCACATCGACATTTGGGTACCGCACACCACTTTCCCACTGGTTAGTTGCTTGTAATGACCCAAATTTTTATCAATGAGAATTACTGTTGTTCTAATTAAATATCTTATTATGAAAAATGGTTATGTAAAACATATGAAATTCCTTGGTTTTATGTTTTTGGATTTTAAAATACTGTTAAGAATTGTAACTATTGCTAATATAGTTATTGAACAGTGATCACATGATTAGTATAAATATAGGGCTTTAACAAATCCAATTTACTCCGACAAAGGAAGTGATGGCCTAATCCAGTAAAATTTCTCCATACGAAGCCCATTTATCATAGCTTTTAAATGAGGTGGAATCATTGGGATTCACTCCTGACCAAGCCCAAGATGAGCTTCAACACGTTAAGCTCGAACAAAACTGCCAATAGGAGAAGTGGACATTGATAGAGATTACCACTCGAGTGATGTTATCCGAGCCACCCCAAGAGTCTGTCACCATCGCACACCTTACCCTTCAGTCTTATACAGGTGTTATTAGGGTTTATGTAACAAGACCTTAGCACTATGATTATTTCCATTATTTTTGTATATAATAAATAATATACATCCATTTTATTATTTTTACCTTGTAAATATTTTTTTAAAGCACAAATAGTATTTTTAATTAATATTCAATTAATAAATCTATTTTGATGAATTAATGGATTTTTTAATTAAATAATATTTTAATAAAATATTACTACTAAATTAATTTTTATTAAATATAAATTATTGTATAATTTTTATGAATACAACTTTAATTTTTATTAAGGTTTGAAAACTGTATTTGTCAAAACCTATAAATTTTCAATAAATGTTGGTTTTTATTTTAAAAGTAAAAATTAATATGTTTAGAAAATTATTTAGATAAAATGAATATAATTTTTGGAATTATGATGTCGAAATTATCCAATGGTGAATTTTTCATAATTTTCTGAGATAATTGATTTTTTGGGTAAAAATTAAATACCCTTTTAATATATAATGTGTTTTATGACATCAAAATGACCCAATAGTGATGTAATAAAATAAAATAAAGCGTATGTTAGTAAAATATAAGTTTTACCATTAAAATAATGTGATTTTATGTTTTTTTATTTATTTTACAAAGCTTTAGTGGACCCTCCAAGACTAATAAAATAATTTAGCCTTTTAAAATGTTTTCCTTGAGAGTTTGACTCACCTTCACATAATCAAGCCTAATATTTTGATAAGTTAGGCCATTTTACTTGTAAAATATTTTTTTACACTCCCCTTTGGAAAAAACCATGGGCAAAAACAATATGATGGTTTGTGGGTTTGATTAGTTTAATGTGTGTTGCCCAAAACCTAAATAATCAATAATTACCTCTCTTTTCCAATATAAACCCATCCAAGCTCCCACTTCCTCTTCACTAAAATCCTTTGGATCTCGACCATATTCTTTCCTACTCTCTCTATAATCCTTCCAAGGTGCCCCAATATTCCAATAAGCCTCTCTCAAGCCCCTCCCAAGCCTTTGGAATCACACTTCCAAGTAAGGGATTTCTTTCTTTCCCATTTTTGTCCAAATTTCATGAAGTTGTTATACCATTTTGTTTTAAATTACAAATTTTGAGGTAAGATTTCACACCTCCACCATACTTCCATCCTTATGTTTTAATTATTAGATACCTCTTTCTCTCTCATTAATGCCTCCCATGTACACTCATTACTATGCTGAAATTCCATAAGGAATTTCTCTCTTCTCATTTACATTCAAGACATTATTTTGAATTTTGCATCTAAATTCCATTAAAAATGTTTGTACATGTATCTATATGAACCCCTTACTGTCCATTTCATGTAAGTATTATGATATACCCCTTTATCTCTCATCAAGAATTTTTATGAACTCTTATGTCACGCCGTTATGCTGCCGAAATTGCATCGTGATTTTCCAAGCCAAAGTCATTGTGTAGTGAATACCAATCCCATTTACCTATCAAGGGTATTCATATTTATGAAAATCTAATTATTGATTATAGAGTTTCATGTATTTATTACACATTACTTTATCATGGAATAAATGATGATGTTGAATGATTCTACGTTATATGATCCCTGTGGCACACCTATGCATGAAATGATATGATTAAGAAGGGTGCGCCCTGATAATGCTCCAATGAATTGGGTAAAGATTAGTATCATGATAATTAATGAAATGAGGGTTTAATCATGATAATTCAAGTTCAGTGAGGGTTCAGTCATGATCCATGTGCAATGAGCCTTGGATCATGCTAATATCATGTTAAATGTTGATGCCACATTTCCATGTTATGATAAACATGATATATCCTGCCTCTATGTTCATATATCTCTTATTCTAAATTGATATGCCTATTTCCTAACATGTAATATATTCTTTATGTTATTCCCTGTTTACTCCCTTACTGGGCTTTATAGATCACCCTTTTCTTAAGCATGTCCCCAGGGTATCCCATGCAATGCTAAGTACGAAGGAATGTTTATGGCATGTAAACGATTTTTTCAATAAAGATGTGTATTTAATGTTTTAAGTTGTTATGTAATGTTCCTAAGCCCAAAATACACTAGAACTCTCGATCTTCTATGTTGTATCAAGCGAAGGTTTTATGTAACAAATTATGTTTAAGTGTGAAATAAAGAGCATGGTTGTTATAGTTTGTATCTGAGGACATGTTTAGTTATTTTTGGGATTAGGATTAGAAAACCCTAGTGAAAGACATGGGGATAAGACTAAGTATAATAAAAACAACCCAAATTTTTTTGAGTATTGATTAAGTGGTTTATCAAGAAAATACATCACTATTAGGATACAAGTAGGTAGAGGCGTCTCTGGTAGAGATGTATCTAGGGGTAAAACCTGAAAATACCTTTTTGAGCTAGACTCAAACAAGAACAGGTGCATGAAAACAGGCCTTTCTACACTCTTGGTTACAACACTCCCAAGGGATATGCTTTGGTAAATTCATAATCTTAGTACAAACCATTGTTAAGGGAATAAAAAAATTCCCATAAGAATATATGTTGGGAATTAGATCATGGATATCATAGATTGAAGCCTATAAGTTCATAAGTTAAGAAAATAAAAGTAATTTATAAGTCATTTGTTTTTATATTTGGATTCCCTTTATGTGTTACCCCTTACTTTCCTTTTATTCCAGCCAATGGCCGATAATAGGAGGAATTAGTCTAACAACTGATGTGAAGATCAATGTGATGACTGTTCTAATAAGAATCCCAATATGATTGGAGCAGGAATCACAAACTTTATAATGATACTCTCTCAGTTAACTCAAGTTTTGAATAGATACATGGTTCAAGTGGAACATTCAACCCCCCAAAGAAAGAAAAAGTCACAATCGAGAGCTTCATGAGACAAAGACCTCCAAATTTTAATGGATCATCTGATCCTTCAATTATCGGACAATGGATCAACTCCATTGAAAAGATCTTCTCCATCCTTCAATGTTATGAAAAAGAGAAGGTTATTTTTGATTCTTATCATATGTAATGTGAAGATGATCGATTATGGATATTTATAAAAAATATGAATTCTGATGGAGAGATCGAGGCATTATAATTGAAGGATTTCGGGAAAATGTTTTTCGATAAATATTTTACGGGCACCCTATGACTTATGATGGAAAGGGACTTCCTTTCCCCCAAGGAAAAAGATGAAAAATCCATTAGAGAATACGTGGAAAAATTCACAAGGCTTTCATGATATGCCTCTATCTTTGTCATTACCCCCAAATGCAATGTTGACCACTTCTTTGGTAGGATAAAACCTAGCCTATGGAAAGCCCTAGCGATCTGTGACTTTGAGAGCTATGAACAAATTTTCTGATGTGCCCTCAAAGTTGAAATGGAGATCGATGAATCTAAAGGGCATCATGGGGATAATAAGCCTAAGGTGGAATTCAATTCTGGAGGTCCGATGGGTAAATCCAATGGTGCTATGAAAATCTAGCACCCCACTAGCCCAAGGTGCGGAAAGAAGAACCCCAGAAATTGCTTGAAGGGGATGAGGAAATGCTTTAGGTGTGGAAGAGAGGGGCACCTTTCCATTAAATACCAACAATAAAAACCCATGGATATGATAAAGGAGATAAACACTCTATTAAAACCTCAATGCACTATTCATTACTTCAACTATAAATAACTGGGGCACTTTTCAAACTAGTTCCCTAAGCCAAGGGTTTTTGGCAGCAACCAACAACCTCCAAGGTAGCAAGGGTGAGATTTCTCCATCACTATCACCGAAGTGAACCCCAAAAATGAAGTGGTGATAGGTAAGCTAGTTATTCATTCATGAATAGTGGACATACTTTTTTGATTATGGGTCTATTCATTATTTTATATCCCTAAATTTTAGTAGAATAGTCCCAACACCACCAAAAATCATAGAAGTAAAGATGTCGGTGAGTACGAAAAATGGGAAAATCATTGCATCCCATGAATATAACTCCTCCCCTATCATAATTTTTGGATTGAACTTCCCATAAAACCTCATCATACTCACTTTGGTGTAATTTGATTCAATTCTTGGCATGTAATGACATTCCTTATATAGAGCCAATATAAATTGACGTAAGAGGAAAATCACTCTCCATATGGTGAATCGACCCCTGATTCTGTACCAGTTCAAGGAGGAGGATGAATCTTCTTTAGTTCCATCATCTCAATCTTGGATATTACTACCGTATAATCATGTGTATCTGGCTCATATGATTGAGTATAAAGAAGAAACCATCCTTGAAGACATTCTTATTGTGAAGGAATTTACTGATGTTTTCCTCGAGGAATTGCCTAGTCTTTCTCCTAGAAGAGATGTTGAATTCTCAATTGATCTTATACATGGGGAGTTTCTAATATACAAGACTCCATATAGAATGGATACTGTGGAGATTGAGGAGATGAAGAAACAACTACAGGCAAATTTGGATAAAGGGTTTGTACTCCCAAGTGGTTCACCATGGGCTGCACCAGTCCTCTTCATCAAGAAGAAAGATGGGTCAATGTGCCTTTGTATTGATTTTCATGAGCACAAAAAAATCATGATAAAGAATAAGTATCCTCTACCCTGAAATGATGACTTATCTAATCAGATACGTGGAGAAAAATACTTCTCCATGGTTTATTTACAGTCAAGTTATTACCAAGTAAGGGTGAAGAAGGAGGATATCCCCTAGACTGCTTTTTGTACAAGATATGGGCACTATGAATTCATAGTAATGCCTTTCAGACTCACTAATGCTCCAAAAATCTTCATGGACATGATGAATAGAGTCTTTAGAGATTAACTTGACAAATTTTTGGTAGTATTTATAGATGATATTCTAATATACTCTAAAACCAAGGAGGATCACAAGGAGAATCTAAGAACTGTACTAGAGACCTTAAGAGAGGATAAGATCTATGCAAAGTACATAAAGTGTGAGTTCTGGTTGAAGGAAGTATCATTATTGGGTCATATAATCACAGGAAATGGGATATCTGTAGATCCCTCCAAGGAAGCTACAATTGAGGGATGGACGAGGCCAACATTGGTAATAGTTATACATAGCTTCCTGGGGTTAGCTAGATATTATCAATGATTTGTGAGAAATTTCTCATGATTTTACAACCCTCTTACCAAGCTAACTCGTAAGGGATTAATGTTTTCTTGGAGTGATGTATGCGAAGAGAGGTTCAAGGAGTTGAAAAGGAGGCTTATCACTGTGACTGTTCTCACATTACCCATAAGTGGATAACTTTTTGTGGTATTCAGTGATGCTTTGAAGAAGGGCCTGGGATGTGTGTTGATGAAAAATGAAAAATTCATTACCTATGATTCAAGGAAATTGAAAGTTCATGAGAAAAACTATCCAACACATGATCTGAAGTTTCCTAAAGTAATCTTTGCTTTAAAAAATTGGTGGCATTACCTCTTTGGGGAGAAGTTTGAAATATATACGGACCAAAAAGCCTCAAGTATATATTCACATAGAAAGAGTTGAACATGCACCAATGAATATGGTTAGAGATGATCAAAGACTTTGACTACTCAATCCATTACCACCCCGAGAAAGCAAACAAGGTGGCAGATGCTCTAAGTATAAAGGACCCAAAAATTATATCATTGATGAGAATTGAAAAGGATCCAATCTTCTTATATTTGATGAAGATGGACACGGTAATCATAAATAAGGGAAAATTATCAATCCTTTCACAAATGATTACTCACCCATCTCTTTTATAAAGGTTAAAGTATCCTCAAAAGGATGATGTGGGAATTTAGAAGAAAGTGGAAACTATCAGAAAAGGGAAATCCTCGGAGTTCAATATTAATGACGGAGGAATTATGAGATTTGGGACAATTCTATGCGTTCCATCAAATCCAGAGTTAAAGAAAGAACTTTTGGATGATGCACACAGTTTGATTTATCCATTAACCTAGGAAACACAAAGATGCATCAAGATATCTAAGAGAATTATTGGTGGGATAACATGAAAATGATGATCACTGAGTATACATCAAAGTGCCTAGTATGACAGCAAGTGATTGATGAGAAGTAGAAGTCTAAGTGGATGATTCAACCATTACCCATACCGGCATGGAAATGGGAGAACATCACCATGGACTTTGTCACCAGACCTCTGAAGAAATCCAAAGGAAATTATGGTATCTAGGTTATTGTGGACCGTCTTACAAAGACTGCACACTTCATTGCAATTAGAGAGTATTTCTCATTGGATTAACTGAAAAAGATATACATCATAGATGTGGTAAGGCTGCATGAAGTACCACAATCAATTGTATCTGATCAAGATTCAAGATTCAACTCTAAGTTCTGGAAGAGTCTTCAACATTCTCTAGATACTGAGATGAAATTCAGTACGACTTATCATCCCCAAACTGATGGAAAGTCTGAGCAGACTATCCAAACACTTTAGGACATTTTGAGATCATGCTCAATGGACTTCAAAGGAGGATGTGATCAACATATTCCTTTGGTTGGGTTCTATTACAATAATAGTTTCCTCTCAAGCATCCAAATTGATCCTTATGAATCCCTTTATGGGAAGAGGTGAAGAACACTGACATGTTGAGATGAAGTTGGGGAGAGAAAACTCCTAGTTCCAGAAATTGTTGAAGAAATAGTGGAGAAGGTTAAGATCATCCAGCAACACATTAAAGCTACAAAGAGTCAATAAAAGAGATATGCTGATAATCATCGATGATACCTAGAGTTTGATGTCGGAGACATGGTATTCCTCCACATATCACCATGGAATAGATTTATGAGATTTGGGAGTAAGGGAAATCTTAGTCCAAGGTACATTAGACCTTTTGAGATCATTGATGGCATTGGAGTAGTGACTTATCGACTAACACTCCCACTGAACCCATCTGAAGTACATGATGTATTCCATGTATCACTCTTGAGGAAGTAAATACTTGACCCATCACATGTAATCAATCAAGAGGTGGTACCATTGGATAATGACCTCTCCTATGAATAGAAGCTGGTGAAGATATTAGATCATAGGGAAAAAGTTCTCTGAAATAAGACAATGCCCCTCGTCAAGGTGTTGTGGTGAAACCACAAGTTTGAAGAATAAACATGGGAATGAGAGTAAGTAATGAAGCAAAGTTACCCACATCTGTTTTAGTGTGGGAAAAAGGAATTTTAAGGGTGAAATTTCTTAAGGGGGAAGATTGTAACGACTCAAACTTTTATCAATGAAAATTTCTCTTGATCTAATTAAATATCTTATTATGAAAAATGGTTATGTAAAACATATACACTTCCTTGGTTTTATGTTTTTGGAATTTAAAATAATATTAAGAATTTTTACTATTGTGAATATATCCATTCAATGGTGATCACATGATTAGTATAAATATAGGGCTTTAAAAAATTCAATTTACTCAGACAAAGGAAGCGATGGCCTCATCCAGTAGAATTGCTCAGTACGAAGCCAATTTTTCCTAGCTCAAAATTGATATGGAGTCAATGGGATTCTCTCTTGACCAAGCCTAAGACAAGCTTCAACACATTAAGCATGAACGGAACTGCCTACGGGAGAAGTGGAAGTTGATAGAGATTACCACTTGAGCGATGTTATCAGAGCCACCCTAAGAGTCTGTCACCATCATAGACCTTACCCTACGGTCTTATATGGGTGTTATAAGGGGTTATGTAACAATACATTATCACTATTATTATGTGAATTATTTTTATTTATAATAAATAATATATATTCATTTTATTATTTTTACCTTGTAAATGTTTTTTAAAGTACAAATAGTATTTTTAATTAATATTCAATTAAGAAATCTATTTTGATGAATTAATGGATTTTTGAATTAAATAATATTTTAATAAAATATTATTACTAAATTACTTTTTATTAAATATAAATGATCATATAATTTTTATGAATACAATTGAAATTTTTATTAAGGTTTGAAAAATGTTTTTGTCAAAACCCATGAATTTTAAATAAATATCGGTTTTTATTTTAAAAGTGAAATTTCACATGTTTAGAAAATTATTTTGATAAAATGAATATTATTTTTGGAATCCGGATGTCAAAATTATCCAATGGTGAATTTTTCATAATTTTCTGAGATAGTTGAATTTTTGGGTAAAAATTAAATACTGTTTTAATATATAATGCATTTTTTGACATCATAATGCCCCAATAGTGTTGTAATAAAATAATATAAATTGGGTGTTCTACCAATATTTGTTTTTCTATTAAAATAATGTGATTTTAGGTTTATTTGATTTATTTTAAAAATCTTTAGTGAACCCTCCAAGGCTTATAAAATACTTCAAACTTTTAAAATGTTTTCCTTGAGAGTGAGACTCACCTCCACAAAGGCAAGGCTAATATTTTAATAATTTCTTCCATTGGACTTGTAAAATAATTTTTTCCACTCCCCTTTGAAAAAAAACATAGGCAAAAACCATGGGATGGTTTGTGTTTTTGATTAGTTTAATGTGTGGTGCCCAAAACTTAAATAATAAAGAATTCCCTCTCTTTTCCTATATAAACCCACCCAAGCTCCCACTACCTCTTCACTCAAAGCCTTTGGAGCTAGAACAACCTCTTCAATCCTCTATATATAATCCTCCCAAGGCATCCTAAGCTCCGATTAAGCCTCAATCCCCTCCCAAACCTTTGAGATCACACTTCCAAGTAAGGGATTTCTTCTTTTCTCATTTTTGTCCAAATTTCATGATGTGGTTATACCATTTTTTCAATTACAAATGTTGGGGTATGGTTTCAAACCTCCCCCATACTTACCTAATTATGTTTTAATGATTACTAAACTATTTATATCTCATTAATTCCTCCCATATACACCTGTTACTATGCTGAAATTTCGTAAAGAATTTCTATATTCTCATTTACATTAAAGAAATTATTTTAAATTATGCATCTAAATTCCATTAAAAATGTTGATACATGTATCTATATGACCCCATTTCAGTAAATTTAATGTAAAATGATGAGATACCTTTTTATCTCTCATAAACCATTTTTATGAACTCTTATGTCACACCGTTATGCTGCCAAAATTGCATTGCGATTTTCCAAGCCAAAGTCACTGTGTAGTGAATACCATGACCATTTCTCTATCAAGGGTATTCAAATTTATGAAAATTTACTTATTGATTATAGAGATTCATGTATGTATTCCACATTCCTTTACCATGGAATAAATGATGATGTTGAATGATTCCACGTTATATGATCCATATGGCACACTTATGCATGAAATGAAATGATTAAGAAGGGTGTGAGCTAATAATGATCCAATGAATTGGGTAAAGATTAGTATCATGATAAATCAATAACAATGGGGGTTGAATCATGCTAATTCAAGTGCGATGAGTGTTTACTCATGCTCTATGTGCAATTATCCTTGGATCATGAAAATATCATGTTAAATGTTGATGCCACATTTCCATGTTATGATAACCATGCTATATCATTCCTCTATGTTCATGTTTCTCTTATGCTCCTTTGATATGAATATTACCTAAAATGTACTGTATTCTTCATGTTATGCCTTATTTACTCTCTTTCAGGGCTTTGTAGCTCACCCTTTTCTTATGCATGTCCTCAGGTTATCCCATGCAATGCTTAGTACGAAGGAAAATGTATGGTCATGTAAAATAAGTTTTCAATAAAGATGTGTATTTCATGTTTTAAATTGTTATTTAATTATACCAAGCCCCAAATACACTATAACTCACAATCTTCTCTGTTGTATCAAGTGAAGGTTTTATGTAATAACTTATGTTTAAGTGTGAAATAAAGAGCAGGGTTGTTATACTGCTCATTCACAATGGATGAAATCTTGATGCTACCACTCTTGCAAAATGTAGTCACACTTCCTCAACCTTCCTGCACACACCTGGGCCTCAGACCACACAAAAATCCCACTCGTAGAAACCTAGGCCACAAACAAAACACACATCCCACCCCCAAAAACCTGGTCCACAACAACCACACCACTCTCCCAAAGACACCTGGCCTCATCCCAATGAGAATTGGAAAAAACTACCTAGACCACAAACACCTAGGCCTATCATCCCAAAAAAACTACCCGAAGGATCTTAGACTAAGGTAAAAATCAATCCATTATAGCTTGCCTAGATACGCTTGGGCAGTAATAACCTAGAAGAGGGTACGAGGAAGAAAGTCAGCAACTGGACATCCATCCTCCCACTTAGATATTGAAAAAGAAACCATCCCCCATGAAATGGGGTTTTTTGGAAAATGGTTCTCAACAGGGGTGGGGTGCGTATGGAAATCACAAGGAACTAAAATTTATACATATAGGTAAGAAAACACTCAGCCCAACTTATGGATTTCAAACAAAAAACCATCCCACAAAAAAATATTTACTGCTACCCCTATATGAAAAACCACAAAAACATCCAATTTAAAACAAAAGCCTAACCTATTTTTCATTTAACCACTTTCCATTCATTCATTAAGGGGGTTCACTTTAATTTATCCCAGCACTACCTGAGGAAAATACCAAAGAAAACATCTGAAACTGTTTTCATAAGGCTAAAGGCCACTAAACACTGCCAAGGAAAACAAGGAAGTAGGGACCAAGGTAAGGAAATAAAATTTAACAACCATACATAGAAACAATAGAGAACAACCAAACTACAGTCCCCCTACACACCCCCTTTTTCATAGATTCCCATTCCACCATTTCCAACTGTCATTCTTCAAAGTTATGCCACTCAATCATCCTCTCACAACTAGAACTCAAAGCCCCACTATACAACAACACCACACCCAACACACCCATAAACATGAAGTCATAACATAAACTATTCCTACAGCCCCTCTACCCAACCACTACCCAGAAGTATTACCACTATACAAAAATTCCATCTATTCCATAATCAATCAATCTCTCGACCTGATATTCCGTCACACCTCATGTACCACCCCATACACAAAGCCCATAGCAAAACACCACAAAAAATGCCCCACCTCACAAATAGGATATCCTCCAAACATAAGGTCATTCCCTCTATCCAACCCATACTTGTAACAAGATTACTAGAAAAAACTTCACAAAACCCCTACGAAGTACAAAACCCAACCAAACATAGAACACAATCACTCCATTAAGCCAAACATATTCAGATTTAGCAAGAGGGGTTCTTTAATTCCACTTTAAATATCTGGGGTGATCACAGAAAATGTTTGATCCTGGGGAATCCATTTATTTAACCAAGTACACATTATTAAGAAGATTTAATGTAACAAACATTTATCAAATCATCACAACAAAATAAATAACACCACCAGTGTACAAGAAAAGACCACCAACAACCATGTTTTTTAGAAGGCCTTATAGCCCATAAAGATTCAAAACAAGGTTCATGGATAACAATTAAAACAAAAAACATAGTATCAACATCTCCCCCATACCCCATTTATTACTTCTTATTATCCTTATTAAAAGAAAATTGGATTCATCCTTTCTCACAAATAAATATTACTACACCCACCTCGCATGATACACAATTAAATAGAGGAAGAAGAATCCCTACTTGAAACATCAGGAAACCAAAACTATCCTTTGCACCAAAATAGGGGATCACATGAGAAACATGAAACATCAAGAAAACTGAGAAGTATGGGGATCTAGCATAGGAAAATGACTCTTCTAGATAGGAAGGATCTAGGAACAATAAGAGAAAAGGAAATAGAGGACCCCTATTTTAGAAAAATTCATATCCTATATCAATAGAAGGAAATGGTTTAAAAATTCATTAATGTGGGATCTTGGTCAAGATCATGCAGTTTGAATATCTCAAAGTCATCAGAGAATTAGGATATTAAATGTATACTTAATATTCTTTGAAATTCTCTTAAAAATGCCCAAACAAGGCTTTAAACTCGGTTTAAGTAAAATAAAATGTAAGGGATGAATCTATAAAAACTAGGAAAATTGGAAATTTGGAAAAGGGTGAGACACTGTTTGGTGTGGCACCATCACAGTTCCACTGTTTCAGTGAGTCACTATTATGATGCCACTATTTCAGTGTGCCACCATCACGATGCCACTATTTCGATGTGCCTCCGTTATGGTGCCACCATTTCGACATGCCACCATTATTGTACCATTGTCTTGGTGTTCCACCATCAAGGTGCCACCATTTTGGTGAAACTGTTTAGTGAAACTAAGTTTTTGGTAAACTCCCGAAACAAACCACTATGACCCCCAAGAATACCACAAGCATTAGATTTTCACAAAGGAATGGATTGGGTAAATCCCGGTCATTATATCAGATACCTCTCAAACTATTCTCATCCCCATTAATTTAAAACCAAACTCAGAAATAGAGGGGTATGACCGACCACCCTGTAAGATACCTCTCATGGACAAACCACCCTACATTGTTCGAAAACTAGAGAGAAAACCTCGACACCCAAGAAAACCTCCTTGACATCTGTCTCCTGAACAACAGTATGAACACTAAGTCCCCACTACCCAAAAATATGGATTTGGGAATATCTTCATCCATGTCAAAATTCTATCCGCTCTGAGAGGAACTGACTTGCCTGCACGGGTTTAATCACATCCATATTAATTCGTCTTTATATGGGATTAGGTCCAACCTTCTCTATAATCAAGACTTTTTACACAGATTCAAAGAATAGGGAAAAAACTCATCTCACAACAAACAAGGTCAAGTATTACATCATAATAAAATCAGAAAACAAAATACAAGAGAAAAACATAGAACATCTTCAGGTACTGGGCACACATATGTGCCTCTTGCTCTAGAGTACTCTCCTCAAGGCCACCATGCCTCCAAAACATAAGAAACAAAGGAATGGTCCATCCAAAAAGAACCTTATCCTCTTGATCGTCAATTCTTACTGGTCACTCCACGAACTTCATGTCATCCTTGATATCCAACTCTCCCCAGTCAATGATGTGGGAGTCATCATCAAGATACCAACAGAGCTGAGAAACATGGAAGACTCCATGGATCCTCTCCAACTATAGTGGAAGTACCAGCTAATATTCCACCTTTACAACTTTTCCCAACACATCTAAAGGTTCGATGAACCTGGGAGAAATATTTCTCCCTCTGCCAAACCTTCTCTGCCCACGTCAGGGGGAAAAATTCATGAAAACATGGTCCCCAAACTCAGACTCCAAAGGTCTCCTCCTATGATCAACATATGAATTCTATCTGTCCTGTTCTGCCTTCATCCTCTCATAGATAGGTTTCTCCTTCTCTGTCATACTATGTACTACATCCAAACCAAGAATAGTTATCTCCCCAACTTCTGAAAAGGGTGAATGACACGAACTCTCATATAGATATTTGAATAGATAAATACCAATAGAAGAGTGATATCTATTATTGTAATAAAACTATAACAAGGTAAAATGTTGCACCCAAGACCCACTGAAGTTCAGAAAACTAGACCACAATATGTACTCCAATGTGTGGATGGTCCTCTCTATCTATCCATCCATCTGAGGGTGGAAAGAAGCGCTGAGGTGTAAATGAGTACCAAAGGCATGCCACAATCCCCTCCAAAATCATGATGTAAAATGTGTATCCTGATTTGAGATAATGGATCTTGGAACTCCATGTAGCCGCACCACCTTATCCATACACTTCTATGCTAAGGCATCTACTACGCTCGACTCCTTGATCGCTAAGAAGTGAGTTGATTTCATCAACCAATTCAGTACTACCCAAATAACATCACATCATCCCTGAGTCATGGGTAATACTATGATGAAATCCAAAAATATATCATCAAAATTCTACTCAGGAATGTTTAAGGACTGCAATAGACTGTTGGGAACACGGTGATCAACCTTCACCTGCTGAAACAGTAGGCACCTTGCCAAAAACTCCGCCACTGCCCGCTTCACCCCAGGCTACAAAAACTATTCCCTCAAGCCTTGGTAAATTTTAGAAACTCCTAGATGCACCTACAAGGGTGATCTATGCAAGTCATGAATAACTACCTCATGCATTTCCACTGGGGAAAACAACTTCCAGTAGAACAACATTTGATTCTGACTATCCTTCGACCATCCCTCCAGAGCATCGCCCTAGACAGTGTGATCATACATCACTTCAGTCTCTAAGTCTCCCCACTAAGACTTCTGCACCTGCCACATCAAGGAAGACTATACTGTCATCTGAAATAGATAGCCTCTACCACTATCCACCCCAGAATCTAGGTGCAAAGTGGACAACTACACCATTTCCTTCCAAACATCTTTGGATTCCTGAACCACTTCCTTCTATGACTTCATACTTAAGGAATCATCCACCATGTTCCCCTTTCCTGAGAAGTAAGAGATTTCAAAGTCGTAGTCCTGGAGAAACTCCATCCACCATCACTGCCGCAAGTTTAGGTCTCTCTCTGAGAAGATATACCTCAATATCTTGTGATCTGTGAATACCACAAAGTGAACCATGATGAGGTAATGTTGTCACAAATTCAACATGAATACGAACACTATTATATCTAGATCATGGGTGGAATAGTTATGTTCATGTGTACATAACTTCCCAGACCCATAAGAGATCACTCCCCGCTGCTGCATCATCACATATCCCAAGACTAGACTAGAAGCATCATAGAACACCTCGAATGCCACCCCTACCTATAACAACCTAAGCATTGGAACACTTGACCAACTTCCACTTTAGGCAGCTGAAATATTCTTGACACTACTCACTCCACATGAAGGCCTTGTCTTTTTTGGTTAAAGTTTTCAAAGGTTCTACAACTCAAGAAAAGTTGGGTATGAACCTCTGGTAATAGCCCTATAGACCCAGGAAGCTACAAACCTCTTCCACGTTCTTGGGTGATTCCCAAAAAAACAACCACCTCAACCTTTGATGGGTCCACTACTATCCCTTGATGAGACACCACATGTCTATTGAAGTGCACCTATCACATCCAGAACTTAAACTTGGAAAACTTCCCATAGAGCTGGTGGTGTCTAAGGACCTCCAAGACTGTCCTAAGGTTCTCAACATGCTCGTCATATGACTTTGAGTAAATCAGAATATCATCGATGAACATGATAAAGAATCGGTCTAGGAACTTGTTGAAGACAAAGGTCACGAGCCCCATGAACATAGATGGTGCATTCTTAACATTTAAGGGCATTACCATGAACTTTAAGTACCCATACCTGCACTTGAAAGTAGTGTTCAGGATGTCACCCTCCTTCACCCTCAACTGGTGATATCTAGACTAAAGATTGGTCTTGTAGAACCAAAATACTCCCTTAAACTGGTCTAAAAGATCATATATTCTTGGAAGAGGATAATGGTTCTTAACCATTTCTTAATTCAGTCTCTGATAGTCTATGTATATCCTCTGTCCATCATCTGCCTTCATCGCAAGCAAGACTGGAGTGCCCCACTGTGACATACTCGGCTGGAAAAACCCTTTTTCATCTGGTCTTCAACCTGAATCTACAACTTCCACAACTCAGAATGTGCCATCCGATAGGGATTCATCAAAATCAGGAGGGCACTGGGTTTCAAATCTATTACAAACTCAACGTCATGTTGAGGGGGTAGAGTCACAAACACTTTGGGGAAAACATCTAGGAACTCCCCATAAACTCTCGGAACCTCCACCCCCTCAGCACCTTTCGACCCCACTAACAGCTTGGCTAACACAGAAAGAAGAGACACCACACACCACCTTCCATCCTGATGAATGCACTATCCAAAAAAAGTTACACACTGGCCATCCATATCTGAAAACACGAATCTCCTTTTGAAGAAGTCGATAGGGGAATGCATAGAGAACAACCAATCGATGCCAATGATGACATCATATGGCTGCATCTGTAGAAGAAGAAGATCCCCACTAGACTGATGCAACCTCAACATCAATTTAAATCCCTGAAAAACATCAAACATACTGTTCTGACGTCTAACTAGAATGCTCAACACTAGGGGCACGGAAATTATCTCTACATCTAGTCCTAAGGCATGAACTACACTGGGTGCAACAAAGGAGTGAGAAGATCCTAAATCAAACAAGAACACACAAGAGTACTAAACAGACTGATTTTACCTCAAACAACCTTCGACCCTAATAGAACAACTACCTCGACAGTGTGCAAATACCTACACCCAGCCCCTCTACCCCTCTACTATTGACTGCCTCCCTGACCACACCCTCGTCGAGGTCCCTAAGGAGAACCCTATGTTCAGCCTCCTCTTGCACTATCTTCCCTTCTTGGAGTAGGATTCCACTGCCCCTACTACTGGAAATGACTGACTGACAACTGCTACTACTGAGGTGTGTGCTGACCTGCCCACCTCACCATATTGAGCTCAAAATGGGCACTGGCTTCGAAGATATCCACATCCTCCACAGAAAAATCACCTCAGTCCTGGGCCCATGGGGAAATCGTGGGGACCAGGAGATCAGAACTTGAACTAGTGAGGCCTTCTTCCTGCTGGCCAAAACTTGGAAGTCCCTAACACCGAAGACCTGCTACTGATAGCCTTCCCCTTTGATGAACTTGACTGGATCCCCTCTATTGGTAAACCTCCCTAATATTGCATCCTATCCACTACTTTGGACTTATTTGGAACTTATAAGTATGTTTGTAGGGTAAAAAGAGTGAGGGAATACTGAAGAGAAGGTCAGAGTGCCTCCTCCAATAATCTCTCCCACAACTCCTCATCCAGAAAGAGATCCTAAAAAAAGCATACGAGATCCTTAAACTTAATCCCCATTTCCCTCACCAACATACTCCCATGCTAGAGAGAGAGGAGCTCCTATCTCTCCTTGTCCTTTGTCGTCGAGGAAATAAACTCTGCCAAAAATTCCTTTTCAAAAGTCATCCCATGAGACATCGGTCACCTTCCTCTCCCCGAGGCAAAGCATCCACCACTGACGCACCTCTCCTTGCATCTAGCTCACAGTTGGAGGAACCCAGTACTCCCTCAGAGCATGGATCAAGGTAAAGGTGATTGCCAGCTCCTCAATATAGCCCTACATCCTTAAGTTGGAAACCCTACCTTCGTACTTCCCCAGGTTCTGCTATTAGAAAGAACAAATAGTATTTTGACACATGTCATCTTCCTCCTATCAATCGTCCCTCCACTGATCAACCAAGTTATCCTGCTGAGCCATAATTTCCCATACCACACATGGACGATGTTTGGGTTCCATAACTAAAAAGGTAAACAAGGAACTCCTATACTTAGGTAGTATAAATTTTTTCCATTAAATTCATTTTAACCCCTCATTTATTTTTAATTCCCAAAAAAACCTATGACACACAAGAACTCAATTCATTATGATGCATGTAACTTTACTAGGGTTTGTACCCAACAATCAGCATAGCCTCACTTGGTAATTTTGTAGGCTCAGAGTCCTTGCATGAGATCACAGGGGGGGGGGGGGCTAAAATCCTGGGTCCTATCCAGTCTTCCCTTTCCTATTTCACACACCAATATTTCCTATTACCATTTCCCTACCATCCCATGAAATCATCACTGTTCCTAACTCCAAAATACATCTTATATTTCAAATATCACCTCTGATACCATTTTTTCATGACCTGACTTCTTCAAGATGAGGGAAGGGATGAAAAAGTTCCATAAACTTCCTTCTTCAAGATGAAGGATCAATAATGACCCCAAGTCCCACCTTCAATAGGCCCCAGAGTGGAGACTAGCACCAAGGGTATATGATCTCACAAAAAATTGAAGTAATTACTCATTTTTAATGAAAACAGGATCAAGAGATAAGATTGTAAAAATTCCAAACAACACCAAACACTTATATAATGGAAACTAAAATCCAAACCATGCATGATCTAAACATAAACTGTGACAAAAGTGCAACTAAATCACCCAATCAAGTACCAAAAGAAAGAGACTAAGCAACAACACAACAAATATCCTGACACCTGAGCTAGTAAATTCCAGAATGGTCCTCAAAGTCCTCCTAATAACATAAAAATAGTTCTACAAACATAGGGTGAGTATACAAGTATACCCAGTAGGAAAACTAAATCCACTCGTGAATAAGTGGGGGGACATACTAATACCCCTGTCAGAGAATAAGAGAGCCTAAAAGCAACTACCAAGGAGTACTAACCAGCCCAACCTCACCAAGACATGCTCACCAAATAACACAATTCAAGTCAAGTAATAGTATAATCACATCGACATTTGGGTAACACACACCACTTTCCCACTGGTTAGCTGCTCATTCCTAATGGCTAACACCTTGACGCCACCACTCTTCCAAAATATAGTCCCACAACCACAACCTACCCGTACACAATTGGGCCTCAGACCACATAGAAAATCCCACCCACAGACACCAAGGCCACAACCACACCACACATCTCACCCACAAACACCTAGGCCTCAACAACTACACCTCTTGCCTGAAGACACTTATCACGAGCCAGTTCGGGTCAATCCTGAACTAGTCACCCGGGCCACTCCACGACAAGTCCCAATAAGAATTCCCGATCCTCTTGGGATGGTGACCAGGGCCAAGGGCATCAGTTAGAGTGAAAAGATAATGTTTTCACCCAAATATAAACAATAACTAAGTAACAAAAAGAAACAGACATCCCAACATACATTTATATAAAGATTGAACTAAACATTAATTGCACATGAAATTGAAAGTACAACAGAACAAGAAAACTGAACCGAACAAACCTAAAAACCAAATAAATCCATGTAACCCCACTAGTAACTCTACAAAACATCGATAAAACGTCTCCAAAGTCTATCTAACTCAAGTTGAAACCAACACTAGGGACAAAAATAGAAGAAGACTATAGGCATGAGTATTAAAACCCAGTAGGTTAGCCCAATATTCTACTACCAATCCACTTCCTTTAAAATAAAAGAAACAACAATTTCAAGTTTTAAATACAATATATAAATTTATGTTTTCCAAACAAGGTTCCACATAAAAACATTACAAAATATAATGCTTGCAAGTTTTCATAAATAGGAAATTCCAGTAACCAATTTTAAAGAGATGCATCTTCAAAATGAAAATAGTTTTCAAGAAGGATACTTAGAAGAACATACACTTTTAAATATAACACACATGCCACTAGAATTACCAAACCAACACACTGTATGCCGATAGTGAGTACAAAATATCCAATGATCACACGTCACAGGAACATCCCTATGCACTAGTTAGCTGTGGGCCACAGGTACCTCATATCTCGGTGAAAAGTAACCATAAAAAAATCAATTCTCATGCACAAGCCAATATTAGGGAACAATATACACAAAATAGTGACTCCAACATCATCATCATAGTTTAGTTAGTGTTTTCATCATCAAAATTGCTACTTGAAACAGGGACAAAACTACTCCGGATCACTAGTATACTAGTACACGTTCGCCCACCTAGATACCCAGGTTTCCCACTTTTTGGTAAATCAAATTTAACATGTTATCACATACACTTTGAACATGAAAATTTAATTTCCAAATAATACACTCACCAAAAATCCCTCAACCATGTTTTATATATCTTTCATTGGTCAATAAACCACTTAAAATTTTAAAAAAACAATTTTAAGAAGTATAATGAGTCTTTTCACATAAAATCCATTTAAAAATGACAATTTAAGGAAAAAAACCCACCAATACCATATATAATAATATTTTTCAGCCCCAAAACCATTTAATAAATAAATTTCATGAATCATAAAATGATCCCAATGATAAAACATGAAATGCACACGAAAACCATTTTTATAAGAAAAATAAAAAACGTGCCTTTAAACATTCTTCAAAAAAAAAATATAAAAAGAATTAATTACACTATTTATAAAGAGGTTTAAACAAACCATTGGAAGAAAATAAAAAATTTACATAAACCACTTAATAATTTAGGTTACACATTCAAAACCCATCCATTTCTATAGAGATTCCAAACGAGCCATTTATCAGGAACACATGCCAAAACATCCTAAAAACCCATTCTAATTTCATTATAAAATCCAAAACCAGATTAAAACCTAGATAAGGAACCCAAAAAAATTTATTAACATGTTTCAAATATTTTTCATAATCTAAACCAATCATTTTATATCACCTTGAGCACAAAAAAGCGAACCGATCACTTTCTTGAAAACGTGGCTTGCAACATTTAATGAAACCAATTCTATTTAACAATAAAAAGGTTATAAAATCAAATTTTCATGATTTTTTTTTATTTAAATTGATAATTTTTTTCTAAAAATCACAAACAAGGTGTGAAAAATAACATAACATTTAAACAAACAATTGGTGTGCACTCTTATAACAAAACAACACTACTTTTCCCAAAACAAGGCATACAAACCACCTTACACACCAAATAAAGTCATTAAAGGATTATAAAAAAATAATTAAAATGTTTATAGGGTGAAAATACCATGAAAAAGATAAATCTTAAATAAAAAGTACAAGTGAAATGGGTAACCTACCTCAAATCCTTGGCGGAATGGAAATGCACACATGATATCACTATCTAGGGGTTTATAAACCCTAAACCTATGAATAAAATCCCCAAAAGAAAAAAACCCCATAAAAAATCATGGGATAACATAAACATAGGTCTTTAATAACATGGGGAGAATATAGAACCAATAAATAATAGAAGAAGGAGGAGGAAGGAGGAGAAACCCTAAGGAAATTGAAGGAACAAGAGAGGAATTAACTTACTTGAGAAACTTTGAAGAAATCACCCCAAATACACCAATAGTTGAATCTCCAAACAGAAAAAAATTTAATTTTAGGTTAGAATAAGGCTGAAGAGGTTGAGTGGTGAATGAAATGGGAAAAAAGAGTAAAAAATTAACGATTTATGAAAGAAACAAATTCCCTTTTCAAATCTGGATGATATGAGAAACCTTAAGGAAATTCACCATAATCCGTGATGAAGATGAGCTCAAAAGAGGTAAAATGGAACATGGAGGTCTGCCTAGGGTTTCTGAGCTCAAGTGGGAGATTTAATGACAAATAAATGTTAAAAAATGAATTTTATATAAAAGAAATAAATTATTTCCTTAAATCTAGAAATGGGCTCACGGGTTGGCCCAATTTCTGAATAAATCACCCAAATCCACCATGATTATGAGTTCCTAAGGGCTCCAAATGGATATTTTGGATTGAATAAGTTATTGGAGGCCAAGTGAGAAGTGGAATGGGTAAAAAATATTTTAAAACTAAGGAGTTAAAATGGAAACAAATTTTGTTTTTAAATTTGGAAATGGGGTCATGGTTTAACCCAAATCTTGAAGTAACCACCCTTTTCTCCCAAAATTCCTTGGAAACCCCTGAAAAAAAAGAAATAATATAAAGTACATGAAAAAATCCTTTAAAATAAGTCATGTATGTGATGATTCTTATCCCAAACCAACCTGGGCCGTCTTCCGACCCGGCGCCCGAGCCGGTCCACGACATGACCCGAAGGGTGTTCCTAATCCCCACGGGATGGAAACTAGTGCCAGACATAAAAATAAACTAGTTGGGAAAGATTTTTCCCCTAAAAAAGATAAATAAAAAGAAACTGAACAAGAAGATAAATAAATGAAAATAAACTGAACAACTTGGCAGCATAAAAAAATAATAAACAAAGCAACGTGACATACCTCAGGTGACCCTATGGATCACCATGGTACATAAACTACACTCGCTCCCAAAAGAGATCCAAAACTGAAACCTGCAAATGAAAAATAAAGTAGGCGTGAGTACCAAGATGATCAATAGGAATGCCAAAATGTAACCACGTCCTATTCCCCCATCCTTTAGTAAAAAATCCAATCATTCCAGTTTGAAAATAAGATATAATAAAATAATGTTTTCATTCTTTTCAAATTCAAGTAATGAGTTTTCATTTTAAAGTAAAACATTTCACTCCCACTACATTTTCAAAATAGGTTCCAAGCATGCATTAACATTTCAAAATGAAAATAAACCAGTTTGGATTAAAATATAGTTTTCACAAAAAGAGACATCAAGTATGAAACAACTAAAATGAAAGTTACATCACAAGCAGCATGTTGCAAATGAGCACCATGGGTAATCCTTATATGTATCTAGAACAATTAGGAACCTAGAGACCTCGTAACTTAGTTAAACGTGGCTTAGAAACCATGACCCTTAGAAAAACGTGGCTTATAAGACCACGACCCTTAGAAAATGTGGCTTAGAAGACCACAACCCTCAGTAATTCATCTATTTAGTTAGTGTTATTGCGTCAATCCTGCTAGACGAACCGGGACGAACCCCTACCGTGTCCTCTAGCGTACTAGTCCTGGTCACCCACCTAGATACCCAGGTTTCCCCATCGTTCTCTATTTCAATTGGTGGGGAGTTTTCTTTATCAATCACACATATATGTACATAACACTTTCCTTATCTAAAACTCATTCAACCTCTCACCACCGATCTCCCTCCTTAAGCACATTCCCCCTCTTTACAGCACACAACCATGCACAAGAATTTCTAATAGGCACATATCACAACCACACATTAACACTTGCATCACATTTTTCAAATTAAGGGGAATGTCTCAAGAGGGTTTTTCCATTTTCACAAACCAAATCTCAAAGTTCCAAACATGCCTCATCACTTTAGAAGGAGTATTCATCATTTTAGAACACATAAAGGTACTATATATTTAAAACAAGCTTAAAACCACACTTAAAATGAAGTAATACTTTTAAAGATATCAAACCATCCTTTAATACTGGGTTCACACCAAAACCCATTTTGAAAATCACTTTGGAACCCATTTTTAAAAATAATGCGTGTCGTTACACTTTCATAACAAAATCAAACGAAAGGCTGCACATCTTTTGGAAATACCCATTCAGGTTCAACCCCTATGAAACCAATTTTAAGAACCACAACCATATATATATAGTGCATATATATTTCACATTAAAAAAACAAGGAAATACTTTTAAAGAAACATTAATCAGAAATGGAAATTCTAATTAAATATTAGGGCATAGGGGACCTACCCCAAACTTGTCGCTATTTGTCGACGACCACTCGAACCGACGCTTGGCGCATACACGCACATGAATTTATACACATATATATATATACACATACCTAGCTTCATTTCACATATTCCCCATGCTGTGAGAGAATATGTACAAAGAGGTCATATATATATATATATATATATATATATATTCCTTACCCTATGCATGTACATGTAGGATCCCTCGAAACCCGTGGCCCAAAACCATCAAAGCAAGGCCCAATGCACTACACATATAATTTAATAAAGAAATTAAACACTTAAATGACTATAAATCAATTCAAAATAACACATCAAGGATTTTCACCTATGACACGCCACATACATAACTCATAAAACCCATAGAAAATATGAAAAGAAAAACACATAATGAATTTAACCATTTCCAATGGTCTTTTCAAATTGTCACATAAAACAGAACCAATTCCAAAACATGCATTTCATTGTTTAAACCATTTATGAATTACATTTAGAAATACACAGCAACCCAAACATGCCAAATTATGCATTTCCCTTGAGAAACCTACACCCAAACCCAATTTACTATTGGAAATTTGATTCGCACCATGTGAAAATTTAAATAAACCATTTATACAATTTATAAAACACCTAAAAGAGGAACAACATGGTTTTACATGAAAAGTACACCCTAAGTGTCATTAAAACATACTTTCTATCTTTTTAAAGAACATACAAAACATGTTAAATGTAAAACAATTAAAACAATTAGACAATTTATTAAACACTTTAAAATTAGCACTATAAAAAAGAATTACACCAAAAACACTCTCTAAACCACAAACACACACTAAAATCATACTAAAATTTAATCTAAATCCCTTGAATGATCTAATAAAGCAAACTCAGAAGTCATAAAACAAAACCAAGCATTACCAATATCATTTATATCTAAAAGAGACCCCATTTCTCACAAGCATTTCATATAAAAATCAAGCACAAGCTAATCTATTTCAAAAAAACAGCTTTCACACCCAAATCAAAATACCGACAACTCAAAAATCACAAAACTCCTAAATTAAAATTAAACCACAAAGAAGAAGATGATGTATCCTCACCTGAAGAACATGGCGAACTCACTGCCCTTGACGGTAGTGGCTAAAACTGGCCTTGATGGAACCCGACAAAACCTGAAAACAAGATTCAATCAAAAATCAAAACCCCCAAAACATTAGGGTTCGACCAAAATTAGGTAGGGAGATGGGGAGACCTCAAATAAACTGAGGATGGAAGGAAAAGAGGGAAAAAACCCATACCTTGAAAAATTGAACCAAAATCTAGTGGAAATGGATTGAAATCCAAGCTGAAGAGGGAGATCAGGAGGTAGCGTCTTAAGCGGAAAGGGCTCGGCCAGGGGGGTCACGCGAAGGTGAGGTCGCCCGTGTAGAGGGAAGAAGGTGTGCTGGAGAGGGAGGGACCGCCAACTGGTCGTGTGAGAGGAAGTGAGCAGGAATCATGATGCGAGGAGAGGGAGGCACCACGTTAGGGGTGAGGGGGAGGAAGAGGGAAAAGAGAAAGAAGAAAAAAAAAATAGATAAAAAAGAGAAACTAACCCTAAAAAAACCAAAATATAATAATAATAATAATAATAATATTTTTAATAACTTAATAATAATTATTATAAAATAAATAATAATATTATCATTATTATTATTACTAAATATTTTTTTTCCAATTATTTTATTTTATTTAATTTTGATTTTAATTTAATAATTTTTTTAAACTTTTAGAAACCAAAAGACAAATAAAAATAAATAAATAAATAAAAATAACTGCGACCATAAGATACCAGGTCGGGGTGTGACAATTCTCCCCACCAAAAAAAATTTATGCCCCTAGAGAGTCACCTAGCTCACACAAGGAATCAAAATTGAGTTCAAAGATGAACGAGGCCAACAAAATCACAAACGCAGTGAAACTTTTCACTCCATCAGTCACACCTGACCAAACTTAAGGGAAAATGAAAAGAGAAGAGGACTCAAGAAACGAGGAGGGTTATACCCACCACAAGAACCCAACTAGCACAACAAACATTAAGACTCACAACACGGGCCAACTCTGGAAATACTAACTTGAACCAAAGCTGAAACCGCCAACAAGGACCAAAACTCCCACACAGACCAAACCTTGAAAATGGCATGACAGGATTCATGGTGGGTCTCCCCACCATTTAAGAACCGACCAGCTTAAACCAACTAGTATAGACCGACACAAGAACTTTCAACCCAAACTAGAAACCACTGACACATGAGAAAACCCACAAAATAATTCTACCAAATAACGAACTTAACCATGACTCATCATTTCCACAAGATATGAGCATCTCCAAAACAAGCATGTACTAAAACAAAACGGGTCACATTTGATGAGGCACAACTACTGGAATTACAAGAAGACGAGATCACCATGAAATATTATAACCAAAGTGGGGTATTCAAAGAACAAAAACCACCATGAGGAAATGATACCTTTATGCCTCTTTTAGCAAAACAGAACCTTCAAAGATGAGGAATCTTGAACTGAGAAATTTAAACTGTCCCTATTTCAGCACTGGAGACAAAAGTTAGACCAATGTGACCCACACCCAATGATTTTTGACTGTGTAAAGGGCTTCACTTTGAGACCTGTGGATGGAGCTCTAATGTCTTGAAGCACCCGCTGCCCCGCAGTGAGGAGCTAACATCCTCCGTTCGAGACTCTTTCTAACGTTTCTGCTAGTGGAACCTCTCCAAGTTTCCCCAAACGGCCACACCGACGGCAAGCCTTTGGAGGATGATGACAAGGCGGCTTAAAGTACTCAACCCAACCACACTTGAACCAAACAAAAGGATGGCCCAACTAAGAGAAGATGAAATTGACCAGAAGACTTGTATGAGATAGGTTCTCCCAGTTTGCTCTACTCACCATATGGGGAACCTTCCAGAACACCAAAAAGAATCGGTCCTTGAACCCAAGAATAATACCCCACACAATAGAAACATTAAATGATTTCATGATGAAACCTCCAGAGAGAAGCGAATAAACCCCTTGAAATGCCTGATGTAATCCTTCACTATCTGTTGGCCTCGCTGGACACTCACGAGCTCTTCCACTTTCCTCTCTTTCACCTCCTTAGGTATAAACCATCAGACAGAAGTGGTCTTAAACACCTTCCAAGACATTCCATCATGCAACGACGTTGGGATTTTCTCCCACACCAATCCAAAGTTAAACCATCAAATGAAATCGAACCAACACGGACTCTCATAGCTTTGGGTGTTTCCAATAATATGAAAACACCTACGATTTCACCAAGATAGTCCACTACCTTCAATAGATGACGATCACCACAGAAGTTGGACAATGACTGAAAAGAATTCAATTCCAACACTCTACTAAGAGACTGGGTAGAACAAACAATTAAAAGAGACTCAGTAGAAACCTCTGGGACTTTTCTGGACTGAAAACTCAAGAACAAGAGGCACAAAACCAAATCAAAATTCATCATAAATCAAAATTCCACACTTCAATCACAATCTAAAACTCAAACTCAAATCACTATTCCAACCACCATTCAACATGTCAAAACCAAGAACCCACGAGAAAGGATACCAAACAAGAAAATAGAACACTAAACAATTTCTTACCTTTCAAAACATTTAAATTAACCTTTTGAAAAAAATCTTTCAGAAAACAAAACAACTTAAGTACCCACAATTGATATCCCTTGAAGTCTCGCATATACATATACCATTGTGCTAGCTCATGTACCCATCCACACATACCACCAATTGTCCCCATGCCACATGTGCACCTCAATATATGTGATCCTTACTAGGAATACCAAGGGTCAATTCAAGAAACTTCCCATTTTCAAAATAGATCATTCAACATAAAGCACAAATTCCCAATAAATTTGAGAAAGTAACTTATCATTAAAGAAATACATTTCCAATGTCCAAAACATTTTCCAATTCACAATCCAAAAAGTGTTACTGAGATCCCAAAACAACTTCCAAAACACCTCCCATTTTCCCTTTTTAAACCACACATTCGTTAAAAGAAAACAGTTTCCATTTCAAAACCACTTTTCCACTCTAACACCACATTCTCATTTGAAAACACCTTCACAAAAATCCATTTTCATTTTTGAGATCTACTCACACCAACCAAAATGAAGGTCGAAGATAACTCACATCAAAATTTCCAAAAACAAGGAACTACTGGCTATGCCAACTCGGTAACATGGCTTAGAAGACCATGCTCTGAGCGTGCATTAAACACAAGAAGCATCTTGAACCATGCACTCGGGTTGTACACGGGTCACTACTCCATGAAAGATCACCACATAATACTAGCTCACTTCTCTTTTCATCTCTCGTCCGCATAGACCAAGCCAAAGAAGAAAATTCAAATCCCAGACTACCCCTGGAAACTCATGTCTCGAGATGGGAAAGTGTTCATGACGTCCTTCCCGCACTAACCTCTCGAGTCCCGACACACCTAATCATCAAGCTACCTAACATACCAAATAACAAGGGACGCCTCTAATACCATTTTTTCACGAACCAACCCAGGTCGTCATCCGACCCGGTGCCTGATCCGGTCTGCAACATGGCCCGAAGGGCGTTCCCGATCCCCACGGGCTGGAAACTAGTGTCGGGCATCCAAATAAACCAGTTGGGAATGATTTTTCCCATAACAAAAATAAATAAACATAAACCAAACAAGCAGATAAATAAAGGAAAATAAACTGAACAACTTGGCAGCAGAAAAAAAGAATAAACAAAGCAACATGACATACCTCAGGTGACCCCACGGATCAACATAGTACGTAAACTACACTCACTCCCAAAAGTGATCCAAAACCGAAACCTGCAACTAAAAAGTAAAGTAGGCGTGATCATCGAGATGCTCAGCAGGAATACCAAAATGTAACCACATCCTATTCCCCCACCTTTAGTAAGAAATCCAATCATGCCAGTTTGAAAATAAGACATAATAAAATAATGTTTTCATTATTTTCAAATTCAAGTAACGAGTTTTCATTTTCAAGTAAATAATTTCACCCCCACTACATTTTCAAAATAGGTTCCAAGCATGCATTAACGTTTCAAAATGAAAAGAAACCAGTTTGGATTAAAATATGGTTTTCACAAAAAGAGAAATCAAGTATGAAACAACTAAAATGAAAGTTACATCACAAGCATCATGTCGCAAATGAGCACCATGGGTAATCCATATAGGTATCTAGAACCAGTGGGAACCTAGAGACCTCATACCTCAGTGTAACGTGTCTTAGAAATGACGACCCTTAGAAAAACGTGGCTTAGAAGACCACGACCCTCAGAAAATGTTGCTTAGAAGACCACAACCCTCAGTAATTCATATGTTTAGTTAGTGTTGTTGCGTCAATCCTGCTAGACAAACCGGGACGAACCCCTTCTGTGTCCTCTAGAGTACTAGTCCTGGTCACCCACCTAGATGCCCAAGTTTCACCATTGTGCTCTATTTAAATTGGTGGCGAGTTTTCTTTATCAAGAACACATATATGTACATAAAACATTCCTTATCTAAAACTCATTCAACCTCTCACCACTGATCTCCCTCCTTAAGCACATTCCCCCTCTTTACATCACACAACCACACACAATCCTTTACACTAGGAACATATCACAACAACACATTAACACTTGCATCACATTTTTCAAATTAAGGGGAATGTCTCAAGAGGGGTTTTCCATTTTCACAAACCAAATCTCAAAGTTCCAAACAAGCCTCATCACTTTAGAAGGAGAATTCATCATTTTATAACACATAGTGGTACTATATAATTAAAACAAACTTAAAACCACACATAAAATAAAGTAATACTTTTAAGGATATCAAACCATCCTTTAATCTTGTGTTCACACCAAAACCCATTTTGAAAATCACTTTGGAACCCCTTTTTAAATATAATGAGTGTCGTTACACTTTCATAACAAAATTGAACGACAGGCCGCACATCTTTTGGAAATACCCATTCATGTTCAACCCCTATGAAACCACTTTTAAGAACCGCAACCATATATATAGTGTATATGGATTTCACACTAAAAAAAAAACAAGGAAATACTTTTAAAGAAACATCAAGCAGAAATGGAAATTCTAATTAAAGATTAGGGCATAGGGGACCTACCTCAAACTTGTCGCTATTTATCGACGACCACTCGAACCGACGCTTAGCGCATACACACACATGCATTTATACATATATATACACACACCCCTAGAATCATTGCACATATTCCCCTCGCTGTGAGGGAATATGTACAAAGAGGGCATATATATATATATGCCTTACCCAATGCAAGTCCATGTAGGATCCCTCGACACCCGCGACCCAAAACCATCGAAGCAAGGCCCAACACACTACACATATAATTTAATAAAGCAATTAACACTTAAATGATCTGTAAAACATTTCAAAATAACACATCAAGGATTTTCACCAAGGACACTCCACTTACATAACTCATAAAACCCATTGAAAATATTAAAAGAAAAACACATAATCAATTTAACCATTTCCAATGGCCTTTTCAAATCATCACATAAACCAGAACCAATTCAAAAACATGAATTTCATGGTTTAAACCATTTACGATTTACATTTAGAAATACACAACAACCCAAACATTCCAAATTATACATTTCCATTTAAAAACCTATACCCAAACCCATTTTACCATTGGAAACGTGATTTGCACCACCTGAAAAATTAAATAAACCATTTATACAATTTATAAAACACATAAAAGAGGCACAACAAGGTTTTACACAAAAATTACACCCGAAATTGACATTAAAATATACTTACCATCTTTTGAAAGAACTTACAAAACATGTTGACAAATGTACAACAAGTAAAAAAATTAGACAATTTATTAAACACTTTAAAATTATCACTATAAAAAAGAATTACACCAAAAACACTCTCTAAACCACAAAAGCACACTAAAAGCATACTAAAATTTAATCTCCATCCCTTTCATGATCTAGTAAAGCAAACTCACAAGTCATAAAACAAAACCAAGCATTACTGAAAGCATTTATATCCGAAACAGACCCCATTTCACACAAGAATTCCATATAAAAATCAAGCACTAGCTAATCTATTGCAAAAACAGCTTTCGCACCCAAAACAAAATATCGACAACTCAAAAATCACAAAACTTCTATATTAAAATTAAACCAAAAAGAAGAAGACGATGAATCCTCATCTGAAGACCATGGAGAACACAATTCCCTTGACAAAAGTGGCTAAAATCGGCCTTGACAGATCCCCAAAAAACCTAAAAACAAGATTCAATCAAAAATCAAAACCCCAAAAACATTAGCGTTTGGCCAAAATTCGGTAGGGAGACGGGGAGACCTCAAATCAACCAAGGATGGAAGGAGAAGAGAGAAGAAAACCATACCTTGAAAAATTGAACCAAAATCTGATTGAAACAGATTGAAATCCAAGTCGAAGAGGGAGATCGGGAGGTAGCGTCTTAAGTAGAAAGGGCTCAGCCAGGGGGGGTTGCACAAAGGTGAGGTCGCCTGATGGGAGGCTTGTCTGAGGGAGCCTATGTAGAGGGAAGAAGGTGCGCCGGAGTGGGAGGGACCACCGAGGGGTCGTGTGAGAGGGAGTGAGCAGGCGGCGCGATGCGAGGAGAGGGAGGCACCATGTTAGAGGTGAGGGGGAGGAAGAAGGAAAAGAGAAAGAAAGGGGGAAAAATATAGATAAAAAATAGAAACTAACCCTAAAAAAACCTAAATATAATAATAATAATAATATTATTATTATTAACTTAAAAATAATTATTATAAACTAAATAATAATATGATCATTATTATTATTACTAAATAGTTTTTTTCCAATTATTTTATTTTATTTCATTTTGATTTTAATTTAATAAATTTTTTAAACTTTGAGAAACCAAAAGAAAAAGAAAAAGAAATAAATAAATAAAAATAACGGCAACTGCAAGATACTAGGTCGGGGTGTGACAATTCTCCCCACCACAAAAACTTTCCACCCTCATAAAGCCATAACACATTCCAGCTATAAGATAAACACCTAAGGATTCCTTATCAACATGGTCCATCCTCTCAAGCCAGGACATGTCATCCAACATCAATAGAACTTAAGCCTCTTGTCTAAAAAAACACCAAATCACTACCAATTCCTAAAAATAAATAGAAAAATCAAGCCACCATCACCACAATCAAGACATGAACTAGATTGTTGGGCCTTCTCCCAATGAACCCAATGATCTCCCAAACCAAAGTGAACTCACGAAAGCCAACAACTTGGGGGGGGGGGATGGGATCCATACCATAAAATCACAACTACAATGTAAAAAATAATTAAATGAAAGATATTTCAGAGCCGTAGTGGGTCTCCCCACCATTAGAGACCAACTAGAAATGAACAAGTAAGAATTCAACATGAACTAGAATCGAGAGTCACCTACACAGGCCCACCAAAACGCTCCCACAACAATCTACAAACCCAAGTTAAGAGGGTTACAACATGAACATTTAAACCACCCACTCTCAAAAGGAGGGGAAAAGAACTGGGCCAACACTTTATGCATAGATCAAACCCCTCACCACTCATGGTAGGTAGGTAAGGGGACCCAATCATTGGGCCACTGAAACCACAAAATAAATAGAGGAACCACCCAAAAATCTCCACCTATGAATAGGTAAAACCAAGATCGCACCTAATTCACATTGGCGGTCCACATAGGTACATTGATCAGAAACCCACATTCAAGAAGGTATAACCATAGATACTGTCTGACGGGTAAGTCCAACATGCTCTTTGCGAAAAAGGAAAATAATAGTGATGAGAAACCACATTAAAAACATAAAAACTACCTTACAACAATGGTGAAGGCAAGATCTTAGTTGAGCTCCCACACCTATGGAGATTTCTTGATCATGTGAAAAGCTTAACTCTAAGGCCTATGGCTGGAGTTCTGATGTTTTAAGCATCTGATGCACTGCAGACAGGAGCTAAGGATCAAAAAACCCCATGAAACTCACTTTCTCAACAACACACCTTCATCTAAATAGGAACTCATAGATACAAAACACCATTCTATCTCACTCCGAACGAGGAGCAGAATGGAAAAGGAATACAATGAAACACATAAACATCACCAAACACAATAGATATATCCAAAAGAATTATCACAATAGGGAAACACTTTAAATCAATCCCAAATAGATCTCTATTCCATAAAATGAGTTAAGGCATCATCTGAAGAGGTGAATGTAATGTTTGAAATGAATCCTTAGGCAGATCAACTGGAAGTCTTTCCAATCGAGAACCATACGTTTCCACATCACAACATCCAACGTATCCTTAGAAACCTACTAAACATTGCTCCAAAACCAAGCCCCCAACAAGATCCCATCTCAATAACACCAAGAGTATCACTTCCAAATCATGAGGAAGCATACAAAACAAACCACACTTCTAAAACATGAAAAATAAACCCACATAAACACTAGTTTACAAAAACAAAAAAAAACTTAAAACACTTTTGAAAAACAAACTAACTTGGTGGATTTTCATATTCACCAATGGTGTTTCATCATGTCACACCCACATTGACATTGTCATACCACCCCAGGCACCCAACCACTATGCCATATCAGGCATCCATCAACATATCTATACAAAACCATGCATGTGGGAACCCATGAAAACACCAAAGGCTGAAACAAACATCCCCATTTTACAAGAAAAAACATTCAACACATTTTAAAAATCATGTACCTTTTATAGGAACACTAACCACTAAGTCAAAAAACATTTTCATATTTCCACACAACAAAACATTTTACCAAGCATGAAAAAGAAACCACATAGGTCTCCATCAAAATCCTCTCCCTTTATTCAATTTTTTTTAGTATCTCAACAAACCACACTTTTTCAAGAACCATTTGATTTAAAATGCATTCCATTTCATTTTGTAGAAATTCCAAAAAAAATTATATTCCAAAAAACCATTTTAGATTTCAAAAATTCATCATGGTCTCTTTTCTTAATATGATATTCATAACAGTCAAAATCCTTTTTCAAAAAAACACTATCTGTTAAAAACCAATTCTCAAACCCAATTCATCAGATTCAAACACTTTTTAACAGCCCATCAAATACCATTTAAAACAAAGTTTTCATAATCACTATAAAATAATCCAAACATTCCAAACATTTTATTTCAGAAAACCATAAGTTAAGATTAAGGAAATTCAATCACATTAAATCATTTCCACTCTCTCCCCAAAATTTATTTCACTAAAATCAAACATTCCAAAAACATTTCTTATATTAAGCATTGAAAACCCAATTTACACTTATTAAAATCCCACCGTTCCATGAAAACACATTTCCACAATTCTCACATGAGGATTTTCAAAAAAAAATTCCGAATTCAAGAAAGTTCAAAGAGACCCACTGAATGGAACTAGTGCCGGTGGGTGACTTGACCATATGGTTGACAGCCATATGTCAAACACACTACCAACATAAAGAGCCTTCTTAGGACTAGGCTCTGGATCCACATGGCCTTCCAGCCCCTGAAAGATCATAGAGTCCATTAGTCCATCTACACTTGTGGTATCCCAATCACCGAACAATCCCTAAGAACCAAAGAAACTAATAAAATCAGACTACCCATGGATACCTAAGGATTGGAATGAGAAATATTTCGTAACACTCTTCCTGAACCTACACCTAATGTTCTAAAAATCCTACTCCATCAACCATGACATCCCCTAAATAACAAGGGATCTCTAAAAAGCAAGGTCCTCTAAGAGATGGCGTTCTCTGATACCATTTTGTCATGAACCAGTCCGAGTTGACCCTGAACCAGTCACCTGGGCTGCTCCCCGACAAGTCCCGAGAGGAATTCCGGATCCTCCTGGGATGGAGAAAAGGACTAAGAGAATAATTTAGAGTGAAAAGGGAACATTTTATCCCAAATATAATCAATTACTAAGCAACAAAAATAAATATACAACCCAACATACATTTATATAAAAGTTAAAATAAACATTAATTGTACATGAAAATGAAAGTACAACTGAACCAGACAACTCAACCAACCAAACATAAAAACCAAATAACTCCATGTAAACCCATTGGTCTCCCTCTAACAAATCAATCAGATGTCGCCTGAGTTGATAAAACTCAAGCTAAAACCAACAGAAGGACTAAAAACAAAAGAAGAATATAGGTATGAGTCTTAAAACTCCGCATATTATCCCAATATTCTATTCCCAATGAAAATCCTTTAAAATAAAAAAATCGTAAATTTCAAGTTTGAAATACAATATATAAAAGTATGTTTTCCAAACAAGGTTCCTTGCTAAAAACATTACAAAATAAAATGCTTGCAAGTTTTCTTAAACAAGAAATCCTTGTAACCAATTTCAAAGAGATACAACTTAAAAATGAAAATAGTTTTCAAGAAGGATGATTTAAATAATGTAAAATTTTAAATAGAATACACATTCTTCTGAATTTAATAACCAAAAAAACTGTATATCGATGGTGAGTACAGAATATCCAATGAGCACAAGTCACAGGAACATCCATAGGCACTAGCTAGCTGTGGTCTCCAAGTACCTCATATCTCAATGAAAAGTAACCATATCCAATATCTGTTATCATGAACAAGACATTAGTAGGGAATAATAAACATAACCTAGTGGTCCCAAAAATCATCATCATAGTTTAGTAAGTGTTGTCATCATAAAATTTTCTATGTGAAACAACGATAAAACCACTCCAGATTAGTAGCATACTAGTACACGTCCACCAACCTAGATATCCAGGTTTCCCTCTTTGTGCTCAATCAAGTTTCACATGTTATCGCATACAATTTTCACATGAAAATTTCATTTTCAAATCATACACTCACCACATATCCCTAAACCATGTTTTACATATCCATCATGGGTCAATACACCACTTAAAATTTTAATAAAACAATTTTAAGAAGTATAACGAGGCTTTGCACATAAAATCCATTTAAAAATGATCTTTTAAGGAAAAAACCCACCAATAACATATCTAACCAAATTTTTCAGCCCCAAAAAATTTTAATAAATCAATTTCATGAATCATAAAACAACCACAATGATATAACATGGAATACACATGAAAACCAGTTTTACAAGAAAAATGACAAATAGACCTTTAATCATTCTTCACAAAAACAACATTTATAAAAAGAACCAATTAAACTATTAATAAAGAAGTTTAAAAAATACACTTTAAGCAATAAAACATTTAGCTAAAACCCTTTAAAATTCTGGTTACTCATTCAAAACCCATCAATTTATATATAGATTCCAAACATGCCATTTATTAGGAACACATGCCAAAACACCCTAAAAACCCATAATCATTTCATTATAAAACCCAAAAACAGATTGTAACCCACACAAGGAACCCAAAAAAATTGATTAAAATGATTCAAATATTTTTCATAATCCTAACCAATCATTTTATATCACCTTGAACACACAAAATCCAACAGATCAATTTCCCGAAAAATGTGGCATGAAACATTTAACAAAACAAATTATATTTAACAATAAAAAGGTTATAAAATAAAATTTGAATACAAAAAATTTATTAAAATTTATAAACAAGGTTTTAAAAATCACAAATCGGGTTCAAAAAATAATAGAACATTTAAACAAACAATTGGTGTTCACTCTTATAACAAAAAACACTACTTTTTACAAAACAAGGCATAAACACCACCTTACACACCAAATAAAGTTATTAAAGGATTATAAAACAATACTTATAATTTTTAGAGGTTAAAAATACCATGAAAAAGATGAATATTACAAAAAATGAAAAATTTAATTGTAATCCTACCTCAAATCCTTGGCGGAATGGAAACACACACCCAATATCACAATATGTGGGTTTATAAACCCTAAACCTATGATGGAAAGCCCCAAAGAAATAAAAAACCCATAAAAAATCATGGGATAACATAAAAATAGGACTTTAATGACCTGGTAAGAAGTGATAACCTAGAAATAATGAAAGGAGGAGGAGGAAGGAGGAGAAACCCTAAGGAAATGGAAGGAACAAGAGAGGAATTCACTTACTTGAGAAACTTTGAAGAAATCGCCCCAAATACACCAATAGTTGAATTTTCAAGAATCCAAAATTAAAACTTAGGTTATAATAAGGCGGATTAGGTTAGGTGGGGACTAAAATGGTGGAAAAAGTGTAAAAAACAAATGATTTATGAAAGAAACAAAGTCCCTTTGAAAATCTGGATGATTTGTGAAACCTTGAGGAAATTTTCCCCAATCCATGATGAAGATGAACTCCAAAGAGGGAAAATGGAACATGGGGGTGAGATTAGTGTTTTTGGGATTGAGTTGTAGGTGGAATGACAATTTTTTTTTAAAAATGAATTATATATAAAGAAATAAATTATTTCCTTAAATCTGGAAATGGGGTCACAGGTTGGCCCAATTCCTGAATAAATCACCCAAATCCACCATGATTATGAGTTACTAAGGGGTCAAAATGGATATGGGGGTTTGAATAGGTCATATTATTCCAAGTGGGAAGTGGAATGGGTGAAAAATGTTAAAAGATAAGGAGTTATAAAATAAAAAAAAATTGTTTTTAAATCTGGAAATAAGCTCACGGTTTGGCCCAAATCTTGAAATAACCACCCTTCTCTCAAAAAATTCCTCGGAAAACCCAGAAAACAAAGCAATAATAGAAAGTAAATGAAAAATAACTTTAAAATAATCCATTTATGTGAAACACCCATTCCTCATCCTGAATATACTTGGGAAAACAAACCTAGCTCATAAACACCCATGCCTCTTGTCCACAACAAAAACCTGCCCGAAGGATCTTGGACTATGGTAAACCTCAAGCTATTATAGCCTACCCAGATATGATCGGGTAGTAAGAACCCATTAGAGGGTGTGAGGATTAAAGTCAGTAACCATCTATCTATCCTCCCACCGAGATGTTGGGAAAGACACCCTCCCCCATGAAATGGGGGTGTTCGGCCCATAGTACTCAACAGGGGTGGGGTGCATATAAAAATCACAAGGAAATAAAATTTATACATATAGGTAAGAAAACACTCAGAAAAACCCAAATATTTCAAAAAAACAACTAGACCACATAAAACCACATTTTCTTCTACCCTTATATGCACAACCACACAAACAACCACTTTAAAACACAAGACTAACCCCTTTTTTGTTTAACCACTTTCCATTCATTAATTAAGGGGGTTCACTTTAATTTATCCTATAACTACCTAGGGAAACTACCAAGAACAACATCAGAAACCATTTTTAGAAGGCTAAAAGCCACTAAAAACTTACAAGGTAAACAAGTAAGTATGTACCAATGTAAGGAAATCCATTTTAATACCCATTCATAAAAACAACAGAGAAGAACCAACCCGATGTCCCACTACACACCCCATTTTTCCTAGACACCCGTACAACCACTGCCAATTATCATTCTTCAAAGTTATCTAGTTTAATAATCCTATCACAACTAGAACTGGAAGCCCCACTACACAACAATACCACACCCATCACACCCATAGACATGAAGTCATAACAAAACCCAATCCTATATCCCCAGTACCCAACCAATGCCCATAAGTAGTCCCACTCCAAAACAAGTCCATCCATTCCACAATCAATAAATATCTCAACCTGGGATTTCGTACCACCTCTTATACCACCCCATACACAAATCCCACAAAAAACACCACCAAACAACATCCCCATTACACAAACAGGCCACCCCCCAAATACAAGGTCATTTTCTTTTTCCACCCCCATACCCGTAACAAGGTTACCAGTAGAAACTTCACACAACCCCCAAAAAGTACAAAACCCAACAAAAATAGAAAAATACCACACCATTAAGCCAAACATATTTATATTTATCAAGAGGGGTTATTCAATTCCACTTTAAATAATAGGGGTGATAACATAACAAGTTTGATCATGGGGTATCCATTTATTTAACCAAGTATACATGATTAAGTAGATTACATGTTATAACCATTTATAAAAGCATCACAACAAAATACAAAACACCACCAGTATACAAGAAAATACTATCAATGTACATGATTTTCAGAAAGTATTATGGCCCATACAGATTCAAAACAAGGTTCATGGATAATAATTAAAACAAAAAACATAGCATCAACATATCCCCCATACACCATTTATTACTTCTCATTATCTTTGTTAAAATAAAATTGGATTTATCCATGATCATAAAGAAACATTACTACACCCACCCCACATGATAAACAATTAAAGAGAGGCAGAATAATCCCTACTTAAAACAAAAGGCTAAGAAAACTCCCCATTACACCAAAATAGGGGATCACCCAAGCAACTTGAAACTCCAAGAAAACTGACTAGGAGGGGGCTCTAGCATAGGCACATGCCTATTCTAGAGAGGAAGGCTCTAGGAACACCAATAGAAAAGGGAAGAGAGGACCCATGATTTAGAAAAATTAATATCCTATATCAATGGAAGGAAACAATTTCAAAAGTCATTAATGTGGGATCATGGTCAAGATCACGTGTTTTGAATATCTCAATGTACCTGAGGAATTAGTATATTAAATATATACTTAATATCCTTTTAAACTCCCTTAAAAAAAATACCAAACGAGGATTTAAACTCAGTTTATGTCAAATAAAACATAAGAGGGGTGAATCTGAAAAAACTAGGAAAAATTGGGAAAACTGGAAATTTGGAAAGGAGTGAGACATCGTTTGGTGTGCCACTATTTCAGTGTTCCACCATCACAGTGCCACCGTTTTTGTGTGCCACAATGTACCTCTGTTATGGTGCCACCATTTCGGTGTGACACTATTTCTCTAAGCAAACATTTTGTTATACCTCCATTATGGTGCCACTGTTTTGGTGTGCCACCGTTATAGTGCCACCATATCAGTGTGCCACTGTCATGGTGCCACCGTCACAATGCCACCATTTTGCCGAAACCATTTGGTGAAACTGGATTTTTGAAAAACTCTTGAAACAAACAACTACGACCCCCAAAAACACCACAAGCACAAGATTTTCACAATGGAATTACCCATGGAAATCTAGGTCATTACAATTTTATAGGCATAAGATAACAACAAACCCAATTTTATGCATAAAAACTTTTATTTTTTAAAAGGGTAATTATACAGCCTTTTAATAGAGAACCCATTTTATAACCAATTTTTGAAATTTTTATATATTATATTTTACAAAATAAACTTCTTATTTTAAATCATAGTATAAAAATTTACTTTAGTTGTTTTTTTGTATTTTTCTGGTAAGTTTTATGTTTTGATGAATAGTAAAAAATGCTAATTTTTACTTGAAAACATCTTATTTCATTAAAATAATTTACTATGTTAAATAATATTTTTATTAGTTTAAAGTATAATTAGATAAATTTTTTATCATTTAATTTAATGTAGGTTATGAACATAAATTTTACATAGAATGTAGATATAAAAATGTTTTAATCTCTTGCAAGTTTTAACTTTCATAACCCATTTTCTCACCCCATAAACATGATTAATTTTAAATTAATTATTGAAAATTGTGTGTTTTGAATTATGAAAAATGGATTTTATGTTTGGAATTAGTGGGTCCAAATTATGTAAATCAGTTTCTTTTATTATTGGGCATTATGAATAGTAACTTGTAATAATTTTTTATTAATATGGTATAAGTTAAATTAGGCAATTAAGGGTAAAAATTAATATTATAAATATTATAAAAATACCCTAAAACTTGTCCTAATTTAACGTGATGAGTGATTTTATAAAAAAAATAATATTTGGACCGAAATTATAACCTTTTTAATCCACATGGATGAGAGTATGACATTTACTATATTTTATTTATGGAAAAGTTAAAGATGTTATACTCATTTTTTGTAAATATAACAATTTTAATATAGGTTTATATATTGGTTATGTTTGATTATAAATATTCATTTCAATTCCAATTTTTTTTATTATCATGTTAATTTGTTTTTAATTTTTAAGAAATAAAAATTACCTTAAAGACTTATATAATTATGGTGAAGTAATTTCTTAAGTAATGGAAATATCTAATAAAAGATATTCAATATATTAAAATAATAATAATTTTATATAATTAATGTCATACGAGAATTTTATGGATTAATTTTACATGTTATGGATATGTTAATAGAGGTTTTTCAAAGATGTCATGTTGTTATGTGTTTTTTGAAAAGACAAGTAATAAATCTTGTCGAAATTAACTCTAATGATATTTTATCAAAATAATGATTCATCAAATTATTTAAAGATAATAAAAACATATTTAAAAATAAAAAATAATTATAAGATGGTATAATATTTTATAAATTTCTCATTTATTTTCTAATTTATACCATATAAGTATAAATGTCAACCTTTTAATTTTGACAAAATTGTTACTTTAGTTAAAATTAAATTAGGTTAACTATGGGTTAATAAAAATGAAAAGGTTTAATAAATACCATGATTTGTAAAAAATATATTGGTTTATGAGATTACAATATTATATCATCTTATATTCTAATACATCTCATTTTTGTAGTATTTGGATTGAGATTGAATTTATTATTAATTTAAAATTTTGAAATTACAAAAGTGCCCCCACCTCAATTATAAAAGGGCACCTCCTCCATCACTTCTTCACATCACATTGATACTTAAATATAATATATCCCCTATAAATTTATCTTATAAATTTCTCTATCCATATTACAAAGGTTATTTTATTCCCAAAGGACCAACTCTAAAGTCATTTAGAGGAGATATAAAGAGTTGTTTCGAAGAATAGGTAATCGTTATAACCGATCAATCTTTGTTTCTTCTATTCTATAACTCCTATAAAAATATGATATATATATATCATAAAATAAAAATTTAATCATCCTAAGTATTCTGAAACAGTATTATGATCATGATCCCACCATTATACAACCCACTTCCCATCAAACAAAAAGTGAATTTGTCGCTCATGCATACGTACGACTTACCATCTCCATGTAGCGGTACAATTTATTTTCCTTAACCATATTTTATGAGTGGGAATTGTGATGGGTTTAATGTTTAATATATTTTATTTATGAAATAATTATACTTCTGAAATTATAATATTATATCTACCATTTTATCAACTAATATTTTTGGGAAATGATAATGTCTCTCATGCGTACATATGACTTACCATCTCCAAGATGTGATGTGATTATATTTTCATATATATTTCACATGGATGTTAATAAGGATAAATTTTAATAATATATATGATATATTTAATATAAAAATGATTCTATAATGATAATATATCATATTATTTTCTTTCTTTAAATATTTCATGAAAATGGAAACAACGTTCATGTGTACGTATGACCTGCAGTCTCCATGAATGATGTATTTTATTTCTAACTATAATTATTATGAATCACCCTGAATACATATATAGTGAATATATATAGATATATCATGGTTATATTTCTATAGATGATGATATCATGATCTATTAAATAGGACCATGGATAAAAAGTCTGAACATGTAAAAAAAAATCAGTTATTACCCAAAAAATAACTTTAACATGACATTGTTAATAAACAAGAAAAATAAAATCATAATTAAAACATATATGGTATTATATATATGAATATGTTTATTTTTAATATTTATAATAAACTTTTATTTATTACACATGAGTTTTTAATGTGTATTAAGAAATTCAAAACATAAGGTAAAGGAATTTCAACTCACTTTTTATATCTGTGAGATACATGCCATGTTCACCACTCATTTTATGTAGTGTATATACTAACATATGAAATGTTATATCATGAATTTTAATTTATTTAATGATATTATAAGTTTCAATTTTTCTTATTCTTTCATGTTTCTTATGATTCAATAGTTACTCAAGTAGTAAGGGATTTCAGTGTCACTTTTATTTCTGTGGGACACATGCCTTACACACTACTTGTTTCCTCTACATGGTGTATATACTGTCCATGAATGTATTTTATGATTATTTCCCAATTTATTATGGTATTTTCATATCCATATAATTTTATTTATTTCACAGGGCATATGATTCTATTTATTATAAAGTAATGAGTATTTATTTCATAATCTCATCAATATTTGTGATTATTTCATTTTAAGTATCCATTGGGAAATATTTATCTTCTTTGTCTATGTTTTCTAAAAATGTCATCAATTTTTTTAACAATCTCCTATGGATTTTTATATTCATCTTTACCCATTTTGACTTTTTTACTATAAGGTTTGAAATAAATCTTTTTGTCCTTTTCCAAATTTGGAACGTTTTTACTTTTCTAGAAAAAGTATAAAAGGGATGTTTTTCTAACTTATACAGCATGAAAAAAACATTCCTCCATTAGGAAAACATAATTATTTGAAGATTAACCTACAATATTACAAGGTTATTTTCAATGAAAATGTTTTCTTTTAAAATTTCATGTCATTTTATGAAAAGAAGATTTTTTCAAAGAAGAAATGATATTTTCCCCAAGAATTGTTTTCATATGGTGTCTCAAAAATTATTTTTCATATAAGATAACATTATTTGATTTTACTTATGTTTTACTGTGGATAATATTTAATGATACCATTCCTATCCTTTCGATAAATGATTTATGTTTATTATGGAATGATATTTATGAAACCTATTTCTTTTCCATGGGTTATGGTATGATTGAGTGATGATTATAAAACCCATTTCATTTCATGGGCTCTGATATGATAAATGATTTTTGTTCTTTTAGAACATATATGTTTAATTTTCATTATGTGACAGATGGGACCTATATCTCCCTCCAAAATATTGGCTAATGGTAAATGTTCTATGAGCTCAAAAGGGTAAATGATAAGACATCCTAATCTCGTAACAAGAGGGTACACATGAGGTCATCCTAAGCCCTTAAAAATAAGGTACATAAGAGGTCATACTAAGCTTGAAACTGAAAGGCACACAAGATTCCATTCCAAGACCAAAGTTGGTACACAAGTGATTAACCCAACTGTAACATATGAACCTCAATCCATTTTTGTATTATTAAAAACCACTTTATGGGTAAGTGGGAACCTTATTGAAAGTTCACAGTCACCAGCACATACCCCATAAATACATTCAAAGACAAAATACCAAAATAAAACACCAACAACAAAAATCAAATATCATAGTAAATATGAGACCATCACCATGTGCACGGAAAAAAGAGGTTCAACCATTCCACTTTTCCGCCACAAAAAAACTGATTCAAAATTTTAAATAAAAAAGATAAAACCATCATACTGCCATGAGATAAAACCAAATGGAACCACTCACTAGCTCCATCGACACATCACCAAACTAATCACCTAGAAACAATCATCTCCATAATCAATATATTGTCACCTACATCACATCCATCAATGCACATCACCGCACCTTGCTAGTGAGACTCACCGGAAAACATCAACATCAAAAGGGGACCATCGTCGTCACCATTGAGTCACTCTCCTCATCATCGAAGAGTCGCTGCCATCATGCCACTGAGAGGAAAGAAATTAGAAACCTGGATGATAAACCTCCCCAAGAATCTCACCCTAAGGCGCCAAAGGCCTCAACACCAAGACAAAAAACCACCGGCGACATCCAACGTCCACTGAAACCCACCAACAATGCGAGATTCCTCACAAAAACAACAAGACACCCAAGGAACACCATTGAAAGCACCAAAAACGCACTACTGACACCACCAGGAAGCAACCGACCTGAACACCAAAGAGAGAAATATAATATTCCAATGAGGGAAATAATGAACAGGTGTAATAAATCCAAAATTAATCAAAAGGAAAAGAAAAACCAGGGATGAAACCCAAGAAAAAACCATAACTGGAATAGAGAGAGGAGACCCAGGGGAAGAAAACCTAATGAAAATTAAACCCAATTACTAAAAGAGATGGAAACAAGACTGAAACCCTAAGAGGATAATGAGAATGAAACCCTAAAGAAAAACACAAAAAGAAACTCAAGAGATGAAATATGGATCCACCAACAAAGAGTCTCCCTATGTTTAACGCCCACCACCATAGTCCTAAACCAATAAAGGAAACTAACACATCCAACCAGGGTGGGGTTGTGTGCGTCAGACTAGATCAATAGAGCAGGGGTGGGGGAAGAAAATAGAGAAACTTAAAAGGGACAGAGGAGAACAAACCTAAGAGATTGAGAGTGGATTCCAAGAGAGGAATAGGCGATGCCAAGAGCCCGAGAAAGGAGAGATCGAAGGGAAGAAAAAGAAAAATGGGATCTGAAGCTATCAGGGAGGGAATGAATCCCAAACAGAAAGTAGTGAAGCCGAGAGACGGAGAGCGGGATCCAGTGGAGTGAGGCACCATCCCCACACTATCCCTAACATACTATGAATGTCTTGGTAGGAATCAAAGACATAAGATATTCTAAGATTTTGTGTATCCCAAAATTTCAATGTCTTATCCCACTTTTATTCTCTCATGGATCATGTGTTTTGATTATCTTATGGTTCATGTCCTATGAAATACCAATATTTATTCCACAAATCATGCATATGATCTTTGATGTGCAGGGTATGATCTTCAAAGTTTATGTTCACATTTTCATACCATTTTTTTAATTTTATTTTTATTTATCATCCATGTACACCCTTACTGATCATCTAACCTCACCATTTATTGTGTTTTATTTCATCATGTTATAAAGAAAAGTTTTAAGTAGGAGTACTAAAGGGAAATATCTTTATGGGAGATGTTGAATATATTTCATCAAATTAGAATAATGTGTTCCATGTTTCCAAAGGCACTAAAATATTATGGCCCTCAAGCATATGTTTATGAAAAATAATGAATATTCATCTAAAAAGATGTAATATCCATGTACTAAAATTCTAGGTTGTTATAGTTGGTATTAGAGAAATGGTTTAGTCCACCTTTGGAATCTCAAATGAGAAAATGCTAGTATGGTCCCTAGGTATATTTTTATGGATGGGTATAGGGATGTATCTAAGGATATGTTTAAGTATAGGTTAAAATCCTATATTTTTTGAAATAATCATGAATAAACTAGGATGAAACTTAAGGTGTCATATAATGAAATAATATAATTAATTTCCCTTGATTATGTGGTTTTACCACTATGATTAGTTTTTCTCAATTTTTTTTTTCTGATTTTAGTCAATGTATGGAACCTGAAGGAACTATGTTGATGATGGATGTGATGGTAAATGTAATGATTTTATTTTTGAGAAACCAAATGTTATGGGGGAAGGAATGAAAAATCATATCATTATACTCAAAGAATATATGAATAATTATATACTTCCAAATTAATAGAGGAGTGAATAACTTTATATTGATTCCTTCATGACGAAACACTCACCTTATTTTAGTGGGAATTATGATCCACTTATTACTGAACAATAGACCAGTACCACTAAAAAGATATTTTCCATCCTTCAGTGTTCAGAAAATAAAAAATTCATTTTGGTTGTTTATCATTTGTATGGTGAAGTTGATCAGTGGTGGAATCTTATTAGGAACATGAGAGAATAAAAAAAAATTGAATATATGTAATGGGAAGAGTTTAAGGGGATATTTTTTAATAAGTAATCTACTCATATTATATGAAAATATATAGAGAAGGAATTATTTAATCTTAAGAAAAAGGATTATGAATCAATTGGTGTAGCTAATTTTATAAGACATTCAAGGTATTCTTCTAGGTTAATCACCATCCCAAAAAGAAAAAAATGATCGATTATTTGGTGGGATAAAACTGAGTCTCTGAATGTCCTTGGATATAAGATAATTAGTAGTTATGAAGAATTAATTTGATGTGAACTGAAGGTAAAAATGGAAATTGGATATTCCGACCAATCCTCTAATTTTGATAAGAAATGTAAGATTATAAATCATGAAGACTTAAAAGGTGGAAATAAATTTCTGGTATCTTTATACGAGAAATGTTGGATGAAGCACTTAGGTGAATGCATGAGAGGGACAATAGGGTGTTACAAGTTTGTAAAGTATTTTCATCGAGTGTTTGAATTCTTATGTGATTGGGAAAAGTAATATATTGATTTTAAAAATGAGAAATCTCTAAAAAATACACCTCGTATAATTCAATGTTTCAATTTCAAGGTGGTTGGGAATTATGCTAACAAGTTCCCTATTCCAAGGACTAATGTGGATGATAATCCACAAAAACCTTTGAGGAAAGAGGAAAAAGGAAAAGATTATGATATCACAATAGGGGAAGTGAACCATAAAAATTAAGGACAACTTATCATTTTTTCCACAATTTGTAATTTAATGTTTTATTTTGGGTGAATGAACTATATGAAAATATTATTGTTTATACATTAATGAAATTTCATATGATTATCTAACTAGATTATTGAGCAATGAAATAAAATATTTTACTATTACAAGTATGAACCCAATCATCCAATTAAAATTTCTTTCTTTTCAATAAAATAGATTATATAAGGAATGGAGAAGCATGTGTCTATTCAATACTGTTGTACAAGAATACATGATGAATTGATTAACATCTATAGTATGTGAAAAAAACAGCTACTTTATGATATATTGTGGATCAATGCTAAGATATTTTTGAGAAATTTAGTGACCTTATTTTTAATTTTTTGGACCATTAACATTTGTAAGGGTTATAATATTAACCATTTATAGAATGGTTTATATTTAAATTCTAATGAGTTTTTAGAGGTTAAAATATTATATCTTCATATTAGGACTTATGCATATGGGATAACATATGTTAAAATTTTTGTTTTAATGTTAAGATAGATGGAGTAACCTCTCATCCTATGAATATCATTATCTACTAATGCTTCAGGAATGACAAATTCACTTTCATTTATTGGAATAAGAGATGAAGTGGAAATTCATCAAGGAATTATGAAAGAATGAGACATGATTATGAAGTGTAATGAAATAAAGTAAGTATTTATTATCATGAAAATTCTTCAACTATAAGGAATAGATCTTGAAACAAAAAATGTTATCCTAGTACAGTCTTTTTTGATAAATCAAATGGTCCCTTAAATAATCATGGATTTATGGCCTTGTGATTATTAGATTTCTCCTAACCATTTCTCTATCACTCACCATCAGAACATGATAGTTATATTTATCTTCCGTGTCTAAGTTTTCACTTTCCACCTATGTTCTATTATGTGTAAACCTAATTATGAGTTACTATGGGTAACCACTATGTTTCAAACTTTTCCCTTTTAAAGGGAGTTTTAGTATTCATTTTTACAGTGTTTGATTTTATTAAAAAAACTTTCAAATATAAAACCATTGATAACCCCAAGGAATTTTGAGGGAGAAATTAATTTTAAGGGGGTAGAAATTAACAACCTGATATTTTTATGAAATAAAATTTTAATCTTATTTTCTTAGTATCTTTCATTACACACAACTCTGGTTTAACATGTGTTTCACACAATCATGAGTTTAAATGAAACTGTGAGACACTATTAGAATAAAATGACCATTATAACTTATCTTTTAAATTAATTATAAATGAAAATTTATACAAATTAATTATGATGATATTTTTTTATTATTATCTGAAAGTATTCTATTTTTAAATAAATTAAATAAATTATAATTAGTGAATGATATTAATGAAATATATTTTTTATATCGATCTAATATTATTTATATTCATTCAATATATTTTGTATGCATTATATAAGAATAAACCCAATTTTATATATATAAAACTATATTTTTCTAAAGGGTAATTTTACCGCCTTTTAATTGAGAACCCTTTTAAAATACAATTTTTGAAACTTTTATATATTATATTATAAAAAATAAACTTATTAAATTAAATCTTAATATAAAAATTTACTTTGGTTGAATTTTTGGTACTTTTTTAATAAGTTTCATGTTTTGATGAATGGTAAAAAAACTAAATTTTAATTGAAAACATCTATTTTCATTGAAATAATTTATAGTGTTAAATTATATTTTTTACAAGTTTTAAAGTATAATTAGATCAAAATTTTATAATTTAAAATAATTTAGGTTAGTGGCATCAATTTTACATTGAACATTGATATAACAATGTTTCAATCTTTTTCATGTTTTAACTTTAATAACTTGTTTTCTCACCCCGTCAATGGGATTAATTTTAAATTAATTTATAAAAATTATATATTTTGAATTTTGAAAAATTGATTCCATATTAGGAATCATTGGGTACAAATTATTTAAATAGGTTTCTTTTTTGGGCATTATGAATAGTAACTTGAGTAATTTTTATTAACAGAGTAAAAGGTAAATCTGGTAATTAAGGGTAAAAAATAATATTATAAATATTATAAAATTACCCTAAAACTTGTCCTAATTTCATTTTATGAGTGAGTTTAGAAAAAATAATATCTGTACGAAAATTATAACCTTTTTATGAAACTTTTAAAAGAGTATTACATTTATTATATTTTATTTATTCAAAAGTTAAAGATATCATACCCATGTTTTTATTATCTATAACAATTTTAGTATGGGGTTAAATAGGGGATATGTTAGAATATAAATAGTAATTTTAAAGTAAAAATATTTTTATTTATCATGGTAATTTATTTTAAATTTTTATGAAATAAATAATTACCTTAAAGGATTATATAATGATGATGTAGTAATTCTTTAAGTAATGGAAATTTCTAATAACTAACATTAAAAATATTAAAATAATTAAAATTTGATTTAATTAATTTCATTTATGAATTTTATGGATTACTTTGACATTTTAGGGATAATTTAATAGAGTTCATTTGAAGATATCATGTTGTTAATCTGTTTTTAAAAATAAAATTGTTGAATAGTGTTAAAATTGACACTAATGATATTTTATCAAAATAATGTTTTATTGGAATATTTAAAAATAATAAATCTTGTTTAAAAATAATAAAAATAATAATATTTTTTAATACATTATAAATTGATCATTTATGTTGTAATTAACACCACATAAGTAAAAATAACAACCGTTTAATATTGAAAACATTATTACTTTACCTAAAATTAAAATAGGTTAACTAAGGTTAATTAAAATGATAAGGTTCAAAAAAAATGTAAATATTTATCAAACGTATATTGGTTGATCATATTAAAAAACTACACCATTTTATAGTTGATTTAATTTCCTTTTGGGGGTATTTTTATTGAGATTTAATTTATTATAAATTAATATTTTGTGAAATTATAAAAGTAACCCCACCTCAATTATAAAAGGTAACCTCCTCCCTCACTTCTACACATCACTTTGAGCCTTAAATCTCATCCATAACCTACCCATTTAACTTCTAAATTTCTCTATACACATTATAGAGGTGTTTTAATTCCCAAAGGACCTACTCTAATGTCTGTTATAGGTGATCTAAAGGAGATATTTTTAAGACAGGATAATCTCTCTAACCGATCAATCTATTTTTATACTGTTCTATACCTCATATAAATATATGATATATATATATATATATCATAAAATAATAAATTATCCATTCTAAATATGATTAAATTTTATTAGGATTATTAACACACCACTATACATCCTCTTTCCCCTAAAAATAGAAGTGAAAGTATCACTCGGGCGTACGTACGACTTATCATTTCCCCATAGCAATACAATTCATTTTCCATCACTATATTTTATGAGTGAGAATTATTATTGTTTTAATGCTTCTATATAATGACATTATTTTACTTCTATAATAATAATATAACTTCTACCTTTTTATTATATAATATTTTTAGGAAATGATAACGTCGCTCTTGTGTTTGTATAACTTACCATCTCCACGATGCGATGTGATCTGCTTTTCATATATATTTCACATGGATGGTAATAAGGATGAATTTTTTGAAAATATATGATTTATTTAATATGAAATTTTTTCTATAACAATAATATATCATATTATTTTATTTCTTTCAATATGACAAGAAAATTAAAACAATGTTCATGCTTACGTAAGACCTACCGTTTCCATGAACCATGTATTTTATTTTCTAACTACAAATTTTAGGAATAACCATGAATAAATATATAACTAATATATATATATATATATAATGTTTATCATGATGGAGATGATTAAATTATGATCTATTAAAGAGTACCAAGGATAATAAGTCAAAACATTTATGAAAAACAAAGCGGTTATTACCCGAAACATAACCTTTACATGGAATTGTTAATAAGTGAGAAATATAAAGTTATAAGTAAATAATATATTGTATTATATATATGTATTTGGTTTTTTGTAAGATTTATAATAAAATTATATTTATTATATAGGATTTTTTAACGTGTATGAAGGTAGTCAAGACTTAAGGTAAGGGAATTTCATCTCACTTTTTATATCTCTGAGATACATTCCATAATAACAACTCATTTTATGTAGTGTATATTATGAAATATGAAATGTCATATAATTAGTTTTACTTTATTTAATGATATTATAGGTTTCAATTGATTTTATTCTTCCATATATATCATGATTCAATAGTTACTAATGTAGTAAGGGATTTATGTCTCACTTTTATTTCTATAGGACATATGCCTTATACACTACTTATTTATTCTATGTGGTCTATATATTACCCATGAATATATTTTATGAGTATTTTAAATAATATTATGTTATTTTAATATCCATATAATTTTATTTATTTAATGGTGATTCAATTCTATTGATTATAAAGTAATGCATATTTATTTAACAATCTCATCAATATTTGGGATTGTTTTGTTTTAAGTTTCTATTAAGAAATATTTATATCCCATGTCCATGTTTTCTAAAAAATTTCTTAAAAATTTATTTTTAATATTCTCCTATTGTTTTTAAAATTCATTTTACCCATTTTACTTTTTACTACATGGATTTAAAGTGATATTTTTTTCATTTTCCAAATGAGGATCTTTTTTGACTTTTCCAGAAAATTCACAAAAGGAATGTTTTTTTAAATTATATAACATGAATGGAATATTCATCCATCATGAAGCCTTAATTCATTGAATATTAAATTTAAATATTACAAGTTTATTTTCAAATAAAATATTTTCCTATAAAATTGTGCAACATTTTATCAAGAGAAAAATTTTTCAAAATAGAAAGCATATTTTCATCAAGAATTGTTTTATAGTGATTTCTCAAAATTATTTTCCATATAAGATAAAAATATTTGATTTTATATTTGTTTTACTAGGGATAGTATTCAATGATACCATTATTATTATTTATAATAATGGATTATATTTATGATGGAATGATACTTATGGAACCTTTTTCTTTTCCATGGGTAATGTTATGATTGAATGATTATTATGAAACCCATTTCATTCCATGTGTTCAGATATGATGTTTAATGTATTTTCTTTTTCCACAAATATGTATGGTTTTAATTATGTGATGGGTTGGACCTATATATCCCTCCAATATTATGGATAATGATAAATGTTCTATGTGATCAAATGGGTACACATAAGGTTATCATAAGACCACAACAAGAGGGTACATACGAGGTCATCCTAAGCCCATAATAAGAGGGTACATGGGAGGCAATCCTAAACCCAAAACCATAAGGTATATGGGATTCCATTCCAAGACTAAAGTGGGTACATGAGTTATTAAATCAAGACTAACATATAATTAATGTATTATTATGAATCAATGACATAATATATTTTAATCTTATGTATATACCACAATTTCAATGTGTTATGCCATTTTTACTCTCACGGATCATGTGTTTTGATTATTTTATGATTCATGTCTTATGAATTGCCAATATTTATAACATGACTCATGTATATGATCTTTTATATACTAGGTATGATCTTCAAATGTTATGGTTATATTTTTATACTCTTATATTCATGTTATGCTTACATATATTCCATGTTTACCCTTACAGATCATCTGACCTCACACTTTCTTTTTTTATTTCCTTCAGTTATAAAGAATAGTTTTAAGTAGAAGTACTAAAGGGAAATATCTTTATCGGATATGTTGAAGATATCTCACCAAATTAGAAAAATATGTTCTAATTTTTAGAAGGCACTAAACTATTACGGTCCATGGACATGTGTTTTTGAAATGTAGTGAATATTCATCTAAATATTTAATACTCTTGTACTAAAATCCCTGGTAATTATATATATGGAATGAGTATAACAACATCGTAAGCATTCAACACCCTAACCATACATACCTATCATAATAATTGGTTTTTGAATATAAAAATATATGGCTAGAGTAAAGGAAGAAGAAAGAAATAAAGATAATTGAAATAAAATAACTCATATGATTTATAAAAGTAATGAATAACTCCAAATATCAAGAGGTTCCTCATATATACTTATTATCTTTGGGAATACGTCAGTATTGATGTTGGGATGGAGGATTTTCAATATTTTCACCCATCCCATCGAGGTAATAACACAAAAAAGCCTTAGGGAATAAGCATATACTATGAGAATGAGAGTGGTTATAATACAGTTAAGTCCAAGTCTATCTCATAGAAATGGGGAAATGGGTTTACAAATTTCGGACACAATGATCCTATCCCACCACCATTTTCTATATCAAGATATAACTTCTTTAAAAATGACACAAAAACCAAAAAAACAATTTAAAATATACTTAATAATCATCAAAAAGCATGATAAAAATGTATGATTCTTAAAAATATTTAATGAAAACATTAATGAAACTACTTAAAGAGAAAAAATAACATTATGGATTTACTACATTAGAAAATTATATAAAATAATGAAACATTACATTTCAAATCAGTACTCTTAATATAAATTTAAGGGTATCATTATAACATTCCTTGGGAAACTAACATGATAAATAAAAGAACCATAATCACCCAAACTATGATTGAAATCATAATATATCAAAAAATAAATAAAAACCATTTAAATCAGGTTGAAAATAATTTTTAGAGTTCAATTATTTTAGAAAACATTTGTTTTGATTAAATTAATTGAATCCAATGTTGTTTCCAAAATTATCCCTTATGAGTAAAAAAGGAAAAGGGGGAACACCTACATATAATAGTGTTGAGTGACTATTCATAGTTCAAAGGAAGAAGGTAAAAAACCAAATGATACAATGGATGGGTTTAACATGAGATATTTTTAGGGATTAAGTTTCTGTCAATAGATAAATAATAAACCAAAAATAAGGATTCCATGCTCTCCAATTCCCCTATTAACCTAAATCCATACAATAGCTAGATAGGGAGAAAACCAAATGATTCATCAAGATCCATAATCCTAAAATTATAAAAATTACTAATTTCATCTATTTCCATGAACAAGGATGAAAAAGAATATAATATGGAAAACACACACATACCTTTTCAAAGAAGAGATTCAATTTTCAACAGAAGTGTAATAGCATAGTATTGATGAGGATTTCACTTGAAAAAAATGGGAGAAAGTAGAGAGTTTCTTATGAGGCCCTATGAATTGGAAATAAAGACAAAACACAAAGGAAACAAGTTTAGTGGGTAAAATAATTTGGTTTAAATGAAAAAACTCACTTTAATTAATGATTTTTTCACATTATTCTACCATGTACTCATTAAAGGGACACCATGTTCTAGATGGATCTTAACATAACCAATTACAACTCTTCACTCCCACTTTGTACCTATTATACTTATAACACACCATGATTTTACAATGTATTTTCCTTTAAAATAAATACTATATTAAATAGTTTTTTTTACATGGAACAACAAACTAAAATAAATCACAATACATTTTATTGGGATATAATATTACAAGGAAAGATAAAAATTAATAGATTATGAAAATACAATATTAAATATCATTATAAAAATTACAAGTGGAATAAATCTGTAGGTAGATAAAAATACAATGAACATGAAATATTTTACAATGTGGTTTCCATTGAAAATCATACCCATGATTATTAATATATAATGAAGAAAATATATTAGAAATAAAAAATTCATAGTGAGAGATAATTAATTATGATGAAAGATTTTAGTGATGTTTTAAAGGATATATAAAGGAATGAAATAAAATATTTATATATATAGCCATTGGGAATATGGTCACCAGGCATATGGTCATTTGTTATGCATGTTTCAAATAATTATATTGAATTTGAGTAATTTTTATTAATAAATTAAAAATAATATAATTCATAAGAAATGAAATAAAAACATAACATGTAATTAAAATATTTTATTGTAAAAATATTTAACTTTGTGTCGCATATTATTATTGTTATTATTTTTTTATAAATAATAATTTGATGCATTTATAGAATTAAAAGAAACATTTTCACACTAATGGATTGATAAAATTAAATTTTAAGAAGGTGAGTAATTAATTTTAATACTATGTGGTTAAAATTATTTGTACATTGAAAATAATAATATTTTTCAAAGAACAGTTTTTTAATAATCATATATTTTTATCTTATTAAATTAAATTTTTAACTTTTTAATGATGAATTTTTTATAATGTATAATAATTAAATTAAAATTAATTTAATTATTATTTTATTTTAAATAATATTAAAAACACTCAATGTTCAAAAATTAATTTTTCTAGAAATAATTATATATATATATATATATTATTTTGATATAAAAGTTAAAATAATTATAGTTATAAAGTTATTTAGATTAAATGGACAATTTTTTTTATTAAATGTGTTAAAAATAGGTAAACATTTCAAAATAATTTTTGGTAACGAAATGATATTACCAGAGTAAAAATTGAGTTACCATGGTTATAATAAACCAAGGTAAAAATAATTTAAATAAGAGATAATTACATAAAATATAATAAATAATTATCTATAAATTTGTTGTATGAGGTTATTGATGACCCATATACATTTTTTCTATCTTTTTACCCACTACAGTTTTAAAATGAAAATCCAACACCCTTGGAAATGAGTATTTACAGAAATTTCACTCAAAACTCACTTATAAAAAATAACCATACTCAAACCCTCCCAAATCACTCAAAAAAATTAGTTATATCATGAATACCTTTCCATTTTTCTCTATCAAATCCTTCCTAGAAGTTGGGTATCTTTAGGTTCCAAGAAGGATGCCTACATCCTAAATTCAAATTACACCCATCTTGAGGAACAAATAATTCATCAATAATATAAGTTATTCTATAACATTTTAATTGATTTTATAATATAATATATTTATAAATATCATTATCCACTAGAATAATGTTATATTAACATCATCATGCTTATGTGAAAGTTATATTACAATAATATAACTGTAAATTTTTAATCAATCATTTGTATAACATGCTCTTGATGGGTCAGCTCAACCACCTACATGAATGATGTTATACAAAATCACCATTTTCAAAATGAATAACTGGAAAGAAATTAATAATTGTAAAATATGATATAAATGATTATTTAATGTAATGAATAATTTTTTATAAGTGTGACAAAAAAAGATTGTTCATTATAAAAAAACTTGTTGTTATCATCTAATTTCCCAAAACATGCCCACCATGGAGTTCATTATCTAAAAACTTACCCATATTTTGAATAAAATGAACTTGGGAATGAATAAATAATTGAACCAAAAATTATTTCAAAACCTTTAAAAATCTTATAACATTAAAATTGGTATCACTAAATGATTATTGACATCACCATTATAAAACTTTAATGAAACAATCAAATTCATTAACATCTAATAATGAAAATAAATAATAACTAACTAATATATGTGCAGTGGATGTATATAATTGAAGATTATAAAATTTAATAATTATTAATAAGGCTCTGAAATAATTAATTAATATGGTTATGATTATTATAATTTAGGTTAAATTAGTTTCATAGAATTCAGGAATTAAGGTAAGGGTTTCTTTTCCATCTTACTTTATAATTGAGATTGTCTATATATAAATTACTATTTTTGAAAATTTTATATCCATAAATTATAAAAAACATATATTTTATTATCCTATTATTCATGTGGTTTTAATTTATTCTTACCATTTTTTCTACTTTTGGTTCCCAATTCACTTGATATAATGCTCATAAATGAGGATTGTCTATAACTTGTCTTTTCAATTGAGATTATTTATCCTCTCTGTATATATTTCATATATTGTCTTATGATTATACTTATTTACACTTAAATTATAACTTAATAACACTTTATACTTTATTTAAAATACCTTTTGAATTTATTAAACGAATCTTCTTAACATTTTATACATGATCCCCTTTCTAATAACTTTGAACTTTCTCAAAAATATGTTGAAGGAATATAATTTATAATCAGTTTTCATATAAATTTATTTTCAAGTCATATTTTTCATTTGAAATTAATAATATTCCTATAAAATATTTACAAAGTTTTTAATTTAGTTTTTATTCACATTTCTTTATAAACTATTTTTCATTTAAAATCAAATTTATTCAAATGTAAAAAATATTTCTTTCTATTTTCTAATGGAATTTTCTAATTATCTTTTAAAATAGTTTTTCATATATGTCAAGACAATTGTTTCTTCTGATTTAATGGGGATTTTATAAAATTATATGATCCAAATTTTTCTCTAGATGAATTATGATAATGTCTGATGGAGGTTTTCATGAAACTTTTTGTTTTTCAAGGATTAAGTAGTTTTAAAAGAATTTAAAATGTTTTCATGTTCATGTGGAAAACATATGTATTGTTTACCATTATGTTATGAGTGGTTTAGTTATATACTTGTAATTAAATGGGTAATGATTTAAATTTTATGATACCAATATTGGACATGGTTTGTTAATACATGTCAAAAAATCTTACACAAAACGGGTGGTTAGCAAAAGTCTACTAGGTTTTGTGATAATAGATTTCCCAATACATTATGATATGAATGACTTGGTGGTTATGATTTATATATGTAATTATTTTTTTGATTATGTGTATGGAAATTAAATTCTTATGTTATATTTTCATAGCTCATGACTATCTACTCATGTTTTTAAACTCTTATTACACATGTTATATGTTTTTCCAAAGCCTTATGCCATAAATCAAGAATTATGATCTATGTTTTATTGGATATGATTGACCTGTGTTTTTACTATTCAATTTGGGCATATTCTTATATCATCATACTCATATTAAGTTTAATTATGATATTTGACTAATATCTATTATGTTTACCTTTACTAGACATTTGAGACCACCCTCTATTATGTTTTAATTCACTAGGTTATGAGAAAGTGTATTATGTATAATGGATATAAAAGGGCATCATGTGAGAATAATATTTTTTGGAGAGGTTTATTTGTTTTAAAATAAGTTATTTATGTATCTAATTATCAAATACACTAACCCAATCATTCATACATTATAATTTATTCTAAGATATAAAGAATAATCTTGTTAAATGATAAAATATATATGTATGAAATTCTTTGCAATAATCAGTTTGTATTAAAGTAGAGTCTAGTAATTTTTGGGATTGAGATATTAATAATAATACTATAGAACTAAAAACAACCTATTGTGAACAAAAATTTATCTATGTTGAACATGAAATTTCATAGGTTAAAGTAAATGTGTCATAATTTAGGACATATTATGATTGATTATCTTTATTATATGATTTCATAACCTTATTATTATTAATTTTTACTCAAAAAACCATTTATTAGTAAGGGATACTAAATATTTAAAACATGTTATTTGGGACTAGTTCTATGAATTCCTTCAAATCATTAAATAACTATATGACTATTAATTCATATCTCCAATGGATAGATATTGAGTTATTAGTTAAAAAATTCAATTAGTATGATGATTCAATCATAAGTCAATAAATCCTCTCTAATAGAAAATTTTGGGAATGTTCTTCCTACAAATCATATTATTCTTTTTTAGTTGGATTTTATGTGATTTTGGGTATGTATTGGATCAATCTATGTAGAACACATATTAATTATCTAGATAAGGAATCCCCATTTCATATCCTAAATCATCCTATGATCATTTGATCTATAAAATAATGGCCATGAACTCCCTTGGGAAATTACTTCCTCTATATGGGTATTAATTCCCAATTTTGAGTGTTATTTAGATCAAACAGTTAGAGAGAAAATAAATATTCGAGGATATTTTAATCATTAATGAATAAATTTATGTTTTTCATAAAGAGTTATCTAGTATTACCTTGGGTTATCCGCAAAAATCATACCTTATGATATGCATATATCAAAGAATCTATATTGAATATCTCTAATTGAATTGGATGAATTAGATAAATGATGCTAAGAGAGTATGGAAATAGGTTTTATAAACAAAAATTACTCACTATGCGGTGCTCCAATCCTATTTTTTAAAAATAAACATTAATCAATCCATATTTTCATTTATTATCATTAACACAACAAAATAATGATTAATAACAAGTATCCAACACCCTTTGTTAGTGTCATGTTCAATCAATTATGATTGGATCAGTACTTCTCAATTATTGATCATTTATATGGATATCATCAACTAATGGTAAAAAAAGATAATGTACCCAATAAACACATTCTTAAAATATATTGAAATTTGAATTCCTAGCGATTCTATTCAAAATCACAAATTTTCAAAGCGATCCTTATTAATATGATGAATAGATCGTTTATATATTACCTATATAAATTTATGGTAATATTTATAGATGATATTATCACATAATAAAAATTTAAGGAAGATCTTGAGGATTAATTGAGGATTTTGGTGAGGACCTTGATAAAGGAGATAATGTGTGATAAATTTAGGAAGTGTGAATTTGGGACATAAAAATATTCATTGTTGGGTCATGTAATCACGAGATATGTTATATTTATAGATCCGTAAATTATAGAGGCCATTTAAGAAAGGTCTAGACCAACTACAGTTAAAGAGATCCATAGTTTTATTGGATTACATTGATATTATAGATACTCTTTGAGAAGTTTCACATGAATTTAAAATAAATTAACCAATAGAACTTGGAATGAATTAAAGTTTATATAGATATATGAATAAAAGAAAATTTCAAGGATTCCAAGGGAATGTTGGTTACTACACATATACTAAAACAATCTTACAGTAGAGAAGTATTTGTGATATATAGTGATGCATTAATAATGGATTGTAATGTGTCTTCATACATAATTTTATCCAAGTAGATTATTCCCCAAATAAATTAAATATTCATTATCAATAATAACTAAATTATGATATAGGGAAAGAAATGTTAATATTTTTATTGAAGATATGGATCCATTATCTCTATGGTGGAAACTGTAAAATTTATAATGTTAATAAGAGATTAAATTATATATTCACATACAAAAGAAAAAATCATAAACTAAAGGACATAGTTGGTGTTGAACAAGGACTATAACAACTAGATATATTACTACATTAGGAATGAAAAAAAATCATTTAATTATTTAAGAGGGAAGGATCATGATACCTTATCCATGTTAAATATTTAAAGATACAAAATACTCATGCATTTGAAAATGATGGACCGTGAAATTTAAAGGGTAGGGGAGAAATCATATTTTTCCCAAATGTTTCCTCAACCATACATCTACGTAATGATAAAGGAGGATCCAAACAAAGATACAGATCTACAAAATAAGGTAGAGAATATTTCAGAGTTTAACTATCATAATGATGGAATTATAATATTCAGAAAAAATATGTCTTCCATCCATACCAGATTTGAAGAAGGTGGTATTTGATGATTTAAATACCTCATAATTCAATATTCATCCTTAAATCACAAAAATGTTTAAATATCTCTATGATCAAATCTATTAGGATAATATGGATACATAGGTTTTATAGTTTTTATCTCAATTCTTGGTATGCTATTAATTAAATGATTAATGTTACAAATTGAAGGGGATAATGCACCCATTACCTATACCAGAATGAGAAAAGTATAAAATCAATATGTATTTCATTATAGGTCTTCCTAAAACCTATAAAGGGTATAATTAGACTTGGTTTATAGTTTATTTACTTATGAATTCATTATATTTACTTACAATTTGTGAACATTTCTTTATCAATAAATTATCAAAATCATACAAAAATTTAGTGGTTAGGCTTCATAGAGTACCCGTATTAACTATATCTAATCTAGATATAAGGTTTAACTCAAATTTATAGATAATTATTTAATAATAATTGAATATAGATTTGATTTTCAACATGGTATATAAGACTCATAATTATAGTCAATCTGAAAGGACCATTAAAACTCTGGAAGATATACTGAAATCTTTTTTTAAAGAATTTAAATGGTTGTTGGGATCAATACATTCCCCTAGTAGAGTTCTCATATAAAAAAATTTCCATTCTAGTATTCAAATGGAACAATATTAGGATCTATCAGAGAAGAGATACAAAACAACAACATGTTAGTATGGAGTTAATGAGAGTATGATTCTAGGACCAGATCATTCCCAAGAAAGGTTAAATAAGACTCAGACCATTAAATGAAACATTAGAACTACAAAAAGTAAAAAATTTATTAGTTAATAGTCATTGGTGAGATTTATATTTTTTTGTTGGATTCAAAGTATTAATTCATGTATATCTATGGAAAATGGTTATGAGATTAAGCGAAAAGCGAATTTCAATCCATAGATACATTAGGCCATATGAAATCCTCTATCATGTGGGGAAGGTAACTTATAGTGTCTCACTTCCACCAAACCTATCCCAAGTTTATATTTTTATTTAATATATAACTTTTGAGGATGTTTATAATTGATCCTTATCATATACTAAATACATAGGTTACACAGATATAACAAAGTCTTTCTAATAATTATCAACTCATAGAATTCAAGTATCATAGAGATAATGAACTAAAAAGAAAGAACACTTACCTAGATAAGGTTATTTTTAGGAATCGTAAATTCAAGGAAGAAATATCGTAACATTAATATTTAATTAGGTATAAGTACCCTCATTTTTTTAAAGTGATGAAATTTTGGTGGGGAAATTATTTTAAAGGTGGTAAAATGTTACCCCCCATGTTTTTACTATATACATTCCTTTAAAATATGCATAATTTTGAATAGATTATTTCACATGAAGAACCAAAATAAAAAAACATGATAAATTTTAATGAGATAAAATATTTCAATTTAAAATAAACATTAATACATTATGATAATATAATATGAAACATCATTAAGAAAACCATATATGGAATAAATCCAAAAGTAAATAAAAAGGAATATGATAGGAAATTTTTAGCATTTTGGATTTCCATGAAGATAATAAATTATATATAAATATAGAAAGAAGAAAAATAATTAAAAATACAATAGGCATGTTTTGAGAGAATTAAGTGAGATGATAGATTTTAATGATTTTTATAAGCCTATATATTAGAATGTAATATTAATGTTTTATATATCATTGTTGGGAATACGGTCATTTAATATATTAGTATTGGGTATGCATATATCCAATAAGTTTATTGAATTTTGTGTAATTGTTAGTAACAAAGTGAAAATAATACAATTCACAAGTAATAAAAAATGAAACAAAAATGACATATTTAATAAAAACTATTATAAATAAATAAATAAATATATATATATTTTATGTGTTGCATATTATTATTATTATTGAAGAATGATTTAATGTGTTTATAGAAATAAAATAAATATTTTATTACCAATGTATTAATAAAATTATTTTTATCAGGGTGAATAAATAATTTTAATGGAATATAGTTAAAAATATTTTAATATTGAAAAAATATTTTTTTGAAAGACCTATTTTTATGTATCATGTATTTTAATCTTATTAAAATAAATAGATAAATTTTAAATTATTAATCAAATATAATGCATGAAAAATATATTAACACTAATTTAATTAGTAATTGATATAAAATATAAATAGGAACACATGGTGTTTAAAAATCCATTTTTCTATAAAAGAGATCTATTTCAATGAATATTTCATTTTCTTTTAAAAGTAAAAATCGCAATATTTAGATATTAATTTTGATAAAAAGTTTCAAAATTTGTTGTCATAACATTAAAATATGAAAAATTTGTCAATTTAAATTTTTATTATAAAAAGAAGTTATCAAGGTAAAAAATGAGTTTCCACAGTAAAGGTAAAATAAGTTAAAAGGGTTAAACTATGTTGTAAATACTTAAAAGATCATATATCATTGTCTTTATGTTTTTTGGATGAGGGTATTCAAGAACCATATCCATTATTTTTCCACATTGAATCAACATTTCTTTTGAAATGGAGACATTATACATGAGTAAATGATTATTTCTGTAAATTTCATTAAAAAATATTCTATAAAAGGAATCATCATATACCCCTCTTAGAAGGAAGCCAAAATTATACATTATGAAGGAATCTGTGTCAAGGATGTAAAAATTGATCAAATATATAAGATTTTATAAAATTTTCTATTATATTACTGTATCTATTATTTATAAACATTAGTCTCTAAAATAATGATTTTATATTAACATTATTATACTTTAGTGAAGAAAACTTTACTATTATACAACTCTTGAGTCTAAATCATTCTTTAGTATAATATGTTCCTATTTTTGTTGGTTCAAACAATTATAATAATGATGTTAGAAAAATATCACCATTTTTACCATGAACAATTATCATGACATTTTTATTGGTAATATATGAAACTAAAGAGTAATTTATGTCATTATTATGCTATAATATGTGTGACACAAAAAAATTAATGGCCATTATATAGTAAATTGTTATTGGTATGTTACCCGAAACATGCTCGTCATAGATTACATTATAGTGAACCACAACCATAAATTACATTAAATGAAAATGGTACTAAATAAATAAATAGAACACAATGATTACAATGACTTAACTAATCTGGGAATTATGAACATGGTATCAAATAATATAGATCTACATATTTATTATGAAACTTGTACAAACCAATGGAAATCTTAAACATCTGATGCTGAAAATTGATAATAAAAATATTTTATATTTGTAATGAATGATTATAATTAATGAGAATAAAATTTAATAAAAATTAATAAGGTTCTCAAATAGCTAATTAATATGACATGTTTATTATAGAACATGTTACATCACATTCATGGAATTCCTGAGTAATAGTAAGGGTTTCTTTCATATATCCCTTTGAAATCAGTATTTTCTTTGTTTATATTTTTTCTTTGGGATATTGTATGTTATTTATATCTAAAACAAATAATTTATATTATAAACGTGTAATTAAAGGGGTTTACATGTATTATTACAAGTTTTCTCATTTTTTTCACAAAACTAATAGAAATTATTCTTATATGGGAGGACCAACCATAAATCTTATTTTTTGTTGAAAATCCTTCTCCTCCATATCCATATTGTGTATATTTTCTTATTATTGAAATTCTAAAAACTTAAATGATTTCATATGGTCACATTTCATTGAATTAATTTACAAATGTTTTAATAGAATAATATTAAAATTTTATATTGGTGTTATTTTTAACTACTTTAAATTTCTTTACAAAAGTGTGCAAGGAATATTCTATTTAAACCTTTTCAACAAAAATTAATTTCCTACACTCTTTATTATTTTTTATTTAAGAAAATTCATCTCCATGTTTTCAATGTTATCCAAGGGAATTTTTATTCCCATTTATTTATAAATTATTTTCATTTAAAAATTAGAATTATGAAAAGTAAATGATATTTCTATTTATTTTCCAAATAAATTTTATAATTCTCTAATTAAATTATTTTTTATCTACGACCACATCCATTAATGATTCTTATTTTTCTCTAAGGATATTGTATAATTATACTATAAACCTCAATTATATGTATGGATTATGATAATAATTTATATAGGTTTACATGAATCCTATTTACTTTTCATGGGTTAATTACAATATGAATTAATTAATATTGATTTCATATTCAAATTAAACACATGTATCATTTAACCTTAGGTTATGGGTGATTCAATTATACCCCTCCAATGCATGGGTAAATATTTATATCACATGAAATCAAGATATGATAGAGGTAGTTAGCCCAAGTCCAAAATGGATATGGAAGACGAGTGGTTAGACCATGTTTATTATGTCATGGAAATGTGATTAACCTAGTCCACTATAATATAAATGTCTTGGCGGTTATCCTTGACATATTATATTATTTATACACATATATTTATGGAATTGTTTTATGTTTATATAATATGTTCATATCTCATGAAAATTGACTCAGGTTTTCAAACTATTGTTACTAATTTACTATTTAATGATAAATAATTATTATATGGATCATTATTAATGATATATGTTTTATTGGGGATTATTTACTTATGTTATTACTAATCACCTTGATAATATTCTCATACCCACATGAACATATTATTTTCAATTATGATCTTCGATAGAGATCTACTGTGTTTATGCTTACAGAGTGTATGAACTCACTATTTCCTATAATTCCAGTAATTAGGTTATAAATAAGATTATTATATATGATGTGTCTAAAGGGGTATCATTTGAGAATAATATTCATGGTATATGTTGATAATTTTTTAAAACAATTGTTTTATGTTTCTAATCTCTATATACACTAAAGATATTATTTTGGGGTGTTATTTATTATAGGATGTAAACGTTAATCATCTGCAATGATGTAATATATATGTAGGAAATTTTTGGGTAACCTTAGTTGGTATCATAGTGGATTTTAATTATTTTTATTGATTAGACTATTAATAATATAGGAATAAAACCTAAAAAAACCTTTGAAGAACTAAAGTTTATGTAGGATGAATATAAAATGGAATAGGTTGAAATAAATCTTTCAAAATTTTCAATATCCTAGGACTAATTTTCATTATCATATGATTACATACCTTGATTATTTTTTCCTGATAATCCTGATAACCATTCTGGTTTTTCCACATATAGAGGATATAACCATGAATTATTTTTGGTTACAAGTATGCTCAATATTGAAAACTTTGTATCAGATCCTAGTTTTATGAATTACTTTAAATATTTAAATTTTTCAAAGCCTATTAATCCATTTTTCTAATTAATAGATATTTTTTCCATGAAAACTCCTGGTGGTATGATGATTGCATCCCATGTATATAAAAATTCTATAATATAAGTTTTTAGAAATTTATTTTCTGAATATATTATTATTCTCTATGGAATGTAATTTTATTTTTTTTAGGATTGGACTGGCTATATATATAGAGATCCTATTTTAATTTCATGCATTGGGAAGTCACATTTCATATCCCAAATCATCTTATGGACATATATAGATGTAATGTTGACCATGGACTCTAAATTTAAATTACATTCATCATATGGGTCTTGAAAACAAATCATGAGGATTATTTCTAAAAAATGGCATGGGAGAAACTCAATATTGAGAATAAGAAAATTATAAAAGAATAAATTAATGATTTTTCAAAAATGTTTCATGGAAATCCCCTAAATAATTAGGTTTAATTTTCCATTGAGAAAATAATTTTTGTTATTTGTATATCAAATAATCCATATAAATTGACATTGATTTAATTTGAGGTTTTAAAGAATCGATTCAAATAGATTTTATAAAATGGTTGCATATTCCTATGTACTGAACCATATGGTGCACCAATCCCATTTGATAAGAAATAAGGATAGACCAATTCATCTTCATAATTATTATCACGAACTTAACAAAATCATGATATATAACATCTATCTTCTACCAGTTATTTATGAGTTGTTCAATCGATTATAAGGGGATCAATATATCCTAGTGATTGAACATAGATTTGGATATCATCGTTTGGGTGTGAAAAGAGGACATGTTCAAAATAAATCCTTCTATTTAATAAATGGGAACTATGAATCCATACTGACTCTATTTAAACACACAAATCCCCCTCTTATCTTCACGAATATGATAAATATAGTCTTTATAGATTACCTTAATAAATTTTGTGACAGTATTTAAATATGATATTCTTACATATTCTAAGAGTATGGAAGAGAAAACAAATATTTTGTGGAATGTGCTATGATAATGGAGAAATTTATTTTATTTTTTTTCAAGTGTACATTATGGTTATATAAAGTAACATTCTACAATAATGCAATCAAGAGATTGGGTATATCTTTGGTTGATTCAAAGAAAAAAGTGATTGAATAATGGACCAGATCAACCACTCTAATAGATATCCATATTTTTCTTAGATTGGATGGATAATATCGAATGATTGTGATAATTTTATCATGAAATTAAAATAAACTAAGAATGTTAACTCTGAAGGGAGTCAAGTTTCTATAGATAGATGAATGTGATTAAAATTTCAATGGGACCAAAATAAAGTTTGTCATTATACCTATCCATTCAGTACCTTATAGTTTGTGATATATATTTATTTATTAAAGAAGGGATTCATATGTTTCCTCATGAATTATCACTTATTAACCACTTATTTCCTATGATAATTAATGATTCATGGAAAAAATTTCCCGATGCATGACTTGGAGAAAGTAACAGTAATATTTGAGTTAGAGATATAGAGGCATTGTCTCTATAGTGAAATGTGAGAAATATATATCAATAAAAATATTTTAAGGTATATATAAGTATATAATTATTTTAACATAATCCAAATTAGATGGTTAGAGTTGATCAATGAATTGTAAAACTCGATATATTACAAACTTGGGAAGGTAAACAAGGTGATCATTACTTTTAGTAGGAAGGATCATGCATCCTTATCCATAATGAGGATTAAAAGAGGCTTAATACTGTGTATTTTAAAAGGATGGAAATTTAAATCATGAGGTGATGGTATAAATATTATCCTTCCAAAATAATTGGTCAACCATATTTCCATTTAAAGATCAAGGAGGTATTGAACGAGGATAGAAATTTATAGAAGAAGGTTAGGATTATTCAAGGTTAAACCATTGGAAATAATGGAATTATAAAATTCATAGAATTATTTTATTACCAATATATTAATAAAATTAAATATTTATATGGGGAATAAATAATCTTAATAGGATGTGGTTAAAATTAATTAAAAGTTACAAAATTGATATTTTCATATATTTTTTAAGTATTAATTATATATATATTAATAAACTTAATTGATCAATTTTAAATATTGAATATAATTTAATTTATAACTAAAAAATATCCAGTCATTTAATTTGTAAATGATATGAAATATTATTAATAACTTTTGGTGTTTCAAAAGTATCTTTTCAAAAAATATCTATTATATATATATATATATATATTATATTTTCATTTAAAAGTTAATATTTTTAGGTTTATAAAATGAATTATATTAAATGTAATCAAAAATTTTAATCATCATATAGAAATTACCTAAGTAGGAAAATTTCATTTTTTGGTAAAAAGAATTTACTGAAGTACAAATTAAATAACCAAGGTAAACATAGAATAAGTTTAAATGGTAAAACTAAGTGGTAAAGACTTAAATTATCATAAAAAATTATCAATAAATTTTTTAGATAAGGGGATTAAAAAATAAAATCCATTCTTTTTCCAATTTGTATCTATGTGGCTTTTAAAATGGTGACCTTTCACCACATAAAATGAGTATTTAGAAAATTACTCTCAAAACTAACATATAAAAGGACCCAACCTCTAGTCATATTAAACCACAGAAAAATTTCAGATATATATTTAATAACAATCTATTTTACCCTACAAAATATTTCCTAGAATTTTTATAGAAACCTATACCTTTTACACATTTTAATACTTGATTTTTAACATAAACATCTATTAGTTACAAAAAAAAGATCATTAGACCTAGTGTCTTTGGAAGACTAGGTTCATAGTAAATAAAACTAAGACTAAAATAAAACATCATTATTTTATTCACTAAGATGAGATCCTAAATCCATTATATCTCCTAAAAATACATGGGATAAATTAGGAAATACATAAAAAAGGGGCGATCTAAAAATCCTAGTAAGAGAATAAACATGATAAGGAAAACATAACATGTGATTCAAAGGTATAATATAATATCATAAAACAGAATACACATGAGTAATCAAAAGATATAATGATGTTAATAACATGGTATAATTAGATCATATAATTAAAGGAAAAGTTTTAAAAATATAAAATATGAAAAAAATAAGTCAAGGATAACCACTGTGACAATATCACATGGTGGATAGAGTCCCACAATGGATTAGGTTCACTCTCTAATCCAATACATGAAATCTCACGTGTCTAAAACATTACACAATGAATTTTGGGGATATATAATTCTATCCCACCCATCACATTATTTTCATATATATTCCTATGTGTACCAGATAATGAAATCAATCAAAAGTCATAAATAATAGATTTTCCCATTGAAAGAAAATGGGTTGCATAATAATGATTGATATAATAATAAATATAGATTTATTAAATATGGAATTTGAAAAATTATAAAAAATAATTAATTAAAATATAAAAATAATAGAGAGTAAGCTAGTTATATATGTAATAGATATATATACATAATATAGAACCGTTCCCCACCATTAATGGTTTATTTTTTGATGAATAAAAATAATTTTAAAATAATTAAATACAATATTATGGAAAATGAACATTACACCATAAAAATCACATTTTTTTAAATATATTAAAAAAATATTATTGAAATACAATTATTTTAAAATAACATTGGAAAATTATAATAGAATATTAGAAGAAAATAATGTTTATGATAGAGGGGAATTTCATACATTACTTATATGTTAAAAAAATTCTTTCACTTTGGTAAAATTTCAAAATGTATCTCATTCAGAAAATGAAAAAAATATTTCTTTTAACCCATTTAATAAAAGTCAAAATGGGTAAATATGACTTTAAAAAATTATATAATATTATTAAAATAGTTTTTTGAAAATAATTTAATTAAAACATGGCTCTGTAAGGTAAAGGGTTTTTGAATGATGAGATAAATAAAGTTTATTTCCCTTTAAAACATTTACTCAATCATTTTATATACCAGAGAGAATAAAATTTTACTTTTATAATAAAATTTCATGAACATCCAGAGGAGAATAAAATATAATTGTTTTGATAAAAAATGATCAAATAATTTCCTTCAGTGAAAATTAAAGCATAAAAAATCATGATTAAAATTATATTGAATCATAAACTCTTACATCCTTGGTAACTTTTTAATCACACCCTCCATGATTGAAGTAAGTGAATTTTAACATAAAATAACATAAATTATGAAGGTTTTATGAATTAATATGTAAATGGGAATCATGTAATAACCCCAAATCTTATAACCTAGATCCGGTGTTTACGTTTTTACATCCCTATAGTTTTTTAGATTTTAATCCCAAAGGATAAATTATTTTAGTGGTTTTGGATAACCAGATATATACATGATACATATTATAAATTAAGAAAAAAATAAATACAACAAAAGTAATTTTTCTTCATTAGTGAAACTCATTCAATGATTTATTCTTCATAACCTAGGAAAAGGAAATGAAATAAGGGTTATCTAAAATGATTAGTAAGGGTTATGTAAAATTTAACCTATCATGATTAATAATAAGTAATAAATATGGTACTTTAAATAAATAAAAACACATTTAATTTAATAAATAAATTGAGTAAGAAAAGCATCCATGGATAATATCAATTCAGTAATCTCATGGATCATAATAAATGAATTATCAATGAAGAAAATTCATACAATTAGACTTCATGATATCAGGTATCACAATTTTTATACCATCAATACCTTTCACAAAAAAAGTTTAAAACTATTTGAAAAACCCATTTAATTTTACCAACTTCTTTTTCTCATGAGGCACATTGATTGATCGAGGGGATATATTATTCTCATCCCCACCCATAACTGCATATATAACGAATTCATCATATATGGAATGATTTTATTAATTCATGATCAATATATCTTATAAAAGTACTTATCAAGTAAAGAATACATATTAACACCAATTACCCAGTCAATAAAATCACATTCAAAATAAAACATCTCATATAGAAATGTTATATGATTTAGGGAATAAGAATATCCATGATACAAATAATATTAATACTTATGAAAAATGTGATTTCCAATGAATAATGATCATAAGTACACAAAAATATAAGTATACACAACATATAAAAAAAATTAGGTGTATAATATTGAAATTTACCTCAATGAAAAGAGATTGAGATGGAATCCCCTTATAAAGGTCATGCCATTTAAGGGATAATTAATCAATGAAGTAGTAATGTGTATAAAAAAGATACATAGACATAATAAAAGTGGAAATAAAACATATAGAAATCAAATTTTAATTATAAAATAATATTGGCATGACAAAATCAAGGAAGTGGTGATATAACCCTATGAAATGAAATTGACTTTAGAAACCCCTTACCTCACATTTTACTTTATATAAAAATGCTTAAAATTTGTATATAATTAATAAATATTCATTATAATTATATAATATAACCATATAAATATCTATAATATCATATATTATCTATTTATCACATTTTATCACATTTTTGTAAATGATCCTTCATCATTATCATTATTTCAGGCGTTAACTGTTCCGTTTTTCATGTATGTTTTGATTCGGTAGTTCTGGTCCCTGTAATTTTATTATGGTTACATATTCACTAGAATTATATGAATTTTATAATTATCATATATATTCAAAATATTTATATTTATAGTCATACATATAATATAGATATAAAAAATTAATTACACCATTCATGGAGATGGTAGGTTTTAAGTACACATGAACAATTTTAAATTTTCAACAGATAGAATCAATGAAATGTTAAAATAATTAATATTTAAAATATAATTATTATATCACTTATATCATATATAATAATTAAATATATCCTTATTATCGTCCATGTAAAACATAAATGAAAAGTGGATTACATCACTCCATGGAAGAGGTAGTCTACACACACACATGAGAAACATTATCATTTCCAAATCATTTGAAGGTAAAAGGTATATATTATATTATAATTATATAAGAATATTTATTTCATACATATAATATATATTCATTAGTTCCATATTTATAAATATCCAATTCAAATGGTTATGAAAATAGATTACACCTCTACTAGGAGATGATAAGTTGTACATACACATGAGCGATGTTTTTACATTTCATAGGATGGAAAATTGATGAAATATAGTTTTAAAATTATCATAATAACATATCCATATATTTATTATTATGGATTTATTATCTTAATATGGGTAAACCATTTTAATAGGAATTAGATGAAGAAATAGACTTGAAGGAATCGATAAAGATGATTACCTCTTCTTATGTGGACTCCTTTTATATCCCTTATTAAGGGACCTAGGGTTTGAATATTAGAATAAAAAAATATAATATTTAAATAAGTATGTTTATAAGATAATTGGTTAGAGTTTTATTTAGATATATGGATTAATTTTGTGTGAAGAATTAATAGAAGGGATATATTGTTATAAGAGTGGGGAGGGGCATTCGTCAAATTTCTTAAAGTATTAAATTAATTTAAATTATAATTCTTGTGAAAATGGATCCCAATTTATATGATTAGAATAAATTATTATTATGAGTTAAAATAATCTCACCCAATAATTTTTTTTACTTGTTTCTATTTTTTTCACGGTTATCTTTTAGTTTTAATCCCTCATTAATTATTTTGATAATTACAACAATATTAAAGTTTTATGCATGTTAAGGGTTAGTAATGTCACTATAAATTTAAAAATACCAATAAATGGAACATGTTTGATGGTTAAAATAATAAACCATTTTATTTTATTAATCTATGATTCATATTAATTTTAAATCATTTGATATAATATAATTCATTATAAAATATCATTAATGTAAATTTTGGAACTATTCATTTAATTTCACTTTTACAACCATAAAACACTATTTTAATTTGAATAAAATTAATAAAAAACATTATAATTTGTGATTTGTGTCTAAAAAAATCTTGTAACACGAAAAATCACTCAAATAATATTATTTTTAGTGTTTTCAAAATCATTTTATTGATTTTTTACCGCATGCACGAGCATTGTGTCAATGTTGCATAATATTTTAAGACAATTATTTCTTCCCTAAAAATTAAATAATAATTAACCTGATGAAAAAAATCCTATAAATTTAAAATGAATATTTATGACATAACATATCTACTATTTATCCCTATTTCAAAAATCTAATGATAATAAAACAAAGACAAGGACATTTTTGACTTTTCTTTATATAAAATAATAAAAAGGTTTAAAATCACAGTTAAATTTCAAAAAAAAGTAATATATTCAACATTTGGAATATTATGAATAATATATACTCATCAAATAAAACTACATATAGCGTTATAGTCATTATTTAGTCCTTATAATTTTATATTTAACCTTAATTTTCAGATTTACCCCTTTACCGTGGTAACAAAATTAATAAAGTTACTATTAATAATATCCAAAAATAAAAGGTAAATATTTACCAAATTTGAAACTAATGATTCCAAATATGGAATAATTTTTCAATATTTAATTCAAATAATTTATATAAATTATTTTTAATAAAAATGTGTAATATGCAACTGAAAAGAGTTTTAAGGAAAATGCGTTTTTAATCCAAAAAATATACATATACAAAAATAGGGTATAATGATTAATAAAATGAAGTTAATTAAAATGTATATAATAAAATAATACATATATTTATGTTCAATAAAATAAAAATAATTATTATTCTTGTTTATTTAAATAATTTTTCCGTTTTAGAAAAATTTGTATTTTCACTATTAATAGAAAAATAAATCCCTTAAAAAAAATTCACCCAAATATAATTTAGATATTTTGATTTAAAAAATTAAATACTTTTTATAAAACCAAATACTAAAAGTTCAAGAAATTAATAAAAATTATTTTCTCAAAAAAAGTAATAAAAATAATTTTTGAAGATTTTTTTTGAAGAATAAACTAAAATCAATAAAAATTGGGTGTTTATTTCCAATGAATTTATCAATATATTTATAATGAGTAGTACCTATATATATATTTCATAAATTATTTAATCCTACACATACCTTCCAATTCAATAAATATGTTATAATGGTTATATATAATAATATTTTTTTGGTTTGTTTCGGCTCATTTTTGAGTTTTGTATACACTAAAAAACATAGTGTTCTTTTAAAATATTAGGATATTACATTCTACCCACCTAAATAAAATTTAAATGAAATTTTAATTAATATTACCTTCTATGAAAATGATGGTGTATCCTCTTCATAGTATACTCAATCTCCCACATTGCTTCCTCTATATCCCGATTTCTCTGAAGTACATTTGCCTATCTAGTTATTTGATTCCTCAATACATGCTCTGAAGATTGAAGAATATGGATAGTATATGAATAATAAGATAGATTAGGTTCCAGTTTTTTTTCATTATAGGTGAGTAAATTCATTGGGTATGTAATATAATTCTTTAATAGAGATATGGAACACATCATATACTTTATAGAGGCTTTGTGACAATACTATTCAATAAGCCACCATCCCAATTTTTTTTAGAATTTCAAAATTTCTGATGTAACTGGGGTTCAATTTTAACTTCTTATATAATCTTATAATTCCATTCCATGTAGATAATTTCATGAAAAAAATGATCAACCACCTGAAGTATAAAATCTTTCCTTCGGTTATTAACATAATTCTTTTATCTGCTTTGAGCCACATTAATATTGTTATAAATAACTATTAAATTTGTTGTGGTCTCCTTAAAAATATCTAGACCCACACTTTTTATTTAAAAATATTCTTCCCAACAAGTGGGAGTACAACATTTCATTCCATATAATTCTTCTTACGATACCATTTGAATACTTGAATGCAAGATATTTTTACAGGAAAACTCATCGAGAGGAAAATATTATATGTGTATACCATTATAGTCAAGTGAGCACAACCTCAACAAGTCATATAATTTTTGAATAATCCTTTCAAACATCCCATAAGTTTGAAGATTATATTCGATTCTTAAATGAATATCATTATCAAGATAATTTTAAATACTGTTCTAGAATTTGGATGTAAATCATGGATGATGATTAGAAACTATTTAAATAGTTCCACCATGATGTTTATGAACATAATTAATATAGATTCTTAAAAAAAAGTCTATAAGAAAATATTCCCTTATAGAAAGGAAATATGTAGATTTTTGTAGGTGATCTAAAATATCCCATATTTCACCATTCTTTCTAGGTTACATTTGTAATATAGTTTTAAAGTCCATACTAATTTCATCCCATTTTCTTATTGGAATAAAAACAGGTTTCATGAATTGTCTAGGATGTTGTCTCTCATCATTCACCTCTTAACAAACCAAAAATCATGATACATAATCATCAATTTACAACTTATTATTTTCCCTAAAAAAATATTCCTTAAATTATTTATACATCTTGGTGCTACCATGGTGTATAGAGAAATTTAAATTATGAGAATCAATTAATAACTCCTTTTTCTACTCAGGTATATATATAACACATAATCTATTTCAAAAATTTAGAACACCATCTTCACATAAATAGTCTTACAATTTCCCATCATTCACAACATTAAATTGCTTTTGAAAATTATTATTTTCATACTAAGAAATTTTTATCATCTATAATAAATATGGTTTGGTAATATTTTTAAAAACGTGTGATGTTTCTCCTTCCTTAATAATTTCAATATCCATATGAAATTAATCCATAAACATAGGTTCCCTATCAATCCTTATTTTTGTAGCGACCTAACCCCTGTAATCATAAATATGATGTGTACTACCATTACATTGGTATGATTACAAGGAATTAAATACCTAAGGAACAAAGATTTTAGTAGACTTGGTAAACCTAATACATACATGTGTCTTTTATTATAAGTGAATACACTAATTATGACCTAATTTTTTAGGATAACTTTATTCCCACTTAAAATATCCTTTCATATCTTTCTTAGAACAATTCTTCGATTATTAGGGAAAGGAAATAAAATAAGGGTGAGCCCAAATGTTCGATAAGGGTAGAATACAGTGGAATAAATATTGAATCAATGGTAATGATCAGTATGGAAAGGTAATAACTAAACACACATGCCATATATTCAATAAACTAAGAAGGAAGTGAATAAAAAACATGCCAAGGAAAATAACTGAATGAACATACCATATAATAAATAAACTGAGAAGGTATTGGACACAAAATATGTAATGTAATAACTAAAAACACATTCCATTTAAATAACAGGATATGAAAATATCAATATAGAAAGACAAATAACTAAAAAACATAATGAGAATGAAATTTATCCATAGATAATGTCAAATAAAAAATCACATGGATAATAACAAATGAAATAAAGGAAATTATTAGTTATCATATTTCATATTTCCTAGGCACATAATCCATTTAATTTAAAGAAATATTCTCATGACAGTTTAAATATGTGGGTAGAAACCCATTTATTCTGCTTAGAAACAAAATAAAATGGTTTTTTGTTGGAGTTAGTGCCATAGAACCAACTTATTTGTACATTATGATAAATATATATTTATTTATTTTAATATTAATTGACTACTTATCACAATATTTTTGTTCTTCTATGTGACTTAGTATGTGATAATGTCCTAAGAGTAGCTATTTCACTAAAAGGTCACAACTGTTCCTCGCATTGATGAGAACCCGAAAGTGCTATGACACTATTTTTGAATATATCTTCTATATCTAGAGGATATCATTTGAGGGACACAAATGATACATGATATTAGGGGTGGAGACTCCTAGGACTTTGAAGAACCTTTCTCACAGTGTATGCCCTTGGTAATATCCTGTAGGATATTATGAGAACGAGACCCGCCAGTTGGAAATTCACTTTTATACATGTCATTGGATGTTCCTATATATGGATGTGTGTATTGGTCCTTAGATATTAATATTATTATTAATAGATATTATAATTTTTGTACTTTTATTTATTGACAAAAATCGTGATGATAGATGTTCGTGGTGATATAAGATACTTTGGGTGGGTCATGAGTAATATTACATTAATGAATAATGTGAGAGATGATTTATCCCTTTTGTTCATTTACAAATTTTAATATACCAGGACCTTTTATGGAAACGATATATCCTAAATAAATCCATGGACATGGTGTTCTATAATCATGTTCTAATACTTAAAAGTTGAACAAAGAGATATCGAGCACATAGGTTGATAGAACTAGCATGCAACCTACTCGATTAGAGATATTGTGATAAAGGGATTATATTACAAGGTAAAAATCCATATGAGGTGACATGTCATTATAGAATTCACTTATTTATCTATGGGTGCCTTAACATGTTTCTATATGAAAACCTTGGACTTTAGGCTACTTCACCTAATTCTACCGAGAAAGTGGCCTAAAGGGTCACACACTAAGTATAACTAGAATCTCAGTTAAATAATATATTATTATTTATTATTTAATAGTTTGAATATGAATTATTACCATAAATCATTTAATAATTATTCATGTATGCTTGATCACATTTATTCCTTCACTAGTTATTCGAGAGAATATATTTTGAATTAAATATTTAATAAATATTTATTTTCTATATTGTGAATATAATATTTATCTATTTTTTGGTGAATAATGCAGTGATATTTATTTAATAAATAAATAGACATTGTTCAAGGCCCGATAAATATTATAGTGGAATGGAGGATCGAGTTAAATGATTTGGTGAGAAATGATAATATTGAATATTATTTAATTAAATAATATTTAATTATAATATTCATGTTCAATGTATATCGAGAAATAATAATTTTACTATTATTATTTGACATAGGTTTTTTCTAGGATTAAATAAATAATAAGGGAACTTGTGAAATTATTTTTATTCTAATCCAAGATATATTAATACCTAATTATGTTATTTTTCTCATAATCCAATTCAGTTGTGCACAATGAATTTGGAGAAAACCTCTCAAGACTAGAGAGATATATTCTCCAAGAATGCTCTCAAGAATAGAGAGCAACACTCCTCCACTAGATCAAGGAAAATTATTTATAAGAAATTCTTGTGGCGATCAAGGCAGATGATGAATGTGCAAGGATAATCCATTGTAGCACCAGAATACTCCTTCAGCAATGTCTATATATTCTTAAAACATGTTCATACCACCTCTAGAGGAAATCTATACTTGGTTTCAACAACTCAAGGATAGTGCAATGTAGATTTTTCGTCAGACTCATCAATGATGAAATAATTCCTTAGAGGTAATTATTTATCTAATTAAATTAATTATAAAAAATACGTTTTGATCTCCTCTCACTAGTTCCAGAGTGATTAATATTATATATCTCTGATTCAATCCCATTTATCATGATGATTAAACATCATATAGATCTTGGATTGATAATCATTTATAAAAAAAAAGTAAAGTGGGGCACCGCCCTTCCCGTGCTTCTACTGCACCTGAAACGTACATTTTTTACAATTGATTTCGTCTCCCAAGACTAGAAATTCATCAAGGGGCCTATTAACAATGGTCCCCAACTTTTATAGTGCATATATAAATAATTACCCATATATTGAATTATATATTTAATTAATTAATAATATGCCTTATAAAATATATGTATTGAATAAAGAATAAAAATTTATGAATATTTCCCCTGATAATAAAATAAATATAAATTTAATTACCATATTTAAAATTGATATATGGATTTTTCAATGAAAATATCCATGATAAATGATATGGATAGTCATGATAAATTAAATTTCCAATGATCCTAAGAGAGTAAATATTTCTAGAGGAATAAAAAAAAAGAATAAAGGAAGTGAATTTCAATACCATACTTGGACAAATAAATCAAAAACTATCTAGAGGAAGAATAAGGATGGTATTGATACAACATATCCCAATTGGAGTAAAAATAAATGCGTTTTGTCATGGATGAATAAAAATACAATTAAAAGACATTTTCAATTTTTTTTGAGGAAAACATCTTTTTCATTTTGAAAAACATTTTGAAATAATTTTATTTAAAATTAACCTTAAAAAAAAAGTAAAAATTAACCATTTATTATTTAAAAGGAATCACCAAATAAATGATGGTGGTAAATTACTTATATGTTGTACAAGGTAAAAATAACATTCTGTTGCAAGGTAAAAAGGTTAAAAAACTTCCTTATTTAGAAAGTGACAAGAAGATTACTTTGAAAATATTTTTTTAAAAAAAGGATAAAAATATCTTTAAAAAATAATTTTTTAGTCTTCAAAAACAATTTTTGAAACCTTTTTATAAAATAGGGGTTATAAAAAAAACAGGTTCTTCGACTAAAGAGAGAAATGAATTCTGGTTTTCTTGAAAACATTTTATAAAACATTTTGAGTACCAAAGAGTGGAAAAATGGTAATATTACAAGAAAAATGTCATTAATAACCATAGTATAAGAAAATTAAAGGGTTTATTGAATAATTACCATATAAATTACTTTAATGGAATTTCATGAATAATTAATCTCGATTAGAAGAAGATTGTGAAATAAACCATTAAAATGGTCAAAACGTTGAAGTGAGAATTGTTCCATGAATTGATTTTGTGTATAAATTTTAAATACACATATAATAATTATAAAAAAATTAATATAAATTGAGATTCATTATACACATAATCATATAATATTAATGACAATGATGAAGTAATATAAACTAGTGAAAAAGAAATTGAGTTTGGAAATCTCTTTACCACTTTGTAATTTTCTGTTCAAATCCACATAGATGAAATGAATCAAATTGGAACTAAAAATACCATAAATAATGATTTATTCATGATATTATTTTTCAAAGTGTTAGTATGTACACCATAGAAAACAAATTATATTCACAATGATAAAGTATGCCTCAAAAAATGGAAATTGAGACGAAGTCTCTAAACCTGTGTTTTCTTTTAGGTGAAAAACCATAAAACTAATGTATAAGGGTTTTAATCATGTCAATAAATTATACCAGAACAATAATAATATTTATAATATCATATATGATCTTCTTATAATATATTACTACCCTTTTTGTTCATAATATTTCATTATTTTTACTATTTCGGGTGTTAATTTACTAGTTTTCCGTGTATGTTTTGAGTTATTATTTTTGATCTTATTATGTAGGTCATGATATAATCATATAAGGATATAAAAATAATATTAATATTATATATATTAATCATATATTTATTTATAATAATCCATAAAGTTTTGAGATATGAAATAAAATGCACCATTCATAGAGACGGTAGTCCGTACATACACATGAACTCTACATCCATTTTATTGTTGTTTTTAAATGAATTAATAGTAAATGATATATATATTATAAATAAATTATCATATTTTTTTTCATATATATTAGATATTCTTATTAAAACAATTCTTAATTAATTCCATGTAAAGTGTGAATGAATCACATTACTTCGAGGAGATGGTAGTCCATTGAACCACAAATGATGTTATCATATTCACACAAAATAGAAGGCATAAAGGCATGGTTATATAAAAAGTTCATAAAGCATAAATAAATTATAAATACTATATATATCATATATAAACTATAAATACATCATTTTTTCTGTAAAGACTTGGAATTTCTGGGGAAATTTTTTTCTTAAATACATGGGAATTTTACGAGTCCACAAAAACAGATGGCGCGTGATTCCGAGGCCCGGTCTGCCCGAAATCAATTTATGTAGTTTTGGTCAGGTACGTTCAGTAAATGTACTAGAGAGTTTTAATAACTTTTGAACCAGTGCGCAAAATTGAAATATGAGGGCACCGTTGAACTCGTAGTGCCGATTTTTTCTTAAGGGGACTTTCACTTCGGTGGTAGTGAGTCGAGAATAGAAGTTAATTATTTTTGGGTTTTCTTAAAAAAAATATTAAAATAAAGTGTGCAACACTTTATTTTATTTGATCCACCAAGTAAGTGTTGGGTGGTTGAAACCTCCTCTTGGAATTTAGAGGTGGGGCCACCACACCTTAACCTCCCATTAAAGGTTATGGTGGTGGGGCCCACTCGAACTCAGCCTCCCATGTGAGGATAAATGAGATGGGGGCCACACAGGGATTAATCCCCCTATTAATGGGAGGAGAGGAAAACCTCTCAACTCCCCTCATTAATGAGGGGGGAGTCTCTTGACCTCCCCATTAATTAATGGAGCGAACACATAGTTTATTATGCCAACTTCACCCCATTAATTAAATGGGTCATCTCATTTAATTAATGGCCACAATTTGAATTTTAAACTCAATAACCTAAAATAAAATACAATCTTTTATTTGGAGGGGATATCATTTATTTTGTTGGAAAAGGATGATTAGAGGATCATTGGGAGAAAGCTCCCAACAAATAACCATTCTCCCAACAAAGAACGCCGGCAAAGATCTTCCTCATACTTCTTTCCCAGACGACCATTTGAAAAACCGTCAGTAGAGCTGGTTTTCTTGGAGCATGATGGTCCCTTTTAGTATACCCCACTAGAGTTTGGGGTAACGTTGAGATACGGTCAGGTTGGATCGTATATGAATCAAACCGGGCCCCCGGGACAAAAAAGATTATGACTCACAGACCGGGTGTCCGATTGACGCGTTGTCAGTTGCGTTGAGACCGCTATGATGTGGAGGACCTTTTACATACTTCTACGTGGGAATTCGTGATAGTTGGAGTATTGACATATAGATTGTGGAGCAGACCCTCCCAGAGATGAGAAAGCGGAGTATGGAGACCTAGTAGCTGGCTGAGACCTAACGACTGCTTGACCGATTCGACTCGGAGTGATTCGACTAGCCCAGTGGGGAGCACCTGGTAGTTGGAGGTAGACCCATGGTAAAGGAGCGCCTGGTAGTTAGCAGCAGACCTATGATAATCAACAAGAGGAGTACCTCTGCATGCTATTAGGGGGAGCGCCGGGTAGTTGACGGTAGACCGACAGTGGGGAGCACCTTTGTGTGAGCGCGACAGACCCACGATAATCGACGGGAGGAGTACCTCAGTAGTCCAAGGTTAATGGTAAGTGCCTGGTATTTGGTGGAATACCCACTGTACTCGAAAAAGGAGGAGTTCTCTAGCAGTCGTGGTTTTGACAATGTGAATAAAAATCCTGGTTGAGCTGAGTCAGTAACTTTTGTGTTTACCACATAATTGAGATGGATTACTTGATAACTTAGTTATATGTATGAGCATATACCAAAGTGATATTATCTATTGATTTCATACTTTTTGGTTTATCCTTGATGGATTTTGTGAGACCTTGAGGGCATCAGGGTCCCTACTGAGTATCCTTATACTCACCCCTGCACGTGCGTAGCCTGCACCTCATTGTGTTGGTTGCAGACGACAGACAACACTGACTGAGGATCAGAGTAGCAGGATTGGATGGTACCTGAAGGTGGACCTCACGAAGAGTCAGTAAACAGAGGAGACTGACAGATGTAGAGTGCTGAAGAGGCCATCTGTACTTACCCTTCAGGTAGGACTTTCTGGAGGACGACCCAGTAGTTGATTTACTTTTCTTCAGTTGTACTTGTTTTTCAATTGTACTTGTACTTTCCTGTTGGTCTTGTATTTCTGGCCCCTTTTACTTTTCATAACTCCTTTTTATACAGTTGTTCTTAGTGTTTTACTTCTATCTTGTACTCTGTTGTGTGTGTTTACACTTTATAAAGGCAATGCCTTCTAAGTTTTAGGGTTTTATGCTTTTAGTGCTAGTTGCCCGCCCCTAGCCTATAGAAGGGGGGATTGGGGTAGTCACGACATGGGCCTCGGGTAACAGGTCATGAAAAATTGGTATCAGAGGAGTCAGTTCTACCACAACACTTAGGACTATGATATTTATTTTCTGTGAAGTAATAGTGTTAAGGGTATTGAGTGTGGTTTTCAGTTTAGGGAGTCCAGTGTGGGTGCGGCATCCGACGTATCCATACACCAGGACCCTGACTACTGACTTCCGACTTAGTGCACAAAAACACTAATTTCATGTGTGTTTTTCAAAAGTTGTTCTTTAAGTCAGCTCAACTAGGTCATCTCACCAAGTATAATCTTTTACCGTGCCGCATCTGTTTTTTTCAGGATGCCCTCCCCCCCGCAGAAAACTGGCTAGAGCCCCGAGAGTTTTACGCGTAGATAGCCCAATGAGAGATGAGGCCTCGGTGCAAGGACATCTTCCGGTAGAAACACCAGTGGTACGAGTTTCCATTGGTCCACCGATACCACCAGCCCCAGCAGCAGACGATGCATACCACTTGAGAGCATTGCATGAGTTCCAGTGCCATAGGCCACCCAGGTTCAGGGGAGAGACGGACCCACAGATGGCTAAGGATTGGCTGGAGGCTGTGGTGAGAGTCTTCAGACTGGTAGGGACACCAGCCAACTTCATGGTGATCCTTGACGTAAGTCTCCTTCAGGCAGCAGCAGGCAGATGGTGGAGCCTGCTGCTCCAGGTTCATGATGAGGCGACATTACTCTGGGAAGACTTCGAGGGCCTGTTTCGGGCGGGGTTTATCCGAGCCACTATCCGTGTAGTGCGTATATAGGAGCTAATTCATCTGTAGTAGGGCAGCATGACTGTAGCTTAGTACTCAGCGAGGTTCACCGACCTCTAGTGCTACTCCACTGATATGGTAAATGGCCCATTCTTCATGGCTTGGACCTTCGAGCAGGGACTCAGGCGAGAGATCAGGGCTTCGATGATCTCCCTTAGCATCCCAATGTAGGCAGGTGTGTTGGAGCGAGCCATCTTAGTGGAGAGATTCCTTGCTGAGTAGTCTCCAGTAGCGAGACCTACCACGAGTCAACATATAGCAGAGTCTTCTACAGTGGGAAGTAGACAGATGTCTCAGAGGTCGAAGAGGACCATACCTACAGGTGGACGACCGCACGACTCGGGATCGGTTGTGTTAGGCACCTAGAGTGGAGGCAGAGCTAGACATGCTAGGAGCGGACATTGTTACTTATGCGGCGGGCATGGTCACATGGCTCGTGACTGTCTGACCCAACGTTCAGATGATCAGCATAAGGTCAAAGGACTGCCTAGGCAGAGACAAAAATTTGATCGAGGCGGTCCACAGGGAGCAGGCAGACGTGGCAGAGGAGTTGGTCGTGAAGCAGGTGGTGGGTGACGATTTTAGGTGTTAGCACCACCACCATCAAGAGGTCCACCCCGAATACAGGGAGCCAGTGGATAGGGGAGAGCTTATCTCCAGGAAGCTGAGGCTTATGATCATGGTGCTCTAGAGATGATTTGAGGTATGATCTGTGTCTACTCCACCATAGCTGCAGTTCTTATAGACACAGGTTTCAATCAATCTTTCATTTCCACTGCCCTCGTTTGAAGCTCGAAGATTCTGACAAAGCCTTTGGCTTGATCATTACAACTAGAGACTCCTACGGAATCACACTCGATGATTACGCCCTAGTGTTGGCATTGTGAGCTTACTCTAGGAGGCTAGAGCTTCGGCTGCGATCTCCTCGTAGTAGCGTCGAGGCCTTACGATGTCATCTTGGGTGTGGACTGGTTATCTACAGTCCATGCTTAGATTGACTATATTAGGTGAAAAGTGTGGTGTGTCTACACGGATGGGACAAGGTTCTCCTTCACCGGTGAGAAGGGAGCCTTTATAGAGCATGACATACTTACTCAGAGGAGGGTCCAGTCGATCACTCATCAGTTAGCCTGCCTTACCGTCGGAGCAGTAGATGTGGAGAGTCCGAGCTATCCTATAGTGGTGGACTAGTACATGGATGTTTTCCCTAACGATGTTCCAGGACTACCACCTTGTAGAGAGGTGGAATTATACATTGACCTATACCTCAGGATTACACTGATATCTACTTCAACATATCAGATGGCTCCCAATAAGCTTCTTGAGTTGCAGATATAGCTGGAGGAATTGCATGGGAAAGGATTCATTCAGCCTAGTGTTTATCCCTGGGCAGCCCTGAATCTGTTCGCCAAGAAGGTGGATGTGATATTGAGGCTTTGTGTCGACTACCGTCACCTAAACAAGGTGACCATGAAGAACAAGTACCCCTTTTCAAGTATTTATGAACTCTTTGATTTTCTGAAGAGAGCACGTTGGTTCTCGAAGATAGACCTCAGATCAGGCTATCACCAGCTCAGAGTTCAAGATGAGGATGTGCAGAAGATGACCTTTAAATGTCAGTACGGCCACTAAAAGTTCTTGGTTATGATTTTTGGCATAACCAATGCTATAGAAATGTTCATGGGACTCCTGAATAAGATCTTAAATCCATACCTTGATCACTTTGTCGTATTCTTCATCGACGACATTCTGATTTACTCGACTACTGAGGAGGAGCATGCCTACCATTCGAGGGTAGTACTAGACACACTCAGAGTGCACCAGCTTTATGGTAAGCTCTTGAAGTTCCAGTTCTAGATCCGAGAGGTTCACTTTTTGGGATATGTTATCTCAGAGGCTGGAGTTGCAGTGGATCCAGCAAATATTGAGGTGGTACTTGCTTGGGAGCCACCTAGGAGTGTGACAGAGGTACGAAGTTTCCTGGGTTTGGTTGGGTACTACTAGAGGTTCGTACTAGACTTATCCATAGTTACAAAACCACTATCATCCTTGAAGAAGTAGGGGAAACCATTCGTATAGATGGAGAGATTCCAACAGATCTTTAAAGAGCTGAGGCATAGGCTGACTAGTGCCCCCATCTTGAGACTTCCAGAGGAAGGCATAGAGTATGTAGTTTACTACAACACATCAGGTACCAGACTCGGGTGTGTCCTGAAGCAGGAGCAAGCAGTGATCGCGTATGGTTTCTGACAGCTGAGACAACATGAGTAGAACTACGCTACCCATGACCTGGAGTTAGTGGAAGTGGTATTTTCTTTGTAGATGTGGAGATACTATCTTATGGGAAAACATTTTACCATGTACTCTGATCAAAAGAGTCTCAGGTATATCTTCTCTCAGAAAGATGTGAACCTGAGACATCAGAATTGGATTGAATTCATCAAGGACTATGACTTTGAGATATTCTATACTCCTGGGAAGGGGAAAATTGTTGTAGATGCACTCAGCAAGAGGTCTGATATACAGCTACTAGGAGAGGCGACAGATCACCAGGCTTCTTTAAAGATATCCTTTGTGGATAGAGATGGAGCAGCCTTCCTACGGTCTCTTACATTCACTCCCCCACTTCTTCAGCGAGTCAGGGAGGCGCAACGTGGATATGCTGACTGCGAGACACAACATGATCAGATATCCATAGGGCATGCACCTCATGGATTTTCTGAAGGTGGGTAGCACAACATCCTCTTCAGAGGACGTACCGTGGTACCAGTAGTACTTCAGGAGGAATTGTTGAGGGAGTTCCACACTTCCCTCTAGCGGTACATCCAAGAGTGGTGAAGATGTACCAGGAACTTCAAAGATAGCACTGGTGGATAGGTATGAAGAAGGCAGTAGCGAAGTTTTTCTCTCGATGCCTCACTTGTAAGCAAGTGAAGGCAGAGCACCAAGCACTAGCAGGCTTGGTTCAGCCTTTGGAGGTCCCAGAGTGGAAGTGGGATGGGATATCCATGGACTTCATGAAGAGTCTTCAACATACATCCCGGGGACATGACTCGATTTGGGTGATTGTTGACCGACTCACTAAGTCGGCCCACTTCCTATCGATCAGAGAGTAGGGCTCAGTAGAGAGCTTGGTTTGCCTCTATGTGTAGGAGATTGTGCGACTACATGGAGTACCTTCATCTATTTTCTATGATCGTGACACATGATTTACTTCCCGGCTATGGAAGGGGTTTTAGGAAGCTTTTGGGACGCAACTTAATCTGAGAACCACCTTCCATCCACAGACGGATGGACAGACTAAGAGGACCATTCAGACTCTCGAGGACATACTCTGTGCTGGTGTCCTTGACTTCAGTTGTAGTTGGGAGGACCACTTACCATTGGTGGAGTTTGCATAAAACAACAGTTATCACTCCAACATAGGGATGAAATCTTTCGAGGTGTTGTACGAGCGACTTTGCAGATCACCCTTGTGCTGGACAAACCCAGGGGAGTCAGCACTAGTGGGACCCGAGATGGTACGAGCTACCACGAAGAAGGTGCAGATCATATAGGAGCGGATGAAGACTTCACCGAGTAGGCAGGAGTTATATGTTGACAAGAGATGAATACCTTTGGAGTTTGAGGATGGTGACCACGTCTTTCTATAGGTCTCACCTCGACAAGGTCTATGGAGATTTGTCCGAGGCGGAAAGTTATCTACAAGATTCATCAGACCTTTATAGGTCCTCAGTAGATTTGGAGAGGTGGATTACCGCTTAACTCTTCCACCTTAGTTGCACTGGGTGCACGATGTCTTCCATATATCTCAGCTGAGGAGATATGTGCATGACCCTCCTCACATCATCGACCATAGAGAGATAGACATCGATGATGGGGTGACTTTCATAGAGGTTCTAGTGGCGATTGATGATCGACAAGAGAGGGTTCGATGTGGATGGTCGATACCTCTGGTGCGCGTTCGCTGGTAGCACAAAAACCTCTAGGAGAGCAATTTGGAGTGGGAGGCTCAGATTCATGCTCCGTAACCCCATTTGTTCCCATAGTTCAAGTTATAGCTTATGGGGACATAAATCCCTGAGGTGGGGAGAATGTAAAGACCCATAATTTCTGTGGAAATTTTTTTCTTAAATACATGGTAATTTTACTAGTCCGTGAAAACTAAAGGTTCATGATTCTGATGCCCATTGTGCCTGGAATCAATTTCTGATGTTTTTTTGGGTATGTTCAGTAAACATACGAGCGAGTTTTAATAACATTTAAACCAGTTCTTAGAATTGAAATCCGAGGGCACCGTTGAACTCGTAGCGCCGATTTTTACATAAGGGGACTTTCACTTCGATGATAGTGAGTCGAGAATAGAAGTTAATTTTTTTTGGGTTTTCTAAAATAAAATAATAAAATAACGTGTGCAACACTTTATTTTATTTGAGCCACCAAGTAAGTGATGGGTGGTTAAAACCACCTCTTGGAAGCCGGAGGTTGGGCCACCAAACCTTAACCTCCCATGAGAGGTTATGGTGGTGGGCCCCACCCGAACTCAACCTCCCGTGTGAGGATAAATGAGATGGGAACCACACGAGGCTTAACCCCTATTAATGGGAGGAGAGGAAAACCCATCAACTCCATTTATTAATGAGGGGGGGATCCTCTTGACCACCCCATTAATTAATGGAGCCAACACATGGTTTATTATGCCAACTTCACCCCATTAGTTAAATGGGTCATCTCAATTAATTAATGGCCACAATTTTAATTTTAAACTCAATAACCTAAAATAAAAGACAATATTTTATTTGGAGGGGCTAGCTTTTCTTTTGTGGGAAAAGGAGGATTAGAGGATCATTGGGACAAAGCTCCCAATGAAGAACGCTGACAACGATCTTCCTCAGACTTCTTTTCTGGATGACCGTTTGACGAACCGTCAGTGGCACTGGTTTTCTTGGAGCATGATTGTCCCTTTGAGTATTCCACACTAGAGTTTAGGGTAAATTTGAGATATTGTTAGGTTGGATTGTACACGAATCTAACCAGGCCCCCAGGACTAAAAAGCTTATAACTCACAGACTGAGCGTCCGATTGACGCGCCGTCAGTTGCGTTGAGACCGCTATGACATGACAGTCCTTTGAGATACTTCAACGTGGGATTTTACGACAGTTGGAGTATCAAACTATAGCTTGTGGAGCAGACCATCCCAGAGACGAGAGAGCGGAGTACGGAGACATAGTAGCTGGCTGAGACCTGATGACTGCTTGACCGATTCGACTTGGAGTGATTCGACTAGCCCAGTGGGGAGCGATTGGTTGTTGGCGGTAGGCCTACAATGGAGGAGCACCTGGTAGTTGGTGGCAGACCCACGGTACTCTATAGGAGGAGTACCTCTGTAGGCTATTAGGGGGAGCGCCTGGTAGTTGGCGGCCAACCCATAATGGGGAGTGCCTCTGTGTGAGTGTGGTAGACCCACGATACTCGACAGGAGGAGTACGTCAGTAGTCCAAGGTTAGTGGGAAGTGTTTGGTTGTTGGCAGAAAACCCACTGTACTCGACAGAGGAGGAGTTATCCAGCAGTCTTGGTTTTGACAATGTGAATAAAAATCCTGGTTGAGTTGAGTCAGTAACTTTTGTATTAACCTCATGATTGAGATGAATTACTTGATAACTTAGGTATATGTATGAGCATATATATATGTGAGATTATCTGTTGATTTCATACTTTTTGGTTTATCCTTGATGGATTTTGTGAGACCTTGAGGGTATCAGGGTCCCTACTGAGTATCGTTATACTCACCCCTGCACAGGCTTTTCTTGCACCTCGTTGTATTGGTTGCAGACGACGAACAGTGCTGACTGATGATCAGAGTAGCAGGACTGGACAATATCTAGAGGTTGACCTCACGACGAGTCGGTACACGGAGGAGACTGACAGACGTAGAGTTATTAGGAGGCCATCTATACCTACCCTTTAGGTAGGAATTCCCGGAGGATGAACCAGTATCTTCTTTACTTTTCTTCCGTTGCACTTGTTTTTTAGTTGTACTTGTACATTCCTGTTAGGCTTGTATTTTCAGCCCTTTTACTTTTCATCACTCCTTTGTATACAGTTTTTCTTAATTCTTTATTTCCATCTTGTACTCTATTGTGTGTTTTTACACTTTATAAAGGCAATGCCTTCCCAGTTGTAGGGATTTACACCTTTTGTGCTAGTCGCCAACCCCTAGTATATAGAAGGCGGGCTTGGGGTAGTCACGGAACAGGCCCCGGGGAACGGGTCGTAACAATTTCAACCTTTAGTGGTTGTAAATTTAAGAATAAACGACATCAGTTTGTTAGGAGGTAGTCCATTGTACACACGAATGATGATTGCGTATCCCATTTTATGGATATGTGTGAGAGTTTCTATCAATATTTTATAATAATAGTATATAAATTTATTTAAGATACTGATTTTATTATATAATTACAATATAAAAATAATTTAATCTGTGGAGAAGTAAATTAAACAAAAGTGATCATTAAATAACCTTACCTCTTATTTGGGTAACCCTTTTGGTTTATACCAAAAGACTTCCTTGGTTTGCTTTCTGACTAAATTTTGGATTCTAGGATTATGGGAGATGTTTTGGGTGTTTTTCTGGTAAGGTTTTTGATGATCCAAATGTCTTTAAAGGTGTGAAGAAGTGGTATTGGTGACTATCTTTTTATAGTGGAGTAGGAGTGACATTATTGTAAATATAAAAAGGTAAACACTATTGAGAGGTCTCTATTACATAAATTGACTCTAATAATAATAAAAAATTATATAAAAGTGATATTGGGTCTAAATATGGCCATAAATAACTTTTTTACAAGTGTATATGTCATTTTACCCTTAAGTTTAAGGTTTAGTCCCTTGTTAAGTTTAATTTTACCTTAGTCACAGTAATTAATTTTAACTGTATTCACTAATGTTTTTGGAGAAAAAATAAGTTCTAATTAATAGTTATTATAAAATATTCTTATTCCAAATATATATTCCATTTTTACAAATACAGATCACCAAATTGGTAGAAATTAATTTAAAATTAATCCTACAAACGGGACGACAAAGAGGGATTTTAAAGTAACATTTTTAAAAGTTTGAAATGATTTTATATCCAATTTCAATATTAAATTGATTAAAATGACCTAAATTGGATTAACTTATGTATAATTTAAATAATTAAACTTTAAAAAAATTTAAAATATAATTTAACACTATAAATTATTTACAAGAAAACACGGTTTCCAATTAAAATTCAGTAGTTTTCACTTTTCATCAGAACATGAAACTTCTCATAAAAATTCCAAAAAATCACCCTAAGATAATTTTTATGTTATTATTTAATAAATTAAGTTTATTTTTACATATAAAATATATAAAATTTTCAATATTATGTTTTAAAATTGGTGCGTTATTGAAAGGAGACAAAACTACCTTTTTAGAAAAACACAATTTTTAAACTTTAAACTATATTTATTATTATCTTATGATTTTAAATTTTTTTGGATGAATATTAAAAATAATTGAGTGAATATATAATATATATATCTAATTAATATAATTAAATAAATATAATTATTTAATTTATTTTGTTGAAACACCTTTCGGAGCATAATAATATTTCCTTTATATTCATTTGGTTTTAATATTCATTTATAATTAATTCGTAACCAAAGAATTCATTTAATATTTCTGTAAATAATAAGTTCATTAATACTAATAATAACCTCTAATTTAATGTCTATTTTATATCTTATTAGAATAAATAACATTGTTTTAATAATATATTGTTTTTTTATAAAACTCGATCTTGCGTATAATGCAAGTCATCGAAGAAAGTATTTGTTTTATGTGACACTAGATAACTCAGTATTTCATGCATTGGAAGGTATAGTAAATATTAAATTTATTTAAAATATTAAATATAACATAAATTATTGAGAGTTTATATTCCTTTTTAGTTTTGGTATTCCATTGCATACACATTGTCAAATAAAAAGTTACTCTTTTAGATTTTTTGGGGTGGTACATTCTCCCAACCTTAAATAAATTGCATCCTCTCAATTTATACTAAATATTGGTAGTAAAAGGGTTGATATTTGGAAATCATGGTCATTATTTTTAACAAATAATTTGTTTTATTTGGGGATGGGGTTCACATCAACCAGAAAAATAGATTTTTTAGATCTCTTAGGGTTAAGAGATTTTGTCTTCCATTTAATTACCTTGGGGTTCAACGTTTTTAGGGTGAAGTAAAAAGGTATTATCTTAAAAATATTTACTCCCAAATTATTCCTCTCATAAAAACATGGAAGCGCAAATCCATTTATTAATTATAAGTAATTGGTCTTATCAACTCCACGATCACTCCAATTTTTGAAAATGATTCATCCATGTATAGATGGTCCAAGGCCCTCATCAAAGAGCTAAAAAGTTATATCAATAATTTTATTTGGAATGGGTCTATTAATGAGAAAAATATTCTTACTGTGGCTTGTAATTAGTGTATCAATACCATTTACAAGGGAAGGTTGGGTATTAAGGACTTGGATCTTTTCAATGAATCTATACTCAGTAAATTCACATGGAATATCATCAAATCTAGTGATAATTGTACGAAGTTCCTTTATAATATATTTAATAAAAAAAATTATGTTGAATAATCCTTCTTTGTATCCTATTCTATTTGGATACCCATCAAATATGCTTAATATCACCTTATTCAATTCTAAAAAATGGATGGAATGTAGGTTTTCATATTTTAATACTTAGAGTAAAACTTTCTTTACTAGGAATCTACATGAGGTTGTGGATGTTCCCCAATCCATGAAGCATGTATCTATAGATGATTTACAGTCAAATGAAATTAATGATTATGAATTTATGTTCCATATTATTTATATTGACATCTAGAGGTATGAATTTAGTGACACGGACAAACTCATCTAGGAACTAAGCTCAACTATATAACATAATACTATAGAACGGTACATTAACAAGTGTGATGGACACACTCCTATCCCTCGATAGATATTGATCTTTAGTAGATCATTCATTGATCCTTCATATATGATAATTATATAGAGTATTTTTAATAGGAGGATTTTTGTGAATATATTGATGAAAGAAACTAGGCTGTAGATTGTATCATTTTGTCATATCTATTTTTCCGCTGAGGAAACTGTATAAACAAGATTTTTATTCTTGTACATTCAATTGAAGGCTATGGACTTACACGTAGGATATGAATGGATGAAGGATACAAATGGATAGCTTGGAGGGCCTATTGGAATCCATCATAATTGATGGATACAGTGAAAAAGTCAAAGGAATGTTGTTTTTTATAGATGATGCTATTATTTACCATTATTAGAGAGCACAAAATAGGATGGAATTTGAGAATAAAACACAAAATATTCATGTGGAAATAAGGGATATCCACAGGGTAGTTATAATTTCATTAGATATCCAGATTGATTTCATAAAAAATGATATGTCTAATCTTATAATTTTAATAAATCTTTTTGTTCTTTATAGGACTAAACACCCACTAGTGATGAGGTCTATATGATGGATAGGGTAGAATCAGGTGCACCCATACCTTCCAATTGAAGTACTATCTTCCATACCAAATGAATCTTTATTAATGAATAGAATTTTATCTAAACAGAATCTGAATTGAATTTATTAGTTAATATTAAAAAAACCAGTCATAAAATTTCCCATGGAAGATTTTTTCATGCTGGGTTGAGTTTCTTCAGATTATAAACAATATTAATCTTGATTTGACACGTATTTATAGAGAAGATGACTAGGTTTTTAATTCTTTATTAAGAGAGATCCATTGCAGAGGAATGCTCAGGATGGTCCCTTCTAGAACCCAAACTCTTCTAATAGTTTTTGAGGTGGATATGCATGGTTTCTTTCATACCAATCCATATAAATCCCTATTGTGATTCCATGAATTTTATTTTACTTAATAATATTTTGTAGGAGTGGGTTCTCCTGGATCCTAGAATTTTTGAGTATTCCTATACAATATGTACATATTAAATTAGAAGACTACCCTTTTAATTTATACATTATTTCCAATATTCCTCCTAACGAATTAAATTTAAAAGAGTAACTGTAGGTGGATCACGGAATGACTATGGTGATACAGTCTCCCCTATAAAGATAAATAATTATATATCCTGATTATAAATTTTAGTTTCCTTATAATGAAAATAATTTTTTGCATTAAATTTTTAAATAAATCCATACCTAGTATTATATGATAACCAACTAGAGGTATAATAATTAATATTGAAAATAAATCACATTTATGTTTCATAATGGGAACCTATTTACATATCCTTATTGTGGTGAGACTTCCACTAGTATTTTTTTACTGAAAACTTCCTTCTTAAGGTGTTATGGAAATATATAATTTTTGTGGAAAATAAGGTAGATATAAAATAGTGAAATGATATAGAATTAAATAAATAAGTTGATAAAGTTTAGGGTATGATTGACATACCAACCACCACATAATTGAGAACATCAACATTAGCTTTAGTGATCACATAAGCTTGGAATTATCCCCTCATCCTCTTTTGTGGCACGTTCCCTTGATGTATAGGGAATTAATATGAATGATAACCCATTTCTCTATATTTGAAGTACCAAGAATCATAGATTTGTTTCTACCCCTTTTTTTCATTATCCAAATGAACCTATCTGTACACCTACATTGAAATCCCATGACCTTCAAACATTTTTATGATTCTTATTTATACAATTTTTTCATGATGGAAATAGTTTTTCCCACTTATTATTTTATAATGATTTAACTATTTAATGGTTCTCAGACAACATATTATTATATATAATTCCTTTTAAGATATAGTATCTTTAAAATTCTTTCTTTATTTTTATGGTATATTATAATATTTCATCATGTGATGAAAATGTTTGAGAAACCAGTTCCCATTAAAGATTTCACTTAGGGACATCAAAAAATGATCAATATTTCTCTCCAGATTATATATATAATCTTTGGAATACTTGGATATTCTTGTAAATGAATCCCCGTACTCTTGAACACTTTATTTCTCTTTTTGATTTAATATAACGAACAATCTATTCATTTAAATTATTTTTTACAAGGAAAATATTTATTAAATAATATAATTTAAAAGATATACACTTCATATGTTCTATTTCTTATTCCTCTATATTATTATGGATAAATTTCCCCTATTAATCATCATTTTCTCTAATAAAATACACTTATTTTATAACATTTTCCATTTAATTTGATCTAAAGGTTAGAAATATCATTTCAAGATACTTGATTCGTTGTCCAACTACTGATGGATCAATAGTTCCACAAAAATATAGAGGCCCCTATCACATAAAATGCTCTAATATATGTTTATCATGTAATAAAACATCACGTTTCTCCATATGTGCAAGGTTACTAAACATAACTGGGGTCATCTTCTCTAGTATGGTCATGACCTGTTCATATCTAATCCCAAATTTATTTGATTTGTTAATGGGGAAATCCCTATATTGACCATATGTATTTATTCTCTTTCTTATCTTAGTATCCACCACTAAATAATGGTACATGATGAGTTAGCTCATAATTATCATGAATTTTGAGCCATAAAATAAAAATCCCTCTAAAATTTCCCAAATACTATAAGATATTAACATAATTATCATGTTATCTTTGTTCATTTAAAATCTAGTTCCCAAGGTTTCAACTAAACTTGATCTGATACCAACTGTAATAAACCTAACTCCAATAACCCAGAGCTAGTTTTTACTTTATTAAAATTTCATAGATACAATGAGTATAATCTTGAAGGATTTATTAGTTTAGTATTATTTTAGAACTAGATACATATATAACACTCACTATACATTAAGAACAAAATATGAACACAATAAAAGTAAACATTATGCACCCTGGAAATTTATTAAAATATTTATTATTCATAACACGGGAAAGAAACAATATAATTGTGAGCTCAAATACACAGTAAGGGTTATGTATAATGTAAGAAATCATGAGAAAATAAGGTATAATCAGTATGGTAGGGTAAATAACTTAAAAAACATGCCATTTAATCAATAACTTCAGTATAAAAACACCCATTGAGAATATCAATGTAGTAATCAATAACCAAATTCAAAATGAAGGAAATTAATACTATTGGATCTTATCATATTAGAAATCATGATATCTCTACCATCAATACCTTATGCCGAGACTATTTGAAACTTTGATTAAATACCCATTTAATTTTCCCAAATGATTTTTCACATGATACCTATCGATGCATGGAGGGGTATATAATTATAGGGCCAAACCACCATTGTATGTCCAATGAATTCCTAATATATAAAATGGTCAATTTAATTCATGAAAAATATTCCCTATTAAGAAATTTTTGTATGAAGTGATACATATTCAAAATAATTCTTTATCAATCAAATAACATTCAAAGTAAAACACTGTATGTAAAAATATAATACAGTTTAGGAAATAACCATTTATATGGTACAATGGAAATTAATATTTAATAAGAATGTGATGTAAAAAAAGTAATTTTCATAAGTACATCATCTAGAAATTATATAAACCATATAAAATAAACTAGGTGCATAAAATTAAAATATTCATCAATGAGATGAAATTGAGACAGAATGAAGCGATAATTAATCAATAAAGTAATTATGTGTCAAAAAATGTAAATCCAAAAAATATAAGTTGAAATACCACATATAGAAATTAATTTTTAATTATAACATAATATTTTCATAACATTATCACTGAATAAGTGATATAAACAAATGAAAGTAATTTGAGTTAAGAAATCCATTAGCTAATGTTTACCTTTAGTTGAACATTCTATAAAATACAATATAATAAACATATATTTAATATAATTACATAATAGAACCATATAAATATCTATAATATCATATAATATCCATTTATAACATTTTCACCCATTTAAACAATATTTTATTATTATCATTATTTTGAGTGTTAACTGCTTCATTTTTCATGTATGTTTTGATTCAATAGTTATGTTCCATATACTCTTATTATGGTTATATAATATTAAAAATTTTATTCATTTTATAATGTTCATATATATTCAATATAATTATATTTATAGATATACATGAAAGGTTGAGTTAGAAAAAAATGAATTACATATTTCATGGAGATGGTAGGCCATATGAACACTTAAACGTTGTTTCACATTTCGACGAATTGAAAGAAAGAAATGTGAATAATAATTAATCTCACGGAATCATTATTATATCACTTATATCATATACATTCATTAAATATATCATTATTTCTATATATGTAAACCATAAATGACAAACATATCACATTGCTTTGTGAAGGTGATAGTCCACATGCACACATGGGGGACGATATAGTTTTCCAAAAGATTTAAAGGTAAAAGGTATCTATAATATTATAATAAAATAAGAATATTTTTTTTCACTTATATCATATATATTCATTAGATCCATCATTATAACCATCCAAGTTAAATGGTAATGAAAAATGAATTACACCGCTACGTGGAGATGGTAACCCATGCATACACACGAGGAATGTTTTCTCTTTTCAAATGATTGAAAAGGATGGAATATGGTTGTACCATAATGATAATAACATCTTAGTATAATTATGATAATAGGTTTATTATCTTAGTATGTTCACCGGACTTTAAGAGTAAGTATAAGAAGAAATATACTTGATGGACATTGTAAAGACGATTACCCATTCTTTCGTAGACTTCATTTACATCACTTATTATGGGACATAGGGATGGTCTTTTGGAATGAATAAAGCCTATAGAACATATCTGTGGATGTTTATAAGATAATAGTGAAGGTTTTGGTTGATCTATATAGCTCAAAGTGGTGTGAAGAATTAAGAGAACGAGTTTCCTTTTATATGAGAGGGGAGGGACATTCTTGGAATTTTATAAAGTATTAAATTACTATAAATTATATTTCAGGTCCAAATTGAACCAAATTGATATAAAAATAATATAGGATGATTATTAGTTTAAATCCAATAATCCAAAAATAATCAGACATGTTTTATTATTTTTTTCACCCTTCTCTTTTAGTTGTAACCCATCATTAACACTTTTGACAATTACCACAATATTAAAGTTTTATACCCTTTAAAGGTTAATAATTTTACTATAAAATGAATATAGATCCATAAATGGACCTTGTTTGATGTTTAAAATTATATAATATTCATTTATTTAATTTTTAATTTTTATTAATTTTAAATCATTTAATAAAATATTATTTATTATAAAATATCTTTAATTTCAATTTTTTTATTCATTTAATTTTCATTTTAAAACTACATAACAATAAATTAAATTCAATAAAACAAATCCCCACATAGAAAATATTTATTGTGTATCTAAAAAAACTATTTAACATAGAAAGAACTCAAATAATATTATTTTTAGATTTTTCTATATTATTTTATTAATTCTTACTACTTGTACAAGCATTGTGTCAGTGTTACATAAAGATTTAAGGAAATTATTTCTTCACTGAAAATAAAAAATTAATTAACATGATGAAAATATCATTTATAATTAAATTGAATATTTATAATGGAACATATCTTTTGTTTGTTCCTATGTAAGAAATTTAAATATTTTAAATCGAAGAGAATACCATATTTTATGTCTCTTTATAAAAAATTATATAAAAAATTAAAATCATGAAAAAATGGAAAAAGGACACAAATTCAAATTTTTGGTGATTATTAATGAGAAATAATGATCCAATAAACTTAATAAAATTGTTAGTTTAATTTTTAAGCCCTTATCATTTTCTTTTTAACCTCAATTACCCGACTTCCCCCTTTACCATGGTAACAAAATTAATAAATTTACTATTTATAATATCTAAAAATAAAAAGAAACCAATTACCAACATTTTTTTCTCTTGATTCTGAATATGGAATTAATTTTCCAGGAGTGGCATAAATTATGTTTAATATAAGTTGGTAAAGAATAATGAAAAACATATTTTTAGGAAAAATGATTTTTTACACCAAAAAATGTATTTATATCAAAAGAAGGAATAATGATGATTCAAATTTAGCTAATTATATTATATATAATTAAATAATAACTATTTTAATATGATATAATATTCAAAGAATTATGTAAATTTTAAATTAAAAGAAAATTAGAGTTTAAAAAAATCGGTATTTTTCACTATTCACGAAAAAGTTAATCATTTTAGAAAAATTCCTAAATTTCATCCAAATATAATTTCGGTATGATGATTTAGAAAATGATTTAGTTTTTATCAAATAAAATTTCTAAATTTTTAGGAAATTAATTATAATTATTTACTCACAAAAAATAAATAAAACCATTTTTGATGAAAACATGTTTTTGAATAATAAAATTGATTTAATAAAAATGGAGTGTTTATTTCATAAGAATTAATTAGTAAATTTATATTTATTAGGACTTTCATATATATATTTCATAAATTTTTATTACTATTCACACACTAAAATTTAACAGGTGGATTAGAACTGTCATATATAATAATATTTTGTGGTTCATTTTGCATCAGTATTGGATGTTTTTTATGCAATCAAACATAGTATTCTTTTAAAATATAAGAATATTATATGATATACACACCATATTATAGAAACTTGTTGTATTAAATTACATGTGTTTCAAAGAAGGAAGTTTGGACAAGGAAACCCTTACATCGAGTCTAGACTTGCCCTTTATATTCTTTATATCCTGTATGATAAAATTATATCATTTTTTTATTAAGAACCTTTTCCTGGTTTAATCCCTTATACACAAAAAATTTAATTTTTTTAGTTTTTAATGGCATATTTAATTACACAATCAGTTATGTTCATGTTGAGAGTTTTGAGGGCATTTAATTAATGAAAAATGACATTGGTATGTAAACTGTCGTCAAAATGATCATTGTTAATTCATCTCCAGAATAATAATCATGAAATAATCATAATTTTTATACATAAATTATAATTTTAAAGCTAATACTATATTATGGTTATGAAAAATTATCAATGTTGCAGACATGAAGATGATAGGTCATATATATGCATGAGTAGTATTTCCATTTTTCGATTATTATAATAAAGAGAATGTAAGTGTTGTTTCATGTTTGTTTAATTCTAATTATATCATAAATATCATATTATTTCTTTAAATACACATATATATACCATCCATGTGATGTGGTAATAAAAAACTAATCACATCGCTTCATGAGGTGGTAGTCCGCCGTACACACAAACAATGTTATCATTTTTCAATTGATTGTAAGGTTAGATGGTTTGTGATTTGTTAATTATATAGAATAATTAATATTTTATGAATATAATATATAAATATTAAATCCATAATCATTAACATCAGTGAGAGGTGATGATATAAAATTAATTACATCAGTTCATGTGGCAGTAGTTCATCGTACACGTGAATGATGGTTTGATTTTTCATTTTATGGAAGTAGAGAATGTAAATATTTGACCATAAAAATAATAAAATATTAATATATAGTATATAATACTATTATAATATAGAAATATTTATGATTTAATTTATTTTGGAAAAAGAAGAAGTAAAAAAGAAGTATCTCGGTGAAGATGATTACCTTTTCTTAGAAGAAACTCATTTGGATATCTTATTAAGGACCCTAAGGATGGTGTTTTTGGAAGAACAAAAGATCTAGAATATTTCTAAGGATGTTGGAGAGTGATTTTGGTAGGTTTTGGTGAAGAGATATGTCTTTATATGTTTTAATAAGTGAGGGGATTGGTTCAATTTTTTAAATTAGGAGGTGTTACATTTTTGTAAATACCCAAAACTATTCAATAATGTGAAGTCCCCCTTAAGAAAAGTGCCTCAAAGATTGAAAAATAAAGTATCGGAGTATATATTAGTGTGATCTACACATTAAACACAAAAAGTAAACATGTTTTCAACATATTAACTTCTTTACCTCCATAGTTACTCAATTTTACCATTTTAATTTTTTTACCATGGTAAATATTTTTTTACTATTTTTTACTATTCATTATGTACAAAAATTAAGTTGACCTTATTAGGTAATATTATTTATTATGATTAAAAATATTTAATTCATTTTATCAAATTCAATTCACATAATTTTAATAATTTAATTTAAAATTAAAACTTGTAATCTCGACGAAAAGAAGTTTTCAAAAAAATGCATTTATCAAAGAAAGAAGATCATATATTAAATGTATAAATAGAAATAACAATTATATGAATTTAAATTCAAATATATATATATATATATATAAACAATAGATGTAATTTAAATCATTCTTCATTATGGGTTATTTTAATTATTTATAATGGAGGAACATTATACACATTAATTTGTTTTATAGGAATCCATTTTAATCATAAAAATAAACATATAAAAAAAAATTTATAAAGATAATTTAAATTTAATTTTTTTATAAAACGTAAATAAATAATAATTATGATTATTTAAAATAAAATTAAAATAATATTGTGACTTTTAAATTACATAATTTTATAAAAGAAATGGTTATTTTACAATAATCAGTATTTTTGACTACCAACTGAAAAGTTGATATTTTCATAAAAATTCAAAAATATCAGCCAAAATTAATATTTATATTATTATTTAAAAAATTATTTTAGTATAATAAAATAACATTTCTAAAATTTATATAAATTAATTATAATATTTGAGCACAAAAAACAATAAAAATATTTTTGAAATAAATATTTTTATTAACAATTAATTTCTTATTTCCTCAGAATTTATAAATAAATTTATATTGATTAGAAAAATTATATATATTTCATAATTTAGTTAATCTTAATCATACCCTCCAATTTGATGACTATATTATAATTTTCATATTTATATAATAATATTTTAATAATATGTCGTAGTCTTTTTAATATTAGTGTTGCATGTTGTATATTATATAAAACATAGTTATATTTTAAAAATATATTTATTTTACATTTTAAGTAGATTATGGTTCAATAAAAAATAATAAATATTTTATTATGAAGGAATCCATGCTGGGAAGTAGTGAATTCATCACGTAAGTATCTATGTTATTATATGACATTTTTCAATTACCTTATAATCTCCAATCATTTTAAATATAATTATCCAAATTAATTATGTTATATTGAAATCATTATTCCTATATTAAAATTATATTACTATTATATAACTCGAAACTCTTACAATTTCATTACTATAACATGATCATATTTGGGCTGGTTTGACCACATACACGAAGGACACAAAAACAACATCACCATTTTCATCATTAATAAGTATCAAGACCTTAGTAATGGTAATATATGATATTAAGGATAAATTTGTGTCATTAATATGGTTTTTGATGTGTGAAAAAATTTATAGTCATTATAAGGTAACATATTATTATCAATAAATTACTAACAACTTTCTAATCCTGGATTCCATTATCATGAACTATGCCCATTCATTCCATCAAATGAACATGGGACTTAATAAATAAACAATTCCAATACATTGAATAATCTAGGAATTAATAACTTATTATCAAATAATGTGGATTGACTACACCATTATGAAACTAACATTAAATAACCAAAATAATAATCATATGATGATGAAAATAAATAATAACTAACTAATATATATGTAATAAATGATTAAAATTTATTATTATAAAAGGTAATATGTATGAATAAGGTTATTAAATGAGTTATTAAAATTGATATAATAATTTTAATGTAGGTTAAATTACTTTAATGGATTTCAGGAGTAAAGGTAAGGGTTTCTTTTTAGTCTCACTTTTAAATTGAGATTATCTATATTTAAATTATTATTTGGGGGAATTATATTCTATATTTATCAAAAAACTATTTTTTTCTTCTCTTCATGTTTTTAATAAGTTTTACATGTATTCTGTCAATTTTCCTCCCTTTTGTTCACAATTCGGCTAAAATAATTTTTATAAATTTGGACCATCCCAAACACTAATTTTTGGTTGGGAATATTTATCCCCCATGTCCATAGTCTATATATTTTATTATTATTTTTCATTTATTAACATTAATGACTTATTAAGGTTACATTACACTTTCTTTGATTTATATTAAAAAAATTTAACTTAATATTCTTAACATTTTTTTTCACGATCCATTTTCTAATGATCTTGACCTCCATTATAAAAGTAGGAATAAAATATAATTTTTGAACATTTCAAATAGGAAAATATTTTCCCACCATATTTTTATATTTTCTTTAAGAAATATACTCTTTATGTTTTTAAATTTTTATGATGTAATTTCTATTTATTTAACACTATAATTTTGTCATTCAAAATTTAATATTATCAAAAGTTAAGGATATTTCATATAATTTTCCAAAAAAATTTACAATTCTCTTAATATATATAAAAACATTTAATATTTATTATTCTTCACTAGGTATATTATTTAATGATACAATACACCTTATTTCTCTAGATGTATTAAGATAACCGATTATGGATGTTTTTAGGAAACTCATTTCTTTTTCACTATTTAATTAGTCTATGATGAAAATAATAATGTGTACATGTTATTTTGAAACATTTATGTCTAGTTTATCATTATATGATGGGTTTATTAATTATATCTCTCCAATGTAGTGTGTAATATTTTATATCTCATTTGTTCAATATAAGACTAGAGTGGTTAGTTGATTTCAAAAAATGTTATGGGACATATGTGGTTAGTAGCATGTTACTATGCTATGGGAGGTTGGTTAGTCTAGTACGTTATGATATGAATGTATTTATGGTTGTCCTTGACATATTTTATTATTTATATGCTAATTTTTATGCCCCATTTTTATTCCATTGTTATGTTTTCATAGCTCACGACTATTTAATTATGTTTTCACACTCTTGTTACTCATGTCTTATATTATACCAAATCCTTATGCCATAAATCATTACTTATGATCTATATTTTATTTGGTATTATTGACTTATGTAAGGTCTATGTTCATCGATTATATCTCACACCTGAATGATTTTCTTATATTTACTTAGGATTTTTTGTAAAATTCAACTGGGAATCTGAGCTCACCCATTCTTATGTTTCTATTACCTCGTTATGGTGAAGTGTATTGTGTAATATGTGTCTAAAAGGGTATCATGTGAGAAGATTATTTGGGTGACATGTTGAAAACCTTTTAAAAATGGTTGTTTTTATATCTAATATCCAAAGACCTTAATTTTATTGTTTATGGGGTGCTTTTTCTTATGGGATGTAAAGAATAATCATATGAAATGATGAAATATCTTTGTATGAAATTAATATTTCACCTCAATACTCACATAAGGACCCCATTACTTAACAACACCATTTTATTTATACATTCCTCCTCTATTCCCCCTTTATGTCCCCTCAAATCACAACAACTTAAACCTCACAAATGAGAAGATTTAATATATGAATTTACTAGGTAGTTATATAAAAAATATGCGGCTCAATGAATCCATTCTCCTCCATTATATATCACTCTAAAAATTTCTTTAACACCGTAGTTGAAACACCAAAAATAAATTGAAATCATTTACTTAGAAAATTTAGTCCTTATAAGGTTTAGTAGTTATAGTAGTAGAAATATAGTTATTAGTGACAAAAAAAATTCATTGTTATTACGATGTCATAAAAATAAAATAAAAATATATTGACACAGAAAAAATAATTATCACCATATAAAACTTTGGTAAATAATTAAAAATTTATTTAATTATGAAAAATATTTATTACATAATTAAATATTAAAGAATTAATCATCTAAATTACTGTAGTGGGGGATCATCTATAGTGGAATTACTAATATAGTTATCAAATTGAGTTGGATAATCATGATAAATATTATAAAACAACATCTCTAAACCATAGGTAATATAATTCATTGACTAGAAAATGATAATTTTCATCAAAAACGTCCTTTAGGTGGAATTGGTCCTTCTCAAGCCAATTTGTTTTCTCTTAATAAAATATGGAATCCTCATTAATGTGGAAAGTATAGTAGAATAATGAATCTAATAAAAATATTTCAACCAACTCGGCGAATACATGAATATCATACTTACAACACAAGTTAGTGTGGATCATTAACCGATGTTAATATCAACGTCCTTATTGATATTAGTCACCATATACTATAATTCATCATTAATGGTTGAGTGTCAAATTTTTAAATATAAATAGTATATATTATACCCTAAGTCTCATCTAGATTCTCCTGCACACTAGAAATCCCCACCTCACATGTCTCCTAAAAATTTGAATAATATATATAATATTAAATAAATATGAATATAAAATATTTAAATATTTAAATAAATAAATATACATATATCACAATTTTATATTGTTGATCACTAACCACATATCTAGAAAAAAAACAGCTGTCTATGTTTTTTATATAATAAACACTAGAATTATGGAATGTCTCAAAATCTATGTAAAATGGGGATGTATCTCATTTTAAAACATTGAAAATATTATTTTTTAAAAAATTATTAAATTCCACCCACTATGATACTCTAAAATTTCACACTCTTGATTTTAGGGGTTTTTTATTGTGTTTCTTATCTCCAGATCCCTATAGACTATTTTGTCTGCAATGTATCACTTATCTTGTAGGTGAAAAATGCTTCACATTCTTTGAAGGGTAGATAATAGACCTAATGATTCAAATAATTTTGATAAAAATAAACTCCTGTAATTCTGATAAATATATCCTCATTTAATGTCATGTAAAAATTCTCTATTAACACTCATGCACACAAGAATCTCATGATAAAATAATTGAGGGTAATGTAGAATAAAAAATGTGTTTCCAAAGACTCAACATTCACATAATTATATTAAATATAATTTAAATTTGTAGAAAATATCACTAAATATATTTTCATTCACACTAATGATTAAAAACTTATTCATGTGACTTTATGGGAACATATTCCCCAAATAACTAAGGAGCATGAATATGGTTTATAAATATCATAAAAACCATATGATAAAACTTGATGAGAATAAATTAAAATAAAATTTTAAATTATGTTTTGGGTGAATTAGAATCTAATGGGGGAATATTTTTATTGCTTCCTCATATAGGGATTAAAATGAAAAGGCGAATGGTTCTCTAGATATTTTGTATAAAGAATTAACCAAGTGTGGAACTGACCCTCACTACGCTTGATAGTAGTAGTGTATGTGAATTTATCAATTAATATATTTGTATTTTATTTAAAAACACTATACAAAAATTTCAATCATATAATCAAATAAATAAATTTTGAATGATATTTTTAAGAAACTAAATATTCGTTATGATTTATTATTTCTTGTATAACTTTTTTTCATCTTTATCCTATCTCCTTCTTACCTTCATCAACATCTCTTATATCTTAATTTTTATTCTGATATATAGTTTCAAAGTCAATAATGAATAAATTATCATTGATAATATCATAATAATTAACTATTATATATAATGTATAATTAGTGATATTTGTATGTTATCATGAAATATATGCACACATATCCACCTCTTGAATTTTATTAATATTTAAAAACCATATAAAAACACATTAATTTTAAATATTATCATTTTCGTGATATTTTATTTCTATGAAACTCCAATAATACAGTATATCTCCTATAAAATCAAAATATCATTTGTAATAATATAACTTTAATACCATACCAAATTCTTAAGACAGTGAGTAGTAAGATCTCAAGCACACATCTCAATTATCAGAGGCTATCAAGTATAATCTAGGGATAAAAAATTGGAAATTATTTTCTATCAAAAAGCACTATATAAAAATAATATTTTTTTTTAAATATAAATTTCTTTCTCAAAATGAAATAATGAATATATCAAATATATTATATAAAGCAAGAACAAAATATAATCATCAAAATACAAAATAAAATTATGCTTGGAGTTTTTTTATGGATTAAATTTCTTGTCAAACATGGTTTAGTATCATTGTTGGTTGTTGATATGTTTTCCAATATTTTTACTGGTTATTGGAGTTATTTTTAATGTTATTTAGAATCAATGAATAGATAATAAGTTACTTAAGATGATTTTGGGACTATGATTTTATAATTCAGAGTTCTGTATTTGGAATTTAAAATTGGATAAGTCATATCCCAAATACTCTTGAGGTAGACCATAAGAATTTCATGAATCATGCATAACTTTGAGTTAGTAACAAAATACTTTCATAAATGGTGTAATAATTCATCTGAGTGAATAATACTATAGATTTTTCTAAAAAATTTAGATAGAGTAAGACGTTGGATAATACAATAATAATTAATATTAATCTAATAATACATGGAATTTATGAACTTGTTTCCATGTATAACTTCATCTGTAACTTTATAAGAAATTGTGAGATGAAAAATGTATTTGGAATTTTGTAATTCATGGGCTTTTCATAATAATTCGAGGCTTCATAAGATGCATGTTCTCATAATACATGTGGCTTCATTAAGACTATGTGAGTTTATAAGATATATTTCTATAAGATATCTAATATAAATATTATGCACCACTTTTTAAAAACTGAGAAATTTCCATAATGATGTATTTTAAGGAAAATTAAATCTATTGACTTTTATCCATTTTTATGTGACTAAATTATCATAGTTTATATTTCATTCAAGTTTTTATTTGAAAATGAAAATAGCGATTCAGGATATTGTCACTATAAAATAATCACATGAAAATATTTTTGGAATAATTTTTTTTATATTGTGAAATTTTAAATTTCCCTAATCAATTTCAAATGTTGTTTTAGTGATTGTGGATAAATTTTCATGAAATTTAATTATCAAGTGTTTGAATTGTTTTGGTAATGAGTTTTCATGTGATGATATGAAACAATATAGTTCTTCATTACATAAGTAGGTTTAATGGAATGATATCTGATGTGGAAATAGTGGATTTAGAAGAGGATATCATTGATGGGTATTTATGGAATTTTAAAATTTATTTGTTTTGTAAACTAATTTTTAATGATGATCATGGTTGGACTATTTATTGAATGATTTATTTTTATCATACATAATGAAGAAAAAGGTAGTATTGGAAATGAACTTGAGTTAACTATTAAATAGAGAATGTAATATCTTAATACCATAATAATTCACCCAAATGATGTGTGATTGAGGAAACTCACATAGGATGGGTTTTGTACAATTTTGAGTTTAATAATCCTCTATAAGTCTTAGTATGAATTAAACTCTTGAATTAAATAGATTCAAAAATATTTAAGTTTTCCTGAATATGGAACTAAATTGGAGAGATAAAGAGAGATTATTTCATTTATTATTCATATATTAATAAGAAATAGTGTTTTAAGTTAGATCATAATAAGAATAGAAAATCATTATGCAGCCAAAGTTTTCAATGAATCAATTTTGAGAAGAAATTTTAGAAGTAGGTCAATATCAAGATATACATGTTCTGAGATTATTTGAAATATTTTTAAATTATCTTAAGTGTTATATGAGGTTAATGAAATATTATATGTGAGCATAATATTCTATATATATGAATTGATTGAGTGGAATATCATCAACAATTACTGATGCGACCAAATTTCAAAGAGATCATTCTTATCATGTTCCTTTCAGGTTGTAACCAGTTAGATGTTGGGTCCTGCTTATAGGATGTTGATGAACACTAGGTGGAGGATTAAACCTGCTTAACCACTTATTATCAATGATGTATTATTAGAAGAAAATATTTGGACCAGGATAATAATTGGATATAGCGAGTTGGTTACAACATTGGGGAAGAACCTTGTAATAACTTATATATGACTTATTCATTTCATTAATGAATTCACTCATGTTTAGATGAGTTTTAATTTCTAATAGGATTCAATACTATCTAATTTTTGGGGTTTAATTTATGTCTATGAAATAATATGTTATTCTAACCACTAATTCACTCCTATTATCAATGGTTAACCCATTCCTGGGTCATCCCAAGTTGTATCACAACTTCATGGTTCCCTCTATAAGATCATTTAGGTAATTAAATAGATAATATAGATTATAGGAATTATATATATATATTACTATATTATATGCAAAGAACTACCATTGCGGTAAGAATAATATACTTACCTATCTTAAATATATTAACCTAAATTTTTTTGAAGCAATAATAGTTAGTTTTCCACATATTGGTATATGTGTTCAAATGTCTTTGGATGATTATAACAATTTTAAAATAGATGGTAAATTATAAGATAAAATTCTAATAAAATTATTAGAAAACAATTACATCAATTTTATAGGACATAAAACTATTAGATAAATTTAGTACAAGTAAGAAAGTGGCAATGAAGGGAATATAAAAGTCAATGAGACTAAATTAAAGATTTTTTGGATAATATTTGAGTATAAAAGTATGTATGGGGATTAATTTATAAATTAATACTTCACAATAGACACCGAAATTTTGAGTAACATAAAATGATACATAGATAATCTATAATACCCTATTATTTTGGATAATTTGATGAGAAAATTTTTATACATGTTTGAACCCAAAATATCAACATTGGAAGAGATAGATAGAGGATATTTCTTTTAATGAATTTCACAATATTATCATAACAAGTGAAATATTAAAGTCTCTTACAGTTTAAAAAAATATTAAGAGGAAATGTAATTTAGATCCATAAGGAAGGTAAATGTAAAAGATGAATAAGTACAAGTGTCGAGTGATTCTAATAATGAAGTATAAAATTATGGGGATTATAATAGAATCAAGTCTATCATAGCTAAATACTTCAGAAATTTCAATAGAAAATATAAAGAAAAATATTATCTAGGTTGGTTTAAGTGTGTTTGGATTATAAATTTTTCTATAAATTTAACAATGAATAAGAGTGGTGACTATGAAATTGGTGATCAATATAGAAATTCTCAAAATAATAAATAAAGTAAAATATCAAAAGTTGTTTCAAAATATGTTGATGTCGAGAAGACAGTTCTTGGATGAAAATGAAGAAGTTTGAGGATTAATGAATATGAGTTTAATGTCTATTTTAAAATTCAATCAAAAGATGAAACTGGGGAGAAAAAACCAACTCTATGGCTCATGTACAGAATCCAAAAGTGTCCTCCATAATTGAGGAAGAATAATGTGAAATTACTTACATGGAGCATTAGATAAAATCTAAATTAGAATCATGACTTGAGAATAACACCACACTCAAGAATGAAATTAGACACATTAAGACACAATATGAAAAAAAATATGATGATTGGGAATAAATTTTCATGAATTAACATTATTTTGTTGGTGAAATCAATATTTTCAAGTTTAAATTAGATTATAATGATAAGAAATTAAAATATTTGGAAGAAAGATTCATGTTGAAAGAAGAATATATTTTCAAGAATATGTCTAACAGTCTTGAAGATAATAAGGAATTGAATAAGATGATGGATAATTATAATATATAAATGGATGTTACCACTAATACATCAAAATAAGATAAGAGAGTATAAATAAATGAGTAGTTAAAATCTTCACCAATTATGTTTCAATGTAATTATGCTTTATCTAACCATGTAGAATATATATATTTGTTCATTTTAGTCCAATAATGTTTATAAAAAACCCTCTCTTGTATCAAATGAAGGGTAAAAAATCACTCTAATATCATCTTCCAAAAAATATAATAAATCACAACATAGGTTTCTATAGACATAAAAAAACTCAGCAACATTTATATTATTATAAAAGATATAGATTTAGTGGATAATATTGTTTTTAATAAAGAAGAAAGATGTGTGTAATAATCCCTCTAATATGTACACAAAAATAGATTTTATAGTTTGGATAATATTTGTGGAGGTTTTGAACAACATGGTCAATTGGAAGTGGAATGTATGAAAAATATTGCCTGGAAAATTTATTATAATTAAAATGTGAAGGGATTTAAAAAACTAAATCATGGAGAAAAAATACTTTTTGATGCATTGGTCTTGAAATACTACAAGAATGAAAAGATATATATTCTTTATAGAGGTTATTATTTAGAAATTTATATAGATAATTTATGATTAATATATAAAAACATGATGGATAGATATTTAATAGTGGGAAATGGAGTTCTTTAAAAATTAATGAAATTGGAATAGGTGATATTGAAGAATATAATCTTAAATGCAATGTTGTAATATATGTGTAAGGTATTAGAAACAACATTTATAGTTTGATAAAATTATATAATGATGGAAATGAGATTATATTTTAGAAATATTCATATATTATCAAGAACATTATATATGGGAGAGTCATTTATAAAGGATAATAAGATAATGGAAACCTATATCAAATGGGGGAACCAAACAATTCATGTTATATAAATGAAACATATGAGAATGATTTGTGGAATATGAGACTTGGCCACCTAGACTAATGAAACTTGAGTAGAATCTAAAAGCATGAAGTGGTAACAGACCTTTCCCATATTAAAATATACTAAGAATACATTTTTGAAACATTTCTAATGGGGAACATAGTTTATAAAGCACAAAAAGAGTTAATGTTGAATCCATTATACCACAAAAAATAATTCAAATTGGATTGTGTGGTCCTAGAGACATCATTATTTAATTGGTGTTTTTAATTTCATTACATTCATTGAATAATTTTCTCAGATGACTACAATTATATTCATGATGCAAAATTATGAATTTTTATATTTGTTCAAAATATTTAGAACACATATTGGAAAAGATATAATATTTTACATTATAATTGTAACGCCCCGACCCCAGTTACCTAGAGCCGGTGCATTATTTTAATACATTGACATGATTAAAAAGAATCAAGTCCCAAAGGACCAATCAGTTGAGCAGTCTTGGAAAAATAGATCACATACATGAATATTACATTTGCACTTTAAGACGTAGAAAACAACATAAATAATCTTTATGAATGCCATTATTCCATTGGCTTAACCCTACATATTAATCACATTACACTTCTTGGAATCCTGGGAAAAATAAAACATAGAAAGGGGTGAGCTCAAATGCTCAATAAGGGTAAGCAATACAGTGGAAACTTTAAAAAATAAGCATAAACATTTTAGGCAATGTAGAAAACTAAAACAAAAGAATTTTAAACATGAACTTCAGCATAATATGGAAAAAATAAAATGAAATAATTCCATTTAATTATTCACATGGATATTCTACTAATCAAATAATCACATGCAATATCACTAACTAATTTCATAATGATAGAATGCATAATGCTGAAATTTAATTTCTTTATCAAGGCCTCGTGCCAAGGCCTAGGGGCTAACTATAACCAGAACCCAACCTGGAGTGCCTCTAATAACCGAACACCAACCCGGAGTTCCTCTAATAACCGGAAAATAACCCGGAGGGCTTACTTTTACCGGTCCCCAACTCGGAACATACTAGTCCAACACATTCATCTTAAAAAGAGGACGAAATATAATACAAACATTCATATTAAAACTAGCATAATAAATGCCAAAACATTAATCATAAACCATTAATGGAATAAAGATAACTCATCCATAGTTAAACATATCACAAAACCTTAAATACAATATGGAATATTTGTATCATAATAAATCAACTTCAAACAAGTGTAAAATTTATCAAAGGATGTTGACATAGATGAAATCAAAACTATTTGAGAGAAATATCTCTTTTTTGAAATCATTTTAAAGTCACATAATTATAGAGAAAACCTTTATTTTGAAAATATCTTTATAAGCGTGTGAAGGAAGCTTAAAAGGTGTAATAATAGTGGAGAATAACCACACCCGTCATATAAGTTAAAAAGGGACATTCTTACCTTAATTTTTTTCAAAAAGGTTAAAAAGTAACTTGTTTAAAAAATGATGGAAAGATTCCTTTCAAAACATATAAAGTCAAATAAGGGTATAAATGAATTTAACCCATTATCTTATTAAATAGTAAAAATGTTTTGAAAGACATTTTTTAAAACATGGATGTGGATGATAAAGATATCCCAGTAGATTATTATGTATAAACAACCTCTATAATGAAGTGATTGCGAAATAAACCCTTACCAATTTGGTAACTTACGAAACATACAACCCTTTAAAGAGGTATCATACAATGAATATATTAATACACATAAATTAATATGTATTACACAAAGAATACAATTATGGGCAGTACATAAACCACACAAAAGGTAATAGTGGCAATATTACATGAATCTCACGAGAATAAAGGGTGAGATGAAAACCCCTTACCTTGAACTTTCCTTGGTTGAGGGTAGGTTAACCTCCTGTATAATGGTGAAATAATTTTTATTAAATTATAAAAGAATAATATACATTAATATGATATCATATATGATCTTTTAACATTTATTTGTTAATAATATCTTAGTATTATCATTGTTTCGGGTGGTAACTTACTCGTTTCCTTGTATATGTTTTGTTATGTAAGTCATGTTTGTCATGGATAGGTTGTATCTTAATCATATTAAGAATGATATCAAGTCCTTAAACATTATTTTTAAATCATCAAATGATAATTATACTTGAATGGATACGATGGAGAATGAAACTCATCGCGTTCGTGGAGACGGTAGTCCGTACGTACGCACGAGCGACAATATCATTCTTTTGATATTAAAATAATATATAACTGGATGGTATATCATATATACAGAATCATTATCATGTTATATTTATTATTTACATGAATTACACATCCTTATTATACCCATCCAAATAATAATTTATTGAATAACAATTACACCACGACGTGGAGACGGTAAGCCGTACGTACGCACATATGGTGACATGTTATTCAAAGGATGGATAGAATGCTGAAATATGGTTGTAAAATGTTTATAATAACATCAAAGTATATATAATATATTGGAGTTATTATTTTATAATGGTAATAACAAATAAAGAAGAAGTGGAAGAAGAAAGGAACTTGGAAAAGGGTGGTGAAATCATTACCTCTTATTCGGGTTCTTCCTTTTGATTTGATCAAAAAGGCTCTTAGGCTGGCTTTATGACTAAAGTAAGTCCTCTAGGATGAAGTTAGGGAAGTTGAGAGAGTATTTGGGCAGATTTTGGCAGATCCAAAAGGCTTTGAAGGTGTGAGTTAATGGGAAGGGAGAGTGCCCTTTTATAAGAGGGGTGAGGGGAACCTTTGGAAAAGGTAGAAATATTATTTTATAATAAATTCATATTCGGTTTATAATGGCTCCAAAGTGGATTATTTAAAGTTTAAGGAGTGGATAGGTCGAAAACCACTCAAACAATAGAATTTATACAGGTTTTGGTTACTATATTAACCTTATCATTAAGTATTAACTCTTAGTTAATTAGTTTCACTTTTACAATGTCTCTTTGTACTTTTATATTATATGGTCAATAAACTTAATATATACATCCAAGAGACCCCCAAGAGGTCCATTAATGATACAACTATCATGATATATGTCTCTTGGATGAAACATAGATTTTTAGGAATTTAATATCAATTAATAATATAATATTTGTTTTAAAAAACTCTTTTATGTCAATTTTGACACTATTCAATAATTGATTTTTGTAACACTCATAACAGAATGATTACTTCGAAAAAAGTCAATTAAATCAATCCTAATATGGAATATTATCCTATAAAATTAGTTTAATTCATTAAAAGTCTCAAATTATATTTATTTGGGTATTTATAATATCAATTATTTTAATTTTTCACTATTATGGTAATTACTACATCATCATTGTGTCATAAATAAATTAAATTATTTAATGTCTAAAACTTATAAATAAAATATCATTATGTAGGAAATATTTTTATATTTCTAATTAATATTTACAATCTAATTTATCTTATGTATAACCCTATATTAAAAATGTTTTAGTAAATAAACATTGATTTTAACTCTTTTAACTCTTCTTTGAATTAAATAATAATAAATGTCCTAATCTAATTCATGTGGACCTAAATGATAATATTTTATTCCTAAGGTTGTTTTTGGTCGATATAAACTTTTACAACAGAATAAGGACATGTTTTAGGGTAATATTAATATCATATTTACCCTTAATTACCCTATTTACTTTTAACTGTGGTAAATAAACGTAAAAAGTTACTATTCACCAAAAATTATTTTCATCTCATTGAACCACATTTTAATCATTGATATTAACTGTGTCTCTTGTATTTTCAAAATTCCAACCACAGAAGTGGTAAAATTAAGTTTTATGAAAAATTTAGTTTTTTGACTACCACTTAGTAGTTTCACTATTCATCAAAAATTGAAGTTTTTCAGAACAATGCCAAAATTTCACCCTAAGCTATAATTGATATTCTGAATTCAAAAATGATGTCTATTTTAAAAAATTCCAAACATATAAGTTGAATTAATTAATTTTATAATTAATTTCCACTGTCACAACAAATAGCGTGTTTTAAAAAAACAATATATATCAAAATATTGACAATTGTTTATGTCCAATTTCAAAGTGAAATTAATTATAATGAACACCATTGGATAAAATGGTAAAAATATATTCCAATTATACTTTAAAACCACTAAATAATATAATTTATCACTATAAATTATTTTGATTAAAAAAAGTTGTTTTTAAGTATTTTTCACTTTTCATAAAAATTGGAAGTTCTAAGAAAAATACCAAAAAATCAACTTAGGATAATTTCGATATTCTGAATCCAAAAATGAAGTCCATTTTGAAATATAAAATATATATAATTTCAAAAAGTATGTATTACTATTCATAACGGCTAGTTTGATTGGTTGTGGTGTGTTAGAACTCGATGTTGCGTACAACACACGCTATCACATTATTCAAAGAGAAGCGTATCGTAGAAGCTTGGGGTGTTACAATAATGTTGAGAATGGAAAATGGATGGGACTAAAAATGAAATGAAAATGAAAATTAACTTGAAAAACATAGGATCCATCATAAATTCAATTAAATATACACTCCTCAACATAATGTAATTTTTGAGAGGGAAAATAGAATTATTGTTGAGATAGGTTGGATAGTGTTACCAAGCATAGAAAATATAAATTTATTTATAGAGAAAATATATTCAAAATATTCAAAATATAAAATTACTAATTACTAAGACATAGTACCACCAAGATACCTTGGTTTATGGTAAATATAACTGTGAATTATTTCATTGTCTTTGAAGTCTTTGTTAAATGAATATTATCAACAATACTCTTGGAAAGCTTGTGGAAAACAAAAAAAATGAATAATCATGTGCTACCTATCTAATGTAAGTGGCTATAAGTAATAGAATAAATGGACGAAAATTATATCAATCATTATAATTTAATGATTATTGAAAATCATTCAAATATTGAGGTATTAGTTTGTGTAGAATATGAGAATTTGGAAACTATTAGTGACAAGATTTATGAAGTATAGATTGAATAAAAATTTATTAGTTATTATAATACATTATAAAATGACTCAAATCAAAGAAAATATAAAGAGATTTATGAAAAACAAAGACTAATTTTTCATTGGAAGAAGAAACATGTTGATTTCAAAAAGATTATTTTCAATCAAAGTGGAAAATTCAAAACTAGAAGAAGATTAAGATTTGATAATCAAACTTCTCCCGTTTCTCAATTTGATCGTTAATGTTTTTTAGTTTTGGTTGAGAATGAAGAATGAATTGATGATATGAATTAGGATCATAATCAAATTTATAATAACTCTACATGTGAGATAGTTCTAAGATGTGAGTGTAAAATATTTTACTAGAACCAAGTGTATGCTTATAAACAACTTTAATGACAAAAGATAATGTTATAAGAAACAAATCTAAAAAAGTATGAATGTGATATTCTAAATTGTATGGAATTGTTTTTTATTAAAACTTTTCACTAATAGTAATTTTAGAATAAATAAAATTTTTATTAACAATGGTATCAAATAACAATTATAGGGTTTACCAAATGGATTTGAAGTCAGAATTCCCAAATAGAGACCGGGAAGATAAAGTTTTTTAGATAAACCTGAGTATTTACTATTACCCAATGGAATAATATTAGATTCCAAATTAAATAAATATTTACATAGCCTAAAAAATCTAATAGTTTCTAGTATTCAAGGATTGATTTTTTTTGAGAAACATGAACTTTTAAAAAGGAAATGTTAATAAAATCCTCTATATGAAAAATATATCTATAGGAAATCTAATTTTCATATTATATATTGATGGTATAATATTCTCTAGTGAAAATGAATAACTATATGAGGAATTTTTATAATACATGAAAAATAAATTTTAGATGTAAATTCTAAGAGATATGGAATATTTCATGGGATTACTGATTGAGTAGAAAACAAACTACGTATTTTTAACCAAATGAAATTGTGGTAAATAATTATTGAGATAAAATTTCATCAAAGAAAAAATAACTTTCATCTCACATTTTATTTTAAAAAAATTATGAAATGAAGTGGATGGAATTTATGTTTTTAACACCCCAATATCTTTTGAATTATGTATTTTTCATTTAAATAAATAAAAAATGTCTTTGAAACACATACTAGAGAATATTAGAGTACATATTATTTAGAAAAACATAAACACAAACATGAAAAAAGACACCTTAATTCACAGACACCCATAGATAGATGGACAAACTCATTACAAGTTCTAATAATACAAGTGGACCTACTCCCAAGAATATAGAAAGTCCAAGATCAAAACCTAGATAAATACGATCATCCATGTGTTAGAATGATTTAAAAAGGATGATAATAAAAAAAAGAAAAATATGTAATATAAGAACCATCTTCATAAGAAGGAAACTTCCAAGAATATATAGTTTATAAAAATGATGTCTATGTTAGGTATTTATAGGCTAATAAATTAGGGATGTTGTTTTATAGCTGTTAAGGCTATAAAAAATAAAAATGTCTAGAATTATAGAATGAATTTATAACCATTAAAATAATTTTGGAAATTATACATATATATGATGACATTATAAGTTATTTAAATAATGAACAATTTAAATTATACTTTCATAAATAATTATTAAATTTAAGTAAATATAAAGAATAATGTTAATATTTATGAAATGAACATTTATAAAATGGAATGTTTAAATAATAAATTATGTTATTAATTTAGTTTTAAAAAATTATCACAAAATAATTAATCTTAAAAATAATATTAGTTTTAGTCAAATTATGATTTAGTTTATATTTTAAGTTGAAGGTAAAAATATATAACAATAAAACATTTTCATTTTTTTCTTTTAATCAACTTAAGTAGAAATTCATAATTTGTATAAAAAATCATCTAGACCCTCATCCAAGCTTGGGACCACTAAAGAAATTGTGGGACCCCTAAGGTTCAACAACGTAGAGAGCTCACCCAAGCACATATCAAGTAGAGGTAAAGGAAACTTGCTTCCCATGGGGCCTAGGTTGGTTAGAGCTTGTGTGAGAATAGGGCAGGAAGTTCACAACCTTTTGTGTGAAAGAGGCATAGAAGTTTTCGTGTATGATATTTTGGAATTCCATTCTTTTGTTATGGTGAATGAAAGTCATGGCATAGCTTATATAGAAGTGGGAATTCATATCCCATTTCTATGTGGGATTTATATTTTTGATCTAGTTGAATCTCATCCATTGGATCGACATGGCTCAACTATCAAATCCATTTCGATCGTCTTACTCCTCATGACCTCACTGTCCATCACATATCCCACTCTCATAATCTAGCCGACCCCTTGTAGTATGACTAACATCATGAGAATGCCTTAAATTTCTGATCAACCCCTCATTGTTGTCTTCTAGTGAGTTGTCTCTATCCTCGTGACCACCTGATCCCACGACTATTCATTGGCCTCACCCGAAAGATATGATGACACTTAAAACGCAACCCCTTTAATGTTCTCAAACCTCCTTCTGTATTAAGGAATCAACTATACAAAAACCTATTACTCTATTTATAACATCCAAATCTAAATCACTAGGTTCAAGCCATAATGATTTATGGCCTCATGCACCCTCCCTATATGAAAGAGGTTACCGACTTGCAGCAAGCATATCAAGTGGAACCTTGTAGAAACTATACCATTTATAACATGTCATAGGATCTTATAATCAGAATATAGTAAATCAGAATAAAAATTAGGGAACTAAAGATGGCATACATGCAATGCAATGGCTCCCAAAGTGGAAAGAAAACTAAGTAAATAGTATAAGGAAAACTAGAAAGTAAATACACAATCATCCATAGAGTGATCCATTGCCTGTCCTAGTTCTCTCCAACTCTATTCTTCAATGCTGAACCATAATCCATTAGGCCCTTTCCCTTCATTGTATCTCTGGTCATGAAATCTACAAGCGCACTGAAATTCCCAAGTAGGCTATGAGTACAAGACTCAGTAGGACACCACCAATGCATCCTAAACCTGATGTTCACAAAATAAAAGTGTATGCTATAATAAATAATGTGAAGTAAACACACAATCAAAAACCGAGTAGTTGTTCACTAACCAATCTACCACAACCCTTGTCCATACCTACTTCATTTTTATGCTAGATAGATAACCAAGGTGTGAGATGCATCAACAATTATCCACTAGGATAACAAATCATGATTCCCAGCGTCATCATGAAAACATAATATCAAAGCTCTACTAGAAGATATGTACTCGGCGTGTGCAAGGGAAATGAGAGCTAATCAGCTTCCCTTAATTGTTGAGTTGGAACATTGAGTACCGAGAGATAATCGACATCCTTAAGTTTTTGTATAACACCATTGAGTAACATACTAGGGACCAAGAACTAATCAGCATACCCTCTTTATTGAGTGTATCCCAAGGCATCATCATATACCTTCATCATGTATTAAAACCTCATCATCAGTCATGATACATAATATCAACACTTTGCAAGAAGATATGTACTCTGTGCGTGAAAAGGAAACAAGAGATAATCACTTTCCCTTAATCATCAAGTTGACACACCGAGGACTGAGTGCTAATTAGCATCCTTTATTTATTGAATCACATCATCAAGTAACATACTAGGGACCAAGATCTAATCATCACCCCCTCTTCATTGAGTGAATCAAAAGGCATCATTTTGTGTCTTCTTCATGTGTTGGACCCTCATCGTGAGTCATGTGCATCCCTCCTCCAAAGGATAAAACAATTCTTGGTGGCCCACTAAATAGAATCCCCTAGGAATTATAATGAGCTTACCCCATGTATCAGACCATTGTCATCATCCATGTGCATCCCTCCTCCAAAGGATAACGCAAATCTTGGCTCGAAGAAAAAAACCACATGGTATACATAGCATGGTAAGATATATATATGTATATATGAAAGAATAACACATAATTATGAGTAATTTAGAAAACAAGGTACATGTAATCAGACAATAATGTGAATAAATAGCTACAAGTACTCGTGGCCTCAAGTGTAATATAGAGTGTCCATGGAAACACACATACCCACATACATTCACTATCTATCATGGTCATTAAACATGTATGTGCATAATCATATTAATGGAAATAATTTGTAAACAAATCCAAAATGTTAAGGAACTTCCTACCTTAATAGTTGGAAAACCTCTCGTAGTTTTTCTAACGTCAGGGTGATACGTCAAAGTCTCGATCTGTTGACACATCGGTGCTCAAGATATATCAAAGTTTTCCCATGATTTATTAAATTTATTTTAACTCAAAATTAATAAAACAACACATGTGATAATTATTTCTATTTCTTGAATAATTCCCAAATTATCATTAAATTTATCACGCACGTTGAAGAATTTTAATTATCACTTTACCCTTAAAAAACAAATGAAATGATAAATCTTGAATTTTAATTTAATTTTATCGCATGCGATGATAAATTAAATAATTATTTTATCATTTCTAAAATGTCACATGAAATGATAAGTCACCACTTTTAATTTAATTTTATCACACATGATGATAAATTAAATACTTATTTTATCATTTCAAAAATTGCATGTGATGATAATTATCTTTCTTGGATAATTAAAAAGTGATGATAATTTTGATTTCCAAATTTTAAATTTATCACTTACAGTAATAATTTAATTTTCCATTAAATATTTAAAATTATCCTTTATAAGTTGATGTAATTATGAGTAGATGATTTCTTTTTAATCATCGTTAATAATTTCATGTAATTATATTCAATAATTGTCTTAACATAATTTTGTAAAATATATTATTAGAAAATTCATTATACACTGCTCAAAATAATTCAAACTTTTATCCCCTTAATAATTTTGATAAATTATTATTATATAAAACATTGTTATTATTATTTAATTATTTTATCATTAACTATTGATACTATTGTTAAACATATTTATGATAATTTATTTTAAAATTATCTTTCGTTAAACCATACAAAAATACCCTTTGATAATTTATAAATAATTATCAATTGTTTTTTTAAAATTAATTATTTCAAGAAATATAAAAAAATACCATTTTATAACTTATAAATAATTACCATTTGATTTTTGTTTAAGTTAATTGTTTAAATAAATAGACAAAAATTCCCTTTGATAATTTATAAATAATTATCAAATGATTTTTGTTTAAGTTAATTGAAATTAACCTTTTCTAATTTATTTAAGCCCATTTTTATAAAATAAATGGAATGAGAAGAAAGGGAGAGATTAATTAAATAATTAAAAAAAGGAAAAAAATAAGAGAACTCACCAAGTGGGGTGCGCCATGCAAGGAGGGCTGAAAGGGAGGGAGGGCTTCTGGTAAGAATCCCGATTCTTGGTTGTTTTTATCCCGAAATCAAACAATAAGTTGTGGTGATTATACCAGTAGGGGTATTGGTTATATATCGGGGTATTAGAATGCATAAGTTTAGAAATTATAACCATAAAATTCATATCTACGTTGAAAATCAATCACCCATTTCCAACCATTAAATACCAAATTGATGATTAGGGAGTCGTTTAATATCATCCGTTAATGCATTTTAATTTTTTAACGCAATTGGAATGGATAAAAATAAAGCCTTGGGAAGCTTCCCATGCCTCCCGTAGAGAAAAAGAATGCACTGTGGGGGGGGGGGGGAGGATGAACAATAAATCCAATTTTAGATAATTAATTTAATTAATTAAATAAATTAATCTTTCAATATAACTATCAATTAAATTAAATTAATTCTGTGACATGTCCAAATGCTCATTTCATATGAAAATTATACTTTGATTAGGGTAAACACCCCATTCCAGACCTAACTATGGTTTTATATATGTCATACAATATACCGTTTGAGAGATATTAGTTATTTTATATTTAAAAAATGGAATAAATAATTAATTAAATATAAAAAGTTTATTTTTGTGAGTGAGGAATCCAAACGTCTAACACATAAAAATGTTATACCCCACTTAGGATAAACACCATATCCCAGAACTATTAGTGGTCTCATATTTCCCATAAAACACACCATTTTGGAGATACTTATTTATTTTCAATATAATAATATATTAAATTTTATTTAATAAAATTATCTCATGAGAGAAGCATGCAAATGTATGACGCCTTCAAATATTATATCCATCCAAGGGTAAAAAATATGTTTCAGACCTGACAGTGGTCTTGATTTTATCACAAGACACACTATTTTGTAGTTATTCAATTATTTTGACTAAATTACCCATGCATAAAATAATATATTTAATATTTTTATTCTATCTCTTCTGAGGCTTTGCGTACTTTAGAGACTTAAACCAACTCAATATTTAAACAATAAAATTTTAAATTGAATATGTTAGAGTGTTAAATGGGATTTTTATCCTTCTATGACGAATTTAACAAAAATAGATATTTTCACAGATAAATAATTTTTCGACTTAATAATTTAACATAAGATGGATTTATGATTATTGTAAAAGTCAGGATGATAAAAATCTCCCATGATATCGAATTGTCATTATAGATAAGAATCTATAGTGGTCTTACTCAAACAACTTAGGCCACTGAACCCAAACATCAGACTCATGTTCCCACATCACTTCTAGAATCCATCCATGCTGGCACTGAACCCAGACTAGTGGTACTGTATTACCTTGTAACACCTTCTCACTTCAGTCTGGATCCGTATTGGACGGTCCTCATAAGATGTGTCAGTCTCAAAATCAACATCCTCACAATCAATTACATGCATAGGATCAGGTATATACCTGCAAAGCTGTGGAACATGGAGAACGTCGTGCATACCATGATAACCTGAAGGGAGTTCTATATGATATCCCACTACCCCTATCCGTTCGGTTACATCAAAGGGTCCAAAAAAACATTTTGTTATCTTTCCTTGATTCTTTAGAAGTTTGTGCCCTAACCATAGATCACTCTCTGGAAAAACCAGTCTCCAAAAAAAACATCAAAGGTCTCCACCTATGGCTGACATAAGATATCTATCTATTATGAGAAGTGATCAATATCTTCCGTATCAACTGCACTCCCCTAGAGGTCTCTAGAACCATTATGGGGCCCATGTCTACTACCTCTCCCACTTCATTCTAATAGAGCGGTGAGTGACATGGCCTCCCATAAAAAACCTCATAAGGTGTCATCTGAATAGAATTCTGATAAATATTTTTATATGAAAAATAAATCAATTCCATGTGATCATCCCATACTCCGCTAAGGACTAGAACCCAATCTCATAACATATCATCTAGTATGCATATAGTCTTCTCAGACTGTCCTTCGTTCGGAGGGTGGTACACCACGCTCAATCTTAGATTAGTCCTTAGGGATTTATACAAGACCTTCCAAAATCATGATGTAAAATGCACGTCTCTTTCATAAAAAACTATAAAGGTAACTCCATGAAAGTAAAAAATCTCTCAAATATAATTTTTTCCCAAATCCTCCACCAAGTGAGTCTCTCTAATCAGTAAGAAGTGGGCAGACTTTGTTAACTGATCGATGAGCACCCAAACGACATTACGACTCTTTGGGGTCCTTGGTAATCCTATCACAAAGTCCATAGTTGTAGAGACCCGTATCTTAACGTACATGGACATTACATTACTTTTGCGGAATACTTAGTACATAACAAAAACACACACAGAAGGATCGTAATAGTTTAGTGTCTTTGGAAACTCGGAACGTAATCTTCTAATCGTGGTGAAAGATCTTCAACATCTCCCATAAAGATATTCCTTTTTTTACCTAAAACCTTTATTTATATCCTGGGGAAAAGAAAACATAAAATGGTGAGCTCAAATGCTCATTAAGGGTAAACAAAAGAAATATCAATCACATCGTATTCATAAGAACATAACATTTTGGAAATCATAACCTGCAAAAGAGAGCATAATTTCATAACATGGGATAAATCATGGTAGTGAAATGTAATTACAATAATCATAACTTAAAACATGAAAATTTGTGGCATTCACACATAATCATAGATAATCATTTCTTGTTAGTCAAGACTCATTGCCAAGACTATCTTAGTGGACAAAGTCCCTTTCTGAATCGAGTAACCCTCGTTTTAGTCCTGTTTCACTGAACAGGTATAGCCTACCATTCCAGCCCTGTCTATCTCATGAGATATAAAATCTTTACCCAATGCATTGGAGGGAGATATAGGTCCCATCCATCTCATAATGATACCATTCTTATGTGTGCCACAAAATCATAAACCATACATCATAGCATAACCCATGTAATAAAAATGGGATTCTTAAACAACATGACATCATAAAACCATTCATATAAGATAAAGGAATTCATAAACATAATTCCATCACAACATAGTCAAATCAATGTAAAAATATGGATAGAAACAGAACCCTTTATTATCTTAGATGGAAAATAATTTTGATAAAACACTTGAAATGAATTCTTGAGAAAAATATCCTTTCTACTTCAAAAACATTTTCCTTTCTTAACATGTCATACAATTTAAAACTAAAAGAAGTTGATTAAAAATAAACTTGAAAACTTGTAAAGTAAGCTTCTTGGAAATAATGTTTTAAAAATCCATTCATGCCGTATAAGTTAAAAAAAACATTCTTCGTACTTTTGTTGGAAAAGTCAAAAAGTACCTCGTACGAAAAAAACGACAAAAGATTCCTTTCATATTCTTTACTAAAAACTCACCGAAGGGTAAAATTGGATTTTAACTAGTGTAAGTGGATGAAAACAATATTACATATTGATGGGACATGTATTTGGATGATAAAATACACCCCAATAAATACTTACGAATAAACAATCTCGGATAAAAATGAGATTGTGATATTTCCCTTACCTTAGGTCCGATTTGCTTCGTAAGTGTCCGAACCTCCTGTATAATGATTTAAATAATGTCATTTACTTATTACAGAATCATATTCATTGTTATGATATCATATATGGTTCACTTATGACTTTATATTACCCATTCTTTTGTAAATTCCATGTTAAAGAGCGTTTTGGATAAAATTGATTCATTTGTCGTCCGTGTTTTGACTTGTAATTATTCATATGATTACATAGATCATGATTACTTAATTCCAGAACATAAAACATGATTTATATATATATTAAGGATATACATATATATAATAAATCATTAAATGGAAATAAATACACCGTTCATGGAGACGGTAGTCCGTACGTACGCATGAACACAGTTTTCGTTTCCTTATTGAATTGAATGGAATTAAGTAGATGACATACATATAAATAATTCCAGTATCATTATAAGGTCATATATTTAATTATTACTTATTATATATACTTTATAATCATTCATGAATGGTTAATCATTGAGAATGAATCTCATCACGTCGTGGAGACGGTAGTCCGTACGTACGCACGAGCGATGATACCGTTCTCATGGTCGTGGAATTGTGTTGAAGTGTATACTATTTCAGTATCAATATCACTTTATAATAATCATATATAGTTACTCATTAAACCATTATACCCATCCAATTAAGGTGGTGGCGGAAAATAGATTACACCACGGCGTGGAGACGGTATTCCGTATGTACGCACGCGCGGTGATTTCCTTTTTCTGTAGGATGGATAGAAGGTTAATTAGAGTTGTTTCATATTTATAATAACATGTCAGTATGTAAGTAATACTGATGTTATTACTTTATCATTAAACAACTAAAGAAGAAGAAGTTGAAGAAGAAAGAAATTGAAAAGATCGGTAATGGATATTACCTCTTCTTTGAAACGCCTCTTTGAATCCTTCACTTAGGGAACTAAGATTGGTCTTTGAAGAAGACCAGAACCTCTAGGATTATTCTAGGGAAGTGGAGAAGAGATTTTGGCAGGGGTTGGCCGAGCTTGAAGACTCAAAGTTGTGTGAGGAGGAGGGGGAGGAGGTGCCCTTTTATAATGGAGAAGAGGGGTACCTTAGGATTTCTTAAAAATATTAATTTATAATAAATCTAACCCCACTTAAAAACCTCCAAAAATGACTCATATTTAAATATTAGATGATATAGGGTTGTAATCTCATCAACCAATCAAATTTAGACATGTTTGGATCTTATTTTAAACCTTATCATTTTGATTTATCCTTATTTAATCTATTTAAGTTTATTTGTGGTAATAAAATTCTAAATTTTAAATTATAACAAATAATTACTTATTTGTTGTGAATTTTCCATAATTGTTTACTTTATAACATTATAGACCATATAAATATAAATTTATAATTTTTAAATATTTTTGTGATTTTTAAGCAATTTTATAATATGTTATTTTTGTAAAATAACAAGTGTCAATTTTGACACTATTCATTTATTTGAATTTAAATAAAATATATACAGAATATATGTTCGAACTAAAAGCTTTAATATATTAATAAAAGTTCATATGTATCTATAAAATTAGTGTATCACATTAAATAGTTCATATAATATTTATTTTATTATTTTTAAAACCATTTATTTGGTTTATCTCTTAATAAAATAATTACTACATCATTTTTGTATAATTATTTAATATACTTATTTGTTGTATAAAAATTTAAAATAAAATCCTATGATGAAGATAAATATATTACCTTTCACGAAAATACTTTTACTAGAATTTATCATCTTAAAATCACAATATTTAAATTGTTATATTTATTAAATTATGAAGGTGACAACTTTGGCATCATTTAAAATAAAATAATATAAGTGTCATAATCGCTTTTATAAGGCTCCAAATGGTCAAATATTCGACCCTTGGATACTTATGTTTTACATTTACTTGGACAATAAGTTTTGGTTAGGTATTTGTGCATTGTATGGTCACTTTTAGTTAAAAACAACAATATTCTTGATTTTTCACTAGATAAACAATTTCTGCATCACTATTGTATCATAATTAATGATAATTATTTAATCCCTAAAAATTATAAATAAATTTATATGATGTAGATAATTTCATTAGATTTCTGGAGACTATTCATGTTCGAAGTTTCATGAAGTTTATCACTAAATTAAAATTAATATACTTATAAGATTTAAGAGAGTGACATGTTGTCACTTTCTTTGGTTTTAATAATAATTAAGTTATTTTCATGGACAAATGTCCATTAAATGATTCTAATCCGACCCTTAGATGATATGGGTCGACTTTTAGTCATCTAATAGGATTTTGACATTTTTTAGGGTAATTTTAAAATATTATATTTACCCTTAATTACCCGATTTACCTTTAACTATGGTAAATAAAATTTACCGTAGTTACTATTCATAATTCCCAAAAATAAAAAGTAGCTTATTAACATAATTTGGACCCACTGATTCCAAATATGGAATCCATTTTTCCAAATTCAATACACAAAAGATGCAGAAATTAAATTAAAATTAATCCCGTTGTCGAAAGAAAACAGGTTTTTCTTTAAAACATTGCAAAAGATTGAATTGATTTAACCTACGAATTCAAGATAAAATAAATGCTAATGACATAAATTATATTAAATGGTAAAAATATATTCTATATATACTTTAAAACCATTCAATATTATAATTTGACCACATAAGATATTACGATGAAAAAAGTTGTTTTTAATTAAAATATAGCGTGTTTTTACTATTCATTAAAATATGAAAGTTATCGGAAAAATATCAAAACTTTATCTAATGTAAATTTTTATATCCTTATTCAAAAGAAGAATATTATTTTGTCAAATTGAACATATAAACATGTCAAAAACTAGATTTAAAGTGGGTGCGCCATCAAAAGGCGGTAAAACTGCATTTTTTGAAAAATACTTATTTTACCCGAAAAATTTATTTTGTTCTTATACCATGTTCTAGAAATGTGTAAGATGAATAATAATGTTATAAAATTCAAAATTTAGTTAATACTATTCATAACGGCTAGTTCATGACAATATTATAATAATATAACATTGTTTATTAAAACCTGGTATTACGTACAACACACGCTATCGAGGAAGGTCGCGATTGCGTGTAATGCAAGCCAAGTCAGGGTTGCGTGTTGTGAAAGAATCCTTCGTTGTTTCGTATAACAGAATCCAACCATATTTCATTTATACAATTAATATATATATATATATATATATACTCAATGTTGCGTAGAATAACTATTATCAAAATTGTGTGTAACACGGTCCAAGAATAGTATTGCGTATACTGCAAGCTAATACGGTGTTGCGTATAGCGCAAGGTAATCTTGGTGTAGAATACAACATAAGAAATTAATGAAATTAAAATAATATTTTTCATAAAATCTCAGGGTGTTACATTTTACCCCCCTTAAAATGAATTTCGCCCTCGAAATTCGTCGGGGTTATAAATGGTTTACTATTTGAAAGTTTCTTTGATAGAAACCCACATCGTAAAAAGGAATACCAAAACTTATCTTTAAAAACAAAAGTATGAAACGTAACGGTTACCCAAATAAACTAATCACTGGGTTTCCACATAGGTGAAAATATGGATATGGAAGAAAAATCTAACCATCATGTTCTGATGGAGAGTTGTAGAGAACATGGCTATGGAAAAGCCAACAATCACAAATCCATAAATTTGTGACGATCTAAGGTACCATCCGATTAATCAGATATAAGATCACTAGGACAACATTTTTGGTTTTCAATATCGTTTCCCTAAAGTTGAAAATTTGAATTAGAATAAATACTTACTTTATTTTGGTACAATATCACTGTTGTTCGTGCCTTGAACAATTTCCACTTCATCTCTTAAATAAATGAAGTTGAATTTGTTATTCGTGATGTGTTAGCATATCATGTGATAGAATGACGGGTCATTCCATCTGTCTCAAACAAAAGGTTAGCAAAAATTATATACATAAGTCGATCTATAGTGAGATTAATCATATATTGTTCCTAAAATGGACTTATACTTCATATTTCATACTGCTTAATATAATAAAACTAGTTTCTACTAAACAGGGACTTCCTGTAGGCCAGTGGTAGGCGATAAAGGCCAGTCGCACTTCGGTTGTGGGTTCGATTCCTACAGCCTTGTCCGATGCGATGGGTTGTCGCCCGTCCTGCGAGTTGTCCTTTTTCTAAAACAACAATACTATAACATCCCATCAGTAATATCGAAAAACAAACAATACTAACTTATGTCCAACATAATCCATTCCAATCTTTAGGCTTATCCATAATACTGCAGTCCACTCTCAGAGATTAAATACCATCGTTGATCCCATATATCATAAGATATATCTTGTTGGTCACATTCCAAACATTTAAAGGCCTTAATCTTGTACTCTCTTGAATACCCATTGAACCTTATTGAACACATGAGTGTTGTTAAAAGTTAACTCTTTCCACATACCAAAATCCTCAAAATTCTATATACTCAAACCATGATATCACTTAGTCCTTATATCAATCATGAGCTCATGAATACTGTCAAGCATTTCATTTTCTCTTTATCACTTCATTATGCGCATATCATCCACTTTCAAAAAAAATATCTCAATAACCTTTCATTGTTACTCATACCATTCATCATAAACTTTCAAAACTTAAGGAAAGACAACAGTGTAACAATCCTTAGATGTCTTTTTATTCTATAGTACAACATTACACTTGATAAACATGTAATCATTCCACTACATTCTTAAACCATTGACCGAGCTTCAACAATTCTTTCATCTCACATATCATTTGTAGTCTCTTCATCATCATCCACATAAATACTTCCCATACGACCATACTGATTATCTTCATGAGACTTTCCCTTAGGGAATTGGTTTGCATAATGCCCGTACATTCCACATTTAAAACATTTAACCATTGTTGATGTCGTAGCAATACCATTATCCTCATCCATGTTGTTAACTGAACCTTTTCCTTTGCATTTACTTGCTTTGTGTCCTTCTTTTCCACACCCAAAACATCTTCCAGTTCCTTTGAAACATTCTCCTTGATTCCTCTTCCCACATGATTTACATAGGGGAAATTGAACTTTCTTTCCTCTATGATCATCATGAAACTCCATCTTTCTCTTATTAGCCGAGTCAGGAAACTTACCAAATTTTACTTTATTGATCATATTATGAGATTGCTGATTCGGAATAATAATGATCTTTGGACTTCCAAATCCCATTTCATTTGGTTGCTCATGAAGAATATCATTCCATTGTCCATCATATCCTCCATTATCGTGAATCATCTTGTTTCCAGCCATTTTCTAAAACCCAAAAAAAGAATAGTGTGAGAGGAAAAAATCATGATAGGGAAAACAACATAATAAAGGTGGAGTATCCTTGATATCTAACATCTTAGGTTAAATTCTATGATCGTTACCGTAGTTCTAGGACTGTATCCTATACGTATACTTATCCTTATGGAAATCCCTAGACATACCGTAGAAATATCTCTAGGGATCTCACTAACGTTTTCGCATCCTAGTTTCCAAAGGTTGACTAAACCTTTCCTCTGATACCAACTGTAGAGACCCGTATCTTAACGTACATGGACATTACATTACTTTTGCGGAATACTTAGTACATAACAAAAACACACACACAAGGATCGTAATAGTTTAGTGTCTTTGGAAACTCGGAACGTAATCTTCTAATCGTGGTGAAATATCTTCAACATCTCCCATAAAGATCTTCCTTTTTTTACCTAAAACCTTTATTTATATCCTGGGGAAAAGAAAAAATAAAATGGTGAGCTCAAATGCTCAGTAAGGGTAAACAAAAGAAATATCAATCACATCGTATTCATAAGAACATAACATTTTGGAAATCATAACCTGCAAAAGAGAGCATAATTTCATAACATGGGATAAATCATGGTAGTGAAATGTAATTACAATAATCATAACTTAAAACATGAAACTTTGTGGCATTCACACATAATCATAGAGAATCATTTCTTGTTAGTCAAGACTCATTGCCAAGACTATCTTAGTGGACAAAGTCCCTTTCTGAATCGAGTAACCCTCGTTTCAGTCCTGTTTCACTGAACCGGTATAACCTACCGTTCCAGCCCTGTCTATCTCATGAGATATAAAATCTTTACCCAATGTATTGGAGGGAGATATAGGTCCCACCCATCTCATAATGATACCATTCTTATGTGTGCCACAAAATCATAAACCATACATCATAGCATAACCCATGTAATAAAAATGGGATTCTTAAACAACATGACATAATAAAACCATTCATATAAGAGAAAGGAATTCATAAACATAATTCCATCACAAAATAGTCAAATCAATGTAAAAATATGGATAGAAACAGAACCCTTTATTATCTTAGATGGAAAATAATTTTGATAAAACACTTGAAATGAATTCTTGAGAAAAATATCCTTTCTACTTCAAAAACATTTTCCTTTCTTAACATGTCATACAATTTAAAACTAAAAGAAGTTGATTAAAAATAAACTTGAAAACTTGTAAAGTAAGCTTCTTGGAAATAATGTTTTAAAAATCCATTCATGCCGTATAAGTTAAAAAAAACATTCTTCGTACTTTTGTTGGAAAAGTCAAAAAGTACCTCGTACGAAAAAAACGACAAAAGATTCCTTTCATATTCTTTACTAAAAACTCACCGAAGGGTAAAATTGGATTTAAACTAGTGTAAGTGGATGAAAACAATATTACATATTGATGGGACATGGATTTGGATGATAAAATACACCCCAATAAATACTTACGAATAAACAATCTCGGATAAAAATGAGATTGTGATATTTCCCTTACCTTAGGTCCGATTTGCTTCGTAAGTGTCTGAAACTCCTGTATAATGATTTAAATAATGTCATTTACTTATTAAAGAATCATATTCATTGTTATGATATCATATATGGTACAATTATGACTTTATATTACCCGTTCTTTTGTAAATTCCATGTTAAAGAGCGTTTTGGGTAAAATTGATTCATTTGTCGTCCGTGTTTTGACTTGTAATTATTCATATGATTACTTAGATCATGATTACTTAATTCCAGAACATAAAACATGATTTATATATATATTCAGGATATACATATATATAATAAATCATTAAATGGAAAGAAATAAACCGTTCATGGAGACGGTAGTCCGTACGTACGCATGAACACTGTTTTCGTTTCCTTATTGAATTGAATGGAATTAAGTAGATGACATACATATAAATAATTCCAGTATCATTATAAGGTCATATATTTAATTAGTACTTATTATATATACTTTATAATCATTCATGAATGGTTAATCATTGAGAATGAATCTCATCACGTCGTGGAGACGGTAGTCCGTACGTACGCACGAGCGATGATATCGTTCTCATGGTCGTGGAATTGTGTTGAAGTGTATACTATTTAAGTATCAATATCACTTTATAATAATCATATATAGTTACTCATTAAACCATTATACTCATCCAATTAAGGTGGTGGCGGAAAATAGATTACACCACGGCGTGGAGACGGTATTCCGTACGTACGCACGCGCGGTGATTTCCTTTTTCCGTAGGATGGATAGAAGTTTAATTAGAGTTGTTTCATATTTATAATAACATGTCAGTATGTAAGTAATACTGATGTTATTACTTTATCATGAAACAAATAAAGAAGAAGAAGTTGAAGAAGAAAGAAATTGAAAAGATCGGTAATGGATATTACCTCTTCTTTGAAACGCCTCTTTGAATCCTTCACTTAGGGAACTAAGATTGGTCTTTGAAGAAGATCAGAACCTCTAGGATTATTCTAGGGAAGTGTAGAAGAGATTTTGGCAGGGGTTGGCCGAGCTTGAATACTCAAAGTTGTGTGAGGAGGAGGGGGAGGAGGTGCCCTTTTATAAGGGAGGAGAGGGGTACCTTAGGAATTCTTAAAAATATTAATTTATAATAAATCTAAACCCACTTAAAAACCTCCAAAAATGACTCATATTTAAAGATTAGATGATATAGGGTTGTAATCTCATCAACCAATCAAATTTAGACATGTTTGGATCTTATTGTAAACCTTATCATTTTGATTTATCCTTATTTAATCTATTTAAGTTTATTTGTGGTAATAAAATTCTAAATTTTAAATTATAACAAATAATTACTTATTTGTTGTTAATTTTCCATAATTGTTTGCTTTATAACATTATAGACCATATAAATATAAATTTATAATTTTTAAATATTTTTGTGATTTTTAAACAATTTTATAATATGTTATTTTTGTAAAATAACAATAGTGTCAATTTTGACACTATTCATTTATTTGAATTTAAATAAAATATATACAGAATATATGTTCGAACTAAAAGCTTTAATATATTAATAAAAGGTCATATGTATCTATAAAATTAGTGTATCACATTAAATAGTTCATATAATATTTATTTTATTATTTTTAAAACCATTTATTTGGTTTATCTCTTAATAAAATAATTACTACATCATTTTTGTATAATTATTTAATATACTTATTTGTTGTATAAAAATTTAAAATAAAATCCTATGATGAAGATAAATATATTACCTTTCACAATAATACTTTTACTAGAATTTATCATCTTAAAATCACAATATTTAAATTGTTATATTTATTAAATTATGAAGGTGACAACTTTGGAATCATTTAAAATAAAATAATATAAGTGTCATAATCGCTTTTATAAGGCTCCAAATGGTCATATATTCGACCCTTGGATGCTTATGGTTTACATTTACATGGACAATAAGTTTTGGTTAGGTATTTGTGCATTGTAGGGTCACTTTTAGTTAAAAAAAACAATATTCTTGATTTTTCACTAGATAAACAATTTCTGCATCACTATTGTATCATAATTAATGATAATTATTTAATCCATAAAAATTATAAATAAATTTATATGATGTAGATAATTTCATTATATTTCTGGAGACTATTCATGTTCGAAGTTTCATGAAGTTTATCACTAAATTAAAATTAATATACTTATAAGATTTAAGAGAGTGACATGTTGTCACTTTCTTTGGTTTTAATAATAATTAAGTTATTTTCATGGACAAATGTCCATTAAATGATTCTAATCCAACCCTTAGATGATATGGGTCGACTTTTAGTCATCTAATAGGATTTTGACATTTGTTAGGGTAATTTTAAAATATTATATTTACCCTTAATTACCCGATTTACCTTTAACTATGGTAAATAAAATTTACCGTAGTTACTATTCATAATTCCCAAAAATAAAAAGTAGCTTATTAACATAATTTGGACCCACTGATTCCAAATATGGAATCCATTTTTCCAAATTCAATACACAAAAGATGCAGAAATTAAATTAAAATTAATCCCGTTGTCGAAAGAAAACGGGTTTTTCTTTAAAACATTGCAAAAGATTGAATTGATTTAACATACGAATTCAAGATAAAATAAATGCTAATGACATACATTATATTAAATGGTAAAAATATATTCTATTTATACTTTAAAACCATTCAATATTGTAATTTAACCACATAAGATATTACGATGAAAAAAGTTGTTTTTAATTAAAATATAGTGTGTTTTTACTATTCATTAAAATATGAAAGTTATCGGAAAAATATCAAAACTTTATCTAATGTAAATTTTTATATCCTGATTCAAAATAAGAATATTATTTTGTCAAATTGAACATATAAACATGTCAAAAACTAGATTTAAAGTTGGTGCGCCATCAAAAAGCGGTAAAACTGCATTTTTTGAAAAATACTTATTTTACCCGAAAAATTTATTTTGTTCTTATACCATGTTCTAGAAATGTGTAAGATGAATAATAATGTTATAAAATTCAAAATTTAGTTAATACTATTCATAACGGCTAGTTCATGACAATATTATAATAATATAACATTGTTTATTAAAACCCGGTATTGCGTACAACACACGCTATCGAGGAAGGTCGCGATTGCGTGTAATGCAAGCCAAGTCAGGGTTGCGTGTTGTGAAAGAATCCTTCGTTGTTTCGTATAACAGAATCCAACCATATTTCATTTATACAATTAATATATATATATATATACTCAATGTTTCGTAGAATAACTATTATCAAAATTGTGTGTAACACGGTCCAAGAATAGTGTTGCGTATACTGCAAGCTAATACGGTGCTGTGTATAGCGCAAGGTAATCTTGGTGTAGAATACAACATAAGACATTAATGAAATTAAAATAATATTTTTCATAAAATCTCAGGGTGTTACAATAGTAATTTTTTCCCACATAATATAGGTATCAGGAATGGTTGTAACAACTCTCTAGGATGCTAGTGCCTAGCCTTTACCCTCTAATAGATGAGGCATCAAGAGACAAAACCTGCAATGTCCCTCTTCGTCATAGGGAACCAAAATTATTATCTGAAGTCATGGTACATCTTTTCCACACCAGGATGTACCGTCTACCTAGAGGTGTGGTAATCCCTCATTATTTCCTCTCTAGTAAAATTAGGAACTACCAATATTCCATGGAAAAAGATCATGTCATTATTTTCTATAGACTATATAGGTATCTGGTCACCTTCTGCAGGTCGTTCCCTAATCATAATACACTCTGGGTCTAAATCTAACTAGTCCTCATTCTTTCCACATGGGAAGATGTAATTAGTATGGGGTAGAAAATTATAGATCCTTGATCCTGTAAATCATCAACCCTCCAGTCAGGGAATAACCACATCAAATGCTACTACTCCTCTGAGGACTTCTCACCAAGTTCATGCTCATCTAGGGTGTTATGGATAAGGGCATATGTTATGACATTTACCATTCCAGGGGAATATGTCATATCAAAGATGAATGTCTGTAGATACTCGACCTAATGCCTTTTCCTCAGATTCAGATCCCTCGGAGTGAAGATATAGAGAAGGATCTTGTGATCCATGTAAACCATAAATCTGTCACCAAATAGATAATTTCTCCAATATTTTAGTGTGTGGACCACTATTTCCATATCCTAGTCATGGATAGTCTAGTTCTTCTCATGTGGTTGTAGCTGACGAGACCCATGTGCTACTACCTTTTCTCCTCACATCAGTACTACTCCTATAACAACTCCAGATACATCAAAATACCCTATATTTCTAATCCCAAGCTCCAAAAGTGTCAGTACTAGAATTATCTTAATCATTTTATTTAACTCATGGAAGTCCTATTCACACTGGTCTGAACACTGGAACCTTAATCCCTTCTTTATTAATGTTTTAATGGGTGTGGATAGTCGGGAGAAGTCCTGGATAAACCATTGGTAATATCTGGCTAGACCTAGGAAGATCTTGATCACAATCACTTTTCAGGGATGTGTCCATGAAATGAATACTTTGGCATTCTCTGGGTTTAATGATATACCAGTTTCAAACACCACATGTCCAAGGAACATTACCTATTTATTCCAAAAGTTAAATTTTAATATCTTAAATAAAATTATATGAGATCGAAGCATACTTAGGACAATGTCTAGGTGTCTATCATGTTGTTATGATGTTGATGAGTAGATGAGGACATCGTCAAAAAAAAAACAATGAATAAATATTCCAAGTATAGATGGATTATTTTTTTCATGAGATCTATAAACATAGATGGTGAATTCGTTAGTCTGAATGACATTAAAAAAATACTAATACAACCTATATCTACTCTAAAAATCTATCTTTAGAATATCCTCCTCCCTAACTCGCAACTTGTGGAAGCCCGTTTGAAGGTCACTCTTTGGGAATCACTAGGATACTTGTAAATGATCAAAATATCATCAATCTGTGTCAATGGATATAATTTCTTCACCAACACTTGGTTTATCTTCTGATAATCACCTCTACAATGTCTTATGAAGAACTCTCTAATGAAGAAACCCTGTTACCTAAACCACAGAGAAAGTGATGGAGCATGCTCTACTACATCCTTCTATACATATTGTGGTAATGTAGACACATAATCCCTTGAAAAATCATACCTACACACTTCCCAAGTAGTACCATAAGACATTGTAGAGGTGACATCTTCTGTAACACAAAGAAAAACACTTCCGAAGAGAAACTGAGTTGTTGGTATAAATCATAATCAATCTATAAGATCATGAAATGTTTCACTTAACTAGTCTATGGGATCAAAAAAGGTTTTCCTTGGAGTCTACCATTAACCCAAGGTATACCCTCATAGCATTAACCCATGTTTCTATCCCTGCACGTTAGTCACAATCATCATACATATACAAACACAAAAACATAAACAGTCCATATAATTAACTCCAATAAAGATATATCACACATCATGAAAACAAAGATATATCACACAAAACAAACTGTCTTCAACAGATAGCACAAATCAATGCATTTAATTAATGAAATACTATGAAACATAACAACATGTGTATATATATATGACATGTGAACCTTCATGCCTATTCATAAATCATTAACATATGTGAAATATCATAAATCCAATATAACATAATGTGTGTCACCCAAGGTGAATAAATAGTAACAAAAAAATATAAATTCACAACTTTATGGAAAATCAAAGGTCAACTATTCAGTGTTGCCTAGGAACTATCATAGTTCCTCTTCCTAAGACCCTTTCCTATCTAGGGTCCAACCTGTCCTAACCCAATATAAGATAAGAACAAGTTAGTGGGTCTTGATGCCTCTAATAACATTTTGTAACATCCTAATTTGAATCCCTAGGTTCGAGCCAAAATGCTACATGGCCTCATGTGGGCCTCCCCATATGCAAGAGGATTTTGACTAGCAGTGAGAGTCTCATGTGGAACCTTGGGAAGACTATACCCTTGATATAATGTCATAGTATTAGATAATCAAAATATAGTAAATCGGAAAAAAAATGTGAAAATTAAATATGGAATACATGTAATGTAATGAATCTTAAAGTGGAAGGAAAACAAAGTAAGTATTAAAAGGAAAAATAGAATGTAAATGAACAATCATCCATGGAGTGATCTAATTCCTATCTCGGTCCTATCCAGCTCCATGATCCACCACTCAACTATCTGCCATAGGGCCCTTTCCCTTCATTGTCTGGTCATGAAATCTAAAAGTGCACTGAAATTACCAAGTAGGATGTTAGTACAAGACTCCATAGGACAATTCCAATGTATCCTAAACATGATGTTCTCAAAATACAAGTGTATTTCATAATAAATAATGCGAAGAAAACAAAAAATACAAAATAGAGAGGTTGTGCGCTAACCAAGATGCCACAACCTCAAGAGCTAATCAGTGTTCCCTCTTCATTGAGTGGATCCTAAGGCATCATCATGGGACTTCTTCATGTATTAGACCCTCATCGTCAGTCATGCAATACAATATCAAAGCTCTCCAAGAAGATATGTACTCTCTGTGTGTAAGAGAAATGAGAGTTAATCAGCTTCCATTAATCATCGAGTTGACATACTGAGGACCAAGAGCTAATCAGCGTCCTTTAGTCATCAAAGCACACTGTCGAGTAATAAACTAGGGACCAAGAGCTAATCAATGTCCCATATTCATTAATTTCATCCCAAGGAATCATCGTGTGCATTCCTCACGTATTGGACCCTCATCATCATTCATGTGCATCCCTCCTCCAAAGGATAATAGAAGTCACGACTGTCCACTACATGGAATCCCCTAGGCATCATCATGTGCCTACCCCTTGCATCAGACCCTCATCATCAGTCATGCACATCCCTCATCCAAAGGATAACACATGTTGACGATTCACCTATCTTGGATCCAAGAACAAAACCATAATGCATAAATGGAATGGTAGGATATATATATATATATATATGTAGGAATACCACATCATCATGAGTAAATTAGCACACAATGAACATGTAATTACACATTAATGTGAATAAATAACTACAATTACTCATGGAAACAAGTGTAATATTGAGTTTTTGAAGCTACACACATACCCACATGCATTCACTGTATAGTATGGTCATTAAACATGTCTCTGCATAATAGTATTGAAGGAAATCATTTTTAAAAAAGCCCAAAAGGTTAAATAACGTCCTAATTTAATATTTGGAAAACCTCTTGTAGTTCTTTCTAATTTCAGGGCAATACATCAATGTATCGAGCTATTGGTACATCGATGCTTGAGGCATATCAAATGTTTTACTATAATCCTAACATTTATTTTATTTCGAACGAAATAAAACATCACGAGGGATAATTATTTCTCTCTCTTGAATAATTAACGAATTATCATCAAATTTATCACACAAGATAATAAATTTTAATTCTCACTTTACTCTTTAAAAAACACATGAAATGATAAATCAAGAATTTTAATTTAATTTTATCATGTGAAATGATACATTAAATGATTATTTTATGATTTCTAAAATGTCACATGAAATGAAAAATTTCACTTTTAATTTAATTTTATCATGTGCACTGATAAATTAAATAATTATTTTATCATATAAAAAATTGTGTGAGATGATAATTATCTTTCCTGGATAATTATAAAGTGATGATAATTATGATTTCCAAATTTTAAATTTATCAATTACAACAATATATTAAATTTCCACTAAATATTTTAAATTGTCCTTGATAAATAGATGTAATTATCGCAAGATGAATTTTTTAATTATCATTGATAATTTCATGCAATTATATTCAATTATTGTCTGGTTATAATTTCATAAAACTTGTTGTTACACAATTATTTATCCATTGCTCGAAATGATTCAATGTTTATCCCATTAATAATTTTTATAAATTATTCTTCTATAAAACATTATAATTATCATTTAATTATTTTATCATTAAACATTGATAATTTTGTTAAACTAATTTATGATAATTTATTTTAAAATTATATTTCGATAAATCATAAAAAAACACCCTTTGATAATTTATAAATAATTATCTTTTGATTTTCTAAGTTAGTTATTTAAAGAAACACACAAAAAAACCCTTTGGTAATTTATAAATATTTATCATTTGATTTTTGTTTAAGTTAATTATTTAAATAAACAATCAGAATACCCTTTGATAATTTATAAATAATTATCATTTTATTTCTATTTAAGTTAATTAAAATTTAATTTTTATAATTTATTTAACCACATTTTTTTGTAAAATGCATGGAATGAGAAGAAAGGGAGAGTTTAATTAAATAATTAAAATAAAAAGAAAAAATAAGAGAACCCACTAAGTGGGTACACTACTCAATGATGGTTGAAAGGAAAGGGTGGGTCACTAGTGGGAATCCTGATTTTGGGTTGTTTTCTCCTGAAATCAAATAATGAGTTTTTGTGATTATACCGGTTAGGGTGTTGGGTTTATATAGGGTATTAAGATGTGTGGGGTGGAAAAAAATAACCCTAATTTTCATCTTCTCATTGAAAATTAATAACCCATTTCCAACAATTAAACAAAAAATTGATGATTTTAGAGTTGTTTAATATCACTCATTAATACATTTTAATTTTTAAATGGGGATGAAATGAAAAAAATGAAGCCTTTGGGAGGCTTCCCACACCTTCCATGGAGGAAAGGTATACACTACATGGGGGGTATAAGATGAACCATAAATCCAATTTTTAATAATTTATTTAATTAATTAGATAAGCTAATAATTTAATATAACCATTAATTAATTTAATTTAATTTTGAAATATGTCCAAATGCTCATTGCACATAAAATTTATACTATGCCTAGGGTAAATACACCATTCCAGACCCAACGGTGGTCTTATATTTTTCATATAATTCACCGTATGAGTGATATTAATTATTTAATATATAAGAAATGGATTAAATAATTAATTAAATATAAAAAGGTTTTTTTTCATGAGAGAGGAATGAAAACATTTTATGATTAGAAATGTTATTTCCCACTTAGGTTCAACACCACGTCCTGGACCTATCAGTGGTCTCAAATTTCCCAAAAGACCTACTATTTTGGAAGTATTTAATTATTTTCAGTAAAATAATATATTGAATTTTATTTAATAACTTTATCTCATGAGTGAGGTATCCAAATGTATGACACCTTCGAATATTATACCCATGATAGGCTAAAAACTACATTTTGGATCTGATAGTGGTCTCTATTTTATTATACGACACACTATTTTGGAGTTATTCAATTATTTTGAATAAATTTCCCACAATTTAAATAATACATTTAATATTTTTATTCTATATTCTCTGATCCTTTTTCGACCTCAGATACTTACACTAGCTCAGTGTTTAACTCTAAAAATATTCAATTGAATATTATAGAGTGTTAACTAGTTTTTTACCCTTCTACAACGCGTTTAAAAAAACATGAGATTTTTCACTGATAAATAATTTTTCCCCATAATAAGTTATCATAATAGGTATTTATGGTTATTATAAAATTCATGATGTTACACTATTAACCATTGATTTTCTCCGATGACTTGAACATAAATAATAATTCTTAAAACCGTGATACACGAGCCTCCATGAATATATAAATATATATTTATATAATCTTCAACTCATTGGGGAAAAAACCCCTCTACCTCATTGGAAGAATCCAATCCAAACAATTTTCCTAGTATTTCCACCTTACCCACTATTTCAAAATCGCCACATACAGAAGAAACATGTCGACTCAGTGAAGAAGTACCCAAAACCTCCCTCTTCTGCCATTATTTTATCATATGTAAGGGAAGTTTTCATATTTCATATTACTAGTTTTATATATATGAATATATTTATTTCTAATTTCATTTTAATTTTATATAATCATATATATATATATCTATTATTTTTAATTTCATCTTTATAATTATGTTTGGGGAATATTATAATTTCAAAATTTAGTGTTTTTATATTTTTATATATTAATTTTTAATTTCAGGATTATTTTATTAAAGTATATACATATATACATATATATATATATATATATAATTTTAAATTTTAATATCATTTAATTTTATTACTTATATTTTCAAGTTTATAATTATGTACATATGTATATTTATATATCACTTCGAGTTTATGTTCTTCAAAACATAAATGCATGTACTTTTAATTGTGGATGTACTTTAAATTTATATTTAATTAAGTTTATTAATACTAATGATATATGTGTATAAATATAAATAAATAAATAAATATATATATATAAATTTATATATATACACATTTGGTTATTATCACATGATTTTAGTGAATAATCAATTCATTACAAATCATAAATCCAATTAAATTATATATTTCCATGTTGATTATGGATAAAATGTTTATTTTAAATTCCACAAACTAAACCTGAGTACCCTAGTAACACGATAACAGATTTAGTCCTGACATAGACTGAAGGTCATTCCCAATTCCCATGCGTTGGTGCCTAGAACCTGACAACATACAAATTGAATGTAGGAATGAGGTTTTAACTAAAAATAAAAAAGTAAAAGAAACAAGACAATATCAATACCAAAATAAACACCACTGGGAGTAATGTACTAGAAGTCAACAAGGCATAAACATGCCATGTACCACAAGAGTTCCAGAGAACATGAAAACTGCCCAAGTCTTAACTTAGATGCAACTCACCATGTCCAAGGTTTAATTGTTAGATCCACCTCCAAGAGATCTCTTTCCCTTTCTTGAACCTAATAGGAGATAATCTACAAACACATGAGGGAAAAATTATGGTGTCAGCCAATGCCTAGTAGGATTTCACTAAAATATTCTATAACAAGATTCTAACATCAAATTAACCAAGAATGTGATTTCAATTTTAAAACAAATAGATTTGGAATATAAAAAACATAATTAAAATAGTTCATGCTTTAATTTTCAAAATATGGAAATATTTTATCAATTAATGCTTCACATTTCAATTGATGGAAATATAATTCAAAATATGAAATTTATCTTTAATCAAGGGTGCTTAAAATAAATTCACTTTAAAAAAAATGTCTTAAATAAACACGTTTATATAAAATAGTTTATATACATTTACAAGGTATGTAAAATAGTTTACAGAAATTTAATATATGTACATTTTAAATACTAACAATAAAGCAACATGGTCATGCTCCAAATATGTATGATAGTTCTAGGCTATGGGGACCTGAAACTGTGAAATGATAAGTATGTACATATGCCCCTTTGGGACTTAGTTAAAGGGGACTCATTACCATCTCATAAGGAATGGGATGTGCTGATATGAGGTTTTAAAATGTTCTAAATCATAAAGTGTCACCCAAAATAATGCAAAAACTACCTAAGTATTACACGTGATCAAGTAAAAACAATGAAGGGAATTTTATTTCAAGACTTCTTAAAATATAATTAAATCTCATTACCCTATTTCAAATATGCCATTTTCTCTTTAAAAACCATAGCAGGTTTTTAATAAAAAACATTCCTTCTCAAAAAGATAAAACCATAGGGTTTCCATTAAACCATGTTTATGCCACTTTTCAAAAATTGGGATTTGAAACCAATTCATGAAATTTCACAATTCATTTCACAATTAAATATTACAATTTAATTTTTAAAAAATTCTATCAATTTCATAAGAAACCCACATTTCACTAGAATTAGGGCTTTTCACAACTTTCCATCAAAACCATTTTCACAATTAAATTCAAAAATTTAATTGAATCATTTTCTATAAAATCCAAAATTTAAATTAAACAATTTAAATTACCAAAATTTCCATAAACACACAATAATTAAACAAAATTACGAGTTTTCCAATTTTATGCCAAAAACCATTTCTTCCAAAAACTCAAATTCAATAGAATTGATTTTTTAATCAAACCATTGAAAAAAATTAGCACAAATAAAAAAATTCAATTTAAATAATAAATTGAATTTAAAAAAATTAGGGTTAAGAGTAATTAGGAAACGTAAGGAAACCACCTACCTCAGAGTCGCTAGATCTCAAAGCGTCAAAACCTAATTGGGATTTGTTTTAGAAGAAAAACAACAACAAGATACGAGGAAATAAGGATCAAAAACTATGTTTATAAAACCAAAACATTGGTAATTAGTTCCATAAATAAACACATGGATTTACAAAAACCTAAAGAGAAAGAGAAATATCATGTGAGATTAAGAAAAATAGGAAGAAATAAACTGAGAGAAGATCAAATGGAGTTACTCTAGCTTCTGATCACTTCTAACAGGGATCTGAGTTGAAAAGATCCATCCTTGGGAGCTATAAGGAAGTTATAAATGAGTTTGGGTCACAGGATATCTGTTTGGGACCTAAAGATGTGTCAGTCTGGATCCGTATTGGACCGTCCAATATGGATCCAGACTGGCACATCTTATGAGGACCGTCTAATACCTATATAAATACTTTATAACCTAACTCAAACTGTAGAGGATGAAATCAGTAGTCATTTTTGGATCTCTTCTTTCTATATAAAATTACCAAACACTTCAGGATTAACTATATATTCTATTATATCTCTTGAAAAAGTCTCATTACAACAATAGATGACTCCTCATACTCTAATCAGTATAGAGGAAATCAACATGGACTATCATACAAGGTCTCAAATGACTCCATATTAATTAATTATAGACAATAATTTTTATTGAAATATACACAATTATGAGATAGTTCTCCCATAAACCACTAAAATAAAGTACACATTTCAGCAACATGTCTTCCGATACTTGGATGGTACACTTAGACCACATGTTGGTCTATGGATGATATGTAGTTCTCATATTCACATCAGTATATAGTTCCTTATATTGAACAAACCATATCAACTATGTAAAATGGGTATCCTTATAAAAAATGATTCTCCTAGGCACACTATAAGGATTCAATATCTATAAAACATATATCCTATCCAACTCATCAATAAAATAAGTCTTCTATATTAGTAGAAAATATGTGACATTTATCAACTAGTCTAAAATAACCAACACTACATCATTAAAACTAGTTAAAATTAATAATACCATTATTAATTACATAATTATGTAATCCAACATCCACTTAGGAATATAATGTGGATAAATAAAATTTGTGGGTTACTAATGGTCGTCCTTCACTTACTAACAAAGAAAGAATCACAAAAAAACCCTGCTATTCCCTTCTAAATCTTGGTCCACTAATACAATCTTTGGATGTCATGGTACATCATAGTAAACTTCAAATTAGCATCCCATCTTGATGCATGTGAGTTATACATTATCCCTTTGTGCATTCTCATGGGCTCCACTACTCAACTATAAACACAATGGATATTATAAGTGTCCAGAGACTAATCAGGTAAAATATATCTACCATATATATTTTCAATCATCAATATTATATTTGAGTAGGATAACATACCCTAATTATCCCTTTCAGGGAGTGAGGAATAAATTCTCATGCATTTTAGGGTTACTGTTCCCTAATACTTCTGAATGTTGAGGCACAACTCAACAAAGAGGATCATCATATACTACTCTTTACAATGTATCTAAGCCACACATACCAATAGTATACTCAGTACATCAACCTAAACATTCCGATTCCTAAGGGTATATTCCATATCAAAATAGAAATACTATAGGTACTCTAACCACATACTTTTCTTAGGGTTCAAATCACACTGGGAGGATATATACTTCAGGATTTTATAATCGGCATACATCATGAACCTCTCACCCAAAAAGTAGTGATACCCATATCTCAGTGCATGAACTTTACTTTTTAGCTATAGATCATGTGATAGGTAGTTTCACTCTTGTTTCCTCATATTCTTAGACCCCATAAGCAACAACTCACACATCTTATTTTAGAATAGATCTAATCCTAACCCCTGATTTATCTTAGTAAAATGTAAAATTCTTTCTTTTATTAGGTAAGTCAAAGATCAGTATATATATCAACCTCCCTATAATATCTTGAAATGATTTCTCACAAGAATCTAACTAGATGAACTTACCCACCTTCTTATGAAGGGCCGTCATCAGTTCTTCCAAATAAGAAAAGTCTGGGATAAACCTTCAGTTTTAATCTTGTAAACCAAGAAAACTAAAAATCCTGAAGATATTCTCATGTTTCTCCCAAGATACTATAGAATCAAATTTATTTGTTTATTTTGATATACCAAGCCAAAATATCATGTTTCCCAAGAAGTAAACCACTAAAATCCATAGATGAAACATTAATAACTTGGTGTAATGCTGATGACGACACTGTGCACTCAGAAAAAATATCAAAATTATGTGAATTATCCTATCAAAAATTGGAATATACAAAATTATCATAAAAATAAATCCACAAATGAGTCCAAAAACAGATAAATGAACATACTAATCTAGTAAAAAACACCTACATTTAACTCATCTACATAAAAAAATATCAAAATAATCATATATTTTATAAAATATTTTAAAAGTAGTACATGAAATATCTGAGGTCCTCACAAACAAAAAATGATAGGCCGACCTCAGTTTTATCTTGGAGAATAATTTTCTTCTCTCAATTGATTAAATGGGTCACTAATTCAAGGAATATGTTATCGATTCCTGACTATAACATAGTTAAACCAAAGGTAATCCACTCATAAACAAAATCATCAATCCTCATTATTAGTAAACTACATGGGATCACCCTATGGAAACATTATTGGGTAAATAAACCCATTATTCTTCAAATCCTTAAGAAAATACTTCAACTCTCAAATCATTATAAGAGTTATATATAAGGAAGATTTTTTTGGTATATATAATAGGAATAAGATAAAATATAAACTCAATCACTCTCTATTGTGTGGAAAAATCTACAAAATGCTCAAGAAGAACATCCTACGATTGATAAAATATTAAATGGATGATGGAATGATGCATATTTTACTCTCATAAAAAATTATTATCAGGTGGGTGGAGATCACCCACAAATATTTACTCCAAAGACATTAATGATCTACCAATCATTCCACATCCCTGACATAAGTATACCAATCTCCCTTAGATGTGAATGATACACTTCGATGATAGAAATAAATATTCACTCAATAAAAACTCATCCAATCTAAATATTTTCACCTCTAACATGAACAAATCCCAAAGAATACTATATTCCCCAATCACCATAACACACTATGGAAATATACGAAAACCCTCTTACCATACCCCTAAAATCATAGTGATAGACATCCTCAAATACAAACATTAAATGGAGAAACACATATCACTAATACATTTCTCAAATATGAATGAGTCAGACACACTTGTATAAAATAAAAATGACACTGGGGTTGATTCTATAAGGATTATACCTCAATGTATATAGGGATCCCAAGATTATCAAATAAAAATCATATTAATGTAATGAAGCTATCATAAACTCTAGTCTTGAGATCTTGATGCTCAACTTCACTGAGGATCAACACCCTACTAGTGCTACTACCCCTGAGCACTATGACCACCTCCAATGTATGAATGACCATAGGTTCGAGAACTACTAGACTACCATTGAAATCCTATACCTACTCTTGAACCTCATGGTTTACTAGATTTGTGCCTACAATCTAGATATATAATTTTTCTATAGAACCACTTTAGGTTAACCATCTCTCTATTGTCTGACACTAGATCAATTTTATCAAACAATTAGGCTAAATATTTCCCCGGGGACCAAATGATAATAATCAATCAATTATACCACCATTGGAGGAATAAATTAACACCTAACATATCTACCATGTATTTATCCACCTTAGATTGACTCCTTAAGCTTCCACTTTCTACATCCCAATAGACTACTCCTAGCCATGAATGAAGAATAATGATACCCAGATAGTCTAAACTATATATAGTTTCATTATACAATAGGGGATTGACTCAAAATATGAAAAAATGTTGTCAAACTATGATTGAATATAGTTCCTCCATCCATCCTCAAAATTATTATCCATAATGTCTTCATCAGTCACAAAATTTGGGGAAAACTGCACCATTTTAATTAAGTGGGTGGAATTATTGATCACCATAACACCAATTTTAAAAATATGCATGAAATCCATTTCTAGATATGACCTCATAGTTATTAGGAACAAATTATATAAAATTAAAGACTATATATACTTGAAATATATCCCACATGTTGGTCTTCCTAGAAAAAATATCCTACCCATGTTTTACTAGAGCTCAAATCATGTTGGTGGAAAGCTTCTCCCACCTCTCAAGGGTGTCTCAAGATAATCGATGATGTTATAAATATAATATATCCATACCTCCACATCATATGGTCCAGTATCACTAAAAAAGAGTGGTAGATACTACAACTAAAACTATTGAATTCAGTTCTTTCGGGCTATATTGGTTCTCAATGACCCATACCCTGTAGACTATATCTTTTAATGTATATTCTCTCACAAATATTGAATCCTAGAAAGAATAAGGACAATATGTGTCTTTAGATCCATTATGAATGGGGAATGTTCAACCCTTACCCCTTAATGTTAAATGAGAGGTCATCATAGTGTGATGTCACCATAATTCAAAGAACATGAGTCATATCACAATTTTATCAAAGTTGTTGATATTATAGATTAATTTTATAAATAATAGACATATACTACTCTACTATAAATTAAAACCCTATTATATAAAGGTTTTACATATCGAATCAAGGCTATCCCAACTTAACCACTCTTAGGTCAGGTAAAATCTCATACAGGATTAAATAATAGTCACAATATATTAATATTAGTATTCAACATCATGGGTTGATCAATCAATGTTCCATAAATAATTTATATAAGGAACACTCTATATAAATTGTTATATATTAAATAACCAAATACAGCATCATAACTAGAGTCTGTATCATAAGATTATATAAAAATTTCATGTGATCTTTACATACCAAATATGATATAGGAACTAATTTTATTTTTTCACCCTAGGTCCCTAGTAAAATCAAATAAACCATAAATCACAAAACATATTTTTTAAAATCACAAAACCATAAAACTCATTTTCTAAGAATATCAATTCCCTCCATAGAAGATTTGGATTCCTTGATACATGTGTTAGTTACTCCCATGAACAATTTCCTTACCATGCTTTGAAAACATCATATCTTCTCTTTATTATAACCCAAATTGTAATGGAAAATAAACAGGGCCCTGATACCATTTTGTATTATCATCAATTTAGTTCAAATTTTTGGTGACTAATCCAAGTTCCATATGACTCAAGAACACGTCCTCAAATACCAAATGTAGTATAATAGTAATGAGGCTTCATGTACATCATGGGGATACTATTACCTCACTGGTATATAACACAATAAATCATAATGTAAACAATAACAAGAACTAGTCATCATAAGATAACATAAAAATGAATATAGACAACACAAATATATTCCAGATAAAATTATACTTTAAGTATCATGATATAAAAAATTATCCACTATATATGAAATAAAATAAAGTATAAAAAAGTTCTCCCATGGGTAGATTATATTTAAAAATACCCAAAAGTAAATAAAAGAGACGAGCCACATATAAAATTGGTCTAAATTCATAGCATGTTTTTATTTTTCAATTCCATCTTATTAATCAAGCATAACCATCTAGTAGATGTACCTATCCATTTTTAATGCTATGAATTAAAAATTTTTATTGGGTACCAAGGTTCCTGAGTAGGGTATGAGTAAAAATCATTAGGACACCACCAATGGAATCCCTAAAATCTATAGTAAATACAAATTCATATAGGATATAGAATGATAATAAATTAAAATAAATAAATAAATAAATATAAGTGACATCATGGAATTATCAATTTCGAAACCATGTGTGAGCATACCAATTTCATCTAGTTGAAAAACGGGATGATGTATATATAGTCTAAAGGCACCTTAAGGATAAATAACGTATCACTCCTCATATAAAAAATATGGTGAATGGGATCTTACTATATTGTACCATCAAAGTTAATGATTCATCACCAATATAATATCAAGGGAGAAAGAGAAATCTCTTGTTGATGAGGTATTAAAAATTTTGGGTGAATGATATACCCCTGAACTAGTAACCAAGTAGATTATACAACACTAATACAACACTTTAAGGTGGTCAATATATAACCAACCTCACTCTATAAATGGGTGATATTCTAAAAATGAGTAACATTAGATGTAAATAGGGTAACATGTTTTAATTTTTTTATTGTAAAATTGGTTTATCAACCTTATACATCCTACACTCAATTATTTGTAAAATTTTTAGGCACCTTTCTTGAGATTGAATTCCCTTTATTGAATAGTTTTGGGTATTTTAAAGAATTCCAATCATCCATCCTTATATATGGAATCCCATATCCTCTCTGTTCCACTCCTACAAAACCCATTGGTTTAGAAATACCAAAAAAAACCCTTACATAATTCCCTACCCAAATTTTATAGGCCTTGGTTTGATTAGAAATCCACACTAGGAAGGCTATAGTTATAATCCTAAAGAGGTGCTCTAAAGAAGAGGCAACATTTTTAACTGAGCATCTTTGATTTATTTATTCTTTCAAATCATTCAAATAAAACTCAATCACGATCATATAACATCAAAAGTATATAAAATATACTATTTTTACATTATGATAATGGAAGATCCATAATCAATATCCACTTCCATCAAATTGGAAACAAAACCATTGATCATGTGTACGGCGGACTACCACCTTGTGAACCAATGTTATTAGTTTTACATCATCACCTAAAATGGATATTTATAATTTTGGATTTAATATTTATATATTATGTTCATAAAATATTAATCAATTTTTAATGTAACATATCATAGACCGTTTTTACCTTACCATCCACTAAAAAATGATAACATCGTTCATGTGTACGGAGGAATACCACATCATGAAGTAATGCGATTCATTTTTTATTAATGCACCACATGAATGGTATATGTAAGTATATATAAATAAATAATATAATATTAATTATATAATGGAGATTTTTAAATATAAAATTCAACTTACTTTTATTCCATCATAATTTTTTAAAAATGGAAATATTATTCATCCGCACATACAACCTACCACTTCTATGATTGTAACGTAGATAATTTTTTATAATAATATTTCAAGGTTTTTTAAAATTATATCTGATGTATAAAAATGATAATTATTTCATTATTTTTATTATATAGATTATGTCATAGTGAACCATTTGACTATGGTCCACACATTGATTCCGTTTTGAGATTATGAGTTGAGCATCCCCAAAATACCCGGTGTTGACATAACTAAATAAGTAATTAAATAAGTAATTAAAATAAATGAATTAAATTTATTAAGTATAAATGTATTAATCTGAGAAATGTTTATTATTAAAACCATTAATTGATATAGTTTTATTATAAATGAGGTAAAAGACATACAATATAAATTCTGGACTCGAGGTAAGGGTTTCATCTCAAAACATTCTTCTTTGTGACACATGTTATTTTGTGCACCTAATTTATTATAAATGGTTTATATATTTCCCATATACATATTATATAATTAATTTTACATTATTAATGATATTTCAAGTTATAATTCATCTACATCATTCATAGGATCAATTAATAAAATGGTAGCAAATCGGTAAGGGTTTATGCTCCAAACTCATTCCAATCAGGATTGTTTATGATTGAATTTCCATTGTATAAAATTATTTTATCATTGTATAATAAAACCATTTCCATTTATTTTTAATTTTTAATTCATGAAATTATCATGTAATAGTACAATTTTTCTATCATTGGTACATAAAATTATTGACAAAATATTTTTAATAAAATGTAGCTTCATTTCACCCTTTGGTAGAAAATATGTTTTTATTTCATATCCATATTTTCTAAAATTATTTTCTAATATATTTATAAAATTCACAAAATCAATTATTAAATTACATTTTACCCATGTTTTAATTTTTTTTTAAATATTCTGCAAGGAATTTTTTTTTTCATTTTCCAAACACTGAAATTTTTAACCTTTTTTCAATAGTGTGAAAGGAATGTTTCTCTAAACTTATACATAAAGTATATAATTACAAAAATTCAAGACCACTCAAATATTTGTTTATTACATTATAATTTTCCAATTTTTTTTAAAAAAAGGGTTTTCTATAATATTTTGGAAATATTTATATTTTGAAGAACTGATTTTAAAGTGAAAAGGGTAATTTTCTTAATAATTAACCCAACTAATAATTTAGATACATTTTTCTTCAATGATGAAAACCATTTATGTTATGGGTTGATTATATATTTTTTATATATTTATATAACTTATATACCTCTGTTATTATACATTAATTTTATGGTGTAATACATTCTTTAATGTTAGTATCTCAAATGCCTTTATAATAAATTTTATTCTGATTATGATCTGAGACAAGATTATATAACCCATTTTATTTTCATGGGGTATTATTATATTAGTCCATATGATTTATTTAATTATATGGAACACAAATGAATGTACATAAAAGGAATGTTATGGGTTGGCCCAAAATTATATATCTATCCAATGAATTAGATAATTTTTTTGTCTCATGAGATTTCATGTATGTGATTTATGATAAAAACTAATCTATTATGGGACTTTTTACACCATGTGATATTGTCTTGGCAGTTATAATCAACTTATTTTTATGTAATTTTTATGTTTCTTTCACATTTCCCTATACTGGTATGATCTTACGATACCATATACTTTATATTATTGTTCTATTTGATCACTAATGTTTGTAAGGACCCATTTAGAAAAAATACATATTTTAGTTCTTTAAATATTGAAATAAAATTCTTTTCCCAAATATATTTTCAGTTTATAGTTTTAGATAATTTTTAAAAGATATTATAATGTAAAAACATACATTAAAAGTTTACAATTTTACCCAGTATATATATTTATCACCAAATAAATTTTTTTATAATAAAACATGGTTTGCTTTCATTGCCAATATTCATAGTTTTCCACTTGATCTCATTTTTATTTATATTCTCCCTTAAATCATGTGAAAAAACATTTTAAAACATTTTATGAGAAAAAATATAAATAGGTGACCTAAAATAAAGGGAAGTATTAGTCTAGTGAAAACCCTAAATTTTTTCTTAAAGATAGACATTTTTACCGTAAAAAAGAAATCATTTTTTCAAAAATAATTTTTTTACCTATTGAAAATCAAGTGATTTTCATGAAAACTCATAATTAAGCATATAAGATATAATTAAGTGACATGGGACATTATTTTACATATATAATGTTTTATTGGAATAATAACTATAGTCAACTTTCATCTCTAGTGTACCCAATATATTGGAGGCCATAATGTAACAACTCATCTTTAGTTTATCATAGAACCAACCATCATTGGTTAATAACATAACCACCCATCCATGGTTTATCAAGGAAATATCTATAGTTGGTTTATAAAAAAACAAATAATCATAAAAATTTACCATGATCCATAACATCAACATAAATCATGTAATATTTCATCATAAAACGGTCTTTAAATAAAAATAACTTTCCATTTTGAAAATCACTCATTTTTAAAAATTGTGCTTGTAAAATGAAAAATATTTTCTTTGAAAGTAAGAATATAAACATGAAAAGTAATATTAAAAATATTAAGGAATAATGAAATCATAAAAATCCATTCATTCTATATAAGTTTAAAAAACATTCCCTTTATGTTTTGTAAAAAGAAACAACTAATAGATTATTTTTAAAGGATAATCCCTTATATAAAACATTAAAAAGATCACATTGTGAAAAATTTTGAGAGAAATCATAAAATATAATTTAAAAAAAATTCATATACACATAAATATATTCATAATTGTTTTTTAAAATAATGGATAAGAAATACCTAGATTTATAAAACAAATGTTTAAAATATAAAAAATTAGGGTTTTTTAGTTATAGAGTCCCTTACCTTGATTCCGATTAATCACATATATTAATTATATTACGGAATAATGAACTTATGTTAATTATTTAATATATTCAAAAAAAATTTAAATTATGTTATTCCTTTTATTTCCTTGATTATAATGTTTATAACAATTACTTAAATATTTACGTCCTCATCAGATGTTTTGACGATATTCAACACTTCTGTCCAAAATGACTTAAGTTTGACACCCCTAGTTAAAGTGGTTAGTATTAAATAATATAAAAAATAATATTAACGAAATAATTATAATTATTATATATAAATTATAATTTTAAATACATCCATTAAATATAGTTATGAAAAATGAACCATGTTTTCATCCTAGAGATAGTAGGTCATACTTACGCAAGAGAAACGTCTCAATTTTTCGATAATCATTATGGAATGAAGGTAAGTATAATTTAATATTTACAGAATTAAATTAATATCATTAATATAATATTAATCAATTAAATATACTTATACATATTGTGGTAATGTAGACACATACTCCCTTGAAAAATCATACATACACACTTACCAAGTAGTACCATAAGACATTGTAGAGGTGACATCTTCTGTAACACAAAGAAAAACACTTCCGAAGAGAAACTGAGTTGTTGGTATAAATCATAATCAATCTATAAGATCATGAAAGGTTTCACTTAACTAGTCTATGGGATCAAAAAAGGTTTTCCTTGGAGTCTACCATTAACCCAAGGTATACCCTCATAGCATTAACCCATGTTTCTATCCCTGCACGTTAGTCACAATCATCATACATATACAAACACAAAAACATAAACAGTCCATATAATTAACTCCAATAAAGATATATCACACATCATGAAAACAAAGATATATCACACAAAACAAACTATCTTCAACAGATAGCACAAATCAATGCATTTAATTAATGAAATACTATGCAACATAACAACATGTGTATATATATATGACATGTGAACCTTCATGCCTATTCATAAATCATTAACATATGTGAAATATCATAAATCCAATATAACATAATGTGTGTCACCCAAGGTGAATAAATAGTAACAAAAAAAATATAAATTCACAACTTTATGGAAAATCAAAGGTCAACTATTCAGTGCTGCCTAGGAACTATCATAGTTCCTCTTCCTAAGACCCTTTCCTATCTAGGGTCCAACCTATCCTAACCCAATATAAGATAAGAACAAGTTAGTGGGTCTTGATGCCTCTAATACCATTTTGTAACATCCTAATTTGAATCCCTAGGTTCGAGCCAAAATGCTACATGGCCTCATGTGGGCCTCCCCATATGCAAGAGGATTTTGACTAGCAGTGAGAGTCTCATGTGGAACCTTGGGAAGACTATACCCTTGATATAATGTCATAGTATTAGATAATCAAAATATAGTAAATTGGAATAAAAATATGAAAATTAAATATGGAATACATGTAATGTAATGAATCTTAAAGTGGAAGGAAAACAAAGTATTAAAAGGAAAAATAAAATGTAAATGAAAAATCATCCATGGAGTGATCCAATTCCTATCTCGGTCCTATCCAGCTCCATGATCCACCACTCAACTATCCGCCATAGGGCCCTTTCCCTTCATTGTCTGGTCATGAAATCTAAAAGTGCACTGAAATTACCAAGTAGGATGTTAGTACAAGACTCCATAGGACAATTCCAATGTATCCTAAACATGATGTTCTCAAAATACAAGTGTATTTCATAATAAATAATGCGAAGAAAACAAAAAATACAAAATAGATAGGTTGTGCGCTAACCAAGATGCCACAACCTCAAGAGATAATCAGTGTTCCCTCTTTATTGAGTGGATCCTAAGGCATCATCAATGGACTTCTTCATGTATTAGACCCTCATCGTCAGTCATGCGATACAATATCAAAGCTCTATAAGAAGATATGTACTCTCTGTGTGTAAGAGAAATGAGAGTTAATCAGCTTCCATTAATCATCGAGTTGACATACTGAGGACCAAGAGCTAATCAGCGTCCTTTAGTCATCAAAGCACACTGTCGAGTAACAAACTAGGGACCAAGAGCTAATCAATGTTCCATATTCATTAATTTCATCCCAAGGAATCATCGTGCGCATTCCTCACATATTGGACCCTCATCATTATTCATGTGCATCCCTCCTCCAAAGGATAATAGAAGTCACGACTGTCCACTACATGGAATCCCCTAGGCATCATCATGTGCCTACCCCTTGCATCAGACCCTCATCATCAGTCATGCACATCCCTCATCCAAAGGATAACGCATGTTGACGATTCACCTATCTTGGATCCAAGAACAAAACCATAATTCATAAATGGAATGGTAGGATATATATATATATATGTAGGAATAACACATCATCATGAGTAAATTAGCACACAATGCACATGTAATTACACATTAATGTGAATAAATAACTACAATTACTCATGGAAACAAGTGTAATATTGAGTTTTTGAAGCTACACACATACCCACATGCATTCACTGTATAGTATGGTCATTAAACATGTCTCTTCATAATAGTATTGAAGGAAATCATTTTTAAAAAAGCCCAAAAGGTTAAATAACATCCTAATTTAATATTTGGAAAACCTCTTGTAGTTCTTTCTAATGTCAGGGCAATACATCAATGTCTCGAGCTATTGGTACATCGATGATTGAGGCATATCAAATGTTTTCCTATAATCCTAACATTTATTTTATTTCGAACGAAATAAAACATCACGATGGATAATTATTTCTCTCTCTTGAATAATTAACGAATTATCATCAAATTTATCACACAAGATAATAAATTTTAATTCTCACTTTACCCTTTAAAAAACACATGAAATGATAAATCAAGAATTTTAATTTAATTTTATCATGTGAAATGATACATTAAATGATTATTTTATGATTTCTAAAATGTCACATGAAATGAAAAATTTCACTTTCAATTAAATTTTATCATGTGCACTGATAAATTAAATAATTATTTTATCATATAAAAAATTGTGTGAGATGATAATTATCTTTCCTGGATAATTATAAAGTGATGATAATTATGATTTCCAAATTTTAAATTTATCAATTACAACAATATATTAAATTCCCACTAAATATTTTAAATTTTCCTTGATAAATAGATGTAATTATCGCAAGATGAATTTTTTAATTATCATTGATAATTTCATGCAATTATATTCAATTATTGTCTGGTTATAATTTCATAAAATTTGTTGTTACACAATTATTTATCCATTACTCGAAATGATTCAATGTTTATCCCATTAATAATTTTTATAAATTATTCTTCTATAAAACATTATAATTATCATTTAATTAGTTTATCATTAAACATTGATAATTTTGTTAAACTAATTTATGATAATTTATTTTAAAATTATATTTCGATAAATCATACAAAAACACCCTTTGATAATTTATAAATAATTATCTTTTGATTTTCTAAGTTAGTTATTTAAAGGAACAAACAAAAAAACACTTTTATAATTTATAAATATTTATCATTTGATTTTTGTTTAAGTTAATTATTTAAATAAACAATCAAAATACCCTTTGATAATTTATAAATAATTATCATTTTATTTCTATTTAAGTTAATTAAAATTTAATTTTTCTAATTTATTTAACCACATTTTTTTGTAAAATGCATGGAATGAGAAGAAAGGGAGAGTTTAATTAAATAATTAAAATAAAAAGAAAAAAATAAGAGAACCCACTAAGTGGGTACACTACTCAATAAGGGTTGAAAGGAAAGGGTGGGTCACTAGTAGGAATCCTGATTTTGGGTTGTTTTCTCCTGAAATCAAATAATGAGTTTTTGTGATTATACCGGTTAGGGTGTTGGGTTTATATAGGGTATTAAGATGTGTGGGGTGGAAAACAATAACCCTAATTTTCATATTCTCATTGAAAATTAATCACCCATTTCCAACAATTAAACAAAAAATTGATGATTTTAGAGTTGTTTAATATCACTCATTAATACATTTTAATTTTTAAATGGGGATGAAATGAAAAAAATGAAGCCTTTGGGAGGATTCCCACACCTTCCATGGAGGAAAGGTATGCACTACATGGGGGGTATAAGATTAACCATAAATCCAATTTTTAATAATTAATTTAATTAATTAAATAAGCTAATAATTTAATATAACCATTAATTAATTTAATTTAATTTTGAAATATGTCCAAATTCTCATTGCACATAAAATTTATACTATGCCTAGGGTAAATACACCATTCCAGACCCAACGATGGTCTTATATTTTTCATATAATTCACCGTATGAGTGATATTAATTATTTAATATATAAGAAATTGATTAAATAATTAATTAAATATAAAAAGGTTTTTTTTCATGAGAGAGGAATGAAAACATTTTATGATTAGAAATGTTATTTCCCGCTTAGGGTCAACACCACGTCTTGGACCTATCAGTGGTCTCAAATTTCCCAAAAGACCTACTATTTTGGAAGTATTTAATTATTTTCAATAAAATAATATATTGAATTTTATTTAATAACTTTATCTCATGAGTGAGGCATCCAAATGTATGACACCTTCGAATATTATACCCATGATAGGCTAAAAACTACATTTTGGATCTGACATTGGTCTCTATTTTATTATACGACACACTATTTTGGAGTTATTCAATTATTTTGAATAAATTTCCCACAATTTAAATAATACATTTAATATTTTTATTCTATATTCTCTGATCCTTTTTCGACCTCAGATACTTACACTAGCTCAGTGTTTAACTCTAAAAATATTCAATTGAATATTATAGAGTGTTAACTAGTTTTTTACCCTTCTACAACGCGTTTAAAAAAACTTGAGATTTTTCACTGATAAATAATTTTTCCCTATAATAAGTTATCATAATAGGTATTTATGGTTATTATAAAAGTTATGATGTTACTCTATTTACCATTTATTTTCTCCGATGACTTGAACATAAATAATAATTCTTAAAACCGTGATACACGAGCCTCCATTAATATATATATATATATATTTATATAATCTTCAACTCATTGGGGAAAAAACCCCTCTACCTCATTGGAAGAATCCAATACAAACAATTTTCCTAGTATTTTCACCATACCCACTATTTCAAAATCGCCACATATAGAAGAAACATGTCGACTCAGTGAAGAAGTACCCAAAACCGCCCTCTTCTGCCATTATTTTATCATATGTAAGGGAAGTTTTCATATTTCATATTACTAGTTTTATATATATGAATATATTTATTTCTAATTTCATTTTAATTTTATATAATCATATATATATATATATATATATCTATTATTTTTAATTTCATCTTTATAATTATGTTTGGGGAATATTATAATTTCAAAATTTAGTGTTTTTATATTTTTATATATTAATTTTTAATTTCATGTTTATTTTATTAAAGTATATACATATATACATATATATATATATAATTTTAAATTTTAATATCATTTAATTTTATTACTTATATTTTCAAGTTTATAATTATGTACATATGTATATTTATATATCACTTCGAGTTTATGTTCTTCAAAACATAAATGCATGTACTTTTAATTGTGGATGTACTTTAAATTTATATTTAATTAAGTTTATTAATACTAATGATATATGTGTATAAATATAAATAAATAAATAAATAAATATATATATAAATTTATATATATACGCATTTGGTTATTATCACATGATTTTAGTGAATAATCAATTCATTACAAATCATAAATCCAATTAAATTATATATTTCCATGTTGATTATGGATAAAATGTTTATTTTAAATTCCATAAACTAAACCTGAGTACCCTAGTAACTCGATAACAGATTTAGTCCTGACATAGACTGAAGGTCATTCCCAATTCCCATGCGTTGGTGCCTAGAACCTGACAACATACAAATTGAATGTAGGAATGAGGTTTTAACTAAAAATAAAAAAGTAAAAGAAACAAGACAACATCAATACCAAAATAAACACCACTGGGAGTAATGTACTAGAAGTCAACAAGGCCTAAACATGCCATGTACCACAAGAGTTCGAGAGAACATGAAAACTGCCCAAGTCTTAACTTAGATGCAACTCACCATGTCGAAGGTTTAATTGTTAGATCCACCTCCAAGAGATCTCTTTCCCTTTCTTGAACCTAATAGGAGATAATCTACAAACACATGAGGAAAAATTATGGTGTCAGCCAATGCCTAGTAGGATTTCACTAAAATATTCTATAATAAGATTCTAACACCAAATTAACCAAGAATGTGATTTCAATTTTAAAACAAATAGATTTGGAATATTAAAAACATAATTAAAGTAGTTCATGCTTTAATTTTCAAAATATGGAAATATTTTATCAATTAATTCTTCACATTTCAATTGATGGAAATATAATTCACAATATGAAATTTATCTTTAATCAAGGGTGCTTAAAATAAATTCACTTTAAAAAAAATGTCTTAAATAAACACGTTTATATAAAATAGGTTATATACATTTACAAGGTATGTAAAATAGTTTACAGAAATTTAATATATGTACATTTTAAATACTAACAATAAAGCAACATGGTCATGCTCCAAATATGTATGATAGTTCTAGGCTATGGGGACCTGAAACTGTGAAATGATAAGTATGTACATATGCCCCTTTGGGACTTAGTTAAAGGGGACTCATTACCATCTCATAAGGAATGGGATGTGCTGATATGAGGTTTTAAAATGTTCTAAATCATAAAGTGTCACCCAAAATAATGCGAAAACTACCTAAGTATTACACGTGATCAAGTAAAAACAATGAAGGGAATTTTATTTCAAGACTTCTTAAAATATAATTAAATCTCATTACCCTATTTCAAATATGCCATTTTCTCTTTAAAAACCATAGCAGGTTTTTAATAAAAAACATTCCTTCTCAAAAAGATAAAACCATAGGGTTTCCATTAAACCATGTTTATTCCACTTTTCAAAAATTGGTATTTGAAACCAATTCATGAAATTTCACAATTCATTTCACAATTAAATATTACAATTTAATTTTTAAAAAATTCTATCAATTTCATAAGAAACCCACATTTCACTAGAATTAGGGCTTTTCACAACTTTCCATCAAAACCATTTTCACAATTAAATTCAAAAATTTAATTGAATCATTTTCTATAAAATCCAAAATTTAAATTAAACAATTTAAATTACCAAAATTTCCATAAACACACAATAATTAAACAAAATTATGGGTTTTCCAATTTTATGCCAAAAACCATTTCTTCCAAAAACTCAAATTCAATAGAATTGATTTTTTAATCAAACCATTGAAAAAAATTAGCACAAATCAAAAAATTCAATTTAAATAATAAATTGAATTTAAAAAAATTAGGGTTAAGAGTAATTAGGAAACGTAAGGAAACCACCTACCTCAGAGTCGCTAGATCTCAAAGCGTCAAAACCTAATTGGGATTTGTTTTAGAAGAAAAACAACAACAGGATACGAGGAAATAAGGATCAAAAACTATGTTTATAAAACCAAAACATTGGTAATTAGTTCCACAAATAAACACATGGATTTACAAAACCCTAAAGAGAAAGAGAAATATCATGTGAGATTAAGAAAAATAGGAAGAAATAAACTAAGAGAAGATCAAAGGGCGTTACTCTAGCTTCTGATCACTTCTAACAGGGATATGAGTTGAAAATATCCATCCTTGGGAGCTATAAGGAAGTTTTAAATGAGTTTGGGTCACATGATATCTGTTTGGGACCTAAAAAGAGGGTTCATGATTTTTTTATTAAAAATAAGATAAAGGAAAAACCCATCTGCATGGTTTCCTAGGATAGTGCATGGTTTAGTTAAATCATTCACAATCCATACGCCTCTTATAAATGTGTCACATGATTTTTCAAAAGAGGGTTCATAGTTTGGTAAACCATGTGCATGTAATGTGAATCCCAATATCCAATTTTTGCAAATTTTTTATAGCAGGGTGCACAGTTTGGAAGACTGTGCACTAGCCGTAAATAAGAAATTTACTAGGCCAAAAAAATTTCAAAAAAAATTAAAATTTTACCCAAAGAAACAAAAATTAAACCCAACCAAAGAAATTTCAAATGGGGGGGGGGGGGGGGGGTTAGGAATACACAATAATAGTAATGAGCTGTTACAAATTCCCCACCATAGAAACTTTATGTCCCCATAAAGCCTACGATGAAGCTTCCATGACAAAAAGATGAGGCCACTACTCTCTCATTAGTGCCTCACTCTCCCACATATCATGAGAATCAGAACCATTCTTCTATAACACATGCACCAAAGGTATCATCCTTTCACAAAGTAACTTGGTTTTAGAATCAACTATCCTGACTAGCCGTTCAGTCCTGGGTAAATTAGGTTCAAATTCAAGATCATGCCAGCTCAGAACATGAGAATGATCAAATATGTTACTTTATATTTGAGATACATGGATCAAATTATGTATTAAAACCATATGTGGTTGTATAAAGAAATGATAAAAAACTTTTCTCACCTACTCAACAACCTAAAAATGTCCCACAAAGAAGTTAGAAAGCTTTCCTTACCTTCCTAGCTGTCAATGACCCAACAAAGGTGAATCCTTCAAGAAAACATGGTCACCGACTGAGAACTAAATAGGTCTATGGTGAAGGTCAACATAAGAATTATATTCTCTCTGTGCTATCAACATTATCTAACAAAGTCAACTGAATATTTGTGGTCATCTCTTTCACCATACTTGGTCCAACCAAGGAATGTTCCCCAATCTCCAACCAAAACACCATAGATTTAAAAAGGCTAAACATACAAGGCCTCAAAAAGAGACATATTGATAATGGACTAGTAACTATTGTTATAAAAAAACTCAACCATCCCCAAATGATAATCCCATGCTCCACCAAAGTTGAGAACATAACCACAAATCACATCCTCTAGAATCTATATACATCCTTTTTTCTGGTCATCTAACTATAGATGGTAAGCCATACTGAATATTTTTTGACATATCTTGCACCATACTTGGTCAAACCAAACAATTTCACTAATCTCTAACCAACACAATAGAAAATTTACAAGGTTGCACATACAAGGCCTCAAAAATATATATCCTAATCATGGACTGGTAACTATTGGTATAAGAAAACTCAACTACCCCCAACTGATCATCCCATGATCCACTAAAGTACAGAACACAAGCAAGAATTATATCATCTAGAATATATATAGATATTTCTTTCTATACATCCAACAACATATGGTATTCCATACTTAATATTTGTTGTCATCTCCTGCACCATACTTGGTCCAAGTAAGGAATGTTCACCAATATCCGACCAACACAATAGAGATTTACAAGTCCAACTATACAAGGCCTCTAAAGGAACCATCCTGATCATGAACTAGTATCTATTGTTATAAGAAAATTAAACCATCCCCAAATGATCATCCATGCTCCACCAAAGTAATGAACACAAGTTCCAATAACATCCTATAGAATATGTATAGCTCTTTCTATATGGCCATATGACTGAAGATGGTATGCCATACTCAAACAGATGTGTGATCCTAGTGCCTCCATAAGCCCTCCAAAAAAACAAGAAGTGAACCTAGGATCACTATGAGAGACCATAGTAGAAGGAACTCCATGAAAATTAAAAATTTCCTTCACATAGAGATTCCCCAAATTCTTAACTTTGGTTGTATCATGTTTGGGTTACAAGTGAGCTGATTTCATCAACCTATCAATCATCAACCATATCACATTCTACTTTCTATAGTTACATGGAAACCGAAATAAAAATTCCTTTGAGATCTCATCCCACATCCAAGTAGGGACTGGAAGTGGCTGAAGAAAGCCTGAAGGTTTTTAGTTCTCTACATTCACTTGATAGCATGTATAACAATGAGAAACAAACTGAGCAATGGCCCATCTTATACCTAGCCACCAAAACATCTACTGTATTTCATTGAAAATATTCATGCTTCCTGGGTTCATTTCCCATTTAGAATTATGGAAACCTCTATAATAGATTTTATTAACAACAAACGTAACAGAAAATGATTCGGATATCATAGTGTCACACCCCGACCGCGGATGTCCGTAATTGTTCTCTTTTCTTGGTCACGGTTTAAATTTTTCGAAGATTATTTGCGTTGGCGATTTCGCGCTGGTGCGCGGTCACTACATCATTAGCGGTGACCGTGCGTTCAGCCCGGGTGACCGTGTGTGCACCCAGCATGTTTAAATATTATAATTTTTATGTTGATATTTTATTATTAACGCCATTTAAGTTGTGTTATTAATATGATAGTTAATTTTATTTTATATATGTTTATGTATGTTTTATATATATATCTATGTTTAATAATGTATATATACATATAGTTCTATATATGTTTATGTATATATCTTTATATGCATAAATGTATATATATGTATTATCTATAAATTATTTTATTATTTGATCAAAATAATTATTATTAGAATTAACTAATGTATTATTATTATTATGAATTTTACAATTATTATTATTATCTTTATAAAGTTTTATTTTTATTATTATCATTATTATTATGTTTTTTATTTTATATACATATATATATATATTGAGAAACCCTAACCCATTTTTTCCCCTCCCCCGTTTTCTTTCTTTCACGAGCCGCCATCCCCTCCCTCCATCCTACGTACGCCGCCCCCCTTCTCCTTTTGCACCCCGCTGCGCCCGACCTTCCCGGCCGCCCTCTCCCCTGCACCCTTCTCCCGTCCCGCTCACCCCAGCGCCGCGCCGCCCCGGCCGCTCCTCTCCCCCTGCACCTCGCTGTTCTCGGCCTCCTCCGCGGTCCCGCGCCGTCCCCTCCCTCCGCCTGTTCCCGTCACCAACCCCCTGTCCGACCCCATCGCCAGCACTCCGCCGACCTCCTCTCCCTCTGGCGGCGACACCACCCCCCGCTCCGGCCTCACCCTCCCTGCTCCTTCCCGGCCTCCACCCCCGTCCTGACTCGTCCCGCTTCACCCGCGACCCCCCCTGCTCCCCGTCTTGCGCACCTCCCGGCTCACCCCGCTCCGGCGTGCTCCTCCTACGGCCTCTGCTTCGGTGCGCCGTCCGCCGCAACGGCTCACCGCCTCCGCCTCCCTGCTCCCGGCCTCCTCCCTCACCCCCTGCTTGTGAGTTTCTTTGTTTTTTATTTATGATTGGTTTTGTTTTATTATAATAATTATTATTATGTTACCATTAATATTATTATACTATTATTATTATTGTTATTATTATGTTAATATTATTATTATATCATTATTATAATTATTATTATGTTATTATTATTAATACTATATTATTATTATTATTATTAATATATTTATTATTATTTTAATTATTATCATATTATTATTATTATTATTATATTATGTTATTCTTATTATTATTATTATATTATGTTATTATATTATTATTATTAATATTAATAATATATTATTAATATTAATATTAATATTATTAATATTATTATTATATTATTATATTAATATTGCTATTATGATTATGATAATATTATAACTATGTCATATTATTATTGTTATTATTATTATATCATTAATATTATTATTATGTTGTATTATTATTATCATGACGTTATTGTTATCATTATTTTATTGGGTATGCTATTATTATTATTATTATTATATTAATATTGTTATTACTATTATGTTATTATTGTGCCAAATTATTATTGTTATTTATTTATTCTCTTGATTATTTTTGTATGTGTTATTTATCTATATATTTGTTTAATTGCTTATTTGTTTATTAATTAATTGATTAATTAATTAATTAATTAATTTATTTATTTATTTTTCCTTTGTGGCATCTTGGTGTTTATATTTAATTCATATTAATCCTTTCTTGTCGCGGGTTGAGTAACGTGTACTTTTTCCACTGTTCAGCATGCGCAGTTTGTCCGTGAAGGATTGTCCTACATTTCGTTGGGCTTCCGTCGCGTCCGCTCCTTGTTTGAGGTAGGCGAACTCAACTGTTTCCTTTCCGAGGTACTCTGCTAATGCTAGAATTGTTTTAAATAAATTTTATTCCATGATTCGCGTGTTTATGATATCCTTGCGCGGCTTATTTTGGTGTTTTAAAAATCTATAGTTTTTATTCGAAAGTTAAGTTTGAAGCAATTATATTTTATGCCAAGGTAGTTGTGCACTAGATATTTTCCTGCACTTTTTATTGTTTATATAGTGCACCTGTTTAGGCGTTTCCAGCTAACGTGGAACTAAATGCTTATGTTCTCTTATGTTATCATTGGTTGTCTTGAGCAGTGTTTCCTTTTTGTAAAGAAAGAATCATTCTTGGATCGTATTATCCTGTGCTGGTTAGTTTTATGAAATTTAGTACCATTTGGAAGTGTTGTCGTGCCCCTTTGCAGGTTTGACACACCATTGGATGTTGACACGTCCATGGGTGCACCAGGTGCACACATGGATGTGCCCTCAAATGAAGACGGTGTTTGAAATTGTTACCATTTATTTTTTTTTATTTTCTCGAAATCTCGACTTTTCTAAATGGTTCTTGGTTTCAAAATGTTTTCGCCCCTTTATGAGACACATCGAACTTTTTTAAAAAGAAATCTACGAAAATATGCCCGTTTGGCCTTTCTTTTAATACAAAAGCAGTGCTTTTGTTTTTGAAAAAGATATTGTGAAATGTTCGTGTAAAGTCATTTGATTTTTGTAAAAAAAAAAAGTGCTCGCTTGGCGACTTCATGTATTTTTATAAAGTGGTTTTGATAATTAAATGACGTGAAGGCCCGATTGGCACTTTATTAAATGTGAAGTGATTATACATATATATATATACGTACTTGTGAGGGCATCTCTACAGGGGGACTTCCTTTCGAGGGTTGTCGTGTAGCGATGTCCGTGTAAGGGGTTGGCAAGTGCGGTGAGATGAGTCACGCGTGCGAGGGTCTCCCACTTACACAGTGTTACAAAAACCACCATGGGTTCCTGGGAGTCTTGTAGATTATCGAGTGACGGTTGCTTGCTAACCCTGATTAGATGGGTTAGTACCCCCTGGAGTTGTGGACAGGCCAGGAGGGATGTGCCACTGGTTGGCTATTAGGGCGGCCAGTTGGTTATTGACTATGGAGTACCATGCTGGCAGGTAGTCTGAACCCGAGTACGTCCAGGGGTTTTCTAGGGATGTTTAGGATCACCCATGGTTACTTGCTTCCTTGATTGTTTACTTACAGTTCTTCTTTACAGCTCATATTGTTACTTGTGTCCTTTTCACTACTTGCATCTTGCATTGCTTGTTTACTTCCTATTTCACTGGTTTGTTTTCAGCCTGTACTGTTTACCTGTTCCTTTTTAGCACAGTCGTAGTATTACCTGTATTTGGTTTTGTTTATAAAAACAGGAAATGGTTTTGAAAGTGATTTATAGTGTGCGTTGGATTTTCAAATGGGGGAAACATGTTGTTTATTTTAAAAATGTAAAAGAAAAAAAACCTATTTTTATAATTGTATTTTCAAACCTGTGTCAACGGATTGCTCGGGAAAGGAAACATTTGGATTCAGTGGTTTACTTTGGCTTACCTACTGGGCATTTTTAATGCTCACGCCTATATTATCATTTCAGTTGCAGGTCTTCCCTTGCTCAGGTCTTCTGTTTTGAGTCGCTCAGTGTTGGAGCGAGGTTGCTCTCTGGTTGGGTGGTGACCTGAGAGGTCACATGGAGGTACGTGGTCGTGTCGATTTTATTTCTTTTCTGCTGTTAGTGTTTATTTGTTCTGTTCTATTTAATTTTGTTTGGGCTGAAATCATTCCCAATGATCAATTTTTAATGCCCGGCACTGGTTGCCATCCCGGGGGGATCGGGAACGCCCCTCGGGACTTGCCGCGGACCGGCTCGGGTGACCGGTTCAGGGTCGACCTGGGCTGGTTCGTGACAAAATGGTATCAGAGGGAGGTTCTTGTTATTTGGGTTGTCCGGTAGAAGGAGATTAGGACTGTCAGAACTCGAGGGGTAGGTGCGGGAAGAGCGTCGCGAACTCTTGCTCGCACTGATCTTCGAGTTACCAGGGGTAGTTCGGGAATTGTGTCCTTGTCTTTTCTGGTTTGTCTTGGATTGAGAGATGACAATGGAGGAAATCCGACGTTACGTAATGATTTCACATGGAGTAGTGACCCATGTGAAGTCTGAGTACACGGTTTGAATTCCTCCTAGTGGTCGATGCTGACTCGAGACATGGCTCACTACCATGTCTCCAGGTTGAGCGTGACTACTAGTCCCTCACTTCAGTGGTTGATGCAAATTTGGTTGCTGCTTTCGTTTTGGTTTGTGTGAGTGCGTTGTTGGAAATGAAAAAAGTTTTTGAAAGATTGGACTGGTTTCTTTTAAAAGACTTTGAATGTATGAAATGGTTTTTAGAAACTGAAATCTCTTGATTTGGAAATTTGTTGTTTGCTTGGAACTGGTTAAGAATGATTTGGGTTGAAACCTCGGTTCCTATTTATGAACGTCTGCACATGTGTGAGAATGCATGGAAAGTGTGTGTTGATGCACGTATGAATGGAATGTGGATAAAGACATGTGCAACGGGTCATGGGAGTACCTGGGTGTGTTTGAAATTTAACGCTTGACTTTGTTTTCTAAACTGGTTTTAAAGGGGAAACATTTTTGGAAAGTTTTTGTTTGAAAGTGGGTTGGTTTTGGAAAGTAGTCTTGAGAAAAAGGGTGGTTTTATAATCTAAAATAAAAGGGGAATTTTAAAAAGGAGATTTTATTTTTGGGTTGTGTTCGCATTTGTTCGGTCTTGTGCCGACTGTTTTTGATGAAGGCACTTTTATTGATGTTGCTTCAGTTTGATATTGGTTTTGGCTTTGTGTTTTATATATCGCTCAGGAAATGCCGCCCAGAAAGGTCTCTAAGGATTCGGATATGTCATGCCCAGTTTTTAGTCCTCCTCAGACTCTGCCTATTCTCCATGGTGATCAGGGTCCGTTAGAGGCAGTGAAATGGCTCGAGGAAGTGGAGCGTTTCTTTAGAATGATGGGAACTCCCGATAATGTTAAGGTTCGTGCAATTATGGAGTTGTTTGAGGGTCCAGCTCTGGACGAATGGAAGAGGGTTACCCCATCATCAATGCAAGGTGAAATGACGTGGGATGTCTTCAGAATCGTTTTCATCCAATGGTTTGTACCTAAGGGAGTGAAGCTGGAGAAAAAGGGAGAGCTTGTGCATATTCAACAAGGTCAACGGACGGTGAAGGCATATGTTGACCATTTCAAGGAACTGATTCCCTTTTCTCCAGAGGTAGCGTCGCATGAGCTCATGAAGGTCTCTCTTTTCACTGGGGGTCTTCGTCCAGAGATCAAGGAGCGAGTCCTCCCTTATAAAGACCTTTGTTTCGAGAAGCTGGTGGAGGAAGCTTTCTTGGTTGAGTTAGTTTCTGGTGTGCGGGTGGTTAATACTTCAGCGTCCCCTGTTGTTGTCCGTAAAAGTTCCCCCTCTGGTGAGAAAAAGGCGCCAGAGATACCTGTTCCTAAGGAGTTATCCCCTTTGGTCTCAGCTTCCAGTTCATCAGATCATTCAATGGTATGCTATCAGTGTGGTCGTTTCGGGCATTCAAAGCCGTCTTGTCGCACTCCTCCGAAGACGTGTCATCGGTGCGACTGTCTGGGTCATCTGGAGAAGTTTTGCAAGAAGCGACGCTTGAAGAAGAAGTTGTGATTGGAGAATGTCAGTACCTGACTGTGAGGCAGAAGATGCTTCAGCCATCAGAGCCCCAACCACAGGTCTTGGGGTGAAGCTCACGCGCAGTCAGGAGTTCCCAGGGTTGTGAAGCCTTAGTACAGGTTAGGTTTTTCGTGTTGACGGTGGAACAATTAATATCTTTTGTACTTGTTCGCTGCTGTTAAGGTTTTAGTATCGTTGTAAGCATGTTGTTTTGATATGAAGTAATGATGGACTTGTTCTATTATAATCAAAGCAAACTGGTTTGTGTGGATGTGATATTCTAAATCGTGTGTCCTTCTTAATAGTGTGTTTGATCCTTGTGTGGGTTGACCTTGTTGTAGTTATGTTATTGGATGTGGTTATGTTTCGTGGACTTCAATGGGTTATGTTTCCAATTCGATGTCCGGTTAAGTCTTTTCTGTGGGTCGTTCCTAGTGTTGAAGTTGTTGACTCTAGTCATGTGTTCAGCGTTTCGACGGAAGTGTTGTTTTGATTGTGTTATAGGAGTCGGTTTGGATCGGTTATGAGTTCCTGCACTGGAACCACCTTCTTTTGATAGTATGTGTTGGGTGTTAAGTTTTCGAACTAGTTAAGTTCTTGTGGTGGGGAGAACCCCTTCGTGTTCTCCCCTCAATCTCGGACCCCAACTTTCTCTTGAATCGGTCGGGTGTGACCTGTGTAGAGTAAGGTCATCCCCGAGATTCTCAGTTCTCTCTGGTTCCTTTAGTTCCATTGGGGCATGGACTTAAATCTTGACCGACTTTTGGCCTGGTGACTTTCTGGGGGCAGAAAGTGTCTGTGGTGGGGAGAATTGTCACACCCCAACCGCGGATGTCCGTAATTGTTCTCTTTTCTTGGTCACGGTTTAAATTTTTCGAAGATTATTTGCGTTGGCGGTTTCGCGCTGGTGCGCGGTCACTACATCATTAGCGGTGACCGTGCGTTCAGCCCGGGTGACCGTGTGTGCACCCAGCATGTTTAAATATTATAATTTTTATGTTGATATTTTATTATTAACGCTATTTAAGTTGTGTTATTAATATGATAGTTAATTTTATTTTATATATGTTTATGTATGTTTTATATATATATCTATGTATAATAATGTATATATACATATAGTTCTATATATGTTTATGTATATATCTTTATATGCATAAATGTATATATATGTATTATCTTTAAATTATTTTATTATTTGATCAAAATAATTATTATTAGAATTAACTAATGTATTATTATTATTATGAATTTTACAATTATCATTATTATCTTTATAAAGTTTTATTATTATTATTATCATTATTATTATGTTTTTATTTTATATACATATATATATATATATTGAGAAACCCTAACCCGTTTTTTCCCCTCCCCCATTTTCTTTCATTCACGAGCCGCCATCCCCTCCCTCCTTCCTGCGTACGCCGCCCCCCATCTCCTTTTGCACCCCGCTGCGCCCGACCTCCCCGGCCGCCCTCTCCCCTGCACCCTCCTCCCGTCCCGCTCACCCCAGCGCCGTGCCGCCCCGACCGCTCCTCTCCCCCTGCACCTCGTTGTTCCCGGCCTCCTCCGCGGTCCTGCGCCGTCCCCTCCCTCCGCCTGTTCCCGTCACCGACCCCCTGTCCGACCCCATCGCCGGCGCTCCGCCGGCCTCCTCTCCCTCTGGCGGCGACACCACCCCCGCTCCGGCCTCACCCTCCCTGCTCCTTCCCGGCCTCCACCCCCGTCCCGACTCGTCCCGCTTCCCCCGCGACCCCCCCTGCTCCCCGTCCTGCGCACCTCCCGGCTCACCCCGCTCCGGAGCGCTCCTCCTCCGGCCTCTGTTTCGGTGCGCCGTCCGCCACAACGGCTCACTGCCTCCGCCTCCCTACTCCCGGCCTCCTCCCTCACCCCCTGCTTGTGAGTTTCTTTCTTTTTATTTATGATTGGTTTCATTTTATTATAATTATTATTATTATGTTACCATTAATATTATTATACTATTATTATTATTGTTATTATTATGTTAATATTATTATTATATCATTATTATAATTATTATTATGTTATTATTATTAATACTATATTATTATTATTATTAATATATTTATTATTATTTTAATTATTATCATATTATTTTTATTATTATTATTATATCATGTTATTCTTATTATTATTATTATATTATGTTATTATATTATTATTATTAATATTAATAATATATTATTAATAATAATAATATTATTATTATTATTAATATTATTATTATATTATTATATTAACATTGCTATTATGATTATTATAATATTATAACTATGTCATATTATTATTGTTATTATTATTATATCATTAATATTATTATTATGTTGTATTATTATTATCATGACGTTATTGTTATCATTATTTTATTGGGTATGCTATTATTATTATTATTATTATATTAATATTGTTATTACTATTATGTTATTATTGTGCCAAATTATTATTGTTATTTATTTATTCTCTTGATTATTTTTGTATGTGTTATTTATCTATATATTTGTTTAATTGCTTATTTGTTTATTAATTAATTGATTAATTAATTTATTTATTTATTTATTTATTTATTTTTCCTTTGTGGCATCTTGGTGTTTATATTTAATTCATATTAATCCTTTTTCGGTCGCGGGTTGAGTGACGTGTACTTTTTCCACTGTTCAGCGTACGCAGTTTGTCTGCGAAGGATTGTCCTACTTTCCGTTGGGGTTCCGTCGCGTCCGCTCCTTGTTTGAGGTAGGCGAACTCAACTGTTTCCTTTCCTAGGTACTCTGCTGATGCTAGAATTGTTTTAATTAAATTTTATTCCATGATTCGTGTGTTTATGATATCCTTGCGCGGCTTATTTTGGTGTTTTAAAAATCTATAGTTTTTATTCGAAAGTTAAGTTTGAAGCAATTATATTTTATGCCAAGGTAGTTGTGCACTAGATATTGTCCTGCACTTTTTATTGTTTATATAGTGCACCTATTTAGGCGTTGCCAGCTAACTTGGAACTAAATGCTTATGTTCTCTTATGTTATCATTGGTTGTCTTGAGCGGTGTTTCCTTTTTGTAAAGAAAGAATCATTCTTGGATCGTATTATCCTGTGCTGGTTAGTTTTATGAAATTTAGTACCATTTGGAAGTGTTGTCGTGCCCCTTTGCAGGTTTGACGCACCATTGGATGTTGACACATCCATGGGTGCACCAGGTGCACACATGGATGTGCCCTCAAATGAAGATGGTGTTTGAAATTGTTACCATTTATTTTTATTTATTTTTATTTTCTCGAAATCTCGACTTTTCTAAATGGTTCTTGGTTTCAAAATGTTTTCGCCCCTTTATGAGACACATCGAACTTGTTTAAAAAGAAATCTACGAAAATATCCCCGTTTGGACTTTCTTTTAGTACAAAAGCAGCGCTTGAGTTTTTGAAAAAGATATTGTGAAATGTTCGTGTAAAGTCATTTGATTTTTGTAAAAAAAAAACAAAGTGCTCGCTTGGTGACTTCAGATATTTTTATAAAGTGGTTTTGATAATTAAATGACGTGAAGGCCTGATTGGCACTTTATTAAATGTGAAGTGATTATACACACACACACATATATATATATACGTACTTGTGAGGGCATCTCTACAGGGGGACTTCCCTTCGAGGGTTGTCGTGTAGCGATGTCCGTGTAAGGGGTTGGCAAGTGCGGTGAGATGAGTCACGCGTGCGAGGGTCTCCCACTTACACAATGTTACAAAAACCACCATGGGTTCCTGGGCGTCTTGTAGATTATCGAGTGACGGTTTCTTGCTAACCCTGATTAGACGGGTTAGTACCCCCTGGATTTGTGGACAGGCTAGGAGGGATGTGCCACTTGTTGGCTATTAGGGCGGCCAGTTGGTTATTGACTATGGAGTACCACGCCGGCAGGTAGTCTGAACCCGAGTACGTCCAGGGGTTTTCTAGGGATGTTTAGGATCACCCATGGTTACTTGCTTCCTTGATTGTTTACTTACAGTTCTTCTTTATAGCTCATATTGTTACTTGGGTCCTTTTCACTACTTGCATCTTTCATTGCTTGTTTACTTCCTATTTCACTGGTTTGTTTTCAGCCTGTACTGTTTACCTGTTCCTTTTTAGCACAGTCGTAGTATTACCTGTGTTTGGTTTTGTTTATAAAAACAGGAAATGGTTTTGAAAGTGATTTATAGTGTGTGTTGGATTTTCAAATGGGGGAAACATGTTGTTTATTTTAAAAATGTAAAAGAAAAAAAAACCTTTTTTTATAATTGTATTTTCAAACCTATGTCAACGGATTGCTCGGGAAAAGAAATATTTGGATTCAGTGGTTTGCTTTGGCTTACCTACTGGGAATTTTTAATGCTCACGCCTATATTATCATTTCAGTTGCAGGTCTTCCCTTGCTCAGGTCTTCTGTTTTGAGTCGCTCAGTGTTGGAGCGAGGTTGCTCTCTGGTTGGGTGGTGACCTGAGAGGTCACATGGAGGTACGTGGTCGTGTGGCTTTTATTTCTTTTCCGCTATTAGTGTTTATTTGTCTGTTCTATTTACTTTTTTTTGGGCTGAAATCGTTCCCAACGATCAGTTTTTAATGCCCGACACTGGTTGCCATCCCGGGGGGATCGGGAACGCCCCTCAGGACTTGCCGCGGACCGGCTCGGGTGACCGGTTCAGGGTCGACCCGGGCTGGTTCGTGACACATAGAATATCCTATTTGGAGAAAGATGACTAGGAAAATATATCCACACCATAAATAGATTCTCTATTTCTACAGATTTCACCATCAATATTCTGATCTTGAAGAATCATTTCAAGAAGAGAGGACGTTAACTAAATGTTGGATAAAGAAATTTTATACCCTTTCTTATGAACTCCAACATGAAATAGTGTGAATAGATCCATCAAACTCCACTCTTCAAATGGTTCTTTTTCTTCCTGGTATAGAATTTTCTTTCTCAAATAATCTAAAATAAAATTCCATTTCCTTGTGGTATAGGTGATGTTGAAATTGAAAGAATAAAGCTATTTCACCAAACACATATGGAAGAGATTTAAATATTTTTGAGAGAATATATAACTCATGCTCTTTTTGATATGAAAACATGATAAAACATTTTATATAAATTTAGTGCTACCAACACTTAAGTACATGCATCACAAATATAATTTCAAGATAATGGGTAGGATAATTCTTCTTATACAACCTAAGTTAATGAGAACCATGGGAAAGTACATGATTAATCTTCATAAGAATGCAACCGATGCCTGACCCAATGCATATAAAAATACCCCAAAGCCTTTCCCAGCATCTAGAAGAGTCATCACCAATGGATTTTTCAAAAGATTTGTCATCTCAAAAAATAACTCTGACATTTATCATCCCAAGAAAACTTTACTCACATCCAAGTTATCGTAGTCATTAGAGAAACCAACTTCGAAAGTTCTATCAAACCAGTGATAATATCTAGTTATGACCAAGATGCTCTGAATCTCAAAAACATTATGTGGGGTTTCCTTACCATAACAAACTTCACCTTATAAGGATCAACTGATATTCCCTATTTCAACACCACATGTCCCAATAACATCAATTCCTAAATCCAAAAATCACATTTCGAAATCTTTGCATAAATTCTGTGATTTATCAAGATTCTTAGAAATGTTCTCAGATGATGTACACGATCCTACTCGAACATATAGTAAATATGGATTAAATCTAAAAATGCGACCACAAAGGTATCTAGATACTTGTGTAGAATCATGTTCATTAATACCATGAAAACTACAAGAGAATTGGTTAGACCAAAGAGCATGAAAAGGTAGTCATAATGGTAATACCTACTCTAAAAGGTGGTTTTCTGAATGTCACGCTTTTTTATCCATAACTGATAGTAACTATATCTAAGTTTGATCTTTGAAAAAACACTTATCCCTATTAAACATATCAAAAATCTCATCAATAAATTAATATATATATATATATATATATATTATTGTAAATTGATTGTTCTTTTGATATTCAACACATAGGATTAGTGAACAATCAACTTTCTTAGTGAAGAGAACCAACACCCCCAAGGCGGCAAACTTAGATGTATAAAGACTTTATCAAGATGGTTGTCCAACTGGGACTTCATCTACTTCATTTAGTGGGTTCCATATGGTAATATGGAATAAAAACTAGTTGAGTACCATTAATCAAGGAAATAAAAAATTCAACCTCCATTACCGATGGAAAACCAAATAAGTTAGAAGGAAACACATTGAGAAACTTAATGAAAACTGGTGGAATATCACTGATCAAAGATTACCAATCTAGATCAATTGAAAACAAAGATATCACTTTACCATAATCTAGAAAAGAAGGTCCTAACCTACTCTACCTCAGGTCCCATTCACCTTGAAATACACAGCACACACCACTAGGTGTAGTAAATAAGAACCATAAATGATAACAATCAATCTGAGATTTATTAATAATGAGTAAGTCTATCCTGAAAATGGCATCAAGAATTTATATATTGAGAACTAGAAAACTTCAAGAAATATAGACATCAGATAGATAGATAACACAACTAGGAATAAAGATACCCTACTCTCTCTTCATATAAAGGGGTGTACTAATATCCATTACAAAAGATAAAATCTCCACAGGATGATTAAGAAGATTAATGATACATGTTGAAATAAACAATTGAGATGAACAAGTATAAAAAAATATTAGTCACTAATGATGATGTTATAGTAATGATACCTCTCACAGTATCTAGAACTGTATCCACTTCCATTGGATACTCTTCCAATGCATGAAGAATCATTGTTCTGGATACCTGTGGCTATAACCCTTTTTCACATAAAGAATATGATTTCCCCATAGTTTTTGGAGGATTTGATGATCCCATTCCACTATACTAAGTGGAAAAAATGTGGAAGAATATATTTAAGTTCCCTAAATGTCCACAAGATCCATAGTTCTTGGGTTCCTCAGTTCAAGACCTCTTTGAATGTCCCGGTTTTCCACAATGGTCGCAAATCAAAGGATCTATTCCTAGTACTGCGGGAGGTCTACAATGACCCTACTATCAATAATATCCATGAGAATCATCACACATCAACTTTAACTTTAAGAAACTCATGCTTATACTAGGAGAGAAATAAAATCCTAACAACCCTAACCTTCAAGCCAGGTCCATTTCAACCAAAAGCGCTCTATCCAACAAATCATCATAAAAAGGAAGATTTAGCAAGGAAACCTAAGAACAAATATCCTAACAAACTACTAACTTGAAACTTATAGCCTTCTACCTATCATTCAATAATATCTCATGTGCTAAATACATGAGATCATAAAAATGGTTTTCATATTCTATAATGGTCCCATCATCCTACTTAAGTTTTAAGAAATTTGTAGACTTAGCAAACAACATTGACTCTAGATAGAAGTTATTAGTGAATATAACCTTGAAGTATTTACATTCTATTTCCTTATACTTCTTCATTAAAACCATAGTTTCCCACTATCCCCTACTCAGTACTTCTATCACAAAGGTAACACACATTACCTTGATTTCGTTGAGTGTGTCTAAAAACCCATGAAAATACAGTATTTTTCTCAACCACTCCTCAGAATCTTGTGTATCATTTGAGACCTTGAACCATTATAACTTATAGAAAATGAAATATTGGGAAGAAATATAGATAATTTCCATCTAAGTTTCCATAGCTATATCATGAATGGGAACTATAGGTGGTGCCTTTCACACAGCTTGGATAGTGTGCATGATAACATATACCAGGTTCAGGTCCACAAGAGGATTAGATCATTGAGGTTCATCCGCATATTCCTCCTATATCAAATTCATATATATTATCATATTCACGATGCTATACAATATCTCCATACAACAAGTAAGACATTAGATTCCAATAAAATAGAACAACAAGAAAAATTAATCTCAATAGATAGAATGAACATAATTTGAATTTTAACCTTTCCAAATAAAAATAGAAAAAATACTAGAACTAATATACAAGACATATCTCCCTAACCACCCTTGGTGAATTATGGTTCATTGTAGTGAGATCTAGCCAGACACTTAATCATAACTTCCTCTTAAGTCACGATAATATTTCACAATACATTGTAACTTCAAGACAAAATCTCAACCTGGAGCCCTGATACCACATTTTCACAAATGAGACTGGGCACCTTGGTAATTTAATAACCGAGTCATTACTAACATATCATGAAGGGTATTTATGATCCACAGGAGTTGGTGACTAGCACCTAGCACCATATAAAATTAAAGTGGGAATGGTTTTTCTACTAACAATTCAAAAGTAAAAGAAACAAGATAGTATTAATATAAAAATATACTCAATTATGAGTAATGCACCATAAGTAAACATGGAATAAATCATACAAGTACCACAATATTGAAAGAAAATAGGAAAAATTCCCATGTCCCAATTCAAATGCAACTCATCAAGTCTAAGGTTTGACAACTATATCCACTTATAAGATACCCTTTTACCTTTCTCGAACATGGAAGGAGATAATCTACAAAAACCTAAAGTCACAAGTAGGGTGTGATCCAAATACCATTAGTATTTAACAAAAATGATTCCATAATAAAATTCCAACATCAAATTAACTAATAATGTGATTTCAATTTTAAAACTTACAAGTTTTTTATATCAAAATAATAATTAAAACAATTCGTGCTTTACTTTTAAAAATATGGAAATACTTTAGAAATTCATTCTTCATATTAAAAATGATGGAAATATATTTCAAAATATGGAATTTACCTTTAATCAAGGATTATTTACACAAATGATAGTTTTCAAAAAATATATTACATAAATTTTTTTATAAAAAACATTTTATATAAATTTATAGGGCACGTAAAATAGTTCATAGTAAAATAATATTTATGAAATTTAAATAAAACCAAGATAAAAATGTGATCATGTTCTAAATAGTTATGATAGTTCCAGACTATAGGGACCTAACACTATGAAACAACAAGTATGTATATACACCACTTTGGACCTATGGAAAAGGGCACTCATCACCATCTCCTAAGGAATGGAATATGATGATATGAGGTTTTAGAACATTGTAAATAATAAAGTGTCACCTAAAAAAATCACTAAATACCTACTGATTTTATGTTCTCAAGTATAAACAATGATGTGCTACTTATTTCAAGACTTCTTAAAATACAATTAAATCCCAAACCCTAATTTCAAATATTCTAATTTTTTCTTTAAAAATAATATTAGGTTTTTAATAAAAAACATTCCTTTTCAAAGAGTTGAAACCACTAGGTTTCAATCAAAATATTTTATGAATTTTTTCACAAACATGTATTTGAAACTAAAATCATTAAATTTCAATCAATTTTAAAATTTAACACAATAATTTAATTTTCAAAACAATTCCATCAATTTCATAACATACCCCTAATTCATTGGAATTGGGGGTTTTCATAACATTCCATTAGAATAATTCTCACAATTATATTAAAAAAATTTAATTAAAAAACTTTCCATAAAATCCACAATTTAAAATAAATATTTCAAATCACCACAATTCCCATAAACATTCCCCAATTCAATGGAATTTGGGGTTTTATAATTTTATGCCAAAAACCCATTTCTTCCAAAAACCCCAATTCAATGGAATTGGGTTTTTAATCAAACCATTGAAATAAAATTAATAAAAAAATTAATTTAACTCATTAATTTAATTTAAAGCAACAATTTATGTTTAATATGAATTGGGAATCATAACAGAACCACCTAACTCAGAGTCTCTAGATCTTGAAGTGTCAAAACTAATCAGGATATTCCAAAGAACAACAAAAAAAATAGGATATAGGGAAATGAGGATTGAAACCTAGTTTTAGAACTCCAAAACAATTCATATTAGATCTGAAAATAAACACAAGAATCCATAGATCTCTAAGGAGAAAGAGAGTGATCGTGAGAGATCAAGAACGAGAAAAGGAAACTAACCGAGAGGAGATCAGAAGGAATTAATCTAGCCATGGATTGCATTCAAGAGGGACTAAAGGGCCCAATAATTTAACTTTGGAGTTATGAGTAAGGGAGAAACATGTTTGGGTCGAAAGTGGTCTATCCAGGACCTTAAAATAGGGTTTGGAAAATTTTAATTAAAAGAAAAATTATGGAAAAACCTACCCACACGGTTTCCTCGGAATAGGCATGCAATTTAGTTAAAATGTTACCAATCTATGAAATTGTTATAAATGGTTATATTTGTTTCTCTAGAGAGGGAACATGGTATGGTAAACCATGTTCAATTCATGTAAATCCTACTATCAAATTTATGCAATTTTGCTATTATTGGGTGCACGGTTTGGCAGACCGTGCACCAGTCGTGCGCAAGTCATGCACTAGCTTAGAAAACTTCAAAAAAAATTAAAATTTTACCCAAAGAAACCCAAAATAAACCAAACCAAATAGACATAAAAATTATTTGTTTAGGAATACTTAAAAATAGTAATAGAATGTAACATTAAAAATTTTATTCTTATAATTTTTATGCGTGTTGTATAATTTTGATTTAAAAATTATATTCTCGGGGTATATTTTCATTTTATTATAATTATTTCATGAAATTAAAATCACATATACATATTTTTTCAAGAGAATTATTTTATTAAGATAATAATGTTACAATTACTATTATTTTGTGTGTGAATAAATCATACATTTACACCCTTATTTTATTTGAAAAATAGAGTATTCATAATGTTTCAAGAGTTTTATAATTTTTATTTATATATATATAAATATCTACATGTATATATAAAAAATAAATTATCATTTTAAGGATTTAGTTAAGTAATATTTTATATTCATGACAATTCACTATAAATTCAGGTTATGATCTTGCTTAATTTGATAATTTTCAAATTATACAGAAATGAAATGTTTTTTAAATTTTTTACTAATTATAATTTTATGTTCATTATATAACTATTATTATGATTATTATAAGAAAGAAAAATTATATGTCTATTATTTTATTTGAATCGAAATTTATAATTACTATTATTTTATGTGAAAGGTTTATATATTTTCCCTAACATTTTATATGTGAACCCATCATGTTTTGAAATAAAAAAATTAGTATCTAATATCTTATTTCAAAGTTTAGTTTTAAAAGATAAAATTTATCACTTCATTCCCTTTTTCAAAAATATGTATTTCAAGAGTTATGAATGAAAATTTAAATACATGGATGTTAATTATTTTATTTAAAAATCCATACAAATGATAATTTCCATGTGTTTTGGTTGTACCAAATATCACAAGTTATTTACAATGAAGGTTCATATATATATATTTATATATATAAATAAACATGTGTATGTGTATTTAATACATGATTATGTAATTAAAGAAAAAATTCCCGTAAAAATGTATATATATGTAAGGCAGGCTCAAAATGTTTTTATGAAAAAATAGGCACTTGAAAATTGTAAACATGAAAGAGGATTGAGGATAGAAACCATTCTTATGGAAAGTGGGTGGGTTGAGAAAGACTTCAATATTTAAAGTGGCCTTATTATTTTGATTTCAAAAGCTTTCTTAATGATTTCTGAAAAATCACTGGATTATTTTAAATCGTTTTTAAAGAGAAATTATTTTCCAATTCATTATAATGTTTTCAATGGTGTAAGTATTTTCAATGGAATTTTCAAAATCATGTTTTCAAAATATTTTTAAAATGTTTTTCAAAATATATTATATTTTGAAAAATGTTTTCAAAATTATGTTTTCAAAATTATAAGTAATTTGAAATGATTTTTAAACGTATTTTCAAAGGTATTTTCAAAAAGTATTTGTAAAATACTTCCAAAAGGTATTTCCAAAAATGGTTTTTCATTGGAATTTAAAAAAACCCCTTACTGGGAAATTTTTCACACCATATTTTTTATAAAATGTTTTTAAGTTCATTTACATGTTTTATGGAGTTTAGATTCAATAAGAATCTAGCACGATAAAATTTCAATCGCTGCCTTTTTATTTCTGGTTTTATCTTTGATAATATTTTAGAGTGGTTATTTTCCTCAAAATCCTTAACCAGAAAAGGTCCTCAGATATAAAAAACTGTATATTTTTTAGTTACTTTTTATAAAATAGAAAAAATATACAACATTTGTTTTTTTTCACCGACTCTGGGTTACTGGGGTCAGGTCATTAAAGTTGGTATTAGAGAAATGGGTTAGATAACTTTGGAGATAAGGATTTTTGGTTATGAATAGGGTGAATTTTTAAGTACATTATTTTATTAAACCATTTATTACTTAGATTTTATTTCCTGTTTACAAATAACCTCGAAATGGAAGGAGAAAGATCATGACCAACTCTTATCTCTCTACCATAGGATTTAATTTCTAATATAATACTAAAATCACGAACAAATGATTTCAAAACCATTTTCAACAACTAAGATACATTCAATAAACTGTATGAGGCATCCCAAACAACCACTATTCCCCATTTATTCCATGTACTGTGGTTTTTATATGAAATAATCCTATATTCTCACATTTCCTACTTTTTTGGGAATGGATGGAATTACCAGGGTATTTTTGAATTAATCACCCTAACTAAAAAATATTAAGTAGTGGTTAATATTGATGGAGCTATAGAATATGGTGAAGTATGAGTGCCTTAAATTTATCAAATTTTAAATGTTTATATCTTTGGAAGTACTAATGATAATTATGATACCACCGAGGACAACACAATGAGATTATTTTATAAAGGCCAGGTTCATAAGGATGTTCAAAACAGGTATATTAAAAATAACACATTTCTAAATAACTATCTTTGTTATCACCATTTCCATCTGAACAACACAATTTAAATTCAGAAAGAGTAGGTAGAGTATTTTTTAGATTCCTTGAGGTACCACTTGAATTCTATGTCCCTTTCTCTTTATGAGAGATACCACCAATGAATAATTGGATGAAGGTTTGAGTTATTGTTGAATAAAATTTTTGATTAGTAATATTAACAAAATTATTTTGTAATGAATGAAAAAAATTCTATGTTTAAATCATGGAAATCAAGACATAGAGTGTGAATGAATTACAAGGGTGAAATTCCGTTTAAGGGGAGTAGAATGTAATAACCCAGTATGTTTTAAAGTATGTATTCACCATTTAAATAAATAAATCAAGTCTTGAAAACATATATAAGATAATATTAGAGTATATATTATTTAAAAAACAACAAAAAACCACACATGATACAAGGACACATTAATTAACAGGCGTCTACATCCAGATGGACAAACCCATTATAAGCTCTAATAACACAATTGAAATTTCTCCCAATACCATAAGAAGTTCATGATCATAACCTGGATTGGTGGGATTATCCATTAGTATTAATGATATTAAAGGGAATGTAAAAATATCACAAAGAAAAAGGGAGAATATAAGAACCATAATCATAAGACAGAAAATCCAAGAAAATATAGTTTAGTATAATGATGTATGTGTTAGGTATTTATAGGCTAATTAATTGGTGTCATTGGTTTATAGTTGTTGAGGATTTCAAAAAAAATTAAAATGTAAGAAATAATAAAATGAGGGAATAACCATTGAAATAATTTTGTAAATTATACATATATATATGATGAAATTATAAGTTATTTAATTATTGTACAATGTATATCATACTTTCTTAAATAATTAGTAATTTTAAGTAAATTTAAAGAAGAATGTTAATATTTCAGTAACGAACTTTCATAAAATATATTTTTTAAATAATCAATGAAGTGAATAATTTATTTTTTAAAAATTATCACATAACAATGAATTTTAAAAAAAATACGAGTTTTAGTTAAATAATGTTTTACTTAATATTTTAAATTGATGGTAAAAATATATAATGATAAAACATCTTCATATTTTTCTTTTAATTTACTTAAGTAGAAATTAAAATTTTGTATAAACAATTACTGATACCCTAAACCATGCTTGGGATCCCTCAAACCACTGTCAGACCTCTAAGGGTCAACTATGTGGAGAGATCACCCAAGCCCAACTAGATTAAAAGAAAAGGAAGGTCACCTCACATGAGGCCTTGGTTAGGTAGAGCCCACATGTGCTTAGTGAGTGAAGGTTTCAGCCTAGAGCAAGTTATAGGTAGGTTATTAGGCATATAGTCCTTGGTGTATGGATGATTTTTTGTTTTGGTGAATGAAATTTTTGGCTTAGATTATATACAAGGGAGAATTAGTGTCTCATTATGATGCAGGATTAATATTTTTGATCTGGTTCAATCTCATCTGTTTGATTTCCATGCCTTAATCGTTTGATCGATTATGATCATCTTCATCATCATGACCTCACATTCCATTATAGATCACTCTCCCATAATGCAGCCAAGCCCTCATTTAACGACTAGTTTCTCGATCAAACCTCAACCATTAGATCAGACCCTCAGTGTCATCTTACACCTGAGTTGCCTCCCTCTTAGCGACCATCCGATCTTACGACTATTCACTAGCCTCACACGCAAGCTATGCTGAAGCTAAAAATTCGACCTAGTCATATTATCAATCCTCTTTCTGGGTCATGGAATCAACAGTACCAGAACCTACTACTATATTAACCATTGATTTTTCCCTAATGACTTGTACAAAAATAAATAGATTTAAAACCATGATACTTGAACCTCCATGAATATATATATATATAAGATTATTCTCTCTTTATCAAACACCCCTCTCACTAATTAGAAGAATCCAATCCAATGCCTTTTTCTTACTTTTAGATCATACCCACTATTTTAAACACACCACAGACATAAGTTCATGCCTCCAATTGGTGATGTAGAACCCCAACCTCCCTCTCCTACCAATTGGTTTGCAACATATGTGAGGGGAATTTTCTTATTTTACATTCCAGGTTTTGTATATATGTATATATTGATTTATAATTTCATTTTTATTTTATTTAATCATATCCATATATATCAATTATTTTTAATTTTAAGTTCATAATTATATAAGGGGAATTTCTCAATTAAAATATGAAGTTTTATTTATTTGTGTATATTGATGTATAATTTCATGTTTATTTTATTTAAGTATATACATATATATCTATTATTTACAACATCAAGATCATTTAATTTCAATACTTCTAGTTTTAGGTTTATAAATGTGTACATATGTATATTAATATACCTCTTCAAGTATAAGTCCCTCAAAACATATATCTACGTACTTCTAATTATGGAAGTACATTCAATTTATATTTAAGGGTTTTTCATACTAATGATGTATGTGTATAAATATGTAAACATATTTATATATATACATATTTGGTTATTATTAAGTCATTTTAATGAATAATAAATTCATTTCAAATCCTAAATCCTACTCAATTTGATATTTCCAAGTTGAACACAGATGAAATATTTGTCATAAAATTGTTACTCTTATAATTTTTTTTGTATTTTATATAATTTTGCTTTTAAAATTATTAATTAGGGGTATATTTAATTTTTCATTTAATTATTTCATGAATTTCAATTTATATATATATATATATATATTCAAGAGAATTATTTTAATAAAATAGTAATTTTATAATTACTATTATTTTATGTGTGTAGGTCTCATACAATTACATCATTATTTTATGTTCTTATATTTTATGTGAAAAAGGGTGTATTCTCAATGTTTCAATAATTTCATACATTTTATGTGTGTGTGTGTGTGTATCTAATTAATTTTCATTTCATGACTTGAGATAAGTAATATTTTATATTCATGACAATTCGTTGTAAATTTAGGTCATGATATTTTTCTAATTTGATAATTTTCAAAATATGTAGAAGTGAAATGTTTTATTTAAAATATTACATATTTTAATTTTATGTGTATTATATAATTATTCCTAGAATTATTCTAGGAAATAAAAATTATATGTCTATTATTTTATGTGAATCTTAATTTATAATATCTATTATTTTATGTGAAATATTTATATATTCTCCCTAATATTTTATATGTGGAAGAATCAAATTTCTCAATAAGAAATGAGTATCTATTATCTTATTTCTAGGTTGTGTTTTAAATTATAAAAGTTATCACTTTATTCCATTTTAAAAAGATGTATTTTATTAGTTATGAATGTAAATTTAAATATGTGGATGTTAATTATTTACTTTAACAGTCCATGAAAAGGCTAATTGTTATCATTTTTGGTTATTCCAAATATTACAAGATATTTCTAATTAGATTACATATTTATACATTTATATATTTAAATAAAATGTTCTGTTCTTATTTAATACATGATTATGTTTTTAAATAAAAACTCTACTGAAAATGTATGTATACATAAGGAAAGTTAAAAATGTTTTTATAAAAAAATTACCACCTGGACATTGTACAAAAAGGGGAATGCAGAGTTAACCCATTACTAAGGAAATTGTGTTTTCCATGACCACCCTCAATGTTTAAAGTGTCCCTGTTGTTTTGTTTACAAAATATTTCTTAATGTTTTCTGAAAAATAACTGGGTTATTTGAAGGAATTTTAAAATTGTAAGAATTTTCAAAATCAATTTAATGTTTTCAAAGGTGTAATTATTTTCAAAAGTGTCTGAAAAATAATGTTTTCATAACATTTTCAAAATTGTTTTCAAAATATATTATTGTTTGAAAAGTGTTGTCTAAATTATGTTTTCAAATTATATGTAATTTTAAAGTATTTTTAAAGGTTTTTTCAAAGTCATTTTCCAAAAGTATTTTCGGAAGAATTTTCAAAAAAAAAATTTCACTTTTTTTTCACTAGATTTATAAAAAACCCCTTCCTACGCATTTTTTCTCACTTTATGTTTTTATAAAATGTTTTCAGGTACATTTATAGGTTTTAGGGATCATAGCTTCAATAAAGAGCAAGGGCGAGAAAAGTTAAATCACTACCTTTTCATTTATTTTTTTTAACTTTGATAATACGTAAGAGTGGTTATTTCCCCCCAAATCCTAGACTATAATAGATCCACATATTTAAATGACTTTATATTTTTTAGTTACATTTTATAAAAAAAATACAGAATTGTATTTTCACCTGCTTTAGGATTCTTGGTTTGGGTGTTACAATGTTAGTAAAAAAGTGTAAAGAAGTGTTATTGGAATCATGATGTATATAATAGTTTTAAGCATTAATATATAATATTAATTAACTCTTTGTGATATATTTTATGTTGATCTAATATAGAAACATATGCTAGCAAGAAAAATGATACTTAGGATTGTGAAAGCCACACTAATCTATGGGTTATTTTATAAAAGTAATACATATTTAAGCTTGTTGGGATTCATAGATATAGATTAGTTATGTGATTACACTAATAAAAGATCTATATAAGGTGGAGAATTATTTGTTTTTGAATGGTATGAGAGTTTTTAAAACAAGAAGAAACATTTAGTGATGTGTAGTATAACTGGAGCATAATATATTTCCATTGATCAGGAATATACATAGTTTTTTCTAGATGTAAAAAATATAGAAGATTTAAATATTGATACTGAGAGGCCACTAAAAATATTTTTTGATAATCATAGTGTAATATATTTATCTAATAACACTTTTCACAAATAAATATACTAGTATATAGACTTCATATATCATTTCATTAAAGGAAGGGCCAATGGAGATATAAAAAAGGAATATATTTCAAATAGAAATCAGATTATATAATAAGAATTTTTAAAGGGATAAACTCAATAACAAAATTATCCTTTTTATAAATGGACTATTAATGATAGAAATAGATGAATTTTTTTTGATGAAAATCCATTGAAAATAGTGACTTGTGGTTAATTTCATCACAAATATTTCTATTTGTGATGGTTCGTCACAAATAATTAGGGTCAAAAATTATTTTCGATGAAAACATTATTCCAACTCTAATATTTCAAGAAGAAATTGAAAGTAATAAAAATATAAATAAAAAACATTCATGAAAAAATTAAAAATAAAATATAACAAAAAATAATGTCTTATAAAATACATTATAAAATGTCACTGAGAGGTGGGAGATCATTTCTAAAAAGTGGTGGGAAATATGGTCCTACTGGTGGATGGCACATCATCCCTAAATCACATGTGAGACACCACCTACACATCATCACTTCATTATAATGTTAATCTCACTGTTTTTTCTGCTCTTTATGTTCTCTGGCCAATATTTATATAACCTCATTCAGAGATCATAAAATCTCCTCATACTCTATATCAAAAAAATGACAACGATGATGATAACTTTGATATATATTATGAAATCCCTTAATTTATATTAACAACATGTGAGTGTTTTATCTATAATATATTTTAAAAATAAAACTATTTTTAATAGCATATACTACACACAACACTGAGTGCAAATGAACCATGAAATATAATTATTTTAATTTGATCATTATAACATAGTCATTAAATTAGATCATATGAATAGTTTTAAATACATTATGAAATATATATAATGGTTTTACTCAATACAAATGTATTGATACATTATTAATAAATAATCACTTGATTTTTATTAATGTCATTTTATTCTTCAAAAATACGATTTCTTCAAAATATTCATTTATTTATTTTCATGATAAAATATTATAATAATTTTATAAAATTTTGAAATTCTATTTGATTAAATGAATATCTTTATTCAAATAATAATACCAAAAACAATCATAGGGAAATATTGACAATTTTATAAAATGTTTTTTATTTTTCAATGAATTGTGAAAAGATAAAATTTTAATTGAAAACTATATTTTCTTTTACTTTTTTTTTGAAAATTCATATTGTAATTTTTATTATTTTTAAAATTTCATTAATTATTTTTGAATAAATATAATTTATTTATTTTTCTTGTGATGATTTCTATACATTCATTTTGTGAAAAAATGTTTTTAAACATAAAAGTGATATTTTATGGAAAATAAATTTTCATTACAATTTATGCTTTTAATTTTAAAATAAATTCTTCCACTTATGTTAACTGAATCATGAAAAATGAATTAAATATTTGGAATAATGAGGTCTAAATTTTTATAAATAGACTCCTTTTATTTTTATCCCTTATTAATAGTAATAATTGAATATATGTATCACCACATTAGAGGTAATATGATATGGACAAAAATCATGACCCTAACACATTGATTTATCCTATTGAATGGGTGGAGTTTGTCTATTTCCATAAAATTTCCAAATATATATCATCTCAGTTCCATATTTATTGGATTTGGACATTTAAAATTTTTAAGTAAAAGATAAAGGATAAAAATTTCACTTTCTTTCTTTTAATGACTATAATAATTTTTCACAGGGATAAAAAGAACATATCTTCTATTCTTAATAATAATTTTAAATAAAAATTATTTTTATTATGTTAATTTATTTTAAATTTTTATTGATGAAATATGTTTCCTTATATACTTGTGCGACACATAAAAAATATTTATTCAATTCTAAGAAAAATATAATATATGATATTAAAATGTTAATAGTAATATCATTTGAATGAATTAATATTTCACCAGATATTTTTTGTTAAAAATAACAAATTAAATATATGGGAATATATTATATTTTAATTCTTTTGTAACACTCCATTATTTTAAAATAATACAATCTTTGATATCATATTCAATACGCAACATTGAGTTTTAATAAACTACAATAAATTATAAAAATATTATTATTCAAATACTGTCATTTAAACATAGACATAAAATTGGTGGTATTAATATTATTAAATTCATTATTAAATACATATAATGTTTATAATCAATATAAGTGTATTTATAAACTATTATAAAATAAGCACTCAATTTCTAATAAAAACATTTATTTTGAAATGATTATTATTTCTTTTTCTGAGAAAATATTATAATTAATTTTTAAACTATTTAGAGTTATTAATTTATAATATTAAAATAAATTTTTAAATTATCATATTCATATTAACATTGGGTGATTTTTTTGTTATTTTTCGAAAAATATTAGTTTTTCACTCAACAAAGAAAAATACCAATTTTTATAGAATTTTCTTTTCTTTTTAAAAATTTTATAATATAAAAGTACCATAATTATTTTAATTTAATTTAATATTAATTTTTTTAATAATTTTTTATATTAATATAAATTAATTACATTTATATCACCTTTAAACTGGATTTTAGAATAAGTTTATTTTTAGGCTTAAAAACATGTTTTTTTTCTGAAAATTGTTTTAATGCACATAATGATTATCATTAATGACTAAATAAAATTACCCATAATTGGGAATAATTTAAATTAAATTTATATATTACATATCCATAAATATTATTTTAAATTCATTTAATTATTATTACTTGACATATACTTATTATAAAAACATCTTACCCTTGAAAAATACATTTTTGGAAACCCGTTTATCGACATGTATATGGGTTTAATTTTAAATAAAATATTTCCACTTATGTAAGTTAAATTTTTAAAAATTTATCCCATTTTTTAAATTTGAATAATTTATATTTTCTAATAATTTTAATGTAATTTTTGACAACAATGAATAATGAAAATAGTAAAAATTAATTTCAACAGTTAAGGTAAAAACGGGTCTACCAATGGGTTAAACTAAAACATTTAGGGTTAAAATGACCCAATTTTTTTTAATTCTTTTTTAATAGTCATATTTATAGATTATATATTATAAGGTTATAAAATGTTCCATTTATTTCCCTTTCAGTATGTGAAAAATGTGCCTGTAATTATTTCTTTTCAAAAATTCCAAGTGTGTCTTCTCCCCCACTTATAAAAGGAAACCCTATTTCCTCTCCTTTACACACTTAAAAAACAAATTAAATTGAAAAATAACTTCCAAAATACCTTCCATAATTCTATCCCATGACCATTGAATCATTTTTTATCAGAAAGTGAACATAGGAATGCTTTTTGACGAAACCTAAAGAAGTTGTGTGAAGAAGGGGTAACGTCCTAAACTGAATGTTTTATTTTTTTATTCTTAAACCAAATTAAAATAATATTACTCTATAATTATATTAAAAAATAAGTAACATCCATACACTTATATTCTTTTATAATAATTTCATTACCTGAAACCATCTCCTCCTCCCTCAAATGAGAAATAAAATCGTTGATCATGTGTACGGTGGACAACCTGCTCGCGCACCGATGCAATTAATTTTCCATCACCACTTCTAAAAAATAGATATAATGATGTATTTAAATTATATATATGTTATTTATGATATAATTATACATATTTAATTATAAAAACTCATACACATTCTTACATTCCATTCCGTAGGGAATATAATAACGTCGCTCGTGTTTACGGTAGACTACCTCCTCACGAGATGACATGACTCATTTTTCTCATAGGATTTATATGGAATATGAAAAGGGTTAATTTTTTGGATTACATATGATATTTATGATATTTAAATAATTATGTAAATTATATATATCATTATAAATTCTTACCTTACTATCCTTGGAATAAATGATAACATCGTTCATGTTTGTGGTGGATTACTGCCTCACAAAGAGATATGATTTGTTTCTATTACCAAAATACATGGATGTAGTGTGTAAGGTTATTTAAACAAATAATATGTTATTTGGGATATTATTATAATCCTATAATGAGAAAATAAATCTAAACTTATTCCAATCATTATCATTGTAAAATCAAAATGTTACTCCTGCCTACGTATTGCTTATCGTCTTCATGATTATTACAGAGTTCATTTTCTATACCCATAATTATTGTTCGGTTTTAAAAGTATAATTTATTTATAAGAAATATAAATATTTTATGATTAAAATTATGGATAATATTAAATAAAAATCTCTTTAACCTTATAAATCTCACCAAATTGATTTTGGACAAATGAACATTTTATCATTAAAAAATATAACATGAAATTAATTAGTTAAGTAATTGAATATGGCATAGTAAAAAATAATATAAAAATAATAATAAATTTTAAAAATGTTATTATAAAATTAAATAATTATCATAAGTTTATTATTATGAAATATAAAGAAAAAAATGAAAAATCCAGATCCATGTAAGGGATCTTTCTAACCAACCATTTTCATCAAAATTATCTCTATAACATAATTTATCACAATTTAATGTTATTGGATTATTATAAATTATGTATATATGTCTCCCACAGATATATAGAGATTATTATACCTTCATTTTATGGGGTAATACATTCCTTATGACCATCTCTCAAATTTCCCCTTTATATAATCTCTGTTAATTATGTTATCAAACAAGACTATACAAACCATTTCTTTCTAGGAGTAATTATTATATTAATTAATTTTGATTGGTATCCTTATGTGTCATGAATATTAATTTAATTGAAATGAATTTTATGGTTTGGACAAGAATTAGATATCCCTCCAATGTATTAGGTAATGTTTTAGTCTTATGAGATATCGGGTCTGAGATTAGAGAGTGAACCTAATATCTTATAGGACTCTATCCCCAAGTGATGTTGTCTTGGTAGTTAGCCTTGACTTATGTTTTTTTCATGTTTTATATCATTTCCAATTTTCTATATTTCCATGAAATTATTATACCATCACTAGTGGAAATATGGTTTTTAACGTCATCGTAATAACGTCAGTTTTTTAAAAACCGACGCGAATAGTATGTGCGGGAAATTTTTGGTGTCAGTTTTACAAAAAACCGACGCCCAAAACAATTATCCAATGATATTTCACGTCCGTTTTCACGAAACCGATGCCGAATTTTTTTAAAAAAATGTTTTGGCGTTGGTTTTGAGTAAAACCGACGCGAAAAAAATTTATAAAAAACATTTCAGCATTGGTTTTTAGGAAAACCGACGCCGAAAATAAAAAAAAATAAAAAATTTGCGAAGGTTTTTTGGAAAACCGACGCCATAACTTATATTTTCAGCGTTGGTTATTTTAAAAACCGACGCTGAATTTTTTTTAAATGTTTCAGTGTCGGTTTTCTCTAAAACCTACGTGAAAAGTCTTTTAAAATTATTCGCGGACTGAAACCCTCATTTTGTTCGATCATCAAAATCGAGTTCTGTTGCGGCGCTTTGGACTCCTGACAACCTTTGAACGTGATTTTCGATCTTGGACGGCCCTTGTTGAAGGTTTTGTGCCGTTTGCACGATTTTGGGTATGCGTTCTTCCTCTTTATCTCTTGTTTAATCACCCATTGTTTATTTCTTCTTCAAGAACCCTATTTTGCGCGATTTTTATTATTGGTTCGATTTTAGTTGCAGTTTATCATTATTTTTTGTTTGTACTATCATTGTTGGTATAGATTTTTTTTGTATTATCATTGTTTGTTTGTATTATCAACATTGGTTTGTATTATCATTTTTGTGCGATTTTCATTGTTTTTTGTATTATCATTGTTGGTATAGATTTTATATTGTTTCTTTAAACTCTATAGTGTTTGTTTGTATAGATTTCATCTCCCTATTTTTGAGCGATTTTCATTATTAGTGTTTGTTTGTATTATCATTGTTGGTATAGATTTTATAGTTGTAGTTTATCATTTTATAGTTTTTGTTTATATTATCATTGTTGGTATAGATTTTATTAGTTTATTTTTGGTTTGTATTATCATTATTTTTTGTTTGTATTATCATTCTATCTAGAAATTATACTATATTAACCGTCATATTAATCTAGATACATGTATTTGTTATTACATAGGTATAGATCATACCACAAAATCGTGAATAATTTATACATATTTCCATGTACTCCCACATTTCACTTATTGCTTCCTTTAAATTTATGTACTCTTCAATATTTTTGACACATGAAACATCGAAATATTGCAAATATGTAAAATTAACTAATAAATTTTAAAAGAATGATATTGTAATTAAATTATAATATCAATATAACACACATGTATATAATATGAAAATAAATTGTTTACTCTATTTGTAAACCTGTGTCATATCTGAAGTTTTTTATCTGATTATCAATAGTTTTTATTAAATATGTTTTTGTTTACAATTTATCTGATAAATATTTAAATTTTTATATGTTTTAATATATTAATCAATTATATTGTGATATCAGGTATTAATGGATCGTAATTGGATTTATTAACGAAGAACCACTAGTGAATATGAAAAAGGAGTTGATAATTTTTTGGAATTTGCTAAATGACATCTTCAAAATATTGATTTGATTTTCTGTCCATGTGTGAAGTGTGTAAATATGAGAAATGTAAACTCCAGAGAAATCAAGGATCATCTCATTTGTTATGGTTTTAGCTTTAATTATACACATTGGATCTTTCATGGTGAAAGAACTGAAACTTCAACATCCAATGTTGATGACGATATTCATAATGAGGCAGAGGATCTTATTGAAGAATTAATTCATGATTTAGATGTTGTAACCATCGAAAAAACACAAACTGTCGAACGATTGTATAGAGATTCTGAGAAACCATTATTCGCAGGTTGCAGTAAATATATAGTGTTATCAGCAGTTTTGAGATTAGTTAACTTAAAAGCAAAAAATGGGTGGAGTGATAAAAGTTTCTCCAGTTTACTTGAGATTTTAAAAGAGCTACTTCCAGAAGGAAACGGGCTTCCAGATTCCAATTATGAGGTGAAGAAAATATTATGCCCAATGGGATTGGGGTATAAAAAGATACATGCTTTCCCCAATGATTGTGTACTGTATAGGAAAGAAAATGAACATTTATCAAGTTGTCCTACATGTGGGACATCACGCTATAAGATGGATGAGAAAGTCAACTCAGATTCATTCTCAGGTGATGTCATGTAACGTTATGAAAAATCAATTTTTTTACTTTCCAATGACATCATCCAATTTTTTTTGCATAAAATTATGATAATTCAATTCTGATTTATTTTTAGGTACCAGAATCAAAACTCCAACTAAATAAATTTGGTACCTTCCAATAATTCCTTATTTGAAGCATCTATTTGCAAATTAAATTGATGCAAAAAGGTTAAGATGGAATTCAGATGAGCGCATCTCTGATGGTAACTTACGTCACCCTACCGATTCACCATAGTGGAAGAACTTTGATAAAAAATTTCATGATTTTGGAAGTGATGTTAGAAATCTCATAATGGGATTGTGTACTGATGGAATGAATCCATATCAGAGCCTTAGTAGCGAACATAGTTCATGGCCTGTTTTGCTGGTACTTTACAACTTGTCCCCACATCTATGTATGAAGAAAAAATATGTTATAATGAGCTTGATGATTTCTGGACCAAAACAACCGGGAAATGATATTGATGTGTATCTTACACCATTGATTGACGATCTGAAACTACTATGGGAGGAAGGTGTTAATGTTTTCGATGCATACAAGAAAGAGTATTTTCTTTTGTGTGCTATGATAATGTTCACTATAAATGAATTTCCTGCATATGGAAACTTATCTGGATATAGTGTTAAGGGACATAAAGCCTGTCCAATTTGTGAAGAACAAACTTCATATTATCAATTGCAGAATGGAAGAAAGATAGTGTACATGGGACATCAAAGATTTTTTGCGAATTGATCATCCTTATCATAGATTGAAAAAATCATTTAACGGTTTACAAGAATACAACCTCCCCCCTCGACCATTGTCAGCTAAAGAATATTATGAAAGAGTTAAAGGTATTGATTTGAAATTTGGAAAGAGAAAATGTTCTGGTTTACAAAAAACATATCTGGAAGAAGCAGTATATTTTTTTCAAACTACCTTACTGGAGATTTTTGAAGATAAAACATAACATTGATGTTATGCATGTTGAGAAAAACATATGTGATAGTTTGATTGGAACTTTATTAGACATAAAAGGAAAGACAAAAGATGGATTACATGCTAGATTGGACTTGATATTAATGAGAATACATTTGGAGTTAGCTCCCGCTACGAAAGGAAACATAACATATTTACCTCCGTCTTGTCACACATTAAGCAAGATTGAAAAGATGAATTTTTGTCAGTGTATTCATGGTATTAAAGTACCCACCAGTTTTTCTTCAAATGTGAATAATTTTGTTTCATTGAAGGATTGTAAATTAATAGGTATGAAATCACATGATTTCCATATGTTGATGCAAAAAATTCTACCAGTAGCAGTGCATGGTATATTACCGAAAGCTGTCAGAAAGACAATCATCAGGTTATGTAATTTCTTTAAATCCATTTGTAGCAAATTCGTTGATCTAAATTTGTTAGATGTGTTGGATAATGAAGCAAATCTTATTCTTTGTCAACTAGAAATGTATTTCCCACCCACATTTTTTGATATAATGGTTCATATATTGATTCATTTGGTGCATGAGATAAGAATATGTGGGCCAGTATATTTATGATGGATGTATCCTTTTGAAAGATATATGAAAATTTTGAAAGGATATGTTAAAAATCCTTATTGACCAGAGGCCTCTATTGTTCAAAAATATGTATCAGAAGAGGTGATTGAGTTTTGTACTGATTATTTGAATGAGGTGGAGCATATTGGTCTCCCTGTATCTCGACATATGACAGTTGATAGAGAAGGTAGAGGGGTTCGAGGCTTAAAGGTAAAGTTCATTCCACGTGATGAAGTGATGCAAGAACATTTATACATTTTGAACAACACAGATGAGGTTCAACCATATATATCCTCACATATAGCTGAATTAAAGTTACGATATTAGAAAATAAATGGAAAGTGGGTGATAATTGAGAATAAAAAGACATTTGTCTCATGGTTTAAAGAGAATGTCACCCCAGATATATCTGTATCAGAAACATTGAAGTGGTTAGCAGGGGGACCATCTCTTAATGTGATCACTTGTTCTGGTTTTGATATCAATGGCTACACATTTTACACAAAAAACCTGGATGACAAGAGTACCGTTCAGAATAGTTGTGTGATGGTATTCGCTGAAGCAGTGCATTTTTCGAGTGCCAAAGATAAAAACCCAATTTCTTCATCAACTTCATATTTTGGAGTTATTAAAGACATATGGTAAATTTATTATATTAAATTCCGAGTCACTGTTTTTAAGTGTAATTGGGTTGATAGTAATAGTGGCGTGAAACATGATGAATATGGGTTTAAACTGGTTGATTTTAAAAGATTTAATCACAATGAGGAACCATTTATCATGGCGACACATGAAAAATAAGTATTATATGTCATTGATCCGTCGAATGATCAGTGGTCAGTTGTTTTGCAAGGGAAATGATATCATTTGGGTGATGAGGATGATTCTGATGATGCTAGTGATTTACATGAGCCTTATTCATCTATTATGCAATTTCTAGATGATTACAATGAATATAAGACAGACATAGTGCATGCAGTACGTACCGATCATGATGAAGGCATGTGGAAAAACACTAAATTAGTCTCCGAATTTTTTTGGTAAATATTTATATTTTGTGTCTATTTTTAAAACTTACAAATGCATGCCTCTATTTTAACATATTTATTTTTGTCTTCCTTGTTTCTAATTATTCATTTTTCTAATGATATGTAGGTACACAAAATTTTCTTACACTTTCTAGTAGAAATGTCAGATACAGATAGAGAGGAGCAGTTACCGAGGTATATCTATTTTCACATATTATTAAATATTTAGTAATATAATTATTTAATGAAATAAAACTGTTAATTTACACAATTTTTTTTGCAGGACTACTGATGCGTCCTCGACGGAGGAGACTTCTCCAGTTACTACTCAAAAATCAAGTTCTCAAGTTGGTAAACGTGGTATTACACATTTACCAAAACTATCACTTGCTCATGATGATAACAAAGTACACATCCGTTTTGATGATAATAATAACTCAGTTGGCCCAAATGAAATTCAGTTTGTCAGTTATATAGTGATGCAGAGCCGTTGCAGGATTAGTATTTTATATCCTGATTGGAAGTCAGTGGACAGGATGTCGAAGCAACATCTTTGGGAGGTCGTGACAGTAAAATATATATATTTATTTATTATATCTCATTTTTTTAATATTATATAGTTTAAATGACATATTTAATTTTTTCAATTACAGATGACATTCAATTTTGTGGAAACCAAAGAAATTAGGAAAATACATCTCTCTTTAGCGGCGGTTCGATGGAAAGATTTTAAAACCAAACTGAGAAAAGAACATGTTTTTGGAAAGAGAAGGTTTGAAATCCCATGCCTTAAGTATCCATATATAGATGAAGAAACATGGAAGTGATTTGATGACAGTCATCAGGAAGAGAAATTTTAGGTATTGTAATTGTTTTATATTTTAAAATTTATGCTACATTTTCCTTATTACTTAGTAATTTATTTTTATGTAACAGGCCTCCAAGAGATATCATCAGGAGATCCAGTTGCAAAACGTATACCCTCATACTTTATCACATGGAGGGTACTAATATTAGGAGCATAAAATGATTGAAGAAAAATTTGAAGCATTAAGAGCTCGATCAAGTAGTGGTTCAGAAGAGGTCCAGTATGGTCCTCCATCTCCTCCCACTCGCCATGAGAAATGGAAACAAGCAAGAAGAATAAAAAATGAACAATATCTTACAGAGGAAGCTCATCAAGTGGCTGATATAATTGTAAGTAAATATTATTTATTTGTTAACAATTTTTCTATTTTATAATTTATAAACACTAATATAACTTTTTTATTTTTCATTTAAGGATGAACTTCAGGAGCAAGAGACACATGGCTCTTTTATCCCCGAGGGTAGGATGGATATCCTAGCCACTGCTTTGGGAAAGGAAGAGCACCCCAGCCATGTTAGAGGATATCGGGTGGGTGTTAGTATTCGGAAGGTTTTTGGTAAGAGTAAGCAATCAAGAGACCCAGAAATCGAATCCTTAAAAGTAGAGCTGCATGATATGAAATGGTCTATGGGTGATCAAATTCAAGAAGTAGTACAGAAGGCTTTATTAGAACACTTTGCAAGACAATCACAGTCTGCGTAGCCTTCCGAGGTATATTATTTACTTGTCATCAATTTTTCTTTTTTATAAATTATAAACACTGATATAACTTTTTCATTTTTCAACATTCTCAGCCTACTCACCCGGACTACCCTGCCACATGTGCTTACCCAGACCCGTCTGGGTAGCCTTCCGAGGTATATTATTTACTTTTCATCATTTTTTCTATTTTATAAATTATAAACACTAATATAACTTTTTCATTTTTCAGCATTCTCAGCCTACTAACCCGGACAACCCTGCCCCATCTGCTTACCCTGCCCTATCTGCGCAACCTTTTGAGGTATATTATTTTATTTAATTTTTAATAAATGTTTCTATGTTATAAATTTTAAACACTAATATACCCTTTTCATTTTTATTCCTTCTTAGTCTGCTCAACTGAACTACCCTTCCCCACATGCTAACTTTGAGCCTCCACCTCCTCCCTCAGATCAAGCCTTATATTGTGAGTTGTTTGCGGGAGATCATGATGTACATATTGTTGCGTTAGGACAGGTGTATTTTTTGGGGGACTCAGTACATCATCAACCTATGCAGATGGGTCAGGTTAGAGTATCAGTACTTGTTATTATAGATCCTACTGCTCTACTACCATTTCCTACTGTGGAGATCACCAGTGTTGGGGAATGTATGGGCCATTTTTTACTTTGGCCAACTGCCCTACTTCGTTATATTTCACATGAGGTATGCTTTTTTTAAATATTAATTACAAATTATTCCAAATTACTTATAATGTTTTCTAACATTTAACTTATATAGGAATATCTGAATGAAAAAGAAACTATAAAAATGCAACAAAATGGTCAGGAACAGTTGGTTGTAGATACTTCTGATATTTCTTATGAGTTGAAAAGATTATCTGAGTCCTCTTCTTCCTTGAATTTTATCTATGAGTTTCGGATGACACCCGATATATGTGGAAGAAATTATCAATTGAGAATACTGAAAGAAGATATCATGAATTTAGTTAATTTTGAAGAGATCAGGCTGAATGTGGTGCATTTGTTTTCCATGTAAGTAAATTGACGTTTGAATTGCTATTTCTTTAATAAAATATTGTTATGTCATTGACTAACTATATTTTCTTTTAAATTAGGTATATACATAGGATTATTTTACAAAATCAAAATACAAGAATTTACAGCTTTATAGATCCAGAGTACATTTCCTTGGAAGTCAAACATGTGAAGAATTAAGAAAGAGTTCAATATATATCCGAGAGATTATCACAAACAGAGATCCAGTGCTGGTTTTTTCCATTTCTTGATAAGTAATAACATTAACATAATTTTTAACTAATGATCATTATAATGTCATTAATTGTGAACTTTTTGTATTGTAGGAGGCATTGGATGTTAGGAGTATTTTTCCCAAATGAATGCACCTTATATTGGTTTTTCTCTTTATTAGAAAAAGTACGTAAACCATTTTCCAACTTATTAAACAGGTAAGTTGTTTTTTATTTTTATAAGTTTGTTATATTTAATTTTCATTGTTTACACAAGTTTTATTAGTTCTTATATAAAAAATGCAGTTCATGGAAACATTTTACAAAGGAAAACATGTTAGAAAAGAAACCAATTAAAATAAAATATGTGGACGTACAGGTAATTAGTTTTTATGTTTTTGTTATATATTGGTTTTTATTATTAGTTAAATGTTTTATAACTGTAGTGTCATCGTAAAAATGGACATGTTGAATGTGGTTATTATATTCTACGATTCATGTACGAGATAATCACAACTGGGGAAACTACTGATTTTCATAAGGTTATTTGTATTAATTTTTTTATATATTTTCTGCCACTTTTTTCTATTTATTAATTTCATATCATTCAATATTATTGTAGACATTCAATGATTCACAGTCTTATTCCCAGTATAATATGATCCATATTCAATCTACTTTTGCAAACTTTTTGTTAAGTCTTATTAAGATTTGAGGTATGTATATTGATTAAGATTTGAGGTATGTATATTCTAATATTTCAGGTACGTGTATTTTAATTATACTTTACTTTGAGTTCTCTCAAGTGCCTCTGCAAAAATACTATTTGATTGTTTTTGTATACTGTTTTTTTTCAGGGGTTTCTATTTTTTTGGAAGTGAAATTATAATTATTAAAAAAAAATATATTTATGGCATCGGTTATTTTCAAAACCGATGCCGAAAGTTTTTTTAAAAAAAATGACTTATGGCGTCAGTTTTATCTAAAATCGATGCCGAAGAACCGAATTTCGGCGTCTGTTTTTTATAAAACCGATGCCGAAAAGTATGTCTAAATGATGTTTCGGCGTCAGTGTTATAGAAAACCGACGCTGAAAATCATAAGAAAATTATTTTTGGCGTTGGTTTTGAAAAACCGACGCGAAAAATCTATTTTTAACGTCGCCTTTAAAGACGTCGGTTTATAACCGATGTCAAAAATCAATAAAAACCAACGTTAATAAGTGTTTTTGCACTAGTGCATACTCTTCAAGTTATTACCCTATTTTTTTACTCAAGTAAATTTTATTTTATGATATTTTGTTATACCTTTGATTTAAATGTTATGATTTATAGTAATGTTAATTCCTTTACAGGGATTTTTAGATCACCCCTTTCTTTCATGTATTAAATATATTATCCTATTAAAATTTAAGAGCTCAAATGAATTTTAGGTTCTCTATATAGAGAATAAAATAAATGTAACACCCTGACCCCTCTAGACCGGAGTTAGTGTATTACTTGATACATTGGAATGGTTAAAAGGATTGAAATCTAGAAGGAACAATCAATTTAGTAGTCTATAAGAAACTATATACATATATGTAACTCAAATTACATTGGAAAAGGTTACCAAATACAATTCATAACAAAAACTAAAAACTGTATCCATAGAAACTCAATAAATGATCTTCTCTTCATAACCTGTTGAAGGAAAAAAAATAAAGGGGGATTTAAAATGATAATTAAGGTTTAGAAATAGCTGAAGCATGAATTCAATAATATGTGAGTCATAATCAATTTTACATAACCAATATGGCATAGTGAATGAATGAAAAACTCACACCATTAACAAACTGAGAATGAAACTACATCCATAGATTTTGTCACAGTGAAAACCTCATGGATAGTAACAACTGATAATGAATAAAAATAATGCTTATTAATTGGAAATCATTTATCTGGAACATGATTCTATAATACCATTAAAACGGTTTAGCTCTGTGGGTAGAAACTATCTGATTTTTGGAAACAAACTCGAAGGGTTTGTCGCCAATTGATTTGTCTCATGAGATCTGTCGATGCATCGAGGGGCTATAGAGGGACCCACCCATCACTGCTTGTCCAAATGTTCTTTATACATAGATTTAATATAATTATAGCGTACCTTCTCAATTTCCATATAGATTAGATAATACAGATTCATCAATATTTCCATAGTTAAAACTACATTCCAAATAAACACTGTATGTGAAAGGTTATATGGCTTAAGAAAATAATCATATCCATGAAACCAGAATATGGATATCTAATAGAAATGTAATTTAAAATGAAAATTTTTCTCAAATGGGAATTAGGTACACCACATAAGAATTATTAGATGCACAATCCAATGTATGTCACAATGAAATCGAATATGAGATAATGTTCCTCTTCACATTGTAGTCAATCGATTCATTTGACTGAACATTAATAACCATCAATTGAATCATCAGATACCATGAATTTAAAGAGTATCAAGATATTATATGACAAATGGCAGTACACACACACCACATCTAATAAATAAGCGGTGAACAATAAAAGTCTCCCGGTATTGAAAGTGAGATGAGAATCCCCATACAAACATTTCAGCATGGTAACAAGTGTTCTTGAGAGGGATTAATGAGAGGTAAATGGGTATATCATAATTTATATGTCATAAGGGCAGTAGGGAGGAGGTTCAAAATCATACCCCATCATTAGGAATTAAAAATTAAAGGACACAACAGAGGGGGGATTTTTGAATAAAAGTGAGAGAGATGATCCCTTACAATGAACGTATCATTAGATTGAGAAAAAATCAATGAAATAATTATGTGTGAAAAACATAAACCCAAAAAATAAAAGTGGATATATAGAATAAGAAAATCATAGTTCATTCACACTTATTATAGGAAAAAAGACCAATGACATTGATGTTTAACTCGTGAATGGAAATTGAGTTAAGACATCCCTTACCTTATGCTCGAAGGTGTTATTGATTGTTCTTAACGACCTGAATAATCAAATTCAGAATCATTAATTAAAAATTCAATAAAATAATATACATGTAATTGATATTTTATAACTTTATTGGGTTCATTAATGTCCCTTTTTATGGGTTCAAGAGGTTCGATTTTATTATTTTGGAAGAAATTTCTTCCTTGGTTTTCAGGATCTGTTTACTTGTATTCATGAATGGAAGTTTGTTTGAAATATAGTTAAATATCCAGAATTTCTAATATATAAAATTAGGGACATTAAATAGATATAAATGATCTTATAATGATTCTGGTTATATACCATGAGGATGACTCATTCAATGAGTTAATGATAAACGTTTGGATTTAGCTTAGCGGTTTTGTCCAAAATGAACTTGTTTTGTATTATTATTCTATATTATGAGTGTATAAGGATTCTAGAACATTAAAAATGATAAAACACATATATATTATGATATGGTTCAACCATTTAAAATGTTTCATGACCAGTCTTGATGATAGTAATAAAAATTGAAAACTCGTCTTCCTTGAGTGTGATAAATTAACACATCTCAGATGATGTTTGCATTTATACTATAAAAGGAAGGGGAAAAGAGGGATTATGATGAAATATTACATTAGGATAATGAAAATAAAATACATGTAATTTATTGGAATTATCATGGCATTTGGATGAGGGGAGGTGAGGAGAGAGCATCAAAAGAAAGGAACTTGTAAAAGAAATTGAAAGAAAAGAGAAGAGAGGTTCACCTCTTGAGTACTCCTCCTAGAAAAACTCCTTAAGGACTTTGTTTTTGGCCTTTTGGGGAGAACAGTAGGTCTCAAACGTGGAGGATGAGGTTATGGAACTATTTGAGCAGAATTTAGGCAAGTATTGAATCTTGAGTGGTGTGGGAGGAAGAGGGGGTGATGGGTGGTTTTTATAGCGGAGGAGAGGAGGTATTTTACATTTTTTTAATTATTATTTTAATATTTTTGCTGAAGACTATGAATAGTCTTGATTCATGTGATCTCAAGTAGTAATAATGGCATGTGAGTTTGAACTAAGTGTTCTTACATCAGCCTTGCATCACCTGTGATGCAGTAAATCAAATATTTAGCATTTATCATAATTTATCATATTTTACTATTCATCAAAAAATTCAAGTATTTCAAAAAAATCCAAATAATTCACCCAAGCCATTTTTTGATATGTAGAAACCAAAAATGAACTCCATTTTTCAAAAATATTTTTTAAAATACGACAAACTAAAATTTTAATTAAAATCATTATTTAATCGAAAAGGGCAAACACTTAAAATATTCATCTTCATTTTAAGGAACCTAAATTAATTTATACATTAAAGGGTATGAATACCATTCATAAGACTCATATTACTATTCATAAGGGTAATTTACTATTCATAAGGGTAGGTTACTATTCCTAAGGGTATGTTACTATTCACCAAAAATTAAGTTAATTCTATCAGACTCTAAATATCATCCTAAACACAACTGTGTATGTCAGATTTTCAAAATTCAAATCACAGAAATAGAAAATTTATGTTTAATGGCTAGGTTATGACTATCTAATATAAATAACCATGTTTTTTTTCATAGAGGCTTAGTTATTAATGAAACATAGGCTATCTAATTAATACAATGTATTAAGCGAAACATACCATAAAATGTTTGGGGTACTACATTATTCCCTCCTTCAGAAATTCTATCCTCAAAATTTTTCATTTATAAATCCCTTCAAAAAGATGTGGGTGGTTCTTATTCATAACATACTCAGGTTCCCACGTTGTTTCTTCTATATTATCGTTTCTCTAAAGAACCTTTACTAGACGAGTTGTCCGATTTCTCAATACCTACTCCCTTGTGTCAAGAATTCCGGTAGGCTCTTCACAGTATGAAAAATCAGGTTCCAGCTCTCTTTCTTCAATAGAGAATACATGAATTGGGTCTGGCATGTATTTCTTTAACAATGACCCATGGAACACATCCTGAACTTAGGAGATAGTTGGAGACATTACCAAATGGTAAGCTACAACTTTGATTCTTTATAGAATTTCAAATGGTCCGATGTACCTGGGACTCAGTTTACCTTTCTTACCAAACCTAAAGACACCCTTCCATGGAGATACTTTTAGAAAGACATGATCTCCCACTTGGAATTCCAAATCCTGTCTATGATTGTCATCACAAATCTTCTTCCTACTTTGGGATGCTTTAGTATGAGCCAGAATTGTCATTAACTTTGCTTTTGTCTCTTCAATAAGTTATAGGCCTATAAGTTTCCTCTCACCAACTTCGTCCCAACAAGTTGGAGTTCAACATCTCTTTTAATATAATGCTTCATATGGATCCATTTAAATACTATAATGGAAACTATTATTGTAGAAAAATTCCACCGAAGGAAAGTATTGATCCCACATACCTTGAAATTAAATAGAGCATGATCTCAACATGTGTTCCAGTGTTTGAATATTCCTTTCAGACTATCCTTCAGTTTGGGGGTGATAAGCAGTACCCATACGAAGCTCAGTATTCAAAGCCTTCTGGAGACTTTTCTAGATTTTTTATGTAAACTGAGGGTCTCGATCAGACAAAATCGATAGAGTTTCACCATGAAGTCTTACAAATTCATTAATATAAAGTCTTTCCAGGCTCTTAAGTGGAAAATACTCTCTTATAGTAAGGAAATGTACTAATTTTGTGAGATGATCAACAATTACCCATATTGTGTCATTCCTTCTAGGTTTCCTCAGTAGTCTGGTGATGAAATCCATCATAATGTCATCCCAATTACACATAAGAATAGGTATAGGTTGCATCACCCCTCTAAGATGTTGTCTCTCTGCCTTCACTTGTTGACAAACTAGAATCCTTGACACGTAGTCCGCAATTTCTCGCTTCATATTATCCCACCAAAAATATTCCTTCATATCACTATACATCTTTGTGCTACCTGGGTGTATAGAGAATTTTGAGCTATGAGCATCGTATAATAGTTCCGTTTTCATCATAGGTACTGATGGAACTCATAACCTTTTCCCAAATTTCAGAACTCCATCTTCTTACACGAAGTCTTCCAATATCCCATCTTTGACATCATTAATTTTCTTGTACAGATTTTCATTATTAGATTGAGAGATTTTTATCTTCTCTAGTAAATATGGTTTAGAAATCATTTGAAAGGGGAAAGATGTTTCCTATTCTTTAACAATTCCCATATCCATCTTCAGTAGATCCATGGATATAGGGTCTCATTAAATCCTTATTTGGGTTAGGAGTCCATGATATTTCATGATTAATGCATCTTCCACCTTATTTTCCATTCTTGGGTGGTAGTGTATTGAAAAATCATAATCTTTGAGTAACTAAATCCATCTACTTTGCCTCAAGTTGAGTTCTTTTTGTGTGAAAATGCAATTCAAACTCTTGTGGTTTGTGTATATCTCAAAATTTCCACCGTAAAGATTATTCCTCCATATTTTTAGAGAAAAGATTATACCTACTAAATCAAGATCATGAGTTGGATAATTTTTCTCATGAGTCTTCAACTTCCTTGATTCATAATAAGTAACTTTATCATTTTTCATAAGGACATAACCTAGCCCATTATTTGATGCATCACTGTATATTAAAAATCCATCACTTCGAGATGGAAGAGTCAAAATTGGAGCATTGGCCAATCTTATTTTCAATTATTCAATGCATTATGTGAATTCTTTCATCCATACAATCTTAACCTCTTTATGTGTGAGATTGGTTAGCGGGTTAGCCAGTCGGGTGAAATTCTAAACGAAATGCCGATAGTAACCTTCTATGCCAATAAAAATACGTACCTTAGTTATGTTCGTCAACTTGGTCCATTCATGGATTGCATTTGTCTTTATAGGATCAACTAGGATTCCATCCTTAGAGACAATATGTCCTAGAAAAGAAACTGATTGAAGATAGAATTTACACTTTCTAAATATCATATATAATTCATTTCTTCTAAGCATTTTCAGAATAATCTTTAAGTGATTCTCATGGTCTTCATAGATTTTGTGTATACCAGGATGTCATCGATGAATATCACAACAAAGTTATCAAGATATTCCATGAAAACTCTATTAAATAAATCCATGAAAAAAGATGGTGCATTAATTAGTCCAAAAGTCATCACTGTAAACTCATAATGCCCATACCTGGTTCGAAATGATATCTTCAGAATATTGTCCTTCCTCACACGTAGCTAATGATATCAAGATTGAAGGTCAATCTTTGAAAAGTATTTTTCTCCATGAATTTGATCGAATGAATCATCAATTCATGGAAGATGATTCTTATTCTTTATTGTAATATCATTGACTTCCCTGTAATCAATGCATAGCCTCATGGATCCATATTTCTTCTTGACAAAGAGGATTGGGGCTCCCCATGTAGAAACACTAGGTTGAATAAATCCTTTTTTACTCAATTCTTATATTTTCTTCTTTAACTCTACTAACTCCACAATTTCCATTCTATAGGGTGTCTTTGATATAGGTCTTTCACTAGGAATTAAATCTATAGAGAACTCAACTTCCAATTCTAAAGGATTTCTAGGTAAATCCTTCGGAAATACATCAATGTACTCTTAAACTATATATACATCTTCAATTTGAAAATTTCTTTCCTCACCCATAGATATTGAGTTCTATTCCTCTCCAAGAATTTCATTCAGTAGGGCTACAGGGGGTGGATCTAGATAAGAATCAGATAGAGATGTTTCTACTCTTAAGATAAGGGATTCTACACCATTTTCAAAAATCGTAACTTCCTTATTTTTACAATAAATCCTGACATCATAACTTGACATACAATTCATAAAAATAATTATGTCTAATTCAATAATTGGTATGATGATATGGTTATCAACTAAATCATTTTTATGTCTCATGAGGGAGACTAATCGACATGACTTTGTTGCAATGATACATCCCCTAAGAGTTTTGACTAACAACTCATTTATTAATTCAAATTGGACATGTCTAATTTTATTAGAAAACCGGTAAGATAAAAATGAATTTGATGATCTAGAATCAAAAAATCCATTGGCCATGTTTGAGGAAACAATTAAAGTACCCGCCACCACATCAATAGGAACTTCAACCTCAGTGGTTGTAATTGCATAAGCTTTCCCATGCTCTCATGTCCTTTTCTGAGGCAAGTTTCCTTGGCACTTAGGACACTCATTTTCATAGTGTCCCAACTTTCTATAATTTTAGTATTGAATATCATTTCCTTATTTCTTCCCTTTTCATTCATTAGATCAATGAACCTTTTCTCTACACTTATAGCAGACTCCCTTGCCTTTCAGGCATTTCCCAAGATGATTCTTTCCACAGGTCTTGCATAATGGTAATTTATTCATTCCCTTGTTCTTCTTGGGAACATAAAATTTTCCTTGTTTATCAGAGTGCCACTTATTATATTTGTTTCCCTTGAAAAAATTTGATCTAGAAAATTCCATCTCTGTTTTGATTGCACTTGATACAATTTCATCATATGATGAAAATGTTTTATAATCCAGTGCCCTTTGAAGACTTGGCTTAAGACCTTCAAATAATTTATCAATCTTGTATTCCAAGTCAAATACATAATCTATGGAATAACTAGCTATCCTGGTGAAGGTAGCCTCATACTCTATGACAACGTCTTCTTCCCTATGATTTAAGCTAAGAAATTTCCTCTTCATTTCAGGTCATTGCTCACGAGGGAAATATTTTTTGAAGAATATTTCCTTAAAAGTCCTCCATTTAATATCTTATATTTCTTCTTCCTCTGTAGTATTATATATCAAATAACCCCTTCGATCTGAGTCACCCTTGAGATAATATATTACCAGCACTACCTTCTCATTTTCATTGCATCTTAATGCTATGAATATCTTTTCAAGGGACTTGATTCACTACTCAGCTACCATTGGATTAATAGTCCCAGTAAAATATGGGGGATTCTTCCACATGAAACGATCCAACACAGATGTAGTATGGTTATTCGTCATGACCTGAGTATGTTGTCCCAATATGGTCATAATATGATCTGCTCCGACATTGAATGTGTTGACTTGCTTAGTGGGACAATCCCTACATTGTCCACGAGTATTGATTCTCCTTCTTCCATTAGGAACCATTTATAAATAATGGTATACGATATATTAGTTTATGAATCTTAAATATAAAATAACTTAACATTGATTGAAATTATATGCATAGGTAATCACATAAACATGGTTTCTATAAGGAAAAATTTACATTAAACTCTTTCATAATGGCTTGTAAAGAAAATGTGAATTATCCTAATCATATCACATGGGAGTGTCAATACCAAGAGTGAAGCATGGACCATTTTCATGTACCAGGATACCTTAGGTCAATCCTAAAACTCCTTATCAGAGCTTTCACTTCTATGTACATCTGTGCTAGAGCCACCTCTACCTGTTTGTATCCAGAGAGGAATGTATTTTCGAGAAAGATCTACATAATATATTCCTTACCAAAATAACAGGATGTTATTGTATGTTTGTCCTCAAATATTACTTTAGGGATTTGTTCCCTAATCTACATTTTCCAATCTATTTTTCAAGTTTAATACTAAACTTCCTCTAATACCAACTATAACACCCTGACCCCTCTAGACCGGAGCTAGTGAATTAATTGTTACATTGGAATGGTTAGAAGGAATGACATCCCAAAGGAATGATCAGTTTAGTAGTATTTAAGAAACTAGATACATATATAGAACTCAAATTATATAGTAAAATGTTACAAAATACAATGCATAACAAAAACTAAAAATTTCATCCCCAAAAACTCAATAAATGATCTCCTCTTCATAACCTATTGAAGGTAAACATATGAAAGTGGTGAGATAAAATTTTTAGTAAGGGTTACAAATATATGAAGCATTAATTCAATAATATGTGAGTTATAAAAAATTTTACATAATCAATATGGCTTAGGGAATAAATGAAAAACTCACGCCATTAACAAACTAAGAATGAAATTGCATTCATATATTTTGTTATAATGAAAAGCTCATGGATAGTAATAACAGATAATGAATAAAGAGATTGATTATTAATTGGACGTCATGTATCTAGAACATGATACCATAATACTGTTAAAATGGTTTTTCTCTATAGGTAGAAACCCGTCTTATTTTTGGAAATAAACTCGAAGGGTTTGTCACCAACAGATTTATCTCATGAGACCTATCGATGCATCGAGGGTCTATAGTAGGTCCCACCCATCACTGCCTGTAAAAATTATTCTTTATACATATATTGAATAGAAGTAAAATATTCCATCTCAATTTTCATATGGAGTAGATAATACAGATTCTTCAATATTTCCATAGTTAAAGAAACATTCCAAATAAACACCGTATATGAAAGGGTATACAACTTAAGAAAATAATTATATCCATGAAACTAGAATATAAATACCTAATATATATGTAATTTCAAATTAACATTTATCTCAAATGGGAAGTAGATACACCACATAATAATTATTAGGTGCATAATACAAAGTAAGTCACAACGAAATGGAAAATGAGAAAATGCTTCTTTCAACATTGTAGTCAATCGATTCGTATGACCAAACATTAATAAACATAAATTGAATCATTATATACCATGAATTTAGATAGTATCGTGATATTATATGACAAATGATATTAAACATACACCTCATCCAAGAAATTAGCGGTGAACCATGGAAGTCTCACGATATTGAAAGTGAGATGAGAATTCCCTTACAAAAATTTCAGCATGGTAACAAGTGTTATTGAGAGGGATTAATGAGAGGTAAAGGGGTATAACATAATTTATATATCAAAAGTACAATATGTAGTAGGTGTGAAAACATACCTCATCATTAGTAATTAAAAATAAAAGACACAACATAGGGGGGATTCTTGAATAAAATTGTGAGAGAGTATCCCTTACAAAGAACATATCATTAGATTGAGGAAAAATTAACGAAATAATTATGTGTGAAAAAAAATAAAACCACAAAATAAAATTGGATACACAGAATAAAACAATGATATTTCATTCACACATATTCTGGGAAATACAAAACCAATGACAATGATTTTTAACTCGTGAATGGAAATTGAGTTCAGATATCCCTTACCTTATGCTCGAAGGTGCTCTTGATTTTTTTTAATGACATAAATAATAAAATTCAGATTAATTAATTAATAATTACATAACCTCATCAACATGTAATTGATATGGTAGAACCGTATTATGTTCATTAATGTCCTTTTTATGGGTTTAAGTGGTTTGATTTTATTGTTTTGGAGGAATTTTCTTCCTTGGTTTTCATGATTTGTTTACTTGTATTCATGAAGGGAAGTTTGTTTGAAATATGGTTAAACATCCAAAAGTATTAAAATATAAAATTAGTGACATTAAATACATATAAATAATCTTATAATTATTCTAGTCATATACCATGAGGATGACTCATTCGATGAGTTAATGATAAACGCTTGGATTTGGCTTGGCGGTTTTGTACAAAATTAACTTGTTTTGTATTATTATTACATATTATGAGTGTGTAAGGATTGCAGAACATTAAACAAGATAAAATAAATATATTATGATATGGTTCAAACATTTAAAAGGTTTCATGACCATTCTAGAAGATATTAATGCAAATTGAAAACCCATCTTTTTTGAGTGTGATAAATTAACACATCTCGGACGGTGTTTGCATTTATAGTATAGAAGGAAGGGAAAAAGAGAGATTATGATGAAATATTCCATTAAAACAATTAAAATATAGTACATGTAAGGTAATGGAATTATCATGGAATTTGAATGAGGGGAGGTGAGGAGATAAACTCAAAATAATGGAACTTGTAAAAGGAATTGAAAGAAAAGAGAAGAGAGGTTCACCTCTTGAGTACTATTCCTTGAGAAACTCCTTAAGGGCTTTGTTTTTGGCCATTTAGTGAGACCAGAAGGTCTTGGACATGGGGTAAGAGTTTAGGGAAATATTTGAGACTAATTTAGGCAAGAATAGAATCTTGAGTGGTGTGGGAGGAAGAAGGGGTGAGAGGTGGTTTATATACTGGATGGGAGGATGTATTTTACATTAGTTTAATTATTATTTTAATATTTTTGCTCAAGACTATGAATAGTCAAGATTCATATGATCCAAAACAGTGATAATGGAAAGTAAGTTCGAACCAAGGGGGGCTTACATTAGCCTTGAATCACTTATCATGTAGTATATCAGGTATTTTGCATTTATCATAATTTATCGTATTTTACTATTCATCACAAAATTCAAGTATTTTAGAAAAATCTGAAAAATTCACCCTAAACATTTTTAAACCTGTATAATCCATTCAATTTTTTTAAAAATATTTTTCTAAATATGATAAATTAAATTTTAAATTAAAATCATTAGTTAATTGAAAAGTACAAACACTAAAAATATTCATCTTTATTTTTAAGGTGCCTAAATTTATTTATACATTCAAGGGTATGGATACCACTCATAAGAGTCATATTATTATTAATAAGGGTAATTTAATTTTAATAAGGGTAAGTTAATACTAACTAAAAATTATGTTAATTCTATCAGACTCTAAATATCATCCTGAACACAACTGTGTGTGTCATATTTTCAAAATTCAAATCACAGAACTGGAAAATATAAGTTTATTGATTAGGTTATAACTATCTCATATAAATAACCAATTTTTTTTTCATATAGGCCCAGTGATTCATGAAATATAGGCTATCTAATGAATACATTGTATTAAGAGAAAAATACCATAAAATTTTTGGGGTTCTACAATAAGGATTCCATGTTTTAAGTTCCTTTTGATGTATTATGAACTGTCTTCCAGAGGCACTTGGCCTTTTTCAATATTATTTTAATATTAATGGATATTTTTGTTTATAAATATTACAATAGTATGTGTAAAATTATTTGGTATCACTGGTTGGTATCATAGAAAAGGTTTAGTTAACCTTTGGATTATAGGATGATAAAAATTTATTGAGAAGCCTAGGGATATGTCTAAAAATAATACAAAGTATAGAAACATTTCATGGAATCTTTGTGAAACTAGAGTGAGTGATTTTTAAGAAATTAATTCCACGTATAGATAAAAAAATGGATTTGGTTCTAGAACATATGTAACGAGGGGTAATAAATCCTAATAATTTATGTCGATATTGACTCGAGCATTACCTAGTACATGAAAATGGGCCTCACTTAGCACATGTTTTGGAACTCCTGGGTAATATGATTTAGAAATACACAAATATTTTATAGACCATTATAAAGAACATTAAAAAAATTTTGGGTTGGAAAATATCATAAAAATCATAACCTTTGATAACCTATATTTTTACCTAAAAACTCATAAGTGATTATATACTTGTTATTTATAAGTTATTCCTAACATGTTTATATGGTTTCCTTTTATATGTTTGTTTGTTAATGTATTCTCATCATGTTTTTATTCTTTTATTTAATGAAGGAAAATAGGAGAAATAATAAAAAACAAATGTGTTGGGAAATGTAATGATTTTCCTAACCTAATGAGTACGATAGCTAGAAATCTTGTAATCATGCTAAAAGAGCTATCCTAAATTACAATTAACAACTGGAATATAGTTTAATTTACAAACACATCAAAGAGGAGAAGTATGGTATACCATGGTAGTTCAAGTTTATAATAGTTATAAGAAAAGAATATTCATTTTTCTACACGTTTTGAATTTGGGAATAATCACCTATAAGAATATCTAAACTGGTGGGGAATATGTTTTCTATGTGAAAATAAAGGCCATAGAGCATTGATTTTATAAGGAATTCAAGGTCTTATATGTGGGGAACTTGGTCATTATCTAGGTCAATTACCTAATCCAATGATTAATTCCCAAGGTCCTATGTTATGAAAATAATGGAAGTAGAATGATCAAAGTGTTTAGGTGTTGGAACTCGATAATCTTGTTGTTAGATTATTTATTATTAATGGTACTCCAGTTACAGGAATAATGAAACTAATAAAGAACATTTAGAAGTAGTTTTTCTTTATGTATTTACAAGAAATTGATAAATTTTACTAATTCCCAAGAAATTTGATTTAATTCTACGGTTACACTCTATGAAAAAAAAATTGATTAAAAGATAATCCTAGAGAAGTTTTTAATGTTGAGTAAAATATAGTAAGTTTAAATTAGTTGATTTTGTAGAAAAGAATTAGTTGTATATAAAACAGTTTTGGTTAAAAAATTTGATTTTATTAATAATTTTATTTTTTTAGATGTTCATCATATTTTTGATAATGTTATAGGATCAAGGAAAATTATTAATATGATTATCTCATTATTTTTTCCTTATTTTTTGAAAAAGGGGACCCACATGTTGGGGAATAACCCATCACATCCGGTGAGTTCATGGGACCTAAACCCATAACCAAAGGGTGATAAGAGTGCAATTACTACCACTAAAATATGTTATTTACCAATTAGTATAACATTTTTTTAATTAAGCAATTTGGAGGATAAATTTTATGTTTGTTTTTAGAAACATATTAGAGGATACAATATTTTTTACTTTTTAGGATTTTGATTTGATTAATGATATTTTGGAAATATTTTATTGGTATAAGATATATATATCCTCTATTTTTTACATAATGTATTTTCTTGGAATAATGATATCAAGTTTTTGGAGATGTAAGTTTAAAGGGTATGAGATAAATTTTGAGGATAAAACCATCTTTCATGTTGAGATTATTATGGTTATTTGGGATGAACAGTTCTTTATTTAAGGAATTATCTATTCTAAATATTTGGTTTCATTGATGAATTTGGGATATTAATTTATTTATATTTTTTTGAGTATTATATTACCTGATGTTAACCATTTGGATTTTATTAAAGGCTGGAGGAACATATTATTAAACTTTTATGGATCTTATGATTCATTAAAATTTAATCTTATTACTTTAAGTATACAATTTTTTATTGATATCCATTCCTTTGTGTATGTGCTAAAGAGTAAATTGAATAAAGCACCATAAAAGGGTGAAATTGTGTTTATGAATTAAATTATATCATGCAAGTATTTTTTTGTGCTCTCTATCATGATAGAAAAATAATCTCTCAACTCTAGGAAAATGATATTGAAAAAAAAAAATTATCTTAATACCTTTATAACCAACTAATCAATGGTCTTTTAATTCATCACTGAATTATGGTTTTGTGGATATTGACTTTCTAATGATCATTCACATTATTTTGATCAATTATATCTATCTATCTGTACAATTATTTTAAAATTTCTTCAAAGTTCACATATTCATTTTTCACCAATGTTCTTTTATATCTAAACCTAGTAATGTGATGACCTTCGTATTTCCCTTTCCATATTTTTAAGAGAAATTTCTATTAACCCTTTTTATGATGCAGTTATTTTGACAAATAAACATTAAAATTTTAAACTATTGAATACTTTGGACATGTTAAATTTTCAAGTAAGAAATGTATTAATGGGGGGTAAAATTTAATACCCCAAAATTTTAAAAGAACACTATGTTGGATAGCATATTTCACATGCACCACTAAGTTTAAATAAACCATGACATATTATTGAAATATTATTAATTAAATATGATCATTTCAAACTATCCATTAAATTGGAGTGTATTGATAGGATTAAATACTTTATCAAATATATTTAAAGGTTATAATAAATATAAGTGTATTTATAGATTCTTAAGAAATTAACACCAAATTTTAAATAAAAAATATTTATTTCAAAAATGATTACTTTTTCCTTTTGGGAGAAAATATTATTATGAATTTTTGGAAAATTAAAAAACTTTATTGAATAAAATATATTTATTTAAACTATCATATTTATATTAACATGGGTCTAAATTTCAAGATTTTTTGGAAAATATTACATTTTTAGTGAATAGTGAAAAATACCGATTTTTTTATATTGTCATTTCTATTTATTAAATTAAGTAATCAAAAATTATTAATATTATTTTAATTTATTTTAAAATTAAAAAAAATTATTTATTTAAATTCAATTCAATTAATTACATTTAAATCACCTTTATATTGGTTTTTTGTATAAGTTTATTGTTAACCCTAAAATCACAATTTTCTAAAAATTGTTTCAATGTGGATAAAGTTTCTCATTTTTAAGAAACTAAAATTACTACTGATGAGGACTTATTTAAAGGAAATTTATATATTATATATCTATAAATATTTAGTGAAATTCATTGAATTATTATTAATTTTCATTTAGTTATTATAAGGTCATCATAATATTGAAAAATACATTTTTTAAGAACCCTTTTTTACACATATATGTGTTTAATATTGAATTAAATTATTCCAATTTCATGAGATGAATTTTAAAAAAATGGATTTCGTATTAGGAATCAAAATAATTTATATTATCTAATAATATTATATTAATTTTTTACTATAATTAATATTAAAAACTGTAAAAATTAATTACCATGATTAATGTAAAAACAAGTTTACAGGGGGTTAAAATAAGGAAATAAGGGTTAAAAATGATTAAAAGTTTCTCTATTACTATTTAATAGCAATATATATACCATTTATCATTTTAATTTCTAAAATGGTCTATTTTTTAGCCTTATTTCATGTAAAAAACATGGGTATAATTCTTTCTTTTCAAAAATTTCAATCATGTCCTCTACCCCCCTTATAAAAGTCCCCCTCAAACTCATCTCCCTTACACAAAAAAATCATTGGTTTGGACTTTGTTTAAAAAAATAAATTCCTTAATTCACTCTAATCATCATAGAATCTTTAGTTTTATTATAAATCCATCCTAGAAGGCTTTTGGGGCAAACCTAAAGAAGTTTTCCACAGAAGATGTAACGTCTTAAAATGAGTGTTTTACTTAAATTCATATTCAACCTCCAACAAATAATATTAAACCATGATGACATTATAAAATAATTATATTTCACATACTTAGATTTTTTATGTTAATATAATGACCTACGACCATCTCTTCCTCTATCAACTGGGAAATGAAACTATTGATCATGTGTATGGTAGTCTCTTGCCCCGCGAACTGATGTAATTCATTTTCCATCATCACTTGTCATTTATGGATATAATGATGTATTTAACATTTATATATGATATTTATGATACAATTATACTTATATAATTATAATGTCACATAAATTTTCTTACTATCCATTCTATAGGATATATGATAATGTCTCTCATGTGTACGACGGACTACCTCCCCACAAAGAAATTCAATTCATTTTTCACATATAATTTACCTAGAAAGTAATAATTATTAATTTTTGGTTGATATAATATATTAATTAAATATTTATAACTCATTAAGTTAAATATTTAATATACGTTCTTACCTTACCATCCATTTAATAAATGATATCATCATTCAAGTGTACACCATACTACAGCCTCACGAAGCGATGTGATTCATTTTTATTATCGCATTAGATGTATAGAATGTGTAAGGAGTTTTAATGAAATAATATTATATATAATATATAATTATCATACTAGAAATATTAAATAACACTTGCCTTATTTCCAACAAGTTCTTTAAAAAATGGAAATGTCACTCATGCGTACGTGTGGCCTATCATCTCCATGATTGGAACATAGTTCATTTTCATTACCATATTTCATGACTGATTTTATAATTATATTTTTGGTATAAAAATATAATTATTTCATGATTATTATTCTTTATATGATAAAATAATAATCTCTTTGACCATTATCAACTTGAAAATGTGATTTTGGACATATTAGTCGTGTATTACTAAAACGGACGATGTGAAATTAATTGGTTAAGTAATTGAATATAAAATGGTAAAAAATAAAATAATTGGAATAATAAATCATAAATAGGTTCTTAAGAAATTAAATAATTAAATTTTTTTAATTATAATTGAATATAAAGAACACCCATGATAAATCAAGCTCAATTTAAGGGATATTTCTAACCCACCCTTTTCATAACCATTCTCTCTATAACTCACTTTAAATCTAAATAAATTTATGTAATTATTCTAAATTATATATATAGTACTCTCACATATTTACCTAGATTATTATACCTTCATTTAAATGGGAAATACATACCATATTACCACCTCTCAAATTCCTTTTTATGGAATCTTATTTTATTATGTTATGAGACATGATTATGTAACCCATTTTCTTCCATTTGTATTTATTATTCTTATTATTTATAATTGATACCCTTATGTGGTATTTATATGAATGTAAATGAAATTAATGTGATATTTTGGACCAAAATTATATATCACTAGAATTTATTGGGTAATATTTTAGTCTAATGAGACATCATGTATGGGATTAAGAACTGAACCTAATTCATTATGGGACTTTATCTACCATGTGATGTTGCCTTGGCAGTTATCCTTGAAATATTTTTATGCCTTTTTTATATAATTTCCACCTTACCATGTTCCCATGATCCAATGATACTATTCTCTTTATGTTATTCCCACATTTGATTACACAAATACCTTCACTTTTATGATATAATGTTATAAATTTGTTTCAAATGTTATGTTTCCTTATCATGTTTATTCCCTTATTATGATTTTTAGCTCACCCATTTGTTTCATGTATTATATAGGTTATCCTATTTAGATTTAGGTGCTTAAATTGATTTTATTATCTCACTGTGGAGAATAAAATAATGATGCCATGTTTTTTGTTCCTTTCGATGTATTATGAACCTAGTCTTCCAACAACACTATGCCATTTTAGATAATTATTTTATATTAATGTATATTTATTTTTAAAAACCACATTATAATATTTGTAAAATTATTGGGCCAACATATTCATTATTTTCATGTTGTTTTTAAAGTCAAATTAACTTAATAGTTCTAAAAATGACATTAATTTTATTTTATAATAAATAATATTTTCACTGATTTAAAATTACTAAAAATCCTATCACCCACCAAGATATTTTTATATTTTTAAAAATATAATATATGATTCATTTATGGACTAATTTTCAATTTAATTTAACTATGTTAACCCTTAAAGAGTATAAAATTTGTGATTATAGTAATTTACAGAAGTGTTGCTAGAAAACTAGACAGAGCCTTTTCCAACTCACTTCCCCTTGACAAATAGGATAACATATCTAGTATTACTTTGGCGAGAATTTCTTCCGATCATCACCCCATTCCCCTCTCCTTCTCTTTCCATAAGAGAATCACAAGGACCCCTTTAAAATATAACAACGGTTGGTCCTCTAATCCTGAATGCATTAAAGTTATTCAGAACACTTGGGAAAATATGTTGGGCTAAACTGACTCCTTTTCTTGCCCGGTGAAGCTTAAAATTTTAAAACAAACCCTCAAAAGCTGGTGCAAAACCAAATCTTCAGAAATAGATGACAACATCAATCTTCTATAAGCTGATCTGAATCAACTTCAAATTGACAACGCTTCTTCAATTTTTGATCAAAACTCAAAACATGAAATCAACATCTCTTCTAAGATCATTTCCTTACTCAATCTCAAAGATAATCTTAAGAAACAAAATTTTAAAGATAATTGGATTTATAATGGGGACAGAAACACAAAATTCTATAATTCCCTTCATAGGATCAGAAAAGCCTATAGACCCCTAGCCTTCCTTAGAAAGGGAAATCAAATTATGGAAAATGAGGAAGACATAGCCAACTTCTTTATCTCTCACTTCCAAGATATCTTCAATGAGGATAATATTGATAAAGATTTAAGACCTGATATTATCCCCAATATTTTTACTGAGGAAGACAACTTTATACTTAACATCATACCCTTTGACCTTGAAATTAATGACACAGTTTTCAGCCTTAACACAGATAGTGCTCCTGGACCCAATAGTTTTAATAATGGCTTCTATCAACAACATTAGGATATCTTACAAAAAGACGTTTTCTGTTTGGTCAAAACATTCTTCTCCAAAGGCATTCTTGCACACGGTCTGAATTCTCAATTCCTCGTGCTTATTCCCAAATTTTAAAATGCTGATGAGATTCAAAACTTCAGACCTATTTCTCTCATCAACTCTTTATTTAAAATCATTACAAAACTAATCTCTAACAGAATGAACTCAATCTGTAATGAAATAATCTCATGGAATCAATTTGGATTCATAAAAAGAAGATCTATACAAGACTGCATTTTCCTTGCCTCTGAAATCACAAATATTTTTAATAAAAAACATAGAGGTGGAAATGTAGCTATTAAGCTGGATATCACAAAAGCCTTTGATACCATTGATTGGAACTTTATATACAAAGTTATTTCACACTTCGACTTTAATAATATTTTTATAAATCGAATAAATGTTTTATTCAACTCGGTTCACATTTCCTTTCTTTTAAATGGTTCTCTTAGAGGTTACTTTAAGTGCAACAAAGGTGTTAGGAAAGGGGACCCTCTCTATGCGATTCTTTTTTCCATTGTGGAACACTATTTGAGTAGGCTCATATCCCTAGAGACAAATAAACGATCCCTTAAATCCATTGTAGCCTCTAGGAATGTAAATGCTCCCACACATCTCCTTTATGCAGATGAAATTATTCTATTTACTCAGGGTGACAAAAGGAATATTATTAATCTTAAAGATATTCTTTTACAATACCAAGAAATTTCTGGCCAGCACATTAACTGGAATAAATCCTCTATCTTTTTTAGCAAAGAGTTCCCCATGGACAGAAAAACTTACAATTTTAATATTCTAGGCATCAAAGAGAGCTCTTTTACCTTTATGTACCTAGGAGTGCCTATTTTCTGGGGTAGGCCTAAGGCCAATCATTTCTCCCACATTGTGGATAATACCCGTCATCACCTATCCTTCTGGAAAGGTAAGACCCTTTCTATGGCTGGAATGGATCTGTTTGGTCAAATCTACGATTGTTTCGAAACTAGTCTACTCTATGATGGTTTATAAATGGCCTAAGAGTCTTTTAAATCACATTAATACTAATATTAAAAACTTTGTTTGGACTGGGAACATTTCAGAGAGAATTATTGTGACCATCCCTTGGACCACTTGTTGCAAACCGGTTGACAAAGGGGGGATTAGCAGCAAGAACATTGATAAATTCAACAAGGCTCTTCAAGCCATACTTACTTGGAACATCATTCATAATACCTCTACCTCTATGGATTTCCTAAGGGATCGCTTCATGGAAAAACTCAAAAGCAATTACTCTTTTTTTCTAAATTCATCTATATGGCCCTCCATCAAAAGCTCTTTCATCTCCATCATAACCAATTCTAGATGGATGGCCAACACGAAATCTAAACTAAAATTTTGGCTTAATAATTGGACTGGTGCTCCCTTGATCTCACTGTTAGAAAATAACTATAACCCTCAGAATCTCCAAGATACCATTGATTCTATCAATACTTCTTCAAAAATTTCCCTTCCCAAGAATATAACCCAAATTGTAGACAATTACCACTATACTTCCACTAAGGATTGCATTCTTTGGGAACCTGCTCATAATGGGGTATTGAACTCCAAAGCTTTTTATAAACACCATTTCCATAATGTTGATAGCGACTACACCTGGGTTGCTAACTTTAATAAAGCCTGTATCAAACCTTATAGATTTACCCTTATCTGGCGCATTGCTCATCATAAAATACCCATTGATAATTGTTTGCAAAAAGACAGAATTTCCCTCTGTTCAAAATGTCGTATGTGCAATCGGCATAGAGAAGACATTAACCATCTTTTTCTCTCATGTGATACTGCTTCTGCCCTTTGGCACTATATTCTTGACATGTTTGAGTGAAGGTGGATTTCTTTTGACAACATTAACATATAGATTGAAAGATACACAAAGTGGACTACCTCTAAGAAAATCAAAAACCTTTGGCTCACAGCTATTGCAGAACTTCTTCACGTGATCTGTTATGGCAGAAATTATTTGATTTTTCATACTAATTCTTTCAAAATCAATGCAGGTAAAAAGAAAATTTTAATGGCCATTCAAGATGTGGCTTAAATCCAAAAATACACTTGCAGTTCTTCGGCCAGAGACTTTGAAATTTTCAGGCGTGTCAGGGTCAAGGGGAATTATCCTCATCCCAATTATACCGTTGAAGTTTTATGGACCCCCTCCTCCAGGTTGGATCAAAATAAATGTGGATGGCGCTTCTAAAGGAAATCCGGGACCATCAGGTTATGGAGCTATTTTCAGAAATCCCATGGACCAGGTTCTTGGATGTTTCTATAGAGCATACAGCCTCTCTACTTCTCTTGAAAGTGATATGATGAGAATTATACACGACATATCTTTTGCTAGAATTCACAATTGGAACAATATATGGATTGAGATTGATTCTACGACAATCATCCAAGAAATCTGGAATGACACCACTCTGCTCGCTTGGCCTCTCACTTCCCGATGGAGAGATTGCTAGAACTCTATGGTTGGACTCAACTTCATCGCCACACACATATATCGGGAAGGCAACCTTATTGCTGACGCACTTGCAAATATTGGTGTTAGCCACGAGCTTCTTTGGATGGATGACCTTCCCTCTGATCTCATCTCCATCTATTCTAGGGATGTATATTAAATCCCCTACTTCAGACTCATGTAATCCTCTCTTTCTCTCCCCCTTCTTTTTATTAATAAAATCTCCTTTTACTTCTAAAAAAATGATTCCCCCTCCCCACACTTATAAAAGTGCACCTACTATCCTTTTTTATACATACTTAAAAATACTTTTATATCATCATTTTCCTCCCTATATTTCCTTATAAAATACTTCCCAACATTATATATGTGTTTTTTTGTATAATAAAAACCTTATAAGGCTTATATTTTAAATAAAATGAAATTTTCCAAAGAATTGGTATAACTTTTAACCATATGTTTTAGTTTTATTTTTGATTCCACCTCCATAAAATATTTTCCAATCGTGCTGAAATAAATAACTAAATATCTCCCATAAACTATGTTTTTATTATGTTAATAGAATAACCTATAACGTTTTCCATTTCTATCAAATGGGAAAGAACCATCATTCTTTTTTACAGTGGACTAATGCCCCATGAACCAATGTAATTTGTCTTTTATCACCACCTCTCATTATTATTTATAATGATGAATTTATAGTAAATATTATCTCTAACAAGTGGATGTTTCATGATAGTGTGAATATTGGGGTTTGGATTTGAGACATTTTTTTGTTTATTTATCTTTTGAAGAAGACCTAATATCAGATTGGGTGAATGCTCTACGTGTTATCTCAAGTACACATTTACCCTTCTTTTGGTGGTTGTTCAATTTAAACTTGAAGAGAGATCCCACCTTCATAGTGATATGGATCACACTTTTTGGTCTCCCCTACCATTTTATAACCTGAATATTCTTTGTATGATTGGAAATCTGGTGTGTCACTTCCTCTACTCAGACCAGTGAATCAACACAGTCTGTCATCTGATTTCTCTGAGGATTTGTGTTGAAGTTGATGTTTCCAGGAAACCGATGGAAACATCACTATTGAGATTTAAGGTGAGATTCGGTGGTATAAAAAAAATTTCTACGAATTATGGGACTAATTTTTCTTATCCTTTCATCATCTTGGACTTCATGTCCTTAGTTTCACGTAATGAAAGCTTGGGATATCTAGGGTGACCCTTCCTTTAAATAACTTTGGTGAGGGAAATTCTCTACACGTCATGGGGGAGTGTGGAAAGTATCCTTAGGCTATTTAAACATCATGAAATAATCTTGAGGTGGAGAATCTGGGGACCAGTGAGGTAAGACTTTCTCCATCCATCCATAAAAAAGTCAGATCCTTGCTTTCAGAACCTATGATAGGTAATTTTTATGACTGTTTGAGACATTATTTGGGGAATAATAATGTGGAAAGGAAGGGGAATGAGGGACCTTGTAGTATGAACTCATCTCCCTACTCATATATAGATTCTGTGATTCCAAAAAATGATGATACTTTGATACCGAAGTCATATGAGGGTGGTGCAAACAATTGAAACCAGGAGCTTACAGTGCATGAAAAATACAAAGTCCATAGAGATGTGTTTAATCGATTGAGTAGGTTGGATTAAAATATGAAAAAGGAAACCATTAAATTGGGTATCCATGTTGTAGGGCTAGAATTTGAGGGTCATACGGAAGAATAGGGGGTTCTAGAGAAACAAAAACATCCCAACACGGAGTAAGAATCACATTAGGTATAGTGAAATGAAGAGAGTGTTAGATACTTATTAGGATATAGAATAGAGGGAAGATATAAAAGAGTAATTCATAGCCCAAGAAGGAAAAAAAGATAGAAATGGATGTGAGAGGCTATAATTTTTATCCCAACTAAAGGGAATAAGTCCAAAAGGAGGAAAGACTACTCCTATTTTCCTAAAAAGATGGAGATGAGGTTTGTTCAGAATGTGTAACACCCCGAACCCAGTTACCCAGGGTCAGTGCATTATTACATAACATTGGCATGATAAACAGAATCATGTTCCGAAATAAAAATCTACTTAATATCCTTATAAGTACTAGATACATACAAAAGTTTTACATTACATCATGAAATAAAAAAACAACACCGTGTCCCCTTTGAACACTCTTATATCCCTTAGCCTATTCCAGTAAGTTAATCGTAATATACATATTTGCATCTTGGAAAACATAAAACATAAGAAAGGGGTGAGATCATATGATCAGTAAGGATAACAATATAGTGGAAACTATAAAAAATAATTATAAACATTTAGGGGAATATATAAGACTAAAACACAAGCCTTTTAAACTTAACCTTCAGCATAACATGGAAAAGATAAATCAAATAATTCCATTTACTTATTCACACGGATATTACACTAGTCTAATAAACACATGTAATATCAATATCCAATTTCATAATGATGGTATGCATAATGTCGGTCATCATAACCATATAGTTAAGGACTCATGCCAAGACTATAATTAAGATTTTTTCTAGGCCTTGTGCCAAGACACTAGTTTTTCTCATGAGGACTGCTGATGAATCGAGGAGCTATAGTGAGCTCCACCCATCACTTACTAAGTCCAATGCATTCCTCATATGAGAAGGTTGAAATATTACAAAAACATCTATATTAAAACTAGCATAAAAAATGTTATTACTTTAACTGTAAACCATGAATGATATAAAAATAACACATCCATAGTCAAACATATCACAAAACCTTCAATACAATATGGAATATTGTATCATAATAAATCAACTTCAAACAAGTGTAAAATCCATCAAAGGATGTTGACATAGATGAAATCAAAACTATTAGATAAAAATATCTCTTTCTAGTTAGAAATCATTTACAAGTAACGTAATTATAAAAGAAAACATTTATTTTGAATATATTATTATAATATTTTAAGGTAGGATTTAAATGTGTTATAATGGTGGAAATAGCCTCACTCGCCATATAAGTTAAAAAACATTCTTTCCTTAATTTTTTCAAAAAGGTCGTAAAGGACCTTGTTTGGAAATGACGAAAAGATTCCATTATAAAATTTTTATAAAAATTCAAACAAGGGTATAAATGAATATAAACCATAGTCTTGGAAATTGTAAAAATGTTTTGAAATACATTTTTAAGAAACACAGATGTGGATGATAAAGAGGTCCTAGTAGATACTCACGTATAAAAAACCTCAGATAATGAAGAGATTGTAGAATTAACCCTTACCTTGTACTTTTCCTTGGTTGAGGGTACGTTAACCTCCTATATAATAGTTAAATCATTATTATTAAATTATACAAGAACCACATACATAAATATGATATCATATATGATCTTTTAATATTACTTTGTTAATAATATTTCAGTAGTATCATTGTTTTGGGTGTTAAATGATTTGTTTTACTTTATATGCTTGGTTACATAAGACATGTATGTTATGGATAAAATGTATTTGATTCATATAAATAATGATATTAAGTTCTCAAATATTATTTTTAATCCTAAAATGAAATTATTCTTGAATGATTACGATGGGGAATGAATCTCATCGCATTCATGGAGACGGCAATCCATACGTACGTATGAGAAACAATATCATTATATTGATGGTTAAATTGTATGTAATTGGATGGTATATCATATATAAGTAATTATTATTACGTTATATTTATTATTTACATCAATTATACTCATTATTATACCCATCCGAATAATTAAGTGTTGAATAACAAACTACACCACGACGTGGAGACGGTAAGCCGTACGTACACAAGTATGGTGAATTTTTCATTCACAGGATGGATATAATAGTGAATATGGTTGTGAAATATATACAATAATATCAAATTATGTAAAAGGTACTAGAGTTAATATTTTTTATGGAAACAACAAAGAAAGAGGAAGTGGAAGAAGAAAAGAACTTTGAAAGAGTTGATGAAATTTTTACCTCTTCTTCAGGTGCTTCTTATTGATTTGATCAAAAGGGTTCATTAGGTTGGATTTATGATCAAAGTAAGGCCTATAAGTTGATTTGAGAGTAGTTTTAAGGATATTTGAGCAGGGTTTGGACCAGCCAAATGCATTTGGAGGTGTGATTTTGAGAGAAGGGGATGTACCGTTTTATAAGAGAGGTGACGGTCACTTTAGGAAAAGTTTGAAATATTTTTTTATTATACAACCATATTTGGTTTATAATGGCTTCAAAAGGATTTATTTCAAGGATAAGTTGGTTCTGGGTCTCAAAACTCTCAAAAAATAGATTTTAGACATATTTTGGTCACCATATTAACCTTATATTTTAGATTTAACTCTTAGTTAAATAGTTTAACTTTTACGCTGCATTCTTGTATTATTATAATAAATTGTTAATAAAATTACAATAAAAATCCATGAAAATATAAAGTGGTTCACTATTTATATATATAACATCATATGAGTCCTTTGGATGAATCTTAAATTTTTATTAATATTATATCAATTAATAAAATAGTATTTGTTTTAAAAACTCATTTATGTCAATTTTGAAACTATTTGGTATTTTGTTTTTGTGAAAGTAATAAAAACTCTTTCACTTCGAAAAAAATTTATTTAATAAACCCTAACATGTTATATTAAACTTTAAAATTCGTGGAAGACATCAAAAGACTCAATTTACAATTATATTAATATTTATAATATCAACTATTTTAATCTTTAAATAACAAGGTAATTACTCCAACGCCATTGTGTCATAAATAAATTTAATTATTTAATGTCTAAAAATAATAAATAAAACAAAATTATGTAGGAAATGTTTTTATATTTATAATGAATAATTATAGTTGAATTTATCTTATGTATAACACTATATTAAAAATGGTTTAGTTATTTAACATTAAATTTAACACTTTTAACTCTTCTTTAAATAAAATAACAATAAATGTTCTAATCTAATACAAGTGGACCAAAAGAATAATAATTTATTCCTAAGGTTGATTTTGGTTGAAATACACTTATCCAATAGAATTTGGACATGTTTTAGGGTAATTATAATATCATTTTTACCCTTAATCACCCTATTTACTTTTAACTGTGGTAAATAAAATTCAAAAGTTACTATTCACCAAAAATTATTTTCATCATATTGAACCACATTTTACTTACTAATTTCAACCATGTCTCTTGGATTTTTTAAACACAATTCATAGAAGTGGTAAATTTAGGTTTTATGAAAATTTTCAAATGTGCCTAGAATGTGGGTAAAAGACATTAAAATGTTCAATAAAATTTTATACATCTAATTTTATAATAAAATGGCTCCAATGAATTATTTTGAACTTATATAGGTATTATGTAACTATTTTTTACCTAAAATTAATTTAAATAAAATAAATAATTATTTAAATAAAAAGTAGGTTTTAGAAAATAACACAATATTTTTCACTATTCATCAAAAATTGAAAGTTTTCAGAAAGATACCAAAAATCAACTCTAAGCTAATTTTGATATTCCAATTCCAAAAATGAAGTCCATTTTGGAAATTTTTTTATTAAGTTTCAAAAAGTGGGTATTATTATTTATAATGGCTCGTTTGATTAGTCGTGTTGTGCTAGAACTCAAAGTTTCATGCAATACAAGCTATTATATTATTCAAAGAGAAATGTACCGTGGAAGCTTGGGGTGTTACATTCTTCCATTCAAATAATTTCATCCTCGAAATTTCTAGAATACTACTACATAAAAATATTCAGGTGGTTCTTCATCGTATGTTCCTTGGGTTCCCACGTTGCCTCTTCCATCTTATGATTTCTGTTTAGAACTTTTACCAGAAAAGTCATCTGGTTTCACAACACCTGTTCTCCAGTATCAAGAATCTTAACAGGATTTTCACAATAAGACAGATCAGGTTCTAGATCAATTTCCTCCTAGGTGAGTACATGCATTGGGTCTGGCATGTATTTTCTCAACGGTGATACATGGAACACATCATGAACTTTGGAGAGACTTGGTGGCATTTCCAAACGATAAGCTACAACTTCAATTAAATATCGAATTTTGAAAGGTCTGATATACCTGGGACTTAATTTTCCATTCTTACCAAATCACATAACACCCTTACAAAGAGATACCTTCAAGAAAACATGATCTCCTACTTGAAATTTTAAATCATTCATTTGGTTATAAACATAGCTCTTTTTCCTACTTTGAGATTCTTTGATGTGGGTTCGGATAACCTTTACCTTTTTCATTATTTACTTAACATGTTTTGGGAATATGAGTTTTATTTCACCAATATCATCCAAACAGGTTGGTGTGAAACATCTCTTTCCATATAATGCTTCATATGGTGCTATCTGAATACTAGAATGGAAGCTATTGTTATAGGAAAACTATAACAGAGGTAAATACTGATCCCAAAAACCTTGAAAGTCAAGTGAGCATTATATCAACATGTCTTCTAAGGTTTGAATAGTCCATTATGATTGTCCATCAGTTTGAGGGTGGTAGGCAGTTCTCAAATGAAGTTCAGTATCAAGGACTTCTGAATAATTTTCTAGAATCTTCATGTAAAACAGGGATCATGATCAGAAATAATCGATAGGGATACTCCAAGAAATATTGCAACTTCATTGATATATAGTTTTACGAGACGTTCAAGTGGTAAATCTTCTCTTATAGCAAGAAAATGCGATGAATTGGTAAGATGATCAACAATGACCCATATTGCATCATTCCTTCTAGGAGTCTTTGGTAAACCAATGACAATGTCCATCATAATGTCATCTGATTTCCACTCACGTAAGGGAAGAGGTTGCATGACTCTTCTAGGATGTTGTCTTCTAGCCTTAACCTATTGACAAACCATACATCTTGACACATAATCATCAATCCCCCTTTTCATGTTTTCCCACCAAAAATATTCCTTCAAATATCTATACATCTTAGTGCTACCAGGGTATATAGAGAAATTGGATCTATAAGCATCATCCAACAATTCTCTTTTTAGATTAGGTATATCAGGAACACAAAGTATCTTCCCAAATTTCAAAATTCCATCTTCATATACGAAGTCGATCAATATCCCATTATTCAAATCTTTAATTTTCTTTCGAAACTCCTCATCATCAGTTTGAGAACATTTTATCCTTTAAAGTAAAGATGGTTTGGAAACCATTTGAAAAAGTATTGATGTTTCACGTTCCATGATTATTCCCATATCCATATTTACTAGATCCATAAACATATGATCCCTTTATACTCTCATCTTGTTCAAAAATAATTGATCGTTTCTGTTCAAAGCATCTGCCACCTTAGTTGCCTTCCCCGGGTGTTATTGTATAGTGGAATCATAATCCTTTAATAGTTCAAGCCATCATCCTTTCCTCATGTTGAGTTCTTTCTATGAGAAAATATACTTAAAACTCTTGTGATCAGTATATATCTCACATTTTTCACCATAAAGATAGTGTCTCCATATCTTCAAAAAAAATATTACAACTTCTAACTAATGATCATGAGTGGGATTGTTTTGTTCATGAATTTTTTGTTATCGTGATGTATAGGCAATAACTCTATCATTCTGCATAAGGACACAACCAAGTCCTTTATTTGAAGCATCACTATAAATAACAAACCCATCATTCCCTGATGGTAGAGTCATGATAGGATCATTGAATAATATTCTCTTCAGTTCTTCAAAATATTCTTCACAATCTTTTGTCCAAACAAATTTAACCATTTTACATGTGAGCTTGGTTAATGGGTTAGCCAATTCGGAAAAATTCTGAATGAAACGCCACTAATAACCGGCTAAACTAATAAAACTACATACCTCTGTTATACTCATCGGTGCTAGCCATTCTTGTATTGCTTTTGTCTTAGAAGGATCAAAAAAGATTCCATCCTTAGAGAAAATATGGCCAAGAAAATAAATCTCCTGAAGCCAGAATTCACACTTCCTAAACTTCCCATATAATTCATTTCTTCTATGAGTATTTAGAATAGTGTGGAAGTGATTTTCATGATCTTCATATCTTTTGGAGTAAAAAAAGATATCATCAATAAATACCACTTCAAAGTTATTAAGATATTACTTGAAAACTCTATTCATTTGATCCATGAAGGCAGAGAGTGCATTAGTTGTCCAAAAGGCATTATTGTAAACTTGTAATGCCCGTATCTGGTTCAAAATGCAGTTTTTGGAATGTCTTCCTTCTTCACACACAACTGATGATATCCAGATAGAAGGCCAATCTTGAAAAAATATTGAGCTCCATAAAGTTGATTGAATAAATCGTTAAAGTGAGGTATGGGATACATTTTATTTATTGTTATAGCATTGATCACCTTATAGTCAATGCACAAACTCATAGATCTATCATTCTTATAAAGAAAAGAACATGGGCTCCCCATGACTAAACACTAGGTTGAACAAATCCTTTATTACTCAATTCTTGTAATTTCTTCTTTAGTTCCACTAATTTCTCAATGATCATTCTATAAGAGTTCTTCGATATGGGCCTTGAACTAGGAATTAAATCAATAGAAAACTCAATTTATCGCTCTGGAGGATGTCCAGGTAAATCCTATGGAAACACATCAACATATTATTACACAATAGGTATATCCTCTATTTGCGAATTCCTTTCATCGTCGATAGTTATATTATTTTCTCTCTCCCTAATAATTTAATTTAGTAGATCTACTATGGGTGGATCTAGAAATGATTCAAATGGTGATGTTTCTACTCTAAAGATATGGTATTCGTTATCATCATCATAAATTGTAACCTCCTTCTTCATAAAATAATTTTTTTTTATCATTGTCCGAAAGCCAATCCATACTGAGGATTATATCAAATACAATCATGGGCATGATGATGAGATCAGCAGAAAAATCACAATCATATGCCCTAATGGGAACTAATTCAAAAAACTTTGTTGCAGTGATACTTCCCTTAAGATTTTTGACTGACAACTTCCTTGTTAAATCCAATTGGAAATATCTAATTTTCTTATAAAACTGGGAAGATATGAAACAATTCAATAATCCAAAATCAAATAAAGCATTGTCTAAACTTGAGGAAACCATTAAATTATCTGCCACCACTTCATTCGGAGTTTCAACCTCAGTAGTAGTGATTGCATAATCCTGGCCTTGCTCCCTTAGAATTTTATGAGGTAAGATTCCTTGGAGATTAGGGTATTCATTTGCACAATTCCCCATTTCTCTACAGTTGAAGAATTCAACATTGACAACCTCTTTCTTTCCCTTGCAATCAGGAGCCTGGTGACATTTTTCACCACACTTGTAATAGACTCCCATTACCTTCAAGAAAGTACTAGTGTGTTTCTTCCCAAATTTACTATAGGATGGAAATTCAACTTTTTTCCTTTCCTCCCCTTATTTCCATTTCCAAAGTGTTCAGAATATCCCTTCTTCTCTTTCTTTTATTTAAAATCGTAAGACTTAGAGAACTCCTTTTCTGTCTTAATAGAACATGAGAAAATATCTTCGTATGATGAGAAGGATTGTGAGACTAATACTCAAAATAGATTTTTTTTAACCCATAAAATAATGGATCAAAATTACTCCTTGGGTTACATATATAATCTGCTGCATGCCTTGCTAACCTTGTAAAGTTAGCCTCACAACTTGTGACATTCTCATCCTCCTTTTGCCTCAAACTCAGAAATTATCTTTCCATATCCACTCGATGGTCACGAGGAAAGTATTTTTCTATGAAAATATCTTTAAAATCCCTCCATTCCATATTTGATACTTCTTTATCCTCCTTTGTGTTTCAAATTAATTACCACCATTTATCTACATGTCCCGTGAGGCGATAAAATTCCCTGAAATCTTTTTCCGTTTCGCTACTCCTAAAAGCATGAAATATTTAATCTAAGGAACTTATCCACTACTCAGATACAAATGGATTTTATGTCCCATTTAATGCTGGTGGTTGTTTCCTCATGAAGTGGTCTAACATTGATCCTCTGCGTTGTGGATCAGGGTGCTCCATACAGGTTAGGTTATTATTCATAACCTAAGTGATTTTTCCCAGTATGGTAATACATTTTTCTACACCGGTTGCATCACCATATCCACTATAATTATCTGGAGTAGGATGAAAATCCCTACATGGATTACATGCGTTGATACAGTTTCCATTCCTTTCACTAGGCATCATTTCTAAACAATGACATACACTAGATTAGTTTATGAATTTTAATACATAATTTCAAACTTGTAAAAAACTTAACATAAATTAAACAGTTTATGGATATAATCCATAATCATAAAAAAATGTTTTCTTTGAAGAAGTATTTACCTATAAATCCTTCATAATGTTTTTTAAGGAAAATGTGATCTATCCTAAGCATATCCCCTGGGAGTTTCATAACTAAGAGTGCAGTAAGGCCCATTTTCATGTTCCAGGATACCCTAGGTCAAGCTCGAAACTCCTTGTTGGAGTTTTCACACCTAGGTACATCTTTTCCAGAGCCACCACCACCTAGTCGTATCCATATAGGGATGTATTACTTGTAAAACTCAAAAAATCTCTACATTACCAAAATCCTAAGAAGTTCTTATATACTAATACTCAAAGTCTATCTTTGGATAATGTTCTCTAATCAGAGTTTTTCTAAATTTAGTTTCCAAGGTTTGTACCAAACATCCTATGATACCAACTGTAACACCCTGACCCCAGTTACTCAGGGTCGGTGCATTATTACATAACATTGGCAGGATACAAGGAATCATGTCCCGAAAGGCCGATCAGTTTAGTAGCCTCGGAAGTAATAGATACATACATAAGTTTTAAATTACATCATGAAATAAAATAACAACATTGTGTCCCATTTGAACACAGTTTTATCTCTTAGCCAAATTGAGTAGGTTAATCGTAATATACTTTTTCGCATCCTGGAAAAAATAAAACATAAGAAAGGGGTGAACTCAGATGCTCAGTAAGGATAACAATATATTGGAAACTATAAAAAATAATCATAAACATTTAATGCAATATATAAGACTAAAACACAATCCTTTTAATCATAAAATTCAGCATAAGATGACAAAGATAAATAAAATAATTCCATTTACTTATTCACATGGATATTCTACTAACCGAATAATCACATGTAATATCAATAGCCAATTTCATAATGATGGAATGCATAATACCGGACATCATAACCACATAGTCAAGGCTACATAAAAATACTGAAAATAAGATTTGGTCAAGACCTTGTACCAAGACATTAGTTTGTCTGATGAGACCTACCGATGCATTGAGGAGCTATAATGGGATCCACCTGTCACTTACAAATTCCAATGCATTCCTCAAAGGAAAAGGTTGAAACATAACATAAACATTCATATTAAAAATAGCATACAAAATGTTAATACTTTAACCATAAACAATGAATGGTATAAAAATAACACATCCAAAATCAAACAAATCAGAAAACATTTAATACAATGTGGAAGATTGTATCATAATAAATCAACTTCAAACAAGTGTAAAATCTATCAAAGGATGTTGACGTAGATGAAATCAGAACTATTTGAGATAAATATCTCTTTCTATTTTGAAATCATTTAAAAGTCACGTAATTATAAAAGAAAACATTTATTTTGAAAATATTCTTATAAGATTGTTAGGGAAGATTTGACGGTGTTATAATGGTGGAAAATAGACTCAATCACTGTATAAGTTAAAAAAAGAATTCTTTCCTTAATTTTGTTAAAAATGTCGTAAAAGTGCTTGTTTGGAAAATGAAGGAAAGATTATAATATAAAAAATTTAGAAAAATTCAAACAAGGGTATAAATGAATATAACCCATAGTATAGGAAATTGTAAAATGTTTTGAAATTCATTTTTAAGAAACACGGATGTGGATGATAAAGAGGTCTCAATAGATACTCACGTATAAACAACCTCAAATAATGAAGAGATTGTAGAATTAAAACTTACCTTATACTTTCCCTGGTCGAGGGTAAGTTAACCTCTTATATAATAGTTAAATAATTGTTATTAAATTATACAAGAACCACATACATAAATATGATATCATATATGATCTTATAATGTTTCTTTGTTAATAATATTTCAGTAGTATCTTTGTTTCGGAAGTTAACAGATTCGTTTTCCTTTATATGTTTGGTTATATAAGCTATGTTTGTTATGGATAACATGTATTTGATTCATATCCAGAATTATATTCAGTTCTTAAACATTATTTTTAATCATAAAATGAAAATTATTCTTGAATGATTACCATAGGGAATGAATCTCATCGCGTTCGTGGAGACAATAATCCATACGTACGCACGAGCGAAAATATAATTCTATTGATGGTGAAATTGTATATAATTGGATGGTATATCATATATATTGAATAATTAACATTTTATATTTATTATTTACATAAATAATACTCATTATTATACCCATACAAATAATTAATAGTTGAATAAAAAAATACACCACGACATGGAGACGGTAAGCCGTACGTACACACGTATGGAGACTTTGTCATTCATAGGATGGATAGAATAATGAATATGGTTGTATCATATTTCTAATATCATAAAATTATGTAGAAGGTACTAGAGTTATTATTTTTTTTATGGAAAGAACAAAGAAAGAGGAAGTGGAAGAATAAAAGAACTTTGAAAGTGGTGATGAAATTATTACCTCTTCTTCGGGTGCTTCCTTTTGATTTGATCAAAAGGGCTCTTTAGGTTGGACTTATGATCAAAGTAAGGCCTATAAGTTTAATCTAGGGTAGTTGGGATGATATTTGAGTAGGGTTTGAGGATCCAAATGGCTTTTTAGATGTGATTTTGAGAGAAGGGGAAGTTCCCTTTTATAAGAGAGGTGAGGGTCACTATAAGAAAATCTAGAAATATTATTTTATTATACAATCATTTTAGGTTTATAATGGATACAGAAGGAATTATTTCAAGGATAATGAGGTTTTGGGTCAGAAACCTCTCAAAAAAAAGGTTTTATATAGGTTTAGGTCACTATATTAACCTCGTCGTTTAGATTTAACTCTTAGTTAAATAGTTTAACTTTTACCATGTATTCTTAAATTATTATAATAAATGGTTAATAAACATACTATAAAAAGTCAAGAGAACCCAAAGTGGTTCATTATTGATATATCTAACCTTATATATGTTCTATAGATGAACCTTAGATTTTTAGGGATATTATATAAATTAATAATATAGTATTTGTTTTAAAAACTCATTTTTGTAAATTTTGACATTATTTGGTATTTTTTTGTGAATGTCATAAAAACATTACCACTTCGAAAAAAATTTATGTAAAAAACCCTAACATGTAATATTAACATATAAAATTCGTGGAATACATCAAAAGTCTCAATTTAAAATTATATTAATATTTATTATATCAATTATTTTAATCCTTAAATAACAAGTTAATTACTGCATCATCATTGAGTCATAAATTGATTTAATTATTTAACATCTAAAAATTATAAATAAATTACCATAATGTAGAAAATATATTTATACTTCTAATTAATATTTATAATAGAATTTATATTATTTATAACCCTATATTAAAAATGGTTTAGTTATTAAACATTGAATTTAACACTTTTAACTCGTCTTTAAATAAAATAATATTTAATGTCCTAATCTAATACAGGTGGACAAAAAGGATTATATTTTATTCCTAAGGTTGATTTTGGTTGAAATAAACTTATCTAATAGAATTATGACATGTGTTTGGGTAATTATAATATCATTTTTACCTTTAATTACGCTATTTACTTTTAACCGTGGTAAATAAAATTCAAAAGTTACTATTCACCTAAATTGTTTTCATCATATTAAACCACATTTTACATACTGATGTCAACTGTGTCTCTTATATTTTTGAAATTATATTCACAAAAGTGGTAAAATTAGGTTTTATGCAAATTTTCAAATGTGCCTAGAAGGTGGGTAAAAGATGTTAAAATGTTCAATAAAATTTTATACATATAATTTTATTATAAAATGACTCCAATGAATTACATTGAACTTATATAGGTATTATGTATCTATTTTGACCTAAAATAAATTTAAATAAAATAAATAATTATTTAAATAAAATGTAGGTTTTAAACAATAATGTAGTGTTTTTCACTATTCATCAAAAATTAAAAGTTTTCAGAGAAATACCAAAAATTCACCCTAAGCTAATTTTTATATTTTGAATCCAAAAATGAAGTCCATTTTAAAAAATAAAATTTATAAAATTTCAAAAACTGGGTATTACTATTCATAATGGCCAGTTTGATTGGTCGTGGTGTGCTAGAACATGAAGTCTCATACAACACAAGCTATTGTATTATTCAATGAAAAATGTACCGTGGAAGCTTGGGGTGTTACAGAAAGGATAAATAATGGAAATATAGGGATATAAATAGAAACATGGAAAGTAATGAGCTCTAATCATGAACTCAGTGGAAGATATGTTAGAGGATTCCATACTAGTTAATACCCCCAGAATATATAGAAAAAATAGTTATGATATTGTTACCAATGGATTTAAATGATGAGTAGAGGGGGTGGTTCAACAAGAAAGAACTCATTTTGATCAAAGGTTTCAATGAAAAAAATGTGGAAGATTTTATTCAAACATGGGATAAGTTAGTTGATCTCCTAGAAGACATCATCAAGGAGGACCTAGGAATGATGGTATGTACACATCACTGAATATTATTTAGGTAAAATGATTCTAATAGACTAATTTTAGAATTTAATGGTTTTTTAATATCTTTTGGTGTGTGAAACATGTGGATAATGTATGCAAGGCTTGTGATGAAGTCCGTTTTTGTGGGTTCTCACTTAACCCAAAAAATTATATTTTTTGAAAATAAAATATATTGATTTGGATTAATTTAAAGTAAATATATGATATCACTGAAATATTTATTATTCTAGAAAGTTTATATATCATACATTTTCCTACATTTCCATTCATTGAAAAAAGAGAACAAATTTTGTTTCATTAAAAAATGATAACTTCATTCATGTTTACATGTGGACTACCACCTCCATGAAATGATGTGACACTAGTGGAAATATTGGCTTCAAAATCATGGTTTGGATGTCGGTTTCATTTAAATCAATAAAAAAGGTTAGTAGTGGAACATTTTGGTGTTAGTTTTATATAAAAATGATGTCAAAATGTCACATGTCAATCTTTGTACATTTATTTTTTATAAATAATTTTCTAAAACATTTTACCGCTATTTTTTCCTTCATTTTTATCTAAAACCGACACCAAAATAAACAAGTATATTAGTTGGTGTTGGTTTTCATAAAAACTGACTAAAAAAGAAAAAATATAACATTTGGCGTCATATTTTTTCAAAAATAGACATAAAAAACAATTACCATTGTGTAGTATATTTTCTATGATTCAAATTTACTGGTTGTGGAGAAAAAATAGACAAACGAATCAAATGTTATGGCCATCAGAAGTTAGACTTCTTTAAGATAATTCTTAAAGAAGTCTAACATTCGACGACTATAAATTTTAATCTGTAAGTCTATTTGAGATGAATGACTAGTGAAATTGATGTATATAACACAAAATATAGCTTTTTAATCATTTATGAAGTTGGTTTTATGAAAAAACACGATACCAAATGGTATTTTTCAACTTTTGGCATCTATTTTCATAAAAATTGATATAAAAAAGTTAACAAAAATACCTTTTGGGGTTGGTTTTTTTCCAAAAACCAATGCTAAAAACGATTACCAAGTTGTAATTAGTTTCCTAATATCAGAATTGATAGGTCATGGAGCTAAAATGAAATTATGGATCAAAAGTTGTGGTAATAGGAAGTTGGACTTCTTTAAGAAATCTCTTAGAGAAGTCTAACATACGATGGTTATAACCAGTGATTCTTAAAATCCATTTGAACTTAATGAATAGTCAAATCTAAGCTTAGTAGACAAAATAATACTTGGTAAAAAATTTAACATTATGTGTTGGAAAAAAATAACGCTAAAATGTATTTTTTCAACTTTTTATGTCATTTTTATTAAAACCGACGCCCAAATTATTTTTTCAACTACGCTGGTTTGATATTCCATTTTTTTCACAAAATGTGTTTCAATTTTTAAAATCCCACATAAATTTTAATACACACCTACTTAATATATTTTCATTTAAAATATAAAAATCCTTATTATCTTTATATATTTATTTTTAACATCTTTGATCTTAAAAAATTATCAATGATTCTTTAATCGATGGTTTAAACCTGGTATTTATTCTATTCATTTAATTTCGTTGTTGTTGTTTTCATTAATCACTAATCATCTTAAAGATGTTTATTATGAATATGAAGATTTATTCCATTTATATAATGAAGATAAAACTTTCGTATCATATTTACCAACTGAACTAAAAAATTCATTATCAATCACTGATCTCATTATCGCATGAGCTCTTCCCTAAAAAGAGGAGTAATAACGAAAAAAAACACACTGTTTCAAAGGAAACTACATAAATAATTGAAATTTGGATGAATTTTTATGTTTATAATTTTATCATTTGGTATTTTTTTGTTTTAGTTCTTATTTATCAGGTTTTCTTTGAATTGAATAGTATTTATGGAAATTTATAGAAGTCGAAAGTCCGACGACCATAACTCTTGACCAATAAGTCATTTTTAACTCTATGACTAGTAAAATAAAATATTAAGAAACCATATATACACCTGAATTCTGGTATTTTATTTTTGCATGTTGGTTATCATAAAAGTTGATGTAAAAATAATTATTTTTACATTTTATATTTGTTTTTTTAAAACTGATGTGAAAACATGATTTTTAACGTCAGTTTTTTTAAAAACTAAGGTTAAAAACCTAGTGTAATCTAAAACTTTCCATAATATTTACAAAAAATGAATATTGAAATGTCATAATTTTATATCATGATTATATTTTATGAAAACTGATTTCCAATTTCCAACATTTAATGTTGGAAACAACAAATTCATTTAAAAACAGACATCAAAATATAAAAAAGTAATGTGAAAACCCTTTTTCTTCTATTGTGTTTTTTTCATCATTGAAACACATAGAATATATATATATATCTAATTAATGAAATAGTATGAATTTTTTTTATAACTATAATTATAGAAAGATAACAAAATACTTACATTCTTTCCATCACGACTGTTGAAAAATTGGAATATTACTCATGTGTATTTATTACCTACCCTCTCCTTGATTGTTACATATTTATTTTTTCATAACCATCATTCATGATTGGTTTCAAATTTAAAATTTATTTATAAAAGTTATAATTATTTCATGATTATTCTTATTTTTATGCTGAAATAATGATCATTATGACCTTATTCAACTTAACAAAGTTATTTTTGACTTATAAGCCAAATATCATCAAAACACACCACATAAAACTAAAGGATTAAGTAATTAAATATTACATGAACAAAGGAATAATAAACATGATAAAGGTTATTAATAAAGTAAATAATTAATATAATTTTATTATTCAGGATGATAAAAAAAATACATGACAAGTCTAATTGGAGGCAATAGACTTTCTTTTAAAAATAATCTTTCAATGTTTTCCTTCTGACTCATTGTCATCTATGTACTTATTTTTTAAAAAACAAATTCACAAAAATTATTATTTACACTTCAATGGATGATATATAAATTTTTACCATATTGGAGTTTCTTTAAAATGTTTTTAATAAGAAATATTTTTAACACTTTATTTAAGGGACACATTACATTAAAAAAGATATTTTAATGATTTAGTTTCTCAATATATATATTCCAGGTCTATATTATTAATAATTATTTTTTATGTATATATATATAAGAATAAAATAATTATAATGTAAATTTTAGGTCTCTATTTAAATGGTTTTCAAAAGGAATATTTTTCAATATTTTATACAGACCATTATGATTTTATTTACAAAAGTTAAAAAAATATTCTATTTTAATGTATACAACATCAATAGATTTTCCCACAGTTGTAACTGAAATTTGATGTTCAGATTACTTTATAAGCTCCATTTTTTCTTTAAATAAAAACAATCCCTTCCAATTATGGGGTAATACATTACTTATGTTCATTTCTCAGAATCCTTCTTTTTGAAATATCCTTTTATTATAATATGAGGAAGGATTATGCAACCATTTTAATTAAATGGGTATTTATTATGTTTATGCCTTCTTATTGATTTTATTTTGTGTCATCCATAATCAAAAACATGTTATGATGGGTTATCCAAGATATCACTTAAATTCATTGGGTAATTTTTTTTCTCATGAGACGTTATATATGGGATTAGGGAGTAAACCTAATCCATGACGGGATAGTGTCCACTACGTGCTATTGCATTGGTAGTTATCCTTGACTTATTTTTATGTCATTTTTTTGTTTTTTCCATAATTAAAATGTTTACATATTCTTATTATACCAATTTCACTATGTTTTTCTCCCATATTTTTAGTTACGAGCCTTATCTTTATGACATCATGTTTATCTTTGGACTCACACGTTATACGTACTTATCATGTTTATTCCTTTACTAATCTTTTTTTAATCCCACATTTTTAAATTTTGTTATAGGGTTTTAAGGATTATTAGGGACAAGGATTAATATAAGATGAAAATTTTTAAGATATTTCATGAAAATAAAACTTGTTATATTAAAAAATTTTCATTTTGTGGAAAAAATAGATACTAAGAAGAGGTTTCCACTTTGTGGTTTATTATTTATTTTTGTGGTGGTGTTGGCCTAAATATCTAAAAATATAAACCATAAAGATCATAAAATGTATGAAAATAGATTCTCTACTCAAAAGTCATGATGATGTAATTTTTATGGATGTTTCCATATAGTTGGGATAAGAGGAATGATTTAGATAAATTTTGATATTAAGATGTCTTCAACTATAGTTAAATTAATAGTTATGGATGAAATCATGGGTTTTTTAGTTTAAGGATGATAATAAGTTCAAATTATTAGACACCCATTTTGAGGTTTTAAGTGATGTGATTATAATGTGATTAATTACATGTTGGTATATGTTTTATTGGGGTTGGTATATTGATACACTAATTTTATCATTCAAAAATTAAAACATTTTTAAATGATTTTGAATGGGTTTTAATAAATTTTCCAGTGTAATTAATTATTTATTGAAAATTTGGGACATAAATTTTGGATAATTAATTCAATTTTAAATGGGTAAAAATCTTGAAATGTTAATATTTTATTTTGAGTATATATTTTTTGTGTTAATACATTTCTCAGTATTTTGAATATTTTTTGTTAAAAAAATGACCAAAATGGATAGACCTAAAACTCAAGGCATAAAATTAATATACCTAGCACTATATGGGCCATCCATCCAAGAAGTTTGAAAGGGAGAACCTTCTGACTCGTAGGAGTGGTCACATATATAAGAGTAGGACATGCGGTCTTTTGTTTATAGACCAATTCGAGTTTGTATAGGCCATATGTGTGTGCGTAGTGTATGCAGGTGTCAATAACCAACTACAATAGGGCCCTAAGCTAACTTCAATATAGGATATCATATATTAAAGTGCCATACCATTAATATCTTTTTTATTATACATCAATGTGATAATTGTTCAATAATTACTAAAATGGTGTCATTGTGCCTTAATTTCTCTCCCTGCACACTCTGACACTCCAGCTATGCAACCAACTATGATCGCCACCATGTACTTCCATATGAAATACATTGGAAATCCCATGTATAACATAGAGAGAGATCATGTTCAATAAAATAAGCAACATGAAAGCTCTGGATTCCATGGGATCAGATATAGATCCTCATGCAACTTTGGTGAATCACTTTTTAAAGAAAAATTAATCTATTCATTGCATAGGAGTGGAATACAGCCACTGTGAAGGTTATATTTCATTGATTATTTGTTACATTACACCAGTATTTCACCTTAGTATTGAATGATTATAATATCCTTTATAGGTAATTACAATATTAAGAATACATTTTACCATTGGGGTGTCCAAAATGGTAGGGGCTCGGTTTTTGAGAAATGTTGAAGTTGTGCTATGGGTGAGATGGCTACACTATTTCCAATGTGTGAAGAATAAAACTTGTGATGTAGTGTTTTTTGGGCACTATAGCTACGCCATTATTGGTTGTGGTGATTTATTTCAAGAATATACCCTTCAATAGGTTGCATTGTAGAGTTTTTTGTATGTTGTGGCCACACCGAATAAGGTCGTGGATATATTTTTAGGAAATATATTAATGTAGGGATATGTATATGTAAGATTTGGTTTCCCTATAGCTATTAATCACCATGAAAAGTGATAAAAATATTATGGTTTAATGGATATGGACACACTATTATTTGATCCTTTAATGAAATTTGGACGGATCCAAGTTTTAGCAGATTATGATGTGGTATTAAAAAAATACATTCAATGTTGAATTAAGATAGAATGATGATATGTGATATATGAATGAATGGAAAAGAGAAAATTTTACATCTATAAATATGATGGGATTAATTATAAGAAACCTATTTGGAGATGGGATCTCAACTACTTCTTGGATGATGCTCGGTTTTCCTTCGTGCTTATTTTATTTTTACCGCAATAGTTTAGATTTATTTTATTTTATGAGTCATCCATTATTTTTAATTTAAGTTCACCATTTCATTCAATTATATCTAATTTTTTCTCAGTTAAATTATATATATATATATATATCTATTTCTTCTATTCTTCTCATTCTTTAATGATGACCTCTTACACTCTAATGAAGGGTGACTGACTTGTGGCATGACCACAAGGTAGGGCCGATGTTCCTGAATTATAAGTTTTAAATATTTAATTATTTGAATATTTTTGTGATGGATGATAGTGAAATTTATAGGTGTGGAATGTTTACACTAAGACCGGTTTCTATACCTCAATTTTATCCCTTTATTTATAAATTTTCACTCCCTTCCACTGAATAATATCTCTTCACATAATGGAGTAGAGTTTTTCAATGAATAAAATAGTATATGATGGTGCTGAGTTATAGAATATGCCGGAAATTCAATGGATGTGTATCATCAAGCTTGATTATGGGAAAATGTGGGATTTACTTTTCCAAGGTATTAAATATTTCACATCCAATAAAGAGAATAATATTAGTTCAAAAGTGATATTTCACAATTGGACTATCAAACCGAATTTAAAACAACCAATATGAATAATGAATGAACACAAAACCAAAAAATTAGGCCAGGTAATTTATTTTTTAACCCCCATTGTATTTTCAATTCATGTTATGATAGTTTATACAAACAATTTTCACATATTTTTAGTTTTTACAAATATTAATAAAAACTCAAAAAGAAGTAATTTAGTTTAATTTATATTAATAAGTGAAAAATAGTGAAGCTCCTTAGGTGTGGTGAATCATTCCATCCATTTTGTTGTACTATGAATTTATATATATATATATTATATTTTCCATACCCTATTATAGGTTTGAATCATATATGTTACCCTTAGGTTCAATATGATGTATTATTTGAGTAATAAATATCCATTCATAAGTTTAAAGGTATTGATATCCTTTAGGGTTTATTTTATCTTTGATGATTAAAGTAATTTTCTAGGATTTTCATCATTTTTTGGGCATTTTATAAGAATTATAATAATATATTTTTATTAAAACTGACAAACTATCACATCTGGAATGTTCGTAGGGCTTGAAACCACAACCAAAGGGAGATAAGATTGAAATTTCTACCACTATCCTATTGATTTATGGCTTTTTATTTCATTTGAAAATCTGAAATTATGCAATAGATAATGATTATATGGATTTTGGGAACATATTTTGGTTATCATATATATAACCATGTGATTGATTTTTTTTTGTGATTTGGTGATTAATGTTAGTTTAGAATAATATCACAATTTTTGGAACCTTATATGATTAAGGTAAATAGAACTGTATGATATTTTATTTGAGGAATAAAGGATGAGTTATCTTTTAGAAAAATATATTATTTTAATAAGGATTTATGGTGATTTAGTTTATTTGTAGAAATTATTAGCATATCTTAGAGATTATATGATGAGGGAATATACATTTTTTGTATGAGATAGTAAGAGTGATTGATTTTATTAGGCAATAAATGTTAAATTTATCTTAGAATAATATCTGAGAAAATCATTCGAATTTTTTAATTTCAATCTCAATTTGGAATATTTTTAATAATTTTATGGTTAGTTATTTATCGAACAATCTAATTTGAACATTGGGTGTTATTTATAAGGATTTAGTTATTAATGATGTATTAATTCATATGATGATTTATTCATTTTGATAATTATTTTATGCAAACCATTTTGGTTTTAGTCAGTGCTTAAAGATAAGAGTAAGAGATTGGAATCCTTATTTGGATTATATGATCTGTGAGATGCTAATTTTAGTTCTTTAGGCATGAAAAAATCATCATGAAAACTCTTTGTTTTGAGAAATAAATTAGTTTGTTGTGGAAATTTATAAAAGGATGAAATTCTACTTATCAAGTATGTATATTTCCTAATATTATTATTCTAAATATAACAATAATTCCTCATATCTATGAAGGGGACCTTGAAAAAAATATTATCATATTACCTTCATTTTCAATGAATCGATGGTATTTTTTACACCTCATTGGTTTATGGTCATGTAGTCTTTATGTTTTTCTTTAGAATTCACTTTTTTATGATCAATGATATATATAACTCTCCATAATATTTTAGAAATTATGTTTTTTCTCAATTTCCATATTTTCACTTTCCATTAATTTTATCTTATTTTGAAACATAGTTATGTGATGACCTTCATATACAATGTTCCCTATTTTCTAGAAGAAGTTTTATTTACCCTTTTTATGATGTTTGATTTCAAAAAAGGTATTTTCATATTTTTAACCCTAGTTTACTAACTTCAAGTTAAAATTTATAGGGTGATTTTTTTGAACTGGGTAAGAAGGAAACATCAAAATATTTTAATATAATAAAACTACTTTTTATTGCATATACGACACAGAACACCAAGACTAAATGAACAATAAAATATTATTTCATAAATATTTATATTATTACCTAGTTGTTAAAATAGTGGGTATTAATAGGAATAAATTTATTTTGGAATATTTATAATTTTCTTGATCAATATAAATATGTTGATGAATTTAATGTAAATAATATGTATAATTTTATAAGGTGATTTTATTCTTAAAAAATATGAATTTTCCAAAAATGGAATTTGTTGATTTTCCTGAGAAAATTTTATAATTAATTTATGTAACATTTAGAAATTTTATATCATAAAAATGATATAATTTTTTAAATCATCATATTAAAATTAGCTTATGGTTAAATTTTTAGATTTTTTGAAATGTTTTATTTTTCAATGGATATTGAAATAATACTATTTTTTTATTGAAAACACCATTTTGTTTTAATTTTTTTAAATGAATATTATATTTATTTTAGTTTTAAAATTGAATTATTCTATTTTGATTAAATATAATATAATTATAGTTCTTTTATTAAATTTTATATATGAATTTGGTATAAAAAAATATTATACACAAAATGCACTTTTCTGAAAAACAGATTTTCATCACATTTTATAGTATTATTTTCAAATTAAACTTGTACACTTCTATAAATTGAATCCTAGAAAATGAATTAAATATTTGGATTAATGAGGTCTAAATTTTTTAAATTTTCCCCTTTTATTTTTATTCATTATGAATATTAACTATAGTAAATATCTATCACCATGGTAATGGTAAATCGGGAAATTAAGGTTAAAAAATATGATAAGAACTAAAAAATTACCATAAAACATACCACTATCCAATTGGATGACTATAGTTCAGACTTATATATATAATACTCAAATTTATTTCCATTTGGTTCCATATTTCTTATATTTTTACCTTTATAATATTTAAGTAAAAGATAAAGACACAAATGCCACTTTCATGCATTTGATAACTATAATATTTTGTTATAAGAATAAAAATAATTAAGTTTGGTTATAAATATTCATTTGAATGATGAATTATTTTTTTATAATGTTAATTTATTTCAAAATTTCAGGGATGAAATAATTACCTTAAATGATTACGCAATGCCAACACAATATTTATTCAATTAATAAAAAAACAATTAAATAAAATTAAGAAATATTAAAAGTAATTTAATTTAATTTAATTATTATGTTCCATGAATTTTTAGATAAAAAAAATATTATTGTTTTTTTATTATTCTATATTTTATTTCCATTGTTTTTATGTTGTTTCCAAAGTCAAATTAAATGATTAGTTTTAAAAATTAAATTAATGTTTTTTTATGATAAATAATATATTATTAAATGATTTCAAATCCCTACCTTCAAAAAATTTATTTTAATATGTTTAAAAATATAAAATATGGATCATTTATTGAATAATTTTCCTTTTATAGTAACTATATTCATGCTTAAAGAGAAAAAACTTTGTTATCACCGTAATTGTCAATAGTGGATAACATGAGTTAAAATAAAGAGATAGGGGTAAAAAATATTCTAAACTTATAAAGAAATATTTTATGATAGTAGTTAAGCCAATAATCATCATATTTTAAAATTTTATCAGTTTTTATCCTTTTATAAAGGAAAATTAATTTATATTAATTTATTATTTTATGTTATTCATAGAGTACCCCTCCCTCACTTATAAAATGGAACCTCCAATACTATTTTATTCACACTTCAAAAGCATTTTTTTTAGAAAATACCTATAAAATCTCTTACTACCATCCCTAGACTTGTTCTAAATTACTTGTTTTGGAATAATTCTGACCTTATAGGGATTAAGGTGTAAAGAAATGGATATTGTCTGAAGAAGAGTTATAACTTTTAATAGAATGTTTGAGTACTATTTCTTCTTCCACCACTATCAAATCTTAATCAACCATGATGATATAATAATATAAATATCTTCCATTTATAGAGATTTTATTATTGTAATTACATAATCTATATTCATCTCCTATTCCATTAAATGGTAAATGGTAGTATCATTAGTGTGTACGGAAGACCCCCGCCTCGTGGACCGATGTAATTAATATTCCATTCCCACCTATCACATCTATTTATAATGGTTAATTTAAATTAAATATTTTATATTCATGACATATTTATCATTTTATAAATTTAATATATTTAATATTTTCTTACATTTCCATTCATTGAAAAATGATAACGTTGTTCATGTGTACATGTGGTCTACCACCTAAATGAAGCAATGTGATAGGTTTTTTATCACCTCATCACATGGATGATATAAATGTGAATTTAAATTAGTAATATGATATTTATGATAAAATGATAATTCTCTAAGGATAATATAATACATACCTTATTTCCATCTTCACAGTTAAAAAATGGGAAAGTTACTCAAGAAAACATACGACCTATTGTCTCCATGATTATAATGTAGTTCATTTATAAAAAAAATCAATGGTTTGTTTTAAAATTATAATTGATGTATAAAATTAATAATTAATTAATTATTATTATTCTGAAGATGATTTAATAATGATCTTTGTGACCTTATCTAACTTACCCAAATAATTTTTTACATATGACTTGAATATCATCAAAACATCTAACATAAATCTAATTGATTAAGTAATTGAATATATTTTTATAAAAATACTAATAAAAATTAAAAAGTTTATTAATAAATTAAATAATTATCATATTTTTATTATTTAGTAATATAAAAAACTTCTGTTATGATTTTGATTAAAGGAAATGGAATTTTCATTCAAAATCTTCTTTTAAAGTTTCCATTCCTACTTTTTTTATTCAACTTCAATGTTATTATAAATATTTAAATATTTATATTAGTTATGATTAAGTGTATGTTAAATTAAATTTTAAATATATTTTACTTTCTTTTCATGGTTTTTAAAAGGGAATCTTTTTAAGATTTTATGTAAGTGACCATTTACATTAAAATCCTCATTTAAATTTTTTAAAAGATTTATTTTTTAAATATTTATCTTTCATTTCCATATTCTAAAAAATTATTTTATGGATGTGTTTATATGTAAATAATTAATAATTAATTAGATTTCATGTATCTATTTAAAATATTTTAAAAATTAATATTTTCAATAATATTATATAGATCTTTTTGAATTTCTTTACACAAGGAAAAAAGAATATTATATTTTAAGATATAGGAAATCTAGGTATTTTATTACCACTATAATTGATGTTTTATGTTTTTATTTCATTATAAGATTCCATGTTTTCATAAAAAAACCCCCCTTTTATTGGTTTAATATGTGCCTTATGTTTATTTCTTAAATTCACTCTTAATGAAATATCCTTTTACTATGATATAAGAAAATATTATGCAACCCAATTCATTCCATGTGTATTTAATATGTTTATGACTTATGATTGATTTCCATTTTTGGAACACATAATCATAAACATGTTATGATTGGTGTTCCTAGATAGAGATCCAATGTATTTGGTAAAGTTTTTTCCTTATGAGATATTATGTAAGGGATTAGGGAGAGAGCCTAATCCACAATGGGAAATAGTATACCATTTTATATTTTCTTGGTATTTAGCCTCGATATATTATTATGTCATGTTTTGTGTTGTTTTCATAGTTTCTATGTTTTAATGTTTTTATGATTCCATGATTTTATATTATACTCCCATGCGATTAGCCATGAGACTTCTCTTTTATATTATAATGTTTTACCTTTAACTCACAATTATTTTTCCTTATAGAATTTATTATTTTACTATTATTTTTTTTTCTCATCACATGATTAAAGTAATTTAATGATTACTAGGGATAAGGATGAGGTCATGATGAAAAGTTTGATGATATTTCATCAAAATAAAAATTGTATATCATAAAAGTTTTGTTTTGTGGAAAACATGGATACCAAGTGGAATTCTACAAGTTTTGGTATAATATATAAATTATGTGAGGGTGATGTTCTAATTATATAAAAAACTAATCCATAAGGATCAAAACATGTAAGAAAATGAATTCATGACTTAAAACTCAAGATTATGTAATGTTTATAGTCAGATTTCTACAATTTTGATCAGATGAAAGGTTTAGATAACTTTGGAAATTTTTATATTTTCATTTGAGGGTAGTATAAGAGTTATGGATACCATCATAGGTTTATTAGTTTATGGTTTATCATAAGATACATTTATCAGACATCCCATTTGAGGTTTTAAGGGATAAGATTTTATAACGAACCAACCTGGGTAAACTAAACATGCCACCTGAGTTGGCCAGTCTTTTTGGTAATATTTGAATGGAAAACTAAAACAAGTATCATATTAAAAAAATGAGGCCTAAAACTATAAAAACATGGAAGAAAACAATACATACAATATTAATACAATAAAAAGAATACCATTTAAACCATAAATTATTGCAAGATAAGACCAAAATGCCACCATTTGACTAACTATCATCTCTACACCATCCCACTATAAAGGAAATGAGGAAAAGACAAGCTGACATGATACATAATTCTATTACATTTACCTTATTCCCATAAAAAAAATCTATGAGTATCAAATGGAAAGAGTAGTGTGTGATCACAAATCCCATTGGGATACCATAATAGAGTCTATAAAAATTCTAATATCAAGAATGAAACAGTTCTAGCTTTACAAAAAAAAGACAGATTTACAAATTATTTTTATAAATAAAAACCATTTTAAAATCATCCCTTGGATTTTTATAAAATCCTTTAATGTTATCCAAACAAGGAATATGAAAAGTATAAGTGATAAATCATGAGATCATAATCAAAAAAATCCATGAATACGCCATAATGGAAACATATAAGCCAATAACCATGACCAATCCATCATGTGAAAACAAGTGAGAAAATAAATATGACCAATACATAATGTGAAAACTAGGGATAAATTAACCTTGACTAATCCATAATTTGAAATAAAGTTAAAAAATAACCATGAAAAATCCATCAAGTGAATACAAGTGAGAAAATAACCATGACCAATCCTTCAAGTGAAAAAAATTGAGCAAATAACCATGACTAATCCATCATGTTAAAACAAGATAGAAATAACCATGACCAATCCATGGTGAGAAAATTCCAATAATAATTGAAAACAAAATTCCATTTGGTCTCTAGAATATGGGTACATATATTAGAAATAAAAAATTCCTAATATAGGATTATGATGGATCCAACCAGTATAACCGCTAGGGGAAATATGTACATTAAAGTGAAAGGAAACTATTAGTAGATAGTTGGGTTTTTGGTTGTATTTTTTTCAATAGATAAATATGAGGAATATAATGATTGAAGAAGAGTTAATTGAGTAAACAATTCAATTAATGAGAATATGGTAGAAAATCCATATGAATTAAGTTGTGTACTTATGCTAATTGTATTTTATTATCAAAGAGATAGAAAGAACCTCAATTTTACTGGTTATCAAAATCATCATCATAATTACATGATCAGAGGAAATATATTTAAGATATTCCTTTGGATTGAGAATAATTTTTTTGGAAGAAAAGGTTCATTAGACTGGCCTTGGGTACGGAATGAAAGGTTAAATTGTAATGAGAAATTATTTCAGAGTCTTCATGACTCTAATGGAAATATAATGATGTTTTGATGATATTGTATTTCTCATAAATCAATAGTTGTTTAGGAAAACTTGTTATTCAATCCTTATAATGGAATGTGGGAGACCAAGTGCTTCCAATCAGATTGTCGTTGAGTTGGAAGGAAAAAAAATTCTAAAAATATGGGAAGTTTCAATACTTCTCAATATAAGATATATATTTATATTATGATCCTAAATTTCTCAAAAGAATAATGAATTCATGATTATAATAAGGATTTTGTAGAAGAATAAAGTTTGTGAAGATAAAACTTTTTGGTCTTAATTCATCGGTGTGAGATCTCCAAGCACATAATTTTTTGAGGGCTGTGATGTTTTATTCAGAACATGAGAAAATAAATATTCTTGTTTTTAGTCAGACCAGTAATCCACAAGATACATATATTAGGAGAAATAAGCAGGCCTTTATCATAATAAAAAAATTAAATAAGGTGTTGAAGTTGAAGCTTATAACACTAGTTCATCAGATGTGGTGTGACCATGATTATCAGAGTGATAATGACGCCGATCATCAAAAAATGTAAAGTTTTAAAAAGTTAATAGAAGGAATAATTTTTTTGTTGATAGTTTTTGGGACCAAGGAAAAGGAAAAAAAGTTATGTTTTTTAGATTGATTAAAATTTGATCATAGATCAATAAAAAATATATACAACCATTTTCATTAGGAAGAATTTCTTGTCAATTAGGTCAAGAATGAAAGAAGAACTATTTTTTTTAATGATTTGGGTTGGGAGATATTGAACAACATGTGTTGTTTACAATCATAATAGATATAAAATCGATCCATCAAAATGAATTAGAGACCAATCAATTAAGTGAAAAATTACATTGATAAAATTCATCAGATGTTGGACTTTATCATATGTAAGATCCCGGTTCTTCCTTTGAAGTATAGATCCTTACTCTTCAGTTTTTACTTAATAAAATGGAGGAAAAAGTGATCAAAGGATGTATATAGGCCTGTTACACAACATGAATGGGAGTTACACACTGAGTATTTTTAGGGACATGTCGTGTAATTAGGGTTGCATGAAGTATAATCCCAGTACACGACCATGTAATGTCCTATCTAGGACTTGTATGGACATGAAATGTAGTTTCTAGTACATGTTGGGTACTTTTATTTTTTTTGATTAAATCAGGAAGTAGCATCATTTTTGTCATATGGACAAAAAATGAGCCCTCCTTCAATAAGAAGCGTGCCCAGGCAATCTGATTAGGAATTTTTCTTCTGCTTTGTTGTGTGATCTCCGATTTGAACACCATAAGATGCATTGAATTCCCCTCAATATGCTATCGATTACTATTGGTCTATTCTTCATGATTTATTCTCTCAAACTAGTTATCAAGGGTTGATAAATTTTTCTGATTTTTTAGATCTACTCCATTCTAGGTTGAATTATAGGCCGACTTTGGGCGAGGAAACTTGTACAAGTACGAGGTTGGTGGTCTTCTGCCTTCTGCAAGTTAACGAGTTGATTATATATTCCATAGTACCATGCACCCACTTTTTGGGTGTTACCTGATAGATATGTGTTTATTATTATTACCTATTGTTTATTAGGTAATTGGTTAGATGTTTGAAACCATGTTTAGGTTTGATCACCTCGATTAAGGGCCACCCCATGGCTGTGTTTCAATTGGATGACCAATGTTAGATGTTTAACCTAGGATACATATGCGAATTCCTTTTATTCCTAATTATGGGTTGTTTAAAATGGAAATTGGTTAATTAAAGGTCTTTCAGCATGAGTTATTGTTGTGAAAACTATGTAATAGTTAAATTTCCATGTTACTTGTTATAAATCCAGACCATGTGAGTATTTGAATTGCCAAGCCTTATGAGGTTGGTCATTGATTGTTTATATTGGTTGCCTTTGGTTTAGTTTCTCTATTCTTGAGGGTGAGGTTTCGATATTACGGAGGGAGAGGTTTTTATATGCTTGAGGGTGAGGTTTTTCTATGCATGAGGGTGGGGTTTTACTATGCTAAGTGTGAGGGTTCACTTACTGTTACTATGTCATTAGCGAGCCATGATGTAATGGTCGATCTCAACTTTTATTTGAAAAGAATAATTAAATTTAATGATATATGATGTTTATTCCAATAAAAAGAAAAATCTTCTATTTGATCTTCACTTATACTTTCTTAGAGAGTCTCTTGAGACATCTGTTGTGCATACTTGTAGAGATTTTTACTTTTGAGTAACTTTGAGTTATTTATTTAACTAATGTAAAATGCATGTGATATATATTCACTGATTGATGGGAACATATATTTGGTGGATTCCTATTGGGATTTAGTCTCACACCCTATTTGAGTCATGATTTTGGACGAATCATATTCTATGATTGCAGGTGTTGATCAAGGAAATCACCCTTCTACTGGTTCTTGATATTATGTTTAGTAGCAGGAGAGCATGGAACCGAACTGAGGTTTTCAATCCTTCTTAAATTCCTTTATCTCTTTTCTTCTTTTAGAACATATATTTTTGATTTTTATAGTCTACCAATTTTTTTATTTTTTTATAACATAACATACTACATCATCTTTTTTATGGAATGATTCTTTGTTATTTATCTTATAATTCTTTCGCTATTTATTTTAGTTGTATGTTGTTTACAATTTCATCTGTTGTATTATTATTTATTCCCTTATGTTATACTCTTCTAATGAGGGAATTATTTCCACACTATCACACCCTAGGCCCTTGATACAAGTTGGAAACCTCTGGAATTTGGGGAAATGTAGTTGAGGCCATGTCGCCAACCAGGTACCGGGCACCCGTTGAGTGGAATCCGTATCTAGGATGTTACAAAGTGATATCAGATGAGGTTTTATTTTATATTTTTCTTTACTATTTGAATAAATAGACATGTATTGGAATGAAATGGATTTTGGTAATAAATTGTGCCCTGGATTAGCTACCCCATGTATAGGGAAAATCTAAATTACTTAAAATTTAATTGTGATTTTTGGATTTTGAGTTGTTACAGTTGATTCGATTTCACCAATGGGTGAGGAACTTGTTTTGTAATATTATTATTGATATCATTGTGGTTCTATTTTTTTGCAGCCTAATGAGGTGATGGTATTCTATCTCATGCATCATATAGTCACTTGTTAGAAATCACATGCCATGCATTCATGTCATGACATTTAGAGATCATTAGTGATTTCATGTTGTTTTGATATATGTCATGCTAGATATGCATGATATTGTGATAGGTACCATGATAGATATGTCTGCTGTTGTCATATGTGTATTGGTATGTATTATGATTCGAATTGTATAGATGCCAAATTTTGGTCCCTAATTTGTATGTCCCCTCTTCGATGGGAATTTGGTGGATCATGGTTCGACCTTGTATTAAATCATGATATGATAAGCTATATGTGGATACAAAACATTGATTTGTGGCGGGCATGTCCCCCCAAAGATCATAATTTGGAATACTGTTGTTTTATTCTTTGAAAATGGGGGTTCTGGGAACGTTTCAGAGGTTTACTTCCAAGATACCCAGACAACATGACATGTGATTCTATGAACACATGTCACATGTTCTTCTATTTGGGATGAAAATTTTTTCTTAAGTACACACTGTGTACTATGTGTACACGCCATGTTCATAGAGACTGTGTGTGCATCTTTGTGAAGAAGAAAACAAAATAATGGTCTAGGAAAAGTACATAGTCGTGTAATTTCTATACACACTGTGTAGTCTTACCTAGATAGACCCCATGTGAATCTAGTCATGTAAAAGAACATGGACAGGATGGGATACTTGTGTACATTCCATGTACCATTCCTACACACTATGTACCTGGGGTGTTTAAATTCCTTGGACGGTGGTAGTACCCGACCATGTGAGAACTTGAGGTTACATGCTGTGTATGGTTTTTACATGTCATGTGCTACTCTTTTAGTTACCTTTGGGGGATTTTTCCAATTTTATCCCCCTTTGAAAATTTTGGACCTGCAATTAGTCCTTTAAAAGTAGTTTTCGGCATAGATCATGATGGTGAAACCCATAGAGCATTCTGAGGACTCCTAAAAGGAATTTTGGTTCTTTTATCTAAATGGAGAGGTTCTGTAATGGTCTGGAGTTACTTACAGTGGACTATAATTGATACCTATCAGGGCACTCCATGGGCGGCTACACCCCCTCGGCGGGACACACCACCATCCCCAGTGGCAGCCATTTCCTCATGAAGCCCTTGGGCGGAGAGCCATGCTTCGTACAACGCTCACATGTGAGAGTTCCCAAGGATCAGATACATTCCTACTTCCTTTGCCTCTGATACCAACTGTAGAGACCCGAAGCTTGACGTACATAGATATTACATTAATTTTGTGGAATACTTAATACATAACAAAAACAAACACACAAGGACCGTAATAGTTTAGTGTCTTTGGAAACTCGGAACATAATCTTCTAATCGTGGTGAAAGATCTTCAACATCTCCCATAAAGATCTTCCACTTTTTGTTTCCTTACCTAAAACCTTTATTTTAATCATGTGGAAAATAAATCATACAAAAGGGTGAGATCAAATGCTCAGTAAGGGTAATAATGGATAAAATAAAACATACCATATACATTTGAACTTATAAACATGAACATAATGTTTAAACATCAAAATCTTGAGCAACGACGTAAAATATGGAGGTACATAAGGCATAGACCATAATGGAAAATAAATCATGATAAAATAGAATGGGAATAAAAAATGTAATTGTGGAATCCATTAATCACATGTAATGATTTCCATAGTAGCCAAGGCATTGCTGCCAAGATCATCTTAGTGGACAAAGTCCATTTCTGAATCGAGTTCACTCCTCGTTCCAGTCCTGTAATACTGAACCGGAGTAACTTACCATTCTAGCCATGTCTATCTCATGAGATATAAATCTTTACCCAATGAACTAGAGGGAGATATAGGTCCCACCCATCTCATATTTAAATCATTATTTCGTGTGCCACAATATAAACATAAATCATTCATCATAACCCAATAATAAAATGGGTTTCATAAACATCATTCCATCATAACGTAATCTATACAAAAAATTGGATATCATTTCATCATTAGAAAAGTGAAACCATGTAAATCATAGAGACATGATACTTGAAACATAAACATGTGAAATAATTTTATCTTAGATGAAAATTGTTTTCATAAAACACTTGAAATGAATTATGGAGGAAAATACCCTTTTTTCTTCAAAATCATTTTCTTTTCACAAAATGTCATGTAATTTTTTTAAAAAAAGGATTTTTTTGAAAATAGTCATGAAATATTTTAGAGGAAGATTCATGAAAATAAGGCTTTATAAAACCATAGAAATCATTTCATGTCGTATACGTTAAAAAAAACTTTCTTCTCATACTTTTGTCAGAAATGTGAAAAAGTACCTTGTAGGGTAAATAAAAGAAAGATTCCTTCCATACCATGGGGTAAAAGTCAAAATGGGTAAAAAGGACATTAAACATACATGAATACACTTTTATAAAACAAGGAAATGGATGATAGCAATAACCCTAGTAAATACTTATGAATAAGAAATCACGGATAAAAATGAGATTTGCAAAATTATCCCTTACCTTAGGTCCGATATGCTTCGTATGTATCCGAACCTCCTCTTCTTTGAAGCGCCTCTTTGAGACCTCATCTTAGGGCACTAAAATTGGACTTTGAAGAAGACCAGGACCTCTAGGATGTTTCTAGGGAAGTGGAGAGGAGAAATTGTTAGGGGTTGGCCGAGCTTGAAGGCTCAAAGTGTTGTGAGGAAGAGAGGGAGGAGGTGCCCTTTTATAAGGGAGGAGAGGGGCACCTTTGGAATAACTAAAGATATAATTTTATTATAATGTCATATTTGATTTTTAATAGATAAAAATTGATTTATTTAAAAGATAAGGTGGGGATGGGTCGAAATCCTCTCATCCAATAGAATTTATACAATTTTAGATCATTATATTAACCTTGACTTTTAGTTTTAACTCTTATTTAATTAGATTGACATTTAGCATATCACTTTTTATTTTTATATTATATAGTTAATAAACTTACCATATACATCCAAGAGACCCCCAAGTGGTCCATTAATGATACACCTACCATGATATAAGTATCTTGGCCGAACCATATATTTTTAGGAATATAATAACAATTAATAATATAATATTTGTTTGAAAAACTATTTTATGTCAATTTTGACACTATTTGGTAATTGATTTTTGTGAAAATAATAAAAGAATGATTAGTTTAAAAAAAGTTAATTAAAAAAATATTAACATGTCATATTAACATAGAAAATTATTTGAATTCATAAAAAGTCTCAAATTACATTTATTTGGGCATTTATAACATCAATTATGTCAATATTTCATTAATAAGATAATTACTGCATCATCATTGTGTCAAAAATAAATTAAATTATTTTCACTCTAAAAATTAAAAATAAAATACCATTATGTAGGAAATCTTTTTATCTTTCTAATGTATATTTATAGTCGAATTTATCTTATGTATAAATCTATATTAAAAATGATTTAGTTATTAAACTTTGATTTTAACTATTTTAACCCTTCTTTAAATAAATTAATAATAAATGTCCTAATCTAATCCACGTGGTCCTAAATGGTCATATTTTATTCCTAAGGTTGTTTTTGGAGGAATTAAACTTATCCAATAGAATTAGTACTTGTGTTAGGGTAATAATAATATCATTTTTACCCTTAATTACCCTATTGACTTTTAACCGTGGTAAAAAAAGTAAAAAATTACTATTCATAAAAAATTATTTTCATCTCATTGAACCACATTTTAGTCTTTGATATTAACCGTGTCTCTCGGATTTTTGAAATTCCACTCATAGAAGTGGTAAAATTAAGTTTTATGAAAATTTCATTTTTTTAACTACCACTTAGTGGTTTCACTATTCATCAAAAAAATGAAAGTTTCCAGAAAAATACCAAAAATTAGGCCTAATCTATATTTGATATTATGAATTCAAAAATGATGTCTATTTTACCAAATTCAAAACATATCAGTTTCATTAATTAATTTAGAAATTAATTCTCGTTGTCAAAACAAATAGCGTGTTCTTAAGAGATAATAACTATCAAAAGATTGACACTTGTTTATGTCTGGTTTAAATGTGAAATTACATCCAATGAAAAAAAATTTATTAAGTTGTAAAAATATATTCTAAATATACTTTAAAACAACTCAAATTAATAATTTATCACTATTAATTATTTCAATTTAAAATGTTGTTTTTAATTAAAATTTAGTAATTTTCACTATTCATCAGAATATGAAAGTTATCCGAAAAGTACCAAAATTTCACCCTAAGCTAATTTCGATAGTCCGAATCCAAAAATGTAGTCCATTTTGAAAGATAAAATTTATAACATTTCAAAAAGTGGGTATTACTATTCATAACAGCTAGTTCATAATAATATTATAATAATATCTCGTTTAGTGAAACTCAGTATTGCGTACTACACACGTTATCGAGGAAGGTCGCGATTGCGTGTAATGCAAGGCAAGTCAGGGGTGCGTGTTGTGCAAGCTCCTTTTGGTGTAGCGTACAACATAATAAATTTATGAAATTAAAAAGAATATTTTTCATAAAATCTTGGGGTGTTACATTCTACCCCACTTAAAATGAATTTCACCCTCGAAATTCGTCGGGGTTATAAATGGTTTACTACTCGAAAGTTTCTTTAATAGAAACCTACATCGTAAGAAGGAATACCAAAACTTGGCTTTAAAAACTAATGTATGAAACGTAACGATTACCCAAATTAACTCATCACTGGGTTTCCACGTAGGAGAACATAGGTGAAAATATGGATATGGAAGAAAAATCTAACCATCAAGTTCTGATGGAGAGTGGTAGAGAACATGGCTACGAAAAATCCAACAATCACAAAGCCATAAATTTGTGACGATCTAAGGTACCATCTGATTCATCGGATATAAGAGTAATAGGACAACATTTTTTTTTCAAGATCATTTCCCTAAAGTTGATGAAATTGGAGTTAGAATAAATACTTTCATGATTTTGGTACAGTCTCACCGTTGGTCATTCTTTGGACAATTTCCAATTCATCTCTTAAAGAAATGAAGTTGAATTTTTCATTCGTGATGTGTTAGCATATCATGTGATAGAATGATGAGTCATTCCATCTATCTCAAACAAAAGGTTATAAAAGTTATCAAAAAATACATAAGTCCATCTATAGTGAGATTAATCATATATGGTTCCTAAAATGGACTTATAATTCATCTATCATACCGCTTAATAAAATAAAACTAGTTTCTACTAACCAGGAAATTCTTGTAGGCCAGTGGTAGGTGATAAAGGCTAGTCGTACATCGGTTGTGGGTTCGATTCCCACAGCCTTGTCCGACGCGATGGGATGTCTCCCGTCCTGCAGGTTGTCCTTTTTTTCTAAAAATAAATTATTATAACTTTCCATCAATAATATCGAAAAAGTTCTAGCCTTAAAAAATACTAACTTATGTCCAACATAATCCATTCCAATCTTTAGGCTTATCCATAATACTACTGTCCAATCTCATATTAAAGTGAAAATGATTACCAAAGAGTTCATATAGCAATCATGTTAATACCATCGTTGATCCTCATATATCATGAGATATGTCTTGTTGGTCACATTCGAAAAATTCAAAGGCCTTAATCATGTATTCTCTTGAAAAATGAATACCCATTGAATCTTAGTGGAAACAAGAGTGCTGTTAAAAGTTAACTCTTTCCACATACCAAAATCAAAAAATTATATATACTCAAACCATGATATAACCTTCTCCTTATATCAGTCATGAGCTAATAAATACTATCAAACATTTAATTTTCTCTTTATACCTTCATTATGCGCATATCATCTACTTTCCAAAAATATCTTAATAACCTTTCATGGTTACCGGTACCATTCATCATACACTTTTAAAACATAAGGAAAGACAACAGTGTAACAATCCTTAGATGTCTCTTTATTCCATAGTACCATGAGATTACTTATACAACATTACACTTGATAAACATGTAATCATTCCACTACCTTCTTAATCCATTGAGCGAGATTCAACAATTCTGTCATCTCACATATCATTTGTAGTCTCTTCATCATCATCAACATAAATACTACCCATACGACCGTACTGATTCTCTTCATGGGACTTTCCCTTAGGGCATTGGTTTTCATAATGCCCGTACATTCCACATTTAAAACATTTAACCATTGTTGATGTCGTAGCAATACCATTATCCTCATCCCTAGTGTTAACTAAACCTTTTCCTTTGCACTTACTGGCATTGTGTCATTCTTTTCCTCACCCAAAGAATCTTCCAGTTCCTTTGAAACATTCTCCTTGATTCCTCTTCCCACATTATTTTCATAGGGGAAATTTAACTTTCTTTCCTCTATGATCATCATGAAACTCCATATTTCTCTTATTAGCCGAGTCAGGAAACTTACCAAATTTGAGTATATTGATCATATTATGAGATTGCTGATTTGGCATAATAACGAGGTTTGGACTTCCAAATCCCATTTCATTTGGTTTCTCATGAAAAATATCATTCCATTGTCCATCATATCCTCCATTATCGCGAATCATCTTGTTTCCAGCCATTTTCTAAAACCCAAAAATAATAGTGTGAGAGGCAAAAATCGTAATAAAGGGGGAGTAAATTCAATATATAACATCTTAGGTTTAATTATAAGATCGTTACTGTAATTCTAGGACTATAACCTATACTTATACTTAACTTTAGGGACATCCCTAGACATACCTTAGAAATATCTCTAGGGATCTCACTAAAGTTCTCACATCCTAGTTTCCAAAGGTTGACTAAAACTTTCCTCTGATACCAACTGTAACGGTCTGAAATTACTTCCAGTGGACTATAATTGATACCTATCAGGGCACTCCATAGGCGGATACAACCCCTGGGCAGGACACACCACCATCCCTAGTGGCAGCCATTTCCTCATGAAGCCCTTGGGTGGAGAGCCATTGTAACGCCCCGACCCCAGTTACCCAGAGTCGGTGAATTACTGCGTAACATCAGCATGATCACAAAAGATCAAGTCTTGAAAGACCGATTAGTTTAGTAGCCTTGGAAAAACTAGATACATTCATAAATGTTACATTACATCATAAAGTGAAAAACTATAATAACATAGTCTCCATTTTCCAAACTCATAATCCCTCCAGACTATCCCTTTAGGTCATTCCTAAAATACTTCTTCACATCCTGGAAAATTTAAAACATTAAAAGGGGTGAGCTCAGATACTCAGTAAGGTTAAAAATATAGCGAAATCTTTCATAAATAAACATAAAAATTTAAGGCAATGTATAACTAAAAAAATCATTTTAAACTTGAACATCAACATAATATGGAAAAGTAAAATGAGATAATTTCATTTACTTATTCACATGGATATTCTAATGGTCGAATAATCACATGCAATATCAATAACCACTTTCATAATGATGGAATGCATAATTCCAGACTATCATAACCACGTAGCCAAGGCCTCATGCCAATACCACAAATAAGATTTTGTCAAGGCCTCGTGCCAAGACACTAGTTTTTCTCATGAGACCTACTGATACATCGAGGAGCTATAGCGGGCTCCACCTATCACTTATTAAGTCCAATGCATTCCTCATATGGAAATTTTTAAACGTATCATAAACCATAACATAATCGTATCACATAAAACATGTATAAAGGAAACATAAAATTTCAACATTTCAATCACAAGATATCAATACAACACATTGATATAATAAAACATTATCAAAACCATTTTCAATACCAAAATAAAATAAAGTTAAAACTTGGTTTTTATTTTTCATTTAAAAAAAGTTATGGCTTGTAGAGGAAGCCGAAACTCAAATAATGGTCACGGCGGCGGAGAAGTCATTGTCGCCGCACACGTATGACAAAAAAAACATTCCTTTTTGTCGTTTAGTAAAATGCTTCGTATAAAAAGATTCTTTTTTATGAAACGTAAAAGTCAAAGGGGTTTATACACCGTATAAAAGAAAGTTGTGTATAAAATAAAATATGTCTCAATGAAAGGAGATTGAGAAAAAGTCCCTTAAAAAGATCATTTTTTAAATAAAATAGATTCACTATATATACACATAAATAAAGTATAAATACATGGTAGTACATAATAATATCATGACATAATTTTAAAATAGGACATTAACCCAAAGAATAGAAATTGGGTTAAGAAGTTCCCTTACCTCGTGTCTGAGTTGACTCAACCGATCTTTAACCTCCTGAATAATAAACTAGAGTTAATATCTACCTTATTAAGAACCTTTTTCAAGTTCATTATTCCTTTTATATCACTTATTACCATGTCATGAACATTATGTGATTATTTAAGTTAATAACAGTCATTTTGTCGATCTTAGGTACTTGAGTCAAAAATAATCTTCTTATAATTACACTTTGTTCATGTGGTAAAATATCCAAAATATCCATAATTATATTCATGATGTAGATATAATATACATCATACATATCTATTATATTCATTCATTTATAATATTACATAACTTTTAGAGGTAAGAAATGAATGCACCGTTCATGGAGACGGTAAGTCGTACGTAAGCATGAACACTACTTTCATTTCTATTTCGTATTTAATGGAATAAAGTTATAATTATATAAAGGTATAATATAATTCCAGTATAATATAATGTATAATACCATTTAATCCATCCTTTATACATCCCACATATGGCATTAACGATTCAAATCACTTTTAGGGGGCGGTAGTCCGCACTTCCTAAAATGAAATTATCGCGTTTACCCATAATGGAAATCATAAAGGTATGCCATAAATGAAAAATACAGAATCATAAGGAAAAAAAACATAAAATATATCATATATAAAAATAATTTCATCATAATGGCCACCATGAGAGGTGTTAAAAGAAGATTGAACAATCATCGTTTTTTGAGGTAGAAATTTTCCAACCACAGAAACAATATGTTCTTTAACCATTAGACGAAGTTGTTTGTAAGTGTAGCTAGAATACTTTTATAAAAACATCATAGTATATTGAAGATACTGGTTTTGTTACAAAATAAATGAATAAAAATATTTTAGGGGGTTGGAGAGCAAAATAAAACATAAAAACACAAGAGAAAACACTACCTTTAAAACGGGTAACTCTTCTTGATTTAAGCCAAAGGCTTCCTTGGGAAGAATTATGACCAATGTTAGGCTTCTAGGAGTAAGATAGGTAAGTTGAGAGAGTATTTTGGAAGAGGTTGGCCGAGCCAAATGGCTTGAGAGGTGTGGGTAAGGTGGTAGTGGTGGGGGACTTTTATAAGAGGAGAGGAGGGGCACTCTTGGAAAGTCATGAAATGTTACTTTATTATATAATGATTTTCGGATTTTAAAGGTCTCAAACTTATATATTTAAAGGATAAGGTGATAAGGGTTCTAAATATACTCATACAATAGGTTTTTCACAAGTGCAAGTCTTATATTTTACATTATATTTTTATTTTATTTAAATCGTTAATTAATGAGGTAATCGCTACATCATCATGGTGTCATAAATAATTTAATTTATTTAATGTCTAAAAATTATAATGATGTAGGAAATCTTTTTAGATTTATAATGAATCATTATAGTCTAACATATGACTTGTATAACCCCATTTAAAAATTGTTTTAGTAAAAAAACTCATGTTTGTGACATTTTTATTTTAACATTAAATAAAACGTTTTTAATGTCATTTTCCAACCAAAGTTGCTCCATGGGGTCCCCAAATTGACCCATGGATTTTATTGGTCTTCCATGACTCATCCAATAGGGTTAGTACAAGTTTAAAGGTAATTTCATATTATTATAACATTATCTTTACCTTAAATTACACTAATTACCTTTAATCGTGATTAATTAAACTGAAAAGTTACTATTCACCAAAAAATTATTTTAATATCATTGAACCACATTTTATTTCCTAATGAAAACCATGTATGTGGGATTTTTGAAAATAAAATCACAGAAGTGGTAATGTTTCATTTAAACGAAAAATCAGTTTTTCTAACTACCACTTAGCGGTTTCACTATTCATCAAAAATTGATTTTTTTCAAAACAATGCCAAAATTTCACCCTAAGCTATAATTGATATTCCGAATTCAAAAAAGCTATATATTTTAAAAAATTCAAAACATATAAGTTTCATTAATTAATTTTATAATTAATTCCCGCTGTCACAACAAATAGCGTGTTTTTAAGAAACAATATATATCAAAAGATTGACAATTGTTTATGTCAAATTTCAAAGTGAAATTAAATATAATGACAAAAATTGGATAAAATGGTAAAAATATATTCTAATTATACTTTAAAACCACTCAATAGTATAATTTATCACTATAGATTATTTTGATTAAAAAAGTTGTTTTTAAGTATTTTTCACTATTCATAAAAAATTGGAAGTTCTCAGAAAAATACCAAAAATTAAACATAAGCTAATTTCGATATTCTGAATCCAAAATGAAGTCCATTTTGAAATATAAAATATATATAATTTCAAAAAGTGGGTATTACTATTCATAACTGCTACTTTGATTGGTCGCGGTGTGTTAGAATCTCGAACTTGCGTACAATGCAAGCTATTGCATTATTGAAAGAGAAGTGTATCGTGAAAGCTTGGGGTGTTACATTCTCCCCTCCTCCAATAAATTGCGTCCTCGCAATTTGAATTTTTTTTTGAATATAAAAGGTTGAAAATAGAAAATACCTTTGTGGAAAACCCACATCGGAAATAAGGTTAATAAAATTTAGCCTTAATAAGAGGGAAGGGGAAATGAAAAAGTCACCACCAAATTATGATCTCAATAAGGAGAAAATTGGTGGAAATTAGAGACATATAATTGGAGAAAAAATGTAAATAATTGTAGGGAGTTATTGAGGTCATCAATCACAAACAAGTGTAAAATTGAAGGCCTCAAAGCCTTCAATCTATTTTGATTTAAAATATTATCAGTTCAACAAGACATAAGGTATTAAGATAACACATTTTTTTGGTTTTAATATCCCTTTAATAAAGTTTAATAATTAATTTATTCATAGAATAAGAGATAGGTATATATATATTTATGCTTGACAAGTAGAGTTTCAACCTTTAACTAATTTCTACCACAAACTCATCTTTCACTCAAAATGATAATAGAACTCAAAAATATTATATTTATCCTCATCATGCAAGGTTAAAAATGTTAACACATACCATTTAGATTAGGAAAACTATTTTGCAATAACTAGGGACTTCCTGTAGGCTAGTGGTAGGTAATAAAGGTCTGTCACACTATGGTTGTGGGTTCGATTCCTGCAGCTTTGTCCGATGCGACAGGTTATCCCCCAACCTGCAGGTTGTCCTTTTCCTAAAATTATAGTATTATAATATTCAAAAAATAATCTTCAGAAATCATTTAACCTTAAACAATACTATCCAAGGTTCAACTTAATCCATTCCAACCTTTATAGTTATCCAAAATACCTCTGTCCAGACTTTCTCTAAATGGTCTCTAAATTCCAAAATCAATTGCAACATTAGATTCCCCAAACAAAGTAAAGTTTCTCTTATTGTCACATACTAAAAATATGATTACCTTCATCATATTAAGACCTTAATGAAAAAACAAGTACTGCAGTACAATCCTTATATATATATCACATTATTCTTATAACCAGAATATAATCCTTGAGTCCAAAAGCACCAATACATTAATTATTCCACTTCAACTGTAGTAACATCATAAGATTTTCCTCGATCCCTTGTACTTTTCTGAGGTAAGTTTCCCTGACGCTTAGGACATTCATTTGCATAATGCCCCATTTCCCTACAATTGTAGCATTCAACATTGATAGCCTCTTTATTTCCCTTGTAATCACGAGCCTGGTGACCTTTTTCTCCACATTTATAAAAAACTCCCATTCCTTTTAGTCAAGCATCGGGGTGATTCTTCCCACAAGTATCACATAATAGAAAATCCTTCATTCCATTTTTCCCTTTATCTGTGTCTTGTTCCACCGTTCTCTTCCTCTCTTGCATTACTTTATTGTCATAAGACTTAGAGAATTCTTTTTCTTTCTTGATAGCACATGAGACAATATCTTCGTACGATGAGAAGGATTGTGATACTAAATCTTGACGGAGAAATGGTGTTAACCCATCAAAGAAACGATAAATATTACTTCTTGGGTTATGTATATAATCTGGATCATGACTTGCTAACCTTGTAAAGTTAGCCTCATACTTTGTGACATTCTCATCTTCCTTCTGCCTCAAACTCAGAAATTACCTTTCCATATCTTCTCTATGGTCACAAGGGAAGTATTTTTCTAAGAAAATCTCTTTGAACTCCCTCCATTCCATATTAGATACTTCTTCATCTTCTTTCGTGTTTTGAATCAGCGACCACCATTGATCGACATCTCCAGTGAGGCAGCAAACTGCCATGATAACCTTTTCCCTTTCACTACCCCAAGGTGTAGAATATTTTCTCTAAGGAGTTTATCCATTGCTCAGCTACTAATGGATTTGTACCCCCATTAAATGTTGGTGGTTGTTTCCTCTTGAAGCGGTCTAACATTGATCCTCCACATTGCGGATCAGGGTGCTCCATACAAGTAAGGTTATTATTCATAACCTGAGTGAGTTGTCCCAGTATGGTAATAAGTTGATCAGAACCAGTTGTATCTCCAGCTCCACAATAATTATCTTGAGCAGGAGGGAAATCCCTACACGGAATGCGTGCATTGATACGGTTTCCATTCCTCCCACTAGGCGCCATTTCTAAACAATGGCATAAACTAGATTAGTTTATGAATTAAAATACATAATTACATACTTATAAAACACTTAACATAAATTGAACTATTTATGGATATAATCCATAATCATAAAAAGACATGTTTTCTTTGAGGAAGTATATAATCATAAACCCTTCATAATGGTTTGTAAAGAAAATGAGAATTATCCTAAGCATATCCCCCAGGAGTGTCGTAACCAAGAGTATAACAAGGCCAGTTATCGTGCACTAGTTCCCGTTCGAGTCTAGCTCAAAGCGATGTTTTCAGGTTTTACCCCTAGGTACATCTGTGCCAGAGCCGCCTCTACCTGCTCGTATCTAGACAGGGATGTGTTGCTCGGAAAACTCACAAAATCTCTATAATACCAAAATTCTAGGAAGTTATTCTATACTAATCCTCAAAGTCTATCTTTAGACTATGTGATCTAATCAGAGTTTATCTAAATCTAGCTTCCATGGTTAGTAATAAACTGCCTCTGATACCAACTGTAATGCCCCGACCCCAGTTACCCAGAGTCGGTGAATTATTGCGTAACATCGGCATGATCACAAAAGATCAAGTCTCGAAAGACCGATTAGTTTAGTAGTCTTGGAAAAACTAGATACATTCATAAATGTTACATTACATCATAAAGTAAAAAACTACAATAACATAGTCTCCATTTTTCACACTCATATCCCCTTCAGACTATCCCTTCAGGTCATTCCTAAAATACTTCTTCACATCCTGGAAAGTTTAAAACATTAAAAGGGGTGAGCTCAGATGCTTAGTAAGGATAAAAATATATCGAAAGCTTTCATAAATAAACATAAACATTTAAGGCAATGTATAACTAAAAAAAATCCTTTTAAACTTGAACATCAACATAATATGGAAAAAGTAAAATGAGATAATGCCATTTACTTATTCACATGAATATTCTACTGGTCGATTAATCACATGAAATATCTATAACCACTTTCATAATGATGGAATGCATAATTCCAGACTATCATAACCACATAGCCAAGGCCTCGTGCCAAGACCACAAATAATATTTTTTCAAGGCCTCATTCCAAGACACTAGTTTGTCGCATGAGACCTACTGATACATCGAGGAGCTATAGCGGGCTCCACCCGTCACTTATTAAGTCCAATGCATTCCTCATATGAATAGGTTTAAACATATCATAAACCATAACATAATCGTATCACATAAAACATGCATAAAGGAAACATAACATTTCAACATTTCAATCACAAGATATCAATACAAAACATTGATATAATAAAATATTATCAAAACCATTTTCAATACCAAAATAAAGGAAAGATAAAACTTGGTTTTTATTTTTCATTTAAAAAAAGTTATGACTTGTAAAGGAAGTCGAAACTCAAATAATGGTCACGGCGGTGAAGAATTCATTGTCGCCGCACACGTACGATAAGAAAAACATTCCTTTTTTTCATTTAGTAAAACGCTTCGTATAAAAAGATTTTTTTTTGAATAAACGTAAAAGTCAAAGGGGTTTATACAACGTATAAAAGAAAGTTGTGTATAAAATAAAATATGTCTCAATGAAAGGAGATTGAGACGAAGTCCCTTACAAAGATCATTTTTTTAAATAAAATAGATTCACTATATATACACATAAATAAAGTATAAATACATGGTAGGACATAGTAATATCATGTCATAATTTTAAAATAGGAGATTAACCCAAAGAATAGAAATTGGGTTAAGAAGTTCCCTTACCCCATGTCCGACTTGACTCAACCGATCTTTAACCTCCTGAATAATAAACTAGAGTTAATATCTACCTACTTAAGAACCTTTTTCAAGTTAATTATTCCTTTTATATCACTTATTACCATGTCATGAACATTATGTAATTATTTAAGTTAATAACGGTCGTTTTGTCGATCTTAGGTACTTGAGTCAAAAATAAACTTCTTATAATTACACTTTGTTCATGTGGTAAAATATAAAATATATCAATAATTATAATTATGATTTAGATATCATATACATCATATATATCCAGTATATACATTGATTTATAATATTACATAACGTTTAGAGGTAAGAAATGAAATGCACCGTTCATGGAGACGGTAAGCCGTACGTACGTATGAACGCTACTTTCATTTCTATTTCGTATTTAATGGAATAAATTTATAATTATATAAAGGTTTAATATACTTCCAGTATAATATAATGTATAATACCATTTACTCTATCCTTTATACATCCCACATATGGCATTAACGATTCAAATCACTTTTAGGGGGCGGTAGTCCGCACTTTCTAAAATGAAATTATCGTGTTTACCCATAATGGAAATCATAAAGGTATGCCATAAATGAAAAATACAGAATAATAAGGGAAAAAATATATAATATATATCATATATAAAAATAGTGTCATCATAATGGCCACCATGAGAGGTGTTAAAGAAATATTGAACAATCATCGTTTCGTGAGGCAGAAATTTGCCAACCACAGAAACAGTATGTTATTTAACCATTAGACGAAGGTGTGTGTAAGTGTAGCTCGAATACTTCTTATAAAAAAATACTAGTATATTTAGGATACTTGTGTTGTTACAAAAGAAATTAATAAAAAGTGTTTAGGGGGTTGGAGAAGAAAAATAAAACATAAAAACACAAGAGAAAACTCTACCTTTAAAGCGGGTAACTCTTTTTGATTTGAGCCAAAGGCTTCCTTGGGAAGAATTCTGCCCAAAGTGGGGCTTCTAGGAGTAAGAGAGGGAAGTTGAGAGAGTATTTGGGTAGAGTTTGGACGATACAAATGGCTTGAGAGGTGTGGGTAAGGTGGTAGTGGTGGGGGCCTTTTATAAGAGGAGAGGAGGGGCACTCTTGGAAAGTCATGAAATGTTACTTTATTATATAATGATTTTCGGATTTTAAAGGTCCCACACTTATATATTTCGAGGATAAGGTGATAAGGGTTCTAAATATACTCATACAATAGGTTTTTGACAAGTTTAATTCTTAGAGTTTACATTATCTTTTTATTTTATTTAAATCGTTAATTAATGAGGTAATTGCTGCATCATCATGGTGTCATAAATAATTTAATTTATTTAATGTCTAAAATTATAAAAAAATTATCATGATGAAGGAAAGCTTTTTATATTTCTAATGAATATTTATAGTAGAAATATGACTTTTATAACCCCATTTAAATTTTTTTAGTAAAACAACTCATGTTTGTGACATTTTTATTTTAACATTAAATAAAAAGTTTTTAATGTCATTTTCCTACCAAAGTGGCTCCATGGGGTCCCCAAATTGACCCATGGATTGTCTTGGACGGCCATGACTCATAAAATAGGGGTAGGACAAGTGTAAAGGTCATTTTATATTATTATAACATTATCTTTACCTTAAATTACACTAATTACCTTTAATCGCGATTAATTAAACTTAAAAGTTACTATTCACCAAAAAATTATTTTAATCTCATTGAACCACATTTTACTTACTAATGACAACCATGTATGTTGGATTTTTGAAAATCAAATCATAGAAGTGGTAATGATTCATTTAAACGAAAAATCAGTTTTTTTAACTACCACTTAGTGGTTTCACTATTCATCACAAATTGAAGTTTTTCAGAACAGTGCAAAAATTTCACCCTAAGCTATAATTGATATTCCGAATTCAAAAAAGATGTCTATTTTAAAAAATTCCAAACATATAAGTTGAATTAATTAATTTTATAATTAATTCCCGTTGTCACAACAAATAGCGTGTTTTTAAGAAACAATAAATATCAAAAGATTGACAATTTTTTATGTCCAATTTCAATGTGAAGTTAATTATAATGACCACCATTGGATAAAATGGTAAAAATATATTCTAATTATACTTTAAAACCACTCAATAGTATAATTTATCACTATAGATTATTTTGATTAAAAAAGTTGTTTTTAAGTATTTTTCGCTATTCATAAAAAATTTGAAGGTCTCAGAAAAATACCAAAAAATAAACATAGGATAATTTTGATATTCAGAATCCAAAAATGAAGTCCATTTTGAAATATAAAATATATATAATTTCAAAAAGTGGGTATTACAATTCATAATTGCTACTTTGATTGGTCGCGGTGTGTTAGAATCTCGAACTTGCGTACAATGCAAGCTATTGCATTATTGAAAGAGAAGTGTATCGTTAAAGCTTGGGGTGTTACAGCCATGCTTCGTCCAACGCTCACATGTGAGAGTTCCCAAGGATCGGATACATTCCTACCTCCTTTGCCTCTGATACCAACTGTAGAGACCTGAAGCTTGATGTCTATATATATTAGATTACTTTTGCGGAATACTTAATACATAACAAAAAAAGACAGACAAGGACCGTAATAGTTTAGTGTCTTTGGAAACTCGGAACATAATCTTCTAATCATGGTGAATTATCTTTAACATCTCCCATAAAGATCTTCCACTTTTTGTTTCCTTACCTAAAACCTTTCTTTTAATCCTGGGGGAAAATAAAACATACAAATGGGTGAGCTCAAATGCTCTATAAGGGTAATCATGGATAAAATAAAACATACCATATACATTTGAACTTAAAAACATGAACATAATGTTTAACCATCAAAATCTTGAGCAACGACTTAAAATATTGAAGTACATAAGGCATAGATCATAATGGAACATAAATCATGATAAAATAGCATGAGAATAAAACATGTAATTGTGGCATCCATTAAGCACATGTAATGATTTCCATAGTAGCCAAGGCATTGCTGCCAAGACCATCTTAGTGGACAAAGTACCTTTCTGAATCGAGTTCACTCCTCGTTCCAGTCCTGTAATACTGAACCAGATTAACTTACCGTTCCAGCCATGTCAATCTCATGAGATATAAATCTTTAACCAATGCATTGGAGGGAGATATAGGTCCCACCCATCTCATATTGAAATCATTTTTTCGTGTGACACAATATAAACATAAATCATTCATCATAACCCAAGAAGAAAATGGGTTTCGTAAACATCATTCCATCATAACGTAATCCATAAAAAAAATTGGACATCATTTCATCATTAGAAAAGTGAAACCATGTAAATCATAGAGACATGATACTTGAAACATACACATGTGAAATAATGTCATCTTAGATGAAAATGGTTTTGATAAAACACTGGAAATGAATTCGGGAGGAAAATATCATTTTTTCTTCAAAAACATTTTCTTTTCACAAAATGTCATGCAATTTTAAAAGAAAAGGATTTTGTTGAAAATAGTCATGAAATATTTTGGAGGAAGCTTCATGAAAAAAAGCCTTTATAAAACCATAAAAAACATTTCATGCCGTATACGTTAAAAAAACATTCTTCTCGTACTTTTTTCGGAAAAGTCAAAAAGTACCTTTTAGGGTAAATAAAAGAAAGATTCCTTCCATATCATGGTGTAAAAGTCAAAATGGGTAAAAAGGAAATTAAACATACATGAATATACTTTTATAAAACATGGAAATGGATGATAGAAATAACCCCAGTAAATACTTACGAATAAGCAATCTCAGATAAAAATGAGATTTGCAAAATTATCCCTTACCTTAGGTCTGATATGCTTCGTATGTATCTGAACCTCCTCTTCTTTGAAGCGCCTCTTTGAGACCTCTTCTTAGGGCACTAAAATTGGTCTTTGAAGAAGACCAGGACCTATAGGATGTATCTAGGTAAGTGGAGAGGAGAAATTTTCAGGGGTTGGCCGAGCTTGAAGGCTCAATGTGGTGTGAGGAAGAGAGGGAGGAGGTTCCCTTTTATAAGGGAGGAGAGGGGCACCTTGGGAATAACTAAACATATTATTTTATTATAAAGTCATATTAGGTTTTTAACAGCTCCAAATTGATTTAATTCTAAGCTAAGGTGGGGATGAGTCGAAATAATTTCATCCAATAGAATTTAGACAAGTTTAGGTCATTATATTAACCTTAACATTTAGTTTTAACTCTTAGTTAATTAGATTGACAGTTACCATGTCACTTTGTATTTTTATATTATATAGTTAATAAACTTACCATATACATAAAAGCTACCCCCAATTTGTCCATTAATGATACACATATCATTATATAGGTATCTTGGACGAACCATATATTTTTAGGAATATAATAACAATTATTAATATAATTTTTGTTTTAAAAACTATGTTATGTCAATTTTGACAATATTTGGTAATTGATTTTTGTGAAACTCATAACAGAATGATTAGTTTGAAAAAAGTTTATTAAATCAATACTAACATGTCATATTAATATATAAAATTATTTTAATTCATAAAAAGTCTCAAATTACATTTATGTGGGTATTTATAACATCAATTATGTCAATATTTCATTAAGAAGATAATTACTGCATCATCATTGTGTCATAAATAAATTAACTTATTTTAAGTCTAAAAATTACAAATAAAATACCATTATTTAGGAAATATTTTTATCTTTCTAATGAATATTTATAGTCTAATTTATCTTATGTGTAACCCAATATTAAAAATTATTTAGTTATTAAACTTTGATTTTAACTATTTAAACCGTTCTTTAAATAAATTAATAATAAATGTCCTAATCTAATCCAAGTGGGCCTAAATGGTCATATTTTATACCTAAGGTTGTTTTTGGCCTAATTAAACTTATCCAATAGAATTAGGACTTGTTTTTGGGTAATAATATTTTCATTTTTACCCTTAATTACCCCATTTACTTTTAACCGTGGTAAAAAAAGTAAAAAGTTACTATTCACTAAAAATTATTTTCATCTCATTGAACCACATTTTAGTCCTTGATATTAACCGTGTCTCTCAGAATTTTTAAATTCCACTCATAGAAGAGGTAAAATTATGTTTTATGAAAAGTTCATTTTTTTAACTACCACTTAGTGGTTTCACTATTCATCAAAAAATGAAAGTTTCCAGAAAAATACCAAAAATTAGGAGTAAACTATATTTGATATTATGAATTCAAAAATGATGTCTATTTTACTAAATTCAAAATGTATCGGTTTCATTAATTAATTTAAAAATTAATTCCCGTCGTCAAAAGAAATAGTGTGTTCTTAAGAGATAATAACTATCAAAATATTAACACTTGTTTATGTCTTGTTGAAATGTGAAATTACATCCAATGACCAAAATTGTATTAAGTTGTAAAAATATATTGTAAATATAATTTAAAACCACTCAAATTAATAATTTGTCACTATTAATTATTTCGATTAAAAAAGTTGTTTTTAATTAAAATTTAGTAATTTTCACTATTCATCAGAATATGAAAGTTATCTGAAAAGTACCAAAATTTCACCCTAAGCTAATTTTGATATTCCAAATCCAAAAATGAAGTCCATCTTGAAAGGTAAAATTTATAAAATTTCAAAAAGTGGGTATTACTATTCATAACAGCTAGTTTATAATAATATTATAATAATATCTCGTTTAGTGAAACTCAGTATTGCGTACTACACACGCTATCGAGGAAGGTAGCGATTGCGTGTAATGCAAGTCCAGTCAGGGTTGCGTGTTGTGAAAGCTCCTTTTTGTGTAGCGTACAACACAAGATGTTAATGAAATTAATAAGAATATTTTTCATAAAATCTCGAGGTGTTACAGGTTATTCCTCTATATATTATTTCTAATTGTCACTTAAGAGTGATACTTGGTTGGGATAGTTAGATGGGTGTTTGAACCAACCTAGTTGAGACTTTTTAAATGAGATGATCTATGAGTTATATCTCTTGAACTATGCTATTCTGGGGAGTCCCTTGTAGGATCCCTGTCCTATGTACCGTTTGCAAGGATCCCCTATTGTTGGATTACTCTGTTATTTATAGTCCTAGGATCCTGTGTAGGATTCCTCCCTTACCTTTTTATCTCAGGATCCCGTGTAGGATGCCTTCACTCATGTTTTCCTAGAATATCCCAAGTAGGATTCCTCTTAGTGTTTGAATTGACCAAAACCGACCTTCGTAGTGGGATTTTGTTATTATCTCTCTTTGTTTGACACCTAAACCTAACCCATGGTGTATGTAGATGGGTGAGTGTTTATAGGAAGGTGTTGAGATATCCTGTTTTAATATATGCACTTCTGAGATATTATATTTATTGAATATGGACCCTTTATATGGGAACAAGTATTGAGTAATGCTTGGTTCAATAGGTTAGAAATTCTTTGGGCATGGACAACTTCTCAAATGGTCTTGTAAACCTCTATTTCCTCATGTGATGGGAGACTTAGTACATCATCATCTGTGTAAATGGTTATGTAGATGATTTGTTTTTGATCCAGTTCTTGTGTGAGCCATCTGGTACTAGGATGCATAGGGTGGACATCCTATGAATAGTACCAAGAATGTGCCATTTTCTCTTGTAAAATCAAGTTATTATATTTTGAAATATACAGTACCTATCGAGTGTTAAATGTTGAAATTAGATGTTGAGTTTTGTTAAATCATTGAGCTTTGAGATATTGTCTACGTTCTCTAGTTATCTCCTGAGAATAGTGACATGAGCATTATGGAACCAAGTTCGTCCCACTACTCAGGAAGACTTTATGGGAAACATGTGTTTTGAAATGTTGGTTGATATAATTGTTTCTTTTTATTCCATGTGATAAGACATAGTGATCATAGTTTGTGTAATGAAATTTGTGCATTTATGTTGGTTCTAAACTAGCATGTTAAGAGCATCTGGTCCTTTTTCTCGATCTCTAAGACACTCCTACATGGTTAGCATCAAGTCAGTTTAGTTTAAATGTGTCCTTCCAAGTATAAGGACCACAATCAAGGAAAATTCAGAAATGATCGATACTACTTGAATGTAATTGAGACTTGCGAGTCTAGTTTCATGTTTATGTTTTCTTGACAACATGGTGTTGTGGATTTTTGGCTTTATATGGAGTCTTTGTGAGGCACCGATGATCATGAATATTCATTGGTTTATATGTGTGAACTATCACGAAAATGCCTTGGTATAAAGGTATTGTGGTCAATTAAATGATGATGCATCAATAAGTGAAGCTGAGTTTCTTTCAGGAGGTCGACCAGTAGTGGTTTAACTATTATTTTCTGGAAATCCTTGAAATCCTCTTTGTTTGTTCCTTTTTAAGAGATGATCATGTCACCTATCTTGACATCATCCTATATGCACTAAGAGAGCATCAGTTGTACATCACACTATAGTTGAATGTCTTTCAGCAAGTTCAAAATCTTTTTCGGTGCTGTGTGATGGATGTATGGTTTTAAATGAGGCTCAGTTATTCTTGAGTGATACCTGAGTTCCCGTGCAGGAATTCCTTGGAAGGACTCTGGATGTCTACTTCTTTCCTAGAATTGACCACTAGGTGGATGCTACTCTAGGTTCAGTCTGTGTTCTTATGTGTAATTCTACCCTTGAACCAAAGTCTCGCTGGTACCGGGGGGTATGGACCACCTTAATGAGTTCCTTGGACTCCGAGTTTAGGAATATGAGGATATCTAAGACTTGTAGTTGGGGTTAGATGTGATGTATTGAAAATGGGTAATTATTCCAATGGGATGGATCTATTTTTCACCATAACACATGATATGGAATGATCCTTTTAATGATAATTGGATGGTTTGACAATGGAGAATCACATGTATTGTCTTAGGTGAATGGGTTCATTGTGGACACATGGTGCCTTCAGAGATAGCGTTGTGTCCTGTTGAAACATTCCAACCTTCTAAGATGGGCGTTTCAGAGATAACTTATCCAATGATAGTTTAAATTTTCGTCCTTTTTATTCCTCATGTCTAGTTCGAGTGAAATAGTTTAAAAAATATAACATTTTATGGTGGGTGTGATGTGAAAGTCCTCAATGTTATTCGATGAAATATTGCGTGATCAGTTTTGATGAGGTCGATCGAGGTTTGACCCCTCTTTGATATGATGCTGCTGATAAGACCACAACTGTGTTTAGTTTCACCCTGTTAAAGGAAACTAACGCTGGTAGAATCGTTAGAATACTCAGGGGTGTTCTTAGTGGAGTTTTAGAATGGTCGAGATGTTTTTGTAATGATACCGTTTTCATTGTTCTTAACAGAATCATGAAGGTAACACTCTTCCTACTGATTAAGGAAACCACCAATGGTGATGAGCATGGATGGTTGTACATCCATGAGATTGTACAACTGCATGGGGTTCCTTTTTCTATCATTTCATATAGGGTCACACAGTTTATATATCGTTTTTGAAAATGGAAACAAAGGGAATTGGGTACATGGGTTCTTTTGATCCTAACTAATCACCCCTTGACAGATTTCCAGTAAGAGTGCATAATTCAAGTGTTGGAGGACATGCATCAGGTATGCATCCAAGGTTTCAGGGGTTCTTGGGAGAAATACACATCCCCAATTGAGTTAAACTATAAAAATATATTTCAATATTCTTATTAGATGGTTCAATATTAGTCTTAGTACAATAGACCAAGATGATCGCCCCTATGTGGGATGGAGGTAGGAGAGGCAGCTATGCTAGGATCTCATATAGTCCAGGAGACCACTGAATAGGTTCAGGTGATTCAGAAGTGGATGAAGGATACATAGTCTCATTAATAAATATTTTTTAGATTTTTGCAGACAACCTGTGGAGTTCAAGGTTGGGGACCATGTTTTCCTAAGTGTTTCCCCAAGGTTGGGACATAAGAGGATCAGGAGACAAGGTTTTTTTCGATATACGTTGAGATGTTCGAGATTTTGGAGAGAGTTGGGTAGGTTGCCTATCCATTGTAGTTACCCTAGATGTATAGGTCTATGCATGAAATCATCTATGTTTCTCACTTGAGACATTACTTTTAAGACCATCTCCCACTTTTTCAGCTCAAAAGAAGTTGAGTTATAGGTAGATTCATCCTTTGAGGAGAATCTGAAATCAATTGTGGATAGTAGCACAAAGGTTCTCCATGGACAGTCTGTTCCTTTAGTTTGGGTTCTATGACAGCACGATCGAGTACATGATGAGACCTGGGAGTGATGATCCGAGGTACAATTTCAATGGCCATAGTAGTTCTTAGATGTTTCTTCATCACCCATGGAAGGGAAATTTGGCGATGAATTGCTTTAAGGGGGGATGTTTGTAAGAACAAAGTTCTTTATTTGAGGTATATACATTTCCTCTTCAATTTTTACTTTTGAAAATGGAGTAAAAATAGATCAAAGGTTGGTTGTATGCCTGTTACACAATGTGATTGTGAGTTACACGACAAGTATTTCTAGGGACTCACCATGTAATTTGGGTTTCATGCTATATAATCATAGGGAATGACCATGTAATGACCTAGCTAGGATCTTTATAGACATGAAATGTAGTTTATAGTACACTCTATGTACTTTTTTTATTAAATTGGGAAGTAGAATTGTTCTTTTAGACGGACAAAAATGATCCCTCCTTCGACAAGCAGCATTCCAGGGCAATCCGATCAGAAATTTCCATCTTGTTTCATCGTATGATCTCTAATTCGAACATCGTCATATGCATATTGATTCCCCTCAATAAGATATTGATTCCTCTTGATCCATTCTTTATGATTTATTATCTCAACCTAGTTATTTAGGGTTGAGTATTTGTGCCCTTTTAGTATATCTACCCCATTCTAGTTTGAACTAGAAGCCGACACTGGGCGAGGAGACTCGTACGAGTATGAGGTAGGTGGTTTTGTGCCTTTCGCTAGTTTTGGAGTTGAATATATATTATAGAGTTTCACATGACCACTTTTAGGGTGTTACTTAATTGATATTTGTATATTATTATTAGCTATTGTTGATTAGGTTATTGGTTTGATGTTTGAGGCCATATTTTAGTTTGATAACCTTGATTAAGGCCACCCCATCAGTGTGTTTCCCTTGAAAGACCAATGTTAGATGTTTGGACTAGGATGCCTATGGTTATTCCTTTGATTCCCTGTTATGGGTTGTTTAAAATGGATATTGGTCAATTAAAGGTATTTCTGTGTGAGTTATTATTGTAAAAGACATGTAATAGTTTAATTTCTATATTGCTTGTTATAAATCCAGACAATATGAGTATTTGAATCGCCAAGACTTATGAGGTTGGTACTTTATTGTTTATGTTGGATGCCTTTTGTTTGGTTTTTTATGCCTGTAGGCGAGGTTTTTCTATTCCTAAGGGAGAGGTTTTTCTATGCTTGAGGGTGGGGGTTTTCTATGACTGAGGGTGAGGGTTCACCTGCTGTTACTATGTCATGAGAGATCTATGATGTAATGTATGGGATCTGTTTTTATTTGAACTTAATAATAGAATTAAATGATATATGATGCGTCTTCCAAGCCAAAGAACAAGATTGGATCCAATTTTCACTAATACATTCTTAGATGGTCTCCTGTGACATCTATTGTGCTTACTTAGAAAACCATTTACCTTTGAGTATCTTCTAGTTACTGATTTTACTACTATACACTACCTATTATATATATATATTAAATGATTGATTGGTATAGATCTTGGGTGGTTTCCCACTGGGATTTAGTCTCACACCCTGTTTGGGTCATGTTTTTGGGCCCCAATAGATTATATGATTATAGTTTTTGATCATTTAAAGATCCCTTTTTCTAGTTCTTGATATACTATTTAGGATCAGGAGAGCATTGGATCAAGATGAGGATAACGATGTTTCTTAGATTCATTTGTTTATTTTGTGATATTGGAACATATGTTGTAGATTTATGTAGTATACATACTTTGGGTATTTTCATAGAACATAAAATACCACATCATATTTTGTATGCAATGATGCTTTGTTATTTATCTTATCAGTCTTACACTGTTTATTTCAGTTGTATGTTGTTTATTGTTTCCGCTATTATATTATTATTGATTAATCTATGTTACGCTCTGCCAATGAGGGAATAGTTTCCCCACTATCACACCCTAGGCCCTTACTACTAGTCGACATCCTCTAGAATTTGGGGAAATGATTTTTAGGCCATGTGGGAAACAAGGTATGGGGCACCAATTGAGTGGAATCTGGATCCATGACGTTACATCGGATGCGGGATCATCAGTCTGAGGAAAATAAGAAGTGGAGATTTTTTGTAGAGTTTTGTAAAACTACTATAAAACAAGGTCTGAAATTTTATTGAAGAGATTTAAGCTGGTTTAGAAGTTTAGAAGAGGAAGTGTAAGAATCTTTAGAAGTTGTGACTATGATAATGAAAAAATAATGCTAACCAAAGTCTAATGATGTTGAAAAAAAGTTTTTGGATGAATGTTTTCAGAAGATGTTTCCCAGTCAATTTTTATGGAGAAACATAATGAAGAATCTGTTGTTGTTCATATATAATCATTGTAATTAAAAAATTGGGATGAAAATCAGAATCAGACAAAAGAATGATTAGAAATTCTGAAGCGTGTTGAAGTTGCGAGACTATTCAAGAAGGATTTAGAATGAATGAGTAGAGTTGAAAAACACCAAACAATTCAATGATTTTTTCGAAATGTAAGGGAAATTTAATTTTTTTTTAAAATTTGGTTAAGAGGAAAAGATTTTTAGAATCCCACCAAAACCAAATTTTTCACACTTATAAAATGGGAAAAGCACCTTGTACTTTTTGACAGATCATAACACTATTCACATGTAGATGAGTAGAGATAAGTTTGGAAGTTTTAGTGAGAAAAAATTTATAGATTGATAATTCCTGTATATGTTTTCTGTACAGGAGAAGAATAAGGAAGAATATCATAATCTGTGACTATCATACCAGACTAGGTCATTTGGACTGAGAAATCAGAATGATATTTCTAAACTGATATATATAATGTTTATAATTTTTTTTAGGTATTTAGTTACCACTCATAGTTTTTTTTGGTTGATGCTGAAGAAATTCCTTGGGACAAGTACATCTATGTAAGTTTCATTAGAACCAGATCCATCAGTGCGAACTCCATCGGACCAAGCTCCATTAGACTGAGGAATTGTGAGCTAATGAATAAGTTTATACTCAATTGAAAATTAAGGGAAGAATAAGAATTGGAATAAATCTAATCAGACATAGACCATTAGATAAAGGTTATTAGACAGTGGCTGATTGGACTGAATTTTTCTGATGAAGTTTATGAATAGAGATTTTTGAAGATTTTTTAATACCAAAATGTTCATCAGAGAATTTTTGAAGTTACTGAAGATTATACATAGTTAATGTTCAATTCTTATTTTTTGTGGATGAAGTGAATACTTTCTGAAGTAGATTAGAAAAGAAGGAAATTAAATATTCTAACTATTATTTCTTACAAGATAATGAAAAGTCTTTTTTTGTTAAGCTTGTAATTGTGGTTACTATCAAGTTATTGAAAATTGTTTTTTATTTGAATCTTGTAATTTTGGATGCATTCTAGTTTTTGAAAAGTCTTAATAGAAATGGAATCTATGTTAGTGAACTATCCAATATGGAAAGGATTAGGTATTTATACCAAACCTTATAAATATCATGTGTTACATCATATTTATGTTTGTTTCCTATGAAAGGTGAGGTTCTGAGTTATATTTGATTGGATTGTAACTCTAAAATGTTTTAGATGTCAATAAAGGTTACTAAGATAGATAGGAAACATTATTATCAAAATAAAAGGGAACCAATAATTCACTAATTCCCCCTCTAAGTGCTCTCAATCCTATTTGGTAACATCAATTGGTATTAGAGTGTGTTTACTCTAGAATAAACACCTCTATGAATGGAGAATACAAATTACTTAAACTATAATGGGATTCTAGTTTTCAATGGTAAGGACTATCATATATGGAAACAAAAAATGCTACCATATCTTATGTATCTTGGGTATGATTGTTTGAATGATATGAAAGATGCATTTTCTCCTCATATTGAGAATTCTCATATTACGACTACTGATAATAAATTTTTTGAGAATGATGGAATATCTAAAAATTCTTTACTCTCATCACTAACTCAAAGGGAGTTTCTTAGAGTAAAAGAAGTCAGAACTGCCAAAGTTATCTAGAATAAGTTGGAGAACATTTATGAAGACAATACAAAGGTAATGAGGGAAAAGATATGACTCTAGAGGATGATGTTTGAAGATTTAAAAATGGTTGAGTATGAATCTATTGGTGACTTATTTACATGGGTGAATGATATTGTTATAACCATAAGATGTATTGGTGAGAAGTTAGAAGACTCAACTTCAATTGAAAAGATCTATAGAATTATTCCTAATAATATAAATGACAATATTTCATCCTTAGAGGAAAATATCATAAAATTAGTTCTTTGGAAGATCTTTATAGTACTCTTGATACATATAAAATTAGAAGAGATACGTTCATCAAAAGTAAATAAAATATTTATCATGAAATGGGCTTTAATGATTTTTCAAAAGGTAAAAACATATAAGAAATTTAAGGAAGAATCATGTGATTCAGAGGTAGGGGAAGAATAAAATGATTTCAGAACAATTATTTCCAAACCTTTCAATAAAATATGTTAATGTAAAGTGGAAAGGTAAAACTCTAAAATGTTGGAATTGTGAGGGAAAGGGACATTTTGCACAAAATTGTCCTAGAAAGAAGGTTGAAGAGTATAAGTATGAGGAATATGATGAGAAATATTAGAAACAAAAGTTTATAAGTATAAGGAGATAATTCTTTATAAAAATAAAAATAAATGTTATCCGAGTATAAGAATGAAGGATGATTCTTTATCATGTGATGAATATGGTAATCAAGTCAATTTCATTGAAAATATTAGAAATGGAAGTAATCCATCAAGAAGTTATGATGATTATAATGAATTGAAATAAATTTAATGGATTCTCAATGAAAATATTGAGAATTCACATGAATAAAATACTCAACTAAAGAAAGAAAAAAGAAGGTTATAGAAAGATGTAAAAGACATAACTTTTGAGAATAGTGAGCTTGAATGAAAAATGAAAAGTTATCAAGAAAAGTAAGCTAAAAAAATAGTCTCACCATCATATAATCTATATATATAGAAGAAAGGAAGCAGTAAAATTAGAAGAAATATAAATCTGAAAAGTTGATAGAAGTTTAGGAGAATAATTTGACAACGAAAGAAGAAGAATTGTTACAATAATAATTAATGTTACTTATAATTCAAAGTAAATGAGAAATATGAGAGAAAATTTCATTAAGGTAGTTGATGTTAAATGTGAAACATCCAAATATGGTTAAAATAAGGGTCTAATGGAATAGGTTAGTGTGAAAACATCCTTCACAAAAAAAGAGAAGAATTCATCAATAAGTTATCTCCTTATGAAAAGTTGTCCATGAGTTATTAAGAAACAACAACAACAACAAAGTTTTGATTGATTTTCATCTCAGTTTGAAATATCAAGATTTAGAGGCCAATATCAAGGTTGTGGAATTTTTTAACACATATATTATTACTATTGGAAGAACATTTCTCTTCTAATAAATAAGTGTGAATCAATAGGGATATTTGATGAGAAAATGAGATCAAAGGTTTCTAAAAGTTTTGTGGAACCAAAATAGTTCTTGTATAAGTTAATGAATGTTTAAGCCTAAAAAAAGAATTATTATTAGAGGAATAAAGTTGAGTAAGTTAAGAAAACTGAAAAAAGAAAAAAATCTATTTTTGAAAATAAATAGTGATTATTTATTTGGATAGAACAAGTAACAATGGATATAATTTTTGAAGAAGCAAAAAAACTAGCTGAAGAAAATATGAAGAAAAAAGATTCAAAAAATGAAAACAAACATGATAAAAAGATATAAAATATTTTTATTTGAATAATTATAATAGATATAATAGATGTGACCAAGATGGTAATGTTACTAAAAGTTGTTAGAATATCATTCCATCATAATAAGAAGACATGAAGAATATGTTACAAACTAATTGTAACAAAAATATTACGAATGATTAATAGAATTTAACAGATTCTTCAAAAGACTCTAAAAATTAGAATAATTTTGTAACAAAACATAATATGGAAGAAAATAAATCCAATAAAAAATCCAAGAAAAAGAAGAAAAATTCATGAATAATAGAGGTATCTTAGTTAGATTATTTCTTCTAAATAAAAATTATTGTTCCTCCTCATTTTCATAATTTTCTATATGTGTACATACTTATAAGGAATTAAAGGATTTGAATTAGTGATGCCAATATTATTGAGTCTCTTAATTTTCTTTCAACAGGATGTGAAAAGGATATGAAAAATAAGTTTTTGGAACGTTTTTCCCCTAAATATTTTTGATGTGTTTGTTGAGGTGCATTCCAGTTAATTTTATCTTAGAAAAATATTCAAATATTTCTCTATATATAATAATTGCAAAATAATCATGAAACATTTATTATATGAAATTTATGGTTTGGAAAAATTTATAACCTTACTTATGCACTCATTTTTTAATTAAAGGGTCTTTGTTAAGAAACTCTTATGATACCATATTTTCCCAAATAAGTGTTTCATGATTTTGAGATTAAGAAAACTTTCCATAAGTGGACCCTTTAAATTTTATTTTCAATTAGTGGGAAAAGATATGTAGAGAAGAAATTTTGGGTCAGAGGATAGAAAATTAAGGGGAGCATACTGAAGGTTCGTGAAGTTAATATTGTTTTTAGGGGGTATAAAAAAAAATGGGTATATTATTTGGAACAAGTTTTGTTTCGGTTGTATTTTTTGTTAATAGATCAGAATGATGAATATGTTGATGAAAGAAAATTTAAGTTATTAAACAACTCAGATGATGAGAATCAAGTAGAAAATTGGTATGAATAACATTTTGCGGTTTTTTGGTTGTATCTTATTGTCATATAGAATGAAACCACACCAATTTTTAATTCTTGGTCATTGGAATCATCATCATAAGAAGATGATTAGATGAAACATATTTATGATATTCCATCAGATTGAGAAATAGTTTTATGGAAGAAAAGTTTCATCAGACTCACCTTGGGTATGAAATGAAAGGTTGAATCATAATGAATTTTTTTTGTAGTCTATATGTCTCCAATATAAATTCTAATATTCTTTCTAAATCTTGGAGTTCTCATAAATCAAATTTTTTTTGGGAAAACATGTGATGCAAGCCTTATAAATTATAGGGGAGTACATGTATTACTAATTAGAATAGTTTGTTAGAATATTTTTAAAGTATGGTAAGTTATAATATATCCCATGTAATTTAGACAATTATATGATGATGCTAATGTTATCACAATCATGAGGAAGTAATGATTACATGAAGGAGTTTGTATAATAACCAAGATTGTGAAGATAAAAAATTATGGCCTCAGTTCATCGATGTGAGATAAAAAAACATAATTATTTAATAGTTGTGAAGTTTCTTTTAGAGTTTGAGAAAATGATGATTCTAGTTTTCATTTAGACTGTTAAGCCACAAGATAAAAAACATCAGAGAAATTAGTTGGTGTTTATCATAATGAAAAAAGGAAATAAGATTATGAATTCAAAGTTGCTAACTCTGGTTCATCAGACACTGTGTGCCACCAATAATCATAGTGATATTGAAACTGATAATTAGACATAGTGATTGTTTGAAAATTTAATCATTGGCATAATTTTTGTTTTGGGAGTTATTGGGACTAGTGAAAATAAAACAAAGTCAATTTTTTGGGAACAATGAAAAATGGGATAAGAGATCAATAAACTATATATTCAACCATTTTTATCAGGATAAATTTCTCATAAATTGGGTCAATATTGGAAGAATAAATATAATTTGTTTTCATCATTTATGTCAAGAGATATCAGACAAACATTTAGTTTATAATATCACATAGAAATGACACTGATCTATTAAAATGAACTGATAGCTGATCTATCATGCATAGGTTGACACCAATAAAAGTCATTGGAAGATTAAATTCACGGGACATAGGATAATTTTTCTGAGGAAAAGAAGAAGAGTATATTTGTTTGAAGAGTTTTATAAATGTTCTATCAAAGGGGGTCTGAAATTTGGTTAAATAATTTGAAGCTGGTGAAGAAGTGATACTGACTAAGTGAACAAATATTCTAAAGTTGCAACTATGTTTGTGGAAAAGGAAAGGAAACCAAAGTATAACAAAGTATAAAAATTATATTTTGTATAATATTTACATAATTTCATTTTCATTAAATTGGTATATAGAAATGTTATAAATAATCAATTGTTGTGCATCTATCTTCATCGTAATGAAGTAATAATAATGAAAATTGGAATCTTATTGGAGAATGAATAAAATGTATACGGTAAGATGATGTTGTGAGAATATATGAGAATATTTGAGAAGGAATGAGAAGAGTTTATAAGCACTAGAGAAGTCAAGGAAGTTTCCTAAAATTATGGAAATTGAAGTTTCATGAATTTTTGTTATCAGGAAAACATTTTATATTCCAACCTAAACCACTTTTGGCACACCTATAAAAGTATGAGGGAATTTTTTACTTTTGATAGATAAAAACATTTTCACATGTAGATGAAGAGAGACAAGTTTTGAATTTTTAGTGAGAATTAATTTCTATATTTATTATTCTTGAGGAAGTTTTCTGGATATAAGAAAAAGAAGAAAGAACATTGTAATGCCCAAAACCCAGAAGCCTGATCTTGGAAACATACTTTATTATATTAGAATGATTACAAGGAATCAAATCCGGAATTAACAATTAGTTTTGTAGTTTTTGAAAACTATATTACATACATGATACTGATATTATATTGGGAATTATAAAATAAAACATAATACATAACAAATACTAATAAACTACAACCTTGAAAATCATTCAATCAATTCATCTTCATATCCTAGGGAAAGTAAATAAAACAATGGTGAGAAAAAATTCTAAATTTTGGTAAGGGTAAAGTGGAAGTAATAACGAATAAATAATAATAAATAATATAGAAATGTAAATAATTAAATACACTTTCCATTAAAACAATAGGATAAGGAATAATCAATATGGCAATGTATATAACTCAAACACATGTCATTTAATCAGTAAACTGAGAATGAACTATATCCATAGATAATTTCAAAGAGAAAATATAATGAAAATAAAAATAAATAAATCTGAACAAATGTAATGATTAATTACCAGACACCATGTCTTCTAGATACATGGTACTGTTACCGTCAAGACCATTCACAAGACGATTTATAATATATCGGAAAAAAACCAATATAATTGGCCAAATGAATGGTCTCAAGAGAATACTATTGAATAAAGGGAATATCTATAAATTGGACCCCAACCATTACATAATTGTACAATTAATTCCTTATATATAGAATAATCAATTTAATTCATGAATAATGTTCCATATCAAATATCTTTATTGAGTAAAAGATATGGATTTACCAATATTTTACAAGTTAATAAAATAACTGTCAAGTAAAAACCAAATGTAAAAATGGTATATGGTTTAGTCAATAATTATAAATATTACATAATAGTTTAGATAGAAAAAATAATTGTTATGTCTATTGGAAAATGGTCATAAGGAAGTGATTGTTTCAAGAGAAAGTAAACAATCACAATGGAAAGTGAGGTTGTAAAGTTAACTTTTTTCCACTTGATACTTTTCAAGTCAAAAACCTTTAGATGAGATAATTATAATTAAAAAATTAAATAACATGATGATAAAATGATTCAATATATAATATATCAAAGGGTAAATTATGTAAACCACGCAAAAAAAGTATGTGGTGAATATGACATTTATATTAGAGATGTAAAAAGTGAGATGAAAATATTGTACCTTGAGTATGAAATGTCATGTGTGGATTTATATTCCTAAATAAAAAATTTATGATAATTATTTAATTTCATGAGAAACTTTTTCAATTTTATTATTAATTTTATTTCACTTATTACAAATTTTAAAAATACATAAACAATTATGTTTACATTGGGTGTTTTTCCAAATTCGGTTAATGTGTCAAAAATGACTTTGGTAGGTCAAATATGGTGAATGGGGTCATTATATAAACATAACCATAATAATATTCTAAAAAGAATTATCACATTTATAAATAAATCATAATTTTAAAAGAAATCATTAATTATAGTTATGAAAAATCAACCAATGCTACAATATTGTAGATGGTAGGTCGTACATATGCATAAGTAACGTTCCCATTATTTAGTGATCATTATGGAAAGAATGTAATTAAATTATTATCATTAAATAATTATAATTATATCACAAACACCATGTTATTTAATTATATATAATTATATATAATTATTTTTTGTAAAAGTAATCACATCACGTTGAGGAGGAAGTAGCCCACATGTCAATGAATGACATTATCACTTTTTTAGTGTGTGAAATGGGTAATCAAGAAAATGATATATTATATTTTTAGAAAGCTAATTATTTAATAAATTTAATATATATATATATGTATTTATATTTATTTAATATATTTTTATTATAACCCATACTTAAAACATTCCATTTAATGTATGAATGTATTACATAACTTTTAGGAGGTGGTAGTCCACACTTCCACAAACGATGTTACCATATTCTCACAAAATGGAAAGAATAAGGTATGTGTTATATAAAAATTAAATAAGTATGAATACAACATAAATATCATGTATATATCATATAAAAATATTTTTTTTCATAATAATATCTCAACCTTGATAGTTTTGTAATGTAAAAAACAAAATACATAGTCTCGCGAGGTGGTAGTATGTCGTACACACTAATTGAAATTTTGCTACCCATTTGATGGAAGTGTGTGTTGGTGTATTTAAAAAAATTATGACAATAAAAAATCAGAATATTTATTATAATTATTTTATTATATAAAAGGTTAATAAAAATAATTTAATGGTTTGAGAAAGAAATAAAAAAAATGATTATTGAAAAACACTTCCTCGTTTTTAGGTAACTCCTTTTGGTTTTCATCAAATGAATTCCATGGATTTATTTATTACCAATGTGAGGATTATAGATTTAGGGTAGATATTTGGTGATCTTACATATACAGGGTTTGGACTGTTCAAATGTATTTATAAGAGTGAATAAGTGTGAGGATTGAGTCCCTTTTTATAGTGCAAGAGGAATAAAAATCTTCTAAATATAAAAAGGTAAACACTATGGAGTGGTCTCCCTTAAATAAATGTGCCTAAAATAATGAAAAAGATTAAATAAAAGAGAGTGTAGGTTATAAATATGTCCATATAATATATTTTTACATGATAATAGGTCATTCAGGCCCTTAAGTGCAAGGTTTTGTCCCTTATTAAGCTTAATTTTACCTTAATCAATGTAATTAAAATTATAACTGTATTCACTAATATTTTTGTAAAAAAAAATAATACCATACTATAATTATATATTATTATTATGAAAAATATGGAATACACTATTCTAAATTAAAATCACATAAGAAGCATAAATTAATTTAAATTTAATCCCGCCGATGAGATGACAAAAGAGGGTTTCAAAGTAAAAATGTTCAAATGTTTTTATATAAAATTTCATTATAAAATTAATTAAAATGAAATAAATTATATTAATTGATGTATAATTGAAATAAATACTTGAAAAAATTAAAATAAAATTAAACTATATATAAAATTAAATGAATAATCATTTTCAATTCAAAAGTAGTATTTTTTACTATTCATCAAAAAATGAAACTTCATAGAATTACCCCAAATTCACCCCAACATAATTTTTACATTTAGATTTAAATGTTTTTTTATTTTTTCATATTAAATTTATAAAAGTTTCAAAATTTATATTTAAAATAAGTGCACTATTAAAAGGCAATAAAAATACAGTTATTAAAATATTTGTTTTTATGTGTAAAATTGGGTTTGTTCTTATTTTATTCCTATAAAATATATTATATGAATGTTAAAAAATTATATAGAATATAATATTTTTAATTAATTTAATACTTATAATGATCTCAAATTTAACGGCTAAGAGATAATTTTAATTTTAAATAATAATATTAATATTTTTCGGTATAATTTGGTCTTGCATGTAACACAAGCCAATGAAGAATGTGATTGCGTGCAATGAAAGAAAAAATTGATGTTGTAGATATTAAAATATAGTGAATCTTTTTAAAATAATAAATATAATATGATGTCTTGGGAAATTATATTCTGTTATGTTCTTTTTATTGCATTTCATACATGCTATCAAATACACTATCCTTATTTTAGAATTCCAAGGTGTTACATTCTCCCCATCTTAAATAAATTGCATCCCAATAATTTAAATTTGATATCAGTAATCATGGGTTTTATTTTTGAAAATAACCTATTTTTTAAGATCCCACATCATTACTAGGTTTAATAAAAAATATTATTTATGAGGGAGAAAAGAAAATGTGAAGGTCACAACAAAACATGGATTTAGAATAGGAGAACATTAGGGAAAACATGGGCATGGAATAAAAATATAACTATCAGGTTCTGATAGAGAGTGATAGAGAGAATGTTCATGAGAAAGTATTTAACCAAAAATCCATGAACTAGAGGTTTAAAAAATGGTTATTGATATCATAAAAAATAATGATAATAAGACAATTTTTTTTAACAATACCCTTATCCTAAAGCTGAGGAATTCTTTCATTCTGTATGAATGTAAAGAAATATAATTACTTGATATATTTCTATTTTATAAAAAAAATATCATCCTTTAGTTGTTCCATGAACTATTTATAATTCATATATTAGCATGAGATACATAATAGGTTGAAGTGATAAATTAACCACTAAAACCACGTCCGAAGTTCAAATTAAACCATTTCATAAATAGTTAGACTTTTCTAAAGATTGTGATCCAAAACTTTAGAATCATTTCCAAGGTAGTTAGTAGTATCCAATTTTCTTTATTCATATCTACCATTTCTTTATCTAATATAATTATCTCATCAACAAGAACATATTAAAGCTTATCATTCCCTTAACCATGTGTTTTACAAGAAGATCAACTTGTTATTGAAACAAATTTCTTGGAACCATTTAATATATGATCTCAAATAATTAATAACAAATTACTTTATTATAATCCTTATATATTTCATTGAATAATCAATAAAATACTTTTATAAAATATTTCATATATCAAAATACTAAATCACATAAATCATTCCACTTTGGTTGTGTTAATAACATATGCTTGACCACGATCCCTTATCTTTTTCTGAGGTATATTCTCTTGATTCTTGAGGGTTTAATTTTTTTAATTCCCAATATCATTATAGTTGTAACACTTAATACCAATTTTTTAATTCTTCCATTTTTATTCCTTGATGTGATGACCCCTTTCTCTACACTTATATAGAACTCCCATTCCATTGTGGAATTTCCCAGGGTGATTGTTTCCAAAGTTCACACATGATGTAAATTTCTTCATATTCATATATGATGCAGTATAATTATCTTGGTGTTTGTAGGACCTATTATTCTCTTGATTCCTATTTAATATATTTATTATATATAATTACTTCTTCATTCTTATTGCACATAAATCAATTTCATTATATGATTAAAATGTATGAGAAACCAGTTATCTAAGGAAATTTGGAATAATAACTTCAAAAAAGTGATCAATCTTGCACTCCATGCAGCATATAAAATCCTTAGAATACATTGATAACATTTTAAATGTAGATTCATAATTCACAACACTTTATCCCTCCATTTTATTTAAACCAAGGAACATTATTTTCATCTTATTTTGTTTATCGGAAGGGAATTTTTTTTCAAATATTGTCGCATTAAAAGCTTTCCGTTCTATAATATTTATTTCCTCTTCTTCTCTAGTATTCATGATCAAATACAGCTACTGATAAGAATCACCATTGATAGAATACACTTCAAGTGTGACATTTTCCTTTTCAACACATCCTAATTCCATAAATATATTTTTAAAAGACTTAATCCATCACTTAGATTCCATTAGAATAGTAGTACCAATAAATTATGGGGGCCTTTGTCACATAAAAAGATACAACATTAGATAATCTCTCTATCGAAAATTTTTCTCCATAACATAAAGGTTATGTGTCATAACTTGTATAATATTCCCTAATATATCCATAACTTTCTCAGTTCTAAAACTAGTTATATTAAATTTCTTAGCAAGGAAACCTATAAATTGGACAAGAGTATTGATACAAATCGTCATTATAGGTTAAATTTCTAAAAATCAGAACATAATATATTATTTCATTAAAATATAAACATTATATAATTCTAAATATGGCATAAAACATAACATAAATTGAAATTTTTATGTACAGATAATCTCATAAACATAAACATGGTTTCTCTGGGGATATCATTTGATTCAAATAATTCATAATGGTTTGTAAAGAAATTGTGAATTATCCTAAGCATATCCCCTGGGAGTGTCAAACCAGGTGCATAGTAAGTCCTATTGTTGTGTACTAGGTTACAATTGATTCATGCCCAACACACATTTTTGTAATTGGTACCCCAAGAAACATCATTTCTAGAACCATGACAACTTGTAGTATCAAGATAGATATCCATTTCAAGTAAGACCCACATAATCTCTACCATAAAAGAATTCTATGAGGTTATTTTATACTAATCCTAAAATTATAAATTAGGTTTATGTGCCCTAATATATGTATTCCTAAATATAGTTTCCAATGTTTCTACTATACTTACTCTGAGACAAATTGTGATGCCCCAACCCTAGAAGTTCGAAGTCGGTGATGTAATTTAATACATTGGCATGATTACAAGGAATAAAATCATTATGGACTCATCAGTTTATTAGTTTTGGAAAAATACATTATATACATGATACCGATATTAAATTAGGAAATAGAATATAAAACATAATACATAACAAATACTAATAAACTACATCCCTAAAACTCATTCCAAGAATTCATCTTCATATCTAGGGTAATGGAAACAAAATAAGGGTGAGATAAAATCATTAGTAAAGGTTAGAATACAATGGAAGTAATCATGAATCAATAATATTAAACAATATAGAAAGGTAAATAACTTAACACCCTATCTATTTAAGAAACTCTATAATTCATAATCAATATAGAAAGGTATGTAACTGAAACACATGTTATTTAATTGATAAAATTAGATGAACATTATATATAGATAATATCAAAGGGAAAATATCATGGATGAATGATAACTGAATATAAATGAAAGAAATTATTAATTATTAGATTCCATGTTTCCAAGGTACATGGTGCCTTTTCCATTAAGTCCTTTCATTAGATTATTTATAACATATCGAGTAAAAACCCAACTGATTGGACAAATTATTTATCTCATGAGACTATAGATGCATCGAGGGGATGTATATAATTGGGACCCACCCATGTCTTACTAATCCAAATAATTCCTCATATATCAAATAGTCAATTTAATTCTTGAAAAATTTATCTTACCGAATATATATATCGAGTAAAAGATTGGGATTTACTAATATTTTTCCAGTTAATCAAAAAACTATCAAGTACATACCATATGTAATCACCGCATAATCCTACATGAAAAATGGGGGCTCAAAACCCATTGGGCGCAGGTACTGTAGCAACGACAGGCACTGTAGCGGCAATAGGTCACTGTAGCAATGGTAGGGTACTGTAGTAATGGTAGGTACTGTACAGTAATGTAGCAACATGGGTACCATAGTAGTATTATTAACAGAATGGACTTTGGGCCAAAAAATTGGGCCTACGGGCTATGTAATGGGCTAAATGCCCACCGGGCCTCCTGGCTATGTAATGGGTCTCCCTCTACCCAATTAAAGAGGTCTTTTATTTGATTTAATAATAAATGAGGCTTTGAACCCAACCTTTAAAAAATCATTAGAGAATTTATATCTAAAATAAATTTTATTTACAATAGAAAATGGTAATAAGGAAGTGATTTTTTCAAGAGAAAGTTAACAATCACAAAATAAAGTGAGGTTGCAAATGAAACTATTACCACATTGTAATTTTCATTTCAAAACCATTTTTATGATATAATTAAAAGTAAAACATTAAATACCATTAATATAAAAGGACTAATCATATAATATTTCAAAAGGGGTATTAGATACACCATACAAACTAAGTAAGTGGATAGATGTAAAAAGTGAGATAAAAATCCCTTACCTTAAGTCAGACTTGTTACATGGGTATTTATCTTCATGAATAATAACAACATGTTAAGTATTTAAGTTCCTGATTACCTTTTTTGTTTATTTTTACTTTTTTTTACTTATTAAAATCTTGTATAAAACTACTAAAATAATTAGGTTTTTGTCATGTATATTGACCACATTCGGTTCATGTGTCAAAAACAACTTTGGTAGGTCAACTATGGTCAATTGGGTCATTATATAAACATATCCATAATAATAATAATTACATAGTTTTCATATTTATACATCCATTATATGTTTAAAACCAATCATGAATTTTAGTTAATAACAATCAACCAATGTTATAATCATGTAGATGGTAGGTCGTATGTACCCATGAGTAATGCTCCCATTTTTCAATGGTCATTATAAAAAGAAGGTCATAACATTTTATCTTTCCTGGTTGATCATTATATCATAAATATGATTTTATTTAATCATATATACTTATATATAGAATTATTATGATGTAAAATGTGTCTCATCACAATGAGGAGGTGGTATCCCACACGTCCACAAACGATGTTATCACTTTTTTAGTGTGTGAAAAGGGTAATAAAGAAAATGATATATTATATCTCTAGAAAAATAATTATTTCATTAATATAATATATGTGTCTTTAATGTATCAAATTTTTATTTAAACACGTCTTTAATACATTCCATGTAAGGTGGGAATATATCACATCCCTTTGAAGAGGCGGTAGTCCACACTTCCACAACTGATGTTATCGTATTCCCAAAAAATGAAAATCATAAATGTATGTGTTATATATAAAAGTAAAGAAGTATTAAAAAAAATTAATATCATATATATGTATATATAATATAAAAACAATGTCTCTATCATAATTTCAAACCAGGATAGGTGGTAAAAGAAAAACGAATGAAATTGTTTCACAAGGATGTAGTCCGACGTACACACAAACGGTAATTTCATTACCCAGTTGATGGAAGTATGTTTAGGAGTAGGTAGATCCATTAACATAAAAAAATCTTCGTATATTTATGATTCTGATGTTATTATATAAATATTGAATAAAAATAATTGAATGGTTTGAGAAATAAATAAATTAAAAGTGATCATGGAAGAATGATAAATATTTTTTACCTAACTCCATTTTTTTTAACCAAAGAACTTATTTGGATTTATTTATACCAAAAGAGAGGAATCTAGGATAAGGGTGTAGATTTTTATAGATTATTTGTTCTATTTTTTTAAAAGAAAAATGTCTTTATAGGAGTGAATAAGCGTTAGGTGTGAGTCTCTTTTTATTGTGGAGGAGTGGAATTCTTATAAATATAAAAATATAAACATTATTAAGAAGCTTACCTTACATAATTTTCCTTAAATAATAAACCAAATTATATAAAATGGAGTATAGGGTCAAAATATGACCATAAAATACGTTTTGTACATGTTTTTAGGTAATTTTGGCCCTTAAGATTAATGGTTAGTCCCTTGATAAGGTTAATTTAACATTAATATCAGTAATAAATTTTTAACTGCATTCACTAATCGTTTTGGTCAAAAAATAATTAAAACATACTAGAAATTATAAATTATTATGATTCAAAATATAGATTTGTTTTTTACAAATTTCAACCCAGAAGAGGCCGAAATTTATTAAAATTTAATTGCACAAACGAGACGATAAAATTGGTTTTTAAAGTAAAAATGTTCAAATGTTTGAAATGTTTTTATATCCAATTTCGACGTGAAATTGATTAATGTGACATAAATTGGATTAATTTGTATAATTTAACTAAATATACTTTTTAAAAAATTAAAATATAATTTAACTGCGTAAATAAATTTGATAAAAAATAAATATGCAATTAAAATTTAGTATTTTTCACTATTCATTAAGAAATGAAACTTCACAGAAAAGACCCAAAAAATCACCATATCCTAATTTTGATATTTTTAATATAAAAATAAATTTTATTTTTTCATATTAAATTAATAAATGATTCATAATTAATATTTAAAATATATGTTCCATTGAAAGGTTTTAAAATGTCCATTATAAAAATATAGGTTTTTATATGTAAAATTGCGTTTGCTCATATCTTATGCTAATATAATATATGAGATTAATGTTAAAACATTATATCTAATATAATATTCATAATTTATTTAATCCTATTCATAACCTCAAATTTATAGGCCAGGATATAATTTTAATTTTAAATAATAATATTTATAATATTCTATATGATTCAGTCTTGTGTGTAATGGAAGCCATTGATGAAACTTGTCATATGAAATGCATGATTAAATATATATTACATGCATTGAAATATATTAGATTTATTTAAAATAGTAAATTTACTTTAAATTATAAAGATATTATATTCCCTTATGTGCTTGGTGTTGGATGCCATACATGCTATCAAATACAATGTCCTTATTTTATAATTTTTGGGTGTTACAAAGATCTTTTTCAGTTCTTATCAGATTAGACTGGGTCATTTGACTATGAATTCATAACTTTCAAACTGATACATAATTATTTCAGATTTGTTTTCAAGGTATTGAGTTCCTTATCATATTTTTTAGGTTGATGTTGAGGAAATTTCATTGGAACACGTTCATTAGAGCAAGTTACATCAGAACCAGAACCATCAGAGTGAACTCCATCAGACCCGAGAATTTTGGGTTGAGGATTGAGTTTTTAATAATTTTTAAAGGAATTTTAGAAGCATAAATAGACTAAATCCTATCAGACAGAGACCATCAGACATAGGTCACCAGACTAAGGCTGATCAGATAGACTTTTAATGATGAAGTTTCCAGATAGAGATTCTGGAATAAGTTTCCAGACTAAAACATTCTCTAGAGAATTTTTTACACTCTTAATGATTTTACATAGGTAAATATTGATTAGTATTTATTATAGGGGAAGTGACAGATTTATAAAGGTTATAAAAAAATATGGAAATTGTGTCTTGTAACTTTGGTGGATTACTAGTTACTGAAATGGATTTTTTGTTAAGCTTGTAACTATGGTTATATAAAAATTGTAAAAAAATATTATTTATTTGTTTGTAACTATGGATAATTACCAGTTATTGAAAATGTATAATAGTAAAGTAATCCTTTTTGGTGGGACTATCCAACATAGAAATGAGTATGTCTTTGTACAAAAACTTATAAATATCTTATGCTACTTCATCTTTATATTTTTTTCATTCAAATAGTGAGGTTGTGAGTTATATTTGAGTGCATCTAACTCAAAAAAGTTTTAGTAGTCAATAAAGGTTTCTAAGATAGTTAATAGACTTTATTATAAATGAAAAATGGAACCACTAATTCATTTCCCCCCATCTCATTGGTCTCGATCCTATTTGGGAACCTCAAAAACCTCAGTTGAATTTACACACACTATGAGTGAAATGTCTATTCATGTCATACCCAAGGTTCATAATGGTCTATATATATCTAAATCAATAATAAAACCATGATAAAAAATTATAAATAATTTTTAAATCCAATCCAATCTAATCTTATTTGGTGTTTGGAAACCCATTTCCAAACCAAAACATATATTCAATCATTTAATCAAATACTTTGTGTGGAAAAAATATTTTTTTAAAGAAAAACCCTTTAAAACATGATTTCATTCCATAAATACTATATAAATAACATGTCACTTCAATTCAATGAAAAAAAAACAAATGATTTTAGAATAATAATAAAAAATAAATAGAATTATCCATTTATATAGGAACACCTACATCCAGAATGGAGGTAAATCAGAATATCTTAAAAAATAGAGTCCAGGGAATCATAAATAAGGTCCTCATGATCCTAGATCCATAAAAAACAATATCAATCATCTATTAAAACCATTATATCTAGTTTTATAGACTAATTGGGTTCCAACAATTTTTGGGGAGATGATAAATAGAATACATCAATAAAGAATATGGGAAATTGGATAAAAAACACAACACATATAAAATGATGTGTGATGAATATAGTATTTACTAAAATATTCACAATGAAGAAGAATATAGAGCACTGTGGAAGGTCTAGGATGAGCCAATATGAGATTAGGGGTGATTAGGCTTTAAAATACCATGGGGAAAAGTAAAAAATCCCAATTTTTAGTATTTCAAAGGGAGTCACATGGTTTCTTGAGGAAGGCCACATAGTTAAATGAATCATGTTTCATATTAATGTGCCCCTACTATCCATTATATCTAGGGGTGTATGATTTTTACTTGAGGCCCACACGATTTGGGAAAACCATGTGCCAACACTAAAAAACCATAAGACACCCACATGGTTCATTGAGCATGTCACACGATTTGACTAACCATGATTAAACCATAAAAAATACTATAAAAACCTCATAGATATAACACCCCAATATTTTATGGTATGAATAATTTTAATTCATTAGATGTCTTATAATACATACAACACTGAGTCTTTTTAAAACAACACAAGGTTATAGGAGATTGTTATAAATTATCTAGTAAACATAATCTTTCCACCTCTGTGATTCGAATTTTGAAAAACTGACATACACGGTTGCGTTCAGTAAGATATTTAGATTATAATAAGGAAAATATAATTTTTGTTGAATAGTAATTGTCCCTTATTAATAGTAACTTGAATAGTAATGTACCCTTATGGATAATAGCTGGACCCTTATGAATAGTAATGCACCCTTACGAATAATAACTTGACCCTTATAAATATTAATGTACCCTTATGAATAGTAACTTGTATAGTAATGTACCCTTATGAATATTAAACCCACCCATATAAGTAAAAATTGAATTTATGAACCTTATTAATTAGAGTATATATTCTAAAAATTAATAACTAAGTGTTGGTATTTTTAACAGAAATAAATAATTAATTACAATTTTATAATTAAAAAATTAATTTAAAAGATAATTAATTTTCAGAAAATGTATTCATGAATCAATATATTGTTTTCCTATGATTATAAGATAATTTTATGAGACCCTGGTTAATTTTTCTGAGTGTTATAAAATAAGTTATAATGTTAAAACTGTTATTTATTGAGTAAATGATTATTTTAATTAAAAATTAATGTTCACATATTTAGAAAATTATTTTATTAAAATGGATTTTATTTTTTGATTATAAACATTGAAAAATGGTTAGGATTAATTTTTTTGTTTTTTATAAAATACTAGAGTTTTTATTAAATAGTAAAAAATACAGTTTTTAAGAAAATAGATTATTTTCTATGACAACGCCAAGTGATATTTGTGATATAAAATTTATTAAACTTATGGAATAAATAAATAAGTATTTTATAATATTAATATTGTATATAAATCATGAAGAACATTTATTTTATAATTTATTTCATGATAGGTATAACAATTATTATCAGTACCGACGTACTGCCTACACAACAATGACAATGAAAAATTTAGTTCCTTATAAATAATAATTGTGTGATAAAAATTCTTTTCACCACATATTTTTTAATTATTATTTATTAATTATGTTTTTGGTTCTTAATTTTAAATTTTAGTGTTATATAACATGATCCTTATCTAAATGTTTGTGCAAATCTTGTGCAATTAATAAATTAAAGAAGTTGGTTTGATTTAGATTTGTGTATTTTACCTAATTAATGAAACAAAATGAATATTTTGAATCTATGTAATTTAATTTTATGATATTAATTTATTTTTAATTTTTATATAAATAACATTAATGCTTATGAAACGCTGATGGAGTGCTTATGCAAGAATAATAAAATTAATAAAAAAATTTAAATTAAATTACAAGAATTATTAAATGACCCATAGTTTGGATAAAACTTATTATATAGGTAATTTTAGACTATTATCTCTTTTTGGGTTCTATTTGGGACACTTTGGACCCACATGAATCACTTTAAGACCTTTGGAATATTTCATTTAAAAGGAAGATAAAGTGTTCACACTATAATGATTAGTTAGTATAACATTTTTAATGAAAGTTTTTACAAGCGTTTTATATGAAAAATATTCTTATTTGGAAACCAAATAAGATTATATTTCCAATAGAATTTTATTTTTAATTTTTATACAACAAATAAATACCATAATGGCTTCCACAAAGATGATGCAATATTAATTTAATTAATGGATAAATCAAATAAATGATATTAAAAATAAAAAATAAATATATTTTTTAAAGATAATTCACACATTACATAGATGAATATAAAATTTATATGATATAATTTTAATTTTATTCGATTTTGAAACATTGTTTTGCTGTGTTTAAAATCTTATTTATGAATTGTTTTTATATTGGCAAAATTGTTTTTCATGAATAAAATATTTTATTAAATTATTTAAAAAAACAAAATTTATTGAAAAAGTCCCAAATGATAATATTCATTTGAAAATGTAATAAACATTAGTTTTAGGCCTTTTGGAAGTCTTGAAACCTTTAAAATATTTATTATAATTTAATAATTTTAGTAATTCCTAAGTTATCCTCCAACTCACTTATAGAAGGAGAGTCTTTATTTCATAAATGTTAACCAACTTGAGCTTTATTTTTTGTCCAACCTCTGAAAACATACATCATAAATATCCCTTAACAAATTATTGTTCTTCTGGTCTAACAAAAATACCACTTCCGCGAGCCTTAAGGTGGTTTTAAAAGATATATTTTCAAAAGGTAAGATTCCTTCTTCTTCTCTTTCAAATTATTTCTCACTTATATCTTATCCCTACCTATTATCCAATGATTCATGAAAACTCCAATATCATATATATACTATAATATTGTTGTGTTACAGTATATTCATCATAAAATCTATTATTTTCTTCTTTTATTCATAAATAACAAAATCATCATCCGTGGTGTGTTAAATAACCGCCTTGGTGGATGATGCATTTTTGTTTCACCTTAACACAATCATGGGATGTTTCAAATCAAATTTAATTATTTAAGTTGACCTAATTATATATATGATATCAATTTTTGATTATTATTTCTTTTTTACAAGTAATTCCACAATAAACAGACCTTTGAAACCATGAGAAGAACATACTCAGAACAATGGGAAAAACAAAATATTGTTAATTCATGGATGGAAAATAGTATAATATAATTATGTATGGTATTATAAAAATTAGTTTAGTCTTGTAATAATTTAATAACACTATTCAAACCATATTATAGGAGGTTTGGTAAAATTTTATGGAAGTCGAACTCAAGGTAAGGGATATCTTAACTCAATTTCAATTCATTGAGTTAAACATCTATGTCATTGGCTATGTTTTTTTGAAAATATATCTGAATGAACTATGATTTTTTTATACTATATATCCAATTAAATTGTGTGGATTCATATTTATCACACATAATTATTTAATTGATTCATAATCACTATTGTGATATAGTCGTGGTAAGGGGTTTCTTATCCCACTTTTAATTTCTTTAGATTCCCATTATGAGACACTTATTTTTTGCATTTGGTGTATTGTGTACTACCATTTAATATTTATATTATCATGAATATATTTATATTCATGATATTATGTGATTCATTTGGTGGTTATTAATTTTTGGTCATACGTCTAAATTTGATTACAACGCGGTAATGGACTTTGTATCAATTTTAATTTCATTGAGACTTACTTGGTATTGTGTACCTAATATTTATTTTGTGGTGTATCCAATGAACATTTGAGATCATTTTTCATTTGAAATTGTAAATATGTTATATAGAAATATTCTAGATTCATGGATATGATTATTTTCTTTATCCAAATACCCTTTTATATACGGTGTTTATTTTAAATATTGTTTTAACTATGGAAATTCTGACGAATCTGTATCCTATACTCTATACGAATACTGAGAAGGCATATTGTACTTGTATTAAATATATGGATAAAGAATGATTTGGACTTTCTGTGGTTGGTGGGGCCCTCTATATCCCCTCAATTCATTGATAGGTTTCATGAGACAAATTAGTTGGTGACAAACACTTCGAGTTTGTTTCCAAAACAAAATCATATAGGTTTCTACCCACATACATAAACCATTTAGACAGTATTGCATTATCATGTGCTAGATACATGACATACAACTAATAATCATTCTATTTATTCATATTTTGTTATTACTATCCATGAGGTTTTCACTATAACAAAACCATTGGATGTAGTTTCATTATCTGTTTATTAATGTTGTGTGTTTTTTCATTTATTCACCATGCCAATTTGATTATGTCAAATTGTTAATGATTAACTTATTATTGATTCATGATTCTACTATTTGTAACCCTTAATGAGCATTTGAGCTCACCCCTTTCATTTTTTAACCTTCAATTGGTTATGGAGAGGATATCATTTATCGATTTTTCATGAAAGAAGTTTATTAGTTTTTTTATGTATTTTATTTTGTTACATTTCCCAATTTAATATGAGCTACATGTATGTATCTAGTTTCTTCATGACTACTAAACTGATTGTTCCTTCAAGATTGGATTCCTTGTAATCATACCAATTTAATAAAGTAATGCACCAACTATAAGCTTTTAGGGTCGTAGCGTTGTAGTTGGTATCAGAAGAAGTTTTGTAGAATCCTTGAAAACTAGATTTAGAAAACATATTTTAGTGAACATAACCCTTAAATAGACTTTGACGATAAAAATAGAAGAAACAACCACATCAATTTTGAGGTCATTATACACGAAAAAATTCAAGGATGATATTTCTGAAGGTGGGAAGAATGTAACACCCCAATATTTTATGGGATGAATAATTTCAAGTCATTAGATAGCTTATAATACATACAAAACTGATTCTTTGTGAAATAAACCATGGTTATAGGAGATTGTTATAAACTAGCAAGTAAGCATATTTGTTTTACCTATGTAATTTAAATTTCAAAAAACTGACATACACAGTTACGTTAAATAAGATATTTAGAGTCTGATAAAGATAACACATATTTTTTTGTGAATAGTAATGTACCCTTATTTATAGCAACTTGAATAGTTATGTACCCATATAAATAGTTACTTGAACCTTATGAATAGTAACATACCCTTAAGAATAGTAAATTGATCATTATTATTAGTAATATACCCTTATGAATAGTAAATTGAATTGTAATGTACCCTTATGAATAGTAACACCACCCATATATTTAAAAATATAATTTCAGAACCTAATAAATGAGAGTAAATGTTTTAAAAATTAATAACTAAGTGTTGGGATTTTTATGAGAAATAAATAATGAGTTATAATTTTAAAATTAATATATTAATTTAAATGATAATTATTTTTCATAAAATGTATTCATTAATCAATATACTGTATCTCTATGATTATAAGATAATTTTATGAGACCCTGGTTAATTTTTCCGAGTGTCATAAAATAAGTTATAATGCTAAAATTGCTATTTTTTGAGTAAATGAATATTTTAATTAAAAATTAATATTCACATAGTTATAAAATTATTTTCTTAAAATTGAGTTTATTTTTGGATTCTTCACATTGAAAAAATGGTTAGGATGACTTTTTGTGGTTTTACTAAAATACTTGAGTTTTTAGTGAATAGAAAAAAATACAGTTTTTAAAAAAATAAAGTATATTTTTGTGGCAGCGCCAAGTGATATTTGTGATATAAAATTTATTAATCTTATGAAATAAATAAATAATTATTTCATAAGAGTAATATTTTATGGAAATCAATTAGAACGTGTATACTATAATTTATTTCATGTTAAGTATAACAGTTATTGTGAGTACCGACACAGTTCCTGCGCAACATTGAAAATGACAAATTTGGTTCCTTATAAATAATAATTGGGTGATAAAAATTATTTTCGCCACATGTTTTTTACTTATTAATTATTATTTATGTCTTTATTTGTTAATTTTTAATTTTCATGTTATATAACAAGATCCTTATCTAAATGTTTGTGCGAGGCTAAGAAAAAAATTTAACAAATTAAGGAAGTTGTTTTGACATATATATGTGCATTTCACTTAATTAATGACTATAAATTAATATTTTGAAGATATATAATTTATTTTTATGATATTTTTTTTTTAATTTTTATATAATTAACATTAATGGTTATGAAACGCTGATGTCGTTCTTATGCAAGAATAAGAAAATTAAATAATTTTTTTTTAAAAAAATATAAGAATTATTAAATGACCCAAATTTAGGAAAAAACTTATTATATATGTACTTTTAGACTATTATCTTTTTTTTATTCTATTTGAGGACACTTTGGACCCACAAGAATCACTTTAAGACCTTTAGAATATTTTATTTTAAAGTAAGATAAAGTATTCACACTATAATGTTTATTTTTTATAACAATTTTAATATAAGTTTTTTACTTCTGTTTTATTTGAAAAAAATTACTCTTTGGAAACCTAATAATATTATATTTCTCATAGAATTTTATTTTTAATTTTTATACAACAAATAAATACCATAATGACTTCCACAAAGATGATACAATATTAATTTAATTAATGAATAAATAAAATAAATGATATTAAAAATAATAAAATATATATAATTTTTTATTTTTAAGATACTTTACGTATTCCATAGATTCATATGATATTTATACGATATAATATAAAATTTTATTCTATTTTTAAACTTTTTTTGATGTGTTTAAAGTCTTATTTATGAATAGTTTTTATGTTGATATTTTTTTCCCTGAATAAAATATTTTACTAAATTATTTAAAAATACTAAAATTATTTAACAAGGCCCAAAATGATAATATTAATTATAAAATGTTATAAAATCTAGTTTTAAGCCTTTTTAATGTCTTTAAACCTTTAATATATTTATTATAATTTAATAATTTTAGTAATTCCTAAGTTATCCTCCAACTCACTTATAAAAGGAGAGTTTTTCATTCACAAATATTAATCACCTTGATCATTCTTGTTCTTCCAATCTCTGAAAAATTACATACACCATATCCCTTAACACATTCTTGTGTTTCTGGTCTAACAAAAATACCACTTCCTAGAGAGTTAAGGAGGTTTAAAAGAGATATTTTCAAGAGGTAAGATTCCTTCTTCTTCTCTTTCAAATTATTTCTCACTTATAACTTATCCCTACCTGTTATCAAATGATTAATGCCAAGTCCAGTATAATTTATATACCGTAAGTTTGTTTTTTTATTCTATATTCATCATAAAATCTATTATTTTTCTCTTTTATTCAAAAATAACAAAATCGTCATCTGTGGCGTGTCAATTAACCACCTTTGTGGGTGATGCATTTTTGTTTAACTTTACCACAATCATGGGAAGTTTTAAATCACATGTAATTGTTTAATATGACCTAAATATATATAAGTTATCAATTTTGGATTATTATTTCTTTTTTACAAGTAATTCCATAATAAACGGTCCTTTGAAACCATGAGAAGAATAAAATCAGAACAATGGGAAAAAAATATTGTTAATACATGGGTGGATGATGGTATAAGAAAATAATGTATGGTATTATAAACATTATTTTAGTCCTGTAATAATTTAATAACACTATTGATACCATATTAAAGGAGTTTTGATCAAATTTGAAGGAAGTCTAAGTCGAGGTAAGGGATATCTTAACTCAATTTCAATTCATCGAGTAAAACATCTATGTCATTGGTTATGTTTTTTAGAGAATATGTGTGAATGACCTATGATTGTCTTATAACGTATATCCACTTATATTGTGTGGATTTATATTTTTCACACATAGTTATTTCATTGATTCATCTTCACTCTAGTGATACGATCTTGGTAAGGGGTTTCTTATCCCACTTTTAATTTCGTGAGATTCCCATTGTTTGCCACTTATTTCTTGCATGTGGTGTATTATGTACTGCCATTTTATATATATATTATTATGATTCTATTTATATTCATGGTATTCTATGATTAATTTGGTGGTTATTAATTTTTGGTCATATGACTCAATTGATTACAATTTAGTAAGGGACTTTGTCTCAATTTCAATTTCGTTGAGACCTACATTGTATTATAAACCTAATCTTTATTAGATGGTGTATCCAATTCCCAATTGAGATCATTTTTCATTTGAAATTGTACAAATTTTATATATAAATATTATGGTTTCATGGATATTAGTTTTTACTTTATCCATATACCCTTTTACATACGATGTTTATGTGGAATATTGTTTTAACTATGGAAATATTGATGAATCTGTACCCTCTACTATATATGGATATTGAGATGGCATATTGTACTTATATTAAATATATTTATAAATAATTATTTGGACTTTAAATTATATTTGGGGACCACTATAGTCTCTCAATTCATCGATAGGCCTCATAAGAAAAATCAGTTGGCGACAAACCATTCGAGTTTGTTTCCAAAAAAGAATCAGATGTGTTTCTACCAACGTACTTAAACTGTTTAGATGGTATAGTGGTATAATGTGCTAGATACATGAAATCTAACTAATAAGTATTCTCTTTACGCATCTTTAGTTATTACTATCCATGAGTTTTTCACTATGAAGAAACCTATGGATGTAGTTTCATTTTCAGTTTATTAATAGCATGCATTTTTTATTTATTCAACAAGACATATTGATTATACCAAATTGTTTATGATTAACTTTTTACTGATTCATGATTCTGCTATTTGAAACTATTACTGAGCATTTGAGCTCACCCATTTCATTTTTTTTACCTTAAAAATGTTATGAAGATGAGATCATTTGTTGAGTTTTCATAGAAGCAGTTTATTAGTTTTTATTATGTATTGTATTTTGTTACCTTTCCCAATGTAATATGAGCTATATGTATGTATTCAGTTTCTTCAAGACTACTAAAATGATCGTTCCTTCGGGATTTGATTTATTATAATCATCCCAATGTAAAAAATTAATGCACCGACTCCATGATTCAGGGGTCAGGGCATTACAATAGAAGCTTACTGCATAGTTATAACACAATTTTACTAATTGTATGCCTTAACAGTGAACCTTTCTAGTATCTCTAAAAATTTCTTATTTTTAACCAATGATCCATCAAATATTTTTGAACCCCAAAAGAGAAATACCAAGGATCAATTAAGGCATACATATGACCTAAAGGGTTCCAAAATTCTCCCCATCATATGTTCTCTCTGACCATAGAAATCCTTCTCGATCATAAACTCATACAAAATGAATGTAGCAACCCATCCATTAACGATCAATGTCAGTGTCTCACTTTATTACACTAACATATGATACAAGGTATCACATCCCAAAGGACCTAATAGATTAGTAGTCTTGGTAAACTATATATATACATTATCCCCATATTACATTTTAAAATAAGAATTAAAATATAATTTTTTTTGTGAATAACATTATTGACTCTATAATATCCTTGAGAATCAATCATATAACACTTAATGCAATCCTATGAAAAGGAAACAAAATAAGGGTGAGTTCAAATTACCAATATGGGTAAATTACACTGGAATATATCATTAATCAACAAATAAAAATAAATATCAAAGGTAAATAACTAAACACAAATTCAATTTAATCAATAACTTGGATATCATAATTAGATAAGTCTTAATCAATATGGTAAGGTAAATAACTGAAATTACATTCCATTTAAATAATAAACTTATAATGAAATTCATCAAGTGAGAATATCATTTTGAAATTCTCTAGGATAAAAAGAATATATTTCTTAATGAAAAAATTCTTATTTATATGAAAACATGATCTCAGAAATCATGATACCTCTACTGTTTCAAAATATTTTTTTAAACTACAGGTAGAATCCAATTTAATTCTAGCTTAATAATTTTCCTCCTGAGACTACCGGTGCATCGAGGGGCTATATCATTCTAGGACCCACCGACCACTGTATGTCCAAATCATTACTCATATATGGAATAATTTAATTAATTCATAAACAATGTTGCTTATCATTAAATATCTATATTGATTAATGAATACAAATTTATCAATACTTATTAATTAATCAAATAACCTTCAAAGTAAACATAATATGTAATAATGGTCTACATTTTTGGAAATAATAATAATATTAGCACAAAGGATATGGATATTTAAGAGAAACACCATATGTAAATATGATATATGGTTTGGTAAAAATTCATATCCATGATACAATTAATATGAAAATTTAAGATAAATATACCGTACAATAATGACATGAAAGATAATGTTTCAAAGGAAAAGTAAAAAATAAAAAAATGAATCAAGTGTGTGGATTTAAATATTTATTTGGTTAAAATGATCATAAACCATCTAGTGGAATAATAAGGTTAGTATTAATACAATATATCCATAGTTGATTAAAAATAAATTAAAGTGTTCTTTTAATTGAAAAATTTAAATACCATAGAAACAATCTTGTGGAAAATATCATATTCAATATAAAAATAACTTTTTAAAAGAAATAGTTAAGAAAATAAAATAACTTTCTTCTAAAATAACCTCTTAAACATATAAAAGAGTATTTAAATTTTTCAGTGGTAATGAATTTTGGAACCTTCTTTAATTTCATACACGTTAAAAAAATATTCCTTTCAATTGTTCGGTAAAATCTAAATAGGTATTAATTTGAAAATTAAATGAAGGTTTCATTAAAAAAATTAAATGTAAAAAATGTGTAATAATTTATTAAATAAATAATTTTTTAAAAGTCAATTTTTTTTTCAAATTTTGTTTAGAAAACATCAGTTTTGATGAAACAGGTTTCCCTACTGAAGAAAAAAATAATGTCATATTTTCATAAAAATAGTTTCTCAATAATCATAGGTACTTAAGAGTAGGAAAATGGAACTATTACTTGAAAAAGTTCATGAATAACCATAGGGGAACAAGATTAATTAGTTTAATATCCAATTATCAAATAATTTATTCAATTGAAATTCTGGCATAAACAATCATGATTAAAATTAGATTTCCAGACAAACCTTACAAAGATAAGAACGTTAATATGATATTTAATAAATGAATCAATTATATATATAATTTGTATCCACATAATAAAATTGGAAATACAAAATAATATAACTAAAATTCAATACTATTATAATCTACATTTATCAAAGACAACAAATAATTAATATAACATAGTAAAGAGGAATTCAGTTATGAAATTATTTACTACTTGTTAATTTTCAATTTATATACCCATGGATTAAATAATTCAAATTGATACTTAAAATACTACGAATAGTAAATGAATTATGATATTACATGTCATAGTTGTAGTATATACACCATATAAAATAAATTAGGTTCATAAAAATACAAAATCCCCAATGTAGTGTAATTGAGACGAACTCCCTTATATAGGTCATATCACAGAAGTGGGGATTAATAAATGATTTACTTATGTGACTCAAATTGAAATCAAAATAAGACAAGTTTAAATGAAACATTAAATAAAAAATATTTATTACACACATAATCTTATAATGACACAATCAATGAAGTATATGTTTAACCCAATGAATAGAAAATTAGTTAAAAATTCCCTTACCTTACACATAATTTTGATTGAACATTATTTAACCTTATATATAATGGGTTTGAACAAGCTATTATTTTATAAAATAACCATGTTCATATTTAAAATATCTTATATGATCTGTTTATGACATATTATCACTTTTTCATTAATTATCTTTCATTATTTTCAGTGTTTTAGGTGTTAATTGTAATGCTTTCTCATTCATGATTTGGCATGAATGTTTATGTTCTTGTGAATATTTTATAGTTTCATCAAATCTAGAATAATAATAATCATATAATTCTAATTTTTATATATTAATTATAATTTTATGGCCAATCATAAAATATGATTTTTAGAAATTAATTATTCTACGATCATAGAGAAGATATGTCATACATACACATGAGTAAAATTTACATTTTCAAGAATAATTATGGAAAGGAGGTAGGTAATATTTTATCATTAAATAATTATATCATAAATAAAATACTAATTATTTAAATATACTTATAAATCATCCATGTGATGTGGTGTTGACAAGAGTGTTGTTTCGCTTCATGAAGGCAGTAGCCGACACATACATAAACAATGTTATCATCTTTAAGTTAGTAAAAATTTAAGAATGAAAATGATATATTAACTTTTAATAATGTTAAATATCCCATAAATATAATTATTATTTCATTTATTTCATATATATTCATTAACTTTATCCTTATTACAGTCCATGTAAAGTGTTAGTGATAGATATATGAAATCGATTCACAAGGCGGTAGTCCACCGTGCACACGGGCAATTTTATTATATACCAACACAATAAAAAGTAAAATGGTATATATTATATAATGAATAAATATGTATAATTATGTTATAAAAATCATATATAAACTTTATATTCATCATCATACCAAAGATTGAGAGGTGGTAATGGAAAAATGAACAACATCAGTTCGCGAGGCTGTAGTCCACCGTACACACGAATAATGATTTTGTAACCAATTTGATGGAAGTGGAGATGGTTATAAGTCATGAAATTAACATAAAAACATCACAATATATTTATTATACTGATGTAATTATATTAAAATGGTTCATTAATAATGGAGGGTGGTGGAGGAAGAAAAAAAAAACAAAAAATGCTCAATGAATAACATTACCGTTTCTTTGGGTATCCCCTTTAGGTTTTTACAAGAAACCTTATAAAGATTTATTTATAATAAAAATAATGATTCTTGGATGAGAGTATGTATTTTTTTGAATTTATTTTTGAATTTAATGTCTAAACTAAATCTATTTAAGGTGTAAAGAGGAGAAGAGAGGGTGTGACCTTTTATAACCGAGGTGAGTAGCACACTTGTTATTTTGGAAAACAATAATGTTTACCAATAATTTTTGAATGAAAAAGAGTCCCAAATGAATTTTTATCGATCCTTAGACATTATAAGGTCATAATATGTACATAAAAAAGATTTTGGAAATGTATTTATGTTATTTTTACCATTATCTTTTTTACCTTACCCACAATAAATCCATTTTTACCTTAACTAGAAGAAATAATGTTTACTATTTTTACTATTCATTATGATGAAAAATTAATTTAAATATATTAGATAATATAACTTATAATTATTAAAAATATGGAATCCACTTTTCCAAATTCCATTCATATAATTGGTAAAACATAATTTAAATTTAATCTCAAAGAGACGATGAGACGTCATGTTTTCAATGAGAAAATGATCAACAATTTACAAGGTTTTATATCAAAAATTCAAAATGAAAATGTTTAAAATGACATAAATTGAATTATTATATATATAATTGAACTAATTTTACTTTAAAAACAATTTAAAATATAATTTTACTTTATAAATAATTTAAACAAAAAGTTAGTTTTCAATTAAAATTTTGTATTATTCACTATTCCTCAAAAAATGAAACTTTTCAGAAAAATCCCAAAAATTAACCCTAATTTAATTTTCATATTTTTATTTCAATAATGAAGTATATTTTTTCAAAATATGTATCTAAAACATAATTATAAATTATGTGTGAAATGTGAGACTAAACAATATCTTAAAAAAATACATTTTTCAGAAAACATATTTTTATTTTAAATGATTCACATTTTATTTTAAATAAATAGAAAAAATAATTTTAATAATTTAAATTTTACTTTTAAGAACCTAAAAATTAACATTTGGGTTTTCATGGTTTACTATACTATGGTTCATTTCAACTCAGGGTTTCATGTTCCGCGAGATAGCGAAGTTATTAAATTTAAAGATATGTATTTTGTGGTTTGTTTTGAGTGAGGTGTTCCATGTAAAATACTCTATAAAAATATTATTTTTTAAAATTCTTGAGGTTTTAAATTCTCCACACCTTAAATAAATTGTTTCCACACAATTGAAACTTGATCTCAATAATCAAAAGTTTGGTATTTGGAAATATCATTATTGAAAAATCCATAACATAAAAGGATTAATAAAATATCCTATAAATAAGATAAAAAGTGATTTAAAAGGTTATATGAAATAACTAATAAATAAGATTATAAGTTTGAGAGCATTGGTGGCATGTGATGGTATTGGTACAGATGAAAATCGTAAATAATTATAGAGAGTGAGAAGGTCATTTATCACAAGAAATTGAATGATCAATGAAATGATAATGACCTAAAAACCATAGATCCAAGATGATTTTAAAAAGCCATATGATTGAAAAATGATAAATTTTTTGTTTTTAGATTCTTTTCTTAAATTTTAGGAATTCTATGACTATCTATGAATATAAGTAAATATATTTACTTGATAATTTTACATTTAATAAACAAAATTTCAATCATTGATTTTACTTTGATCAATATTCAATTCATCCCGGAAACTAAGAAATGAAAATCCAAAAATTAATTTTTTATGCTTAAATCATAAAAATCAACTTTTAACAGATCGTAAGATCCATAAAAGGGTGGAAAACGTTTCTGTATTTCTCTAAATATTTTCCAAAACCAGTATGGTTAGAACAAGTTATCTACTATAATAAATTAATAGCTAAACCTAAATAGTAAAACCATTAGTTAATCAATAAATAATTATTTTTAAAAATTTTTAAATAATGAAATATTCACCAGGATATCACATAGGCCAGTGGTAGGAATTAAACTCTTATCGTCCTTCGATTATGGGTTTATGCCCCAGGGCCTTGTCAAACTTGATGTGTTGTCACCTAACCTATGGGTTGTACTTGTTCTAAAACTATTATAATTTAATTATTTTAAGGTTCCAAAAAAATATGATGGATATCCTTGAAATAAAATAAATCATTAAATTACATTTCTTCTATGATTTTCAATATAATTTATATTTTCCAAAAAATGGATAACAATTTTATTTGACTGTTATTACATTTTCATTGAGGATAAAATTAACCATAACAGTTATCAATAACTTTGAAAATATGTATATCAAATGGAAAGTATTTAATCCTAAAAATTTTTTCTATTAAAACATATAATTTACATAAATTTTTCCAAAATATCCCTAATCTTGGTACTCTACCATCACATAATACATAAAATGGGGTTCTTAAGACTTTGATCTTATGTTTGATCTTAAACTTATATACTCATGATGGTATCTATAACTCTTAATATAATGAATAAATATATTATTATAATCATTAAGACAATACTAATATGTTTTATGATTCTTATAACCAAAATACCATTAGTAAAATACTTAAACAATTTAATTCTTGAATAATAATACATAAATATTTTATCTGATTTATTTCCACATATTTCCTTCCTTGGTATTGGGTTTAACCCATAAAAAATATAATTGAATTGTATAATTCTCAAGTTTCACATATTTAATATGGTGAACTATAAATGGATCCCTAGGATGAGATATATTTCCTCACATCATAATCTTCATTTTCCCCTATAATTCTTTTCTTTATACCCTTATTTTCCACTCATAAAGTATTTTATTGTTCCTTTAAGACACCTTATTTTCAATAAATTACACCTTATGTTTAACCTAGGCCATTCATTTCCATTATCTGTTAAAATTACTCTTAATATTTCATAAAGAAAATGTGAATTATCATAAGCAGATCCACTAAGAGTATTAAAATAGGTGTACATTAAGACTCGTTGTCATGCACCAGGTGATGATCGGGTAAATCCAAATGCACCCTTTTTATACGTATTATACCTATGTATATTTTTTCTAGAACCATTTCAACTTTTAGTATCTAGAAATGAATGACTTTCTTAGAAAAATATTTAATATATTCCTTACTAAAACATTATAATCTTAATATATAGTTATCCTCAAAATCTATCGTAGGATTTGGATCCCTAATATATGTTTTATTAAATATAGTTTCCAAGGATTATATTAAAATTACTTTGATACCAACCATAGCGACCCCAACCCCAATATCCCGGATCCAGTGTCTTACTTTATTACGTTGGCAAAAGATATAAATAATCTTATCTCAATTGATTGAATAGTTTAGTAGTATTACTAAACTAGATACAAACAAACTACCCATATTACATTTGAAAACACAAATTACAATTTTTTTCATGAATAAAATTACCCCCTATAGAATATCCGTTCACATCAATCATAATACACTTCATAGAATCCTTAGAAAAGGATACAAAATTAGGGTGAACTCAAATGCTCAGTAAGGGTTAAGTGTAGTAGAAGTTTTCATGAATTAATAACAAATAATCAATATGGAAAGGTAAATAAATGAACACACATTCCATTTAATCAATAAAGTAACTATCATAATTGTATTAGGATTATTCATTAATGAATGGTATATAGCTAAACAAACATCCCATTTAAAAAAATTATAATGAAATGAATCCCATGATAATATCATTGTGAAAATATCATGGATAATAATAACTGAATTCTTAATAAATAAAATGCTTAATTATTGGATGCCACGGTCTCAGGCATAATGATACCTCTACTATAAAGACCATTCATAATATGGTTTGAAAATACATGTAAAAATATGTTTAATTATAGATTACTTATTTTACACATGAGACTACTGATGAATCGAGGGGATATATAATTCGGGGCCCCACCCATCACTGTAAGCCCTAATAATTCCTCATATATAGAATAATAAAATTAATTTATGAAAAAAGTTTCGTTTTATAAAATATCCACATTGATTAAAGAATATACATTTATCAATACTTCAGAGTTAATAAAATAATCTTCAAATAAAAAAAAATGTAAAAATGATAAACAATTTTAGAAAAAATCATATCCATGGTATAAATTGTATGTATTTTTAATAGAAAAATCATATGAAAAAATGATAAAATATTTTTGAAATAATCATATCTATGATACAAATAATATGTATATTTTAGATAAATGAATTATATAATGATCAATTAAAACTGAATGTTTAAAAAAAAGTTAATGACTAAAAAAATAAATCAAGAAAGTGAATGTAAATACTTTATTTGGTCAAAATTGTCATAAAACATCCATCATAAGAATAAGGATAGTATAAATATAATATATCCTCAATGGATTATATGTAAAATAATGGATTTTTTTGTTTATTAATAGAAATATCATAAAATCATTCAGGAGAAAAATACTTTGAATTTTGAAAATCACCTTTTAAAGGTAAAATTTCAAAAAATAAATTAAAATAATTCTATTTTGAAAATAAAATTGTAATCTTATAAAATAATATTTAAAACATTTTATTGGTCATGAATACCAGAAATATTTTTCATGTTGTACTTGTTAAAAAAGTATTCCTTCCCCTTTTTCTATAAAAGCTAAATGGGAATTCCTTTGATAAGTACATGAATATTTATCTAAAAATAAATTTTTAAAAGGTAAAAATGGGTAAAAATTTCTTCCATAAATCATTTATAAAATTTTAAAAAAAATTATTTATTTTTTTTAGAAAACATGATTTTTTATGGAAATAATTTTTCAACCAAAGATAGAAATATAGTGGTAATTTCTTATAATCATTTTCTCAATCATTTTAGGTACCAAAGAGTTAAAAAATGGTTCTATTAATTGAAAATTCTCATGAATAACTAGAAGAGAAAAAAATAAAATGGTTTATTATCCAATGATAAAATAATTTCCATAAATACAAATTCACTCAAAAGCAATCCCGATTAAAATGATATTGTGAAATAAACACATACAATTATCATAAAATTGAAGTGAGAATGAATCAATTAATTGATTATGTAAATCAAATTTAGATCCAAATAACACAATTTGAAATAAATCCTAAGATATTAAAAAGTAATTACAATCATAATATTTGATTTTATAAAAAAAAAGAGTAATATAACCTAATAAAGAGGAATTGAGTTATGAAATTTATTACAAATTTATAATTTTCAAGTCAAATACCATGGATGAAATAATTAAAATTGAAACATAAAATACCAAAATTAGTTAATTAATCATGATATTACAAGTCAAATAGGAAGCTTATACACCATATAAAATAAATTTGGTACATAACATTACAAAATGCATCAATAAAGAGAAATTGAGATGAAGTCCCTTAAAAGGACAGGTTCATTATAGTGTGTATTAATAAATGAATTTATTATGTGTATAAAAAGTAATAACACATAAAAAAAGTGATAATACCACAAAAAATAATAAAGTTTTAATACACACATAATCTTATCATGACATAATCAATGAATTATATTTTTAGCCTAATTAATGGAAATTGAGTTAAGAATTCCCTTATCATACACTTCTTTTTTATTGAAAATAATTTAACTGAATTTATAATTGTTTTAATCATGTAATTTTTTTATACTATAACCATATTCATATTTACTATATATTATATGATCCTTTTATAAAATCTTATCAACTTTTAATTAATTTTATTTTATTATTATCATTATTTCGGGTGTTAATTGCCTTGTTTTCTCACTTACTATTTTTCATGAATGTTATGATTCATGTGTATATTATATAGTTTAATCATATCCAGAGTAACAATCGTGAAATAAATATAATATTTATATATCAAATATACTATCAATACTAATCATGAATTATTATTTTGAAAAATTAATTCTGTTATGATCGTGGAGACGATATGTATTACGTATCAATGGGTAATGTTTCCATTTTTCAATGATCATTATAGAAATGATGTAACTAATATTTTATCTTTATATAAAAATTTTAATATCATAAATACAATGAAATTTATTTAATTTCTATTTTATATATCATTCATGTGGTGTGGTGATGAAAAGAGAGTCACATCTCTTCATGAAGGTTATATCCCACACATTCATGAATAATTTTATCCTCTTTAAGTGAGTAAAAATTTAAGAAATAAAATGATATATTATATTTTTGGAGTGAAAAATATGTTAAGAATATAATAATTATTTTTTTTATGTCACATATATTCATTAACTTTATCTTTATTACCTTCGATGTAAAGCGTTAATGAATGATGAAAATGCATCACTTCACAAGGTGGTAGTTTGCCGTACACATGAGCGACATTATCATATCCCCTAAAAAATGGAATGAAAAATGTCTTAAAAATACCTATAGTGTCATTATATCAATTCCTATAGAGTCATTATATCAATACCTATATAATGACTCTATAGGTATTGTCTTTCTCATCACGTATGGAATCTATAGGTATTGTTAATGAATATATGTGACATAAAAGAAAAAAGTGGTTACAAGTTTTAAGACATTTAATTTTTTTTAATAGAATATTGTTTTTCTAAAGACATTTCATTTTATTGTAAGTAATTATTATTTTACTTATAATAAATAGATAACCATACTTATCATAATTTATTTTGTACTATTCATATATACTAATATAATGGTTATGTTTGTTCATTTCAACTCAGGGTTGTAGGTTCCACAAGTTATCAAGGAGTTTAAATTTTAAGAAATATATTCCGTTGGTTATTTAGGATCAGTGTTAAATGTCACATAAGTTATCAATTTTTTTATTCTTTTAAAATGTTATAGTTTTACATATAAGGAAAATTATAGCTCAAAAATGATTTCTTGTCACACATATTATGGAAATCCTATCTATACTTCCACAATAATTGTACCAAGGGTATCATTTTACTACACAGTAAATTTTCCTGGAGATCCATAGCTTGAAACGATTGCTCAAAAATGGTGGTATCAGGTTCATGATCAATATCCTCTCATTTAATCATATGATAAGTATATTAACAATACCTCATCAATTGGAAAAAATTAAACAGATCATGAATCAATGTTAAGAAATATGGTATGTTCAACTGATATTCCACCATTACATGTCCCTCCAAGATCTCAAAAGGGAAAAAAAACCTCAGTGTTTTCTTACCCAACCAATGGTGTTTGAAGAGAGGTAATACTCTAAGGAAAATATAATCACTAACCACATACTCTAGTATCCATATATGATGGTATTCATAATAGTTCTAACATCTCTATGATGTGGCCAACCTATTCTATATCAACTGTATTATTTTCTGTCATATTCTAAATGAGGATTAGCCCAAACAAAACCACCACCCAACTCCACTATGAATAATGGAGATCAATATTGACACCCATTCAATAATTTAGAGGGATATATATTTATCGAAGCCTAATAAATATTGTTATAGGAAAATTTTACTATATGAAAATTCTTCCCCCAAGATCTAAAAAAATAAAGCATGTGAGCTCGAAGCATATCCTCAAGAATCTGGATACCTCTCTCAGTCGGTCCATATTTCTAAAGATGATAAGGCGTGACAAATTTCAACTAGAAACACATCGCCTTATATTTTTTTTTCAAAAACCTATATATCATCCTTGGATATTTATTAGAAATAATCATAGAATTATCGCTATAATTTTTCAAAATCTCTTGGATGTACAGGTCTGTGAGATGTTATACCTGCATCATCTCCTTAAAAATTAAGTAATGTGATGTTTCATAAGTTAATAGATGATCAATAAAATCAAATACTTCCTACATAAAGTCCATAGAAATCAAATTATAAAGCCTAAGAAAATCTCATCCCATATCTATATGGAAATGGATAATGGTTGCAAAAAACCTGTAGGTCTTCGATGTTCCTCTTTAATTTTCTAACATGTGATACCCCATGAAGTAAAATATGTTATTAACTGACTCATCCTTTCCCACCAATACCATCATCTCAATTTATGATACATATTGGTATCCCTATGGAGTAAAAATCGACCTAAACATTTTCCACTTTCCATCAAATCCTAAATCAGAGAAATTTTAACACCCCATGATTTCATAGTACGTTATTTCTTCAAAGTAATTCAATAACTTTCACTACACACATCATCAAGTTCAAGAACACCATGACTTAACAATCTAGCCATTCAAAAGAGGTTATGAATAGAATTAACATAATTATAAACTTTATATAATCCTTATAATTTTAGAATCCATATTATGAGTTTCTTAGACATAATGTAAGATAAAATTCAATTTTTTTAGATAAAGGATGTATTTATCAAAAAATTCAATTTTACCGTCTTTTGAGAGAGAACATTTTTTTAAACCCAATATTTGACAATTTTATATATTCAATTTGACTAAATAAACTTCTTCTTTATAATCGGGAGATAAAAATTTTGTTTTGATATTTTTTTTGGTATTTTTATAATAACTTTCATATTTTGGTGAATAATGAAAACTACTAAATTTTAATCAAAAACAACTTTTTTAATCGAAATAATTTATTGTGTTAAATTATAAATTTTAATGGTTTTAAAGTATATATATATATATATTATATTTTTACCATTTAATCCAATGTTGTTCATTGTAAGTAATTTCACTTTGAAATTGGACATAAACAAGTGTTAATCTTTTGATAGTTATTATTTCTTAAAAATACGCCTTTTGGTTTCGACAACGGGAAATAATTTAAAATTAATAAATGAAAATTAAATGTTTTTAATTTGGTAAAATAGACTTCATTTTGGAATTTAGAATATCAAAATTATCTTATGGTGAATTTTCTGTATTTTTCTGAAAACATTCTATTTTTGATGAATAGTGAAAAACACTGAGTTATAGTTTAAAACCGAAATTTTATTTCAATAATTATTTATTTTATTTAAATTAATTTATGTCAAAATAGACACATAATACTTATATAAGTTCATTGTAATTCATTGGAGTCAGTTTATAATAATTTTAGATATATAAATATTTTATTGAACTTTTCACCGTCTTTTACCCACCTCCTAGGAGAATTTGCAAATTCACATAAAACTTAATTTTACCGATTCTGTGAGTTGAATTTCGAAAATCATAGAGAAATGGTTAATATCAAGGAGTAAAATTTCATTCAATAAGATAAAAATTATTTTTGTCAAATAGTAACCTTTTACTTTTATTTACCACGGTTAAAGGAAAATAGGGTAATTCAAGGAAAAAGAATATTGTAAAAATTCAAAATTACCTTAACAAATTTCCTAACCTTATTAGATGAGTAATTTCTGACCATGAGCATCTTTGGGTCTATTTTGGGACCCCATAGAGCCACGTATGAATGATAATGACACTTTAGAGTAATTAATTTAATGTAAAGGAAAAATTGAAATAAACAAAATCCTTTTAGTAATTAAATTTTATATGGTGTCATATAAGTAATATTTTTGACTATAAATATTCATTGGAAAGCTAAAAAGATTTTCTAAATCATGCTATTTGTTTTATAATTTTTAGACGTTGAATAAATTAAATTATTTAGGGCAATATAATGATGCAGTATTACCTCATTAATAAATGATTTAAATAAATTAGATTATAAATATTAAAATAATATCCAAAACATGTCCAATTCTTATTGGATGATTTTATTTCGACCATGAGTCATATTTTAATTGACTCTAAATATTTCTGGACCTTTAGAAACCGAGTATCATTTTATAATAAGAGCTCGTCCTCCCCCTTATCAAAGGATACCACTTCTAACCAATTCCTCCCATATCTCAAGCCTTTAGGCTCATAAAAACTCTTCCCAATTAAGCTCTATACATCTCTATCCTCTTCCTAGAATCCTTACCTTAGGAAGAAGTCAATTCAAGGAGTCCTTTTGGTTTAAACCAAAGGAAGTTACCCAAATTAAAGGTAACAATTTCCCTTAACTTCATTTCTTTTATTTTACTACTACAATACCTAAAATCTTTTTATTACTTTCTTTTATAAGAAAAACCATATCCTCAATATACTATGATATTGTTATGAGAAGTATTTGAATTAAACTTACACACACCTCCATGTAATGGGTGAAGAATATAATGTTTTTGTGGATGGAAAACTAACACCTCACGAAACGATGATTATTCAATTACCTCCTACTGCCTCTCATGGTGGCCATTATGATGGAACTGTATTTATATATGATATATACTATGTTTTTGTTTTCTTCATTCTTTTGTATTTTTCTTTTATATCATACTTTAATGGTTTCCATTATAGGTAAAAGCGATAATTTCATTTGAGGAAGTGCGGACTACCGCCCCCTCAAAGTGATATGACTCGTTAATACCATATGTGGGACGTATAAAGGATGAAGTTAGTGATATTATATTTAATATTATACTGGAAGTATAATATACCTATGCACCATTATGTTTTAAGTCCATTAAAATATGAAATAGAAATGAATGTAGCGTTCACGCGTACGTACGACTTACCGTCTCCATGAACACTGCATTTCATTCTTACCTCAAAATGATATGTACTATTATAAATAAATGTATATACTGGATATATATGATATATATGATATATAAATAATGAATATAATTCTAGATATAATTATCTTTTGACCATGTGAACAACTTGTAACTATAAGGTGTTCATTTTTGACTCAAGTGCCAAATATCGACAAAATGAACATTATTAACATAAATGATTACATAATGTTTATAACATAGTAATAAGTGATATAAAAGGAATAATAAACTTGAAAAAGGATATTAATAAAGTAGAAATTAACTTTAGTTTATTATTCAAGATATTAAAGAACTAACGGGTCAAGTCAGACATGAGGTAAGGGGTTTTGATCTCACTCCTTATTCCTGGGAGATTCATGCCATATCGCCACTATTAGCTTTTGTGTGGTGTATCTACTACCAATAATTGTATTCTTTGTGTAATACACTCTAATTTATGTTTATTTACTTGTTCATTATATGATACTTCTTTCAATGATGTGTATCTTTCGTAAGTTAGCAAATTGGTAAGGGTTAATTTCACAATCTCCTTATTATCCGAGGTTGTTTTTACGTAAATATCTACTGGGACATATTTATTATCCATTTTCTTGTTTCATAAAATATTTTTCAAAGGGATTATTTTTAAGGAACTTTTTACTAAAACATCATTTTAAATGTTTTAAATATTTATTCTTCTAAATCGTTCTCATTAATGTCCATGTTTTCAAAATGGTTTTTAAGGTTTTATTTATATAGACATGAATGTTTTTAAAATTTTAATTCATTTGAAAAGTTTCAAAGTGGTATATGACACTTTGATTCAAAATATTTCTTTAAATGTCTTCCTTTATAAATTGTGTGACTTTTAAATGTTTTCATGAAAAAGGGATATTTCTCTAAAAGAGTTTTACAAAATCATTTTCATCTATGTCAACATCCTTTGATGGATTTTAAACTTGTTTGATGATGATTTTTATGATACAAATCATCCATATTATATTGATGGTTTTGTGATATGTTTGAATTTGGATGTGTTATTTTTATACCATTCATGGTTTAGGGATAATGTATTGACATTTCGTATGCTAGTTTTAATACGAATGATTATGTTATGTTTAAACCTTTTCATATGATGAATGCATTAGACATAGTAAGTGACGGGTGGAGCCTTGAATAGCTCCTCGATGCATCAGTAGGTCTCATGAGACAAACTAGTGTCTTGGCACAAGGCCTTTACAAAATCATATTTTTAGTCTTGGCACAAGGCCTTGACTATTTGGTTATGATAGTCTAGCATTATGCATTCCATAATTATTAAAGTGGTTAGTGATATTACATGTGATTATTCGACTAGTAGAATATCCATGTGAATAAGTAAATAGAATTAATTCATTTTATTTTTTCCATATTATGCTAAAGTTCAAGTTTAAAAGGCTTTTTTTAGTTATACATTGTATTAAATGTTTTTTCTTATTTTTGAAAGTTTCCACTTTATTGTTATCCTTACTGAGAACTTGAGCTCACCCATTTCTATGTTTTATTTTTCCCACAATTCCAAGAAGTGTATTGTGATTGATATGTGGGGATAAGCCAAGGGAATAATAGCATTCATAAAGGATTAATTATGTTTTTTTATGTTATAATGTTTAATGTAACATTAATGTATGTAATATATTTTCCAAGACTACTAAATTGATCGGTCCTTCAGGAGTTGATTCTTTGTAATCATGACAATGTATTAAAATAATGCAACTACTCTGGGTAATTGGGGTTGGGGTATTACAGTTGGTATCAGAAGAAGTTTAGCAATAACCTTAGAAACTAGATTTAGATAAACTCTGATTAGAGCACATAGCCCTAAGATAGACATTGAGAATTAGTATAGGAGATCTTTCTAGAATTTTGGTATTATAGAGATTTTGTGAGTTTTCCAAGAAATACATCCCTGTTTGGATACGAACAGGTAGATGCGGCTCTGGCATAGATTTACCTAGGGGTAAAACCCGAAAACACCACTTTGAGTTAGTCTTTAACGGGAATTGGTGCACGAAAACGGGCCTTGCTACACTCTTGGTTATGACACTCCCGGGGGATATGCTTAGGATAATTCAAATTTTCTTTACAAACCATTATGAAGGGCTTATGAGTATATACTTCATCAATGAAAACATTTTTATGATTATGGATTATATCCATAAACTATTCAATTTATGTTAAGTGTTTTAGAAGTTTGGATTTATGTATTGTGATTCATAAACTAATCTAGTGTATGCCAATGTATAGAAATGTCTCTCAATAGAAAGAATGTAAACTCCAGTAATATGTATGATCCAAAGAGTAATAAGGATCATATATTTCATGGTATTAAGCCAACATTTAGAAGGGAAATTGTCTCCCATGTATTCTCAACATATGAAGAAATAGTATCATGTGTTAATAAGAAAAGTAAAGAATTCTCTGAGTCCTATGGCATTGAAGGGAAGCAAGAGAAGAAAAGGATGGATGAGAGAAAGATGGATAAAGGGAAGAGGGAAAAGAAGAATTTTACTATATGTGATAATTATGGGAAGAAACACCATGGAACTAGCATGAAGGGAATGGGAGTTTGTTATAAGTGTGGAGAAAAAGGACACCAAGTACGTGAATGCAAGGGTCAGAAAAAGGATTCAAATGTACAATGCTTTGTCTGTAAAGAGTTGGGACACTACGTAAACCAATGTCCAAATCATCAGAGTATTCCCCAAATGAATGTAATGGATAATAATAATGTTATGATGCTACCATAGATGAGGAGGAATGATTATAATTCTTATGTTGTTATTAGAGAATTATTTCATTTGAGTGTTGTATCAACAATGTACAAGTTATAATAAATATGGAGTATATAAGGATTGTACTGTTGTACTATTTCATTAAGGAATTAAGATTTTGTGGAACCAAGAAAAGTGACTCAATAGTAGGTTAAATTTTTGGAAAATATATGGTTGAGAGAAAGATAAACCATAATATGGTTCTGATACCGAGGTAGTGATTTTGGAATAATACATGATTGATTTGGATAAATTATATTGGATATTCTTGACTACCTTGAAATTGATTAATGATTTGTATATTCCATCATTGTTGGAGTTTACAACATTTTTGGATACAAGGAGTATATCCAGTATTCTATAAGTAATAAGGGACCATAAATGTAATCCATAAGGTTTATGGTAATTCAGGATGTTGTAGTGTTTTAAAAGAATACACGATGAAGGTATTCACATGTTATTATGTGGAAAAAAGGATCTTCATTGTGTTTACCTTCCTTATAAATTTTGGACTATGAGTTTGGAAAAAAGTATTTTGGATAAGTATAATTGTTGGGATGGATTATGTTTGAAATTGGATACTATTTTTAAGGTTATTTTTGGATTTTTATAAAAAGGACTACACACAGACCGTGTGAGAACTCGTCGCGTCGGACAAAGCCACAGAAATTGAACACACAACCATAGTGTGATTGGGATTTATCGCCTACCACTGGACTACATGATTTCCCTAGATTGTATAATGTAATTTTTTAGGGTCTTATAGTTGAATTATAAATTCATTTTTTTGGAACCTTATTCGAATCAGATAAATTGAATATTTTTTTAGTTCTACTATCTTTTAGAGTGAAAGATGAGTTTGTGATAGAAATTAGTTAAAGTATGGTACTCTACTTGTGAAGTATATTTTTTTTCTTCTCTTATTCTATAATGAAATTAATTCTTAAACATTAGGTAAGGGATCTTAAAACTAAAAATGTTTTATCAAAATACCTTTTGTTTTGTTGAACTGATGATATTTTAAATCATCATAGATTGATGGATTTGAGGCCTAGAATTCTATAGTTGTTTGTGACTGGTAACCTCAAACACTTCCTATAAATATTTATGTTTTCCTCCAATTATGTGTCTCTAATTTCCACCAATGTTGTCCTAATCGAGATCATAATTTAGTGGTGACTTTTTCATTCCCCCATTTCCTCTTATTAAGACTAAATATTATTAACCCAATTTCCGATGTGGGTTTTCCCACGAAAGTATTTTATATTTTCAACCTTTTTTTTGAAGAACAATTTCAAATTTTGAGGATGCAATTTATTTAATGAGGGAAAAATGTTACATCCCATGATTTCATAGTATGTTATTTCATCAAAGTAATTCAATAACTTGCACTACACGCAACACCGAGTTTAAGAACACCACGACTTACCAAACTAGCCGTTCAAAAGCAGTTATGAATAGTATTAACAGAATATTAAACTTTATATAATATTTATAACTTTAGAATCCATATTATGATTTTATTAGACATAATTTAAGATAAAATTTATTTTTTTAGATAAAGGATGTATTTTTCAAAAAAATCAATTTTACCGCCTTTTGAGGGTGAAACTTTTTTTAAACCCAATATTTGAAACTTTTATATAGTCAATTTGACTAAATGAACTTCTTGTTTAGAATCTAGAGATAAAAATTTAGTTTTGAAATTTTTTTGGTATTTTTCTGATAACTTTCATATTTTGGGGAAGAGTGAAAACTACTAAATTTTAATTAAAAACAACTTTTTTAATTGAAATAATTTATAGTGTTAAATTATAAATTATAATGGTTTGGAAGTATAAATAGATTATATTTTTACCATTTAGTCCAATTCTGGTCATTGTAAGTAATTTCACTTTGAAATTGGACATAAACAAGTGTCAATCTTTTGATAGTTATTATTTCTTAAAAATATGTCTTTTGGGTTTGACAACGGGAAATAATTTTAAATTGATAAATGCAACTTCTATGTTTTTAATTTCGTAAAATAGACTTATTTTTTGAATTCGTAATATCAAAATTATCTTAGGGTGAATTTTCTGTGTTTTTATGAAAACTTTCAATTTTTGATGAATAGTGAAAAACACTAAGTTATAGTTTAAAACCGAATTTTTATTTAAATAATTATTTATTTTATTTAAATTAATTTATGTACAAATAGACACATAATAATTATATTAGTTCATTGTAATTCATTGGAGCCAGTTTATAATAATTTTAGTTATATAAAATTCTATTGAACTTTTCACCGTCTTTTACCCACCTCCTAGGAGAATTTTCAAATTCATGTAAAAATTAATTTTACCACTACTGAGAGTTGAATTTTGAAAATCCGAGAGACACGGTTAATATCAAGGAGTAAAATTTGGTTCAATAAGATAAAAATAATTTTCAGTGAATAGTAACTTTTTACTTTTATTTATCGTGGTTAAAGGTAAATAGGGTAATTCAAGGTAAAAAGAATATTGTAAAAATTATAAATTACCTTAACACATGTCATAACTTTATTGGATGAGTAATGAACTACCATGGGCATATTGGGGTTTATTTTGGGACCCCATGAAGCCACTTATGAATGATAATGACACTTTAGATTATTTAATTTAATGTAAAGGCAAAATTGACAAAAACAAAAACCTTTTAGTAATTAATTTTATATGGTGTTATATAAGTAATAATTTTAACTATAAATATTCATTGTAAAGATAAAATGATTTCCTACATCATGGTATTTTTTTTTATAATTTTTAGACATCTAATAAATTAAATTATTTAGGACAATATAATGATGCATTATTTACCTCATTAATAAATGATTTAAATAAATTAGATTATAAATATTTAAATAATATCCAAAACATGTTCAATTATTATTGGAAGATTTTATTTCGACCATGATTGATCGTATATTTTAATCTAATTATTTTTGGACCTTTAAAAACCGAATATGATTATATAATAATATAATATTTTCACACTTTCCGAAAGAGCCCCTCCTCCCGCTTATAAAAGGAGACCACTTTTAACCAATTAATCACACCTCTCAAGCCTTTAGGCTCATAAAAACTATGCCCAATTAATCTCCATACATCCCACTCCTCCTCCTAGAATCCTTACCTTAGGTAGAAGGCACTTCAAGGAGTCCTTTTGGTTTAAACCAAAAGATGTTACCCAAATTAAAGGTAGTAATTTCTCTTAACTTCTTTTCTTTTATTTTACTCCTCCAACCCCTAAAATATTTTTATTCCATTATTTTATAACAAAACCATTATCCTGAATATACTAGTATGTTTTTATGATAATTATTTGAATTACACTTACACACACCTCCATCAAATGGGTGAAGAACATAATGTTTCTGTGGAAGGTAAAGTAACGGATCACGAAACGATGATTGTTCAATTACCTCCTACCGCCTCTCATGGTGACCATTATGATGGAACTATATTTATATATGATATATATTATGTTTTATTTCCTAATTCTTCTGTATTTTTCTTTTATAGCATACCATATTGCTTCCCATTATGGGAAAATGCGATAATTTTATTTGAGGAAGTGCGGACTACCGCCCCCTCAAAGTGATATGACTCGTTAATACCATATGTGTGATGTATAAAGGATGGAGTTACTGATATTATATATTATATTATACTGGAATTATAATATAACTATGTATCATTATGTTTTATGTCCATTAAAATAATAAATAGAAATGAATGTAGCGTTCATGCGTACGTACAACTTACCGTCTCCATGAACGGTGCATTTCATTATTACCCCAAAATGATATATACTATTATAAATACATGTATATAATGTATATATATGATATATATGATATCTAAATCACGAATATCATTCTGAATATATTGATATTTTGACCATGTGAACAACTTGTAACTATAAGGTGTTCATTTTTGACTCAAGTGCCAAATATCGACAAAATGAACGTTATTAACTTAAATGATTACATAATGTTTATAACATGGTAATAAGTGATATAAAAGGAATAATAAACTTGAAAAGGTTCTTAAGAAAGTATAAATTAACTTTATTTTAATATTCAGGATATTAAAGAACGAACGGGTCAAGTCGGACATGAGGTAAGGGGTTTTCATCACACTCCTTATTCCTGTGAGATTCATGCCATATTTCCACTATTACCTTTTGTGTGGTGTATGTACTTCCCATAATTGTATTATTTGTTCAATACACTTGAATTTATGTGTATTTACATATTCATTGTATGATAATTCTTTCAATGGTGTTTATGTTTTGTACGTTACCAAATTGGTAAGGGTTAATTTCACATTCTTCTTATTATCCGAGGTGGTTTTTACATAAGTATCAACTGGGAAATATTTATTATCCATGTCCATGTTTCATAAAATATTTTTCAAAGGGATTATTTTTAAGGAACTTTTTACTAAAACACCATTTTAAATGTTTCAAATATTTATTCTTCTAAATCATTCTCATTAATATCCATGTTTTCAAAATGGTTTTCAAGGATTTATTTATATGGACATGAATGTTTTCAAAATATTAATTCTTTTAAAATGTTTCAAATTGTTATGGTACACTTTGATTCAAAATATGTCTTTAAATGTCTTCTTTTCTAAATTTTGTGACTTTTAAATGTTTTCATGAAAAAGGGATATTTCTCTCAAAGAGTTTTACAAAATTATTTTCATCTATGTCAGCATCCTTTGATGGATTTTAAACTTGTTTGATGATGATTTATTATGATACAAATCATCCATATTGTATTTAAGGTTTTGTGATTTTTTTTACTTTGGATGTGTTAATTTTATACCATTCATGGTTTAGGGATAACATATTGACATTTCGTATGCTAGTTTTAATACGAATGGTTATGTATTGTTTAAACCTTTTCATACGGGGAATGCATTAGACTTTGTAAGTGACGGGTGGAGCCCGCTATAGCTCATCGATGCATCAGTATGTATCATGAGACAAACTAGTGTCTTGGCACAAGGCCTTGACAAAATATTATTTGTAGTCTTGGAATAAGGCCTTGAATATGTGGTTATGATAGTCTAGCATTATGCATTCCATAATTATGAAAGTGGTTAGTGATATTTCATGTGATTATTTGACTAGTAGAATATACATGTGAATAAGTAAATGGGATTACTTCATTTTATTTTTTCCATATTATTCTGAAGTTCAAGTTTAAAAGGCTTTTGTTTTAGTTATACAATGCCCTAAATGTTTGTGATTATTTTTGAAAGTTTCCATTGTACTGTTATCCTTACTGAGAATTTGAGCACACCCCTTTCTATGTTTTATTTTTCCCAGGATTCCAAGAAGTGTATTGTGATTGATAGGTAGGATTAATCCAAGGGAATAATGGAATTCATAAAGGATTATTTATGTCATTTTTTATGTTATAAAGTGTAATGTAACATTATTGTATTTAATCTATTTTCCAAGACTGCTAAACTGATCGGTTCTTTAAGACTTGATTCCTTATAATCATGCCAATGTATTAAAATAATGCACCGACTCTGGGTAACTGGGGTCTGGGCGTTATAGAAATCAGAACAACCAACAAGCTTTAAATGCACAAATATCCATTTGGAGACCGAGAACACTCACTCGAGGTATCCCCATAACAAAACATATACCAAAATGTTGTTACATGGTGTCTTTCATCTACTTGAGACATAATCTATCATAAAAAGAAGTGTTATTTTTCAAAAAATTCAAGAACAAATTTCCACCAATCTCTTCCACTTGAAATAACATCTCAGTAAAAAAACTCATCAGAGACCACTCCTCAACTGATTCATTCATGGATTGTGTTTGTAATTTTTTTCTCAATACACCGGTAACCAGATTCCATTTACCTGTAGTTTGTGTAGTGTGAAAGTAAAAAATCAGATGTTACTTCACCCAATGTCAAATTAGCATGTTTAGATCCCTCTGAGTAAAAATATATTTCAGGATCCTATTTTTTGAATACACTATAAACTATTCCACAAAAAAGTAGTGACACTAGATTTTGTGTGAATGCATAACTAATTCCAAATAAAGATCATGGGTAGGGTATGTTTTCACTTGATATCATAACATGTAAGAGTTATATACCATGAAATATTTTCCCTACATTAATAAAATTCCAAAAACATTACCAGAAGAATCATAGAAAACATCATAACATGATCTCGATTCTAAAATTAAAAAATGGGTGATGAAGTTAACATCACCTTTATCTCCCTAAAGAATCTATAAAACTTTTCATTCCATTAAAACTATACACCCAAATAGGTTAAATCTATCATTGAAGATATAATCTTGGAGAAATCCTAAAAACCATCTATAGTAACCAACCAAACCCAAAAAGATTCGGATCTCAAAAAAATTCATGTGATGCTCCCAAGACAAGACATCTTGTATCTATTTAATATCCACTAAGATTACCCTCTCATATATTACATTTTCTAGAAGTTTCCCTTTTCCAATCAAAAACAAACATTTGTAAATATTTTCCTATAGATGATATTTTTTCATTGTTCGAAGAGTGATATCTAAAACATTCATATGCTCCTCCTCTAGATTAGAGTAAACCAATATATCATCCATGAAAATAAATACAAAATATTACATGTTTCTATTAAAAACTTGGTTCATCAAAACCACAAATACCATGGGTAAATTAGTGACACTAAATGGAATAACCAAAATCATTAAATTTCTATTCCAGCTTATACATTTTTCCTTAGTTATATCACCTTATTTAAATATTAAATGGTGGTACCTTAACATAATTTCAATATTTATAAACCATCATGCCCCTATGAGTAGATAAAATAGATAATCAATCTTATGAAAATTTTATTTGGTCTTAACAATCACTAGATTTAACTTTTTATAATTCATGTAAATTCTAAGACTTACTTTTGGATTCTTAGAAAGGAGGAAGGGAAAAGCTGATGGTGACATGCTAGGATAACAAACCCCTTAACCTATAGGTCCTCAAGTTATAATTTTTGTTCCATATGTAAGAACCCGGGTTTTTGGAACGGGTTAAAATCCCGACCCTGGTTGAATTTTGACTCGCTTATGAGAAAACTAGAGAATTTGAACAATTCTGGGTTAAAATTTTGAAGTTGGGGAGGTTGTGTAGGTGCTCAAGATTGGTGCACGGTCTGAACAAACCATGTGGACAAACCATTCTAAGTCTCTGGGTGAGACATTGGGCTCCGCACGGGCGGCGCATAGTTCTCCAAACCGTGCAGGTTGGCCGTGCAAAGTTCCTGGGTGAGGTAGTAGAAACCGCACGATTGTCACACAGTTTTCTAAAATATGCGGGTTAACCATGCAGCCAATTAAAATTGGGGTTTTTAAGTTTCATGCCACTTGAAAATTCCAATTCTCCACTTTTTCTTCCTTCCACTCGAGGCTACGCAGGGAGAGTCGGTCGGACCGTTAAATCCCTCTCGGATCTTCGTCTGAACTCCGTTTCGAGCACCATTTGATCTGTTGGAACCCCCTTGATCTACCACATTTTAGACCTAATTGGAGGATGATATCGAAGGAGTAACATCGTACTAGTATGAGGTAGGTGATGCATAACTTCTTTTGTGTTTTCATGGACATTTTTGTGGTGCATCCTTCGGCGTGTTTTAGGGTATTTTAAGAGAGAACCTAATTTATCTACTATTTCATTTTAAATTTCATATTAGACCTATGGGATACCTTGGGTATGCCTTTTGTCCTGTCTTGATGGAGAAGGGTCGGGCGAGAGGTCGTTTCTTACATGGGGTATTTTGACCGGGGTTTCCAAAATGATAACACATGAATTGTATTGGTTTAAACTTTTATGTTAAGTTATTTAAACCATGATATGAATTGTTGGAGACCTTAGAAACTTTAGTTCTAGTATGGGGCAACACTTTCTTAGTGAAATTCATCTATTTAGATGGTTTTTCCTGTTATGTGTTCTATTTAAATGTGTTCTATATGTATTTTATGAATTTAATTTACTGGAACCTTTAGGTTGTGAAGGGCATAGCCCGGGTTACTTTGGGTTGTTTAGACCACAGGATTGGGCATCATGGATGTCGTTTTTAGGTAGTACGACTATCAGGTTGGGCTTGGCCCGGGTTACTTTGGGTGGTTTTGACCACAAGATTGGGGGTCATGGACGTCGACTTGAGGAAGGATGACTGTCACGTTGGGCATGGACCGGGTTACTTGGATGGAGAGGCCATCAGACTTGAGAGGCATGGTCGCAGGGACCCGAGGTGTCAGATGTGTGGTGTCTTAGGTAAAATTTTGGTGATTACTGCTCAAATATAACTTTGAGTAGTGTGCACACATAGATACTCTATGATGAGGTGGTTTTGACCACTTGTGTGGGTAGAGGCCCCCGTAGATGCGATTAAGGTACTTGGATGGGGGTTCTTTCCATAGAAAGCCACATGGGATGTGAGGAGCCTTCAGGGGATAGCTTTGAGGCTATCAGGTTAGGGTCTGAGGCTCTCCGTGATTTAAGGGCAGGTATCGTTGTCCCTCCAGTTACTTATTTGAGGGTGGATATCACCATCCCTCTGGTTACTTTATTTGAGGGCAGAAATCGTTGCCCCTCTAGTTATGTATTTGAGGAAAGAAATCACTGTTCCTCCAGGTTACTTCTTGGGCATGCCTTCGAGACATCGGTACTTGAGGCATGAGGTGTCAGGGGGTAAAAGTTGTCGGGTTTCTTCTTGGGAGTGCCTTAGGTATGTCGGTACTTGAGCCACATGGTGTCAGGAGGCACAAGGTGCCAGGTTACTATTGTTGGGCATTTCTTCAGGGCATCGGTACTTGAGACACGCGGTGTCAGGTGGAACATGGTGCTGGGATACATGAAAGAGATTTCGGTGTTGGATGAAGTAGGTGACACTCCATGGTGGTTGTTGAGAACCAGTACAGTTTGTGTTTATTGTGCATTGTTCTGTTTACTATTTTTCTTGTAAATGCATGCCTGCTTAAAAAATTATATTAGGTACGCACCATTGGGTGGTACCCAACTGAGATTTTTCTCACACCCTGCATGGGTCCTTCAGGATGCATGCAGACTTTGTGGATTTATGTGCAAGAAAGATTCCAAGTTTAGCAGCTGGGCTACGTTATTTGTTGCATGGATATGGTATGGACCTTTAGGTGTTACCTAGCTGGATTTTATCTTGTTTTGTTTCCTTTCGTGTATCATCATGCTTGTTATGTAGGTATAGTTGGTTATCCATTGGCACCCCTTTTGTATATTGACTTTCTATGGATTCATGTTTGGTTTGTTAGTTGTTACTAGTGATTAGCATGTTGTTGTGTTTACTTTACACTATTGTTGTTCATATTTATTGCTTCCGCAGTTAATCATTATTGAATGTGATTTTTCTCTGCGGGTCTCGTTCGAGTCTACTGAGTCTTTTGTTCCACTGCATCATTATATGATATACTTGGACCAGTACCATTATTATCCTATGAGAGAGTATAGACTCCCCACTATACCTAAAAGACCATCCCTGCTAGTCGGAAACCTCTGGAATTCGGGGAGGTGAGCCTATAGTAGTAACACCCTACCTGTTTAGAACTGTTCTGGTGGCTGCTTGGGTACGGTTCGTTACAAAGTGGTATCGGAGGAGTTCTTAACAAGGATTTAGTAGTGTTGGTTTGCTGACTACTAATGAGTTTTATACTTCTCTTTTTATTTCTACTGGTTTTACTATTTGGGATATGGTAGACTGGAGTTAGGTTGTTAATGGAACTAGGTTTCTACCTTCTTCTTGGGTGCCTTCAGCCCCAGGTACAAGGGATGGGCCAAGTTTCCAATGGGTGGGAATGACTATTGCTTTTTTCTCAGATTGTAGTTTATATGATTTCCACCTCAGTGGATCACTTAGTGTGTGATGTTATTGATTGAGATATGTGACCCTTGACTTGGTGGGGTAAGAGAGAATTGGACCTTGGCCCAGTATGTCAAGGATTGTTTTCTTGTCTTTTGATAGACACATTTTAGGGTATTTCAATTTCATAACTGTATGTATTCTTTGAGATGTGATAATACCATGTGAATAAAATCAATTTCCATGCTTGTGTACTCTAAAATGTGAATTGGTGAAATTCATGATAGAATTTCTAGTTGAGCAATGTGTATTTCATGCTTTATATTTTGTAGAATTGCATGTGGTAGGATATCTGGGTCTGACACTTATGAGAGCAGGCAGGTACTATCAGTTGAGGTGATTTTTGATCACCAGGATTGGGCGACTCAGTCATCGGTTTGAGGCAACATTGGTTGTCGGGACGGGCATGGCATGTGGTACTTTTGATACATGGCCCTGATAGGGGCGGGTAAGGAGGCCATTGGGCTGGGATGCTGTGGGAATGGGTTGCAGTGAGGGAGAGTATGGGTAGTAGTTATGAAATTCATTTTACTGCTTTCTTATCTGTATTGAATATATATTGTTATATATATATATATGGGATGTCTGAAAATTTATGGTATTCAGTGGGTTCCTTTTTGCCGACTCAGATGGAGCGTCACGCGAGTGAGGATATAGTACCCCAGGTGAAAAATGAGGTTCAAGATTCGGTATTGGAAGAGAATTATCCCTAGGTATAAGAGCAGGGATATGAACATGTTCGGGATACAATTCAGGTAGGATAGCAGCTGGGTTTGGCAGTGTTCGGACCATGGCTCGACGAGAAGCTCCGAGCGAGTCTGGTGAGGGTCTTGTAGGGGATCGACGGAGGTGCACAGGGTATAGAGCCTTCTACGGCATACCTGACGTGAGAGTTCTAGTCGCAACACCCACCACATTTTCAAGGTGAGGGTGGTCCGCAGGTAGCTGAGAATTGGATAGAGAGTATGCACATGATCTTCGAGCAGCTCGAGATGCATCCAGGGAAGAGGGTCAAGCTAGCGACATACATGCTGAGAGGACCGACGAAGCATTGGTGGGATGTGTATGTTCAAGCTCGTAGGCATGAGGGGTTGGCATGGAAGGACTTCGAGGATAGGTTCTTCAAGCACTTTTACCCGGAGAAACTGAGAGCTAAGATAGTTCGGGAGTTCTTGAGTCTTCAGTAGGGAGACATGCCCGTCATGGACTATGAAGCTACCTTCACAAAGATGTCTCTCTTTGCACCTATTATGGCAAGTGATGACGTGTCTAGGGTGAGAAATTTAGAGGATGTATTACGACATTCCATTCGGGTCCAGGTGAATATATTCAGGCTTGGTTATTTATGAGAGGCAGTGAACCAGGCGCTCATAGCAGAGGGAAACTGGAGGGATATGCCCCAGGTTGGCCAGATGATGGATTCAGGTGATGATAGAGATATCAGGAAATGAGGACAAGATGAGTTCCAGTAGGCCGGTCAGGCCAAGGACTTAGCTAGACAACCTTATAGTTGTTCAATAGTGGTTTGATTTCTGTGTGGACAGCTAGGGCATGTTCAGACTTAGTGTGATAGGACTCCAAAGGGATGTCAAGCATTTGGAAAGGTCGGGCATCTAGAGGGGTTCTGCATGTTTCCTTCTCAGAAAGCCAGCAGGTAGGGACTAGGACAAATGGTGGCATCTGGATTTGGTTCAGGTTCGGTACAAGGAGAGGGTATCTGAGGTTTGGCTACACATGTAGGACGTGATAGAGATAGCGAGATCCAGTTGAGGGGTCAGTGGCCAGTGACTGGAGAATCAACGTAGGGCTGTCAGACATCAAGTATCCATGCATCAGGCCAGGTGCACATCGTGGAGCTACTAGAGGCTGAGCAGGCTGGTGAGCTGACGACAGTTAGAGGTACACCAAGGGAGTGGCTGTGATTCCCTCATTCTCTTTTGGCATGACCTGTAGAGGTATGTCTGTTTTGGGTGCACGTGATGCACAAGACCTATGTGGATTGACTAGATGTTGGTTAGTGGGATTGGCTCCATATCAGGTCCATGATATTTTTTTTATATGTATATGTATGAGGTTCCATGGGCATCGGGGCATCAAGGATGTGGGTTACATGAGGTTCCATGGGCGTCGGGGCATTGAGGATGCGGGTTACTTGAGGTTCTAGGCACCAGGTTCATTTTGAGCATCAATGGGATGCAGGACCTCGTGGAGGAGAACATTGATGTGGTACGTGATACGTTCGGGTGTCAGAAATGACACTAGAGATCCAATAAGGGGCAGGGGTGATGATGCGTCATGGGAGGACCTTGATTCTGGAACACATGTTTTCGACCCTTTTCTTGTTCGGAGTTTTTTCAGGTTGAGACAGAGTTAGGAGATTCCTAAGGTGGGTAGCCCCTTGAGGAATTTGGCTCGAACCTTGTGATCAGGGAAGTTTGGGTTGCCATGATCAGGGTGGTATGTCTGGTTCCATCTCCGGGTTTCGTTTGATAGCTCAGGGATGAGCTATGTTAAGGTGGGGAGATTTTAAGAACCTAGGTTTTTTGAAAGGGTCAAAATCCCGACCCTGTTTGAATTTTGACTCACTTCTGAGAAACTAGAAAATTTGGACAATGTTTGGTTAAACTATTGAAGTTGGGGAGGTCGTACAGGTGCGCATAGTTGGCACACAGTTTGAAAAAACCGTGCAGACAAACCGTGCGAAGTTTCTGGGTGAGACAGTGGGCTTCGCACGGGCGACACACAGTTTTCCAAACCATGCGGGTTGCCCATACGAAGTTCTTGGGTGAGGCAGTGGCAAACACACAGTTGGTACAGAGTTTTCTAAACCGTGTGGGTTAACTGTGCGACCAATTTATATTAGAGTTTTTAAGTTTTGGGCCACCCGAGAATTCTCATTCTCCTCTTTATCTTCCTTCCACTCGGGGATACGCGGGGAGAGATGGTCGGACCTTCAAATCCTTCCCAAATCTTCATCAGAACTCCGTTTTGAGCATCTTTTGATCCGTTGTAACCCCCTCGATCTACCACGTTTTAGACCTAATTGGTGTCTGATATCGAAGGAGTAACATCGTACTAGTACGAGGTAGGTGATGCATACCTTCTTTCGTGTTTTTGTGGACATTTGTGTGGCACATCCTACGGCGCGTTTTAGGGTATTTTGAGAGAGACCCTAATTTATCTACAATTGCGTTTTAAATTTCTTATTAGACTTTTGGGATACCTTGGGTATGCCCTTTGTCATATCTTGATTGAGCAGGGCCGGGCGAGAGGTCGTTTCTCACATGGGGCATTTTGGGCGGGGTTTTCAAAATTATAACACTTGAATTGTATTGGTTTAAAATGTTGGGTTTAGTTGTTTAAACCTTGATATGAATTGTTAGAGACCATAGATACTTCAATGATAGTATGGGACATCACTTTCTTAATGAAATTCATCTGTTTAGATGGTTTTTCCTATTATGTGTTCTATTTAAATGTGTTTTATATTTATTTTCTGAATTACATCTGATGGAACCTTCAGGTTGTGATGGGCATGGCCTGGGTTACATTGGGTGGTTTAGACCACAAGATTGGGCATCATGGATGTCATTTTGAGGAAGTACGACTGTCAGGTTGGACTTTTCCCGGGTTACTTTTGGTTGTTATGACCACGGGACTGGGCGTCATGGATGTCAACTTGAGGTAGGATGACTGTCGGGTTGGGCACGACCCGAGTTACTTGGATGACGATCCCATCGGACTTGAGTGGCATGGTCTCAAGGACATGAGGTGTCAGATGTGTGGTGTCTTAGGTAATATTTTGGTGATTACCGCTCACCTGGAACTTTGAGTAGTGTGCACACATATATACTCCATGATGAGGTGGTTTTGACCACTCGTGTGGGTAGAGGCCCTCGTAGATGCTGTTTAGGTACTTTGGTTGGGGGTTCTTGCCATAGAAAGCCATGTGGGAGGTGAGGAGCCTCCAGGGGATAGATTTGAGGCTATCAGGTTGGGGGTTGAGGCTCACTGTGATTTGAGGGTAGGTATCACTGTCCCTCCGGTTACTTATTTGAGGGAAGATATCATTGTCCCTCTGGTTACTTTATTTGAGGGTAGAAATCGTTGTCCCTCTAGTTATTTATTTGAGGACATAAATCGCTGTTCATCTGGGTTACTTCTTGGGAATGCCTTCAGGACGTCGGTACTTGAGGCACGAGGTGTCAGGAGGCACGAGGTTCTGGGTTACTTCTTGGGCGTGCCTTCGGGACATTGTTACTTGAGGCATGAGGTGTCAGGAGGCACAAGGTGCCTGATTACTATTCATGGGCATGCCTTCAGGACGTCGGTACTTGAGACACGTGGTGTCAGGTGAAACATGGTGTCGGGCTACATGACATAGATTCCAGTGTTGGCCAAAGAAGGTGACACTCCATGGTTGTTGTTGAGCACCAGTGGAGTTTGTGTTTATTGTGAATTGTTCTGTTTACTATTTTTCTTGTAAATGCATGCCTACTTAAACACTTATATTAGGTACGCACCATTGGGTGGTACCCTACTGAGATTTTTCTCACACCCTGCACGGGACCATTGGGACACGTTCAGACTTTATGGATTTACGTGAAGGAAACATGCTAGCTTTAAGAGCTGGGCTGCGTTAGTTGTTTCATGGGGTTGGTATGAACCTTGAGGTCTTACCTAGATGGAGTTTATCTTTTTTTGTTTCCTTTCCTGTATTAGCATGATTTTTATGTAGCTACAGTTGGTTAGCCATTGGCGCCCATTTTTTATATTGAATAGCTACGGATGCATGTTTGGTTTGTTAGTTGTTACCAGTGATTAGCATGCTGTTGTGTTTACTTTCCGCTGCTGTTGTTCATATTTATTGCTTCGGCTATTTATCAATATTGAATGTGCTTCCACTCAGCGGGTCTGGTTCGAGTCTTCTGAGTCTTTTGTTCCTCTGCATCATTATATGATATACTCGGACCAGTACCATTATTATCCTCTGAGTGGTTATAGCCTCCCCACTATACATAAAAGACCCTCACTGCTAGTCGGCAGCCATTGGCGTTCGGGGAGGTGCGTCTAATGTAGTAACACCCTACCCGTTTAGCACGGTTCGGGTGGCTGCTCAGGTCTCGGTCATTACACACTAAATCAGTAGGTACAATTAAATAAGATGTCATATATATGGGAATTATACCACGTATAAGGTCAAAAGTAAACTCAACCTATATTTTTAGTGTTAAACCAAAAAAAAAATCATCTAGAAATACCTCAGGTTTCACACACACCAAAAAAGTAAGAAGACTTCCCAAACAAGAGTTAACAATATCAAGAAGTATTTCTAAAAATTTTCATATTATTACCCTAGAAGAAGGAATAATAGACCCAGCCCTTCCCGATCCACAATCCCACTCACCCAATGAAACATGAGTGACCTCATCTAAAGAAAAAGAAACTAAACCCAATAATGATAATAGTCTATCTAGACCATAATAACCATACAATCCATTCCATGTATTAGGTCTAAGATGTCAATATCAACAACAAAAAGGTTAAAAATCACCTCATTGTCGTATATCCCCACCAGACATGTGGCACACTTGAATCCTTTTTTTAACCTCATTCCCAAAGTTGTGGAAAGATATAAAATCAATAGAATAAGTTAAAAATGTAAGCCCAACATGTTAACTATCTTTGAATACATAATAGAACAAGTTTCACCTATATCAAATAAATATTGAACAATAGAAGATGAAATGAACATTATAATTGTAATAGTATTTGGCCCTACTTCAGAGTCCTCTAGCACACACTACTCCACATAAATATTTCTAGTATTAGACACATAAACACCCCACTATCCTAAAGAATAGACCCACCACCCTTGGAATCATTAGTACAGACCTACAAAACCTCGGTGAGAGTGGATCCATCCTTACTTACAAGGTATATACTTCCACAAAACACCTCAGATGGCCCGATAATCTAAAATGATGGAAAGTATGAGAATACTTCATATAGTTAGTCTCGGTATAACCATTCCTTTCACATTGATAGAAGAAAAATGGATACTATCCTAATGAATCCCCTAAACTAGTCTTGATGAAAACAGACCACCTTTACGCTTCCCTTTCAGACTGGAAGACACAATCTTGATAAAAACTACACTAATTGAAGATCCACCAGACCAGTATTTCTAGCTATTTCGGTCTCCATCAAAGCCAATTTTTTACTTCCTCCATGAAGTTTTGAAGTAACATGACAATCAACATTGATTGAATACCCAACCTCAATCCCAAATCAAACCGAAAAGCCTTAAGTACTTATTGGTGATAAGATCTGGTGCCAGATGCACCAGCTTAGTAAAAAAGGTGGAATACTCCAGAACGATCTAATCCCATTTATACATGGTTAGAAACTCTAAGTATTTCTCTGTATGTAACATCTCAACATCAAAATACTGATTAAATATGTTATTAAAATAATTACAGGTAATATATGTGTGGACATTATCTTTAAAAATAGATTATAACCATCTCCTTCCAGATCCCTCGAGCATATACATGGGGAAAACAACTTTAGAGTCTTTAAGATTCCTAAAACAATCATGGATACTATCAATCATATCGGGGAACCCCTACACATCCCAGGTTCCTGAAACCTATTTGACTAAGAATATGATTTTTATGGATTAAATCTTCAACTAAAGAAGGTTCAACTGTAAGATTAACTTGATAATACTGTACCATAGCTTCCTCTATCAGATTTAGAATATCTATTTTCAGATATATTTTCTATTAAGTATAAGACAATGATTAAATATCATTAGATCATCTTCCAAAATCTTAAGAACAACATCAGTTATTTTTTCCCATGATTTAAAACAACAAGAATTAATTGTATTTATGAGTTATATAATTGAACAAAATCACATTAATAAGAAACACGTCTATTTAAATAAATTACACATTCATATCATTTAAATGAACTCAAAAAACAAGTCTAAATCATAGTAAAATTTTTCAAACTACTCGTGATAACTCGAGTTCATACATAAAAGTGATCCAGCAAGGAACCCTACCACACTTAATCTCTGAATGATTAAAGTCCTTACTCTTATCTACCCAAGACACATAACAAAACATTAGTTGTGTTAATACACTTCAGGATGTTCATCTCTCTTATATCATTCTACAACGAACTAGTCCTGGTAAACTACAAAAGACACCAGAGCTGGCCTGTCATTGTGGTAAGGTGAAATAGGATAATAAGAGCAAGTCTTGACTAAAAAAACATGACCTAAAACCAGAGTAAAACGTGGATGGAAAATATAAATGAAATATTCATACAATCTATTCCAAATTATCTAAACGAGAAAGTATAACAATACAATACCAAGAAGACACCATGGGGCCAACTATCAACTCTAAACTATCCTAATATAAAGGAAATGACAAAAGGAGAAGATCAAATTATACATAATTCCATTACCTTAACTTGATTCCTCAAAACTTCATCTACAGATACCCAATGTAAAGAGTAGGGTGTGAGAAAAAATACAAGTATGATATCATCATAGTGTCTATGTACACTATAATATCTTGAATGAAATAGTTCTAGCTTTAAAAACAAATATTTGTTTACAATGAATTTTCATAAAACAAAAACATTTGTAAATCGTACATTTATATTTCATAACTTCCTTTAATATTCTAAAAACAAGGAATATGAAATGTATAATTGATAAATCATGAGAGAATAATCAATAAAATCCATGAATACTTCATAAGGTAAACATGAAATTCAATATCCATTTACAATCCATCATATGAAAACAAGTGAGAAAATAACCATGAAAAAATTATCATTTAAAAATAAGTGATCTAATAAACAATACCAATCCATCATGTGAG